>OX031010.1:20108419-25108419 GCA_943735925.1 Pollenia amentaria | reverse complement strand
ATATTTTGAAATTAAATATTTTTTTCAAAACATTTTGAAATTGAATATTTTCTTTAAAAAAAAAAATTTGAAATCGATTTATTTTTATACGAAACATATCGAAAATTTTTTATACTAAACATTTTAAAATAGTAAATTTTCTATACACAACATTTCGAAATCGCAAATATTTTATAGAAATAATTTTGAACATAAAAGTTTTGAAAAAAAACTTTTAAAAATTAAAAAAAAACCCTGTTAAGTAAAAAAATTTTATAGAGTACATTTCGAAATTGAAAACATGTTTTCAAATTAAAATTTTTTAATTTTTCTTTGTGGGGGAGAAAAATCTATAAACAGACGTTAATCGTGAATTTTCTATTTAACATTTTAAAAGCTTTTTGAAAAGCTGCTCTCAATCTAACAATTTTTTTTAATATGTCTATATTTAAGTAAAAATTAAAAATTAAATAAATAATAAAACAAATTGATTAAATGTTAAATATTTCCACTCCTTACAAGTTCAAATATATTTTATTATAATAAGTGACTATATAATTGGCTTTAAAAAATTACGATGATATTTAAATGATAAAATTAAATTCAGTATAAATAATTTAAAAAGTGATATTAGTTAAAATCTTTACAAAGCATTTTTACAATTTTTTTAAATTAATGCAGCAAATTGTGGAATATATAAATTAATTAAATGTTAATAAGTGGTCTCTGTCTGTCTTCATTTTTAGGTCTATTCTATTTCTATTATTTATTTTAGAATGATAAATAACAAAAAGATGTTTTGAAATTTAAAATTGAACAAAAAGGTTGATTGATGATGAATTAAAAATTTACAGTTTTTTCTTTCAACTCTTGAGAAAATTTCTATTAGTTTTGAAAAATTTTAAAACCAAATTTTTCCTTGAACAGTTTCAAATAGAAAATTTACAAAAAAAAAAAAAAAAAAAAAAACCGTATATCGTCGCTCATCAATCAAAAAGTCGAATTTGAAAGGTTTTTAAAAAAATTCAAATTCTAAATCTCTTTCATACAAAGTTATTGATTGATACCTAAAGTTTTAAAGTAAATTAAATATTTACTGCCGTATTCATAAAAAACTAAAATGGATATAAAATCTGTTTTAAGAAAAATGTGTATGGAAATTTAGTTTTAAAATACGTTTGAAATCTATTTTATTTTTTATGAATACGGCAGTTAATATCGAATTTATTGAAACCCTTTTCAAATTAAACTGAACATACCAGTCCAAAAAACGCAAGAACCGTAAATTGATTAATGTCCCTATTACGTTTTATAATTCAACTCTAGTTCAGTTTCAGTTTTTTTTTTTATTAATTTACAACACTGTTATATTGCGGTTAACAAAAAACATTAAAAAATTAGAACTCATCGCTAGCAGTTTTTTTTATTTAAACTCAACTGAGTTGAGTTGTAAACCGTAATACGGCCATAAAGTTTAGCTTTTTTTTTTTAACAATTTTTATTGATTTACTTAACTTTATTTGTAAGAAGATAATTGTATAATGTAATTTATAAACTGTTGAATGATGTTTGAACTAGCAAACGTTTGGCAAAAGCCAATAATTTTTAATAAAACTTGTAGTGGCTAAGTGTAGGAGGTCAAATATTTGATGGGCATGAACATTGTTTTAGGTACCAATCAATAATTTTGCATAAAAAACATTTCGAATTTGAAATATCTTTTTTTAATATCGTCACCTTTCAAATTCGATCTAATTCAATTTGATGTATTTTGGTGTATTACATCACAATCAATTAAAAAGGTGATTTTAATCGATTAGGTGACGATTTAATGTTTTTTTTTTTTTTTAGTAAATTTTTCTATTTGAAACACTTCAAAGGCGAACTCTTTTAATATAAAAAATTTGGATTTAAAAGAAAAGAAAATATTTCGCGGTCCAAATCTTTTTCTTATAGATTCGAAAATTTCTATAAAAAATATTTCAGATTAAAAATTTTCAGTAGAAATGCATATTTCGGTTTCGAAAAATTTCTGAAACGAAAAGATTCACACCCATATTCATAAAAAATATTTTTGATTAATAAAAGGTTTATTAAGCCAATTTTAATAGAAAATTCGTTTCATGAACCTGCTATAAGCCTAAAATATTCACCCTTATCGTGGTTGACGAATTTAAAATACGCCTGCGACTGTTTGGTAATAGATTAAAATAAATAAGTTCACGTTCTCTTTAATCTATTACCAAACAGTCGCAGGCGTATTTTAAATTCGCCAACCACGATAAGGGTGATTTTTTATGAATATGAGAGTTAAATTTTAATAGCAAATTTCTTTTATTTCTGAAAATTTTCAATAGAGAATTGTTTTGAATTTCTAAAAATTTTCAATTGAAATTTCTTTTAATTTTTTTTTTTTTTTAATATTTTCAATAGAATTTTTTTGTTTTAGTTGTTAGAAAATGCCTTTGAAAATTTCTTTTTATATCTGACAAATTTTCTTGATTTCTGTTTTATTTTCCAAAAAATTTCTACAGGAAATTTTTGAGAATTTTGTTTTTATTCCTGAAAATATTTTCAATAGAAAATTTCTTTTAATATCCGACAAATTTTCCATAGAAAATTTCTGTTAAATTCTGACAAATTTTTTTATAAAAAAAATTATATAAAATATTCCTTTAGTTTCTACGAATATTCTATAGACAATACTAATTATTCTTTAGAAAATTTTTTTAATTTCTGACAAATTTTCTATAGAAAATTTCTTTTAAAGTCTGACAAATTTTTCTATAGAAAATTTCATTTAAATTCGGGCAAATTTTTCTATAGAACATTTCTTTTAATTTCTGACAAATTTTCTATAGAACATTTCTTTTAATTTCTGACAAATTTTTTATAGAAAATTTCTTTTAATTTCTGACTATCTGAATGGGAGATTTCTTTATCTTAAAGGCCAAAAAACTATAAAAATATACTTTATATCAATAAACAAATATGTTTTCTTCGGTTCCGAACTGCATTGTACTCTGTGACAAGGCTGTATGTTAACCATTTTTATTTTTCGAATGTGTTCAATGAATCAAATTTCAGGCCCTAATTGTGCAAAACGCAACACAACGCGAAAAATTGCATTAAAAGCAAAAACAAAGTCAAATATATTTTACAATTTTGTTGTTGCTTTCTACAGAAGTTCATATTGCGTTTTAAAATTTTCAACGCCACAACATATGCAGCGATTGATATTCAAAAATTCAAAATGAATTACTGCAGAAAAGCAACAACAAAATTATAAAATATTTTTGAGTTTGTTTTTGCTTTCAATGTAATTTTTGGTGTTGCGTTCCGTTTTACACAACTAGGGCCTTATGGCGATTTCTTTTCTGAGAAAAATATGTTACAGTATATACATGTAACACTTTCTAATGTTACCTATAATCGCTCGAAGTGTTACATGTTGTGCAACTTTAATTAGATGCTTTTACTTACAACTATTACACTTTTATCATTAACGTACTTCAATAGCGTTTTTAAAGCAATTTGGGGGGTTTCTGTACGCTATACCGGCTTGGAAGCAAATATTGACATCACTATTGGCTTGAAAAAAATTAAAACGATAATAATACACATAGATTTTATTCATTTTAATATGTAAGAATTTTTATATTTTGTTTTTAAACAATCTTATCATAAAATTATGAGCGGTGTTAATTAAGACAAGCAAAAAAAAACATTGGCTGAACAAACAAAGTAGTAAGTACCAAAGTTGTAAGACAGGGCAGTATGAACACCTTAACTAAAAGTGAGGGTAAACTATGCAACATGTTTTGCATGTTTTTCATCAACATATTCACAAAATAACTTGAAAATTGTTCCCACAGTTGTATTTTTTGTACAATCGAACACAAAAATGTAGAACATGTAACATTTATGCAACATATTTCTCAGAAAAGAAATCGCTTTAGTTTCTAAAGCTTTCTTCCAATAGTCCCAATGTTTCACCTATGGTTCACATTGAACTATAGACATGTACATAAAATTAGAAATAATTCTATACACTACCATACATATCTATGCATATATATATGTAGCTTCAATGTGAACCAAGGGTTGGCTTGAGCAAAGAGTATGTGAAATATTGAAGGAATAGGACTATTGCAAAAAAGCTTTATAAATTGAAATTTGATTCTTTGAACACATTCGAAAAATAAAAATGATTAATATTTTCAAAAAATTTTAATAAAAAATTTCTAACATTTTTTCTTTTTTTTCGAATTTATTCTATGAGTTAAATTTCAGTTATGTATTTTTATAAAGCTTTTTGTAATATTTCTATTCCTTCAATTTTTAGGAATGACTTTATACACTACCAAACTATTGTCTTGTATCTTCTTGTTACATTTTTTTAATAGTTCTATTCCTTAAATTTTTAGGAATGACTTTATGCACTACCAGCCTATTATCTTGTATCTTCTTGTTACATTTTACCTTAGCTATCCTTTAAATACATTCAATTTATAAAGTATCACTATCCAGTTGTGACACAAAGAATGCTGACGAAGGCCGTAGCGAGCCAGAAAATGCATTACATTCTGCTGGTGTCTAATAACTGTAAATTTTTCTGTACATACAATATACTTCATTGCTATCCAACGGATAGCTAAGGTAAAATGTAACAAGAAGATACAAGATAATAGTTTGGTAGTGTATAAAGTCGTTCCTAAAAATTCAAGGAATAGAACTATTACAAAAAGCATACATAACTGTAATTTAACTCATAGAATAAATTCGAAAAAAATGAAAAAATTTTGAATACAATAAAGTAACCTAAAAAAGAAATAATTCCCAGATTAAAAAAAATATCTTTTAATTTCTAAAAAAGTTTATAGAAAATGTCTTAAAATATCTTAATTATTTTTTTATTTCTGAGAATTTTTCAATAAAAAATTTCTTTGAATTTTTATGAATGCACTACAATTTCTCCAATTTTCTTTTATAAATTCTCAAAAATTTCGTTTTTGAATTTTGGAACATCTTTTTAACTAATTTTTTGTATATATAAAAATATAATTGTAATATTAAAAAATAGTAATAATAAGTAAAATCGATATAAGATATTAAAATAATGTTCTTTAAATATTAATGTAATTGAGACAATTAGTTTTTGTTTTTCATAGAAACAAATTCAAATTAAACTAGAAATATGTAAAGGGTGTTTTTAAGGCCGGTAGATTTTAAAATTGTAAAAAATAGCACAAAAAAAAAATCAACATTTGTCAAAAATATTTTTTATTGGATGGCATTAAAATTTAAAAATGATTTCGGGCATATGGACACCACGTGACGTCTTGACGAAGAGCATTCCAATTTTGGCCAATTTTTGAGGAAAAAATGGTCCGATTATGCCACCAGGGTGTAAACCGCACCAAGCCGTGCATTTTTTTCAGACTCATTAATTTTAAGCAACACTGGAATACTTGTTACATTAAAAAGGGACAACTGTTATTAATTCAACGCTTCTACTTAAAGGAAAAAATGGTTTGATGTATTAAATATTATATGCAGGATTTGAAATGTGTGTCTGTCTCAATACACACATCTTAATTTCGAAAATTGTGAAATGAAAAGTATTCAAATATAAATTAAAGAAACAAACCAACGGGTTTTTTTGACCAAAGCAAATAAGAAGAAATAATTTTTAAACCTAAAACAATTCAATTGGGGTATTCACAAGGTGTGCTATCATGGTTTATTGTCATAATGTTCTAACATTTTACAATGGTTTAAAAATATTGTTGTTGGTTTGTAAACAAAAAGTGTCTTAAATAAATAGAACGTTGCTTGCTGTGTTTATTGTGCTGTCGTAATTAATACCACATTAAATTATGAGGGGTTGCTCACAACAGTCGTATTTTTTCATGTTATTATTTTAAGACATATGACTTTATGACACCTTGTGAATCCCCCAAATTAAAATTTCTTTTTTTATAATGAAAGTATACATATAATACTTTATATTTGAGTTTGATGATGGACAGATATTAACAATGAAAATAGTAATCAATCCAAATTTTTACTATTTTTAATTAGGCTTAAGTTCATTAAATTTAATTTTCATTAAATTATCCCAGGTCAGTCAAGAATGAAAATTATCAATAACAATTTTAATTAATTTCCCATGTTGTAAAATTCCTTTCTTCATAAAAATAATTTAATGAACTTAAGCCTAATTAAAAATAGTAAAAATTTGGATTAAAAACCATGAATAGTTCAACAAAATAACCACAATACTAATTATAGTAATCAATGAAAATAAGTTTACTAAAAAAATCAATTTACCTAATGTAAGGAACTCTAATGAATTTGCAAACAATCCGATTTAAAACGTGAGCATTTTACTAGTGCATTTAAAAAAAATTATGGTCCTTCCACATTCTTTCGCAAATGTGGAAAGAATTTTTAGCCAAGTCAACCCAAATTAAATAAAATTTCGATGGAAAATTAATTTTTGGAAAAAAATTTTTTCTTCTAAAGACTGCTTCATAGGGATGGGCAAATTGAAAAAATTATATCGATATATACGTATCGATATTTTTTGAGAGCATCGATATTTATTAATTAAAAATATCGATATGTCGATGTATCGAACGAATTAAGCTGAAATTATTACCAAATTTACAAACTTAATATACCTTTGTCAATACATACTTACATATGTACAAACATATAGCATGTAATTCCATTCCAACTTTTTATTGTTTCTTTTAATTTCAAATTTACTGCCTGTCTCTCGATTTCGAACGAAACTTCCATTCGCTTAACTTTTATTTAAAACAAAAACCAATTTTAAAATTTAGTTTTTAAGGTAAGTTGGGCGAACGAAGTTTTCGCATAATTCTAGGAACCCTTTCCAGAATATTTTTTTTGCGCTTATTTTTTTGCTGTCATCTCTTAAAAAACCGAGACAAAACTGAACTGTGTAATCTATGAAAATATACAATGGAAAAGCGCCGTTATTTTCTTAATATTAGTTAAAAAACATGCAATTCTTAAAAAAAAAAAACAACAGTGTTGTAAGCAGTTGAGCAACGCTTAAAATGTTGAATTTTATTATAAAAAGGTCTTAAAAATATCGAATTCGATAGTCGTAGATAAATATCGATGTATTGATATATGGGTATTTTTAATATCGGCGATATATATATCGATTATAATTTTTTTAAATATCGATATTTTGATACATCGATATTTATTGCCCATCCCTACTGCTTCAAATTGAATAATTCGAACTGTTTTGACACTCGTAAAACTGCTCTGAGTGGAGAAGCAGCTCGCGCTCGTTGTCATTATTTCTTAAGGGCAATCAGGTCGTTCCTGTTTGTCTGCTTTTCGTGCGTTTTGCGTTGTCACCTCGCATTGGTTAATGGCGTGGCGTCGTATAACTGTACCGAGTTACAGTTTTTGCGGTTGTCGGCATTAACTTTGTGCAATCGTTTGTAACCTCAAATTTTTAACTTTTTTCTGGTGGAGAACCAATAATAACTCAAAGTGACTGGTGGAGAACCATAAAAAACTCGGACGTTTACTGGTGGAGACCAATAATACTCTGGAGTGGATTCTGGGAGCTCTCGCCTTCCTATACGATGGTTTAGGTCGAACGAGGTCTTGTGGTTGAAGCTCCAAAAATTCGTGGGATACCCTGGCAATATGACTTTAATAGTCAGCCAAAAACTTTAGTTTTTAAGTAAAGCCAAAAAAAAAAAAAAAGAACTGTTTTGATGCTGCTGATCTTAAAAAGGTTTTAATAAAACTTTCAAATATTTATCTATAATAAATAAAGCTTAACAAATTTATTTTACTTTAAAACAATTTAACCTAAAGTACAAAGTGATTTTTATGTTAATTTATATGTTAAAAACATAAGTGAATGCTGAATTGTTCTATTTTTTTATTAAAAATATGATTTATTGTATTTAAAATAGGTATTTTTAATTTATTGCCGATTTTTTTAAACTAAAATGCCGATAACCCCGATTTTTTTTTTTTGAAAATATGCCGATTTCTTATCAAAATCATCTGGCGCTCCTGATTTAAGCACAAGTGCTGCACACTCATGAGCAAATACGAATTCTGCCTATTAAGCCAAAAATGAGTCATGCGTCATAAAAATCACGAAGTCGTCTGTAAGTTGCGTGAACCAAACACTGATTTTCAAAGTAAACTTGGATAATTTGGTGGCGTTGTTCAAGTTTAAATCTATTTAAAATGATTTGCCAGAATATACTGATCATAAATGTCAAAAAGTGAGCGCAGAATGACAGCTCGTTTTAAAGCTTCCCCTTTTGCAAGTTACATATATCAGGGTTAGAAAAAAACACCCTTTATATTGTGTTATTTGAAAATTTTGAAAATATTCCTTTTTCTTGGAAAATTTTTAAATTTTTTACAATTTAAAAAACAAACAGTTATCGTTAACAAATCGAAAAAATTCATATCATTTTATATTAAAAAAACAAATGAATTTTTATATTAAAACCGCTTAAAAAATGTTTCTTGGATTTCAAATTCATTTTCATCTTTTTATGTCTTAAATCGCACACATTTATTTAAGCATTACAATAAAAAAAAAAAAACAAATCAGTTATTAAGTTAAAATAATTTAATTTAAAATAGCAATTATGTAAATTAACCGTATACATACTGAAGTATTGAAATTTATTTTGAAACAAAAAACAAAATAAACGAAATATTAACAAATAATAAAAAAAAAGAACAACAACAAAAATATTGTTTTAGGAAGTTAACAAATTGTAGTAGAACAAAAAAAAAAAGTATATTGAAATTAATAAAATAAAAAAATAAATAATATTCATGAAAAAAAACCTTACAATATGTAACAACAACAATTTAGAAATATACATTTATTTGAAAAAAACATGAGATAACAATTATTTTATTATTTATTTTACGGTTTCTTGGCCCACTGTATTAAGCCATATTCTCCTGTAAACATCCAGTCAGGATTTTGTTTGGTTAATTCCTCTGCCTGGCCGGGCTTAAGATCACATATAAGATCTCCCTTAACTGTGCGTAGGGTACAAAGATTTGTGGGCTGAAAGCCCCTGAGACAGGTTTCGAATTTTTCGCAAAAATCCCAATTGAAATCGCCCAACAGTTTGCGATAATTTAAATCGCCTTTAAATATTAGCAAAATGGATTGTTGAAAAGTTTTGTAGAGAGCAGGATTAAATTCGGGCATTCTGTAAAAGTAAAAAAGGAATAAAACAAGTTATAATTCTGCATTCGGCAGTTACTAAGATCTAGAAATTGAAATCGAGTGTAATTCAAACCGAACGTTTTTTTTTCAAGTATCAAGGTTTCCAATATTTTGATTTGCAGTTAGCGATTTATCGGAGAAATCGAGAATTCCTAAACCATTCTTCAATGGTTTAATTAAAAGATTTATAGAAAAACGGGGACTTCAACGTTTTCAAACGATCATGGTTTTTCTGCCTTTCCTATTACGAGAAGCGGCACCTAATGAGATCCAGATTCGTTTGCGAACGGCATGAAGATAAATTAATCTTTTGATTTTTTTTCTACCTGCCTCCGAGTTTTCGCCACCACAGAGGAAAAATTTTAAAACTGTCCGCAATATTAACTTGTCCAGATTAATGGATTGTCCAGATTAGCCGGTGTCCACATTAACGAGGTTGTACTGTATATGTAAAGGAAATTTTTATCAATTTTGGAAAGCCGAACATGACAGAATCAATGAAGATTTTTTGGTGCCCAAAGGGCTTCTACTTTGGAAGTATCAGGGAATGTGTTCTGAGGGGGACTAATCTAGTCTGCGTGCGCTGTGGCCGTTGCTTAGGAAGTCCGATGCGGAATCGCTGCTGGGCAGGAGTAAGATCTGCCTCAGAACCATGATAGGTATTTTCACGGGCAAGTGTATGATAGGCAGGATGGCGGTGAGAATGGGATCTGACTTGTCGGATATATTTAGGTTGTGTGAGGACCCAGAGGAGTTGGAGACAGTTTAGCACTTTCTGTGGCACAGTCCAGGGCTACAGAACAGCAGGCTGAGATGGCTAGGTAGTAGATTCGAATCGGGAGATGTCTCGGGCAGCGGTAGATTCGTAATGGGAATGACCTGGCTGCACAGCAGGAGACGGGACTGGGTAACATGTGGGATAGTTTTCTGTTTACAGGATGTTTACATTTGCCAGTACTGGCAAGACAGTTGCAATACATGCAAACTTTTTCACTAATACATGTACACTTTTCCAATTGTCTTGTCTACTGTCTTGCAAATTTTGCAGACAGAAAATGTTATCTATTACTTAAATGTTATCTATGTTAACTCGAAATAGTTGTTAAATGCTATTTTTAATTTGTGAATTTCATATAAAACTAGTTTAGGTGCGACATTCACGTTAGAATTCTTTTTAAAAGTGAAGTAACTTAACTACTGTCTGGACGCCTACGTAACGAAGACAGTAAGTAGTGCTTTTGGCAACTTATTTGTATTTTCTTACTGTCTTGCCAGTACTGGCAAATGTAAACGCTATGTTAGTAGGGTAGTTTGCTTGTGTTGTCTGATTTTTATCTTCCACTACCTTCTCTATTCTTGTGCTTTTACTGTTTATTTCTCCTATTCTTCTCTTACTAGAATTCTATTAAGAACTAAGGCGTCACAATGGACCATATTGTTCTCTGGGTGAGGGTGTAAAGTTTTACTTCGCATCAGATTTTTACCTAACCTGTGGTCGTGCACAGTATAAATATAGCAAGAGTCTCAAACTTCCCAGGTTTAGCAAATTTTTATCAAATTTTTAGATTTTCAAACAAAATTACTTTGTATATTTTTATACGAAAAAAGTCTTACCTAAAATACTCATATGGCGATGTCCAAAAATCCTCCCTTGATGCCACCACAAATCGTCCATCTTCAAAATACCTTGACCAATCGTTGCCCAAACGGTTCAGTTCAAACGACTTGTCTTCTTGCAAATATTTTAAAGTACAATGAACGTCTTGAGCTGTGGTATCAGATACATACCAGGGTATCGCTTTAACATTAAACCGGACAATATCGGCCAATTTATGATCTATTAGATGTTGTGCCAAAAGCAGGTCGGTAAATAATTCAAATCCCGCATTATCACAAATTAAATCGACTGTGACATTTGAGACTTGTTCTTCGCCTGTACAACGTTGTAGGCAACTCCAGATTTTTTCACTGTGATCGATGAGTACATTGTCATTAAGACTATCGATAATTTCCAAAAGATTACCTGTAGGTCGTACTTCCTTGCCGGAGGTGATGGATAAGTCACAGCGATTACCCCAAAGATTAATCTAATCGAAAAAATTTAAATAATTATTTTTTACAATTTTCCATAGAAAACTTTTAAGCAGATTTTTTCTAAAGTAATTTTCTTTAGAAAATTTATAAACAAAATATTTTTCCAAAAATTTTTAAAAATGTTCTCTATTAGAAAATTAAAAAAAATCTCTTAGACGAGTTTTCTTAAAAAAATATTCTAAAAAATTCTCATTTAATAGATTTTCTTTTCGGAGAACTACTTCTCTTTTAGGAATTCTTTTAAAACAAATCTCTTAAAGGAATTAACCATAAAGATTCACTTTTAAAGTATTTTAGTAAATTCGTAATGTAGTTAAAAAAATTCTTTTTTATAGAAAATTTCTAGAAAGATTTTCGTTTAGCTATTTTCTTTAAAAAATATTCTAAAAAATGTTCATTTAGACAATTCTTAAAGGTTTCCTTAAGGCAATTTTAGTAAGAAAATAATAATAAAAAAAAGATCCTCTATTAGAAAATTTTCTATAGAAATTATTCTCTTCTAAAAAACTTCTCTAAAGAAAATTCGAAAAGATTTTATTTTAGAAAAATTTCTAAAAAAAAAACAAATCTCTTCAAATTATGCTTAAGGATTCTCTTTAATATTCTCTTTTAAAGTATTTTTTATAGAAAATTAGTAAAAAAAATTTTATAGAAATTTTCTACAAAGATTTTCTTTTAGTTTTTTCTTTTAAAAATTTTCTAAAAAATTATCATTTAGACTTTAGACAATTCTTAAATAATCTGAAATGTCCTTATTAAGAAAATTTTGTATAGAAATTATTCTCTTCTACAAAACTTTGTAAAACTTTAAAACACTTCTATATAGAAAATTCGAAAGGATTTTATTTTAGGACAGTGTTCTAAAAATAAAGATTATCTGCTCCTAAAACAAATTTTTTTAAAATTTTTCCTAAATATTCTCTTTTATATTCTCTTAAAGTATTTTTAATAGAAAATTCGTAAAGTTCTCTTCTGGAATAACTTGCTTTAATTTTTTTTTTCCAAAAAATGTCCTTTCTTTTTGTATCATTTTACCTTTAGAAGTCTTGCAAAAGTTTGTACATTGTTTTCTGAGTTTTTTGTATTTCTGGCCACTTCCTCCATTACCCCAGTGGACAATTGGAGAGCTTGCAATTTTTGCTGACCAAAAAAGTCATAATCTCTTAAGGAATGAGTACCCTCAAAAAATGATGCCAACTTGCGATACATGTAACACTCAGCATACAACCAGCACGCTTTAAAAAATGTACACTGGTCTTGGGGTAAATTTTGGATGAATAAATTCCAAACTTCTTTATCGGATTCTGAAAGAAAAAATGCAGTAAGTCGATAAAATTGAAATTTTTGTGTATAAAAAGAATCCAAGAGTAAGAATCCTAGGGCATAGAAGAATGACTAGAAAAGAAACTCTCTCAAAATACCGTAAATATGAAGTCATAACAACAGAGTTAACACATTTTTTACTAGCACAATCAAAGAGTATGCATTTTTGAAAGCTGAGCAGCGTTGCCATAATTATTTTAAAAATAACTGCTTCTTAAGAAAAAAAAAATTAATTTAACTTAAAAAAAACTGCACTTAAAAATAGCCAAACAAAAATATATAATTTACTTAATTTTTTTTTTAACTTATCGCACTTGTTCCTCGAAACTTGTTCCTTATAAATTTTCAGTAGAGACAAAAAACTTTTTTTTTTTATATGTATTCTTATATTACAAATGGGGATAAAACTGCATTTTTTTAGGCAAAATACTAGAGAAATAGATCTAAGATTTTTACAGTGGGTAGATATGGCCACTGTTTGTCGTTTTCTTGCAAAAAGTGAAAATTGAAAAATTTTGAGTTGACGCTGTTTAGAGGAACAAGTGCGATATGTGTAAAACAGAAACAAATACAATATTAAATATCGTTACTTTGTAGTCTAGATGAGAGTGGAATTAAGAGGCGTACACAAGGAAAGGTAGTCTTGCGATTTGTTTTGCGTCCTCATTTAATACTAAATTTATTTTAGTTCGGGTTCAAATTTGCAATTTGTCACATGAAAATTTTACAATGTAAACACAAATACAACTTTAAAAATGAAGCATCAAAAATCACAAAATGTAAACAGGTGCATAATTAAACTTTCAAAATGAAAAGCCAAATAAATTATTCAAACGGCTTGGCAAACATGTCAAAATTGTACGTTAGTACAAATCACTTGTAGATATCATGTTTGTAGAAAAGTCAAAATGTTGTATATTTTCCAAACTGTTTGCGCTACCTAGCGCTTAATTTAATCAATTGAGTGAACATTTTGCAGAGTTAAGAAGGAAACGACGAAATAAAAAAATTTAAAACAATAAAAGTATATTATTAGAATTAATTGAAAAATTATAAATAAGGTTTGGGTGGTTTATATGTTAACGGAAAGTGCGTGTCTCCAAGCAGTTTGTGTTTTTTGTTTGGCTCTTAAAGCTTGCCTCTGTTTTACGAGTATGTGTTAAGCCAATTAGGTGAGACTATGGCTTAAGCAATAAAAAATAATATAACAAAATTTTAATTAATAAATGTTATTCCAAAAACTGCAAAATTAGCACAATTTACAAAAAAACTTTTTTTTTAACAAAAAAACTTCAAAACTGTTCAATGCTTAGTAAAACTGCGAAATGCAGAAAAATCTGCACATTTGGCAACGCTGAAGCTGAGTTAGGGAGAGAGTTATGCTGGTTGTTTTTTTATGTAGATATACTATGAGGGGATTCACAAGGTGTGCTATCAAGTCATATCGTCATAATGTCCTAAATAATATTTTACAATTGTTTAAAAAAAAATATTGTTCTGTTTCAAACAACATAAAAAAATATTTTTTTTTTAAACAATTGTAAAATATTATTTAGGACATTATGACGATATGATTTGATAGCACACTTTGTGAATCCCCCCTATGTATTCTTAATATCACACTCCATTCAAATAAATTGACAGCTATCATAACTCTCTCTAATACGGTCGGTCATCTGTATAATGTGTCTTGCTCAGGGCTTAGAAAAAGACTAGAGGAGAAACTCTCTAAAAACAAAACACATATTTCAAAAGTTCATATATGAGCTCATTTTTCGATCATAAATAATACTCTCGTGGTAAGTAAATGGTACCCATACCGATGAATCACTTCGAAGAATCATACATCAGTTTTAATTTCAAGACATTTATGTAGAAATCATTATTTGAACATATGAATTAATTATAGTATATGAATCCTTTTTCAATCGCTCAAGCGATAAATCAGTTTTTAATTATTAAAAGGGATCTCAAAGGACTCATTTATGTGATTTTTACAAAAAATTATCACCCAAATGCTAGTTGGGACACATTTCTAACTAAAACAATCATAAAGTTAATTTTTTTCCTCAGCTGAGTTAGCATTTTTTCTCTCTGCTTTTCCATTCTAGTCGTTTTCTATGCCTAGCGGCTTGAATGACAATTAAGAAACAAATAACATAAAAAAAATTTAGTTAAAATTGTTTAAAATAAATTTACCATTTCCATCAAAAGTTTCCAGTTGTTGATCATTTTCCATTTGCTGCTTTAGCTGATTTATGTGACCTATAACAGAATTCATGTCCTCCGGGTTATAAGATAATTCCTTTTTAATTTTAGTTTCTTCCAAAGATTTTAAAAGGGTACTCAAAGTGCTGGGCAATCTTTGTCGAAAAGTGTAATAAGCAAAACTTTTTTTATACTGGCCACTCAAAGGAACATTTTGTGGAGTGGTGATATTTTTGATTTGATGCTTAACATCAAATTCGTCTAAATCTTTTGTGGCAAACATTTTTGCCATTTGGTCAGCTTTATAAGATGCAGATTCTAAAGACTGTTTGTAAATAGAGAATTACGTATCAAGGACGTCATATAGAATTTAAACAAAAAGAAGAAGAAGAAGACTAATGATTAGTGAATTTATTTTTACATCATCTTTTAATTCTGAACTTACCATATAAAAAAGAACGTTTGCAACAAAACTTAAATTAAATTTAAAATTTTTCTTAAATAAGAATTCTTTGTTTTTTGTTTAAATATACTTGGCAATGATGACGAAAATAATAAAAACAGTTTTTGTCAGAATCAAAAATCACAAAAACGAAAAAATAAATTTAACTTGCACCAATGAACGCAGATGTCAGTAACACATGCAACACCTTTGACAATAAAACAACAACAAAAATAATGACAATAAAAACAACAGCAAAATCAAATCAAAATTCTAAGAGAAAGGGTGCATAAGAACTTAAATGGTAAATGTCAGACGAAGGAAATTTTGTAGAATTATGTTTTGTGCAGTTCAATTTGCAGTTGTGCCTGCCCATGAGAGAATTTTATTGATTTTTATCAGGTTTTTGTTTTCGTAATGCATTTTTGGTTTGTTTATTTTATCATGTTTTGTTTTGTAGTCGATTTCAGTTTTTGTTTTGAAAAACAAAAAACAGCAAAATAATTTGCATTTCATTTTGGTGACAGCGGGCGTATACGTGCGTTTTTGTATAGTAAATAAATTTAATATTCATCATACAACACATGGCAAAATTTATAATATACAATACATAATAAAGAGACCCAGAACTATTTTCTAATTTAGAAAAATTTGTTAAAACCCTGTCGGATTTTTTATTAGCTGGTTCAACATATAGTTGACTTTTTGCTAACTAATTTACAACTGACTTCTAAATTAACTCATAAATTATACAGTTGTGAGTCAATTGTTATTTGTATGACTGTCTTTTTCTCGATAAGTATTGAACTAACTTTTACCTAACTCGAAAGTTATGCAGAGATTTGTGAGTGGTTTTTGTACAACTCACTTCTTCCTGATAAGTGTTAAACTGACGTTTGGCTAACTCAAAGCTGATGGACTGCAATGGACTCTGTTAAAAATCGTTTTGCTTGTTTTTTTGTAGAAACAAGAACAACACTACAATAGAAAAAACATGCGTTATTTTCATGTTCTAAAAGGAAAATAAGAAGCAAAAATCCCCATATTTTATTTGTTTAAATTATTTTGTTAAATACATCTCATTTCCAAAGTAAAATTATTATGAAGACCATATCAGGAATGCTGCTGGTGTCTTACAATTGAGAGGTCTTCTATAAAACAACGAGCAATACAACAAAAGTGAAGTACATAATAATATTCTCTCTCTCTCGTCCTCTGGGGTAGTGTTCAGGTTAGACTTCACTTAAAAAAGCAAAAATACCTTTTTTTTTTTTTTTTTTTTTTGTTGCCCAGAAACAAACTCAAAATGAGGTAACTTGTGGTAAGTTGAAACTTATACAGAGTGAGTGAGTACTAGGGTGTTCAATTAACCGGCTTTTTTTTGTTCGATTAAACGATTAATCGATATTTGGCATTTTTGACTTATACGATTAAACGAATAAAATTTTAAAATAAATCGATTAATCGAATAATTCAAAATCCAGAAATTTTATAAATAAAGATTTTTTTTTCGACAATTTTAGAAGAAATTGGTACTTGAGTTAATAAACATTATTAATTACAAGTATTTAAATATATTATTAACAAAAAAAAAAAAAAAAAAAAAAAAAAAAAAAAAAAAAAAAAAAAAAACAAGCGTTACAATTCATACTAATTGATTAAACCTTTACACATGGTCTCCACCTGAGATAATATCTGATATAATATGTTGAGAAAACGTCGGCAGAATGAGAGAGCACATTTCTTCATGTTAATCTTAATATTAAACAAGGGGAACACGTATCTTATAAGCAGTGTTTAAAAATGCTTGACTATTTTTAATGTTTTTGTAATTGCTTAACTTAACTTAAGAAAAAGAACACAGTAAAAGCAAAAAGCAAAAGCAAACGCAGAAAAAGTGAGAGTAAATAATTTATTTATTCTCACCATGTTTATGTTCTCAGCTTAAAAAGCCAGCCAAGCAACCACTTGAAAAAAAAAATTGCTGTTGCTGTAAGTAATAAGTTTTTGTTTATTTTTTTTTTTGCTTTGGCTTAACTGTAAATTGATGTGCTTAAATTCAGCGAGTATTAACTTCTTTGCTGTTTTTGACTTCATTGCTGTTGCTTGCTGTTGCAGGCGTTAGTTTCATAGAATATATACATAATTACATAACACAAAATAAACAAATTAGTTTAAAAAAACGTGTAGTTTCATTTATGTATGTATGTATGTACCTATTTATTAAAAGAAAACGCAAAATACCAAAAAAATTCGAAACAAATTCGTTCATAATATATTAAGTTCCAGCAACAGCAAAGAAGTTAACTTGCTGACTTTAAGCGCATCAAAAGCAAAAAAAAAAACAATCAAAAACTTAATACTTACAGCAACAGAAAATTTGTTTTCTTAAGTGGCTTCTTTGCTGACAGATTTAGCAAAGTACATGCACATAGCGAGTTTAAACAAATTATTTACTCTCTTTGTTTTGCTTTTGCTTTTTTGCTTTTGCTGACTCGTTATCAAAGAGTTAAGTAAACACTTAGACACACAGTTTTTTAATTTGCTGCAAAAAATGTAAACAAAGCAAAAATGTGCGACTGTTGCTATTTTAAAGCAAGCAATTTAAACACTGCTTATAAGATTTCATAATCGACTGATTCTCGTACAGTAAACTTGAATCGTTTTTATTATTTTTTATTCTTTTTATGTTGTTATTTGATTTTTTAGTTTAAAATATTGATTTTTAAAGCACTTTTTACAAGATTGGCACTATTTGCATTAATAAATTACAGATTTTAATAATGGTGGCTTATTATTGTTTTATATGTGTGTATGCATGTGTATTTTTGACAGCTCATCTTATAAGATAATTGTTATAAGATTTCTCATAACAACTGTCTCATAACATTTATTATAATATTAATACTAACACTATTTGAGAGTCCACACGTAAGATAATACTCTCTGCGATTGAATTTGACGTTTGCTGATATAAAAATCTTATATCTTATCTCAGGTGGAGACCCTGTGTTACAACGATAAAAAAAAATAAAACATGTATTGAGATCATATAATTTTATATGTACAAACAATTAAACAAATCTTTTAAAATAATCCTTTAAAAATAAAATGTTGTTTAAATGTTTTACTTTACTTGGAAGCCACACGATCAAGTCTTTCCTTTTAATTTGCCACCCTCTCTCACTTTTTTTACTAACTGAGTACGTTAAATTTTACGTTCAATTTAACAACTGACCACAAATTCACTTTGGCCCTTTCTTTATAAAAAATATACGGGTGATACTAGCACAATTGAGGTCGGGATCGAGACGTGTCTAAGCTCGTATTGGCCCAGAATAAATAGTAATATCCCAGACCTCTGCCCTGCATGTGGAATAGGCCCACACGACGTACGACACCTATTCAACTGCCGTGCAACCCAACTAGAAACAGTGTCCTTATGGACCCGCCCACGTGAGGTAGCACAGCTAATGGGCCTTGACTTAGCTGAGTTGGATGGACACAGTGAAGAAGAAGAAGAATAATAGAAAATAAATTTTATACATGCTTGTTTTTCTGGTCGATCTGCTACAACAACAACAACAAGAACGTGGGCTTTATGTTTAGTGTCGTTGTCCTGATTCAATTTAAAAGTTCTTCCAATTCCCATTTATTCTGCAGATTATTTCAAATTGTGTCTCAAAATGTTTCAATAAAAATTCTTGTTCATAACGCCTTCGATAAATACCAGTTATACCCCTTTCGCTGATATGCAGCCCCACACCATTACACTACTTCCTTCATGCTTAAATGTTGGAGTAATATTTTTTCCTTTCAACGCCTCATTCGGCTTCCGCCACACCATAATACTTCCATCAATTTCAAATGAGTTAAATTTGCTTTCATCCAGAATGAATGACGTCTTATCACCAATTTAAATTTTTTTTTATATGCTCCTTAGGAAATTTTAACCGATGATTTCTTTTTTTTTAATTCAGGAAAGCCTTTTTCGGGCAACACGGCCGTTACACCCCTCTTTTTTAATTGTGCGACGTATTATTACTTCTGAAACTGTCTTTCCAAATTCCGCCGCAACTTCAGTAACAATTTTGGAGGCACTTAAGCGTGGATTGGCCTTGATTTTTCTTACAATACGGCGCTCTTCCTTTTTCAAATCAATTCGATACTCGTAGAGATAGATTTTCTTCAACTGTTTTATTCCGGTAGATTTAACCCACGTGTTACTGCAGCTTTTTGTAGGATTTTCAGACACAGTGTAGTTAAAAAAGCTTAATACATTTTGTTGCTTTTTTTTATTTGTTATTTTGCGAAAGATGTTTTCTAGAATTTTGTTGATAAAAACGTTATTTTTAATTGTAGAAGTGAAAATTTTTCAAGAAATATGTATTTTGATACGGTGCCTCATAACACTGGGGAACAGTCATTTTGCGGCCTTGAACTTCATTGAAAATTTTTACTAACTTGAGGTCGGTGATTTCAAATCTTATCTCCATTTTTTCTATACCGTTATGTCTATAATTATGGCACTTTCACTACATATATTTAAATAACTTGAAAACGGTTCAACATATTCAGCTAAAAAAAAATCCGTATTAATACCTATTTGTGTATATATATTTTTTTTTTTTTAATTAAATCTAATAAAGAACATTTCAAACTAAAAACCAATATTTTGTTTTTGTTTAACAAGTTATCACATATACATACATACAGAAGAATAAAAGCCGATTCGTTTTACTTTTACCAACCCCTTACTACTCTAATTGAAAACGAGTAAAAACATGAGGATGTGAATTGCAAAATACCAAATATTTTGAAGTAATCGACTTTCGAGTGAATTCGGATTTGAGAACACACCCATATAAAATGGAAACTAAGTACTTGAGTTCCTTAACGCCGGACGTTAACTCCCTTCACTATATGTGGTGGTAGTACTATCCACCTAAATCTCCATCTTCTTAGGGAGCGCACACCAGGCCCAGAAGACCCTTTTTTACTTATCCAAATATTTTAAATTTTTTTTATAAAACTTCACTGTAATTGTTTAAAAGATAAAACAAAAGCTCCTGGTAGTTTTATGTAAAAATTTTATATTTTAGGAAATTTTTTGTTACAATCAAGAAAATGCGGATTCAAAATATTTTCCGTTTTCAATACGAGTCAAAACCTAGAACACACCTGAAACCGTCTTTTTTCTTCTTCTGTAAAATAATAGATGCTACGTTGTTTTGTCTTTTAGGTTACGCATATACATTGATAAAAAATAGAATTAAGTTTAAGAAACTAGTAAGGCAATTCACGTCTCGAGTTGCAACCTTGCGAAAAAGCAAAAGTGCAAAAATATAACAACAACAACATAGATAATTATTTGTGTACAACTAATTATTGGTGTACGACGAATTGTCTGTGTTTGTTGTTATGTTTTCGCACTTTTGCTTTTTCGCAAGGTTGAAACTTGTGACATGAATTACCTTTTTTTTAAAGATTTTGCTGTCAACACTTTTTTAAAAATAATTATTTGGCACTCATCTACTTCTATTTATTATACTGTTGTATTTAAAATAATTCTAATTAATATATTTTGCTTCTTAATTTTGTAATAACTATAAGATGTTTTTGTATATTTGTAACGTCTTTTTTTGAATTCTGCACTTTTACCGCACCGTTCTTGTTTTAAATTTATGGAATATTATTTATATTTTTTTATTTATGACTCTTGTTATAAAACAAATTTGATTCTATACTATAATCACTCATTCAAATATGTTGTCTGTAGCCACAGCCGTTATGGATGACCTTGATTCAAAATATGCACACACTCACTTCTGCTAAAAAGAAAGCTTTTTGAAAAAGCTTTAAAAATAGATATGTAATGTTTTTTGAAGAAACAGAAAGAAATAACTTAAAATAAAATATTGAACATTTTTTCTTGGAATGGAATGAATAATAAAGTTCATTTATAATGGACTAACAAATTTACCAGGACCTTTTGTACTAGAAAAATAATGATTCAGTTTATCTTTTATAGATACACTTATTGATTTTATACATATTTATATTTAACTTAAAAATGTTTCACACAATCTAAAAAAAATTATTATAATAAATTTTGCTTAGCAAAAGTCTTTAATTTAAATGGCAAGTTTTAACCATTTTATATAAATATGTAATTTAAAATTGTGTGGTACTATATAAAACAAATTGACCAAAAATGATTTACAGTTGATATACATATGTAAGTATATTTGAAGAATTTTAATTGATCTACAAAAAAAAACCTAATCGACGAATACCTTCATACTAATTTTCTTTTGAGTTTTGACAGCCACATGATCTCTTCTCCATAAACTGTATGATACCATATTCACCCGTACACATCCATTGAGTATCTAAACGATTTAATTCTTCGGCTTTACCCAGAGGTAAACCACAAATTAAATCGGCTTTTACAGTGCGCAAAGTACAGAAATTTGTAGGTTGAAAACCTTTTAGGCAAGTAAGAAAATCTTCTGTGGGATCCCAGTTTAAGTCACCTAATAGTTTACGAAAATTTAAATCGCCTTTAAAGATAACCAAATGCGCCTGGCCAAGATATTCGTATAAATCAGGGGCAATTTCATGCATTCTGAAAAGAAAAGTAAAAAATATTTATAAAAACCTCCTATATTTTACTTAATATTTCTCCTACTTGTAGTATTCATAAGGCGAAACCCAGAAATAATGCACAGGACTTAAAACAAATTTTCCCTCTTCAAAATATTGTTTCCATTTTAAAGCCAATTCGCGCACATAAGCTGATTCATGTTTACTCAAAAAGTCCAGGCTCCAGTTAATATCACTGGGTACTACATCCGAGACATACCAGGGTAAAGCCTTTACACTAAACCTTACTTTAGATGCCAATTGCTTATCAATTAAAAAGTCGGCTATAATTAAATCTGTATAGAACTCAAAGCCTGCATTATCATTAACAAATTCTACAATAACTGGCTTTGAATGATCAGCCGATTCTAAACATTGCCAAATTTGTTTGGTATTATCAATCAAAATGTTGCTATTAAACGAATCGAGTTGTTCGAAAATGTTATCGGAAGGTTTAAATTCTTTGGGTATAATTAAAGATAAATCACATTTGTTGCCCCACAAATTAAGCTGAAAACAAAGAAAATAATCTGGAATTATTAGCTCAAAATCGTATGCTTCTATTTACTTATATTAACCTTGATTAAATTATTAAATGTTTTTAGATCCTTTTGTGAGTGTCTTACTACTTTGGCCACTCCCAGCACCCCCTCCATTTTAAGACCATTTTGTTTTTGTTTAGCAAAATAATCATAGTTTTTTAAAGTTTTTGTGCCTTCAAAAAAGGAAGACACTTTGCGATACATATAACATTCGGCATATAACCAACAGGAACGAAAGAATGAACATTGATCTGAGGGTAAATTTTCTATAAAGTTATTCCACAAGTCTTTATCGGGTTCTGGGAAGAAAATAAGAATATTATATATTAATTTTTTTTAAGGAATAAGAAATATAAAACTTACCTTCACCATTAAATTTTTCAAACTTCTTATCAGTTTGCAGTTGATACTTTAATTTAGATAGTTGGCCAACCACGTATTTAATTTCTTCACGTGTTTCCTAAAGTAAAAACATTTTTCATTATTTAATTTGAATTATTGAAAATTTTAGAATTAGCTGTATAATTTTGATCCAAATCGGTCTATTATTTTATCAATACTAAATGTTAATTTAACTTTTTATAACTATATTTTACTATCGTTATAACGAATAAGGATTCCAACTGTAATGAAAGTGGTAACCATAATAATCTAATATTTTGTAAAAAAAAAAAATTGTACTAATACATCTTGCAGCCATTTCGTTCAGATGTTTCTTTATACATAACAAATTCAGAACAATGTACAAACCCCCTTAGGAAATTGCTGAGGATTTTATTGGACTTTCAAATTAGAATCCATAGCGATCCAAACTTTCCATTTAAATAAATTCCATTTAAAATATGAGTCTTAAAAGTAATCCTAACACTTTTAAGATTGAATTCTATTTTTTAGGGTTCAGATTCAGAATAATGATTAGTAGCGGTAAAAAATGTATTGAATATATAAATTTTTGTGAACATAAGTCTATAGCGGAGTTCAAAGACGTCAGTTACAAAGCAACTTGCCTTTTCTAATGCATTCTGCAATGAAACCATGTAGAATTTTTCTGTCAAAAAGTGCTCCCACGAGGGTTTGTACGGATTAACTTAAAGATATTTCACCTTCTGCTGTTATATACCCTGGAGAAAAGGGGAGAGTGAATACCTGGGTTTCGACAAAGGTCAAAACTGCCAGATCTCTTGAGATCGATGCTGACCAGAAATACTATCTGGTACAACGGGAGTCTGTGACCCACGATGAGGAAACTTTTTGTAAAAGAATGCTTTTCGCCATAAAAAGATTTCTTTTGCATGAAGCGTACTTTTCTCGGAAAAATTGACTTTTTAAAGAACCAGAAGTTCACTCTTCGATAGATCTCTTTGAAAAAAGGTAATCTTTTGCTGGAGTGGATGCTAGATATGTAGCTCCAGCTCCTGAACAAGGGGCGAGGGTAAATTACTACCAATGTTGCTCTCACACACAGGGTTGGTTGGTAAACGGACTGATTGTCACCCAGTGATTAGGAATCACCATGAGATTAGACCAACATGGCAGGTGATCCTGTTAATCTTGTCCCAAGGCGAATTCACTTTTGTCAAAGTTTATTTACAAACTACATCTTTGTTTATTAGATATTTTTGGCAATCGGACCACAAAGGCAGTGTTGTTGTAGTTTTGACCTCACCTTAAAGTAAATTCGCCTTAGCTATTTTTATAACACCTAAAGACATTTGAATGAAAATAAAATTTTTAGCAGAAACTAACGTATTATGCAATTCATTTGCATTCTTTAACATTATCAGCCCAATTATAAAAAAAAATTCCCAGGGAGTTTTTCCCTTCTCCCATTTTTCCTATTTAAATTCTATTGTAAAAATGGGAAAAGGGAAAAAACTCCTGGGGAATTTTTATTCATAGTTGGGCTGTATATGACAAAAAATACATTAACGATAAAATCTGCAAAGATATGCACAAGCAAATCGATACCATTTTTCAGTAAAAGTTGTGATTCGGATTAGGGTATTCAACCGATTAACGGTTAACCGATTAATTACTACCTGATTAACAGATCCGTAAATTTAAAATTGGCTATTTTCGATTAACGAATAAACCGGTTAATTTCAGTCGATTAACCGATGTAACAACATTTTTAATTTTTTGTAGTATTATAACATATTTATATGATTTTTAATTATTTGTTTCGTTTCATATTCAAAAGGTATGTGTTTAGAAAATATTTTTGCATACAAACAAAGAAGTGTTTGCTGTCAACTTCTTTTTTTACGAACATACTTTTTTATTAAACAATTAGAAGACTTAGAAATTAAAAAAAAACAAGAATCTAATGGCATAATGGAAGATTTTATACGTTTAGAGAAATCCAGGAAAAGGACTGAGAAATTAGATATTCTGTATTATGGGTTGCTTTCTTTTTCTCCAACATCAACATTAAGTGAAAGATTTTTTTTTTAATTTATGCATTTTTATTTATTGAAATAACTTAATTTATAGAAAATCGGTTAACCGCTCAAATACAAAATTAAACGATTATTAACCGATTAAAGCAAAAGCGCGATTAAATTAATACCCTAATTCGGATAAATAACTTGTTCACGTACGATCTTATTTATAAAAAATAGAACTCGTTTATGAAACGGATTTTCTATTAAAATTTGTTTAATAAACCCTTTATTAACCTGTTTTATTTTTTATAAATAAAACAGTTAACATTTAAATCTTCGTGAAACCCTGTTTTATTTTTTAAAAATAAGACAGTTAACATTAAAATCTTCGAGAAAAACATGCATTTGGATGAAATTCCACCGCCCCAAAAATGATCATATTGTTTCAATGGAAATGGAGTTCTACTGCATAAGTCAGATGAGATTCAGAAAGAATTATGAAATCTGGTTTATTGGTTTCGGTTAATATTTCCAATTGGTTGAATTGGTTATTAACCTTGAATGTTGGTATATATATTTCTTTGATTGTTAAGCAATTGGGACTATTCTCTTTTACGCTACTTTTTTTTTTGACATACCGGACATTCTAGGTTATTAGTGACGGGCTTTATAACTAAACCTAAATAAAGTCTTATTTTCTATCTTGAACTCAATTTAGTGTATAAGAAGTGTACTAATTATAGTGTGAGTGGCTGTATAGTGCATATACTTTTTTAATTTAGCAAACTTTGTTTCTAAAAATGGTGGTAGTAGTAGACTGAAATAGTTGAGCTGTTAAATGCGGTTCGATCTAGCAAACCTTAAAAAAATTAAGGAAATACCTATCTATACAATTTCTTTCTTCCACCCTAATAATACAAATATAATCTTATCTAATAAACAAAAGGTCAATTGATTGACCCTTATTTATAAAATATAAATTCCAAAGCATTTTTAAATAAATGAACTTACCTCGCCCTTATACAATTCCGAAATATCATCTTTATCTCTATTTAATTGATCGAGAATTTGGGTTATGATAACAGGTAATCGTTCACGCAAAGTGTAGTAAGCAAAACTCCTAAAAAAGGAACAAAAAACCAAAATACCTAGTTAAAAAAAACGTAAAATGCTCTTCAACAATGAAAAAAGGCTAATAGTTATGAAGTTATTATAAATTCTAACTGAAAACCCCTTTTTAAATATAAAAAAAACTTAACCATTATTACGAATTAATAATTACGGAAGACTTACTTTTTATAACGTCCCGATAGAGGGATATTCCTGGGTGTTGCTGAATCAATAATGTCATATTTGGAATCAAATTCTGCGGCTGTTATGAGTGTATTCATAATTTTAAGTTTTCTAGCTTTATAAAAAACTTAAATAAAAGTTTCACAATAAATTTTGTTAATAATTTTAAGTTTTCTTTTGATTTATGCACAAAAATTAAAACACTTGACAAAAGTGTTGTTTTGATCTAAAATTCTATTTATGTCATGTTGCTGCCTGAGAAGGGGCAATTTCGATTATATATCAGCTGTTTATTAAAAAAAAAGCAATAGCAAAGAAGTAGCCGTTTTTACACCACAAGAGGGGAACAACTCTGTTATCGATGGAATAGTTTTTAAAAGTTGAGGTTTTATTACGGAGTCGGAGTCGAAGTACCCACAAAAATTCACGACTCCGACTCCAAAATTTTTCTTGCTATATTTAGCCCCGTTTTCACAACTTATCGATAGCTATTGGTAGGATTTTATCGGCCATATATAAAGTGTTCCATTATCATAACTATGTAGGATGAACCTTCCTTTAACTTATCGATCACTTTAGGCTTAAGTAATAGATTGTAACAGCAATACATGTATAATTGACCTTTTAGACTTCCTTTGCATTGAAAGAATGAAATTAAAGAGAACAAATTGGTTAAATCAAAATATACTGGTTAGTATCACCTCAGACCAAGTACCGTGACAATTATCTCATTTATAATAAAAAAGATATTACTTTCTGACTTTTATTTTATTTGGTAGAAATAATTGTCATTTGTTTGGTAGAAATAAGTGGATTTGTTTTCATAAAGCTTCTAGAATTTAACTTTTAACATTATTAGGAAATGAAATATTAGGACATATAAAACTAAAAAAAAGTACAATTGTGAAAAAAATAAAAATTAATAATAAACTTTGTTTCTGCTAAGAAATCAAAAATTTAAAAAAAATCTTGTGATTTAGTTGAAAACGATTAAAATGGTGTCCTTGCCTCTCAAGGTTTTATACACTCACACTTTTTTACCAATATAATCATACTTTGAAAAGTTGAAACGAACTTGCTTGTAAAATTCTCTTTCAAGTTTAGTGTTTCAATTTACGTTCAAGAAACAGTTGATAACAAGTTATGTGAGCCAATTTTACGTTTGTCTTTATAAATTGTTTCCTTGATGACATTATTTTCGATTTTTTTTAATTAGGAATCTAGTGTTATACAAATGTAAATACTTTTTTTGAAAGTAACGGAAATAAACGACAACTTATTATTTTTATATATCTCTGTTTTAATACCCAGCTGGTTTTGACTTTTCTTATAAAATGAATTCGCCTGTTATTTGTTATTGCCTGAGAACTGTGGCCACCTTTATCGAATTCGCTTTAGTTTGCGGAAAATTTTTACGGGAGATATACAGGAAAAGGTAAAGTAGAGAATTTTTCATAAAATTTGCTGCGATAAAATTCCACATCACTAAATAAATGCATTATTGGTTTTTTAAAGATTTAATATAAATAATAAAATAGTGAAGTGTTTACAAAAAGTGGGTGTATTTCACACAGAAAAAAGATTCCAAGAAAATTCCTTTGTATTGACTTTTTGCTAAAAAAAAATGCTGAACTTGAAAAAAAAATATTTGTTTAATGGAATTCAAGATTATACACAAAAAATTCCAGCATTTAATCTTTTGTTTGTTGGGATTCATGATAAAAGTAGAATTCTTTAAAATACATTTATTATTTTCATAAAATAGGTATTTGTGTTGCTAGAGGAAACCATAAATAAATCTCGTAATTATTGATGACATTTACAGAAATTATCGATTTTTTCTTTTTTTGAAACCTTGATTTTTTAAAGGGATTTTTTCCTGATTTATTAAAAAAGATTGGCTGGTTTGTAATAGGAATATTGAAAAATAAATCAAATCAGATTGTTAAGAATTTATTAATGATCTATGGTTACGAAAATAGTTATAATTAAAAGAATATTTTTTTGAAAGCGTCTACTAAACGAATACTTACATATTGGTTTGTGAATTATTTGGAACATCTTTAATCTTATATAAGAAATATAAGAAAAATACTGCAAGAACAAAAGAGATCGAATATCTAGAGATCTTTCTAATTCGATTTTTTTTCAAAATTTAGTTTTTTTTAGTGATTTCAATACATTTCACATATATACAACTCGTTACACAAAATATATGCAATAGTATCAAAAATAACGGGCTTACAAGCAATTTTAGATTTTGATACCTACATACAGTTTTAATTATGTTTTACCTAAAGTTGCATGAGAAGGTCCTTTCTGCATGATACGAACGATTTAAAGGGTTAGCAAATTTTAGGCTAGGAAGTAAATTTCATCAAAAACCCCCCTTTTTTTAACAAATCCAGTTTTATTGATACCAGCGTAGAGTATAAGAAATATTAAACTTATTAAATTATTAAACGCCCGGGAGACTATCAAATAAATACATCAATCACATAGTTGTATGCGTGCAGTCGTTCTTTTTCGGGTACACATACGCTCATACAATGCTTGATGAAAATCAAAAAGTTTTGATTTTTTTATTTGATGGCTGATTATTTGATAGTCTCCTGTTGTGATTGACAAAAAAAAAAATTATTTTCTTTGTGTTTGTTGTCATGAAAAATATAAATATTTTGGTTTTTTACAAAATACAATTGTTGATTGCCGTGTTTATTTGTACGTCTCCGAAAAAGCCTCAAATAAACGACACTAACACATATGCACTGATTGACGGGTTAACCCGTCAAGCATTTTGGCTGGAATTCAAGTGGAATTACACTTGAAATCCAGTCACAATTTCCAATTTCCAGTGTTGAATTACAGTTGAAACACAGTTGAATTCAATAGCGAATCCAGCAATATTAACCATTGAATTACAGTCGAACAAAACAGTACCTTTACAGTGTAATTCCAGTCTTGAATAACAGTGTGATTCAAGTTGAACCGAACCTGTTTTTATACTTGAATTCAAGCATGGAATTTAAGTGTTATTCAAGCAATGTTACAACAGTATTTAAATAGTGTTATAACATTATTTTAACAATAATTTTCAAACCAATTTCTGCCATATTTTTTACCTCCTTTCCTCTTGTAAAAATAAAACATTTTATAACAATAGGTACATATTCAGGGGTGTCATAGAATCCAAGTCGGTTTTGCTAATTGTCGGTTTTTCAAACCAATATTGGTTTCATTTGGTGTCATAAAAACAAGTCGGTTTTGTTATTTTCGAATACAAATAAAACCGATATTCGAAACAGCTGTTTTATGTTTTGGTTCATGTGTTTATAGTTTTTAATGCAATTTTTGTTTGATAATTTTTTAAATTATGATTGTGCTCTAAAATATTGTTAAAACTTGTGTTTGTAATAAAAGGAAAATTATAGAAAAGAAAATAAGAATGGAAACACACTAAACATATGCAATAAATGCCATCGTTGTATGTATTAAATATTTGCATTTGTTGTTTACATTTGTGTAATTTTATTGTTTTGTAGATTTATAAAGCAAATTTATTAAAAATAAAAAATAAATTGTTTCTTGTTAATAAATAAAATAAATAAATGTTTTGCGAACTTTCTGTACGCAGAAAAAGTGAGAATACTTTTGCAAGCTCGCAGCAGCCCGCTGCCGGAGACATGCAAAAAATACTAATTTACCAATTTTATTTATTTCCATCTATGCAAAATAACTAACTGTTGAAAAAATTAAATAAAAAATTAAACTTTAACCAACTATATTTATTTTCAATATAAAAACAAGAGCTGTAAGCTGCTTGGTTTATTTTCAATAAAAATCCGATAATATTGGTTTCTGTGACACCTAAAACCGACACTAATTTCAGTTCGAACAAAAAACCGATAAAATTGGATTTCATGACACCAATGTATTTTTTTTGTCGGTTTCAAATCCAATACCGATAAGATTGGTTTCTATGACACCCCTGATTATTACTTACATAGTTTATATTTTAAAAATAAAAATAAACAAAATAAGCGATTAACAAAATTTCATTAGTCTTCTGTTGTGAGCTCTATTTTTTCAAGGCTGGCTAAACCTTCTTGCATTTTATAAAAATAGGTACATATTTATATGAATAATAATTGAATAATGAAAAAGTTTTTATGATAAGGTATTGTAATTGCGGTGAGAGTAATGATTGGATAATGAAAAAGGTTAAGTTAGTTTAAATATTTACATTAATTTGTTTAATATTTGCTTGTTTTTGTTGATTTTTTATTAATGCGATTTCTGGCTTGCTGGAAAAGGGCTATGGTATTTGTTTCAAACTCCATATCGCTGTGGTCAGAAAATTTCTCGTTGTAGGCTACTGTAATATTTTAGGAAAGTAAATAAGTGAGAGACTGAAAAGGAATGTCTTTTAAATTCCTTACGTTTAATTGCAAGTGTAATTGATAATGATTTCAACGACAATTTTGCAGCCGCTCCTTGCCAACAAAAACATTGTGCTACATCGTCCTTCATTAATCGTCTCCAGCAGCTTCTTATAAATTTTGAGGCATTGCCCGATACCTTTTGATACAGTTCCTTCACCTGAAAATGTAAAAAATATTTTTATAAAAACTCTTCGAAATGTTGTCATTAGTCATTACCAAATTAGAAAAATATTCTTCTGAAGATTGAATTTTTTTCTCAAAAGTCATAAACTCTTCTTTGCTCAGAAATGTTTCCCTTGGTAAAATGGATAATGATTTTGCATTTTCCTGAGCTGGAACACGACTATTTTGTAAAACGTTAACTTCCTCCAGCAACCTGTATACAAGCCTTTGGGTTGCCTCATGCTTTTCCATTAAATCTTTTATATCTGTATCGATAGAATTATGTATCAATAATTGTAAGATTTGATTCTTTATGGTTAAGTAATTACTTACCTCTCTTTGTAGCAGGTACATCATCTGTTGAACTTGATAATTGTGATACGAATTCTCTATTGAAGTCCATCTATAAATGGTATAAAGACAAAATTATTTTGTTCATAGTTTTCGAACATAACAATTTACACATACCTTTATATTTATTTATTCCAAATTTCTTTTTATTGTTTTATTTTGTATTCTTTATTTTCTTTTTGCTTATTTTCACTTTTATTTCATTTTTTTCAATTTAAAAACTTTGTGACTTTCGCGTTGTAAAATTGTTCACCAATAATATTTTATGATTGGCATTTAATAAATTTAATAAATAACATATGCTTCAAACAAATTTGTTGTTATTTTTTAACAAACTTCAAACAGACTGGAAAGAGGATGGATTTCAAATGTAATTCAAGCTTGGATTCACACTGGAATTCCAACATTGGAATTCACAAAAAATTTGTGCTTATTGGGTTTATTTGAAAGTCTCCAGAGCCCTTTAAACTTATATTTTTGAATATAGTAGTGTTTTGAATAATTTTGTTATTTTCATATTATTCAGGTTTTTTTCTGCATTGTAATGTAAATTTATTGGCCTAATTAGGCTTGTTATATTACTGGTTGAATTAAATAAATAAATAAATAAATATGGGAATTTACAATGGAATATGACTTCGGGCTAATGTTCACCTCTAGAAAATCAGAAGGCGTTCACTCTTTTTGCAAAATTTTAACCACATTTTGCAACATACGGATGTCAACTTAATTTTTGAAATATAATCATTTGATAGCCAATTCACTTCCTTACTACCTTTTATAATGTATGGGAACATCCCTTTTACATTTAGAAAAATATACAATAGAAATTAATATATTCCAATTATTCCAAAAAAATAAAATATGTAACATTTAAACTCCTTTACATTCAGTCTGCAACAGACATAAAATGCTTAACATTAACACTAATATGATGTTAATCTTAAGTAGGGTGATCGATTATTCGACTTTTTTCAATAACCTGTTTTCAAATATTCCGAATAGTTGCTATTTAAAAACCCGGTTTTCAGTTAAGCATTTTAAAACTTACCGGTTATTCGGGTTTAATTCAAATACATCAAAATACAAAAATAGAATTGGTTTTTGTAATAAAAAGTTAATTTGAATAAAAACAAAACATTTCACAACATGCTTTTTGTATGAAATATATGTCCATTCGTCGACCGCAATTAAAAACCTTCCATGACAGTGTTTGATTTCTTCAATTTTGTTCTTGGTGTTTAAATAAATAAAACTGATGAATTTTTTCCATATCGGAATGTTTTAGTTTTAAGCATGAAGATATTCTAGAACTACTTTTTAGTGCCTTAACGGGTATTCCGTCCTCGGAAATCTTTCCTACTTTTCATTTCAGGGCACTTCAAATACCTTTGTCTTTTATACCCGTTCGAAATATCCAGAGATGATATCTGTATAAAAATATATTTAATATTTTTTTTAGAATACTCTTACACAAATTGCTAATTACTTTTTAAACTGAACATTTTTAAAAATAAAATTGATTTCGAATTAATTTTGCTCTTATTATGTATGTGTATAATTTCTTTAAAGTTTTATATTATATATGTTAATTTAACTGTGGTTTGAACAAAAAATTAAGTCCTTAATTCAGAAATGGATTTTAAGATCGCTCGAAATTCATCGCACTTTTTTTTTTTGACTTTTGATATCTTTTACATTTTGTTTGAAATTCTTCAAAAAAAGTTTAAATTTGCCTAATATTCACTATACTTAAATTACTCGTACATTAACAACGAGTAAGGAAAACGTATATAAATTACACATTATTAAAATAACCGGTTTATTGTACCAAAATAACCGGTTTATTCGTTATTCGAAAAATGGGAATTTTAAAATAACCAGCTTGGGCAAAACTAAAATAACCGGTTAAAACCGGTCGATCTCCCTAGTATTAACACTGCGGCCACACGATCAACTTTTTGTTGATAGTCTTTTACATATACTGTTTGTCAAAATTTACATTAATTGAAAGCTGTGACGTAGGCTGCACTCAATTTTTAAGCAATTTACTTTCAAGATGTCATCAAGAAAACAATTTATACTGACAAACGAAAAATTAGCTCACTAAACTTCTAATCAGCTGTTAAATTGAGCGTAAAATTGCCAAACAAATGGACAGTTAAAATTGAGAGCAATCTCGTGATCAATTTAAAAAGTGTGAGTGTGTTAGTGAAAAAAATGAGAGTGAGAGCAAATTGAAAGGAATTGAAAGACAAAAATTGATCGTGTGGCCTCCAAGTAAGTACAGACTCATCATGTAAAGAGGATTCTCAATTTTGGAAGGTGGTTTTTAGTAGGGAAGTAACGAATACCGATACCGATATATCGGCGATAGTTCACGTTTGCCGATATATCGGTATCGGCGATATTTTACTGTCGATACGCCGATACTTATTTTTTTCATAACAACTAATAAAAAAAATCAAACAGAATAATAAATTGTTTCTTTTAATTCTAAAGCTGGAAGTTCGGTCCACACCACGCGTTTTTCCTTTTTTCGAGACGTATGCCAAAGTAGAGAGTAATCCTACTTTATGCTTTCGATACGTATATGTATTTTACGCGTTTGATGTGTAACTTGTAAATAAAATTTTACATGACTCTACATTCCGAAAGTGTTGAAGGTACGGTCACCCCTACAGCTAGTAAAAGTTCTGATAAGTCTACAAGAACTGACCTTTGGAGCGTTTTTTGAAAATCTTAAAAGAAAATTTGGAGAAGAATGATCCTCTGTCCATCCTACGCTGTGGTTCAGCTTAATAAGAAGTCTAGATATACCTTAGATCTTCTAATTTTTCTAGAGACCCAGATCCGCTTGTTTACTTGCGCAATTAAATGCTATACTCAAAATTTAAGACCACGGCGCAGAAATACTTAAGTTGTCAAATAAGTTCAGTCACATCTGAGAGACAAACTTTTACTGCAGGTCTTCTTCAAACACAGTTGCGAAATTATCTCGGCAAAATTTGAGAATACTATGTTTTTTAAACCAAACTGAATTTTGTTAATTTTACCTAGAAAATTACATTTAAAACAAAAACAATTTTTGAAATTTTGTTTTAAATGTTATTTACTATGCGAACGTTAACGTTCGATATCGGCGAACGGGCAATAAATTTAATATTCGTTTCGGTATCGGCGATATTTCTCTTTGAGTATCGGTATCGTATCGGCAAAAAGGCGTATCGTTAAGCAAAATATTTTTTTAAAACAAGGAATAATAAGGGGGTTAGGGCAGAGATTGCCTAGCTTCGAATCTAACAGATTTTAATAAAATTTAAAACATCGATAGAACCCTACCTTTATTCACACATGAGCTATAACTTTTTTTTATAAAAAAAAAACATGACCACAAGATAAAGAAGGGGGAAATTTGTGCCTGGCCGAAACTATCTAACAGATCCTAATTAAATTTAGAACGAAGATAGATCCCTTTTTATATGGGCATATTAGCTATGAAATTTTTAAAAGATAGGACCAGGAAATGAGGAAGAGTTCAATTTCTGCCTCTCCAAGCAATCTAAACAAATTTAATGATAAATAAAACCTAAATATATGACTAGATATATCGGCAAATTAGCTATACAAATTTAAAAAATAGGACCTCGTGGGAAGAAAGGGGGTAACAATCTTACCAATTTTAATTAAAGGCTTATCATACATAGATATTTCCCTACTTAGATAGACACATAAGCTATGAATTTTTTCAAAACTTTACAAGGAGGAAGGCAGGCATGTGGTAGAACACACCGGGTAACCGCTAGTAAAAAACAAGGCAGGTTTCTTAAGCAAATATTCATAGAAAATTCGTTTTATAAAACTGTTTTAGTTTTTAACTTAGGCCGATAAATCGTCAGCTCATTATTGGTTTGACCTACCGACCATTTTTAATAAAATTTAGTTAGGTTGGGGTATATTTATTTTGAATACCCCTTTTCTGAATCCAAAACTAGTTTTACGAAATTTGTTATGGTTTCTGAAATATTAAGCATTAATTTTGTGCCATATCAACTATTTTAATGTTTATTAAGTATGGTTTTGCTCTACACGCCACTGTATGGCGAGTGCTGCAAATTCCGCATACAAAAACGTACAAATAAATTTCACTCTTGCTTTGCTTCATTGCCGTAAGAAAAAAGTAGTTAAGCTGTAAGTAAGTATACGTATGCAGTACAAAAAGCTACTTTTTAGATTAAGCAAATGACAGATTCATTAAACTTAACAAAAAGTTTCCTAAAGTTCAATATGGTTTGACACATCGCACAGTTGCTTAAGCCAACTTATACATATTGGGCCTTAAGAGTTAATTGCGGCATACGATCAAGTTTGAAATTTCTTGTTTAACATTTGAAAGACATTTTTACGATTTTCGGGAGCGGGTCAGCCAGAATTGTATATGTCTAACAAAGAAGTCACTCATGCCAAATTTCTTTACAGTAATCAAATTTCTGAGCGATTTTTTTGGGCTAACGAGATACATACTTATATGTAAATGCGATCACAAAACAAAATGTCCATACTCATTTTACCAATTTTTAATCGTGATTTACTAAAAAATTTTTGCGTCATATTTTTATGACGTAAACATCATACTTCGTCGAATCGACGACGGTTAAAGCAAAAAGGATAAAATTACGTTCAGAATATATTTGAAATTTTGCTTGTTCAATAACTTGTTATAGATATTAATGAGAAATAAAATAAATAAAAACTCATATTTTAATATTGTGAAATTTTTGTGAAAACTTTGTTTGGCTTGTTTTTCAAAATATAACAAAAAAAAATTATGAAAATAGTTAACTTAAAAATATATAATCCATTAAATTTGTTGGCATCGTAGAATTAACTTTTTAATTAAAAAAAGTAACGGTTTTCAATAGGTTCAGTCTTAACTATTTGCAAGAGGCACGAAGTTCTATTTTGTGCTCCGCACATAGGCTTTTTTCCATTTTAAGCACAATAATTTTGCCATTCCTCGTTTAAACGGAGAATAAAAGACGCATATCAGAAATTAATTTATCGGTCAAAACTGCTATATTTGCTTTTATATAAAAAACACAAAGGCTAAAATACTAACTAAAAAAATATGCACTGGGAATTTATAGTAAGAGTTACATAAACAACATACTTCGTCATATGCAAAGAAAAACCTATTTAGCCAATGCGTAGACAGCTATACAGGCGGCCCACATCAAGAGTATATCAACGGCAGCCGCCAATAGAGAAATTAGCTTAAAAAGAACATCAATACAGAAAAAGAAATACGAAACAAAATCATGCGTCTTCTATTCGACGAAGTAGGACGTTCTAGAGTAAAAAAAAAAAAAAATTATGTTTGCAGATTCCGTTAAAATGTTTTCTCAAACAATTTTTATAGAAAAATTTGGATTTTGTATAAAATTTCAAAATATTTTAAAGTTTTAGCTAAAATAATCTTTTTATTAACTGAAAAATTGTCTAAATATTGAATATTCTTAATGAAAATTTCTTTAAGTTTTTTTGGAAAGTTTGTGTTTTTGGCCATTGAAGATTGTCATGTTTAAATAAATCCAGCAGTTTCTAAAAAATTTTTTAAATACTTAATCAGTCGTTAATCAAAATTAAATTTTTTTTATTACAGATGTGTCTCCCCTAAAAACTCCATTAACCATTAATCAGTTTACAAAAGTAAAGGAAAGCAATAGAAAAATTTAATTATAATCCTACTATTTTGTTAGAAAATACTTAACAAAAATAAGTTATTCCTTAAAAAAAAAAAAAATAAATTAAACACAATCAGCATTTACAGTACTAAATCCCCACAACATGGCTATGTCTAAAGTTATCAGGGTATTGGAGAAATCCATTGCCCCCTCCCCACATAGCGTCCTGATGGAGCATCGTCATAAAAGTGACAGCATACTCTTTGAATCGCATGCAGTGGCTTTGCTATCGCAACAAGAAACCGACATAATACGTAAACAATATACTAAAGTATGTGATGCTTACGGCTGTTTAGGAGTGTTACAATTAAATGCCGGCGAAAGTACGGTATTATTCCTCGTGCTGGTCACAGGTTGTGTATCGATGGGAAAGATTGGTGACGTCGAAGTATTTCGTATACAACAAACACAATTTGTTTCTTTGCAAAATGCTGCTCCAAATGAGGATAAGATTTCAGAAGTAAGAAAGTTGCTTAATTCCGGTACATTTTATTTTGCTCACACCAATCAGGCCGCGACTACTATCAATAAGTTTGATATAACATTGTGTGCGCAAAGACGTCAGCAAACTTCGGAAACGGATAATCGTTTCTTTTGGAATCGCATGATGCATATTCATATGCTAAGATTTGGTATTGATTGTCAGGCCTGGTTGTTAAAATCCATGTGTGGGTCTGTTGAAATACGTACAGTGTATATAGGAGCAAAACAGGCTCGAGCGGCTATAATATCCAGATTGTCTTGTGAGAGAGCCGGTACCCGTTTTAATGTTAGAGGTAAGTTCTTGTTTAACACATATGTACATCTAGTAGTAAATATTTTGAATTATTCGTTTATGTTTTAAGGCACCAATGATGAGGGCCATGTGGCAAATTTTGTAGAAACCGAACAAGTGATTCATGTGGACAATGATGTCACCAGTTATGTTCAAACACGAGGGTCTGTGCCTCTGTTTTGGGAACAACCTGGCGTTCAGGTAGGCTCCCATAAAGTTAAACTTTCCAGAGGCTTTGAGACATCTGCAGCAGCATTTGATCGTCATATGTCAATGATGAAACAACGTTATGGCTATCAAACTATTATAAATTTGCTAGGTACATCTTTAGTGGGCAGTAAAGAAGGCGAAGCGATGCTTAGTAATGAATTTCAACGGCATCATGGTATGTCGGCTCACAAAGATGTTCCACATATCATTTTCGATTATCATCAGGAGTGTCGTGGTGGTAATTTTGCTGCTTTATCGAAATTGAAAGAGCGCATAACAGCTTGTGGCATCAACTACGGTATATTTTATGTTTCCAATGGTCAGGTGTTGCGTGAGCAATTTGGTGTTATACGCACTAATTGTTTGGATTGTTTGGATCGTACCAATTGTGTGCAGACTTATTTAGGTTTAGATACTTTAAACGTTCAACTGGAGGCTTTGGGTATGGGCGAGAAGAAGAATTATACGAGATTTGAAGAGATTTTTAAACAAATGTGGATTAATAATGGCAATGAGGTTAGTAAGATTTATGCGGGCACAGGAGCCATACAGGGCGGTTCGAAATTGATGGATGGAGCAAGATCCGCAGCCAGGACTATACAGAATAATTTGTTGGATAATTCAAAACAGGTGAGTTGGATTTCTTTATATGATATTTAAAAAATTTTCCATACAAATTATGTATTTCAAAAAAGAGAAAAAAACTTTCTATGCAGAAAGTTCTTAATGAGATTAAAAATTCCAACCGATATTTTAAATCTGAAAATATTTAATATAAAATATGTACATGAATTTTTGTTATGGTCTATATTTGTATTCCTTTTGTTATTAGGAAGCCATTGATATTCTCTTGGTAGGCTCCACTCTCAGCTCTGAATTGGCGGATAGAGCTCGTATTTTACTACCTTCCAATATGTTGCATGCTCCCACGACAGTCTTGCGTGAAATGTGCAAACGTTACACGGAATATGTTACTCCAAAAACCGCCCGTATTGCCATAGGCACATATAATGTAAATGGTGGCAAACACTTTCGCAGTGTTGTATTTAAAGACTCCCTCTCTGATTGGCTATTGGATTGTCATGCTTTAGCCCGCTCCAAGGCCTTGGTAAATGTAAACAATCCCTCAGAGAATGCCAGCAATCCAGTGGATATCTATGCAATAGGTTTTCAAGAAATTGTCGATTTAAATGCTTCCAATATCATGGCTGCCAGTACGGATAATGCTAAATTGTGGGCAGAGGAATTGCAAAAGACCATATCACGTGACAATGACTACGTCCTGTTGACTTATCAGCAGCTGGTAGGCGTATGTCTGTATATTTATATTCGTCCAGAACACGCACCCTTTATAAAAGATGTGGCCATAGATTGTGTTAAGACTGGCCTGGGGGGAGCCACTGGTAATAAGGGAGCCTGTGCTATACGGTTTGTATTGCATGGAACCTCCATGTGTTTTGTATGCGCACATTTTGCGGCAGGACAATCGCAGGTGAGTAATATATTTTCCATGCTTTGCTGTTTACTTTGAATTATTAATACATAATTTTTAAGGTTGCCGAACGAAATGCTGATTATGCTGAGATCACCCGCAAATTGGCCTTTCCTATGGGCCGCACTTTAAAGTCCCATGATTGGGTATTTTGGTGTGGCGATTTCAATTACCGTATTGACATGGATAAAGAAGAACTCAAAGAAGCCATACGTAACGGTGACCTAACTTCCGTTTTGGAAAATGATCAATTACGCAAAGAACAAGAAGCGGGCAATGTATTTTCCGATTTTCTTGAAGGTGAAATAACATTTGATCCCACTTACAAGTATGACTTGTTCAGTGATGACTACGATACCTCAGAGAAGCAAAGAGCACCAGCTTGGACTGACCGTGCGTTGTGGCGCAGACGCAAGGCTTTGGCTGAGTCTGATTTTGCCAACAATGATTGGAACCCGGGCAAATTAATACATTATGGACGTTCAGAGTTAAAGCAAAGTGACCATCGTCCTGTTATTGCAATTATAGATGCAGAGATAATGGAAATTGATCAAAAGCGTAGAAGAACGGTTTTCGAGCAGGTCATAATGGATTTGGGGCCTCCAGATTCCACAATAGTGGTCCATGTTAAAGAACCATCGCTTGATGACGATGGCCCCACTATTTATGATGAAAATGTTATGTCGACATTGATTCAAGAGCTCTCGAAAATGGGTGAAGTTACTTTGGTACGTTATGTGGAGGATACTATGTGGGTTACTTTCAGAGATGGGGAAGCTTCTGTTAATGCCGTGGCTAAGGGTAATTTGAATATATGCGGCTTAGAACTGGAGTTTGAATTAAAGTCACCCAATTGGAATCATTTCGTGGACAACGAAATTGAACTGTGCACTACAAATACTATTGCTTTGTGTGCAAATCCTCAAGAACAGGCACAATTATTGAACGCTACTCCTGAAATACCACAAAGACCAAAACAGCCTCCCACAAGACCAGCTCCCGCTAGACCACCCATACCCATGTCACCAAAGAATTCGCCTAGACATTTGCCTCATGCCGGTGTCATAAGTGTGGTGCCAGAAATGTTACAAAAACCGGCCAAACCACCCATGCCACCACAGCCGCAGCAACTTCCACAATTGCCACCACCTTTAAGACCAGTACCCGTAGGTTCCGGCTCCGATACAGCTCCCTCTTCGAAATCTCAATCGCCAACTGAACAAAGTTCACCTTTACACTCGTCATCGGGTAAAGTATCACCCTCCGGCTCTAGCTCCCAGGCTGGTTCATTGCCGCCCACACCACCACGCCACACACAAAGCAAGAACGTTACACCAGCTTCAACACCGTCACGCCAATCGAAACAATCATCGGTCGATGTACAAGATACCTCAACATACAACGAGAGCAATATTTATGAAGAAATTCAAGATGACATACCTGCACCACGGCATCCGCCTCCAGCATTTCCACCCCCTGTGGGATTGATGGACGTTTCTAGTGAAAGTCCTGCTAGAAGAGCACCTCAGCTGCCGGCGAATGCTCCTATGGGCCCTCCACCACCACTACCTGTCAGAAGAGGTCCCCCACCTATACCAAATCGTACAGGGAATGCACCACCCTTGCCAAACAGACCAAATAATAATTAAACGAAATAATAATAATGTACTTAAATGGTAAGTAGTAAACTTTTCTTTCGCCATACTCTGAAAAGGTTTAACGAAGTTGGCAAAAATGTCTGAAAAAAAGTAAGACGAGAAGAATTTTTACATTCCTTTATATGTTTTGAATAAACAAATAATCAAACATAAACTTAATATTATTGCAATTGTAATTCCAAAAACAACAAGAAACTCAAAAATACATATACTCGTAATTAATTATACTTTATCAAGTAATCAACAAAAACAAATAATCCATGTATTCCTTCATTTTTTTTTTATTTAAGATTAATTAATTTATAATTTTGACAGACAAATTTATGAATCATGCAAATCTCTAAAATTTTTATAAAATCAGAGAAATATTTTAGACACTATAGTCTATATATAGTCTAAAAGGGGCAGGTTTAATAAGAATATTAGCAAAGTTTAAGGCGGTTTTGGATATAAAATGCAAATTCGATTTTAATAAAATACCGATTTTCCCTTTATGAATAAAAATATTAATTTTGCTATAAAAAAAATATATAAATTTTTTAGTAAAAAAAATATTGGATGTAAAATAAGTTATTGCTATTACTTTAGATGACTTCCTTTATTGTACATTGTTAAGGATTGCATATACATACATATGTGTTTTTTGTCAGCGGAAAGTTTAGATATACATATGACAAGAATATTAAGTACATTGCAGATTGCTTTTAAAAACTTCAAAGTTTAAAAATAAAATTTCCCCAAAAAGCGTCCTAGGGGGAAAATACACATTATTGTCAAACTTAATAGAGAATATTAACTCCCTAAAACCACTTGTAGTTATTGGTTTGGACACTTACGCGATAGAGTGTTTAATGTTCAAATCAGAGAACGTGCGGGAGAGCCACAAAAGCTTAAATTTCTCAAAAAAGGAAGAATTTATTACTACCAATAACAGTAAATTTTTCTTATAAACAATTTTGTTTTTACAATTCTTGGAAAATACTAGGAAAAATAAGCTGAAGTTATACTTTCAAGTTTTCACACATACCCCATGGAATTCGAAATCGAGTGAAATTAAAATCCATGGAGATTTTCAGTTCATTTTTCTGATTTTATGAGTAGTTCTGATAAAAATATGTTGTACTCAAAGTATAAAGTATGTATATAAAAGGGAATATTTTAATGAACTTTCAAGACAAGATTGCTTTCAAAATTTGTTAGATTACAAATTCACTCAAATTCGATTTCCAGAACACGGCTGATAACTTTATGCATATCTGTTTCAGGTTGCTACGAACTAAGCCCTAATGAACTAAGCCCGGAAAACAAAAATCAACTTAGTTCTTAAAATTAGGAAATCGGCTCATTATAAATTAAACCCCAAATATAATCCCCAAAAATTTTAAATAACCCCCAAAACAAAACTTGACTAAAACCCCATAAATGTAAACATATTTCACAATGATAAGTCCACATTTTCAAAACAAAACAAGTTCTTACTTTAAAAAACATATACATATGTACATTATGGTGGGTCGATTTTTTTTTAAATAATCGTATAGCAAAAACGTAAACTACATACATAAAATTCTCCGAAGAAACCATGTATCTAAAATAAAATCCTAATCCGCGCCTCTCGACTTGAAAATATTCACCCAAGTAAAAAAGTTTGTATATCATTTTATATTTAATATTTTTATAGGGAACATAGATTAAAAAATTTCTTTCATAATTTAATGAAAAAGATTGGAAATACAAAAAAAATAAATTACACTCAAAAAATTGTTTTCAGTATTTATAAAATTTTTTTGTTTCGATAAACAATTCTTATTTTATAATGCAAATAAAAACAAACAAAAAAAGTGTTTACCATAAACAAATTTTGTTTCATTAAAACAAATAAGGTCTCTATGTGCTTTCGGCAATTAAAAATCACACCGAAAAACAAAAACGGAACACCCCAATACCACACGTGTGCAGTGTGGCCATTTTGGCATTTTTGCAACTAAATTTAGCATTAAAAATTTTTATTTAGCTGCAAAATTTTCATTTAGCACTTGGCTTTTTTAGAAAAAGTTTTTAGCTTTATTTATTTTAAAAATTTGGACGAATAATTTTATTGATTTATTTAAATTTTTTCATAAATTAAAATAAATTTTGACTATAAATAGTTGTATCCAAAATGAAATATCGTATGAAAAAGGAGAATTCTTATATTAAGAAACATATTTCGATTTTAAATATTATTTGCCCTTTGATATTACGATATAAAAGTGCAAGGAAATTTCACTTTGTAATAAAATAAAAATTCAATAGTGTAAATGTTTGAAAAAATTGTTTGAAAAAATAAAAATTCTAAAGCTTCAAATTTTGTTAAACTATAAGAAACAAAATAATTTAAATAAAAATTGTATATCATTGAAATAAATCGTTTAAATTTTGCATGTATCAGGGGTTTGCTGGCCCCTTAATTTAAAATTAACTCTCAACTCAAATGTATTTAGTTTCGAAAAAAATTTCATACTGGTAATAAATTAAAAAATAAAACTTTAAAAAATGTTGGCACTATTTTTACCATTTTTTTAAATCATTTTTAGCATTTGGTGACCACTTTAATGCCAGATTTAGCTGTAAAATTTTTTCAGATCTGGTCACACTGCACGTGTGATTTTAAAAGACAGATGTGATTTAAAATCACATGATTTGAATTAAAGTGATTTTCAGAACAAGCCCGTTAATAATATTTTTATTAAATAAGTCTTATTGTTAAATTAAAAAAAAAATTGAGTTCTAGCGTCGATACGAAAATATTTTAACGAATTGGTTGGAAATTAATAATTCACGGTTTTTGTTATACGATAGAGAAGAAAATTCTTGCGCCCGGCCGAAGGCAGGCAATACAGAGAAGCTGGTGTTTATTATACCAAAGAGGTGTACATATTACAAAAAAGTGTACCATAAGTCTTACATGTGGTTTTTCATATTTTACGTTTACAAAAGAACACAAGTATCGGCATAAAACAATAAAGTACAATTAGCCTTTACATTTTGAAGCTCTTTTATACCGCTATTTTCTAAGTAGAAATAGAAAAAAAATACAAAAACTATATCATTACCACGAGAGACGAACTAAAAAAATTATTTTTTCAGAAGTAATATTAACAAAACCAGTACCCATGTTCTGTAATTTTGGTGAGAACTTCTCGCATCGAAAACATGTGAAACAAAATATTCCATCGTTTCTCGAAAAGTGAGAAAAACGAGTGTCTGTAACTCATGTCGAAAACTATCAAAAGAGATTACGTCGCTACGTTATAAATGTCATAATATTCCACTCGAAGCCGATATGAAATTACAGATGTTGAGAATGCTAGTCAAACATATCGTTGACGGCGACCAAATTTGAATAAAATTGAAATATTTTCACCGGCGGCGGGGAAAAACCAACCGTCGGCTATACCAAAATATGTAAAGTGCGACTTTAATGTTTGTTGATTATCAAATTGCTTTGAAAACATTTTTATATTTTTTCAAAAATGTTAAAAGAAAAATAATTAAACAATGAAAAAATCTGCCAAGAACAAAATACTTATCTCTTCCGTGTTAATTTTCATTGCATTTTGCATTTTTAATTTATTTTTTATTGTTAAAATTTTTTTCTCACCCCGTTTTATGAGTGAGTTTATTTGACAGTTCAAAGCGGGAACTTTCTCGCAAAATTTTTATAGACACACTTTTTCAGAATATTGGCGAGAAATGTCCTTACGTGACAGTTATTACTCGACAAAAATGTTACAAACGCAGTTAAGTGAGAAAAACAGTTGTTTGTTTCAATTTATGGCATTTTTGTTTAATTTCTCATATTTCAATCGAAAAGTTTCTAACCACGGGAGTTACAGAACATGGGCACAGCTGTTGATATAGTGCTGCACTCATGCCCTTTTAATTAAAAAAGAGTGTTAAACATTTGGCATTTTTTTCTTTTTAAGGGGAACATGATGAGAAAAGAACGCGTTACACTTTTAAAATAACACATACTTTTTTTAGAAAAGAACATAAATAAATGTTAAAGGTAAAATAAATGCAGAAGATTACTCAGAAAAGAAAACGCCATTTAAAATTAAAATTTAATTTTCATCACATACCTGATAATCTTGCTCGATTTCATTTCAAAAAGTCTTAAACAATGCTAATATTCATTTGAAATTTCTAAAAATTTAATTCTGTCAAATTAAGGTTATGAATTAAAGCCGTTTCTTTAGTATAAATTGTAGCGCAATAAAAACAAAGAAAATTTAAATAAATATTAAAAACCGCTATAGTGCAAATGACAAAATAATAAATAAAATTAATTATTAAAAAAGGGATAATGCTAGATTAAAAAACATTAACAAACACGCAACACGCTTAAAACAATGATAACGAATAAAATCACTTAAAACCGTTCAAAAGGCGTATTTTATAAGAAATGTACTCTAAAAATTAAATTATTTTTTTTTTTTTGAAAAGTAGCAGTAGTAGTTTTCTTTATCCAAAGAGTTCACTTCCTGCCAGAGACTTTGGTCCAAGGCGAATTCATTCTAGGTAATCTCGGTAGTACAACAAGTACAACTCGTTCAAAAACCACAAGCAATTTGTTTTTGTAAAATCATTGTACAATGTCAAAAACCGAAACAAATCAAAACAGAAACAATGATAATAAACAAAATTTTGACATCCAACAATTATAAAGCTAAAGAAAAAAAGTTATCAGCAGGGCTTTTAGGATCACCTGTAATGAATTCGCCTTGCTTTGGTCTGTTTTACTACAGCGGGCTTAAGGCATACTTTGTTGCTCGGTAATTCAAGTTAGAATACAAGTTGTAGTTGTGTTTGTGTAGCATTAAATAAAATGTAATTAAAGCTGCAAGACAGAACTATTTAATACAAAATAACTTAAACAAGTGTTAAGCAAACGAACAAAATATTTACTTAAATTTAAATACGAAATACCACAAAATAAAAGTAAAAAAAAACTAACTAGTCAAATCTCCAAGCGGGAAAAGTTAAAGAAATATTTAAAACGAAATAAAATTTATTCAATATCTATTGCATTGTATTGTATTAAAGAGAAAAAAATGCAATTTTAGAAATTAGTAACCAAATAAAACTTTAATTAGTTTCTATTTCTGTTTTTGTTTTTCCTAAAATTGTTTGTTATTCATTTATACAAATCCATTTATCTTTATCAGTGACGTTCTTTAACTTTTTTTAAAGATATTATGTTGAGTATAAAAATTATTGAAAGGCCTGTACCCATGTTCTGTAACTTTGGTTAGAACTTCTCGCATCGAAAACATGTGAAACAAAATATTCCATCATTTCTCGAAAAGTGAGAAAAAAGTGTGTCTGTAACTCATGTTGAAAACTATCAAAAGAGATTACGTCGTTACGTTATAAATGTCATAGTATTCCACTCGAAGCCGATAATAAATTGCATATGTTGAGAACGCCAGTCAAACATAACGTTGACGGCGAACAAAAATTTTCAACGACGGCGACGAAAATAAAGCTATACCAAAAAATCTAAAGTGCGACTTTAATGTTTTTTGATTACAAAATTTTTCAAAAATGTTAAAAGAAAAATAATTAAACAATGAAAAAATCGGTTAATAACAAAAAAAAACTCTCTTCCGTGTTCATATTTATTGCATTTAGAATTTTTAATTTATTTTTTAGTGTTAAAATTTTTTCTCACCCCGTTTTAATGCGTGAGTTTATTTGACAGATCAAAGCGGGAACTTTCTCAGAAAAATTTTACAGACACACTTTTTCAGTATACTGGCGAGTAATTTCCTTACGTGACAGCACAGTTAAGTGAGACGCAGTTAAGTGAGAAAAACAGCTGTTTGTTTCAATTTATGGTATTTTTGTTTCATTTCTCACATTTCAATTGAAAAGTTCCTCGACGCGGGACATACAGAACATGGGCACTGTATTGAATTGAGCAAAATGAATTTGATTCCGAGTATTTTGGAACTTAATTGACTAAATTTTTCTCATGTAGTTCCAAAAGAAAATTAAGAATTGATTTAAAAAAAAATAATTAATAAATATGAAAATTATATAAAATGTCCAAACAAATTTGTATTAATTTTTAATTGTAGAACTGAACTTACGTTGTGACTTTGTTCATCTTATCAATCCTGCGTTCCATTCTAAAAAAAAACAAAATCATATCTCTTTTTCGCGTACAACAAAAATTTTAATCAAACTCCAGTTTAAAAAAAATACTTAATTAAAACGGCAGTAACTTTAAACTCTCTCTCGTTTTATTGTTTTTATGTTTTATTTTTGTTTTTTCATTTTCTGTTTACAAAATCTATGAAAGTTAATAAAAGTATGGTAGCAAAAAACAGACTTTGTTTCACGGCGGCTTTCTACGACAAATTTTTGTGTGAAGATTAACTTCGAACCAGCCTTTCTACCTAACATATACTGTGAAATGCAAACATGGCTCGTTTGAAATTTTATGGAAAATAAAAAAGGTTATTCGGAGTAATATGAAACGTAAATCGGGTTGTTTAGAATGGCTTACAAATATAATTCGTACATTTAGAATGTTATGAATGCTGTTTATAATGCCATGAAATTTGAACTGGTTCGTTTAGACTGTCACCATACCGGTTCTTAAAGAATGACATTAAAATCGTTCCAGTTCGTTTAGAATGCCACTAGTTCAAAATGATGCGAAAAGCGAATCAGTTCCTTTAGAAAGCCATGAAAAGCGAACCGATTTATCTAGAAAATCATTAAAAACAAGCGGGAAAATCGAACCGTAACATAACGCAATGTAATGCGAATCGTTTTGTTGAGAATGCCATCAAAAGCAAACCTCCTCGTTTGGTTAGATTAGGTTAGGTAGAAAGGCTGGTGCGAAGTAAACATTGTGCCGCCTTATTTAGTGATAGAATTCTTGTAAGAAAAGAATAGTGAAATAAAGAGAAAAAGCACAAGTACGGAGAAAGTAGTGGAAGACAAAAATCAGGCAACTCAATCAAACAACCCTACTTAACATAAAACTGCTCTAAATATACACAGTCCCCAGTCTCCTGCTGTGCAGCCAGGTCATTCCCATTACGAATCCCGTCAGATTCTCGAGCCCGCAGCCCGATACATCCCTCAATTCGCGCAGGAATCTATTACCTAGCCATCTTAGCCTGCTGTTCTGCAGCCTGGGATAGTGGCACATAAGGTGCTCAACTGTCGACTCCTCCGGGTCCCCACACAACCTACATATATACGACAAGTCAGATCCAACTCTCACCGCCATCCTGTCTACCATGCAGTGGCCCGTGATAATACCTATCATGGCCCTGACCGCTTCGTTTTGAATGACATTGAAAACAGTCCGGTTCGTTTAGAAAGCCACGAAAAGTGCATAGTTTTACTAAGTATGGCACGACAAGAGAAATGTTTGGTTAATAATAGGTGCGTTCGAGTACTTTTAAGCAGTGTTTAAATTGCTTGCTTTAAAATAGCAACAGTCGCACATTTTTGCTTTGTTTACATTTTTTGCAGCAAATTAAAAAACTGTGTGTCTAAGTGTTTACTTAACTCTTTGATTACGAGTCAGCAAAAGCAAAAAAGCAAAAGCAAAACAAAGAGAGTAAATAATTTGTTTAAACTCGCTATGTGCATGTACTCTGCTAAATCTGTCAGCAAAGAAGCCACTTAAGAAAACAAATTTTCTGTTGCTGTAAGTATTAAGTTTTTGATTGTTTTTTTTTTGCTTTTGATGCGCTTAAAGTCAGCAAGTTAACTTCTTTGCTGTTGCTGTCGAATTTGTTTCGAATTTTTTTGGTATTTTGCGTTTTTTTTTTTTAATAAATAGGTACATACATACGTAAATGAAACTACACGTTTTTTTAAACTAATTTGTTTATTTTGTGTTATGTAATTATGTATATATTCTAGGAAACTAACGCCTGCAACAGCAAGCAACAGCAATGAAGTCAAAAACAGCAAAGAAGTTAATACTCGCTGAATTTAAGCACATCAATTTACAGTTAAGCCAAAGCAAAAAAAAAAATAAACAAAAACTTATTACTTACAGCAACAGCAATTTTTTTTTTCAAGTGGTTGCTTGGCTGGCTTTTTAAGCTGAGAACATAAACATGGTGAGAATAAATAAATTATTTACTCTCACTTTTTCTGCGTTTGCTTTTGCTTTTTGCTTTTACTGTGTTCTTTTTCTTAAGTTAAGTTAAGCAATTACAAAAACATTAAAAATAGTCAAGCATTTTTAAACACTGCTTTTAAGCCTCGTACACAACAACAACATTTTCACTGGTGTTCATAACAGAGCAACAATTTTTTTCACAACCACAAACATTTTCCATTAAGAAACCGATTGCAAATTTTGCCCACAACAATATTACGCATTTATTATTATTTTTTAAAACATTTTGTTGATATTTTCATTCAAAACTAAATAAAATTATTATAAACGGCATATACATTTTCAAACAAATTGTTGCTGAAGTAGAAGTAGACCAAGGCGAATTCATACATGTGACATTTTCGAGTCATCTGCTTATTGTTTATTTATTTGTGTATATACTGAATGTCAAGCTTTGTTTACATTTTGTGAAAATTGGTTAAAATTTTAAATTTAATAAAAATCTAAATACTTAAATAAAAAACTTATTTCAATTTTATAAAACAAAAAAAGTGTATATAAAATATAAAATAAAGGAATAAAAAGTGCGTAAGGAATAATAAGTGGAGCCACAATAAATTTGCAATACAGGAAAAATATTTTCTTTCTAAAGCAATTGTGTATATTTTATAAACAACAAAAATCCCTTGTTTATGTTTTCAACAAATAATTTTGACATTCACTCTAACTTTTTACAAAAACAAAATACAAAGTATTAAAAAAAAAATTTAGTTACAATTTTGTTCGAAAAATGAAAGGAAAATATAGGAAATACTTTGGGAAGAAATAAGATAGAAGAAAAAACGAAATTGTTGCTAGCATTGTGTACGAGGCTTAACAGGAAAATATAGTAAAAGAGTAATTACTAAGTAAACTGAAAAATTACTCTCATAAAAAGCTGTTGCCCAAAAAAGTAAGGGAACGGAAAATTTTTAAAAATTCGTAAAATATAGGGAACAGCTGATGGTAAATAAATGTGTTTTTACACTTTTGACTACTTAACTCGTTTTCTTATGGGTACTCGATAAAATACTCTTTATAAAAGAAACAGTTTAGGAAAATACAAACAAATTTTATGTAATCTTTCATTTTTGTTTTTTTTTATTTTATTTGATTTTGCTAATTTGTGTCTGGGTTAAAGAACATAAATAATTTTTTTTATTGATTATGTACTAAAAAAACAAGTGCAGTTCTAACAACCCATATACTTTACACATTTACAACTCTAAAAAATTAATATTACAAAAAAGTTTGTATTTAGCCATAAAAATTATCCACAAACACATTTAATTAATGTATATTTATTTAATTTATGTTTTGGTTTAAATTTTATTTAAACTTTTCTTTTTTAACCATTTTTTTACAATTTGTATTTGTTTGTTAACTTTTGCATGTTTACCTTTGAAACATGTTTTTGTTTTGTTTTACTAAATTTTACTGCAAAAATTTCTGCGGTAAAAATTTAGTAAATACTCAGTCAAGAACTGTCACTTAACGCTCTCAATCTGTGTTCTCATTTACTGCATTTTGTGTACGCGAACGCAATTTAGTAAAATTCAGTAAGTTCAGTAAAAAAAAAAAATAGTAAAAACTTTTGTGTTCTCGAACGCACCTAATAACAGAATATAAGATATATCATTTTATTAAAAATAAGTCTTGTTAAAAATTGATAAAAAGGCGTTTTTGAAATAGTCTTTTTTAAAAATTTTATTTTATAGAGGAAATTTACCCATATTTTTTTTTTGCGAATTTAACGATTCCATTTTATAAAATAAAACTTTTCACATAGAAAATTTTCGAACATGTTTTTTTAATTTAAATTTTATTTATTTAAAACGCTCTTAACGTTAATCCTTTCCTTCTTTAAAATTAATCCTTTATTAAGAAAACTGTTTAATAAATTTCAAATATTTATTGGAACGTTACTGATAACGTCTCTTTTATTTTAATTCGTAATAATTTTCTTTTGACACTTTAAAATATACAAAATATTGTACAACAATAATACAAAAATAAAATTAAACAACAATACTTGCCTATTAAGAAAAATGCGTTAAATTATTTAAATATGAAATATATGAAACTAAAAACTAATTGTTAATGTTTTAATTTAAAGTTGTCTGTTGTATGTAGAAACAAGAAAACAAACAAATATTTATTACTATTATTAATTAAACAATAATAATAAATAATTTAAAATCAGCAAAAAAAAAACAATAATCTTATAAACAAATAAAACTAATTTAATTAAGTTTAAAACAGAATTTATATAATAATTAAATTATTTATATGTTTTATTAAAACAAAAGAAGACAATTAGATACACTAATACAATAACAATGATGACACATTACACACACACACACACACACATATATATATATACATTAATATTAAACCTGATGTATTAAATGTTAAAGATCTATATAAATAGGTATAAACATATATAAAACAATTATAATACATACATATAACTACTATACTAAAATACAAGGCGAATTCATTGAATTCATGAATTCGCCTTGACCAAAATATATAATTTAATTATAAAAAAGGCAACATTATATAAACGGAATCAATAATAAAAACAAAAACACTTTAAAAAGAAAAAAATCACATAAATCTAGCAAAAATGAAGTTTGTTTTTCTTTTCCGTGTTTAGGTTTTATGTGGTGGTTACATTCAAGAGGAACTTTTTTGGGATTTTATTAAGATTAAACAGAAATTAAACTTGTGCCCCCTTATGCAAAAAAAAAAAGTTAAACCCCTCTGTTCTGCAAACCGAGTCGATTTGAAAGAGTGATTTTTTAAAACCGAATAGTAAAACATTTGGTGTTCTGTAAATCGTACGATTTGCATTATTCGAAGTCATTTTCGGACAAAGGCAATTAAACGTCAAAGTACAAAAAGTATCAGCTGTTTACTGCTGGAGGAAAATTTAAATGATAAAATGCCCAATAAAAAATTTTCTTACTTTGCGAAGCACTAATGGCGCATTTTAAAAAGTAAGCACACATTTATGCGCTACGCAATGAGACATACGGAGATGCAGTATGGCAAGTGAACGAATGCTTAATAAATTAAAAAATATATAAAAAATTTGAAGAGCCACGACATTCCCTTACCACGAAGCAGGTTTGTAAGGGAGCATATTAAGGAATAACGGTAACAAACAATTCAGTGTGCAAAGCAGGATCGTTACGTTCACCAATTTTTATTTGCGCTGAATAAAGCGCTTTCTGTGTAAAAAATGTATTGCTTCAAAGTGGGAACTTGCCATATACAATTCATGCTTTCCGTAAGTGATATGGTAAGCGAAGCTTTTAGGTTTCTCCCTTATAAATCTGCTCTGTTGGAAGCTCCATTTTACATTGGGAGGGTAGCATGTTTTATTCTAAAACATTCACCCTTACTTATGGTATAAGGAATTGCATTTTTCGCCTCGAAAAAATTGACAGAGTTGATAGTGCACGGTAAAATAATTGACTTCGGTTTTCTATGGGGGCAGCAACAAAGCTACGCAAAAAATTGCAAAAATTCGGAAATGTTTGCAAAAAAAAAAGCGAAAATACGCGAAAATTTTTAATTTTTTTGAAGCCAAATTGTCTTGAAAGTTCATGAAAATATTACGTTTTATATACTTCATTTAACCGAATTACACTTAAGCAAGTTAAAATAAATCAATTTTGTTTTTATTAAGGCTCAATAAAACAGTTTAATTTTAATGCAATTCTTTTTAAGCCGGCTAATTTTTCATTGCATTTTTAATGCAATTTTCAACGAAAGGGTTCACCTTTTACATATTTCTCAATAACCCGAATCAGTTTATAATCACTTCACAATTAATCAGTACATTATTTACATAATTCTTAATGAATCGGTTAAATTTTCATACAATTCCCAAAGAAAATAATTTTAACCGATTCATACTGTATTAAATAAACCGTTTCACTTTTCATGTAATTCCAAATTTAGCGGATTATCTATCATGCAATTTTTAAGGCAAGAGGTCAGTTGATTTTAATGTACCGGTTCACTTAACATGCATTTCAAAATAAACCCGTTAATTTTATTTTCGGCTTAAAATAATTTGTTTTTAACTTTATATTAGAGTTTTTTTATTCCCGCACTTTTTGGATTCCCGGGAAAGCGGGAAATAATTATCAAATTCCCGGGTTCCCGGGATTCCCGCCCAATTTTTTTTATTTATTTATTTACTTATTTCTCTAATGCAACTAATATTTCGTACTGGCTATTAGGCTTACAATAATTAAATCTAGTATCAAAAACGTAAAAAATTTAAGATTCAAGTAATTTTAAGACACTTAAGAGGTTATTTTGATATACACGTATAAACATTGCCAAATTCGGAGCTCATTTGCATAATTAGAATGAAAGTATTGAAGTCTTAGTGGAATAACATTTCGGAAAGGGCGATTAGGAACTGAAAGCAGAACATTACGAAATAGGAATTCTGAAACAATTTTACCGTTTAACAAATTCAGCAGGAAGGAATGTTATTTACTACATATATTTAATAACATATTTTTTACAATGTTATAACCCTTAAACAGCAGTGGTGTATGTAGGTATACTAAGTTTGCCATTCCATGTGAATCCTATTTTTTATATTATTGTGAATCCTTCATTAATTCTAAGCCGATTTAGTCATATGGGTGTCAAATTGTTTCTAGATCTTCTAGGCTGTTTGGGAGTGAATTCCAGTAGAATCGCTTCAGTAGGGAAAGAGTTATGCACCCAAATGAGGAACTACCTCTCTAAAAACTCCACAAAAACCACATAAATTTGTGGCGAAATGCATCTTTTGAATTTCCACAAATTTGTTTTATAAGGCACCAAATTTCGTGAATGTCGTTCCATAATTTACCTACAGCTCTTGTGGTGCAATTTAGCATATTCTACTTTCATAAGACTCAAAATATCTTGAAATGCCGCATATAAAGCACAATCTAGGAAAACACTTTCCTACGCCCTTAGCCGCAAAGCCTTATAATATTATTGTATAATTTACACTTCAGTGTGCTAAGACAAGAAATAAAATTTCGTTACGATAGCCCTGTAATTATCATAGGCCCTATATAAAGCCCATTCTTTAAAATGAGCTTAATACGCCTTAAACTGTAGTAAATTTAAATATTGTGGTGAAATTAAGTTGGATTAAACTACTAAAGACACTAGTCCGACATAGATTTACTAAAGTTTTAAAAAAAGATTTACTTCAAAATTTCCCGGGATTTCCGCAACTTATTCCCGGGAAAGCGGGAATTGAAAACAATTGAAAATCCCGGGATTCCCCAAACTCTACTTTAAATGCATTGATTTAAAATTGGCCCGTAAATTTTGTAGTTAATTTTTAGTTAATTAACATATTTTATTTCGAAACTAGTGCGGTACATTTTTTATTTAATTCCATACGGTTTGAATCATTTTCACTTAATTCCAAATCCACCTAATTTTTTTATATATACAGCCATGTTCTGCAAATTCGAATTTGTCTTAAAAGTTCCTTAAACATTTTTTTTTATATACTTCATACCTTAACGGCCAATTTCACCAAGATCAGTTAAAACTAACTATTACTTTAACTTGCAGTTAACAATATGTTTTTGACAGTTTTAACTGATAGTTAATTATAACTGAACTTGGTGAAAATGGGAGTAAGTACCCACAACTACTCGTAAAACTAGGAAAAACTAAGATAATAAAAAAAAAAAAAAAAAAAAAATAACTGAAAATTTCACACGGTATGGGTTTCTGAACATGCCGATATACAAATTAACCGGTTTATTTCTTATTTAATTAAAAATTAATTTTTTATTTAATATCAATTGAATCGGCAAATTGTTTTTTTTAATTCGAATGACCTTGATCAATACTTTATTGAATTAAATAAATCGATTTATATTCCATTCAAACTCAAAATTCAATAAGCAACAAATTTAACTTCATTGAATCCGCTCAGTTAGAATCAAATGAATACTGAATGAATGATCTTAAGAGCTAATGCAAAAACTGAACCATGTTTTTTTTAACTTAGTCCCAATTAACACTATAGACATTTCTGGGTGGACAGACGAGGTTTGCCGGTGAGGGGGCGACGCTCTTTGCGTGCCACACTTTACTTTTTTCCTCTCTCGCGTACAAACTTCGTCTGTCCGGCAAGAAATGTCTAGTGTTAATTAGGACTGAATTATCAATGCATCTAAAACCATCTGGGCATGGCATCCATTGGTAAATTTTTGTGATTTGGCAACGCTGTACAGGGTCTTTGTTGTCGCCAAAATTCCTGTCGTTTATTGAGAAAATCTACCGCCTCCGTGGCATACGTTGAAATATTTTCCGTATTCGTATCGGCTCTCACCAAATCAGGATGTTTCAGTAAATTCTCCAAGTACTCTTTATCCACGCACAATTCACCCAATAGTTTACGTGCATTACGCCGTTCCAATTCCGCTTTAGTTAGTTTTGACCTCTGAGGTCTGGAACTAGTCAAATTGGATTTTGGTGTATTATCGCCTGAACGTTTCGGTTTACTTTTACCAGCTGTAGAAGGTTTTGTATTTTTAGCGCCAATTGTGTTTTCAATAGCCTCTTGAGTCTTTTGTACGCCCAAACGAAAAGAAGATAACTCGGGTCTAGCCCTTAGACCCCGATGGAAATACATCAGACTTTGTTCGAACTGCCCTAAATAGTAGAGTGATTCAGCCTTTTGATAAATGGCTCGTATATTATTTTTCTCCTCGGCCAAGGCGGTTTCAGCATCAATTAAAGCCTTTGACGATTCCCCCAAAAGCAGGTAGCATTTGCTGCGTGAGATCAAAGCATTTATGTCAGTACTGTTGAGTTCAAGGGCCTTGAAATGAAAAATATAATAACATTTATTAATTTATAAGGTTTTAAAATTTCCAAGAAACGTTATTTGTTTTAAATGGATTCTTATGCTAAAATCGTGAAAGTGTGAACTAGTTTTTTTAACCTTAAATGCAAAATATTTCTACGACAAACCTTCGAAAAGAAATGAATAGCATTCTCTGGATTTGCATTTTTAATTTCTTTTAAACCCAACGCTATAATCGAACTTATATCTGCCTCATCCGGAATTAGCAGAGTTTCGTTGCGATCCTGTTTCTGTTTAATTTGTAAACTCTGCTTAATATCGTATGACCCTGCACTAACTGCAGCCGCACGATCTTTATCCGTATAGAAATCGACAAAATTCTCTTTAGTTTTTTTCTTTTTGGCCATTAAGTCTTCCGTTTTTTTACGAGCTGCCCTTAATTCAGCTTCTATACGATTTATACGTTGTCCGGTGGATTTTTCGGCTGACCCATCTCCGCCCTCATAAAATTTCACCGATTTACGATGATTTTCTGCCGTTTTACTAACAGAAGTGTAACTACTGGTCCGACGTCTAGCGCTAGTTTTTTTCTGCTGGGCTGAATCTTCAAAGGCCTCATCGTCCGATGGTACTCCTAAACGTATGAAACTTTGTAGCAATTCTTGTTCTTTGTCAATGGCCAGAAAGTCTTTTAAAACTTTGGACATTTTTTCAATTCTTTTGTTTTTTTTTTTTTAATTATAAGCAATTTGAACAAATTTTTGGAAATAAATTTTGATTAAACAAGTTGCCTGGTTACCAAATTTTCTAATAATATTGGCAATATTCAATATACATGACACCTTTTGTTTGAATCACATAAAGAATGTTTGTATAGATTACTTGAATTAGAAATTTTTTTAACTTGGAAAAAGTAATAAGTGAAAGCTTTTTTACTATAAGCTTAAGGGTTGCTGACTGTAATAACCGTTAAGTTACCGTTAAGCCGTTAAGCTTTTAACTGTAGATTTGTTTAGAAAAAACTTTAATAGTTTAAACAGCTTTAAATTAGTACGTATACTAGAGTTGTGTAAATCTTCGAGATTAGAAGTAGACAGGAAGTCGATCAACTTTTATTCCGCCGCCTTGCAGATCCACCAACATTTTTCCATCCCAGTGCATTACGCATTTTTCATAAAAAACTGTATAAAAAATTTATATTTTGTATGGGAGCCCTCTTAAGGAATGGAGATAGCGGGTAGGTATGTTAGAAGCAAATTTTGGACATGAGCAAAAAGTGGGATAGGTTATATATTTGAACCGTCTAGGGGAATTCTGGGCTGAAGAGGCCATATTTAGAAATTTCATTAAACCGCCATATGTGTATGGGAGCCCCCCTAAGGAGTGGTGGTAACTTCTAGACAGTTTTTCTTCTAGTCTGTATTAAAAATTTTGTATTGGAGCCCCCTCAAGGAATAGAGATTACAGGTAGGTATGTTCGAAAAAGTGTTCATCATGAAAACTAAAGTGGGATCGGTTATACATTTGACCTGCATAGGGGCCTCCATGAAGCTATGGGGCACAATTTTTTACAATTTCATAAAATTTTAAACTTTATGTGGCAGCCCCTTAGGAATAGAGCCCCCTATCTATATTCCTTAAAGGGGCTCATGTTCAAGAATGTTCCAAAATGCCAAGAAGGACAAATTAAGGGGGTTTTATATTATAACCCCCTAGCAGTAAAGCTACGGTCATACTTATTAAATATTTGGCCAAATAAGCATAACCACTACTTTTGTTAATAGTTAGTAAGATTTAACATGGTCTTAATATCACAAAATAAAACTAATTATACTGCTAGACATAACAAAACAATGTTTTATGTAAGATATTTTTCAAATTTGAAAATAGTGCTACAATCGCGGAAAAAAGCTTAAAAATATACTTACCAGTTTTGTAAACTTAAGAAAATATTTAAAAAATCGCTTAAAATAAAAATTTTTTTTATTAAAATTAAACCCGCGTTAAACGTCGCTAATTCTGGTTTAGTATTTTTTTTCTACCAAATTAAAAAAAAAAAAATAATCTATTTGCAAAAAGAAATAAATTTAAAAAACGTAAAAAATACGTCGAGGAAAAACGCTCAAAAAATTACCGGTTTAGTGAGCTGAAAAAATTTAAATTTAAAACAAATCGCTAAAAAAATAAAAAAACGCCCAAATAGAAAAAATTGCTAGAATTTTTTTTTATTTAATTTCAATTCAATTAAAATAAAAAGGTGTGCAAAATGAAAAAGTAGTGCCTCAGCGCCAGTACATATAAAATAAGAGGAATAAAAAAAAATTTTGTTTTTTAAAAGTTTTTTTTTTAAATTTGAATGAATAGGACACATTTGTAAAAATTAACTGCCAGGCCCACAATATCGACAAGAACATTTCTTTCGCATTTTTATATTGAAAACAATAATAAAAAACTAAAATTTGTTTTTGTTTTCAATATAAATATACGAAATAAATGTTCTTGTCGATATTGTGGGCCTGGCAGTTAATTAAATTCTTTATTACCAGAGTATTCAATACGTGGTCTAGTTGTTTCTTTACTGCAAAAAGCCACTCTTAATTATTGACTATTGCGGGTATTGTATGAATTCTGATCTCTAAAGAAACGTATTGAATGATGGCCTATAGCTATAGCGACATTTTTATGCATGCAAGAGAGTTTGTAATTTTCAAGTTCCACATATTGGCAAAATAGACGGAAAATATTCAGTATATAAGAAATTTGTTGAATGTCTCATTGGCATGTTTGCAACAGTTTTTAATGCTTTATTCTGAAGTCGTTGCAGGGGACGCATTTCAACACTTTTCTTGTGTGCATATATTAGAGCTAAATCGTTAATATTACTTTGAATCAGACATTGGTAAATCAATAACTTCGTCAAATTTGTATTTAAACTTATATAAAAGTCCAATTACAGGTGACATTTTAGACTTTGGGTGTCTTATATGTTGATCCCATGCAAGATTAGATTGTAAATGTAGTCCCAAATACTTTACTGAGGATATCTCTTGAATTTGTTTACCTTCAATATATATGCTGAAATTAGTGTTAAAACGGACATGGTCTAACCGCATTAATTAAGTTTTTTCTGGATTAATAAAAAGTTTGTTTATTCGCATATACTCAATTATAAGAGATGCATCACGCTCCATGTAGGGTTTGCCTGCAGTCTCATAACTATACGGATAAAAAAGAGATATGTCATCAGCGCAGATAAACATCTTTAGCTAGCTCTCATTTTTGGACGTCATTCATATATATAACAAAAAACAGGGGTCCCAATTAGGGTGTTCAATCGATTAATCGAACAATTTTAGACGATTAAATGTTCGATTAATTTAAAATTGCTGATTTCGATTTAAGGATTAATCGAAGAATTTATTCCGATTAATCGAATAACAATACATATATGGTTTTTCTGTCAAATGTATAATTTTTTTAAAGTTTTAAGTCAAATAAATAAACCAAATGTGTGTGTCCGTTGGAGTTAAAACAAAAAACAGTCATGTTTAGTTAGTAACTCGCGTACTGCTAACTAAAAAAATGTTCAATAACCAGTAAATTACTGAAATAATGCCGTATTCCGTTAATTTTTACTAAGTATTGAAACAAATGCAAAAAAATGGAGCCACACGTTCAATAAATCACTTTCAAGTTGTTCAAAAAAACTGCTTGTCAAAACTTGTTTTAATTGACAGCTGTGCCACAGGCTGCACTCAATTTCATTTTAAAAATGACCCCGACAAAGAAACAACTCAAAATAGTAGCATGACTCAAGATATTTTTTAAAAAAAGCACAAGAATTTTTTAGAACACATTTTTTTTTATAAAGCACATTTTTTTTTTAAGAAATATATTTTTTTTATAAAGAAAGCGCCAAAGTGAATTTGAGGTCAGTTGTTAAATTGAACGTAAAATTGGCAAACAAAAACAAAAAGGTAAAACTGAGAGCAATCTCGTGGTCAATTTAAAAACTGTGAGTGCGTTAGTAAAAAAAAGTAAAGACAAAAGTTGATTGTGTGGCTTCCAAGTAAAGCAAAACATTTAAACAACATTTTATTTTAAAAGGATTATTTTAAAAGATCTGTTGAATTGTTTGTACATATAAAATTATATGATCTCAGAACATGTTTTATTTTTTTTTATCGTTGTAAAGGTTTTTTAAACAAATTTTAAATACTTGTAATTAATAATGTTTATTTACTCAAGTACCAATTTTTTTCTAAAATTATCGAAAAAAATCCCTTAATTTATGAAATTTCTGGATCTTGAATTATCCGATTAATCGATTAATTTTAAAATTTTATTCGTTTAATCGAATAAGTCAAAAATGCCAAATATCGATTAATCGTTTAATCGAACAAAACAAAAAGCCGAGAAATTGAACTGGGGCACTCGATACTTAACTTGACCTAAGCTGCTCTTATGTTTATAGACCTGTACAAAATGCATGCTTTTATCTAAGTTGCACTGAAATAGCAACAGATCATTACCACGAACTTCATAATATTGAAGTTTTTGAATCAAGATCTTATTTATGGTCAATCATATCAAACGCTTTCGACAAGTCAAAGAAAATTCCATTTATATAGCATTTTACATATGCAATTTTAGACACTAATTGATGCTTCCTCTGTACCACATCCTTTTCGAAAGCCATACGGACAGTAATTAAGCAATTTGTTTTCTTCTAAATACGCTGATAGTTGGCAATGTTTTTGTAGCTTAAATATTATTAAAAATATCAACCAAATGAGGCACAATAATTCTACTGCAATTTATCAATACGTTAGGCGATATGTTATCATGTCCACAGCTTTTATTAGACGGTAGACTTAGGCCCTAATCATGTAAAACGCAACGCAACGCCAAAGATTAACATTGAAAGCACAAAAAAACAACGTCATAAATATTTAGTAATTTTGTTGTTGCTTTCTACAGGAATTCATGTACCGTTTTACAATTTTCAACGCCACAAGCTATGCAGCGTTTAAAATTGTAAAACGCAATGTGAATTTCTGTAGAAAACGAAAACAAAATTACAAAATATTTATGACATTGTTTGTTTGTTCTTTCAATGTTATTATTTGGCGTTGCGTTGTGTTTTACATGATTAGGGCCTTAATATTGCATTTTCAACTTCGTTGGAAGTTGTAAAATTAAACGAAAATAGTTTATTACTACGACGTAAAGTTCTTCATCATATTTTTTATATTAGCCTTGACAATGACAGCAACATTTCCACTTGGTATTCACAATAAAGCAACAATTATGTTTTCACAAGCAGACACATTTTCAATCAAAAAAGCGTTGGCGATATTTTACCCAGAACAAAAAACCATATTTATTAATATTTAATAAAACTTACATATTGTTAAGACTTTCATTTAAAACTAAATAAAATTAGTTATTGTTGCTAAAGTAAAAGAAAACTTATTAAAAAAAAAAACTTTAGGTCCTTTTTTATTCAAAAAATTAAAGGAAAATATATGGAATACTTGGGAAAAAAATAAGATAGAAGAAAAACGAAGTTGTTGCTATCATTGTGCTTGAAGTTTAAAACTTTAAAAGTAAAAATTACTAAAAGTTTAGAATAAATCACTTCCAGAAAATCGTTAAAATCGAAAACAAACATAATTTGATTAAATTTTTCTTATATATTCAGGTTATACACATTAAAAAAAAATCGCTTAAATTATAAGATCGGAAAGTTAGGAAAAAGTCTGTAAATGAAATCAAAACTAATTATAAAAGTCATGGAAATTTAAAAAAACCATAATGAAAAAGAAAACTTTTAATTAAAAAAATAACTGGCAAGGTTAAAAAAATCGGTAGAAATTAAGTTTTTTTTTGAAAATTTTTAAAAAGAGAATTAAAAATAGAAAACTTAATGAAAAAAAGATAAAAATAAAACAAAAATTTAAAAAAATATTTGCCAAGGTTAAAAAACGCCGCTCATGTAGTTAATAACATAAAATAAAATGTGACGTAAAATGAATAATACCCAAAAAAATGTAAATTTGACAAAAGAGCAAAATAAAAAAATCGCAAAAATTAAAATTCGTTTGTTTTATGGAGAAATTTTTTAATTTTTGACAAATAGAGAAACTAATGGCCAACTTCACCAATTTATTTAAATATCAATTTATGTTTGAAATTTGTTTTTCATGTCAAATAAAAATTAAATGAAAAACTTTATTTAAATATGAATTAATATTTAAATAGAATTGGTAAAATTGGCCATAAAAGTAAATTTTTAGAAATTCCCAAAACTACAAATTTCTCAAAAAAAAAAAAAAAACGCTAGAAAGAGTTTTTTTAAAAAATTTCCGCATTGCACCCAAACAAAAAACACTTTACCTGATTATAACCAATTAAAGCCTTTTCGTATTCCCTTGATTTCATGTGATTTTTCGATTGATCACACAGCAATTTAATGGACGTTTCTATTTCTTCAATTGTATCAACTTTGGCCTTTTTACGAGTCATTTTTTTTAAGTAATTAAAATACTTAAATATTCGATTTTATAAAACAATTAACGGTTAAGCCACGAACAACCGTTATGTCAGGATTTCAAAATACAACTGAATTATTTACAGCCAAGATTCATATTAGTCAAATGTTAATTGTTTGTTTGTGTTAGTATAAAAGACAGGGATGGAAAAATGTGAATTTTTAAAAATTATATGTATTAAAATGGAACCTTTTAGAAAATAAGATTAAAAATACTAAACGCTTTCTTATCTTCACTTCAGCTTAGTTAATTTAAATGTCAAAATTGACAACCTAACTCTTTCGGATGCATATATCTTATGAACGTACCTTGATTCTGCCCTAAACTTGACGTTTGTAACAATGTTAAAGGAAACTTTCTAAGCAAAAAAGAAAAAAGAATAAATTAAAATTTTAACGATAATAATCTATACCAATTAAAAAAAATTCATGAAAGTAAAAACGTTAAAGTTTACATCAGCAAGAGAATTGCAAAAAAATAGTTAAAAGTGAACAACGAAATTCCCTCGTAGTTATATGAAATGCAACACTGCTCCCATCAAGTACCACCTGTTAGTATACTACTGTCAAGTTTTGAGCAGGTTCCGTCATTTAATTTGCGTTTAACAGCTGTTCAAAACATACAACCTCGTGGATTTTTTTAAAAATGGAAAAAAGTGAATTTCGAGTGCTCATTAAACATTATTTTTTGCGAAAAAAAACCGTCAATCAAACCAAGGAAAAGCTTGATAAATACTATGGGGACTCTGCACTATCGATATCAATGGTAAAAAAGTGGTTTACTGACTTTCGATGTGGTCGCACAAGTGCGTGCTCGTATTCTGCCATTTTGAGTTTTTTGCTTGACAATAACATCTTGAAAAATAAAATTTATGTTTCCTTACTCAAAATTTGGATCCGAAGGTTACCGAGAAGATTTTTTTGTACTCGGAAATTGTGTATGAAATTGCTCTTGCACAAAACAGGCTAAACTTTTTCTTCGGGTAATTTGTTTAAAAACTTTAAAATAATATAAGGTACGGATTTAATTCTACACAAAAACATAAAATATCTCAGATATCGATATATCGGCATAACCTAAGTATCGCCGGTATATCGATATCGGTATTCGTCACATCGGACGGATAAACACGCTCCGAATAATTATAGAACAATCTCTGGAAATGCAATCACCCCTATACATTTTGTTACGTTTAAATGCACCGGTCTACATAATGGTGAAATGTCTAACTCATTTAAAACAACGTCTTGGGGTTAGACAAGGGTGTTTACTATCACCGTTTTTTTCCTAGTTGTATTAGAAGCTGTTGTTAAGCGCTCACAAAAAATAGACCGAGGGGAATTATATGGGATCCTTTAAACCCTCAGATTCGATAAGAGTCGCTGGATTACGTAGATGATAAATGTGAACTTTCCCACAGATGTGCTGATATACAAGCAAAAATTAATGATCTAACTAGAGAATCAGAGAAAGTTGAGTTGAAAATTAATATCAATAAAACAAAAAAAATACGCATTAATGCAGAGTCAACAGAACCATTAACCATCGGGAATGACGTAATAGAAACTGCAACCAAGTTTCAATACCTAGGCAGTATGATAGATACAAATGGGGCGCCCTTTCGATGTCACGAAAAGCAAGAGGTGCTTTTGCCATATTATCAAAAGCTTGGAGGTCAAATGAAAATATGAAGGACATAGTCTGTGAAATCCGAAGACGTAAATTTGGCTTGGCAGGACACACAATAAGAAGAGAAGGTGACAACATATGCTAAAGAGCGCTAAAATATAACCCCCAGGTTGCAAGAAAACGAGGAAGGCCGAACAACTCTTGGCAACGTTCAACATTAAACGAAATTAAGAAGCTGCCTGATTTTAATAATAGAAAGATAGATAATTTGATAGAACTAAGAAGTTTTGCAAATATACGCTCTAGATCGAGATTTCTTATTAAGAGCCTATGCGCACAATGAGGTAGCTCTAAAACAATTTTAGAGCAAGGCTTATTATTTATTATTATTTTTATTATTATTCGTCACATCCCTTATTTAAGTGACATGCCAAAATACAAACGAATGCGAACGATTTTATAAAAAAAAAACTGATACGTGTAACTGCAGCATAAAAGTGTTATGTAGTGAACAGAATAGTCGCTGTAGTACAACGTTACGAATAGCACTGAAAGCTGTGAAAAGTTAAAAATAGCAGTTTCAAAGTAGAGTCAACAGAATACGTAGTTGTAGTAGTCGTTGCAGCTGAAGTTGAAGCGCAAAGTTCGAAATTTTGAACTTTGTTGCGCTACAGACCATTCGTCAGCTTCAGCTACTACTACAACTACTTTATTCTGTTCCAGGCCTTAATTAAGCAAATGTACAATAGATCTGAATTGTCCATGCCTGATGTTAATCAAAAATAAACAAAACATGCAAATGTAAGGAGTGCAAACTATAAGAGAAAGAAATAAAATAAGAACAAACAGAAAGGGGATGATTTAATTTTGTTTATAATTCAATCATCAAAATATTAAAAATTTGTTATTTGTTCGTTGTTGAAGTTTTTACTGGTTGTTTTGTGGTTTCTGATAAAGTTAGTACACATTTTTGTAAACCCTTCATAAATTTCTCTTAAAACTAGAAAAAAAAAACACCATCAAGTATACGCCGTCAATATAACACACGGATGTTTAAATGCCTGTCTAAAAACGTAACGGTTATTATTAAGTTTTTTTTTTTCTTTGTTAAAGTTCTTCGATAGTTGTTTATTGTGTTAAACAAAACGCAACTTAAAGTGCACGCAATAAAAGTTTGAAAAGTTTTTTTTTAATTAGTAGAGTATCCAATTATTTGACTTTTGGTTTTGTTCGAGTAAGGAATTAATCGATTTTAAAATTTGTATATTTATCGATTAACCGATTAAGTATTTTAATTTCACCCAATAGGAAAAACATACATTTCTATTAAAAATGTTGCTTTAATTATATTAATAAACAATTTTACAATTGTGTTTCACAAGATGTTATATTCAGCCATGTCAACAGAGTTCAATTCCGTTCGGAAACGAACAAAATATATTTGTTTATTGATAGAAAGTATATTTTGATAGTTTTTTGGCCTTTAAGATACAGAAAACACCCATTCCGTTCATGAAAACAAAAATGGTTTCAATCCGCAAAGTTTTTTCGTAATTTTCTGAAGCATCAAAATACGGAATAAATTCCATTTCCGAACGGAATTAAGGTCTGTGACATGGTTGATTGTGTCTTATTGGTTGCATTTGCTAAAATTTTATAACGATTTTAAAATTTTTTCTTTATTTTTCATATTAAAATATTATATGACAATACAATTTTATTACCTATGTATTATGGGTGTGCTATTTTTCTATCTGTTTTTTGTTCACATTTTTCATTCATTATTTATCTTTAACTATTTATTTATTTATTCCTGTAAAAACAAAAATTTTAGTTAAATATGTTGTTGTCATTTAATTTTGACGGTTACACTAATTTGTCATATTATTATTTATAAGGCTGTTCACGACAGTGCTATTAAGTCTGAAATAGTACTTTAGTACTAAGCACTTTAGAACACTTTGTGAATTGTATAAATAAAACAAAAATGTACACAGAAAAAAGTTTTTTATCAATTAAAAAAATGGTTTAAAAAGTATTTCAATTTAATTAATCTGATAAAGGTGTTATGATACTTGCTATTTTTTGTATTGGATTTTTTTAGGATTGACTGAATGAAACAACAAATGCGAGAAAGAACAAGAAATACAATATGTAAACGAAACAAACAATATTGCCCACGTTTTGTTCCCACAAAAACCGTCAAAAAAAGCTATAAATCGCAAAAAAAAAAGTTAAAACCCGCTACTTTCGATCAAAAACTAAAAAAGTTAGCAGCAGTGCTAACATTTAATCTGGAAATGTCAATTTTAAGTTACAAATTTTTATATTTTTTTTGACAGTCTAAGATTATTTATCGATAACACACGTATATTTTTTTGACATTCAAGATTTTTTATGGTATAATCAAGGCGAATTCATTTACCAGGTGGCGTTGAAAGCACAGCTGTGCTACTTTTTTTTCTTACTTAGAGAGAGAAATGTCAAAAGTTGCTTGTGCTTTTGACATATCGATCAACGAAAGCAACAAAAAAATACATTGTTGTGTTTTTGGTGTTGTTACTTGTTGTAGTATCGACACCACCGTATACATGAATTCGCCTTGGGTATAATCAAACTCTTTACACTTAGTCAGTTTTCCTATTCAAATATATTTTCACTGTTCTCCAATATAGAAAAAATACAAAAAATAGCAAGTATCATAACACCCTAACTGAATCAATTATTTTTTTGTTGAAAGAAAATTAAAAATATAATTTTGATTTAATTAACATTTTAGTTGTTTTAATATAATGAAATAAAGTTTTAATTAAAATATTAATTAAATATCAAAAAATATTAATTGATTTTTTTCGTTTAAAATAAAATTATTTAAAATTGTAGAATTGTTGTTGGAAATTGTCAATATTTAATTAAATAAATTAAAACATTGCTTGAAATGGCAAAGTTTTTTGTTCACTTTTTTAATTAAAATTAAAAATATAATTTATTGAAAAAAAATTTCAACATTTTAAAATTTTTACTAATCTGTTTCTTCAATATAAGTCTAGTCTGTATTGCAAATTTTGTATAGGAGCCCCCTTAAGGAATGGAGATAGCGGGTAGGTTTGTTAGAAATAAATGATAGATATGAAAAATTAAGTGGGTTTGACCATACATTTGACTCATCTATGAGCATCCTACGCGCTGCAGGGGCCTAATTTAGGAATTTTAACTATACAAGTATGGCCCCTGCATCGCGTAGGATGCTTTTCATTTTCCAATTTTTTATGAATTTTTAAAAAACAAAAATTTTGCTAAAAAATTTATTTTTTCCCAATAAAAAAAATAAATAAAATTGTAAAAATTGTAATATAAAACCATTATCTTCATAAGCAACTCAATTTATTAACATATAGTTAGAAAATTTTTAATTTTAACTAGTAATTTCCGGGTTTCCGCGGTTCAACAATGCAATAACCACTTGTATGAGTGGAAAGAAATTTGCATAACTTTTAAACTAATAGAGGTGCCATAAAAAACTTTTACAATATAGTAAGGGCACTATAGGCTTATTACGGTAAAAAAAAATAAAGAAAAAATTAGGACTAAGTTAAAAAATTCCGGTTTTGCGGATGAAAAAATTTGTTTTTTCAAGTTAAGTTAAGTTAAGTTAAGTTTATTTGAGACTTTAAAACAATCATACATAAGAAAGAAAAAAAGTATATAAGTCAAATTACAAAGAATACTTAAAACTATAATGTTTTGTATTAATAAATATTATTGTTTTACAGTAACAAACTTATCAGGTTTTGTGAAAGATTACTAACAATGAGGTTTAAAGTGCTTGCTCCCGGCACAACATTTTGGGGAAGTAAAAATTTATTGACTTAAAAACTAAACTTAAAGCTAAAAATAATAAAAGGAAAAAAAAAAAATTAATTATCCCCTGTGGGCACCTATAATTTTTGAAACGTAAAATTTTGGTAATAAGTTATTTACACATAAAGTTTCATGTTCCACATAACCTAAGGGTGAGTAATAGTTGGTATTGAGCCAATTGAATCCTTCTTGATCATTTAAGACATTTTGAATTAAAACATTATCCAAATTATGTAAAGAGTCAATAAAGCGTTTCATTAAATCAAAACCATACGAGGATAACGGTTTAACCTTAGCTAAATCATATATATATTCATTAGAAAATTTCCTATGAACCCGCTCAAAGTGTTTGTTAACGCAAAGTCTAAGAATTTTACGTTCAAAAGTTTCAAATTCCTTCATTACCGAAGGTGAGAATGAAAACCAAATGGAAAATGCATACATAAGAACCGGCCTTATACTTAATTTATAAATTAACAATTTTGTCTTTTCTGGTAAATAGCTGCTATTAAATAATTTTCCAAAAGAAATTTTGATTCTTCGGGCTTTGTTAAGACAAATTCTAGCATGACGGTTAAACTTAAAAAGCTTATTAAAATGAACACCTAAATATTTAATATTGTCTACAAAAGGAATATCCTGTCCATCAAGGGACAAACTAAGCTGCTTGCTCTCAGGTACCATAAAATATTTGCATTTTCCAGAAGCATTCCTTAAACAAATGGCTTCACTTTTAGATGCATTTATCTTTATACCCCATAATTTATAAAAATTATTAATCGAATTTAAATATGATGAAATAGAACTCAATGTATTCTTTGGTGAAGTTCCATGAGCGTAAAGTAGCGAATCATCAGCATAAAGAATACCGGTTGAACAATCAAATTGATGTGTAAAATCATAGATAAAAATGTTGTACAAATGAGGAGCCAAAATAGAACCTTGCGGTACACCGCAAAAAATATTACCATACATAGAATTTTCGTTTCGTAATTGGACACAAAACTTTCTATTTTTTAAAAAATTTTGAACTAACTTAACAATGTGAGGTTCGAAGCCAATATTAATCATTTTAAAAATTATGCCATCGTGGTAAGCATGATCAAAAGCCTTTTCAATATCAAATTAATCAATTTCAAATTAATTTTTTTTAAAGATCAATCGATTTTCTATAAGAATCACACTTAAATATTTTTTTGTTTGTTTCATTAGTTTTTAGTTCGAAAAAATAATTTAAAAAATCATTTTTTTTGAAAACGGCCACACTTTACCACCCCGTAACTCGGCAAATAACCTCATAGAAAAAAAATATTTCGCACACTTATTCATATCTACTAGGGCTATAGTTATGCCAAATATAAAGGAATTCCAACAACATTTTTTTATTGGGTTGTCCGCTTCACAAATAATGCACCATAACAAAAAAAAATATAACTACAGTGTTTAATGCAATAAAAAGACCGAAACAAGATTATATAACAAAATTAAACTAAACTCTAAACGAAGTAAACACTATTTCGGTTTACCTCCCAGGGGTATGAAGGGATTATCTTAAGGATAGTTCACCTTTTGATGTCGTATCCTCTGGGGAAATGACCAGAGATCCTATCTGGTACCAAGTGAGTCAGTAGCCCACGGCGAGGGCACCGGACTTACTATTGGTTGAGTGTGCTCCTTGCGGGAAAAGTTTTCTGTCTTCAGGAAGATTGGCTTTGCGGACGTTTCGCTTTTCTTTTGAAAATATACTTTCGGGGAACAAGTGGTGATTGCAGTTTAATACCCAAAGTCCGGGAAAGGGGTTCCTGAAAATATCAATAAGGGGTAATTTTTCACTACTTGTGAGAAAGTTTTGTCTGAGGAAGGATGCTACTCAACAGAAGCTGCTAGCATATTTCCAAAGGTAGCGGAGGTTAGATAGCTGCAGGTCCAAGGGACGGATGTATAGTTTGTTTAATCGATTAATTGACATAAATTGTTCGAGTTATTCGTTGTGGGCTATTTTAATTATTGAATCAAATAATGGCGACAAATTTCTAGATTAATCGAACAACAATTAATCGAGTGGATCTTCCTATAATTAGGCAAGTCCCTACTTGGGTTTAAAGAATATTTCATAAATATTCATTGAATATTGTAGTTAAAAAGCCAGAATAAATTTAATTTAAAAGGGAATGAAAATAGAATCTATGACATACTAATACACACTTTTCTTCCTAAGTCCATAAGGTTATGACTTTTTACAATTTTTTCCAAATATCAAATTTAACATGCCATAGCTAAATAAAAATATTTATTGTTCGCTTCTTTAAAAAAAGTTCCCGCACCAAACGATTTGAAATTTGGTATATATTAAAAAACAAATTCATTATTAAATTAACCAAACGGCTAAAGAGTGTTTTCTTAGGCATTGGGTTTACAAACGGTAGTTAGTAAATGAATATGAGTTTCTAAAAAACGGCTTTTCAGATGCCGTATCATTATGCCGAAATTGGATGATGCCGTTACCTGTAAGTAAGGTCAAAAAGGTATTTCGGCATTTTTATCAAAATAATTTTGTGTAGCAGAACAAGGTGTTTAAGTATTAAATAAAGGGTGCCTAAGTAAGAGTGCACTTTTTAAATTAAGTGTAATTTTTTTTGTGCAAGTGGCAACTCTGAAATTTGGCAGCTGTCACATATGTTTATTTCGATTACTAAAAATGGAGCGCTTTACGAAAGAACAACGCGTTATGATTGTGAAAACTGTCATCTTCTCAGATAAAGCGCATTTCTATCTGAATTGCTTTGTTAATAAACAAAAATTGTCGAATTTGGGGTTCATGCAATCCATGAGAAACAAATGCACCCACAAGGAGAAACTGTCTGGTGCAGATTTTGGATTTTTTTGGAAATGAGGCCGAAATTGAAGTGAACTGAGGTCTAATCACCACAAACGGTACCGAGCAAAATTGCTTGAAATTTTTTATTTTGGTATCATGACACGCGATATCGAATAAAATGTATCGTAATTTGAGATGATATCGAATGTTATCATCTCAAATTACGACTATGTGAAATAGTCATGGACAATTTTATGTAAAGTTTTATGGACTGTCATCCGAGCCATGGGGCCCATTTGACGGATATCTTATTTCACACTTAATCGGAACATGTTTTCTTTATAAAAGACATTACATCTCTCGAGTTTTCATTCAATACGCCAGTGTCTATCGCATGCTGAAAAATACAATGGTTTACTCGATACGATAGTTTACTCGATATCGAATGCGGTGATAAAACCCATGAATTCTTGTGGCCACAACTGGACGGCATGTGTTTGGACAACATGTGGTTTCAGCAAGACGGCGCCACCTATCACACCGTGCGTGAAACCATCGATTTATTGCAGAAACGATTTCCAGAAAATCAGCTTGTTTGCCACCCGTATTGGTTATATTATTGAACACAATATGCATCAGCAATTTTTGTGATGCGTGTTTTAGATTTGTTTGCGCATTATCTGCATTTGTTATGTATTTTCGAACAGCTGACATTTGCAGTGATGCTTAACCGAACGCGCTGCGCATCAGATGCAGCGCAGTGATGTATTTCCGAACAGGCCCATTCTGATGTCAACTGTCCACCAAGATCATGCGATTTAATGCCGAGCGATTTTTTTTCTTTGGGGTATTGTGAAATCTCGGGTTTATGCGAATAAACCAGAAACAATCTGTGAAATAGTCATGGAAAATTTTATGAAAAGATTAATGGCCTGTCATCAGAGCCATGGGGGCCATTTGACGGACATCTTATTTCACACTTAATCGAAACATGTCTTCTTTATTATATGGTTGTGGCTTCTTGTGGAGGACTATTTTAACTTATGGTTGCCGGTGATAATATTATGGTTAAATGAATCATAATTTGTTTAAAAATTCTCGTTAAAAGTAGTTTTATTGGAGGTGACCATATTGAAAAATGGTTTTTATCTGGGTGTAAAAGAGCGAATTATCCATGGAAGAATTAATTTTATAAATCTAGGATTAATATCATCCAAGCTTTAGTAAGCGTAGGTATTTTTCAAAAAATCTTCTGGCAACACTGGTGTTATCTGTCAGAAGAAAGGCTGCCGTTTTTGGCTAATTCTAACCAAAAATTGGAAATTTTTTTTCTCAATGTGGAGATGTGAATATTTTTTTCAATTTGGTTACATTTTTCTAAAATATAAAATACGTATGAATGTGTTTATCTTGAAACACTTGGATTTTTTTTTTTTAATTTTAAACGTTTTTATTTATCGCATATTACGATTCCAAGGAAATTATTTACGACTTAGAATAAAGTGTACTTTGCACTACGATTTTCTGGTTATTTGTTTCAAATGAACGGAAGTTTTTATACTTTTTATACACAAACATATCGCTACCGGATATGTTTTAAGATTTTTATTAAGAAAAAAATTGCCAGATATGATTATAATATAAGAGACGGCCATGTTCTGAAATTGAAATCAAATTAAGTTTTAATCGATGAAAACCTTCAAATAATTCTTAAAGTAGAAATTTCATATGATGCGGAATCTATATCAGAACATGACTGAAAAAGTACACAAAAGTAGTTTTACTGTTTCAAAAACTTGAATATAAGTAAAATGTGTTAAATTTACATTATTTCTAGTAGTTTATTTTAATATATTGAAATACACATAGGAATTTTAAAGATTTTGGAAAAATAAATTGAGTTTTCTGTATCTTAAAGGCAAAAAAAAACTATCAAAATCTACTTTCTATCAATATACAAATATGTTTTCTTCGGTTCCGAACGGAATTGTACTCTGTGACATGGCTGTATAATTTTAGAATTTAATGTAAGAAAATTGCGTTAATTTAAGATAATGATTTGGATAATGATACGGTCTAAAAAACGAATTTGTTTATATTCGTCATAATATTAATTCGCCATAATATCACATATTTCAAATATATCACTCTTGAAACAGTAATAATAACAATTATAAATATAAAATATAATTTACAAACAAGAGAAACAAGTTATACCCATTTTTATAATATTTTAAAAATATGTAAATTAAAAAATATTTTAAAAAATGCATTCCGCATACCGCCAACAGTTTCCAATTTCGCCAAAATAATCGCCATATCGCCAAAAGTAAATTCTCATCGCCAAAAGCATTAAAAAATTGCCACAATTTACAGCCCTTTCACTGACAATTAAAAAGCGTCATATAATAAAAATTTTCTTTTTTGTTATTTATAACTGTGAAGTACAAATTTCGCTTGTTGTAAAGGACATATTCAAAAAAATGCAATTTATAAACTTTCAATATACTGAATTTTATATGGAAATTTGACGGGTTTAACTCTTATAAAATAAAAATATTTTTTTTGAAAATGGTCTCAAATAAATAAAACATTTTTTTTATATTTCTCGTTATTTTTTCAGTATTACCAAGAATTATAATTCTTGTTTTGTTTTTTTAATTTGTAATTAATTTTTTCCTATAAAGAGCAAATAACCTTTGTATTATAACGCAACTTAAAAAATTTTTTAACGTTTTTCTCAATTAAAAAGGGCCATTTATAATTTGGTTATATTTTTTCGTATTTGGTAACTTTTTTAAAAAATTTGGTTGTAAAAGTTGAAATTTCGTCATTCATTTTCTTTATATACATATTTATTTATTTAATATCAATCTATTAACAAATTTTGGTTTATGTATATTTTATTTTTATATTTTGAAGAACAAACTTTTTAATTTATGTACATATTTTTTTATATTCTGAGGAACAAACATTTTGTCAGCTGTTAAAAACACGGCGGTCCAATTTCGTGTTTTGTTCTCGTCAAATAAAAAATTGCATTATTACAGGGTCGGAAAGACATTTAATACATGTACCTTTTAACAAGGTGGTATTTTTTTTTTTGTAGAAAAGAAAACACAATCTGTTGCACACGATAACGGTAAATAAGTTCTTGGGAATTTAAAATGTAAAAAAAAACATTGCAAATGTTGTCACATCAAGAGATATTCGGGTTTTAGCATGTGATGTAGATCTACAGCACAATGCATTTAAGGGTTAATACTTTTGTTGAAAATTTCATTCATTATATTTTTCCTATCTCCTAAATATATAACAAAAAATACTACAACTCCCAATACCACATATAGACTTCCTTACCACTACCTGTCGAACTTTAAGCGAACTAATAAAATTGTTTAACATTTTCAAACTCTTACAAAAAGATTTAACTAAATAAATTTCCCAAACACATGCTATTCAAATATTTGCATATTTAATTTTTATATGCCAACAAATCACAATAATAACAACTAATATAAATGATAATAATAATAATAATACAAATTCAAACATGTCATCAAGTAATTTCAACCATAAAAACAATACCAAACAAATTAATAACAAGTTTTACCATTAACATGCACAAGAGTGATTTTAAATTATTTTTTATGATTTTTATTCCACAAAAGTAAATAAAAGTGAAAATAATGTATAAATTATAAACGAGAATGAAATATTTTAGGTCAGTGAGGTTCAAAGTGAATTTGAACTAATTTAATTAAGTATTGCAAAGTTTAAATATCCTAATCTATTGATTACAATTTTTACAATGAGAAACAATTTAGAGATATTTATAACTCCAATTTTCTTTAACTCCATAGAGAAGCTTTGACAATCTGATAAAGAAGTTATAAATTAATTATCATTAATTTTTGCTAATATTTATTAAATATTTTATTGACATTGATGTGTACAAGCAACCATTTTTAAGGAAAATAGATTTTATATGAGTGCAGATTGTTGCCTGGATAATACCATAAAAGCAACAAGTTTTTTTTTTTTGTTCATTTCTTTTGTAAAAGTTTCCAAAACAAATATTCGTGACAATGTGGATAATTATACACTGAGAACAGGAAAGAAGACTCAACTAAATTAGAACTCAAATTAAACAAACCTATAATTAAAATAATAAACATTGATTTAAAACTAAGCAACATAGAATTTAAACAGAACGCAATTAGAACCAAACCCAATAAAAAATTTTCCTATTTTGCGAAGCACTAATGGTACATTTCAAAAAGTAAGCTCACATTTAAGCGCTACGCAATAAGACATACAGAGATGCAGTAAGGTAAGCGAACGAATTCTTAATAACTTAAAAATTATTTGAAGAGCCACGACATTTCCTTACTACGAAGCAGGTTCGTAAGGGAGCATATAAAATACTACCGGTAACAAAAAATTCAGTGTGCAAAGCTGATCGTTACATTCAACAATTTTTATATGCGCTGAAGAAAGCGCTTTCTGTGTCAAAAATGTATTGCTTCAAAGTGGGAACTCGCCATATAAAATTCATGTCTTCCGTAAGCGATATGGTAAGCGAAACTTTTACGTTTCTCCCTTACAAACCTGCTTCGTTGGAAGCTCCATTTTTTATTGGGAAGGAAAACTGAATTAGAACTGAGCTAGAGCTCAACTAAAACGAAATTAAGTTAAACTTAAATTAAACTTTAATTGAACTAGAGTTTAACGTTAAATCCAGTTCGTTCGCCTGGAAGATTTTCAAGGTGGCGGTGCGTGGTACTTCACAAGGAGGAGTACTTTTTTTTAATACTCTTAAAACTCAACATCACTATTCTTCTAATGGCTGCGCAATTGTTGCATACAAGGATGACGTAGCACTAATAGTTACCAGAAAGCATCCTTAATTATTTGTGCTAGAGCTTCTATCAAAAATGAAGTCAGAATAAATCAAGAAAGACGGAACTAGTGTCATACACAAGGCTATACAAAATCTTGTCATTTGTAAAGTTGTGGCACGAACACTGATCTGGAATCTGAAAACTCTGGCCAGGACCGGCAAAGCGGCAACATCAAAAGGTCGATAGGTCTTAACTGGGGTATTTACCCCAGAAACCACAGAAACGTATACATCTTTCATCTTATCGCAAAGATGATAACATCTTCCCATAACACTTATTTATTAATTTCATAGATTTTATAATACAACAAGACAAACATATCTTATAAATTTCAGTATAAGAATTAGACAAGTTATATATAAGTACATATGGGGGATTTCATGTCAAGTGACTGACCCAACTTTTGAAATCGATGTCTTCCGATTTGGATGAAATTTGCACCAAGATTAGTCTTATTGGATAGTAGTTTAGACACAAATTTTCAACAAGATCGGTCAAAAAGTTTCTGAGGTAGAGGAGGTCAAAATTTGACATTTTGGCCAAACCGGTGTTCTTTCTCATCCATGTAACTTATTATCTATTGGTGTTAGCAAAATTTGTCCCAAACAAACTAGATAGCTATTTCTTCAAGCTTTTGAAAAAAAAATTTTTTTTGTATTTTTTTAAATTTTTTAAAATTTTTTTTTTTAAATTTAAAACTTATTTTTTATTTTTTTTGAAAACGGTATTTTTTTTTTTTTTTTTTTTTTTTTTTTTTTTTTGCTCAAAAGAAAGCTTATGTATTTTCCTTTTAGGTAGTTTTGGTCGCTTAGTGGGATGAAAGTGGGATATGTATAAAAAAAATAATTTCTAACTCAAGACGATGGTTTTTCAATTTTTAGCATATGCACTATTTTGAATTTTTTCCTTTTTATGTGTAAGTGTTTCTAAAATCTTAAAAATAAAACTTATGCTGAGGAAAAAGACAAATTATCCTTTCCGACGGTATATAACATACCAAGCTAGCATTTCATTCCCTCAATACTGTAATACCCACAATATGTCAATCCCAGGAATAAAATCACTTTTTTTATAGAGATGTTGACAAATTAAATTTTTTTATTTATTTGTAATAATAATTAAATTAATATAAAATAATAATAATAAAAACAAAAAGATAAATAATCTAAAAAATTTAATCTTAAGGTACGGTCAGATATGGCAAACATTTGCCGAAAAACGTCAAATATTTGTTTGCCGTAATGTGACCACAAAATATTTATTTGCGACAAACAGGAAAACAGCTGATTTTGGGCTAATAAATTTGTTTGGTGTCAAACAAAAATGCTTTTAATGTGACCACTCAAAAACAAATATTTGCCTGTATTTTAAGCAAACAAATATTTGTTCTTACAATTATTTTGTAAGAGCAAACAGTAGCAAATAACTGCTGTTGGGAACAACTTGAAAAAAAAATACTACTAAAATCAAATAAAAAAACACAAAGTATTGTAATAATTTTTGTAAAATTTAATATTTATCTAATTTATTTATTAAAAAAAACACATGATTTTGAAATTACATTAAATTCGTTTTTGATTTTCAGTATTTTTTGTTGTTGTAGCCAAATCGTTGTGCGGTTACTGCCTTGGATCAAAGATAAAAAAGTTATCTAATCTATATATATAAAATTGTAACGTTACTGATTCACTCACTGATTCATCATCGCACAGCCTAAACGACTGAAGGTAAAAACTTGAAATTTGGACCAGGGCTAGCTCTCCCCAAATCGATCACAAGGACGGGATTTTTGGAATTCGAATGTTTAGGGGGTAAAAACGGGTAAATTCGGTAACCTTATATCTCTAAAACTAAAATTTCATACTTATCGTTGTTCTTTAGAAAAATAAGCGGACAGGTGTCTGGTACTTTTTGGAAATTCAGCCCTTTAACGGAGTAAACGGGTAAAACCTGTATTTTGGTACTTTTTTGTCACCCACCTATCTTTTAAACCCATAATAAGAGAAATAAGGGTTATATCACATTTGAAACTTATCTAAAAAATCCAAATACGAATTTGGTACTTATTCGAAATTCGGACATTTAAGGGGTAAAAACCGTAACTATTTTTGGTACTTTTTTACAAAACATTTTTTTTTAGTCAAAAATTTAGTACTTATTGTTGTTCAATAAAAAAAAAATAAGCGGACAGGTGCTTGGTACTTTTTTGAAATTCGGCCTTTTTGCGGAGTAAACGGGTAAAACTTGTATTTTTAAACTTTTTTGCTATGCCATCTATCTTTTAAGCCAATAAACATTAAAATAAAAACTATATCACATTCATAACGTATCTAAAAAATACAAATAAAAATTTGGTACATTTTCGAAATTCGAACGTTTAAGAGGTGAAAATCGTACTTATTACAAAGTAGCTGGTTAAAACCTAGAAACATAAACTTTGGCGTAATATGTCCACGAAAGAAAAGGAGATGCTAACGAAGTAGCGGGTTAAATGCTAGTTATTGTATAAAACCAATTTTTGAGTAATTACCATTTTAAGATTTCAAAAATGGATTACGAAATATAAAAAGAACACTGAAATCATATATGTATAATCGATTTTAAACTCAACCTTTCAAAAATGTTTAAGCAATTTTACACTATATTTATTTTGCGGTGGGTTTGTCAGATGTAAAGTCCATATGTAATTTCACATGTCTGTCAAAATTGACAATTACAGAAGGTTAATCATTTTTGCTTTAACACGTTCCTTTTTGGTTTCACCTGACAGAACATAAAAACATTCATATTAGCAAACTATTTACTGATTTATATTTATATTCACTTTTTATTGTATTTTAGTTAATTAAAAATTTTGTTTTTTTAAGAATATGTGTAAGTAAATAGATTTTAATATATATTTGCCTCCACAAACAGACGACCTGCAAAACAGCTGATGTCAGATGGTTTGCCAGATCAAAATAGAACACGCTCTAATTGAAAGAAATTCCTCTATATTTTCCATCACAATTTGTATAATAGTGTTTTGGCAAATAAATTTATATAATTTGACAGTTTGGTCAAATATTTTGCTTCGGCAAATATTTTTTTAAGTGTGACCATATGGAAAACATGTTTGCTAATATGTGTGTTTGCCGCTATTTGACATCTGTTCGAGCAAACAAATATGAGCAAATAAATGTGCGCAGTGTGACCACAAAATGAAACCTACATTGTTTTGAAAAAAAATTTGCCAAATAAAGGCAAACATATTTGGGGCTAATATTTGCCATATGTGACCGTACCTTTAATCACATAAGTCCTTTAATAAATTTTTTTTTTTTTTTAAATTTAAAACTATTTTTGTATTTTTTTTCAAAAGGGTATTTTTTTTTTTTTGCTTAAAAGAAAGCTAAGGTCTTTTCCTTTAAGGTAGTTCTGGTTGCTTAGTGGGATGCGAGTGGTATATGTATAAAAAAAATAATTTGTAAGTCAAGACGTCATATGCTAAAAAATTTAAAAATCCTCGTCTTGAGATAGAAATTATTTTTTTTATACATATCCCACTCGCATCCCACTAAGCGACCAGAACTTCCTAAAAGGAAAAGACCTAAGCTTTCTTTTGAGCAAAAAAAAAAATAAAAAAAAAATACCCTTTTGAAAAAAAATACAAAAATAGTTTTAAATTTAAAAAAAAAAAAAAAATTTAAAAAAAACAAAAAAAATTTATTAAAGGACTTATGTGATTAAGATTAAATTTTTTAGATTATTTATCTTTTTGTTTTTTAGCTTTCTTTTGAGCAAAAAAAAAAAAAAAAAAAAAAAAAAAATACCGTTTTCAAAAATAATAAAAAATAAGTTTTAAATTTAAAAAAAAATTTATAAAAATACAAAAAAAAATTTTCTCGAAAGCTTGAAGAAATAGCTATCTAATTTGTTTGGGACAAATTTTGCTAACACCAATAGATAATAAGTTACATGGATGAGAAAGAACACCGGTTTGGCCAAAATGTCAAATTTTTACCCCCTCTAACTCAGAAACTTTTTGACCGATCTTGTTGAAAATTTGTGTCTAAGCTACTATCCAATAAGACTAACCTTGGTGCAAATTTCATCCAAATCGGAAGACATCGATTTCAAAGTTGGGTCACTTGACATGAAATCCCCCATATCGTTACCTTAATATAAAAAGGCCCCAACTCATCAAAAACACTTTTTACAGGAGAAGGAAAAAACTTAATAAAAGCTGAAATAATATAGCTACACAACCATTGTCAAAAAACATCTTTATTAAAATTAAACGAGGAATTCAGATTGAAATACATAATATGTATTTCTTTCGAAAAATTGTGTGTATGAGTTAGGCCTTTTTTTCTTTAGAAAAATTGTGTGTATGAGTTAGGGCTTTTTGTATTCTGCTTATAACTTCTTTATTTTTAATCTAATTTGCTTGAAATTTTAATAGAATGTGTATTAGCAACCATTCTACAATAATCAATAAAAAAACGGATTTCCAAAAATAATGAGTTGGGGCCTTTTTATATTAAGGTAACGATATACAAAAGATAAGAAATTGACAATTGATTGATTCTTTACATGGGGTCTTAACCTGAGACAATATCTGATATAATATGTCAGAGAACGTCGACAGTATGAGAGAGCACATTTCTTCATGTTAATCTTCTTTGATCTTCCTATGCTAATCCCGTGAAGCTCTACGCTTGTCTGCAGGAAAGAAACCAGAGTCTCTGGCGGGAATCGAACCCGCAACCCCGGCGCTAATAGACTAGCTTACTACCAACTAGCCACCGGGGCACCCAAATCTTAATCTTAAACAAGGGGAACATGTATCTTATAAGATTTCATAATTTACTGATTTTCGTACAGTTAACTTGTATCTTTTATATTCTTTGTTTTTAGCGTTTAATATTGTTTTTTAAGCACTTTTCACAAGATTTGCACTATTTGCACTTAAAAAAATTAAACATTTTAATGATAGCGTCTTATTATTATTTTATATGTACGTATGTATTTGTATTCTTGACCGCTCATCTTATAAGATAGTTGTTATAAGATTTCTCATAACATTTATTTTAATATTAATACTTACACTATTAGCGAGTCCATACGTAAGATAATACTCTCTGCGATTGAATTTGACGTTTGCTGATATAAAAATCATATATGTTACAATCAATTGGTCGACCACAATTAAAAACTTTCATGACATTGCTTGATTTCTGCAATTTTATTTTTCTGTTCTTTTTCAATGGTTAATTTTTGGCTGCGTATTTTAGTAAAGTATTATTTGTCGTCTCTTTATAACTACTCCGAACAGAATTAAGTTTTATTTGGAGTACATTAATGTCAAGCATGTCAACTAATTAAAGGTGATTTATCAGTCGTGACGTGGAATAACTTATAATTTTAGGGCACTTCAGGCACCTAATTTTGTCATTTTAATCCCATCCATAACAAATTACAATTGACGCCTTCTGAATTACAATTGACTAATTTGAATTACAATTGACGCTTTCTGAATTACAATTAGAAAAAGTGTAGAGTTTAGCTCAAATTAAACCAGACCTGTACTTGAATAAACTAAAAATTAACTTAAACAGAATTTAAATGGAACTAGAACTGTACCATATAAGACTTACTGATTTTCATAAGTAAAGGTCCTTTAAAATTTCTCTCACATTACCCCTTTTAAAAAGGAACTAAAAATTACTCATCCATTTTTCTCTGTGCAATAAAGTTTGCATGTCAACTGAAATTATCTATAATGATCAACTCTAAATGAATTGTCAACAATCAACTAAATTTCTACTTTTGGCGACATCTCCCAAAAAATAGAAATAAAAAATTCAAGTTTTTTGTTTATAAAATTTTTTTATAGTTTAAATTTTATTAGCAGTTTATTAAATAAAAAAAAATAATAAAAACATAACTGAGAAATACCAAAATAAAGCCATTAAAGTTTATTTTTTTTAAATATACATATTTTTAATCGTACGTTATAGTGGGTTATTACTTTAAATTTGATATAGTTTTTCTTATATATTTATAAAAAATAATAAATTATTTCATACAATTTTGTAATTTTAATGTTATAAAAATATACATATATACACATACATTTTTTTTGAGTATTATTAAGAAATATTGTGCCAAGCGTTAAAAATTCGTATTTAATAATTTTTTTATTTAATAATTTTTAACGAAAAAAAAAACAAATTAAAAATTATTAATTATTGTTAAGCTTGTCCTTGATTCGTACGTACATCTCATAAATAATTTAACTAAAACTAATAATGTGTTCTTAATTTCTGTTGAACAATTTAATTTTCTTCCTATTTTAACGGTTTTTAATATTGTCGTACGGTTTCAATACTCCCGGGGGTCCTCCAAAACTACCGGTAAATCTATAATTTTTATTGCTTTCAACTCCCGGTGACGAGGTAACTTCGGAAGTTGTTAATGCTGGCTTGTTGTAAGATTTGGTCACGGAAGTACTAGAGGTGATGAATCCGGTATCTTGAGGCGCTAAAACTCCAGGAGGGCCACCAAATCGTCCAGTATATTTAGAATTATCACTGTTAGATGGTGTACCGGAGGATGTAACAAAACCGGAAGCGCCAGATGAAGTGGTACCGAATTGTTTAAAAACGGAGGAGGCTGTGGTGGATTTGGTTAAGGTAGACCCGGGGAAAGATTGGGTGGTAATAGTGTCTGAAAAGCGGCGAAGAGTGAAGAAGAGATATAAGATTTGTTTTAAACTTTTTTTGGAAATGTCTAAAATGGAAGTAGCTAAGACGGAATGTTAAGTTAAACTTGACTAGAACTAAATAAAAGCTTTATCAGAACTGAGTTAGAATTTATATAGAGTAGCACTATAATTATATTACATTTGAATTTAAACTGTTTCAAAAATATAGACTTAATTAGAAATAAACGCATCTTTGCAGAACTAAACTTGAACTAGAACTAAACTAGAAATATATTGAAACTGAACTATAACTGAACCAGAACTGATCTAGATCTAAACTTGAACTAAACTAGAACTGAAATAGAACAAAACTTAAACTGAACAAGAAATACATAAATCAGAACTGAACTAGAAATAAATAAAAGCTGAACTAGAACTAAACACATTCGGAACTTAAATATACTTAAATTCAATAAAAACTGAACTCGAACTAAACTTAGACTACACTCTTATTGAATTCATACTGAAGCAGAACTGATCTAGAAGACATTAAATATAAACTTTAACTAACAAAAATTTTAGTTATAAATCCACTTACTTTTCTCTTGGCTACTGGATCCGATTGGTTTTGCCGGTGTTGATCCTAAGCTACCACTCGTGAATATATTGGTTGTAATAACTTTGCCATCTTCGCTCTTGGTAAAAGTGGTCTTACTGGGTATGGTTGAGGAGCCGGTAATGACATTGTTGAATGGAGGGAACGACTCACGATCAGCACTTAATGGTACCTTCTTTTGATCGCCGTCAGAGGTTGTAGTTGTAGAGATGGTGGCAGTGGCGGGGTCAAAGGGTGCTGCAAAATTTTTGTTAAATGTTGTTGAGGTCTTAATTGTTATGTCATCGGCCTTATTAGTGATGATTATGCCCTCCTCTGAGGTAGGCGGTGGTGGTACGAACACGGGAGGTGGTCGCGTAAATGTACTATCATCTTGGTTTGTTTGTGTGGATGGGAGTGGAATTGTTACAATTGATGGGATAGAAGAAGAAGAAGCTAAGGGAGTAGAGGAAGAAGTGAATTTATTTGTGAAACCCTGAGGCGCTTGCGAATTTGAAAAAGGAGAGGTGGAAGAGGGATTAGATATGTTAGAGTCTTCTTGTGTTTTAGAAGGTGGCAAGATGTTTTTGTCTACGGGATATTCATCTTCATTGGGATCATAGATGAAGGGTACACCTGGCGCTAAATCGGGATAATCAAAATCTTTTAGCCATGGTGGTATGGTGGGATCAAAAGGATTCTCCTCGACCACTACGGGAGCTGGTGTAGTGGTGGTGGTGGTGGTTGTTGTAGTGCCAGTTCTTCTGGTTGTTGAGAATGGTTTGTATTTGCCATCATCAAAAGAGGTGGGCAAGAAGGGATTTTTGTATTTTTTATTTGTTTGTTCCTCGCTGCTGCTACCGATTTTATCTGTTTGAGGAGTATTTGAAGAAAGTTGTCGGTTATAGTAGTTTATGGTTGTTTTTGGTTTGACTGTGGTGGTAGTGGTTGCTGTTGTGGTGCTCGTAGTGCGCTGTGCAAAAGTAGATAATGAAATGGATGAACTAAGACTAGTGAATTGATTGTTAAATGTCGCTATAGTGGGTTTGGGCGATGTTGGTTTGGCTCTAATCCAGTGGGCTTGGATTGCTGTTGTAGGCCGTCTGGTTGTTGAGGTGGTTGCTGCAGTAGATCTAGGTGTTGTAGTTTTTCTTGTAGTCGTTGTTCTGATTGTAGTAGTGCCCTCTTTATAATGCGGAGGTGGTGTCAGTTGCACATTATTTAAATCGGTATAAGGTTCCAGAGGTGGCAATAAGTCGCGGTCTATTGTATGATTATACTCATTGATATCCTCAGGAACTACGTATGCTAAGGCCACATCAAGTTCGGGATCATCAATGTCTTGCAGCCAGGGTGGCAGAGTATATGAATCTCCAGCCTCTAGTTTAAAGAATTCAGAAGAATCTGGTTCAGGTGTGGTTGTTGTAGTCGTTCTAGGAGTTGTGGTTCTTCTGGTGGTGGTTGTAGTTGTTCTAGGAGTGGTTGTAGTTCTAAGAGTTGTAGTAGTTCTAGGAGTAGTGGTAGTTGTTATGGTACGTCTGGTGCTTGTAGTTCTCGGTGATGTTGACGTTGTGGTGTAATACGATTCCTCTTGATTTTGTGTATAGTTCGGTTTGGTTGTCGTTTCTTTGTGTGACGTATGACTAGATGCCTCAGCATTTAAGTTGTGACCAGTAGTTACGCTGACTTTATTACTATGACTATTAGATTTTTCGGAGTCTTCCTGTACTTCCAAAGGTGGCAATAAATCCCAGGCTATGACGTTTAAGCCCTTTTTATCTTGTGTAGGTTTATAATCAACGGGGCCACTTATATCAGGATCATTTAATTCTAAGATATAATCAGGCAATCCTTTGAAAAACGGTGATTTAGAATTAAGAGGTTCGGCGTTATGTGGTTTGACTTCAACCAAAGGAACATTCTCCACATCGACACTGGTCGTCTCGTCTGATGAAGATGTACCTGCATTTGGTAGTGCAACGACAATGGGATCTAAGGTGGGAAGGGGATTTTTGTATTTAGAAAATATAAGATCGATAATGGACTTATCAGTGGGTACATTGGGATAATTAAAGTTACCATTACTTAAAGGGGTATAGTGTGCTGAAAGCTTAGTTTTAAGAGAAGGTGACTGAAAAGAATTGTTATACTGCCGAGGTGATGAAGAAGATGAATACGTGAGTGATGAATTAATGGAAGGTGAATTAAAATTAAGATTTTTAGACTGGTTGCTTACAAACAAACTTAAACTATTCGCTACATTAGATGATGGTGTATTAGTGGTGGTGTTGGTGGTGGTGGTGAGTTGATAGTCTTGTCGTTTATGGTAAGTGGTCGTCGTGTTCGCATCATTTAAATTATTTGTGTTTGTTTTTTGTGGGTTAAAAACCTCGTCATGACGTTGTTGTGAATTAATATTATCATTATTATAATAGTTGTTGTTGTTAGTGTCTGTAGTGTACTGTAGCTGCCTTTTAATTCTTAAAAAACTCTCTGGTTGTTGATCTCTTGAATTAGCATCCCTTGTTAAAAAACTATTTTTCTGTTCAAGGCTGCCGTAAGCCTTCTGATTGTCATTGTTATTAATACGAATACCTGGCTTGTCATCGTTAATTTGTCCAACATCATCTATACTATCTGTTGTTCTTGTTGTAGTTGATTTATCAAAATCATTGCTAAACTCACCAACAAATGGTGGCAGTAAATCATCAGAGGGTTTCTTAAGTTCAGTGATGCCCGATGCATAATTTGGTATTTCAAATTGTAGACCTTGGGCGCTTACAACCTTGCGACCATCGGGAGTTTCAATTGGTTGTAAGCTCTCAATAGGATTGCCATAACTGTCGACAGTTGTGGCATCGTTGTCTCCGTTGGGCAGGGATGGTGATGATGCCTTTGCTGTTGCCTCAAAGATGGGCGGTTGTAAATCTAATGGAAATGTTGAATCAAGTGAGTCTGAAATTGAATGGATTTGTTTTTGTTTTCAAGTATTATTGCATGCAGTTTTAGCGTTGTTGTGCATTTTGTTGCTGCTGTTGTGGTTTCTGTAGTTGCATGTATTGCTGTTGTGAACTACAAAAATATAGGAAAAAGGAGAGAAAGACACACAAAGATAGGAAGAAGAAAACAAATTGTAAAGCCATACAAAAAGGAAACACATAGAACCAAAACCCAAAAGAAAATTAAATTTTGTTTATAAAAATCAGGAAATTACACATAATTATTATCGATAACATATCGGCTTAATTATTTAAACGACTTGTCTTTAGAAAAGTTATGATTATGAGTTATAATAATAATGCATTACATTCTGCTGGTGTCTAATAATTGTAAATTTTTCCGTACATACAATATACTTCATTGCTATCCAAAGGATAGCTAAGGTAAAATGTAACAAGAAGATACAAGATAATAGTCTGGTAGTGTATAAAGTCACTCCTAAAAATTTAAGGAAAAAAAAAGCTGAAAAATGTTGAATATAATAAAGTAATTTAAGAAAACGAAATAATTCCCAGATTCTTTATGGTCAAAAAGTTAAGTTATCGATAACTTTAAAAAAGTTAAATTATCGATAACTTTTTCAAAAAAAAAGTTAAGTTATCGATAACTTTTTTTTAGAAAGTTTAGTTATCGGTCACTTTTCTGTAGAAAAGTTTAGTTACGTTTTCCTTGTTAAAGTTTTTTTTACAAAAGTTATGACATCGATTACTTTTTCTTAGCAGTTATGAAAACGAAATTCTTCCTTGGGAATGTTATGAAATCCATTACTTTTCTTTAGAAAAGTTATGATATCGATGATTTTTTTTTTTTTTTTTTGTATAGAAAAGTTTAATTGAATTAAATTTTTCCTTGTAGAAGTTATGATACATACCATAATGCTTCTTAAGACATATTTTGATATCGATATAATAGTAATGATATTGATAACTTTTCTTCAGAAAACTTGTGACTGGGAAAATTTGCTATAGTAAAGTTTTGATATCGATAATTGTCTGAAGAAAATTGTTAATATAGATAATTTTTTTTAAGAAATCGATAACTAGTTTTTAGGAAAGTTATGATATCCATAAAGTTACTTTAGAAAATTATGAAATATATACTGTTTTTAAAGACATGTTATGATATAGAATTTTTATTATATCGATAACTTTGCTCGGGAAAAGTTATGATATCGAAAACTTTCTTCAGTAAAGTTGCGATGCCGATACATTTTTTTGAAAACTTTTGCTATTGCTAATTGTCTTTAGAAGAGTTAAGTTATCGTTGAATATCCTTTACTGCCCGTTCATCGATTTTCGTTCGTTTAATTTACATTTAAAACAAAAACAAATTTTAAAATTTTGGTTTAAATGTGAATTAAGCGAACGATATCTTCGTTTGAAATAGATGAAAAGACAGTTAATAAAAATTAATTATTGTTAATTTTTCAATAGAAAATTCAAGTTATCGTCAAGTTAATTTTTCTAGAAAAAAAGAAAGTTTAACTTTTTTATTACATATTTGGCATTATTTATGTCCCCTTTACAAAAAACAAACAATACAGAATTAAACATAGAATTAAGGAACCGGATCTATATTTAAGACCGTGACTTTTTAAATGAAACACAGGTTTTTGCATAAAAAAGAAAATTTTTTTCAAGGGAGTCTTGTTGGGCCTCAATAAACTTTGTCAAACGTGTCTTAAATTTTATTTTATCCCTCCAAAAAATTAGATTTGTCAGGTCATCAAAATAGGTATTTGTTTGTGAGATGGTTCCATCTTTTGAGTCAAATGTCTATCTGCCGAGCAATTTCTTTAGAGAGTAGGACGTATGGGGAGCAATTCGTAGCCTAATTCATATATTTTTGGCCTGTATTGAGCACACGACATTCATTTGTTTCCAAATTTTGACAGCAGTCAACTGAAAGATGCCTGCGGACAGGAGCTGAATGCCCTTTCAGCCACGAAGCAGACAATTCAAATTGTCACGGACTGATTGACCCGCCCTTGTAAAAACAAAAAGTTTTTTAAAAACATTAGTAAGTATTAAACCAAAATTAATCGGTCAATATAGTTTTTTTTATTGCGGAACTTTAAAAGTGTTTTTGTTATTGTTATTAATTTAAATTTATTTAAAAGTTTATCGCAACCTCAAAAATATTGTTCACTTATTTGCATTTTAAAAATGAAAATTGTTGAAAAGTTAATTTGTCAATAATAAGGTAATTCACGTCACAAGTCACATAGACAATTAGTTGTACACAAATATTGTCTATGTGATTGTTGTTTTGATTTTGCACTTAAGCTTTTTCGCAAGGGTGCAACTTGTGACATGAATTACCTTAATATTTGTTAATGTATTTTTTTATTATCAAAGTTGTTTTTGGGAATACAAATATTTATTAAAACTCATCACTGTTTTATTGTTTGGTATTTTTTTATAAAAGATAAAAACTCATCACTGTTTTATTGTTTGGTATTTTGTTTAAGCTTTGATATCGTTGCAAATAAAACTTTTTGAGGGTATTGTAGGTAATTCTCATTCCTTCTGTAGTTTTGTTTGCTGATAGCTTTGGCTTTTCTAAAATTATTTAGGAGAACGTTTCCTGACGATCTGGCCTAAGCAACCAGTGAAATGCGCATAGGAACAGCTTATCCTCCAACAATAAATTTCAGTATTTTTATCAATTATTAAAAAAGGGAATTAAGCACAACCAACAAAATCTTTTAATAAGTATTTTTTTAATTAATAGTTTTTGTTAACAATTTAACACGAATTTAGGTTGTCTTTTTTTAGTTATTTTTAAAACAACTAAATTGATCAGTTTTAAGATAGAAAGATTTGTACAGGGTGGCGCATAAGTAAAGTTTTGATTTAATAAGTGAATAAATTTTTTGTTTACATTTTTTTTGGTTTTTTTTTTAGAATTCACTTTGAAAAAATTGGGATATTTATGATGGAAAGACTTAGCACAGAACAAAAATCCTAAAGATGTTTAATTTTGTTTTGAAAGTCAGCGTTCGACTATTCAGACAAAGATCTTATCGAATAATGAGCGATGAAGCCCAAATTTACCTCAATGGTCACGTGAATCAACAAAATTGCAGAATAAGGGGCACCCAAAATCTAAGTTGCATTGAATACCGAGTTATTTATAAAAAATTTTTAATGCCCGAGGTAGAAACCAATCCATAACTGTGGTTACTACAAGATGGAGCTACAGCTCTCACAGTTCATCCATTTATGGCTCTCTTGCGCGAAATTTTTGGTGATTGAATAATATCGGGTTTTTCTTATTTTAACTAGGCCACCGTCTTAACCCAATTTAACAGTCTAACCATAGAACGTATAACCAGGTCCCCGTGTGTTCACTAGCGTTTAACTTTTAACGTTTCTAGCTGCCAAACCAATACTAATAGAGGCTTGAAACTTCGGATCTAGGAAGTTTTTTTGAGTCTTTTTATCGTATTATTTATGAAATTCGGTTCAGCGGTTCCATATCTCTTTAAGCTTCAAAAGATGACACCTACGCAAACAAATATATTGTTTTTATATGAAAAATTAGCGAATAAGAGGCTGTTTTAAATTTTGTTTTTATATATTTTTTTATGTATTTAATTCATTTATTTAAATTTGTAAAAAAAAGGAAGGAAATAAATAATTTTTTTTTGTGAAGTGAAAAATTATAATGTGGTACAAATGTACCCTGGTTATGTGTTTGCGTGGTATTTTTTGGTTATGTATTCTACGGCGAATATCCGAGAAGTGGAGCTCTGGGTTCGGATATTCTAAGAAAAGTTATGGGAAATGCGCAGGAAAGAGCACGTCAGGTCAAAGCAAACAATGGGCACCATTTGAAAGATATTATCTTCAAAACATAAAGTAAACATACGTATTTCGAAACAATAACCTAAATTCTTATAAATCAGCAGGTAAAAAAGTTATTTATTAAATAAATCATAACGTTACTTATGCGCCACCCTATATTTGTATTAAAAAAAATTCAAAAATAAATCGTTATGACATTGAGTTAATGTCGAATTTTTTAATGACTGTTAGATTTTTTGGTTAAAATTAATTTAAAAGTTAAAACATGCAGATTAAAAAGTTGCACATTTTTATTAAAGTTTTACTGCAGCACTGTTTAAAAACTTATATAAATTTTTACGTAAAATCCAATAATTATTGTTTTATAGCGAATTTATAGTATCTGGAAAACCTTAAATATAGGAAATTTAAAATTCTATTATTAAAATACATTTCATTATAAATTTCCTAGAGCTTAACTCCAGTATGAATCATTTTAATTCCTCTTATCTTTGAAAAAAATTAGATTAGTTTTATTTTCATAAACAAATTTATAATTAAAAGCTTTAATTAAAAATTTTTATTTTCTACTTATTCAATAACCGCCACAAACATTAAAATTTCAAATGCATAATTTTTTATTTAAAATGGCTTCAAGTTCATGTTCTCAAAAAAAAAAAAAAAAAAAAAAAACGACTAGTGGCATTGTAAAATGCTTTACTATGGCATTTGTTAAAAACTAAATTGCTAAATTTGTTAGTTGGCATCACTTAAATAAAAACATGATTATCTTGGTGGAGATAATGTACGAGTTGTTTGTGGTGATTGACAATCAGCGACCCCTAGTACTTTTTTTATACATATTAATTTTTTATTACCATAACTTTGTTTATAATGGGGCTGGCTGTTGTTGCTGTTAAATGCTTGATCATGCACAGAAATAAATTTAATTGTTTTTTAGACACATTTCGTTAATGTTTATGTTAATTTTTAACTACGATAGATGTCAACAAACTTCACCAATAGACAAATAACAACATAGACACGATCATTTCCCATATCTTGCCTCCACCTCCTAAAGATCTGTTAATGATCGCTAGTAGCATTTTTTGTCTTTGTAGTCTACACACTAGGAAGTCAAGTTTGTTTAAAACTTTTAAAAAAAAATTAAACAATAAATTAAAGTGTTTTTTGTAAAAAAAAAAACATAATAAATCTTTGTTAAATTTCTTTTGCTTGTCAAATTTTGATAAAAAAAAAAAAAATAATGATAATGATAATGATAAAAAAAAAGAAGTAAATGTCATATATTTGGCTATGACGAATCTTTCTCTAACGAGATTAAGAATATTTTGGAAGTGGGATTAATATGGAATATCTTGCCTCCACCTCCTAAAGATCTGTTAATGATCGCTAGTAGCATTTTTTGTCTTTGTAGTCTACACACTAGGAAGTCAAGTTTGTTTAAAACTTTTAAAAAAAAATTAAACAATAAATTAAAGTGTTTTTTGTAAAAAAAAAAACATAATAAATCTTTGTTAAATTTCTTTTGCTTGTCAAATTTTGATAAAAAATAATAATGATAATGATAAAAAAGAAGTAAATGTCATATATACGACTATGATGAATTTTTGATACCCTCCATCAAGAATAAGAATATTTAAGAAGTGGGATTAATATGGAATCTTTTTTTAAACCATTTGACCCAATCTTAAAAGACTGACCTCACAGTTGCGGTTTAAGGCGTTTGTATTTTAAAAGTACGTTTTCGAGAAATGGATTTATTACATGGGGCCTATGATAACTTATAGAGATTGATCTTCACGAAATTTGATGGTGTGATTTCCAGACAAATTAATTAAATACAGACCAAATTTTAACAATATAATTTTTTGTTATGGTTTCAGGGCCTATGGTGAATTAGGGTTGGGTTCCAAAATTCCGTATTTCAAAATCCTAAATTTTAGTATCCAGAATAATTGTACAGTTTTGGTTTTAAAAATCGCGCGATGGATACCATGGCTAGGCCTCCGGTCGTGCACAAGGTTATTCTCCTTTATGGTATAACAAACACCAAAATCTAAAAAAATCTAAATCTTATAAATTTAAGATTGATATCCGGATTATTAAGTTTAGGTTTCCAAATTTTGAAATTATCAAGTATGTGATTTTGAGATTCAGAATTCTGAAACTTAGGATTTTGATACTATCCCGGTAAATTATTGCCCCTATTACGGTTTCCAACTCAACTCTAGTTCAGTTAAAATTTTGCTTTTTATACCCTCCACCACCAGTGTGGTGAATGAGGGTATACTAAGTTTGTCATTCCGTGTCAAAGGTTTTTATTATACATCTAAGACCCCATAAAGAATATATATTCTGGCTCCTTGAGTAATTCTAAGCCGATTTAGCCATGTCCGTCTGTCTGTCCGTCTGTTGAAAACACGCTCACTTTCGAAAAATGCAAAAGAAAAGAACAAACTTGGTCTCAAATTGCTTGTAGTTATCCTAAGCAGTTTGGGATTCAAATCCAGCAACATCGGTTCTGTAGGATCATAGCTATGAATCAAAATGTGGAACCACCACCCTAAGAAAATAGTTAATTTTGATACAAAAACCAACATAAATGCTGGAATAATGCACGCAATGACATTTAATTTTGCACAAATTTGCCTTATTTGGTACGTCACAGTTTAGTAGGAACAGAAATCGCACTGTAAAATTTTTTGAAGATCGGTCCTTAATTTACACTAGGCCCTATATAAGCCCTGCTCACGGAAAACCGTTTAGTACGCCTAAAGCCGTAATAAATAATGCTATCAAATTAAAGTTCTGTACGTTACACTTTTATAGGACGATAAATCACATTGCCAAATTTCGTGAAGATTGGTCCATAATTTACCCTAGGCCTCATATTAACCCCACTCTCGGAAAACTGTTTATTGCGTCTAAAACAAAATGCAGCCCACGTTGGGAAAATAATTAAAATCGCCTAAAACCATCACAGATATACAATAGATATGCGGTAACATTTCTAACTTAAATTCATATGGCCAGAAAAAATATGCAAATTTGTGAACTTTACTGTTAACGCTAAAACTAATTACACTGCTGTATTGAAATTTATTCTAATTTATTTTTTGTAATACCAGAAATCAGTCTTCAGAATTTTGTGGGATGATTGGTCCATAATTTATCATAGGTCCAATACAAACTACCCTCCTAAAAATTATTTTAGTTCGGCTAAAACTTTTACGAATCATGATATTTTACTCAAGCCAGTTCTAAGTTCTAACAAGAAACGCATAAAATTTTCTTATTGTCGGTCAATAATTTAATTTTTGTGAAGCTTTTAGTTAATAATATAAATGTATTTATCATATAGAGCCCACTCCTGTCGGTGGAGGGTATCAAAGATTCGGCACAGCCGAATATAGCACTCTAACTTGATTGTATTATGGTTTACAACTCTGCTGTATTGAGGTTAACAAAAACATCAACAAATTACAGTTCATCACTAGCAGTTGTTTTAATTGCAACTCAACTGAGTTGAGTTGTAAACCGTAATAGGGGCATATTTTCCGATGTTGCCAAAGTTTAGTTGTATCATTTCCGTTGCTTGGTGAGAAAATTCAAGTTATTCTTATAGAATTAGAAAAGATTAAAAAAATAACTTTTTTAAAGAAAAGTTATAAATTTCTAAACAAAAGTTATAAAATTGATAACTATATAAAAAAATTATAAATTAATTATAATTATAAATTTTCGAAACAAAAGTTGTTAAATGGATTACTTTACTATAGGAAATTTATAAAACGGTTAAGGTTTTTTATAAAAAAATAATAAAATGGATAACATGGATAAAGTTTTTATAGAAAAGGTAAAAAATGGATAACTTTTCTATAGAAAAGATTAAAAAAAAAATAACTTTTTTAAGAAAAGTTTTAAAATAACTTTTATAAAGAATTGTTTGAAAATTTTTAAGACAAAAAGTAGATAACTTTTCTATAGAAATATATAAAATGGATAATTTTCGATAATCTTCTAAGCAAAAGTAACAAAATCTATAAATTTCTAAACAAAAGTTATTAAATAAATAAAAATTATAAAATGTATAGCTTTTCTAAAGAACAGTTATAAAAGAAAAGAATGAAAAGTTAAAAAATAGATAAGTTTTTTATTAAAGGAATGGATATCTTTACTATAATTTATAAAATCGATAACCTTTCTAAACAAAAATTTAAAAATCGATACCTTTTCTAAACAAAAGTTATAAATAACACAAAAATTTTAAAATGTATAACTTCTCTATAGAAAAGTTATAAAATGAAAAACTTTTCGATAGAAAAGTTATAAAAGAAAATAATGAAAAGTAAAAAGTAGATTGCTTTTCTATTGAAGGAATGGATATCTTTGCTATATAAAAGTAAGAAAATGGATAGCTTTTCTAAAGAAAAGTTATAAAACGGACAACTTTTCTATAGAAAGGTTATAAGATGGCTAATTTATAAATTCGATAACTTTTCTAAACAAAAGTTATAAATAAAATAAATAACTCTTCTACACAAAAATTATAAAATTATAAACTTTATAAATTTTCTATAAAAAAGTAATAAAATGGATAACTGTTACATAAAACATTATAAAATGTATAACTTTTTTATAGAAAAATTATAAAACGTTTCTATAGGAAAGTTATAAAAGAAATGATAGAAAAAGAGTTAAAAAATAATTAATTATAATTCTATAGAAAAGTTTTAAAAAAGATAACATTCCTAATGAAATATTATAAATAGATAGCTTATAAAATCTATAACTTTTCTAAACAAAAGTTAAAAAATCGATAACTTTTGTTTATAAAAGCTTAAAATAAAAAACTTTTTATTATCAAAAACTTTTCTATAGAAAAATATAAAAAAGATAAGTTTTCTAAAGAAAATTTATAAAAAGGATAAATTTTTTTTATAGAAAAGTTAAAAATTAAAGTTATTAGATAAAAAAGTAATCGGTTTTAGAACATTTCTATGCAAAAGGCATAGATTTTCAAACTTTACTGCTTATTTCACGATGTCAAAAGAACGCTTTCTTTCGCACAAGTACATTTGAAACAGAAACAAATATCTGAGAATTTGTTTTTGTTTTACATGTAGATGTGCGAAAGAAAGCGTTCTTTCGCATTTAGTGAAATAGGCTGTTAATACAGAAAGGTAATTAGTTATAGAAAACTGTCTGTTAAAAAGTTGTAAATTTTAAAATGTTTTTATAGAAAAGCTATTGATTTGTGATTTCGAAAAGTTATCGTTTTCCTATTCCTATTGTCCTTAGAAAACTTATCGATATTTAAATTTTTCCATTAAAATAAGATGATTTTATAGAAATGTTACTGATTTTAAAAGTTTTCTATAGAAAAGATATATATTTTAAAATTTTTTTGCGGAATAATTATTGATTTTTAGAACTTTTTTATATAAAAGTTAAAGATTTGGGAACACTTCTTTTAAAAAGTTATTGATTTATTCATTTTTATATAAAAAGATGAAAGATTTTTCTATAGAAATGTTATCAATTTAAAAACTTAACTTATCGATTAAGTAATTTCTCTATTCCCTTCTATAAACTTCTTTATAGAAGAGTAAACGAATTAAAAATTCTTCAGTTTTCGTTCTTAGAACTTTTTATTTTGTTTTTAGATATTTTCTTTATCACAATAATATATATTTTTTTTGTAATCTTTCTAAGAACATTTCTTTAGCAGACTATGATTTAAAAATTTTTTGATTTAAGAAATTTTCTAAAGAAAAGTCTTTGTTGATTTTATAACTTTTCTTTTGAAAAGTTTATAATTTTTCATACTTTTCTACAGAAAAGTTTTCGATTGAAGAACTTCTCTACAGAACAGTTTTTGATTGAAGAAAAATTATTTGTTTTTAATGCTTTTTGAAAATATTTTTCACAAAACTAAGTCTTTTTTGCTTTCTGTTTAATCTATAATATGCTTCTCAGTTTCTTCAATAAATTTCATTTGAAAAGAAAACAATCATAATACAAAACTTGCGTTTTCCAGCTTAATATTAATTTACTTCGCATTTTTTATGTACCAATTTTGTTCAGTGTTGGTTTTGAAGAAACATTGAAAAAAAAAAATTATAAAAATATGGAAAAAAATATAATTTTGAAATGTTAGTTAGGAAAAGTTTTAAGTTAAAAAATTAAATAAATTTAAATTCTCTCCATTAAGAAATAAATGCACGCAAAAAAATGCTAAAAGTATTTTAAATATAAAGTACAGCAAACAATTTAATTACTAAAAATATCATATTGAAAATAAGACAACCTGTAAAATTTATAACGACTTTGACTTATTGTCGTATGTCGCATTGGACGGAAATGGCCTAAAGACAATAGGCTATACGAAAGTCTTGTTCCTGAAATGAAAATTTTGTTGCCGTTGCTCCAGATAAAACTTGGCATTGCTAAAATTTTTTTGAAATGTATCGCAAAAAGACCAGCAGTATTTAACCGCTTAAAAGACATTTTCCCAAGATTCAGGAAGGGGTTGTTAATGGTCCCGACATACGGAAACTAATAAGTCGTCAAGATTTTGACCAAGTTCTTCCAGACCGTGAATTAAATCCATGGCTCGCATTGAACGCAGTCATTAAAGGACTTTTGGGCAAAGAACGCAAATACAACTACAGGCAATCTGTTGTAAACATGTTGGCAGCTTTCGATGTAACTGGGGTTAATATGTCGTACAAAATTCATCAATTGCATCAGCATCTTGATCAACTCGCTCAACAGTTGTCAACTGAATCTGATGAGCAAGGCGAACGTTATCACCAAACTGCGCTTTTGATTTTAAAACTTTTCCATAAAAAGTTTTTGATCTTAGAATTTGTTTTTTCTGAAGAAAAGTTTTGGACTTTTCGACCTTCATAAGTTAAAGTGGAGTATTTAATCTTTTCTAGAGAAAAGTTATCGATTAAGGCATTTCTTTGCGAAAAAACATTTAAAATCTTCTCTTTGGAAAAGTTATCGAATTTGTTAATTGCTTGGACTTTTATATAAAATATATATATATTGTTATTTGAACTTTATTTAAATTATAAAATTAGACAAGACACAGTCTTAATTCAAGGTCACTTTATATTCATTTATAATTATACTCCCCCATAACAAATGAATATGTCACCTTTTATCTGGATTTTGTTCCCATTAATGTCATCATTAACAATTTGTTTATTACAATTTACTTATTAACAAAATGATATTTATCGATAAAATAACCCAAAATTAATTTAATGAAAAACATCTTTGAAAAAGACATCTTTAAAAAAAAAGATATTTTAAAATAAATTATGATTATCTCGCTCCATATTAAAAAAATACAATATTATAATTTGTTAATATAAAAAAAACAAATAAATGAATTTATTTACATTTTTATAACCACCTCTCTGAATGCCAATTATACTGAGTCAATAACTTGTTCAAATTTCAACTTCAGCTTAATAAGGAATGTGTTCAATGATTTGTTTAAAACATTATTTTTTCTGAAGTATTTTATTTTTTTTTCAAAGCAAAAAACGCAAAAAGCAAACAGAAAAAAAAGATTTACATTTAATTGAAAAATCCCAAAACCAGTAGAAAAAAATTAAGTAAAATAATTTAAGCAATAAATTATTTGTGTAAATTAAAATTAGCCACTTAATTCTTATAATTATTTGTTTTTACATACTGGGAGGGATTTTTGTAGATATGAGTTTTTTTTTAATTGCAAATGTTTTGAAAATAGAAAATTGCCTTAATGAAAATTTACATACAATTAAAAGTTTATCTTTGAGACAACTCAAAACAAATCAAGCACAGTGGTTTTGAAAAGTTTAATATTCACTTAAAAACAAAAACTATAAAGATAAGAGGAATGTTAAAAAAAATCCCAATAGAAATTTAATACTTTTTAATATAAAATTCTAAATCATCCAGATACGAGCTTATTTTCATAACATGACATCCATCTCTCAAATATATAGCAAGGCGAATTGATGTAAAGGCTGGTGGCAATCCCTAGGGAAAAGGGAACTAACGCCAAACTTGTCACGTGATAGTTCTTCTAAAGTGGTAGGGACCGGTTCTAATTCTAACACTTTATATGAAGGGCACTTATCACTTTAATATGGCGATGTCCTAGGACATCGATGTCCTAGAACATGGCACCAAAAGAGCAAAAAATATATCAGTTAATCACCTCCTAGGCCAACACTATATTAATATGATTGATCCCCTTCATATAAAGTAATAGAAGCAGAAAGAATCAGCCACTACCCACACCAAATCCAGGCACATGAACAGTTTTTTTACCAATAACCTTTCCTCTTTCCAATTACACTTTAAACACAGTATCACCAGTTTAGTGATATGTCTTGTTTTTAGCTATCACAATTAGTTCCTTTTTATTATAATATTGTGTACACTGGTCACGGGAGAAGTGCTTTAAGACCAATAGACACAAATTTCACGCAGGGACTACAACAGGTTTGTACAACACATTGTATTTTATTTGTTGCTTTTGTTTGTCGATATAAGAAAAATGCGTCTTCATATTGATTATGCTGTTACATCAGAATTGTGATATCAATGTTATTACAAATGGCATCAATGTGGCAAAAAGTGACATGAATCCAATGATGAACGTCATCCTACAATTTTTGTCATATTCTATGCTTCATCTATGCTATGACTACAGTGACATCAATACGACGCCACAATTTGTGAATTATTAACATTATTTTGATGTTTAAAAAGTAAAATTAGAAATTAAAAGCAAACATCTCCACATTCTATTTTTTTAAATTATTTAGTTAAATACATCAAATGGTCAAAGTAGAATGGGACCTATGCGAAAATGCATCACTGCGCTGCATCTGATGCGCAGCACGTTCTTTAAAGCATCACTGCAATTGTCAGCTGTTCGAAAATACATAACAAGTGCAGATAATGCGCAAACAAATCTAAAACACGTATCACAAAAATTGCTGATGCATATTGTGTTCAATAATATTTATAATCAATACGGGCGGCAAACAAGCTGATTTTCATGAGCATCGCAAACTAATCATAGATGCGCCGAACAGGACCATTATTATGAAAACCATATCGGACATGCTGCTGGTGTCTTATAATTGAGAGTTGTTCTGTTAACAAAGGGCGGAATACAACAAAAGTGAAACAAGCATGTGTAACGGGTAAGTAAATAACAATATTCTCTCAATTTGGCTTAAGTCTATAACAATGACTCTCAATTCACTGACAAACCTAATGAGTCCTTTATCCGATGTTACTGAGTCATCGCACTGATAACATGTTTTATTAAACCCACTCCGGTTTGTCATTTCTATGATCCCATTGATGACATAATTTAAATTTTAGATGCTGATGACAATTCTGCCAAGTGATGTTAATGATGACATCACAATGATGAAAAGCGTCATGGGGTCGAAAACGAAGACACTTGTCATAGTTCTGATGTCAAAATACATTAGCGTTATGGCGCCTTTTCTATCAGTGCATATAAGCGTTGGCATAAAAATTGACGAAAATAACTTTCACGATAGCCACGATGTCCTGACAAAATGTTGTCCTGGTAGGTCCAAAATTAACCAGAGTTCACATATAAACCTCCTTCCTAAAGTCACTTTAATGAAAACAATTCTCATATAGATGAAGATATCTAAATAATTATTGGCGCAAAGAACTTTTATATGTATCTTAACCTCAAAACATAATTTTGTTTTGCAGGGCTGATGATTACCCATGAGACCCAGAAATGATACTCTTGAAATATTGTCTGTATATACTGTGGTATCAAATGTTCGCCTATACTTTCTAACTTGCTATACCCTCCACCAAAGGTAAAAGGGTATGTATAAGTTTGTCATTCCGTTTGCAATTTCTACAATACTGAGCATAGACCCTATAAAGTGGGTCCTTATTATTAGCAAAGTTGTTGCCCGTCTGTCCATGTGTATGTTGAAATGGGTTTGGCGTAGGCTCCAGATATAATGGGGACCACGTGGTTTATGTCAGATTTAGTCTGGAATTGTTTTTTACAGAAATTCTGCCAGATCGGTCTATAAATGACTGAGATATGAGCAAAAACCAACGACTGCTTCTAATTTTATCCATAAGTCCCTTGTTGTTCTTGTTGTTTTTTATTCCTTTTTTTTCTGTATATCTGGAGAACCGCAAGAGCCAAAGTTTCCAAATTAGATTATTATGTTAAATTGGTTATCAATACACAACATCCGACAAAATGTGGGCTGGATTGGAGAGATGGGCGTGCAACAAAATAGAGATTTATTTATATCTAAAGAGCGGTATTTAACGGGTGGTTAAATTTTAAGGGCCGATGTTGAGTGTGAACCACACATAAACGTCAAGTTTTTTTCTGCATTTCATTTGACATATCTCAATTTCAGACTAACTCAATTTGAACCATGGAAAGACACGCAATCAAGCAACGCGTTAAAGTTATTAAGGCTTATTATGAAAATGGGCGTTAAAATCAAAATGCATATAGTCCATTTTCAAAGAAAATCATCTTCAGTGATGAGGCACATTTTCACCTCAGTGTATTGGTTAATAAGCAGAATTGCCGCATTTTGGCGAATAATAATCCGAGAGTGATTGTCGAAAAACCAATGCACCCACAAAGAGTAAATGTTTAGTGCGGTTTATGGGCTGGCGGCATCGTCGGGCCGTATTTTTCCAAAATGAGGCCGGTCAGGCAGTTACTGTGAATGGTGTTCGCTATCGTGAGATGATAACGAACTTTTTATGGCCCGAATTGGAAGATATGGATGTGGACGATATGTGGACGGTGCCACTTGCCACACAGCTAACGAAACAATGGCTCTTTTGCGCGACAAATTCAATGCCCGTGTTATCTCACGTGGTGGCGATGTCAATTTTCCGCCAAGATCATATGATTTGACTTCTTTCTTTGGGGTTATTTTAAAGAAAAGGTGTACATCGATAAGCCAGCAACAATTCAAGAGCTAAAGGAACGGCATAGGACCTCAATTGTGCCTTAGCGTCATCGAAAATTTGGACCATCGGATGGAGTAGTGCGCCGAGGTCGCGGCGGACATTAGGCCGATATTTTGTTCCAGACATTATTGAACGATACCAATATTATCATAATAAAAAGAAATTACAATAATTTCCTAAATAATTTGTGTTTTATTCAAAATCAACATCGGCCCTTAATATGTATATAACTTTCTGCTGTTATTGCACCATGGTGAAGGGTATATAAGATTTGGCATAGCCGAATACAGCACTGTTACTTGTTTTTAGTTTACCTTATTTGATTTTTAAATCTTATTTCATTTCAAAATCTTTTCAAATTTAATTGGATTTTGTTCAATTATAAATCACTTAGTTCTTCCACGTTAAAGTCGAATTATTTTATTTGAAAACACACATTTTTTTTTTTTTTTTGTTAAAATTAATCTCTTTTTAAAGAAAAAAAACTATTTTCAATACAATGATTTGAGACAATAAGATTTATGACCCTAATTTTTTTTTTATTCTATGATTCATTTGGAGTTTTTTTCTGGTGAATTGTTTGATAAACAAGTTATAGAATTAATAATTAATAGTGTTTTTTATAATCAAAGAAAAGAATTAATTAACAAATGATTAATAATTAAGATTAAACTTTATTTTGCTTTACAAAAATAATGTTAAAACGAAATTGTTTAAATAAAAAAAAAAAAAGCGTAAAGTTTTTAATAAAATCTCACGATACACACTTCATGAAAAGATTAACCTGGTTTCGAAATAAAATTTAAACAAAATTGCTATATTCTGCTGTGCCGATTTTTATCCTGTTATTACAAGAAAGCCATTTAGACTTCAAATAACACTGATTTATATAAGTCTTTCATCATATTTTGAATTAGTTGACTGTTATAGCTTCTGTAATTTTCTAAAAACTCGCTTACTACTTTATGTAAAGAGTTCTATATAATTTGAAGCGATTCCGATAGTGAAAAAAACGCATAACCCTGTGTTTCTCCTCTCCTCTTTTTTAAACGTGATGCGGGCAATTCTGAGTTCTGTGCCCATGTTCTGTAACTCTCGCTTCGAGAAACTTTTCGATTGAAATGCGAGAAATTAAACAAAAATGTCATAAATTAAACCAACAAACAACTGTTTTTCTCACTTAACTGTGTCTGTAACATTTGTAGCGAGTAATAGCTGTCACGTAAGGAAATTACACTCCAATTTACAAAAAAAGTATGTCTGTAAAATTTTCGTGAGAAAGTTCCCGCTTTGAACTGTCAAATAATCTCACGGATAAAAACGGGGTGAGAAAAAATATTACCACTAAAAAATATATTAAATATGCAAATGCAATGAATAATAACATGGAAGCGATAAGTATTCTGTTTTTTGACTAATTTTTTTATTGTTTAATTATTTTGCTTTTAAAATTTTTGAAAAATTTACGAATGTTTTCAAAGCTATTTTTTAAACAACAAAAATTAAAGTCGCACTCTACATTATTTATACATTACATTATTTTCGCCGCCGTCATTGAAAATTTTTTAAGTTTTGTAAATTTTGGCCGCCGTCAACGATATGTATGGCTGGCGTTCTCAACGTCTGCATTTTCACATCGGCTTCGAACGGAATATTATGTCATTTATAACGTAACGACGTAATCTCTTTTGAAAGTTTTCGATATGAGTTACAGACACACTTTCTTCTCACTTTTCGAGAAACGATGTAATATTTTGTTTCACATATTTTCGATGCGAGAATTTCTCACCAAAGTTACAGAACATAGGTACTGTTTTGACAAATTGAGGTCACGACATACATCATTCAGTGCAATTTTTCAATAAAGGCTAGATTACACTATTATACTTTGTATTAATACATGTCAAAAACTCAAGTAATATGACAAAGTGTGATAGTGTGAATGCAATGTGTCACAAGTATTACGAAAAAAGTTTGACATACCATACGACTTAATCGTTTTTTGAAAAATTTCTAAACGCTAATACTTTTCATTGGATCAGGGTTGCATTTTAACAAAAGCATGTTCATGTGTGATAGTGTGACTACAAACTGTAATGTTACATTAGATTTTTTGACAGTCACAACAAAACTCATTAGATTTCCATCTCACAAAGTATTATGGAATACGTAAGGCTTGTGAGATAGTGTAATCTAGCCTTAAGCAGTATTCTCGATAACTTTTCTTTAGAAGTCCAAGTATCGATAACTTTTATTTCGAATATTAAATTATGGATAACTTTTTTGTCGTAGAGGTAAATTAACTTTTCTTTAGAACTTTTCTTTAGAAAAGTTAATTTATTGATACTTATTTTAACTATTCTTTTAATTATTAAAGTTATCAGAGGAGAAAGTATCGATAATTTTTCTTTACTAATTTACTAATAATTTTTCGATAACTTTTCATTAAAAAAGTTAAGTTATCGATAACCTTTCTGTAGAAAATTTAGCTAGCCCACCCACAACTTATCTTAAGAAAAGTATTCTCTAAGAAAGTTAAGTAATCGACAACTTTTCTGTAGATAAGTAAAGTTTTTGATAACATCTCTTTAAAAAGAAGTAAGTTATCGATAAGTTTTTTTTAGAGAAGTTAAGTTATCGAAAACCTTTCTATAGAAAACTTAGGTTTTCCATGAAAAGTTAGGTTAACGATAATTTTTTTAGAACAGTTAAGTATTGATAATATTCTTTCGAAAAGTTAAGTTATCGATAACTTTTTTCAGAAAAGTTCAGTTATCGAAAGCTTAATATTAACTGCTGTATTCATAAAAAATTAAAATGGATTTGAATTGTATGTTACACATTGAATTGTATGTAACACATTTCCAACTTATTTTATGTTTTATGATTACGGACGTAAAACTTTAACATGTTTTTCTTTTATAATCTTATTTTAGTTACATTTGATGTCTGTTACTTTTCAACTTTAAGGCACAATTCAATGTATATTATTTTATTTTTTTATTGTTAATTACTACTGTATTAAATGTGATTACACTCGCTTTAGAAGTGATTTTATTTGAAATCTCATAATGTGATCTTATGAAAATAAAAAAAAATAACAAAAAATTTATTTTAACTGAAACCAGTAAAACAACAACCACAACTTTTAGGCCAAAAAAAAAATTATTAAACTGTTGAATGTTTTTTCAAACAAAAATAGCAACAGCATCATCTTAATTTGATGAAAAAAAAAAATTAATTTTGTAAATCTTTTTTGAAAAAAAAAAAAAAAAAAAAACACGCAGTCATTATTAACTGGAATTTTAAAAGATGATTAAATCTTCTACTGTTAAAATTTTAAAATACTATTTTATACAATTAACAATAAAAACACATGAGTTAAAGATAAAAATAAACACAAAATAATAAAATTAAAAGACGACCCCATGATTATCAATATCTTGAGGTCGTTTAATAAAACCATAAATTTGTTTTAATAAACACTTGATTTCTTAGTAAGAAGAGATATTGGGCATTCAACTAATTTTAGTAAATTTAATTATATTTGACGTTGTAAATAGTTATCAATGAATATGTGAAATAATGAATGACAGAAAGGTGGTTTTAGTATTGTTACATACTTTTTATTCAATACATAATAAAGCAAATGGCTAAAAGTTAATCGCTTACATATGAAAGTTCCATAACAAAAGGATAAAATTCAATAACAAAATTAAAGAATCAAATTAAAATGAAACATTTCCATATCTATGAAAATAACAATTTTGAGATATTAGTAAACAGTGGAATCAATAAAGATACCCTACACCATTCATGATTACATATAGAGACTTTTAAATTAAATTAACAACAAATCTGAAATGTTTATTTTAATGGTCAGTTACGAATCTAAAAATATATAGTAATTTGTACTAAAATTTATAATTATACTAACAAGATTTACTGGACAAGATTTTATGATGGGTCCAATATGGGCAAGACGCTACGAAATGTTGTAGCGGTACCAATATCTATGTACTCGTATTTAATATTTATGCCAGTGAGAAAATGGAATGTAAAGAACCTTATATTGGCGTTAGGGTCAATTGTTGACTAACTGCTATAAATTTCTGTAATCATATGTTAAATCACATTAAAATTTCATTACAGTCGAATTTTTCTATAATGAATCACTTCATTATATTGCTTCATTCAAATTCTGAAAGGGTAAGTTTGAAGGCTTTTGCATTCAGTGTTTAATTGGTTGTCCTTAAACTTTTTTAGAATAGCTGCATTGCTTTTTTTAAATACTTTACTCCTGACTATAATCTCAAACTGCTTAGCATATTTTGTTTTAGGTACTTCTTCATCAACTTTTCTAAATACCAATACAAATTTTTCAAGAGAAATACTACTTCGGTGCTACATTTTTGTTCACTAACAAGGGCGACTGCTGTCAAAATTTTTAGCACAGAGACTTTTTTCTTTTGTTCTAAATTTCATCTTTGGGAACTCTCAAACAGAAAATTTTTATATGGAGAAAAAAATGAATGAGAGTTTAATTTGTATTTAAAACATTTGTTTATTGTAAAGCAAAATTCACTTTATGGAAATTCTTTATAAGGAGATCAAATAACACAAAAATTCAAACGAAAAAGCCGTGTTTTTAAATTCATAATAGGTATAGATTTATTGTATAGAAGTTCAGTATATAGAAATTCGACTGTATTATCTTTATAACCACATTTCCCATATTTTTTCAGATTCTAATGAATAAGACTTGGGAACTTAAAAGCTCAAGACTTGACGGCCAAAACTTGAAGAGTGTAAACCAGCACTTAATAATAATTTGCCAATAAACAAAACTGCAGAAAATGGATAACAGAAAACCCTGAGATAATTTATTAGCGACAAATAATTATACCCTCTTAAGTGTAAAGTTTGGTGTGGTATATCATTCGAAAGAATTATAGGATCATATTTCTTTATAGCTGAAGTCGGTTATGCAGTAACAATATGTGCTTATTCGCACAGCAGCGTGTTGAAAATATTTAGAGACAGATTTGCAACAAAAAGGAGCCACAACTAGGCTGGCCAGATTAAAGTTTGCAAAATTCTTGATATTCACTATAAATATTCTTGATTTTGAAAAGAATTCTTGACAATTAAAATCTTCCTAAAATACAGGCCGGTTCTGAAAATCACTTTAACTCAAATCACGTGATTTCAAATCACTTGTACCTTTTGAAATCACACGTGTGATATTTTAGTGTTCCGTTTTTGTGTGTTTCGGTGTGATTTTCAATTTCCGGAATCACACCGTGAAACACGAAAACGTTATGTCTTTCAGAACACCACAAAATCACATATGTGATTTCAAAAGCACGTGATTTGAAATCTCGTGATTTTCAGAACAGACCCGATAATCTTTTATAAAAATAACACAATTGTTAAAACCAGTTAAAAGGAAAAAAATAGAAGCAAATTAACTCACTATTTGAAACAAAAATTTCCGTACGCTTTTCTTTCGAATCAGCTGTTAAACGTTTTTTAATTAAAATTTTCTCATTTTTATCAATAATATGTTTTTGAAATCGATATTAAAATTAATAAATTGTAGAAAACTGAGAAAAAGGCCGTTTTTAGGTACGTGTAACCATAATATTGAATCTTTATTATTTTGAAAATAAGACCTAACCTATAAAAACTGGTTGCACCACTGGATTCAGCGTAATCAAATTAGATTTTTCTGCCGGGTATTCCGCTTGTTTCAAAAAATGTTTTGAGCATAGAGGGAAAATAAGTGTTAATACGTGTTTCTGTTTGTCAACTTTTTAGTGTTAAATAAAGGGAACGCAGTTTTGATATACATATTTTTAAACAAATACACTAAAACAAAACGATAAAATATTTAATTGCTGTTTGTTAACAAATTTAAAAATAAATAACGTATTTTTTTGTTGGGCTTTAAAAAATATTGACAAAACATATTTTTTCTTGATTCTTGACAAGCACTGAAAATTCTTGTAAATCAAGAATAATCAAGACGGTCTGGCATGCCTAGCCACAACACATAGAAGGAAAACGATGGAGCTGTTTCTGAATATATTTGGTGAAGGAATTTTTTTGAGTGGCATCGATTTTAATTGACCGCATCGTTCGCCAAACTAAAAAAGAACGTATGTACGTACATAAGCCACAGAGCAGATACACTCAAAATATTATGTGGGCAAATCCCACAGAAAATTCATTTTAAACAACTAAAAATTTATTTAAAAAACGGATAATTTACATTTCATTTATCATCATAAATGAATTTTACATAAATGTTTGAATTTTTTTTTTAACAGTGTATTACGTAAAATTTAACAGTTATTGCTTTAAAAAAATATAATTTACCTGACAAAAAATCAAAGTACATAAAAACATAAGTACGGAAAAACTTTATTTTCTAACTGCCGTATTCATAAAAAATAAAATAGATTTCAAACGTATTTTAAAACAAAATTTCCATACAACTTTTTCTTAAAACAGATTTCATATCCATTTTAGTTTTTTATGAATACGGCAGTAATAGTTTTTTTTTTTTTTGAATAACAAACATTAATGTTAAAAAATAAATTCATTCGTATAGTAACTATATTTTCATTAAATTTTAACAGTACGGAAAACGAATTAAATAATTTACAATCAGTTACTGTAATAATTTTATGAGTGGACGAACTAAAAAACATTCTTAAAAAAGAAATTCGTGCGATACTCCGGAAACCCAAAAAAAAAATGCCTTGAGAACGTCTTAGAAAGAGAACGACAATGCGCAACTAAGAATGGGTGCACATATATGCCACTATTTTAACGTCCTTACAAACAAAATTCCCCATTTATTAATAAAGTGTAGTTTGTATTCTTAAACTGTAAAATACAAATTTTTATGTTTCATTGATATAAAGCAAGGTTGGAAGCCCTAACAAATTTTGGCATCGGTATTAAGGTATTTGTTATTTCGGTTCGGTATTTTAATTACGTTGGTATTGGTGTACAGGCACATACACCTTGAGGCTAGTTTACACTATTATTCTTTGTATTAATACATGTCAAAAACTCAAGTAATATGTAAAAGTGTAAATGCAATGTGTTATGAAAATGACAAGTATTAAGAAAAAAAATTTGACAAAATGTTCAATATTTGTGCTTACGGAAAATATGATTGCTATTCAAATATTTGTTATAGACAGGAAATAATTGGACATTTTTTTCGAAGTAATTTTTCGGGCCACGCTGTACATACTAAATCTATTGATTAGATTTTTTTTACTTCTGGTAAAGTGTATTAAAGATTCGAATCAGCCGATTATATAATTTTTAACAAATTTAACCCTTCACCACAGGTGGTTTATCTAAGTTTGTCGTTCCGTTTGTAATATCTTTAATTTGAATCTTACACCCTAAACGTATATTAATATATTTTGGATCCTAATGACTAGCACAGTTGATTTAACGATGTCCGTCGGTCCATGTGTGGAAATGGGGTTTTCTAAGATATTTAAATATTTATATCACTTACAGTCTGGAATAGATTGCTATTGAAATTCAGCCGGATCGCTCCACAAATGCCTGAGATATGAGCAAAAAACACAACTGCCTCTCATTTTTACCTATTAATCTCTTATTAACGTTTACTTTTCGACGTGTGATTATAATTTATGAACCTTATTATTTTACTTTTACTATAAATAAACTAAGTAGAATACGTGTTGTGAAAATTTACAATTGACAATATATAAAACAGAGTAATAGACAAATAACTACTTTTTTCTTCACAAAATAATGGTTTTGGCACAATGGTGTCTATACCATAGGGCGAAGATATTTCTTAAAAATAAGGAGAAATAATTATTGAAAATCAGCGTAATCGGTTAATTATTTCGCATGGCTTCCATACAAGGGTCCTCCCAAATTTTGGGTTTTGGTACGGTACGGTTGGATCTATTAAAACGATAAAATTTTTAAAAATTGAGGTCAAATATAAATTTCTGCTTGTTTCCAAGTGAAGGAAACAAGATTCGGCATAGCCAAATAAAGCATTTTTACATGTTTTTTACTTACAAATTATTTTATTTCAGAACTCTACCTTATACGCTCCAATACTAAAAAAATTCGACTCATAATCAATTTCTGAGTCGATCTAACCATGTCCATCCGTCTGCCTGTCTGGCTGGTTGTCTGACAATGTACAGTAGGTTGTCCCGAAATTTTTTTTTTAGATTTCCCTTACGCAAGACCTCCTAAAATTTGCGTAATTGATCGTAGATTACGAAAATGATTTTAGAAATAAAATGAAACTATACCTTTAGGGTTCTACCGATCTTCGAAGTTTTGAAAAGTAGTTATTTTCATGATTTTATTTCGCTGTCCTTAATTTCGACACCTAAACTAAATATGCCACGACTTAATATAACAACAACACTTTACTGTCGACTACGAATTTGCTAGACATAGTGGAGTTCGTTTATGACGTACACCAGTTATAAAGAATTTTTTATAAAACACCAAAACATTCACTTTCAAATTATATACCAATTATTACGGTTATAGCGAACTCTTGTTTATTACGAACCAGTTTCTAAGTTCCTTTTATAGTAACAACTTACTCCCTAAGATATAGAAACCCTTGTACATAAATAAAACAAATAAAAAATTTGGCAACACTTCAAAAACACCTGTTATATTTATTAATACCAAAATATGTAAATTGGGGTTTCCCCAAAAAAGAAAACTAACAAAACAAAAACTAAACTAATTTATAATACATAAGTCAGTTGCGATAGTTACAGTATTACGAGCGGTGTTTATAATTTAAAAAAAAATGAGTTCGAGGCGTAGTGCGGCAACTTGTGTTATATTGGGACCATATAAGGAACTTGATGATCGGCAGCTACCAACTATAAGAGACGTCCTTAAATATATTTTATTTATCAAGTATAACATGAAATTAAAGTATAATGGAAAGGATCCATCACATTCAGATATATATGCGATTGTTTTTGAAGAGATTGACAATATTTGGACCAAAGCTTCTATTCCAATCGTAACAAAAGAACGAGTTATGCAGTTACTCAAATCCTATTTCGAAAACTACCTCCATTTTAAAAGATACCCAAAAAGCAAACGAAAAACTAGTTTCCAAAACAAACTAAAGTGTTTTTTGGAGCCATCTGAGAAGCTTTTTGACGTTGCTTCTTGCAAATGCAAATCATTTGAATTTTGTTCTTGTTTAAAAGCTAAGAAAGTTCCAATCAATGAAAGAAGTTTTTTGTTGGATCAAAGAAATTGCAGAAAAATGGTTATATGTGGAGTTGATAAAAAAGAAACAGCTCGATTAATAAAACGAAAGCAAAGACAAACTGAACATTCCATAAGGGCAGCAATAAAGGAGCGTTCTACTCAAGAAACCGATTTTATCCCAGAAAATTGTGATGAAGTTTCACTGTATAAATCTACCCTAGAGACGTATCCGATAATGGAGGCATCTCCCACTAACACACTTCCGACAGATACACCTTCGACTTCAACGACGAATCGGAATACATTGCCGTTGCCAACTGTTGCTAAAGTCTGCGATAGATACGGCTTATCGACTCGTTCTGCTGCTGCTGTTGCTTCTGCGGTTTTGGCTGACTTCGGCTTAATTTCTACCGGAAATTTAACTCTGGTAATCGATAAAAACAAAATACACAGAGCTGTATCTAAAGTCCGGAAAGAAAATTCAAAAGACATTGGAGGTATTGTTATTAAAAGTATTTACTTTGATGGACGAAAAGACAAGACGCTGATAAGTGAGAAAATAGGGGATCGTTACCATCGCAAAGAAATTTTAGAAGAACACATCTCAATTTTAGCAGAACCTGAATCAATTTATTTGGGTCACACAACACCAAGTCGTGGCACTGCAAAGGGCATTCTAACTTCGATCACAACTTTATTAGAAGATAAAGGTTGGAATTTAGACGACGTGAATTGCATTGGATGTGACGGAACTGCAACTAATACCGGTTGGAAGGGTGGCGTTATTCAATATCTGGAGGAGTATTTGAAGAGACCGCTACAATGGTGTGTTTGTATGCTCCATGCCAATGAGTTACCCCTTCGTCATTTATTCTTGACTTTAGATGGTTGCACTTCGGGACCTAGAGAATATTGCGGACTTATTGGAAAACAATTAGCTACCTGTGCCCATCGTATCTTGGGTCTTCGGAAAACCCATTTCAACAGACGGACGGACAGACATCCTTTTCATAAGGATAGGGTCTAGGATCAATATTCTGGAAGCAACAAGCGAAATGACAAGCTTATATATACACTTTTACCTTCGGTGAAGGGTATAAAAATTATATCAGTTTTAATTAAAAAATGTAATCAATTGAATTAAACGTTTACGTTTACTTATCAACAACATTTCTAAAGAAAATGGTAATATCAAAAATGTAAAAAATGTCAGGTTTCTTAAATAAAACAAAGAAATGGTCGACTTTTTTACGAAAAAGCGCTAATATGTACTGTATTTTCATTAGCAAGCAACACTTTTTTAATAAAGGCTTTTTTAAACAAATTTTCATATAAAATCCGTTTCATAAACCTTTTATAAGCCTGTTTTATTTTTTATAAATAAAGTCGTTAGTTGTTAATATTATTATAAATTTAAAAATATTTTTATTTATAAAAGTATAAATATTTGATTAATACGATGTATTGTTTTTATTGGTGCAAATTCAGTTAATTTTTTAATTAATACCACAAAATGTTTTTATTGAAACAAATTTTATTTTTCTATTGACATAAAATTCGGCACCGATAACTTTTATAATAGTTACTCACCCCTATAGTGAAAAACAAGTGAAATTTTTGTTCCCATGAAATTTTTATTCCCCTCGAAGGGAAAATGCTATCGTAAAACCCGTGAACAATTTTTCGCGCTATCAGTTCTCAGTGAATGTAAAAAGAAGAAATATTAAAAAAAAAAATTGTTCAAAAATATACATGTCTATTTTAAAGAAAAGTTAAAAAAAATCAATATAACATAAATTGGAGTAATAGTTTGATTGCAACATTAGCTTATTGCGCTTTTATGTAGTAAAAAAAATTCTGCCACCACGTCTTTGAAAAGCTTCATAACTCTTCAGGCAATCGAGCATTTTGTTGTACAATATACATATAAGTTTGTGCCTCTTTTAATTGACCTTAAAATTGATTTTGTAAACTTCAATATTCGAATTATGAGAAGAATTACTTACATAAATGTTTCGTTCCCCACCAAAAATAAAGTGAGAAATTCAAAGGGAAAAGTGAACAAATTACGAGGGAAAAAATTGTTCACGATAAGGGGAATTTTTTCCCGCGAACATTTTTTTCACGTTATTATTCTCCTATGAATTAATTTTTTTCATGGGAGTTTTTCATGATCGCAAATACGTTAAATTGAACAAATAACGAGGGAAAAATTATTCAATAGGGGTGGCTATGTCATGTATTGGTAATTCCAAAATTTACCAAAGGTCCCATATAAAGCCCTATATAAAATCGCTTTAAGATGAAGAAATGTAATACGGATGTTGACATCTAGATAATATTCCGCAAAAAGAACTCTTATATGAATCTTAACCTTATAACATAATTTTGTTCTGGTGGGTCCATGTTGGCCTATGGGTCCCAAATAGGCTATGCTCTCACAAACTTTTTAAATACTGTGGTGTAGGGTATCATAAGATCGGGCTTGACTTTCTTACTTGTTATTTTTACCCTTGTTTTTTTAATTTAATTTTTTTTTTTTGCATTTTGCTTTCATTATGGAAATAGTGTGTTACTTTTTTAATACAAATGATTATTTTTAGGTTAATGGGAATTTAGGTCAATTTGTTTAGGGTTTGCAAAGGCATGAAAAGCAATGGAAGGAATTATTGACAAGGGAAATGATTAAAAAAGACCCAAAACCATTTTAAGTTAAAGAAAGAATTCAAAGATTTTTGTAAAATACGAAATTAAAAAGAAAAAATAATGATATGTTAAAATTTTTTTAAAGAAAATTTAGGAAATTTTTTAAAAAAATGGAAAAAAGCCTTTTTGTTATTTCTTTTATTTAAAATACCAATTTTGGCTGGAGCTGCTGTCACGCTGTGTGTATTCCATAGCGTAACAATGATGAGACTTAAAATGCTTAAATAAACTTTGCGCTTATTTAGGGCTCCTTCATATGCCGCAAATGATGCTGTTGGTGTTGGTTGTGGTGTTAAAAAAGTTGCTAACTTCATTATTGTGTTTTTCTTGTTGTTGCTTCTGTTATTTTTCTGTTAACACTTCTTTTTTTTCTTATATGAAATTTTCGTAAGATTTCGTGATTTAGTTAAAATTTTTAATTTTATTTTACTTTTGCTATTATTTATTTTTTTCAGCTTTTGCTGGCTTTACTTTAATTTATACACAAGAGAAAAAAATATATTGTATATTTTGTAACTTTTAAACTTTTTTCATTAAAATCATATTGATATGTGTATTGCATTAAATAATTGGGAAAAAAATTAATTAAAAAAATAGCAACACGAAACTTTAAAAAAAGACACCCACTAGTTTTGTTTTTCAATTAAATTTTTTTCTTTGCAAAATCTAAACAAAAGCAAATACAAATTAGAAAAACCGTTAATTAAAATTTTATTTTAATGTCACTTGATAGATGTTTTCTTATTATTTTTGTAGAATTAATGTTTAAAATAAAAAAATAAGACCGTTTTTTTTTAAATAATCATGAGATACACGTCCGTACCGCAATACGTCTACTGGATTAATAAAAGTCCCACTTCTAAAACGTCTTCTTCGTTCGGTAATTGTTGCTGGTGCTGCTGTTGTGTTTTGCATTGTTTGTAGCATTTTATTGTTGTCTGTCTGTATCAGTGTTGCCAGAAGGAGGATAAAATTTTATTTTTTTTCAAATCCTTTATTATTTACTGAATAAGCGTTATGTAGGAATAACAGAAAGTAGTAAAATCTTTAAGGTACAAATTTTTAGATAGTTTCACTTTAGGAAAACAGAACATCCCATGACTGTTGCTCATTTTAAAGCACAGTTTGACATTGGGATCATATGGATCCCAGGACACGGGGATATACATAGAGAATATAAAAGCGGATGATCTTCCACTGGATTTTAAAGACATTGAGGTACCTTTGCTCTCTTACGAACTCAAACTTCGGCGATTGACTATCGATATTGCTACAGGCCGGGACTCACTATCCTACACAAGCGTACCATTCATTCGCACGAAAATCTGACGGAATTCTATCCGACATAAAAAAATTTCTGCAAAATCTGCTGTCAATGCCACACTATCCCACAAATAAGATGCAAATTCAAATGACTTAGCTACTTTACAAAAAAAGGCAACTCTGATCGCATAGAATCTATCATTTTATGAAAATTTTCATAAACATTTGAAAGTCGGACGGACTTGGCAAAAAAATCTTTCACTCAATTCGTTTTTAAGCCACACTGTCATACATTATAAGCATAGACGATTTTTTGACAAATCTTACAACTCAATAGAATAGTGTATCGCCGGCTTAACGATGGATGGGCCGCGAACACTGATTATAGGATTATCAGGAAATTGTGGTCCGCCCAATGGATGACAGTCGTACCATGTCTCTACTATCGGTGTATCATTTTTAGTATATGTACGTGATCACGGGTCATTGTCTTATAGGTAGGCATGCACAGCGCCTGGAACCCAGACCCTATAATTACTGACGCAGTTGTGATAACGAAAATGAGAAGAAAAACGTTGAACTCCTGGTCTGTCACTGCATTGAATATTTGAATAATTTTCGAGTTTAATAACATTTTTACCATGGGCTTTGCAAAAAATATCTTTTACTAGTAAAAACGAATTCCTACACAGAAAAAATTATTAAATTTCTCCAATCACCAAATTTGTTCTAAATTCATAATATCAAGCAAACAAGTTGCTGATTTTGCACCTATTACCAAAATGATTATATTGATTACTAAAAATTTTAAATTTTTGAAAAAATATTTTCAATGAATGATATTTTTAATTTTAATTAAAAAAGTGATCAAAAAACTTTGCCATTTCAAACAATGTTTTAATTTATTTAAATAAATATTGACAATTCCCAACAACAATTCTACAAGTTTAAATTATTTTATTTTAAACGAAAAAAGTCAATTAAGACTTTTTGTTATTTAATTAAAGTTTTAATTGAAAATTTATTTCAAAACAACTAAAATGTTAATTAAATCAAAATTAAATTTTTAATTTTCTTTGAACTAAAATAATAATTGATTCAAGTATCACATTAACTAAATTTAAAAACTTTTTCATTAAATTTAATTTTCATTAAATTATTTTTATGAAGAAAGGAATTTTTACAACATGGAAGATTAATTAAAATTATCAATAACAATTTTAATTAATCTTCCATGTTGTAAAAATTCCTTTCTTCATAAAAATAATTTAATGAAAATTAAATTTAATGAACTTAAGCCTAATTAAAATAGTAAAAATATGGATTAAAAAACCATGAATAGTTCAACAAAATAACCACAATACTAATTAAATTTAAAAACTTTTTAAACCATTTTTGTAATTGATAAAACACTTTTTTCTGTATATGGAATATATATTGCTAGATGTTCCCCATAATTGGAAAACATATAAGGAAGTGCCCAAATTGGTCTCAAGCCATTGCATACATGATGATTATTGAGTCAAAGCTAAGTTTAGAGAATCAAATTTTGCTTAAATATTTGGATTATATAGGGTGGCGCAAAAGTTGTCACCCGATGTTCTTTGACTTGAATTTTTTTAATAAATGAAAGCCTTTAGTTTTGCTTTTGGATTGTGTTTATTTAAAGTTTGAATATCTGTTCTTGTTAAATAAATATAAAAAATGTATCAACCACGTGGCCGACGCCAGAAATGCTCACTTTATGGGCCCGATTTCTGGCATTTTCCATCACTCTAGCCAGAACTTCCGACGATAGGTTCCCGTATACCTGACGGATAGTCTCTTTGAGGACTTCAAGAGTCTGAGGCTTTCTTACATAGATTTCAGTAAACCCTACGAAAAGAAGTGTATGACGGTTAAATTAGGCGGTAAACCTCACGAAAAGAAGTTGTCGGCTACTGCAAATCACCAAAACAAGAGATTAGGCGACACAGAAATGCAGCCCTCAGAATTTCGATTGTCAGTCGTCATGTTGAAACCACATTTTCTACAGTCCCGATTAGTCCAGTTGAGATAGTAAAAAGTCGTAAAAATAATATCCGATGGTGCTTCCAGCGAAAACACCACATCATACAGTAACTTTCAGCGGGTTTAATGGTTTTCCTGTGTTATATTCGGATTTTTGGTGCCCAGAAGCGATAATTCTGCTTATTCCCATATCCACAGAGATGAAAATGAGCCTTGTCGCTCATGATAATTTTCGATGAAAAGTGTAGCAAAAAAAAAATCTAAACAATTATTTCGTGTTCTTAAGGGTAATAGCGGTCCATTTCTTATTGAAGTGTACCTTGTATATGTTTGCTTCACAAGTGCCACAGCAGAACTGACATTTACCGTCTTTTGCAAAATTTATAGCATCTTCCGATCGAATGATGACGTTTGCTCCACCTTGTTTAAGAAGGGAAAATTTCCTGCAAACTTTTTTCTTCTTTGAAGTAGAAGTGCAGGAAAAACGAGCAGATTAATAAAATTCTTTAAACATCTTATATAAAGAAAATGCTATAAAATAAAAGCTATAGTCTATTTCCGAGAATAAAAATTCTTAATTTTGTGACTGTAGATAAAATTTCATTGAAAACTATTTTAAGTTTTGTTATCAGTAGATAAAATTACTGTTACTGTAGATAAAATTTCATTGAAAACTATTTTAAGTTTGGTTACCAGTATTTTGATTCTTTAAGAATAAATAAGTTCATATTTTTTGAATTAATAAAATGTATTACTTTTAAAAAATTCTTTGTAAAATGATAAATATAATTGATTTGAATTTGTATTTTGAAAAAATTTCATTTTGTATAGAATATGTACTAATTTAATGTAATGCTTAGTATTTTTTTTTTTCGTTTCGGGAAATATCCATCTTTTATTATTGGGATTTTAAAAAAATTTCCGGCAACACAGGTCTGTATCTTATTTAAGTTTTGGCAATTGTGATTCTGCGTTAAGGTACTAAACTATAGCAACAACAAACAAAGCTTGAGATCGTGTTAAAGTCGTCGAGGTAGACGTAGCGATGGCAGCCGCAGCCGCAGTGGTTACAATAATTTTTGTTAGTGGATGCTGCTGTCGCTGTTACTACTTAAAACCAAAATATTATTGTTATTCATTGATCGTTTTGCGATTTGAGTGTGTCTAATTATGTTCAATTTAAAAAAGCGCTTAATTCGTTTTAAATAAATTTTGTTAACCATTTTTAAGGGTTTGATACAATTTTGCCGATTTTTAGTATAATTGACAAAAAAAAACAATTTTTTAAAGTATTTTTAAAGGAAATTAAGTCTTAAAAATTGTTTTTATATATTTATTAATTTTTTTTTAAGAGCACAAGCCCATATACATATACATAAATAGTCTTCAAATTCTTTCTCATTTAGTTATTTTCTTTTGTTTTTGTAATTGATGTAAGTATGGTACAGGCGCGGATTCAGGGGGGGGGTGAAAAAAGGAAATTCCCCCCCCTAAATTATAACAATATGTTTTGCTTATTTCGATAATACACGAATTTCCGAATGTACAAAATTTTTGCAAATCCCATCAAGTTTTTGTTTGTTTTTAATAGAATCTCTTGTCAAATTTTCAATTAGTATCCAAGTATTTATCCTAATATTTATTTATTATATATTTCCAATGAAACATCTAGTTTACTGTATTTAAAATAAACGTTTGGGTTGAAAATGCGAGCGGTTGAATTCTTAATAAGCCTTGGTATATGCAATATTTTTATTTGTGTTATGATAATTATTTATTATATACATTTGAATATAACCGTTTTTCGTATCATATTTTCATCATAGTAGGCTTTGAATTTGAATTTTATATGCATTGTCATTCTACCTTCCCATATATACATATGCACCAGAGATCTGCAATGAGTAGTGAAAAAGTGAGTAGAGCCGAATCATGACTCATAATTTCTTGTACTTATACGCACTCATACTTATTGTAATTCGATCGAAACTCATATTCACTCAGAAGTTTGATTTTACTCATCGTACTCATACTTAGAACATTTATGTAGTGGTTGATTTAGATTCAACAGAACTCAATGTGTATAAGCGAAGCAAAATGTGAGTCCACAATGGGTTTCTACCCTTACGTTTTTTCACTAATTGGAAAACTCCGCTATTTATTTTTTCCTTTATCTCACTATTTCTATCCATTTTTTACAACCTGCTCATAAATATCAATAATAATAAAAAAATGTAATTTCCCCAAAATGTTTCTGTATAAACTTACAATTTTATGCTTTTTTATATTTTTATACATTTTATACCTACTAGTTAGAAACTGTTAAATGACTAAACTTGTAAATATACTTGGATGAGTTAAATGAGCTGAATCAATGTGAGTATTATAAGTATTTTCCTGAAATTACAAATCAAATTGAGGTCATTTTTAAATGTGTGAGTATGAGTCGACGTCACACTCATATTTGTGAGTGTGAGTGAATCAGAGTAGTTGAGTTTAAATGATTTCTACTCACTTATACTTAAAATTTCATGAGTCAGTATGAGTAGCGAAAAAGCGATTCATTGCTGATCTCTGATATGCACTGAACCAAAAAGGTACGTGGAGTCAATGAAAATTTACGTTGAGCAAACGAAAAATTTATTAATTCTTGTCCAATGAATTTGTTCCTTGAGACAATGAATGACCGTTCATAAAAAGATTTGATATTAATTATTTAAAAAACTGTTCGCTAATATAAGAAAAAAGGTTACAAAATAATTAATAAATGCATATTCATTGAGTCAACGAATCGTACGTAAATTAAAATATCTGAATAATTTTATTTTTCATTATATTAACGAATAACTCATTGAGCCAACAAAAATTATTTTAATAAACGTTGTTCGTTAATATTATGAACACTTTTTGGTTCAGTGTGAATATATGTATTGGTCTAGTAAAAGTTCAACAAAGAAGAATTATATAACTGTCAAATATCAAGTGCATTAAAGAGAAAATTTCTTTGATATACAAAAATACATAAAAATGAGTGAAACAATGGTGAGTCCGTAATTTTTTTTTAATATAATGTACCTATATAAGTATATGTATATCATTACCTTCAGTCGAATAGGATGTAGTCCAATGTATGAATTTTATAGGAGAGAGAAAAAACATTCTAATATATTTTAAGTCTGTAAATCCAGTTTTGCTTGATTGTCCTGCAAACCAACTAAAAATAATACATTTATGTTTTACATAGCTTTTTGTGACTTATCACCTTTTCTATTGTACATATATTTTATACTTTTAATGTACATACATTTTATACTTTTAATTTACATTTTTGCAAACAATAAAATATACTATAAAATTATTTTATTTATTTCAATGTTGACTATTAACAAATTTTTTTGAAATTTTCAAATTTTATTTGGCCTTAGCGCTTTTTCTTTAGCATTTTTGGACTTAGTACTTTTACATATCGTTGCACAACAAGAACTAGAAAAAAATATTTGTATTTTATCCGCATCAAAATATAAATTTTTAAAAATTGTGGCATTAGCGCATTTACGACTGAAGGTACATATGTATGTATACATACATATATGTATGTATGTGCAGCCAAAATTATTTTTTTTCCATTGTTATAAGCTTTAAAATTCCTTTCTAAATAAAAAAATTAGCTGTAATCAACTTAAACCAGAATAATTATATATGTATCTTTAGATTAAAACCCAAACAGTTCGACTAAAATTCATAACTTAATTTTAAAATTAGTGAAGCATATTCCTTCTTCCAAAATTTTGTTAACAATTGCATATGTATTTTTTTTTTGGTCGAAAAATTGGTCAAACAATTTAATATGATGTAGTCAAAAAAATTGTTTCAAATAAAAAAAAACGTTAAAAATAAATAAAATTATTTTTATAGCCAAAACGTTATTAAAAAGATAAATTTATTTTTTTCTCTTATATTTTATTTTACCTTATTGTTGAGTTTTTTTTTTTAATATAATATAAACATATCGTTCTTAATAAACTTTTAAAAACAAATTTTTTACTTGTTTTGTATCATAAAAAATTTCCCTCCCCCTAAGGCTCAAGCTGGATCCGCGTCTGGTATGGTAGCATTGTTGAGAGAATGAGTGTAAATATGTGAGAGCATAACAAAAAACGCTCCCAAAATAAAATAGATTCTATTTCACGACGTCTTTCTACGGAAAATTGTTATCACAAATTGTATGGGATATGTGGTGTCGACGCAGTTCTGTTATCTAAATTTCGATATTTTAATCAGGCTTTAGTTAATTGAATTTAATTTCATCAAATTATTTTTATAAAGGAATTTAACAACATGAAATGAATTAAAATTTATTGATAATTTTTCATTCTTGACAGAGCTGGGAATTGAACCCAGGTTTTCACGGACAGTTTGCCCTGACTAGTTTCGATTGTAACCACACAATCTCTTCAGAGGGGTTTGCGTTAACAATCACCGCTATTGACGAAGGATGACGTCAATAGGCAAACATCAATCTTTAAACCAAATGGTATGTATTTTACCTTGGTAGATCAAAATTTGCTTTGAATGAATTTTTACCTATTTTAATTGATTAACATGTTCTTCCTTACTTCTGTTTTTTAAAACAATTTAATAAAAATAAAATTCAGTGCACTTAAGCCTGATTAAAATATCGAAATTTGGATTAAAAACGATTAACAGTTCAATTACAGTTATCTAAAATTTTATAAATTACACAAAACAAATTGTTTGTTTGATGAAAAATATAAAAGCGTTATTTTTTGTTTATTTTTACGTTTAAACAGGGTGACGCAGAATGGAATATAAAGTTTTAATGATTGATAAATTTGTTATTTATGCGATTAATATTAATTTTTTTTTTATATACAAATTTTTTTAAGAACGGCCATTGTAGAATACATTTTAAAAACCAATATTATAAAATTTTTAAATTGAAATTGTTTAATTTAAAATTAAGTGTCTTCAAAATAAAGAAATACATTTTTGAATGACATTATTGCAATAACAAGTTTTAATATTCAGAAACATCATTAAATTAAATTAAAATTTACAAAAAAAAAAAAAAAAAAAAAAAAAAAAAAAAAAAAAATTTAGTAGATCACTAAATTTCAATAAGTTTGATGCTAAAATAATTCTTGGTATCATCAGGGTGATCCTATGCTTTTGACTAGGCGGATAATGGATAAATGTAGCGAATACAAAAGCAACGGCTTTTGCACACATAGCCAATCATTTCCAAATGAAAACCTCGCACACTGTCTACGCTTGACTTTGTGTTCCTTGTTGAAACTAACGAGGCTCCGTCAACAGACCCAAGGCGGTATAAACTTCAGTTGTCAGCCAGGTGACCTGCTTGTTTTGTTCTAACTCTTAATTTATGGTCATACAAAATGGTTCAATTAACCACACTAATCAACAATATGATTAACATTTATTCATTATTTTCCTAAAAAGCGTTTGTTTTATGAAAATCTCGCTGAGTTGTGATGTTATTTTTAATATATTTATTTTTCTTTTTTTTTCTAAAATTAGTTACGACTATTGGTTAAGGAAGTACATGAAAAGTGATGTTAAAAAAAGTGTTAAATAAAATGTATTTTTTCTTCATTTAAAAAAGGGAAAAAGATAAAGTTATGAAATCAGCCATAAAATCGTCTATCGGATGATAAAACATAAACCATTGGCAAAAAAAAAATAAAAAATAAAAATTTGCATATAATATTTAAAAGATGTTTATGGACTTGACTTTTATGTTCAGGTCTTGTGGCCTTCTTTTCTTTCGATCCATTTATACAAAGAAAGGTTTTTGAAGAAGATTTATTTAACAGCAGATTCATTGTATAAATTTGTTAGAATATTTTTTTAATAAATCCATTTTGTTGTATTTTTTTTTTTTTTCAAAAAAAAAAAACAAACGATTTTTTTATATTTTATACGACGCTTCAAATAGGGGTTTCAAGTTGATTATAATTTGAATCGCACAAAATTTCTTGCGATTACGATTAAAAATCTAAACTTTAACCAAATCTTGTTTTAGGTTCAAGTCTAAACTAGGGATGTTACGATACGCCTTTTTGCCGATACCGATACTCAAGATACGGATAACCGATACGGATACGAATATTAAATTTAAATTCAAGGTAAATTAACGAAACTCAAGTAGAGTAATTTCTTTATTAAACAAAATTACAGTGTAAGGGATTATAAATATTTAAAATTGATTTTAATAAGATTTTAAAAACAACGAAATTTTTAAATTAATGCTAAATTAATTTATTTTTTAAACAAAAAACAGTAGGGGTTTTCATGATATCGCTTAAAAGGCTCGCGCGATCTGTGCAAACTGTGCCCTCGCAAATGAACTGTCAAAAATTGTATCAGAATTATTTTACACAAACTTCGTAAATTTGCCCAACAATTTTGACTCGCAAGCTTGTGCTGTTCAATTGTGCATTTATATAAATAGATTTTTGTAATGCTTATCGTCGTTTTCAATGAAAAATTCAAGTCTTTATAAATCACAAACAATAAATTCTTCCAATAATTTGAACAAATTATAGCCTATTTCCGATGTGCGAAAGAATTCTTTGAAAACAAAAACAAATTTTTAGAATTTGTTTTTGTTTTCAATATATTTATACGAAAGAAAGAATTCTTTCGCACATCGGAAATAGGCTATTAGTCTTTTGTTTTTTATTAGTCCTTATAAATTTTTAAAAACAAATTTCACATTTTATTCACAAATTTCAACTTTTATTTTTATATTTTTTATTTTTTTAAATCATTTTTTTTTTTTTTAATTTATTTTTGCATTGACGTTTCTTACAAACTGATATTGATTGTTTAAAATTACACAAAAATTAAAAAGGGTCTTCATGCAACGAGTCTCGCAAGTTTGCCCATTTGCACAAATGGCAATTTTAAGCGATATCATGAAAACCTTTAGTGTATGCGATTATTAATATTCCAAATTAGAAATAATAAGATTTTTGTTTTTTAAACAATTGTATTAATTATGGAACAATCTTCATGGAATTTGGCAGTGTGATTTTCAGTCTGATAAAACTATTAATGACCAAATGACTACAAAATTATTATTCGTTACAGTTTTAGGCGTACTAGAGTGTTTTCCCATTATGGACTTTATTTGGGGTAAATGGTAAAATATTAACCGATCTTTACAAAATTTAGAAGTGTGATTTCTAGTCATTTAAAACAAATTTGTAAAAAAATTATAGAAAATCGGTTCATTTCGTCATTAATTAATGTTGGTTTTTGTAAGTCAACGTCCAGACTTGCAATTTTTCAAAATTCTGCCTTGAAATTGCATTAGTGTTCAGATTATGAAATTATAGTTTTTAAGTATTTTTATTTATTCCTACCCAGCCGATTGTGCTGAATTTCAATCCCAAACTGCTAAGGAGAACTAGAAAGAAGTTGACACCAATATTTACTTTTCTTTTGAGTCATTCGGCAGTTCACACGAAATGCCAGCATTTAGGCAGAACGCACTGATTAACATATCATTTTGCACAAATTCGTTTTATATGACAAGAAATCATACTACTAAGTTTCTTGATGATCGGTCCATAATTTGCCATATGCCTCATAAAAAGCCAACTTGAGGCAAACACTTTCGCTGAGTCTTAGACTGTAATGAAAAATACAATGGTTGTAATATTTGCTCTGTGGTAGTTTTAGAGGACTTGAAATCATGTAATAAAATATTGTCAAGATTGGTCTACAATTGACCACAAATCCAATAAACAGCCCACTCCTTAAATATTCTAACGGTTATCAAAGATTCGGTACATCCGAATATAGCACTCTTACTTGTGTAATTTGCAATAATAGACCTACAAGATAATTGTTGTGTATTTTTATGACTCGTTATTCCTGAAGATGACATCCAAAGGATGTCGAAATATTGAAAAATAAATAATTTAAAGAATAAAACAGACTTCAAGCTTGAAAAAATTATTTAATTTATAAATTATAATAAAAAAGGTCGACTAACTACAAAACTTAAAAAAGAAGATATCGTTAAAATTTCAAGAAAAACTTTAAATAGCATCCTTTTAAAAAATGTATTCTATTCTATGTCCTATTAAGGCGAATTCATGCATCTGGTGGGCTTATCATATCAGCTGGTTATGAGTTTTTGCTTGTTGAAACTGTCAAAAAACATGTTTTTTTGGGGGGGTATTGACAATTTCAACCAGCAAAAGATTTTGCTTTATACTTTTATATTTATAAACTGTATCTGCCTTTTGGCGGCCTTAAAGAAAGATGTGAAAATCTTTAAACAAATAGTTAAAAATTAGTCCCACCTTTAAAGTTGAGAAAGTTTTTTAACAAGTAAAAATAACAATCAATTTTCTATTGTTGTAGGATTGGCACCACCTGATACATGAATTCGCTTTGTCATCGCCCAGACTTGCAATTTTTGGGATGAGAAGATTGGGGAAGGGTACTCAGTTTCATGTCCTCTGCAATTCTATTTTGTTTTGTTATTCTCATACTTTTTAACTTGAAGTTGGCTGTAGGTGTATTTATATATCGAAATAAAATTGGTAAAATTTTTTTAAAAAGCAAAGCATATTTGACTAAAATCATTCAAAATTTTACAGTAACCGTTCAAGAGATATACAGAAATTTCAAGTGTCTTCGTATGGGAGGTGCCATGCCTACATTTCCCATTGAACCTACCTTTTGGGTTATTATCTAACTTGAAGTTGGCTGTAGGTGTATTTATATATCGAAATAAAATTGGTAAAATTTTTTTAAAAAGCAAAGCATATTTGACTAAAATCATTCAAAATTTTACAGTAACCGTTCAAGAGATATACAGAAATTTCAAGTGTCTTCGTATGGGAGGTGCCATGCCTACATTTCCCATTGAACCTACCTTTTGGGTTATTATCTAAGCTATTTGTACAAAATTGGAATACCTTCACTATTACAGTACTCCAAATACGTAGAAATCTTTATTGGTATTGTATTGGAAGTGCCACGCCCGCTTGTCAAATCCAGCTGACTTTTTGGCAGCTATCGTGTGTTGATAACGAAGTTATTTGTTTCATATTGGAAAACTTTTACTGTAACCGTCCTCCAGATATAAGGTCATACATTTTTTTATTGTATGGTTGTTGCCACGCCTACTTGAAAACTAAAAGATATTAATAGCCTATGTTAAGCGCCGGGTAATCAGGAAATTACTGTGAAACTTTCAGGAAAATCGGCTCAGTAGCCTAGGAGTCTGTAGAGAACAAACAAACATACGCTTTTCATTTATAAATTATATTTTTGTTTTGAAAGGTTTAGTTTACCATAAGAGTGGGTCCTAAAAAGCTTGATAACTTTTGTCTTCAGATATGAAGTATTTAATATTTTCGTCCTATGGAGGGTATTGCTCCTCCTTCGTCTACCCCGCCCATTTTTATTATGGAATTATAGTTAACCATAATAGTGGCTTCAGCCACATTTGAAGACTCTCGCTGTAATAGTTCTTCAGTTACGCGATATTAAATATATGCTTCCTATATGGGGGTATTACTCCCCCTGCGCCTACCCCCTTTATTTATATTTTTAGCAGTGTAGTTTATCATAAGAGTGACTCCTACCAAGTCTGAACATTCTCACTATAACAATTCTTAAGATATGCGATATTAAACATTGGCGTTCTATGGGGGGTAGCACTTCCCCTTACTTCAATTTCGGTGCTCAGAAGGTCCTACTACAAAAAATTCAAGAAAATGGGTGCAGCGGCTCTTAAGATATCCGATACTTAATATTGGTATCCTATGGGGATACCCTTGCGCCTATCGAAAAAATAAGTAGTCTATTTTATTTTCGGGGCTGATGTGATGTTACTGTAAAAAATCGGAAAAATCGTTTAGGAGTCTATAAGACAAACATATTTCATTTTTATATGTATAGATATAAAAAGAAGAAGAGCATAGACAAGAAAAAAATGCCAAAATTGCAAAACTATAATTTCACAATCTGGACACTAGTGCAAAAGCAGAACTTTAAAAAACTGCAGAAATAAAAGTTGCAAGTCTAGACGATGACTTTGTGTGCCGTTTTCAAATCGCAAAATGCCGTTCTTGAAACGATGGTGGAGTCCATCGTTTAAAGTTGAGATCAAATGCAAATCCACATAAAATTTTTAAAAATTTAAAAAAAAAGGATTTCAATTTGAAATGCGAAATCATTAAAAGTGAGATTAGGTAATAATCGTAATTATAAGAAAATTATTTTGTTTTATCGTATCTGCTATTATGAATAATTGCGTTTAAATGCAAACTCTAGTTTGGATGGATTGTTACAAAATAACACTTTTCTCTAACAACATTAATGAGTTTTAGTCTATTTTATTTTATTTAAATTTATTTATTTATTTATTTATGTGCATAATTTTCTAGTTTTTTTTTAGTTTGTGTTTTCATTCGTGCTCGTATTATATAGAGAATTAACGCCACAGTTTTCAAAGTTGTTGATGAGAATAATGTTTTGATTTTTTTGTTTTTCTTATTTATCGTGGGTTTTTTTCTCAAACACTATTTTTTATTAATCGTGCCGATCGTTTGACGTGAGTAGCCAACTATAGGAGGTTTTTGTCTTGTTAAATTCTTTCCACTTAAAGCGCCAACTTTTTTTTCTAAAAAAACTTTTTTTAATTGTATTGTGTGTGTTTTTTTTTAATCCATGAAATTAACTATTGATTTATTTTTGTTTAAAAAGCGGAAATCACATTTTTCATGTAGAGTTATTCATGACTTTTAAACAGGGGTAAAATAAATTTAATCTTTTGAAAATTTTTCATAAGTTAGACACAAGAAGGAAACTGCATCCTTGTGTTTAGAGTTTCATTAGTAACATCCAAATTTGAGTAGACTAAGTCAGATATTGCTCTTAAGATCTTATTAAAATGATCAATAACTAAGTCAGTAAAAATATTGGAAATATTTTAGATACAGTGCGCTCGGGATAACGTCAACACCCCATTTCGTCAATATCCCAAAATATTAACCCTTTTTTATTGACATTGTCTACTCTAAAACGTCAACCAAACCTCATAGCTCTAAAACGTCAACTCTAAATAAAGCAAACTTTTAGCTTTAGTAACTATTTAAATACATATGAACATTCATTGTATATAAATGTAGTTGCGTATTGTTTTTTTTTTTGTTGCTTTTTTTGTTCTCGTGAAAGTCAGGGATACAACCAGTCATATTTTTAATTTTTTTTCTTAAGGTTGACTCTACCCAGTAAAAAAAACAGTAAATGCTAAAGAATAAAATTAGGGGTGCCATTCGTACTGTTTTTATTAGTACATGTACTGTTTTTTGTTTAAAGTACTGATTTATGCATTACAAGCAAATCAGTGCACAAATGTACTGATTTTTTCATTAATGTACTGTTTTTGTACTTTTATTATAAATTTATAGAAAGTGTGTTGCAGATAAAGACAAACTTTGGTTATAGTTTTGAGTTTTACAATTTCTTGAAGACTGAAGACAGGAAAGAAATTGTGGTCAATGTACAGAAAGGCCATAAATATTTTTAACTTGTAACATTGTAAATATTTAACCAATAAAATCTATAGTATAAGATCGTCTGAAAAACGATTGTGCCTTTTGCAATAATTACAATTATTAATAGTAATTAGTTGTAAATAATTTTTTTAAAATTATTTTGAAGATAAATACATAACAAGCTTCATTATTTCAAGTTCACATGTTCAAATTTTAGTTCACATGTTGGTCACGTTTTTTTAGTCAAATATTTGCTAAGTGTGACCGTAGCTTAAGAAAAGACCTGATGCAACAATTAACTCAAAACAGCAAAATATTGTCATTGGCCCTTTTAGTACCAAACTTCAGACATAATGAACTCAAATTTTGCTTTTAATAAAATGTATGTTTCTTTGAAAAATATTAAACCAAGAAGCTAACAAGAAATTAAGAATCGAATTTTTAACAACTTGTTGTGTTTGTTTTTCGATTTTTTTGTTATTCACTTTGTATTCCCGCTAAAAATATATACGGAATTGAATTATTGTTTTGAAAAAATTCAGTTTTATTATTTACATTTTGTCACTGTTGAAATTATAGAATGAATTCAAGTTTTGTTTTAAAAAACATTAAAGCTTTTTATATGTTATTAATATGCAATATTATATTAAAAAAGTATATGTACTGTTTTTTATGAAATTGTACTGATTTGTTTTCTTTAATGTACTGATTTCTCTGATTTCAAAACTGGCAACCCGTAATAAAATATACAAAAAAAGCTGCTATTTGTCAGCACAATGAAGAAGATTTTAAAGCGGAAAAAAATAAAAATATATTATGGTTTACGAAAATGATTAAAAAAGGCATTTAAGCCAGTAAAATAAATATAGTTAATATAGTTAGCCCATAAAAAAACACCTTAGGAGTGCTTTATTTGCATTTTTTATTATGTTAGCGCTTATTATCAGCAGAAAACAGTCCTCCAAACCGGGAACACTCCATACAAAAATCAGGCATCCCATCAGCAAGTTTGTAGCGATTTGAGGTATGAATTCATACATGGAGCACAGTTTTTACTGGGTACAGTGCCATCCTTTTAGGAGTGGAATAAAGATATTTTGCTGGATAACGTTACTGGATCGTGAAAAATGAGAAGTAAGAAGTAACCTATGATGACGATTACGATGTGGATAAAAATCTGCGAACTCAGGGAGAAAGCTGTACAAATTTTTATTATTTCAGAGAAAAAAATACAACAGAAAAAATAACAGATTTCTTTTAAGGCATGTAAAAGTATGCATACATACTTAGGTATGCCATGGCCTTACGTCAAATATTTTTGTTGCTTTTATTAAGGTTTGAAGGCTTTCTGGTTTTCTTTGGATTTACTTTTTTTAATTTATAAACAATAAAAACGCTTTCAACTAATGTCTCAATTTTAATTTGTACATTCATAAACACAACAATATAATAAACGTCATTACTCGGGGTTTTAATTAGTTGCCGTTATCCCGAGCGCACTGTAAGACTTTTTTTGTGATCTTTTCTACAATAGCTGAAATCCTTGACAGAAAATATTTAATAACAATATCAATTAAATTATGGGTCAATGTTATCTTCGACTTTTGAGAACATTTTCGAAAAAGCTGAAACTGTTTTTGTTTTGGCTCCATGAAATAAGATCCCACAAAATAAGTCCCCAAAAACAAATTGAAATCTTTGGGTCTTATTTCATATAAAATAAGTCCTCAATCAAATAAAGCCCCAAATGAATGAAATAAGGCCCAAAGTAGAAATTAACTAATACCCCAATATCTAAAATAAAATCAAACCCCAATTCAAAACATTTAATTGTATAGTTTTGGTTTTAAAAATCGTGCGCTAGATAGAATGTTTGGGCCTTCGGCCGGAGCAAGGATTTTTTCCTCTACGGTATAGCAAACCCCGGTCGTTAACTAGATCATCTCTGCATAGTAGGCGAACTAAAGCTTCTCTGCGTAGTCGGCCTTCGGTCGGCCACAAGGCCGAATTAAGGAGCTTAAGTTAGCGAAGCCGGTGTTTGTTCTACCATAGATCTTGTCATGTTACTTTGAGATCATATTGAACTCTTAGAACTATCTAAATACAATCAGGTCAGGATTGGTCCTAAGACTAATAGAGAAGGTCGAACTGAGGTCAATCCTTAGAGAGGTAACACGAAATAATTCTGTTTCGATATTTACAGATGGCTCAAAAATGGATGTAAGCACGCCATTTAAGTAATTCACTGACGAACTTTACATTTTAGTCGCACTCTTTCTATGCGAGGATAAAAAGGGCTATTCCAGAACCCGCTACCTTCGACATTACATTCGAAATTTGTAAGAGCGAGATGAGAACTTAAGTGAATTCAAACTTTAAATCTAATAGACCTCGATATTATCAGAATAGATTTGCTTCGTGAGGAAGCTGATGATTGTGTAAGAACCAGGATTTTATTCCCTTAGGCTGGGTTTTTAAGATCTTAGTTAAACTAGGCTTAGTTAATCTGAAAACACATTTGTGCCGCTATTACCAAGTTTGTATACAAAATGTTGACGGAACATCTCAGTTTTGCATGAAATGTTGGTGTTTAATGAAATAATAAAAAAATCACATTTCGCCGGAAAAATCCGAGTTTCAGACTACGTTAAACTAAGTTTAAACTTAATCCACTTCTCAAAAACCCGATCTTTGTCGTATTTTTGAATGTTTTTTAAGCGTATGCGGTAAAGAAAATTGCAGGTAGATGTTTTATAATAACTTCAGCCAAGATTTTTAGAAAGCTTTGGCCTAAAATCGACAGTAAAAGGAGGACAAATAAACTAATAAATCTAATGCTAGAAAGAAATAAAGTATTCTTTTTATCCGCGCCATCACTGGGGAATGATATATTTTGTCGAAATATTCAGCCCAATTATGAATAAAAATTCTCCGGGAGTTTTTTTCCTTTTCCCATTTTTACAATTGAATTGAAATAGGAAAAATAGGAGAAGGGAAATAACTCCTGGGGAATTTTTATTCATAATTGGGTTGATTATGTTTATGTGGACTTTAAAGAAACTGCTTGAATGAAAAAAATAATAGGAACAAATCGGTTTTCTAAAAGCATAGACTTAGATAGTTTATGAAACGTTACCTTCAAACCTAAGTCGTCCTATAAATATGGCAAGAATTTCTCCTTCGATTTTCGTTTAAAGTACTGATTCGTTTTGAAGCTTTTGTTGGGTTCAGTCCTCAGGGCATTACAATGGTCCACCAAGTGTGTACTAGAGATGCCAATCGGGACTGATTTTTGAAAACCCCGGGATTCGGGATTTTGGAAATCCCGATCCCGAAATCCCGGGATTTTCGGGATCCCAAGATTTTCCGGGATTTTTCGAATATTCAAAAGGTTTTATATACGTAACATATATTTTTTAAAAATTAAAACAACAAAACAATTTATTTTATACATATGTTTATAACACTGGCCTCACCCATGATCAAACTGATCCGATTCTGAAAAAAGCTTAAAAAATATACGTTCTCTTAGTTTTTCTAAATCAATTCATTTCGGTTTTTTGACAGCAATTCAATTTTTATTGTGAATAAAGTTGTGACGACATTAATACGCTGCAAAGTGTAGTCCCTCATCGAGATCGATAGCTGAGTCAAAAACTGTAACACTATGTCGACTGCAGTGCAGTACACCTCCAGGGTGAGGGCGAGATTCATAATCGATTTAAGTACGTTTGAAATTTATTTTAAAACAAAATGTTTATACAAATGTTTCTTAAAACAGATTTCAAGTTTAAATAATTTTTTTATGAATACGTCGCATAGTGTTTATTTATAAAAAACTAGCATTTAACCCGCTACTTCGTTAGCGTCTCCTTTTCTTTTGTGGACATATTTTTACGCCAAAGTTTATGTTTCTAGTAAAAAATTATTTTATTTACCGTATGTTTTTTAAGCAAATTTTTTATTATTATTGGACCGGAAGGAATATGAGCTATTTCATAAATATAACGACTTAATTGTTATAACTATATCAAATGAATAATATTTATTTTTTGCTTGATATATAACAATTATTTCTTGATTTCTATATTTTGCATAAAAATAATCATTTTTATTTTGGTATTATGTCTTAAGCCAAAGCTGAACTTACTAAACGTTATTGTAAAAAAGGCTGGAGATGTGAATCTTCAAATATCGTTTCTACTTAAAATAATGGTTTTTATTAAGCAAAATACAAAAATCCAGAAATAGTCGTCATATAACAAGCAAAAACTAAAAGCTTTTAACACTCGCTGTGTGCCAAAAACAAAAATTTAACTTAAAAATAAGAATTATTTGCAATAAAAAATATAATTCAAACGTAGTTTTTAATAATTTGCTTGTATATAGTATAAAAATTCAATAAAAACGAGCAGTTTTTTATATAAAAGTTGATATGTTAAAAATCCCGGGCTCATAAAAATAAATCCCGGGATTCGGCATTTATCAATCCCAAAAAATCCCGGGATTTCGGGATTCGGGATTTCCCGTTTGGCATCCCTAGTGTGTACTGTTAATGCGTTTAATCTTAACTAAGATGAACGTTAGAGTTTCAGTGCAGTGCAAGAGTTTTTCATTTCGGAACTTGATAGACAACTTTTGTTCGTTTAAGACCTCAGGACATTTAAAAAAAGCCACTGAGTGCATGCGGGCGCCCGCTAGGACATTTTAGAATGTGAAAGAAGTGGAAGTGTTTTAAAGGTTTATTATGATATAAAAAGCCTTTTTGCTTTGTAATGCAGCAGGAGTTTTTTCATTTTGCTAAAATTTCCTAAATCGTTCCTAAGTTTTTTGTAGTTCTAGTAAAAACCAGTAAAACCTTTTTGCTAAAATTTTCCAAGTCTCTGTCAAGTTTGTTTAAAAGTTCTATTTAAAACTATTAAATCTATCAACTTAAAAATCAGACTGATATTTCTTGAATAAATTGTTCAAATAAATCAATATTGAGGTGTTAAGTTTGGCAAAACCCAGTGCAAACTAAAAAAAAAAATCACGGAAGTCTTAAACAAAGTAAAGGGTAAAGGGTAATTTTTAAGGTCAATACAACTTACGAAAAGGTAAGCTGTCAAACGAATTGTCATACTGCGCATAATTTTCGACATTTATGGCCAGTACACCCTGGCAAATCATCATGAATAGATTCACACTTGAACAGCGCCACCAAATTTTCCAAATTTACTTTGAAAATCTGTAATCGGTTCGTGCAACTTAAAGACGACTTCGTGATTTTAATGACGCATGATTCATTTTTGACTTAATGCATTTGTAAGTATACAAAATTGGAGCATATGGAGTGAGACCACTCCACGACATCAAAAAACACACACCCTACGTGTGGTTTACACGATAGCATCATTGGACCTTATTTCTTGAACAATTTACGTCCATAATGAGCTTCGATGCCCATATGCCCGAAATCATTTTCGAATCTTAATGTCATGTATTGATCTTTCGAATAAAATTTTTTTTTTATTCAAATCTAATGTGATATTGTGATATTTTTTAAAATTTCGAGTTCTTTAGGGCCTAAAAAAATACCCTTTGTTATATTAAAATTCTATAAAATTTTTATTGCTATTACATTCCTGTCAATCTGGATTAGAAAAATCTTTAAACTAACGAGTTTATGAATGATATAAACTGTTGATCATTTTAAAAGAAATTTAAATAACAATTTTCAACTTTAAACTTAAAAAAAAAGTTTTAAGACTTTGCAAACATCATATTTAATTTAATGTTTTTATTATATATTGAATCAAGTCTTTTCCGTTAAAAAAAAACTACGTAGTCATGTTATGTGTATAAAATATATTTTAATTATATAAATTAGCATTTTATTAATTTTAAAATAAAACTTAAATGTATAGACTCCCAGACACGTTCAAGCTAACGCATTTTGTCTTTAACAAGTTGAAAAAATTAACATAATTATTGAATAAATTTCACTTTTAATACAAGAAATAAAGACTACAGGGTGGCCCAAAAAACAACGAAATGGTTTCAATAGTCTCGAATATTATTTTTTAATTGGAAAATGCTTTTGTGGCTTATTCGTTGTTATAAATCCCCCCCAATAAAAATTTATTTTGATTAAAAAATTTGTGATATTAATTAAAAAATTAATTAAATTTGCACCAGTAAACAAATTAAAAGTATCAGTTATGCGTTTAATTCACTTTGATTAAAAGTTTAATTCACTTGATTAAATTTTCAATTAACACTGATTTTATTTTTGATTAATATTTTAATTGGTGAACAATTTTTTCTGTGTACCGTGACAGCTCAACTGTTTGCCTCGCTGTATACCGCTCTGGGGATATGTAGGAAAACCTTTTAAGGGTATTTTACCGGGGAAATCAGGTGCAGTCTATGCCTGTAATTCGGCAGAGTTCGAAATTAGCAGATCTCTTGAGATCGTGCCTGAACAGATATCGTATCTGGTACCACGGGAGATAGCAGCCCCGGGAGTCACGGCTCCGGACTGACTATTGGTGAAGCCCCCTCGGGGACCTCGGGGTGGTTGTGGCTTATACCCAAAGTCGCGGCAAGGGAGATGTAAAAAAGTAACATTCAAGGGTGCAATTTCCACCACTTGTGTGGAAGTTTGGACTGTTGTCGGATCTGCCTAGGTGCAATTGCTATCCAGCAGATGCTAGGATGCAAAAAAACAGCGAATGTTAGATAGATCCAACTTCTAAACAAGAGATGAGTGTATAATTCTACCGAATTATTCACTAAAATTGATAGTGTTTAAAAACGCCATGGGATTAGTTCTACGTAAATCTTTTGTAAATGTGTTCCACATCTGTATGTGCCGTGGCTTCATCTTGTTAAGGGCAGATTAGTAAAAGCTTCTTTACGGGGCCCTTAAGAAATTTACCAACATGCCGTAGTATTAGGCAGCACCGATGTTAACTGATTTATCGACTCCTAAAATATGGATTAATCACCCTTTTGGAACTGTCAACTTAAGTGGGTGTAATTGCCCTGGGATGATTTCGGTGGTGCCTATATTCTGCAATTTTTTTTATGGACATACATACATGCAATCAAATTCGAATTAAATTTAAATCGAACAAGTTTTAAAAACGAAACTGTATTAAAAGTTTATAAAAATATTAAATGAAAATACTCAAGCTCGAGGTCTGTTGTATGTAAAATGTTCTTTATTATCATCAGGGAATGGTTAATGAAAATTTACATAAACTACAAAAAAAGGAGTAATAGCTCTTCACGTTTCAGCATCAAAAACTACACTGTAGCAAATAAAGAACATTTTACATACAACAGACCTCGAGCTTGAGTATTTTCATTTAATATTGAATTTTAAAGGTCGAATAAAAATATAACTTAAAAGAAAAAAAGTTTATAAAAATACATAGTTAAAACTTTGAACAGTACTCCTTATCTTTACCAGAACTAGTCTTTAAATTAGGAAAAGCTTCGATGCGTTTTAAAACAAGTAAACAAAAAATATTGCTTGATTTTGATTTCACTACATTTCAAATCCCAGAACATGACCGTAAGTTATTTAGGCCCTAATCATGTACAACGCAGCGCAACGCCACAGAACTAACGCAACGCCAAAGAATAACATTGAAAGCACAAACAATGTCATAAATATTTTGTAATTTTGTTGTTGCTTTCTACAGAAATTCACATTGCGTTTTAAAATTTCAAACGCTCCATTGCTTGTGTCGTTGAAATTTTTAAAACGGTACGTGAATTTCTGTTGAAAGCAACAACAAAATTACAAAATATTTATGACATTGTTTGTGCTTTCAATGTTATTGTTTGGCGTTGCGCTGCGTTGTACATGATTAGGGCCCTAATTAAAACTGATTTTCGCCATTCTGGTATTGTGTATAATCATCATTTTTTTTATCAAAACTAAATTCAATGATTCTAGTAGAATGATTTTTAATTTTCCAAGATTTTTTTCTAAAGTAGTATAAAAAAAATAATAAAAGATAATCACACTTAATAAATCAGAGCAAGTTAAACTATTTTTTTGGTTTAAAATGTGTTTAAACCAACAAATCTTTAACTCAGTAAACATATAAACTAGCGATGTAACGAATAACGATGCCGATGTATCGGCGATACTTCACGTTTGCCGATATTTCGGTATCGGCGATATTTTACTGTCGATATGCCGATACTTTTTTATAGTTTTTTTGAACAAAGAATTTAATTTTCATAGCTTATTTTTTGCATAACAACTTAAAAATATCAAACAGAATAATAAATTGTTTCTTTGGATTCTTAAGCTGGAGGTCGGTACACGCCACGCGTTTTTCCTTATTGCGAGACGCATGCTAAAGTAGAAAGTAATCCCACTTCACGCCTTCGATATGTATATGTATTTTCCGCGTTTGCTGTGTAACTTGTCAATACAATTTTACACTACGACTTTTTGGGCATAAACACATTGAACGCTTGGTGTGGACCTGCATCACCACCCGTTTTGTTTTGCACCATAATGGTAAAACGTTCTCGCATTGATAAATCATGTATGTATTTGTACGTTTTAAAAATTTTCTGCCAATTTTTAATAATTTTTGTAAAAAAAAAAAATCATTTGCTACAAATTTTGGGTTAATCAGAGACCACAAAATCCATAAGCAAATCAACTGCTATATTTTCTGACGCTATTTCGTTAGTTAACAGTCTTCGAACATTATTTGAAAATACGATAAATTAATAAACTGAGATGCGGAATAGTTCAGAGTCCAATAAATTGGCGACTTATGTAGCATTAGCTCTGAGTGGAAGATTTGAGGGCTAAGAGAGTAAAGAAATTTTCTGTTTATCTAAAATTCTTTACCTTCGATTCAAAGACAATAGACCGAAAAAAGTCTTATTGAGCTACTTAAAATAACTCTACATTCCGAAAGTGTTGAAGACACTTCTAATTTTTCTAGAGACGCAGATCCGTTTATTTACTGGCGCTATTAAATATTATACTCAAAATTTAAGACCTTGGCGCAGAAATACTTCAGTTATCAAATGGGTTCATTCACTTCTGAGAGACGATTTTTTACTGCAGGTCTGCTTCAAGTTATGAAATTATCTCTGCAAAAGTTGAGAACATTTCGTTTTTTAAACAAAAATCTTATAAGGGTGTGAAGATAAATTCCTCAGTTAAATACGATATTTCGAAAGTCCATTCAGGTCTCTCTTAAGTGCCCCGAACAGATGTTCGAATATTAAGGTATTTTACTTTTTTCAATTAGTCCAGCCCTCGTAACTTGACTCCTGAGAGACCCGGAATAATGTTCATTATAGTTTGGAATCTACTCCCTTAAAGCTTTCTAATGATGTCTCGGAACCCCATTCAGGTCTGTCCTAAATGCCCTTAAAAATAACTGAAAATAGCCAATAAGTACTGAACCAAAATCTTCATTTAAATTAATTATTTTGCAATGTATAAGAAAAAAGTTAAAATGTATTATGTTTTCTTTATTTATTAATTAAAAGTTATGAATAATTTTGCTTTTTATTTAAAAAAAAACTAATTTTTAAAAATTTTAGTTTACAGAGGTGTGGGGCTTATTTAACTGACGAATTTATCTCATATGATGCACATGTGTCATAATTGATACGCTTGCGCATCATATGTGATACACAATTTGTCTTATTTCCTTTAACAAAGTTTTGTATGAACTTATGAAAAGTAAAGTTATTTAACGCTCTGGGCGTGTAGACAATGTTTTTTTTTTCATATAAGACCTGAATATTTGTATGGGAGAACACTGCAAATTTCCAGGATAAAAATATTTTTTTTTTTTGCTAAGAAAATAAACTTTATTCATGTTGAAAAACGTTAAAAATATAACAAAAAAATAATAATAACAATAAAACTTAAGATAATTTCTTTATATAGTTATAAAGGAACTTAGGAAGGTTCATTTTTATAGTAAAGAATAGAAATGGCATGAATCGTATGCGATGCATAGAACGCTTCAATAATAAATAGTTGAAATATTGGTCCGTGTATCACATGTGATGCATGTAATTTTTACTAGATTATGTACGTGGACATACGCTATACAAAATTTTTTGTTTGGGGACAGTCAAAGGGTTAATACCAACCATATGAATTTGACAACATTTATCGTAGTTCTGCCACATGTTATTTTTTAACATACACATTATATATGGAACACTGATTTACAGCTGTTAAGCTAAAACTATATATATTTAAGTTTAGTTCAACTAAACCAGCGTTTAATATTAGCCATAAGGGCTAATAAATCAGAGCAAGTTAAACTCTCTTTTTGTTTAAAATGTGTTTAAACCAACAAATCTATAAATCAGTTACCATATAAACCATCTTCAAACGCATAAAAGTTTAAACTATTAATAGAGACCATATTAAGTTGACAACTACAGAGGGAATGAGAATAACCTACATACACTCAAAAATTCTCATTCCCTCTGTAGCCTTGTTTGCTCATAGCTTTGGCTTTTCTAAAATTATTTGGGAAAAAGTTTCCTGATGATCTGGCCTAAGCAACCAGTGAAATGCGCATAGTAGCAGCTTATCCTCCAAGAATAAATTTCAGTATTTTTATCAATTATTAAAAAAAGGGAATTAAGCACAACAAACAAAATCTTTTAATAAATAATTGTATTCCCAAAAACAACTTTGATAATAAAAATAAATAATTTGTATATTTTAACATGAGCGGCGTTGCCTAATTTCGCTGCTGGCAGCTCAACTTCAGTTTTGTTGCCATCCGTAATTGACCCATAAATTTAAGTTTAGTTCAACTAAACCTGCGTTTAAACGTTCACTGATTTATTAGCCATAAAATAATCAACTTATAGACGAAATAAACCCTTTCGTTTCTTTTAGAGCGACCCTGTATATTATGAAAATCTTTGTGCTTTTTTTTAGTTTGTTTAGTGACATCCTCTGCCTTTGGTCGTTTACTAGATCACAGCAGTCATAAACCATTTTTTTTGAATAATTTTCAAGAAAAAAAAATTAAAAAGCAACGAAAATAACTTTAAAAATTTAAGTATGTTAAGGTCAGGGCAACCGGGTATAATCGTCATTATGATCATCATCAACATCTTAGTGATGTCAGTTTAAGATCTGACTTTATTCGTTGTTTTTGCTTAATATTTAACAATGTTGTGTGCAAGATGTATGTTTTTTTTTCTTTTCTTAATTTCTGTTGTTTTTGCAATAAAAATGCATTAAAACCTGTTTGGCCAGTGATCTTAAACAAGTGACCATAAACTAGTCAATTATAATTGTTCATACATTTGGTGGCAGAAAAATGTCATAATATAATACGAGGGTAGAGCAAAGAAGTTAAGATAAGTTTAAGTTATAGAAATTTTTTTTTAATCGAAAGATTTGATGAAATTTAACCCATAAGTTCTTTTATAGAAACATGTTTTAAATTTTCAAATTAAGACACTGATCATAATTCCTTGCAACTTTCTATGAAATCCTTAAGTGAGGTACACACTATAAAACTACAGAGACATTCATCATTCAACAGTCAACCTGAAAGTAATGTGTGGTTGACTGTTGATTGACAAAAATGTATGGCCACACCATCGAGCAAGCGAAAATTTGAACAAAACTGAAACTCATAATCGGTATTTTGACTTAAGCGACGTCTAATACGATATGATTTGCTTCTCCAGATTAATGCGAAAGAAAAAATAATAAAAACAACAAAAAACCAATATATATAATAAAAGTCGTTCAAAAATAAATCCAATAAAAAAACACAAGAACAAGCGCTACATTCGGTTGCGCAGAATTTTTTTTACCCTCCGCCGACTGTAAAAATATTTTACGAGTGGGCTTTTAATGGAATCTATAAAATCGGAACCAATCTTAATAAAAACTATTCAAAAAAACAAACATTTATATGGGACATATAGTAAATTATGGACCGATCATCACAAAATTCGGAAGTGATTTTTAGTATAAAAAAAAATATAAATTGGACCAAATATCATTAGGCCAAATTGTGTGCGGCGTTGTCGTTAACGAGTGAGCCGTTTTTTGTCATAGTTTAAAGAACACAGGTTGGGTGTTACCATTATTCGAATAGTGGTATTGTGGAATAATGATATTTGGCCCGGAACAATCGTTACGAGTTTACTCGTTTAAAGGTGTTTTTCGACAATTGACTTTATATAATACCTATGGTAAATTATCGACCGATCGTCACAAAATTTGGTGGAGTTGTTTCTAGTCATATGAGACTATGACAGACCAAATTTTAATATAGTTGTCATTATTCCTTACGGAGTTAGGAGCATTAAAGTGTTTTCTGAGCGTGAGGTTTATATGGAGCCTATGTTGAATAATGATCAGGTCTTTATGAAATGACACTGTAATTTCTAGTCTTATCGAACTGTGATGGACCAAATTCTACTACAATGACATTATTTGTTAAGGTTTAAGTATGCTCCCAAAGTGAGCTTTATATGGGCCGATCTTTATGAAATTTGGCAGTGTTATTTTTAGTCTCATGAAATAGTGCCAGACCAAATTTTACAATAAAATGTTTTTTTTTTGTAGCGATTTATGACGTATTGAAGAGTTTCTCAGAGTGGCCTATGGTAAATTGTGGACTGTGTGGACTGATCTTCAAGAAATTTTATAGTTAAATTTCTAGTCCTATAAAACATATTTGCGCAAAATTTAAAGACAATCCGTGCATTCCGCCAGCAATTTATGTAAGCTTTTGTAACAAATATGCCCCCAAACAAAAAAGTTACAATAAACAAGTAAGAGTGCTATATTTGGCTATGCCGAATCTTATATACCCTTCACCATGGTGCGATAAGAACAGAAAGTTATATAAATACCTTTCTTTACATATAAATGTATCTATATCCCGCCCATATTTTCAGACAGGTTGATAACACAGCTATTTGTACCAAATTTGAAAAGTTTTTCTCTTACATTTTGTCGAATGTTGTCTATTGATAATCAAGACGATTTTACCTAATGTGTAAACTTTGGCTCTTGTCATTATCCAGATATACAGAAATTTATAATCTCTTTGTATGGGAAGTGCCACGTCCACTTCGCCAATCGCGCCCAAAATTTGTTGGATGTTGTGTATTGATTACTAAGATGCTTGTGCCTTATTTGGACTTGTCCTTCTCCGTATATATATATATATATATATATATATAAACAGCTACAATGTATTAATGGGTAAAATTTTTTTGCTTATGTCTTAACCATTTGTAGACCGAGCAGACAGAATTTCAATAGCAAAATTTGACGGACCGTATGGGCAATAAATATATACCAACCAAGTCCGCACTATATTTTGGGTCTTGGGAAACCCCATTTCAACAGACAAACGGACATCGTTAAAGATACTTCGCACCTCATAAGGATCCAGAATATATATACTTTATAGGGTCTCAGATCAGTATTTTTTTTAAATTAGAAATGGAATGACAAGCTTATAAATATATATACCCTTTCCGCCTGTGGTGAAGAGAGCGACAACAAGTCACTCGTTATCGTTCTCTTAAGCGGCTCACTAACTATCGACTTGTCGGTCGACAGGTTTTACATGTCTACATCATCAATTCCATAAATAAAACGCTAGTTTGGAAATAAAAATCGACAAAACATATAACTTAAGCCAACAAATATAACTCTGGTTACAACCAAATCAGAACAGAAAACAGAGGAGTAAACAAATGACAAACAAAGCAGTAAACAAAAAATATAGAATAGAATTTTATAAAAAATATTTTAAAAACCTGTATAATTTCATAAGTGGTAGTGTTTTAAAAAAATATAATAATAAAAAAAAAATTTTGTGTTTGTGTGTAGAGAAAATTTTGTTAAATATTTTAACAAAATGCCTATGTCGACAAGTAAAACACAAGTGACAGATGATGGCATTTGTGGTCGCAAAATATTTCTTAGTGAGCCGCAAATTTGTATGAAAACTGTTACTTTATCGGTCGCTTGCATTGTCGATCGTCTTGTCGTGCTGAAAATTGTTAGTGAGCCGCAAATCAGCGGTTTGTCGCTGAAAATGCAAGCGAACGATAGCGGTCGACGACGGGAGCCAGGCTGTAAGTCTAAGACAAGATTTATTTTTATATATTACACCTCTAACACGTCGGTGTTCACGTCTTCGCTACTAGCGAAAACCCTGTCCTCACAGGTCAAAATAATTGCAAGTGGCAAGCTTTTTTTTACTTAACAAACTTATACAGGGTGTCTGGTGGCAAATTTATATTTTTAAATACGATTATTTAAAAAAATAATAAACAGTGCGGAGGGAGGGTGGCGCCGTTGAAATTGTCGATTGTGCGGATTTGTCAGTCACGAAGTCGTAGTGGTCGAGTGAGCATCGCGCGTTCGCACGTCGACAATTTTGTTCAAAGTTCGGTATTCGGCGAATAAGTGATGGACCGAGTGTAAATATAATTCGTTCGCGAGTGCAGAGGTTCTGAGCAACTGCTTCGGCTATGAATGTCCCACGGCCGGGAAAACATTGAACTTGTGAAAGCAGTTTACGTGAATATCCGCGACTTTCAATACGGAAAAGAGTAGCCTCACTGGGACTTCCAAGAGCGATTATTCATGAAATTTTAAAAAAGGTTATGAAGTTCCATCCTTTTAAAATTCAAATCGTTCAAGAACTGAACGAAAGTGACTTTGATTTACGCAAAAATGTTTGTGAAACGATGTTGTAGCGTTTTCGCACTGTAAATCCCATTTTTTGGAGCGACGAGGCACATGTTCACTTAAACGGCCACGTCAACAAGCAAAACTGCCGTTCCTGGCATTCCAAGAACCCGCAACCCTCGATTGAAACATTAAAAACCATTGCATTGCCCCAGGGTAACTGTTTTGTGTGCCTTATCCACCCATGAGATAATTGGACCATTTTTTTCGAAAATTCTTGAGGCCAGGCGACGAATGTCAACGGTGAAAATTATCGACGCATGATTACGGAATTCTTTTTGCCAAACCCGCGAGCTCATCTATCGTACTCTTCACACACGTGGTTTCAACAGCATGGGACGACTGCACACACTGCCAGAGCTTCGATGAATTTGCTTCGGGAAAATTTCCCCCAAAAAACTGATCAGTCGCTTTGGGGACATCCCATGGCCACCGAGCTTGCCCGATCTAACTCCCATGGATTTTTTTATGGGGCTACCTCAAAGAGAGGGTTTATAATAAAAATCCCCAATCTCGTGTGGCTTTAAAGGCAAATATTTGTCGAGAAATCAGCTCAATTGAAGTTAACTGCAGCGTGTGGCCCAGAACACAAGGCTCCGTTTTGAACAGTGTGTTCAACTCGGCGGAAGACATTTGGATGACATACTCTTTAAAAAATAAAATCCGCATTTCCATTCTATCGTTCAATGTTCTAAATAAAACTTTCGTGTTAATTATTACGTTTTTTATTTAAGTTTGAAAATATAAATCTGCTACCAGACACCCTGTATAACGCGATTAGACAGAAAAAACCTATCATAATTCTCACGCAGACCCTACTCCTGCCCAGCAGCGAATTCGAATCAGATTTCGTAAGCACCTGCCACTGCTCAGGTAATCCCCTGCAGTCCGTGCGGTTCCACCAGACTCGATAAGTCCTGCTCAGAACCAATTTCCTGTTCCTCCAAACGTAGCATTATTTTGTTTTTAAATACATAAACTAATAATATTGTCTGTAATTTAATTATAGTCTGCAAGGACTTAAAACGATAGACTTAAATAAATAAATAAAAAATAAGCTCTAGACAAGATATATCACGAGATTACCAATGTCATAAAGACAGTGCTACCTTAACCCTGCCAAAAGCAGTGCAAATGCTACTCTTTTCTATAGTATGTTTTAAGTAAAAAAAGAAATTGCTAAATTCGCTGAATAACCCACGCACCTAACTTATTAATTTTTCTCCAACACCATATGAAAATATCAGGGAGTGGGTCATTGTTTTGCGTAGGCAAAAAATAAAGTTGTTTTTTTCTCCAAGTTTGTGCAAATTTGCAAACAATTCAAATAATTAACACGTGCTCTTTGGCAAAAAATAATCAATTTTTATGATCAAATATTACCAATATAAATGTATATAATATGGCGTTTAAACATAAAAAAACATTTTTATTTTAATTTAATTTGACAACTATTTAGACCAGTTTTACCACTTTGGTAAATTTTTGTAATTTTTTTTTTATCAAATTTTTGAAATTTTTTTTTTTTACTATTTTTAGCACAAAGCTAATAAATTTTACTTTTATTTCATAACATTAAGATACAAATATAAAATATTGTTTACATAAATAAATATTATTTAAATATATGTAGAATATTCTATTTTGAAAACCACAAGGAAAATATCCGGTTACAGACATAAAACAAGATTATTGTTAACAAATTTACCAAGTGTGATATTAAATAATTTATTTATTGTTTTTTTTTATACCCTCCACCACCACTGTGGTGAATTTGGGTATACTTAGTTTGTCATTCCGTGTGAAACTCTTTTATAATACATCTAAGACCCCGTAAGGTATATATATTCTGGCTCCTTGAGTAATTCTATGTCGATTTAGCCATGTCCGTCTGTCTGTCCGTCTGTTGCAAACACGCTCACTTTCGAAAAATGCAAAAGAAAAGAACAAACTTGGTCTCAAATTGCTTGTAGTTATCCCGAGCAGTTTGGGATTCAAATCCAGCAACATCGGTTCATTAGGATAAGAACTATGAATCAAAATATGGAACCACCACCCTAAAAAAATTGATAATTTTGATACAAAAACTAACATAAATGCTGGAATAATGCACGGAATGACATGAAATTTTGCACGAATTTTATACGACTGCAAATCATACTCTTAAGTTTCGTGAAGATCGGCCCATAATTGACCATAGGCTCCATATAAACCCTTCTCGCGGAAAACAGTTTAGTACGCCTAAAGCCGCAATAAATAACGCTAGCATACTAAAATTTGGTACGTCAGTTTTATAAGACCAGAAATCACACTGTAAAAATTATTTTTGAAGATCGGTACATAATTTACCCTGGGCCCCATATATACCCTGCTCCCGGAAAACAGTTTTGTACGCCTAAAACCGTAATAAATAATTCTATCATAATAAAACTCAATACTTGACAGTTTTATAGGACTAGAAATCTCACTGTCGAATTTCGTGAAGATCGGTCCATAATTTACCCTAGGCCCCATATAAACCCTACTCTCGGAAAACAGTTTATTGCGCCTAAACCCAAATAAAGCCCACTTTGGGAAAATAATTAAATTCGCCTTAAACCATCACAGATATAGATATTGCGGTAAAATTTCTTCCAACTCAGATTCATATGGCCCGAAAAAATATCATGCAATTTTGTGATATTCACTGTTACCGCTAAAACTAATTACACTGCTGTATTGAAATTTATTCTAATTTATTTTTTGTAATACCAGAAATCAGTCTTCAGAATTTTGGGATGATTGGTCCAATACAAATTACCTTCCTAAAAATTTTTTTAGTTCGGCTAAAACTTTTACGAATCATTTCATTTTACTCAAGCCAGTTCAAAGTTCTAACAAGAAACGCATAAAAAGTTCTTATTGTCGGTCAATAATTTATTTCAGGTCTAAACCGCAACCAATTTTAATGCTGACGTTCGTTTTTGTGCAGCTAAGTTAATAATATAAATGTATTTATCATATAGAGCCCACTCCTGTCGGTGGAGGGTATCAAAGATTCGGCACAGCCGAATATAGCACTCTAACTTGTTTTGTTTACAAATGCTGATGTCACAATTGAGTGGGTTTGCACATTTAACATATAAGTAGATGACAATTTTAGTTTGAGGGATTTTCAATTGTTTTCAATCCCCGCTTTTTGGGAATTAATTGCTGGATTTCCGGGAAATTTTGATGAAAAACATTTTTTTAAAACTTTAGTAAATCTATGTGGGACTCGTGTCTTTAGTTGTTTAATCCACAATGTTTAAATTTATATTTCTTTTTAAACGAATTTCTTTTGGTTACGTTTGATTCTTTTTCTTAAGGCCCAACCATAATATGCATAAGTTAGCTTAAGGTACTGTCAAAAATTAACGAAAAGTCTTTCAAATGCATAAGCAAATTAAAGAAGAGTTGAAGGTGGCCATAACGTAAAGGGTCCGCCAAATAACTTTTTTTTTTGAAAATGCTATAAAAAAAAACTACCGAATATTTTCTCAAATTTTTTTTTTTTTATTTTAAAGTACAATCCTTCCGGTTAATAATGGAAAATAATTTCATTCAAATGGCGTCATACCAAGGTCTTTATGCAAAATTCGTCTCAATGATGTTTCCGAAATGTTCAATTGTTGAAAACGACGGTGAATTGACTTTCTGCCACAGCAGCAATATTCTCGGGTGTACTCTGACTTTTCACGCTTCGGTTTATCGATGAGGATGCCAGTTTCTTTCACTTTTTTCACAAGATAACGAATATTCGGAGCTGACGGTGCTTCTCTTCTTCCAAAATCCGTACGCAATTTTCGCACACATTCTGCAACATTACCATGATTTTCAAAGTAATGTCGCAATCAGCGGAAGGATAAAACGAATTATCTGTCAAATCAGACATGAGCTAAGTATTACCATTCACGAAATAAGCACTAGTAGAAAAAAAAACTTTAGATGGCGGACCCTTTACTTACATCAACTTAAGATCCATGTTGCATATTTGTGTATTATTTTGTTTTCTTGTGAGTACTTCAAATTAAAAAGTACCAAATATAACAGCCATGTATTTGTTTATTTTAATTAAATTCAAATTAAAATATGTAAAATCATCTTTTTTTCTTATTTTTCGTTATCCATTTCAATTTATTTTATTTTATTAACAACGCACAAGCAGCTGATTCCGTACGGAATGTGCGTTCAGTTTGGCACTTTGCTTAAGCAAATGACATTTGACGAAACTTAACGAAAAGTTTCATTAAGTACATTATAGTTGGCCACATGTGTTTTATATGTATACGCACAGTTAATTAAATAGACTTAGCGATTCGTTAGCAATTTGTGATTCGGGAATGTGGGCTGCTAACCCTCGTCCCCTAGATTGGTGATAGGGCTGCTATCTACGTGTCTAATCCCACGATGCAACCATGTTTCAGCGGTTATCGCCTACTTTCCTGAGACGTCCTTTCGACCATTCAGGATACATGGTTGTGGCGCCTTCTAACTCTGGCTAGCCTTGAAGCGGATGCTACAAAGCCATTGCCCGGGGGGTACTTGGTCTAAGACCGGAAGTAGTTAGCTGCTTGGACAGTTCAACAAAGGAATCGTCCTGGCCACTCCCAAGTGAGTGGCAAATCAGAAACTTTCCACCTCTGCGAAAAGTCCCACCCCCCTATGCGCCCTATGCTCCAATGGGAGTTAGAGGAACACATATATATAATTAAATTGACTTAAGCGACCTATTGCATATTATGGTTGGGTCTTTACTTTGAAGTGTCAGTTCGAAAGTACAGTGAGACCTCGATTATTTCTAATAGGCAGGACAGGCTGCATTCTGGATTATCATTTTTTTGTGTGTTTCTTATTTTATTTAATTATATAATGAATTATTATGTTAATATTTAAATAATATCAGAAAACAAAACATGCTGAGGTACGTTGGGAATTCTCTTTGTTTATTTACATTTTTAGGATTGTACAAAAGTAAAGGAAAAAAGGAAAATTTTTTTATAATTTCGGACAACAGATAATAGAGGTATAGTTACAAAAAAAAAATTAAATCGATGCAAAAAATTCTTTTAGTTTCCCGGTTAACTGAAGTTGCCGATTAATCGAATGACGGATAATCAAGGCCCAACTGTAAATAAAAAAGACATTCAACTAAAAATCATCGTATGGTGAACGCAAAGGATTTTTGGAAGTTGCTTAAAAAGGAAATATAGAAAAAACGACATCGCTAAAGCCCTCGTATGAATTGGGTGTAAGGCTCATTAAACTGATTTTAGAGAATGGGCTTTATATAGGACCTATGGTAAGTTTTAGACCTATTTTCACAAAATTTTATTTCTTATCTAAGCAAACTGCATTGGGATACATATTTTACAACAATATTATTAAGTTTTGCTGTTAAGGGCGTAGTAAAGTTCATTCCGAGAGTGAGTGTGTTTTATATGAGGTGTATAATAAATTAAGACTCGATCTTCACAAAATTTAGTAGTGTGATTTCTAGTCTTATGAATGCAGATTATTCTTAATTCCACCACAACAGCATTATTCGTTACGCTTTTAGCCATACTAACATGATTTCCGAAAGGGGCCTTAATATGGGGCCGTAGGTAAATTATGGATCGACCATCACAAAAGTTGATGGTAAAAACAATTTTGTTGAAATTTGTAAATTTTTTTAGGGAGGTTGTTCCACATTTGCGTGCCTTACTTTTTTCCCACTGAACCGATTCTGCAGGAATTCAAACCCAAACTGCCTAGGAGAACTATAAACAATTTGGCACCCGAATGGCTAAATCGACTAAAAATTACTGAGGGACCCTGAATATATATTCTTTATGGGATCTTAGATGAATATTAAAAAAGATTCACGTGGAATGACAAACTATGTATACCTTCATATTTACACCGCTGCTGATTAAAGATATAAAACTGTCACAAAATATGTTATTGAATATGGTAAATTTAATTTCTCCTTTATGTTGAGCTTATTAAATGGTAAAAATTTTTTAGAATTCCTACTTAGTTATGTTGAGCTTCCAGAAATTATATTCCTCTAAGGCTTCAATACTTTTAGTGTTATTATGCAAATTTTGATCCCATCCGCAGAATGAGCTCTGAATTTAAGAATGTTTATAAGTATAGTGTAGTTTATGATCGTATTGGCATCAAAAATTACCTCTTACGCCTCTTATTACAAGAATTTTTCGCGCTCGTCTAGAATCAAGAAAAAATATGTTTTGTCAAGATTCTTTAAGGCTCAACCAAAAAACACTTTATTATTTTTTAAATGTGTTTCCAGTTTTCGTTAAACTAATCAGGTTTTTGATGGAAATCGATTTGAAAAACGAAACGATTTGAAAACGACAATATCGTTTTTAAAATCTTTTAAAATTGATATCTTATACATATTCCACTTATTTCCAGTCCATATTCTTCTTAATTGTGTATTACATGAGTTAATTGTACTGTATTTTGAACAAAAATTAGGATTTTTATTCGGAAATTGATTTTAAAATCACTCGAAATTCATCATACCTTTTAAAAACTTTCGTTTTGAAATCGATCGATTTTCATCACATACCCGAAAATGTGTGAAAAGCAAGTAAATATTTCATAATTTTGTTTTAGTGTATTTGTTTAAAAATCTATCAAAACAACAATCTCCTAGTTGACACTTATAACACTGGTCTCCAAAAAACAAATAATTTTCGACAGCTGACTTAAAAAAAAAGCGCACAGAAATTTTTTGTACACTTAGTGAGTTCATATGCTTGTATTTTTTTCTAATTACTCGTTTTAATAATTTTGTTTTCTTTTTAAAAATTATTTAGAAAGTTTTTAATTGTCAAGAATTATTTTCGAAATCAGGTGTTTTTGTGAATGTTAAGAAGTTTGAAAATTTGAACCTGGCAAGCCCATACTAGATTTAATTATTTTAAGCATACTAGCCAGTAAGAAATTTTAGTTTATTTGTAGAATTAAGTAAATATATATATCAAAAATTTTTGGTGGGAATCCCGGGATCCCGTGAGATATGAATTTTATTTCCCGGGAACCTAAAAAGTGCGGGAAAAAAGAAACTCTAATGACAATTGATTCAATTGCTGTTAAAAGAAAAGGTTATATGAATTTACATACGATAGGTTTTTCTAAGGAAAGTAAATATTGTAAGACACTTTTTTATATTTAGAATATAAAATTAACGGTTAATATTTTTATATTCGCACACAGAAAAAATTATTAAATTTCTCCAATCACCAAATTTATTCCAAATTCATAATATCAAGCAAACAAGTTGTTGATTTTGCACCTATTACCAAAATGATTATATTGATTACTAAAAATTTTAAATTTTTGAAAAAATATTTTCAATAAATGATATTTTTTAATTTTAATTTAAAAAGTGATCAAAAAACTTTGCCATATCAAACAATGTGTTAATTTATTTAAATAAATATTGACAATTCCCAACAACAATTCTACATGTTTAAATTATTTTATTTTAAACGAAAAAAGTCAATTAAGATTTTTTGTTATTTAATTAAAATTTTAATTGAAAATTTATTTCAAAACATCTAAAATGTTAATTAAATCAAAATTAAATTTTTAATTTTCTTTCAACTATAAAAAAAATTGATTCAATTATCACATTAATTAAATTTAAATACTTTTTAAACCATTTTTTTGATAAAACACTTTTTTCTGTGCACCACAATAGGAGAGGGGGTATTATGCGGTCGTGTTGATATTTGTAACACTTTAAAATATTAGTCCTTGTCCCATCTTTTCGTAAACCGATCGACTAAGAATCACTTTCTGAGTCGATCTAACAATGTCCGTCCGTCGGGTTAGCTGGCTGTCCAGTTAATCTTGTGCGTAAAGTCCAGGTCGCAATTTTGGAGATGGACGAAATTTGGTATATTTGTTTTAATTGTCACCAGGGCAAAGCCTATTGAAAATGTTGACAATCGGTCCATAATTTCACATAGCCTTTAAGCTTTTTCAATGCTTATCAAGAATCAAGATAAAAAATGTCATTATTCAAGCTATTTGTTTTTAATTAATAACATACCGAGGCATTAATTTTATTCGTCAATAGTGGCTTTACAAAACAATTTTGTATTTCCATAGTACAGTACTATCTGGATAATCCGGACACGCGATGTTTCGAACACATCTATAATCCGGACATTGCTATGAGCCGGACCGTACCACTTTTTTACTCAATAATACGGACAGTAAATTTTGTTTTTTTTGCGTTCATTCATATGATGCTCTTTGTATAATAACGCAACTTTTTACTCTACGTCTCGTATTTTTTTGAGTATATTTGTAGTAAAAATCTATTTTTATATTTGTTTACTAATGAAAAGTCTAATCTAAATGTAATTTTATAAACTTGTTTTTGTTAATTAAGAAAATTGTTTACGTATTAACGTAATTGCATTTTTAATTGTTTTTCTTAAAATCCCCTTTATAAGTATACCCTTAAATAATTCCTTTAAATTTAATGAAACCCAAGTAAAATTTCTCGAATCTTATATTCCGTTCGCCATAATATTGAAAAGCCCATTGTACCCTAACTTATATAGGCCGATTTGGCTTATTTTCTTGGTTGAAAACTCGTACTATTTATATATACAAAATATCTGAGCAAAACTTAGGCCCTAATCATGTAAAACGCAACGCAACGCCAAAAAATAACATTGAAAGCACAAACAATGTCATAAATATTTTGTAATTTTGTTGTTGCTTCCTACAGAAATTCACATTGCGTTTTAAAATTACAAACACTCCATTGCTTGTGGCGTTGAAAATTTTAAAACGGTACATGAATTTATGTAGAAAGCAACAACAAAATTACAAAATATTTATGACATTTTTTGTGCTTTCAATGTTATTCTTTGGCGTTGCGTTGCGTTTTACATGATTAGGGCCTTAGTCCTCCTATCACATATGGTATGGGCGTTGCGTTACTGTAGCAAAACCATATTTTCTGGAAGAAATAGGTAGTTATTTGCCCATAGCTAAGTCATTTATAGACCGATTTTTTTGTTTTCTCTAACACTATTCTACAAAGTTCATTTTTTGTGAAAGTTGAAAAATAAAGTTTATAAATAATTACAACAAGACTTTTTAAAGTAAAAATTACCGATTTATGCGTAAACATTAGTAGTCGTAATTATCTCTGCAAAACTCTCTATATTGCTTGGCAGTTGACTTTCAAAAAACGAATTTAATCGTATGTCTCAGAACTTTGTTCTCTAAACACAGCGGAATTTCTCATATATTAAATACTCATATATGGTTTTAAAGATTAGAGAAATCGACCCATGAATTAAGCGAGCACCCATACAAATATGCTCCCGAAATAAGGATTTTGACACAATAGCTTCCATACCATATGTGCTAGGGAACAATTGGCTTTCAAATTCTACGGGGAAGGATTTATAGTATTCGGCAAATATAGCACTTTTACTTGTTTATTTCTATAGTTCCGTACAGTCCAGGCAATTATTTGAGTGGCAAGTAGATTTGAATCTTAAATAAAAGTTTTAATTAGTTAAAGCGACTGAATAAATTCATTTAAATTAATAATTTGTATATTACTAGCTGTTAAGACCCGGCGCTGCCCGGGTTAATTTTACACTTACAGTTCTGCAGATATAAATAATTTGATTTTTTATCACGACTGCTTAAACAACCCCGCCCACTTATTGACTGATGTTGCGTATTGATAACCAATCTATGTGTACCAAATTTGGAAACGTAAGCTCTTGCTTATAAGATTTTTTCTTTTTTGAAAAATACACTGAAACACTGGAACTTATTATAAGCAGGAAACCTTTTTCCAAAGACTTTGGAAAAGCTAAAGTTATTATACAAATAAAACTGTAAATCGAATGAGAACTACAAACATTCAAGTCTTACTTGCGAAGATATCAAAGTTTAGACAAAACGCCAACAAAAACAGTGAGTTTATCTTTCCTTACATTTCCCTACATCTCCAGATATACAGAAATCTATATTATCTTTGTAAAGGAGATGACCCCGCCAACTTGAAATTTCGAAAAAAAAAATATATTGCCTAAAAGTTTGATAAAGGCCGTCCATTAGTAATATACGGTAAAATTTTCATTCATAAAGGCCGGCTAGAGGCTACGGAGACTATCTCCTACAAACAAATATACATACATTACCTCTTTATTATATTTATTAGTATAGATTATAAAATACATTATATTATTAGGAAAATCGAAAAAAGCGAAAATCTGTAATGATTAAAAAAAATTATCAAAAATCAATTTATTAATTTATTTTATGGAAAACTTATGACGGCTGCAACTTTTTAAAATTGAGAAAATCGAAGAAATATCAATCACCTAAAAAATTAACCAAAAACGATTTTTTTATTTTGTACAACCAATTTAAAACGGCTTTAAGTTATTTAAAATAGCGACATACAATAGAAAACTTAAACGGTTGTAACTTTCTAACTTCAAAAATTCATCAAAATCCGATTATTTTGATTTTGTATGGGCAACTTAAAACAGCTGTCACTTAAGGTCCAACCATAATGTGCTTAAGTTGGCTTCAGCAAAAGTGCGAATATATGTAAATCATATGAGCAAACCATATTGAACTTAAGGAAACGTTTTGTTAAGTTTTACGAAATTGTCATTTGCTTAAGCAAAGTGCGAAACTGATCGCACATTCCGTACGGAATCAAATGTTTTTTTATTTTGTTTTTGTTTTTTTAAATACATTTGAGAGACTTTTTGTAAATTTTTGACAATAGGTTAAGCAAGGCTATGCATGTTATGGTTGGTCCTTTAGTCATCGTCTAGACTTGCAATTTTTGTTTCAGCAATTCTTGAGTTTATTGGTAAGAGGGATGACAAGATTGCGGAGGGGTACTAAGTTTCATGTACTCTGCAATTCTGTTTTGTTTTGTTACTCTCATACTTTTTAACTTGAAGTTGGCTTTAGGTGTATTTGTATTTATATATTAAATATAAAAAGAACTACAAAACTATAATTTCATAATCTAAACACTAATGCAATTTCAAATCAGAATTTTAAAAAATTGCAGCAACAAAAATTGCAAGTCCGGACGATGACTAAGTTAATGTTGAGAAAATAACTATCATCTGTAATCACTTAAAAATCGATATTTTTGTATAGAAAACTTACAACGGCTGTAACATTCTTAATATTGAGACAATCGAGAAAATAGCGATAAGCTGTGATCACTTGAAAAAATTATTTAGAAATAGATGTTTTCGATATTTTTGTATGGAAAATTTAAAACGGTTGTAACTTCTTTTATATTGAAAAAATAGCGAAAATCTGTGATCACTTAAAAAATTAATCAAAAATCGATATTTTTTTTTCTTTTTTTGAAACTTACAGCGGCTGTACCTTTCATTGAGAAAATCCAGAAAATAGCGATAATCTGTGATTTTGTTTGGAAAACTTAAAACGTCTGTAACTTTGTTAATATTGAGAAAATCGACAAAATAGCGGTTATCTGCGATCACTTAAAAAAATTCATTAGAAATCGATTTTGTGCGATATTCTTGTATTAGAAACTTAAGACTGATGTAACTTTGTAAATATGTATTAACAAAATCGAGAAAATATAGACATTCTGTTAACACTTATTATAATTGCAATTTGAAAACCTCAATTTATTTTAAGTGATATTTAAAAAAACGTTATGTTATTTTTATAAGAGGGATTTCATTGCGCAGTCCGAATAAATTTCTATGACTCAGTAAAACAGTCAATTATATATTAAAAAAAAGAAGCCAAAATTGTTAAGAGGATTATTAAATTCATCTGGTCATTTTTTGATCATGATCGTTTATGATGATGTTTTGATTGGTATTTAAAACTCAATAATTAATTTATTTTATACACACATGATTTTGTTATAATAGTTAATACTCGTATTTATTATGTATGGATGTAATTAATATAAATTAGGGATGCCAATCCCGAAATCACGATCCCGAAAATCCCGGGATTTTCGTGATTCAGTGAATCCCGAATCCCGGGATTTAGTCAATCCCGAAATCGTTAACTTAATTTTTTTGTTTTACTTTTTTTATAAAAATAAATTCATCATGACATTCTCCCTTGAGAGGATGGGGAACACAATATTTATGTTTTATATATATTTGATAAACTTATTGAAAACGAAAGAAAAAAGTTAAAATTTGTTATTCTTTTTAAGCGTATCCAACAATTATGAAGAAATTTTAATGCGAGAAGTGCTGAAAATAATTAAAGAAGAAAATTAATTCAATAAATAAATGTCTTTTAAAATGCACAAAACAAAAAGAAAAATCAAAAGTTCCGTGCGGTTTTATTATCTAATTGATTCCAATGGTGACATGAGGATTAAAACTGTGGCGTATGCTGACGATGTTGCAGTGGCCATCACGGGGAAGCATTTGAATATAATGTCTCAGTGTATGGAGGCTGCATTAAAGGTACTTAGCACCTGGGGCATATCATGCGGATTGGGTGTTAATCCGTCTAAGACGGAACTGGTACTCTTCACGAGGAAGTATTGGACCGAGGTCATGAGACTTCCGAGGCTCAATGGGACTGAACTTAAGTTCTCTCATAGCGCCAAGTATCTGGGCGTAATCTTGGACAGCAAACTGTCGTGGGGGCTGAACATCCGGACGAGGATGGAAAGGGCAATTGTTGCTATTTATGCGTGCAGAGGTGCAATCGGCGGGAAATGGGGCATGGGCCCGAGGTGTGTCAATTGGATCTTTGAGGCTGTAGTAAAGCAGACTCTGTATTACGGTGTTGCTGTTTGGTGGCCTACGCTGGACAAGGGCAGGTACCAAGCGAAGCTTGAGAAGGTACACAGACTGGTCGCATTGATGATAACTGGATCAATGCGCTCCACACCCACCAGGGCGCTGTTTACAATGCTAAAGTGGCTCCCGGTGGATATCACGGCCAGACAGATAGCTCTATGCTCGGCGACACGGTTGAACGCGGTACGCGGCTGGTCGAACCGTGGCTATGGCCACTCCAAGATAATTGAATGCTCGATTGTCCCTGAGGGAGTGGACTACTGTACCCCGGAGCCTTCCTTTGGTGCGAGGTACGCGACACATATGGCGGAACAAAGTGCGCTGTCGGTCATGGATGCCTTCCATGGACCAGCCCTGCGGGTATACCCTGTTGGTTCAAGAAAGGGGGAAAGAGTTGGCGGAGGTTTCTACATAGAGGAACTGGGCGTAACAGTGTCCTGCAGGCGGAAATCTCGGCTATAAAGCGGGCAGCCAACTGGCTGAAGTATTATCGCGTATCGGGAGATATACGTATATTTACTGATAGTAAGGCTGCCATTGCTTCTCTTGCGGGTCTATACACGATATCTAGGTTAACTGTGGAATGCCGGATGTCTTTGAATGAGATTGCTGAGCATTCAGGGTTAACGCTCATATTGATACCAGGGCACTCGGACAGCCCGGGAAACCAGATAGCAGATGAGCTGGCCAAGGAAGGTGGTCGCATGGATGACACATTCATTGATCAATTCATTGGCCTTCCAATGGCTCACTGTAAGTCACTCATTCTGCGCGAGCATTATAGAATTGCGCAATAGGGATGGACCTGTGAGTCCACCTGCTCCATATCCAGGGCACTATGGCCTGGCTATGATGAACGGAGAACTAAATCTCTGCTTAGGTTCAATAGGGACCAAATCAGTACAGTGGTGTCGGTCATGACTGGACACTGGCCTGTTGGGACTCATGCTAGAAGAATGGGTCTGGAATTCAATGACTACTGCAGAAGTTGTCATGATGAGGAGGAAGAGGAGACAGTGTTTCAATTTCTCTGTCAATGCCCTGGGCTACGGGGCATTAGGGGAAAATACCTGGGAAAGCCGGGGTTTTTCTGCTTGGAGGATCTATCTAAAATAGAACTAAGATTGCTTCTTCTCTTTATTAGGAGGACGAATTGGCTCAACTTTTCAGTGACGCCATCCGGGTAACTGCTCTTTGATATGGGCATTGGCGCTGGGTATCACAAAGGGACCGCTGTCTCTCAATGGCTGCCCATGGAACCTAACCTAACCTGGTGCACCAAATGCAAAATTTTAACTTTACTCTTTACATGTTTAGGCTTATTAAAGTGTTTTCCGAGAATAGGCATGGGACCTAAGGTAATTCATGGAGCGATTTCACGAAATAAAGTGTAATTTATACACTACATAATTCCTGCCACCAGTGGTGTTGGGAATGAAAATGTGTTTTTGTTAAAATAAGATTTTTATAATTAAAAAAAAAAATTGATTTTGTTAATTAATTTTGAATTCAAATTTCAATTATTCATCTTAATACATTTAATAAAAATGTTATTTGAATGTTACAAATAAGTAAATCAATTATTTGTTTGCTCTATTCAATAACTGTATTAATTATTTGTTTTTTATTAAGTTTGAAACAACCAAGGTTATTGAGTAAAATATAGATTTTATGTTAATTGTTTTTTAATTGAATCAATTAACACATTGTTGGAAATCGTACGTTGTTTTTTTTTTCATATTTTTAATCAAATTAATCATTTTAAATTTTTAAAGATTTTAGTAATCAATATAATATCAAAATAATCATTAAGCAACTTTGTAATATTAAATGAACTATAAAACTTTTGTTTGTAAACCTGTTTTAAAGACGTTTTTTTTTAATAAATATCTATAAAAAGCATTTATCTTCTGACTTTCAAAAATTCCGAATCCCGAAAAATCCCGGATTCCCGAGATTTGATTTTTTTTAAATCGCGAATCCCGGGATTTGCGAAAACCAGTCCCGATTGGCATCCCTAATATAAATTAAGATTAAATTCGAATTTTTTCTTAATTGAAATTCTTTTGTAGGTATAAGAAATATTTGTATATACATATGTATTAAAAAAAATTTATAAACATCCGGGTATAGACGACAATTAGCAAATGATTTGATTTATGATTTTATAGTTTCAAATGTAAAATTAAAGTTTAAATTTATTGCTTGGATTAGTTGAAAAATCATATAAATTATGAGAAAAATCTATGAAAACGATAAAAATTTCGTAAAATATTTTTGTACCTCTAAAAAACAATTGCCGTATCCACAAACCCCTTTGTAACGTTTTATCGATTGTATGTTGTATAAAAGAAACAATTCTGCACTATCCCAGCGGGGAAACTGAGAAGACCTTCTTAGTTCAGGCCTTATTAAAAGCCTGCTTAAAAATATTTTTTATTCAATTACCATTATTATATTGCTTTTTCGTGTAAAAGATAAAATACAAATTTCAGAAGAGAGAAGGAGTAGCATTTTTTGTTTTGTTTTTTGCCAAAGCAAAATTAAAAGAATTATTTTTTTTAATCAGTTGTCATTCTTTTGTACCTTCCAAAGCAGCGAGAGCGGAAGGCTTACCACGCAATGACTACGCGTGTAAAAAAGATATGATTATGGAATGGAGCAATCAGGCCTTGTACATCCAAAAGAAGGAGTATAGAGGCCTTCTAGAAGGCATCGGTACTACTTCTTTTTCCCGCTGAGATGGATTTTAATACAATTGTATATGTATTTTAATACATTAGTACTTAGTACACTTAGGAAATTCACATGGTCTACTATTGTGTTGTATTTATCGTATGTGTTAAAACTTTACCACAGTTGTAAATATGTTGTGGGTATTTTTCATGTTAATATATTTTACGATAATATAAACTAAGGTTGCCTGTTTTTCATGTGTACTTTGTTGTAAGTTCAGTGTCAGCTGTTTTTTGTTTACTGTTTTTGTTTTTTTATTCCCGTTTTGAAAAAAAATTTAAGACTTCTACAACACTTACATTTTATTAGTAATTCTACTTTCACATGTTTCAACGTTTGATGCTCAACTCTTGTGATTTTAGGCGAGAGAAGTAAGGGGGTAGGTACGGAGATGCCTGTACTCGGTCAGCACGCTTTGTGTCATTCGTAGGTATATGCACAACGATGGCTGCATGAAAAATTCAAATTGTTTTTGTTTTGAAACAAAGAAAGTTGAAACCGATTGCTACGTGTGAACATATTGGCATCTTCAAAACGGAATTGAAAAGAAGTTGAGCAGCTGAAATTGAAACGTGAGAAAGTAGACTAAATAATAAAAAAGCAAGGAAGTGAGGAAATTTTATAAAATGGAATCAAACGAAACTATGTATGTCGGTAAGTTTTTGTGCACAAAAAAAAGAAAAATACAAATTAACTGCTGTTACAGATAAAGCCAAAGCGGGTTAAAAAAATCCCACAAGGAAGTGGTGTGTGGTCGAAGATAATGCGCTTCTTGACTTTTTAATGGACAATCTTAATGTATATTTTTGTTCATGTGTAAGAATTAGGCAAAATACATCTTAAAAACATTATTTATTATTTTATCTTTTTCGCTTCTTGTCGGCATTTTTAATTATTTTTCTTTTTTGCTCTGACGTTAATTTCAAGTTTTTATGACTTATGATTTAGAAAATACAACATGGTTCTCACGTACTATTATTTAAAATATGACTTTACGACTTATGAGTCTAAAGGCCCAACCATAATATGCATAGCCTAGCTTAAACTACTGTCAAAAATTTACAAAAAGTCTCTCAAATGTATTTTAAAAAACCAAAACAAAATAAAAAAACATTTGATTCCGTACGGAATGTGCGATCAGTTTCGCACTTTGCTTAAGCAAATGACATTTTCATAAAACTTAACAAAACGTTTCCTTAAGTTCAATATGGTTTGCCTCATATGATTTACATGTATTCGCACATTTGCTGAAGCCAACTTAAGCACATTATGGTTGGGCCTTAAGCCACCATGTGAATTCCCTAACTATGCTTTTTTATACAACATACATACAATCGATACAAAATTCTGTAGAGGAATTTCTGGTATTAAAAACATAAATTAGAATAAATTTCAATACAGCACTTAAATTAGTTTAAGCTGTCTAATATGGGATCTGGATCTAGGGAAAATTATGGAACAGATTTTACCGCAATATCTATAACTACTACGGTTTTAGGCGTATTTCGTTGATTTGCTATAGTGGGCTTTATGTGGGGCCTATGGTAAATTATGGACCGATCATCACGAAGTTTATTAGTATAATTTCTAGTCCTATACAACTGTGAAGTATTAATTTTTATTATGATAGCATTATTTATTACGGTTTCAGGCGTAAAAACTGTTTCCCGAGAATAGGTTTTATATGGGACCTATGGCAATTTATGGACTGATCTTCACGAAATGTGACAATGTATTTCTAGTTCTATGGAACTGTGATATACAAAATTTTATTACAATTGTATTATTTATTACGGTTGTAGGCGTACTAAAATGTTTTCCGAGAGTAGGCTTCATATGGTGCCAATGGTAAATTATTAACCGGTCTTCATTAAATTCGACAGTGTATTTCTAGTCCTATAAGACTATGACGATTTTATGCGTACTAAGCTGTTTTACGAGAGAAGGGTTTATATGGGGCCAAGGGTAAATTATGGACCGATCTTTACGAAATTTACCAGTGTGATTTGTAGTCCTATAAAACTGTGACTTACCATCGTTATTGCTTTAGCAGTATTTATTACGGTTTAAGGCGTAAAAAGCTCTTTCCCGACAGTAGGGTTTATATGGGGCCTATAGTAAATTATGTACTGATCTTCACGAAATTGTACAGTGTGATTTCTAGTTGCATGAAATTGTGACGTACAAATTTTTACTACCAATGCGTTAGCAGGGTTTAATTGGGGCCGATCTTTATGAAATTTGGCTGTGTGATTTCTTGGCCTATAAAACTGTGATGTACTAAATTTTATTGAGATACAATTAATTATTACGGTTTTAGGCATACTAAACTGTTTTAAGAGAGTAAGCTGTAATAAACTGTTTTCGGGAGCAGGCTTTATATGGGCCCTATGGTTATTTATGGACCCAATTTCACCAAATTTACCAGTGTAATATCTAGTCTTATAAAACTTTTACATACCAAAATGTATTATGATGGCATTATTTATTACGATTTTAGGCGTAATAAACTGTTTTTGGGAGCAGGATTTATATGAGGCCCAGGGTAAATTATGTACCGATCTTCATGAAATTTAACACTATGATTTTCAGTTATATAACGCGAATGTGTGCAAAATTAGTTATTATTCCTTGCATTATTCTATCATTTATGTTAGTTTTTGTAACAAAATTATCAATTTTTTTAGGGTGGTGGACCACATTTTGATTCATAACTCTGATCCTACTGAACTGATTTTGCTGGATTTTAATCTCAAACTGCTTTTGGCACCAAGTTTGTTCATTTCTTTTGGGTCTTTCGCAAGTGAGCGTGTTTTCAACAGTCGGACAGACGGTCAGACAGACAGACATGGCTAAATCGACTTAGAATTACTCAAGAAACCAGAAAATATATCATTTTTGGGGTCTTAGATGTATAATAAAAAAGTTTCACACGGAATGATTAAATTAGTATACCCTCATTTACAACTAGTGGTTGTGGAGGGTATAAAAAGATATATTTTCGAATAAGGTTTATTATTTCAAAACACCTGTGTTACAGCTGCAGGTTACACAGCGGAACAAAATTGAACTTTTTGTGTGTTGATTGCAAGCTTGATGCAATTTTTTACTAATTTGAAGTCGCTGATTTCAAATGTAATCTCCGTTTTTCTCTATCAGCTCGCATTTTTAAGTTATAGCTACTAATCGAATTTCTGACTTTTTTCCAAAAATTAAAAGTTTAAAAAATCATAACTTCACTAACCTTCATGACGCAATTTTTAAAAAAAAGATGTAATTATGAGCTTTGAAAAACAAATTTTTGCAAATTACAAAAAAAAAATGGCTTGGTAATGTGGTTGTTTACGTAAAAAAAATTCAAAAATACAATTTTTTTTATTTTTAAAAATCATGAAAAAATCCAAAACTTAAAAAAGTCAAAGTCTTATTACTTTCACGTAGTCACATAACCTGTGAATAAAATGAGATATAGATCATAAAAATCGAAGAACGCGTTTCACTTTTTTTTAAATTGTTCTTTTTTAAACCTAAACGATATCTCTGAAACTACTGGTAAAATTTGAAAAAAATGTAAGCACGGCTTAATGATAATATTGTTAGCGAATTTTGTTTTTAAAAAGAATATGGTGCACCGTTTACAAATTATTGCAATATACAAATGTAGTGGAATTGTCTTAATTTTGGAAATAACGGTAGGTATATCTCGAAAGGTAGAGCTGATAGAAAAAAAGGGTCAGATTTGAATTCAGCGTACCAAATAACCTTAAAAACAAGAGAATCCGATGACATTAAACCTGTTATAATAACAACTGTCTTTTCTATTAAATACAAATTTTGCGTTAATTTTAGAACACCCTTTATGTAAAGAATATGTTAGAATTATGTTAAATAAAGAAATAATAGACTTACGTTTTTAATAGAATTATACATATTTATGAATATCGCCGGGAATGTGTATATTGATTTTGCTTATCAGAAATATTTGTCAGGAACCGTAGAAGGTAGATATTGTCATAAATAACTCACTTTACTTTTGTTTTGCCAACATTGTCTTTTACCTAGGGTGATAGAAAATGGAAAAATAAGAAGAAAAACTTAAATAAAAAGATTGGCGCAAACGCTTAGTTTCCGAGTTATGGACGTTTAAAGTTTTCATATTAATATGCGATTTTCCACTACAATTCTAAACGTACCTATTTGGCCAATATTGGCATCATTTTAAAGCTCTTGAACATATTTTTCTGACTATACAAAATTTATTTCATAATGATTAACTCTTTAGCTCACATTACAGTCTTTTTTTCATAGCCAGCATAGCCAGCCTACTTCTACGCAATAATCTACTTCTCTATGGTATAACAAACACCGGCTTCGCTTACTGATGCTTCCTTGCATAGCCGGCCTTCGGCCGGTCGCAAGGATTTTCTCCCCTATGGTATAATTAATACCAGCTTCGCTAACTAAAGATTCTCTACATAGCAAGCCTTCGGCCGTGCGCAAAGATTTTCTCCTTAATGGTATAACAAACACTATCTTCGCTAACAAAAGCTACTCTGCATAGCCGGCATTTGCCCATGGGTAAGGATTCTTTCTCTCCTCATTAGTATAACATAAACATAAAGGTTTTATTTTAATTAAAATTCTTAAAGAAATTAGTATGTAGTATGTATACCTATATATACTTACATAAATACATAAACAATTAGAAAAAATGAATAAATTTGTTTTTATGCTTACTAAAAACTTTTGTATTTTTGCAAACTCGGGAACAAGTCCAGTTTACCAACGCAGCTCTAAATAAAAAAAAAGTTCATAGGGTGATACAAAATTGAAAAATAAGAAGAAAAAATAAAATGGCAAAATTCTCGGAAACGCATAGTTTCCGAGTTATGGACCTCGGAAGTTTTCATATGAATTTGTGATTTCCCACTACATTTCTGAACGTATGTATATGGCCAATATTGGTATCATTTGAAAGCTTTTGAACAGATCTTTCTGGAAATGCAAAATTTTTTTAAAACTTTTTAACTCTTTAGCTCCTAATACAGTTTTTACCAAATTTTATATCAAAATGTTACGGAAGTGCACTAGGTAATAAAAATTTTATCAAAAAAATCCCAGCTTCGCTAAATAAAGCTTCTCCACATAGCCGGCCTTTGACCGGGCGCAAGGGTTTTCTCCTCTATGGTATAACAAACACCGGCTTCGCTAAATAAAGCTTCTCCGCATAGCCGGCCTACGGCCGGGCGCAAGGATTTTCTCCTCTATGGTATAACAAACACCGGCTTCGCTAAATAAAGCTTCTCCGCATAGCCGGCCTACGGCCGGGCACAAGGATTTTCTCCTCTATGGTATAACAAACACCGGCTTCGCTAAATAAAGCTTCTCCGCATAGCCGGCCTTCGGCCGGATGAACAGATTTTCTCCTCTATGGTATAACAAACACCGGCTTCGCTTACTAATGCTTTTCTGCATAGGTTTTCTCCCGAATCATAGAGCGAATAATTTTTTTTTTTAATTTCTTAGTGTAGATAGAAATAAGTATGTATGTATAAAAGTTAAGTTAAGTTTATTTTAGAAAAAAGTGAATTAAAAAACAAATTTAAAACATAAATACATATATTTTTATGCTTACTAAAAACTTTAGTTTTTTCGTAAATTCGTCGCCGCTCCTTAATGGATTAAGAATTTTTAAATAAAATGTTTATATCCAGAAAGATCTATTCAAAAGCTTTCAAATGATACCAATATTGGACATAAAGGTTCAGAAATGTAATGGGAAATCGCAAATTCATATGAAAACTTCAGAGGTCCATAACTCGGAAACTATGCGTTTCCGAGAATTTCGCCATTTAATTTTTTCTTCTTATTTTTCAATTTTCTATCACCCTATGTACTTTTTTTTTTATTTGGAGCTGCGTTGGTAAACTGGACTTAAGCCGAAAACTTTAAAAGTCCATAATTCGAAAACTAAGCGTTTGCGCCAATTATTTATTTTTATTTTTTCTTCTTATTTTTCAATTTGCTATCACCCATGTTGAAATAACCAGTAATTTCACCATGGCTATCACCCTAGGTACTTTTTTTTATTTTTAGAGCTGCGTCAGTAAACTAGATTTGAGCCTTATCTTTTACGTTTATTTTTAATTTTTTTTTTTATATATGTATGTATGTACACACATATGGATGTAAATTTTAAACTTGCATACATTTATTACTTTTGAATAATTATTATTTTTACAACTTATCACTTTAATAAATTTGTTTTATTAATTTATAAATTTTGACTACCTATGCCATTAAACTTTTTATTTTAATTCACTTTTTAAAATTTATTTTTAACATCATTTTCAAATGTTATTTTATCCGGAAAAGCTTTGAATATTCTCTTAAATTATTGGATATTCCCGCTATTTTTTCGTCAATAAATAGAGTTGCCAGAATTTGTCAAGCAATGCAGTTGTATATTTTACACTGTAGCTACACGATCAAGGTTTTCTTGATAGTCTTTTACATATACAGTTTGTCAAAATTTCCAAAAATTGGAAGCTGTGACGTAGGCTGCACGTAATTTTGAAGCAATTTACTTTCAAGATGTTTTTAAGTCCCTTCTTACAATGTGGCAAGTGGAAGGCAGACAGACGAAGTTTGTTGGCGTGGGGTTGTAGAGGTAGAGTGTGTAGTACATGGCTGTCTGTACTAGACAGTTTTTGTCTTTCTCTTCCACTTTTCGAAATTTTCATGTTGTTGTTTCATACCATTTTTCTCACACCAATGTAATTTAAGTATCAATGTCTGCAAAATGTTTATCTCCGTCAACGGCGAAAAAGAACGATAAAAAGAAACGAATAATTTCTGTCTGTCTATTAATTTCGCGATTGTAAAAGGTTTAGGTAAGTTCAAAAGAGAATAAGAAAAATGTCTTCCTTTCAATTTCAACATTGTAAATTGGGAGTAAGAAAACAATTTATAAAGAAAAACGAAAAATTTTTTTCACCAAACTTGTAATCAGCTGTTTTCATGAACGTAACTTGATACACTCGCTTGAAAGAAAATTTTAAAGGCAAGTTCGGTTCAATTTTTAAAAGTATGAGTGTATTGGTAAAAATGTGTGAGTGTATTAAAACTTGATAGACAAAACTTGATCGTGTAACCCTCAAGTAAAACAGATCTGTAACTCCACGTCTCCATGCGCTATCGATTTCAACAAGACATGAACATGACGCCCGCAGAACAACGGTACTTATTTGTTCATGGTCTTGTATGTGGCGAATACGTGTTGACGAAACATGAACAGTCTACACGAGTAGAATTCATGTGCGACATGATGTTCTTACTAAAGGGCTGCGCAAAATATTCTTAATGTTCTGTGTTCTACTTCACACAACTGCCAATCATATTATTTCACTGTAAACATACAAAGCAAAACAAACATAACAACACATTATTCTCACCAAAACAAAACAAGCATAACTTGAAAAGTTTTTCTCTTCTGCTTTGTTAGTGCTTGTATTATCAAAACAAACAGAATATCAACACAAAAACAGACAATGAAATAAAGAAACGGTAAATTATAGTAAAAGCATCGAGTGCACGTAATTAGGAATTTAAAAAATTTAAAGTGATCTTAGCTTATAACAGAAATGAATGCATTAAATGGAAGCAAAATTGATTTTTTTGAATTATTTCCTAAATGTATATTTTATTTTAGTCGACCTTTATTATTATATTATAACTAAATTATCAAGCTTGAGGTCTTTTTTTATTTTTATATAAAACTTTAAACGTTTATTTAACCAATATTTCTAATTAAAAAATTTTGTAATTTGTCAGTTATTGTTAAATTTGTTAAAAACATTAAATCCTATAAAACAGAATTCCATTTGGAGACTGCGGAAAAAACATACCATTATACTATGTAGTACATGCTTTTATTTTTTATTTCTATAAAAAGAATGAATTCTTCTTAATTAAATATTAAATATTAGATTTAAATATTAGACATAAGTACCTTCATATACATATATGTATGTAAATAATAAACAATAAATTTTTGCAAATAAAAATTATTATTAACTATAAACTTTTTTAAGCTTTTTTATATTCATAACAAAACGCAAATGTTTCTCCCATTGCAATTTTCTCTTTGGTTTATGTTTACAATCAAAATATTCAAACATGCTTGGAATGTTCTATTTCTGTTTTAATGTTCTACTTCATCTTTGTTCTAATTCAGCTTTATTCTAGTTCAGCATTGTTCTAGTGCAGTTTTGTTCTATTCTTCTATATTTTGATCGTAAAGCAAAACAATTGTTTTTGGAAGTATGAGTTTTGTAATGAGAGAGTAATATACACATACTATTTAAATTTAATGAAATTGCTTGTAAGCAATTTTTCTTGTGCTTGTGCAGCTCTTTAGTTCTTACCAAGTTGATGGATGGTGGAGACGAGTAGTTATCGTCTGTACGCAATACCATGTTTGGAAACAGCAATACCGTTCATGATTCTAACACAGCGTTTACATTTGACAACACTGGTAACGTCCAATTTCACCAAGTTCAGTTAAAACTAATGTTTTTGACAGCTGTAGCTGATAGCTAATTATAACTGAACTTGGTGAAATTGGCCGCAAGACAGTAAAAATATATATTAAGGTGAGATTACATATGTAATCTAACACCTGAAATGCTCAAACTTTTTAATTTTAATAATAAGTACACGAAAATAATTTGGCATTATATTTTTTGAAGAAACTTTATTCCAATTTTTTATTTATATATTTATTCAACTGATCAGTTCAAAAGCCTTTATAGGCCAAAAACAGATTACAAGATAAATTTAAATATATAAAAAAGCAGAATTTTTCATGTTTACACGGATGGTATAAGTAAAATAAAAGCAAAGATATTAAACAGTTGAGTTAATAACAAAAAAGCAGATGGTTACAGTTTTACAATAAGGGTAATCACGATAGGTAGTGCAAACGATGCAAATAGCTGCAAAAGAACACACATTTGCACAACACAACAACAAAATATAAGTTTTTGCAATTTGCCTTATTTTACTTCGTTTGCGCTAAAGAAACCCCAAAATTAGTAGTGCATATTTGCTCAGTCGCAAATATGTGCAAACAAAAACTTTTGACATATGGACCGCCATGTTTTTTTATTTTTAAAAAAGAAAATAGTAATTAAAAATGTTTGTGATCGCTTTAGCGCAAAAATAAAATAAAAGCTAAAATGCTTGTGTATAATTGTAAACAAATAAAGCTTTTTAACAACTTACGCTAGTGCTGCCAGAAGTTTTTTGTGTTGGCAGAATAAATTCTTAGAAAAAAATTTTGCTTTGTAATTTCATTAGTATCCAGATTATGATATTATAGTGTTGCAATTTTTATCTTGTCATTCTTCTTCTTCTTTTTGTGTTTTGTATATAAACACAAATACACCTACAGCCAACAAAACAGAATGCCTCTATCTTTTCACACCACTCACTTTTAAAATCAAGAATGAATAAACAAAAATTCCAGGCCTGGGTGATGACTTACTGACCGTTCGCCGATAGCGAACATTAACCTTCGCATAGCAAATTACATTTAAAACAAAAACATTTTTTGAAATTTTGTTTTTTTTTTAAATGCTATTTAAGGGCTTATGACACTAGGCCTGTTCTAGTTTTGGTGAACAGTGCAAATATAATGTAGTAGAAAAATTTACCAAGTGCAAAGAGTTCAGCTGTATTAAGATAAATAGCAAACTGTCAAAAATTTTACTAAAGTTATCGATAAAAAATGAAGTTATGTCAAAAACAATGTAAAATTGTTCAACTTAAAATTGACATTTCAAGCTTGAAATATTAAAAGTGTTGCTGAATCAGCGGTTAATGTGGAAATTCAGCGATTAACCGCTTTTTGTTTGTTTTGTTTTTATGTTTCCTATAAACGAAAAGTTGACATCATTTAATAAAATGAATAAAATCAAGACAAAAGAAAAACTAAAAAAAAATTTCTGTTTACATTTTTTATAGTTTGCTCTTTCCAACATTAACTGTTTCTTTCCATCAATTCTATATCAATTCAATGAATAAAAAATGTAGTGTCATAAGGGCTTTACTATGCGAACGTTAACGTTCGATATCGGCGAACGGGTAGTTTTTTTTGTTTTGTTGTTCTCACAGTTTTTAACATAGCATTTACCTAGCATTTACACATGCCACTGCCAGTTCGAAAAACTCAAGACAATTATAATTTTTTATTTGCTAGTCTGAACGATGACTAAATCTACAAAAATAGTCAAAGCAAAATAATCGGCGTGCAGTTTTTATTATTAACTCTGAGTTCTTAAATAAACTGCATCATAAATAGAAGGCAACGCGCGTCACCTTTTAGTTTTTCATTTCTTTTTTCTGGTAAAATAAAAGGTATTAAAATTAAAAATTAATTTAATAGAAATATTTACTAAACTGATAATTTAATAGAACTAAACACCTACGAATAAAAAGAAAAGATGTTGCAGTGTTTTTTTGTTATAATAAGCCGATTTGTGATGTAAAAAACCTGCTAAAATTTAATAAAGCACATTTATACCTATTCATTAATTAAAAGAAAATTGTTTAATTTAATGACTTAATAGCTTTAATTTCCAATTAAAGGTTTTTCTCTTCTGGTTTATTAGTTTTTGAGGTTATGTTCTTAAGATTTCCTTTGGACGCTTTCACCTTTATTTATATGCGTGGCGGTTTTTCTTCTATAATTTATCTTTAATATTTTCAGACAATGGCTGATTCAGATGATGAATACGATCGCAAGCGTCGCGATAAATTTCGTGGAGAACGGAGTTCGGGTGACAGTTATCGTTCTGAACGCCGTGATGATAGGCGTGGGGGAAGCAGTGCTGGCAGTCGCGACGATTGGTCGGAAAGGTAGTTTATATGTAAAAAAATATTAAAAAAAAAAATTAACATAAGTATGTTTAAAATAGAGGTAACCCGTTTAGAGGTGGGGCCGCAAGCAGACCACGTTCCGACTACAGAGATTTTCGTGGTCCCCGTGACCGTTATGGCTCACCCGGTAGAGAAATGCCACCTACCAAGCGTATGCGTCAAGACTGGGGTGATGAATTAAGGGGCAATCCCAGATTTGGACGTAGGTTTTAATTTGATTTTGTTTTTTTTTTTTAATTTTACTCATTAACTACCAAAGTTTTTTTTTCAAAAGCATATGATCCCTATCTTATGCACGCCTGGAACGAACATTATGCCCACGGCTTACATAGTGCTTATGGTGCCGCCTTATCTCATAGCATGCATTCGCGTGAGCCTGTTGTTAATACAGATTTGCAAACTCAACCCGCCATGATGACTTTGAAACAGTTCTTAGATACTCAGGATGATGGCATTTCGGACACAGAAGTCTTACGAAAATACAATGAATATAAATTGGAATTTAAGCGCCAACAATTGAATGAGTTCTTTGTAGCTCACAAGGATGAAGAGTGGTAAGCTTAGTCAAAAAAAATTTTCGTTTGAAATTAAAAAGGAAAATATTAAAAATGACTATATCATTTAGCACTGCATGGGTTATGAAGAAAAAATATGTAAAAAAGTACATACAAATCTTACTTGATCTTAAAGAGGGTATTAACTCAAAATTTAAAAATTTCAGCAGAATCAAAACAATTTTTAATTTAATATTAAAGGCATATGAAAGTTTTTTTTTTTTTTTAAATCGTCAACTAAAATAAAGGTTATTTTTAAAATGATAAATGGAAACTTCTCAAGCAGTGTCACTGGCAATTGTTTTTTCTGAGAAAATTTACAATTCTAATGACTTATATCTCAGAACAACTACTTCAACAGAACAACAAAATACACAGAATTGTCATTGTCATAACATTACTTCTGCGCAATACTTAAATTATAGCTTTTTTGCTACGTGTATTGCGTTTGCATCCCTAATACTTGCACAGCTTATATATATTAACTATCACCCTTCTGCATTTCGATTATGTTCCCGCATTCAGTTACACATCAACAGTTTTGTAAATTTTATAATATAAAGTTAGATTTTTTTCAAAAAAAAACTGTAATAATTAAATAAAATTAACAAAATTTAAATTTTTATAGCGAAAAAATAATTAAATAAATTTGCCATCTTTTCTTACTGTTCAGGTGTTGTTGTTTTAGACCTGCAATACATTTTTTAAACTTTTAAATAAATTTTATTTTATTCAAACTTTACTTTTTAAATTGTTGTATTATTTATTGAAAAACCTCAAGCTCAATAAATAATACAACAATTTTAAACTTTTAAAATTAAGTACATACAAAAAAACTAACTGCCTGGCCCACAATGCCGACAAGAACATTTCTTTCGCATATTTATATTGAAAACAAAAATAAAAAACTAAAATTTGTTTTTGTTTTCAATATAATAAAGGTACGAAAGAAATGTTCTTATCGACATTGTGGGCCAGGCAGTTAGTTTGTTTGCATGTACTTAATTTTAAAAATTTAAAGTTTAAGAAATTTATTGCAGGTCAAATATTTATTGTACTCTCATATTTCAAACTACACAGTTTTTTAAACGAAATAAACAGAAAATCGAAGAAATGAACAAAAAAGAAGAAACGTAGCTGCGATCGTAATGGCGACAAACGAAAAAAAAAAATTTGAAACGGAATACATAACACCAAAATTGCCAAAACGGAAAAAATGTTAATCCGATTCGAAACGCGGAATAAGTGTGAATAATTTATATTCGTCAGACAAATCTACTTATGCTTCGATATTTTCTTTTGCCCTGATACGTGACATTTTTACAAAATAATAAAACAGTTTTTTGTAAATTTTCGCGATCAATAATATTGTTATCAGCTGTAACCGCTCATTGTCAATGACAAAGTTATTGCAATAACAAACAATTGCAACCTAAAATATACCAAATACTGAAAACCGCTATTGTAAAATTCTACACGGGTGCATTGTTGAATGCATTAAAAAAAGTCTTGCTTTGTAACCGGCGTTTTGTAACAGCCTAGTCTCACTGTCAGAATATGTCAAAAATTTATGCAAATATTTTTAATAATTAGTAGAACGTGGAATTATTTTTTTTTAATATAAGGCCTGCTCTAAAAATCAAATGCTTCTTTATTCACACGTGTGATTTTGTGGTGTTCTGAAAATCACACCGGTTTTGTGTTTTCGTGCGCTTTCGGCAATTAAAAATTACATTGAAAAACAAAAACGGAACACAATTTCACAATTTGACTTCAAACGACACGTGTGATTTGAAAAAAATTTGCATAAATTTACATTACGTAATAAATTTCATTGAACAATTATTGTTTTATGCTGAAGTGTAATCCATGTTATTTATACAATGATGTTTATTTCTAATTTCCTTTTTATTTTTTTTTTAATTTTTATTTCTTATCTGAATAATTGATCATCACATATATCTTATTGCATATTTAAATCTATATATATATATATAAATTTTTTATAAAAACTATTATGTTTTTGCAAATTTGTTGTTTGTTTTTAAAAGATAAGTTTTTTTCTACAGCTATTTAAGAATGGCGTCCTTATGGTCTGCCACCAAAGCCACACATTTATATACTTACATACATAGGATGGTTGTTAAATAAAGCGCACATGTCCCTAAACAACGATTCTATACTTACTACTACTACTACTACCTATCATTCACCCAAAAATTGTTGTTTATAGAATCTATGTGCTGCTGATTTTTATCTCTATCATCCAGAAAATTTTGTATCCTACTTCAAAATTATTTTTGTTTGATTTTGCACTTGGCGAGCAATGCCATAGTGTGTTTAAATTTTTTTAACCGCGTTTTTATTAAATCGTTTAAGTAAATTAAAAATGGCTATTAACTCGAAAATTTCATATATAAAAAAAAATAATAGTAAAGGTAAGATTTGGTAAATTCAGTTAAATTAATTTACATTAAATCTATAAAATAAACAAAATTTTTAGCTGGTTTAAGACAACCTAAACTTTAATAGTGGATGAGGAAGGTATGGGTGTCTTAAATGCAACAACTGGATATTCACATCGTTGGTTACAAAAAATTTACCTTTTTAAATAAACTGGCTTTTAACTTTTTTAAAAGTTTTGTTATATGGATTGGCTTAACTAAATTTTGTGTTTCTTTCTTTTTCTTTTTTCTGTTCAGGTTCAAAAACAAATATCATCCTTCAGAGAGTGTTAAACGCAAAGAGGAACAATTTAATTTTCTTAAGGTAATATAATAAACATCAAATACATACATATTTAGTATATACATAATAAAATAAACTGTTTAACAAAAATTTTCTTATTTTCCTTGCAGAAACGTGTTGACGTTTTTGATGAACTTTTAAAGTGTGGCATGATTAAAAATGTTTCCGTTGATACAACACAAACTGAACCTTTGCTGCGTGTTTTAGACACTGTAGTCATTAAATTAGAGGGCGGTACCGAAGATGATCTTAAAATACTTGATGAAAAACCAAAGGAAACCCCATATCCCGAACGTGTTTTCGATAAGAAAGCCGATGACGATGATGTCATTATAACATCGGTCGAAAAGAAAATTGCTGATGAGCCAAAATGTGTTTCACCCAGGCCAACTAATCGCCGTAGTAAAAGTGGTTCAGATGAGGAGAATTGGGATGAAGAGGAGGAAATTGAAAGTTCTAAAACAAACGCCAAAGAGAAGTCAGAAGATAACAAGAAAAAATCTCTAAAGCGTAAAAGAACTAGTTCAGATTCATCATCTTCCTCATCGTCTGATTCAGATTCGAACAGCTCATCATCGAGTAGTGAGGATGAGGATGATGAAAAGGTTAAAAGTAAATACGATTTGGAAACCGTCAAAAAAGAAGATGAAGATATGCCAGAGAAAGAAGAAGAAAAACTTGAAGAATCCTTAGAGGATGCAGAAAAAGACAAATCCGAGGAGGATCTGGAAAAAGTCGAACCAGAAACACAAGAAGAAAGTAAGGAAACAGAGTCTGTTAAAGAAAATGGTGAAGAGAACTCAGAAAGTAAAGAAATAAATGACGAACAGGAGACAGAAGAGAAACTGTCTGGTGAGGAAAAAGATCAAGAGGACAAAATCGACACTTGTTTGGAAGATGATAAAGAAGAACCTAAAAAGGATTCAACACCAGATCAAACTCTTACAGAAGAAATTAACAAGCCAGAAGAACAACCAGAAACTATTGATTTGGATAAGGTTAAAGATGGACCGCAACCTCGAGCATTACATCGTACTTCCTCCATATTCTTACGTAATTTGGCTCCTTCCATAACCAAAGCCGAAATAGAGGCTGCGTGCCAAAAATTCGATGGTTATTTGCGTGTAGCCATAGCCGATCCTTTGGTAGAAAGACGCTGGTACCGCCGTGGCTGGGTGACATTTAAGAGAGATGTTAACATCAAGGAAATCTGTTGGAATTTAAATAATACACGTTTGCGTGATTGCGAAATGGGGGCAATAGTTAATCGAGATCTAAGTCGCAGGGTAAGACCGGTTAATGGAATGACAGCCCACAAAAATATTGTAAGGGCAGACATTAAATTGTGTGCTAAAATAGCCATGAATTTAGATGAGAAATTTAAACTATGGGTAAGTTAATTTCTCCAAAAAAAAAAATCTATTTCATAAAATTTATTATAATTCTTTTACAGCAAGCCAATAAAGAAAATAAAAATGATAACGCCGCTACCAACTCTACTTTAGCCACTGATGCTCCAAAAGATCTTAATTACTCGTCATCGTATGGGTTCAAAACCAACAACCCGGTTTTGCAAAATATAACCGATTTTCTTATTGAAGAAGCCTCTGCCGAAGAGGAAGAACTTTTAGGCATTTCGGGTGACAACAAGGACTCTGAGGGTGAATCCATCGAAAGGGATCCACAATTATTATCAGTTTTAGACAATCTTATCTTATATCTACGCATTGTACACTCTGTGGACTTTTACAATCATTGCGAGTATCCCTATGAAGACGAAATGCCCAATCGTTGTGGTATTATTCATGCTCGTGGTCCTCCACCCGCCAAAGTTTCGCAAAATGACATGCAGGATTATATTAAAAATTTTGAAAGCAAAATGCAAACTTTTTTGGTAAAGAGCACCGAAATCGAAGTGGAGGAATTGAAAAATCTTGGCAGCAAAGACGCAGAATCAGAAGTAGAGAAATTTGTACAGGCCAATACCCAAGAATTGGCCAAAGATAAATGGTTGTGCCCATTGTCGGGTAAAAAATTTAAAGGTCCCGAATTTATACGTAAACACATCTTTAATAAACATGCCGAAAAGGTCGATGAGGTTCGTAAAGAAGTTGAATTCTTTAATAATTATCTTAAGGATCCCAAGAGGCCACAATTACCAGAACATCCTGGTAATAATAAGCGTACAACTTCGGAGTCTAGTAGCGGTTACAGAGCACCTGTATATCCTCCAGCTTATGCACCACCCTATGCAGCATATGCCCCACCGCTAATGATACCAGGACGTGGAGGTCGTGGTTTTGGTGGACCGGGACGCAGGTAACTATTTGTGTGTGTGTGTTTTTTTCGATGCTTGTAGTTAGTAAACTTATTTTGGTGTAGGAAATATTAGATATGTAGTTGATATTATTTACTGCCTCTCTTACTAAATTCTAAAGAACTCTTTCTTTCGCATAACTCCAAAAATTTGTTTTTGTTTCAAATACATTTGTGCATTGGCAGTTAAACATTTAACAAGTGAGAAAGAAGGTAATGTTCGGCCGTGCCAAATATATGATATTTTTTTTAGACGTTCGAGTTGTCAAATTTTGTTAACAAACTACAATTTTTTATGTACAAAAAGAGATATTTGTTCACAAACAAAATCTTGTGCAAAAACGTATATGAAATTGAATTTTCAAAAACTTTGTAATCTACTTGTAATTTTAATTGCTCATAACATGCTTTCGAATGTTATGTTAAATATGTTAATTGAACTGAATTGCACACAATAAGTTAAGACTATAATTCAAAAATCGTCAGCTAATTGTTGGTTCGTTGCATATTCCAAAAAGTCATAGTGGAGAAAAACGACAATGAAGGTTTACATGAAGTTTTCTGAAAACATATCCAATAGATTGTTTTTGTATTTGCACCACTGCTTCTGGCATATGCTTTAAAGAAAAATTAAAACTTTTGTTAACTTTCATGAACGACCTTAGATTAATATTAGCGGTTTTCTACCTAGATCGTAAAGTCCATTGTAGACCTTATCTTATTAATTAGTTAAAGTACTAACATTAACATTACAATGTAAGAAAAGATAAACTCTCTGTTTATTGTTGGTATTTTGTTTAAGCTTTGATATCGTTGCAAATATAACGAGTGTTTTTAGTTCTCATTCACTCTGCAGTTTTAATTGCATAATATTTTTAGCTTTTCTAAAGTCATTGCAACCAGCGTTGCCATAAGTTTTTAGAATACAACTGCATCTTAAGAAAAAAAAACTGATTTTAACTTAAAAAAACTGCACATAAAAATAGCCCAAAGCAATATATATAATTTTCTTAATTATTATATTATATTATTAACTAATATCGATTCTTTGTTGGCTAGATGAAAGAGAGTGGAATTAAGAAGGGTACACAAGTACATGTAATGTAGTCTTGCGATTTGTTGTGTTTCTTCATTTAATTAAAATTTATTTTAGTTCCGGCTCAGATTTGCTATTTTTCAAGTGAAAATACATGAAAAATTGCTGCAATAGAAATTTTACTCAAATGCAACTTTAAAAAATTAACAAAAAAAATCACAAAATGTAAGCAGGGACCTAATAAAACTTTCAAAAGCAAAAGCCAAAAAATTACTCAAACGGCTTGGCAAACATGTCAAAATTGTACGTTTGTACAATGCTTTTGCGTTGTTTATTGGGGTATTTGACAAACAATTAATCAATTTTTGTAGAAAAATCGAAATGTTGCATATTTTTCAAACTTTTTGCGCTACCTAGTGCTAAATTTATTCATTTAAGTGAACATTTTGTAGAGTCAAGAAGGAAACGATAAAGCATAAAAAATGATTAAGAATAAAAGTTTTTGATTAGAATTTATTGCAAAATTATTAATTAGGTTTGTGTGGTTTAGTTGGTAACGGAGAGTGCGTATTTCCCAAGCCGTTTGTGGCTTAAGAAATAGAAAATAATATAACAGAATTGAAAATAAAAATATTTTAATGCAAAAACTGCAAAATCTGCACATTTATTTTTTTAATAAAAAACTTCAAAACTGTTCAATGTTTGGAAAAACTGCAATTGCGAAATCAGCACAACAAACAGAATTTTATTAATGTATTAGACCAAAATTTACTACGCTGTGGTTGAAAAATCCAACAAAAAGCTGTAGTAAACACGTTTGTTAATTTACCAGAATAAAACAGTTGACGAAGCTTTATCTGTCTCTCACTCAGCAAATTCATTAATTTACAATACCTACAGAAAGAGACTAAAGCTTTGTAATAAAGAATCGTATTAAATAAAGCAGAGTTGTAGACTTTAAACAAAAGGATGAAAACCGCTAGTATTTAATTTTTAAATTTATTTTTTAAAAGTAGCTTTTTGTGCTCCATACGTATACTTACTTGCTGCTGTGTATTGAGTTGTTGACATATAATTTTGCTTTTAAAACTTGTTTTCTTACGGTAATGGAGCGAAGCAATAGAAAAATTTATTTGCTTGCTGTCATTTAATTTTGATTTTGCTTTAACTACTTGTTTTTCTTACGGCAATAAAGCAAGGCAACAGTGAAATTTCTTTTGTACGTTTTTGTATGAGGAATTTTCAAACAGTGGCGTGTAGAGCAAAACAATACATAATAAACGTTTAAATAGTTAATATGGAGCAAAATCAATGCTTTCTATCTCAAAACCATAAACAATTTCTTGGATTCAGAAAGGTGGTTTTAAAATATATATATACCCCATATCTAACTCAATCTTTTTTAGAAATGGTCGGACGGTCAAATCAATAATAAGCTGACGAAATTTAATTTAAAACTGCTTGAAATATACCTTACTTATTAAAAACGATCGAGTTTTAGCACATACCTGAATATGTTTCTCAAAAAACATTTCAAACTTTTATTAAATATGGAGACAATATGTATGTACATATAAAATATCGCATTTGATCAGAAAAAAGGTATTCACCCTTATCGTGTTTGGCGTAGGCGTATTTCGACTACGGGCGTATTAGTAGTCGAATGTAAAATTCAATGGTATCGTGTAAAATTTTTCCCCAAGATAATTTTGTAAATGAATAATAATGTAAAAGATTAAACATTTTTAAATTATTATGAAAACTGTCAAAATAAGTAAATGAAATCTGTGGGCGCATTTTGTATTCATTTAATTTATTAAAAATTTTTATTAACTAAAATGTTGAGTGTGGGTTTTTATTCTTCCTCTGAAGACGAAGACGAATGCAATGCACAGGAAATGAACATTGTAAGAAAAAATTCAAGACAGCAAACAAAAATATTCACCCTTCCTAGTAAAAATTAAAATTTTTCAATAAAGTATAATATCATTTACATAAAGAAGTATATGCGTTGTCAACAATGATGCTTTTAAACGCCCGGGAGACTATCAAATAAATACATCAATCACATAGTTGTGTGCGTGCAGTCGTTCTTTTTCGGGTACACATACGCGTTGTCGGCAATGCTTGATGAAAATCAAAAAGTTTTGATTTTTTTATTTGATGGCTGATTATTTGATAGTCTCCTGTTGTGATTGACAAAAAAAAATTATTTTCTTTGTGTTTGTTGTCATGAAAAATGTGTTTATTTGTACGTCTCCGAAAAAGCCTCAAATAAACGACACTAACACGCGGTTCACACGGTGATTTTTTCCATGTTTTTTAAGACATGATTTTTTGTGTTTGTAGGCGAACGGTGTAGAAAAGCAAGAGGGGTAGAGAAAAAAACACGTTTTCTGATATCTGTGTCTTTTTTTATATTTTTCTTTGCACACATTCGTATTTTTGTTATGTTGCTTCATTTTATTTTTTATTTCAATGTGGCAACATCTCCTTACAATACAAAACATGGAGCGCATTAAAATTGTTTGTTTTTATAAATAAGCAAGTAAAGAAGAATTACCGATAATGGGAAAAAAAATCAACCATAAAATCATGGGGAAAAAATCTTCGTTTGAATCTGTTGTGATTTTGGAAGCAACTTTCAAAAGGAATTAAAAAAAAGACATGATTTTTAAATCACGGTCTGAATCTAGCCTAACACCCAATTTTCACGATGATTTAAAAGACGATTTCCTTAGTTTCTTATTCGTAACAATATTTAAAATTTCGTTATTCCACATAATTTTGATATACATATGTATGTATTTTGAATTTTTTTTAATTAAAATTTTTTATTTTTCTATATTTTAATAAGCACATGTCATTTTGAAATAAGAATAAAACAGAAATTAAAAAACACAAATAAGTGCAAAGAGGAATGTCAAAAAAGAAACACAGAAATACGATTAATGTCTTTTTTTCTACCCCGCTTACTTCTCTACCCCGCTCACTATCAAACAAAAAAAGACATGATTTTAAAATAGGGGAAAAAATCATCGTGAAAATTGGGTGTAACACATATGCACTGATTGACGGGTTTATTTGAAAGTCTCCAGAGCCCTTTAGATATGTTTAAAAAAAATGTTCTAAAATGTTTAAGAAAGATTATTGTAACAAAATTATTAAGTTATATTTTTTTGCAGACTTACACTTTATTTCCTTTCATTTTAATTAATTTTCACTTAAGTAAAGTTTGCGTCGTGATAAAAATTACAAACGACTGTTTTTAGCAATTTTGACAGGCAAAAACGCCAAATACGATGCCGTTGTAACGGATTTCTTGTAATAGATTTTTATGCAGTGTCGTATATATGGCGTTTTTGCTAACCACGATTCCATTTTAAAAAAACGCTGAGCTTTTACTACGAAAACGACAAACACGATAAGGGTGATTAACTCGAAATTTAAAAGTTTTTAGTTTTTGCGAAAAGTTAACTAAAGGACATGATAAACCACACAAATTGCTTGGCAAACATGTCAAAATATTACGATTTTACAAATATTTTGTGTTGTTAATTGGGGTGTTTGCTGTTTGGACAAACATTTGAAGCAATGTTTGAAGAAATATTAAAAAATTTTGATATTTGGCAGACATGTTGGATATTTGTCAAACTTTTTGTGGTGTCTAGTGCTGAAAGTAATCATTTAAACGAAAACTTTGTAGAATAAAGACATAGAAGAAGAAGCAATAAAATTATTTTCAGCCGTAAATTTAAATTTTTTAGCAGCATGTTTCCAACAAAACAGCATTTTGTTTAGAGCAATCTTTACTAAAAAATATTTTTCTTTATTTTATATTTCTTCTGCGTTTTAAACAAATAGCGAGTAAAATTGCCGCAGCACAGTCGTCGCCAGCATTCATTGAAAAATTAATGTTTGTACGAAATACGATTGTGCTGTTTATTGGCAAACAGAAGCAAAAACAGAGTGCATGTCTGCCAAGCAATTTGTGTGGCTTGTTATGCCTTAACATTAATATCTATAGGGGAGATTGAAAGGTTATTATTTTAACTGGTTATTTTAGTTTTGCCCAAGCCGATTATTTTAAAATGTCCATTTGTCGAATATCAAATAAATCGATTTTGTTGGTATAATAAACCGGGTTTTTCATAATGTGTAAGTTATATACGTTTTCCTTATTCTTGTTGTAAATGCACCCGTAATTTAAGTATTTTTCTAATTTAATATTGGGCATACTTAACTTTTTATGAAGAATGTCGAAACAAAATGAAAAAAGTCAAAAAACATTATGAAAAATGTAAATACAAATCGTAATATGTCGTAAAATGTAAATATAAAAGCGTGTGTTCTTGTAAAAAAAAAAAAATCAAAAAAATAAAAAAAAACATGGTCAGTTAAAAAATAATTAGTAATTTGTGCGAGAGTATTCTAAATATTAAATACATTTTTATGTAGATGTTATCTCTGGAGATATTTCGAACGGTATTAAAAAGACAAAGGTCAGACACCTAAAATAATAAGTTGAAAAGGTTCTTCCACGCCACGATTAATTAATCACCATTAATTAGTCCACATGCTTGACATTAATGCAGGCATCAGAAATTAAGAACCGAAAACTTAAAATTTAAGTTTTTCATTTGAAAAATTCAAAACTCATGCGTACAAAATAAATTTTTTAAAAAAAAAATAGGAAACACAAAAAAAGATATTTATTTTTAAAGTACAATATGTGTTTTGTACATGAAAAGAAACCAAAAAAACAAAAATTTGAAAAATACAAACTTTTAACAGTGAATATATTCCTGATGACTAATGAATTTTAGTTACTTAACCTTGAAAAATGCATGTAAAAACGAATTTTTGTTTACTTTTCAAATCAAATTGAGTTCCACAAATGTCAAAGAAGACAATGTCGCAAACGAAATTATCGTGGTCACTATAGATTTCATTTGTGAACTGGTTTATTAAAAAAAAGATGTTGATAAGTTTTGAGTTGTGCCTGTTAATGATTTATTTGTCGATAGACTTCAGTTGTATTGCGAGCAACGAAATTAGGCAACGCCGCTCATGCTAAAAGATACAAAATTTTTTATTTTATTTTATATTTTAAGATGAGCGGTGTTGCCTGATTTCGCTTCTTTCAACTCTACTTCAGTTCAGTTGCCATCCGTAATTGGCTCATTAGTGTGCGATATGTTCTAAATTTAAGCTCTTGCCACCTTTTTACTTAAAACGCCTACATAGCAACCAAAACTTTGATTGCCTAAATATTTATAATTTGGCAACTGAAATCGACATTAGTTGTCATCTGAAATATGTTTTCGACAACTAAACTTACGTTCGGTTGCCATACATAATCAATCCATTAGGCCCTAAACAACTCTCTAACTTTTTAAATGTATTACTTGTATATATTTTTATTTTTTAACTACAGTGAAACTTCAATATAACGAATATGAGAAGGAATTGAAAAATTCTTTGTTATAGCTATTGATTCATTGCATGTACATACATATCGTCAACTAATTATTGGCGCATATGCCAAAAATTGGTAGTGGAGAAAAACGACATTGAAGGTTTTTATAAAGTTTCCTGAAAATATATCCTATAGAATTTTTTTGTATTTTCTCCGCTGCTTTCGGCATATGTTTTGAATAAAAATACAAATTTTTGTGAACGTTCATGAATAAACTTAGAAGTTGATATTTTATTGAAAGTAATAATTATTTGTTTGTGCCGCATACGCGACTTTTCTTACAAATACAAATACATTTGAAACAAAAACAAATTTCTGAGAAGTGAAATTTATTTTGTACGTTTTTGTATGAGAAATTTGCTTCATTCACCAAACAGTCTCGTGTAGAGCAAAACAATACTTGATAAGCTAAAACAGTTGATTAATTAATGCTAAATTGATTAATTAATGCAAAATTAATGCTTAATATCTCAGAAACCATAAAAAATTACGTGCTACAGGTTTTGAAGTCAGAAATGGGGTATTCGAAAAATATATATCCCATACCTAACCAATTTTGTTTTTTAATGGTCGGCAGGTCAAACCAATAATAGGCTGACGATATGTATCTGTGTATCATTTGATGAAATACGAAAAAAAATTGTTAAACCCATATTTTTATCCAAAACACTAATATTTACTTTACTTTCTCTCTATTTAAGAGGTAAATAACAGAAATTAAAAATTTCTGTTTTTCAGACTTCGTTGTTTTGATAACGGAACTTATTTATTTTGCCAGAATAAATTAAACATTTTTTTTCGAATTCATTAAGCCTTAATTTGGCTCTGTTGTATGAAAGCTTTTAATAAATACTTCGTGACATAAAGGCTATAGCTAATATATTTCTTCGTTAAAGCGATAGAGAATTTTTGTATAAAAAACTTTCCGATATAGATTTTTTCAGGCCAACAATTTGTTAAATTGGGTTTTTCGTTATAACGAAGCTCGTTGTACCGACGTTTCACTGTAATCTTATTCACTTAATAACTCTTTACTATTTAATCTAAATCAACTTTTTTCATTTCTATTATTATTATTATTTTTTGTATGTAAACTTTTTTACAGAGAATTGCCCATAGAACATCAACGTCGTATTATTGGTTATCATGATTTGGATGCTCCAGCCAATTTTGATATCTTTCAGTAAAATTTATTAGAACTTGATGGTGTGTGTGTGTGTGGCTCTACTCAATATATAAAATATAAATTTTAATAAATTGTTTATTAAATCTTAAAAATCTGAACTCTTAATGTAAAAAGGAAATATATAAAATTTTTAACCACCGGCCATGTGTGTGTTCTGTGTTTAAATTTTCTGTAAATTCGTTTATAATACATGTTACAATTATCATTTGTTTTTCTTCTAATTGTTTAAATATTATAAGAGACAATTTATAAAAAAAAAAAAATTTATATTTTCCAAACTTTTTCCATTTGTAATAATAAATGTAATTATAACATAAATATCATTAGTGTAGTAATGATTTAATTTAACATTCATATTAACATTATTACTTTTTATTTTGATAATAAATAAAAATCATACAAAACTACATGCAAATGTAGTGAAAAAGAAAAGTTTTTAAAAATATTTTTACAGGGTAAGTGCAAATATAAAGGAAATATGGAAAGAATTTAAAAAGTCAAAAGCATACATTTTTTTTATTTTTTTTTAATAAAAAAATAACTCGTATAAATCTAACCTTAATTATAAAAATGTAAAGTTTGCAAACTTTACCTCATTTTTGAATAAAAAATATTACATTTTAATACGAGTTAAGTTAAAATAAACTAACCTCATTTTATAAACAAAAGTTTTGTTAGTTTGAAAAACTAACCTCTCTTTTTAATTGAAAGTTAGGTTAGGTATAACTAAAATATTCTTTTAGAAATTACACAAAATACATTTTCTATAAACTATTATTTAATTTATTTAATTATCTTCAATTTTGTTTAATTTTTATTTTAGACCTGGCAATGAATATCGTCAAATTATACAATACAGAGACTTGGATGCTCCACAAGATCCCGTTGATATGTTCAATTAATTGAAAAATTAAAAAAAAGAACAAACTTTGTGCAACAAACAATTATGTATTAGAAACAAAAAACAATTTATAATAAATTATATGTATATGTATGCATACTTCTATTGTTTTTTTTTTATCCAAAAAAAAAAAAAAAAAAAACTGGTTTCATTTAAAATTTTCTATATACTATGAGCATCAAAAGTGAGTCAACATCGGTAAAAACTTTTTATTTTCTTTTATTAAAATAAACATGTTGGCATTAACAATTGTTCACAATTAAAGTCGAAGAATGGATTTCATACCTATAAAACTGCGATTAAGAGAGTTAATTGTTAAAATTTTTTTTTGGTGAAGACAGGGCCTGTTTGGAAATGCATCGCTGCGCTGAATCTGTGATAAGTTTGCGATGCATATGAAAATTAGCTGATGTGAAAGCTTGGTTGCGCAGTTTGATAACATTTTTGAGATATGCATCATCCATTTTTGTAATGCGTGTTTATGATTTGTTTACGCAGCTCCTGCTTTTGTTATGTATTTTCGAACAGTTGACACAATGCAGTAATGCCTTTACGGACGCGCTGCGCATCAGATGCAGCTCAGTGATGCATTTTTAAACAGGCCCAGAGTTTTACTGCAGTTAACATAATCATTAAAGCCTATAGTACACGGCATGTAAAAAGACACATGCGCATGTGGTTCTGACGTAATTTTGACGTCATCACACAACACGCAATGTTTATTGTGGCTTTGAATTGACGTCAAAATTACGTCAGAACCACATGCGCATGTGTCTTTTTACATGCCGTTACTATAGGCTTAAGTTATCATGGATGTTGACTCAATTTTGAAGCTGCATGTACATATGTAGAATACAAATTTATTTCCTTATAAAAACACTCCTTTTTTCTGTTAAACTTTAATCAATAAAATATCTACATATTCCAAAGCCTTTTTAACACGATCATTTAATTTACTGCCCGCCACATTGTCTAATTCCTTTTCCAAAAATTGTAAGGCCTCTTCTAAGTGGTCTCTGGCTTTGAAATACAATTTGTTCTCTGCATCTTTTTGGTCTCTTAAACGTTTTGCCTGTTCCACTAGAACTGTATGCATTTCGTACAATATTATTCCCACATAAATCGAAAGGCGTATTGTAAAAGGATCTAGTTTTTGGCAAATTTCGTAGAGATCCTTGCATGTGTTGAGTTTTTTCGTTAATTGTTCTTCCGATAGTTGTTGCATTTTATAGCCCAATTCATTGCCATAAAGTTGGATTAGAGAGTGCTTCAAGCTAAACATATGATAATGATTTGGATGCAAAAATGTAGACAACTTAACGATAAGACCCTCGACTTGCTTGATTGTGGGTTTGCGGGCCAACAAAGACTCGACTTCTTCGGTCATTTGGGTTAAAAGGTAGCGGACCTAAAAAATCAGATAAAAAATAGCATTTTTTATTTATAATATGCCAAAGAGTTTTCAACATAAAAAAAAATTGGAGTTTTCTCTTCTAGAATAAAATTTGGAAGCAAATTTTTTTAAAACAAAAAAATTTGGCCACAAAATTATTTTCATAAAAACAATTCTTTTTTGTCTTTATAAAACTATTGAAATTTTTCGATAGAAAAATATTTGAAAACAATTTTTTTAATAGAAAAGAATTGAAAATCCAATTTGGTTTAAAAAGAGAGAGAAAATAATTTGGGACCAAACATTGGGCTGCTGTGCTTCATATGAGCAAACATTGCTTTACACTACCAATCAGCGTCACCGTTATAAAACTAAAGTCGAATTTGGCCCCTTTTTGACTGTCTTGTCACTCTCTATGCCCCCTTATTTTAAATCCCCTTTTGTATAATTTTGTATTTTTGGGCACATTTTTCCCCTTTTTTAACAGATTTTTTTTATATTAGCAATCAATGAACGCAGATGTCCGTGCCAGCTATTAATTTTGTAACCCCTTTTGTATAATTTTGTATTTTTGGGCACATTTTCCCCCTTTTTTAACAGATTTTTTTTATATTAGCAATCAATGAACGCAGATGTCCGTGCCATCTATTAATTTTGTAAAAGAGTTCAAACTATGCATTAGAAAGCAAATCAAACGATAAATACCACAAATGTAACACAATGTAAAACTATGAAGCAATATCTAAGCCTGGAACATTTTGGTATGAAATTGGCATTATAAAAAAATGTTTGGTAGACAATTTATATCCAAACTAGTATACACTTGCTCCTTATGGTTCGACATTACATAGTAGTACATCCGCTAGCAAAGTTTCATACGGGGTTGTGCCGACAATCGCAATATTAAGAAGTTTGGCGACTTAAAATGGCAAAAGTATATGTACTCAAGGGAACTAGAATATTTGTGAGAAACTATGGAAGATTGCATGGTAAACGCACGAGTTTCAGAACACTATAAAATAAATCTGGCGTTTTGCGATCTTAAATCGTGCGATTAGCAGAACATGACCGATATTTGTATTTCCCAAACAAATTGCATTTTATAACGTATACGGAATGAAATATGAACTGAATTTCAACCATCAGTGCAAAAAATAAGACAAAATATAAAATCAACAAAATATGAAAAAAGCATCGGTACTATCCCTAGAGATCTGTTTAATAAATGGATATTAAGAAGTAAAATTTCCATTAAACGAACAAGAACGTCTCAATTGGGATTTTAAATTTTTTGAAAATAGAAAATAAAAGAAAATCTTAAATGTTTCGTCTATTTTTTGGAATCCTATTCAAAAATCTTTTATTTATAAGACAAAAAGAGCTCTCGAAATCGATTTTTGTGAAAAATACAAGTTTTCGATTGGACCGTTATTTTAGAAACTATCCCCGTTTTTAATTTTTTAAAATTTTACTATGAAAAAATTTATATTTGTGAAAAATTAAAGAGTGATAACAGAGTATGTTTTTTTTTAAATGTTCTTGTTTTTAAAATTGCCCCTTTTTACTTTTTGCGCAACTTTTTTTTAAACCCCCTTTTTGTGCTCCCTTTTGAAAATGTTGAAGGGTAGCGCTGCTGGCAATGTACTTTTTCAGGGAACATTAAAGATTTTCGGACGAAATTATCTCTAAAGAAAAGAAAAACCCACCTCTTCTCCACTTATAATCATGGGACATTTGTTACAAGCCCAATCGGTCTTGCTATCCAGGGGATTCTTAGGCAATTGCACTCCATCACATATTACATTAACATCGCCCACACAACGTAAAGCATTAAAATTTGTACCCATTTCGGTGGGATCTTTACAACGTTCACAACTACACAGAAAATGTTTTGTGATCATTAAGTGTTCATGACGCATTTGAGTAGCCCATAACATGTTCGAATACATAATCTTTAAATGTTCGCCTTTTTTAATATCTCGACCCGCAATAACCGAAATACGGAAACCATTTCGCTGATCAAATTGAAAATAACAATTGGGCAGACAAGAATGTTCCATCATACAAGCGGTATAAAAAACACCACTCAATTCCAAACCTGAAGATAAACTAATGCACATGTAATTGGTCTCAATAATGCCGCAAATACGATGCAAAACGGCACTATCATATTCGGTAAGATATTTTTCTTTGGATTTTTGTTCAAAACTTTTTAAGCGTTGCAAAAAATTTCGCTGCAAATAGGAAACAATACGCTGTTCGGCATCCCTTAAAATATAAAATGTAAATACGTATGTAAGTGATGTACATAAAAATAGTTTTTTATTCTTTTTATTTTTTTACTTACTCATGCAATTCCGTGCCTTGTCTATCATCCTCATGACTTTGCATGTCCATTAGTTCGACCCATTTCTTAGGATGTTGTCTTTGTAATATTAAACATTTCAAAACCAATAGAGCATCTGAACGAAAGTAATCTATTAAAGCATTCACATCAGCCGACGGCTTTGGACCAGAACCTAACATTAATATACAACATTCTAATGCATGTAGATTGGGATTTTCCAAACCCTCACAGCTGGGAGAACAACAAGGCCAATGACATCTAAATGAATCGAAAATTAAAAGAAATTCCGTATATTTTTTATCAAACACACTTTGCACATTCATAGGTCCCCATACGACAAGGAGTGTAACATCCCACGCAAGGCATCACCGGCACTTCTTGTTCTTTTTCCGTTAAATACCACTTGGGACCTACCACCAAGGGCACTTCACCAAATATCGCCGAACCAGCCTTAATATCTCTTGTTGCCAAAAGATAACGTCCCAAAGTTGCATCATTGTCAATGCGAAAAGGGCGACATTGTTTTTTGTGCTGCTTCCAATGCTGGCGCTGATGCTCAGCTCCACAGTATTTCACAATTTTGCAGGCGGAACAAAACTGTGTTGCTGGTATTTGGCAGACGGCACAAACATCAGTTAATAATGTGGACATCTTCAAATATTTTGAAACTACCCTTTTTTCTTTCCTTTTTTTTAGTTTTAATAATTGTACAAAATTTGTACTTAATTTTTATAATTTTAGTATTTTAAAAGGTATATTTTTAGATAAACGATCAGTATATGCACATGAACAATTAGTGACACACTAAGTCAAAAGATCTAAAGAGTTCACTCCCACAAAGAAATTGTAAAAATAACGCAGGCGCAGTTTGACTTAATACAAAAAGAATTCAATATGTTATTAAACATTTAATTTGGTGTTATTAAATTTTTAGAAATATTTAAAAATATTCTGCCCTATTATATAAGTCGTTTTCGATGTCGACGTTAATTTTAAGTTGTTGTCACATCAAGTTGACCACTACATCACTTCAACGTTAATTTGGTACATATTTTCTAAGAACGTGGTGTCGATGTCGACTATTTACCAAAAATCTAATTAACTAATTAATATTTTCTTGTGACGTTTAGTGTTGTTTTTTTTTAAATAATTTTAATTAAAATAAATTACATTATATAATTTATATAATGTGTCTTTTGGGAAACCTAAAAGTAAAGTATACATCCTGACGGAGTTAGCTATTCAAGGTATACTCCACAGTGAGCATTTGGCCAAGGTGTAAAATTTATTTTATGAATTTAAAACAGACTATTAGCAATGTCACAGAGTACAATTCCGTTCGGAAACGGAAATTCATTCCGTATTTTGGTGCTTCAGAAAATTACGAAAAAACTTTGCGGAATGAAAGCATTTTTGTTTTCATGAACGGAATGGGAGTTTTTTGTACCTTTAAGGCCAAAAAACTATCAAAATATACTTTCTATCAATAAACAAATGTTTTATTTGGTTTCGAACCGAATCATTCCGAAATTGTACTCTGTGTCATAGCTGAATATTTCGTTAACTTTTGGTGGACTAATTTAAACCTTAAATTTCATTAAAGTTTATTTTCTTTTTTATTTCAAACCTATTTTTAAATACATACCTATATTACTTTCTTACTTAAATTTCTGCAACTTTTATTTGAGCCGTCGCAAAATTTTCTGTCGTCTCAAACTGTCAATTATACTCGACGTCGATTTAAAAGCGCCGTAGAAAATACCAAGATACTGCCAATAGTTATCGATTGTTATCAATAACGACTAAGAAAATTCAATTATTATTCCGCTGCCGACAACGTGTCGACGTTGACTTCCATAATAGGGGTGATAAACTTTATATATACATATATATATATATATATATATATATATATATATAATAGGGGTGATAAACTTTATATATACATATATATATATATATATATATATATATATAATATATATATATATATATATATTTAAAATAAGTTTCCAATTGAAAAAATTGATATATCTGTGGTATCACCATCCCACATACCAAGTCGAATTCATTTTTCATGAAAGCACATTTACTAGTAAATTCGCTTTGGCACAGCAGTGCTACTTCTTTTTCTTACTAAGAGAGAGGAATGTCAAAAGTTGCTTGTGTTTTTGACATATCCTATTGTCTATCCATTGGATAGCCCTTGGACATATCGATCAACGAAAGCATTGTTGTGTTTTTGGTGTTGTTACATTGCTTTTTATATGGTTTTTCTTGCTATACGTTTTCCCCACATCAAAGAATATAACCAATTGTGCGACGCCAATTCTGCCAACGTTTTGTTCTTGAGCAAACAAAAATGGAAGGTCAGGACGGCGTGTACGCAGCTCTAATGGCAGTCAATTTCAAAAACTGATGACTCTAACTAGAAAACATCTGAAAAAATCAGATTATTCAAAATTTTTTTTATAATGTGTAAGAAGATTGAATTTGGCGATTTTCAGTACATAATTGCCGACGAAGGTGAACAAATCCGACAGGCCAACCATGCAAGACAGCTGGGAGTTTTAAAAAAATAAAAAGTACAAAAAAGTGTCTTGTCATTTAGTAAAAAGTGGGCAAGAATTACAAAAAGTACCCCATTTGGGTATATTTTGTAAAAATAGAAAATTGTATTTATGCAGAAAAAGTGCGAATTTAGTAGTACCAAAGGCATTGCTATTGCCAATCCTGGAATGGCGCACAGCCGATAACATATCTGTAATTATAATACAACTGCATTGCTTGATAGATTCTGGCAACTCTGTGACTGTTGTAACGTTTGCTGACGAAAAAATAGCGGGAATATCCAATAAGTAAAGAGAATTTTCAAAGCTTTTCCAGATAAAATAACATTTGAAAATAATGTTAAAAATAAAAATAAATTTTAAAAAGTGAATTAAAATTAAAAAGTTAAGTGGTACATAAAAAATTGATAAATTAATAACACAAATTAATTAAAGTGATCAATTGTAAAAATAATAATTATTCAAAAGTAAAAAAATATAGGACATGATTTTAAAATATGTTCATACATTTAATATATATTATTATTATTATTAAATAATGAAAAATAAAGGTAAAAGATATGTTGGCAAAACGGAAGTAAAGTGAATATTATTCATATGTATATTTGAAACGGGTTTACATAAGTAGAACATTCTTACTACAGTGTCAGTGAAATAAAGTCCGCTTTATTTAATTATGACAATATATTTCTACGGTTAGTGAAAAATATTTCGAATTAGCAAAAATAATGTGTACATACATATACATATTCCAGTCGATTTTCATAGAATAATACACGTAAGTCTATTATTTGTTTATTTAACATAAATCTAGCATTTACATTTTTATTTATTTATTCAATCAGTAATACAAAAGCCTTCTTGGCCAATTTAAAGCATTACATAGCCTAGTTTATAATAAAGGTTGTTCTAAAATTAACGCATTATTTGTATATAATAGGAAAGCCATTTGTTATTATAACAGGCTTGCCGCCATCGGAATTTATTTCTTGAAATTTTAAAGTCAGTTTTTGTCATTGGATGGTATTGGGGGCTGAAGAAACTAAGCCACCTCAGTTGGTTTTAACTTAAGGTCCTTGGAAAAGTTGTGGGCATAAGAACATACAATAGGCATAAAACATGTCCATGAAAGAACTGAAGACATTAACAAACTAGCGGGTTAAATGTTAGTAAAATATATGTTTAGTAATAGGTATAAAAATAAATAATTTTTTTGTCAAAAACTAATAAGAAAACTCTTTTTCCGAATTTTGACATTGAATTTGGCGTAAAATGTCAAAATAAATAAATACGTGGAACGACACAACTCTATACCTAAAATGCTCGTTTTAGAGACAATATTGCATAAAATTCTCGTTATAGTAAACATTTTGCATACTTTTGTGTTTTTAATGATTATAAATTACTGCTTACTCCTCTAAAAGGTTAGCTTACATACATATATTACTAAACAGTTTTTCTTAAAAGAGAATTTTTCATTTTTCTTTCGCCTAATAAAAATTTTGCGTTACCTTATTTCTATAAAATCTCAACAAATAATAACTCGTTTCTATTTTAAATTTTGTTTAATTTCTTAATTCTATTTTATCTTGTTTAAGCAGAAACGGATATTGTTGCAGTATCTCCTTCTGTTTTCTCATATTTGTAACTACTCCCGCCAAGTTCCAACCTTGTCTAAGCAAAGCATTTTCCACACTAAATTTGCCATGTCTTATACATCTTAAGGCCGAACAATGAGCCACCGATTTTAACTCAATACCAATTTCATTTATTAAAGTGGCCAAATAATCTTCCGTTTCATTGATGGCATGTATTTCTAAAGTGAAGTTTGGCCTTTGAAAATCTATTAATTTTATGCCATAAACAACAGGTTGGCTGTTGTTTGCCGGTCTTATCAGACCTTTACAGGCGATTTCATAGGCTGCTTGAGACTGCATATCTACGCCACACAGTTCGAACATTTTGCGTTGATGTGAGGCCTGTAGGGAAGAGGTTAAGGCACTAAGACGATCAGCCTGAACATGTCTGCAGTTAGCTTTGATTGTAACATGAGAATCGGGTAAATGATTTTCAGTAGCCACACCTAGGTGTCCCGTAACATGGTAGGCTCTTAAGGGACGATTACGCTGTATGCGCATGGACTGTCTTAGGCCCTTGTTTACACCAAATACTATATGAGTAAAGGATTTTTAGGTAACTATTTTTATTTATTTTTTTTTTTTGTTGTGTCCAAAGACTTACACAATACGCCGCTAGTATGTTTTCCCAGTGCAGCCACTGAAGTGCAGCGTATATCCTCAATTTCATAACGTGGGCCGATACTTAAAACATCTTCAGCCAAATTTAAATCATTAATTTTGCGCAAAATGGGATCTGCTGCTCCCCCGGATTCTAATAAAGGAGTCTTAGGTCTCTCACGCTCACGATTAGAGTCCAAGTCATTGAGATCTGTAATTGGTTTTGAGTTTTTTCTTAATTTTTTTAAAATTTGTTAAAAACTTAGACTTACCTCTACAAATATTATGTAAAATTGCCGTTTTTACATGTTTCACTTTCATGCCAGCCGGCTTGTAGATATTTATCAAACCATTTAAGTGTTTGAATACCACTGCGGCATCGTGTACTTTTGTTAGGGTCATTTTTGCCGCAAAATGTTCGAAAATTATAAAATTTGTACAATATATTTGTTTAAAAAAAGAAATTAAAAAAGTTTGTTTTTTACACCAGCTGTGTAGATTTTTGGAAGGCAAAGAGTTGCCATATGGAAGAGGTTTGTTGCCATTGCATATTTTTAATTTACTAATGAATTAAAATTGTTTTAGTTAAATTTGCTCTTTGCTCCGATCGATATACTTACCCCAGTACAGACGCAGCTGCAACTTCTACTTATTTTCGAGTTTCTTATAAGTTTATGCCATAGACTCCTTTGAAGGGCCACACATGACGTGACCATTATGATACCTGTTTGAAACTCATTGGAAATCCGTTGCATTGCAACCGGCGTGTAGGAAACTCGTGTTTGCGCTTCATTTGTGTAGAAAACGATTGAAAATGATTAGGTTAGGTTAGGCAAAGCAGTTAAGAACACTCATCCTCCTTTTGCCCAACGAGTAGAACAAAAGATACACCATTTTAAAGGTATGTATTTAATTACAGAAGTGCACAATATATCGAGCCTTTGCTGCAATAGAGTCATAACTTTAATTTTCTAGCATCCTAAAATTTAATTCTTCTCTCCAGAGTTGAGTATATAAGATATTTGTATGTAATTTTTACACAATCTGCAGAAATGATATAGCGATTAACTCCACGTTATTAGCTAGTGCGCGTCCCTATGCTCCAATAGGGATTAAAGAATTAGATACACTAGCTCAAAAATCAGGTCTTTTGAGTTATGACTCTATTGCAGCAAAGGCTCGATATATATAATTCAAATCCGTTCCGTATTTTCGGAGTTAAAAGCTTTCAAATTTGCTACTAACACAAAGTTTTTTCTATCAAATAAAAAATAAAAAAAAAAAATAACATATTATATTTTGTTATATTGTTTAACCTTAAGGTCACTTTTTGTTTATTAAATTAATTGAAATATGAAAGTTGTTTTTGGGAATACAATTATTTATTAAAATATTTTATTTGTTGTGCTTAGTTCCCTATTTTTGTTCTTTATAAAACACTGAAAATTTATTGTTGGAGGATAAGCTTTTTCTATGCGCATTTCACTAGTTGCTTAGGCCAGATCATCAGGAAACGTTTTTCCCAATAAGTTTTAGAAAAGCCAAAAATATCAGTAAATAAGATAAAAATAATAAGCCAGTTAAGAACACGTTCCTTCTTTATTGTCAACCAAATCCCGATGGGGGAAAAAAGCATTATAATGGGGAAGTATGGGAAATTCAATTTCTTTCTTTTACTTGGTAAATTTTGAATTTTCTATAATATTGAACTTAGAAACATAATATTATAGGTGCAGGGCCCTGAGAACCTATAAGAATAATGTTTGTACTTTTTTGTCTTCTGGTACTTTTTGAATTTTTGCTTATATTGGACTTTAAAAGATTAAATTACACATGAATAGTCCTGAGTGAATAAGAATAGGTAAGGGGGAGCTTTTTGGTTATTTTTCGTTCTGAATCTGGTACTTTAATCAATTATCGGCAATATTACACATAAAAACATAAAATTAAACAAGCAATGTCCTGAATATATGAGAATCTTTAAGAGGAGACTTGCTGATAATATTTTGTTTTTCAATTATTAATTCTTAAAATGTTTTATATTGAACTTACAAAATTAAATATTACATTCACGTACTAACGTGGAAGACAGCATATGAAACGGAGGTTGGTTGGTCCCTCGACAAGTCATCGACCGACTAAGATGGAAAAACTAAATGCTCAAACATGTAAATTCATATATACTAAGATGTACTATGTTTTCTTCATAGTAATTTATGGTCGAATTTCGACTTTTGGCGAAAACACTAGCCTTATAAAAATATAAAATCAAATACTGTTCGGTTTTCGTTATTGTTAAGTATTGTGTTATTATTATTTGTATTTTTTTCAAAACGGCAACCTTCTTTTAAGCTGTGTTTAGTTTGTTTTTTGTTTTTATTGTGAAAGAGAGAACGAAATTTCAAACATATGTTTGATTGTTATTCTTTTTGCTAAGCACGTGTTGTTATTTCTCTGTTTATAGTTGTAAGAAATTAGTTTCGGGAAATTTCATATAAACTTACTAGAAATAATAAAAGTTATTAAATAAATCTATAACAAACAAAATGAAGTGGACAACAGCAAATGTTAAAAATCCTAATTACATAGAAAATCATGAAATATATGTGGGCACACAAACAGGCTCCTTCAAAAGTAAGTTCTTCTCAAGTAATTTATTTTTTTAATATTTCATCACAATCTTGCCTATTTCCCTTTAGAACTAACACCAGCCTATCAGGAAAATCCCTTCCAGCAAAAAAATTTACAAAATTTATCCGAATTAACAAAAGAATCCCGAATAAGTGCCCTCGCATTTGCCAATAAAAATAAATCGGAAATATTAATTGGACGTCATCAAAAAACAGTTCAAGTACACTCAGTGCTCACGGAACAAGAACGATATACCGTGGAATTCGAAAATGCTCCCATAGTGGGTTTGGCTAGTTATGATAATAGTTTGATAGCTGGTTTTGGTAATGGCCAACTGCAATGTTTGCCGGTTGACGACGAGGGAGTGAATTCTTCTAAAAATGGGTTTTTACTCGATAAAGTGGGTGATGATATGTCTCATTTAAGACAATGTCCAGTAGAACGTAATTTAGTGGCTATTGGTGGTAAGGGTAGACAAAATAATTTAAAAGTTTTGGATATGGCGGCGGAGGGAAAAAAATTGTTCTCTTCGAAAAATGTACCCAACGACTATTTGCAGTTAGAGGTGCCGGTTTGGGATAGTGATATTGGTTTTATTGACTCACCTCATGTCTTGGCTACATGTTCTCGATATGGTTATGTGCGTGTTTATGATACACGCAAGCAGCGAAGACCCGTTCAATTGTACTCCACGGAAGATCAAATGAGTTTTACCTCATTGGCGGCCAAAGGAAATTATATTTATACTGGTACCACAATGGGAGCGATGAAGGTAAGAATTTTTTTAGGGAATTATTTGGGAATTAAAAAAATTGTGGCTAAATTGAAAATTTTTTGTGATAACTAAAAACACAAATAGCCTTTAGATTGGTATTATTTACATTTGTTATGCAATTCACTGAATTTTTTAATATTTTTTTCCCGTTCAACATTTATCCAGGCCTTCGATATACGCCGCATGAAAAATTTTGTTCATACTTATAAAGGATTTACTGGTGGACTAAGTGATGTTTATATACATGATTCCGGCAAACTTTTAGCCACAGCCTGTTTGGATCGTTATGTACGTGTCCATCATACCGACACTTGTGTTCTTATGTATCAGTGCTATGTTAAATCTAAAGCAACACGTATTTTATTACGCGATTCCTTAGAAGATCCAAATACAAGTGAGCAGGAGAAAGAAGTTGATGACGAAGAAGATGTTGCAACAAATACAAAACAGAATAAAACTAAGAAATCCAAAGATGAGGTATCGGAAGATGAAGAGTATGAGGATATGTTTGAGAATATGCAAACGATATGGTAAGGTTTTTAATTATATGAGTACATAATTTCGTATATTGAACTTGTATGGAAACCAAGATTAATATGTATTCGTTTGTAGAAATATTTTAGCTTACAAATATGTTGTTGGCATAATATTTTATGACTGTATGAAGTCCAATATACATACATACTTGAAACATTTTTTAAAGTTAGGTTTAGTTTGTAAAATCTGTTATTTCTTGTAAATTTTCTATCGACCTTTATTAGAGATTTATACAGGTGAAAGAGTTTTTTTGGGCCCAGGCATAATATGAAAACTATGGGCCGTAATAAAAATTTTTTAAATATTCGAGTTTTGTGGCAGGCAAAGTGATTTTGGGGTTGAAGTCTAAAAAAGGTCTTGTAGCCAATTTTGTATTCAACTCTGCAATTCTATTGTGTTGTTGTTGCAGCAGCGATACTCGGTTGGTATTCGTTAAATCGATTGTAATGGGAACGAACCATATTGTGTTGGCAATGTAAGACCTAACTCTTAAGGAATATTATCGAAAATCAGCATTTGTAAGAAATTTAGGTCAGTTATACAGCCCAATTATGAATAAAATTTCCCCGGGAGTTTTTTCCCTATTCCCATTTTTACAATAGAATTAAAATAGAAAAATTGAGAGAAGGGAAAACCTCCCGGGTAATTTTTATTTCTAATTGGGCTGATAGTTTTTTTTTTTTGGTGAGGCTTTATGTGAGAACTGTTTGGATCAACTAAAAATGTTTATTTTAGGCAAATATGCGCATAAACAACATAAACATTTAAACAACCAAACAAATACTGTCCCCTTTTTTGTACTTTTTAAATCAATTGGAAGAAAAATAAAATGCTGCCAAAATCCACAATATATTGCAAATTTAAATAAAACACAATAGGGGGTATTTTCTTTTCCTTGTAAACATTGAAATTCATAAACCCTACATGAACAGAAGCCGATTGATTGTTCTTATACACAAATTTGTTAAATTTTCGCAAAAATCGATGACTTTATTCATCAAAAAGGTGCTAATAGTACAGCAAATATTACAGAAAAAACATGCATTAGCACGAAAAACAATCGGATATCATTAATATTAAATTTAATTTTCTATTATTCCTTAATTTCTTTTAGTGAAAATGAGGAGGAAGATGATGTTGAAGCAGACCAGCAAGAAAATGATGAAGATGAAAAATCAGAGGAGAAAAGTAATACTAAAGTAAAATCTAATGCTTCCAAAACAGCTTTAAAACGAAAAACTTCTTCTGAAATTATTAAAAATAAAAGGAAAAAGAATTGAGTTTCTTTTTAAATTAATATTTAATTAAAAGTTTATTTTATTTATTTTTAAAATTGTAGATTACAACAAAACATTAAAGATGTTTATAAATATTTTTCAGAATTCCAAGATTTGGTTTCTTTATAAGTTTTTTTTCCAGCGATGGTTGTGAATATTGCTTAAATAATATTTATTTTAAAAACACGACTTTGCGAATTTTATAGTTAACTCTTAAGCGGTAAGTGCAATAGTAGAAAACACGACTTGGAAAACCAATTTACTGCATTAAAACTTTGCGAATTTTATAGTTGACTCTTAAGCGGTAAGTGCAATAGTATAAAAATTCCACCACTGAGACCATACTAAGACCCAAACAAAGATTAAAAACGCCACCCAAGTCGGCTGAAAAGAAAAAGAAATTACTTAAAAAGTTCTTAAAAGGCTTGATTTTAGAACTACAACATAATTTTAAAAATAATTTTTTAATTGTGTATTTAATAATTACACCATGAATAGTTTTTATTCCAAAAATTAAATTTTTGTTATATTTAAAAAATTTTGAAAACGAATTTTTATATTTTCAGAATACTAATCAGCCTTATATAACACATGTTGTGTGTTACTTTCATATTCTACAGAGTCCTTTTCGACATCGAGAACCGTAATAAGGCTGAATGATTTTGAAAACGTTTTATTTTAACTAGTGTTTTTCCAAAAGTCGAAATTCGACCATAATTTTTTTTTTATAAATATGAAGAAAACAGTACATCTAAAGCCTATAGTACACGGCATGTAAAAAGACACATGCGCATGTGGTTCTGACGTAATTTTGACGTCATCACACAACACGCAATGTTTATTGTGGCTTTGCATTGACGTCAAAATTACGTCAGAACCACATGCGCATGTGTATTTTTACATGCCGTGTACTATAGGCTTAAGTGTATATGAATTGACATGTTTCAAGCATTTTTATCCGTCTTAGTCGATCGATTTGGCGAGGGACCAACCTCCGTTTCATATGTGACCTGAGTCCGTGAGTGTTAAATTTAATTTTGTCAGTTCAATATAAAAAAAAAAAAATTGAAAAAGAAAAAAGCATCTCGTCTTACAGATTCTCATATACTCAGGACATTGCTTATTTATTTTTATATTTTTTATGTCTAATATTGGCGAAAATTTATTAAATTACCAGATGTTGAACGAAAAAGTACCAAAAAGCTCCCCTTACGTATTGTTATTCACTCAAGACTATGCATGTTAAATTTAATCTTTAAGGGTCCTATATAAACAAAAATTCAAAAAGGACCAGAGGAAGAACAAAAAAGTACGAGCATTATTCTTATAGGCTCTCAGGGCCCTGCACCTATAATATGTTTCTATGTTCAATATTAATTTTATTTTATTTCTCACAATACTATAACCTAGCCTTTAAAGGTCATAATCGGTTACAAATTTATACTAATAACACTATGCTAGTTGAAAAAACAGATAAGCCGGGCACATGGCGTTTAAACATAATTCGGGTACGCTGAATCCAGTGGTGCCCACGGTTTTTTAAGATTGGCTCTGGTTTGCGAGATATACCGTTATTTCGGAAATGGAGGAGGTTGCACAACATATATTCGCGTAACCCAGCCCCCCTTAGAAGTGAAGATAAGGGGCAAGTATGTCTCGAGAAAATGTTAAGGACAAAAAATTAATTGAGGTCGGTCATACATTATATACCACTAGGGGCGACTTCTGGGAATTTATGGGACTTTTTCTTCAATATATTTCTAGTCTGCATTGAACATTTTGTATGGAAGCCCTTTTAAGGAATGGAGATAGCGGGTGGACATGTTAGAAATAAATGATTGAGATGAAAAATAAAGTGGGGTTGGTCATACATTTGACCCATCTAAGGACATCCTAGGCGCTGCAGGGGCCAAATTTAAGAACATTAATCGGCCATATTTGTATGGGAGCCCCGATTAGGGGTGGATATATATAGTTTTAGATAGTTTTGCTTTTCTTATAGGAAATTTCGGTTCTTTAAGTTTTCTCAATAAGCTAAACCGTTTTTGAGTTACGCGAATATATGTTGTGCAATCTCCTCCATTTGTGAAATAACGGTATATCTCGAAAACCAGAGCCAATCTTAAAAAACCGCGGGTACCACTGGATTCAGCGTACCCGAATTATGTTAAAACGCTAGGTGCCCAGCTTGTCACGAAAAAAAGTGTAAATTTCTTGCACAGTGTAATTATAAATAAATTAATATATGAATCTATGTATGTGTATATAAAAATTAAAGTGTGTATAATTACAAAAGGGTAACAATAATGTAAGAATACTAGCTATTAAAAATCCCAAAACGAACAATTCCGAAAATTATATGTAAATCTCATATTTACCTACACATATGAATACATTTCCAATAGTTAACCCTTTCAGTGTTTTTGTCGAATATATTCGACATTGCATTGTACTCTCTTTCTACGCACTTTTACTGTATAAAAATGTACAGTTAATTATATTTTTTGTTTTATCTGAAAGAGGGTCACTTTTGATATTTTAAATTGTTATTATAGTAGACATTGACTTTTTTTTTTATTATTGAGTGCATTTTCGGTCCCAAGTCAAGAAATTTGTAAAAATCTTAGATTTAGGAAGAAAGAAAAAAATAATAATTTCGGGGATCAGGCGATATTAAAAAAAATTTTAAGTATTGATACATGCGTAAATAAGTACATATTTTCTTGAAAAAAAATATTGCAAAAATTAATTGTAGATTCTTTTGTGGACCTTTGAAGATCAATTTTGGATATATTCAGCATTCCCTAAAAACCAGGGGAGCTGCATGAGGCGAAAACTATTATTTTTCCTGGCTTCAGCGCCATCACATTACCTTAAATAGAAATTTTCAGATTTTTATCTCGCCACAAATTATTTTTGACCCTGAAAGGGTTAAATCTATGCAGAAAAAAATAAGCGGATATTTGTTAACTTTCAAAGTATAAATAAGTATAGAAAATAAAAAATTACCAAGTAAAAGAAAGAAATTGAATTTCCCGTATTTCCTTATTTTGATATTTTATTAAATTCAGGTCTGGTGCATTGTTTAGGAAGCTGTTTGTAACAAGTTTGAATACTCTTACTGTTACCATTCTTCATTTATACATAAACCTATAATATCTTTGTATGGGAGGTAACACACCCACTTCTTCAATCCCGCCCATTTTTGTAGAGGGGTTGCTTATTGATAACCCAGCTGTGTGTACCAAATATGGACTGCAAATCATACTGTTAAATTTCGTGAAGATCGGTCCATAATTGACCATAGGCCCCATATAAATCCTACTCGCAGAAAGCAGTTTAGTACGCCTAAAACCGAAATAAATAACGATATCATACTAAAATTTGGTACGTCACAGTTTTATAGGAACTGAAATCACACCGTAAAATTTTTGGAAGATCGGTCTATAATTTCCACTAGGCCCCATATAAAGCCTACTCCCGGAAAACCGTTTCTTACGCCTAAAACCGTAATAAATAATTCTATCATAATTAAATTCGGTACGGTACAGTTTTATAGGACCTGAAATCACACTGTTAAATTTTTGGAAGATCGGCCCATAATTTACACTAGGCCCCGTATAAACCCTACTCCCGGAAAACCGGTTAGTACGCCTAAAACCGTAATAAATAATCATACTGAAATTCGGTACGTAACAGTTTTATAGGACCTGAAATCACACTGTAAAATTTTTTGAAGATCGGTCTTTATTTGACACTGGGCCCGTATAAACCCTAATCCTGGAAAACCGTTTAGTACGCCTCAAACCGTTATAAACAATGCTATCATAATGAAATTCTTTACGTCACAGTTTTATAGGACGAGAAATCAAACTGCTAAATTTCGTGAAGATCGGTCCATAAATAACCCTAGACCCCAAATAAACCCTAATTCCGGACAACATTTTAGTAGGCCTAAAAGCGTAATAAATAACGCTATCATACTAAAATTTGGTACGTCACAGTTTTATAGGACCATAAATCACAATGTTAAATTTTTTGAAGTTCGGTCCACAATTTACCCTAGGCCCCATATAAACCCTACTCTCGGAAAACAGTTTATTGCGCCAAAAACCGTAATAAATAATGCTATCGTAATTGAATTCGGTACGGTACAGTTTTGTATGATTAGAAATTACACTACTAAATTTCGTGAAGATCGGTCCATAAATAACCCTAGACCCCATATAAACCCTACTCCCGGAAAACAGTTTATTGCTCTTAAAACCAACTAAAGCCCACGTTCGGAAAATAATTAAATTCGCCTAAAACCATAACAGATTTAGATATTGCGGTAAAATTTCTTCCTACTTAAATTCATATGGCCAGAAAAAATATCATGCAATTTTGTGATATACGGTCCATAATTTACCTTAGATCCCATATTAAGCAGCCTTCTGAAATTCACTGTTAACGCTAAAACTAATTACTTTTTTATTTTTTGTAGTACCAGTAATCAGTCTACAGAATTAGTCCATAATTTACCATAGATCCAATACAAACTTCCCTCCTAAAAAACATTTTCAGCCCAATTATGAATAAAAATTCCCCGGGAGTTTTCTCCCTTCTCCCATTTTTCCTATGTTAATTCAATTGTAGAAATGGGAAAAGGGAAAAAACTCCCAGGGAATTTTTATTCATAATTGGGCTGATTAGTTCGGCTAAAACTGTTACGAATCATGATATTTTCCTCAAGCCAGTTCAAAGTTCTAACAAGAAACGCATACAACTTTCTTATTATCGGTCAATAATTTAATTCAGGTCTAAACCGCAACCAATTTTAATGCTGCCGTTCGTTTTTGTGAAGCTTAGTTAATATATTATTAGATAACATATCGTCGGTGGATAATTTAAATGTCGTATGTGGATTTTTTGCGGTTTTGAGTTAAGATCGATTCCTTAAGTTTTCCGACCTGATCTTTCATTTGGCGTAATCAGTTTTTCGATACCTCATACAAGTTTCGAGATATGGAGTATTGAGTTTGTCGTAAGTGGTATTTGCTGAAGCAATTTTCAAATTAATAGCCTATTTCTAATGTGCGAAAGAATTCTTTCTTTCGTATAACTACATTTTAAAATTTGTTTTTGTTTTCAATGTAGTTATTCGAACGAAAGAATTCTTTCGCACATCGGAAATAGGCTATAAATGTCGTATGTAGATTTTATAAGAGTTCAAACTTCAAACTCAATTTACTCAAAACTATCGGAATCCACATACGACAATTAAATTATCAGCCGACGATATGTATTTATCATATAGAGCCCACTCCTGTCGGTGGTGGGTATCAAAGATTCGGCACAGCCGAATATATCACTCTAATTTGTTTTATTAAGAAATTTTTTCGAAATGGCTTTTTGTAGAGACGTATTTTTGTGATAAAGTTTCATATATCTTTCAACTTACATAACAAACCAATCCAGGACATAACGGTTACTTTGTTTATGGCTGGCACTACCTGTTTGGCGAGGTAAGCTCTGACAATAAATGTATCTTTTGTAAAGTTGTTTAAAGAACTAAAATGAAGAATGTTAGTAAAGTTTAATTAAATAAAGAGAGGGAGGGGGAACAAAAAAAAAAAAAAAAGAGAAATTTAACTTACTAAAGAGAGCTAATAGAATAATTGTGTAACAGAAGATCCGTTTTATAGGCCAGCGTCGAATAAGTAACATCATAACAGTTTGGTAAACAGTGATCACATTTCGCGGCCTTAAATGTGTCTGAAATAATTTAAAAAAGTCCTTAAATTATCTTTAAATTAAATTTAACACTTAATTTTCCTTAACCCACCATATTCTTGCGCACAGCACGCCCAATCCTTTAGTTTACACTCAAGCTCTGCCTTGTCTTTAGGCAAATAATATGGTTTACACTTACATTTCCTCATAATTAATTCACTTTGGCAGGCGACCAAACAAGAAGCTTGACGATACCTTACCAACGCCACGTCATGTGAAATTAAACAATCACGCTTACGTTCCGATAATTCTAAAACGTCAGTGGAGGAACTTTTTACAGTCGGTGATATTTCGACAAAACTTTCTGAATTTGTGGTAATGGTCACCGATGTTGTTGACTCGGTAACAAAGTCCATGGGATGATGAACCAGAACTATCAAACCGGTCGAAAGGTTACGTTCGGAACCTTCTGCTCCGATGAAAGTTAAACCACCATTTATTCCAAATATGTTCGAGGAAAATGGTACGTATGAAAGATTTTTGGGATTATAGTTGAATGAACAGCAGGGTCCCAAATAAGAAGTGGTAGGTATAAATGATAAATACTGATTATTTTGCCGGCAGGGAAATTCGGAACTACCCCAAAAACAGCGTTTAACATAATCCTTACAACTGGCACACACACGCTTAGCGGCCTCATAAATAGTCACATTGTTATGGCTTAAAACAGCATCGGTTACTAGGTATGCGGTGCTATTGCTTTTAGACGGTAACCAATCCTGATCGGTAAAGGCATTGATATATTCAAAACCAGCAACAACATCATCGACGTTGTATTTTTCGGGAATGTCGCTGTTAAAATATTTTAAAAGAATGAAAATTTTTAAAAAATATTTATATACCCTTCACCACTACATGATTATTCCATGTGGAATTTTTTAATATTCATCTAAGACCCCATTAAGTATGTATATATATATTAGGGTATTCAAAAGATTAACCGTTGTTCGAATAATCGATTAATTTTGGCCGATTCACTGTTCGAATAATTTAAAATTTCTTATTTTCGATTAACATATAATTCGAATAATTTATGCCGATTAATCGAAAATTTGTTTTTTCGTAGTACATATGGGCATTTCCATGAGAATGTCAACCACGACTCAAAAAATAAAAACCCTTGAAACTTTTTTTCGAATATGGTAGAAAGTAAAAAAACACTCAAATTTTAGTATGCAAAGGTTTTTATTGCTTATAAAAATTTTAAAAGAGCATTTTAAGTAACTGCGACCAACAATTTTCACTTTTCTGCCGATTAAATACAGATACTGGTAACATTGAAATTATACTTTAAAACTAATATTACAACTACAATAAATAAGATCCTCGATGAAAGGCCAAATATATAAGACGATTAGCGTTATATTTTTTGGTTTGCTTTGGATGCTATTCGAATGTCACGTACGTGGTGCAAAATGATCATATGTCTATGTCATTTGTATTTGATCGGTCGTAGGTGTTTTAAAATAATATTTCAAAGCAAGATATTTGTTGCAAAAAAATATAGATCGGAATTTGTTTTTAAATAGGTATAATAAAAATTTTATAAGCTTTTAAAGGTCGTCACATACGATATTGTAAGTACTATTAATGCAACTACTAAATGTATCATCTTATTCTGTTGGTATTAAGTTTAAATTTGTTCCAAACTTATTTTATTGCAATTTTAATAATCTAAAGAACTATTATTGGTATCGGTCCATATTTGACCATAGCAACCATACAAATACTACTCCCGTAAATATCTTTTAAAGTAATAACTTCCTTATAAATATTGGTATTGAGATACAAATTGGCGACAATAACTTTTGCGATAGGTACTATGCTATGAGAAAATGTTGCGCTGGTAGGTCCAAAATCAACCATAGCTCGCATATAAACTCCCTTCCTAAAATCGGTGAAAGGCAAACAAATCTCATATAGATAAAGATATCTTAATAATATCCGGCACAAAAAACTCTTATATAATTCTTAATCTCATAGCATCTCAAAAATTTGTTCTTACAAAATTTTGGTGTAGGGTATCATATGGTCGGTCTTGACCGGCTATACTTTTTTACTTGTTTGTTTTAATTTTTTCTATACATATATTTACCAAAAATATATCGGATACCTTGTAAATACTATAAGAGAAAAATCTGTCAAGTACGGTATGTCACGAATGATATTACATTTTGTTCATTATAAAACCATCCAGAAAAAAATTTGTTTTTCCAATTACGGATTATAAAGAAAATGTATGTTTTAATGTTAAAAATTTAAAAAAAGAAAAAATACCTCCCACAATTCGCAGATTTTCGAATTTTTTTTACATCTACTCCAAAATCACTTCTGTTTTATGTCACGTACGATATGCACCTATTTAGCTAGATATTTTGGACAACAAGGTTCCGAATGTAATAATTATTTTTTTCATATATAGAACCCTCTAAATGAAACATAATGATAAAAAAATTCCATTTACTACTATTTGTGCAAACACTCTATCACTCTGAATGAGTACAAATGTCACGTACGATGACATGGAAATGCCCATATGTATTAGTTTTTTTCTTTTATGTAAAAATTAAAGCTTAACCTTTATTCTAATACCTGAGTCTATCAATTCAAAATTTATTTTTGCAGCTAAAGTTATGAATTTCGAAACCAATTTAATGAAAATCAATGCAAATGTATGGAAAGTAGTCCTTCGGTTTGCGTGCTCCGGTTTGCGTCGCATTTTTATGATCCCAATAAGCGACGCAAACCGAGGTATTGGTGTATAGATAAAAATGATTATTTTCAAAGTAAAAAAATTTTATGGCTAAACAAGTTTAAAAATGGCTAATGGCTAAACACTCAAGGTGAAAAATGGCTAAATCAAGCCACTAAATGACTAAATCGGCAACACTGCTCGGCAGGCTTCCAATCTTTCACCAAAATTCTCAATCACGTTTTTTCGATAAACTGTTGTCAATGGTTCTGCTCGATCATGTTGTGTGTAAGCTCTCGAACTGTTTCGATTTAAAAAAATCCCACAAAAAATAGTCTAAAGGTGTCAAATCGCAAGGTCTTGATAGACAATTCACTCCTCCTCTATGAGAAATAATGCGATTTTCGAACTTTTCTTGCAAAAGATCCATTGTTTCTCTTGTTGTGTGGCAAGAGGCACCATCCTCGTGAAACCACATATTCTCTTCGTCGAAATAATCAATTTTCCGCTACAATAAACTGCGGGTCATCTCCCTGTAGTGATTTTCATTGATTAGTGATACATCAAATTTGGACACCCATTATTATGACCACGATGCCAAAATAGTTTGCTGTTCTTAAATTTGAAGATTTTTTGTAACTAAGGGGCAAAAGGTCGCAAAATTAGATGAAATTAAAAAGCCGCACACCACCAAAAAGGGGTCAAATTGCGACTTTAGTCGACGAGCGGTGGTAACCCTGCTTCGGTGTAATATCGACGTAATTGCAATTATTTTAATTTTCCTAAATATTCACAGAAAAAAATAAAAATTAATTTCTCTTAAAAAATTTGTGATATTTAATAAAAAATTAATAGAATTTGCATTACTAAACAAATTAATAGTATCAATTAAACGATTAATTCAATTGATTAAACGTTTAAATCACTTTATTAAATTTTTAATAAAAACTGATTTTATTTTTAATTAATGCTTTAATTGGAAAAAAATGAGCGAGCATTTTTTTTGTGTTGAGGAATTACGTTCAAAGTTTTTTTGCTTATTCAAAAAACAATTACGCCCTAAAATAGACCTATAAAATTGTCTTCAATAGCCTTAAAAATAGCTGACTATTCTGATAGCTAAAATATATTTATATTTTAAACTTTAAACGTGATTGTAATAACGTCGATATTGCACCGGAGGTGCAATTAGTTCTATAAAGAAAATTTCCACTTAATTTGTAAGTGTATAGAAAGTTGCCTTGAAAATTTCTTCTATTCAAAACTTTCTCAAAAACATTTTCTTTTTAGGGAACATTTTTATATAAATAGTAATTTAGTTTCGGTAAAGTTTTGATACAATCTCTAACTTAAAACTTACAGCGTTTTAATGTACCGCAAAACTCGCTCCATGTTGACCACTTTGGGACTACAAATAGTAACTCCAGGAAATGCCACATCTGTTATGGGTAAATCATTCGAAATCGTATTCAAAATCGGATACGAATAGAATTTCAACCATAATTGCAAAGACAAATGCACACTACTCAGAAATAGTATAATCATAACCGAGGACCAACACCATCTAGGGAGCCGATTTCTCTGATTAAAAATCTACTAAAACTTATTCCTAAAACATTATAACCTACCTCGATATTCCCCCAGTACGATTTTGTCTTAACAACCATATACCACTCACTCTGGTACGCTCTGTGTATTCCCAAAAGGTGTCAATGTGTGCATCATATAGGCATTGCCACCAATTTGAGTACTTTTTCACTGAATCCTTTTTTGTTTTAACGTTTAAAGGCATTATTTTTATTTTACCGAAAACCAAATATTCCCTTGTGATATCCTTGAAAGACTGAAATTTATTTTTCATATTTAAATACCATTTGGATTTTGTGTGTGTGTGTGTCTGTTGTGTGGCTCATAAATGAGATTTATTAATTGATTAACTTCTAAAGAGTTCTAATTCCTAATGAGTATCATTATGTTTGGTGTTTTTATTTGTTTTTCTTTTGTGCCTTGTAGGAAATTGTCTCAGGTAATATGCGAGACTTATAAAAATAATCTTTTAAAAAAGAAAAAAAAAAATCAATATAAAGTTAAATACTTTAAAATTTTTAATAAAATCGCTTAAATTTTTCTCCTGAAAAAAAAAACTTTTTAAAAAATAGCTTTTTCTCTCCAAAAATTATGATGCTTAAACTTTTTTTGTTGCAGAAATTCTTTCTCAAAATTTTCTTTCATAAAGAACATTTCTTGTTAAGGATAGTTTTTCTCAAAAACATTTTTTTTAAGAATAAAATTTGTCTTGAAATCATTTCGTGTTAATAAATTTTTCTTGCTTAAGAAAATTTCTCTCGAAATATTTTGATTGAAAAAATTTTTTTACGAAATTTTCTTAATGAACCAAATTGTTTGTCAAAATTTTCTTGTTGAACAAAATCTCTCTTTATAATTTTGTTTGTGTACCGGTTTTACTCGGTGTGCGCACGACATAATAGAAACACAGAGTGTGGAAAAGGCTACAGTGGTCAACAATGGGTCCAAAATGCAACTCTTCTAGTAGCGAAGTAGAGGGCGGATGTATGATGGACGCCAAATGAAGTGTATCCGGTCGTTTGTGATTTGGACGTGAACGGCGCAATACCTGACAAAATTTAAGAAGACAGAAATCCGAAGGAAATATTGATATCTGGAAAAGGCTTTTCGCCGATAACATGCAAGGTAGGCAAACGATTTGGAATGCGGTAATAGTCTGACTTACTGCCTGTTTTTAAAACGCGAGCGCAAAAGTGACTCGTTTAACTATCATTTAAAATAAAAACAAATTTTGAAATTTCGTTTTTAATGTTAGTTAAACGAGTCACTTTTGCGCTCCCGTTCTAAAAACAGGCAGTAAATCTCGAACTTTAATGCAGGGACACTACTGGTTTACCGCCAAATCACGATGGGATATTTTTCCTTAATTAAGGGCGTTTACGGGTCCGTCAACGGGATTATAACACCGCCACCCAGCGTGTTTTTTACACCAAATACCACATTAACCCGGTCACTGCTGGTGGTTTATCCAGCTAGAGGGGTGGTCTTAAATAGTCGAGTGGGTGTGTCGTATTGACGACTGACGTTTGTGAAATTACCCTGTGTGGGTGCCATAAAACACACTGGGGGTGCCATTAGTGGACACAAACCCCATCACATAGTGACAACCACGCCAGTTGTCAACAAAAAAGCTCACTCAAACTGGTATCGTTTTTAAAGTGATATAGATCACAACATATTGTGACATTAACGTCATTGGCAACAAAAGACACACATCCAGCCTTTGACTATTTCTTGTTAGTGCCAGAATACAACTTACGTTGGACCATTTCTTAAAAAGTTACGAGACACATCCAGGTTTGCCATAAAACAGCTTTTTGTTCAGAGCTTCTTTACTAAAAATGCTTTTTCTTTCTTTTATTTTTCTTCTGTTTCTGTTTTAAACAAATAGCGAGCAAAATTGCCGCAGCACAATCGTCGTCAGCATTCATTGAAAGCAAAACAAAAATGAAGAATTAATGTTTGTACGAAATATGATTGTACTATTTATTGGCAAACACAAAGCAAAATCAAAGTGCATGATTGCTTAACAATTTGTGTGGTTTATTATTATGCCCTTTAACAAACAGTGGAGCAACGAGACTGTCATGTCTCTGTAACGGCTGAAGGTTGTATTTTAATGTAAATGGGAGTGGAGAGGGATCTTACATTAAAATACAACCGTGCAACTGCTAGAATTATTTTTGACAGTTGGCACAGCTGTTCAGGGGGGTGTAAGGAATCTGCGGGGAAGTAAAATAAAGATGGCGCGCGAAGATGAAAAAAGGCGGGAAAATGAAATGGGGAAGAAGAGGCACATGAAGAAGAGGAAGAAGTTATTTTTCGAGTTTGAAGTGCCGAAGAGGAAAGAGTGTTTTGAGAAAAGACAGAATTTTTTTTCCCTTTTTCGAGTGTTTTAGTGAAGAATATTTTAATTCCTTTTTTTTTTTTGAAATTGATCAACCAATAAACGGATTAATCAAACAAAAAGTCTTCCGATTTACAATTGCAAAATTAATAAAAATTAAATTACAAAATAAAAGAAAATAAACACAAGTGTTCGTGAACACGCACACGTAAACATTCACACCCACATATACACCAGACATACATGCACACCTAACCATCCACACATATATACATCATCCCAGCATTTCCCCATCATATACATACATAACATCAATCATCCACCCACACCTAACTTTACCGGCTTATGCATCTACACCATTACAGCCGCTAGACATCATACCCGCCTCATCGTTAATCCATACACAGAATCTCACGCCGCACGTACTTACGTTTTTTTACACCACCGACCTAAAAACAGACGGGACTGGGTCCAAACCGACGGGGGAAAAGGAGACTATCGGTAATCCCCCTCACAAATAGTCCAGGACACCAGACCGAGCTCGGGCTAGTTTTTTTTTGCGGCGGTTTGCGCGCTTTGGGTAGGGGATAACCTTAATTTCATTTTGATCCTAGGGGTTTGTTTGAACGAACCGGTAGGACAGGTTTCTTGGACGCTATTTCGGGATGAGTTTCAGAGGTATGGAAATTTCCTGAGGAGGAAGATAATGGAAATGGAGTGAGGAGGAAATTAACAGGTAAGTGAGCTAAATTTAAATTTGTAGAGGTAGAAGGTACTTTAAGGGGCAAATCCACATATGGGCCAAGGATTTGCCAAGGTAGTGGGTGGGCAGGCCAGGCAGCAAATCACCAGCTGCCAGCCAAGGAAGTGATAGGTCGCGATGGTCAGGAATCGAGTTATCGCAGGGAATTGGGAACATTGTAGGAGGTTAGTGTTACCTTTTTTTTATTTGCAAATAACCAACTTCTTTTTAATATACTTGTGCTTCAGTTTTTTATTTTTCTTCATTTATTGATTTTGTTGTTATTTTTTTAATACAAGGTATATTAAAATACATTTAATTTTTTTGGACAATAGCTTGTGGATGGTTAAGATGGCGAATTCACGCCACTCTACCGGCCTAGCCTGGCAAACTTTAAGATCTAAGCGTTGCCATCCTAATCATCCACCGGTCCCGACCAAAAGTTATTGACAAGACATAAACAATAAATTTAAATGTTATGCTTCATTTTTTTTATCGCTATGATCCAATGTATACAATAGTCATGAGAAATGATGTCAACTGCAACCAATTTAAAGTACGCCAGTTTGTGTTCAATAAATGTTATGATGGAAATTTTTATCACCATGCAAAGAAGGGTTAAGATTTAAATAATTTGTACCAGAAAAAGTAAAGGATTAAAATAGAAAAAAGGGAAAACCCTTATTTTACAACAAAAATAAAAAGGAAAGACAAACAAAACCGTGTTATGGTAACCACCCTAATAGTATTTATTAAGTCCTATTTTATATATTTAACATGCCTTGGTAGAAAGTCAGATGTGATTTATTTGAATTTGAGAGGAGAATCTATTTAATAGTCGTGGACTATTATTTTTTGAAGTCGAGGTTTTGGGTTCTGGTTATTCTTCTATACAGGTAATTTTTTTTAGGGTTTATTTATTGAATCTTCATATATTAAATATGAACTAACAATAAGTAATCAAATCTTATCCAAAGACTTTAACTCATGTCGTGCCAATGCCCGACAAAAATTTTTCTTATAACGGTTTCTGTTCACATATTTAGGTGTTTAACGCTCTTCTGATTGGGTGAGTGCTGCCGTGTAGTCAGTGTTTAAAAAACTACATTTCCTAAACATTTTTTACTATTACTAAAACTACTACTACATTTATAGTATTGTTTTTTATGACTAGAAAATTTGGAGGTGAATTATTAACATTGAGGTAGTAGTAGAATTACATAGAAGTAGTATGTTAATAACATTAAAGTAGTAATATAATAACATTAAAGTAGTCAGAAACGAAAATAATCAGCAAAACTAGAAACCAACAATAAGTACGTATGTATGTGATGTTGTTTGAATGATTCATAGACAGTGTTGTCAGCTCGTCGCTTTTAGCATTGTTGTAAGTACTTTTTGCAATGTTCGGTGCAGAAATTTTTTTTTTTTTTTTTTTTGCAGTATTTATTTATTGAATCTTCATATATTAAATATGAACTAACAATAATTAATCAAATCTTATCCTAATATTTACTTAATGTCCTGCCAGTGCCAGACAAAAAGATTTAGTCATCACGGGTTCTGTTCACATATGTAGGTGTTTATCGCTCATCTGATTGGGTGAGTGCTGCAGTGTCTCTTCTCCTTAATCGAGTGTGGCCGCCATAATTTAAAATATTTCGAGCTAAGGGATTTGGGTGCAGTTCCAGCCTTTTTAAATATTTTACTGCATATTTCGTTATCATAGTTTTTACCAATGGCACATTGAGATCCTTGTGGATATTTGAGTTTTTGACATACCAGGGAGCGGCTGTTATTATTCGAAGAAGTTTACTTTGGCGCCTTTGAATTTTTTCGATATTAGAAGCCGAGGCAGTGCCCCATAACTGAATACCGTAGCACCAAATTGGCTTTAAGATAGAGTTGTAAAGTAGAAGTTTGCAATCGAGACTAAGAACAGAATTTCTTCCAATGAGCCAATTAATTTGAATTGCTTTTAGTTTCATTTGAGTTAATTTTGCTTCTATGTGCCATTTCCACGTTAAACGCCGATCTAGATGTATACCGAGGTATTTTACATGCGAGTGTTGGGGTATTATTTGATTATTGATTTTAATAGGGGGCATGTTTCCCGACGCAATGTGAATGTTATATGTGCGCATTTTTGCTCATTGATCTTTATCCTCCATTGTTTTAACCACCTTTCCAGTTCAAATATGTGATACTGTAAGTAACGAGATGCTTCTTGACAGTTTTCATGTACGCTTAGGAAAGCTGTATCGGCCGCAAATGTTGAGGTATGGGTGTAGCTGTTTGTTGGCAAGTCCGAAGTATAAATTAAGTATAATAGAGGGACCAGGATGCTGCTTTGTGGGACTCCAGCGTTAATTGGCTGTGGAGAACTTAAAAATTCGCCTTCTTTAATAATAAATTGACGACCGACTAAGTAGCTTTCTAACAGCTTGTGTATGTTTGCTGGCAAGTTTTGCTGCAGTTTCAGTAGTAAACCTTCATGCCAGACTTTATCAAAAGCTTGAGACACATCGATGAAGAGTGCTGAGCAATATTTTTTTTCTTCAAAGGCTTTTCTTATTACATTTACTATTCGATGAGTTTGTTCAATTGTGCTGTGTTTTCTTCTAAACCCAAATTGATGATTAGGAATACATCTATTTTCATTTAAAATCGGCGTTAATTTTGCCACTAGTAGTTTCTCAAATAGCTTTGAAATATTAGATAATAAGCTAATAGGCCTGTATGACTCAACTTTTGTGTGATCCTTTCCTGGCTTTGGTATCATGGTTACTAAGGAAACCTTCCATTTATGAGGGTAGTATTGAAGTCGTAAAATAGCATTAAAAATAAAAAGAATAATTTTCTTTGCTGTACTTGGTAGCTCCAAAAGCATTTTATTACTGATCTTATCAATACCGGATGCCTTCTTGGTGTTTAAATTACAAATAGCCTTTTCGATTTCTCTAAACTCGAATCTTAGGGGAATAGCTACTCTAACATTTACAGACGGTAAATCGACTGCTATATCGTGTAATATATTATGGGTAAATACATTTTTCAGATGATTAGCAAACAGATTTCCTTTTTCAATATCATTTCTTGCCCAACTTCCATTCAAGTTTCTCAATGGTGGCTTAGAGATAACTGGTCTATTGAGGCTTCTAGCTGCACGCCATAATGAGTAATCTGATTGTGGAGTTGCATCAAGTCCCTTGAGATATTTTTCCAGGGAAGCCGTTTTCTGAGACTGCAGTAACTTTCTCAGCCTTTTTGTGCACTCTTTTAATAATGTCTTAAGTTGGGGGGATCTGTGCAATTGCCACTCTCTACGAACTCTCCTTTTTTCAGTCAATAGACGCTCGACATCTGTAGAATATATGATTTTGTTTTTTGATTTTTTGAGTGTTATGCTGGAATGTTGAACAGCTAGTTTGAGATAACTGTCAAAATTAACAATAGCGAGATCCACGTTCTCCGGTGTGCTAAGCGGAATATTTTCTGTGCAATGGGCACTCAGATATTTTTTATATTTTAACCAATTTATTTGTGAGGCTGATGTCGATAAGTAACCAGACGGAGATACGATTCTATTTGGATTCATTATAGTAACAATTGTAGGTGTGTGATCTGAAGATAATTCTAGGGACGCTTCCACATGAATCGTGTCCATGGGGATGTTATTAACCACGCAAAAATCTATGACATCTGAAACTTTTTGCTGATCAGTAGGCCAATATGTTGGTTGTCCGCTCGCGACCACATTTAGGTCCATTTTACAAATTGTGTTAAACAAAACACGACCCTTAGGTGTAATAAGTCGTGACCCCCAGAAAGTGTGTTTAGCGTTATAATCGCCAGCAGCCAGGAAGCAGGGTCCTAATGATTTGAAATATTTATTATATTGGCTTTCTGATATTGAAAATCTAGGTGGGGAGTATAATGATGAAATTACTATGTTTCGAGATAATTCCTCAACGCAAATGCTCGTTGCTTGGAGATAATCTTTACGATGATCGCACATTAGGTAGTGTTTTACTCGGTTTTTTATCAAAATGGCAGAACCTCCACAAGCTCTACATCGAGGGTCCTTGGTATCATATAATATATAACCATTGACTTGAAACGTGTTTCTTGAGGTGCAGAAAATGATTATAAAAAGTAAAAATAATACTGAAGTAATTAGTATTGTGGTTACTTTATTGAACTGTTTATGGTTTTTAATCCAAATTTTTAATATTTTATTCAGGCTAAAGTTCATTTAATTTAATTTTTATTAAATTATTTTTATGAAGAAAAGAATTTTACAACAAGAAATTAATTAAATTTTATTGATAATTTTTCATTCTTGACTGACCCATGTTTTCACGGACAGGTTGCCCTGACATGTTTCGATTGTAACCACACAATCCCCTCAAAGGGGTTCGCCGTTTTAACACTCTCCGCCATCGAAGGCAGCAGACAGTCAATAGCCAAACACCAATCTTCAAACCAAATTGGTAGATCGAAATTTGTTTTTTGAATGATTATATATATATATATTAAATGATTTACAATTTTATTTGATTTACATATTCCTCCTTACTTCTGTTTTTCATACTTTTTGTCAAGAATTCTTATTGAAGTCCAAAGTATATTTTTCACATAACTAATTTTTTGTTTACATTATTCCTTCAAGTTGTGCTTATAAAAAGGTTAACGAAAAAAAGAAAGACAGAAACATAAAAAACAGAAAAAAGTTCTTGACAAAAAGTATGAAAAGCAGAAGTAGGGAGGAACATGCAAATCAATTAAAATTAATAAATTTAATTAAAGGGATTTTATAGGGGCATGCGCCAACAGATTTCTGGCAACACTGGTTTTAACACAAACGTGGTGCTGTTCGTTTGTTTTTATTTTGCTGAGGAATTTTACGTTTTTATTAATTCTTCTGCTACCAAAATGTTGTTTTATGACTGCTTAAATGTTATTAACATACTACTTCAATGTTATTCTAAAACTGCTTAATGTTATAAAACAACTACCTATATGTTATTTTTTTGCTACTTTAAATACTAGGGTATCTGCTCCTTCTATAACTACTAAAGTAGGTAGTAGTACACATTTTCAAAATAAAACTTCTTTTACTGCTACCAAAATTTAAAGGTAGCGTGAGCAGTAAAAAAAAAATTACTACGCTACTCCAATTTTTTTTCTTTTTGCGTTACTACTAAAACTACCGCTATCATAATGTGACGGTAGCGGTTGTAATAGTAAATGAACGACTACAAGTTTTTAACATTTTTTAACTAGACTATTTTGGGTTTTTTTATTACTACAGCTACTTGGAGTCAAGTTTTTTAAACACTGGTGTAGTTCAAGCCTTTTTAAATATTTTACTGCGTATTTTGTAATCATAGTTTTTACCAATGGCACGTTGAGATCCTTGTGGATATTCGGGTTTTTAACATACCAGGGAGCAGCTGTGATTATTTGAAGAAGATTATTTTGACGCCTTTGAATTTTTTCGATATTAAACGCTGAGGCAGTGCCCCATAATTAAATACCGTAGCACACATTCTATACAGGTGATAGCGAAACATAAATCAATTTTTGCCAGACATGGGATTCCTACTATTTTAATTTCGGATAACGGGCCGCCTTTCAATTCAAAGGATTTTAGACAATTTTGTATTGACTGGGGCAGTATTACATCGAGTCCATATTTACCTCGTTCTAATAGTCTTGCGGAAAGATCCATTCACACAATTAAGAATATTTTAAATAAAGGCAGGGATTCTGGTACAGATCCATATAAAGCTTTTTTACAGCATCGAAAAACACCAAAAATGGTTGCCAAGTCCTTCTGAGTTGCTAATGAGCATTAAATTACCTACGAAATTGCCTTCGTTTTCGAATGATTTAAAGCCGAAATTAGTAAATCCGAAAGAGGTAAGCGAACAATTTAGAAGAAAACAATTAAATGTTTCTCGGAATTACAATAAGAATTCAGTTAATATGAAACCAATTGAGGTAAATGAACAGTTTATATTAAGAAAAATCCAACATCAATATGGTTCAGAGGCAAAATCATCGGAAAATGTAGCCTAGATCATTTTTGGTAAGTGATGAAAATGGTGTGGTTTATAGAAGAAACAGACAACACATTATGAAAATAGGTCAAAAATTGGATAATTTGGCAAGGGGGAAAAGGGAAGAACAGGATTCTGATAGTGATAGGAATGTTTACTATGATTTTGGTGTAAGGGGTGACCTCTTAACAGTAACTTGGTAGTAAATAATGAAAATGTTAAGACTGATCGTGATAGTGAAAACGTTAGTGCGAATCGAAGTAATAAAAATGATAATGTTAGAAACTATTAAAATCTTAACGATGAAATTAATACTAATAGGAACGATAACGATATGTATACCTCGAAATATGTCAGAAAAATAATCCCATCCAATAGGATAAATGTATGAAGTGTTCTTATGTATCTTTAATTTTGTAAATTTTGTATCTTTATAAAAAAAGGATGATGTTATGGTAACCACTCTAATAGTATTTATTAAGCCCTTTATGGCAACCCTTAAATGTATTTAATGTAACCAATTATTATAAGTAACCATAAGTACTACTGTAAACGATGATATTAAGTTTTATACAGGGTGTCTGGTAGCAGATTTATATTTTCAAACTTAAATAAAAAACGTAATAATTGACACAGTTTTATTCAGAGCATTGATCGAAAGAATGGAAATGCGGATTTTATTTTTAAAGAGTATCCAGATGTCTTCCGTCGAGTTGAACACACTGTTCAACTCGGAGCCTTGTATTCTGCGCCGCACGCTGCAGTTAACTTGGTTCAATTGAGTTGATTTCTCGATGAATATTTTTCCTTTAAAGTCAGAAGAGATTGTCATTATAAAACCTCTATTTGAGGTAGCTTGGGCGACCTCCGGTTGCCAATGGGATGTCCCCAAAGCGACTGATCAATTTTTGGGAGAAAATTTCCCGAATCAAATTCATCGAAGCTCTGGCTGTGTGTGCAGTCGCCTCATCCTGTTGAAACCACGTGTGTAAAGAGTACAATGGATGAGCTCGTCGCCTGGCCTCGAGAATTTTCGAAAAAATGGTCCAATTATCTCATGCGTGGATAAGGCACACCAAACAGTTACCCTGGGGCAATACAATCGATTTTGATGTTTTAATCGAGGGTTGCGGGTTCTTGGAATACCAGTAATGGTAGTTTTGCTTGTTGACGTGGCCGCTTAATTGAAAATGAGCCTCGTCGCTCCAAAAAATGGGATTTACAGTGCGAAAACTCTCCAACATCGTTTCACAAAAATTTTTGGGCAAATCAAAGTCACTTTCTCTCAGTTCAGGAACGATTTGAATTTTAAAAGGATGGAACTCTAGATCCTTTTTTAAAATCTCACGAATAATCGCTCTAGGAAAACCCAGAAAGTCGCGGATTTTCACGTAAACTGCTTTCAATCAGTTCAATGTTTTCGGGAGTCCTTGAAGATCGACTGGGCCCTGGCCGTGGGACATTCATAGCCGAAGCAGTTGCACGGAATCTCTGCACCCACGAACGAATTAAATTTACACTCGGCCTATCACGTATCCTCCGAATACCTAGCTTTGAACAAAATTGTCGAAGAGCAATTACGTAAGAATCATTACTCTTAAAAAATGTCTTTACAGCGAACGCGCAATGCTCACTCGACCACTGCGACATCGTGGCTGACAAATCCGCACAATCGATAATTCCAACGGCGCCACCCTCCCTCCGCACCGTTTATTACTTTTTTAAATAATCGTATTTAAAAATATAAATTTGCCACCAGACACCATGAAAACCCGTTGAACGAACATTTGCTTGTTCGAGAAAGTTATGAACAAAAAAAGTTGGTAAAAGAAAAGGAAAATGAATGATAATTAATCGTTTTAATACAGCATTAACAAGGAAATTAATAAAAGAAAAAAAAAGGAAAAAATGCCCTTAAAGAAAAAATTTTAAAACGTTTTATGAAAGGGATTTGCAAATTAGTTTTCGGTGTACAACAAAAAGTTGAAAACGATTTCAGTTTAGTGTTAAAAGGCAAAATGAGTTTGAGTTAATGTTTCCGGGAGTCTTTGCTTAACTCTAAGGTTGCAATGTAGTAATGACTAAATAATTTTAAATCTATTCAAAGTCTACAAAAGAAAACGATAATCTATATACGTATGTATATAAAAATTAAATATGTTTGTCTGTTTGCTGGTTGGCTTATAGACTCCTAAACGACTAAACTGATTTTCCTGAAATTTTTACAGTAACATCACATGAGCTCCAAAAAATAAAATATGCTACTTATTTTTCGATAGGCGCAGGGGAAGTGGTACCCCCCATGGGATACCAATATTAAGTTTTCGATATATTAAGAGCCGCTGCAACCATTTTCTTGAATTTTTTGTAGAAGGATCTTCTGAGCACCGAAAGTAAGATAGCTGCAGGAGAAGTGCTACCCCCATAGGACGCCAAAGTTTAATATCGCATATCTTAAGAACTGTTATAGTGAGAATTTTCAAACTTGGTAGGAATCACTCTTATGGAAAACTACACTTTTAAAAATATACTAAATAAAGGGGGTAGTAGCAGGGGGAGCAATACCCCAATATAGGAAGCATATATTTAATATCGAGTAACTGAAGAACTATTACAGCGAGAGTCTTCAAATGTGGTTGAAGCCACTATTATGGTTAACTATAAATTCCAAAATAAAAATGGACGGGGTAGACGAAGGAGGAGCAATACCCTCCATAGGACGAAAATATTAAATACTTCATATCTGAAGACAAAAGTCTTCAAGCTTTGTAGGACCCACTCTTATGGTCAACTAAACCTTTCAAAATAAAAATATCATATATAAATGAAAAAGCGTATGTTTGTTTGTTCTCTACAGACTTCTAAGCTATTGAGCCGATTTTCCTGAAAGTTTCACAGTAATTTCCTGATTACCCGGCGCTTAACATAGGCTATTAATTTATTTTAATCAAGTAGGCGTGGCACCAACCATACAATAAAAAAATGTATGACCTTATATCTGGAGGATGGTTACAGTAAGAGTTTTCCAATATAAAACACATAACTTCGTTATCAATACACGACATCTGCCAAAAAGTCGGCTAGACACTTGAATCATTCAAATTTAGTCCAAGATGCTTTGCTTTTTAAAAAAATCTTATCAATTTTATTTCGATGGGGGTAGTAAAGCGCACCAGGTTAAGCTACTTAATTATATTTCTTTTAATAATTTATTAACAGATAAGCTTAATTGATTCGAGAAAAAAGGAGAAGAAAGAACCAAATCAAGATAAATTAAGAGAATAAGAAAAACAAAAGAAACGCTAAATTAAAATTTGTTTGTTAATGTATTATTAAGAAATAAATAGCAATAGCTCAATCAAAGAAAATAAGAACAAAATAAGAGAAGCGTTAAAGTAAAATTAATTTGTCAATGATTTATTAATAAATAAATTAACAAGAGCTAAAACAAATAAATACAAGTATATATTCGATACTTTTATAGAACTACCAAGTATTTTTGGTATCGATATTTACCAAACGAGTACCAAGTAGTATCGGTCAAAAATACTCGGTATCGGCCAAAAGTAATCGTTTCACTTTGGTATTGAAATTGTTTTAAGAAGCCTTATTAAAAAGTTAAAAACCAAATTATACGCCTGTGTTCCACATTCGTCAAATTAAAGAAAAGTGAAAACTCCACTTAGTTTGTGTTCTTAAAATCGTAAAAGTGAAATGAAAAGTAATTTTTCATTTCCAGTTTGTTTCAAGAGGAATTTTTGTGTTATACAAAGCATTTTCAGTGCAAAAAAAGTACATTCAAATCGAAAGCAAACAGACGCGTTTGGTAAAATATTAGTTTTTCTAGCTTTTTTTTATATATTTGTTGCAAAAATTATAAAATGCAAGTAAATTAATAAAATTTTGTACGTAAATTTTATTATGGTGAGTTTATATCGGAACAAGAAGAGGCGTAGCTTACGTTCATGAAAAAAACCTTGGATTAACTTAAGGATTTTATAAGGGTGATAGGGCGGTGTGGGATCAGCTATCAAAAGGTAGTAGCAAGAGAACTAACTTCCATAGCTCCTTCAGAAAAATATCCTTCTGCTTGAAAAAAAGGTTTGGGCTGATGGAAAAGCCTGCATTCGCGAAAAATTGTCCGAGAACAGGGCGGATACGTCAGCATCTGTTGTAATTCCAAACAATAAACAGTACATTTCATCTAAATCAGCTGCAAAGCTTTGCGGTCTTTTTAGAGCTTTCGAGGGTTTAAAAGGTGTACGATCATTCGGCGTTTCTAGAAAAGAGACAAATCAGCCTATTGAATTGGAAAACTTACATGCCAATAGTTTCGAAGATACATTTTTAGATGAAACGTCAGATGAAGTTGCAGATCCCAAATAAAAAGTAAGATGTTTGGAATACAACATAATTTACATGATTTTTTGAAGACCAAAATTACAACAAATGAAAAAAATTTTAAAATTTTGTAGGAGGTCGGTAACATATTTAAATATATGTCAAGAGAGAGCTCACGCTACCTTTAAAGTTTGGTAGCAGTAAAAGAAGTTTTATTTTGAAAATTTGTACCACTACCTACTTTAGTAGTTATAGAAGGAGCAGATACCCTAGTATTTAAATTAGCAAAAAAAATAACATTTAGGTAGTTGTTTTATAACATTAAGCAGTTTTAGAATAACATGGAAGTAGTATGTTAATAACATTTAAGCAGTCATAAAACAACATTTTGGTAGCAGAAGAATTAATAAAAACGTAAAATTCCTTAGCAAAATAAAAACAAACGAACAGCAGTTGTGTGTTAAAATCAGTGTTGCCAGAAATCTTTTGGCTAATGCCCCTTTAAAAGCCCTTTAATTTAATTTATTAATTTTAATTGATTTACATGTTCCTCCTTACTTCTGTTTTTCATACTTTTTGTCAAGATTTTTTTCTGTTTTTTTCATGTTTTTGTCTTTCTTTTACTCGTTGACCTTTTTATAAGCGCAACTTGAAGGAATAATGTAAACAGAGAGCTTGTTCCTTAAGCCTATAGTACACGGCATGTAAAAATACACATGCGCATGTAGTTCTGACGTAATTTTGACGTCAATGCAAAGCCACAATAAACATTGCGTGTTGTGTGATGACGTCAAAATTACGTCAGAACCACATGCGCATGTGTCTTTTTACATGCCGTGTACTATAGACTTTAGTTGTTTAACAATTAGTATTGTGAAAAATGTACTTTGGACTTCAAGAAGAATTCTTGACTAAAAGTATGAAAAACAGAAGTAAGAACGAATATGTAAATCAAATAAAATTGTAAATCATTTAATATATATATATATAATCATTCAAAAAACAAATTTCGATCTACCAATTTGGTTTGAAGATTGTTGTTTGGCTATTGACTGCCTGCTGCCTTCGATGGCGGGGAGTGTTAAAACGGCGAACGCCTTTGAGGAGATTTTGTGGTTACAATCGAAACCTGTCAGGGCAACCTGTCCGTAAAAACATGGGTTCAATTCCCAGCTCAGTCAAGAATGAATAATTATCAATAAATTTTAATTCATTTCATGTTGTTAAATTAATTTCTTCATAAAAATAATTTAATGAAAATTAAATTTAACGTACTTTAGCCTGAATAAAAAATTAAAAGTTTGGATTAAAAACCATAAACAGTTCAATATAATAACCACAATACTAATTATTTCAGTATTATTTTTACTTTTTATAATCAGTACCGCTATCGCGAACCCGTTTGCCAGTAAACGGCTCGACAAGTTATTGTTTTTAGCAAGTACATCAAAGACTGAATTTTTTCATAAATGTTAAAATCATATAACACATTTAGGTGATTCACAAGGTAGTTATAAAGTTGTAAAGTCATATGCCTTAAAATAATTACAAGAAATATATATGACTGCTGTGGGCAACCGCTTATAAATTAGATTTCTACTGTACAGTTATGACGAATCAATGAACACAGCATTAACATTTTTATTTTGCTTGAAACACAACAACATTTTTTTAAACAATTGTAAAATATTATTTAGGACATTATGACGATATGACTTGATAGCACACCTTGTGAATCAACCAAATATATATTTGATCTAATATGTGACATTTTTTTAAAAATACTTAAATATATAAAAAGGTATACATATAGGGGATTTCATGTCAAGTGACCCAACTTTTGAAATCGATAGTTTCTGATTTGGATGAAATTTGCACCAATGTTAGTCCTATTGGATATTAGTTTATACACAGAATTTTTGAAATTTTTTAAAATTTTCAACAAGATACAAATTAGATAGATATTTCTTCAAAGAAAACATTTTTTAAAATTTTTTTTAATTAAAAACTTTATTTTTATTTTTTTTAAATGCGTACTTTTTTTTTGGTTCAAAAAAAAGCTCAGGTCTTTTCCTTTAAGGTTGTTTTGGTCGCTTAGTGGGATGCAATTGGGATATGTATAAAAAAAAAATAATTTCTAACTCAAGCGAGGGGTTTTCTATGTTTAGCATATGCCCAATTTTGAATTTTTTCCTATTTGTGTGTAAGGGTTTCTAAAACCTTAAAAATAAAACTTTTGTTGAGAAACAAGACAAATTAACCTCTCTGACGGTATGTAACATACCTAACTAGCATTTCATACCTTCGATACTGTAATACCCACAATATGTTAATTTCAGGAATAAAATCACTAATAAAATCACTATTTTCCTATAGAAATGTTGACAAATGTAGAGAAATACCAGGCTGTGCATTACGGGGGCTCTTTGAACCACTCTAACCGATGCGCTGGTTATTATTCGCCTACTACCACTGAATCCGGGGAGAAGATAATTTGCCTAAAATGAAACCAACAGTTAAGTGGAAATAACTGCGGACACTGCGGAGTTATGAACACGACAACCTCGAAATGGAGAATTAATCACACCTCCCCAGTTTTGGTTCACGATCGTCGTTACAGTGCTTGGTAGAAGGAGAGGCGTGAACTTCTTTACGGATGGCTTTAAGGCACGAGAAGAGTGGGCTCCAGAGCAACTCAGCCTCAATTTATCGCGAAGGCGTCCGGATTACTGTAGCGTTTTTCAGACGGAGATACTTGGGATCAAGGAAGCTTTAGACTGGCTCAGACTATCTGTTCTGTCGATGACTGCTGTGGTTATTTACACTGATAATCGTACCGCCGTTATGGCCTTGCATTATCCATCCCTGAGGACAAGAACAGCCATTGACTGCGGCTCAGAATTATATTGGTCTCAGGGCACAGGAACATACTGGGGAAACTAAAGGCGGATGAGCTTGCTAGACTTGGCACTACCCTAAGACCGGTATTCACTATCCTACACAATCGTACGATTCATTCAAACAAAAATCTGACAGAACTCTATCCGACATAAATAAATGCATACAAAATCTGCTGTCAACGCCACACTTTCCCACAACAAAGATGCAAACTCAAATGACTCAGCTACTTTACAAGAAAATGCAACTCTGATTGCATATAATGTATCATTTTATGGTCACTCAATTAATTTTTAAGCGACACTATCATACTTTATGAGCACACACGATTTTTCGACAAATCGAACGACTGAATAGGATAGTATATCGCCGTTTTTAGGGCTTCCACTGGATATGGAAGGCGTGGGGGTAACTCTGCTTACCTGCAAACTCGAACTTCTGCAATCGACTTGCGATATTGCTAATGACATATGGGTCGCTAACACTGAAGGTAGGATTGTCGGGTCATTGTGGCCCCGCATGAATGACGGACGTACCATGTCTCTACTATCGATGACTTAAAAGGATGTATCACTATTGGTATCTGTTGTCACAGGATGCCATCTTATTAATGGGCGAGCCGGTCACTATCTGCGAGCCGGTCACTATGATTACTGCCACAACTGTGACAATGATAATGAGAAGGAGGACATAGAACACCTTCCCTATCACTGTCCTGCACTGCCGATACGGCGATTAGCTGAAATGGGATCCGCCACCTTTGACGGATTGTATGATATCTCTGGCGTTGAACTAGAGCTCATTTAAAGCTTCGTTAGCAGTTCGGGTTGGTTCAACGGTGGGGGTTCTGTTTAGTGGTACTCCATGGTATCAGAATGGATCATTGGGCTTATTAAAATTTTTATAAAAATTTTTTCCAAGAAAATTTCGATTATTTTCGTTTTAAAACAGTACTGGTCTGCTGTTTTTTTGGATGTTAAACAAGCCTTCGACAGAGTATGGCATGTAGGTCTTTTATATAAACTAAAAATGCTTATCCCTGCACCATTCCTTTTTGTCCTCAAATCCTACATACAAAATCGTTACTTTTATGTAAAAGTAAAAGACGAAATTTCCAATATTTGTGATATAAAAGCTGGTATTCCGCAGGGAAGCGTACTGAGCCCAGTTTTATATACATTATATACCTCTGATATACCATCTAATGAAAATGTTACTATTGCTACGTATGCGGATGACACAGCCTTAATGGCAAGTAATTTTTCCTCAATAGAGGCCTCAAACCAGGTTCAAAATCACCTGGACAAATTATCGAACTGGTTTAAAAGAATATTTCAATAAATACAGAAAAGTCTAATTACATTACTTATACATTAAGAAAGGGCATTTCTCCTCCTATTTTCCTAAACAATGAAGAAATTCCAAGAACCGATTGTGTGAAATATCTTGGCATGCATATTGATAAAAGGCTGACGTGGAAGCAACACATAAAAGCAAAAAGGGACTACCTAAATATTAAAACAAAGCGAATGTATTGGCTGCTCGGTCAAAAATCAGAACTTAGCTTAGAAAACAAAGTATTTTTATACAAAACAATTTTAAAACCGATATGGACATACGGAATCCAATTGTGGGGCACCGCTAGCAATTCGAACATAGAAATACTTCAACGATGGTTTGTAACTAACGAAACGATTCACAGAGATTTATTTATACCAAAGATTAAAAATGAAATAAACGTGTACAGCTCGAGGTACTTTGAAAGACTAAGTAACCATCCTAACCCCCTTGCTATTAGTTTACTAGATGATAGCGAGGAAGTACATAGGCTAAAAAGGCTTCACGTGCTTGACCTTCCGTTCAGAAAATATGCTTGTAAATATTTAAAATAGTTACTGTAAATATGTAAATATAGAGAACAAAATTGTATACATATAAACAATTGCATACTTATAATTGTACTCAGGGTAAAGAGCACTTATGTAAATATGTTTTAACCTTAATATAGGTTAAAACTCATGTGCATATTTATTTTTAATTAATTTGCTTATTATTGCAAAATAGATTGCAAATAAAAATTACATGAAAAAAAAAAATTTCCGTTTTAATATAATCCTATTTTTTTTTCAACGTCGTACACACACAAAACGGCCATTTATGACAAATTTTGAAAACATCATACATCTTTTGTAGGCCATATCCTTTTTTAAATTCTCATGGTTCCTTAGTAAAATACTTAATTCATTTGACTCATGTTTATAAAATACAGTACAACTTCGACATTTCGGACAATTTAAAATTTTTACCTCTACAATCCGGATAAATTTTTTAAAATCCGGGGATTTCCCGTTTTTAACTCGCATGTTTTGTTATTCATACTTTGATTTACATTTTGCACTATCATTACTTCAGTTTCGGTTCATTCTTTCGCAAGCGTGTTTGTCTTATTTCATTCCAAGTGCCATGTTTTTAAATAATAAACGCAAACATAAAACACTAAGGGAAAAGTGTGATATTTTACAAAGTCTTGATGAGGGATAAACTAAATCCTAAATCAACGATTTGCGACATTAAAAAAAATAAGGAGAAGATAAAACAATTTATCTCGAATACCTATAATGGACCCGGTAACATTTGAACCAAAATAATGTAATATACCATTTTTGTAATATAATTTTTTTTTTAGGAAATAGAAAAGTTATGAAAAAATCAGAAAATCCACAGTTAGGGAAGCGCTTTACACATGGTTTTTGTAGCAAAGAAACAATCATATCCCGATTTCCTCAGAAATTTTAAAAGCAAAGGATAAATTCTTTCATGTAAAGATGACAGGGAAGGACGATTTTTCAGCGAGCTCAGGCTGGCTAGATAAATTTAAGTTACGGCATGGTATTCGCTATCTAAAAATTTGAGGTGAAAAAGTTTCCAGCGATGAAAGCGTCGTAGAGCCTTTTAAAAAAAAGTTTGCTGACATTGTTGCTGAGATGGATTTGAGTGAAGAGCAAGTTTATAATGCAGACGAATCTTCTGCTTTCTGGAGAGTGTTGCCTGGTAACACATGGGTGCACACAAAGGAAAAGTCAGCCCCAGGGAGAAAAATTTCCAAAGATCGTGTGACATTTATGCCATGCTCAAATGCTGCAGGAACACATAAGCTGCCTCTTTTGGTTATTGGCAAATCTACTAATCCAAGCGCCTTTAAAGGTTATAAGATTCCAGTGGTATATAAAGCAACTAATAAAGGATGGATGTCAACGTCCCTTTTCTTTGACTGGTTCAAAAACCATTTTATTCCAGAAGTCAAAGGGTTTCTAACACAGGTTAACAGACCACTTAAAGCATTATTGATATTAGATAATGCTCCTTCACATCCTAAAGCGGATGAAATAAATTTTGACCCAAATTGTAAAGTTCTGTTTTTACCACCAAATTGCACAGCAATCTTACAGCCAATGGATCAAAATTTAATACAAAACGTAAAGGTTACTTACAGAAAACAATTACTGGAACATATTTTATCAGCAATTGATGATGATGATGTCGACGTTGTTAAAGTTTTAAAAATGTTTAACCTTAAAAATGATGTTTATTTATTGGACTTAGCATGGCAAGGCATTAGTGAAAAAAATATTCAGAAAAGCTGGTCTGCATTGTGGCCAAGGACTGCATCGTGCTGGGATGATGAAGATATGATACCGCTTCAGGTTCAGCGTCATGAACTACAGTCTGATGGCATGAGTCATGACATGAAATCCTTCCAAAATATGATTGGAGCTATGAATTTTAGTAATGACATAACTGAAGAAGATATCAATGATTTTGGGCAACTGGTGCAAATGAATTTTCATTAGATTTTTCCGATGAAGAAATAATACAACATGCTAAACGAAATGAATCGTCGGTGCTACTTACGGAATCTGAAGACGACTTTGTAGTAATGGATGCAAAAACAAAGATCTCTAATGCAGATGCAAGGAAATCATTTTCAATTTGCGTTCAGTGGGCTGATGAGAATAATTTGGATATACAGGATATTCTATTTTTAAAGAGACTAGAGCAAAAAGTACAAATCAACCACCTCAACAAAGTTAGACAGCACAAAATAACTTCGTTTTTTTTATAAACCATAGTATGTATGTACTTAGGTATAAATATATGTATGTATTTAATTTACTTAGATTATTTTAATAATTTAATATAATAAATTAATGTTTTTTTAATAAATCATAGTACAATGCATGTACGTGCATAAAATTTAATTCACTTAGATCATTTAAACATTTTCACCTACTATAGTCCGGATAATCCGAACGAGCCTAAAACTATATGTGTCCGGATTGTCGAAGTTGCACTGTATGTGTGAGAAATTTCCCACGAACAGATCTCTTCTTGCTGGCTTTTTGTGACAAAACTTTTAATCTGGTTGTTAATTTCTCCAGGAGTAAAAGAAAATAAACGATTCCATAGAAGTGTTATGTCATATTTGTAACAAGTTTTATACATTTAACTTAATTTTAAAGTCCTTTATTCTAAAAAGAAGGGGTAAGATTAAACAATAGACTGATTTTGTTAAACATTATCTCATTTTGATTGGACCGTATACTATGAAAACAGTAGTTAAATGGTGACATCTGTGCCGGGTTCTACATGACTAATTTTCCCATTTAGGTATTTACCATTAAAACTACAGTCCTTAATTAATGTATCCACTTAAGTTTGAAACTTTGAAATTATCACAAATTAACACGGTCATATAATATGACAATTAACAACAATACTCGTCACCACATACATTTTTAATCATTTTAGTGGGCTAAAGAAATTGACAATAATTAATGGAGTATTTCAAGAGACATTTAATGGTTCTGACAAAAACAAACATTAATATTTACATGACAACATTCTGAAGTACTTCATGTTCTTACTGACATTCCTTTTTGTTTTTATTAATGTGCATAAAAGTAGGCACAGTGGTGACAAATGGGCAAACCAAATAAACACATTTACCTGACAACACTTTTGCATGCATACTTAAGTACTTATTTGTATTTATTAAGTCCCCTTTTAGACAGACAAAGTTTACTTTGACAAAGTTTATTGAATTCTCTTTTAAACCTTGTTGCGTGTTTAGACACACAAAGTTTAATTTAGCAAAATGATGATTTTATCATATTTTTCTTTTAGAAATTATGATTTTTACTTTAAGTTTGCTTGCACAAAATACAAAATTTTAAAACTGTAACAGCCTTAACCCTTACTTTAGTTTGCTGACGTGGAATGTTCGGGATAATAAAAAATCACATGCAACTTGGTTAATTTAATATACAGAGTAACTTTATTTAATGCTTCTTCTTAACTTATTCTTAACTCAACTTCAGATGATTACATATTATAATAAAGTGTTGCCACTTAAGTATGTTTTATTCAATAGATTTCAAACTTCAATATACTACAAAAACAATGAAGTTTTTTTTATCAGCTTGTTGGATATTGGTTTTGCACACTTTTGAATCCATATTAAATATTAAAAAAAGCATCTTAGATTAACGGTTGTTAATTTTGAGAATATTGATGAAAAAAAAATGTTTGTGAAAAGAAAAAACGAATTTTTATAAAGTTTCATATATTGATAGAGTATCCACTCGATGAATAACTATTATAAAGACAATATTAGTAATATTCAACATGATCCAAAAAAGTGTTGGAGGTTTTTGGATGAGAGTTTGGGTCGAAATGAAAAACAGCAAGTGAGTTTAGTGAACTCTGATGGACGTTAAATTATGGATGATACCACCAAATGTAATTTATTAAATCAGTATTTTATTCAAGCACCCAAATCTATTAAACAACAAATTAATAGCTCTCCGTTAGATTTGTGTAATAGTCTTCGTACTCTCAATCGGCATAATGGTACTTTTCATTTCCAATACTCAACAATTGAAGAAATCTTATTGATAATGTCTGAACTTTCGATTAACAAAAGCCCTGGGCCCTATTCCACAAAACAACTTATCAACTTTTCACTTTGCACTTATCAAATTTTCAATTTACAAAACTTTCTGTTCCTCAGAACTGTACAATTTGATAAGTGATAAGTTGAAATTGATAAGTGTAGTTTGCAAAGTCTTTGCATTTTTTATACTCTCTTTGCAATTTCTGTTCCATGTACGTTCTCTTGTGCAAAGTGCAAAGATAATATTGAAAAGTGTAATTTGCAAAAACTTTGCAAATAATTATGCTGCTTCGTTCCACAAAAACTGTAAATTCTGTTTTTGCAAAGCAAATTTTGGTAAGTTTGTCTAAAATTTGCAAGGTAAACGATTGCTTTGCAAATTCATATTGTTATAACTAGTGAAGCTTTCAAAATGTTAAGATGTGTTATAAGAAGAAATTATAGAGATCGAATTAATTTTTTGGGACTACAAAAGTTTTATTTTAAAGAGTGCTTCCGTTTAAATTAAATCCAAGTTGATTTAATTTTAAATACAATTGGGGAAAAACTAGAGCACAATACACAGCGCAGTAATGCTTTGTCGGCGCAAAATCAACTGCTTCTGTGCTTGCATTGATTCGAAAATTGTTGCCGGTACCATGGAGTTGCAGCTATGAAAAGTGTTGCAAAATCAACAGTTTGCAGAATCATCCATTGAGTTGTCGACATTTAAATAGACGTTTTATTTCAAAACACAGTGCCCCAGGCAGCCTGTTTAGCTAATTTATTAACCTTTAAAATGATATATAAACTTAAATATGTTCTAAATATAATACATACATATGTATTTATTTGACCCTTTTTCGTTTGATTGTATAATAAAATTTTCGAGCTTGAGGACATATTTTTTATATAAAAATGTTTATTTTTTTTTGTATCCAAAATTTCGACGCTGCTTTGTCTTCCTTCTTCAGGGTTTTATTCTTTCTTTATTATTTAACAAATTTAACAATATATACATATATCACAAAGGGAGATTCAATTGCGTTTTCTTGACAAAATACTAGAGAAAATGATATAAAATTTTTACAGTGGATAGATATGGACACTGTACATCGATTTCTTGCAAAAAGTGAAAATTGAATAATTTTGAGTTGACCCTGTTTAAAGTGCGATATGTATGTATGTATATCAAAATATCAAATTAAAAAATTATCCGAAATTTGGATAAAATAATTTAAAACATTGACCTTCAGCTCTATGCATATGTTCTAAATTTTTACAATAATATTTAACATTTTATATTTTTCGAATTTATTCTATGAGCTAAATTTTCAGTTATGAACTATTACAAAAAGCTTTATAAAATACATAACTGAATATTTAGCTCATAGAATAAATTCGAAATATGCAGTTGTGAATGTTATAAGTAATATATGTAATGGATTAGATCAAGGATTCAATGGAGTAGCGAGCATATTTTATGACTTTTCGAAGGCTTTTGATCTCGTGGATCATGAAATATTGATTTGCAAACTGCAGTACTATGGTATAATGGGTGGAGCAATAAACCTCTTCATAAGTTATTTATACAACAGGAAAAAATATGTAGAGTTAAATGATTGCAAAAGTTTTCTTGGTGTGTTAGAAAATGGAGTACCCCAAGGTAGTGTTCTGGGTCCACTTTTATTCGTAATATATATCAATGACATTATGAATCTTCAACTTTATGGAAAGCTGTATATGTACGCTAATGACATCTCACTTTTTTTACCCATATAAACATGAAGCGGCTTTAAAACTGTATATGGAGAGAGATGCTTCCTTAATTTTTGAATATTCCAGACTGAATAAATTGATTATTAACACAAAAAGACCAAACTTGTAAGATTTAAACCTCGCTCAACTAATGATGCTGGTAGTTTTAGTATATTTGTAAATGGCCAAGAAATATTTGAAAGGCAGTCAGTTAAGTATTTGGGATTGCACTTACAAAGTAATTTATCATTGAATCTACATATCCAGGAGTTAAGATCAAAAATATCACCAGCTGTGGGATTGTTATATAAGTTTAAAAATAAATTTGATCAGCAAACGAAGTTACTTCTCTATCAAGCATTAATGCCGAGTCACATAAATTATTTATTGATAATATATGGCAGTAAAAATAGTACTGATCTGAAATCTTTGCAGAGAGTACAAATAGAGCTTTAAAAGTTGGCTGTGGGAAAAATCGCCCAAAGAAAAATGGCCCAAAAAAAGAAATGAAAAATCGCCCAAATGAAGAATCGCCCAACAGAACATGAAAAATGACCCAAAAAGTTATATATGAAATTTTGCCCAAAAGAAACGAAAAAGGGCCCAAAAAAAAAATGAAAAATGACCCAAAAAGCAAAAACGAATTTTTTCCCGGTGGCATGTTATGACGTCCAGTGTCATAGTGTCCATGGACGTTATGACACTCCAAAAAGTGTCATAGTGTCCATTGACACTGCGCTTACTAAAGCTTCTCAGCACAGCCGGCCTTCGGCCGGGCGCAAGGATTTTCTCCTCTATGGTATAACAAACACCGGCTTCGCTAACTAAAGCTTCTCTGCATAGTCGTCTTTCGTTTGGAAAAAAGGCAGATTTTAGAAGCTTTACTTAGCGAAGCCGGTGAAAAATCACCAAATTTAAAAAACGAAAAATCACCCAACAATAACGAAAAATAGCCCAAAAATTTTAGGTCACTTTTCATATGAATTTAGGCCCAATTTTACATGGAATTTTTTTTGACGATTTTTCATATCTTTTTTTGGGCCATTTTTCTTTGGGCGATTTTTCCCACAGCCTTCAAAGTTATTTACAATTTGCCATTGTTATACTCAACACTATCATTAAATAAAGATGTTACTAAAACAATTTTCCCTATTATCGGGCTTTATAAAATGAGAGTTTTAATGTTTGTTTTCAAATCCTTACAAAGTATTGGTCGTAATGCAATACATTTTACGAGGAATCAAAATAATTTCAATACCAGAAACGGTTCAAATCTTCGAGTTGCAAGATGCAGGCTAGAAACCACGAAACAGGGAATTCATTACATAGGTTCTCTAGAATTTAATAATTTACCACCAAATTTGAAAAACACGCAAAGAATTTCAATTTTCAAAGAAAATTTAAAAAAATATTTATTGCAAAATCTGGAAATGCTTATAATGTAGAAAATTATACATTTTTGTAACCTATTTTAATATTTTTAATACTGTAATTGATTGATTTATTATAAATTTATATCATATGCCAACTCGCCTCAATAATGTCTTCGGACGCTGAGGCATTTTAAATTGTTTGATGAAAATATACCCAGCAAAAACTTACATTGAAAAGTAATGAGTTAAAAATCTATTATAACTACTCTTCACTACTTATACATTTACATTTTACCTCATTATTTTAACACGCTGATGTCATTGGAGGCAAGTACTTACCACCCTCGCTTACAAATAGGGAGTTAAATAAGTCATTACCACATTCGCTTACAAATAGGGAGTAAAATATTCATAACCACGTACGCTTACAAATAGGTACTTTACATCAACAAAACTGAATTTGTCCCACAAATTGTGTTTTAAATTTAATTTACTTTCTAATGCAAAATTTTACTACCCTGTATTGAGGACATCAATTAAGTATTTAAATTTTTCATACACAGAAAAAAGTTTTTATCACTTAAAAAATAGTTCAAAAAGTATTTAAATTTAATTAATATGATAATTGAATCAATTATTTTTTTAGTTGAACGAAAATTTATAATATTATTTTGATTTAATTAATATTTAAGTTATTTGGAAATAAATGTTTAATTAAAATTTTAATTAAATATCAAAAAATATTAATTGACTTTTTCGTTTAAAATAAAATAATTAAAACTTGTAGAATTGTTGTTGGGAATTGTCAATATTTAATTAAATAAATTAACATATTGTTTGAAATGGCAAAGTCTTTTGATAATTTTTTTAATTAAAATTAATAATATCAGTTATTGAAAAAAATATTCACAATTTTAAGTAATCGATATAATCATTTTGGTAATAGGTGCAAAATTAACAAATTGTTTGCTTGATCCTATGAATTTGGAATGATATCAAATTTATCACAAATAGTTTTTCATTTATAAGAAATAAAAAAAAACTGTAAGAACAAATATGTATTAAAAAACAATTTGTATTAGATTTGAATAAATAAAACCTCAAATGCATTTTATTATGACTTAATTTTAAATTTCGTTAATCAGCTAATAATTAAGTGCTTATGTATCAGATTATATGCCAGTCATTACTAAACTACTTCTATGTTATGCAGATGGTATGCAGTTGTCACTGAAAAGTAAGTTGTTCAGTAATTGCAAGTGATTACCAAGTTTTTGCTGGGTAGTTAATAAACTATTAAAATTAAAAAAAAAAAAAAAAAAAAAAAATCGTTGTTCGATTAATCGAAGAAATTTTACGCCATTATTTGATCGAATAATTAAAATAGCCAATTTCAAATAACGAATAACTCGAACAAGTTTTGTCAATTAATCGATTAAAATTAATTTCTTAGAAAATGTTAGTTTTTTTTAATGTAAAAATATGTGATTTTTAAATTCTAGCTGAGTAAATAAAAACAGTTAAATAACATGTTGATATATTCTGTATCTATTGTGTTACACGTTTCTTTGGGCATTCTAGCGGGGAAAAGAAGGAGTACCTATGTCTTCTAGAAGGCCTCTTTTCTCATTCTTTTGGATGTACAAGGTCTGCTCACTACATTTCATACTCATCTTTTTACACACGTTGTCATAGCGGGGTAGGTTTCCGCTCTCTCTTCTTTCGCCAAAGATTCTGAAGGCATTAAAATTAACGGCTCTTGGGCCGAGGCCACGCAATGAGCAGTTAAGCGGCGAGCATCTGAGCGGTAAGCCGCAGAGCGCTGAGTTTGAGAGGCAACTGGCTTATTACTGCGCTTAATTTCTAAGCGGTTAGTTATTAAAATGCCATTGTCAAGACAGGTTTGTTTAATGTTATTAAGCGAAAATAATATTCACATGTATAAGAATTTAATGCGTTTAAGAAAAAAAAAGAACATTTGGTGTTCATCCTATAAATCAACCAAGGCGACATAGCGGCGAATTTAAGCATTAATATACAAATCTTCGCAAATTTCTGTGAAATCCTTTGATTTTCTGTTGCAAAAAAAAATCAAGCAAATCTCTCTAGCCGCTCTCACGTGATCCGATTACATACATGAACCATTTTATTTTAATATATGTAAAATCGGACAGTTTAGAGAAACATATTTTTTGATTTCCTTTAATTCCTACTGTTTCTTCTCAACAGCACATTTCAGCAAATTTTCAGATTTTTTTGGCTAATGGTTACAGCAGAGTACGGAGAGTGCTCGAATTAAACTCGCTCGCGAGCGAGTCCAATTCGAGCGAGTTTTATTTTCAACATTGAAAAGAATTATTCTTTACTGCTCGCGAGTTTAAAAAATAAAACTCGCGAGCGAGTTTTATTTTTGCGAGTTGAAAAATATTGCTCGCGAAAAGAATTCAAATTTTAAGAGTCAAAAATAAAACTCAACTCGCGAGTCGAGCTAAAAAGAATTGTTCGCGAGTTTTATTTTTGCGTATGAATTTTTTTTAACTAAAAATATATTTTTCCTGTTTATTTGTTTGTATGTGTGGATAAATGTGTGTATGTATGAATATTTCATCGAAACACAACACAGCATTAGCAAATGGATCAGAAGTAAGGTGGGAAAAGGTATTTATTGATACAGCAAATATTACGTTGTGACAAGTATAACTAACCATGAAGAAGAAATAGCAAAGAAAAGGATTCGTTTAAAAGAATGCAATCATGTTATACGTTTCGAAAATATAAAAAAGGCAGTTCATTAATTTCCCATGAATCGTAAACACTTCTATGTAAGTCACTAATGAACGCATACATTTTATTACACATCATTCAAAATTTAACATTTATACGTATTGCACATATATTTTAAATCACACTTATCTACCTGTTTATGAGCAGCATTCGCTTGTGTGCATTTTTTTAGTATAAACATTACTTTTACAACCCTTTCCCACACGTCTTGCCAGCCATTTTAACATAAACATTAATATAATAAGTTTTTCAGACCCATTGCACTGACATTTAAACACTCACTAGGGATCAAACAAACATATCAATGATCACATTTTCTATAAATAGTCGTGATTGTTTACTACCTGCTGATGTTTTCTATAAGAATCAACTAATTTGGTTGTCACAAGACAATTATGTGATGGCTTTTGCTACCCTAAAAAACTCTTAATTCATTTATAACACTGGTCTTCAAAAACAAATGTAAGTCTTTAAATAAAAACATATAAAATATAAAGATTTTGAAGCGGTTAATTTAAATCCGTTTGCAGTTTCAAATTTTTTTATGGGCTTGACTTATATTCCGCCCGAAATAAGGGCCGATTTTTATAAAAACACCAACAAATGATTATTAATAATATTTCCTTTAAGTCAAACGAATAACATTTTTTATATTTTCCACTGTTTCGGACATTTTCAGAAATTAGTGGCGATAAACTTTTTTTTTCAAGCAAAATTAGTACTATTTTTTGTTTTCAAAAATTTGTTAACAAATTTAGAACAATTTTTTTTATTATTTATCAGAAAGCCAGATATATTACGAATAAAATGAGCCATAAACCATGAAAATCGATTGACAAATGTTTATTTTATTTATAATTATTAAAGGCAGCTTTTATGAAAATAATATGTTACCAATCTCAAACACTTTTATTTAAGTCATTTAAGAACGCATACATTTTATTACACATCATTAAACATTTTGCAGGTTTACATATTTTTAAACAAGAAAACATTTATACATACAAACACACATACATTCTTATCAACATGGTTATGCCCAGCATTCATATGTGTGCATATGTTTTTATAACCCCTTCCTACACATTTGCCTGCCCTTCGTTTCTAAAAATTCATATGTATGTATATTTTTACTTCGCACAAGCAAACATTAATTTTTTTAAACGAGTTGCTCGATTTCAACTCGTATGCGCTCGTTTTCTGCTCGCATAAAATTTGTACTTACGAGTTGAAAAATAAAACTCGTAAGCACAAATTTTAAAACGAGTTGTTATCTGCTTACGAGTCGAGCACAAAAATCTTATGACTCGTAAAAAATTTGTGCTCGCGAGTTTAAAAATAAAACTCGCGAGCGCAAATTTTAAAATGAGAGAGTTGACTCGAATTGTGCTCGCGAGTAGAATTTTTTCCTACCCTGGGTTACAGAGATATATACTACGATTATACGTAGCATATTCGCAAATAAAAATTATTTGCGATTAACTAAATTACTGTTTATATGTCAATTTTCTTACAGAAAATTCTTATTTTTATGTGATGCCAAATGACAAATTTAATCATTTGTTAGCACTGTCTGTACACGCAGAGAAAAAATATTTTTCAATATGGTCACTTCCAACAAAACTATATTTAATGAAAATTTTTAAACACATTATGGTTAATGTAATTATTTATATATTATAGTTGCTGGCAGCCATATTATGGTTGAATGAGTCCTCCATCACTAAGCCACAACCAGATTATGGTTGCCTCTGAACATGTTATGGTTAAATATGACAATCATTTGTTTTTAAATTAACAATAGTATTTTCCTATTTTCTAAGAGAAATATACTATGGTTGAAAAACAACCATGCTATTATAAGTGTATTTTTGTTATAATTAACCATAACATGTTTGGAGGCAACCATAATTTGGTTCTGGCTTCTTGATGGAGGGCAAATTTAACCATAATATGGTTGATGACAATAATATGGTTAAATTAACAATAACATGTTTAAAAATTGACTTTAAAAATACTTTTGTTGGAGCTGACCATATTGAAAAATGTTTTTTCTCTGGGTGTATATAACCTTTTAATTTTTTTAAATCAAAAATTAAAAAAAAACAAACATTATTGTGAATTTGTATATTTTATTTGCGCAATTTTTAGTTAATTTTAAATTTGTTGTCAAATGGATGAGCCACATCGAAATAAAAACTTAAAACGGTTAAAAGTGTGGCAATATTTAAATCTTTTTTGCAAATAGTGTCGTCAATCAGGAATTGTTTTCGTGAGTTAGATATTCGCAAATATGTTCAAAAAAAATTTCATAACTTTTTCAATATAAGTCCAAATAGAATAATTTTTTTTTGTATTTTTTCTTTCTTTTTTTTTTGTCTACTATCCAATAAAAAATAGAAAAACAATTTTGCCCAAGCCCACTGTGATGCGATTTTCGAGGTTTAATATTTTTTCACTGTTTGTATATTTGATTTTTTTTTTTATATAAAACTTTGATTTTTACACAAATTAAAATACACATTTGGTTGTGGTAATCAAAATATTACTATTTTTTTGGATTTTTTTAAATTTGTTAAAAAAAATGTTTTCTTATTACGCGATTTTTCCAATAAAAAATAGAAAAAAATTTTTGCACAAGCCCACTGTGATGCGATTTTCGAGATTTAATATTTTTTCACTGTTTGTATATTTGATTTTTTTTTTATATAAAACTTTGATTTTTACACAAATTAAAATACACATTTGGTTGTGGTAATCAAAAAATTACTATTTTTTCGGATTTTTTTAAACTTGTTAAAAAAAAAATGTTTTATTATAACGCGATTTTTTTTTCATATTATATATCTCTGTAACCATTAGCCAAAAAATTATATATTTTTCAATATTTATATTAAATATTTTTCTCCAAACGGTCCGATTTGACTTGGATTGCCCCATATGTACATATATAGATTAATGAAAGGTCCGTTATTACCATATAATGCCATAAAATATTAAAATTTCTTTGTAAAAAATCCAGGAAGTCTTTAAGTTATTTTTTTATGGGAATTCCCGGAATATTTTCCTCTCAAAAAATATGTTAAAGTTATGAGTCAGCTGATTGACTCATAACAGAAAACAAAATTTCTGTAATCTGCAGTTTTTCGTTGGGGAAAACATAATCATCAAAAATTATTTTCGGGAATGAAATATTTTATTAATTAATTCATTTATTAATGATGTGCTAATAATCCCAATTTTTTAATGAAAACACTGAAATTTATTGTTGTGGGAAAGCTAGTTTCTATGCGCATTTCGCTGGTTGCTTAGGCCAGCTCGCCAGGAAACTTTTTCCAAATACTTTAGAAAAGCTAAAAATATTATAAAAGTAAGACCATAAAGTGAGTAAGAATTTTAAAACACTCCGGTCTTACATGAAACAATATCAAAGCTTCAACAAAGACACAGCAATAAACCGTCAATTTTTCTTTCTTACATTACCCTACAATTGGCTGGTTTTTTCCAACACGAATTGTAGTTGTAAGAGGATAGAAAGAAAAAAAAAAAACAAAATTAAAAAAAACAAGTTGCTTAAATTAAGCAGCTTGCCATTTAAGTTTTTTATTTGCCGGGCACATGCAAATTTATTATCAAAAATTATTTTCGGGAATAAAATATTTATTATTAATTAGTTCATTGATTAATGATGTGCTAATAATCCCAATTTTTGAATGAATCGCCTAATCAGAAAACGGTTTATAATATTACATAGCTCCAATACATGTCCTAATCTTTAAAAGCATTTTTTTTGTATGAATCAAGAGGCTTTAATACAACAAGTGAAACAATAAAAAAACAACATTGTATTTTTATTGTTGCTTTATTTAGTGATTCAATACATCCAAAACACAAGTAACTTTTAACATATCTACCTCTAATTAAGAAAAAAACTAACCCCGTTGTATTTTCAATGCCACCTTTAAAAATAATTCGTCTTGGTATGAATTTTACAAAAATGCAATGCTGACATGCCCAAAAGTAAAAAACAAGAATACGACTTTTAGCGAAAATTTCTTTAAACTCAAATTTAGAAATTTTTTATTAAAAAAATAATTTATTACACTTTTAAATTAAATAAATAAGCGATTTCCCAGTTTCTTATTCCGCGGTCGCTTCATAGTAATAAACATTTTAATATTAATAAATTTTCTTCTATTTCGTTTTAACAAAAAAAAAAAAAGAAAAAAAATCGTAACTTGTTGACATCAAGACTTTAATCTGTAAGTGCCAATTTTTGGGTTAGAGATTAGCGCTTAAATTAACTTTGATCTCCTCATTTACTTTTGGAGTTGTAGTTTTTTAACTTTTTTTTTTTGCTAGTTTAAGCGACCAATGGTGGTGGTATAAATATAAACAAAAAAGAATTAAAAACAAATTATTGCTAAAGGTCTTATGATACTTCGTCGGTCACAGGTTGACAACTCTTAACATGTTTTTTTGTACTTTTCAGGAGACAAAAAAAAAAAAACGTTATTACTTCGTTACTAAACCAAAATTAGTAGGAGATATTTATTGTAAGATGGTGTAAAGAAAACAAAGGTATTTAAATTATTTCACATTAAAAAACTTAAAATAAATAATACGAGTTGACAAATTTAAAAGTGAGTTAAGAGTTGTCAACCTGTGACCGACGACTTGCTATTTTTTGTATATTTTGTATTATTGTATCATATATATAGAAAAAATTATCATTAGTTTTTTATCACTAAAAAAACATTTTTTAAAAGGTATTGTTACGATTTTGTTTTAACAAATTATGTTACATGTTAACATATACTTATGAGAGTTACTTCCCATATTGTAATATGCTTGTAAATTGCATTTAACTTCTCACTCTCGATGAGTGTTTATGTAGAGCTGTATGGTTGTAACATTACACTTATTGGTAATTACACTCAATTAAATTACGCTATTCATTACCATATATATTTGAGATTTTTAGGAATGTTGAAAATTCGGAATCTTACCATAGAGTAGGTAGTCTTAGGCAAATGAGTATTTTATTTATATCGTTAAAGGCCGGTACTCACTATCCTATTTAGTCGCACGATATGTCAAAAAAATCGTGTGTGCTCATAATGTATGATAGTGTGGCTTAAAAATGAATTGAGTGACAGATTTTTTTGACCGTCTGTCCGACTTGCAAATATTTATGAAAATTTTCATAAAATGATAGATTCTATGCGATCAGAGTTGCATATTCTTGTAAAGTAGCTGAGTCATTTGAGTTTGCATCTTTTTTGTGGGATAGTGTGGCATCGACAGCAGATTTTGCAGACATTTTTTTAAGTCGGATAGAATTCCGTCAGATTTTCGTGTGAATGAATCGTACGATTATGTAGTATAGTGAATACCGGCCTTAAGCGTTAAGAAACCGGGTTGAGAACCACATTAACGTCCCAGTTGGCCATGTCTTGAAGACATTCTTGACGACGCGTGTACGACCGAATAAAATCCTTGAGGACGCATAGGCGACCGTCCAAGCAAATCGTCGACGACTTTTTCACACAAGTGTCCGGAAAATCGTTCACGACTAATGAGCAACATTATCGCTGATATGTCGTTGGGCGACACAGTCGTTTATGATCATATGGGCGACACTGTCGTTGACGATATATGAGCGGCAATATCGCTTAGTATGTCGTCGACGACCATATGGGCGACAATACCGCTCATATTGCCGATTTAGAGAAGTTTTTTTCCTAAAGCAAAAATTTTATTACTCTTTCAAAAATAATAATTGAACTTACGTACATATATATGTGTGTATGTATTTTTAAAATTTATTTCGTTTTTACATATCGCACTTGATCCACAAGAGGGTATTAACTCAAAATTTTAAAATGTTCAGTAGAAGCAAGACAATTTTGAATTTAATATTAAAGATATAAGAAAAAGAACTTTTAAACCAATCGTTTCATTACAAAAAAGTAGACAAAATAGCACGATATTTTTACAGCGGGTAGTATGAATATTACTTGTCGATTTTTTCTAAAATGTGAAGAAATAAAAATTTTGAGTTAATACCCTCTTGTTGATCAAGTGCGAAATATGTTTTTTAAATATTTCTAAACAATGTTTATGATATTTTTTTAATTAAAGAAATTTACAGATTTATAAACTAAAAAATTCATTTAATGAAATTCAATTTGATATTTAAAAAAAGATCAATAATAAAATTTTAATTATTTTGTGCATTTTCTTTCTCTTCCTCATGTTCCAAACTTATATTATTTGCCTTTCTATATTTTGCTCTATTTATAGTATTTTTGAATCTATGCCATGTTGAACGGAGTTGTTTAATAAATTCTTGGAAGGTTGTTCCTTCTGTTTTGATGGATTCTATAATAAAAGTAAGACATTTCATGGTTTCACAGTTTTGATGCATTTTTTTATATCTACTTATCGTGGTTGTGACATTTTAGTTATACTTACCAAATTAATTAACAATAGTAAACAAAAAGCCAATCACAATTGTTAAAAAATAACAGAGCAAAACTATAACTTTTACCACGCACTTTGAAGGTTCAACTAAATAATTGTACATGTTTTTTTGTTTGTGACTTTTTTCTTTCGTCGTTATTGCCCCGCTATGTTTAAGAAATAGTTGAAGCAAATTTTAGGTATTGTCTTTCATCTTTTATTTTTCGCTTATGTCGATTATGTTGTTCTCAAACAAGTCTCATTGAAGACAAGATGACCGACAATTGCATGCATTTTGTCGTCAATGTGGTTCGAAACACGACAAAATGCATGCAGTGGTCGCTTATGTTGTCCTCATTAAAGTATTATTCAAGGCAAAAAACGATTTTAAACACGACAAAATACACGTTTTGTTGCTTAAGTTGTCGCCATCAATGTTATATAGGCGACAAATTCAAAATTGTCCTGAGGACATCGTAGACGACATTTGCGTCTAGGACCATTTTTTGTTATTCTTCGACATATACGACGCTTAACAGTATTTCAATTTAATTAATGTGATAATGGAATCAATTATTTTTTTAGAAAATTTTTTAAGAAAATTATAAATTTAATTTTGATTTAATTGTTTTGAAATAAATTTTTAATTAAAATATTAATTATATAACAAAAAATCTTAAGTGTCTTTTTTTGTTTAAAATAAAACAAGTTGAACTTGTGGAATTGTTGTTGGGAATTGTTATAACATGAAGTTTATTTAATGAAATGAATTAACACATTGTTTGAAACGGCAAAGTTTTTTGATCATTTTTTTAATTGAAATTAAAAATATAATTTTTTGGAAAAAAAAAATATTCAAAATTTTTACAATTTTTAGTATTCAATATAATAATTTGGTAAAAGTTGCGAAATCAACAAATTGTTTGTTTGATTCTATGAATTTGGTATAAATTTGGTGATTAAGAGACAATTTTTAATTTTTTTTTGCAAGCCAATACTGGCACTCTTTGGAATTAATAAAATTAAATTTTCTTTACTTTCTTGTTTTCTTAATTATAAAACTTGATATTCCTTTAACTGCTGCAGTTGTAGTTCTGTTTGTAACAGTGTATCATTAAACCCAATTAACTACGCATAATTGTTTCCGTTTACGTTCTATTTCCCGCTGGTAGTTGGTCATTAGCACAGTGGGGAAATTTTTTTTCTGTTAATTTCGGCGAAAATTAAAATTATTATTCCAAAGCTTTTACACTTACAACTTTCTTTATATCTGTGGATTGGTGCTAAAAGGGCCAATGTCAAGATATTAACTTTTGAGAAAATTAAAATTAAAGTTTTTTTGTAGAAGAGTTCTTAGTGAAATTGGATAGAAAAACCCTTATTAAGCTTTTCTGGGTTAAATGAGACATTGGCTGTTCCAGGAAGGGCTGTGGAGTCGTCAACAACAGTTCGAACTCTGACTCTAATCGCTGAAATTTTTTAAGTCCGGCTCCGACTCTAACACCATCTTCTACTCTTACATTGATGCTAAATGTATATGACTCTAGTCCTTACCCAACAAACAAGAAGTCAAATATTTAATATGAAATGATTTTATCATTTGACATTAAACACAATGCTCAAACCTTTTTCAATTGTTTGATTTTAACATTTGAATTTAAATTTATAATGATTGGAATATAAAAATTTGACATAGAATCTTTTATCAATTTGATATCAAATTGTTATCAAATGTTATTCTCAAATCAAAAACAAACTTGGTTGCACTAAAACGAAACATGAATGTAAGCAATAAAAAATGGCCATTAAATTCGAAAACCTTATTTTCTTTTGATAAAATATAAATTACTTGTGAGTAAAAAATTAATTACAGAGTGTAAGAATGCGAATAAAAATAAAAAGGGAAAGTGAAGAAAATATAGTTTGTTGTACGATCGCGGTGATACGCCATGACAATTCCAGAACAAAAAGGAGAGAAGTATTTCGCCTGTGCAAGAATTAGAGGACGGAAAGAATACTATTTCATCTTTTAGCTATGGTGCCGAATGTTAAGTTATTTTAATTTATAATAAAAATAAAAATATTATTCATTTATATTCCACAGTGCAATAAAATCCACATTTAAAAAACATTTGCAGGAAAGTTGAAAATAAATGCATTTCTCAATTTGAAAATAATTTCCTCTTTTTATTGTGAATGCTATGATTATCAAATGATTTTCAAATCATTATCAAATGTTTTTCGTTTCAGAAAATGTTTGAATTCAAATCATTTTCAATTTGAAATCAAACCTATGTGTTTGTTGGATATTTGACTTTAAACTCGTTTTTTAATGCAGTACCTTTTAAATGGTTAAGGCCCGTTTTTACATCATGTCGATAGCTAAAGGTGGGATTTTATCGCCTTTACCGTTGTTCAAAAGTATCAAAAATAATACTAATTTGCTTGGTAACAAATACAACTGTGTTTGAAATTTTATCAGCTGTATAGAAATGTCAAAAAATAAAAAAACATTTTTACTGATACCAAAACTTAAAAAAACTATAAACAAATATTAAATTTAATTAAAAACTAACGGCCTCAGTTATAAAAAAATAAAACGGGTTAATAAAGGTTTTATGAAATGGATTTTGTATGAAAAATTAGTATTTTTTAAAGGCCGGTATGCACTATCATACATAATCGTACGATTCAATCACAACAAAGTCTGCTGTCAATGCCACACTATCCCACAAAAAAGATGCAAACTCAAATGACTCAGCTACTTAACAAGAAAATGCAACTCTGATCGCATAGTATCTATCATTTTTTGAAAATGTTCATGAACATATGCAAATCGGACAGACTTGTCAAAAAAATCTGTCACTCAATTAATTTTTAAGCCACACTGTCATACATTATGAGCACACACGATTTGTTTGACATATCGTGCGAATAAATAGGATAGTAAATACCGGCCTTTATTTGTATTAATGGAGCCATGCTGAAATTAAAAAAAAAAATAAAACTCCAAAAGTATTATAAACAGTAATTAAAACTAAAAAAAAAAAATATACATACAAAGATTCTCAGGATTTTTTTCAATAAACCCCATTGTGCTTTATCATCCCTAGCTTCTGCTACCATTTTTTGCTGATTTTTTTTTTAATTCATTTTAAAACAAACCATCCAATAACCTGTGACCTTTTCCACAACGTTGGCTAAGCAACATTTTATTTTGTTGTTGTTCTGCTTATTTTGATTTTATTTTTTTTTTGATGCCCTCCTTTTTTTTGGCATTTAATCTTTTATTCATTTCTTGCATTTATGTTCTTCTACTTTTCGGTTTACAGCGGCATTTGTTTGTTAATAGTATATTTACATAATCAAAGCGTGATACAAGGAAATCCTACCATGTCCATGTCCATGTCCATATCCTTCCTTGGGTTGAAATTCAAAAATGTTTGTTTTGTAAAGGAAACATTTACTGCCTTCGGTTAGACTTTATTTATGTTTTTGGGGTCATTGGTGTTGAATTTCTGTTTGTGTTAATTTGATATTTATTTAAAATAAGTTTCTGTTTTCAGAGCATATAAAATAATGGGAGAAAAAAGCAGATTACGAATTTTTTTTTTGGTTGGATAGTCTTTAAATAAACAATACCAACAGTACGATTATTGGTTTGCCGGTAGGTAAGTTGGTAGTAAGATTGTCTATGAGTGTGAGGGTTGCGGGTTTGATTCTCGCCAGAGACTCTGGTCTGTTTCACTACAACGTGCTGAAGGTCTACGTTACCATTGCCAAATAAAAAAAAATTAAGAATTTCATATAAGAATAATCAAATAATTAGATTAATCTAAAACTTTAAAGGACAACAAGCAACAAAACCAAGGCGAATTTATAACAGATGGTCTTTACGGCTCATGTGATTATTTTTGACTCCTTGTATTTTAACTAGTTTGTTTGGCAAAATTAGTTTTTATTCAATTTTTTATTCTTCTAAATTCAAAATAAGTTTTGAAAGTGAAAAACGATATTGCCATTTAAAAAGCTTTTAATCAAGGCGAATTCATACCAGTAGCTCGTTTCTGTATTTCTCGCATTGCAAAATATCTCACATTAAGTGTGAAACAAAAAATTCCATCGTTTCTCGATTTGTGAGAAAAAAGTGTTTCTGTATTTAAATGCGAGAACAGACAACACAGATTCTGTTTTAACTGGAATACTTCCAGTAATTAAGTGTCAAATGCAAGCGAAACGTCAACAAAAGAAATAGATATAATAAAAATAGGGCTGCCAGATTTGACGATTTATCGTCATTTCGACGATTTTTTGTTCCAAAATTGGCAAAGTGCCGATTTGCTGATTTTTTTTGGTGACGATATTATTCAGTCTTCGAAATAAAATAATTTTAATTAGTTTAATATGTTTATATATTCGGCACCACAGAAAAACGATATCTTTAAAAACAAGGCAGCTTAAAAAATTTATGGGCAAAATCAAAATTTCGAAGGAAAATGTTTAATTTTTATTTCCTTAGATTATTAAATACATTTGTTTATGTGATCAAAACATTAAACTATTACCCCATTTTTCAATCAATGCACTATAGGAAATTTTTGCTTTTTTTTTACCAAGTTCAATATGATATTTTGTAACGCCTTTAAGTGAACTTTTCATGAAAAAAACAATCTGAAATTTTAAATCGTTATCGGATTAAAGAGAAAAATAAAATAAATAATTTTATTTAAATAGACCTCAAGTTTAAGTATGTATGTATATATGTATAAAATATGTATTTTACCCATGAACTTTACCAATTTTTTTTTTTCATTGATTATGTTTTAATAAAAATCGAACAAAATTTGTCAAAATTAATTTTAAATTGTCCGATTTTTTAAAACAAATTAGCCGATTTTTTTTATTTTTTCTTAGGAAATTAACGATTTTTTCCAAATTTTATCTGGCAGCCCTGCATAAAACGAAAACAATGAAGGGCTTAAAAAATAAAAATAACAAAATATAACAATTGTGTTTTAATTATTTTCATCACATAAATTCTTTCTCTTCAAATAAAAAAAAAAATAATACACATTCTTGTGTACATACATACATAATTTGTGCTCCATTTTTTGAAATTTTATTTTTCTCGCATCATTTTTAAATGTAACTTATTTTGACAGTTCTTGTGAGAAACTTTTAGCAAAATATTGATACAGAAACACTTTTTCTCACATCCTTCCAATAAATGCTGGAAAATTATTTAAATGACAGATAATTCTCCCAAAGTAAATATACAGAAACACTTATGTGAGAAAACCCATTTTTTGTTTCATATTGCACTGTTTTTGTTATAATTCACTTGTTTCATGCGGGAAATTTTACGATGTGAGAAATACAGAAACGGGCTACAGGTGACCTTGGCTTGCTACGTAACAACAGCTGATAACTAACTATGTTTATTTCAAAAATATTTACCGTTACTTTTTTTTAAATCGCTATTTAAATGTTTATTTGATAGTAGAATTCGAATTAAATATCAGAATTTATTTTCTTTTATAAATTAAAAAAGCGTCCCAGCGATGTCCCACTTGGGAGCTCTTTTTTGTGACATTTTCTGCACTTTTCTTAGATCAGAAAAATGCGCTTCGATAATGTATGTTTTTACACATTTCTCAAAGCCTTTTCGAATCGTTTTTGAGTGCGCTTAACATGCATATACACAGAAAAAAATTATTAGTAGTTTTTTATCAATTAAGAAAAATGGTATTTCAATTTAATTAATGTGATAATTGAATCAATTATTTTTTTAATTGAAAGAAAATTAAAAATATAATTTTTATTTAATTAACATTTTAGTTGTTTTTACATAAATTTTTAATAAAAATATTAATTAAATAACAAAAAATCTTAATTGAATTTTCCGTTAAAAAAAAAATAATTAAAACTTGTAAAATTGTTGTTGGAAATTTTCAAAACCTGTGCTATATTTTATTAAATCAATTAACAAATTCTTTGAAATGGCAAAGTTTTTTGTAATATTGAAAAAATTATTAAACAGAAAAAACTTAACTATTATTATGTTGTGTTAACATCGTCTAATTGTGAACTCTTGGTAAATAATATTTCAGCTAGTGTCACAGAAGAGTAATTATTCTGAATGCTTCCAAAAAAAATATTGCTAAAAAATGTCCTCAAAAAATTGTCGGCCATGAAAGGGTTAAATTTTGTCATTATTTGATATCAAATGAAAAAATGTCCTTAACGAGATACACTTTTTGGAGATAAAAAACTGGTTTTAAGTGATGGTAGCAATTATATATTATTTATTTAAGTATACAACTGCACTTAACTTTATTCTACAATATTTTTTTAATGCCCCTTTTTAAAAATGTTGGTCATGAACGGGTTAGTTTAGCTACACTTATTAATAAAACGTGTTTTCTGCCCAAATATATGACTTTTGTGGTTATAAAATGTGTTTTTAAATGATGTCGAATTGAATGTTATAAAAAGGAAAATATAGTTCAGTGAAGGGTTAATTTTTGACTAAAATCTAAAGAAGTATAGGAAATGAAAATCGGACAAAAAATGTTTAAGTTAATTAAATTTTCATAAAAACCGAATTGATAAGCATCAAAACACTGACATAAACATCTCGATATCTCGAGTCTGTGGTTAGATTTTTAAAATGTTTTAATGCAGAATCAAAGAATTCCTAAATATCTATTACATTTGGTCATTCTTTGGACAAGAAAACATTTATCGAATTTTTTATTCATGAAAAATATCATTTTTGGACGGGAGCTAATCGCTAGAGCCAAAATATTTTGGGAATCTTCATAAAACATGTCAAAATTAATTTTCAGGGGGGGTACGACCTTAATTTTTTTTTTTTTGCCCATATAAGGTGAGTCGGTCTAATGTACATACAAAATGTTCGAATACACTCTGTTTTTCTTGGCACGCTACAATAAACCCTGAGATCGAATATATAAAAGAAAATTATCTGAACTTTTAGAGCAGGCTCTCAGCTTTCCAGAAATCCACTTTAACATTTATGCCTTTTGTCTAGCTAGACTCGGGATAGGGATGGACAAATTGAAAAAAAAATATATCGATATATATCGTATCGATATTTTTTAAGAGTATCGATATTTATTAATTAAAATTATCGATATATCGACTGTATTAAGCTGAAATTATTACCAAATTTTAATGCAGTTAATTCTACAATAAAAAAAATTAAAAAAAATAGAGAATACAAAAAAATTTTTATTTATTCGCCATACGAAATCTAAAAAAAAAATTTATTGGGATTATAAAAAATTATTTAATTTCTCCAATCACCAAATTTATTCCAAATTCGTAATATCAAGCAAACAATTTGTGGATTTTGCATCTATTACCAAAATGATTATATTGATTACTAAAAATTTAAAAATTTTGATAAAATATTTTCAATAAATGATATTTTCATTTTTAATTAAAAAAGTGATCAAAAAACTTTGCCATTTCAAACAATGTGTTAATTTATTTTAATAAATATTGACAATTCCCAACAACAATTCTACATGTTTAAATTATTTTATTTAAAACGAAAAAAGTCAATTAAGATTTTATGTTATTTAATTAAAATTTTAATTGAAAATTTATTTAAAAACTACTAAAATGTTAATTAAATCAAAATAAAATTTTTAATTTTCTTTCAACAAAAAAAAAAAAAATAATTGATTCAATTATCACATTAATTAAATTTAAATACTTTTTAAACCATTTTTTTAATTGATAAAACATTTTTTTCTGTGATATAATGCCGGACTTGATAGTGCCGGTAAACGAAAATTGTGACACATACTGTACAAGTAAACTGTGCAATATTTTATTTTTAATAAAGGGTCCGCCATCTAACGTTTTTTTTTCAACTAGTGCTTATTTTGTGAATGGTAACACTTAGCTCATGTCTGATTTGACAGATAATTAGTTTTATCCTTCCGCTGAACGAATATGGATGTGTATACGCTTGAACAACGCTGGGAAACATTACTTTAAAAATCATGGTAATGTTGCAGAATGTGTGCGAAAATTGCGTACGGATTTTGGAAGAAGAGAAGCACCGTCAGCTCCGTATGTTCGTTATCTTGTGAAAAAAGTTCTTTCACTTTTTGGCATCCTCATCGATAAACCAAAGCGTCAAAAGCCAAAAACAGTGCGTAAACCCGAGAATATTGCTGCTGTGGCAGAAAGTGTGCGTGAAGCGCCATCAACATCAATTCACCGTCGTTCTCAACAATTGAACATTTCGGAGACATCATTGAGACGAATTTTGCATAAAGACCTTGGTATGACGCCATTTGAATGAAATTATTTTCCATTATTAACCGGAAGGATTGTACTTTCAAATAAAAAAAAGAAATTTGAGAAAATATTCACTAGTTTTTTTTATAGCATTTCCAAAAAAAAAAGTTATTTGGCGGACCCTTAAGAACATGCTCAAATAAAAAAAAAAACAAAATATTTTTCTTTATTATTAACATTCCAACTTTCATGGAATCTATTGCTGCTAATACGAAATAATTAAGGCGTTTCTTTGCACAATTCTAGGAACTGTGTGATTATATCAAGCAAACAATTTGTTTATTTTGCACCTTTTACCAAATTATTATATTGAATACTAAAAATTTTAAAATTTTGAATATTTTTTTTCAATAAATGATATTTTTAATTTTAATTAAAAAAATGATCAAAAATCTTTGCCATTTCAAACAATGTGTTAATTTATATAATTAAATATTGACTTTTTCCAATAACAATTCTACAAGTTTAAATTATTTTATTTTAAACGAAAAAAGTCAATTAAGATTTTTTGTTATTTATTTAATATTTTAATTAAAAATTTGTTTGAAAACAAGTAAAATGTTAATTAAATCAAAATTAAAATTTTAATTTTCTTTCAATTAAAAAAATAATTGATTCAATTATCACATTAATTAAATTTAAATACTTTTTAAACTATTTTTTTTTTAGTAATAAAAATAAAAAACTTTTTTCTGTGTATCGGATGTGATTCACAGCAGCATATCGGTTGTTGTGTGGGAGCTGATGGAGATAACATTTTATTATAGAAATCCTCCCAAAGCGGTAATTGTTGTTGTTTAGAATTTATAAGTTTTCCATCATCGGTTTTCAATGGTTTTCCTGAAGGTGTTGTATTTCCGGTTAATTTCTTTGCCGTAATTAACCGCCGCTTGAGCTTCTTTAGCGATATTGTTGATCCAATTTCGTTTATCACGCCAGGCACTTCGTTTTACTTCACAATTGAGGTGATGATGCAACTGTTGTTATAATGTTTCTGTTAAGTGCCCGCCCCACTGTGCAAATAGAATTTTGTCATTCCACTCTTTCGTATGTTAGATGATATTACGATCAGTTACGACAGCAAAGCACGTCTTTAAAATTATTATTATTTAATTTACTATTATAAAGTTATTGCCATAAATACTAACGAATAAATATTGATTGAATTAATGGGTAATTCAAGTAGAGATACTTTTTTTTAAATAGCCTTTTTTTGACAGATCACGTGTGAGTCGTGTCATGTTATTTTTGTTTATTATTGTTTGGCATTTCATAATGGAAAGACTTACGCCTGAACAACCTTTACAAATCGTTCAACTTTATTACGAAAATTCACGTTCTGTGAGGAATGTGTTTCCTGAACTTCGCTCAACTTATGGTCAACATAATCGGCCTACTGAGCGTACTATTCGCAACACCATCACTCATTTTGATAATATTGGATATTATTCGACCGAATAGACCACGTCCAGACGCTGTGAAGAAAATATAGCGGCCGTAGCTGAGAGTGTAGACGAAGACCGTGGAGAGTCGATTCTGCGCCGTTCGCAGCAACTCGGACTGACGTATGGAACGACTTGGCGCATTTTACGTCGATATCTTAAATTGAAAGCGTACAAAATGCAGCTTGTGCAACAACTGAAGCCGCTCGACCTACCCAAGCGACATCGCTTCGCTCTTTGGGCTCTTGAAAAGTTCCAAGAAGATCCGACGTTTTCGAGGCAAATTTTGTTCAGCGATGAGGCCCATTTCTGGCTTAATGGGTATGTAAACAAACAAAATTGCCGCATTTGGGACGAAGAGCAACCTGAAGAGATTCAAGAACTGTCACTTCATCCAGAAAAACCAACGGTTCGGTGTGGTTTGGGGGCCGCTGGAATCATCGGTCCATATTTCTTTAAAAATGATGCCGATGCGAACGTAACCGTCAATGGCGACCGTTATCGGGCCATGATAACCGACTATTTGATGCCTGAAATTGAAGCTCATGATCTCGGCAACATTTGGTTTCAGCAAGACAGCGCCACTTTCCACACCTCGCATCAATCAATGGATTTATTGAGAGAACACTGTGCTAACCGATAATTAAACATTTTGGGCCGGTCGATTGACCACCAAGATCGTGTGATATCACAACGTAAGACTTTTTCCCGGGGGGATATGTAAAGTCTAAAGTTTATGCGGACAAACCTGGTTCGATTCAGGCCTTGGAGGAAAACATCACGCGTGTCATTCGCCAGTTACCAGTCGAAATGCTCGAACGAGTCATCGAAAAATGGACTCAACGGATGGACCATCTGTGACGTAGCAACGGCTAATATTTGATAGCCATAATCTTCAAAAAAAAGAATGTTCTTTCAAATGATAATAAACATTCCCCATTACATTTGAATTTTCTGTGTTTTTTTCTTTTAAAAAGTAGGGAACCTCGAAATGGATCACGCTATATAACCCTGCGACTTGTTTGACTAAATCTTTACCGATTTAATAGTTTCTTTCGAGCGCGTTCTGCTAGAGTTGATTGCAGCCTTAGCTTCCTTTCTTTTTAATACCAGTCTCCAAGTTTCATCGCTATCGACTCTTTACGAGAATTTTCCTGTATCCTAGCTGATAGTCTGCGGCTTGAGTGACGATTTTTTTTGTTTCTTCCCAGCTAAGGTCTGAATTATTGACACTGAGGTGCAGAGATGATTTCAACGAACCCGTGAAGGAGTTTGCCACTGTTGGCTCTTGCAGTTTTTCAACATCATACCTTCTTTGCGAGGCTTGGTTGTTGTTTATTGTTTTCGTTAGCAGCAACTTTCAAGCGAATTGTTACGAGCACCAGATGATGATCACTTGCGATATCGGCTCCTCTTTTGTTACGCACATCTAAAAGCGAACCTCGCTACTTTCTGCTTATAGTTATGTGATCTATTTGGTTCTCAGTTTTTCCGTCAGTCACTTTATGCACTTTGGAAACAGCGTGCCACCAATAACGAGATTGTTTGTTGTGCATGATTTCAAAAGCAATTCGATATTCCCTGTCAGCCGCCCTAATCCATAAAAAGTAACCATTTAATAATTTTTGACGTGGACGGCAAAATAGACGACCATTGTCTTGCATGTAGTCGTTGACGACAAAGTAGGCGACATTGTCGTCTACGTAATCTTTCGATCAAATGAACGACAAGAAGAACGATATTGTCTTTCCTTGTGTCGTTCACGAGATTTTAGCGCCACTTGTCCGAAAATGTCGTTGACGATTTGTTCTCGCTATACCTCACATGTCGTGCAGGAATTAACATTGTCGTGTATCCGTCTTCGATGATGTCTTAAAGACGTGGCCAACTGGGTTTTAATTACAAACAAATTAGATTCCAATATATTTATTGGCAAATTTTGCCACATTTATTATGAAGCGAACAAAATACATTTTCGAATACTGTATTTAATACAAAAATGTTAAGTGCCTGTAAATTGTGTAACATGACAGCTTTATCAAGTAACTTTATAAAAATTACATGCCATTTCAAAATTGTAGATATGTGAAGGTTTAAAACACACACTCACACACATACTCTAACCCAGTGAACATATAATATGACTATCGTTTGATTAAAGCAAAATCTTTAAAATATTTTTAATGGCTTGAATTCAACATTTCATTTCAAATAAATTTGGCAGCACTCAAACAAAAAATAAATGTTTACATTTTACAATTAAAAAAAAATTTGCAAACAAAAGGTTTGCTTGTGCAAAAAATGCAAAATAATTTGTGATAAAAAAGGGGTATTATTTTCACATTGCGAATTTATTTTCAACTTGTTTTCAAATGGTATTCCTAAATGTTTTCAAATGTAGATTGTAATGCAATGTTTTGTAAATCCATGTTTTTTTTTTAAATATAAATTCATTACTTACTGAAATAAACTGTCAGCTAAACATTCGGCTGCTGATAAATGATGAAAAAGAGTCCACTCCGCCCTTAAACTATTATATAGACAAACTTTATTTTTACGATTGTCTAAGGTCACCTCGAAAACATATAAAAAACTTATAAATTGTTTTACTTGTTTAAATTTACTGCTGAAAATGATTTTATTGCTTCTTCTTCTACGTCTTTACTTTGCAAAGTAAATCTAAATTATTGTAAGCGCACTTGCCACTTTTCTAAATTTATTTGTATTTTCTCCACTGCTTCTGGCATATGTTATGGAGAAAAATCTAAATTATTGTGAACGCTTATGAACGAACTTATTGAAAGTGAAAATTATTGTTTTGTGCCGCATTAGCCACTTTTCTTAATTTATTTCTAAAAGCTTTTTGTGCTGCATACGTATACTTAATTGCTGTATATTGAGTTGTTGACATTTTATTTTGCTTTTTACTACTTTTTTTTCTTTTGGAAATGAAGCGAAACAAGAGTAAAATTTTAAAATTATATTTTGATTTCGCTTTAACTACTGTTTTTCTTGCGACAGTGAAGCAAAACAAGAGTGAAATTTATTTTGTACGTTTTTTGTATGAGAAATTAGCAGTATTCGCCAAACAGTGGCGTGTAGAGCAAAACAATACTTAATAAACTTTAAAATAGTTGATATGGAGCAAAATTAATGCCTAATATTTCAGAAGCGATAAAAAAATTTCGTGAAACAAGTCTTTGAATTCAGAAAGGAAGTATTCAACATATATAAACCCCATTCCTACCTCAATTTTTTTATAAATGGTCGGTAGGTCGAACCAATAATGAGCTGACATGAAGCTGAACGTATATTTGCAATATATTCTATGGTTTTGGGTGGCAGGCGAAGATCATTTCAACTTAAAAACCTGAAAAATCTCATAATTATTTTTTGTAATAAACATATGTCCAAATAAACTTATTAAAAATTATTGGCTTGTTTTTTTCGCAAGCATATTATTGTGCATATGGGCATTTCCAGCGAAAAGTCTACTTCTTATAACGTAATGCCAGTAAGAAATTAAAATTGTTTTTCAAAAAATTTTATACGAATAATTTACTTTTTTATATGCTGGTGCAAAGCGCAACTAGCTTCACATTTAGTAACAAAAGAAATAACATTTGAACAACATGGGCCTAAAATACAAGTTTATTTTCTTGCTGGCGTTACGTTACAAAAAGTTGGTTTTTCACTGGAAATGCCCATATATTTATGTTTTTTTTTTGGGAATATTGCATGCATTTTTTTTAAATTTTTGCGCATATTTAAATTTGCCTTGGTCCTTTTATATTAAAGGCTTGACTTTTTGTTTGCTGGGTGTACGCAGATACTCATATGAAAAGTATGACATAATAAAATTTACATTAAAAACTGTCGTATCTGCTTGTCTGTCTAGGCCAGGTCTATCCATGCCTGTTAGACAATATTTATTTTGGTATTTAAATAAAAGTGTCAAACCAAAAAAAAAAAAAAAAACATGCAGGGATTTCAGATATTTTCTATATGCGCTCGCACATGTGTTTCTTATCTAAATGGGAAAGTTAATTGTATGGAAAATAACGAGGAAAATACTAACAAATTTTTTATTTTTAAATTTTACCAGCTACAAAATATGAAAAGGTTTTTTATATTTACATACATATAAACTTTCAACTGGCTACAATTAAAAAAAAAAAAAAAAAAGAAATATTTGATGTTGTCCTTACTCAAGATACAATCTAAATACGATTTAGGGATTCTTTGGTTCGAGTTTACTTACTGAATCTTCATTGTAAAAGGGTGTTCAACATTGGGTATCATTTTAATAAACAAAAGAGTTTGTTTTTGAGATACATATTTTAAATATTTTTATATCCACAATACTAATAACCACAATACTAATTATTTTTATATCAGTTTATTACAAAGAGGTTCCGCTTAAAAATGAAAAATCATATCGGTCAAGTGACCTCCCCTACTGGCTCGGCAGGCTCCCAATCTTTTTCCAAAATTCTCATTCACGTTTTTCAATAAACTGTTGTCAATGGTTGATATCTGCTAAATAGTGTAGTTTTTAAGCTCTTGAACTGATGTGGGATTATTGTATATCCCGAGAGAAAATAGTCCAAAGGTGTAATATCCCACGATCTAGGTGAACCGTAGCAAAATGTGAAACTAAGTGCTCACCAAAGTGATTTCTCAACAAGGTCATTGTTTCACGTGCTATGTGACTCGCAGCGCTGTCTTGTTGAAACCAGAGCTCACCGAGAAAATGAGCTTGAGTTTCAGGAAGCACATAGTCCATTAAAATAGTGCGATAAGGGAGTCCATTGACGGTAATATTCTGAAACGGTCTTCGTGTACACACTCAGCTACAGCTGCTTTATTCACTTCACAACGTGTAAGAAAGATGTGGTCTAACCGGTCGAGTATAATCTACTAACGTGAATTGGGACTAAAATTTGCGAATGGTGTTGGCAATAGTAGGTCTTTTATGCGCACCGTAAGTTCCTCAAATCGCATGAAAAACATTTCTCACGGAACGCTGCTTTTCGTAATACAGCTGAACAATTTTGAGACGCAGTCGTGGTGTAAGTCTTTCCATGATGGCTTATCAAACGATATTGAACCAAAATGACAAATCAGTTTGATATAAGTCACGCGTGATCTGTAAGAGAATGATATTGAAAATCAAACCTCACCATGAATCACCCTTTATATCAAGATGGGGAAGGGTATCAGATGCTCAGGCTGGACCGACTATACTTTACCAAAAGCCAATTTCGGCTGACTAATTTGAAATGCCTATAACTTTTTTTAATTTACAATTTAACAAAATTTTATAATTCTGCGTTCACACTGTGAAAGTTTTCTTTCGGAAAGTCTGAGTTAATTGGTAAGAGGTGAAGAGAACATGCTACTCTTTCCTTCCCATCAGTGATGTATTTTGAGTTTGTTTATTTTGGGCCAAATTGACGATATAAAAGGGCCAAAATGCTTTTGATAGGGCCAACATTTTTTATATCATATATGTTAGTAGGGTATTTATTTAATCGAAGTTAAGTTTTATCAAAACTAATGAGAAGAATCACTTAAATTCTAAACTTTTAAACCAAATTATTTGTCTAAAAGATTATTTTATAAGATCTCCTTAAACCATTGACATAACTCATAAAATGATCACACAGTCTATTTTTTAATTAATACATAATATGTAAAAAGTTTGTATTACATATTTATGAATTTTTTTTTGTTTGCTCGTTTTAGTTCAAGAATTGTCATTTTTGTTATGTTATTGTTTTTTTTTTTTACTAAAAAACTCCAAATAAAAAATAATTTATGCTTTTTATTTATTGAAATTACTGAATTTATACAAAACTTTATTAATCGGTTAACCGATTAATAACAAAATAACCGATTAAGCCATAACCACGGTTAATTAATCGAGCGGTTAACCGATTAAAGCAAAAGCCCGATTAAATGAATACCGTAATATATACACTGAACCAAAAAGTTTTCTTAATAAAACAACGTTTATTAAATAATTTTCCTACACTTCATTGACTTAATGAACATGCATTTATTTAATATTTCGTTAGCATGGAATTATAGTGAATAATGTACAATTCGTTGTAATAATAAATATTCTCAAAAATTAATAATATTTTCATTTGGCAAAGGAATAGTTCATTGAAATTCACATAATTATATGTTGCCTCAACTAAAATGTACGTTAGTGTAAATAAAATGTTCGCTGAGATGATGAAACATTTATTAAGTCTTATAAACAAACACAAAAGCACGTTAATTAAACAAACTATTCGTTGACACACGGAACTTGGTCGCTAACATTAATTAATTATATATTAGGGTATTCATTCGGTTAATCGGTAATTGGTGAACCGGTTAATTACTACCCGATTAACTGATCGGTTAATTTAAAATTTTCGATAAACGATTAAACCAGTTAATTTCAGTCGATTAACCGACGTAACTAAATCTTTAATTTTTTGTAGTATTATAACATTTTTTTAGTGTTTTTAATTATTTGTTTCGTCTCATATACAAAAGGTATGTGTTTAGAAAGTACTTTTTCATACAAACAAAGAAGGTGTTCAGTAGGGAAGCCAATCGGGACTGATTTTTGAAAATCCCGGGATTCGGGATTTTGAAAAACCCGATCCTGAAATCCCGGGATTTTCGGGATCCCGGGATTTTCTGGGATTTCGAGATTTTTCGGGATCAATGTGTTTCTTTAAGATGCTACTTTTTTTTTAATAAACAACACTTTTTGAATATTCAAAAGGTTTTATACACGTAACATAAATTTTTAAAAATGATTTATTTTATACATATGTTTATAAAACTGGCCTCACGCATGATCAAACTAATCAGATTCTGAAAACAGCTTAAAAAATTAACGTATCTCTTAGTATCTCTTAGATCAATTCATTTCGGTTTTTTGACAGCAATTCAATTTTTAATGTGAATTAAGTTGTGACAACATTAATACACTGCAAAGTGTAGTCCCTCATCGATCTCGATAGCTGAGTTAAAAACTGTAACACTATGTCGACTGCAGTGCAGTCAGTACACCTTCAGGGTGAGGGCGAGATTCCTAATCAATAATTTCAAATAGTGTTTAATTATAAAAAAATTATTTTATTTACCGTATATTTTTTATGAGCTAAATTTCAGTTATGAAATATAAAGTCTATTCTAACAATTTAAGGAATAAAACTATTACAAAAAAGCTATATAAAATACATAACTGAAATTTAGCTCATAGAATAAATTCGAAAAATTAGAAATGTTGAATTTAATACACAGAAAAAAGTGTTTTATCAATTAAAAAAAAATGGATTAAAAATTATTTAAATTTAATTAATGTGATAATTGAATCAATTATTGTTTTTGTTGAAAGAAAATTAAAAATTTTATTTTGATTTAATTAACATTTTAGTTGTTTTGAAATAAATTTTCAATTAAAATTTTAATTAAATAACAAAAAATCTTAATTGACTTTTTTCGTTTAAAATGAAATAATTTAAACATGTAGAATTGTTGTTGGGAATTGTCAATAATTATTTAAATAAATTAACACATTGTTTGAAATAGCAAAGTTTTTTGATCACTTTTTTAATTAAAATTAAAAATATCATTTATTGAAAATATTTTTTTAAAATTTTAAAATTTTTAGTAATCAATATAATCATTTTGGTAATAGGTGCAAAATCAACAACTTGTTTTCTTGATATTATGAATTTGGAATAAATTTGGTGATTGGAGAAATGTAATAATTTTTTCTGTGTATTTTTTATAAATTTTAAAAAATTTCCATTTTGAAGTTCCTAGATTTTTACCGATATTTGTCGTTAATATTTCTAAACGAAAATATTTGTTGATTTAAAATAGAAAATAACAAATTCGTTAAAGTTACCGAGATTTATCGTTACTTAAGGCTAGTTTACACGGTAACACAATGTATTACGACTTTGTAGAATCAAAATAATATGAAATTCTCTATGTATTTAAAATAAAAAAAAAATACAAATCTGTTGCAAGTATTTTTCATGTTTACACGGATGGTATAAGTAAGATAAAAGCAAAGATACTTAACAGCTGAGTTAATAACAAATAAGCAGATGGTTACAGTTTTACAATATTTACAAAAACAACATTAAAATTGCCTGAGTTGATTTTAGTTGTATTTGTAATAGTATAAAAATGTTACCACCTTCAATATATACAGTTAAAATACACCTCTGGTGTGATGAGAATACAAAAGTTTCTAAAATGGTTTAGAAAATGAACATTTACCGACCGCTTGTCAAAGTTTGTATCCGTATTCTCTCTTGCTCAATGCATTTTGCTTTTACATGATGAGATTTTTCTCATTCTTCATCATTTTTCCACATGTCGTAATACATTGTATTACCGTGTAAACTAGCCTTTAACGATATCGGTACTTAAATTCAAAAAGTTACAGAGTTGCGGTACTGGTCTAAATTGCTAACATTTTTGTAAATTGTAGGCCTTTTTGAAAGCTTTATAGACGTCTAAAAAAAAAGTTTTATAATCGAAGAAAATTTTTATTGATGTTTTCTTTTTTGTTATACTGGCCTGTAAAATCGAGCATAAACACAAATGTTTTTAGTGTTTATAATAAATGTTTTATTTTCCTTTTTTATATTACCGCTTCATAAATATTTCTTTATTTCAACTGAAATCCAACATTGTGTATAGGTAAATCCATTATGTATTAGGGTGCTTCTGAGTTTTCTCAAAGTTAAAGCAAAACAATATTTATCAAGCAACATAGAGAGTTAAAGCGAATTTAACAACATGTTTTTGGAGATAATAAAAGTCAGATTGGACTAGTCATTTCTTTGGAGTACCTTAATTAAAAAAAAAAAAAAAAAAAAAAAAAAAAAAGTTTTCTTTGTAAGTCCTTAGTAAAATTAAAGTACTTACGTTTTCATTTTGCTAAAAACCCGGTATATCGCTGTAAAAATATAAAAATAAAATACCATCATAATATAAATCACAGGTGTTTTAATAAAAAACGTTTAAAAAACACGTTAAAAAATTGCCATTTTTATTAAGAGAAACGTAACGAAAGAAACGACCAACCAACAGCCTCCATTAATCCTCTCCCCAAGGCACCTTTCATACACACGAAGTTGTTAAAAGTTGTACGCTTTGTTTCGCTTGTTTACGAAACAACAAACCCCTCTACTTGCTCTGCAACTGCGATCAGAGCTGCCGTTTTTGGTTATTTCTAACCAAAATTGTTAATTTTTTTTTCAATGTGGTAATGTGGATATTTTTCTCATTTTGGTTATTTTTTTTATAAAATATAAAATACGTATAAATATGTTTTTCTTGATACACTTGCAATTTAGGTTTTTCAAATTTTCAACCTTTTTATTTCAATGCTGGGGTTATTGCCTATATCGATTCGATGGAAATTATATACGACTTCGAACAATGTGTACTTTGTTGCACTACGATTTTCTCATTATTTGATTCAAATTATATTTTATCGAAAAAAAAAAAAATCCCTTCCAGATATTTTTTTTAGGATTTTTGCTAAGAAAAAATTGCCATATGTGATAAGAAACCGCCATGTTCTAAAATTGAAATCAAATGAAGTTTTATCTGGATAGAAAGCGCATATATTACGCGGAATCGATTTCAGAAGATGACTGAAAAAGTACACAAAAGTTGATTTGGTGTCTCTAAAACCTTGAATATAAGGAAAATGATCTTAATTTGCACTATTTCCAGAAGATATTTTACGAGGGCGGATCAATAAGTCCGTGACTTTTCGAAATTACCTCGTAGTTGTATGAAATGCAACACTGCTCCCATCAAGTACCACCTGTTAATATACTACTGTCAAGTTTTGTGCAAGTTCCGTCATTTACTTTGCGTTTAACAGCTGTTCAAAACAGACAACCTCGTGGATTTTTTTAAAAATGGAAAAAAGTGAATTTCGAGGGCTGATTAAACATTATTTTTTGCGAAGAAAATAAATAAATAATATGGGGACTCTGCACCATCGATTTCAATGGTAAAAAAGTGATTTACTGACTTTCGTTGTGGTCGCACAAGTACAACTGACGCTGAACGTTCTGGACGGCCTTTTTTAAAAATTGTCCAGCTTACGGATGGTCAACGCTAGAACCAAAATATTTTGGGAATCATCATAAAACATATAAAGCTTTATTTTCAGAGGGGTAACTAAAACACTTTTTTCGGCTCCATACAACTTGAGTCGGTCTAACATACATACATACAAACTTATGTACATACAATTCATTTATACCACGTTAACAGTTTTAAAACTTTTAAGTAAAATAAATAATTAAAAAATCAAAAACCCTACTGCAAAACATAAAGTTTTTATTTAAGGCGCCGAAACAAGACTAATTTGATTTCAGTGTATAATTTGCAACTATTTCCCGCCTTCTAAACTTAATACGAGAATTCAACATTGGCTTTCATCTCATATTTTATTAAATTATTTTTTTTATTATTTATTTTAGACTTTTTGTCGCGGATTTTTTATGAGATTATAATACAATTTAACTAATTTGTTATTCCTGAAAATCAAGTAAAATTGAAGCCAACGGAGATTCGCAATTAACTTTTTTAAATCACCGTATTTTCCCTATGAAGATGCTTTTTAAACTGTGCCCATGTTCTGTAACTCTCGCTTCGAGAAACTTTTCGATTGAAATGCGAGAAATAAAACAAAAGTGCCATAAATTGAAACAAACAACTCACTTAACTGCGTCTGTAACATTTTTGGCGAGTAATAGCTGTCACGTAAGGAAATTACTCGCCAATTTACAGAAAAAGTGTATCTGTAAAATTTTTGTGAGAAAATTCCCGCTTTGAACTGTCAAATAAATAAACTCACGCATAAAAACGAGGTGAGAAAAAACATTACCACTAAAAAAATAATTATTTAATATGAAAAATATACGAATGTTATTAAAGCAATTTTGCAATCAACAAACATTCAAGTCGCACTAAATTTTTTGGTGTAGCCGACGGTTGTATTTTCGCCGCCGTCATTGAAAATTTTTCAATTTTAGTAATTTTGGCCGCCGTCAACGATATGTGTTACTGGCGTTCTCAACGTCTGCAAGGTCAAGTCGGCTTCGAGTGGAATATTATGACATAACGTAACGACGTAATAACTTTTGGTAGTTTTCAACATGAGTTACAGACACACTTTTTTCTCAGTTTTCGAGAAACGCTAAAATATTTTGTTTCACATCTTTTCGATGCGAGAAGTTCTCACCAAAGTTACAGAACATGGGTACTGGATAGTTCTCCAAGTTTGTTCGATTTCCATTTCACTCATATGTATTCGATTTATCGAACATGGCTGATAACTTTATTTTTTTTCATTTTAAAGCTCTACTCTATAGGCTTGTGTAAATTGTTTCTTTTAACGTATTACTATTTTGCGCCGCCGTGCTTTTGTTTTTAACTACGTATCTAAAGACACTTCGGTTTTTAAAACGTAATGGTAAGAAGTAATACAGAAATTGAAGATCGGGTAAAAACAGGTGACCCATAATCTGACACTACATGGTTTACATATTTATAAACGATGCTGAATTTTTTTAAAATGAACGCCAAACTCAATAAAAAAAGAAAAAAAAAAGGAGTTAAGTAGTTAATCGTTTATTACATGATTTGTCTCACACACACATACATCCAAAAAGGAACTAAAATATGTTTAGAAGTGCGAGTTACACAATAGATACAGAATATAACGACATGTTATTTATTTAGTTGTTATGTATTTTATTATTTAGAAATCTAAACGAAAATATTTTTATATGTAAAAGTAGAATATTCTAAGAAATTTATTTTAATCGATTAATTGACATAAATTGTTCGAATTATTCGTTATTTGAGATTGGCTACTTTAATTATTCGATCAAATAATGGCGAACAATTTCTTCGATTAATCGATTAACGATTAATTGAGTGGAAACATGGTTAATATTCACTTAGGAATTTGCAGCTGTATTTTGTGTCTCTAACTTCAATATTATAACAAGTTCAAAAAGTACCACACGTAGAACACAAAAGTAAAAGAAAGAAATTTAATTTCCCCTATTTAACCTTTTTGATATTTTTTTCTCCCCATTAAAGTATCAAAAATGTCAATATTGTAGTGGGAGCCCATAGTTTAGTAATTTTACATATGTCAATGAATAGAGAAAAATGTTTTGTAAAAAAGTACCAAAAAAAGAAATTACGATTTTCACCCTTTAAACGTTCGAGTTTCGAGAAAATACTAAATTTGTATTTTTTTGTAGATAAGTTTCGAATGTGATATAAACTTTAATTCCATGTCAATTGGTTTAAAAGATAAATGGGATGACAATAAATACCTCCCTGAAAGGGGCGAATTTCAAAAAACTACCAGACACCTGTCGACTTATTTTTTTTAAGAACAACGATAAGTATTACATTTCTTTTGTATCTCTTTAAGTTTTGAAAATATAAGGGCACCGAATTTACCCTTTTTACCCCCTAAACATTCGAATTTCCAAAAATCCGGTTTTAGTGGACATATTTGGGGAGATTCCAATCTCCGGTTCACATTTCAAGTTTTTAGCTTCAGGCGTTTAGGCTGTGCAATGCTGAATCAGGGGTATTTCAGTAAAATATCCTTTTCATTTTCCATGCCTTTTACTTATCGTCTTCTTTTGGTATTTGTTTTCATTTATTACGAAGATGTTCATTTTATATATTATGTATTTTTTTATAAAGCTTTTTGTAATAGCTCTATTCCTTAAATTTTTTTTTAGGAATGACTTTATACACTACCAGATTATTATATTGTATTTTTATTTTACCTTAGCTTTCCGTTGGATAGCAATGAAGTATATTGTATGTACAGAAAAATTTACAATTATTAGACACCAGCAGAATGTAATGCATTTTTTGGCCAGCTACGGCCTTCGTCAGCATTCTATATATTAAAATATCTATTTATTAAAGCTTTTTTTGTCACTCACCGAAAATGTGTTTTAATTTTATGAAAACCTAAATCAGTTTTCGTACGAACGAACAAATATTTTCATTTTCTAAACACAGGCTGTAAAACTCGCCACATTTCACAACCCAGCCACTGACAGTTAAAAAGCGGAAAATAGTCGAATTTTTTTAATTTTTTGTTATTTATAACTGGGAAGTACAAATTTCGGACATATTCAAAAAAAATCAATTTATTAACTTCCAATATACTGAATTTTGTATGCAAATTTGAAGGGTTTAATGTGCTGTTTTCACAACACAGGTAATTAATTGAACGTGTAGTAAAATTTATATGAAAAATAATCAAAAAACTGAGTGCTTTTCATATCAATTTTACAACACGTTCAATCACTTGTGTTGTGAAAACAGAACAAAACTCTTGCAAAATAAAAATATTTTTCATGAAAAAAGCCTCAAATAAATAAAACCTTTTAATTTAAGTTTTTCCTTATTTTTTAATATGTACAAGCATTACATTTCTTGTTTTGTTTTCTTAATTTGTAATTAATATTTTGATTTTAATTGCAAATCTCTGGTTTTCGTGGGTAACCGGGTATGTCTTAACATCAAATTTTTCAGGAGAGCGAAAAAAACATTCTAGATCGAAATGTGGGCGAGGTATTGAACTTTTTGAAATTGGTCAATACGTAAAACAAATCGCAATTGGTACATATTTTTTCAGAAATTTTATGAACCATATAAAGAGCGTTCAAAATTAAGCCGTATGGCATTAACAACTCAATATCGAAAAAATGGACATGAGCGGTTACCCATGAAAACCACAGAAATAACCTTTGTCTTACAACGCAACTTAAAATACATTTTTATGTTTTTCTCAATTAACAAGAGGCTTTCTAATTTGGTTATATATTTTCACATTTGGTAACCTTTTCAAAACTTTTGGTTGTAAAAATTGTATTAGTCGTGGCAGAACTGATTGCGCGGCAGAACAGAAAAAAACACTTAATCATTTTCAGGCCTTTCCGCGATTAAATATTTACTTGTACTACTTGATACAACAACAATAAAAAAAAATAAAAATCTCTATTATGAGAGTGTTAAAAAACCAGGTAAGAGTTTTATATTCGGCTATGCCGAATCTTCTATACCCTTTCCCATGGTGCAATAAGAACAGAAAGTAATATTAATACCGCCCATTTCTCCAATCCCGCCTACATTTTGTCGGATGTTGTCTATTTATTAGGGTATTCATTTTATCGGGATTTTGCTTTAATCGGTTAATCGTTCGATTAATTAACCGAGGTTTTGGTATAATCGGTTAATATTGTACTTGATCGGTTAACCGATTAATAATTTTTTTTTTCTAAATTCAGTAATTCAATAAAGAAAAATGCATAAATTATTTTTTATTTGGAGTTAATTTGTAAAAAAAAAAATAATATAACAAATATAATTAATTTTTACTAAAACGAGCAAACAAAAAAAATAATTCATAAATAGGTATGTAATACATATTTTTAAATAATTACATAAATATTATAAATTAATTAAAAAATAAACTGTGGGATAATTTTATTAGTTATTTCAATAGCTTAAAGAGATCTTAAAAAATAATTTTGTAAAACAATTATTTGGCTTAAATGTATAGAATTTAAGCGATTATTTTCTTTAGTTTTGAAAATAATTCTTTTAACAAAAGCAACCCATAACACAGAATATCTAATTTCAAAGTCCTTTTTCTGGATTTCTCCAAATGTATAAAATCTTTCATTATGCCATTAAAACTCTTCTAATTGTTTCGGTTAATTCTGTTAAAACATTGATAAGAGAAGATATTAGAAGAAACAAATAACTAAACACATACATATAAAAAGTACGTGAAACAAAACGCTGTTGACAGCAAACTCTTATTTTAAATGAAGATCACTGACCACCTTCTTTGTTTGTATGAAAAAGTATTTTCCAAACACATACCTTTGGTATATGCGACGAAACAAATAATTAAATACACAAAAAATGCTATAATACTACAAAAAATTAAAAATTTTAGTACATCGGTTAATCGGTTAATCGACTGAAATTAACCGGTTTAATCGTTAATCGAAAATAGCCAATTTAAAGTTAACCGATCAGTTAATCGGGTAGTATTTAACCGAATGAATACCCTAGTATATATGTGTGTCAAGTTAAATTCGATTCTATAACCCAAGACACAAACCAACGTTGTCAACATACTGCGATTTGTTAGCTAACATTGCACTTTTACGTACTTAACGGAGATATCTCTTAACAATACAAAAATTATAAAAATTAATAAATACAACAAATGTTATAAAATATTACTATCCCACTATATGGGATCAATAGGCAGGAAAACGTTCTATCGAATCGCAGAATGTTAACAACGTTGGTTTGTGTCTTGGGTTATAAATTTGTATATCGATAACCAAACTGCTTGTATATTTGGAAACTTTGGCTATTGCCGTTCTGCAGATATACAGAAATCTATAATTATCTTTGACGACAGGTGCCACGCCCACATCTACTATCCCTCCCATTTCTTTTAGAGAGGTTGTGAATTGATAACCAAGCCTTGTGTACTAAATATCATTGTAGATAACTTAAAGGCCTTTGTTTATTTTTGGCCACCCTGTATATGTTGAATCTGTTGGTGAAACTCTACACAGGGCTGCTGCGACGTTAATTTAAGCTAGAAGTCCACACCACGCGTTTTCGCCTTTATGCATTGCACGCTTTTTATGCAGCATTACCACAAGTAAAATAAAAATTATTTAGAAAAATCAGCTCATGACGCTTACAAAAGAAGGAAGTAAACCCTCTTTTCACAGTCAACGCCTCAAGGCATTCTACGTTTTTATGCATGTAACCTGCTACGTTAAACAACACATATTCTACTTTTTTGACAGATGCGTGGATGCGAAAAAGCGCGGAATTACTTTCGTAACAGTGAACTCTGATGGAGAAGAAAATAACAAAATAAGGCGATTTCCCTATGAGTTGTATTTAATCGCAGAAATTAGTAGCAAATTGTGGCTTTTTTTTAAGAAATATAAAAAAGTTCTACAGCCATCAACATTTCACCACCAAAGGTAGGGTACTCTCATCTAAGACGTTGTAGAGTTTAAACATTTTGCTCTTAATGGATTTTCAAAACTTTATTTTTGTAACTTTTCATGGTTTTGTTTCCCGTATCAAAAGAAAAATCCTCAAGTTTGCCGTAAATCATATAACAATGTGTTAAAGTGTAAAATGAAAAATAAAAAAAAAAAATAAAATATTTACATACATTTTATTTATTGCTTAACCATTAAAATGTGTATTATGAAACACTGGTTTTCTTGAAGGCATTAGTTGCCATCATACGCAATCAATCACAACTTAATCAAATATTTAAGACGTTAAATGAATTTCAGTTTGTTTTGTGGTTGTGAAAAGGAGAAAAGTGTAAAACTTTTCGCGTTTTTTTTCATCATAGGGAAATGAAAATTCAAAATTCCGTACACGTGAAGTTACAGCAGTATCATAAAGGGTGGTCCAAATAAAACGCACGATTTTAATTGTAAATAAAACAAAAAGTTTTCGGAGAATTATCTTAATATTTTTTTATTATGATAGAAGGATCTATGACAATTATGTGTACAAATCAAATGTCGGCGAAATGATCGCCACGGCTTCGGTAGCAAACCTCTATCCGATGGTCCATATTTTCAATGACTCTGAGACATAAATGAGGTTCAATGTCGTTAATGTGTCGAATTATCTCATTCTTTAGTTCTTGCATTTTATTGGCTTATTGACGTACACTTTTTCTTTTAAATATCCACAAAACAAGAAGTTCAACGGTGTCGAAACACATGATCGTTACGGCCAATTAACATCGCCACGACGTGAGATAAAACGCCCATCGAATTTCTCCCGTAAAAGAGCCACTGTTTCGTTGGCTGTGTGGCAAGTGGCAACATCCTTTTGAAACCACACATCTTCCAGGTCCATATCCTCAATTCCTGGCGACAAGAAGTCCTTTATTATTATCTTGAGAAACAGGGCCAAAATATAATTTTATTTAAATCGGATGGTTTTGCTTCATCGTAAGTGTAATTTTTTGTTTTTCTGGTGGTAACACTGGTTCAGTTCTTGCTTAGTTCTAGATAAATTTTTATGTATCTTTATGTAAGTTTATTTAAAACTATATGTCAGTTCTCATTGAGCTCTAGTTAAGTGTTAGTTCAGTTCCTGTTGGAGTTTAAGTTCAGTTCTAGTTCTAGAACAGTTCTAGTTCTAGTTCAGTTCTATTTCAGTTCTAGTTCAGTTCTAGTTCTGTTCTAGTTCAGTTCTAGTTCTGTTCTAGCTCAGTTCTAGTTCAGTTCTATTTCAGTTCTAGTTTAGCTCAGTTCAAGTTTAGTTCTAGTTCAGTTCCAGTTCAGTTCTAGTTCAGTGTTAGTTCTAGTTCTGTTCAAGTTCCGTTCTAGTTCAGTTCTAGTTCAGCTCTAGTTCAGTTCTAGTTCAATTCTAGTTCTACTTCAGTTCAGTTCAGTTTAAGTTCAAGTTCAAGTTAAAGTTCAGTTCTACTTCAGTTCAGTTCAGTTCAGTTTAAGTTCAAGTTCAAGTTAAAGTTCAGTTCTAGTTCAGTTCTAGCTCACTTCTAGTTCACTTCTAGTTCAGTTCTGGTTCAGTTCTAGTTCAGTACTAGTTCAGTTCTAGTTCAGTTCTAGTTCAGTTTCAGTTCCAGTTCAGTTCAGTTCTAGTTCAGTTCTTGTTCAGTTCTAGTTCAGTTCTAGTGCAGTTCTAGTTCAGTTCTAGTTCAGTTCTAGTTCTAGTTTAGTTCTAGTTCAGTTCTAGTTCAGTTCGCGTTCAGTTCTTGTTCCTGCAGACAAGCCAAAAGGCTTCGCGGGATTAGACCTAAGATTTTAATGTACATATTGAGAATACATATATTAATTAATAAATAAAAAAAAAATAAAAAAAAAAAAAAAAAAAAAAAGTTTTAGTTCAGTTCTAGTTCAGTTCTAGTTCAGTTTTAGTTCAGTTCTAGTTCTGTTCTAGTTCAGTTCTAGTTCAGTTCTAGTTCAGTTCTAGTTCAGTTCTAGTTCAGTTCTAGTTCAATTCTAGTTCAGCTCAGTTCTAGTTCAGTGCTAGTTTAGTTCTAGTTCAGTTCAAGTATAGTTCTAGATCAGTTATAGTGCAGTTATAGTTCAGTTATAGTTCAGTTCTAATTTAGTTTTAGTTCAGTTCTAGATCAGTTGTAGTTAAGTTTCGTAAAGGTTTAGAAATTAATATGGAAGAAACGCCCTCTCAGTATCTTTACCAACTATATTAAATAAAATGCCTACTAATATCATTAATTAAAAAAAAAAAACAATAAAAATAAACTTATAACATTTTTTTAATCAGTTTGCAATGAACTAATTTTTAAAGAAAATTTTTTTTTTAAATTATAATTTATCCTTATTATTATCAATGAATTTTTTTGTTTTATGTATATCAATACCTGCAGACAAGCTAGAAAGCTTTGCGGGTCTAAGTGAGAAAACTTATACAAAAATTCTAAATTCAATAAATATTTAATTAAAAAAAAAAAAAAAACCTTTATATAAAATTTTTTGAGAAATGAAGCCCTGCACTACTACTTTGTTAGTACTTAGAAGTCAACTTGTAGCAATAGAAACTTAAAAATATATAAACTCAAAAATAAGATGAAGCAAATAATTTGATTTTAAATTACTGCTCTATTCGTTGTTTATGTATTTTATATTATTATTACTGCTATATTTCGAATTTAATTATTTCAACATTCAGCAATTGTTATTGCTATTACTACAGAATATTTTCGGAGCTGATGTTTAAGCAATAAAATAGGCAGTAGCATTTTTAACACTGGTATTGTACACGTTACACACCAAGTAGGAGTTTTGGGTTTTATTGCTGTTTGCCACCAATAAAAGTATATCTTAATTCAACATAATTTTTATTTAGTTCGTGATAAATGTAATAAATACAATAAATTTATATTAGTTTTTTTTTTGAGCAATTACATAAATACAGTCTAGTAAAATAGATTTTTATTAAAATACATAAATACACCTAAACACAAACATTTTGTAAAATAACTGAAATTTTACTTCGGCATAATTTTTCCTTTTGATACAATTTTGTAATATTACTTTCAGTCTTTTTATTGTATGAATGAATACACTTTTATTGTTTATAATAATTTTTATTTAATACTTAATTAAGAGGATAAGTGCACAAGTATCTATGGCACAGTGGGGTTAAATAAAGAAAAAACTGCCAACTCTTTAAAGCGCGTTGCGAAATCTTGGTGATAAAAACTAAAACAATTTTCTAAGAGACGTTAAATATTGGTTCATTAAATTAAAAGAAGGGAATGATCAGCTTAACATATTATTTTTCAATTGTTTTCGGTACAGGTCTCCTGTGATCCTCTGGACTGATTTTAGCAGATAACACCCTTTTGATCCCACCAAATACAGAGCATTACCTCAGCGCGTTGCAACACCTGCTTTGGTTTCCTCGTCTGGTTTTCTAGACTTCGCATAGTATCTGTTAATGACAGTAATGACTTCCTTTTGTGCGAAAACGGCTTCCTTTTGTGGAGTTACATTATAATTTTGGACATGCAAAATCGTTTTCGGTTTAAAATCGTATAACACTTAATATCCAATGCGTTTAGATGAATCCTGCTGGTTATAACTATTTTGGATGCTGAATTGAGGGGAGTGTACTATCGTCTCTTCTATTCTAACTTGTCCGCGAAGACGTACTTAAACATCGTTCCAATGTAAAGGTATCTAATGCGGATGACATGTATATACACACTGTCAAATAAAATGAAATATAATTGTCTGTTTCAAACCTTCAAGGAAATCTGAATGGCACACGCATAAAAAATAAACGCATTTAAAACCAAATATTTAAAGTAGGGATGCCAAAGGGGAAATCCCGGGATTTTTCGGGATTAATAAATCCCGATTCCCGGGATTTATTTCTATGAGTCCCGGGATTTTTAATATATCAACTTTTATGTACAAAAATGTTCGTGTTTTTTGAATTTTTATACTCTTTCCAAAAATTTTTTTAAAAAATTATATTTAAGCTTATTTTTATTGCAAATAATTTTTATTTTTTAGTTTAATTTTTGTTTTTGGAACACAGCGAGTATTTAAAATTTTAATTTTTTGCTTGATATATGACGACTATTTCTGGATTTTTGTAATTTGCTTAATAAAAACCATTATTTTAAGTAGAAACGATATTTGAAGTTTCACATCTCAAGCCTTTTTTACAATAACGTTTAGATAGTTCAGCTTTGGCTTAAGACATAATACCAAAATAAAAATGATTATTTTTATGCAAAATATAGAAATCAAGAAATAATTGTTATAAATCAAGCAAAAAATAAATATTATTCACGATCCAATTAAAGTATTATTCAGAAACTAAAGAACTAAAGTTGATATAATTATAACAATTAAGTCGTTATATTTATGAAATAGCTCATATTCCTTCCGGTCCAATAATAATAAAAAATTTGCTTAAAAAACATACGGTAAATAAAAGATTTTTTTTTATAAATAAACACTATCCGACGTGTTCATAAAAAAATTATTTAAACTTGAAGTCTGTTTTAAGAAATATTTGTATAAACATTTTGTTTTAAAATAAATTTTAAACGTACTTAAATATTGATTATGAATCTCGCCCTCACCCTGGAGGTGTACTGCACTGCAGTCGACATAGTGTTACAGTTTTTAACTCAGCTATCAAGATCGATGAGGGACTATACTTTGCAGTGTATTAATGTCGTCACAACTTAATTCACATTAAAAATTGAATTGCTGTTAAAAAAACTGAAATGAATTAATCTAGAGAGACTAAGAGATACGTATATTTTTTTAAGCTTTTTTCAGAATCTGATCAGTTTGATCATGGGTGAGGCCAGTGTTATAAACATATGTATAAAATAAATTGTTTTGTTGTTTTCATTTTAACAAATTTATGTTACGTTCATAAAACCTTTTGAATATTCCAAAAGTGTTGTTTATTAAAAAAAGTAGCGTCTTAAAGAAACACATTGATCCCGAAATTTCGGGATTCCGGGATTTTTGGTATCCCGGGATTCGGGATCAATCGGGATTTCCAAAATTTCGAATCCCGGGATTTTAAAAAAACGGTCCCGATTGGCATCCCTAATTCAGAGCAACACTCCACAAGTGATAATTGCAGACGGTCAAAACTTTGCTATGGTTGACCAATTCTGTTATCATGGAAGTATGGTCGCACCAGATGGTGGCACAGAGTTGGATGTAAAAGGTAGGATCATCAGAGTAAGAATATAATTGGGACTTAGGCGCTGATTTTGCAGAACAACAACTTAATGCTACAGGCCAAGCTTAGAATATTCAGCTATAACGTTAAAGCCGTCCTGTTATATGGATGCAAAACTTGGAAGGCTACCGGTGGCGTAGCCAATCAATTACAAACCTTCGAAAATCTGAACTCGTGTAAGAACAAATGTAGAGTTTTTACGTTAAGAAGCAAATGGCAGTGGATTGCGCATCTATAACGTCGCGTGCATATTAACATTGCGAAGCAAGCGTTGCCACACTGAAAGAAGTGCTGGTACACCACAGATAACTTGGTTGCCATCTGACGAAGGCGATAGAAAGCCCAAAATCGAAATAACCAAGAAGGCTGATGTTAACGCCCTATGTTCCAAAGGGAGTTAAAAAAATAAATATATATTTTAAATTTCGAAAACAATATTTATAGAGTAATGCCTTCAATTTATCATCCCCACACTTTTTAATTGCCACAGGTCTTTGTTTTTTATTTTAAAAGGCATCTTTTGAACCGCACAAACCAATCAACCTTACGTTGAAAGCAATAAAACCCATTAAGGATAATCTTAAGCTGCTTCGCTTTCTCTGTCAATGCCCTGGGTTACGGGGCATTAGGGAAAAATACCTGGGAGAGCCGGTGTTTTCCTGCTTGGAGGATCTATCTACAATATAACCTAGATTGCTTCTTCTCTTCGTTCGGAAGACGGATTGGCTCAACTCTGCAGTGACGCCATTTGAGTAACTGCTCTATGGGATGGGCATTGGCGCTGGGTATCACAAAGGGACCGCTGAAGGACCCAAGTGAGCTGTCTCTCGATCGCTACCCATAGAACCTAACCTTACCTAAGTGTGTAGGAAAATTAAAAATGTTTAACACATATACATACACACAAACTTATTTTTGATGTTGTTGTCAAACCGCTTGTGTAGTTTATTTTACCCTTAAGTACAAATAAATGCCAGATGTTAACCTTCTAAAAAAATTTATTTAATATTTTGTTCAATATTTTTTTTTTATTAAATTTTTAAGTTTTCTAAAAATTAACTTAGTTAATAATTTAAAAGTTGTTTTAAGAAATCTCAGGTGCCATTTTGACAATTAAAAAAAAAAATTATTTCAAATTCTATTTTAATTTCTAAATGGTATTTTTTTAAGACCGATATAACTTAAAATTGTAAAAAATAAAACAAACTTATAAATTAAAATTAGAAAATAAACTTTTATTCGATGGTCACCGCGGCAGCTCTTGACGAAGGAGAATTCACTACAGTAGCTGGCATACTACAAAAATCCAGGAACAGCTGAAGTTTTTTACATTGCATTGTAAGTGTTTACGGTTCTAAATGTCAACCATTTCTAACAAAACATTTCAAAGCCAAAGTAAAGTGATTCGAACTGTCAAAGTCAGCAGGCTTTTTGCCGTCTTCACCTGTAGTGAATGTGTGTTGCTCTTGACGAAGAGCACTATATGGACGTCCAATTTTGGTTCCCTTTTTTCGAACACTGCTGGCCGTGTGTCACGAAGCGTGTAAACCGCGCTGCATTTTTGTTTTGTTTTTGATGTAATGAAGTCTATAGGATCTGTTGTGGATAAGTCATGTTCCACAAGCAGCAATTTGGCTTATTAATAAACCCTTTAAGTCGTAAAAAGGGCCGTGATTCTTAAAATAAAAACCACGAAGTCTTCAATAAGTTGCGCAAATCGATGACTGTGTGGTAAAGCGTGAATCTATTCATGATAATTTGACAGAGTATAGTGATTAAAAATTTAAGTTCTCTCGTAAGTTCTATCGTACCTAAAAACACCTTTAAGATTAATACCGAGGAAGAACATTTTGAATTTTGGTAAAAGGTAGTAGTTATTTCATACATTACCTGGTAAGTAGTTGACATTACAATTGTCTTTATTCTGAAAACCTCAATAAGTAATTACTAGTAATCATCTCAGTAACTACTTATTGCTTTTATTATATGAATATTTGCTTACCAATAATCAGCTCAATAACTGTTAATTAGTTGTGTTGTTTTCAGTACTGAATATTAACTTACTGGTAACGAGCTCAATAACTACTTATATTAATTTTATAATTGGCTTTAAACAAAATTATTCGAAGAATTTAGTTGAAGCAATTAGGGTATTATAACTATATTAGCATTAAATCTGTTACCATATTAGTGGATCCGTTTGACTTTTCGACTTACTTCTGGATCTTCTGACTTACTGGCAGCTAAATAATAACTAGTTATGTTTTGGCTTCTAGTAAGTATATTGTAAGTAATTACAATTCAACGTACTGGCATTAAATAATAACTAGTTATATTTGGACTAACTAGTTATTCAGCCGAAAAGTAAGTAGTGTTTACGTGTCTCCAACATTAATTGCTTACTTACCAGGTAAGTTAAGTTTTTTGCTGGGTAGTTTTTTTAATCAGCCTTATTGCGGTTCTCGATCTCGTAAACGACTATGTCGATTTTCTGAAAAAAAAAATTTAAGTAACACACAACCTGTGTTCTTTTATCTACTAAAAAAACGACTTAAGCTACGGTAACACTTGACAAATATTGGACGAAAAAGGCGTAACCAACGGGAAACATAAAATATACGGGCATGTTCTAGAAATCGAAATAAAGTGGAATTGCATCTGAACGAGATTTTGATTTCAATTATTTACAAAATCACTGACGTATTTCCTGTTTTTAAGATTTGTTCTTGTAAAGGTAATTGGTACTCAAAGTATATAAAAAAGAATATATTTTGAACTTTCTTTACAGGTCCGCTTTCAAAATTTGTTAAGATTTCAAATCCACTTCATTTCGATTTATAGAACAGGCCCGATAAATTCCTTTAAATACAATATTTATTTTGAATATAATACTACATCATACAAAAAACTGTTATCTGTTGTGTCTGGCAGTATAATAAGTACATATTTACCCCTATCGCGAATGTTATGGGAATAAGTTGTTTGGGAGTAAACGTGTATTTCCATTCCCAACAAATTGGTATAGCAAATTTTTTGGGAGTAAAAAGTCTATTGTGAATATCATGGGAGTAACAATTTCTATTTTAAATTGTTTGTTTTGATTTATAAATAGTTTGCGTGCTTATAAAAGAAAAGTCTATTTTGTGAAGAAAAGTGTTAATTTAAAATGAATAGTGTTTATTTGCGTTTCCTGATTTTGGAAAAAGAAAATCAATCCACGGAATGATTGCAGCGAAGACATATACGCGATGAATCAGATCCGCTATCGTTAACGGAGACAAGGTAAAAGTCCTAAAGTTATAAATGTGCTTGTCTCTAAATCAAATGTTTTTGACAGGTTTCAGGAATATTATAGAATTAACAAAGATGCTTTCCAATTCCTACTGAACGTGTTGGAAGAAAACTTGCCTCCTAGAGGTAAAATGTTCGCGGTTCCCACCGTAGTGAAATTGGCTAGCAACTTAAGATTTTTGCGGAATGCAGCTACCGAAAGGGGGTGGGCAGACAAATCGATGTCGGTTTAGCACAATCTACATTTAGTGAAGTGCTAACAGAAGTTTTAGTGACATTAGAAAAAGTTTTGTGCCCCCAGTGGATTGAGTGGCCATCTTCTGATGGCTGCGCGCACATGGCTTCCACCAAGCAAGTACTTTGATCATTATTAATACTCCTTCAATAAAATAAGTTTAATAAAGTTGGACATTTAAAAACAAATATTTAGCAACTTATGTGTACTTCTTGTCCCCAATAACAATTTTTGTGAATTAATTTTGTAAAATAGTTGTTGGGAGTAAATAATCGCGATGCCATATTTTTTATGCTTGTGAACGCATTCACAAAAAATTTCTCTGGGAACATTCACGATAGCAAATCATAAAATTTGGGAGTTTTGTCTTAGGAACGTTCATTCGAGATAGGGGTGATTATTTTGTGAGACTAAGACCATGTTAAATCTCATTAACTATTAACAAAATTAGTAGTTATGCCTATTTGATCAAATATTTAATAAGTGTGACTGTAGCTAGTCGTTTACGAAAACGATAACCGTAATAATGCTGAATATAATATTTTTTTTCTATTTTTACCCACTGTTAGTAAAACTTTTAAAACGTCTTTCTAACACTCAGATAGAACTAACTGTTTGTTGTTTACAATAACTATTACAACAACTACATACTACATTACGTTAACTACTTAAACATCAACAACTTTTATTTCTACTTTAACTATATTGTATTACAGAGAAAAAAATTCTTGGCAAGTTTTTTTTCAATTAAACCTTTAATCAAAATTAAAATTAGTTTTAGTTATAAACTTAATCAAGTAAATTAAACGTCTACTTATATCAACAATTTTACTGAAAAAATGTTGTTAATATCAAAAAATATGTAGTTGAAACTATTCATTTGTTTACTGGTGCAATTTTAATAAATTTTTTAATTAATTGAAGTTTTTGATATTTAAATTAGGCTTAAGTTCATTAAATTTAATTTTCATTTCTATTGATGGCAAGAATTTACAACATGAAATGAATAAATTTTTTTTGATAATTTTAATCTTGACTAATTATAATATCAAAAACTTCAATTAAGAACCAAAAGTTCAATGAAAAATTAAAATTTTTAAATAATAACACAACATTTTTAAAAGAAATAAATTTTTATTTTTTTCTGTGTAAATATTTAGTTAAACTGAAAGCCTTTTTTTAGTTTACTGAACTCTTTTTATAACCTCCACCACCACTAGTGGGGAATGAGGTATACTTAGTTTGTCACACCGTATGAAACTTTTTTGTTATACATCTAAGATCCCATAAAGTATTTATATTCTGGCTCCTTGAGTAATTCTAAGTCGATTAACCCATGTCCGTCTGTCCATCTGTTGAAAACCCGCTCACTTTCAAAAAACGCAAAAGAAAAGAACAAACTTGGTCTCAAACTGATTGTAGTTATCCTAAGCAGTTTGGGATTGAAATCCAGCCACATCGCTTCAGTAGGACCAGAACTATGAATCAAAATGTGGAACCACCACCTTTAAAAAAATTGATAATTTTAAATGATATAAAACGAATTCGCTTTATACGACTGCAAATCTGTTAAATACTGTTAAATTTCCTGAAGATCGATCTATAATTGACCATAGGCCCCATATAAACCCTATGCCCGGAAAAGAGCTTAGTACGCCTAAAACCGTAATAAATAACGCTATCATTCTAAAATTTGGTAAGAAACTGTTTTATAGGACCACAAATCACACTTTAAAAGTTTTTGAAGACCGGTCCATAATTTTTACTAGGCCCCATATAAACCCTACTCCCTGAAAACCAATTAGTACGCCTAAAACCGTAATAAATAATGCTATCATAATACAATTTGGTATATCACAGTTGTAAAAGTTTAGAAATCGCAGTGTCAAATTTCGTGAAGATCGGTCCATAATTTACTCTAGGCCCCATATAAACCCTACGACCGTCAAATTTCGTGAAGATCGGTCCATAATTTACTCTAGGCCCCATATAAACCCTACGCCCGGAAAACAGTTTAGTACGCCTAAAACCGTAATTAATAATGCTATCATAATACAATTTGGTATATCACAGTTTTATAAGTCTAGAAATAGCAGTGTCAAATTTCGTGAAGTTCGGTCCATAATTTACACTTGGCCCCATATAAACCCTACGCCCGGAAAAGAGTTTAGTACGCCTAAAACCGTAATAAATAACACTATCATACTAAAATTTGGTAAGAAACTGTTTTATAGGACCACAAATCACACTTTAAAAGTTTTTGAAGACCGGTCCATAATTTTTACTAGGCCCCATATAAACCCTACTCCCTGAAAACCAATTAGTACGCCTAAAACCGTCATAAATAATGCTATCATAATACAATTTGGTATATCACAGTTTTATAAGTCTAGAAATCGCAGTGTCAAATTTCGTGAAGTTCGGTCCATAATTTACACTAGACCCCATATAAACCCTATTCTCGGAAAACAGTTTATTGCGCCTAAAGCCAAATAAAGCCCATTTTGGGAAAATAATTAAATTCGCCTAAACCCATAACTGATATAGATATTGCGTTGAAATTTCTTCCAACTTTGATTCATATGGCCAAAAAAAATATCGTCCAATATTGTGAAATTCACTGTTAAGGTTAAAACTAATTACACTGCTGATTGAAATTTATTGTAATTTATTTCTGTAATACCAGAAATCGGTCTTCAGAATTTTGGGATGATTTGTCCATACCTATGGTAAGGTCCAGTACAAATTAAAATAAAAATCATTTTAGTTCGGCTAAAACTGTTACGAGTCATAACATTTTACTCAAGCCGGCTTAAAGTTCTAAAAAGAAACGCATAAAACTTTCTTGTTGTCGGTCAATTATTTAATTTAGGTCTAAACCGCAACCAATTTTTATGCTGACGTTCGTTTTTATGAAGATTAGTTAATAATATATATGTATTTATCATATAGAGCCCACTCCTGTTGGTGGAGGGTATCAAAGATTCGGCACATCCGAATATAGCAATCTAACTTGTTTTTGTTGTTGTTGGCATTTTATAAAAATATATTTTGCAGCGAAAATATTTGTTAAACAAATTCTTAGAATCCTACCACTTAGTAGACATTGGTAGTAATGAAATTCATTCATAGACGTAGACAGGCTTGGAAAATTGTGCCAACTAACACACCTACAAAAATGTATGCCATAAAAAAATAAATTTTCTTACTATTAACACTAGAACTATGGTTGGGTGCATAATCGGGACATAGGCAAAAATAAATTTTAACCGAATGTATTTTAGTAGAGGTTTTTTTTCAGGTTTTTATTCTAATTCAGGTTGACATTTTAGTTCTATTTAAGTTAAAGTTTAGTTTAAGTATTATTTACTTTGCTGCTGGTGGTCAGTGTTGCCATATTTATTTTTAAAAATTTGACAATTTCCAAAAAAAAAAGTCTGATTTTATGAGAAAAAAACAGCTCTTTAAAAAAAGTTAAAACAATTATAAAACCATATCTGTACCCAAGTTCTCTAACTTTGGTGAGAACTTCTCGCATCGAAAAGATGTGAAACTAAATATTCCATCGTTTCTCGAAAGTGAGAAAAAAAGTGTGTCTGTAACTCACGTTGAAAACTATCAAAAGAGATTACGTCGTTACGTTATACATATATGTCATAACATTCCACTCGAAGCCGATGTGAAATCTCAGACGTTGAGAACGTCAGTCACACATATCGTTGACGGAGACCAAAATTTACTAAAATTTAAACATTTTTAACGACGGCGGCGAAAATACATCCGTCGGCTATACCAAATAATATTAATGTGTAACTTTAATGTTTGTTGTTTACAAAATAGCTTTGAAAACATTTTAAAAAAATAATGAAAAAATCTAAAAAGAACAAAAAGTTACCTCTTCCGTGTTATTATTCTTTGAATTTTGCATTTTTAATATATTTTTAAGTGTTAAAATTGTTTCTCACCCCGTTTTAATACGTGAGTTTATTTGACATTTAAGAGTGGAAACTGTCTCATAAAAATTTTACAGACACACCTTTTCTGTAAATAGGCGAGTAATTTCCGTACGTGACAGTTATACGCAGCTTAGTGAGAAAAACAATTGATTGTTTCAATTTATGGCATTTTTGTTTCAATTCTCACATTTCAATCTAAAAGTTTCTCGATGCGGAAGTTACAGAACATGGGCACTATATACTTTAAATTCAATTTTATCAGGCGAAAAACAAATTTAATTCGGAAATGGTTCTGAACCATCGCAACATTTTTTACTACATATGATTTAAATTTTTTTCGTTGCAAAGAGAGTACAAGTTGCTGCTGACTACAGTTCAGGGATGGAGAATGGCTTTTATGATTTTGTACCAACTATTAAAACAAAAGGTCCTTTTTAGACCATGACGGTACTATTTTGTGTAGTCATAGCAGTTCTAGTGATCAGTTACATATGAAAAATAATTATTTAGAAAATAATTTTAGATAATAAATTTTTTGTTTTTTTAAAATTAAAGCAATACTAATTTGTTGACCTCAATAAACTTTTGTTTGTATCAAATTGGAAACAGCAGGATCGTGTAGTCCATTTTGATTGACATTGGCCGATGAATGTAGAATAGACGTATAATTTTTCACCTGTGATACTGTAGACCGTAAAGAATATTTTTTAATATGAGCGAGATCACCAGTGTTTGACATTTTGCAATGAGTACACCATTTGCCTTGACCTCCCTCTTACTTTCCTAACCATGGACATTGTGTGATCCACTCTTCCCGAAGTGGTACTACAGGCGGCTTTACTTGCTTACTTATTCTACAATATTAATATTTTAAAATGATTTAATCTTCATTCTGCATTATAGATATGTTTTTGAATAATTTGCATTTTACACGAGCACAAAAGTGGCTCGTTTAACTTACATTTAAAACAAAAGCAAAATTTGTTTTTGTTTTAAATGTAAAGGGCATAATTGCTTGGCAAACATGCACTTTGTTTTTGCTTCTGTTTGCCAATAAACAACACAATCATATTTCGTACAAACATAAATATTTCATTTTTGTTTTGCTTTCAATGAATGCTGACGACGATTGTGCTGCGGCAATTTTGCTCGCTATTTGTTTAAAACGCAGAAGAAATATAAAATAAAGAAAAATAATTTGTAGCAAAGAGTTCTCTTAACAAAAAGCAGTTTTGGGGCAAACAAAAATCCTAAAAAACTAGAAAATCATGTTATTGAGTCTTCTTCTACGGGTTCACTCTGCAAAGTTTTCATTGAAATTATTACTTTTAGCGCTAGACACCACAACAAGTTTGACAAATATCCAACATGTCTGCCAAATATTAAAATTTTTTAATATTTCTACAAGCATTGCTTCAAATGTTTGTCCAAACAGCAAAAAATCTAATTAACAACACAAAATATTTGTACAAACGTAAAATGTTGGCATGCTTGCCAAGCTATTTGTGTTTCTTATTATGCCCCTAAGTTTACCAAGTTACTTTTGCGCTCGATTTCTACAAACAGGCAGTAAATTTGAAGAAAAGCTACTTTGTGTTTTGTGGAATTTATTATATTTTAAGGTCAGTTTTCACAACCTACCGATAGCTAAAGGTAGGATTTTATCGGCTGTATAAAATTTTTTCCATAACTGCAATTTTATTTTATCCTTCGAGATAGGATGAACCTTTCGTTAACTTATCGCTTACTTTGGGTTAAAGTTAAGTTGTAATAATGGAATAATATCGGTTAGTTGTGAAAACGGGCCTAAACGCCCAACCATATTATGCATAAGTAAGCGTCAGGGAGTGTCAAAAATTAACTAAAAGTCTGTCAAATGCATAAGCAAATTAAAGAAGACTTTTAGGCAGGGACCCAAAATGACAGTTATTTGGAAATTTTAAAACAAAAAAAGCATATAGAAGTAAATACTGGCAAACTGATTCAAGTATACCAAATTGATCCTTATGAACTTTTCTATGATAAAATATTATGATTTTTAAAGTTTTGATTTTTATTTTTTCGATCAAAAATTACAGTTATTTTTTGATTTATATATTTTTGGACAAAAGTAACAGTTATTTTTTGATTTATATTTTTTCGAACAAAAATAACAATTATTTTTTGATTTTTATTTTTTCGAGCAAAAATAAAACTTATTCTAATAATTATTGAGTTGTCTTTAAATATTTATTTAAATGTGTGATCATCATTGGGATATCTTATAAATATTTAAAGTCAATCAAATAATTATAACACGTACTTTTTTTTAAAGAATAAGTTTTATTTTTGCTCGAAAAAATCAAAATCATAAAATACCTGTTATTTTTGATCAAAAAACTAAAAATCTAAAAATAACTATTATTTTTGTTAAAAAAAAATAAAAATAAAAAAATAACTGTTATTTTTGATCAAAAAAATAAAAATCAAAAAATAACTGTTATTTTTGTCCAAAAAAAGTAAAAATCAAAAAGTAGCTAGTATCATCTGACTTTTATGAAAAAAAAGGAATAACTGTTACGGTCCCTGCTTCTAGGTGGCCATAATGTACGAGTACTTACCATAAACTTAAGATCCATGTTGCTTATTTCTGCAATATTTTGTTTTCTTGCGATTACTTTAAAATAAAAAGTACCAAAAATTACAGCCCTGCATTTGTTTATTTTATGTTTTATTTAATTTGCATGCAACGTCTTAAAAAGAAAAAATTTGTGTTTGTTGTGCACAGTGTGGCCAGGCCTTATAAATTATTTTACAGCTAAATCTGGCATTAGCTATGGCCAAAAAATGCCAAAAGAGATGCTAAAATTTTTTTAAGATTTTTGTTACAAACTTATTACCAGTATGAAATTTTATTCGAAACTAAATACATTTTAGTGACTTATTTTTGAAGCAAATTGAAATAAATGGTTATATTTAAGCAAATGGCAAGATTTTGGTAAAAAGTAGTTAAGATTAAACGGTTAGTTTAGGGGGCCTTCAAACCTCTGATATATGCAAAATTTAAACAATTTATTTCTATGATGCACAACATTTTTAGATCATTTTATTTTTTATAGTTTAAGAAATGTTGAAGCTTTAAAATACTAATTTTTTTTTAGCAGTTTAGAGCAAAAAATTGTTTCAAACATTTACGCTATTGAATTTTAATCTAAATACAAAGTGAAATTTCCTTGTACTTTTATATCGTAATATCAAAGGGCAAATAATATTTACAATCAACATGATAATGGCATTTCTAATATGTATATTCCATTTTTTTTAACAAGCTGTTTCTTAACATAAGAATTATCCATTTTTAGACGAAATTTCATTTTGGGTACAACTTTTTTTAGTCAAGATTTATTATAATTTATTATTTTTTTTTTTAGCAAAATCAATAAAACTATTCGTCCAAATGTTTTAAAATAAATAATGCTAAAAAAAAGCTAAAAACATTTTCCAAAAATGCTAAATAAAATGCCAAGTGCTAAATGAAAATTTTGCAGATAAATAAAAAATTTTAAAGCTAAATTTAGCTGCAAAAATGCCAAAATGGCCACACTGGTTGTGCATATTTATTAATAAAAAATGGATACAAAATAAAAATATGTAAACTTCCTCTTTTTGTTTATTCTCATTTTTCTTTATTCATTTAAATTTTAAAATTTTTTTTTTTTAATAATGCACAAACAGCTGATTCCGTACTGAATGAAATTAAGCAAATGGCATTTGACGAAACTTGACGAAAAGTTGCATTAAGTACATTATAGTTGGCCACATATGTTTTATATGTATTCGCACAGTTGCTTAAGTCGACTAAAGCGACTTCATGCATATTATGGTTGGCCCTTAAGTCTTTTACACCACATAAAATCATAACAGACCTGAAACACGTTGCAACTAGAACACAAAATGTGAGCATTAAAAAGAAGAAAAAAAACGGATAAAAATTTAAAGAGAACATAATTAGTGTTGCCACCAGCGTTGCCAAATGTGCAGATTTATCTGCATTTTGCAGTTTTTCTAAGCATTGAGCAGCTTTGAAGTTTTTGTTAAAAAATAGGTTTTCTTGTAAATTGTGTAGATTTTGCAGCTTTTGCATTAAAATTTTTAAATTTAAGTTTTGTTATATTCACCCCTATCGTGAATACTTGTTCCCTCGAAATATTTCCCTTTTCCCTAAAGCTGCAATCGTGAATTATTTCCACGTGAAAAAAATCGCATGTTCGAAAAAATATGGCATCGCCAATTATTATTCGCGTGGGATTTTTCCCAAAATTTATGTGACTTTTTTCACAAATATTTAGATTGGGAATAAAGAAGCAAGCATAATGTAAGTAGTTTTCTTGTTATTTTTAAAATAGTTTTTATTGTTTAATTTGATTTTTTAAAGGAGTGGAAGTGCAAACAAGCTACAGCTGGCTACATTGGTGGAAATAATGTGTGGAAATCCTGACATTGCCAAAGGGTTCCATAAAGAGAAGAAGGAAACTGTGACTGACTTCTGGAAAAATACAGAAACTCAGTTAAATAGTCAGGGTCCGCCTTCGAAATCAATAGCTGAATGGAAAAAAGTGAGCATTTTTCATTATTTCATGTTCATAATAATATTCAATTATTGTTCTGGTATATTAATAGGTTTGGGTTGATCAGAAGCGCTATGTTAAAAAAAAGGCCATTCAAAACATGCAAAATCGAAGAAAAACTGGCGGCGGCCCAAACAAAGAATACAGATTTTCTGCGACAGAAGAGGCAATATATAGTTTGCTATCGCTAGACGAGAGTGTTGAAGGCGTTAAGGAAGCTCAAGTATTTGGTTTGCAAAAGACATGTGAAAAACGAAATGCTGAAGAATTATTTGATATTGCCGTGGACGACGATGACACACGTGCAAACTTAAATATAAAGCAGCCTTGCAAGAAAACTAAAACCAATACATCGAGTTTGCTAGTGGATGAGTTAGAAACTCAAAAAAACCCTAATATGCATTACGGTGAAACTGTGGACGACGATAATACACCAGCGAACTCAAATATAAAGCAGCCTTGCAGAAAAAGTAAAAAAACGACAACAGATTTGCTACTAGATGAGTTAGAAACTCAAAAAAACCTCAGCCGGCATTTCGGTGAAGTAATTGAGGTGTGCAAAGAGCACAATAAGGAAGTAGAATATAGATTTAGAAAAATAGGCACGACGTTGATAGAAATACGGGACGGGCAGAGTAAATTGCTTGTCGAAATAATTCGGCACAATAATGCGATGGAAAAAATGAGAGAAAAGGAATTAAATAACAATTTAGAATTGTTGCAGCGGCAAATCCAATTAGAGGAACTAAAAATCAAGCAATTTAATAGTAACGATGGACTGTAAACTTAAAGGAATATGATAATTTTTTAGTTTTAGAATCGTATACAAACTATGAATTGGAATTTTTATGTTTTAAACGTATGAACCTTTTTATTAATATTTTCTATGTGATACATGAAGTACAATCAAAAATAACACAAATGTGATTAATTGTTTTTTAGATTAAGATTGCGTACCTTTCCAAAGAACATTGCTTTTTTTTAGTTTTTTTTTTGTATCCTATATTATAAGATGATAAAACAAAATTTAATAAACATACATGAAGTAAAAACAAAATTCATTTAATATTTAATTTTTTTTATTTAATAAAGTTTTAACTTTAATATTTTTATTAATAAGTTAATGAAAAAAGCTATAGTGAGTTTCCAATTTGCAACCGAATCCGTCCAGCTTGCGAGTTGTATGACGTTTCCAATGTGATGTTATTATCTATATCTTGTATTGGGTCATTTTCGTCGGTTATTTCGCTTAACTGTGAGTCGTTGCAACCAAAGTGATAACATAGATTGTGCAAGGCGCAGCAAACATTAATAATTTGAATTGCTTTCTTGGGCGAATAATGCAATTCTCGGGCTCCAAGTAAACACCTCCATCTATTTTTTAATATACCATTAGTTCTCTCTATGATATTTCTTACCCGCGAATGCGTTTCATTGAACTTCATCTCATTCGATCCAGTACTGGGAGTTCTATGTGGTGTTAGTAACCATGGTTCCAATGGGTATCCAGCATCTCCTAGGGAATGAAACTAGTTACATACACCCACATTATTTATCTTTGCAAATACGTACCCAGCAACCAGAACTGCTTCTGTCCATTTAAATAATCATCTTCCATTTTGTTTCTCAGTTCGCTACTATTCCAAATTGCAGAATCGTGACACGCTCCACCATGAAGAGCATCTACAAAGCGTATCCTTGTTTTATTGTCCGATATCTAAAAATCAACTGTTAGCAATGATATATTTATGAGAAGTCTATAACCAACATACCAGCATGACATTTAAGCTATTAAATCCTTTCCTATTATAGAATAAATGCTTATTATGTTGTGGGCTAATAATTCTTACATGCGTTCCGTCAATACACCCTATAACGCCTGGGAAGCGATATTTTTCAAAAAATTCTCTGGCAATAGCTTTTTTTTCTTCTATATTGGGCCAACAAATCCACCTCGGACATAGATTGTTTTCAAAAATCTCTAAAACGTCTGCCAACACCTCACTAAAAATAGATTGCGCTACACCAACGTCCATTTGCCGCCCAACACCTTTTTGATAACTACCTTCTGCAAAAAAGCGTAGACATGCTGCAAGCTTCACAACTGACGGAATCGCTGACGACTTTCTATTTGGTAAGCAGTTTTGGACCAATATATCTAAGAGGTATTCAAAAGCCGCTTTGTTAACTCTGAAATGTTGATGGAACCTGCAAAAACTTTTTTTTGATACATACTGCTACCAATTCTTCATGTTTTCACTTACATTACTTCCGATAAACACAGTGGATTTGAAGCATCTCTCAAATTTCGTCTTTTTATTTTCTCTAATGAATTTTTTTCTTCTTCTAATAAAATAAATCGTAGCGAAATACTGTTCATTTTACTGAATAAAATATAAACAATTTATTTAGAAAATTACAAAAGCACGCGCGCAAAATTAAATTACATAAATTCACAATATTAATTCACAATAGAATGTTCGACTTGCAACAGATGTTTATTTTATTCCCTTACAATTGGCGATGCCATTTTATTGTTCATGGGAATAAAAAAATTATTCCCTAAAATTTATTCCCTTGAGATTCGCGATAAGGGTGATTATTTTTTATTTCTTAAGCCATAATTTTACCTAATTTGCTTAACACATACTCGTATAACAGAGGCAAGCTTTAAGAGCCAAACACAAAAACATAAACGGCTTAGGAAACATGCACTTTCCGTTAACAAATAAACCATCCAAACAGTGTTGCCACTTCGCGGGTAATTACCCGAATTTGGGTAACTCGTGGGTAGAGCATGGGTAATTGGTTGCAGATGTACGTGGTGGCCACGAATTTAAGACACGACATTTCACTTATATATTTATGATAATTTTAACATCTTATCGAAAAAATTTTAGATCAATGTTGTTTTTTTAAAGATCCTGGTAATGTTATGAAAAAAAATTAACAATGGTTTGTTGCCTATATTTTGTTAGGAATTTTTATTTACATATTATACAGATTAATACAAGTTTTTAGCCTGGTCATGAATTTAGGACATAGGTAAAATAAAAGTTAATTCACTAAAGTTAAGCTCAGCTTCATAAAATAATATTAGTATTTGGTGGGAAATCCTTTATTTTGGATCACAGCAGCGCATCTCCTGGGTAAACTTTCAACTAATGCCATGCAACGTTCCTTTGGAATGGCATACCAAGCTTTTTGGATTTCTTCCCATAAATCGCTCAAATTTTTTGGTTTTACTGCTCGTACATGTTCCTCAACATCATTCCACAAGTTCTCAATTGGATTGAGGTCCGGGGATTGAGCTGGCCACTTCAGAACAGTGACTTTGTTTTCCTCCAAGCAACTCTTCACCAGGCGTGAAGTGTGCTTAGGGTCATTATCATGCATAAATCTCCACATTAGAGGCATGTTTTCTTCAGCAAATGGTATCATTACACTTGTTAGTATGTTTTTGTAAATGTGCTGGTCCATTTTAGTGATAACTTTGTGAATTGGGCCTACACCATACCACGAAAATGCTGCCCACACCATGACATTGCCACCACCATGCTTAACCGTTTTAAGGGTGTACTTTGGGTGATGCTCCAGGTTTGGGGGGCGCCATACGTACTGTTTTCCATCAGAACCAAAGCGACAAAACTTCGACTCGTCGCTCCAAAGTATATTTTTCCAAAAAGTCATCGGCTTATTGAGATGTTCTCTTGAAAACGCTAATCGGGATTTAATATTTTTTTTGGACACAAGTGGTTTACGTTGTGCAATACACCCACGTAAGTTTTTCTCATTGAGCCGTCTTCTTATTGTCCTTGACGATATATTAATACCAAAATCCGATGAAATCTCATCCTTAATTTTTGTTGAACTCTTGAAAGGATCTTTAACAGCTACTTTATAAATTAAGCCATCCTGCCTGGGTGTAGTTTTTCGTGCTCTGGGATGCTGTTTGACATTTTTGACGGTACCATGAAGCTTGATGTGTTCCAGGGCATTGTAAATTTTGGATCTGGAACATTTAAGTAGCTTGGAAATCTCCATTACTGTTCTTCCATCAGTATTCATTTGTTGAATCAGTTTTCGCTCGGCATCCGAACTCCAAGTACCTCTGGCCATATCTAACTAAATATTTTGATGTATCCCAACATAAAATGGAATAAAACATTCTTTACTTACCCTTTAGCTTTAAAAAACACAAAAAAATCAGTTTGAAAACAACTATTTGTACTATGTTTTAAATTCGTGGCCAGCTTCAAATGCACGTTTTTTACAATAATATAATAAAAATAGCACCAAATGGTAAAAACAAACAAAACCAAATAACGGTACATTTTCTTAGCATGCGAGGGAACACTGAAAATTAAACAAGATCTAATGTGATATTGCAGGGTTGTCAAAATTAGCATAACTAAGCTAGTTACATTTCGTGTCTTAAATTCGTGGCCACCACGTAGATCAGGTGTAATTTGAAATTCTTTAGTTTTAAAACAAAATATATTTAATTTCAGAACCACTGTAAATATTGTTTCTTATGACGAAAATATTTCAATCGGTTTTGAATCCGAAGTTTATTGGAAAAAGGCATTCTAACTAAAATATATGTTTCCAATATATTTATAATATTATTATTAAAACTTGAAATTGTAAAAATAAGTACAAAAATTTAATTTTATTGAAAAGAAAATTCCACGACATTAACATTTGGCAATGTTTTCGGCACTATGAGCACGAACAATGTTCCTTTAATTGTTGCTTGTTTACGAGCATAAAGTAGTGACCGCACGTCATAATCGAGAGGTGTCAAATCGAACAAGCTTAGGGGCTAATTGGAACGTCTATTTCGCAAAATCAACCTATTGGCCTCATTTTTGAAAACATAAGGACCGATAATGACACCAGCGTGCAAACTGCACCAAAAGTTGAGTCGGTAGTAGTTTGATCTGACTCCATATGCGGGAGTTTTGTTCATAACTAACCTGTACCCATGTTCTGTAACTTTGGTGAGAACTTCTCGCATCGAAAAGATGTGAAACAAAATATTCCATCGTTTCTCGAAAAGTGAGAAAAAAGTGTGTATGTAACTCATGTCGAAAACTATCAAAAGTTATTACGTAGTTACGTTATAAATGTCATAATATTACAATCGAAGCCGATGTGAACTTGCAGACGTTGAGAACGCCAGTAACACATATAGTTGACGGCGGCCAAAATTATTAAAATTAAAAAATTTTCAATGACGGCGGCGAAAATACAACCGTCGGCTATACCAAAAAATGTAAAGTGTGACTTTAATGTTTGTTGATTACAAAATTGCTTTGATAACATTCGTATATTTTTCAAAAATGTTAAAAGCAAAATAATTAAACAATGAAAAAATCAGTCAACAACAAAATAATTATCTCTTCCATGTTATTATTCATTGCATTTTGCATATATTTTTTTAGTGGTAATATTTTTTTTCACCTCGTTTTTATGCGTGAGTTTATTTGACAGTTCAAAGCGGGAACTTTCTCACAAAAATTTTACAAACACACTTTTTCTGTTAATTGGCGAGTAATTTCCTTACGTGACAGCTATTACTCGCCAAAAATGTTACAGACGCAGTTAAGTGAGAAAAAAAAAACAGTTGTTTGTTTCAATGTATGGCATTTTTGTTTCATTTCTCGCATTTCAATCGAAAAGTTTCTCGAAGCGAGAGTTACAGAACATGGGCACTGTTTAGATAAACGATTATGTGCGCTATAAAAATCATAAGGTCGACTTTTAGTAGCGCGAATAGATGACTGATTTTTTAAGTTAATTTTCATAATTTGGTAGCGTTTTTATAAAATAAAACGTTAAGGTGTAATTTTCGTTAAATAGGGTAATTTTTCTTCATCTCAAGTGTATTTCTGAATTTTGCTGGTGGTAACACTGCATCCAAACATGATTAATCATTTTTCAATAAATTCTAAGGTGCGTTTTGCGTTGTCACCTCGCATTGGTTAATGGCGTGGTGTCGTATAACTGTACCGAGTTACAGTTTTTGCCCCAAAAATTCGTGGGATACCCTGGCAATATGACTTTAATAGTCAGCCAAAAACTTTTTAGTTTTTAAGGAAAGCCAAAAAAAAAAAAAAAAAAAAATTCTAATAAAATGATTTTATTCTTTCAAATTTTTATGTTTCGCCGCTTCCTTCTTGAATCTGCAAAATGTTCACTTAAATAATTAAATTAAGCACTAAGTGGCGCAAACAGTTTGGAAAATATACAACATTTCGATTTTTCTACAAAAATGCTTGAATCTTTTGTCGAATATCCCAATTAACAATGCAAGAGGATTGTACAAACGTACAATTTTGACATGTTTGCCATGCCGTTTGCTTAATTATGTCATTGTTTACATTTTATGATTCTTGATGTTTAATTTTTAAAGTTGCATTTGTGTTAACATTTTAAAAGTTTTATTGCAGCAACTTTTTACGTATGTATGTTAACTTGACAAATTGCATATCTGAGCCCGAACTAAAATGAATTTTGTATAAAATGAGGAAAGAAAACAAATCGCAAGACTACATTTCCTTGTGTACCGCTCCTCATTTCACCCTCTTTCATCTAGACTACAAAGTAACGATATTCGTTAATAATCTGCATATGTAATATTGTATTTGCTTCTGTATACGTGTATATTATACGTGTATGTTAAAAAAAATCAAGTAAATTTTATATTTTTTTTGTCAATTTTTAATTGCAGTTTTTTTTTTAAGTAAAATAAAGTTTTATTTTTTTTAAGATGCAGTTATTTAAAAAAAAAAAAAAATATGACACTGGCTGCCACATAGCAATACGTTTCGATTTTCAAATTATACCAAGAAAGTCTCTGTAGTACCAAGATGCAAACAAGGTCTAAAATGTACCAAAAAAAAGTACCATAATTTCCATTCGTGCTACAGTTTGTCTCATGCAAATCGGCTAAATAACGGTTTTAACAGTGTTAATTATGTATAGACATCTTAAACTACAAAGTAACCCACGTAACAGAAATTATTTTTAACTATTTGGGTCTTGTTCATTTCTATTAGAACGTGACACAACAAAAACGAGTCTTTTGTTTTGTTTTTGAAAAAATTTTGATTATAATTTTATTCAATAAATTGTTTAGCAAATAAAGCTTTAACTGAATTGCAGAAAATAGACGATTCTAACAACTGAAACGGCAACAAAATGTTAACCTTTTTTTTTTCATTATTCTTTTTAGATAAACGAAAACTTTGTAGAGAGAAATTCCGGTACGAAATTTTTTTTTTTTTCATTATTGTTATTATTGTTGTTGTTCTTGTCAAACAATAGCATCTAAATACATGGCACAAATAAAGAAATAACAATAGAAAATTAGATTAGGAAAAATACAATGAAAAGGAAAATATGAGTAGAATAAAAGTTGACATTGACAAATATATTTCAAATAGTGGGAGGATAAGAATGACTGGCTAGAGTTAAATAAGATTCATTTCTAGAAGTCTAAAATTTAAAAAATTTTTATATTTTAATCAGGGGTAAGTTCATAAAATTTAATTTTCATTAAATAATTTTAATCAGCCTTAATTAAGTTCATCAAATTTTATTTTCATCTAATTATTTTTTTTTTTAATAAAGAAAGGAATTTTGCAACATGAAATTAATTAAAATTTATTGAAAATTATAACAATTGTGATTTTTAATTGAATTGTTGGGTTTTAGTTCAAGTTTTTCATATTTAAATTAGTCTAGAGTTCATCAAAGGTTATTTTCATTACATTATTTTTATTGAAGGAAGGAATTTACAACATGAAATGAATTAATTTTTTTTTTTTTTTTTTTTGTAATTAAAATATCAAAAACTTCAATTTGTTGAAAATTATAAAAAAAAATTTTAATTCATTTCATGTTGTAAATACCTTTCTTCATTAAAAATAATTTAATGAAAATTAAACTTGATGAACTTAAGCCTAATTAAAATAAAATAATTTGGATTAAAACAACAAAAAAAGTACATACAAATTCAATTGTACACAAAAAAAAACAAAAAAGGAAAAATGACGAACACTGAAAACAAGGAAAAATGGAGAAATTTTTTAAATTTACGTTAAATGTGAAAGTTATAAAAATAAAACAAAAAAAAGCAGGATATGAAAAATTTCTTTCGCATACATTTGTTAAGTTAAGTAGTACTTCTAGATTAAAAAACCACATTACTGATGTTTTGCTTTTAGTGTCATCGTCTGTGGTAAAAAGGACACAAAAGTAGTAACACAGGTTTCGGCTAATGTTGCCTTTTCTGTGGGTACCATAGGTCCCCTTTTACAATGTGGCAAGTGAAAGGCAGACAGACGAAGTTTGTAGGCGAGAGAGAATAAAAGTAAAGTGTGTCATACATACAGCGTCGCCCCTTTACCAACAAACTTCGTCTGTCTGTCTTTCCCTTGCCACCTTGTAAAAGGGGACTAAGCGCTCTATACACCACAATCCCAGTCGCATATTGAAGCGCCCCTTACATTTACGATTTGTTGTACAACATAAATGCAATGAAAAAGACTCAATAATTTGTTTACTATACTAAAACTTTAAAAAGGGGGAACTATGACAACTTTTTAAATTGCACCAAATGAGTCACGGTAGTACCACGGTACTTTAGAATGTCAAAATGTACCAAAAAAAAAAGTACAATTGTGCCAACTTAAACATACCTGTGTCAAGTAAAGGGACTTATCCCCGAATTGTTGACTTTATATTGAAAATGGGGATAAAAAAAATTAATTTTGTGATTGGGGAATTTGTTGGGGATTCTATTCTAATTTTAGCAATTGTTTTTCTTATGTTGTTTCATTATATTTTTTTTATTAAGCAACAAAAACTATCTTTTAAATAAACATTTATGGCTGGCAAGTCAGGCATGCTTTATGTGATACACTTGCGATTAAAGGAGCTATACTCTGACTCTCAGCCTTTTCTCTTTTCCCATTTTTCCTATTTAAATTCAATTGTAAAAATGCATAAAGGGGAAAAAACCCCGGGGAATTCTTATTCATAACTTGGCTGCCTGTCTCCATCGTACGCTTTAATGGTCAGGAGAGTAAATCATTGAAAACAACCAGAGGAGCAAAACAAGGATGCGTCTATCTCTTATGCTATTTATAATTCTTCGTGACTTTGTTATGCAAACTAACATTCAAGGAGCCAGAATATATATACTTTATGGGGTCTAAGATGTGTTATAAAAAACTTTCACACAAAATGACAAACTTACTATACCTTCATCACCACAGTGGTGGTGCAGGGTATACAAATTTAAAGAGCCACGACATTCCCTTACTACGAAGCAGGTTTTCAAGGGAGCATATAACAGAGTTGCGGTAACAAAAATTTCAGTGTGCAAGCTGATCGTTACATTCACCAATTTTTATATGCGCTGAATAATGCGCTTTCTGTGTCAAACATGTATTACTTCAAAGTGGGAACTCGCCATAAAAAATTCATGTCTTCCGTAAACGATATGGTAAGCGAAACTTTTACGTTTCTCCCTAACAAACCTGCTTCGTTGGAAGTTCCATTTTTTATTGGGAATATTGGCCTTTTGTCTTCTTCCTTTTATATTTTATATAGTAAATATAAATACACCTACAGCCAACTTCAAGTTAAAAAGTGGGAAAATAACAAAAGAAAACGGAATTGCAGGATACATGAAACTCGGTACCCCTCCCAAATCTTCTCATCCCTCTCACCCATAAACTCAACAATTGCTGCAACAAAAATTGCAAGTCTGGCCGATGACTAATAAATTCGCCAGTTTAAGGGAAAAATTTATAGCTTTTAATTTCTAACCTTAAAAAATAAAACTTAAAGTGCATTTCTTTTAGGTTTTTGCTTCTATTTCAATTTCTGTCTATAATATGGGTAACACATTCAACAAATTCCATCAACGATTTTAATGTTTAAATATTCGTGTAAAATTGGTCATTTCATGTATAAACATGTACAAGCTTTAAAAGGTTTGTAGCACTTAGCAATATTTGGTATTCATGGAAATTCCATGAAAAATAAAAATGATAAAGGCATATTTGACAAAATAGAAACTTTTTTAAATATAAAACACTAGCTTAACCCGGTGTGCTTCGCTACCACAATCGTTATAAAATGAAACAAAAAGTATTTATATATAAACAAAATTTTTTTTTATTAAATTATTAATTAATTATTGCAATGCTTTAGGATACACAATGTTTTTAGTTTTTCCAACTGGAGCATAAACGTATAAATCAGTTGGTTTTCCAACACGCGAGCATGCAACATAAAGCTGTCCATGCGAGAAAAACGGATTTGCTAAATTTAAGCCACAAACTTGTAGAGATTGCTCTTGGGCTTTGTTTATAGTCATCGCAAACGCTAACCTGTCCAACCACAACTTTACATAGCCTAGGGCTCATGAAATCATAACAACAGCCTACTGTGAGAATTTGATGACGATCGATTCAGTAGTTAATTAGATATAATCGCATAAAGGGCCGTGGCCCCTCCCACTGTTTTCATGCAACGTATTTCTATTCATAACAATACCATATATACCAAATATCATCATCCTACGCCAAATAGTGGCTAAGATATGAGGATTTTATGTTTTGGGTTGTGTGGGCGTGGCACCGCCCCTTTTTCCAACCACATCTTTATAGATTAAAGTTCAGTAACTCGAGGCCGTCGCCTACTGTGGACATTTGATGACGATCGGTTCAGTAGTTTATTAGATATGGTGGTTTTTACTTTTTCTATAAAGGGGGCGCGGCTCCGACCTCTTTTTTCATGGAGCTTATTTCTATTCATACTAACACCATATGTACTAAATATTGAACCGATCGTCATCATTCCACAGTAGGCGACTGCCTTGAGTTACTGAACTTTAAGCTATATAAAGATGTGGTTGGAAAAAGGGGTGGTGCCACGCCCACACAACCCAAAACATAAAATCCTCATATCTTAGCCACTATTTGGCGTAGGATGATGATATTTGGTATATTTGGTATTGTTATGAATATAAATACGTTGAAGGAAAAAAGTGGGAGGGGCCACGCCCCTTTATGTCGACTATATCTAATTAACTACTGAACCGATCGTCATCAAATTCTCACAGTAGGCTGTTGTTATGATTTCATGAGCCCTAGGCTATGTAAAGTTGTGGTTGGACAAAGGGGCGGTGACACGCCTAATCAACTCAAAATGTATAATCCTCTTATCTTCGATACTGTTTCACGTATGTAGGTGTTGGGAGAAGTAAGATAGCTGCAGGGGAAGTGCTACCCCCCATAGGATGCCAATGTTTAATATCGCATATCGTAAGAACTGTTATAGTGAGAATGTTTAAACTTGGTATTAGTCACTCTTATGGAAAACTACACCTTTAAAAATATAAATAAAGGGGGTAGGCGCAGGGCGAGTAATACCCCCATAGGAAGCATATACATAATATCGCGTAACTGAAAAACTATTACAGCGAGAGTCTTCATATGTTATTAAATCCACTATTATGGTAAGCTATAAATTCCAAAATATAAATGGGTGGGGTAGACGAAGGAGGAGTAATACCCTCCATAGGAAGAAAATAGGACAAAAGTCTTCAAGCTTTGTAGGACCCACTCTTATGGTAAACTACACCTTTAAAAATAAAAATATAATATATAAATGAAAAAGCATATGTGTGTTTGTTCTTTACAGACTTCTAAGCTACTAAGCCGATTTTCCTGAAAGTTTCACAGTAATTTCCTGATTACCCGGCGCTTAACATAGGCTATTAATATATTTTAATCAAGTTGGCGTGGCAACAACCATACAATAAAATGACAAAATTATATATACCCTTTTACCTTCGGTGAAGGGTATAATAAAAATATGTATAACCTTATATCTGGAAGACGGTTACAATAAGAGTTTTCCAAAATGAAACAAATAACTTCGTTATCAATACACGAAGTCGGATGGATTGACAAGCGGGCGTGGCACCTCCCACCCAATTGCAATAAAGATTTCTACGTATTTGAAGTACTGTAATAGTGAAAGTATTCCAATTTTTTACAAATAGCTTAGATAATAATCCACAACATATTTCAAAAGGTAGTTTTAATGGGAAAAGTAGGCATGGCACCTCCCATACGAAGAAATTTCTGTATATCATCTGTTGAACGGTTACTGTAAAATCATCCAAATTTAGTCCCAGATGCTTTGCTTTTTCAAAAAATCTTACCAATTTTATTTCGATGGTGGTAATTGAATATTGACAATTTTGAAATTATTTTAATTTAAACGAAAAAAGTCAATTTAGATTTTTTGTTCTTTAATTAAAATTTTAATTGAAAATTTATTTCAAAACGACTAATATGTTAATTAAATCAAAATTAAGTTTTTAATTTTCTTTCAACTAAAAAAATAATTGATTCAATTATCAAATAAATTTAAATACTTTTTTAATTGATAAAAAACTTTTTCTGTGTATAGATAATATTCGGCGTTTAGAATTGTTATATTATAAGTCTAAACCTCAAAACATAATTTTATTTTAATAGGTCTATAATTGAATATGGGACCTTACAAGGGACTATTTTTAAAAATTTGCATGTTAATACTCTCTAATTTGTTCTTTTTTGTAAGTTTATTTTATAATTCAACGGTAATTTCATATCAGTTGTAATTTCATTTCAATTGGGTAATTTTGCGTCATCTTAAGTGTAGTTTTGAACTTTGCTGGTGGTAACACTCCACCAACAGCATGCCCGATATGGTTTTTGTAACAATTCTACTTTACAAATTTGATGTATTTAAATAAATAATTAAAAAAAAAAAAACAGAATATGGAAATTTTTGCGTCTAATTTTACTTTTTAAACATGAAAATAATGTTAATAATATATTATGACATGATATATTATGTCATCGCACTGATGACAGTTTGTCATCGCATTAATGATAGTTTGTCATCGCACTGATGACATGATATATTATGTCATCGCACTGATGACAGTTTGTTATTGCACTGATCTTAGTTTGTCATTACACTGATGGCATGGCTTATTATGTCATCGCACTGATGACAGTTTGTCTTCACTGATGTCAAAATATATCAGCGTTATGACGCCTTTTCTATCAGTGTACACGATATGTGGCATCGCATTGATGTCACTGTAGTGATAACATAGATGACGCATAAAATATGACAAATATGACGATGACGTTCGTCATTGGATTGATGTCACTTTTTGCCTCATTGATGCCACTTGTAATAATATTGATGTCACAATTCTGATGTTAAAGCTTTATCAATGTGAAGACGCATTTTTCTCTGAGTGTAGTTATAATGATGGTATATGTATATGTCAAATACATATACAGGAATTCTGGCAAAATATTTTTTTTGGGTTTACCGCTTCACGAATAATACCTCATAAATAAACAAAATGACAAACACACTGATAGAAAAGGCGTCAACGCTGATGTATTTTGATGTCTGTGCTATCACAAGTGTCTTCGTTTTTGACCCCATGACACTATTTATCATTGTGATGTGAGCCTTAACATCACTTGGCCAAATTGTCATCAGGGTCAAAAATTGAAATAACGTCATCAATGGTATGACACATCGGCATCACAGCAATGACGAATGTCATCAGTGCGATGACTCAGTAATATCGAAGAAACGGCTCATTGCACTCTATTTGATGACAGTTAATCATTTGGATTGACTAAGGCAAAGTGAGAGAATATTAATATTTATTTACCCGCTACACATGTCTGTTTCACTTTTCTTGTATTCCGCCCTTTGTTAAGAAAATAACTCTCAATTATAAGACACCAGCAGCAAGCCCGATATGGTTTTCGTAATAATTCCAGTTGTATAATTTGATGTATTTCAATAAATAATTAAAAAAAATAAAATATGGGAATTTTGGCTTCTAATTTTACTTTTTAAACATGAAAATAATGTTAATAATCTATTATGACATGATATATTATGTCATCGCACTTATGACAATTTTTCTGTACTGATGTCAAAATACATCAGCGTTATGACGCCTTTTCTATCAGTGTGAACAAAATGTGGCATCGAATTGATGTCACTGTAGTCATAGCGTAGATGACACATAAAATATGACATAATTTTAGGATGATGCTCGTTTGGATTGGTGTCACTGTTTGCCTCATCGATGTCATTTGTAATAACATTGATGTCACAATTGTGATGTTTAGGCATCATCAATATGGAGAAGCATTTCTCTTTAAGTGCAGTATAAACCTTTATAAAAAAAAACAAAAGTTACTCCATGAGTCCTTAAGTGCGCTGCTAAAAACCTAAATATTTGAAGAATAATTCCCTAAGAAAACTTTTCCTTTCTTTAAAAAAAATGTTTCTTAGAAAAACTACCAAATTACGAATATCTTAAACAAATTTACACGTCCCATCTATTATTGTATTTGTTTTCTTTAATAACAGCAACAGTTATAAAAGTAATAAAATGTTTTGTTGTTATTACATGACACTTGTGTTATGCTGGGTGGTCGGTTGACTACGGGCTTGTAACGTCCCACTTGAACACTTGCCACTAACAGTCCTTTTATTCTTATTCTCATTTTTTTTGTAATAGTTTTTCTAATAGCAATCTCCTGTCCTTTAAGGCACAATTCTATATTTTTAAAGTCAGCTTTTGCTACATGATTCCGCCTGTCGGAAAACATGACAAGGAAATCGTAAGTAAAATGGCACAGTATGGTAAATTGGGGGAGAAAGTGGTTAAAAATTTTGAAACTACTAAAACAAATTTGTATTAAAACAAATTGTAGTTTTTTTCGATTGTTGAAGTGTGAGACACCCTGTTTTTAGTAGTTCTAAAGGGTAACAAAACTTACAAATCTTTGAAAAAAGTTAGGGATTTTTTTTCTTCTTTGATGGATTAATTTCTTACAAACCTCTGAATCATTTTGACAAAATTAAGAATTATTTTATTAACATAAAATTTTTGTAGATCTATATGTAGTTTTTTTATGTAGTTTTACCAAAGAATTACATTGAAAGCAAAAACAATGTCATAAATATTTTGTAATTTTAATCTACACAGAAAAAAATGTTGCCACAATTAAAGTATTAATCAAAAATAAAATCAGTTTTAATTAAAAATTTAATCAAGTGAATTAACCGTTTAATCAAGTAACTTTTAATTTTTTTTACTGGGAAAATTAATAGTACCAATTAAACTTTTAACTTGATTAAATTTTTAATTAAAATTGATTTTTTTTTTGTTTAAAGCTATAATTGGGGGAATATTTTTGGAAAATTTTTTCTGTGTTTAGAAATTCATATTGCGGTTTAAAATTTCAAACGCTGCATGGCTTGTGGCGTTGAAAATTTTAGAACGGTACATGAATTTCTGTAGAAAGCAACAACAAAATTACAAAATATTTATGACATTGTTTGTGCATTCAATGTAATTCTTTGGCGTTGCGTTTTAAGGGCTTAAGTGTTATTCCTAAACTCTTTGAAAAATTCGTGACTTATATTATATCGCATCAAGTATCGTTCTGGTTATCACCATTCCAACATGGATTTAGAAAAGGTCGTTCGACTTCTAATAGTCTTTTGGAATGCACAAACTTCGGTGGTATCCTCATACCATTCAGGGATGCAAACTGATACCATTTAAATGGATTTTAGTAAAGCATTTGCTTAAATAAATCATGACCTTCTTATGTACAAGTTGGATAAAATCGGTCTCTCTGCTAACTTCTTAAATCGATGCCCACTTATCTAAAGGAAAGGTATCAGTTCATATTGTTTCGCAGTTGTAATTCTAAAGCTATATCTGTTCCATCTGGAGTCCTTCAAGGTAGTCACTTGGGTCCAGTATTATTCCAACTATTCATTAATGACTTACCATCGTGTATTAAATATTCGAAAATATTAATGTATCCAGATGATGTAAAACTTTCCATTAACTTCAAAAACTCAACTATGTCTTCCTTAAGGCCGGATTTTTTTGAGGTTTTGATTAAGTTTAAACTTAGTTTAACGTTCCCCAAAACTCGGATTTGTCCGGCGAAATGTGATATGTTTTTATTATTTCATTTAATACCAACATTTTAAGAAAAATGAGCTGTTTCGTAAAAATTTTGTAAACAAACTTGGCAATGGCGGTACAAATCTGTTTTTAGATTAACTTAACCTAGTTTAACTGAGATCTCAAAAACCCAGCCTAAGAGGATCTAAACAGTTTGAGTTGTTGGTGTGATTGATATAAATTTAATGGATCTGAACTAGAAAAAATGTAAGCATATTACTGCAATAGAGTCATATCTCAAAAAACCTGATTTTTGAGGTAGTGTATGTAATTCTTTAATTCCTAGTGGAGCATAGGGACGCGCACTAGCTAATAATGGGGAATTAATCGCCAGATCGCTTCTGCATATTGTGTAAAAATTTCATACAAATATCTTATATACTTAACTCTGGAGAGAAGAATTAAATTTTAGGATGCTAGAAAATTCAAATTTGAGTTATGACTCTATTGCAGCACAGGATCGATATGTTATTCTACAGAAGACGTCCAGTACTCTGTAGCTATACACAAAATAAGCATAAACTGAAAGAGTTCCTTGATCTGGGTGTCTTACTTGATCATAAGTTGTGTTTTAATGCGCACATATCGCAGACCATCACCAAGGCCAAAGGTGTCCTTAGATTTATCAAACGTTATGGGAAAGAGTTTTACGATCCCTATGTCATAAAACAATTAAATAATTCATTAGCGAGAACTATTCTGGAATACGCCTCGGTCCTCTGGGACCCCCAGTATGACGTACATACTAAAAAACTGGAATCCGTACAGAAGAAATTTCTTTTATTCTGTCTTCGAAAACTGTATTGGAATCCAAATATCAATTTTCCTCCGTATGAAAACCGTTTAAAACGATTTAATCTTCCAACCTTAAAAAATCGGAGGATATATTTAAATGAACATCTGCTTCATGCTGAATTTGTTAAACGTTGAAATTGTCTTAGAATTTCGACTTTGTTAGGTTTAATTTTCAATTCCTATTCGTCCTTCCAGAGAATTATATTCCTCTTAGACTTCAATACTTTCGGCATAGTTAAGCAAATTTTGATCCTATCCTCAGAATTTGCTCCGAACTTAACAATTGTTATACGTAAATTGATAACACTGATCCTACTGGCGTCAAAAATAACCTCTCAAATGTTTTAAGATAAACAAAACTTCCTACAAAAAGTAAAATTTAAAAAAAAATTCCAATGAAAAGTAAATTTTAACAAAATTTTCTATAAAAAATAAATTTTACCAAAACTTCGTATAAAAAGTTAATTTTAGTACAAATTTCCAATAAAAAGTAAATATTTACAAAATTTCCTATAAAAAATAAATTCTAGCAAAATTTCCTATAAAAATAAATTTTAGCAAATTTCCTATATAAATAAATTTTAGCAAAACTTCGTATAACAAATAAATTTTAGCAAAACTTCGTATAAAAAATTAATTTTAACAAAACTTTCTATAAAACGTAAATTTTTGCAAAACTTTCTATAAAACGTAAATTTTAGCAAAACTTTGTATAAAAAATAAATTTTAACAAAACTTTCTATAAAACGTAAATTTTAATAAAATTTCCTATAAAAAATAAATTTTAGCAAAATAATCCGAATTTCGATATTTTTAATCCAAATTTCGATATTTTTAATCAAGTTCATTGAATTTAATAATAAATAACCACAATACTTAATATTTTAGCGAAATTTTCTATAAAAATGAAAAGTTCGGCAACATTTTCTATAAAAATTAAAATTTTGACAAAATTTTCTATAAAAATTTAAATTTTGGCAAAATGTTCTATAAAAATTTAAATTTTGGCAAAATTTTGTATAAAAATTATAGTTTTAGCAAAATTTTGTATAAAAATAAATATTTGGGCAAAATTTCCTATACAAATTTTATTTTAACAAAATTTTCTATAAAAAGTAAATTTCCACAAAATTTCCAATAAAAATTTTAATATAACAAAATTTCTTATAAAAGTAAGTTTTTACAAAACTTCGTATAAAAAGTAAATTTTAACAAAATTTCCTATCAAAAGTAAATTTCCTATAAAAACTAAATTTTGGCAAAAGTTCCTATAAATAGTAAGTTTTAATAAATAGTCATATAACAATTAAATTTTAGCGAAATTTCCTACTGGTAAATTTTAACAAAATTTCCTATAAAAAGTAAATTTTGGCAAAAGTTCTAATAAATAGTAAATTTTAATAAAATTTCCTATAAAAATTAAAATTTAGCCAAATTTCTTAACTGGTAAATTTTGGCAAAATTTGCTATAAAATGTAAATTTTAATAAAATTTCCTATAAATAGAACATTATAGTAATATTTCCTATACTTTTCAGGTTGATATTTTTATTTGCTTAGCAAACAGATGATCGTTAGTTTTTTAAGAACTATATTTTTGAAAGGAAACACAAAAATTCATTTAATAAATAAAATTTAAAAAAAAATAAATTTTACCAAAACTTCGTATAAAAAGTTAATTTTAGTACAAATTTCCAATAAAAAGTAAATATTTACAAAATTTCCTATAAAAAATAAATTCTAGCAAAATTTCCTATAAAAATAAATTTTAGCAAATTTCCTATATAAATAAATTTTAGCAAAACTTCGTATAACAAATAAATTTTAGCAAAACTTCGTATAAAAAATTAATTTTAACAAAACTTTCTATAAAACGTAAATTTTTGCAAAACTTTCTATAAAACGTAAATTTTAGCAAAACTTTGTATAAAAAATAAATTTTAACAAAACTTTCTATAAAACGTAAATTTTAATAAAATTTCCTATAAAAAATAAATTTTAGCAAAATAATCCGAATTTCGATATTTTAATTCCAAATTTCGATATTTTTAATCAAGTTCATTGAATTTAATAATAAATAACCACAATACTTAATATTTTAGCGAAATTTTCTATAAAAATGAAAAGTTCGGCAACATTTTCTATAAAAATTAAAATTTTGACAAAATTTTCTATAAAAATTTAAATTTTGGCAAAATGTTCTATAAAAATTTAAATTTTGGCAAAATTTTGTATAAAAATTATAGTTTTAGCAAAATTTTGTATAAAAATAAATATTTGGGCAAAATTTCCTATACAAATTTTATTTTAACAAAATTTTCTATAAAAAGTAAATTTCCACAAAATTTCCAATAAAAATTTTAATATAACAAAATTTCTTATAAAAGTAAGTTTTTACAAAACTTCGTATAAAAAGTAAATTTTAACAAAATTTCCTATCAAAAGTAAATTTCCTATAAAAACTAAATTTTGGCAAAAGTTCCTATAAATAGTAAGTTTTAATAAATAGTCATATAACAATTAAATTTTAGCGAAATTTCTTACTGGTAAATTTTAACAAAATTTCCTATAAAAAGTAAATTTTGGCAAAAGTTCTTATAAATAGTAAATTTTAATAAAATTTCCTATAAAAACTCAATTTTAGCCAAATTTCTTAACTGGTAAATTTTGGCAAAATTTGCTATAAAATGTAAATTTTAATAAAATTTCCTATAAATAGAACATTATAGTAATATTTCCTATACTTTTCAGGTTGATATTTTTATTTGCTTAGCAAACAGATGATCGTTAATTTTTTAAGAAATATATTTTTGAAAGGAAACACAAAAATTCATTTATAGTCAGCTTTTAAAACTGAAAATAAAATTACCAAATAAATGCAAAGGTGAATTTGAAATAAATCTAGTGGTCAATTCAAAATGTGTGTGGGTGTGTTAGTAAAATAAGTGTGAGTGGATTGGAAATTGAAAGTCAAAACTTGATCGTGTGGCTGCAAAGTTATTTAGGAAACTTGACCAGGTGGCGTTAATTCTATTCTTCAAAGAATTATTTCTTTCTTTTTCAGGTGTTTTGTAAAACTTATTTCTGGTGTCAGGATTACGTCCAGATAACAGGATTTATTTACGATATTAAAATTTGGTTGCTTATATATAGGGCCCTGCAGGGTTGCCAGACGATTTTGATAAGAAATGGGCATATTGAAAATTCTTATTTTATATACAATAAAACCTGTTTTTAATTAAAAAAAAAAAAAAAAAAAAGGGCAATTCAGCATTAATTAATGTTGTTATAAACATAAAACATACAATAACATAAAGGTCAATAAAAATGAAAATTTTACAATTGAATTGTAGTTAACAAAAAAAAAAAAAATATATTTGCACATATATTTTGTACTTAAGAAAAATTTGCTTTTAAAGTTAAAGAAAAAACCAAAAAAAAAATTATTTTTTTTCAATTATAGACAAATATTTCAGTTTAACATTTTTTTAAATCCTTTTAATATCAGCAACAACACCGTTCGAATTAATACTTTTTTTTTAATAATCTTTAGAAAAAAGAATTCCTTGCAAAGATTAATTTCCAAGGGAACATCGAAATTTTGTTTTATTTGGGTTGACTTGCCTAAAAACTCATTCCATATTTGCGAAAAAATGTGGAAGGACCATTCATTATTTGTTGGAAATGCACAAAAAGAATTCCCCAGTTTTAAATCTAAATATTTTTTGCCAAAACGCTTGAAAATTTTGTTTGCTTCCTTACATTCGATTGGCTATGGGATGTATCTGCCTCATCCTTTTCATTGATAGTGAATATAAATACAGCGTGCCTTTTATTCTTTTGTAAGTGTTTATTCATGTTTAAATTCGAACATATCGTAATTTTTAAGTTGCTTAGAGAAAAAGAAATTTTAATTGAATTCTTTAAGGTTTTAAAAGTATTTCTTCTTTTAGCTTTGGTCGAAAAGAAAACCCGTTGCCTTTTTTTCTTTAATTTGAATTAAGCTCTTTTATTCTTTACACTTATAGAAAAATCATCATAAAGCTGATGTATTTTGAAACTTTTCATCATTGTGATGTCAGCCTTAACATCACTTGACCAAATTGTCATCAGGGTAGTTAAGAAGATATAGGGAGGGGGAGCTTTTAGCTCTTTTGTCCTATTTTACGTCCTCTATTACAGAACTTAGTTTTGCCCTATTTGACGCCCTCTAGTTGATTAGTAAAGAAGATATTAGGAGGGGGAGCTTTTAGCCCTTTTGCTCTTGTTTACGCCCACTATTACAGAACTTAGTTTTGCCCTATTTGACGCCCTCCTGTTAATTAGTTAAGAAGATATTGGGAGGGGGAGCTTTTAGCCCTTTTGCTCTTGTTTACGCCCCATATTACAGAACTTAGTTTTGCCCTCTTTGACGCTTTCTTGTTGATTAGTTAAGAAGATATTGGGAGGGTGAGCTATTAGCCCTTTTTACGCCCTATATTACAGAACTTATAGTGTTTTCTTTTCTACAAAAAAAGTATAAAATGTCTTGCCGACCCTGTAATAATGCAGTTTTTTATTTGACGAGAACAAAACACAAAATTGGACCGCCCTGTTTTTAACAGCTGACAAATATTTACATAAATTAAAAAGTTTGTTCTTCGAAATATAAAAAAAATATACATAAACCAAAATTTGTTAATAGATGGATATTAAATAAAAAAATAAATGAACAAAACGAAATTCCAATTTCTTGAGTTTGTTTTTTATAAAATATGTAAACAAGAAAATACCTTTGCCAGATTGCTGATTTATTAACACCAAGTATTTCAGATTTCTTGATTTGACGTTTTATAACACAATTTTATAAAACCGAATCCACTTAAATTTTATATCACTGACAGCCTAAAATTAACAATGTAATGCCTTCTTATGTTTTTACTATTAAATAATAGAAAAAATAACTATTAAAATTTTAAATTTTTACTGTCCTGATTAGAGGCGATTTTTTCCCAACTTCGTCTAGCAACCTCACATATAAACAGAAGCCATCTTTTTACAGGGCATTATCAACACTGTCGATTTATACGGGGCCTAAAGTGCAATGCGTTATGTCATTAGTAAGGGTGCATTTTTTAGAATATAATAAAGTTCTCCAAAATTGTTCACCAATTAAAGCATGACTCAAAAATAAAATCAGTTTTAATCAAAAATTTAATCAAGTGAATTAAACGTTTAATTGATACTACTAATTTATTTACTGTTGCAAATTTAACTAATTTTATAATTAATATCACAAATTTTTTTATTGAAATCTTTTTTTTAATTGAATTCAATTCTTATTTTTTTCAGTGATCCTTAAAAACTCCAAATTTTTAATTAACTAAAAAACAAAGGTAAAGTAAATAAATATATATATCTCTATATAGTTTGCTGTTATAAACAATTTTTGATTATGTCAGATTAAAACAAAAACGAACGTGTGAAAGAAAAAATTATAAACCTTTTGTATTTGTTAATTGGGACAGACATGCGCAATAACATATACATTTTACATCTGGAAAAACCACTGCAAAAAAAATGACGTCTACTGTCTTTACTGTCCTGATTAGATGCGATTTTTTCCCAACTTCGACTGGTAACCCTATTTATAAACAAAAGCCACCTTTTTACTGCACATTATCAACACCGTCGATTTATACGGGGCGCACTTTGCGCCATTAGTGAGGGTGCATTTGTTAGAGTAAAATAAGCCACCCTTTTAGAGAGCGAATCATTTTTAAGAAACGAACACGAAATTGCATTTTTTTAAATAAAATGTCACATTTTTTGTAGAAAAGAAAACACCATTAGTTTTGCCCTCTTTAACGCCCTTTAGCTTATTAGTTAATAAGATATAGGGAGGGGCAGCTGTTACCCCTATTGCCCTATTTTACGCTCTCTAGTTGAGTAGATAAGAATATATAGGGAGGGGGAGCTTTTATCCCTTTTGACCTATATTTCGCCCTCTAGCGATATAAAATATACTTTACGACCTATACTCATACCTAAAGCTGGGATCACACGATTGCCGCAAATGCGCCAATATGACACAATTTTGATTGTGCTTTATTAACGCACAATAATGAAATTGCCCCAATAAAATATTCTGAAGCCACACGATTGCCCTGTTTTAGACAAATTTAATTGCCGCTAGTTGGTACAAAGCGAAATGGGTACAATAATTGCCGCAGCACAGTCACACGATTGTTCTTACTTGTGTCAACTGCGAAAATCGCTGTTGTGGTAACTTTTTTATTTGTTTCAAAGATCTAGTTGGCTTGTTCCAAGGCGAATTCAACTACAGGTGGTGTCGAAACGCCATCTGATTTTGACAGTTCGAGCTACTTTGTTTTGATTTATTAGTGTTTTGTTAGGAATGGTTGACATTTTGGACAGTAAACACTAACAATGCAATGCAAAAAACCCTGTGTTGTTTTTGCTGTTTTTGGATTGTTGTAGTATCGACACCACCTGTAGTTGAATTCGCTTTGGCTTGTTCATTAAAAAGAAGAAAATTTTATCATACATTCAAACAAAGTTTTGTTGAATAGTTTTATTTGAAAATTTTTAAGTGAAATATATGAAATTCCAAAAATTAAACAAAGTAAAATTCTATTTTAAATATATAAAGAAGTAGAGAATATTTATATTCAAAAATAAATTCGCTTTAAAGAATTTCAATACATTTTGCTCCGTTTTCCTGTATATATTGTTTTCTATTGTCCTGAACAGCTATTGCACTAATTAAAAAAAAAAAAAAAAAAAAAAAAAAAAAATATATCAATAGTTATTTTCGGGAAGACAAAATTTATTATTAATTTATTTATTAATGACTTGCTAAATTCCCAATTTTTATTTTTGATAAATTTGATTTTAATTTTTAATTTATTTCTACTAAAAGAAACACACAAAGTAAATTTATTAAAAAAGGCAAATATTGGCGCGTATTGTGTTGTTTAATTGCCGTACAAGAACACAATAAATATTGGTAAATTTTTGTTATTTTTATTGACGCGCGGTTGTATATCAAGTAGTTACACGATTGCCGCACCAGGGCTGCATTTTATTGGTAAAAGTAAGCACAATATTGCCCTGGATTGCTGCATGAGGCATTTGATTGTGCAGTCACACGATTGAGGTACTAAAAAGTGTGAAAATTTGTGGATTTCGGCAATCGTGTGGTCCCAGCTTTACAAATACACAAACTAAATTTCAAGCCGTCTCGGAGGAGTTCAATTACAAACACCGTGACACCAGAATTTTATTTATATAGATTTAAAGGGTTTACATTAGAGATGAGCGATATTTCTGTACCTGTGATTTAATGAACCCGGTCACGTTAATTTGTTATTGGTTTTTTTTTTTTTTTGGAAAAATTTCAAACAATAATTATTAAAATGGTCACCTCCAACAATACTTTTTTTAAATATATTATGTTTAATTTAGCCATATTTTTGTCACCGATAACCATATTATTATTAAATTGGTTCTCTATCAAGAAGCCACAACCCTATTTGTGTTGCCTCCAGACATGTTTCAGTTAAATATGACAATAATTTGTTTTTAAATTAACAATAGTATTTTCCTCTTTTCCAAGAGCAACATTCTATGGTTGAAAATCAACCATGCTATTATAAATGTTAAACATATTTTAGTTATTATTAACCAAAACATGTTCGGAGGCAACCAAAATATGGCTGTGGCTTCTGGATGGCGGACTAATTTAACCATAATATGTTTGTCGGTGACAATAGAAGGGTTAATTAAATATAATATATTTAAAATTTTTCTTTTAAAATAGTTTTGTTGGAGGTGACTACCATATATAAACATGTTTTTCTCCAGGTGTACCAAAAAATTAAATTTTTGAGTGAGAGTTTGTCGGCTTCCTAAATGATAATATAAAAGGAGTTACCATTATATTTAGCTATCCAAGTATAGAAAGCGTATTTAACAATTTAACACCGGTTTGGTGTGAGTATATAATTATATTTAAGGGATTCACATGATAGTCATAAAGTCATATGTCTTAAAATAATAACAATAAAAAGAAAAAAAAAAAAAAAACAGTATGACTGCTGTGAGCAACCCCTCATAGTTAAGCTGATAAAGAAAGAAAACAATTATAAATATTTATTGGCAGCAGGACTATGGGCCACAGATTACACACATATATGTCACGAGAAGGAAGATTTTTTGTCTCTTTCTTAGAAAGCTGCCCTTTTTTCATTTCACTTTGAACCATCTTTTATGAAGGAAAACAATGAACACAAATTTATTTAGTTGAGATTTATTTGCAAAACTCTTGTAAAAATTAACTTTTTAGTTTATTGCAACACTAATATAATTTAAGTAAGTAAATAACGTTATAAAACAAAACAATATTAATAAATAAATTTTTTTGCACAAAATAAAACGTTTGTTGAACCAATGCTTTTGTTAAAAGGGGTTTGTGTCTTGTTATTTTTGTTTTGATCACTCAATTTGTGTTGATTGTAGCGGCCTGTTTTTACACATTGCCACTTCACTGCCAAAAAACGCTTTTTGTCTTTTTCTTCGAAAGCTGCGCTCGCAACTGATTTGGGTTTTTTCACACGTCACTTTTTACATATCTGTGTGTAATCTGTGCTGTGGGCTTATTAAAAAATAATTCTAACTCCGACTCCAACCGCTGAAATTTGTTAAGTCCGACTACAACTCCGAGTCCAACTCCAAATCCTACTCTTACATTGATGCTTAATGTATATGAGACTGGTCTTTATTTGACTTTAAACTTTTTTTTTTTTTTTTTTTTTAATACAGTGCCTTTTAAATGGTTAAATATAGCAAGAAAATTATTTTTTAAATATTTCGAATCAATATTTTAAATATTTCATTGCCCTGCTGGTAACTTTTTTTCTTTAACTTTATAATTGTTGGATGTCAATATTTTGTTTATTATCTTTGTTTCTGTTTTGATTTGTTTCGGTTTTTGACATTGTACAATGATTTTACAAAAACAAATTGCTTGTGGTTTTTGTACGAGTTGTACTTGTTGTACTACCGAGATTACCTGGAATGAATTTGCCTTGGTTTGAAACGTTACAACAATTATTTAAACTATTGTAAAATATTAGGATATTATGACAATTTCACTTGGTACCAATACTGCTCTCCTAAGAGAGAAAGTCAGAAGCGCCAATAATCAAAAGTTGAGATAAGGGCAGATTTGGAATCGTGGAATCGTTTTTTTAATACCATTTAAATCACTTGGTAATACCATTTAAATCACTTGGTACTTTTCCTACAAAGCGGTCACCATTTGATCATTTTAAATTCCCATCACAGTGTGTGTTGTTTTATGCATACGAATGCTTCTTTGTTTATGTTTTTGAAAAACAGATGACACGTTCTTACATGTTTTATAAGTGCACAAACGAGCTTACAGTACGTTACGGTACGTTACATTGCATTTCATTACATTTACGGTCGGCTAAAGCGGCCTTAATAATCAGTAAAAAATATTAGTTTCATTGGAGAAATAAGTAAAGAAGTAAATAAAAAATTTTGGGCGGGAATCCCGGGATCCCGGGAATTTGATTTTTATTTCCCGCTTTCCCGGGAATCCAAAAAGTGCGGGAATAAAAAAACTCTAGTCATACGTTATTCATGTTATATGATAATAAAAACAGAAAATGGGTCGTGAAAAAAAACTACACTTTTAGCAATTAAAAACTCCGACCTCGCTAAAAAAATTATAGGAATAGAAAAAAGAAACCAATAAAGAAAATTGTCATAATGAGCCATCATTCACACCGTTAAAAGAACAAGTGCAAAATTCTACATCCCCAAAAAATCTTGCTATTCCATCGCTATCATCTCCTGATCAAAACATACCGTCAATGTCACCCTCACCGTCACCGTCACCGTCACTGTCACCATTGCCCGATATTGAACAAAATATAAGTAAAACTGTAGATCCTGCCTCGCGACTTTCATCAGAATATTTATATGCCTTGACTAGGAAAGGAAATATAAACACAACATCTCAAAACTTTGCACTTCTTTGTACAATTTGGCTTTAAGACTTAAGATTTTTTTTTTTAAAGACTTCACTAGGCAAAAATGGCTTAAGTCCATTTTCTCTACTTTATCATCAAAATTTCCCCTGTCTGTTACGGTCATAAAATCAAATCAAAGTTTTAAATAATTTTTGAGATTTTTCAAAAATATTAAATTTCAAGACGCGATAGATAAAAAAAACATAAAACCTAAATATCTCAAAATTACTAAAATGGAGTTGTGACTTTCTTCCTACGGAGGGTAATAATACATACATCGTGAAATTATTTATAATGTTTAGTATTTTCGTGGAAATACCTGTGGAGTTTATATATTTAAGAACTTCGTGAAACTTTATCAAATTTGTTTTAAAGTCTACAAGAAATATGTAGACCTTTTTATTTTCCATAAACTTCAGATAACCTTTAGCTGCTTTAGGTATTTGTAACATTTGTTTTTTATTTATAAGAGCAAGTTTTTTGCATTAAAAAATACTATTTTTTTTCAAATAATTTAGAATTTTTTATTTGCATATAAAGTGTGATTCATCGTGAGGTTTGATTTTCAATATGCTTTTTTTTCATTGTTGCTCAGTATCGTTTTGCAATTCGTCGTGGAAAGATTCACACCAAATTGGCGTCTTAATTTCAGTGAATGGGCTCTGGAAAAACTTAATGAAAACCCGGTGTTTTATCGTGAAATTTTGTTCAGTGCAATGATAGAAAAGGCGTCATAACGCTGATGTATTTTGGTATCAGTACTATGACAAGTGTCTTCGTTTTTGACCCCATGACACTTTACATCACTGTGATGTTAGCATTAACATCACTTGGACAAATTGTCATCAGGGTCAAACATTTTAATTATGTCATCATTAAGATGACACATTGGCATCACGAATCGCAGTCGGTTTTATAAAGCATGTCATTAGTGTCATTAAATTGCTACATTGTAATTGGCCTTAAGTCAAATTAAGAGAATATCATAATGTACTTATCCGCCCTTTGTTAATAGAAGAACCCTCAATTATAAGACAGCATGCCCGCTATGGTATTCGCAATAATTCTACTTTAAAAATTTGATGTATTAAATAAATAATTAAAAAAAAAAATAGAATATGGGAATTTTTGCTTCTAATTTAACTTTTTAAACATGAAAAAAATTTTAATAATATATCATGACATGATATGTCATGTCAGTGCACAAATGACAGTTTGTCATCGCATTGGTGACAGTTTACCATTGCACTGATGACAGTTTGTCATCACACTGATGACATGATATATTATGTCATCGCACTGATGACAGTTTGTCATTGCACTGATGATAGTTTGTCATCACATTGATGACAGTTTGCCACTGCACTGATGACAGTTTGTCATTACACTGATGACATGATATATTATGTCATCGCACTGATGACAGTTTGTCATTGCACTAATGACAGTTTGTCATTGCACTAATGACAGTTTGTCATTGCACTGATGACAGTTTGTCATTGCACTGATGAAATTATATATTATGACATCGCACTGATGACAGTTTGTCATCGCACTGATGACAGTTTATCTGCACTGATGTTCAAATACATCAGAGTTATGACGCCTTTTCTATCAGTGTAAACAAAATATGGCGTCGAATTGATGTCACTGTAGTCATAGCGTAGATGACGCATGAAATATGACAAAATTGTAGGGTGACGTTCGTCATTAGATTGATGTCACTTTTTGCCTCATTGATGCCATTTGTAATAACATTAATGTCACAACTCTGATGTTAGGGTATCATCAATATGAAGACGAATTTTTCTATGAGTGTGATGAAGCACATTTCTGGCTCAATGGATACGTTAATAAACAAAATTGGCGTATGTGGGCTGATGAGCAACCCGAAGAGTTCGAAGAACTACCATTACATCCATTAAAAATAGCGGTATGGTGTTGTTAATGGGCTGGTGGAATCATTGGTCCATATTTCTTCAAAAATGAGGAAAATCAGAATTTTACCGTCAATTGCAACCGTTAACAGACTATTGGCTTCCTGAAATGGTCCTGAAATGATCTCGGTGAGCTCTGGTTGTAACAAGACGGCGCTACGAGCAATACAGCGCGTGAAACAATTTCCTTGTTAATATATCATTTAGGTCAGAATAGCCACATAGATCGTGCCATATCTCTCCTTTGGTTTATGGGCTGGTGGAATCATTGGGTCAATATTTTTTTAAAAATAAGCCAAATCAGAATGTTACCGTCAATGGTAATCGTTATCGCACCATGTTAACGGACTATGTGCTTACTGGAATTCAAGCGCATGGTCTCGGTGAGCTCTGGTTTCAACAAGACGGTGCTACGAGCCATATAGCTCATGAAACATTGACCTTGTTGAGAAATAATTTTGGTGAGCACCTAATTTCTTTTTGCTACAGTTTTTCTACAGTTAATTTACCACCTAGATCATGCGATATCACACCTTTGGACTTTTTTCTCTGAGGATATGTAAAGTCTGAGGTCTTTAGGAATAATCCAGCTACGATTGACGCTTACGAAGCCAACATTACTCGTGTAATTCGCGAGCTACCAGTCGCTATTCTCGAACGAGTCGTCCAAAATTGGACCTTCTGAATGGACCACCTCAGACGTAGTCATGGCCAATATTTACATGATACTGTTTTCAAACAGTTGATGCGTTAAAGTGTTCTTTTAACCGATAATAAAAATTTCAAGTTCTCTTTAAATTTTTCTATTCTATTTTACATTATAAATCAAACCTCACAATGATTCACCCAATATTTCATTACATATTTGGCAATTTAATAATTAATCTTTTGATATTAGAAGTTATATTGGAGGCTTGGAGAGAATTTCTGATAAATACAATCCTTCCTTCTCTTTGAACAACTACAATTTGTCTTAATAAAATTTTTTTTATAATTTAAATTTTCTTAATTTACCCCACTGTAGTTTATATTAAAAAAAACCTTTCACAATATTTTTAGTGTCATTATCTCAATATGTAAGTATATTGAATAGATTGAAGTAGTGCACGGTGGGGTTAGCATCCATCCTTTTTTGCTTGTTTCATTTTATTTTCATTTCTCATTTACAATTGTCTTATTTATTTTTTTATTCATGTTTCAAGATTTCTTTTTGCAATTTTTATCTGTATGTCTTTTGTGTTTTCTAAAATGTTTGTATGGGATTTTATGGCAGCTTGGCATAAATGTTTATTTTCTCTTTAAACCCTACACCAATCAAGGTGGTATAGGCCGTCTAGTTTATGACAGTGAACAAACTAAAAAAAAGAGGTCTTTATTTTTTTTTTAAAGAATTTAAAAAAATGACCTAATTGACCGATATTTTTTAGGCTTCCTATTTAAAATGTAAATATTGGGTTATCATTTTAAGCAGTTGCTGAAATCTCCTTCCGGAATAGGAAATTACATCATAATGAAAGCTTAAATGTTATTGGTATTATTATCAATATCATTTATCTTTTAAATAAATCTAAATCTTGTCAATATATTGTGTAGTACTCGGCCCATAATTTTGACCATAAAGTTAGCATTAAAAATCCCTTTGAAATCGGTCTATGATGAAGTTCCGCTATTCTAAAGATTGGGAGCAAATGACTTCAATTAGAGATTTCCATCGGGTTCGGACGGCGGCTATTTGTACATCTTCGTTCCATGACAATTGTGATGATGCTAGTTGGATTACACCGGGTTATCTTTAGGCGTCCTCGTAGTCGGAGGGCCCTAAGGTAATACAGAGCAGTCTTTGAGATTGTATTTGCTGATCTGAGCATGTTGCCAATCCATCCGAAATTTTCGCCTTAAAATGTCTTTGTGGATACGAATTTGCCTTGTCGTGTAAAGGAGCTCAGAGTTGTTGATCGTGTTTGGCCAAAAGCATCGGACGATACAGCTCAGGCAAGGGTTGGCGAATATTTGGAGCCTCTTTGTCGCTTAATTATTCGCAGGTATTCACATTCATATACACGCAGAGAAAAAATATGTTTAAATATGGTCACCTCCAACAAAACTATTTTTAGACAAAATTTTAAACATAATATGTTTAAATTTAAACATATAATTGTCACCAACAATCATACTATTGTTTAATTAGTCCTCCATCAAGAAGCCACAACCATATTATGGTTGCCTCTAAACATGTTGTGGTTAAATATGACAATAATTTGTTTTTAAATTAACAATAGTATTTTCCTCTTTTCCAAGAGCAACATTCTATGGTTGAAAACCAATCATGCTATTATAAGTGTTAAGCATATTTTAGTTATTATTAACCAAAACATGTTCGGAGGCAAACATAATATGGTTATGGCTTCTTGATGGAGGACCCATTTAACAATAATATATTTGTCGGTGACAAAAGTATGATTAAATTAAACATAATATGTTTAAAATTTTTCTTTGAAAATAGTTTTGTTGGAGGTGACAATATATAAACCAGTTTTTTCTCTGGGTGTAGGAGGATCGGCTTAATGCTGGGGTTTTAAAATCTTAGCTTAAGGTCACGAGAAATATCATTTGATTATCCGTACCTTTCTCAGCTATTACACATCCTTACGAGCTTAGCCTGTCTGATTTGCGAAGTCTTCTTCTGCACCACTGTTTGTTGAAATTGAACAGCCAAGGTAGCTGAAGGATTAAACCTATTTTATGATAGTATCATTAAAAGGACCGCTGTGGTGTTGTTTGCACTCATGACCCATGTTTTCTTTGTGTTGATGCGTAGTCCAGCCCTAAGTCCATTTTGATGAAGGGCTTGAAGTTTTCCATTTATATGTTAAAAACTATGTGCGAGTAGGCATAGTAATTTCATTTCATGAATAAAAGCCCACTGAAGGCCGTAAGGAGCTGCCGCGCTTATCGCCACCTACCAATATTTCATCCCGTACGATTAAAAATTGGAGTGGGAGAAAAAACGCAGGCTTGGCGGACTCCAAAGTCGATTGAATAAGCATCCGAAGTTTGTCCGTTTAACAGAATCTGGTTTTCTTCATTGGAATAGAAGTTTTTTATTATGTTCGTAATGCTCGAATGCTCGTTCAAGGTCAACGCGTGTTCAACCTTCACGAAAACCAGGTATTCCTGTCTTAACGTTTGATTAAGTGGAGAGAGTTGTTCCAAGATTATCATTGACAATAACTTCTGGAGTGATACACTCATAGAAAATTGTATTGATGATGCCCTAACATCAGAATTAAGACATTAATGTTATTACACAAAAAGTGACATCAATCCAATGACTAAAGTCATCATAACATTTTGTCTTATTTTATGCGTTATCTACGCTATGACTACAGTGACATCAATTGATGCCACATTTTGTGTATTATTAACATTATTTTTATGTTTAAAAAGTAAAATGAGAAACAAAAATTCCCAAATTATAATTTTTTAAATTATTTAGCTAAATACATAAAATTTTCAAAGTAGAATGATTAAGAAAACCATATAGGGCATAATGATGGTGTCTAATAATTCAGAGTTCTTCTGTAAACAAAAGGCGGAATACAAAAAAAGTAAAACAAACAAGTGTAACGGGCAAGTAACTATTAATATTCTCTCACTGTGTTTAAATCAATCCCAATGACAAACTGTCATTAAATTGAGCCTTATGAGTCGTTTCTTCGATAATACTGAGTCATCGCACTGATGACAAGTTTTATTAAACTGACTCCGATTCGGTATTTCTGTGATGCCGATGTGTCATCTTAATGATGACATGATTTAAATTTTTGACCTTGATGACAATTTGCCCAAAAGATGTTAAGGCTGACATCACAATGATGAAAAGTGTCATGTGGTCAAAAAACGAAGACACTTGTCATAGTACTGATAAAAAAATACATAAGCGTTATGACGCTTTTTCTATCAGTGTATGCATCGCCAATTTTAACATTCTCGAAGGTCACCCCCATTTCGGTAAAGTTTAAATTATCATTGGTCTATTATTGACTGTAATTCCCATATAAAATTCATCTTCAATATTATAAATTTTAGAAGCGCGCGCGTAAGGTTTTTGTCTCATGCGTGACTCCCATAGGACCCGCATGGGGTCCTTGTTCGAGAGCCATCCTTTTAACTGCAAATAATGACATTGGTTTCCAAAAACTTCCTTAAGCATTTTATGATGATAGGTAAGGGATGGGCAATAAATATCGATATATCAAAATATCGATACTAGGGATGGGCAAATATCGATATTTAAAAAAATTATAATCGATATATATCGACGATATTAAAAATACCGATATATCGATATTAATCTACGACTATCGAATTCGATATTTTTAAGATCACTTTATATTAAAATTCAACATTTTAACCGTTGCTCAACTGCTTACAATACTGTTGTTTTTTAAGAATTGCATCTTAGGTTTTTTAAGAAAATAAAGGCGTTTTTCCATTGTACATTTTCATAGATTACACAGGTCAGTTTTGTCTTAGTTTTTTAAGAGATGACAACAAAAAAATAAGCGCGAAAAAAATATTCTGGAAAGGGTTCCTAGCATTATGCAAAGAATCGACTCATGAAAGTTGGAATGTTAATAATAAAAAAAATATTTTGTTTTTTTTTTTATTTGAGCATGTTATATATTAATAATAAAATATTGCACAGTTTACTTGTATAGTATGTGTTACACGTTTTGTTTACCGGCAGTATATAATCCGGCATTATATAATCCTAATTATTTTTTTTAAATTTCATATGGCGAATAAGTAAAAACTTTTTTGTATTCTTTACTTTTTTTAAAATTTTTTTGTAATATGTAATACGTTTGTGCCTATGTAAAAATGTATTGTCATAGGTATATTAAGTTTTTAAATTTAGTAATAATTTCAGCTTAGTACGTTCGATACGATATATTGATATATATCGATACTCTTAAAAAATATCGATACGATATATATCGATATATTTTTTCAATTTGCCCATCCCTATGATAGGTCCATTATATGCCATAGCTCCAATATACGTCATTGGCCCTTTATAAAGGCCCTTTTAAAGACCAGTTTAATTTGATTTACTGCCTGGCCCAAAATGTTACTGCCTGGCCCACAACCAAAATTTTGATATTCATATCCAAAAATGTTGTTATTTTCGGGGGCAAGCCCTTTAATAAGTCCTGAATTAAAATATAAAACTTTTATCCAACATTTTTTATTTTTCGAATTTATTCTATGAGTTAAATTTCAGTTATGTATTTTATAAAGCTTTTTGTAATAGTTCTATTCCTTAAATTTTTAGAAATGACTTTATACACTACCAGACTATTATATTGTATCTTATAAAAAGAAATAATTCCCAATATCTATTTGTTAAAACTTTTATCTCAAAAAAATTCCTTGGAAAAGTTTTGGACAATATAAAAAACCATTTGCATCAAATTAAAATTAACTACCAGGCCCACAATGTCGAAAAGAACATTTCTTTCGTATATTTATATTAAAAACAAAAACGAATTTTAGTTTTTATTATTATTTTCAATATAAAAATGCGCAAGAAATATTCTTGTCGACATTGTGGGCCTGGCAGTTAATTTTAATTTGATGCAAATGGTTTTTTATATTGACCAAAACTTTTCCAAGGAATTTTTTTGGGAAAAAAGTTTTATATTATAGGACTTATTAAAGGGCTTGCCCCCGAAAATAACAACATTTTTTAATATGAATATCAAAATTTTGGTTCAGAATCAGTTTATTTTAAAATAATCTCAATAAAAATTTAGGTTTTGCTATAAAATTTGTTGTTATTTACACGGGTGTGTTTTGCTGGGACCATTATAGGCCGTAGGCCTTTAACTCTTCTTTTGAAATTGCTATTTTACTGAATAGTTCTTAACACACCTATTCATTAAAGTAGTGCCAAGTGTAGGATAGCAAATGTTTGAACCTGACCTCCTTCACTACTTCTTCTCTACATGTTTTTCATTTTTGTTTGTCCCCTTAATTTCCTTTTCCTGGGTCTCCTTATTTTATAGTTCCATTCATGAAGGAGAAAACGTTTTGTTCTAGTTTTCTTCAGTACCTTTAGGGTTTATTTTTTTTTCTTTGTTGTAGGCTGAACTTTAAAATGGAAATTGTAAAATATACGTTGTGGAAGAACTAGTCGTCCATATAAAGGGAAGGTATGCCACAAATAAAATACAATTTTTTCAAAACAATAGAAGATTCCTTTTTTAAGCAGCATTTATTTTTTTTAATATAAAAAAAATTTTTTTTCTATTTCTATTGGGTTACCTTCCCCTAAAGATTTGAAAAATACAAATAGAAAACAAAATTAATTTTTTTTTTACAACTCTGCTTCTGAATTTGGCAAAGTTTATAGTAAAACTTTGATTGTAATTTAAAAACCACATCAAAAAGTAATCAACATTTCAAATTTTAAAATAAAATATAATCGATTTTTAAAAAATTGTGAATATATTTTTTATTAACCAATATTATTTGAAATTATATTAGATAGAAAAGAAGAGTTTTAAACAAAAGCAAACAATTGAAAAACCATTTATTTTTTATAAACAAAAAATAAACAGAAAATTTATGTTTTCAATTGATTTAACAAGTCGATATGTTTTGTTCTATTTAATGTATTTGTTTTTTTTTTTTTATTACATACATATACAATTATTTCAAAACAATACAATTAAATTTTAATGGAATTTGGAGCGACAACAAGTCAATTATTGTCGTTCTCTTAAGCGGCCCACTAACTATCGACTTGTCGGTCGACAGGTTTTACATGTCTAACCTAATTCATTTTTTTATTGTCAAATGACTGTAGTGCCGCATCATCAATTCCATAAATAAAACGCTAGTTTGGAAATAAAAATCGACAAAACATATAAATTAAGCTAGAAAATAGAACTATCACATGAAGTGTGAAACAAAAAATTCCATCGTTTCTCGGTTTGTTGAGAAAAAAGTGTTTCTGTATTTAAAGGCGAGAACAGACAACACAGATTCTGTTTTAACTGGAATACTTCCAGTAATTAAGTGCCAAGCGAAACGTCAACAAAAGAAATACATATCGAGCCTTTGCTGCAAGAGAGTCATATTTCAAAAAAAAAAAAAACACGAACTAAGGAAAATGCGTTCAAAGTTTTCAATTAATTTTTCGTAATACTAGATTTTATCGAAAATATTTTGTCCTGTAGTATCTAAATAAAAAGAAACGTATTCTATTCATATAAAAAAGAAAATTAATAAAAGTATTATCCTTTTGTTTATTTTCAACCGATTTGTATCAGACGTTCGAATATGTGTCGTTATTGCTGCGAGAATATATTCTATGTTATGTAGTATTTTGAAATGTGTCCTTATTACAAATTGAAAATTTTTTTTCGGACATGATGTTGCGATTACGATATGCAATATAAAATCTAAATAAAACAAATTGATTTTGAATGTTTTGAATATTTGTACTTTATTTATCTCAAACTTAAAATACACCAAATTATTAATTCATTTTTTGTTTGCAAAAAATATAAATAAGGAATTAAAAGTATTCTTTATTTTTCTCTTATAAAAGGTTAAAAAAAAATTTCAAATTTGAGTAAAAAGTTTTATAAAGGGATGGTATCAATTTACTTTTAAATAAATCCATTAGGTCGGATTTTTTTTTGTCTGAAATGCCTGGTTTTTTTTGGTAGGCCCGCTTTAATTGAGTGTGGACTTTGATTTTATTTTTAACAACGACAATCACTCTAAAATTCAGTCTCTGTATCAGTGATGGAAAATTTAAAATTTTATATGGTACTGACCACCAAGCAAAAGAGTACTTTTTTCAACATTTTGGTACTTTTTTCAAACTTATTTTTTTTTTTTTTTTTTTTGGAAAATAAACTTAAAAATAAAAAACTAAAATACATAATTTGTTTGCCCATATCTCAGCCATTTATGGATCGAGCTGCTCAATTTCAACTGCAAAATTCTGATGAGGATATCTGACATTAAAATAATCAACAAGCTGCTGTGTTGCCATAACCTTTTGATAAGAATTTACCAAAACTTTAAAAAAAAAATATGATAAAATCTGCTAAATCGTAAAATGAAGAAAATCGGCTAAGATTAAAACAAAACAAAAATTTTTTAAATTTGCTTACAATATGATAATCTTCTGAATTTTTATACAAAAAATTATGCTAAATATTTGATTAATAAAAATGAATTTAAGTTTTTTTGGGGTTAATTGAACTGTTTATGGGTTTTGAACCAAATTTAAATTTTTTTTAATCAGGAGTAAATTCGTTGAATTAAATTTTCATTAAATTATCCTAATGAAGAAAGGAATTTCACAACACAAAATGAGTTAGAATTTTATTGATCATTTTTATTTTTGACTGAGCGGGGGATCGAACTCGGGCCGAATTCACATGTTTCGAGAATAACCGCATTCTCTTCATCAGAGTTTTTGCAGTTTCACCCTTTCCGCCACTACGACGGCTGTAATATTTTCCAAAATAAAAATACAATATGATAATCTTCTGAATTTTTATACAAAAAATTATGCTAAATATTTGATTAATAAAAATGAATTTAAGTTTTCTTGGGGTTAATTGAACTGTTTATGGGTTTTGAACCAAATTTTAATTTTTTTTAATCAGGAGTAAATTCGTTGAATTAAATTTTCATTAAATTATCCTAATGAAGAAAGGAATTTCACAACACAAAATGAGTTAGAATTTTATTGATCATTTTTATTTTTGACTGAGCGGGGGATCGAACTCGGGCCGAATTCACATGTTTCGAGAATAACCGCATTCTCTTCATCAGAGTTTTTGCAGTTTCACCCTTTCCGCCACTACGACGGCTGTCAGTCTATAGTCAAACATCAATCTTTTAACCAACGCAATTTTTTGGTAGATCGAAATCCGCTGTAATTGATAATCAAGTTTTCAATTTATTTACGCCTCTTCCTTACTTCTGTTTTTTAGTACTTTTATCAAGAATTTTTCTAGAATACCAAAGTTCATTTCTCTTTTTATATTGAAAATTTTTCACAGCCTGAAGGATATTTTAATTTTTAAACATAGACCTCGTGCCATAGCTTTACAATAATAAGTTTTCTTGTGGTTAATTGAATCGTTTATGATTTTTAATACAAGTTTTGATTCATGTTGTTTTATTTTCATTAAATTATCCTAATGAAAAGAGGAATTTTAATATAAAAATATCTCATAAAATTTTTTTTTTTTTTAAATAATATTAAATTATTAATGTGAAAAACAAATAAAGCCTCTAGTACACGGCATGTAAAAAGCCACATGCGCATGTGGTTCTGACGTAATTTTGACGTCATCACACAACACGCAATGCTTATTGTGGCTTTGCATTGACGTCAAAATTACGTCAGAACCACATGCGCATGTGGCTTTTTACATTCCGTGTACTAGAGGCTTAAGTAATAACAATTTCAATAAGAAATTGTTTAAAAGTATGTATTTACATATGTAAAGTAAGTCGTTTGAAAAAAATATTTTCCAAAATAAAAATACTTCGAAATTGCCGATGGAATATTTAAAATATTGATTCGAAATTTTTACGGAATACTTTTCTTGCTATATTTAACCATCTAAAAGGTACAACGTTAAAAAAAAGAGTTTAAAGTCAAATAAGGACCAGTCTCATATACATTTAGCATTAAGGTAATATTAGGAGTCGAAGTTGAAATTTCTGCGGTTGGAGTCGGAGTTAGGAGTTTTTGGTGACGACTCCACAGCCCTGGTTGTCAATGTTAAAAAAATACCAACGCTAAATTTCTAAGCAAAGAAGTATAACAAGAAAAGAGTACTAAAACGGACGTGGGGGTACCGTGGTATTTTTGAAAGGAAAAAGTACTAAAAAAAGTACCATAGTACTACATTTTCCATCACTGCTCTGTATATGATTTTTTTAAGAATATTGACCTCGGAGAATTTGATAAAATTTTTATGACTTTTAACTTTGATATTTTCAATTGTCTTAAGTTAGTCAAATCGGAAGAATGTTCTTTAATATCTAAAAAATCTTCATGAGTTAGTTCTACTACCTTAAAAGGTTCCGTGTTCTTTTTTGCTGACTTCACAACTGAAATGAAAGAATCGGGTGAATATATGGGCCCACTTTTCAACGTTCGTCTTAACTCTTTTTCTATGAGTGCATGAACAGCATCACCTTCATTTTGTATGGCCCTTTATGAGGTACTTGTGCGTGATGGAGTTTATACCAAACTTTTAAACTGCATATACATATGTATAAAGACAACATAAATTTGTTTTTTTTTTGTTGCCCAGCACAGTTATCGGAATAGAATATAATGTCAGAGCCTTTGGGAAACTGTTTTAGATATTGCAAGACGCACGTTACCAACTCGTTTACACCCCGATGGTCATTAGATTCATCCCAAATGAAGCATTTGCCATTTTTGCTTTTTAAATCGTATATTGTAAAATTGAATATATTAAATTTGCTTTTATAATAAAATGCTGATGTGTTGCCTTCCATCAAGATTTGTTCATTTATATCATTTATTATTTCTAAATCATCATTATCCAAGGCTTCGGAAACAGCGACATTTACTGTTAGTGAAAAAGCTTCCATTAAAGAGCAATTCCATATGAAAGCGATCACCTTTTGGACGACCCCTCTCCGATTTTAAAATAAATAGTCTCAATCGATTGCCCAGCAAAAAATAATGTACCTACATATTTTTTTTTTTTTTTATAGTGACTGGTTTAGTGGTGGTGTACACCACTGTCATGTGACAAAATTGAAGAATTCTTCATAAGGGACCTCATTGAAAGTTGTTTTAAAAAAAAACTACTAAAGCGAAAGGTATTGAATCAGGCTTTAATTGAAAAATAAAATTTTCCTAATTTTTCTTAGAAATTTACCTTTAAATTTTCCCAAGAAAATTAAATTTTCCGATTTTCCACAGAAGCTCCTAAATTTTCCGGCTAATTTTTTTTTTTTGGATTCCTCATAATTTTTGCTTTAAGAATCAGCAATAAAAAATGGGCCCCGACTCCTTGTTTGGACAGGAGAAGAGCATTTAAGAGACTACCTTGTTAAAAATACATTTTAAAAATTATTTTACAGTTAAAAATACATTTATGAAGAAAAAATCTTTCTTATTTTGCTGCTTATACTTAATTACAATATTTATTAAAAATTTCAATTGTCTTGGCATCATTATAAAATTAAAGTAACTTTAAATTTAGCACGTCGGCAGACGAAGAGTACCGCTTTACATTAATTGACATATCAGAAATATTTGGTATGAAGCAATGAAACTTTTGCGTTCCAGTTATAGTTTTGACATTATTATATCTGTTTTGAATTCGTCGCTCCATGGCATCGTGTTCTTTTTGAGTGCATAAAACTGTGTTAATGGCAATTTCCTTGCTTTGAATCCACGAAAACAAATGTTGTACATTTAAGATCTGGTCAGTATATGGCCTTTGCAAACTTGCCTTAGTCGCCATGCGTTTTAGGGTTCCCCCTAACGCATCGCATGGGCCCTTACCGTGGGACGTCGCGAAAAAGTGCCACTCGACCTTGCAGTTTTGTTCTTCTTCAATTATTCAAAGATTGTAAAAATTTTTTTTATTCTTGTACTAAGAAGCCGCGCCGTCTGAGGAAAACGTTACTTTGTCGATTGCATCGAATTTTGATCTTAAGAATTCAAACAGTTTCATTTGAAATAAATAAACGGACACATAATTATGAGCTAAACTCTCCGCGACAACAACAAGGCTTACGGTCTGTAGTTCGTTATCTTCGTTTTTGAAATAAATGCAAAAAGGATGCACCGTGCACTGGTCGTTTGCCCAGTGATAAGCCTGAATTTCATCCTGAACGAGAAAAGTGTTATTCTCGGCAAAGTCGCTTATCACAATGAATTCTTTTTGGGCTAATTTCTCCTTACTTTCCTTTAGAAATTTCGATTGCATCTCGGATATGAAATGGTGCGCCTTCAGTTCATTCAACTTGAATCCGAATTCCTCGATGAATTCCGGAATCTGCTTTACCACGGTCTCAAGGGAACATCTGCCGCTGCTAATTATCCACTGTTTGAAATGCACCTCCTGAATTAACAGCTGTTCAAACTTTTCCGCCAAATATTGCTCTAGCTCGTCAATCTTCGGACAATTGTCGCATTTGGACAGATGACAATTTTCCGTGGGGTATGCGCACAACGACTTCGACAGGAGGTCCCTATATGTTTCAATTTCACCGTGAAATACTTTCAATTTCTTGCATGGAAAGAAAATTAATTTGATGTTTTGATGAAACATGCAAACGCAGACTGAATGCGTTCCGTGCCTGTCTAATGCCAGCACGCATTCTTTTGGTCGTAGGATGGCAAACTTAGAAAATCCCACTTTTTCTGCTGGGTATTTCTCATTGAACTGATGGTATGCTTCGGATAGATTACATAATAATAATCTGCGCTGCTTGTGTACTTTTTCTCCATCTTCACGTGTGATAACATAGTCACGTGTACCTGGGCAGGCGCGGCTGTTGTCATCATTGCAGTAAAAATCTTGAATCAATTTCACCGTTGCTTCGCTGAGGGTCCTTGAGCCAAATTTCTTGGTGGGAGTCGCCAATATACCCTTCTGTCGAACTAATTCTTTGCTTCTTCTCGCGATGTAAAAAGATGTTTGAAACTGTTCAGAAATCTTGCGTATAGACCATGATTGAGGCAGCACAGATAAAATGAGATATTTCTCCGGAAAAGTGGTCGCTAAATTGAATTTTCTTTTCAACTTCTCAATCATTTGTTTGCCGTCATCTGCTTGAATGCATTCGTTATCAGAGCCTTCATCAAATATTGTCGCGATTGCACTCATAACCTTGCCTTTTTTCTCTTTCCTGTATGTTTCACTTCGCAACTTTCTTTTTCTAATAGGCGATTCACCTAAAGTGGTAATAGCCTCATTCAAAGGACTCAAAGACATATTGACCATCGGAATGTCTGCCTCACTATCAGATGAAACATTTTGTTCACTTGTCATTTCACTCTCGGATTGTGGCTGCATTTGTTTCAATGCATTTGCTTGTTGAGACAAATCGATTTTACACTTGGGGCAAATGAATTCTGCTTCTTCACCGTATTGTATATTTAATTCATTCATGTATCGCTTCGAAACACCAGTTAATTTTAATACTTTTATCTTTTTCGAACGATGTCCACTCTTGTTAAACGGATTGCAGCAAAATTTATTCATTTTACTTTAAATTGTCTTTACAGCTTCACTCTTTACTTTAAAAAAAAAAAAAACACTTTAACACTTTCACGTTTAGTATTCAACTGAAATTTGACTCAGAGTGTGTGAAGTATTTATATTTATTTTTTGGTAAAAAATAGGTAAAAAAATAAGCGATATTTGCTTTTCTTTAATAGGAAAATTTGCGTGAACTACTGGTCATAAAATGTTTTTTAAAAGGGACTTAATTGGTTACTGCCAATAAGCCGACCACAGGTCATAAAATGTTTTGCAAATTTTTTAAATTAACAGGTAATAAATATTTCGCCATATTTATGGAAAATACGTGTTTTATGACTTATTTCTGCACGTGTCATTTTAGGCGAAATATTTATTACCTGGTAATTTAAAAAATTTACAAAACATTTTATGACCTGTAGCCTCTGTCGGGTTTGGTGTGCCATTACATGCCACTGCTGCTATTATCCATGGATTTATGGCCGATCTTGTGAAGGCCGGCAGACCATATTCACTACACACTCAACTTGGGGCTCTTAAAAAAAAAATTGATTTTTTCTTCATAAATGTATTTTTAACTGTAAAATAATTTTTAAAATGTATTTTTAACAAGGTGGTCTCTTAAATGCTCTTCTCCTGTCCAAACAAGGAGTCGGGGCCCATTTTTTTATTGCTGATTCTTAAAGCAAAAATTATGAGGAATCCAAAAAAAAAAAAATTAGCCGGAAAATTTAGGAGCTTCTGTGGAAAATCGGAAAATTTAATTTTCTTGGGAAAATTTAAAGGTAAATTTCTAAGAAAAATTAGGAAAATTTTATTTTTCAATTAAAGCCTGATTCAATACCTTTCCAACGAGCTATCACTCGTTGCGATCGCTTTAGTAGTTTTTTTTTAAAACAACTTTCAATGAGGTACCTTATGAAGAATTCTTCAATTTTGTCACATGACAGTGGTGTACACCACCACTAAACCAGTCACTATAAAAAAAAAAAAATATGTAGGTACATTATTTTTTGCTGGGCAATCGATTGAGACTATTTATTTTAAAATCGGAGAGGGGTCGTCCAAAAATTTGCCAATTTTGATCGTTTTCATATGGAATTGCTCTATTGTATATATTATTTTTATAATCTGTAGTTACATAAAAAATTAATTTGAAATTTTTTGTATAAATCAAACATTTTTTTTTCTTTGCCGCAATTAATAGTGAACATAACATTTAAATGTACTCACCAGCGAAATAATTTCTAAAAATATTTTGTAATAGTGGCTTGTTTTAAATAATACCCGCTCTTTATTCTTTTGTAGTCCAACTTTAAATGCAACAGCGAACTAATTTACTTTAAAACAAAACTCAAAAAAGAAAAAAGCTCATTGCTAATTGAAGATAACCGTCCAACTGAGAAATACTCCAATAAAGTTGTATTTTCTTCGACAATAACGTCACATTTCGCATTAAAGCAACAATAAATGATTGTTAAAATTTTTTTCAACAAAGACTGTATGTCAATTAACACGAAATATTAAAAGAGAAAATAAAAAATCTAACCGTATTTTTTGCAACAACAACGTTGCAAGGTTACCGAATTTACCCGTTTTTTACCCCCTAAACATTCGAATTTCCAAAAATCCCGTCTTAGTGGATCGATTTGGGGAGAGACCAAGCTCTGGTTCAAATTTCAAGTTTTTACCTTCAGGCGTTTAGGCTGTGCGATGATGAATCAGTCAGTCAGTCAGTAACGTTACAATTTTATATATATAGATTACATAATTCGTCTTACACACACCCACATTTAAAAAGGGACTAAAACATGTTCAAAAGAACGTGTTACACAAGAGATACAAAATATATCAACATGTAATTTAGTTTTTACGTATTTAAAAAGCTAGAATTTTAAAAAAATATTTGAATATAAAAAAAGTAGAATTTTGTAAGAAATAAATTTTAATCGATTAATTGAAAGAAATTGTTTGAGTTATTCGTTATTTGAAATTGGCTATTTTAATTATTCGATCAAGTAATGGCGAAAAATTTCTTCGATTAATCGAACATCAATTAATCGAGTGGATACTCTACTGTTTATGATGAAGTGTGCGATATGTCCAAACAAAAAAAAAAAATTATTTACATAAACTCTTGAAACAATTTATAAACTTGTAAATGTTTAATGATCTTAAACATTTTGCTGACTATTCTTTAAATTCTCATTAACTGTGTAAAAACGATTAACAAACCAACTTCCGGCTTTTTGGTAAAATTTGTGTTTTTAAATTGAACAGTAATGTGAACAGTAATTCACAACAATTTTAATTGAAATAAATTATTATTTGCCATACAAGAGAGGATTTTGAATAATAATATTTATCAGCTACAGGCAATGAGAAAACGAACATATTAATGGTTTAAGTGGCAGGAAATATTAAAAAAAAAATTACACATAAATTTAAATTGACAGATGGTGTAGTCCTGCCAACCCAAAGTTCATAATGAAAACAAAAAACTATTAATGTTGTAATTTAAATTTAAAGCAATTTTTTTTTTCAAATTGATGCTGGGCACAAATATCAAAGTGTCAAATGCGAACAGTGCACAGTGTAAGATTTAGCCATTCTAGGGAGACAAAATTAAATATCTTGGAAAAAAATTAAACTAGACTTATGAATTTTGGTCCAAGGTGTTACTAGGCTACTATGTACCATTGTCAAAAATGGGCGAAATTGGATCACTGCCACGCCCACCTCCCATATAACTGCAAAAATTTATATCTGATATTATTCGCGTTGGATAATCAAAGTCTGCGTTTATACTGCTCATGTCTTATTGACATGATTCTTCCTTTTCTTCTTTGGACATGAATTGGTGTTCAAATGATTCATGTCATGTTGACGACATGTTTTTTTTTGTGTAGTTTTTAAATACGAATAAGAAAGAAGAATAATAGCGAATGAGAATTCAAAGCGTACTGACAGTACATGCATGTGTGTACTCGTTTCTTTTCCCCTCGCCTCTCTCACCTATAAAGTAGCAATCATGTCAATAAAACACGAGCCGTATGAACGCAGACAAAAAGTAAAAAAGCGGCGAGTATGCATGAGAATGTTTAAAATTAATAATAAAGAAGTTGAAGTAATAATAAATGTTTAGTTTTCCTTCATTAATTTTAAAATAAGAATATATTTCATATGTACATATAAATTAAAGTAAGAATAAAATGTTAAAATTAATGGTTTTCTTCTGGTATTTCTGGAGATTGCAGTAATGCAGTACTTCAGTGCTTCCACAAATATGGTTTACGGAACGGTCAAGCCTTTCAGTTTCGGGTGTTTTAAGCCATATATAAAAAATTTCGTGGCATTATCACGCATTATTTGTTTCTTTTTTTTTATCGGCAAATCGCGGCAGATAATTTTTTATGTGCCTTTAAGTAAGTACTTCAGACGTTCGTTTAAAACTAATTTGGTGTTGAAGCGTTATGAAGTAAAAAATTTAAAAACTATAGAATTTAGTTTTTTTTAACTTAACGAAAAGAGTAATTGTTTAAATGAAATACGATGGCGGATCAATAAGTCCGTGACTTTTCGAACTTCCCTCGTAGTTATATGAAATGCAACACTGCTCCCATCAAGTACCACCTGCTAATAGACTACTGTCAAGTTTTGAGCAAGTTCCGTCATTAACTTTGCGTTTAACAGCTGTTCAAAACATACAACCTCGTGGGTTTTTTTAAAAATGGAAAAAAGTGAATTTCGAGTGCTCATTAAACATTATTTTTTCCGAAAATTTTGGACTGTAACCACTAACAATGCAATGCAAAAAACCCTATGTTGTTTCTGTTGTTTTTGGAATGTTGTAGTTCCGACACCACCTGTAGTTGAATTCACAGATTTTTGTTCAATTAAAGTTTCAAAAAAACGTTTAAACAAAAAAAAAAATTTCCGTGCAAATTTTACAAAATTATTTTTAACCGCCGCACATTGTCTCGACTAGTACAAGCTAGCGGGACAAAATTATTTCTCACACTTATTGCAATTGTTTATGTATATTCCAGGCATCTTAAGCTATTTTAAGAAGAAAAAAAGTTGAAAAATGTGTACAGTAATCATTAATCGTTCTTAGCCCATTTTCCAATATATGTATGATGTTTTGGTATTTTTCATTTATAATCCGATTCTACCTGAATTTGGCATAAATATATCTTACAAAAATCAATTTAAATACCAAATTTTAATACGATCGGATATTTGTAGGTGTTATAGGATTTTTGTAGGTGTTATAGCGTTTTTAAGAAAAAGGATATATGGCAGGACCTTGAGTCGTTAGTCTGATTCAAATGAAAATTTACACACACGTTGCTAGTTGTATGTTTATCAGCATGACCACTTTTTGTAACTTAATAGGCATTATTGAAGCTAAAATTACATTTTTCATTTTCAGGACACATGGGAGGTAGGGGTGTCCTAGGACCGATTTTTCCAAAAATTTGAATTTTCCTTAACTAGAATATTTTATGCTAGTGTACCAAATTTCAAAAATATCTGACAACTCCTTCTATTTTTGTCACTTCGTTATATGGGGACAAAGCAGTGTGAGACTCGTTCTGGAAAAATTAAATAATTTTCGGGGTCTTTAAAATATGTGAATCTGTCCTAAAATGTTGTAGGTTTTACATATAGAAAAATCTGGGTGGATAAATATGGATAAAAAAAGTTGCTACTCTTTAAAGTTTTCAATTAATGCAAAATTTGCTGGATTTATCAATTGTAATTGTAGACTTTAGATTTATATGTATAACAGTTACTTTAAAATAATTCGAACACAACTTTCTAGAAAATACTAGACGGTTCTTGAATCAACTAGGAATAGTTTTGAACTATAAATACAGGCTAACTCATAAAAGTTTAGTTTAGTTTGATTGGAGACATTAAACGATTCAGATCGTTACTTAAAATAGTGGTTAAATTTTGTGAATTTCAATAAAGTTTGTTAAGTTGAATTCGTGTGTGTATTTATTTTGATTTGCAATTAAAAGAACTCAAAGGTTTATTATAAAGGGAATAAACCTTAACGCGTTTTATAAAGTAAAAACGTAACAATATTTTTTATAAAAAATATAAGTCATAACGGACTACAGAATCCATAACAAAAAACTCGTTTCACTTTGCTTCCAATTTTAAAATATGTTATCACAAGTGTGCATAAAATGTAACTGATTTGCTTATGAAAATGACCTCCCTTATAAGGGTTACTTTGACCCCCTGATAAGATACGTTTATGAGGTGATACACAAATTAATTCTTGGAATTCGTTACTTGGGGCGTTGCTTGCAAGACGTTATCAGTGGCTCCTGGAAATTACGTCATGAATTTTGTTCCGCTAGCTTGTTCTAGCCGTATCACTGTACGTCGAGTCACTGAAAGAATAAATTGCCGTAAAACATGGACAGGTATGTACTCGTATCAACATGAGAATATTTTGCTTCAACTTAAAAAATAAAATTTATTATATTCTTTAAAATAAGAATTCTTGTTACAATTAAAAGAAAATCTGAAAACGAAAAAGAAAATGGAGCTAGAAATACGTGTTCAGAGGCAGAGGAAACCACGGAGTCTGAGATGGATAACGGTAACATTGCTGCAGGTCCTTCCGAGATACGTGCCATTTCGCGTTACTATTCGAGAGACTAGAACTGAAGTATAAATGGCTTAAGCAAGACATGGAGTCAAAAAATCAAAAGTTTGTAAAAGCTTTAAGTGAACCAAAACAATCATCAGCGAAAAAAAAAAATACACTCACAGTTATAATAAGGGTTTTCATGAAATCGCTTAACATTGCTGTTTGTGCAAATGGGACGGACAACTTGCTAGAGTCGTTTCATGAAGCGCCTTTTTAACTTTTGTGTAGTTTGTAACAATTACCGCCTATTTCCCTAAATGCAAATGAACGCTTTCTTTCGCACAAGTACATGTTAAACAAAAACAAATTCTCAACAAAGTTGTCAGCTCCATTTTTTATTTAAAAAACGTAGTGGCAACGACTTAACTTTGTTAATTTCTTTAATTGAAAGCCGAAGTAAATTTGTGTGCTTTGTTTTCTTTTTGAATGGTAAATTGTTTTGTTTGTTTGTGTTAAATCGTGTTTTGAAATTGGTTGAATAATGTAACTTGACATAAAACTGTCATTGAAGTTACCATATTATCAGCAGAAATAGCAGATATGGCAGCTTCAAATCCTTCAAGTTTACTTGTAAAGCTTATGCTAGGAACACAACTGGGACGAACGACGAATTTTTGGCCGCGAATATTCGTCGCCAAAAATAAAACATAATGGTGTATAGTAGTAGTAGTAGATTCTTCTTTTTTTACAATAAATTTTGTTTACAAATTTCATCTTAATTTGTAAAATAAATTCTTATTGGAAATTAGAAGATTGAAAGTAATATTTTACAATCTATATATATAAAATTGTAACGTTACTGACTGACTGACTGATTCATCATCGCACAGCCTAAACGCCTGAAGCTAAAAACTTGAAACTTGGACCAGGGTTTGGTCTCTCCCCAAATCAATCCACTAAGACGGGATTTTTGGAAATTCGAATGTTAAGGGGGTAAAAAAGGGCAAAAACGGGTAAATTCGGTAACCTTATATCTCTAAAACTAAAAGAGATACAAAAAAAATTTAATGCTTTTCGTTGTTCTTTAGAAAAATAAACGGACAAGTGTCTGGTACTTTTTCGAAATTCAGCCCTTTAACGGAGTAAACGGGTAAAACCTGCATTTTGGTACTTTTTTGTTACCACATCTATCTTTTAAACCCAAAAGCATAGAAATAAGGGTTATATCACATTTGAAACTTATCTAAAAAATCCAAATACGAATTTGGTACATTTTCGAAATTCGGACATTTAATGGGTAAAACCCGTAACTATTTTTGGTAATTTTTTACAAAACATTTTTTTTTTATTCAAAACTTTAGTACTAATTGTTGATGCAAAGTCCTGAGTGAATGAGAATTTGTTAGAGGGATAGTTTTGGTACTTTTTCGTTCTGTAACTCTTTTTAATTTTCGTTAGTATTGGACGTATGAACATAAAATTAAATATGCATTGTCCTGAGTGAATGAGAATCTGTAAAAGGGGTTTTTTGGTACATTTTTGTTCTTTAACTGGTACTATTTGAATTTCCGTTAGTATAAGACATAGACACATAAAATTCAACATTAAATGTCCTGCGTGGACAAGAATCTATAAGAGGGAAACTTGTACATTTTTGTATTTTAACTGGTTCTTTTTAATTTCCGTTAGTATTGGCCATAGAAACATGAAATTGAACATCCAAGGTCCTGAATAAAAGAGAATCTATAAGAGGAGCTTTTTGGTCTTTAACTGGTACTATTTGAGTTTCCGTTAGTATTGGACCTATAAACAGAATATTAAACTTGCAAGTTCCCAAGTGAATGAGAAACTGTAAGAGTGGTCTTTTGGTACTTTTTCGTACTTTTAAAGCCTAGAAATATAAACTTTGGCGTAAAAATATGTCCAAGAAAGAAAAGGAGACGCTAACGAGGTAGCGGGTTAAATGCTAGTGTTTTATAAAACGTCTGTCGATAACCTTAAGAAAAATAAACTTTAGAATTATTTAACAAAATAGCTAATTATATTCTTGTATTAAAAAATTACGATGATGTAATGCTGACTTTAGATAATCAACCAATTTTTCCCAATCTGTATTTTTTCCCCCCATTAAGTATATCAATCATTTCAGTGTAAAGTAAATTCAGTTTATCAAAACTAGCAATTCGGAACTCCTTGAGGTCTGGACAAACATCTAGGAAATATTCAAATGTTTCCATTGTACCCATATTACAAAGCTTGCATATTTTGTTCTCAGTTGTCGCCCCGAATGTGTTGTAATTTAGTTTTATGAGACCACATCTTGCTTTAAAGACCCACGTTATTTTAGATTGATTCATGTTGTCGATAAAATAACTTGAACCTCTTTCGAAATCCAAATCTTTATAAATTCTGGTGTATATGAAAATACACATAATAAAAGCGTCCAGCGAAATTCGTCATACGCATTTATTTATATTTCATACGCCGCCGAACGACGAACAAATCAGTACCAGGTGGCCATGTTTGTTTTTAGTTTAGAAGTATTTTAGTAAATATAGCTACTTTTTACTTGAATAATTGTTTTTTTTCTTTCTTTTATTGTATAAACTTTAAAATATATATACAAAGTATTTTGCTATAAAAATAGTTTTAAGTTGTGTTTTTGATTATGTTTTAATTTTTAATCATAATTTTTTTTTAATATCGTCACACTATTTTACTCTCTTTGCACAAACAGCAATCAACTTTCTCAATTATAAAAGCTGCTTGTTATTCGTCGTTATTTGTCGTGCTTCATAGGACGAATTTTCTCAGCGAATTTTTACTGAAAAATTCGTCGTGTTCGGCGATATTCGTCGTTCGTCCGAGTTGTGTTCCTAGCATTATCCGTTACTTTTTAGGTTAATGTTAACTTGTTATAACCAAAAACTATTTTTATCTATCAGATAACATCCTAAAAATAACTTCTTGTAATGTGTTATAATGGCCCTAAATGACTTGTTCATTGTAAATGTATCAAATCATCAGGTACATTAATTTTTGTTGAACATAAAATGTATTAATAACTGGTAAAAAAAAACATACATCTAATTTTAAAAAGCATTTAGAAATAACAACGTATGTGCCATCTTAATTGATTTAATGAAGATAATTAATCAAAAGGGGTTGTTTAAAAAGGACCTTTGCCCAAAAAACAGTATATGCTATTTCATACACATAAACAGTTGCTTACCTAAAAACACTCATCCCTCAATTTGACTTTGTTTTGTGGTTGAATTTATTTCACTACTACAATTTCACCAAACTTTTTTGAAAATATTTTCGAGTGATATAACGTTAAATTTTGTTTATAAATTGTGGTTAATATTTTCTTTATTTTTGGTGATAATCAAAATAATTTCATTTCAGTGTTACAGTATTTAAACCGCATACTGTGGTTTTAACCACTAAATGGAGGCTAAGGAAAAAAACCCCAAAAAACTGTTTGTGTCATAATAAACGATTTAGAAATACTCCAAACGTTTTGTGAACCAGCTTTTTAAAATTAACAAGCAGTTATTTAAATTAAATTTTAAACTTAATTTTTTAAGCCTTAGCCCTACATTAAATTCTCATTAATCATAAGCAAAAACCAATTTTAAAATTAAGTTTTTAAGGTAAGTCATGCGAACGCAGTTTTCGTTTCAAATCGAGAGACCGGCAATTAAATCTACAATAAAAAATTCAAAAAAAAAGTAAGGAATACAAAAAATTTTTTATTTATTCGCCAAATGAAATCTAAAAAAAAAAAATTGATTGGGAGCCGGCAAACGAAACTTGTGACACATACTGTAGAAGTAAACTGTGCAATATTTTATCTATATATATATAAAAGTGTATCTATCGGGTCTGTTCTAGATTGCGACTCGTTTTGAAAACGCAAATTTTTTTGAATCCGCATAATTCATAAATTGGTGTTCGGAGGCAACCATAATATGGTTGTGGCTTCTTGATGGATGACTAATTTAACCATAATATGGTTGTCGATTACAATAATATGGTTAAATTTAACCATAATATGTTTACAATTTTCTTAAAAAATGGTTTTGTTGGAGGTGACCATATTTAAACATATTTTTTCTCTAGGTGTGGGTACTGGTTGTGTCTTTAGTAAGTGCTATATCATTTTGGATGGTTAATATAATTTTTAAAACCAAAAATACAATTATTCGGGATACTAAAATGCATGATTTAGAAATTCGGGATATTGAATTAATTCGCTTCGCTGACTAAAGCTTCTCTCGTTTGGCCGTGCACAAGGATTTCCTGCGCTATGGTAGAACAAACACAATATTCGCTTACTAAATCTTCCATGAATAACCAGCCTTCGGCTGGGTGCAAGGACTTCCTCCTCTATGGTAGAACAAACACCGGCTACGCTAACTAAAGCTTATCTACAAAGCCTGTCTTCGCGCACACTCCCAACTGATATTAACCTTCCAAAATGCCATAGAACTTACTAAAGACACGAACCAGGTGTAATAGATGCGCCCGCCATCTGTAGTGGGTCCCAGATTTTTATGTTTCATTTTTATGAAAATGTTAGAAAACAAAAAATTAAAAAAAAATATTTTTAGAAAGAAAATGTGTTTTCTATTTTTGTCAAATTAAACGCCACTGTCTTAGTTTAGGGTGTGAGGTCCTTGACAAACATTTTTGTATATTAAAACTTTTCTAAAATATTTCAATTTAGGCAAACAATTAAAGTTTATTTCTATTATGAAAATCTATTTCAAATGTTATTTATACTAAAAATAATCTGCGTCGGAATGTTTTTCCTAAAAAATTTACATATGCAATTTAAATTTTAATATATATTTTTTTAAATTAATCCACACGAGTTTATTGTTTAAACACATTTAGTATAAATAAGTACTTATTTTTTTTTTACTAGTCAACAATTTAATTTATTTAATGCAGTTGTAATATATTAATTAGGCAAGCTCAATTAATTTTAAATTACATAAACAAATAATTTTTTAATACTAATTAAAAACTGTATTAGTATTCTTTTTTGTAGCAATTGTTGGATTATATATTTTTAATGAAATTCTGCATTAAAGATTACCTGCATTCAGTGTTGCCAGAACATATATTTTCAAAAATATCTATAAAAAAACAAAATTTAAAAAAAATGTTTTGCACTGCATTAAATCCTGTAAAAAATTTTTAACATAAAATTGAATTAAAAAAAAAGGTTTAATTTAAAAATCTAAAATTTTCAAAATATAAAAAAAAGTTGGAAACTCACAAGACACAGATATAAAACTAAAACTTTTTAATCTCGGAAAAAGACATTAACGTTTATTAAATAGCATTTTTTATACCCTCCACTGGGGAGATCGACTATTCAACTTTTTTCAATAACCGGTTTTTGAATATTACGAATAGTTGCTATTTTAAAAAACCCGGTTTTCGGTTAAGCAATTTTTAAATAACCGGTTAACCGGTTTTAATTCGAATACTTAAAAACACAAAAATCAAATAAGTTTTTAAATAAAACGTTAATTTGAATAAAAACCAAACAATTTCAAAGGCAAGGAACCAACAAAATACATAGATATGACTTAGATCAGACCTAACAAATATTTTAGGATAAAATCGAAGAAAAGTGGGACCAGTAAATTGATCAAACTTTAGCTAAATTTTCAACAATTTTTTATTGATTTACTAAACCTAATTTGTAAGAAGATATTTGCATAATGTAATTTAGAAACTATTGAATGATATTTGATCTAGAGAAACGTTTTGCAAAAGCAAATAAATTATATAGGAATTTTATAAAGTTATTATTTAAAATATTCTCTCAAAGTTGAATGAATTTTAATTTGTTGGTGGTTAAGTTATCTATATAAATCAACCATATTTTTCAAAAGTTGCAAACAAAACCTCTTAGCCATTTTGTTTCAGCATTATAGAAACGAATAGTGAACTTAACATTCTTTTTGTGTAAAATATTTGTCAATTTGTCGACTACAATTTAAAATATTCCATGAAATTGTTTGATTTCTTCAAATTTGTTTTTAGTTCTTTTTTTTTTTAACTTTTAATTTGTTTATTGGATCTTTCTTAGTAGAAAATAACAATAAGTAATAACATCTTAAAAATTATTTTTAATTTATGATTTTATTACCAGTGATTAATAACTGACATGGAATAATCTTTGTAACTTATCATTTTAGGGCACTTCAGGCAACTATCTTTGTCATATTAATCGCTTTCGAAAAATATCTAGAGATAGCCTTTATAGAAAAATATATTTAATATTTAGAACACTCTTGCACAAATTACTATTAACTTTTTAACAGCACACGTTTTTGTAGAATTTTGAATATATTTTGGTTTTTTTTCTACAAGAACACATGCTTTTATAAACGATTTGTATTTCCAGTGTTCATAATGTTTTTTGACCTTTGTTACGTTTTGTTTTGACATTCTTCATAAAAAGTTTAAGTTTGGCCAATATTCAATTAGAAAATACTTAAATTACGGCTACATCTACAACAAGAGTAAGGAAAATGTATATAAGTTACACATTACTAATGGCGATTTCTTTTCTGAGAAATATGTTGCATAAATGGTACATGCTCTATCTCTTTTGTGTAGAGCATGTACCATTTATGCAACATTTTTCTCAGAAAAGAAATCGCCATAAAATAACCGGTTTATTATACCAAAATAACCGGTTTATTCGATATTCGAAAAATGGGCATTTTAAAATAACCGACTTGGGCAAAGCTAAAATAACCGGTTAAAACCGGTCGAATAATAACCGTTCGATCTCCCTACCCTCCAACATTGATAGTGGTGAATGAGGGTATACTAAGTTTCTCATTCCGTGTGAAACTTTTTTATTATACATCTAAGGCCCAATAAAGTATATATATATATTCTGGCTCCTTGAGTAATTCTAAGTCGACTTAGCCATGTCCGTCTGTCTGTCCGTCTGTTGAAAACACGCTCACTTTCGAAAAACGCAAAAGAAAAGAACAAACTTGGTCTCAAATTGCTTGTAGTTATCCTAAGCAGCTTGCGATTGAAATCCAGCCACATCGGTTCAGTAGGATCAGAACTGTATATCAAAATGTGAAACCACCACCAAAAAAAATTTATCATTTTGATACAAAAACTAACATAAATGATGGTATAATGGACGGAATGATATTAAATTTTGCACAAATTCGTTTTATACGACTGCCAATCATACTGTTATTTCGTGAAGATCGGTCCATAATTGACCATAGGCCCCATATAAACTCTACTCTCGGAAAACAGTTTATTGCGCCTAAAACCGTAATAAATAATGCTATCATAATTAAATTCTGTACGGTACAGTTTTGTAGGTCTAGAAATCACCTTGTTAAATTTCTTGAATATCGGTCCATAATTAACCCTAGACCCCATATAAACTCTACTCCCAGAAAAAATTTTAGTACGCCTTTAACCGTAATAAATAACGCTATCATACTAAAATTTGGTAAGTCACAGTTTTATAGGACCAGAAATCACACTGTACAATTTTTTGAAGATCGTTCCATGATTGACCATAGGCCCCATATAAACCCTACTTTCGCTAAACAGCTTAGTACACCTTAAATCGTAATAAACAATGTAATCATAATTAAATTCGGTACCTTTACATTTTTATAAGACGAGAAATCACACTGTAAAATTTCGTGAAGTCCGGTCCATCATTTATCCTAGGCCCCATATAAACCCTACTCTCGGAAAACAGTTTATGGCGCCTAAAACCAAATAAAGCCCACTTTGGGAAAATAATTAAATTCGCCCAAATCGATAACAGATATAGATATTGCGGTAACATTTCTTCCAACTTAGATTCATTTGGCCAGAAAAAATATCATGCAATTTCGTGATATACGGTCCATAATTTACCTAAGATCCCATATTAAGCAGCCTTCTGAAAATCACTGTTAACGCTAAAACTAATTACTTTTTTATTTTGTGTAGTATCAGTAATCAGTCTTCAGAATTTTGTGGGATGATTGGTCCATAATTTACCATAGATCCAATACAAATTACCCTCCTAAAAATCATTTTATTTCGGCTGCAACTTTTACGAATCATGATATTTTACTCAAGCCAGTTAAAAGTTCTAACAAGAAACGCATAAAATTTTCTTATTGTCGGTCAATAATTTAATTCAGGTCTAAACCGCAACCAATTTTAATGCTGACGTTCGTTTTTGTAAAGCTTTAAGTTAATAATATAAATGTATTTATCATATAGAGCCCACTCCTGTCGGTGGAGTTATTGTTATTGAGATGTCTTTCTCTCGGGCTATCTTTGGACTTCCTCTTAAATAGTTCGACAAAAAGATCAAAACGTTGGGTAAAACCAATAAAAAAAACCATAAAATATTTTTCATTTACATTTTTAAAAAAAAACATTGATCAAACACATCTTCATAACAATAATAAACAAAAACAAAGTAAAGAAAATTATGCTATAAAAATGTACACGATTTGAAACCTGGAATATGTCCGCACGTTTTTTGATGCATCACATCTGGCTACCAATAACAACGTATGTAATATCTAAATTGATTTAATGAAGATAATTAATCAAATAGGTTTGTTTACACAAGACCGCTCCCCAAAAGGCACACAATTTTCATTTAGAGTAAGCTATAACACACACATACTCATTTACTTGCCTAAACACACTCATCCCTCAATTTGCCTTTGCTGCGGTTGAATTTATTTCGCTACTACAATTTCACCAAGCTTTTTTGTAAATACTTCCGTGTGGTAAAATGTTAAATTTAGTTTATAAATTGTGGTTAATATATTCTTTATTTTTGTTTATTTTTGGTGATGATCAAAAAAATTTTCATATTTTTGGTTTTAACCACACACTAAATGCAGGTTAAGGCAACAAAAAAAAAACCCTTTGTCATAATAAACGCTTTAGAAATACTCCAAACGTTTTGTGAACAAACTTTTTAAAATTAACAAACACTTATGTATTTAAATTTTTTAGCCTTAGGCCTACATTAAATTTTCATTAATCATATGCCTAATGGTAGGCTGTGAAAATTGTTATGGAATCCTAATTATTATTAATCATACGCACAGTGGTGTAAAATTAAAAGAAAAAAGTCATAACTTTAAATCAATAACAGCCAATTCACATGAAGGCTTTTTCGACGTCTCTTTTGGTTTGATGGCGAGCGGTGTAGAGAAGAAAGAGGGGTAAACAAAACGTTGTTCATGCCGTTTTCTTATATTCCTCTTCAAACTTATGTCTCTTCTTCTTGTTTTGTTTTATTCTTTTTCGTTCTTTGAAGCGTCAGGTTGCAAACAAATAAGGAAATAATAAAAAAGAATATAAAACAAAAATTTGAGTTTTAATTTAAACATATTTCTTTCATATTTCTTATTTAAAAAAACACTTTTTTATATTTTTCTTAATAAGAAAAATCAACTAAAGCAGATTTACCGATAAGGCAATAAAAACCAACCCTGGTTGCAAATAAAAATTAAAATTGAAAAAAAGCGACATGCCACTAAAAATCATCGTATAAACGCAAGAGGTTTTTGGAAGTTGCTTCAAAAGGGAATTAAGAAAAAACGACGTCGTAAAAGCCTCCATGTGAATTGGCTGTAAGTCGATTTTTTATAAAGCCAACAAAAAACCATAAAATGTTTTTAATTTAAATTATTTTTTATAAAGGTTGATCAAAAATAGCCGGTGAGAAACACATCTTCATAACAATAATAAATAAAAATGTATCATAAACAAAAACAAAGTAAAAAAAAAAAATGTTATTTAAGAAAATTATGCTCGAAAAAAGGACACGATTTGGAACATGGAATATGTCTGCACGTTTTTTGGTGCATCTCATCCGGCTACCAAAAAAAAGGGTACACAATATCTTGATACAGCCCGATATCAGCGGATCTTAGACGATATATGGAAGTTAATCTCGGAAAGAAGAGCATTAAAAGCAATTCAGAATATGGCCAACACTCGTCGCGAGAAAATAAAATTTCTGACCATTTATCAGACTCTAGATCAATCATCAAAGGAAAATGCACGAGAAGACAAACGCAAGTTATACAAAAATTTAGCAAAAGAAGCCGAAATGTCTGTTGCAAGAAACATGGCGAAACATATATTTAGGATTACCACAAACCTTTTCGAAACGGCAATGGTGACTTGGCCACGACCAAAAGAGAGCAAATTGAGGTATGGACAGAACACTACTCTTCATTATTGTCAGATACAATGGATACACAACAGCCCACTGTATGTGGCTGCAACTACCACGTCGTCAGAGATGATATACCTTCCAGCCCATCAGAAATTCCTGAAATAATAGAAGCCATCATAAAAGCATTCCCTAAAATAAGTGCCAAACTTCTGCCTGGAGTTATTTAAAAATTCTGGGAATTTCTAATACTCAGAGAAAGGGGTATTTTGATTTAGTGTCGAAGCTGTCGTGGCATTGCGTAAATTTAGCAGATGCCTTTAACCCTTTCCTGCGGAATGAACAAATATGGTTTTGAGCACTTGCACTATTGACTTGTCTTATGGTGGATTTCAAGCACTTGGTGATTTTTATATGCATTTACCAAATGCCCCTGTGTACGCGAGAATAATTTTTCAAACACAGGATGCAATTTGAGAGTATAACTGACAAAATTATACACACCCCCTTGTTTAGGAGCTGGAGCTATCCGCAGCCAATCGATTCAAAGGCCTTACAATGATTTAAACATCGCATCAGGTGCACAGTCCACATGGTTTTCCCTACGAATAATGACACCCCGTTTAACCCGCGATTTCGGTTAAACCAAAGCCACAACGTGCTCCCCGAAAGTATCCCTTCAAAGAAGGACAAGACAATCTTCGAGTCCTCTGGTTTCAGGAAGCATTTATTGGAAAGCATACTAAAAGAGACCTCAGTCAAAAGACAGACCGGTGCACAGTGTGAGATTTAGTCAATCTAGCATCTCAAAATTAATTTTTATATGAAGGTTTAGAGATATCAACTTGAAATTTGGCACGATCGTTAAGGAGATTATAAGCTTCAATATGGTGAAAGATAACTAGTTCCAACTAGTGTCAAAGGGGACTAGTTCCGAACTATCCTCAAAAACACTAGTTGGGGAAAATTTTTTTTACAATATTTATATTCAAAATTTCTTCTTTTTTTCTCTTCTAACTAAAACTTGTCGATATATTGATATAAGTACCCTCATACAACCATTTCTATAAAATGCTTCAAGTTTCGAACTTTAGTTTTCGATGATTCTTTGCAAATGAGAAAAATAAAAAGTTAATGTTGTTTCAATGTTAAATTTATTGATATCTAAAACATAATAAAGAGGAAAAACTAAAAAATTCAACGAAAGTTCTTAAAAGAATGGATAATATTCACAATAAGATTTTTATAGCTGTACCTCTCGAAGGGGATGCAGCCGACAACTCTTTGACAGTGTTGAACTTAGCCAAATAGCATTGTCAAGCATAAATCTTGCTTTATCACGGTGAGATTTGCTCCATCGCGATTGAAATTGGAAGCAAAGCTTTTTTATACGATCTTTAATTTTGGTATCGTCAACATCTTTTCCAAAAATTGATATAACGTGCTTTTCGACCGCTTCTGTTTTTTCGCTTTTCACCTTGCTCAACCAAATCCAAAATAGCTCCTCTCGCGAGTGAAACTCATACTAAAAAAAGGCAAAAAATGGGCAGGATTTTATTTTTGAAATTTGTTTTGGGCACATTAACAAAGATTCTGCTGGCATTCCCATCACGGAACTCCGTGGGTCTTGGAAGTTCTAGTCTATCAAAGATTTGAAAGCTTTAAAATTTGTCTTACCTTTTAGCTGGTTATAAAACAATTTTTCCAAAATACTTGAGTGCAAAAATAAATATTGTATAAAGCAAAAATTTTAAGTTTAAGTAATAACCTTTAATACAAAAAATATTTTAGGCCAAAAAAAACCACTCACAACTTCGACCTGATCACTCAAACTTTTATGATCAATGCAAGCTTGCAAATCAATTTTTGCATGCTATGCAATTGCACGTGTTTGATAGCTGTTATCACGCCAATAACATTTTTTTTATTCTCTTTTGTGTTTGTTTTCGTAACAATTGGGGTCTCTTCTCACGTAAAAAAAAATATGAGCGAGTTACGAAAACATTTTTTTTTTTAATTTCGAGATGCCAGATTGATTAAATCTCACACTGTGCGGTGTGCTACACATCGGGGGCCACTGACACCCGTGGCGCCTCAGTTAAATACTGAGATACAATTTCGGACTCCTTGAAATTATTGGACCCCAAAGAGCCTCTTCATAAGCGATGTTTGTTCCATCCTAGGTATACATATGTACACAAGATCGCCCCAGCATAGATTTTCAATGTCCAAGGAACGATTATCGACAAAACAGTAAACAATCACGCTTCTATAGCCCGCTATCGTATCTCTGTTTCGAAGACCTCCATGGAGGTACAAAGTAGAAAAGATAAGTCTTCCGATGCCTTACGACGGTTACTCTGTGTGCGCGTTTACTGTTGCCAGTTATGCGGAATGAACAGGCAGGATTCCGTCCACAATGCTCCCGTATATGCTACGTAAATAGTCTGCGCATCATAATCGGGTGCCCCGGTAGGCAAGTTGGTAGTGAGCTAGTCTATCAGCAGCGGGGTTTCGGGTTCGATTCCCGCCAGAGACACTGGTTTCTTTCCTGCAGAAAAGCGTAGAGCTTCGCGGGATTAGTATAGGAAGAAAAAAAAAATATTTAAAAAAAGGCTTTGCACCCGTGGTAGCCTGTAATGGCACTCCAGATAAAATAATTGATAACGTCAAAGCACTCTACCACAAGGCAACCTGTCGTATCCTGCAAGATAAAAGCGTTTTTAAATTCTGGCCGATGAATCCTCTGAAGCACCAAATGTTATCAAATCGTCTAAGCCACCCCCGATATATCATAGAGAGCAAAACTCAAAAGAGTTAATAAAGAGTTTGATTTCGTTGGTAGGTGAAAATTCCTTTTATGTAGCTGCAGTAAAGCGATGTAGTATAAACGAGACAAAAATACAGGTGAATCACGAGGATAATTTTCGCAAAGTAATTACTAAATTTGAAGCTCTTAAACTTTTATATAACCAAAGAGCAGTAAATCTGTGTTCATACGGCTCATGATTTCTTGACATGATTTGGACTTTTTCTTCTTTGAACTTTCATTGGCGTTCAAGCAATTCATGTATACCAAATAATGTTTAGTATTACTAATAATTAGTATTGTGGTTATTTTGTTGAACTATTCATGGTTTTTAATCCAAATTTTTACTATTTTAATTAGGCTTAAGTTCATTAAATTTAATTTTCATTAAATTAATTTTATGAAGAAAGGAATTTTACAACATGGAGAATTAATTAAAATTGTTATTGATAATTTTCATTCTTGACTGACCTGGGATTCGAAGCCAGGCTGGCTGGCGTGTGATTCGAACCCAGGCGGCTGGTTACCCTGACATGTTTCGACCTCAACCACTAGGTCTCCTCAGAGGGATTTTGCCGTTTAGTATTACTTTAATGTTTGTTGTTTACAAAATAGCTTTGAAAACATTCGTATATTTAAAAAAAAAAAAAAATTTTAAAAGCAAAATAATTAAACAGTGAAAAAATCTGAAAAGAACAAAATACCTACCTCATCCGTGTTATTATTCATTCCATCTTGCATTTGTAATATATTTTGTATTGTTAAAATTTTTTCTCACCTCGTTTTTATTCGTGATTTTATCTGACATTTCAAAGCGGAAACTTTCTCACAAAAATTTTACAGACGCACTTTTTCTGTAAATTAGCGAGTAATTTCCTTACTTGGAGGCCACACGATAAATTTTGTCCAAGGCGAAATCAGTTATCTGGTGGTGTTAAAAGAACAGCTGTGCTACTTTTTTTTCTTACTTAGAGAGAGAAATGTCAAAAGTTGCTTGTGTTTTTGACATATCGATCAACGAAAGCAACAAAAAAAAACATTGTTGTGTTTTTAGTGTTGTTACTTGTTGTAGTATCGACACCACCGTATACACGAATTCGCCTTGCTTTTGTCTTTCAATTCCGTTCAATTTGCTCTCACTCTCATTATTTTACTAACACACTCACACTTCTTAAATTGACCACGAGATTGCTCTCAAATTTAACTATCTAATTGTTTGCCAATTTTACGTTCAATTTAACAGCTGATTAGGAGTTAAGTGAGCAAATGTTTCGCTTGTCAGTATAAATTGTTTTCTTGATGACATCTTGAAAGTAAATTGCTTAAAAATTGCGTGCAGCCTACGTCACTTCTTTCAATTTATGTAAATTTTGACAAACAGTATATGTAAAAGACTATCAACAAAAGCTTGATCGTGTGACCGCAGGGTTACGTGAGAGCTATTATTCGAGATGCAGTTAAGTGAGAATAACAGTTGATTGTTTCAATTTATGAAATTTTTGTTTAATTTCTCACACTTCAATCGAAAAGTTTCTCGACGCGGGCGTTACAGAACATGGGCACAGGACTATTTTGCCCTGCATATTTTCAATCATTAATTTCGATTAATTTCGCAGTCTTTTTCTACATCGTCGAGCCATCTCGTTCTAGGCTTTCCTCTCGCTCTTGTTCTGCAAGGCATGGCACTCAAAATCCTTTGTTAAGCCCTGTTCTGGGGAATTACTGCTACGTGGCGTGGCCAGATTATTCTTTGAGTTTTTTTTTTAAATTTTACGACCTTTTTCCTACGATTATGCCGTCATTCTCGCTTTTACTTCTCATAATATCCGTCTCCATTATTTTATTTTATAGAACCGTGCTTTGTTTAACTTAATTATTTTGAAATTAAGTTTATACGTTTCAAATTAAAAATTTCATTTCGGGGCAAAAAAAAATTTTTTGCAGCATAAATTACTTAAATTGTTTGGTTTTATTTATTTAAACCGAAGTATAACAATTTAAGCCATCGAGGGTGATACAACGAAGTTAGATTTTAATAAAAACTTTTTGTTTAATTTCAAATCCCTTTTCAAAACTTTATCATACATATCATAACAATGCAGAGTAAAATAAACAATAAACTTTTTTTAAATCATATTTAGTTTTTCCCTTCTCTTTTTTTTTTTTTTTTTCGCACAATTGTGTTACGTGAATCGACTTAGCGCCAAATAGCGTCAGTGGGAGAGAGATAACACCGGTCAACAAAAAAAAAAAAAAAAAAAAAAAAAAAAAAAATATTTTCTTTCTGTTATAACCCTGCGGGAAATTTGTGTCAATTGTTGCAACAGACTGGTTCTGGGATTTGTGAAAATAGAACAAGTACAAAAAGAACTCAATACCAGTGAAAGGAGCACCAATAATGTAACTGGTATATGAAGAACCAAAAGGTAGAAAAAACAATAAATGACACGTTTTTTTGGGACTTTCTAAAATTTGGCTCTAAAACTTAGTTCTACAACTTGTTTTATTGAAATAATACTTTATTGTATACTAACTAACACTAAACACGTTCACTGAGAATAAATGTGTGACTTGTCAAATGGTAGCTGTTAGGTATCAATTGACCCCCCCAATTACAACCCCATGTAAAAGTGATAGGTCCCATTCATATAAAGTGTTAGAACTTGAACCGATCTCTATCACCAAAGACCTATCACGGGACTACTTTGGTGTCAGTTCGCTTCCCTCTAGGGAATGCATAAATTCCATTGATACACACCGAAAAAAACCTAAATACAGTAGAAACTCGATTCTTGCACGTAATGAAAACCGGGCTCGGTGCAAGTTTTGAGGTTGTCGCAAGTACCGAGTATTAATTTCCAATACAAAATAAAAGGCACATACATCTGTTTAAAATCTAAGTTTAATATTTCAATTCAAAACACTTAAGTTCAACGCATTCGTATAACAGTAGAAACATATTTTATGTGGAATTAAAGAAATTTAAAATTTTTGTTTATTTTGTACAAAGTCGCTTGTTCAGTACTACACTGCTTCTTAGTCTCTGGAGCATCATAATATCATCTAATGAAGCATTGTTTTGCTCCGCCCATTCTATGCAATGGTACTCATTACGAAGTTACAAACTTTGCAAACCATTTAAACAATGCTCTTTCCATTTTTGGAAACTCCGAGGGTTTAAGCGTCTTTCTTCTCCCAGGGCCGGATTCAGAATGCGCCACAATTTTCTTTATGGTGTTTTCATTTCTCTTAACAGGAGTTATTGTTGATCTATGCACACGAAAACTTTTGGCTAAGGAATTAGTGGAAAATCCAGCACTTAATTTCTTTAAAATCTCAGCTTTGTCTTTAATTGTCAGCAACGTCAATTTTTTCTTTGCCATTATGACACCGCACCTCTCAATAGTCAGCTTAAAACTGATTCAAATTATGTACAACATTTCATCAGCAGCATAAAACGACGGGGATTTCCCGAAATGTAAACAAAGCAGCACGCAAGAGTAATACAAGAGTAATGTTGCAAGTATCGAGTTCAAAATTTTCGGATGTCGCAAATACTGAATGCGTAATGAAAAATATTTTTATGTTGCAAGAATCGAGTATGTGCAAGTATCAAGTATGTGCAAGAATCGAGTTACTACTGTACCAATTATTAGCTTTAAAAGCTTGTTTTTATCTGTTTTACGTCGAAAAGTAAGTTTTGAAGATTTTTATCGAATTTGCGATCAGCATTTGGCAGCACTTATTATTACAAGTGTTGCAAAGTGCATATTTCTTGCATAAGGCGTAGTAGTGTGTGTTAACATATTTATTGCAGCTGTTACAATTTTTATTGTGTATTACCGAATTAATTAAATGGCGACAAGACGTCATGTAAAAATGACGTTGATCTATTTTGTGTTGTTTGTGAAGCGAACAATTTTCTTAAGCATCAAATTTAAAGCTTTGTGAAACTTCAGATTCGAAATCAAGATAAAAACTGGGTACCTCATTTCGCCTGTGTTAACTGGAAAAATACTTAAGAAGGTAAGAAACTAAAAATAAAAATCCAAAAATCTTTCGAACATATTAATGTGTTTTTAACTTAAATACTTACTTTATGCCTAAAGTTTAAATTACACTAGTTACTTTCGAAACTTCCAGCCTGGTATCGAGGAGAAAAACGACACATGAAATTTGGAGTGCTAAGACTACGAAGGGAACCTCGTGATCATTTACAGGATTGCTATTGTGGTATTGTAAACCCATGTAAGCGTCAGAAAAGATTTTTAAACCCTGACCTCACAGTGAAAATTGCCCCGTTCCGTCTAGTTCAAAAAAAAAAAAAAAAAAAAAATGGCCCCGCAATTCAGAGGTCACAAAGTTCAGCAGAATCTTGTATATCTCTAATGAACACCTCTGACAATGATTTCATAATAAAATCGCACAATATTTAGCCACATCTCATCAGCACTACAGAATTTAATGGTTTGGTAAGAGATATGAACCTGCCCAAGAATAAATCAGAGATTCTGGGTTCACGATCGAAACAGTGAAATTTGCTTGAAAATAATGTGAATATAAGTGGCCAAAGAGAGCGTCATAAAAGTTTTTCATGTTTTTTTTTTTTTTTTTTAAGAAGACGGATTGTCTTATTGTTATAACGTGGTAGGCTTTTTCGAAGAAATTGGAATCCATGCATACCATCAGATTGACGGGTTTTTATCGATAGCTCTTCAAAAACCTTGAGGGCCGTCCTTCTTCACAATGGAAACAAGTTTCCTGGTCTCCCCTTGGCACATTCTAAATTCTAAGGGCCGATGTTGATTTTGAATAAAATACAAATGTTTTATTAAATTAATAATAAGTATTGTGGTTATTTTATTGAACTGTTAATGGTTTTTAATCCAAATTAAGATATTTTTAATTAGGCTTAAGTTCATTGAATTTAATATTCATTAAATTATTTTTATGAAGACAGGTATTTTACAACATGAAATCAATTAAAATTTTTATTGATAATTTTTCATTCTTGACTGCGCTGAGATTTGAACCCAGGCTTTCACGGACAGGTTGCCCAGACTAGTTTCGATTGTAACCACACAATCTCGTCAGTGGGGTTTGCCGTTTTACTCACTCGGCTATTGAAGCCGGATGACGTCAATAGTCAAACATCAATCCTTAAACCAAATGGTATTTCACTTTGGTAGATCGAAATTTGCTTTTGAATGAATGATGAATGATTAATATTTGATTTAAAAATTCTATATAAAAATTAATACAGCTAATAACAATTTTGTTAATTTCGTTATTGTTGAGGTTTGATTTTGATTGTAACTCATTAGCCAAATGCTCCTTATCAAAGTTCAAAAAATTCTTTGTGTTGATAAATTAAATAAAATTTTTTAATTGTTTTTTTATAAAATAAGTTAATACAGTTTTAAAAACACTTTCCATTTCGTTGTATAGGTAATGACAAGTGGTCTAAAGTTACACAAAATTAATAAATTACACGTTAACAAGCAAAGTTACCGTGGTTTAAGTGTTTATCAAAAAATCGGCATTTTTGGAGCTAAAATCTGCAAATCGGCACTTTGCTAATTTTAAGGAAAAAAATCGGCAAAATTCCGATAAATTGGCAAATATGGCAGGCATGTATGCTACATGCTCGCCTAACCAATTATGGGTAATATGGGTGCCTACTCAGAAGAGCAAGGAGATCTATTTTACCAATATGTGATGGAATTTGAACGGCGTTAGCAAGGGCAGTATAGCGAAAACATAATGGGAGACTACATTTGGGGTTTAATACGAGAAAGTCCATACAAACATAGCAAAATGAATAGAAATATTTATTTTTGAACTGAATATTACTTTAGTTTCTATCTCTACGCTATTATTTTTAATTATTTTTGAATTGAAAATACTATAAAGTTCAGCAAATTTTTTTTTTGTTTTTTGTAATGTATAATAAAGTTTTGAGAAAATCAGTCGTTATTCTTAAAAATCGAAAAGCTTGTCTTATTTTCAATAAAAACAAACTTTGGCAAAAAAAAAATATTTTTCCCTTTATTTGCAACATAAAAAAAACCAAAAAATTACATTTAGAAGTCAGACCGAAAAATCGTGTCGACCGGTGTAATCATTCAGGTCACACATATCGAAATATAAAGTGTAAAGTCGTATAGAGTGTATGAAACATAGAAAATTGACTAGAACGGAAACTCTCCATAAAAAATGCTTTCTTTAAACTCCGGATGTGTAAAGTTAGAACAACAAAGTACAAAATCGTTACAAGTAAGGTTTTGGACTAGTTTATTACTAGTTGTTAGGCGTCGAAAATTGAAAAAGATGATAAAATTTCGGCTGCGCAGCTTTATACGGGACGCCGTTTGTTGTAGAAACAGCAACAACACAACTTCAAAAGTTGGTAAAAAAACGATTTAATACTTGTTCGTTGTAGGAACAACAACAACTCCTCAAAAGTAGATGAACAACAATTTCCTTGTCTGTTTAAGAAACGACAACAACACTACAAGATGAAAAACGTACATTTTTGGTTCGTTTTAGAGTTGACAAATTATTTTTATGTTAAAAAAAATAAAGAAAAGCAAAAAATTCCCGTATGCTTTTTGTTAAAAATATTTAGTTAAATACAGTTAAACCTCGATTATGCGATTACCCTGTAGTGTAACCATACATTTAATTTACAATTCATTCTTTCCATTGTATTCAAAATTTAGTGTTAATACATTCTTGCAAAAACAAACTAATAATATTATTAAGTTAGGTCAGTAACAAAACTGCATTGTTTTGTTGTTGTCACAATTATAAATTCTTTTGTGTAATTCGATATTTTAAATAAACGACGGCCAACGTTCGCTTAGTCATGTTGACAACAAAATCGATAACAGTAGTTCAATGTACATTGTTACATTAATGCTGATCTAACAAATTCCTTAATACGTACAAATTCTTTAATACACTGTGCACCACTCAAAACAAAAATTAATAAAATTCAAATTTGTAAAGTAACTCAATGATTTCTGTGTACCTGATACAATACCGTATCATTTGTATGTAAGTTAATTGCTAGGTACTAAAATAAGTGATTGAGTAAACTCAATATTAGGTTAAGTTTTATTCTCATAAGTAGTATTTAAGCAAATAAATTTGGTAAATAAAAATCAATCATTATCCATCAATCAAGAGGCTTTCGCTAGTGTTTTACTCTAAGAAATAAAACATTACAACCCGATTATCCCACGGGACCGGAATATGTTTATTTTTCCATTCACAATTTTCAATATTTTTCAAGCAATTTTCTATTTTTGAGACAGTGTCTACATCTTTAATAAAATGTTTAACGAAAAACATTACATAGTTTTTATAAAGATAACCTACCAACCGTTGAATGTTGTATCACAATAAAAAACAATGTATATAAAAATATAGTTTTGCTTTGAAATTCCACTAGTGTCCAGCTTATGAAATTATAGGGTTGCAATTTTTGTATTTTTATCTTGTTCTTTTTATATTTTATATATTAATACAAATACACTAACAGCCAACTTCAAACTGAAAAGTGTGAGATTAACAGAAAAAAAACAGATGCTTTTTCTTAGTTTGGCACTAAGCATAAAATATTGGCGTTTCGAGGCATTAAAAAGCACCATAAATAGTGCCAAAAGCACTAAGTTGGCATCACTGCTTAGGATTATTTTAAAATAAATACATACCCTATAAAACAATAATTAACTATGAGAAAAATATTGAGGGGAATTGTCAAATTTGCTTTCGCTTTTATTAGTCCTTATACTGTATAAAAAGCAACTAGTCTTAAACTATTATAAAAATGCATAAAAATGAACTAGTTGGGCTGCTATAACAACCCAACGTTAATGAGAAATGTATTTATAAATCAGTGATGCTCATTCAGGCAAACAATTGTTTAGAAGCCACAGCCCTTTGTTTTTTACGATCATTAATTCAGTTGTTCGTCAGACAGCAACGAGTGCACTTGCACGGACGCTGTGTTGATACTTTTTCGAATGCAGTGTGTAAGATAAATGCTAAAATATTTTAATGCTTTTCCGAAACTGTCATAAATGTAGAATATTTTATTGGAGTTTTCTTAGATATTATTCATTCTTTTAATTTGAAAACATGCACTGAATTTTCTTTTTTTTTTTTTACTTGGTAAAATTGAACTATTTTCAATACATTTTGTTTTTTAAATGTCAATATTTTAAAAGTCAATTTAAAAAATAGAATATTTAGTTGGACCCCCCTTATTATAAATGTTTTACAACAAAAACCATTTCTTGATATTAAATGTTAATGAAAATCTATGGGCTTAGTTTTGCTTGTCACTGTACTTTAAAATTCTTTCGCAATACACATGCAAAACATTTTTGAACACCAATGTTATAAATATACTTCTTAGGGCCATTATTACAACCTAATGATAAAGTTGCTGATAGTTAACGTGAACAATAGCTATGTATCTTGAACGATAAAGTGACCAATATGTTTTTTCCATTATTACAACTGTCCGATAAAATAAAAAAATTTTATTTTATGTACTGTGGCAATATTGCAGTATATACCGACTACTTTTGGTTGTTAAAATACGTAGTGGCAACGACTTGCTTTTGTTTATTTCTTTAATTAAAAAAAGAATTCAATTTTTGTGCTTTATTTTTGTTCTTAATGGTAAATTGTTTTGTTTTTTGTGTTAAATTGTGTTTTTTTTTTTAAGTTTGCATAATTTAATTTGACTTAAAACTGTCACTGATGCTACCATATCTTCAGCAGAAAATATGGCATCTTCAAGTTCTTAAAGTTCACTTGTAAAGTTACCATGAGGACAAACCTGATGTTAGCTTATCAGTCACTTTTTAGTTTAATGTTAACTTGTAATAACCAAAAACTATTTATCTGTCAGATAGCATCCTAAAAATAACTATTTGTAAGTTGTAATAATGGCCCTTACTAACACAGTTATAAAGCTATCTTGACCGCTAAGTTAGATTTTTCTCTCGTTCTCTCTCTCTCTCTCTATTCCTTCTAGTCAATCTTCTACGGTATGAACTAATATAAATATATTCAAATATCACTCATCTACCAGTAAACCATACAGAGATAAAACGAAAGCGGCCATTCAACGTGTTTCAAAACACAGGCACATACCATTAGAAAAATTCACAAACTTTTGTGTTAACAAATAACAGCCAGGCAGTCATTCAAAGGCTGACCTATCAGAACTTGATTTATGTTTTGAATTGAAAAGAAAAAAAAAAAAAATTTGAAAGAACCTTAAATTTGAAAAAAGGGATTAAACCGATTAAATTTGTTTAGTTCAATATTTATGTTTAATTAATAAATTTAAATTTTTGTATGCTAATTCTAAAAGTTGTTAAAAAAGGATACATGTTGAGAAATCCTAAAACTGTTTAAAGTAGTGAAAAACAAAGTTAAAAACATATAAAAAAGATAAATTGGAAAGGTTTAATGAAAAAATGCAGAAATATTAAAAAATTCTGTTATATTTAATCGAAAAATATTGTTTCTTATTGTATATTTTAAATACAATTTTATGCAAATTCTTTTAACTTAATTAAGGCTTAAAAAAGTTTAAGGTAAATTTTTAAAAAGGATATATAAAAGAAAACGAAAAGTTTAAGGAAAGTAAAATAAAACTTAAAAAAGTTTAAAATAAAATTAAAATAAAAAATGTAATTTGGATTTCAAGAAGAATGCTTGACAAAAAGTACGAAAAACAGAAGTAAGGAAGAACATGTAGATCAATTAAAATATGTAGGTAATTATTTATTCAAAGCAAATTTCGATCTACCAAAGTCAAATACCATTTGATTAAAAGATTGATGTTTGACTATTGACGTCATCCGTCGTCAATGGCGGTGCGTATAAAACGGCAAACCCCTCTGAAGAGATTGTGTGGTTACAATCGAAACTAGTCAGGGAACGCCTGGGTTCAATTCCCAGCTCAGTCAATAATGAAAAATTATCAATAAATTTTAATTAATTTCAAGTTGTAAAATTCCTTTCATCATAAAAATAATTTAATGAAAATTAAATTCAATCAACTTAAACCTGATTAAAATATCGAAATTTGGATTAAAACCCATTAATAGTTCAATAATATAACCAAAATACTAATTATTTTTTTAAAAAAATTTGAATTTCGGCACAAAAATTGCTGATTTTCTTAAGTTTACTAAATTTTTGAAAAAAGGATATACGGGCGGTAACGAAGAGGCTAGAGATAGTAACGAAAAATAAATTATTTTTAGTAAATGAGGTTCACTTACGTCCCCTAAGCATAAATTGAAATAACATTTCCGGACGTTTCAAAATTTTTAAGTCTTTTAAAAAAAAAAATTTTTTTTTTAAAAAAAAAATACTTTTTATATATTTTTCCTAAATTATTGTGAGGTTAGGGCTCTCAACATTTCAAAAAATTATGTAAAATGAAAAAGATCTTATCATGTACAAGCAAAATGTACTGATACAACATTTGACAATCGGTCGGTAAATGTTTATTTTCTAAACCAGTTTAGAAACTTGACTGCGCTGAGATTTGAATCCAGGCTTTCACGGACAGGTTGCCCGTACTAGTTCCGATTGTTACCACACAATCTCGTCAGTGGGGTTAGCCGTTTTACACTCACCGCCATTGACGACGGATGACATCAATCTTTTAATCAAATGGTATTTCACTTTGGTAGAACGAAATTTGCTTTTGAGTGAATGATTATCTATTTTAATTGATTTACATGTTCTTCCATACTTCTGTTTTTTCGTACTTTTTGTCAAAAATTCTTCTTGAAATCCAAAGTACATTTTTGTTTTTCATGTTTTTGTCTTTCTTTTTTTTTTGTTGACCTTTTTCAGCACAACTTGAAGGACAAATGTAAACATAGCTCGTGCCTTAGCTGTTAACAATAATTAGTATTGTGGTTATTTTATTGAACTGTTAATGGTTTTTAATCCAAATTTAGATATTTTTAATTAGACTTAAGTTCATTGAATTTAATTGTCATTGATTTATTTTTTTATGAAGAAAGGAATTTTACAACATTAAATTAATTAAAATGTATTGATAATTTTTTTCATTCTTGACTGAGCTGGGAATTGAACCCAGGTTTTCACGGGCAGGTTGTAATGACTAGTTTCGATTGTAACCACACAATCTCTTCAGGGGAGTTATAAAATATTCTTACAAGATATGAACTAGGCTTTAATTAAATTTTATTAAAAAAGTTTCATTTGATACTGATGATATCTGCATATACTTCGCTTCACTTTACTTAAGATCTAGTGTTTTTTTGTTGTTTTTATTCATTTTTATTTAAAATCTAAAATTTTTGCACTAGCAATTCCACTTTCTGCATTACTATTATCTCATATTTCTATTGTATAGATTATTTCTCTTTACAAAAGTTGTTTACATATGTAAACAAATTTAATATTTATAAATCTACAACATTATAATCTTTATTTACACAATCTTCTTCACATTCAAATTGATTTTACTTTTCATATAAATTATACTTTGCTAAGTAGTTTTAACATTATTTTGTGTAATAATAATTGTAATAATATGCACATTTATTTTAACTCACACACACTTGCTTTAGGCAATAAATAAAATTTATACACATTTAGACTTTTATTTACATAATAAAATATTTTTTACATAGTATCTGTGTATGTAAATATACAGAAAGTCATGATAACGTATAATTTGGATAAAATTTATATGCCAGAAATTGTTTTGGTATAATTAGGGCTGGCAAAAAGAGGGAGAAAACAAGAAAGAGAGAGAGAGGGAGAGAGCAAGGGAAAACAGATTTTGCAAAATATTATTTTGAAAATTAAGAGTACAATGGACATTTTTTTTCTAAATATACTCTTAATTGTATGCTCATCCTGTAGTTTGATTTTTTTTTTTTACTTTTTTATTTCTTTGCCAATTACTTTGTAATCTAAATTAGAACCAATTGAATTTTTTTAACATTACTAAGAAGACTTAAATTTTTATATTAATTCGAATGTGTATTCTAAGTCAAATTACATTTTAAAAAGCTTTTATACTTTAATAGTCTTATTCCTTCAACATTTTCCAGGAATATTTTCTCGGCATTATCACAATTTTGTTTGTTTGCATATATCTATTAAGAGGCTTACTTTAGATATACTTTGGCTAGCAATAGAGTAAATTGTACAGAAAATTTATACAACTATTAGATACCAGCAGAATGTAATGCATTGTCTGGCCCGCTTCGTCAGCATTTTTAGTATCATATAACTGGATAGTGCTTATTGTAAGTCCTAGTATACAACTACTATGACGACTCTTTGACAGGTACATAACTCTAATTACAGTGGTACCTAACTCATGTTTGTATATGTCAGATTTTGTTCAAATGTATTGGTGGAAATAGTAAATATAGTTGCGTAAAATAGTATAGAATGTGGCAACAATTTTTTTCTAAAGCCTAGTACTCTGTTCCAATTTGTGAAAAATGTTCAGCAACATCTATTATTTCATGCGAAGAATTTGACATGTATCAATGTTACCTATCTCGAGAGTTTGCACAATTTGACGTTTTTAATCTTTCAAAGTATGCGACATTGTTTTGGATATGTAAAGAAAACCCACATGTATTTTACTAAAAAGTATTTTTTTAAATAAAAAATTAAGTAAAAATGAAAGTAAATATTAATGAAAAACTGTTACCGGTTGTGTTATTTATGTTTTGCAGTTCTCATTTTTATATAGAGTTTAAACTTTTTTCATTTACTTAAAATTCCACGTGAAATAAGTGCAGCTTATATTATTTCGCAGTTGTAAAAAAAATGTTGCCAGAAACATTTCGCAACTTTTTCACAAATTAAACAGAGTACAACTCTATCAACATTTTTTCATAGAAATTCCGCACAAGTTTTTTTCATATGAGTTTTGACAGCATTTCACGTGAAATGTTGAACAGAGTACTAGGCTTAAAATAAAACTTTCTTCGTTCAATAAATTTTTAATTTATTTAATGTTGGCTGAATTTATAAACTTTTAAAAACAATGTTTGTAAAATTTTTATTCTGCAATATCGGAAAATATTTAAATAATTTATGATTTCAAATATTATTTTCATACCACAAAATGCAACTCTGCTGGCTTTACTAATATTAACAACAGAAAAAATTAGTATCAAAAATATTTATTTAAAAATGTTTAGTTTGTGAAAAATAAAAACATTTTGCAAAAGCAAATGAGAAAAATGTATCGGAAAAAATTATTTATTAATTATGTGTTTCTGTCATAAAATTTTACAAAAATTTATATAGGGCGGATTCACAAGGTGTGCTATCAAGTCATATCGTCATAATGTCCTAAATAATATTTTACAATTGTTAAAAAAAAAAATATTTTTTTATGTTGTTTGAAACACAACAATATTTTTTTTTTAAACAATTGTAAAATATTATTTGGGAAATTATGACGATATGACTTGATAGCACACCTTGTGAATCCCCCCATAGTGTGAAAAATGTTAAATAGAAAGATTTCAAATTTTGTTTTGTCTTTGTTGCTTTTATGTGTGTTGAATTCACACAGAACGTATACATATGTGTGAGGGATGAATTAAAAAATTGAGAACGCTCTCTCCAGTTGGCATACTAGTTGCTTACTATGTCACCATTTAGACAGGGAAACATTTGTAAGAAAAACATCTTGAATTCTCTTTGGTTTTTTTATTCTCGGTCACACAGACGAACATGTTGCCCGCAACATTCTGTTGCTATTGTTGCTTTTTGGTCAAAAAGCAAAGCAAATGTCCACAAAGAAAATGAGAACAAAGCGTGTCGCCGAGTACCGAACACAAAAACCATTCCCCACGCGTTAAACAAAATGTTTCCCTTCCAAATGTTTCCCTGCCTAATTGGGCACTATGTCATGAACAGAAATAAAACACAATTGTTATAATTTGTTATATTAATTTTGTTTTTTTTTTTGCCTTTCATTGTTTTCGTTTTATGAAGGGCTGCCAGATAAGCTTGTGAAAAAATCGCTCATTTCCTAACAAAAAATAAAAAAAAATCGCCTTTTTTGTTTTAAAAAATCGGACAATTTAAAATTAATTTTGACAAATTTTGTTCGATTTTTATTAAAAAATTAATAAAACAAAGTTAAAGTTCATGGCTATTTTATACATAAATACTTACTGGTATTCATAAAAAACTAAAATGGATATTAAATCTATTTTAAGAAAAATTTTTATGGAAATTTTGTTTTAAAATACGTTTGAAATCTATTTTATTTTTTATGAATACGGCAGTTAAGCTTGAGGTCTTTTTTTTAAATTATTTATTTTATTTTTTTTTTAATCCGATAACAATTTAAAATTTCAGATTGTTATTTTACCCTGAAGAAGTCACACAAAGGCGTGACAAAATATCATTTTGGACTAAAAATAGCACTTTTGGCAACAAAAAAAAGCCAAAAATTTTCAATAGTGCATTGGTTGAAAAATGGGGTAATAGTTTAATGTTTTGATTACATAAACAAATGTATTAAATAGGAAATACAAATTAAACAGTTTTTCCTCGAAATTTTGTTTTGCCGATACCTTTTTTTTGGGAACAGACAAACAATTTCGAGGACAATATTCACAATAGGGATAATATAAAAATTTAAGCTGCCTTGTTTCTAAAGAAATCTTTTTTTTTGTGGCGCCTAATACACAAACATATAAAAGTATTTAAAATTGGTTTATTTCGAAAAAAAATCAGAAATCGGCACTTTGCCAATTTTGGAACAAAAAATCGTCAAATCTGGCAGCCCTATTTTTATTATATCTATTTCTGTCTTTGCATTTGACACATAATTACTGGAAGTATTCCAGTTAAAGTTCCAATTAGACGTGACCAAGGCGAATTCATGTATACGGTGGTCTCGATACTACAACAAGTAACAACACCAAAAACACAACAATGTATTTTTTTGTTGCTTTTGTTAATCGATATGTCAAAAACACATGCAACTTTTGACATTTCTCTCTCTAAGTAAGAAAAAAAATAGCACAGCCATCAACGCCACCTGAACAAAGAATTCACCTTGGACGTTACATAAACATAATGCCATTGCCGTAACGATGACCATAGAAACCAAAATTCAATTCGTTTGTATGGTTATGCCGTCACCTATAATCAAATACAGTGTTGCCCATAAGGTTGGTTCAAACAGCTGTTTTGTATGGATATGGTAAAGTCAAGTCTAATTGAACCTTAAAACAGAATTTGGGTTGTCTGTTCTCGCATTTAAATACAGAAACACTTTTTTTCTTACAAATCGAGAAACTATGGAATTTTTTGTTTCACACTTCATGTGAGAAATTTTACGATGCAAGAAATGCAGAAACGAGCTACTGTTGCTGAATAATGTGTACATTCACTTGTGTGCTTATAACCTCTAACTTTTTAATATCAAACGTCGTAATACAGCCATAGTCGTACACATGTTTATTTAAAAAAGGAATATTTAAAGCACTTCAAACTTCACAGCATGTGTATTTAAATAAGGAATCTTAAGTAGGCTTCATACATACAGACATACATAAAAAATTAATAAAATTTTGGTTTTTTTTAAATTATTTTTACCATAAAGTACACAATGGGGTGGAAAGAAAATTAGGTGCAAATAATTTAAAAAATGAAACGTTGAAGTTCATAACTTTTTTGTTTAATGCTTGAAAAGCAGTAGAGAACAAGAAATTTTTATCACACATTTCTAAAGCGGATGTGAAATTAAGGCTCCTATTACGGTTCACTACTCAACTCAGTTGAGTTGTAATTTCTTAATTTTTGTATTATGGCTTACAATTTTTCTATATTACGCGAACAAAAACATCAAAAAACAAGTTAGGGTGCTATATTCGGCTGTGCCGAATCTTTGATACCCTCAAAAATTCAACTGCGAATTCCGTAAAAACAAATGAACTTTTAGTTATTTTATGTAATTCAGTAATTTTATATAATACAGGTTTTGCTCGAATTTCTAAAAAATACCAGACACCTGTCTGCTTGTTTTTCGAATGAGAGAGGTAGAATATTTATTTTTATTCACTTACCCCGTTATACATGTTGGTTTTACTTTTGTGGTACTGACCACTTTGTTTACAGAAGCACTCTCAATTATAAGACACCAGCAGCATGCCCAATATGGTATTCGCAATTATTTTACTTTAAAAAATGTGATGTATTTAACTTAATAATTTTAACAAATAGAATATGGGAATTTTCTACACAAAACATGCAAATCGTTTTTTTTTTGCCACAGATCTATAAACAGATAACTATAAATTAATTTTTTGGAAGTAAATTATATAAAATAATTGAAAATTCATTTGTTTTTACGGAATTCGCAGTTGAATTTTTGACATTAAAAATTAAATGAACTTTTCGTTAAAAATAAATGAAAAATAAGTAGACCGGTTTTTAACTGTTGTTTTAAATTTAATTTTCATTTAATTTTACATACAGAATACTTTTACTTAATCAACTGACAATATTAAATGCAACCGAATATCCGTATTAATGTGCACTTAGTTTTTTGAATAAATGTTAGAATCAGTTAAAAATAAATTTGCTTGGAATTTTAAATGTTTATTTATTTAAAAATGACTGAACGGATTACTTCTTGAATAACCTACAGTCAGTTACTGTAATAATATTGTAAGTGTATTATTAACTAATCTGCGCAAAAATTAACGTCAGCATTAAAATTAGTTTCGGTTTAGACCTGAATTAAATTATTGACCGACAATAAGAAAATTTTATGCGTTTCTTGTTAGAACTTTGAACTGTGCAATGACAAACTGTGATCAGTGTGATGACAAACTGTCATCAATGCAATGACATACTGTGATCAGTGTGATGACAAACTGTCTTCAGTGTGATGACAAACTGTCATCTGTTTGATGATAAACTGTCATCAGGGCAATGATAAACTGTCATCAGGGCAATGATAAACTGTCATCACTGCGATGACATAATATATCATGTCATAATATATTAATACCATTATTTTCATGTTTCAAAAGTAAAATTAGAAGCAAAATTCCCATATTCTATTTTTTTAAATTATTTATTTAAATACATAACATTTTTTAAGTAGAATTATTACGAAAACCATATCGAGCATGCTGCTGGTGTCTTATAATCGAGAGTTGTTCTGTTAGCAAAGGGCGGAATACAACAAAAGTGTAAAAACATGTCTAACGTGTAAGTTAATAGTGATATTCTCTTAATTTGACTTAAGGTCAATTACAATCACTCAATTTGATGGCAGTTTGTCATCGCACTGATGACATGCTTTATAAAACCGACTCTGATTCGTAATTTCTGTGCTGCCAATGTGTCATCCCATTGATGACATAATTTATATCTATGACCCTGATGAAAATTTGGCCAAGTGATGTTAAGGCTGACATTACAGTGATGTAAACTGTCATGGGGTCAAAAACGAAGACACTTTTCATAGTACTGATATCAAAATACATCAGCGTTATGACGTCTTTTCTATCAGTGTATTTTTCATGACATACGGCCAGCAATGATTGAAAAAGTGGCTCAAAATTGGACGGCCAGAATGCTCTTCATCAGGAAGTGCCACGGTTCCCATATGCTCTAAAACATTTTCAATTGTTAATGTAATATATTGATCTTTCGAATAAAAAAAAATGTTTTGATAAAAATTAAATTTTTTAACAATTAGATATTGGGAATTATTTCTTTTTATAAGCAACTTTATTATATTCAAATTTTTTTTTATTTTTCGAATTTATTCTATGAGTTAAATTTCAGCTATGTATTTTATAAAGCTTTTTATAATAGTTCTATTCCTTAAATTTTTAGAAATGAGTTTATAAGGAATAGAACTATTACAAAAAGCTTTATAAAATACATAACTAAAATTTAACTCATAGAATAAATTCGAAAAAAAAAAAAATGTTGAATATATTAAATTTTTTATTATCAAAGTTGTTTTTGGGCATACAATTATTTATTAAAAGATTTTGTTCGTTGTGCTTAATTCCCTTTTTTTTTTAATAATTGATAAAAAATACTGAAATTTATTGTTGGAGGATAAGCGCATTTCACTGGTTAAAAAACTGAACTGGCAAATTGTTTTTATTTTGATTTCTTGCGAAAACAATAAGAGCAATTTGTTTTTTCTTTACCCACTTACAACTACAATTAATGGGGAATGTAAGAAAAGATAAACTCACTGTTTTATTGTTTGTATTTTGTTTAAGCTTTGATATCGTTGCAAAAAAGACTTTTTGAGTGTTTGTAGGTAATTCTCATTCCCTCTGTAGTCTTGTTCGCTGATAGCTTTGGCTTATTTAAAATTATTTAGGAGAACGTTTCCTGATGATCTGGCCTAAGCAACCAGTGAAATGCGCATAGGAACAGCAATTTCAGTATTTTTTTATCAATTATTAAAAAAAGGCACAACGAACAAAATCTTTTAATAATTAAATTTTGTGTTTTTTTTTTGCAATTGAAGTTCTATCGGGCTAAAAAAAAAGAAGTTCGAAATAAATTTTTGCATAAAAAAGTTGGTTAAGTCTTTTATTAGAAGTCTGTGGGTATAATAAAAGACTTTAAAGGATTTAATGTAATCAATTTTTTTTTTTTTTTTTTTTTTTTTTTTTTTTTTGGTGAGGGGAAATGTAAAGTGTTCTTAAAATTGTTTTTCGAAAAGCATTTTTTCAATATTAAAGAAAATACAAATCCTTTTAAAATAATGACGCATTTGACAAAAGAAATTTTATATGACCATTTTTCTCAATGAACGGTTGTTAAATTTAATAATCGTTTTTGTTTTAAATATTATTGTCTCTTTTAGGTTTAAGGAATTTTCCTTAGCTTTTTATAAAAAAAAATTTGAAATAACTTGGCTGCTTCCTTAAACTCTCTTTAATTATTTTCTCCTATTCATCCCTAAAAAAAAAAAAAAAAAAAAAATAATCTACTGTGCAAAAAGTGCCAATTAGATTTGGGTTATGCCACAGGCATCATTGTCAGCAAACAAGTATTCAACGAAAACTTTTCATAATTTTCAAGAATTTTTTCTTTACTCTTGACAGTTTGCTTCCATTAATGGCAGTGTGTGTGTGTGTTTTCGCAAAAAAAAAAAAAAAAAAATAATCTGCTTGCTACTCATTTTAAACATGGGACTTGGATGAACATAAACTGTAGATTTAATACTCAGATCAAATAATAAAAAATCTTTCACATGTGTTCACCACGTCAAAAGAGACTTTAAAGTTCCAACAGTGGGGGTTTTAAATAACGGAAGAGGAACCCCCAAAAATATCTGGCGTAGGTCTGTAAGGAAAGAACTACACCATGGGATGAGGCAAAATAATTGCGAACACTAGATTTAGTTGGCAATATCTTGTTGAAGCCCTTAGTTCCCTCGGGGGATAAATAAAGGATAACAAAAAACTTTGGCCCGAACTTCCCCATTCATTTTCAGTTTTAAACAAACAGAAATAGCTTTGAATAGTTTTACAGCCATTTTCGCTCAAAATATGGCAAACTATGATGCAACAATTTCAAAACTCTTATATCTGAGATTTAAACAGCTCTGATACATTAAAAGTTTTTTTTAAAGAAAATCTTAAACAAATTCTTACAACCTCCTGCCGACAACTTCTATTAGCCTGCATATAGGAAACCATATACATACATAAACTTTTTAGAGTAATCGAAAAAGGTCGATCAACACTTATAAGTATTCTATAAATTTTATTACTCATACAATCTCCCAAATCTCCCAAAAAATCGCCTTTATCTGCATAACATTTTAATAGAAGCCAAATGTAAGTTTTAGGCCCTAATTATGTGAAACGCAATACAACGCCAAAAAATACACGGAAAGCAAAAACAAAGTCAAAAATATTTTATAATTTTGTTGTTGCTTCCTACATAAATTCATATTGTATACTAGCTGTACCCGGTGAACTTCGTTCCACCTAACATTGATTTTATTATATTTCTGCATAAGCTGATATGAATTCCAATCATCCCTACAACTCCAAATAATTGAAAATTGAAAATCGTTTCTTGTTTGATTTAAATAAATGTATCTTTATTTATATGAATGGATAAAAATTAAATAAACATTCAATTCAAAGCTTTTTGGTAAACTATGTTTTTCGTTTTGTTGTGCGGCGCGTAAACAAATAAAGATAATGACGTACCGACACGCGAACACGCAACATACAGTTGTCCGTGCGAGAAACACGGGGTCTGGCCTTGTGATTCGTTTATGGTCATTGCGAAGGCCAGACACACAGGAAATTGCAGCCGTTGAAACTCGAATGGCATATCATTTGGAGACAACGGGATGCGCGTAATCAAAACATCCTCTCCTTTATATTTTCCCTTAATAATCGTCGCTTCGATGACGTTGCTCATGAGATTTTTTACAGCCAGTCTCGTTCCATTACAAAGTCGAGGTTGGTTGATGTTACGCAACATGATGATGACAGAGCCGATTTTCACTTGCAAATTGTGAGGTGGTAAACAAGTCAATTCCAATGAATTCAAGAATTCTGGGGGATAGTTGACTGCTTCATCTAGGTTGGTAATTGTTTCAAGCGATTTGAATGCAAACAATTGTCCCGGAATAAAACTTTGATTTGTTGTGTTGAGATCATCGACAACTTTTTTTTTAGCCGCCAATATGGCTCGTTCGCTCAGCCAATTATGATTTTTATAGTTTTGGTCGGAAAGACGCGTTGAATGAGTTCTTCCTTTGTTTCGGCCAACTGGCAGAAATCAGTTGGCAAAGTGATTAATCCAGTCGAGATGTCAACTGCGATTTTCCCATTACCAATGTCCAACAATTGTTTCGAAAATACATCTGCATCTTGATGTTGTTGCAGAAACACTCGCTTGTTAGTCGTCAATCGGATGGTCTTTACATGTCGCCACAAAACAGATGATTTGATGCATGCGCTTAGTTCGTCAGCTGCAGTTGATCGTGCAATAACAGGAAAAGTCGGACAATTCGCATACAAAACACAATTTTCGCTTTTTTCGATTTTTTAACCTTTTTTGGGCTTTTCTGAACTTTCCTCGTGATTAAACGAACAAAACAAAAAAAAAAATCATACAAATCGGTCAAGTAGTTCTCGAGTTTTAGCGAGACTAAAGACTATAGTACACGGCATGTAAAAAGACACATGCGCATGTGGTTCTGACGTAATTTTGACGTCAATGCAAAGCCACAATAAACATTGCGTGTTGTGTGATGACGTCAAAATTACGTCAGAACCACATGCGCATGTGTCTTTTTACATGCCGTGTACTATAGGCTTAAGACACAGCGTTTGATTCATATATATGGGGGATTTCATGTCAAGTGACCCAACTTTTGAAATCGATGTCTTCCGATTTGGATGAAATTTGCACCAAGTTTATTTTTTTTTTTTTGCTCAAAAGAATGCTTAGGTCTTTTCCTTTAAGGTAGTTCTGGTCGCTTAGTAGGACGCGAGTGGGATATGTATAAAAAAAATAATTTCTATCTCAAGACGAGGATTTTTAAATTTTTTAGCATATGACGTCTTGACTTACAAATTATTTTTTTTTATACATATCCCACTAAGCAACCAGAACTACCTTAAAGGAAAAGATCAGCTTTCTTTTGAGCAAAAAAAAAAAAAAAAAAAAAAAAAATAGCGTTTTCAAAAAAAAAAAAAAAATAAAAAATAAGTTTTAAATTTAAAATAAAAAAATTTAAAAAAAAACAAAAAATTTTTTTTCGAAAGCTTGAAGAAATAGCTATCTAATATGTTTGGGGCAGATTTTGGTAACACCAATAGATAATAAGTTACATGGATGAGAAAGAACACCGGTTTGGCCAAAATGTCAAATTTTGACCCCCTCTAACTCAGAAACTTTTTGACCGATCTTGTTGAAAATTTGTGTCTAAACTACTATCCAATGAGACTAACCTTGGTGCAAATTTCATCCAAATCGGAAGACATCGATTTCAAAAGTTGGGTCATGAAAGTTGACATGAAATCCCCCATATATAGATTTAAAGTTTAAACGCTGCATATCTTGCGGCGTTGAAAACTTTAAAACGCAATATGAATTTCGGTTTATTGTTAAAGCTTTAATATCATTATAAATAAGACTTTTTGAGCGTTTGTAATTCTCATTCCCTCTGCAGTTTTACTTACTGATATCTTTGGCTTTTCCAAAATTTTTTGGGCAAATTTTTCCTGATGAAATTTTTCCACTGAAATGCTCATAGAAACAGCTTATCCTCCAACAATTATTGCCAGTGTATTTATCAAAAATAAAAATAGGAAACTAAGCACAACAAAGAAAATCTTTTAATGAAAAATTATTCTTAATTTTAAAACAATAGGAAATAAGAACATAAGTTTGATTTTTCTTTTAAATTAAATAAACTCTTATACAAACAAAAACTACCTCTCAAAAATCTTTAAAACATAGGGAATTGAAAAAATTTAATGGTGAAAAAATCTTATACAAACTGAAATTGTTCTAAATTATACATGCCATAATTAAGTTAAAAGCTTACCAAAAAAATAAACTTTAGGTAAATATTAAGTTAAAAAAAAAAAAAATTTCCAGAAAACAGAATTAGGGCTGTTAGAGGTGGCATGTCATAACGTCCAGTGTCATAGTGTCCATGGATGTTATGACACTTTTGAAAGTGTCATAGTGTCCGTGGACATTATGACACTTTCAAAAGTGTCATAACGTCCATCGAAGAAATGTCATAGCGTCCGCGGACGTTATGACACTTTGCAAGGTGTCATAATGTCCACAACAAGCAAAAATGTAAACAAATTTGGGATCATAGCCGGCCTTCGACCGGGCGCAAGGATTTTCTTCTCTATGGTATTACAAATACCGGCTTCGCTAACTAAAGCTTCTCTGCACAGCCGGCCTTCGGCCGGGCGCAAGGATTTTCTCCTCTATGGTATAACAAACACCGGCTTCGCTAAGTAAAGCTTCTAAAATCTGCCTTGTTTCCGAACGAAAGCCGACTATGTAGAGAAGCTTTAGTTAGCGAAGCCGGTATTTGTTATACCATAGAGAAAAAAATCCTTGCGCCCGGCCGAAGGCCGGCTGTGCAGAGAATCTTTAGTTAGCGAAGCCGGTATTTGTTATACTATAGAGAAGGAAATCCTTGCGCCGAAAAGTGTTTTCGTTATATATTTAATATTTACTCCCAGAGAAAATGCAGGAAAACCATTTTTAAAAAATTTTTTACCATATTATGTTTCATCTAAAAAAATCATTGTCACCGACAACCATATTATGGTTAAACTAGTTTCTTTAAAAATAGTTTTGTTGGTTGGGACCATAATGAAACATGTTTCTCTCTGCATGTATGCAGATAATTTTTTTGTATTTAACTTATTTAGTAATAATGGACCTAATGACACTTTTGAAAGTGTCATAATGTCCATTTCCAAAGTGTCATAGTGTCCGCGGACGTTATGACACTTTCGAAAGTGTCATAATGTCCATGGACACTATGACACTTTTTGGGGTGTCATAACGTCCATGGACACTATGACACTGGACGTTATGACATGCCACCGCTGTTAGATATGGCGATTTCTCGCCAAACGCGCCGATTTTGAAACCATCAACATTTTTATAATAACTTTAATTTTACGGCTATAATGTGGCCTTTGAATACGTCGCATACGCTATATGTCGAAGAATCGGAAATTTTTAGTAGAACATATTTGCTGAAAAATTCGAAAAAATCGGTTCGGCTACAAAAAAGTTATGGCCAAAATATATTTTTTTTAAATACCAATTTCGGGAACGATAGATATTCCCGAGTCCAGGTGTTTAAGTCCAGGTAAATGGTAAAATGCTTTTTAAATACATCGATAAATAAACCTGCCTAATCGATTTGAAAATGGTTAAGTTATTAGCGGAATACTCTAAAAATTGGCTTAATGGGCTATTATGTCCTAATTTATGTGTTTTACCGATTTGTATTTTCAAACTAGCGTTTTATTTGTGGAATTCTTGATATGGCAACACTGTCATTTGACAATAAATAAATTGATTACGTTTGAAACGTTACACATGTCAACCGACAAGTCGATGTTTTGTGGGTCGCTTAAGAGAACGATAATGAGTGACTTGTTTTCCCTAGTTTAAGTTTTCGATCGACATCAGAGGCCAGGCTGTAAAATTACTTTTCATATAAAAGTTTGTAATCAATATTGCACCAACGAAGGCACAAATCGCTTTAAAAGCAAAAAGTTTAGAAAACCTGGTAATAATACCCAGATCGGTTCAGGAGCATTTTTGGCTATAACATTTCGTTAAGATTTTCTTTATGTAGAAAAAATGGTTTTTTTTTTAATAAAATAATTCAAATTGGTTCTTTTTTAAACTGAACTCCCAGGTAGTTTTGTGTGTAAGTTAAAGTGCGAAGAAAAATATGTAATCAAAATAACTTTTTATAAATCCCCCGGTGTTAAGACCTCCCACTGTCTTAAAAAAAAAAAATAAAATTAAATCAGTTTGTTTGCAAGTACATGTGTGAAAATGCTTGCCTTTGGGTGTATGTATGCGTGCGTGTATGTGGGTGTGTATTTAACGTGTTGCCATTGCAGCTTAAAGCTTGAAAAGTCTGTTAGTCTTGTTTAAAGATTTAATACCGCATGCTCATAAAATACACAGTATACCACACATACGTAATGTTTTACAAAATACACTTACTATCATGCTCTCACATCTATTTAAAAAAAACGAGTAAGAAAGTTAAGTCAGTCAAGCCCGACCATATGATACCCTTCAATACAATATTTATAAAAGCAATTTAGAGAGTGTACCCTAGAGTGGTTCGGTCTCCATACAAAAAAAAAAAAAAAATTGAGATTAGTTGAAAAGGATTCCAGAAAATATTTTTTTAATTTTTTGCCACGCCTCTGGATACCGTCCTTTTAGTTTTTTGTATACTGCGCCGTCATTTAAAGTCCGATCATAACATATTGCATATCGTTATTCATGGCTTGTCTATGGCCTCATTTTGGCTTTTGGAGACTTTAATCCGATCAAATTCGGATCGTACCCCCTAATGGGGATTTTTTTGCACGTGGCAAGAAAAAACTTCTAAAACGATGTAATTCTAGCTTTTATTGTACTCACTTGTATGCCACGCCCCGCAATTAGGCCCATTTTTTCTTTACAAATATAGGGTGATTCAAGTAGAGATAGTTTTTTCAATAGCCTTTTTTTGACATATCACGTGTGAGTCGTGTAATGCTGTCATGTTATTTTTGTTTAGTTTTGTTTGGCATTTCATAATGGAAAGACTTACGCCTGAACAACGTTTACAAATCGTTCAACTTTATTACGAAAATTCACGTTCTGTGAGGATTGTGAATTTTCTGTGTTTTTTTCTTTAAAAAAGTAGGGAACCTCTAAATGGATCACGGTTTATATTACATTTCACTTTATGTTTTTTTTTTATGAAGTGCAGCCGTTCGAACTTGAGATTTCATCGTTAATGAGGTGTGGCCTAAAAGTGAACATATTAAAGCCTTGACGTACTAAGTCTAAGAAGGGATTCATTGCAACGTGCAAAAATTGGACATTAGGGGGAAGGATCCGCCATCTCGGATAAGTGCACGCAGAGAAAAAATATGTTTAAATATGGTCACCTCCAACAAAACTATTTTTAAAGAAAATTTCAAACATATTATGTTTAATTTAACCATATTATTGTCATCGACAACCATATTATGGTTTAATTAGTCATCCATCAAGAAACCCCAACCATATTATGGTTGCCTCTAAACATGTTGTGGTTAAATATGACAATTATTTGTTTTTAAATTAACAATAGTATTTTCCTCTTTTCCAAGAGCAACATTCTATGGTTAAAAATCAACCATGCTATTATAAATGTTAAACATATTTTAGTTATTATTAACCAAAACATGTTCAAAGGCAACCATAATATGGTTGTGCCTTCTTGATGGATGACTAATTAAACCATAATATGGTTGTCGACGACAATAATATGGTTTAAATAACCATAGTATGTTTACAATTTTATTTAAAAATAGTTTTGTTGGAGGTGACCATATTTAAACATATTTTTTCTCTGGGTGTGGCATCCAGAACTTGATGTCGGATTAAAAATTCACCGAAAACAAAAATGAAGCCACAGTGAGGCCATTAAGAATGATATCCGAAGCGATGAAATCTGACTTGGAACGGCTGCACTATATAAGGGTGGTTAAATTTTAAGGGCCGATGTGGATTTTGAATAAAACAAAAATTATTTAGGAAATTATTGTCATTTCTTTTTATTATGATAATATTGGTATGGGTCGATTATGTATGGAACAAAATATCGGCCAAATGGGCGCCGCGACCTCGGCAGCACACCTCCATCCGATGGTACAAATTTTTTATGACTCTGAGGCGTAATTGAGGTTCTATGCCGTTAATGTGCCGAATTATCTCATCCTTTAGCTCTTGAATTGTTGCTGGCTTATCGACGTACACCTTTTCTTCCAAATAACCCCAAAGAAAAAATTCCAACGGTGTGAAATCACATGAGATAACACTCATTTTGGAAAAAATACGGCCCGATAATGCCGCCAGCCCATAAACCGCACCAAACAGTCACTCTTGTGGGTGCATTGGTTTTTCGACAATCACTCTTGGATTATCGTTCGCCTAATTTCAGCAATTCTGCTTATTGACGAATACACTGAGGTGAAAATGTGCCTCATCACTGAAGATGATTTTCACGATATGCATTTTGATTTGAACGCCTATTTTCATAAAAAGCCTGAATAACTTTAACGCGTTGCTCGATTCTGTATCTTTCCATGGTTCAGATTGAGTTAGTCTGAAATTGAGAAATGTCAAATAAAATGTAGAAAAAGACTTGACGTTTAGGTGTGGTTCACATTCAACATCGGCCCTTTAAATTTAAACACCATTTTTAAAAACAAAAAGTGAAATGTAATATATACGTAAAGCAAAAAATGGGCCTAATTGCTGGGCGTGGCCTTAAAGTGAGTACAATAAAAGCTTGAAGTACATAATTTTAGAAGGGCTTCTTGCCACGTGCAAAAAATTGGACGGTACGATACGAGATGGCATCAGTGGCGCCCAAAATTTCATGTCCGATTAAAAAGTCCCTTAAAACCTAAAATGAGGCCATAGACAAGCCATGAATAACAATATGCGATCTGTTATGATCGGACTTTAAATGGCGGCGCAGTATACAAAAAAATAAAAGGGCGGTAACCAGTGGCGTGGCAAAAAATAAAATTTGTTTTCTCGAATCCTTTTCAAGTAATCTTTAATCCTAGGGGGTGACTGGCTCAACTTTTTATTTCGAACCAACTAAGTGTACCCTATTTGGGAATCATGGGGAATTATTGACCCTCCAGAATAAAATTTTGTTATGGATTAAGATTAATGTAAAAGTTCTTTGTGCCGAATATTATTTAAAAACGATTATCTTGAAAAATATGAGATTTTAGGATGGGGGGGTTTATGGGACCTATAGTTAGTTTGGGACCAAGCAGAGTAATATTTTGTCATATCATAGTAACTACCGTAAAAGTTATTATCGCCAATTTTTATGTTAATACCAACATTCATAAGGAACTTATGACATTAAAATCTATTCTCGGGAGTAGTATTTGCCTGGGAGCTGTGGTCAAAGATGGACCGGTTGCAATAAAATTTGGTATATTAATTTAGATTGCAATTAAAAATTTTGGCCCAAAATTTATCTAAACACCGACATATTGAGATGGTTTATGGTCACAAAGATTCTATTCCGGAAAGATGCTGTGTGAAATTATGGACCGATTCTCTTTTTTTTCTATAGACTTGGTGGTCCTTGTAGCAATTACCATTGGCCACAGTTATCTATGTATAAAATTTCATCAAATTATCTCCAGTATTGCGACCTTTAGCTTGTGCACAATGCTTACATGGCCAGCAAGCCAGCCAGCCCGCCGCACAATGGGATGGCTTCATACATTTTTGTGCAAAAACTATTAGGAGTGGTCGTAGATCATTGAAATTTGGCACCGAGCATTATATTGACCAAACTACGAAAACAATTGTATTTCATCAAAATCGTCCACGCCTACCGCCCATACAATCCAAGTCTATTTCTTTGCATTAAAGTTTTCCTATCGAAGCAAAAGTTCTGAGATTTGGTACATACATTTTCTAAAACAAAAAAAGGACATGAGCCAAGTTTCTTAAAAATCGGTCATGCCCATCGCCTACCGCCCCTGCAGTCCAAATGGATTTTTTCGCATAAATTTTTTTTTATCCCAGCAAAAGTCTTCAAATTTATTACAAACACTTTTGGAATGAAAAAGCATGGCGAGTTTCAATAAAATCGGTCGGGCCCACCGCCCATAAAACCCATACATAAATAAGAATTTAATTGATATTTTTTTTATCATATGACCAGTGAAATGCTTATCCTTCTTATCCTCCAACAATAAATTTCAGTGTATTTATCAAGAATAAAATTTGGGAATTAAGCCCAACAAACAAAATCTTATAAATGAAAAATTATGTATTCTTAAGAAAAAATTTGATAATAAATTTTGCTTCTTGTTATTTTGATTTTCTTGCGAAAACAATTAAGCAATTTGTTTTGGTTTTTAATTTTGTTTTTTCTTAACTCACTAACAACTACAATTAATGTTGGGCGAATTCCAACCAAATGCAGTGGGGAATGTAAGAAGAGATAAACTCACTGTATATTGTGGGCATTATGTTTAAGCTTTGATATCGTTGCGAATAGGACATTTTGATTGTTTGTAATTCTCATTCACGCTGTAGTTTTATTTGCTTATATATGTGGCTTTTCTAAAATTGTTTGGCAAAATGTTTTCCTGATGATCTGGCCTAAGAAACCACTGAAATGCGCATAGAAACAGCTTATCCTCCTCCAACAATAAATTTCAGTATATTTATCAAGAATACAAACGAAATCTTATTAATAAAAATATTATGTATTCCCAAAAATAACTTTGATAATATGACAAAAAACTTTATTTATTCTTCATCTATCATTTCTCTGCCTACATCGTCTCATTTTTAATCCGGTTTGGATGGCTCATGTCTTAAGCTGGTTATAAAACGGCATTTTAAGTAAAAAACGAAAACTGTCAGTGTTTTTCGAACTTTATTGAATTTCCTACTAAGCATTAACGTGTACTTCCTGTAGTCCTTACTTCTTGCTTCCTTCGATTCTTCAATTAGCATATCGAGACGAAGCTAATAGAAGGATTTTTTTTCATATTTGCATATGATTTGAATAAAAAATCTAGTTTATTTACTTGACCTGACCCACATGCCATCTACCATTAATATGATTAAGGAACCGCTTTGAAATGACCTTTTGAACATCTTCAACTTTATCTACAGTAAGTTTTGAATTTTTGGCTTTTATAAAAGTGTTTTGTAATTTAGGTTTTCCATTGCATTAAATAATTTTTTTTTATACAGCTCATTTTTAAAATTATGAAGAAAAATGTTAAAATATTGAAAATTAAAATCGAAATGATGAAATAATTATTTGCTAAACATAGAAATCATATGATCTTATTTTTAATTGCCTCCATGCACTTGTTTCGTTCCAATTGTCAATAAATTGTTGTTATAATTAGGCCCTAATCATGTAAAACGCAACGCAACGCCAAAGAATTACATTGAATGCACAAACAATGTCATAAATATTTTGTAATTTTGTTGTTGCTTTCTACAGAAATTCATGTACCGTTTTAAAATTTTCAACGCCACAAGCTATGCAGCGTTTGCAAGTTTAAAACGCAATGTAAATTTCTGTAGGAAGCAACAACAAAATTGCAAAATATTTATGACATTGTTCGTGCTTTCAATGCAATTCTTTGACATTGCGTTGCGTTTTACATGATTAGGGCCTTAATATTAAATGTTCAATGTAGCCCAAAAGTATACCATACTTTTTATGCCAAAATGCTATGACAACTTTCGTGACTTTTACCAGAAATTTAAAGTTTACATCCTCTTCCAAAAATTACCGAGAATTACTCTGTGATATTATTTTTTTGCCATGGTTTTCCCAAATTCCAATCGGGATTTGCGATACCAAAATTCCTCTGTGCGCAGGCAAGCCAGCCAGCCGCATGAACGCACATCGTTAGATCGACTTAAAAAATGATTCTGAGCCGATCGATATACTTAATATTTTAAGGTGTTGCAAGCATCAGCACAAACGAATAATACCCTCCCCACTATTTTCGTGTGGGTATAAAAACCCTGTAAATCTGATGAAATTACCATTAACTTCGTGATTTTAATTGGTTTTGAAGCGTCGCAAGGGGTTACTAATCTTGTTCCAAAATAATAGATATTACTTCCAGAAGATATAGTTGGATTAAATATGATGCAAATACATAAACTAGGTTAATTCAAGATTACTTACACAGCGTTTACATTTGACAGTACTGGCCAGACAGTAAGAAAATTCATATTAGTTGCCAAAAACACTACTTGCTGTCTTCGTGACGTAGGCGTCCAGACAGAAGTTAAGACAGTTCCCTTTTAAAAAAATGTCTAACGTGAATGTTGCAGTGCAAGTTCTAGCTAAACGTGTTTTATATGAACTTAACAAATTGAAAATAGCATTTAACAACTATTCTTTGTGAACATGGATAACACTTAAGTAAAACATACAAAACTAAAGCATAATTTAATAATTTTCTTTTCATTGTTGATTTTTATTTTATTTTTGCGAACCAAACTTCAAATTACTGTCAGCAAATGTCAAATCACTGTGCATTTTACTGTCTGCAAAATTTGTAAGACAGTACCCAAGACAGTTGGAAAAGTGAACACGTATTAGTGAAAAAGTTTGCATGTATTGCGACTGTCTTGCCAGTACTGGCGAATGTAAACACCGTGTTAAGCTTCGCACAGATGACGGTGGTCAGATCTTATAATAATTTAAGGTCTGACAATGCGCTAACAATATACTGCCAAAGAAAAATTGCCAACAAAAGTAAATTGTCAGTTCAGACGATTGTAAGAAAACCATACAATCCATTGGCAGACAACTGGCTGACAATAAATTCAACAATTAGTATTGTGGTTATTTTGTTGAACTATTCATGGTTTTTAATCCAAATTTTTACTATTTTTAATTAGGCTTAAGTTCATTAAATTTAATTTTCATTAAATTATTTTTATGAAGAAAGGAATTTTACAACATGGAGAATTAATTAAAATTGTTATTGATAATTTTCATTCTTGACTGACCTGGTATTCCATCCATTTTTAATTGATCTCACATGTTTTCCTTACTTCTGTTTTTTCGTACTTTTGTCAAGAATTCTTCTTGAAGTCCAAAGTACATTTTTTGTTTATCATAAAAACAGAAGTAAGGAAAACATGTGAGATCAATTAAAAATGGATAATCATTCAAAAAGCAAATTTCGATCTACCAAAGATTAAAATACAATTTGGTTTAGGGATTGATGTTTGACTACTGACGTCAGCAGTCATCGATGGCTGCGAGTGTAAGACGGCAAATCCCTCTGAGGAGACCTAGTGGTTGAGGTCGAAACATGTCAGGGTAACCAGCCGCCTGGGTTCGAATCACACGCCAGCCAGCCTGGCTTCGAATCCCAGGTCAGTCAAGAATGAAAATTATCAATAACAATTTTAATTAATTCTCCATGTTGTAAAATTCCTTTCTTCATAAAAATAATTTAATGAAAATTAAATTTAATGAACTTAAGCCTAATTAAAAATAGTAAAAATTTGGATTAATAAATTCAACTGCCAACAAAAATTGCCAATTCACACGGCTGCCAGATAATTCCAAGGCAAGAATTGTCTTTTTTTAATCATTGTCAGAAAACGAAAATTGCGTGCATTTGTATAAATTGGAAAAGTGGAAATATTCTTACTAAAGGAAAAAAGCAAAACAATAATTTTCACTAGCTTTCATTAAAATTAATTTTAATCCAATTTTTTTTTTTAATCAGGCTTAAGTTCATTAAATTTAATTTTCATTAAATTATTTTTATGAAGAAAGGAATTTTACAACATGAATTGAATTAAATAAAATGTCCGTGAACGTGGGTTCGATCCCCCAGTCAATCAAGTATGAAAAATTATCAACAACTTTTAGTTCATTTCATGTCGTAAAATTCTTTTCTTCATAAAAATAATTAAATAAAATTAAATTTAATGAACTTTAGCCTTATAAAATTAAATAAAAATTTGGATAAAAAACCATAAAAAGTTCAGCACAGAAAAAAGTGTTTAATCAGTTAAAAAAATAGTTTAAAAAGTATTTAAATTAAATTAATGTGATAATTGAATTAATTATTTTTTTAGTTGAATAAAAATTAAAAATTAACTTTTTATTTAATTAACATTTGAGTTGTTTTTAAATTAATTTTCAATTAACATTTTAATTAAATAACAAAAAATCTTAATTGACTTTTTTCGTTTAAAATAAAATAATTTAAACAAGTAGAATTGTTGTTGGGAATTGTCAATATTTATTTAAATAAATTAACACATTGTTTGAAATGGCAAAGCTTGTTGATCACTTTTTTAATTAAAATTAAAAATATCATTTATTGAAAATATTTTTTCAAAATTTTAAAATTTTTAGTAATCAATATAATCATTTTGGTAATAGGTGCAAAGTCAACAACTTGTTTGCTTGATATTATGAATTTGAAATAAATTTGGTGATTGGAGAAATTTAATAATTTTTTCTGTGAATAAAATAACCACATTTTTTAATTTCTAATTAGCGGTTTTCACCCTTTGTATTAAGTGTACAACTTTCTTATATTTAATACGATTTTATACTTCAAAGCGTGAGTGTCTTTTTCGTATGTATTGTAAGTTAATGGTTTTGCTGAGTGAGAGAAAGAGACAGATAAAGTTTCTTCAACTGTTTTATTCTGGTAAATTAATTCACACACTTGCTTACTACTGCTTTTTGTGGGATTTTTCAACCACAGCGTAGTATATTGTAGTCTAATACATTTTGTTGTTGCAGTGTTGTAAATGTTAGTATGTTTACTAAAATTATAAGATTAACAAGGTCTACAAGAGACTTTACTATCAAGGGTGAATTCCACTATTTATTTTAATTTTGCAACATTAAGCTGTTTTGTTTTTTTTTCACTCATGCATATCAGGGATGGAAACTATAGTGCAGTTGTACTTTCTATCTTTGAATTTTTTTTTTTTTTTACAATTAATAAAAAGTCTTTTTTCTTAATATAGGTATTAATCAAGAGATGAGCCAGAAAATATAAAATTGGTACTGTCATAGTGTCAAAACTACGTCTTGTTATCCATGTTGGTACAAAATCCGAAACCCCATTTTCCATCCATGATAGGAATCTATTTTCAGTGCTGCCAATAGAAAAAGGTCTCCGACAATGATGAAATTTTTAAATGCATAAACTTCGCTTATCTGACAATAAAATATAAGCTTCCAACGTCTGACAGTGATCTGCCAATGGCAACGAAGAGTGATCTCACGATTGTCAGAGAAGTAAAACCTGAGTGTTTAAAATTCTTAGGCTGGGTAGTTGAGATCTCAGTTAAACTAGGTTTAGTTAATCTGAAAACAGATTTGTGCCGCCATTGCCAAGTTTGTAAGCAAAATTTTGATGAAACATCTTAGTTTTGATTAAAATGTTGGTCTTTAATGAAATAATAAAAAAAAATCACATTATGCCGAAGAAATCAGTTTTTGTTTTAAATGTAATTTTCCATGCGAACGTTAATGTTCGATATCGGAGAACAGCCATTTAGACAACGTTAAACTAAGTCTAAACTTAGTCAACATCTCAAAAACCCGGCCTTATTCGCTTTAGAGTTTTATTTGTATAATACGAGTATTTTTAGGTTTTTTAAAGTCTTTGGAAAAAGATTTCCGGACGATCTGGCCTAAGCGACCAGTGAAATGCACATAGAAACCAGCTTTCTCTCAACAATAAATTTCAGTGTATTTGTCAAAAATAAAAATGGGGATCTTGGCACGTCATTAATAAATCTTATTAATAATCTAACAAAATTGTTGTCTTACAATGAACTGATGCTTTTTCTGACAACGTGGCCAAGCAAAAATTGCCAGTTCACACGGTTGTCAGACATTTTTGGCTCATTTTACTGACATTATTGTTAGATCTGACAATGTTCTGTACGAGGCTTTAGGAATAATAATATATAAACAGGATAAAAGGTGACTCACGTAGAACGGCTAAAAATAGGTAATCGATTAGAGGGGACAAGTAAATAACAAATAAATACGAAATAAAACAAAAACAAAATATAAACGCCTGGGTTCTATATTCCACTACAAAATGAAAGTGAAAAACTTTTTAATTCCACATATACAATTTCACAGTGTTCTAGAAAAGTAATGGAACGTTATTTTCATGATGATTTTATTTTCATTTTGTTTTAAGCAACTATTTACAGAAATTAAAATTTATTTTTGCTCTTTAAATGTGTTACTGACGTCTTGCAAAATTTTAAAATTTTTTTCATTTGTTGTAGTTTTGGTCTTTATAATATAATCATGTAAATTATGTTGTTTTGCTTCCAAACTTCTTACTTTTCATTTGGGCTCTGCAACTTCATCTGACGTTTCATCTAAAAATTTGTCTTCGAAACGATTGGCATGTAAGTTTTCCAATCCAATCAATGGGCTGATTTCTCTCTTTTCTAGAAACGCCGAATAATCGTACACTTTTTAAACAATCGAAAGCTCTATAAAGACCGCAAAGCTATGCAACTGCATTATCTTTAGATAAAATCAACTGCTTACTGTTAGCACTACCACCAGATGCTGACGTATCCGCTCTATTTTCTGACGAGTGCAGGCTTTTCAATCAGTCCTTACCTTTTTTCAAGCAGAAGGATATTTTTCTGAAGGACCTATGGAAGTTAGTTCTCTTGCTACTACCTTTTGATAGCTGATCATGCACCGCCCTATCACCCTTATCAAATCCTTTAGCTTATCCAAGGTTTTTTTCATGAACCTTAGCAACGCCTCTTATGGTTTAAAATTTTTGTGCTTCTCCCTTAAAAACAGAAATAAACTCACCATAAAAAAAATTTAAGCACAAAATGTTATTAATTTCCTCACATTTTATTATTTTCGCAACAAATATATCGCACCCGTTCAACAATACTGTATTAACTCAAAAACTTCAAAGTGTTCAGGAGAGACAAAAAACTGTTTTCTTAATGCTTAAGGAATTTTCCATTAACAAAAGTTAGGCAATATTTAGGAACCCCATCAATTATTGTATTGCACCACATAACCTTTTTATTTGTTTATTGTTTGGAGATAGAAACGCGATTTTTTTAGTTATTATCATTTTCTTGAATTATTTTTGTTAATAAGAAGTAAATATTTTGAGTTGTGTTTGTTTACATGAAATTTATTGCTGTATTTAATACATTTTTTAATAAAAGTGTTAAACATGAAATGAGAAAAGACTAAAGTAAACAAAGTTTTTTAAAGCTAAATAAATGCTAACAACTGCTAAAAAGTTTAAAATATATATTTTATTAAATTAATTCCCTGTTATATTTTTGTAGTATGATTCGTAATACTTTTTAGGGATTATGTTTTTATTGACTAGGTCCATAATATCCTTTTTTTTATTTTCCGACAGTGTCAGGTTTCCCAAATAAACACAAGATAACCTGAAATAATTACATACAAACATGTAAGTTTGGTATTATAATTTGAAAATGGGTTTACAACTTACTCCAGGTTTTTCCAATAATCTGTAGACTTCAAATTATCTTTATGTACAAAAATTCTTAAATAGTCTTTGTCCTTGTATGAAGTTTTGTAAAAAAATGAATCGATGTTGTCCTTTTCTACACGGAGAGTTTTAATACTATGCCAATTTATTTTTTGGCGCTCCTCATTTACAACAAAGTTTTTGCCCCACAGTTCCTGTATGGCCTTTAGATCATAAAAATCTTCATGAGACAATTCGTGAACTTTATATGGGACTCCAGTCTTTTTTGCTGTTGCTATTAGAGCCGTATATTCACCTGGTGTATATATTGGTCTGCTGACTAGATGCCGTTTTACCTGTTTCTCAATTACGCTGTGTACATTATCACCTTCGTTTTGAGTATGGCCTTGGATTAGATATTTATGTGTTATACTTCTTAAGTTATACTTTTGTAGTGCATAAAAATACATGGTGAGTAAGTATTTGTTTTTTTGCTGCCCACAACAATTGTCAGAATAAAAAATTAAATCCAAGTCCTGAGCGTTATTTAATTTTGACACCAAATTTTTTATATATTGAAGTACGCAACTTCCTATTTCATTTGCTCCACGTTTTCCTTCTACTTCCGTCCAGAAAAAGCATTCGACATGTTTTGCTTTGAGGTCACTGACAGTGAAATTATAGCAATTTATTTTGCTTGTATAATAAAAGCTTGATGCCATCCCTTTTGGAAGTGGGAGAACTGCTTGCAGGTCGTAAACAGCTGCTGTGGAATTTTTTTTATCAAAATATTTTTCCTTTTTGCATAAGTTCTTTTCTTCTTGGTGTATGTTGTAAACCTCGTTTAAGTCTTTCTTTTCATTCTCATCTGAATTCAAGAATGATTCGCAAAGATCGCATTGATCCTTTTTTGGTTTAAAAAGTGAAAGATTAAATTCGTTCTTGAAAATTCTGTAGAACATACTTTTATTACCAGCTCGCAAATTTTCGGATTCTCGAAGCTCTTTGTAATCACTGTATAGGTCTGTTAGGCTTTTGCCACTCTCAATGTATTCACGCGTTGTCTGAGCACGTAAGTAGTGACTGTCGACCCTTGGAATATTGTTAATAAATTGTCTTATGCTTTTTTTAACTTCAGGGTTCACGGTTAAATGGTTACTATGCTTTCCACGATAGTCTATATCTACAAAACCATCTTTGTCCTTCTTTTTAATAACCGTTGCTATGACTGTATCGTTTATGCCAAGTGTTGCTTTAAAAAAGAACTTACACACTCTTACTTGTTCTGAGTTAATTTCGAAGAAAAATGCATTGTTCAATCTGCGTAAATCTTGAGGGCAGGAGTATCTGTACTTTGGCTTAATTAGTTTCATATTGTTGGCAATAAATTCTCTTTGTCTCTGCAAGGTACTCATATCCCAATATTTATGAAATATTTCATAGCGCGATGATTGTGTTATTTTCTTACTACATTGAAGGCGACACTTTTCTCCACAAGCTTCTCGTAAACGCTTCTCTTTTATTGTCTTTGACGAATTATAAATCGATTTATACGAATACCCTGAGTTTCGTAATTTTTTTTGCCGCTTTTGTCGTTTATTATCATGTTCTCTTTTTTCGCATTTCCTTTTTCTTACCACTTTCTCATTTAAATGTAACTCCGAAGAACTGCTATCATTCACTGTTCGTGGATCAAAATCATTGTCCGAATTGTTACTGAACGGATCTGGAGAGCTTCTGGAGAGCTGCGGATCTGGGGAGCTGCTTGGGAGCTGCGGATCTGGAGAGCTTTCATTGCGTAATAATGCAGCGTAATATCTGCTGGAGAGCTGCGGATCTGGAGAGCTTGATTTGCTTAATAATGAATAGTGCTCTTCATTTGGACAACTCATTTTGTTAATTGAACTTATTACACCTTTTGATTTCAAGTATTCACTATTATGTTTAATAAACTTAATAATAAAATTTCTAGCTGATCAAAAATGCAATGCTATATTGCTGCAATGCAAAAAAATAAAGTGATAATATTACAAAGTGTCATCAAAACTATTTCATCAAAACTCAACAAAAAACACAATTATTTCACGAAAACAGTAAGAACTCAAAGAAAAAGTTAAGCATTATTTCATGAAAACAATCATATTTCGAATTAAAACAAAAAATTTACTTAGCCTGAATCAATTAAACAGTTGCAACTCAAAATACTACCTGACTAAAATAAACTTTTATTATTAGAATAACAACATAACTCAAAATACTACTCTTTATAGCAAAAAACAATCATTTGTTAAGGCCAATCATTTCAAATAACTCAAAATAATTTTGTTTTCTTGATTCACAGAAATAAACCATTCCACCAGCAAAAAGGTCACAACATGTAATTTTATTAAGAAAGAATAGTCAGAACTATGGGAATTTTCAACCATAGGTAGACATAAGTGTTATGTATTGTTTTTTGCCAAAAAGATAAAATAAAAAAATTTTGAGTTAATACAGTATTGTTGAACGAGTGCGATATATATAAAAAAAAGCTAGAGAAAAATAATACTTTACCAAAAAGTATTTTCTTTCAGGCGGCTGTTTGCTTTCGATTTGAAATTGCTTTTCTGGAAAATTATTTGTAGAACAAAAAAATTCCTCTTGAAACAAACTGGAAATGAAATATTACTTTTCATTTCACTTAAGCGATTTTAAGAACACAAACTGAATGGATTTTTCACTTTCATTTCATTTGACGAATGTAGAACACAGGCGATAGATTTTTCCCATGACTTCGATTTTTAGAAGCATTCAGAACTACTGGGTATTTAAAAATTTTACTACATACATATTTTCTGTCATCTATAAATCTTAGTAAAACATGAAAAATTTCATTACATTTCTTGTACTTATTTTCATCCTATACTTTGTTATATTTAAGTTGCAGTTGTCCGGTAAAAACCATCTTGTATATACTTGGGAAAAACAAAAAGAAAAATAAAGGTCCTGGGTATTAAGTATATGGGGTGTGTGATAAAATGTATTGAATGCTTGTGTAACCTTTGAGGTAATCAATTTATCCATTGAAATTGAAGACATAATTGGCCACAAGTTTAAATAAAAACAAGATGAAACAAATTTAATCCGGTTAGTAAAAGTGAATAAGAACATAAATGGTATACGATTATATCATGGATAAAGGGTCTTATGGAGGTGTCATGATTAAAATGGATTGAAACTAGAAAAATCAAAGCAAAAAAGTTTTTTTTTTTTTCAATTTTAGCAATTCAAATATGTAGTACAAACAAATATTTGGGAGTTATTTTTTTTAGTTTGCGTTCATATTGGAATATTTTATAAATATTTCCAAGGGTTTAAGTAATTCCCGATTATGTTGTTCTATTGGGTTCTATATAAAATTTTTGGTTTGTAATGGACCATTTTTAAAATAATCAATTTAAGCGATTTTATTCTTTATAGCAAACTAGCTTAACCCGGTGTGCTTCGCTACCCCAATCGTTATAAAATGAAACAAAAAGTATTTATATATAAACAAAATTTTTTTTTATTAAATTATTAATTAATTATTGCAATGCTTTAGGATACACAATGTTTTTAGTTTTTCCATCTGGAGCATAAACATATAAATCAGTTGGTTTTCCAACACGCGAGCATGCAACATAAATCTGTCCATGCGAGAAACATGGATTTGCTATATTAAAGCCACAAACTTGTAGAGATTGCCATTGGGCTTTGTTTATAGTCATCGCAAACGATAACCTGTCCAACGACACCTTTACATATCCTAGGGCTCATTAATTCATAACAACAGCCTACTGTGAGAATTTGATGACGATTGGTTCAGTAGTTAATTAGATATAATCGACATAAAGGGGCGTGGCCTCTACCACTTTTTTCATGCAACGTATTTCATAACAATACCAAATATACCAAATATCATCATCCTATGCCAAATAGTGGCTAAGATATGAGGATTTTATGTTTTGGGTTGTATGGGCGTGGCACCGCCCCTTTTTCCAACCACATCTTTATATAGCTTAAAGTTCAGTAACTCAAGGCAGTCGCCTACTGTGGAAATTTGATGACGATCGGTTCAGTAGTTTATTAGATATGGTGGTTTTTACTTTTTCTATAAATGGGCGTGGCTCCGCCTTCTTTTCATGGAGCTTATTTCTATTCATACTAACACCATATGTACTAAATATCATCATCATATGCCAAAAAAGGCCTAAGATATAACGATTTTAAATTTTGGGTTGTATGGGCGTGGCATCGCCGCTTTGTCCAATCTTAACTTTATATAGCCTAATGTCTCTTCCAGGGTCACAGTTATATTCGGTCAAGTGGTTTGGCCTCCTATAAGGCACAAATATATATATATATATATATATATATATACAGACATACATTCACTTTTATTTATATATATGAGGAGCCGCAGAACAAAACGTACTTTTTCGCATTTTTGTACAAATTGGTTTTTTGATATTTTTATAATATTTGGGTTGAAATCTTTAAGAAAAAATCTAGTTGGTATATTTTATTTTTTTTTTTTACCAAGAAAATGGGATCTAAAAAAATTGATGCATAACAAAACGTACATTTTTCATTTGTATTTTTCAAAACGTGCTTTTTTCATTGTTTTTGCCATTTCTACGAGTAGTTGTTTTAATAACATAACATTTCTTAATATTCTTAATTTGTTTGACGTTTATTTATGTCATTTAATTTTCGTTAAAATTAACTGTTGAATTATAAATTCTTGAAAACGCGTCGAAAAAGTGAAAATTTTCATTAAAACAAAAACAAAGTTTAAGAAATTTTTTTTTGTTTATCATAAAATTTACCGTTTTTTAAAGAGAGAGAAACGCGTCAAAATTCTCATGTACATATGTATATTTAATTTAGAAATGTTTGACAAACAAAAACTATTTTTTAAACTTTCCTTTTGTTTTAATGTAAATTTGTATTTCTTCGATGCGTTTTCAAGAATATCCACCAATAATTGCAATAATTTAACTATTGTTTGGTGAATGAGTGTTATAAAAAAAATAATTAATACAATAGTATAATTAAAACATGGAAGAATTACAAGAATCTGTAGAAAATTTAAATATGGGAATACGTAAAAAGCAAAAATTTAAAAATGCTAAAAAAAGTAAATATTGCGAGTTTTATTCCAACATTTTGAAAACGACGTTGGGAAAAAATTTAATTTAATACCTACTTAATAACTTTAAAATCTGTATTAAATTATAAAAAAGAATTGTTTAGTTTTCTATTTAATTTGAAATAAAATAATAAAGTTTTCATTTTACTTATATTTTATTTACTTTTTACTTTAATGGTTCAGGTTTAAAAACATTCAGTCAAAATATTATCGTCTAAAAAAACGCACACCAAAACGTTCCTTTTTCTATATTTTTGAACAAAACGTACTTTTTTTATTTTTTTTTAACAAAACGTACTTTTTTCGATATAAAATTGGTTTGATATTAAACATCCTTGACATTTAATGTATTGACTTACGGCCGTTTGATTCATCTTTTTGTAAGCAAAAAACTTGTTTCCATTTCCAGGTTCATGCAGTTTTTTAAGGGGTCGAAATAAATAATCCTCAATTTCCCAAAAATTTTAAATGTGTGAAAAAGTACGTTTTGTTCTGCGGCTCCTCATATATTTGTATTAATTTAAAATCACTATGGTCTACAATCTTATAGACATTTTTGATAATAATTTTAATCTACTTGACACCTATTTATGTTTATTTTAGATCCAACGTAAAAATTTCCCGGTAATGGGTCTTACCTGGCGATTTCAAGAAAAACTTTATTGGTGAGTTATTATCTTATATGTATAAATCTATATGAATTTATTGGTTATTAGCAGGGCTTGGATTTTCATGCACTAAAAAATCAAAAATATGCGCTTATAGCATGCGCTATAAAATTGAAAATATGCATTTAAAATAAGTAAAATATGCACTAAAAAATATACGAAAACCATATCAAGTTATTTGTTTAAATTATATTTATTAATAACAAAAATAATAATTCAGGTGACTACGTAAACATACATAATATGCAAATTAAAATATATTAACAAAAGTAAGATAAAATGCACAAAAACAAACTTCAATCACTTGTTAATTCTTTTTCAAATAGGTGATTAGATTTAATTAAAATTTTTATTAGTATAAACAAGTAAAAGTTTCTTTTAAGTTCCAAAAACATAACTCTGTCTATTCGGACGCAAAAAGTTTTTATTACGCTCAACGTCAACGGAAGTCAAGGGAGCATATTTGAATGATGCCAGTTTCATGGGAAAATATTAATTTTCAATTTTATTTTCACTATTAAAATCAATAATCTTACATTTTTTTATTTTATGAAATCCTACCCAATAAGCACTGAAATTTTAAAAATTCAAGTGCTGTAAATATTGCTGGAATCTAGCTTTAATTTATGCCCTATTTTCAAGTAGAATTCCAGTTCATACAAAAATGTTTGAAACTATTTTTTTAATTTTGTATTGCTTAAGCTATCAAAACAAAAAAAATATTAGTGAACAAATATTTGTAAATATTTCTGTGTACCGAAAGGATTTTAAACTTTCGAAAAAAATGGAACCATTAATTTACTTAGTGTAAATTAATCTTAAAATGAAGATGATGATTAGGAATTTCTAATACATACCATTTTTTTTCTTTATGCCATGTTAAAAAAAAATTAATATCATTTCCATTGAAATTGTAGGCTTGATTTATATTGGTATTATAGGTTTGATTTATACTTGGCTTCAATACTTGAATTCAAGTATAATTATTATGTGTTTGAGACTGGAATTTCACTGTAATTCAATGCTTGAATTTTACTGTATTTACATTGTTGTGTTTGACTGGATTTCCAGTACCCGTTTTGCTGGAGTATGCTATTGAATTCCATTATAATTCAAGTATAATTCAAGGCTTGAAAATGGAAAACAGGATTGGAATTACACTTGATTTATACTTTTATTCCATCAAAATTGCTTATTGGGTATATATATTTTTTTTTTTTCATGCATTTGCATGAAAATCCAAGCCCTGGTTATTAATAATGACAATGTATTAAAAAAAAAATTATTTGAGAAATACTTTATCGACACTCATAGAAAAATGCATCTTATATTGATGCATTAACACCACAATTGTGACATCAATGTTATTACTAGGGATGAGATTGTTATGCACTAAAAAATCGAAAATATGGACTAAAAAATCCAAAATAACAAAATTTCCATAAAAAATAAAAAAGATGAAACGTGTGAATGTAGACTAAGAAAATTACTCGCCAAAATACGGAAAAGTGTGTCTGTAAAATTTTTGTGTGAAACTTCCCGCTTTGAACTGTCAAATAAACTCGCGCATAAAAACCGAATGAGAAAAAAAATTGAACAATTAAAAAATAAATTAAAAATGCAAATTGCAACGAATAAGAATACGGAAGAGAAAATAGTTTTGTTCTTGGCAGATTATTTCAAAATATACGAAAATGTTTCTAAAACAATTTTGTAATCAAATGACATTAAAGTCGCACTTTACATTTTTTGGTATAGCCGACGGCTGTATTTTCGCCGCCGTCTTTGAAAATTATTAAATTTTAGTCAATTTTGGTCGCCGTCAACGATATGTTTGAATGGCGTTCTCAACGTCTGCAATTTGATACCGGCTTCGAGTGGAACATTATGACATTTATAACGTAACGACGTAAACTCTTTGATAGTTTTCGACATGAGTAACAGACACACTTTTTTCTCACTTTTCGAGAAACGATGGAATATTTTGTTTCACATGTTTTCGGTGCGAGAAGTTCTCACCAAAGCTACAGAACATGGGTACTGGATGTTAAAGCTGTTAAGGAAGATCTAAATAGGGATACTTCTCTTAATATGCGGCAAATGGCGAGGTGCTTTACAAAATATTTTTTTTTCCATAAGAAATCTCGTAAATCAACATCATCGCAGTTGTCTTTTAACTCTTCTGCAAGACGGTGCATCGCAAAATAAAACAAGTTTGGTTTTTCAAAATATGCAACAAAAATATGCATTTAAAGCAAAATATGCAAAAATATGCACTTACAAATCGATGCTATTTTACTTTAAATTTCATGATTCGCGTAGATATTTAGTTTATGTTGATCTCAGACTGACGACAGGAAATATGCATTTGCATAAAAATTCGGGCCTTGGTAATAACATTGATGTCACAAATATGGTATTAAGGCAGCATCAATATAAGATGAATTTTGCAATGAGTGTTGTTAAAGTAATTCTCAATTACTTTTTTTTAATACATTGTCATTATAAAAATTTGTTTCCTTTACAATTAAATTTCTCTAAGTGTACGAAAGTTTTTGTTGTTTATAAATTTCTATTTCCTTGTTCATATTCTAAAGAATGTTATGCAATTAAGTTTAAAATTGTTCTGGCCTGTGTTTATTAACTTGACAAATAACAATTGTGTTAAATGTGCTACCAGTCCTGCTGTAGTCATTGTTATTGTTGTAGTTTATATAGTCAGAAGCACTTAATATAGCATAACGACCACCCAGGGCTAACAAATAACCAATTTGTCCACCCTGTTGTATTGTTCTGGGCAATCATAAACTTGCTATGGGTAACAATGCGCAGTGGCTTCAAAATTTAAAAAGGCGATATTAAAAATGGATTCTCTAAATTTCTTTTAACGATTTGTATTGAACAAACTTTAGTTTAAAGCTTTAGAGTGAAGTTTTTTCATTCAGTATGAAACACCCTGTTAGAATGATAACAAAATTGCCAGGGTGTCAAATTTACCAATCTCGTTGTTGAAACACTTCTCAAAAGCTTTAACTTCTGTAATTGAGTTATTATCGAAACTTGTAAATTTGACCCAAGTTGAATCCCCCTCCTTTCAGTCACGAACAAAACTTATAAAAAAAAAAAAAATTTAATTTATATCATGTTGTAAAATTTCTTCCTTCATAAAAATAATTAAATGAAAATTAAATTTCATGAACTTAAGCCAAATTTAAAAATATCAAATAATTTCACTTATAAGTTTATTTTATTTTATCAAAATCAGAACTTTAACTGAAACCATTATTTTCCAAATTGTCCTGTCATAAAACTCGAAGTTTCTTTAAGTATCTTAAAATTCATCATAAGAAATAAATTTAAAACCTTTAATAAAAAAGCCTTTAAATAATTTAGTATTTTTGTTTGCTACTTCCTTTAAGTATTAATAATATCGTAAGACATAAATACAAGTTGTAAGCACCTACTAAGTGTCAGCTCTTAATGGATAATACCGGCACATGGTGAATGCAATAAGTAATGGCAGTTCCAGCATATAAAGGACACACAAACAAATTAAAACACGTTTCCCAAGTTGTACAACTATCTTAGTAACTCTTAAGTTTTTAAAATTTTGTTTTTCTTCTCCCTTTTTTTTTGCTCATGTTAAATGTATAAAAAGGAAACTTAACAAGGAGAACGTATAAGAAAACGCAGACAAAATGTAGCAAACTTTTTATATATACTCTACTGCACAGGTGGAAAGGCGTTTATAAGTTGGTCAATTCGTTTGACATTTCTACAATATGAATCTTAGGTCATATAAACTACACTTGGTGATGCTCTAACATCAGAATTGTGACATCAATGTTATTACAAATGGCATCAATGAGGCAAAAAGTAACATCAATCCAATGACGAACGTCATCCTTAAATTTTGTCAAATTTTATACGTCATCTACGCTATGACAGTGACATCAATTCGATGGCACATTTTGTGTACATTGATAGAAAAGGCGTCATAACGTTGATGTATTTTGACATCAGTACAGACAAACTCTCATCCGTGCGATGACAAACTGTCATTAGTGCGATGACATAATATATCATGCTATCAGTGTGATGACAAAGTGTCATCAGTGCGATGACATAATATACCATGCTGTCAGTGTGATGACAAACTGTCATCAGTGCAATGAAAACTGTCATCAGTGCAATGACAAACTGTCATCAGTACGATGACATAATATACCATCCTATCAGTGTGATGACAAACTGTCATCAGTACAATGACAAACTGTCATCAGTGCGATGGCATAATATACCATGCTGTCAGTGTGATGACAAACTGTCATCAGTGCAATGAAACACTGTCATCAGTGCAATGACAAACTGTCATCAGTACGATGACATAATATACCATCCTATCAGTGTGATGACAAACTGTCATCAGCACAATGACAAGCTGTCACCAGTGGAATGACATAATATACCATGCTTTCAGTGTGATGACAAACTGTCATCAGTGCAATGACAAACTGTCATCAGTGCAATAACAAACTGTCATCAGTGCGATGACATAATATACCATGCTGTCAGTGTGATGACACACTGTCATCAGTGCAATGACAAACTGTCACCAGTGGAATGACAAACTGTCATCAGTGCGATCACCAGTGTGGACATTTTGGCATTTTTGCAGCTAAACTTGGCATTAAATATTTTTATTTAGCTGCAAAATTTTCATTTAGCACTTGGCATTTTATTGAGCATTTTTATAAAATGTTTTTAGCTTTTTTTTTAGCATTATTTTAAAAATTTGGACGAATAATTTTATTGACTTAACTTAAATTTTTTTTTACAAATTATAATAAACTAGCTTAACCCGGTGCTCTTTGCTACCCCCATCAAAATAAAATTGGTAAGATTTTTTTAAAAAGTAAAGCATCTTGGACTAAATTTGAATGATTTTACAGTAACCGTTCAACAGATGATATACAGAAATTTCAAGTATCTTCGTATGGGAGGTGCCATTCCTACTTTTCCCATTAAAACTACCTTTTGAAATATGTTGTGGATTATTATCTAAGCTATTTGTACAAAATTGAAATACTTTCACTATTATATATACTACTCCTACAAGGAGCATAGGGCCGCTACAAGGTTGTTCCAATAAGTTCGATCTGATGCATGGTATTTGATTTCATTCCAACTCATGTGTAATCGGGATATTTCAGCTTCAATTTGCCGTTTTCATGTGTGTGATGGTCTACCTATACGTCTACTGCCTTGCGGGTTCCATTCTATGGCTTGTTTAGCAATATCGTTGGGTTGTTTACGCAGTGTGTGTCCAAGCCAATTCCATTTACGTTTGCGGATTTAAATTTGGATTGGTTGTTGCCCAGTTTCTAACCAGAGACGATGATTTGGGATTGTTATGGGCCAGAATATATGCAAAATCTTTCTTAAGCATTTATTAACAAAAACTTGTATGGAGTGTATATCATTTGGTGCTGCATTCCACGTCTCGCAACCATACAACAGCGTGGATTTTACGTTAGAATTAAACATTTTTAACTTCCTCCTTCTTGACATAAACGATGAGTTCCACACCGATTTCAGTTGGCCAAATGACTGTCGAGCTTTGCTTATGCGACTAGATATGTCGGCTTTGGAGCCACCGCTTTTATCCAATAAGCTCCCCAGGTAACAGAAAGACTCTACTTCATCAAGCGATTGATTCTGAACGGATAACAGTTGTACATTATTAACGTTTATTCGCATTGTTTTCGTCTTGCCGACATTTATTTTTAAACCAGCATGTGATGCTGTTTCCTCGACAAGTGATAACTTTGATTGCATGTCTGAAAAAGTGTGAGTAAGTAGACAAATGTCATCAGCGTAGTCAAGGTCCTCTAGTCTGCCTTGGAGACCCCAGGTGATACCTCTTCTATGGGATGTTGCCTTGTTCATTACTACGTCAAGTACGCAGTTAAAAAGCAAGGGAGACAATACACACCCTTGCCGTACACCGGAGTTGATGTTTATTTTGTTGCTTAGTTGTTTTTCGTGAAGAATTCGACATGAAGCGTTTTCATATAGACCTTTGATGATATAGACCTTGACTTTCACTATTACAGTAGTTCAAATACGTAGAAATCTTTATTACAATTGTGTGGGAGGTGCCACGCCGGCTTGTCTACTCCAGTTGACTTTTTGGCAGATGTCGTGTATTGATAACGAAGTTATTTGTTTCATATTGGAAAACTCTTATTGTAACCGTCCTCCAGATATAAGGTTATACATATTTTTATTGTATGGTTGTTGCCACGCCTACTCGATTAAAATATATTAATAGCCTATGTTAAGCGCTGAGTAATCAGGAAATTACTGTGAAACTTTCAGGAAAATCGGCTCAGTAGCTTTGGAGTCTGTAGAGAATAAACAAACATACGCTTTTTCATTTATATATTATATTTTTATTTTGAAAGGTTTAGTTTACCATAAGAGTGGGTCCTACAAAGCTTGAAGACTTTTGTCCTATTTTCGTCCTATGGAGGGTATTGCTCCTCCTTCGTCTACCCCACCCATTTTTATTTTGGAATTTATAGCTTACCATGATAGTGGATTTAACCACATTTGAAGATTCTCGCTGTAATAGTTTTTCAGTTACGCGATATTAAATATATGCTTCCTATGGGGGTATTACTCGCCCTGCGTCTACCCCCTTTATTTATATTTTTAAAGGTGTAGTTTTCCATAAGAGTGAGTAATACCAAGTTTGAACATTTTCACTATAACAGTTCTTACGATATGCGATATTAAACATTGGCGTCCTATGGGGGGTAGCACTTCCCCTGCAGCTATCTTACTTCTCCCAACACCTACATACGTGAAACAGTAACGAATATAAGAGGATTATAAATTTTGAGTTGATTAGGCGTGCCACCGCCTCTTTGTCCAACCACAACTTTATATAGCCTAGGGCTCATGAATTCATAACAACAGCCTACTGTGAGAATTTGATGACGATCGGTTCAGTAGTTAATTAGATATAGTCGACATAAAGGGGCGTGGCCCTTCCCACTTTTTTCATTCAACGTATTTCTATTCATAACAATACCAAATATACCAAATATCATCATCCTACGCCAAATAGTGGCTAAGATATGAGGAGATTTTATGTTTTGGGTTGTATGGGCGTGGCACCGCCCCTTTTTCCAACCACATCTTTATATAGCTTAAAGTTCAGTAACTCAAGGCAGTCGCCTACTGTGGAAATTTGATAACGATCGGAGTTTCGTATAAAAATGGATAATTCTTATATTAAGAACAAAAAAAAAAAAAACAAAAAACAAAAAATAAAAAAAAAACATTCAGGGAATATTAGAAATGCCCTCATCATGTTGATTGTAAATATTATTTATATAAAAGAAGAATGGAATTGTATTTTGTATTTAGATTTAAATTCTACAATTTAATTGTTTAAACATGTTTTTTGGTCTTAACTACTGAAAAAACAATATTTTTAAAACTTCAACTTTTCTTAAACTATAAGAAATAAAATGATATAAAAAACTTTGTCTAGCATAAAAATAAAAACGTTTAAATTTTGCGTGCTCAGGAGTTTGCGGACCCCCAAATTTAAAGCTTAATCTCAACTCCCTGTGCTACATATTTATATGTATCAGATGCTCTACCGAAATCTACCCTCTTGTTTAAATATAACAATTTATTTTGATTTCGTAAGAAAAATAAGTCACTGCAATGAATTTATTATTATTACTAATAATTTTTTTAATCTACAGAATTAATTCTAAGACTAAATTAATATTTCGGAGCACTGGCTGCATAGGCCATCAGCGGTAGGTTACGATATCATGCTTCTATGTATGTAGATACAAATGCATTGCAGTCAGTGTTCTATATAAATTAGTTTTAATACGATATGTTTTGTTGAGTTTTTAAATTAGTTATTTTATTTAATTCGTATATTTTGTTGATGTTGGTGGGTGAGGGTTCCTTGTTCTTCCTTTGGTTGTGGAAAAGTAAGCATTCTAGCAAGAAGTGTTTGAGTGTTAAAGAACAATTACATCTGCTACAACTATAGCGTGTTGTCTTCCTTAGTAACTATTCATGAGAGAAGCTGGTGTAACCCAGGCGCGGTCTTAATTTTTTTTTAATTTTGCTTGTTTTGAACTTAGTTTCGAATAAAATATCATACTGGCAATACATTTTTCACAAAAATCTTTAAAATATTTTAGCATTATTTTCAGCATTTTAGTCTATTGGCATATTTTAGTCTTTAAATATCACATATGAACATCCCATGACAAACTGCTTTTCAAAATAACACCCAAGTATTTTATTTCATGTTCTTCATTTACTATTGTCCCGTTGACGAAGTGAAAAAAATTATTATTCAAAAGAGGTCTAATACGTAGCAATTTGGTCTTTTCAGCATTTAGTACAAGTCGATTTAGTCTTGCAAATTTAAATAATAAAGATGAATCTCGTTCCATTTGTATTTTAAGTGCCAAGTCAAATTTATAAGGATACAAAATCGATACATTATCAGCAAACATAATAATTTTACCATCAATACCAATATTATTGATATCATTAAGATACAACAAAAAAAGAAGAGGTTCTAAAACACTGCCCTGCGGCACACCGCACTTCACAGAATCAATAGAACTTTTCTGTCCAAAAACATCAACATATTGTTTTCTGTACGTTAAAAAAACTTTCAATCAGCTTAAGTTCCGCTCCAAAAACGCCGTAATATTAAAGTTTTTCGATTAAAATTTTGTGATCTACCAGGTCAAACGCTTTACTGAAATCATAAAATATAGCAGCAACTCCACTATAGCCTTTATCCAGACCATCACAAACAGTGTTTACAACACTAACAACTGCCTCGTCAGTTCCACTGCCCCCTGAACAAAACCAAATGGATTTTTGAAAAGTACCGATTCTTTATCAAGAAAATCCTTCAACTTTGAGTGAATTAGTTTTTCAAATACTTTATCAATAACAGAAAGTAACGCTATCGGTCGGTATTTATCCACCGTTTTTGCTTGTGTATCTTTCGGTATTGGAATAACTTTGTGCAGTTTGAGAACTTCGGAATAAATAGATGTTCTAATCATGACATTGAAAATCATAGCTAAATGTGGTGACAGTACTGTACAACAGTATATTAGCAGTTTTGAAGAAATATTATCATTTCCAGTACTATTTGTTTTTTTTTAAATTTATTATAATGTTTTCCACTTCACAGCTTTTAATGAAAGTCGTTTCGGTTCGGTTATCGGTTTTTCTTACAAATCTTGCATATTGCTGTGTTTGACTGGTGCTCTGATAATTTGAAATGTTTCCAAACTCCAGATTTTATTTCAGACATTTCTGCAAAAAAATAAGTTAAAAAAAGGTTAAATATGGTGAATTTTATCAAATGTAAATAATAATAGTAAAGAAATAATAAAAAATACACAAATAATTATTAATATTTTTACATATAACCACACAGCTGTTTTAAGATTGTTTTTCTTGATAGGTGATGTCAAATGTACTCTTCACTAAATCCCTGCACGAATGCATTAGTTTCTTGTCAACTACTGCAATTTTTTTTTTTAAATCAGCTCGAATGATCCATTATGAAAAACCAAATCAATGTTAAAACAGTAGTTCGTTTCAAACAAATCAGTGTAATTAAATAGTGGATTTAAATAAACCAACTCAATCCATAATTTGATTTGAACGAAAAAACAACACACACCAATTGTGTGTCTATAATACAGTTATGTACGGTAAACTTTTCAATTCACAGTGTGTGATCTTGATGTTTATTGCCGATTGTTTCTCAGATTTTGATCGTTGTATGTATTATTTTTATATTAATTTTGCAACTAATAGAATTACCTTTTAATTTTTTTTTTTACTTTTAATTAAATATTTGATAATATGTTTTGGTAATAATAAAATAATTTAAAATAAAAACTTAAATATTCTATAAAAATCTTTTTCATCTTTAATTGTTTTTTGCCTCATACAAATCTAGCTAGTCATACCTAATAATTGAAAAAAAAAAACAAGATAATTCATACTTATCACCTATTTTGCTACAGTTCTTTCGTGTGATTCGTGTGATTTGGTTTAGTTAGTGTGATTTGTTTTACTTTGTTGCTGTTTGGAGTGAATTCCGTACTCTTTACACTTCGTATTTGGTCGTTTATAACACACTAATTACAATTAATTTGCAATTGTGTGTTTTTATTTATTTCTTGTTATATGTGTTTTACACAACATAGCATTTGATTCGTTAGCACAGAGTGAGCGACAATCAGTATTTAAAAAACAAACGAATGTCTTGAAACAACTTTTAAATGCATTTGTGCAGAGGTTTACTCTACACATAGCGAAAAAAACGTTATAATACTATCAACCAATGGTATTAAAATGATAACAAAGTGTTGTTAATATTTCGACAACATCTGTTGTCAAATTAGTACCAAAGATGTTAAAAATATCACTGTTGTCATTTTTCGCAGTTTATCGAAATAAAAAAAGTAAAATTTTTTATAAATAAGTGAAAAATAAAAATAAAAAAACTTGGCCACTGAAAAAATTTAATAAACTGCGACGTCCACATTTTGTTCCTACGAAAGAGATTTTCTTTTTGAAAAAAATATAATTTTTGACCTTAGAAAAATCAATTCCTTATCGGCGACGATATTTATTTAAATAGCTAATGTGACATGTAAAAGCTTGCGGTTTATAAATAAAGAATATGTGAAGGAAGCTGTACCATACTTAGGCCTCCGCGCTGAATTCAAAGAAAAGGTCTTTTCATGAAAAAAAGCGCAAGTATGTATGTATATTGCACTGCAATTTTGTTTTATTCAAAAATAACATGCAATTTTTGTTTTGTTGTTTAAAAATATATATAAATAAATATATTTCATATGCTTTTTTTTATTGCTTGGGTTCAGAATAGATGACACTTTACGCAGAACAATGTGTTGTCGAATTGAGAACTAAATGTTCTCAATTAACCAACAGTGTGTTATCAAAAATGAGAACAACTTGTTGTCGAAATAACACCATTATGGTGAAAATATATTAACATTTTGTTTTCAGAATAAGACCAAATGGTGTCAAAATGACAACTAGCTGGTAAAAAAAATGTTGATACCATTCGTTATCAACTTGAACACAAACGTTGTTGGCTCACTTTTAACAACGGATGGTATCAATTTTGGTATTTTTATACCGTATTTTTCTCTCTGTGTACATACCAACATTTGAACATGAAAACTATAAACATGATGTATTACTCAAATTTTGACATACACATGAAATTACATGTGTGTAGAAAAGTGACATTCCACATGCCAAATGCACATAATGTGAACATAGCTTTAACCTTGTCTAAAGATTTTCCACTAGTGTAACAATTAATTTTACACTCTCACACAAGTGTTAAGTATTTTGACAAAAATGCTCCCCTGATCTTATGGTTGCTGAACATTTTCTTATCATGACAGGGTTGTATTTTTCTCAAAATACGTAAGACTTGTATGGAGACATTGTAGTGCTTCATTTTCATTGGGCCATAATTTAGATGATGCTGAAAAAATGCATTATCGATACCGAACTAAAAAAAAAATTAAATTTATCGGCCATGTTCTCGAAATCGAAATCACGCCAAATTGAAATCGATGAAGATTTTCAATTGAATTTTTGTAAAAATAAACGAATCGATTCCTGATTTCAAAAGTAGTTTTGGTAAAGGAAAGTGGTCCCCAAAGTAAGAGATATAGAACGGGAGAGTTTCCAAAATTAGTTCGATTTCAATTCCACGTGGTTTCGATTTCCAGAACATGCCCGCCCGACACGAGCATTTTTGTACAAAACAAAAATTGTAGGACAGTATATGTTACTTCTTTTTTTCCATGACAATAATTTGCCACTAAATCCAACACGGAGACCACAGTGCGGCACAGCTTCATTTATATTTTTTTAATTTAAATATAGAGTGGCTCACATTTTATTTTATGCAGTGCATTTTTTTTAGTTTTAAAGCTCTGTAAAAACAAAACTAAAATGAACTTTAAAAAGAACTTGGAATCATTTTAAAGACAAAACGCTATTCTTTAACAAACAAAAATCATTTATTGGAAAAATTTGCGTTTTAACCATTTTAAACTAAAAAAAACGAAAAATTGTCCTTATTATTATCTCACATCTTAATTTATGCAGTTTATTTCTATTGTAACGGTACCTGAATGCAACTTCGGTGTTTTTTCTGTCATTCTTTTTTTAATTCTAGAAATGTTTTTCGTTGAATTGTTAGTCTGATCTTGTTACATGAAGTGTCAGTTACCCAAAAATTCAAATGAGTCCGCGGACAACGATAGAGCAGCGAGAATTGGTTTTAAACCATTTTAAAAGTGGACACTCACAGCTAAAAAAAAAAGCAGAAATTGTTAACGTTAATGCTTCCACAGTTCAAAAAATCATTGAACGCTTCATCCGTGAAAATCGGGTTCATAACAAAGGCAGAAAAGCACCGAATAAAATGTTTACTGAACATGACGAGCGACATATTTTGCGCAAAATAAGGGCAAACCCAAAACTCTCCGCTCCAAAATTGACGACCTGGGCAAACAATGTTGCGTGGAAACTGTTCGTCGTGTCTTGCGCCAACATGATTTTAATGGCCGTGTTGCACGCAAGAAACCATTTGTAAATCCGAAAAATAGGCTATGGAGGCTAAATTTTGCCAAGGAACACGTTTCAATGGAATCTGCATTTTGGAATTCGGTCATATTTGCCGATGAATCTAAGTTTAACCTATTTGGTTCAAATGGCATGTCGTATGTATGGCGGAAACCTAATACAGAACTAAACAAAGAAAACCTTAAGGCAACAGTGAAGCATGGAGGTGTCAGTGTCATGGTTTGGGCCTGTATGTCGGCTGCTGGCACTGGAAATTTAACTTTTATAGAAACAACCATAGACTAATTTAAGTACCTCCAGATACTTAAGGACAACTTGTTGGAGAGTGCTGAGAAGCTGGATATAAAATCAGATTTTCGATTTTACCAGGATAACGATCCCAAGCACAAATCGGGTATTGTGCAAACTTGGCTGATATATAACCGCCCACATTTGATGACACCGCCAGCACAGTCGCCAGACCTTAATGTTATAGAAAATTTATGGTCAATATTAGAAAATAACATAAGGAATCACATAATTTCAAGCAAAAATGATTTAAAAGAAGTCCTTTTGACGGAGTGGGCAAATATTTCGCCAGATATTACACAAAAACTGGTCGCTTCAATGCCTAATCGTCTTTAATCTTAATAGATAATAAAGGTTATCACACGAAATATTAAATTGGATAATTTGCAGTTTTTGCTTTGAGCTTCTGAAAAACATACGTGCCTGCATACAATAAGCTGTGAGATGAAAAAATGGTAGTTGTAATATATTGAAATGTACATTTTTGTAATAAATGAAATTTTTTTTATTAATAACTAGCTGACCCGGTCCGCGTTGCTGGCCCTAAGCAAACATTAGTGTTGTATTACCAGACGATTTAAATTGATCTTTAAACGAAATTTACGGCCTTTAAATAAAAATCCATGAAATACCTATCATAAAGTTTTTTGAATGAAAGTATGGCACATTGTTAAGAGGATAAGTGTCTATATGTGAGAGCATTAGAAAAAACGTCATCAAAATAAAATTGATTTTATTTCACGACCGCATTCTCTGGCAAAATTTCATGTCAAGCTGCATGTAAAACATCGTTCATCCCCAGTTCTGTTTCATCATTATAATATTATAAATTAAAATGTTGTTCATATACATATGTTTAATTTACATTCGATTTGAAAATACATATGGTTGTATGTATGCATATATATGCTGTGAATCTTACGAAAAAAGTGAGCGTAAAAGTGGGCGGGGCAACATTTTCTTACCGCAAAACCTAAGTTAGACCATGGCGATCATTTTAAAGAAAAACTCGTCCAAATCGGTCAAGCCGTTCTCCAGTTATGCGCTTAATAGAAAAAGTGGGCGTAAAAGTAGGCGTGGTAAATTTTTCTTTCGATGAAAACTTAAAGTTGATTAATACGAACATTTGAAAGAAAAATTAGTCCACTCGATGGAGCCGTTTTCTGATTTTAGGTAAATCGAAAAAAGTGGGCGTAAAAGTGGGCGGGGCAAAATTTTCTTTCCGTAAAAACCTAACATGGACCATAGCGATCATTTTAAAGAAAAAATCGTTCAAATCGGTCAAGCCGTTCTCAAGTTATGGATTTTGCCACGCCCCTCCGCCCCCAGGCCATTAATTTAAATAATAACTATCCTATCATCTAAGTTGGACCAAATTACATATATATGCCAATTTTCATGAATATCAGTTGACTCGTTTTTGAGTTTATTCGAAACATACACAGTGACACGGATTTTTTATATATTAAGATAAGGTAGGCCTTTTTAATGATACGAACTTCTTTTCTCAGTTGCTCTTAGTTTTTGTTTGACAGAGCTTTAAAAATAATAAAATGCAGTGCATAAAATAAGCTGTTAGCCACTGTATATCGCAAGCTTCTAAGTGTCAAATTAGTGGCTTAGAAAGATTTCCAGAATTAACTAAATACTCCAATTTAATGTAAATTTTTTGCTTACCTTTTAAATAATCATAAATACCTTCCAAGTGTATGGATTTAAGAAATTTTGAATTCCTTATCGTCGTTGTAATCATAAATGCACTCGTTCTCACATTTAAATTTTCTTCAATGAAATATGTCGAATCGAAATCATCACAGTTTACTGTATTTTTTTTTTGCTTTGCATGTCTTTGTTTCTTATTTCTTCACTAGTTTTTTATTCACTTATTAATAATTTGCAACCTTTTTTTTATTAGTTAAGTAGCTAGCAATCAGGTGGATTTGACAATAGCGTACATTAGGGTGGGTCAAATTGTAAGGATGAATAAAAAAGTGGAAAGTAGTATAGCAAAAAATAAAATCCACGGAGAATTCAAAGAAACTTTTCAGAAGAAACCGTAGATCTAAAATCAAGTTCTTTTCTGCGCAAATCCACATAAATACACTAGTGAATTAGTTTGCATTAGAAACAAATTTTAAAAATTGAATTTTTTCAACAATGTATTTAGTAATTTAAATTTTTCAGCCCTGACTCTCATGTGTATATGATAGTCAAAAAGATAGAAACAAATACAACATTATCTTAAACAACAGCCCTGAAATGAAACCAGGGGACAAGTGTCTCCAAGTCACCAGTCTTGTTGACTTTTTTGGTGACTTTTTGGCGTTATTGCCAACGAAGTGTCTACATTTTTATATTTGCCATCAATAAGAAAAAAAAAAAAATCAACAACAATTGAGAGACATAATTCCTATAAAAGTTGAAGTAATAGTGAAAAAAGACCGTAATGAATTCGTATTCGTATTAGAAGTGTAAGATAGCTTTAGTAAAATGTACTAGTGGTTCTCTGGTTCCAATGTCTACGCATGGCCCCAAAAGAACTACCTAGGCAATAGCACCAACGTCAGTAGAAGATTTCCAATGACATGCACATGTTAAATGTCTATAGTAAATAACATTGCCTACACTGATAGAAAATGAGTCATAACGCTGATATATTTTGACATCAGTACTATGACAAGTGTCTTCGTTTTTGACCCTATGACACTTTTCATCATTGGGATGTCAGCCTTAACATCACTTGGCCAAAGTGTCATCAGGATCAAAAATTGAAATTATGTCGCCAATGGAATGACACATCGGCTTCACAGTGCGATTACTCAGTAACATCGTAGAAACGACTTATTAGGCTCAATTAATTGACAGTTTGTCATTGGGATTGCCTTAAGTCAAAGTGAGAGAATATTATTATTTACTTACTCGTTACACATGTTAGTAGTATATTTATGCGGCTTCCGTATATTATTTTTGCTCCCTAGGTGATTCCAATAAGGTGGAATTTTCAAATTTCAGTTTGCTCCCAACGTTTTTGCCCATAAGGAGGAATTTGTAACTTAAAATGTGACTTTACTCTGGTCTCCTGCAGATAAACGAAGAGCTTCGCGGGATTAGCGTAGGAATAATAAAAAATTAAAAAAATATATATTTCAATGTTCCTTTTTATGAAAAAATACGTTAACATTTTTTTATTACAAACATTTTAAATTACAAATTCCTCCCAATGGGATTTAAAAATTCCTCCTTATGGGTATCACGTAGGGAGCAAAAATCATATACAGAAGCCCCATAAATATACTACTCATGTTTGTTTCACTTTTGTTGCATTCCTCCCTTTGTTTACAGAAGAACTGTCAATTACAAGACACCAGCAGCATGCGCTATCATTATAATTTAAAAAAAATAGAATATGGGAATTTTTGCTTCTTATTTTAATTTTTAAACATTAAGATAATGTTAATAATACACAAAATGTGGCATCGAATTGAAGTCACTGTAGTCATAGAAAAGATGACGTATAAAATATAACGAAATTTTATGATAAAGATCGTCATTGGATTGATGTCACTTTTTGCCTCATTGATGCCATTTGTAATAACATTGATGTCAAAATTCTGATGTTAGGGCATCATGAATATGAAGATGCATTTTTCTATCAGTGTAGGGTACAATAGGCCACTAGTACTGGTGACTGAGTCAATAGTGAATTAGAAAAGATTCACTAGATACATTTCCTTCTGGGATTTTAAAATGTACATTACAATTTTACAATTTATAAGACAAATGCCATCATTCATACAGCAACATATTATAATACACACGACGCCTCACTCACTCACACACAGACACACACACACATACACACCCACACACACTTTAAGTATGAAATATTTTCGAGCAAACAACATAATATTAAAGAGAAGAAAAAGAAAAACAGAATCGTTAACAGACAAACGCCCAAATGACACACAGAGAATACAACAAATATGTACACAAACCTTAAAATATTACATCCTCGTCTACTTACACATTCACATAAACTCATGTACTCAATTTAGCCTAACAAATATTGCATTCATAAACAAAGCACGTTGTCAGCATCAACGTAACACACATACATTCACAAGTAAACAGGGGTTTACTAAATCATAAATACTTGAATGAAAAACACTCTTCTCCCTTTTATAAAATTTTCACTCTTTCATCATTTGAAACAACATCAATGAAACGAAGGTCAACTCATGTGCTAATTTTAGAGCAGCTATTCCCCTAAGATTTGAGTTTAGAGAAATTGAAAAGGGTATTTGTGATTCAAACACCAAGAAGGTACCCGGTATTGATAAGATCAGTAACAAAATGCTTCTGAAGCTACCGAGCATAGCAAAAAAAGTTATTCTCTTAATTTTAAATGTTATTTTACGCCTTAAATGGAAGATTTCCTTAGTAAACATGCTACTAAAGCCAGGGAAGGACCTTACAAAAGTTGAGTCATACAGGCCTATTAGCTTATTATCTTATATTTCAAAACTATTCAAGCAACTAATAGGATCAAAATTAACACCGATTTTAAATGAAAATAGATGTATTCCAAACCATTTATTCGGGTTTAGAAGAAAGCACAGCACAATTGAACAAACTCATCGAATAGTAAATGTCATCAGAAAAGCCTTTGAAGAAAAAAAAAGTATTGCTCTGCACTGTTCATCGATATCTCGCAAGCTTTTGATAAAGTCTGGCATGAAGGTTTATCACATAACTTGAAGTAGAACTTGCACACACAAGCTGTTAGAAAGCTTCTTAGTTTATTGTTAAATAAGGCGATATTTTTAGTTCTCCCCCGCCAAGTCCAACAAGGCAGCCTCCTGGGGCCTCTATTGTCATAATTTATACTTCGGACATGCTAAAAAACAACTGCACCCAACATTCCCATGAAAAATACCTCGGTATACATCTAGATCGGGGCTTAACGTGGAAATGGGGTTTTCGATAAGAGCGCTACAAAAGTTTTTTTAAATAAAACAAAAACGGTTTTGGATATCAATGAAATGCTTGCAGAAGTCCAGACGCTGAACCCAATTTTGGACGGTTTTCAAGCATAAATCGGCCGATACTGCTGCAATTTCACATTCGATATTCGTACGAAGTTCAGCAATCGTCGCTGGCTTGTTGGCATAGACCAAAGACTTGACGTAGCCCCAAAGGAAATAGTCTAACGGCGTCAAATCGCACGACCGTGGCGGCCAATCGACTGGACCATTTCGTGAAATAACACGTCCTCCAAACTTGGTTTCCAATAAATTGATTGTGACATTCGCTGTGTGGCTTGTGGCGCCGTCCTGTTGGAACCACATGTCCTCCGAGTCCATATCATCCAATTGGGGCCAAAAATATTCTGTTATCATTGAACGGTAGCGATTCCCATTCACAGTAACGTACCGGTCTTAATCATCACGGAAGAAGTACGGCCCAATGACGCCGCCGGCCCATAAACCGCAAAGGTTTAAGTTTTTAGAAACACTTACAACAAATAGGAAAAAATTCAAAATAGTGTATATGCTAAAAATTTAAAAATGTTCGTCTTGACTTACAAATAAGCAGAACTTACTTAACGGAAAAGAAATAAGCTTTCTTTTGAGCAAAAAAAAAAAAAAAAAAAAAAAAAATACCCGGTTCAAAAAAAAAAAATTAAAAATTAAAAAAAATTTAAAAAAAAACAAAAAAAAATTTTCCCGAAAGCTTGAAGAAATAGCTATCTAATTTGTTTGGGACAAATTTTGCTAAACCCAATAGATAATAAGTTACATGGATGAGAAAGAACACCGGTTTGGCCAAAATGTCAAATTTTGACCCCCTCTACCTCAGAAAGTGTTTGACCGATCTTATTGACTATCCAATAGGGCTAACCTTGGTGCAAATTTCATCCAAATCGAAAGACATCGATTTCAAAAGTTGGGTCACTTGACATGAAATCCCCCATATTTGTTCACTTTTATATTTTTATTCACTTTTTTGTTTTATTAAATTTTATAAATTTGTATTGCTTTTTTCAAATATTTAGATTTTAATTAAATTTTAAATTTCAACTGATTGTTTAACAAAATATAAACAAAGTTTGACATTCAGCATATCCACAAATAAATAAACATATAACAGATGACTCGAAAATGTCACCTGTATGAATTCGCCTTGATATTAACTAATCAAATTTTCTGAAAATAAATGCTGCTACATTTTCTTTCACTAAATACGAGCGACCGCTGTCAAAATTATTATCACATAATCTTTTTCTTTTATTCCTTTTTTCGCCTTTGGGTATCCCCTAAAATAAATTTTTTGAAATAATTTATTATATGGAGACAAAAATGTATGAAAGTCAAATTTATATTTGCAAAATTGGATTATTCTAAAGAAAACTTCACGGTATGCGTTCATTGACGGCCAATATAAAAAAAACTAGTTCAAAAAGTGGAAAAGGGATACAAAAAAATTCAAATTGATGAAATTGGGCAAAGAAAAGGGCGAGGCATTCAAAAAAGGGGCAAAATGCAATTTTAGTCGCATAACGGTAACGCTGAGTGTGGTCCAACCAGGCTAAACTCGAGACGTAGACTGTAGTCCATAAATAATTTGCTTATTATTATTTCTTTTTTTTGTACAAATTTCAGTTAAAATATTTGTCAAATTCCAGATCCTTTTTTAACAGCCATCAAAAACAACAATATTTATTGACCCCTCTTTGTTTATTTTAAAATTTTTATTTTATACATACATACATACATATGTATGTATGTATAACGCTCAGTTCGGCCTCGTACACAATAGGCAGCAACATTTTTAAAATAGAGCAACCATTTTTTTCGTAACCACACACATTTTCCATTAAGAAATCGTTTGCAAATTATGGCCATAACAATTTTAGGAATTTATTATTGTTTTTTAAAACATTTTGTTGAAATTTTCATTTAAAATTAAATAAAATTATTATAAACGTCATATATATTTTCATACAAATTGTTGCTGAAGTAGAAGTAGACTCAAATTTTTAAAAAAAAATTATTTACATTTTTGTTTGAAAAATGAAAGGAAAATATATCAAATACTTTGGGAAGAAATAACATAGAAGAAAAAACAAAATTGTTGCTAGCATTGTGTACGAGGCTTTATGTTTCAATCAGTCAAATGCCAATGTAACAACAAAAAACAACAAAATTCCAAAAAAAAAAAAAAAAAAAAAAAAAAAAATTCATGTCTTGTAGCTTGCCAGCTTCAGCTCAAGAATGAATAAGACCAAGGCGAATTCATTTCTCGGGTGGTGTTGAAAGCACAGCTGTGCTACTTTATTTCTTACTTAAGGCCGGTATTCACTATCCTATATAATCGTACGATTCATTCACCCAAAAATCTGACGAAATTCTATCCGACATAAAAAAAATTCTGCAAAATCTGCTGTCAAATCCACACTATTCCACAAAAAAGATGCAAACTCAAATGACTCAGCTACTTTACAAAGAAATTCAACTCTGATCGCATAGAATCTATCATTTCATGAAAGTTTTCATAAACTTTTGCAAGTCGGACAGACTTGTCAGAAAAATCTGTTGCTCAATTCATTTTTAAGCCACACTGTCAAACATTATGAGCACACACGATTTTTTGACATATCGTGCGACTAAATAGGAAAGTGAATACCGGCCTTTAAGGCCGTGTCAGATACAACTTTGTCGCTTTGCGTGACGTTTCTACCTTCGGCAGAAAAACGCAAAGCAAAAGGTGTATGCCACAATAAAAACTTTGACAACACTCACGCATTGTTTGTTTACTTATAAAAGCGGTTGGTAATTTGTACATTTAATTATTTGTTACAAAAATAAAAGTTAAAAATTTAATTGGACGGAATTTGGAAATTGAATTTGGCAAAAAAAAATTAAAAAAAAAGAAAATTATACTAGCCAATTGTCAAAGGCTAACTTTTTGCTTCGCTCCGCTTGGAAAGTACTTTATGTGACATGTTTCGTATAAGTACGTATATTTTATCTTAGATGTCAAAGCGAATCGGTAAAGCAACGCGAAGCGAAAGTTTTATCTGACATGGCCTTTAGAGAGAGAAAAGTCAAAAGTTGCCTGTGTTTTTGACATATCGATCAACGAAAGCAACAATAAAATACATTGATGTGTTTTTCGTGTTGTTACTTGTTGTAGTATCGACACCACCGTATACATGAATTCGCCTTGAATAAGAGAATAAAAAAATAGGAATTTTAAAAATGCCATTTGTTGAGTCCCATGTAGTGCTGCCACTTTGTGGGTAAATACCCAAATAAGGTGTTATTTTTACTGTCGTGGAAAAAAAATTATCCAGAAATGTTCACCAATTAAAGCATTAATCAAAAATAAAATCAGTTTTAATTAAAAATGTAATCAAGTGAACGTTTAATCAAGTGAATTTAACTTTTAATTGATAATATAAATTTTTTTACTGGTACATATTTAATTATTTTTTTTATAATTAAAATCACAAAGTTTTTAATTGAAATCAATTTTTATTATTTTTTTCTGTGTGGGTAATTTTTTATAGCCGTAGATCAGGGTTTATTTAAAATTTTCTCGTTTTCAAACAAATATACAAAGATTTATGGCAAAGATATGATTTCAATGAAACAATGTAGGCCATTTAAAATATTGATGATCCAAAACATGCACAATCATCTCAACTTAAGCTGCAGCTTCTTGTTATAAAAATATTTGTAGATGGACTCTTACCCAGAAAAAATAAAAATTGATTTTAATTAAAAAATTTGTGGTATTAACTAAAAAAATTAATTAAAGTACAGAGGCTAATAGTATCAATTAAACGTTTAATACACTTGATTAAACGTTTAATTCACTTGATTATTTTTTTTTAATTAAAGCTGATTTTATTTTTGACAAATGCTTTAACTGAAGAAAAATTTGCGAGCATTTTTTCTGTGTACCTTTCCCTAAATATGAGCATCATGGGGACTTAGAGTCTAAAGGTTATTAGAAGAAGTTATTCAAACTTAAAAAATTACCGGGGGAAAATATGTTTCCAATATTCAAACAAGTAATACATTTTATTTTTATATTACCACTTTCAAATACTTTTGTTGGGAGAATATTTAACGCCCTTAACAGTTGGAAAACGGATTTTTGTTGTCTGAAGACATTACATGGTTTTTTTTTTTACTAAATAAAATTTGTAAGTAGTAGATACGTTCTTAAATTTATCCATGCCTCAAGAACTGGCACAGTCTAATTGATTGTTATAACATCATACAAATCATTAAGTCGCCTTTAGGGTACGAGAATGGACGACGGATTTTCAAAGTAAGCTTGGGTAATTTGGTAATGTTGTTCAAGCATGAATCTATTAATGGTGATATTCCAGATCATAATGATCATAAACGTTAAAAAGTGAGAGCTATATGACAGTTCGTTTGACAGCTTAGCCTTGAACATTTTGAACTCTCCATAGATATTTCAAAAAAAAGTTAAAGCGAAAATAAACTTTGATATAAATATCATCATATATATACTAAGAATATTTCTTCCACAAAAAAAAAAAAAAAAAAAAAAACTCAATCCCAACAAAAACTGATGCATCCTCGGAAGCAGTAATGAAAGGGAGAATCCACAGTGAAGCGCTTACACTTCTGTGAAATATTATAGGGTTTATGTTTGGAATTCCTCACGTAGAAATTCTGCTTTAGAGATCTGTGTCCATGTTCTGTAACTCCCGCGTCGAGAAACTTTTCGATTGAAACTGAGAAATTAAACAAAAATGCCATAAATTTAAACAAACAGCTGTTTTTCTCACTTATCTGCGTCTGTAACAGCTGTCTCGTAAGGAAATTACTCGCCAAAATACTGAAAAAGTGTGTCTGTAAAATTTTTGTAAGAAAGTTCCCGCTTTGAACTGTCAAATAAACTCACGCATAAAAACGGGGTGAGAAAAACATGAACACTAAAAAAGAAATTAAAAAATGCGAAATGCAATGAATATGAACACGGAAGAGATAAGTATTTTGTTCTTGGCAGATTTTTTCATTGTTTAATTATTTTTCTTTTAACATTTTTGAAAAATATACGAATGTTTTCAAAGCAATTTTGTATTCAACAAACATTAAAGTCGCACTTTACATTTTTTTGGTACAGCCGTCGTTGAAAACTTTTAAATTTTAGTGTCTATTTTGGTCGCCTTCAACGATTGTTTGACTGGCATTCTCAACATCTCCAATTTCATACCGGCTTCGAGTGAAATATTATGACATTTAAAACGTAACGACGTAATCTCTTTTGATAGTTTTCGACATGAGTTACAGATACTGTTGCCAACGGATTTCCAAAGAATATCGCTAAAACAGAATGAAAAAAAAGCTAGAAAATAGCTAAATTTTTAACTTATTAAAAAAATTTAGCGATATTTCGCTAAAAATAATTTTTTGCAAAGAACTTTTTCGAAATATTTAAAAATTTAGCGACAAATCGCCTTTTTGCAAATAAAATCAGTAACTTATGTTGAGTTTTATAATATTATGAATGAAACAATTTGCTAATACATCATCAAATGCTATTTTTAAGATCAAATTTCAGGAAGCATGTAGAACATACAATCATATATACATACATACAAACATACATAGGTAAATAAAAAACTAAGATCAAATTTTAATAATCATTTCAAATACACCCTCTAAGAGCCACTTTTTGGGTTAGAGATTAGAGATTAAATTAACTTTAATCTCCGTATTAACTTTTTGAGTTGTATTTTTTAAACTTTTTTTGCTAGTTTAAGCGGCCAATGGTGGTGGTTTAAAATATGTATATATTGTTATTTCTTTATTTATTCTCTTAAACTTTTTCTTTAGTAATTCTTTAAACACTTGTAGCTTGTAAACAATATTGAATTCGGGCATTTTCTTCTTCTTCTTTGAAAACATCCATGTTGTTTTGATAAAAAATTTGACATTTGCACAAAAATGTTGCCATTTATTTGTTTTCAGTATGGTAGCACTACATGGTTTAAGCCACCACCCAAAAATATCAAATTCAATTAATGCTAGTCAAACTTAATTCTCAGATTAGCTAATTATAGAATAAGATTAAGTTTAATCTCAAACCCAAAAAGTGGCTCTGAGTCTAACGTAATCAATAAAAAAAAAAAAGATTTGCTAGGATTTCGATGACGAAGTTATGCTAAATTTTATTTAAAACTTATAAAAATTATCATAATCGTCATTTAGAACTTCATATAAATTTGTACTGTAGTCGCAGAAAGTAGTTAACAAGTTTTTCACTTCTTTAACACAACTTCAGGTACATTTTTGTACTTGAAATTAATGTAATTTATATGAAACACCTTGGAAAGATATGAGACATATGGAAAACGAAATGGCTGCTTCCATTGTGAATCAGGCCTAAAAGTCAATATATTTTTTTTAGAAATTAGAACTGGACATAAGAATTAGATAACAAGATAACAAATTTATATTATTCACACAAGCACGTTTCATGCTTTTTTATATGTTTGTGCAACAGTTTGTGTGGTTTATTTGGTCCTTTTGTTTATATCAAAGCAACTTTTTAACAAAAGTGTCAAAAAATTTATTAAAAACGAACCAACCCATAATAAAAAATCGCTAGATTTCCCGCTAATAGCTAAAACACAATATTTTCCGCAAAGTTTGACAAAAAATCGCTACATTTGACGAGAAAATAGCTAAATTGGCAAAAGTGGTTACAGACACAGTTATTTCTCCCTTTTCGAGAAACGATGGAATATTTTTTTACAGAACATGGATACCGAAATATGTTTAATGACATGATAACGTGAATAAAGTAAGTGAAAAAAATTAAGCACCAAATGCATATCAAACTCATAGAATCAAGCAAACAATTTGTTGATTTTTCACCTATTACCAAAAAAATTATATTGATTACTAAAAATTTTAAAATTTTGAAAAAATATTTTCAATAAATGATATTTTTAATTTTAATTAAAAGAGTGATAAAAAAACTTTGCCATTTCAAACAATGTGTTAATTTATTTAAATAAATATTGACAATTCCCAACAACAATTCTACACGTTTAAATTATTTTATTTTAAACGAAAAAAGTTAATAAAGATTTTTTGTTATTTAATTAAAATTTTAATTGAAAATTTATTTCAAAACAACTAAAATGTTAATTAAATCAAAATTAAATTTTTAATTTTCTTTCAACAAAAAAAATAATTGATTCAATTATCACATTAATTAAATTTAAATACTTTTTAAAGTATTTTTTTAATTGATAAAACACTTTTTTCTGTGTATTGATTACTAAAAATTGTAAAACTTGAAAAATTGTGAATATACTTTTTCTATAAATGATATTTTTAAAAAATGATCAAAAAAAACTCTGCCGTTTCAAATAATGTTTTAATTGATTTAATTAAATAAACTCCACGTTTTGAAATTCCCAACAACAATTCTACAAGTTTTAATTATTTTAAATTTGCATGTGCCCGCAAATAAAAAACTGCTGTATTTTAAGCAGAGTTCCGAAAAATTCATATTTGATCGCTCATATTTAACCATTCATGAATTTTTTCATGAATGAGGAAATTAAAACGTGTAATTTTTTTCACAACCATGAATGAATTGTGAATTTTTTTGCCAATTCATTCATGAGCGTGAGGAAAAATAAATTTTTGCCTTTCCTCAGTCATGAAAAATGAGGAAACAAAAAATTTTCTTAACGCTCCTCACCAGTAATGTTGTTGTTGCTCGACAGTTTGCATGACCACAGCACGAAATGTCTTTGTGTGTATTTTGTTTTTGTTAAAGGCAACGAGCCAAAGTGTGTGTTGAATTTTTAGTAGGCAAATATTATTTAAAAAAAAAAAAACTAAAAAACTGCACATATCGTCATCTTAAATGCAGAATAATATAACATCACAGTTTTCAGGAGAAGCAAAAAACGTTGTAAAATGGAAATTACTTGAGATATTAGAGTAATATTTAATATTTAGAATAAAAATGCGATAACCAGTTTTTTTTTTTTTGATAAAAAAATATTATTTTTACTGTTATTTATTTAGTTATGTGTGTTACGTTATTTTAATTTGTAATTCTCTGAAGCAAAACGACGAATCATCAACGAAAGTATGATAGTATTAAGTTAAACAATCATTTAAAACATTAAATAATAAAAAAATTTCTGTTAAGTTACAGGTATAATAGAATATAAAGATAATGTACATGGCTATAAATACAAAACTGCGTTTAAACAATAAATTTAAATATCGTTAAATGCACATATAAAAATGATAATCACACAATTAATATGCAGCATCATTAGGATTGCGTTGACATGGTGAAATAAGTTTGCTTTTCTGATGCAGTGCAGGAAGTACTGCATTTGAGAACGTAGAGATGTTATATTATTAGAGATATTATTATGACATATTATTTATAGTTTTTTATTTCTAATTAGAAGTGGATTAAACTAAAAAAAAGTACTTCATTAAATTTAAATTAATTTTAAAAATCCAACTTTTCCATTTTAACTAACGTGTATTTTGATGTCCTTATAATGAATTCAATTGAATTTTTCTTTACAATAACCAAGTTTTGTAAAAAATTTGGCTCATATACATACATATATGCATATTTGTCTCCATATAAGGAATTACTTCGAAAAAACTTCTGCAAGAAGTAAATTTTAATTAGTTAATTTCTGAAATATTTAAATAAGAAGAATGAAAGAGTTTTTCAATTAAAAGTAGTATTGATATCAGCCCGCGTATTCAGTGAAAGAAAATGTTGTATAAAGAAGCTCTTATCCTAAAAAAAATTACTATTAGTATTTAATAAAGCCGTAAAAGGTTAAAAACAAAATTTAGCTAAAAAATTTATATTCCAGGACTTGCTAAGAAATGCTATTATTCTAAAGATGTAGAAGACAAGTAATTTATTATTTAACACAAAAGGCTTTATAACAGTCTTTTTGAGGATATTGATGAAGGGCGGCTTGGAAGAATGCAATCCTAACAAAAATACCAGATTATTGTATTATAAACTTTCTATATTAATAATGAAGATATATTCTGATCCAATAGCAACAGATTCATTATAGAAAAATATTGTGCAGTTTTATCACTTATTCCACTAACACGTTCAGAGTATGAAACAGAAAACCTATTTTATCATTATATCAAATACTCTGCTAATTTTTTTTTAATTAAGATTATTCATTATGTTTTTTAAGGATATTATTTACTTAATGATAAGCCATTTTTGATTTTGTTAATAGCTTGGATATTTTTTAAGGTGGAAGTTTAAAATTTTTTTTTAAATATTTAATGTGAATCGTAATCAATAAACAGGCTATTTCAAAATTTTCAATGATACATTGCTTTGCATTTTAGCAAACGATATTTATACTGTTGTAAAAAATTCTTTGATGCTTTTAAAAGGGAACGTTTTTTTCTTAAGCAGACATAAAGGCAAAACTCATTGAAAAAAAAAAATTCCAAGTACTCAATACGTGTTGTTGTTGTAATACAGTTTTGGTTTTTCCAACCAAAACGGTTGTTCGTTGATAACATTTTTCTTAAGTAGGTAACAAATATTTAAAATTAAAGTAAAAAAGGCTTGTTTTGCTAAAAATTATGTGTAAAAGCAAATGTGACAGCAGGTACAATCAAACTTCCCTATAATATATCTGCATGGGACCATAAAATCACTTCATTTACGTTAAAAAAGCAACAATTTAACAACTTTGGTTTTTGTTCAAATGTATTTTACTTGTAGATTTGTAATTTGTAGTTTTGAGAAACAGCGCCCAGGTTTCTATACTTGCTCATGGAGTTTTTTTTCAATAAGTTTTGCCTTTATGTCTGCTTAAGAAAAGGACCGACCCTTTTTAAAGCATCAAAGAATTTTTTACAACAGTATAAATATCGTTTGCTAAAATGCAAAGCAATGTATCATTGAAAATTTTGAAATAGACTGTTTATTGACTACGATTCACGTTAAATATTTAAAAAAATTTTTAAACTTCCACCTTTAAAAACACAATGAATAATCTTAATTAAAAAAAAATTAGCAGAGTATTTGATATATTTTTACGAACTCATTCTTTTTTTTACGTCAAAAATGGGTATTCTGTTTCATATTTTGAACGTGTTAGTGGAGTAAGTGATCAAACTGCACATTATTCCATAAGCAAAAAGAAAAACAGTGCTGTAAAATTAATATAAACCGAATCCATATGAATATATATATGTATATGTATTGAAAAACCTATATTAAGTATGACTATTAGCTTCTTCTACATTGGACTGTTAGAAATTTCACAGCTTAACCCATTGCACTCCCATACGCTTTGAATTTCCAAGAATAAATAGTACCATCTGCAGGTCCTTAGTTTTTTGCTGTCTGCTGGAAGACTGCCATTATTTTTATTATATGATTTTTCCATCATTTATTTCGTTTTCCAACCTTATGAGTTTATATATGTACATATATAGTTTTTAATAAATGTTAATACAGTCGAATTTGCCTATAATGAATCTGTTGCTATTGGATCAGAATATATCTTCATTATTAATATAGAAAGTTTATAATACAATAGAAATATTTTGACCAAGTTTATTTAAAATAATCTGGTATTTTTGTTAGGACTGCATTCTTCCAAGCCGCCCTTCATCAATATCCTCAAAAAGACTGTTATAAAGCCTTTGGTTTTAAATAATAAATTACTTGTCTTCTACATCTTTAGAATAATAGCATTTCTTATCAAGTGCTGGAATATAAATTGTTTAGCTTAATTTTGTGTTGCTCCTTTTACGTCTTTATTAAATACTAATAGTATTTTTTTTTAGGATAAGAGCTTCTTTATACAACATTTTCTTTCACTGAATACGCGGGCTGATATCAATACTACTTTTAATTGAAAAACTCTTTCATTCTTCTTATTTAAATTTTTAAGAAATTAACTAATTAAAATTTACTTCTTGCAGAAGTTTTTTCAAAATAATTCCTTATATGGAGACAAATATGCATATATGTATGTATATGAGTCAAATTTTTTACAAAACTTGGTTATTGTAAAAAAAATTCAATTGAGAAAATTCATTATAAGGACATCAAAATACACGTTAGTTATAATGGAAAAGTTGGATTTTTAAAATTAATTTAAATTTAATGAAGTACATACTTTTTTTTAGTTTAATCCACTTCTAATTAGAAATAAAAAACTATAAATAATATGTCATAATAATATCTCTAATAATATAACATCTCTACGTTCTCAAATGCAGTACTGCCTGCACTGCATCAGAAAAGCAAACTTATTTCACCTAGTCAACGCATTCCTAATGATGCTGCATATTATTTGTGTGATTATCATTTTTATATGTGCATTTAACCATATTTAAATTTATTGTTTAAACGCAGTATTATATTTATAGCCATGTACATTATCTTTATATTCTATTATGTTTTAAATGATTGTTTAACTTAATACTATCATACTTTCGTTGATAATTCGTCGTTTTGCTTCAGAGAATTACAAATTAAAATAACGTAACACACATAACTAAATAAATTCTAAATATTTAATATTATTCTAATATCTCATATAATTTCCATTTTACATCGTTTTTTGCTTCTCATGTATACTTATGAAATTTGATGTTACAATATTCTGCATTTAAGTTGACGATATGTGCAGTTCTCTTAGTTTTTTTTTATTTCAATAATATTTGCCTTCAAAAGAAAAACAACACACACATTTTGGTTCACTAGTCAAGAAATAATTTTACAAAAAAAATAGACACAGACTAAACGTGCTGCCCGGCGGGGAAAATTGCAAGCGAATTACTTTTAAGGCCTTTAAGAATGTTTACAATTGAATTTTTAGTAATCTTTTACTTATTCCACTCTGCCTTTTTTGAAAAGGTCTTTTAGAAAGGTTTTTATTTAATATTTTACAAATTCAAATTTTCTATTCTATGATAAGGCCTGTCGCAGTCGTTTTATTAGTAGTTATGTTAGAACGTGTTGCAAGTTTAGTTATTAATTTACTCACTTCGTATTATTAGCCACAACAATTAAACTTGGATAAAGCTTTATTCTGAAATCTTTTTAGAACCCCTTCCAGAAGAGTTTAACATATATGCAAAAGTGCAAGGTGTTGGTCTCCAATGACACACCTTGCTAATTGGTAATAAAGTTGGAATGCGGCTGGGAGATCTTATGTCTGCAAAAAGGCCTTCTATAAGGCCTCTTTACTACTTGATTTTCCCGCTGGAAATGGTTGGGAAAATCGCATTTTTTTTCCTTGTGAAGAATTTTAACGTGAATTTTTTCAAATTTTTCATATCTGAAAAATCACATATGAATTTTTTGTTTTTGCTCACTCCTCATGAGCGAGGAAAATCAAAATAGTTTTTTTCCTCACCCTCATGAGGATGAATTTCCAGAAAAATTTTTAAATTTTCATGAGCGAGCGTTTCGGTACTCTGATTTTAAGCAATTTGTTTTTTTCTTTCTATCTTCTCACAACTACAATTCGTGTTGGAAAAAAAACCAGCCAATTGAAGGGGAATGCAACGCCTATCCAATAGGTCTGCTTACCGCTACAACAATACAACAGTACAAAAAACAACAGGCATTTTGTTTGTGTAAATTTCTTCACGGTTGTCAAAATCTTGCTACTACATAGGGAAAACAAAAGGAAAAATGTGTTTTGTATGTATGTATGTGTGGCAAAAAACAAAAAACGTAAACAAAAATATATGTACATGTATAAGCAAAATGTAAACCACTTTTGACATCGTTGAGAAATAAACCAAATAAACATCTGGGGGGTTACTCTCTATTGCGATGCGAAAGGAAATTGTAGCAAATCTAGTGATTGGTACTCTTTAATGCGTTTGCGCATTTGTCTTTCGCATCTTTTTTCTTTTCGCAAATCATAATAATTTCTTTAATTTAATCTTTCCAATTTCACTTTACATATTTTACATATTTTGCCATTTCATAGCTGGAAATCTTCGTTATCTTTGATTTTTATTGCCAGTATTGCTTAATTTTCAAAAGTGATAGATAGAGTGGCTGTGGGAAAAATCGCCCAAAGAAAAATGGCCCAAAAAAAGAAATGAAAAATCGCCCAAAAAAATTCCATGTAAAATTGGGCCTAAATTCATATGAAAAGTGACCTAAAATTTTTGGGCTATTTTTCGTTATTGTTGGGTGATTTTTCGTTTTTTAAATGTTGTATGAAAAATGGCCCATTTTTTATTTTCTCCTCTATGGTATAACAAACACCGGCTTCGCTTACTAAAGCTTCTCTGCACTGACGTCCTTCGGCCGGGCGCAAGGATTTTCTCCTCTATGGTATAACAAATACCGGCTTCGCTAACTAAAGCTTCTCTGCACAGCCGGCCTTTGGCTGGGCGCAAGGATTTTCTCCTCTATGGTATAACAAACACCGGCTTCGCTAAGTAAAGCTTCTAAAATCTGCCTTGTTTCCAAATGAAAGCCGACTATGCAGAGAAGCTTTAGTTAGCGCAGTGTCCATGGACACTATGACACTTTTTGGAGTGTCATAACGTCCATGGACACTATGACACTGGACGTTATAACATGCCACCGGGAAAAAATTCGTTTTTGCTTTTTGGGTCATTTTTCATTTTTTTTTTGGGCCCTTTTTCGTTTCTTTTGGGCAAAATTTCATTTATAACTTTTTGGGTCATTTTTCATGTTCTGTTGGGCAATTCTTCATTTGGGCGATTTTTCATTTCTTTTTTTGGGCCATTTTTCTTTGGGCGATTTTTCCTACAGCCAGATAGAGTACCAATTTGGCTTTTAGCTTTCGCATCGCAATAGAGAGTAGCCTCCCTGGCTCATTGCGCAGACCTAGGGGATAGACCTTGGGGGAATGTAAAGGCCCAACCATAATGTGCTTAAGTTGGCTACAGCAAATGTGCGAATACATGTAAATCATATAAGGCAAACCATACTGAACTTAAGGATACGTTTTGTTAAGTTTTATGAAATTGTCATTTGCTTAAGCAAAATGCGAAATTGATCGCACATTCCGTACGGAATCAAAAGTTTTTTTATTTTGTTTTTGTTTTTTTAAATACATTTGAGGAACTTTTTGTAAATTTTTGACAGTAGGTTAAGCTAGGCTATGCATATTATGTTTGGGCCTTAAGAAAGAAAAATTCACTGTTTATTGTTGCGACTTTGTTGAAGCTTTGATATTGTTACAAGTAGGACCTGAGTGTTTAAAATTCTTATTCACTTTATGGTCTTACTTGTATAATATTTTTAGCTTTTCTAAAGTATTTGGAAAAAGTTTCCTGACGAGCTGGCCTAAGCAACCAGCGAAATGCGCATAGAAACTAGCTTTCCCACAACAATAAATTTCAGTGTTTTTAATCATAAATGAAGATTGGGAGTATTAGCACATCATTAATAAATGAATTAATTAATAATAATTATTTTATTTTTAACGAAAAACTCAACTAAGATTTTTTGTTATTTAATTAACATTTTAATTAAAAATTTATTTCAAAGCAACAAAAATGTTAATTAAATCAAAACTATATTTTTAATTTTCTTTCAGCTGAAAAAATAATTGATGCAATTATCACATAAATTAAACTGAAATACTTCTTAAACAATTTTTTTTAATTGATAAACAACTACTGATAATTTTTTTATGTGCTTAACTTTAACCCATTATATTAAATTGTTATAAAATTTAGTCAAAATTGTTTATCAATCGAATAAATGACTTTGCTGTTTCAATGAAGCAGTAGAAAATGTGATCTTAGAAAACGAATAAACAGCGATTCTCTTCTAGTATTTAGCACTGCATGTAAAAATGGTAGGATTGTATCTTACAGCAGTAGAGTAAAGCAGTATTTGTTTAGAAGCAAAAAAGGAAGTGGCTGGTATACAGAAAAAAATTTAAAATTGATTTCAATTAAAAAATTTGTTATATTAATTAAAAACTTTATTAAATTTGCACTAGTAAACATATTAATAGTATTAATTACGCGTTTAATTTACACGATTAAAAGTTTAATTTTCACGGTTAAACGTTTAATTCACTTGATTAAACGTGTAATTCCCTTGATTAAATTTTTAATTAAAACTGATTTTATTTTTAATTAATGCTTTAAATGGTGAAAAACTTTGGAGAATTTTTTTTTTGCTTCCAAATCTTAAACACTTTTGCTGGGTTATTTTAAGTGTTTTGTTTTATGTTGATGTTATTTTTGTTATTAAAGGGTGATTCATCGTGAGGTTTGATTTTTAATATGCTTAATTTACAGATCATATGTGACTCATATCAAGATTCTTTGTCAATTTTTTTCAGCAGCGTTTGGTAAGTCATCATGGAAAGTTATCAACGGCGTCTCCAAATGGCTCTGAATGGGCTCAGGAAAAACTCTGAAAATCCGGCGTTTTATCGTGAAATTTTGTTCAGTGATGAAGCAGATTTCTAGCTCAATGGATACGTTAATAAACAAAATTGCCGAATTCGGGCCAGAAGAGTACCAAGAGCTACCATTACATCCATTAAATACAACGGTATGTTGGTCGAATCTTTGGTCCATATTTCTTCAAAAATGAGTAAAATCAGAATGTTAGCGTCAATGTTATTGCACCATGTTAACGGACTGTGTGATTCCGGCAATTAAAGCGCATGGTCTCGGTGAGCTCTGGTTTCAACAAGACGGCACTACGGGCCATACAGCGCGTGAAACAATGGCCGTGTTGAGAAATCATTTTGGTGAGCACTTAATTTCACCTTTTTCTACAGTAAATTGGCCTCCTAAATCGTGCGATATCACACCTTCCCTTGGGGAAAGGGAACTAACACTAAACTTTTCACGTGACAAGTCACTTTAATATGGCGATGTCCTACGAGGGGTTAATTGGTACATTTTTGACACTTTGTAACAGGTCACTGAATTAACCTTAATGGACACATCCAATTTCGGTTAAAATAATGCCTGTCGCAGATATTGTCACAAATGAACCATGTCAGTCTGATAGATCCCCTTCATATAAAGTAATAGAACCACCTCTCCTTTTTTTTATTATTCCTACATTAAATCATGCGAAGCTTTTCGCTTGTCTGCAGGAGACCGGAGTCTCTGGCGGGAATCGAACCCGCAACCCCGGTACTGATAGACTAGTTCACTACCAGCTAGCCTACCGGGGCACCCGGACCAACTACAATCTAAACACATTATCAGCAGTTAAGTAATAGGTCTTGTTTTCACCTATCACAATTCGTTCCTTTTAAGAGCAATTGACACAAATATCCCGCAGGGCTTAGACTGATTTCTCTGGGGATATGTAAAGTCTTAAAGCTTCAGGAATAAGCCAGCTACGATTGACGCTATGGAAGCCAACATTAATCGTGTTTTTCGCTATGTTCGAACGAGCCGCCCAAAATAAGACCTTCCGAATGGACCCCTCAGACGTAGTCATGGCCAACATTTACATGATATCATTTTCAAACTGTTAATGCCATAAATTGTTCTTTAAACCGATAATAAAAATTTTAAGTTTACTTTCAAATTTATGTTTTTTATTTTATATTATAAAGCAAACCTTAAGATGATTCACCCGATATATTTTAAATAAGAATCTAAATGTTTTTTTTTTTTTGTTAACGTTTTTTATAAAATAAAATGTTAGTTTTGGTCGACTTCCAAAACGTCAATTGCTTTGTATTAGAACAGAGCATAATGTTTCATAACGCCGCAGTACAAAATATATACAACGCAAACCCTTCCAAAAGATCACTGTTAAGTATTAGTAACGCAGTAAAACAGCAATCAGTGCCCATGTTCTGTAACTCTCGCTTCGAGAAACTTTTCGATTGAAATGCGAGAAATTAAACAAAAATGCCATAAATTGAAACAAACAACTGTTTTTCTCACTTAACTGCGTCCGCAACATTTTTAGCGAGTAAAAGCTGTCAAGTAAGGAAATTACTCGCCAATTTACAGAAAAAGTGTGTCTGTAAAAGTTTTGTGAGAAAGTTCCCGCTTTGAACTGTCAAATAAACTCACGCATAAAAACGAGGTGAGAAAAAATATGTACACAAAAAATATTTTTTAAATATGCAAAATGCAATGAATAATAACATGGAAGAGATAAGTATTTTGTTTTCGACTGATTTTTTCATTGTTTAATTATTTTGCTTTTAACATTTTTGAAAAATATGCGAATGTTTTCAAAGCACTTTTGTAATCAACAAACATTCAAGTCGCACTTTAAATTTTTTGGTATAGCCGACGGTTGTACTTTCGCCGCCGTCATTGAAAATTTTTCAATTTTAATAATTTTGGCCGCCGTCAACGATATGTGTTACTGGCGTTCTTAACGTCAGCAAGCTCACATCGGCTTCGAGTGGAATGTTATGACATTTATAACGTAACGACGTAATCTTTTTTGATAGTTTTCGATATGAGTTACAGACACACTTTTTTCTCACTTTTCGAGAAACGATGGAATATTTTGTTTCACATCTTTTCGCTGCGAGAAGTTCTTACCAAAGGTACAGAACATGGGTACTGGGCATCGGTTTTAAAATTGATGCTTTGTGACATTTAACATTTCATTTGCAAACACTACCTGCCGTATTCATAAAAAATAAAATAGATTTCAAACGTATTTTAAAACAAAATTTCCATACAAATTTTTCTTTAAACAGATTTCATATCCATTTTAGTTTTTTATGAATACGGCAGTACATGTTAATTTTTAATATTATCCATTGCATCACTTACATTTTAAAATGTTTAAATAAACAAAACACATAGTTGCATTGTTCCGGCACATTGTACATGTTCATGGTTAAAATACAGTAGTAAAGCTGTATATAAACTTTGTATTGGTACGTTTTGGAAGTCAGCCTTTATGTCCGGTGTAATTTCATTTAAATCAGGTAATCTTGCTTCATCTCAAGTGTAGTGTTGAATTTTGCTGGTGATAACACTGGTCCCATGTACTTGCAGGGCTTTAACACAGGGTCTCCACCTGAGATAATATCTGATATAATATCTGAGAGAACGTCGACAGAATGAGAGAACACATTTCTTAATATTAAACAAGGCGAACACGCATCTTATAAGATTTCATATTCGACTGACTCTTGTACAGTAAACTTGTATCGTTTTTATTATTATTATTTTTTAGTTTTTTGATTTTTTAATTTAAAATAATGGTTTTTTAAACAATTTTCACAAGGTTGGCACTATTTGCATTAATAATTTACACATTTTAATAATAGTGGCTTATTATTGTTTTATATGTGTGTATGCAGGTGTATTTTTGACAGCTCATCTTATAAGATAGTTGTTATAAGATTTCTTATAACAACTGTCTCATCAACATTTATTATAATATTAATACTAACACTATTTAAGACTCCACACGTAAGACAATACCCTCTGCGATTTAATTTGACGTTTGCTGATATAAAAATCTTAGATCTTATCTCAGGTGGAGACCCCATGTAAAGCTCACAAATTTGTGGGCATACGCACAAGTTTAGTTGTGTGTGTCTAAAAATGTCTATGTATGACTGTTTGCGTACGAATTATTCACTCTGACTTCTAATTGTATTAACACATCCTCTCCTTGTTCGTTTTCCTTAATTTGTTCATCTTGTGGGACAGATTTTGTGTGCCATTATTATTTCTATCTGTTTTGACTTCTACTCCAACTACTCAAAAAGGACGGTTTTGTTGTTGTTATTATATTGTTGTCGTTTATTTTTATTTTTTTTTACTGAAGTGGTTGTTGTCTTGAGTGATGATGTCTCTGTTTACGTAAAAAACAAAAATTATGTAACTTAATATAATTTTTTTTTTTCATTTGGACGGAGGGATTATTTCAATAATCGTACACATGATGTGTCTTAACGTGTAGTACATTTAGTATTTCAAGGGATAATATTCAAACCCATGTGGAGTTTGAAATTAAAACGATAACAAAAACAACTAATTATTTATGGATAACGTTTCAACGTGTGTGTTTTAGGCATAAGAAGAGAAAAATAAAATTAGGTCCTTATTTTATGTGCGTTTTATAATCGTTTTGAAACGTTGACAATAACACTGTACAATAATATGAATTTTTTTTTCAAAATAATGTTCTGCCAAATGATTCTTGTAGAAGCGACCAAAAAAAAAAATATATATGTGTATCGGTGTTTTAAACGTTTACATCGGAAACTCATTTCACGGCCTACTTAAAAATTCACCATTGCGTAGTAAAAAAGCGAAGAAAATCGTGTGATACTTATATTTTTGCTATATAGTGTCTTTAGCAGATTTATTCCGAATATTACAAGCAACATTTTGTTGGTATAAGTTAACCCTCTAACTCTTCTGGAAAGGGGTCTTTTTGTAATTAAAAAAACAAGCAAAAATCACCCATAAAACAGGGATGTATGTAGTTGAAATATTTTGCGAAAATATTTGCCATGAAATTCTATTATACGTCTCCCAACACATTTAAGTCGAAAATTCAACTTTAATACCAGAAATAAGCAAAAGTTTAAAAGGTGGTTTAAGGGTGAATTATATAATGGGTGATTTTTAAGAGCTATAGGAAAGTTTTTTAAAAAAAACACATAAAATTCAGAAAAATGTATGAAATCTTTATTTCAACCGATAGTACGGTCCATATAATTTAATGTTTGAAGATTATTTCATGCAAATGTTGACCGTGACTGCGCCTCAAATGGTCCATCCGCTTAGTCCAATTTTGGCATACCCTTCCCAACATTTCGGCCGGTATCTCATGAATAAATGCTTCAATGTTGTCTTCCAATGTGTCAATTGAAGCGGGCATGTGTGTATAGACATGAGCTTTAACATAGCCCCACAAAAAATAGTCTAAAGGCGTTAAATCGCAAGATCTAGGCGGCCAATTGACCGGTCCCGAACGTGAAATAAAATGTTCACCGAACTCGCCTCTCAATAAGTCCATTGTTAAGCGTGCAGTGTGGCATGTGGCACGTCTTGTTGAAACCACATGTAATGCAAGTCAAGCTCTTGCATTTTGGGCAAAAAAAAGTTGGATATCATCTCACGGTACCGCTCACCATTCACAGTTACGTTACGCCCAATTGTTGCCAACGGCGACGAATCGATAATTGATGGTCATCATTAACATTTCGCACTCTACGTAAGCGTGTTGGCGATTTAATGTCCAACAATGTTAATATGGTGCGAAATTTAGTCACAATAGCCCGAATAGCCGCTTCAGTGGGTCGATTAAACTGACCATAAAATGGAAGAAGCGCGCGATGAACTTTCTTAACAGAGCACGCATTTTGATAATAAAATTCAATAATTTGCAAGCGTTGTTCGTTTGTAAGACGATTCATGGTTAAATTATAGACCAAACTGAAGATGTTAGACAGTGAAACACAACACCAAGGCAAAGGCGAATTCATGTATACGGTGGTGTCGATACTACAACAAGTAACAACACCAAAAACACATCAATGTATTTTTTTGTTGCTTTCGTTGATCGAAATGTCAAAAACACAAGCAACTTTTGACATTTCTCTCTCTAAGTAAGAAAAAAAAGTAGCACAGCTGTGCTTTCAACACCACCTGATAAATGAATTCGCCTTGACCAAGGCGAATTCAACTACAGGTGGTGTCGATACTAAAACAATCCAAAAACAACAGAAACAACACAGGGTTTTTTGCATTGTATTGTTAGTGTTTACTGTCCAAAATGTCAACCATTCCTAACAAAACACTAACAAATCAAAACAAAGTAGCTCGAACTGTCAAAATCAGATGGCGTTTCGACACCACTTGTAGTTGAATTCGCCTTGCACAACACGAAACGTGCGTCAGCTGTTTAAACCAGTGTTGCCAAAAAGATAATAGCTAAAAAATCACTCGTTACTTATGCCAACATGGCGATAAAATATCGCGGACAAATTATGTTACAACAAAACCAAAACTTAGTAAAGCAAATGAAAAAAAAAACAAAAGTAAAAAATATTTCGCTCTAAACTCTACTCTACCGTGATACTGTGCACAACTTTTAAAATTTGAGTGAAAATCATACAAAATTTTTTAGAATTTAAAAAATGCCTAATGCTAGGAATACAACTGGGACGAACGACGAATTTCTGGCCGCGAATATTCGTCGCCAAAAATAAAACATATTGGTGTGTATGAAAATACACACAATAATAGCGTCCGGCGAAATTCGTCAGACGCGGCGCGGCGTCTTTGCAATAGATTTATTTCTATTTCATACGCCGGCGAACGACGAACAACTCAGTACCAGGTGACCATGTTTGGTTTTAGTTTAAACGTATTTTAATAATAAATAAAGCTACTTTTTACTTTAATAATTGTTTTTTTTAGTGTATAACATTTAAAATAAATACATATACAAAGTACTTTGCTATAAAAATAGTTTTTAGTTGTGTTTCTGATTATGTTTTAATTTTTAATCATATTTTTTTTTTAATATGGCCTAACTATTTCCTCTCTCTTTGCACAAACAGCAATCAACTTTCTCAATTATAAAAGCTGCTTGTTATTCGTCGTTATTGTGCTTCATACGCAGCGTTACCGTTGGTGCTACTAAAATAGCAATTTGCCACTTTTGCGACTGCTGGGATACTTTTGCTACTTTTACAAAATGCACCCAAAAGTGACACTTTTTTGTAATTCTTGCCACTTTTTTGATACTTTTTACTTAATGAAGATATACTTTTTGTACTTTCTTCTTTACTAAAACTCCCACCCAGCTTTAATGTAAGTTATACTGTTTTTGCATATATGTAAGAAAGCGTAAAGCTTTTTTTATTGTTAAGCGTGTAAAGCTTATGGATATCCTGCGAATAATTAATATTTGCACACTTGGTTTAAAAAATGTTCATGTTAACACACATCTTTAGGTGTGTCTCGGGCAAGTTCGGACAGTAAAATGAAAATTACTCTTAAAATTTGCCAAAACTACCCAACATTGCTGGAACGCAAAAAACAATTTTTGCACTTCTTCAAATACTAATGCTGCTTACTTTTCAAATTAAGATCTATTTAAGTGACTTAAGATGCTTAAAAGTCACAACATAACAAAACTAAAGCATTTGCATCATTGTCATTTTTTATATTTTGTTCTTTTATATATTACAAATTAAGAGAAATATGTATGCAATAATGTATTTACCACTTTAATTTTTTCGTTAAAACCCTACATTTTGCTTTTTAATATATTTTTTTAATAAAAACTAAACTTTTTCTTTTGCTTGTAAGTTTTCTGATTAATTTATCAGTTTCATATGTAAACAAAAACAGCTGATTGTTTATTCTTGTCCGAATTTACCCAAAGAAAAAGTTCGTGCAAATTTGTACAGGAAATGAAAAAAATTACTCTCTCGAATACTCTCTTAATTGCACGAAAATTGTTATGTGGAACGCTTTTGGGTAACTTTGTGCAAGCTCGGACTGTTTCGTTATGCATGTGGAACAGAGCTTTTATTTACTAGCAATATTTTTGACAATCGGACCACAAAAGCAGAGTTGTTTTAGAGCTGATCTCACTTAGTGAACTCGCTTTGCTTACTTTAATGCCTATACCATGATGAAATAAATACCTATACCATAATGTATGGAATACGTATGCCATGGTGTATGGAATACACTTTAAACTTATGTTTGTTTGAATCAGGGCTGTTAGATTTTTCCACCTTAGTCGCCAATTTATACACCGAAAATTGCCAAATTTAGTTTTCTTTCGATTTGTGTTAGTCATCGTCCAGACTTGCTATTTTTGTTGCAGCATTTCTTGAGTTTATTGGTGTGAGGGGTGAAAAAATTGGGGAGAGGTACTCAGTTTAATGTACTCTGCAGCTCCGTTTTTTTTTTATGTTATTCTTACATTTTTTGACTTGAAATTAACTGTAGGTGTATTTGCATTTATATATAAAATATAAAAGGTAGAAGACAATATAACACAAAAATTGCAAAACTATAATTTCGTAATCTGTGCACTCATCCAATTTCAAAGCAGAATTTTTAAAAGTTGCAGCAACAAAAATTGAAAATCTGGACGAATTAGACCAAAATCGCAAAGTTTTATTTTTATATAACACTGCTTTTACACATGAAAGAACTTACATGGAATTTCTGTATACGAATTATAAATAAAAATTTCAATAAGTTGTGAATCAAAATGTGCCAACCGATTTTCATGATTTTATTCGATAAATTATAAAAATTTAAAATTGTTGTTCTTATAATTTTTTTGAATTCGTTTTTGAAAACAATAATAAAATTAATTTTTCTTTAAAAAAATCTACCGCCACTATTTTCTAAATATATCTGAAACTGTTAAAGAAAATATAAAACACTAATGTAAAGATGGCTTAAAGGAAATATATGTATATCATTCGCTGTTAATTGTATCCAAATCGGACAAATCGTTTGAAAGTCAAGGTGAAATGTATTAGCATGATCGCCTTATTTGTCTTACGACTTTCATGATATATGTCGTTTTTTATTCGTAATATACCTGGCTCTCAGATTAATGATAATAAATGTAACATTTTTGCCCGTATAATTTTTGTATGAAAAATTGTACTAATTTTGCACAACATTTATCCCCACTCGTTTGTAAATAACTCCGAAATGGTTGAAAATAAAAAAAAAATTTGGATGACTCAAAGGAAATTTTATTCCTAATCATCTGTGAGTATTTTGATCAAAATTGGACAAATCGTTCTCAAGTTGTGATAAAATGTATTAGCATAACCGCCTTATTTCGACCGAAATATTGGTTTAGGACATAAAAAAAGCTGTACGTGATTAAACCAATTTGTAAAGAGATTTTAATTCGGCACGCTAAAATTAATTTAAATCCCATAACAAAGTGCTTGCCTCCGACATTTTTTGCCGATTAGTGTTAATATATAATGTTTTCTTTTTTGTTTGTTATCTGAAATGTTAAATAAATTAATAAAAAAATACGTGGAAAAACGTAATTTGGCATAGTTATTTTGATTTTAAAAGAGGCACCCCTTATTATTTTGATATCCCATTTTTGGTTACACTCTTTTTGTAGATATCCCCTTTTTTTGGTCATTTTTGAAAATATCCAACGGTAACGCTGTTCATACGACGAATTTACTCAGCGAACTTTTACTGAAAAATTCGTCGTGTTGGGCGAAATTCGTCGTTCGTCCCAGTTGTGTTCCTAGCATAATTGTTCCGAAAAATACGACCAGTTTTGTTACGTCTGCGGTAAACATATTATTCCTGTAGATAGAGTAAATTTCTTCAATAGCAAAGTGGAAGACATCTATAAAATTTATTTTGAATTGGAAGTTGTTCCCGATGAATTGCTGTCAAAATTGTTACAATGGCTTAATGCTTTTGTTTAAAGGTTATTAAATTTGTGTCCTTTTGCACTTCTTAACACGGTAGATGTACTATTTAATTTCTGCTTTAGGGCAACAAAATTCAATTGAATTTGGTATTCCCATGCGGTGCACAGTGTGACTTTTGTTACTTTTAGGTTGCCAAAAGTGGTAACAATCAAAACAAAGTAGTAATGGCAATGAAATTTAGCAATAATAATGATGAGATCGATATAGCATTGGACACAAAAAATGGGCGTGGTCCGCCCACTATTTTGGCCACACCCCCCCATATAAGGTGTATTTTCAAAATACCATAATTTCTAATTTAATAGTACTGATTATGGCGGAAAGAAATAAAAATAATTTTAAAATAATTTCACTAAATGTTTAGATACACACAAATACCTTCAATTAGTAATTGTTTTGAGATGATTAATATATATTTTTGAAAACAAATTTAAATTTCATATTAAAAAAAATCAATCTGGAAATAAAAATAATTACTCCGAGTTAATATCATTCCCATATTCCGGTACGGATAATAAGCCAATAACTTCTTTTGGTAATGTTCGTCGCTTTGTCTTAGTCGCTTTCCGCAAGCTGCATATCAAGGGGTCGGACGATATGAGTAATCTGTGCAACAAATCCAAATTACTTTCAATTCTAGATGTTTTTCAAAATATCGCAGAAAGGAGCAAAAAGAAGCAAAAACTTATTAACTAGATATATAAAACTTCAATCTCCATATAATCACTTAACAGAATTCTACAGAATCATGCAAGTTTTTATCTGTCGAAAAACAAACATTTTTGGAAATAACTCAATTTTTAGTGATTGCATATGTTCATTGATTAAAAATTAAAATAATAACGTTAAAGCTTCAGAAACTTACCAGTCTTTATAGAAAAGGTTCCAACTTAACTAAAGCAAAAAGACTTTTGTAAAAATATTTTTCCAAACAAAAGTAATGCCACCGCAAAGTTCAACAAAAAATGAAAACTATAAACAGATTTACTACACTTGTCACAGTGACACAAGTTTGATAACTGTTACAATTAACATATTGTTGTTTTTTTGATTTGTTTTGACTAAATATTCGTAATAGTTGTACATTTTACTCTTACATAGCATTCAATTCTTAAAATCGGAGAACATTTTTTTTTCTCTTGGCATCCTAAAAGTAACTAAAGTCACACTGTGCGGTGGCTAGGCCCAGGTGAGCATGCTGACTCCACCTGCTATATTTTTCAAAACAGTGCCGTACTAAAATTACATAGATATAGACAAAAAAACTCAATACCTTTTTGTATTATATTCTAACTATATTAACCCTTAAACCACCTTTTAAGTTTTTGCCAATTTCTGGTATTAAAGTTAAACTTTTGACTTAAGTGTGTTCTAAGACCTATAGTAGAATTTCATCGCAAATATTTAAGCAGAATATTTCAACTACATACATCTCTGTTTAAAGCAGAGCCCGGCAACACATACATCAGGGGTGTCAGCGTCATGCACAATTGTGTCAGCAAAACTCACATGTACGCTTACGCTCTTTTATTTTGCGAGCGTAAAATATAATTTTTTACTGCAAAACACTCTCATTCAGCGGGAAATATCGAAATATCGCACGGCCTGTTTTGAGGCCTCTAAACAGAAATAATATATTTATTATTTATTATCTTTGTTTATGTTTTGTTTTATTTCTGTTTTTGACATTGTACAATGATTGACAAATAATATCTACATTGTTTTGCATTTAAGCTAACGATATGTGTTTTGTTTGTGAAAAAAATCCTTTGTTGCCTTTTAAAGGGTCCCTTTTTCTTTAGTTAAAAAGACGTACCTAAATGCAGAAATTATTAAGAAAAAAATAGCCACAAGAATTTGTTGGTATTTTGTGCTTGTAAAAATATTTTTCTTTCTGTACCAATCGCGTCAATGGGTTTTTTTTTCCCTTTGAAAACACTTTTCTCAAGTAAGTAAAAATATTTAAAAAAGTCTTGTTTTCCTACAATTTATGTGCAAACCTATACGCATAAAAGCAAATGTGACAGCAGGTAAAATTTTTGGGTAAGAAGATGTGTATTATTAATGTATTAATGAAACTTTATTGTTTAACGTCCACAAACCTAAAAAATGTTTTGTTGTTTCGAAACTGCAATTTAAATTTAGAAGATATTATTGGTAAATAAAAGTATATTTTTATAGGCTAGTAAAATCTTCTCTTTTTATAATGGTGGTTAATAATTATAGAATATTTTTAAACTTAATGGGGTTATTATTTGCATTAGTATGTGCAAATGAATTTTCATTGTTGGCATTCGCAAAGATATGTTGAGCACCAAATTAAAAATTTTGGAAAGAATTGTATAAGGTTGTAAAAAGACTTCAAATATTGTCAAATGCTCAATTTTTCCAAAAAATAAGCAAAGTTTCTGCGAAATGCAGGTTCCAAATTAAATTTATTTAAATAATAACTGATTGTGTCTGTCCATAACTCAACATTTTTCGATAATTGTATTATTATTAATTACTCTAAAGTCTTCATAGCAAAATATGTATGTTAATTAGGCCTCGTAATAGGCCTCGCAACCGCAAATTCCTCCCGCTGAGAATAAAAGAGACAAGAGTATTCGCACCAATACAATCATAATTGACACCACTGACATCATGCACACTTTTTGTTTTTTGTGAGAGAATAATAACTCTCCCTCTCAGCAGCACTTAAAGAAATTTTTGTGTTATTTTGTTATTGTTAAAATCAATCTGGCTGTTAATGTAAAAACTCAAAACATAAGCGTATGTTTTATATAAAAAAGAAAACAAAAAAATCATTAATATTAAATAAATCATATTCTTCAAGAAAAATAAAAAAAAAACTATAATTTCGTTAAAACATGTTAATCTATTGAAACAAAAATAAATTCAGAAAATAAATACTTTCGTTCATAAAACTTTAACGATTCTTCAAGAAAAATAAAAACTATAATTTCATAAAAACGTGTTAATCTATTAAAACAAAAATAAATTCAGAAAATAAATACTTTCGTTCATAAAACTTTAACGATTCTTCAAGAAAAATAAAAAAAAAACTAATTTCATAAAAACGTGTTAATCAATTAAAACAAAAATAAATTCAGAAATTAATTACTTTCATAAAACTTAAACGATTCTTCAGGAAAAATTGAATGGAAAACAACCATTAAATTTAATTTATTTTGTTAAAAACTAATTTTCATTATTTGTAATAACATTTTCAAAAACTTCATCTATATCGATTTCATATGGGCAACATTTAATGCGAAGAAGATCCTCTAAATGTTCATCTGTTAAACTATGTATTTCTAAGTTTAGTTTTAATTAGCTTTAAAATTGAAAACGAGGACTCGCATATATATGTTGACCCGAACATAGAGTATAATTTACAAATTTCATTTTTAGTTGTTAAGTATATCTCTTCGTTTAAATTTTTCCAGAATTCCACCCCAGCCGTCAACGGTTTATTTAAAAACAAAACACATATCGCAAAACAATGTAGATATTATTTGAAAATTTAAAATTTTTGTTGATTAGGATTCACGTTACATATGTATGTATTTTTATATAATTTTACAAATTAAAAATGACGTATCATCAAATACATATATAATTTTTTTTAACAGCATAATGTATAATCAAACTCAAGAAAAAAATTAGCAGTTTTTAATTCTTTTTATAAGAACACATTAATATTTTTAAACACCAAAACTGGGTAATATTTTTAATAACTATAGTGGAATTAGTGATCAGATAATAATTTATATAATATAATATAAAAAAATATAATATAATAAAAAAAAATTTCGGCAAACAAGAAATCAAATTCCCATTCTGTCTTGAACATTTCTCGCAGTGTTATTCTTAAGCAAGCGTCAACAGAACCTTCTTGTTTGAATGTTCGTACGAGAATAAATGATTTTGTTTGTTTTTTACAAAGTGAGAGCGATTGTTATTGTGAGAAAAAAAAAGCACGGTGTAGTACTTTTGCCGGGCTCTGGTTTAAAGGTAATGTTTGCTTAAAAAAAAAAAAAAAATTTTTTATTAAATTCAGAAATGACCCATTTCCAGAATAGTTGGAGGGTAAATCTATACCAACAAAATGTTGCTTGCAACGTTCTGAATAAATCTACTGAAGACACCGAAGTATCACACGATTTGCTAAATTTTTTTACTACACAAGTGTGCAACTTCAGTTAGGCCGTAAAATGAGTTTCAGATGTAAACATTTAACACATGTATATCGTTTTAAGTCCCCTCTGCAAAAATCCGTTGGCAGAATATTGTTATTTTTTTTTTTGTCTGTTGGGCAGTGTAATTAATGAATATGTTATTAGAGTTTTATCTGTATTAAGGAAAGATTAAAAGGGGCAAATTCGTCAAACACGTTTTAAATTAATGGTTAAAGATGGACCTTTTTATGGCTATGGCATTTTAATAAAAGCTTAAATGATACACAAGTTGATTTCTGATAATTTTGCAGGTTATCTTCAAGCAAAAACATTGGCATCGGGAAGTTAAATCAAAATCTAGTTATTCCATATTCGTCCTCCCTCCACATATATTGTCATACTTAGGGCTAATAAATCAGAGCAAGTTAAACTCTCTTTTTGGTTTAAAATGTGTTTAAGCCAACAAATCTATAAATCAGTTAACACATAAACCATCTTTAAACGCATAAAATTGGGCGTTTAAACTACCAATACAAGCCATATGAATTTGTCAACATTTATCGTAGTGCTGCCACATGTTACTTTTCAAACTACATATAATACATGGGACACTGATTTACAACTGTTGAGTTTAAACTACATATAAATTGAAGTTTAGTTCAACTAAACCAGCGTTTCAGCACTCACTGATTTATTAGCCATTAGAAAGCCAATATTATAAATCACTAGGACCCTGTGTTTCCTGGCTGCTGGCGATTACAATGCTCAACAACTTTTTCTTAAATGAATTTAATTGTGATGACGAAAGAAGCTAAACTTACCAGTAAACACACATAAATTGCTAGAAAGCTGCTTAGTCGATCGTAAATTTATTATTAAAGAAAAGATCAAAAGATTTTGTTTGTTATGCTTAATTCCCTATTTTTATAATTGATAAAAATATTGAAATTTATTGTTGGAGGATAAGCTGCTCCTCCGCGCATTTCACTGGTTGCTTAGGCCAGATCATCAGGAAACGCTCTCCTAAATAATTTTAGAAAAGCCAAACGATTTTTCTCCTCAGCCAATTTGTGCAGGAGTCCCACAAGGAAACATCTTGGACCCGCTATTATACTTAATATATATCTCCGGCATATGAACAAACAACTCCTCCCAAACATCAACTTTTTCTAATGGTGCAGCTTCTCTAAGCGTACACAAAAACCGCTATGAAGTATCTCGATAGTTTCAGGACTATATATTACAATTGGGCAAATGGTTAAAACGAGGGCTGTCGAGTCATCAGAAAAAAGTATTACCTCCGACTCCGACTCCAAACGTTGACATTTTTTAAGTGCGACTCCAACTACGACTCACAACTCCGACTCCAACTCCTACTCTAACCTTGACGCCAAATGTATATGATACTGGTTTTTCTTTGACTTTAAATTATTTTTATACCCTCCACTACTAGTTGTGAATGAGGGTATACTAAGTTTGTCATTCCGTGTGAAACTTTTTATTATGCATCTAAGACCCCATAAAGAATATATATTTCTACTTTCTTGAGTAATTCTTAGTCGATTGAGCTATGTCCGTCTGTCTGTTCGTCTGTTGAAAACACGCTCACTTTCGAAAAATTCAAATGATAAGAACAATGTTGGTGTCAAATTGCTTCTAGTTATCCTAAGCAGTTTGGGATTGAAGTCCAGCGAAATCCGATCAGTAAGATCATAGTTATGAATCAAAATGTAGACCCACCACCCTAAAAAATTTACAATTTTTGTAACAAAAACTAACATAAAAAGATGCATAATGCACGACATGATTTAAGATTTTGCACAAACTCGCTCTATATGGCTAGGAATCATACTGTACGTCTAAAACTGTAATAAATATTGCTATAATATTAAAATGTGCTACGTCATAGTTTTATAGGACTAAAAATGACACTATAAAATTTCGAAAAGATCAGTCCATAATTTACCATAGGCCCCATATAAAGCCTACTCCCGGAAAACAGCTTAGTATGTTAAAAACGTAATAAATAATGCCATTGTAATATAATTTGGAACGTCTAAGATTTATAGGCATACAAATCACACTATTAAATTTCGTAAAGCGCAGTCCATAATATACCATATAATGTTGCTCACTCTGGGAAATTATTGAAATACGCCTAAGACCGTAGCGGATATAGATATTGTGGTAAATAATATCATGCAATTTTCCGATTATCGGTCCATATTACCCTTAGATCCTTCTTAGAGCCTCCCGAAAATCCCTTTAAACTTTAAAACAAATTTCACTACTGTATTGAAATTTGTTTCATCTAGATTTTTAATAACAGAAATCAGTCTGCAGGATTTCATGATGATTAGTCCATAATTTACCATATGGGTCTAATATAAATTCCCCTCCTGAAAATCATTTTAGTTCGGCATCAATTGTAACGAATCATGATACTTAATTCAAGTTTGTTCAAATTGCTAAAACTAAAAGCAAAAGACTGTCTGATTGTCGTCCAATTGGTTTAAAGCGGAACCAATTTTTATACTGACGTCCGTTTTTATAAAGATTAATTAATAATTTATAGCTCTCATATATTGTAGCTGTCGGTGGAGGGTATCAAAGATTCGGCACAGCCGAATATAGCAATCTGACTTGTTTTCAAGGCCGTACGTTTTAAATGGTTAAATATAGCAAGATAATGATTCTGTAAACATGTCAAGTTGATATTTTTAAAATTTTGGAGTCGGAGTTGCGAGTTTTTGTTGGTACTACGACTCCGACTCCGGTACAAAAACCTGAGGGCTAATTCTGGCAGTCGTGATCGAATAATTTTTCGATTCGCAAGCAATTTTATTCCTAATACTTTCAGTCGATACTAAACGAATCGAAATTATTTTTTCAGTATTGTGAATTATTTGTTTGAGTTTTCACAACACTGAAAATATAATTTCGATTTGACTGAAAGAAGCAGCAATAGAATTGCTTGCGAATCGAAAAAGTATTCGATCACGACGGCCAGAATTAGCCCCCTGAACTCCGACTCTTCAACTCCGACTACGACTCCGACTCCGACTCTACAGCTCTGGTTAGAACAATGGAAGAAAAAGGCCAATGACTCTTTGTTCAGAGAGTCATGTCTCCCTTTAAAAATCAATAAACAAATAATAAAGGGTGTTTTTTAGAGGTATAAAACTTTGAAATGGGATTAAACAAAGATGAATTTCTTAAATTGAAATGACATTTACTTTATTCGAAAGATAATCTTCTGGCATTATAAGTTAAATATTGACTTCTGGCATATGACCGCCATGACTCGGACGTAGTCTAATATGGAGGCCAAATGTTCGATGACTTTTTCCAACATATGTGGCCGTATATGGTCAATAACGAGGCGAATGTTATGGTCAATCGTTTCGGGCTTATCGACGTAGAATAGCGACTTCACATGTCCCCACAGAAAATAGTCTAGCGGCGTTAGATAATTATGAAGAAGGCCATAAGCACCGCGACCCAGAGGATCTTTTATGCAGCTTGTGTATATCACCATGTCAGGTTCAGGCTGCGCATAAAGCCTATCACCCTGCCCCGTGAAAGATCGTAGATTTCAGTTAGACCCATCATTAGCCCCCCGAAAAATTTCCGCCTGGAAGTCCCCAAAGCGGGACAGCAGCCGAGGAGATCTTCCGTCGTTTCGTCATCAACCTCACAAAATCTGCATATCTTGGAACCAACATTACGCATTGTATGTTGATGGTATCTGAGACCGCAATGTCCCGTAAATAGGCCGTAAATACAGGTTTTACCCGTTTACTCCTTTAAAGGGCTGAATTTCCAAAAAGTACCAGACACCAGTCCGCTTATTTTTCTAAAGAACAACGATAAGTATAAAATTTTTTTTGTATCTCTTTTAGTTTTAGAGATATAAGGTTACCGTTTTTACCCTTTTTTACCCCCTAAACATTCGAATTTCCAAAAATCCCGTCTTAGTGGATCGATTTGGGGAGAGACCAACCCCTGGTCCAAATTTCAAGTTTTTAGCTTCAGGCGTTTAGGCTGTGCGATGATGAATCAGTCAGTCAGTCAGTAACGTTACAATTTTATATATATATATATATATATATATATATACATATAATATAATTTTAACATGGCATGTCAAGTTGACTTTATTTAGTTATTTTGGCATAGAGAATTGTTTGATTTAACTATTGCAAAGAGCCCTACAAGATAACTCTTAGTAGTAACTATTTTATTGCCGACATTTTAATACCGTTATAATCGCCCTATTTGCTCTTCGTTTTCTGTTTATGCCGTACACTGCAATTTGAATACATACATTATTTGAAATACATATGTATCATTCCAGTTCATTTGATTGACAAGTGAGGTCTTTAAGCTTAGTGTTTTTTTAAACGAGAAAATAAATGGATGACAAAGCCAATAAAGAATATCAAGATGATACAGATTCATCATGTACTAACGAAGAGGATTTTTTCTGCGGATGAAGCTGAATATGTGTATGATGGTAATGAAGTTGAAGCCGTGCCAGCTAAACGACTTTGTGTATCAGAGTCGCAATAAAAGCTCTACATCATTACATAATTGAAATTAAATACGACAGGATCCTCCATAATTTAACTTTGCAGGGACACCGTCAATAAATATTCCAGAAAGTTGTGCAACACCTGCTGATTTCTTTAAGTTATTTCTAGAAGAAAACTTTTTTAAATATTTAGTTGATCAAGATTTTTGTTATGAAATTTTTTAAATTCAATAAGAAGAAATGATATTTTTTTTATTCTAGTATTTCAAGGTATGAAATTTGATGCATTCAAATGTATGACCAGTATTTAAAACTGAATTATGTTGAAATGGCTGATGAAGCGAGCCGAGCTGACTGACGCTTATTGCAAGAACCAGTGCGAGAAAACTGGTACTATACAAATTAGTACAAATAAGCGCGAACAGGTCATAGTGGATTGAATGCGAGAAAACAGCTCCTAAGCGTTTTTCAGCGCCGAAAACATTGTTTACCGAAAACATTTAAAAAAATTAATAACAAAAATTTAAGAAAAAGTAAACCAAACACGCAATCAAAAATTTAAAAAAATAATAAAAATTCAACAAAAAAATAAAAATTCAAATAAATAATAAAAATTAAATAAAATTATAACAATTATAAAAAAATTAAAAAACCCAAATGCATACAAACATACATAAAACACAAATAATAGATAAAATATCAGCGCTGATTCTCGCATCCACTATGCACACTCAAACTTGTTTCTCGCATGAAAACTTCTCGCAATAAGCGTCAGTCGGCTCAGCTCGGCAACAAGCGGCCACTCTGTACGCACCCTACACCCAGAGAAAAACTATGTTTAATATGGTTGTGGCCTCTTGATGGAGGACACATTTAACCATAATATGGTTGTCGGTGATAATAATATGGTTAAATTTAACCATAATATGTTTAAAATTTTCTTTAAAAATAGTTTTGTTGGAGGTGACCATATTTAAACAAGTTTTTTCTTTGCGTGTAACTAAAGCTGGTAAAAAATAGTGCAAACTAATTTTTCTTGCAGTTTTATTTAGTGATAGTGCAATGCTGATTTTAATCAATATTTAGTACACTACCCCCAATTATGCAATCGAATATATTTCCATGTTATTGCGATTGGTTTCTTCCAATTACACTGACATAAGATTGTTTTTGCCTTGGCAATTTAACAAAATGCTTGTAATGTAAATGTAATTAGCGTTCTGTAGTCTATTACCGAATTTTAAATTTATTTTTTTAAAAGGACTATTTTACTTTTATTTGACAGTGCTGTCAACATCCACAAATTATAAAAACAAAAAACGTTATTAATAAAAAAATTAAATATGTAACTTTTTTTTTGATCTTATAATAGATTTAATAAATATGCAACACGGCTATCTTTTGACTAAAAAAAAAAAAAATTGTGTAAATATGGCATTCGAAACGGCGGCGACTTCAACTCAAAATTTAGATTCGGCAGCGGTTTGGAAGCGACTTTGAGCTGCACGAACTGGGAGTGTGTCCATAATAATTGTGTGGTTGTCAAAAAGTTCTACGCTAATGTCAAAATTTATATTCGCCTCAACAGTGTCAAAATTTTACATTCATGAGTACTTTGCTACCGTTTCACACACACCCTAAGCCATGAATTGAGTGACAGATTTTTTTGACAAGTCTATCCGACTTGCAAATGTTTATGAAAATTTTTATAAAATGATACATTCTATGCCATCAGAGTTGCATTTTCTGGTAAAGTAGCTGAGTCATTTGAGTTTGCATCTTTGTTGTGGGATAGTGTGGCATTGACAGCAGATTTTGCAAAGATTTTTTTTATGTCGGCTAGAGTTCCGTCATATTTTCATGTGAATGAATCGTACGATTGTGGAGGATAGTACATCCAGGCCTTATGATCAGTTTAGACTAAAAGCTGTGCGAACTAGAATCTGTCTGGACAAAAGCCTGTCTGGGCTTAAATCTGTGTAGACTAGAAAATATTTGAACTAGAATCTGTATGGACTGAGAGTTTTCGTGACAAAAAGCTATCTAGACTAAAATTTTTACGGACTTAAATCTATCTGAGTAAAAACCTGTGTAGGCTTAAATCTGTCAAGGCTAGAATCGGTTTAGGCAAGAATCAGTCTCCTAGACTAGAATTTGTATCGACTAGAACCTATTCAGGCTAAAATATGCCTTGGCTAAAATCTGTCTAGACCAGAATTTTGCTATCTAACCTAGAATTTAATAAAAATATCTGTCTCTACTAAAATGTGTCTTGACAAGTAGTTCTCTAAAGTATATATTTTTCCGACTCAAATCTATTCCAGACAATCTATTTATGCCAACACAGAAAAAAGATTTTTATCAATTAAAAAAAAAAAATGGTTAAGGAAGTATTTAAATTTAATTAATACGATAATTGAATCAATTATTTTTTTAGTTAAAGGAAATTAAAAATGTAATTTTGATTTAATTAACATTTTAGTTGTTTTGAAATAAATTTTTAATTAAAATATTCATTAAATATCAAAAAAAATTAATTGATTTTTTTCCTTTAAAATTAAATAATTTAAACTTGTGAAATTGTGGTTGAAAATTGTCACTTTTTAATGAAATAAATTAAAACATTGTTTAAAATGGCAAAGTTTTTTGATAATGTTTTTAATTAAAATTAAAAAAAAATCATTGATTGAAAAAAAAATATTCACAATTTTACAATTTTTAGTAATCAATATAATCATTTTGTTAATAGGTGCAAAATCAACAACTTGTTGGCTTGATATTATGAATTTGTTATAAATTTGGCGATTACAGAAAATTTTTAATTTTTTCTGTGAATGTCTAACTAGTCTGTCTCTTCTGGTCTTATTTTTTTTTTTTTTTTATTATTCCTACACTAAATCCCGCGAAGCTTTTTGCCTGTCTGCAGGAGACCAGAGTCGCTGGCGGGAATCGAACCCGCAACCCCGGTACTGATAGACTAGTTCCATATCAGCTAGCCTAACTCTAACTCTACTTATCTGTTACTTATTTCTGTTATTGTAAGTTTATCAATTGTATAGTTTACTGTATACACAGTCTTTGGTTTGTTATGTGCTGGCTTGTCTGTGTTGTTTGTCTGAGTAGATTTTTAAAAATATTTTTTGTATTAAAAAAATTAAATAACTTTGTTTTATTACTCCTCTGACTTGTAAATGATTTGTGTGTGTGTGTTTTTTTTTTTGTATACCAAAAGTTACTTCTCTTAATTCACAGGATCTAGTGCTAATTTAGTAATGACCGACAATTGTCTGTACTGAAAATACTTTATTGGTTTCGGTATGTTTGGTTTAATGACTAGGTTGTAGAAGAAGTATTAAAATTTGTCAAGTCCCTTTGCGCCATTCGGCACAAACAGTCCATATAAAAATTTCGACATTAACATTTTAATACACAGCCAAAGTAAAACTCACATTATCGCCATCAAAATCTTTACATTCTCTTTTACCTACCGCTCTGCCCTAAACTTTTATTTTTATGTCTGCTGTTGTTTTTACTTAAAGTTCTCTAAAAGTCGTAATTAAATCAAATAAATTGGAAATAATTTATTTGTTGTATTCACACAAAATTATGCTTAAATTTATTAGATGTTTTTGATTTAATGGTAACAAAAAACAAAAAACTGTTAAAAGGAAACGGAAACATTCGTTTTGACTGCTTCATTTACAACCACTCCAAGGAAAAGTAGAAACCCTAAAATGAAAGTAAAATTAACTATTTATGTCCGAATTGGGTAAAAAATACATGAATTTTCATTTTATAAAAGTTTTTAAATTCTATATGCACTGAGTTGAAAATATTTCTTGTATGTGAGATGAATACAATGTTTAAGATTTATATCTGATAGCTTGAATTTTCAAAGTTTAACATAAAGAAAATGTATTGCTTTTTTTATATAAAATTAAAATCAAATAAAATGAATTTATTATTTTAATTAATTATATTTCAACAGCACACACACTTTTTCATATCAACGCCTAAAACAAAAGTGCAAAAGAGAATGCGTAAGAATAAAAAAAAAAAAAAAATCGTAATGAGCACATCGTTAACATATTTCTTAACGTAATACAATCGATGTGATTTTTACAGCCTTTAAATTTATTATTTTAATATTGGGTATTTAAGAATTTTAATACTGTTTTAATTTAATATTTTATTTTCTGAAAGTATGTAAAGGCAAATAAATGCTTTGTCTCTAGAATAAATTTTATTTTATTAGCATTTCAAAGTAATTTTATTTTGAAAATTAAAAAAAAATCTCATTAATATACAAATTTACATTTTGAAAGGTACGAACGAAAGCTCAATAAATTTAAAAAGAAAATAGTTAACTCTCAACAAAATTTAATTGGATATAAATATCAACATTATATTATCTCTTACTTAAAATTCTCTCTAACTCTAACTCTACTCTAACTCTACTCTAACTCTACTCTAACTCTACTCTAACTCTACTCTAACTCTACTCTAACTCTACTCTAACTCTACTCTAACTCTACTCTAACTCTACTCTAACTCTACTCTAACTCTACTCTAAGTCTACTCTAAGTCTACTCTAACTCTACTCTAACTCTACTCTAAGTCTACTCTAAGTCTACTCTAACTCTACTCTAACTCTACTCTAACTCTACTCTAACTCTACTCTAACTCTACTCTAACTCTTCTCTAACTCTACTCTAACTCTACTCTAACTCTACTCTAACTCTTCTCTAACTCTACTCTAACTCTACTCTAACTCTACTCTAACTCTACTCTAACTCTACTCTAACTCTACTCTAACTCGGCTCTAACTCTACTCTAACTCCATTCTAGCTCTACTCTAACTCTACTCTAACTCTACTCTAACTCTACTCTAACTCTACTCTAACTCTACTCTAACTCTACTCTAACTCTACTCTAACTCTACTCTAACTCTACTCTAACTCTACTCTAACTCTACTCTAACTCTACTCTAACTCTACTCTAACTCTACTCTAACTCTACTCTAACTCTACTCTAACTCTACTCTAACTCTACTCTAACTCTACTCTTACTCTACTCTAACTCTACTCTAACTCTACTCTAACTCTACTCTAACTCTACTCTAACTCTACTCTAACTCTACTCTAACTCTACTCTAACTCTACTCTAACTCTACTCTAACTCTACTCTAACTCTACTCTAACTCTACTCTAACTCTACTCTAACTCTACTCTAACTCTACTCTAACTCTACTCTAACTCTACTCTAACTCTACTCTAACTCTACTCTAACTCTACTCTAACTCTACTCTAACTCTACTCTAACTCTACTCTAACTCTACTTTAACTCTACTCTAACTCTACTCTAACTCTATTCTAACTCTACTTTTACTCTGCTCTTACTCTACTCGAACCCTACTCTAACTCTGCTCTAACTCTACTCTGACTCTACTCTAACTCTACTCTAACTATACTCCATTTCTTTTCTTAGTTTACGCATACTCTACTCTAACTGTAATTTAACTACTGCAACTGTACCTTAACCAAACTCTAACTCAACTCTGCTCTCAATGAACTCTACAAAATTCTACTCCGACTTCATCGAAAATCCTTTTTAATTCTACTCGAAATATAATTAACTATATAGTTACGTCATATAAATTTAGGAAAGTTGATTGAATTCACTTTGATTTAAATTTGTTGTAACTTAAGACAATTTGAACATAAAGAATTTTTCAATTTTACATTCAATTACGTTCAATGAAATTTTGTAATTTATAATTACTTATCTACATATAATATTATGAACCATTTATTATTTATTTATCGCCATTTTCCATTCTGAGACGTTTCCATATGTTGTATAATGTAAAATATAAAATATTGAAATATTCGTATAAAAGAAAAATCGGGTTATTCCGTTTTTCAAAGCAACAATATTGTTTTCATAGATAAGAATAAAAAAAAAAAAAAAAAAAAAAAAAGAGTAGGCAACAAAAAAAGGAAATATTATTAGAAAAAAAAATTGTTTTTTGACAAACATTGCGTGTCTGTATTAAAATGCTAATATTGCAGGATCATTAAGCAAAAAACAAAAAGTGGAGCCAGAGTTTGGGCAATGCAATATTTGTATGAGTGGTGTTACGAATATTCGTTTCACCGAATATTCGCATATTTTACGACATTCGTATTTTCATTCGCATTCGCAAAATTTAATTCGCGATTACGTTCCAAAAAAAATTATAAAAAATTAAAAAAAAAAATACGTAAAATAAAAAAAAACTATTAATTTGTAATTAAAAAAAAAACTTTCTCTTTACCAAATTGGAAAAACGTTAACTGAAAGAATATTATCTATCGGCAATAAATTGGAAAAAAATACCATTTAGGTGAGAGATATTTAAAGAAAGAGAGATGTTTGAGTTTGGCTTATTTTACAACAATGAAGAGTTGGAAACTAAATAGTTTGATATCCATTCACAGAAAAAATTATTAAATTTCTCCTATCACCAAATTTGTTCTAAATTCATAACATCAAGCAAACAAGTTGTTGATTTTGCATCTATTACCAAAATGATTATATTGATTACTAAAAATTTTAAAACTTTGAAAAAATATTTTCAATAAATGATATTTTTAATTTTAATTAAAAAAGTGATCAAAAAACTTTGAAATTTTAAACAATGTGTTAATTTATTTAAATAAATATTGACAATTCCCAACAACAATTCTACATGTTTAAATTATTTTATTTTAAACGAAAAAAGTCAATTAAGATTTTTTGTTATTTAATTAAAATTTTAATTGAAAATTTATTTCAAAACAACTAAAATGTTAATTAAATCAAAATTAAATTCTTAAATTTTTTCACCTAAAAAAATTATTGATTCAATTATCACATATATTAAATTAAAATACTTTTTAAACCATTTTTTTAATTGATAAAACACTTTTTTCTGTGTTATTAAACCAGGGCTGTGGAGTCGTCAACAAATAGTTCTAACTCCGACTCAGACTCCAACCGCTGACATTTTTTAAGTCCCAGTCCGACTGCGACTCCAACTCCGACTCCGACTCCTGCTCTTACATTAATGCTAAATGTTTATGAGCCTGGTCCTCATATGACTTTAAACTTTTTTCTAATGCAGTACCTTTTAAATACTTAAATATAGCAAAAAAAATATTCTGTAAAAATTTCAAATCGATATTTGAAATATTTCATCGCCAATTTCGAAGCATTATTATTTTGGAAAATATTAGAAAAAAATTTTTTAAAGTTTTTATGTCGAATATCTTGGAGTCGAAGTGGCAAGTTTTTGTGGGTACTTCGACTCCGACTCCGGTACAAAAACCTCAACTCCGACTCCGACTCCACAGCCCTGTATTAAACAGTGTGAAAAACAAAATTCCGCAAAATAAAGTTTAAAATAATTAAGAAGAAAAAAAAAAATTCTAAATTAAAAATGTGAAAAACCACCGTCAGGTGGCTGCAGCATTTGGGAAAATTTTTTCTCCCAAAACAACACTGAATTGCTAATTAAAAATAATTTTTTTTAACCAATTTTTTTAATTATTATTTATTAAAAAAAATTTAAACTTTGACATTCTCACATTTTTACCGATATGTGTCGTCAATAGCACTGGTTTACAGCCAAAATGTACCAAGAATGCCACATGCCTAGATAAGTTAATTGGGACCTCCTGAACACGAAAAACGCTGAATTTTTTTTTAAGTACCTTTTTTAGATAACGGTACTTTTGTGTTTTTCGGTGTGTGGTCCCACTTAAACCCTTGTGGAGCCCAGCCGAGAAGTCCGAAGAGAAAAATATTGTCGTTCCACAAAATCCTTAATAAAAACTTTATTTTTCATCCAATTTTTCAAATTACGCTTAAAATGTTAGTAATTAAATAAACTATTTGGTAAAAAAATAAAACATTCCAGATCTTTACTATAACGTAGAAAAAAACGAAATAAAAATGAAAAATTTTGAAACAAACGTAAAAAATAGGCAAATTTTGAACTTTGAGGTACCATAACTCAGCCATTTCTTATCAGATAGAAATTTGCAGCATATTGACAAAAAAGGCATTCAATTACCTTTGCAACAAAATTATCTCGATCGGACTGCTCGGCTGGGCTCCACAAGGGTTTGAGTGGGACCAAACACCGAAAAACACAAAAGTACCGTTATCTAAAAAACGGTACTTAGAAAAAAAAAATTACAGCGTTTTTCGTGTTGAGGAGGTCCCAGTTAACTTATCTAGGCATATGGTGTTCTTGGTATTTTTCCAAATTAAAAATTTGTAAAGCAGTGTAGGTGTGTTCATTTACAGAAAATTATTGCTTTTTTTCAATAATTGTTACTAGTAAGTGTTCACGCACGAAAAACTTGCAACGAGAGCGTAAAAAAAGAGCATAAAAATTCGAGAATCAAAAAAATTTGTTGAAAATTTCTGATTGTAAAATTTTTACTACCACCTGTTTTATGTTTCTGTTTACCAAAAAAAAAAAAAAAAAATAATGTTCATAATTTTTATATTAAACGCAGTGTTACCACCAGCAAAATTCAAAACTACACTTGAGATGACGCAAAAGTACCCAATACATTTCCGAACAATTTCTGTGACAAACCTGATTATGTTCTTCAAAAAAAGCATCGTTAAAATTATATTGATATCACTAATAACGAAAATATATTGTGTTGGTAATTTTGGAACATATTTATGTATATATTTACATACATTTGATTGATTTTTGGATTTTCCATGTATTTCACATCGAAATTATTTTTAAAATTGTATAATACTACCGGATATCTAACAGATATTAATATAATATATTGCAAATTGCTTTAAAAAATTATTTAAAATCATATAATAATAACTTATTTAAGTCATTATACCAAAGTATTTTTTTGTAATGTATAATTATGACTTATTTAATAAAGGGCTGCATGAATAACTTCATTCATGAACATACTGAAATGTTTATTCAATGAAGTTCGTATTCAAACAAACTTCAGACCACTGAACAAACTGTTGCTTTATTCATGCTACTAGCAAACACATTTCGTTTCATATGGCAAACACAAAGACTTTGTTCAATGAAACGACTTTTGTTTTACAGTTTTTACTCTCTCTCATTTTTTTATATAAATACTCAATAGCAATGTTGCCACTTAGTAAATTTATGTAAGTTTTTCTTTTTTGTTACTTTTACAATAATGTATGTAATTTGTAAAGCATTTCTTAAATTAAATTTAAATTTTTTTCCTAACCACTTTTTTATGTACTTCAAAGCAAAACACATTGCTAAAAATGTTTATGAAAATAAAATGAAATTTTTTTGAAGTTTTAAAATTTACATTAAAAACAATTAATTTACATTGAAAACAAAGTCAAATTTTTATTATTTTAATATTAATGTACTTCCTTATCTTGTTGCTTTTACTCTTCATGCTTACTTTTGTTTTTTTTTTATTTTTCCTAATGTTTTTCATTTCTTTCAACTGGCAATACTGACTTTAAAATAAATGTTTTATTCCATGAACTTATTCGATATTTATTCAGTGGTTGCTTTGTTTCAAAGTTGTTTGTATTCATATTCTCTTGCTTAAGTAAACAAGATCACTGCATCTTATTCGTCTCTTAAATTTCGTGTGTTTGTTGCTTCCATTTCGTAGTTATTCATTGTACTGAATACAAACGATGCAAATACAAAATTATAATGAAAGTTTCATGAACATCATTATTAAGTTTCATGCAAATGTTTATTGTTTAAGATATTATAATAAAGTTATTATTTTATATATAACTTATAATGCAAAAAGTGGCGAATAAGCTACAAAATAATGAATTCAAGAAGTCATTAAGAGTAGCATTGTAAGTTAAGTTTTTGCTGGGATATGAGCAAAAAACTACGCCAATATGTGGGCGGAATTGTACAAGTGGGCGTGGCACTTCCCAATATCCGACAAAATGTGGGCGTGTCGCAAAGTTGATTTATTTATTTATACAGAACGGTATTTATGTATTTAACTTTCTGCAATTATCGCAGAATGGGGAAGGCTAAATAAGATTCGGCATAGCCGAATTAGCACTCTGCTTTTTTTCTTAGATTTTAATTACTCAAACGCGTAGGGAAATTTTTTTCAACGTGTAGACAAAAATCGGATTTTTTTAATAGGCGTTTTTGTTCACAAAAATCTTCTGGCAACACTGCAGTAGAGTAGAGTTTGAGGTAGAGTAGAGGTAGAGTTAGAGGTAGAGTAGAGTTAGAGTATAGCCAGATCAGAGTTAGAGTAGAGTATGAATAAAGTTTTACAGTAATTAATTTATATTTTGAATAGAGTAAAAACGAAATTAAATTCATGTTAGTAGAGGGTTGGACAAAACGATTGTAGTGTACAGCTCCATGTTAACACACAAACTCTTATCGCCGGCTTTCTTATTGTCATTCTTTTTTTTATTTTCCTTACCGAATTATAAATATTTAATTTACTAAATCACCTATTCAGCTATTTTCTTTTATATTGTAAATACTCACTTTGTAAACCTTCTAGTTATTTTCTTCTTGTTCATTAACTTGAATTGACAGCGTTTAAATGGCCATGTTGGGCGATGACAACGATGATACGTCTCTTGATACCATCATCATCACCATTGAATTTTGTTTTGTTTCTTTGCTCTTGTTGATTTTTTGAAATTATTCCAATTTTATATTATTACTGGCATTTCCTTGGTATATATTGTCGTTTTGAATCATTAAAGTATAAAAAACTTATAAATGTAAATGAATCCCACTAATGGCTGTGTAGGATTTCAGATTACTATGACAATAAAAATTATGGTTCTTAAACAAAGAGAGCATAAAAAGCAAAACCATAGAATTTGTTTGAATAAAAAAAAATTAAAAGTAATTAATAAAAATAATGCCTTTAAGATGAAATCTTAATATAAAATCAGGTATATATTGAGTTGAAGGGTCTAAAGTTAAGATTTTTTTGTCTTATGTCATTGTTACCCCAAGTGTTTGTTTACTTTTTTCACTGACTGTAGTAAAACTTAAAATGTTAAATCTGCCAACAAACCACAAAACATTTGTTAGCAATTCTTTTTTATTTGTTTAAACATTTAATTTTTTCTCAATGTAAATTGTGTGGTGTCCTTCTGTCTATCCTATTTTACGTTTATCTGTCTGTCAGTTTGCCTGTCAGTTTTTCAAGTCTAATTTAATTCTGAACGTATGTTTTTATTTATGTATATGATTTTAAATTATTCATCAACCAAAAAAAAAATATTATTTATTGGGTTTAAAAAAAAAATGTATGTGCGTAAGACAGTGTTGTAAAAATTTACTTACCAGTTTACTTATTTGCATGAAAAAACTTTAAATTTTTGCTGAATAATCTTTTACACATACGTTATTTAAGACACATTCTTTTAACATTGGAAACTTTTATAAGTTATTAAAATTGACAAACTTCTGTGTGAAGAATCTAAGGGTAAAATAAGAATACAGTCAAAGTAAAGCTAAATTAGTTTTAGAGTTAGAGAAGAGCAACAAGAGTTAGAATGGAGTTATAGTAAATTAAAGAAAAAGTACACAGAAAAAATTCTCCAAAATTTAGAGTAGAGTGAGAGTAGAGTTAGAGTAGAGTTAGAGTAGAGTTAGAGTAGAGTTAGAGTAGAGTTAGAGTAGAGTCAGAGTAGAGTTAGAGTAGAGTTAGAGTAGAGTTAGAGTAGAGTTAGAGTAGAGTTAGAGTAGAGTTAGAGTAGAGTTAGAGTAGAGTTAGAGTAGAGTTAGAGTAGAGTTAGAGTAGAGTTAGAGTAGAGTTAGAGTAGAGTTAGAGTAGAGTTAGAGTAGAGTTAGAGTAGAGTTAGAGTAGAGTTAGAGTAGAGTTAGAGTAGAGTTAGAGTAGAGTTAGAGTAGAGTTAGAGTAGAGTTAGAGTAGAGTTAGAGTAGAGTTAGAGTAGAGTTAGAGTAGAGTTAGAGTAGAGTTAGAGTAGAGTTAGAGTAGAGTTAGAGTAGAGTTAGAGTAGAGTTAGAGTAGAGTTAGAGTAGAGTTAGAGTAGATTTAGAGTAGAGTTAGAGTAGAGTTAGAGTAGAGTTAGAGTACAGTTAGGGTAGAGTAAGAGTAGAGTAGAGTTAGAGTAGAGCTAGAGTAGAGTTAGAGTAGAGTTAGAGTAGAGTTAGAGTAGAGTTAGAGTAGAGTTAGAGTAGAGTTAGAGTAGAGTTAGAGTAGAGTTAGAGTAGAGTTAGAGTAGAGCTTGAGAAGTGTTAGAGTAGATTTAGAGTAAAGTTAGAGTAGATTTAGAGTAAAGTTAGAGTGAAGTTAGAGTAGATTTAGAGTAATATTAGAGTGAAGTTAGAGTAGAGTTAGAGAGTAGAGTTGGAGGATAGTAAGAATCAGTGCCGCTAGTTCGTGGGTAATTACCAGAACTGGGTGTAATTTTACTGCCTTGGGTAGAGCGTGTGTAATTAAGATTTGGTGTAAATCAGCTGTAATATGAAATTCTTTCTTTTTAATGCAGATATAAGTTTGTAAAGTAAATAAAATCTATATGTATGGGTATTTTCTGATATGAGTCTTTGTCATTGTGTTCAAATATTAACAGGACAATTAAACATAAAACTGTAGAGAATCTTATATTAAAATAGTTATACAAATCAAATGAGGATTGGATTTCGGTGATGAATTTATACCATTTTAATATTGTTTATTTTAAAATAATGCATAGCATTTTCAACCAAAATCGTTGTTTCTATTTAAGAAATTATTTATTTTGTTTAACCCTATACATATAATTTTCGTCGTAACGACAAAACCCGTTGACAAATATCGCTTTTTCGTTTTTGCACGGGCCCTGATCGCCGAATACCTCGCCAACTAACCTTGCTGAGCTCTTGCGGAGGCAACCAAATGCGGTGTTTAAGCACATAGGCCCTAATTGTGTAAAACGCAACGCAACGGCGAAAATAACATTGAAAGAAAGAACAAAATCAAAAATATTTTATAATTCTGTTGTGGCTTTCTACAGAAATTCTTATTGCGTTTTAAAATTTTCAACGACAAAAGATATGCAGCGCTTGAAATTTAAAAATTCAATATGAATTTGTGTAGTAAGCAAAAAAAAAATTTAAAATATTTTTAAGTTTGTTTTTGCTTTCAATGTAATTTTTGGCGTTGCGTTGTGTCTTACACAATTAGGCTCATAATTTCTGGAGATATGTATTACATGCTCAAAATGCCAGATTACAATTTGTATTCGGCATAAAGATGATTTCTACACCAAATTCTACGATCTCAAAAAATTATTGCTTTTTTAAAAAAAAAATGGTTTATAATAAATACAAATGTAATAAAATAGAATAAGAACTTGCTTAACGTATGTCTTAGAAATAAAAAAAAATATATTTATTTACAAACGAAAGAAAAAATATGAAACGGATGCTCCCTCTAAATTACTTGAAACAAAATCGTGTTTTACTTGACAAATCTTAGGAGGTTTTATTTTTATTGTTAAAGCAAAAAATCAAAGTTAACCAAGTTAAACAAATTTAGTGAATTACATAAAATTTTATCCTATTTATTAGAAGAAAAAATCATAAATTTTTTTTCAAGAATAAAATAATCTATATTTCCAACAGCAGTTTCCAATGGTATTCCAGTCTCGAATGTATGATTTTGATTTAAAGCATTGTGTTATCTTCAAAATTATTATTGCATTAAGTTAATTTTCCCATAAGAATATTTATAAAACATCTCTATTTTCTTTCATGTTAAAATATTTGTAAAATTATGGCATTTTTACGTTTATTTTGCACATGTGTAAAGTTATTTATTTTTAAGATTATATAAAACGTGATAAACAGTTGTAATAGACTTAAAGACACAAAAATCTATGTGGGTAGTTATTGTAAAATAACTAGACACACGTACTTATCTTTGTATATCAGCAGTAATATAGTGTAATTTAAAACTTATTATATAAAAACAGTTGCAACGACAACTTTGAGATACTGTTTCTTAAATTTTATTGATTTTGAAAAAAGGATATATGTCGACCTTTTTAAATATTGAAGCGATAGCCATGATAGTTTAAGCATTTATTATAATACTTAAATCTCATTCACTTTCTTAGTTTGAAACGATTATCTCAAATTTTGTTATTTCTATGGGAATTTATAAAATTTCAAATAATACTGGTCCTAAGATTTTTTTTTAAAATTATATTTACTTAAAAAAAAAATTATATATATCCTACTTATAGGATATTAAAAAAATATATATAAGCCATTTTGGCTAAAAGCTAGCATAAATGTATTCAAAAAATCTAACTCACCATAAAAATCAAATGTGTGTATAATGAGAAACCCTATTCGTTACTGTTCATCGTGAGCAGGGCTGTGGAGTCGGAGTCGGAGTTGAAGAGTCGGAGTTGAGGTTTTTGTACCGGAGTCGCAGTACCCAAAAAAACGCGCGACTCCAAAATTTTTCGGCATAAAAAATTCAAAAAAAATTCTAATATTTTCCAATATAAAAATTCTTCGAAATTGGCGATGCAATATTTTGCAGATCAATATGAATAAGTAGATTTTGATTTATTTTATGAGAAATAGTTGATTCAAGTACTTTACTATTTAAGTATATTTAGGTATATTTTTTATACGTGCGGGAAAAAGTCTAAACTTATACTCAGTTATTGATCTAGTTGAAAAAGATGTGTGATTTTTTAAATAATTTACTCATGCTAAAAAATGTTAATGACAGGAATTGCCAATAATTTTAATATCAGAATTTTTTAACCATCAACGCTGAAATATTTTCAACATTGTACAGAATAAGTGTTGCTATAGCGCATAAATACTTGTATGTATTAGAAAAATTGTGACGTAAAATTATTTCTCTTTTGTGTAGAAACTTCTTTATCGGCCTGCCTTTAATTCCTACCATAACACTCATGTTTTTCTTATGCACATTACGCGGGGATTCCCATAATTCGTTTAAAAAAGATGTTTCTACACAAAAGAGAAATAATTTTACGTCTCATTCATTTCGCATCACGGTTAGAGTAGGAGTCGGAGTCGGAGTCGTGAGTCGGAGTCGGAGTCGCACTTAAAAAATTTCAGCGTTTGGAGTCGGAGTCGGAGTTAGTACTTTTTCCGGAAGACTCCACAGCCCTGATCGTGAGGGTACTAGGGTATTCATTCGGTTAACCGTTTATCGGTTAACCGATTAATTACTACTGATCGGTTAATTTAAAATTGGCTATTTTCGATTAACGATCAAACCGGTTAATTGCAGTCGATTAACCGATGTAGCGAAATTTTTAATTTTTTTTAGTATTATAACACATTTTTTGCGTTTTTAATTATTTATTTCGTCTCATATACAAAAGGTATGTGTGTTTCAGAGAAAAGAAGGTGTTTAGTGATCTTCATTTTAAGTAGGTATCTGCTGTCAACCGATTTTTGTTTCACGTACTTTTTATGTGTTTACGGAATGTTCTGGAAATCGAAATCACGTGGAATTGGAAACTCTACCGTGTTCAAAGTTCATAAAAATATGTCCTGTTCTATATCTCATACTTTGAGGACCAACTTCTGCTACCTTAACTACATTTGAAATCATGAATCGCTATCACGATTTACATTTCACGTGATTTCGATTTTCAGAACAAGGCCGTATGTGTTTAGTTATTTGTTTCTTTTTAATTTTCTAACAAAATTAACCGAAACAATTAGAAGAGTAAAAATTAAAAAAAAAAATTAAAACAGGACTCTAATGGCATACGTTTTGAGAAATCCAGGAAAAGGACTACATAATTAGATTTTCTGTTTTATGGGTTGCTTTCGATGTCTCCAACATCAACGAGAAGTGAAAGAATTTGTTCAAGTCATGTTTTATCAAAAGTATAGAAAAGAATCGCTTAAATCCTTAACATTTTTCTAAAAGATTATTTTTTAAGATGTTCTTAAATTATTGAAATAACTGATAAAATTGTCATTTTATGTATTAATTAAAAACATGTATAACATATTTATGAATTATTTTTTTGTTTGTTTATATTAGTTCAAGAATTGTTATGTAATTTTTTTTTTGTTACTAATAAACTCCAAATTATAAATAATTAATGCATTTTTATTATTGCAATTACTTAATTTATAAAAAAAAAACTTTGTTAATCGATTAGCCGATCAATTACAATTTTACCCGATTAAATCAAAACCTCGGTTAATTAATCGAGCGATTAACCGATAAAAGCAAAAGCCCGATTAAATGAATACCCTAGAGGGTACCTATAATTCAAAGAAATACACTGCAGACAGTACTTGGTTCTTTCAAAACCTTTCAAACAGTAAAAGTTGTTTTGCCTATAATTTTAGTATGTATTTGAAAATTGCCTCGTGCAGTCTGCCAGAATTTGTGATGATTTCTTGTGTGTCGTATGTGACCAACGCATGCAAAGAACTGTTGTTTCAATATTAGCACAGAAATTAACCTATAAAATATTTTGCACGCGCATATTCCAAACTCACCTTAACAAAAAAGAAAAAAATTGTGTGCATTTTTTATTCCCACTCTCATTGCTGCGTGTATTTGTCATTCCCTTGTTAATTTTTGAGAGTATTTTTAATATTCGCTTCTCATTTGACTTTCACTAAAGTGAATCATTTGCGTTTTGCCTCTACACGTTCACACACTTGTGTATATTGGTCGTCTACAATCTTCAGTATTTGTATGTGGCAGCAAAAGAGTTTAAACATTTTGCAATGATTTGAATGTTTGTTCAAATGAAATTGTGCAGGCCTCTATCTCTAACTTCAGAAAGCGGTATCGATGATTTTTTAATAAAATTCTAAAGAATATTTTAGATAATTTTAATTAGGCTTAAGTTCATTGAATTTAATTTGCATTAAATTTTTTTTATGAAGACAGGAATTTTACAACATGAAATTAATTAAAATTTTTTTATTGATAATTTTTCATTCTTGACTGCGCTGAGATTTGAACCCAGGCGTTCACGGGCAGGTTGCCCAGACTAGTTTCGATTGTAACCACACAATCTCTTCAGTGGGGTTTGCCGTCTTACTCACTCGGCTATTGCAGCCGGATGACGTCAATAGTCAAACATCAATCTTTAAACCAAATGGTATTTCACCTTGGTAGATCGAAATTTGCTTTTTGAATGAATGATCAATGAACTTAAGCCTAATTAAAAATATATAAAATTTGGATTAAAAACCATTAACAGTTCAATAAAATAATCACAATACTAATTATTGTTAACAGCTAAGGCACGAGCTATGTTTACATTTGTCCTTCAAGTTGTGCTGAAAAAGGTCAACAAGAAAAAAGAAAGACAAAAACATCAAAAACAAAAATGTACTTTGGACTTCAAGAATAATTCTTGACAAAAAGTACGAAAAAACAGAAGTTAGGAAGAACATGTAAATCAATTAAAACAGATAATCATTCAAAAAGCAAATTTCGATCTACCAAGATGAAATACCATTTGGATTAAATATTGATGTTTGACTATTGACGTCATCCGGCTGCAATAGCCGAGTGAGTAAGACGGCAAACCCCACTGAAGAGATTGTGTGGTTACAATCGAAACTAGTCTGGGCAACCTGCCCGTGAACGCCTGGGTTCAAATCTCAGCGCAGTCAAGAATGAAAAATTATCAATAAAAAAATTTTAATTAATTTCATGTTGTAAAATTCCTGTCTTCATAAAAATAATTTAATGCAAATTAAATTCAATGAACTTAAGCCTAATTAAAAATATCTAAAATTTGGATTAAAAACCATTAATAGTTCAATAAAATAACCACAATACTAATTATTCTAAAGAATATAAAAAATTTTCTGTGCATTTTCTCCAATTTTTTTCCTCCCTTTAATTAAAACAAAAAGGATATATGACTAAATAACCCTTAGAATTTTAAGGAATATTTCAAAAACTGTTCTATAGATATTTGAGATATAATTTCTCATTTATATTTCAAATTAAAAAAAATTTTAAATATATTTGAAGAATTTATTTTTGTTTAAAATAATAACCTATAAGTCTTACAATTTTTATAGAAAATTCCAAAATATAGTAAAGAAATTAAGTTTTTTTTTGTGTAAACCCATTTTCCTACCGTTGTTAATTGGAAGAACATGTTTAGGATTTCATTTGCTTTTCATGGCTAACATAACAGAATTTTTAGAATATTTTAAGGTATTGTTTTTATGATTATATTTTATTACAATTAAATTGAGAGTTCTTATTTTTATATTTAAAATGTTTTTTTTTTAAATTTAGTTTTCCAGGAATTTGTAACAAAACACGTAAAAAATACAATATAGGTTTTTGCTTGTTTTTGAAAAAAAGGATATACAAATAGCAGCCTTGAAAAATCCTGCAAAAAATTCAATGAAACTTTGCACAAGTGCTTAACACATCAATAACCTAACAAGGATTTTAACTACCTTTAAGGGTGTCCTGAAATTTAAAAAGGATGTTTGTATTTTTCTAGAAATTTAAAAACCCAGTGGAATTATATTTAATTTAATTTTTTTAAAGAAAACTAACTTTGATTTTTATATATTTTTACAATTTTTTTTTAAATTTAATTAATTCGCAAAAAAGGATATATGACTTCCTTCTAAAATAGCAAAGCAAATTTTAAGAAACTTTTATATACATGTTAAGGGCACTATTTGCCATTCGTATTATTAAATTGAAAAGATTGTGACTATTTTGTAAGATTTAACGAAGCTGTAAATTAATTGCTGACATTTTAAAAGGGATGTTGATATTTTGCTTAACATTTTAAAATTCATTGGAATTATATTTAATTTAATTTAATTTTAAAGAAAATCCACATTTTTTTTTATATATTTTTAGTTTATTTTTAAATTTAAATTTTATCAATTCGCAAAAAAGGATATATGTCTTCCTTTTTTTTTAAGAAACTTTTGTATAAACGTTAAGGACGCTATTTGCCATTCGTATTACTAAATTGAAAAGATTTCGACAATTTTGAAATTTTTCGCGAAGTTGTAAAATAATTCCTGATATTTTATAAGGATGTTCATATATTCCTAGAATTGTAAAAATCCTTTGGAATTGTATTTAATTTTATTTTTAAAGAAAACTAATATTTTTATATTGTTTAAAAGTGTTTTTTTTATATTTAATTAATTCGCAAAAAAGAATATATGGGCATTTCCATGAGAATGTCAACCACGACTCAAAAAATAAATAGCCTTGAAACTATTTTTCGAATATGGTAGAAAGTAAAAAAAACACTCAAACTTTACTATGCAAAGGGGTTTACAGCTTATTACAATTTTTAAAGAGCAAAAAATAAAAGTTAAAACTGACTATCTCTTTGATTCATTTTTAGTAACTGCAATCAACAATTTTCACTTTTCTGCCGATTAAATACAGATACTGGTAACATTGGAATTATACCTTAAAATTAATGTTACAACAACAATGAACAAAATTCACGAGGAGAGACCAAATATATAGTTTGATTAGCGGTATATTTTTTGGTTTGCTTTGGGTGCTATTTAAATGTCACGTACGTGGTGCGAAAACATCATATGTCTATGTCATTGATATTTGATCAGTCGTACGTGTTTCAAAATAAAGGTTCAAAGCAAGATATTTGTTGCAAAAATATATTGACCGGAATTTTTTTTTATATAGGTATAATAAAAATTTTATAAGCTGTTAAACGTCGTCACGTACGATATTGTATTACTATAAATTCAACTAAATGTATCATCTTATTATGTTGGTATTAGGTTGAAATTTGATCAAAAATTATTTTTTTGCAGTCTTAATGATCTAAACAAATATAATTGGTATCGGTCCATATTTGACCATAGCACTCATTCAAATACTACTCCAGAAAATAGCTTTTAATGTTGTAACTTTCTAATAAATGCTGGTATTGACATAAAAATTGGCGACAATAACTTTTACGACAAGTACTATGTCGTGATAAAATGTTGTGCTGGTAGGTCCAAAATTAACTATAGGTCCCATATAAACCCCCTTCCTAAAATCGCTGAAAGGAAAGAAAATCTCATATAGATGAAGATATCTGAATAATATTCGGCACAAATAACTTTTATATAACTCTTAACGTCATAGCATAATTCTGTTCCGGCGACCATGATTGGCGATGGGTCAAAAATAGGGACACTCAAAAATTTGTTTTTAAAATATTATTATATTAAAGTATTATATGGTCGGGCTTGGCCGACTATACTTTCTGACTTGTTTGTTTAAAGTTTTTGTATGCATATATTCCCAAAAATATATTTCATATCTTGTAAATACTATAAGAGAAAAATCTGTCACGTACGGTATGTCACGTACGATATTACATTTGGTTCATTATAAAACCATCCAGCAAAATGTTTTTCTTTCCAATTACGGATTATAACGGAAAAATATATGGTTTAATGCAAACAATTTACCCCCCACAATTCGCAGATTTTCGGATTTTTTTACATTCACCCCAAAATCACTTCCGTTTTATGTCACGTACGATATATATACACCTATTTTGCTAGGTATTTTGGACAACAAGGTTTCGAATGTAATAATTTTTTTTTTTTTCATATATAGTACCCTCTAAAAGAAACATAATGATTAATAAGTTTTCCAGTTACTACTATTTGCGCAAAAATTCCATCGCTCCGAAGGCGTACAAATGTCACGTACGATGACATGGAAATGCCCATATGAATTCCTTCTAAACTGCCAAATCAAATTCAGAGAAACTCTTATATAAATACTTAGGAAACTATTTGCCATTCGTATAACTAAATTGAAAAGATTCCGACAATTTTGAAAGTTTTTCCGAAGTTGTAAAATAATTCCTGATATTTTAAAAGGAACGTTTAATTTTCCGTAAAATTTAAAAATCCATTGAAATTATAGTTAATTTAATTTATAAAGAAAACTAACATGTTCTTATATTTTTTACAGTTGTTTTTAAATCCTTCTAAACTACCAAAACAAATTCAAAGAAACTTGTGTATAAATGTTAAGGACGCTATTTGCCATGTATACTAAATTGAAAATATTCTGACAATTTTGAAAGATTTTTTGAAGTTGTAAATAAATTGCTGATTATTTATAAGGATGTTTATATATTCCTAAAATTGTAAAAATCCTTTGGAATTATTTTGAATTAAATTTTTAAAGAAAACTAAAATTGTTTATATTTTTTAAAAGTTTTTTTTTATTTAATTAATTCGCAAAAAAAGGATATATGCCTTCTAAACTACCAAAACAAATTTGAAGGAATTTTTGTATAAATGTTAAGAACACTATTTGCCATTCGTGTTACTAAGTTGAAAAGATTCTGACCATTTTGTAGTTTCCTGAAATTTAAAAAGGATGTTTGTATTTTCCTAGAAATTTTAAAAACCCATTGCAGTTATATTTAATTTAATTTTTAAAGGAAACTAAAATTTTTTTTATATATATTTTTACAGCGTTTTTTTTAAATTGAATTTTTTGCCAAAAAAAAGGATATATGACCTCCTTCTAAATTACTAAATCAAATTCAAAGAAACTTTTCTATACATTTTAAGTACACTTTATGCCATTCGTATTCCAAAATTGTAAGGATTCTGAATATTTTGAAAAACATTATGAAACTGCAAAATCATTTTTTGTAATATTGAAGTGTAAAAAATTAGATAGTTAAAATTTTTTCATACCTTTTTTCAAAATTCGATTATTTTTCCTTTTAACTCCTGCCACAAATCCGATAAAAGTTTGTAAAAATTTTAATGAGATGCATTCTCAGTCATAGACAAATTGAAGAGAGTTCTCTCTATTTTAAATGTTTTTTAAATATAAAAGATTCCAGGTCTATCTTGAAAACAGAAAACGCATTGGAACTTATTTCGACTTCAACTTCACATGCACATATATTTTTCTAATTTTTTTTTTTCTAATTTTATTCATTTTGAAAAACAAGATACATGGCCAAGTTCTTAAATACTAAAGAAAATGCGATGAAACTTTATACAAATATTTAAAATAAAAATTTCTATTCATAAAGCAAATTCTGAAAGTTCTCTTAATTTAAAAGTATTTAGTAATTATGTTAAATATATTTTTTAAAAAAAAGGATGTTTGAGGATTGTTTTTGAGCTGAACATATGAATTTTAAACAACATATTAGTTATATTATTGTTTATTCAATATTTCATAAGGGATATTTATAAAAGGCCTTAGAAGGATTATTATCGTATTAAGGGATTTTAAAAAACTAAATATTTATCTGTTTTTTTCCTTGCAATAAAATGTAAACTTAAAATTAGAAGTGACTTGGAAGCGCAGGTGGTAAAAACTAAAATGATTTCAAAAAAGGATATACATACGACAAACTGTTTTTTTCTTCTGAAGCTAAAGCTGCAAACATTTAAATGCATGTTTGGAAAATTTTAAAGGATCTTGTAACATTGTGTATATTTTAAAAGGATTTTTTTATGAAAATAAAACTTTTCTTACTTTATAATAGATTGTAAATAAAAAAAAATTGTATTGCAAAAAAAGGATATATTAACCGAACATAATGTTTTCAAAGTAAAAGCCGTAAAATTTGTAATCTATGTTTAATATATTATTACTCATTCCTCTTCGAAATTTTAAGAGATTGTTAAATAATTTGTGGATTTTAAAAGCTTTTTTGAATTGAAAACTTTTTTTGTTTTAAAATATACAAATTTTTTTGTTTTAAAATATACAGCCACCGAAATTGCACTGCATACGGGAACTTTAACAAAAGTGTTACGTTACTCAACCAAGTAATTAATCTTATATTTTAGACCCATGTTATTCAAGTTTTTCATCTTTTTCACTAAATTGCGCTTTACACCAGAATAAAAAAAAATTAAATAATATAAACATTATTCTTTGAGAAACAATTTCAAATGCTTGGTGCCGGAACGTGACAAAAATTAGACTTTCTTGTAGAATTGACCTTTTTTTATTTTTATTTTTTGGATTATTTATTTTTAAAACTTTGAGAGGATTTTAAGGGGATTTTGATTAATATTGAAGAAAAGGTTATATGTATATAAACAAAATGTTTCTTTTGTCAAAATGTTTTATTCGTACAAAACTTTCTTTAGTAAACAGACAAATGTGGAAGGGGATTAAACTGTAAATAAAAAAAAATTATATATGGCCAGGCGCGGATTCAGGGGGGGGGAAAGGATATTTCCCCCCCCCCCTAAATTATAAAAATATGTTTTGCTTATTTCGATAATACACGAATTTCCGAATGTACAAAATTTTTGGATTTCCCATCAAGTTTTTTTTTTTGTTTTTTATAGAATCTCTTATCAAATTTTCAATAAGTATCCAAGTATTTATCCTAATAGTTATTTATTATATATTTCCAATTAAACATCCAGTTTACAGTATTTAAATACATATTATTCTACATTCAATCCCAGCAAGTGCCATCTATTTCCGAAAAATAAACTTTTGGGTTGAATATGCGAGCGGTTGAATTATTCATAAGCTTTAGTATATGCAATATTTTTATTTGTGTTATGATAATTATTTACTATATACATTTGAATATAACCGTTTTTCGTATCATATTTTTATAATAGTAGGCTTTGAATTTAAATTTTATATGCATTGCCATTCTACCTTCCCATATGAAAATATGTATTAGTCTAGTAAAAGTTCACCAAAGAAGAATTATATAACTGTCAAATTTCAAGTGCATTAATAAGAAAAGTTCTTTGATATACAAAAATTACATAAAAATGAGTGAAACAATGGTGAGTCTGTAATTTTTTTTTTAATATAATGTAATTATATAAGTATATATCATTACCTTCAGTCGAAAATATTTAAATTTTATAGGAGAGAGAAAAAACTTTCTAATGTCTTTAGTTCTGAATATATTTTAAGTCTGTAAATCCAGTTTTGCTTCATTGCCGACTTTTGATTGGCTTGCAAACCAAGTAAAAATAATACATTTGTGTTTTGCAAAGCTTTTTGTGACTTATCACCTTTTCTATTATATTTTTTATACTTTTAATGTACATTTTAGTATGTCAATTTGCAAAAAATAAAATATACTATAAAATTCAACATTTTTTATTTTTCGAATTTATTCTTTGAGTTAAATTTCAGTTATGTATTTTTTAAAGAATAGAACTATTACAAAAAGCTTTATAAAATACATAACTGTAATTTAACTGATAGAATAAATTCGAAAAATAAAAAAATGTTGAATATAATAAAGTTGCTTATAAAAAAAAAGAAATAATTCCCAATATCTATACTATAAAATTATTTTATTTATTTCAATGCTGACTATTAACAAATATTAACAAATTTTTTTTGAAATTTTCACATTTTAATGGGCCCTAGCGCTTTTTCTTTAAAATGTTTGGACTTAGAACTTTTACATATCGTTGCAAAACAAGAACTAGAAAAAAATATTTGTATTTTTTCTGCAAAAACTTAATTTTCAAAAATGTTGGCATTAGCACATTTACGGCTGAAGGTACATATGTACGTATGTATGTGCAGCCAAAATTATTTTTGTCTTTCCATTGTTATAACCTTTAAAATTCCTTTCTAAATAACAATAATTTAAATAAAAAAAATTAGCTGTAATCAACTTAAACCAGAATAATTATATATCGCACTTGATCAACAAGAGGGTATTAACTCAAAATTTTTATTTTTTCACTTGGAAAAAATCGACACGTAATATTCATACATACCAGCTGAAAAAATATCGTGCTATTTTGTCTACTTTTTTGTAATGAAACGATTGGTTTAAAAGTTCTTCTTCATATACCTTTAATATTAAATTCAAAATTGTTTTGCTTCTACTGAAAATTTTAAAATTTTGAGTTAATACCCTCTTGTTGATTAAGTGCGATATGTATCTTTAGATTAAAACCCAAACAGTTCGAGTAAAATTCATTACTTAATTTTAAAATTAGTGAAGCATATTCCTTCTTCCAGAATTTTGTTAACAATTGCATAAGTCTTTTTTTTTGGTCGAAAAATTGGTCAAACAATTTAATATGATGTAGTCAAATAAATTGTTTCAAATAAAAAAAAACATTAAAAATAAATAAAATTATTTTTATAGCCAAAACGTTATTTAAAAAGATTAATTTATATTGAACTGATCTTATATACTATTTTACCTTATTGTTGAGTATTTTTTTAATATAATATAAACATATCGTTTTTAATAAACTTTTAAAAACAAATTTTTTACTTGTTTTGTACCATTAAAAATTCCCCCCCCTAAGACTCAAGCTGGATCCGCGCCTGTACATGGCACACTTTTTTGTTCTTCAATCTTTGGCCTGGAAATTTCAACAGAATATTTGTTATAATATTAGTTGTTCAGGTTAAAATAGAATTGAAATAATTTAAGGATTTGATAATGTGTTTTTTTTTAAGTAGGTCGAAAAAATTTTCTTTCCAAAAACTTTATTAAATCGGTCATATCTAAACATTAAAAGAAAAACATTTAAAAGAAATTGTTTTTTTTTTACGTTACATCAACAAATTGTTAAAATAATACATTAATTGTAAGTAGGATTTATTTCTAAGTAAATTTCGAAAAAAAAAAGTTATTCTTAATAATGTCCATTTTGAGGAATTGTATAATGTTTTGCCAGTAGTTAATATTAACTAAATTTATCAGTATTCTGTGTTTCCAGGTTTAAAGTAATTGTCATTTAGAAAATTGGCTGTAGAAATGGATCCAGAGCTTACCATTGGCCATTCGCTTTATTGAAAGAGTAACCTCCTGTAACAGTCATGTATATTGACATCAGTATTATGAGAAGTGTCTTCGTTTTAACCCCGTGACACTTTTCATCATTGTGATGTTAGCCTTAATATCACTTGGCCAAATAGTCATCAGGGTCAAAAATTTAAATTATGTCATCAATGGAATGGCACACTGGCATCGTAGAAAAGACGAATCGGAGTCGGTTTTATAAAGCATGTCATCAGTGCGATGACAAACTGTCATCAAATTGAGTCATTGTAATTGACCTTAAGTCAAGTTGAGAGAATATAATTATTTACTTACCCGTTACTCATGTTTGTTTCACTTTTGTTGTATTCCGCCCTTTATGAACAGAAGAACTGTCAATTATAAGATACAAGCCGCATGCCCTATATGGTTTTCGTAATAATTTTACTTTAAAAATTTGATGTATTTAAATAAATTATTTAAAAAAAAACGTTATATGGGAATTTTTGCTTCTAATTTTACTTTTTAAACATGAAAATAATGTAAATAATATATTATGACATGATATATTATGTTATCGCAGTGATGACATTATTTATTTATCCTTATTGTGGTTGTCGTATACGACTGTGTCGTTTTTCTAATAGATTAAAGTAACACACAACCGTTGTTTTTTAATCTACGCAACGACAACCACAATAAGGCTGATTATGTCATTGCGTTGATAACAGTTTGTCATCGCACTGATGACCGTTTATCATCGCACTTTTGGCATGGCATATTATGTCATCGCACTGATGCCTGTTTGTCATTGCACTGATGACAGTTTGTCACCACACTGATGACATGATATATAATGTCATCGCTTTGATGACAGTTTTTCATTGCACTGATGACAGTATGTCATTGCATTGATGACAGTTTATCATCGCACTGATGACAGTTTGTCTGTACTGATGTCAAAATACATCAGCGTTATGACGCCTTTTCTATCAGTGTGCTCAATATGTGGCATCGAATTGATGTCACTGTAGTCATAGCGTAAATGATGCATAAAATATGACAACATTTTAGTATGACGTTTGTCATTGGATTGATGTCACTTTTTGCCTCATTAATGCCATTTGTAATAACACTGATGTCACAATTATGATGTTAAAGCATTAACAATATAAAGGTGCATTTTTCTATGAGTGTAAGCCTAATGCATTATCCTTTAAATTTTCCGCTTCGAATTTCGGTTCTTTCACTACTTCCAGATTTAATTTAAACTTTGTCCTGGTTCAAAATATACCGTTCAATGTCCCCACTTTCACTTAGTCCTTTTTTTTAATCTGTTTTTAACATCCGCTATCGTTAAGGTTACCATAACAAAAATTCCATCCAATACATTCTGAAATTATTGTACCAAATTGTAAAGGACTCTGTCATTTATATGTAGAAATGTCTAGCTGTAAACCAATTTTCTTTTTCATATTATCAAGTCTTAGGTAGTTTTCCTTTTAAGTAAGCTGCCATATATAAAAATGCTTTAGCATTAAAGTTTCTAAACTCCAGGAGTTTTACCTTTATTTGGAGTAAATTATGCACATAAATAAAACAAAAAATAAACTTTCACTACTCATCCCTTCCATTCTTAAACCTGGTGCTGTTATTAATTTTGCTATCGAGTTCGAAAGCAGAGGAGGTTTGTAGGCAAAAAGGTTCAAAGAAAACAACTAAGCTTTTAAAGACTACTAACCCAAACAGATTCTATTGTAGTCCTTTTTTTAAACAATTCTTTCAATTTTTGTGTAGACCGTTATCATTTAAATATTCATATTGTTTTTTATTTTCTTTTTTATATTAATATTATCAAACGATTTAAAAAAATAATTCTTGTTTTTCCCTCATTCTTTAATGATTGAATTTTTTTAGAAAAAGGTAAAATGTAACAAATTTTAATCCGTAAAATGTAACAAATTTAAATCCTTAACACAGACACACACATACTTATGCGAATAAATGGCATTAAACAAATCCATTCTTACCATTTGATTATACATATTTCTTAATATGTTGTTGTTTTTTTATAATTTATTTTATTATAAATTTGTTCACTGCATTCTAGTGAGATTTGCTTGAAACATTTTAACGAATTTTAATATCATAAAGAATAGCTTTAAAGTAAATTGTTATGCGGCAGTAAATTATTTTATTATGTCATTACAAAAAAAAAAAAAAACAAAAACCTTAAGGCTTGTTATTACAGTAATTAAAAATTTAATTTCCAAAAGAAAAGTTTATAAAAAAGGACATATGACAAGCTTACTGATTTTTTAAGCAAAATTATTGCAAACTATTTGAAACATAAATCTACGTTTATATTTTCACTTGCACTGATAGAAAAAGCGTCATAAAGCTGATGTATTTTGACATCAGTACTAAGATAAGTTTCTTCGTTTTTGACCCTATGACACTTTTCATCATTGTGATGTCAGCCTTAACATTACTTGTCCAAATTCTTATCAGAGTCAAAAATTTAAGTTATGTCATCAATGGTATGACACATTGGCATCACAGAAATTACGAACCTGAGTCGGTTTTATAAGGCATGTCATCAGTGCGATGACAAACTGTCATCCAATTGAGTCATTGTTATTGATCTTAAGTTAAATTAAGAGAATATCATTATTTACTTACACATGTTTGTTTCACTTTTGTTGTATTCCGCCCTTTGTTAACAGAAAAACTCTCAATTATAAGACATCAGCAGCATGCCCGATATGGTTTTCGTAATAATTCTACTTTAAAATTTTAATGTATTTAAATAAATAAAAAAATAGAATATGGGAATTTTTGCTTCTAATTTTACTTTTAAACATTAAAATAATGTTAATAATATTATGTAATCGCACTGATGACAGTTTGTCATCGAACTCATGACATGATATATTATGTCATCGCACTGATGACAGCTTGTCAAAATACATCAGCGTTATGACGCCTTTCCTATCACTGTACACAAAATGTGGCATCGAATTGATGTCACTGTAGTCATAGCGTAGATGATGCATAAAATATGACAAAATTTTAAAATGACGTTCGTCATTGGATTGATGTAACTTTTTTCCTCATTTATGCATCATCAATAGAATATGCGTTTTCCTATGAGTGTGCAAACATTTGTAATTTAAAAAAAAATTTATCAAAAATTTAAAAATATATTTTTTTAATTAGTTTTGTGGTTATTTTATTGAACTGCTAATGGTTTTTAATCCAAATTTAGATTTTTTTAAATAGGCTTAAGTTCATTGAATTTAGGAAGAACATGTAAATCAATTAAAATAGATAATCAGTCATTCAAAAGCAAATTTCGATCTACCAAAGTGAAATACCATTTGGTTTAAAGATTGATGTTTGACTATTGACGTCATCCGGCTTCAATGGCCGTGTGAGTAAAAATGGCAAACCCCACTGAAGAGATTGTGTGGTTACAATCGCAACTAATCTAGGCAACCTGTCCGTGAAAACCTGGGTTCAATTCCTAGCTCAGTCAAAAACGAAAAATTATCATTAAATTTTAATTCATTTTCATGTTGTAAAATTCCTGTCATCATAAAAATAATTAAATGAACATTAGATTCAATGAACTTAAGCCTAATTAAAAATATCAAAATATATTTTTTTTTAAAGTGAATAACATAAAGTAACAAATATTTTTAAAATAGTTGAGTTAAATACATTCAATTTATAAAGTATCACTATCCAGTGTGACACAAAGAATGCTGGCGAAGGCCGTAGCGGGCCAGCAAATGCATTACATTCTGCTGGTGTCTGATAATTGTAAATTTTTCTGTACATACAATATAAAGCGTGATCCATTTCGAGGAATTTAAATTTAGAATAAAGGATATATAACCAGCTTTGTTGTTACTGGAGCAAATTCCTTGAAAATACTTGCAATATTGATCTACATTTATTTATGCACCTACTAAGACTTTGCACTTGCAAACCCTTTTTTTTTTTTTTTTTTTTTTTTTTTTTTTTTTTTTTTTTTTGGTTAGGGCCAGGACTCAGGGGATGAACCCTACTAAGGCGTTGCATTGTGTTGGAACACTATGAAAATGGGTTATAGAAAGGAGGAAAGTGCTTGTGAACATTCGACTTGAGTTTATACATGTTGAAAGTGAGAGGGAAGACCTAAGCAGGAAGGTTATTCGACATACGAACAGTCCGGCCAAAACACAAATTTTCCCTGTAATGCGTTGTACGATTCACCGGCCAATTGACCACAGAAGGACGGGCTCTTGAGGAAAAAGTATATTACGAACAAAGGTATGGGTTTCGGGAACCAAATCCCTAATTTCATCAGAACTCATCCCGTTGCAGTAGCGATAAAACAGGCAAATACAACCCACATTGCGACGGTGCTCAAGGGAGTCAATAGGATTGGATACCCTACTGCCACCAATGAGAACCTTCGTCATCTGCATCACGCGGTCGAGAAGCTGCAAAATATTCTTTGAAGCACCAGCCCGCACATGAGAGTTGTATTCCATTCGAGGTCGGATATAGGTGGTATAAATAGTAAGCAGATCAGATGGAGTGAAGTATATCTTACACCGCTTCAAAAAACCGAGGCACTTGAATGCTTCTTTCGGCACCTTAAATATATGTTCTGTCCATCGGACATCACATTTTATCATCATGCCCAGAACATCAAGAGATTCTGTTTCCTCAATAATTATACCATCCATATATACAGATGAGGCACCCTGATCCGTCGCGCGTTTATGCGTCAGCACGCAACATTGGGTCTCTTGGGCATTAAACTCGACCCTATTCGCACGACCCTATTCTGAGATTATGTATAGGTCTCAGCCAAGCGTATCATTCATGTTCTGTCTCATAGCACCAACATCGGATGCGCTTGGTCTGTAATCAAATGAATACGAATGGCAAAGGTTTCTGTCATCTGCAAAAGAATATATAGGGTTGGAAGTTTGACATACGAGGTCACTTAGAAAAATAAAATAAAATATGTAATAATTTTTTCAATACAGATCTCGCGCATTACTTATGAAGTTATTTGTACCAAGTTTGAATACTCTCACTGTTACCTACCAGTCACCAGTTGCACAGTAATCTTTATGGCATTTTTAGTGAAGTTGTCCCGCCTATGTCTACAATAAGGCAGTAGGCCGTTTTTATATATATATACCATATTTTTTCCAAATTTTAAAATTGTAGCTGAACCACGCTCACTTATCCACTCCCACCTTTTTTTTTTGACAGTTTTGCGTGCCGATAACCCATCCATGTGTACCAAATTTGGACAACTTTTATCTTACCGTTCTCTAGATAGACATAAATTTATTTTATGCCAAGCCTACTTTTCCCATCCCGCAAAGATTTTGTCAGATGTTGTGTATTACTAATCAAGATGATTGTACCTAATTTGAAAGCTTTGGCTTTTGCTGCTCTCCAGACATATATAAATTTATAATCTCTTTCTATGGGAGGCGCCACACCCAACTTTCCAATCCCGATCAAACTTTGTCGGATGTTGTGTATTGATAACTAAGATGTCAAATATTTTTGAGATTTTTTTCAGATTTCTCGGCAGGGATTTAGAGTTCGCACAAGTCGAATTTTTGCCAAAAATCGGGATTGTCCATTTTAGTTTGAGTTTTTTTTTCATAACTTTGCCAGAAACCACGAATTTCTTAACTTTTGCCGAAATAATTTAAGAGAAAAATGCATTCCCGAAAATAAATTTTGATGAAAGATGTCTACGTTAAATTTTTGTGTTCAAAAACTATAAGTTTTTGCAATGAGTTTTCTCATTAGGGTACCCAACATAACAATTCTTCGTAATTTTTGCAAAAATGTTGTAAATAACTGCTTATATTTCTGTTCTAGTCCAGTTCTGGTTCAGTTTTAGTTCAGTGCTAGTTCAGTTCTAGTTCAGTTCTAGTTCAGTTCTAGTTCAGTTCTAGTTCAGTTCTAGTTCAGTTCTAGTTCAGTTCTAGTTCAGTTCTAGTTCAGTTCTAGATCAGTTCGAGTTCAGTTCTAGTTCAGTTCTAGTTCAGTTCTGGCTCAGTTCTAGTTCAGTTCTAGTTCAGTTCTAGTTCAGTTCTAGATCAGTTCTAGTTCAGTTCTAGTTCAGTTCTGGTTCAGTTCAAGTTCTGTTCTAGTTCAGTTCTAGTTCGGTTCTAGTTCAGGGTGGCTACCGCGTATTTCGATTCGAAAAGTAAAATTTTTCGAAAGCAATTTCCGATTCGAAAGTTAAACCGTTCTGCGTAACTCGTTCGAAACGATGACAGAGTCGTATTTCTAAATAAATGTTAAATTTGATTAAAAGTGTGTAGCACTGCTATTAAAATACCAAAATATCCCAAAACAAAAGAAATATTAAATACTATTCAATGTGTGAACAATTTTATAATGGTTTTTTTTTTATTAAAAACTGATTGTATTTCCCTGTGGTTTTAAGATTCTAAAGAAAATGTTAACCATTTCTTTATAATGCTTTTTATTTGTATATGTCATTTTTTTTTTTGAAGCATTCATTGAAAATTTTAAGACCACAAATATTAAAAATATTTCAACAATAACATTAGTAAACATTTTTATATCAATTCTAACATTATAAGGTTAAATTTGATTGTTTTACACTTTTATTTGTCATGAAACATTTAAATACTTAAATTTTTTATTTTTCTTTCACTTTGTCACTAACCAAATAGCTTTCGAACAATTTCCTAACGCTGTTTGCATAACAGACTCTCGTTTTCGTAATACAGAGTTGCACTTTCGAAAGGGATTTTTATTGTTCGTAATAGAGAGTTGCCGTTTAGAAAGGGATTTTTTGTTTTCGATAGTGTATAAAAAATTTCCGTTCATTAGAAACAGATTGTACGAAAATCGTAATACACAGTACAAATTGTTGGAATTCGTAAATTATTTCTTTCGAATCGAAATACGCGGTAACCCCCCCAATTCTAGTTCAGTTCTAGTTCAGTTCTAGTTTAGTTCTAGTTCAGCTCTAGTTTAGGACTAGTTGAATTAAAGTTCTGGTCGAGTTGAGTTCTGGTTCAGTTCTAGATCATTTCTAGTTCATTTTTTAGTTCAGTTATAGCTCAGTTCTAGTTCAGTTCTAGTTCAGTTCTAGTTCAGTTCTAGTTCAGTTCTAGTTCAGTTCTAGTTCAGTTCTAGTTCAGTTCTTGTTCAGTTCTAGTTCAGTTCTAGTTCAGTTCTAGTTCAGTTCTAGTTCAATTTTAGTTTTTAGTTCTAGTTCAGTTCTAGTTAAATTCTAGTTCAGTTGTAGTTCAGTTTAGTTCAGTTCTAACTAAGTTCTTTTTCCGTTCTCGTTCAGTGTTAGTTCCTGCCTACTTCATTTCTACTTTAATGTTAGGTCAGTTCAGTATTCTTTTAATTTTCCATATGCTTTAAAAAAAAAAATTTTAAAAAAGTTTTTTTTTTTTGTTTTTTTTTTTGTTTTTTTTTTTTTGAGAATCGTTCGGATTAGTGGTCGAATTCCCCTTGGAATATGTTTGTTTATTTAATGTATATTAATACAGATATTTCCATAAACTCCTTCGTTTTCAATAGCGCTGTCTATCCATGTGTAAGAGATTGTAACTGCAAATAATCAAAATAATGAGATTAGAAGATAAAAGATAAAGTGGATTATTTTCAAAATCAGTTGTGTGTGTGTTACATTAAATCGACGCTTCCGCTTTATTGTTAGTGGGCATTTGTGCAGACATTTAATAAGATAGAATAAGTTATTCATTATATATTTGTGATTGCACGGAATGTTCATTACAATAAAGTTTTATACAATATACATGTACAATGTACAATGTACATTGTACATACATACACTTTTTTTTTATTAATTTTTTCATATTTATTTATGAAAAATTCATATACATATGAGAATATGAACTAACAATAATTAATCAAATCCTAATCTAAATCTTAAGTTTACGTCCTGTTCAAAATACTTTGTCCAGCATTTCATAAATATGTACAAAACTATTAATTCTAATGAAAAATATAAATAATTTAAAAAAGTTTTATCGAAAATGGAATATTTAAAAAAAACTTAGAGCCGTGTCTGATTATCCCATTTCGTTGATTATGAGTTAGTTAGCGATTTTTGTCTCTAAGAAATGTTAGCCCTTTTCTTTTTCTATATTGAGCGATTTTATTGCGGTATTTCTTAATTTGTTTAAAATCTTTTTAAAAATCAAATAAAATATCCAATTGTAAGAGAAAATATCGGGTTTTGTTTTATTTCAGCAATTTCAATCAAATTGAAAACAATATGTTGTTATGTAATCTATTACAGTTAAAATAAATTTTTAATTTCCGTTTCTATTTTTATAAATTACGGCAAAGAATAAACTTAAAACTAATATAGCAAATGCATCTAGATCTAGATATGGTGTTCCGAAAATTCATAAAATTGATTTTCAATTCAGACCAATATGTTCATGTATAAATTCTCCATCGTATGAACTTTGTAAATATATTACAACGATTCTGAAAAAAATAATGGAAAATTCAAAATATAATGTATGGGATTCTTTTCAATTTCAAGATCAAATTAAGAATATTAAGTTAAATGATGATAAGAAATTAATTTCTTTAGATGTAGTTTCATTATTTCCAAGTATACCTTTAGATCTTGCTAAAGGAATAATAGAGGAACAATGGAATAGGGTGGAAGAACACACTAATATAGATAAGGATTTATTTTTACGTATTCTGAAATTTTGCATAATTGATAACACTGTGTTACAAATTTTCAACAAAGTCGTGAGCAAATGAATCTAACAGCTAATCCTTATGTAAAATTGTACGCTAAATCCGAATATGAATCAAAATGGTCAAAAGTAGAACAGTTTTCGAGATATTGCAAAATTACCGGTTTTAGCATTTTTAAAAAAGATGATGTCACTTTTATAAAAATATCTTCGAAAATATTCAATGGCAATTTTATTTGTTTTTTTTTTTGTTGAAAGATAACAAAATTACCAAAACAACCACAAGTCGTTTGTAAATATTGGTCAAGAAACGACTGACTTACAGTGGACCAAATTTAGAATTTCACAAAAATTTTAATGATTTTTTGGAATTTAGCTTTTTTCAACTTCTTTTTTTTTTAAATCAAACAATGAATTTTCTTAAGCGTTATCACTTATTGCTTGAGTTTATTTCAATACAAACATTTTGTGCCCCATAGGATCTAGATCGGTGCAAAAATGGCAAAGTTACAGTAGATTAATTTAAATATCCCACTTTTCGATTTTTATCAAATAAAAAAAAAAAAAAAAAAAAAAAAAAAAAATCAGAACAGTAAATGTACAAAGCTAATAACAATTAATATTAAAAATGTCTTTAAACTGTTGAATGGTTTTGCCTATTGTGATTATTTTCTGTCTCTCGCACAAGGAACCAATAATAGTCGCCCAACATCGCCTCATCATACGCCCCTTGATACCGACGCTCCATTTCTTGTATTTATTGGTGAAAGCGCTCACCATGCTCGTCCTTTTCATCGCCAAGGTTATTTGGGAAGAAATTTAAGTGGGAATGCAGAAGGTGTATTTTTAAAGACATATTTGCTCCTTTTTAATTAAGATATAAAAATGAATATTAATTTAATCCAGGCATATGAGGAGTTGGTTTTGTGAATGAGTTTACATCTGTCATTTTGGCTAAGCAAAAATAACAGTCAATGTCGCAGTTCGTAGTTTTACGCCATATTGCAGAATAATCAAATGACATACCCCGACTGCGGTATAGGAAATTAACATAATACTATGTTTCCACTATGAGCAAAACAACTTGTTTTGAGCAAAACTTGTCAAAGTGTTTCCATTATATCGTTTTGGTTTTCGAATTTTCGAAATTAATGTGACATTTATGTTGTACACAAACATGAAAGCCAAACAAAATATGTGTTGAACAAAAAAAAATTTTTTTAGCATAGAATTTCCTTGTTTGTTTTTAATACACACATATACATATACATATGTACGAAATTGCACGTACATTGTACGTATATAAAAGCACATAATTTACTACCTTTTTATTATATTATTTCATTATTTTACGTTACAATATAAAAAATTCAGCTGGAAATTTGCATTAACATTTTTCAAAAAGTCTGGTTATTTTGGTAAATATGTCACTTTTTCGAATTTGTCAATCATCAATAATGGATAACTCAGAGTTGTATTCATGATTCTCAAAAATTTTCGATATGTTTTAGAGCAAAACTAGTTTTTGTTTGGGTTTTTCGAACATGAAAAATGTATGGGAAAACAAGTAGCAAAACACTTGTTTTACAGCAAAACTGGTTTTGTGGGCCAAAACATGTAAGTGGAAACGTACTATAAGATTCTGAAGGCAAATTTTTTAAACATTAAATTAAGAAATGCATACTTACTTTGCGCCCGACTTCCACATTAGAGATGAGCGATCCGTGATTTTTAAAGATCATCGTGATTAGTGAACGTGATTTAAAAACGACTGCTTCTTTAAACTGTTATTGTGATCACGCTTTATTAGTCTTCTGTTCTTTTATAGCAATTGCGGCCAAGCTATATGTACAATGCGCGAGCTTTTGTAAGTACTTTGCAAAGAAACAACAACAAATTGTAAGAGCTTTCAAAGCTGTTTACTTGCATATACATTAGGGATATAGCCATTTGCATTTTTTTTTTTCAAATATCAAAAAGGACCTATCATAGTGAGATAGTGCATAAAAAAATATGAAGAAATGTGCCTTCCTTTTTTCGCGAGCGTTCAAAAAGGTTCGGCACCGATCGCGATGAAGTTTTAGCTTTTAATTTTTTTCAGTTTTACAGGAAATCCATAATTCTAACGTCGAAAGCCATGCTGGTCTTTGCATTTCGTGTTTTTTTTTTTATGAAATGGCGATTCCTTGCATTCCAAAAAAAGAAACCAAAAAAACGGTACAAGGGAAGGACACCCACCATAAAAATTTATATTACAATTTATGCGACAAAAATATAACGTAAAAATACATATATTTTTATTAATATTAACTATTTAGATGTTCCCACAAATATTTTTATGATGAAAAAAACTTTGAAATTTTAAGTCAGTGATTGGAAACATTTAATAACGCTCACAACTGTTTTCTTTGACACTGGGTTAAGGAGCCATCAAGAATTTTTAAACAGCAGCGCAGCAATATATGCGCTGAGCGGGCGGTGAAAGTTGTTCAAGACATTTTTCCGTTCTGTAAATCAACACGAACTCTCAATTTGAAGTTTATAATGTACAACAATAATGTATAAGTTATTTAATTAAGCTTGTTTTAATTTTTTTACTTTGTAATAAAAATTAAAAAAAAAAAAAAAAATTTTTGGTGTTTTAGAAATTGCATTCGGTGCCGAAGGTTTTTGGACCGAAATGACCCCTGATATCGATTTTTAATATCAGTATAACATTGCCCATACCGTAATGATAGGTTCTTATTTTGGTTATACCCCTAATATGCATACATACATACTTGAACAAACAAACTTTGCTTAAAAAAAAATACTTATAAGATAGATGAGAGAATGAAAGGAACAGCAATATTATTTGCCATTTCATTCAAAAAACGCTATTACCCACACAAACAGTGAAATATCATAAATTTGTATATGTAACAAAATACAAAAAGAACGACTTAGAAAGTACCTGTTACTTGACAAATTTGGTCACAACTGTGATTCGTGATTTTTCAGTAACAGTGATTAAATCACAGGTACAGAAATATCGCTCATCTCTGCTGGCAATTTGTATGCAACATGTAGGATGCTCTCAAAAAATCTAATTCGAGCGTGTAGCAACGACAGCCCAAACCTCATATTTTCTGTATTGCACGACCTCTCCTTTGTAATGTCGTTCAATTGTGCCGATGTGGCGCCACATATATAGCATTTCATGGTGGACTTGATATATGTCGCACCGTAACATACTCTGCCATCCACCATTGCAAAAACTATTTTATGTTTGACGGATATGTCGGCAATCTTGGTATTGTCCAGTTCTTTAAATTGATTGTCAATGTACTCAGTTTCTTTGTTAGTCACATCAGTTGTATCCTTTATGAATCTAAGCCGAATTGGTCTGCAATAACGTGGCGAAGAAGGGGTTGGGTTTTGCCACATTATTTTTCTTTCTTTTCCCTACACCAATTGTAGTGGAACAACAGAACTCTGAAATATGTTGGCGTCGGAATCTGTCTCGTTCCCAAACTTCAGTTTTGTGCTGAGTTTGTTGTGACCCATCACAACCCCATTTGCTTATCAGCACGAATTTGTCAATTGTTTCAGCACCTCCTCGCCCAGATGTAACATGAGTCGTTTAGTCGTATGATCTATCAAACTTTGTAACCTGACTTCAGCGCAAGTTTCAGTAATGTGGTGAATTTCTGGATAGCATTCCTTCTTCAGTTTTTGTAGAATATAATAACAAGGGTAAAACCCTGGATTTGAGTCTCTTACTACATCGCATTGCGTCTGCATTAGTCGCTTCAGCGTACATGAACAATGCACGTAGATGTACCAATTTGGTTGAGACTTCTTTTTCTTTATCAGCGGTAATTTTCTTAACGGCTGCAGCGTATATTGGCATTTTATTGAAATTCTTGATTAACCTGGTTTTCAAAGCCCATGTACTAAAAAAATCGCTAAAAACTTAGGGATTGGGATTGGGGTGGCTGTTTTTTGCTTTTTCAATTTTTGGAGGGTCTATTCTACAAAATACTATTAAACTTTTAGCTCAGAAACGAACAGAAATAGTTTAAAACCTTTGTGATATGTGAAGATGTGTGTTTTTTTTTTGCATATGTAGAGCTTAACCATTAAGGGCAAAAAAAACTGGTAAATAATTAGAATCAATTTAAAACTTAAGTTTTAGATAAAGCACTTATCTGATTGTACACAATCCATGATAGAAACTAACGCAAAATCCACTTTATCACCATAAAATGAATATTTGACGACAGTAAAATTTTGAGCGTGTCGAACAATCACACGAGCACGTTCGGCGAACGGCAACTTCCGACTGACTTCATGCAGCTGGTGAAAGGTTCAAGCGCGCCACACAGAGGGATTTGTTCATACAGTGTTTGGCAATAAATATAAGAAGTGCTCGTAGAATATTGAAATTTGGCACAGAGCCATTGGTTAGCTCAATTAAGAAAAATATAAAGTTTCACCAAAATTGGCAACGCCCTCTACCCACCGCCCATATAACCCAAAATTTATTACAGCTACGGCCGCTATATTTTCTTCACAGCGTGCTGGACGTGGTCTATTCGGTCGAATATTATCCAATAATGAATGCTGGGTCTCAAAATGGGTGATGGTGTTGCGAATAGTACGCTCAGTAGGCCGATTATGTTGACCATAAGCTGAGCGAAGTGCACGAAACACATTCCTCACAGAACGTGAATTTCCGTAATAAAGTTGAACGATTTGTAAACGTTGTTCAGGCGTAAGTCTTTCCATTATGAAATGCCAAACCATACTAAACAAAAATAACATGACAGCATGACACGGCTCACACGTGATCTGTCACAAAGGCTATTAAAAAAAGTATCTCTACTTGAATCGCCCTTTATATTAAAAATAAAATATCGCACAGTTTACCTGTATAGTATCTGTCACAAGTTTCGTTTGCCGTCATTATATAATAAATTTCGTAATTAATTTTTTTATATTTCATATGGCGAATAAAAAAAATTTGGTCTTGGGAATAACTTCACTTGTTTTATTTTTATTGAATTTTATTTTATTGTAGAATTAACTGCCTGTCCCTCGATTTCGAACGAAAACATCGTTCGCTTAACTTACATTAAAACTTTAATTTTAAAATTTGTTTTTGTTTTAAATGGAAGTTAAGCCGAATTAAAGATTCGTTCGAAATCGCGGGACACTCAGTAAATTTGAAATAAATAGAAACAATAAAAAGTTACTGCCTGTTTGTAGAACGCGAGCTCAAGAGTGACTCGCTTAACTTACATTTAAAACAAAACAAATTTTGAAATGAATCAAATGAATTAAACGTTTAATTGTTGCTATTAATTTGTTAACTGGTGCAAATTAAAAGTATTAATTAAACACTTGAAAAATTGATTAAATTTTTAATTAAAACTTATTTTATTTTTGATGAATGCTTTAATTGGGGCAAAATTTTTTTCTGTGCGAATGTCGTTAGTAGTTTCAAATTACATTTGCTGAAGTGAAGTTTAATCTAAATATTCTGCAGCCATGAGTCAAAGCAGGGAATAAGACTGTTCATATTGAAAGAAACTGTGGACTGGACCCTTCTAAAATAAAAGCCACTTGTTGTTCTACACCCAGAGAAAAAATATGTTTAAATTTGGTCACCTCCAACAAAACTATTTTTAAAGAGAATTGCAAACATATTATGTTTAAATTTAACCATACTATTTTCACCGCCAAACATATTATTGTTAAATTAGTCCTCCATCAAGAAGGCACAACCATATTATGGCTGCCTCCGAACATCTTTTGGTTAGTAATAACTAAAATATGTTTAACATTTATAATAGCATGGTTGATTTTCAACCAAAGCATGTTGCTCTTAGAAAAGAGGAAAATACTATTGTTAATTTAAAAACAAATTATTGTCATATTTAACCATAACATGTTTAGAGGCAACGATAATATGGTTGTGGCTTCTTGATGGAGGACTAAATTAACAATTATATGTTTGTCGGTGACAATAATATGGTTAAATTTAAACATAATATGTTTAAAATTTTGTCTAAAAATAGTTTTGTTGGAGGTGACCATATCTAAACATATTTTTTCTCTGCGTGTAGAGATGCAGGTTACAAAAATGAAAAGACTTTTAATGCAAAAAAATGGCGGCACTTTTAACTACTTGGATTGAAGATCAAAATCAGCAAAGAGTGCCCTTATAACAAATGGTTATTTTAAAGGAATCTGTTACTTTATTTGATCTTTGAAGATCTAAGAAAAAATGATCCGTTATCTAGTCAAACTTAATTTTTTCAGCTAAAATTTCAATACAAATAAAATATTTGCTGACAAAATTAAAACGTATTTAGTGGGTATTTTGGGGGATGAAAAAATAATAACAGTTTTACAATTTGGGGATGAAAATCTGAAACAGAAATTTTCATTTTATTATCTCTCTATAGACTGGTTCTTTGAAATCCCCCCAATGTATACTACAGTTTTTTTTTTAATTTTTTAAGACTTATTTGTACTAGAATGAAAAAGAAATTTTGTGAAAATTCATTACAAATTGACAAATATATTTGCACAAACCTTTAACTTAAGAAAAAAAAAAAAATCAAACAAAACAAAATGTATTTACATTTTTTTACATCTTTTATTTATTTTTCAGTCATAAACAGCAATATACACATTTGATTTGATTTGATTTGATTTCAATGTTTACATTTCAATTTGGTTTATTTATTGTATTAATTCCTTTATACACAATTACTCATTGAAAATTTTACAAGTTTTTATTTAAAATTAATTATTTAAAATACATTAAAAGTCATTAACAAATACTGTATATACAACAACTACGCATATAAAATTTACAAGAAAAATAAAACAACAATTACATATAAAAATAAATTAACAAAATCTTAAGCTCAATAAATTTTTTAACAAATCATAGTATGCTTTTATGATTAAAAACTTTAATTTGTATCCTTAAGCAACTGCTTAAAGCCATGTGTTCTTGGTAATTAAGTTTTAAAATGAATTCTTTTCAGATTAAAACAAGTTTGATTGCTATATTCGGCTATGCCGATTATTTGATACCCTCCACCCAGAGTTTGAATATCTCAGAAGTAGGCTTTATATGGGATCTTTAAATAATTTAAATAATTATTAAAACTGACCTCACAGTAATATAATTCGTTACGGTTTTAGGCATATTAAAGTCAATTGCAAAAGTCATATAAAACTTAACTTGACCTAATTGAAATAAAATATGATTTATTTCAGAAATACTACACTCATAGAAAAATGTAACTTCATATTGATGTTGCCCTAACATCAGAATATTGACTCAATGTTATTACAAATGGCATCAATGAGGCAAAAAGTGACATCAATCCAATGGCGAACGTCATCCTAAAATTTTCTCATATTTTATGCGTCATCTACGCTATGACTACCCATTGACATCAATTCGATGTCACATTTTGTGTACACTGATAGAAAAGTCGTCATACGCTGATGTATTTTGACATCAGTAGATGTATTTTGACATCAGAAAAGTCGTCATACGCTGATGTATTTTGACATCAGTAGAGACAAACTGTCATCAGTACAGACAAACTGTCATTAGTACAGACAAACTATCATCAGTACAGACAAACTGTCATCAGTGCGATGACAAACTGTCATCAGTGCGATGACAAACTGTCATCAGTGCGATGACAAACTGTCATCAGTGCGATGACATAACATATCACGTCATCAGTACGATGACAAACTGTCATCAGTGCGATGACATAACATATCATGTCATAATATATTATTAACATTATATTCATGTTTAAAAAGTAAAATTAGAAGCAAAAATTCCCATTTTCTATTTTGTTAATTATTTATTTAAATCCATCCAATTTTTCAAGTATAATTATTACGAAAACCATATCGGGCATGCTGCTGGTGTCTGATAATTGAGAGTTCATATGTCAACAAAGGGCGGAATACAACAAAAGTGAAACAAACATGTGTAACGGGTAAGTAAATAATGGTATTGTCTCAATTTGACTTAAGGTCAATTACAATGACTCAATTCGATGACAGTTTGTCATCGCACTGATGACATGCTTTATGAAACCGACTTCGATTCGTAATTTCTATGATGTCGATGTGTCATCGCATTGATGACACAATTCAAATTTTTATCTGTGCTGACAACTTGGCCAAGTGATGTTAAGGCTGACAACACAGTGATGTAAAGTGTCATGGGGTCAGAAATGAAGACTCTTGTCATAGTAGTGATGTCAAAATACATTAGCGTTATGACGCCTTTTCAATCAGTGTATTAGGCGTATTGAAGTGATATATAGCATGGGATTTTATATTCTAACGGCTTAAGTTATAAAAAATAAAACAGGTTAATAAGGGGTTTATGAAACGGGTTTTGTATGAAAAAATAAAACAGGCTAATAAGGGGTTTATGAAACGGGTTTTGTATGAAAAAATAAAACAGGTTAATAATTGGTTTATGAAACGGATTTTCATACAAAATTTTTTATAACTTGGGCGGTATGAGTATAGCAGCCATTGTAACGATAAAGAAGAAGAAAGCACCGGGGGAAGACTGAGTTCCAGTTGAGCTATTGCAAATCGATCCTTCAGTTGTGGCAGAAATTTGTAGGCAAGAAGTATTTAGCGGCTACTGAATGATTTGATATACTCAAACTCCCCAGGAAAGGTGTTCTGACAGACTTCAGTAATTGGAGGGGCACCATTCTTCTTGATACCAGGTATAAGATTATGGCGATTGTTATAGACACCAGACTACAGTGCACCTAGAATTATCTAATCGCGATGAGAAAGAGGGTTTCCGCCAACACTGCGGATCATAATCCAACAATCAGCGGAATGGAGGTTGCTTTTTTTATTTACATATGACTCCGTGAAAAGGAGCGCAGTATGGTATGAAACAATTATTTGAAAGCTCGTCACAACAAGAGGTAAAGCGCAATCCTATTTTATGGAAACGAGAAATTTCTTAAATCAGTCTCAATAAAGGGAAAAGTCCAAACGCAGATCAAGAAATATTTTTCGATTCATAGGGCATACAATTTTATCATTTGCACGTCTCGTTGATCGTTGTCCAGGGGATTAGGGAAAACATAATGAATAAATGACAGTCGACTCAATAGATGTAGCTTCAACAATACGATTGTAAATGTAAAGCCACAGAGGGCAGAGATAGATAATTTTATTAGTGCAAAGCCAAGAATAATTCAACTACAGGCAGAGCTGCCAGATAAAATTGGTCGAAAATCGTAAAGTTTTGAGTAAAAAATCGTCAAATTTGCTAAGCTAAATCGTCACAAAAATCGCTTTTGTAAAAAACCACTAACTTTTAATAAGTTTTCAAAATACATTGTTGTTTTTAGTTTCTGTTGCTAACACAATTTTAATATACTCCTATTATGCCTGTTTTTGCAATTAAATAAATATTTTCGTTTAGAAATTTTTTATTGAAGTAACGCAAGCAAAAATGTTTCAAAAGTATTTGCATTCATACGCAAAGTAAGAATATAAACTAAAACCAAGAAATATTAAACACCTATTTTTCACGTCGAAAATCCTGCTTATGGACTTAAGTCTGGTAAACACTAACTAAATCAGACTTTCTGAAAGAAAAGTTTCATTATGTGAACGCAGACTAAAGAGAGTAGTTGTAGAATGCCTGCAATGCCTGATCAAATAGAATTCTTAAAAATATGCATCGTGCTAAAAAAAATCTTATTTTATTTGATGAACAGCTAATACATGAAAATTACCACCAATCAAATAATGCAAATAAATCAAATTTTCTTTAGAAGCTAAAATAAAGTGTGAAATCTGTTTTTTGGCATATAAACCTTTGGATTAAGTTCAGTTAAATAAATGAAATAAATAAAAATATTTGTAAATTTTAACAAAATTTTTAAAAAAAAAAAATCGTCAAATTTAGGGTATAAAACGTCCTATCGTCAATCGTCAAATCTGGCAGCTATGACTACAGGTGGTGTCGAAGCCCCATCTGATTTTGACAGTTCGAACCAATTTGTCTTGATATGTTTGTGTTTTATTGGAAATGGTTCACATTTTGAACCGTTAACACTAACAATGCAATATTGTTTCTGTTGTTTTTGGATTGTTGTAGTATCGCCACCACCTGTAATTAAACTCGCTTTGCGTAACACAAGCACGCCGCACAGTGTTCTATTCTTGAATCAAGCTGGCCAAAATTAATAACTTTTGTAATAAAACGTGTAGAAAGTTGATTTTTTGCACAAAAACTTTAAATTCGCTATTTAAAACAACTGCAAAAAAATGGATAAATCCGCCTACAGACACGCCCACTTATCTTATGTATAAATACGAGATTTTTAAAGCATTTCTTTTTTGTTGGTATCTTTGGCATAAAACGAAAATTTCTTGAATGGGGACTCGAAGCATATTACTTAAAACTATTGCATTAATATTAATTACACTGCCCACAGACACATTTGTTATGTAAAATGATACTATATTTTTTAATACATTAGTTCTTTATTAATAACTTCGAAAATAAAAAGGATATAAAGTTATTGTTTTGCACAAAACTTGTAAACTTATTATGTTATACTTCAGCTTGTAAACTTATTTTGTAACGTATTCATTTATTCAGAATCAGTTATTACCGTGCAGAAAACGCAACTTTGTTCTATGAGCCTTTTCCCATCTGTCCCGAAATTTATTACATATAGGGGGGATTCACAAGGTGTGCTGTCCAGTCATATCGTCATAATGTCCTAAATAATATTTTACAATTGTTTAAAAAAAAATATTTTTTTATGTTGTTTGAAACACAACAATATTTTTTTTTTTAAACAATTGTAAAATATTATTTAGGACATTATGACGATATGACTTGATAGCACACCTTGTGAATCCCCCCATAGTAAAACAAAAAGTTTTCAGTTTACTAAATTCGATTGTTGTTAATGAACTGCTGACAAAATTTTGTGAAATGAAGTCAACCATACGATCAACTTTGTCTTTTTTGACAGTGGATAACCATATTTGAAAAAGATCTTTGCGAGAAATTGTAGTAGGCACCATGTCGTTTTTAAAAAATTTTGTTCGGCATGGGCACTTTCGGGCAAAAATTTTTTTTATTTTCTATTAGTCCAAAGTCCAAATTTTACTAAACAAGTAATAAGATCATGGAAGTATATAGAAGAAAAAAGTATTTGTCTTCAAAGTTTTATTTTCGTTTTAAAAAATGTTACTTACAACCTTCCTGATATAATTGCTAATAAAAAATACGTCCTTTATTCTGATAACTGAAAAATACACCGCGTTTACTCTAATGATAATACCAGTCTCAGTAAAAAAAGAACTAATTAACTAAATTGCATAGACAACTTGTAATTGACCTCCAAACATAAGCAATTTTTCAAGCGAAATACACCAAATTTTTTTTTTCATTTTACATGATATTCGTAGTACCGTTATAGTCGTACATATTTAAATTCCAGCAAAAATTCATGAGAAATATCTTAGTTGGTATGTTCTTATTCAAATATTGTGGTCCAATTTGTTTCTTTTAATAACTCATTTTTGGGGTTTTGGCCAGCCAGATTATAGAATCGAACACCGTGCGCCGGCGAGAAATTGAAAATGTAGACACCACTGCATTCAAGCAATTCAAAACACTGTTATTGTCATTTCAATGATTTTTTCTAGTTTAAAAAATAGTAGGTTAAAATTTATACTAATTTACATTAAATAAAATGTGCTTTGCTTGGCAAAAATTGGTTTAGGTTAAAAAAAAATATAAAAAAAAAAATTTTTTTTAAGGGCCAAGTAAACCACAGAAACGGTTTCACAAGCTTATAAAAAAAGGTTATTGTTGTCGTTTATTTGGCTTTTTTTTTTTTGGTTTAATAGAAATCTTAACAAATTAATTCTATATATTTACTATCACTTTTTTTGAATTTTACCACACTGTGTTTCAGTTAAAACTTAGCCTTAGTACAAAATTTAGTTTCTGTGTGTGTGTGTGTGTGCATGGTTGAAATAAATTTAATTTATTAAATAAAAATAAATAAATAATTTTACAATATTAAATCTTAATCTTATTAAGTATTATTTACTAAACATATTTACAGAATAAAGTTTTAATTTTCAAAGGACTGACACAAAATTCTATTAAAAATATTTAATTTAATAAAGTTTATAACTTTTTTTTTGTATGTTTCTGTTTACTTTATAGTACAAAAAAAACAAACTAACAAGAAAAAAGTTTTGTAGCTTAAAGATCTAAAATAGGACAAGGAAGTTTCACATTCCAAAGGACTTTCTGCTAACATTTTCTTCGGAATATGAAACTCCTCATACATTGAACAATAAATACACAGAGCTCAATACTTTCATAAAAACATTGTGTGTGCGTTTTTACATCTATACTAATAAATATATACATTTATAGCTACTCAGACTATAAGTGGGAAACCTCAGGAGAAAACTTAGTTTACATAATGATTATTGATATTCATATTAAATAAGTTATACTGGAGTTTGCCTAATGGTCGCCATTCGGCCATAATTTTTTATGCAAATATGAAGAAAATATTCATACAAGTATATCAGCCATGTTCTGGTAATCGAATTCGAGTGAAATTGAAATCGAACAAATATTCAAAACGATCCTTTTTAAAGGTTTATAAAAATTGTCCCTTTAATGTACGTTATAAAAAAGCTTTATAAAATTCATAACTGAAATTTAACTTATAGAATAAATTAGAAAAATAAAAAATGTTGAATGTAATAAAAAGTTGCTTATGAAAAGAAATAATTCCCAATATCTATTCTAAAAATACTTACCCCCATATTCATAAAAAATATTTTTGATCAATAAAGGGTTTATTAAACATATTTTCATAGAAAATTCCATTAATAAACCTGCTATAAACCTTAAATATTTTTTATGAATATGGGGGTTATATTTTTGTCAAGAACTAAAAAATAAATGCTTTGGCGATTTTGGCGATTTTTGACATTGAATTTGGCGATAAAGTTCAAAATTAATCTGACAACCCTGACCGCAAGTTGAAATAATGGCCCTTAAGCTTTTATTTTGAGTTTCAAACATACGAACATAAGCCTGGGCTCTCACACTATGAAAGTTTTCTTTCAGAAAGTCTGAGTTTAATGGTGAGATGGAAATAGAACATGCTATTGCGCTCCCCCACTCATCTCAGACTTTCCGAAAGAAAACTTTCATAGTGTGAACGCAGACTAAGACTTCTTCTATGTGTGTCCCACTTATAGTATGAAGAGCTGTATAAAAATATGCCTGTGTTGTGGAATGGCTGCTAGAAATTTAATTTTCAACTTAAAATTTAAACACTTTAATCTTAAAATCTTAAGAAAAATAAAAGAAGAACTACTACAGCAAAATCTTGTATAAAATTGTGTTTGTATTAGTTGGAAAATGTTTGAAGTATCTTTTAAGTTTAATTTTACAAAATTGTATCGGCCTTTAAGACCACAGTCATTGTACCTCACCTTTTTTCATTAAGCAAGACACCACTTTGTGCCAAAGCCATTGTTGATGGTGAACGAACATTATCGCGGGCAAATTTTGCAACATTAACATCCACACTACTGCTGCCATTGTGCTGCTGCTGCTGCTGCTGATGTTGCCTGGTGGATTGACGTCGATGAGCATGATGATTATAAACACTTATTGACGTTGAACGTCCCATGCCATTTGTGTTATTTTTAGTGTTAAAACCAATACCACTTCCACTATTCAAGTGTACAGAAGCTCGATTATAATTGGTTGAGGATCTCATGGACATGTTGACAATGCTAGTGTCCATCATACCCGTTGCCGATGAGTGTTGTCTCAGACGAGTTTGTCGTTTAACACAAAAACAGCATAAATATTGATTGAAATGTGCACGAAATGCTCCCGAAACACAATATAAAGCCACTGGATTTACACATGAATTGAGAAAACTAAATTTGCATTTGAAAGAAGAAACAAAACAAATAAAATGAACAATAAATACAAAGATTTAAAATTATCTCACAACCAACTAAACCACTTAAATATTAAATTAAAATTGACTTTTATTCAACTTGGAGAATTTATAATGAGAAATTGAAATTGAAATAAAATTTAATTAAGACTTAAGTTGCCACAGAAAGAGCAAGAGAAACCAAAAGCTGCAAATTTTGTCAAAATATAGAAAAATTACAAAATTTATATAAACGTTCACAAAATCAAGTAAGAGTGCTATATTCGGCTATGACGAATCTTATATACCCTTCGCCGTGGCGCGATGAGAACAGAATGTAAATAAATCTATATTGTGACGAGCCCACTTTTCCCACCCCACATTTTGTCGGATGTTGTGTACACTGATTGAAAAAGCGTCATAGCGCTGATGTATTTTGACATCAGTTCTATGACAAGTGTCTTCGTTTTTGACCCCATGACACTTTTCATCATTTGTGATGTCAGCCTTAACATCACTTGGCCAAATTGTCATCAGGGTCAAAAATTTAAATTATGTCTTCAATGGGATGACATATTGGCATCGCAGAAATAATGAATAGGAGTCGGTTTTATAAAGCATGTCATCAGTACGATGACAAACTGTCATCAAATTGAGTCATTGTAATTGACCTTAAGTCAAGTTGAGAGAATATAATTATTTCCTTCCCGTTACACATGTTTGTTGCACGTTTGTTGTATTCCCGACTTTGTTAACAGAAGAACTCTCAATTATAAGACAAAATCAGCATGCCCAATATGGTTTTCGTAATAATTCTACTTGAAAAATTTGATGTAGTTAAATAAGTAATAGAATATGGGAATTTTTGCGTCTAGTTTTACTTTTTAAACATGAAAATAATGTTATGACATGATATATTATTTCATCGCACTTATGACAGTTTGTCATCACACTGATGACATGATATATTATGTCATCGTACTTATGCCAGATTGTCTGTACTGATGTCAAAATACATCAGCGTTATGACGCCTTTTCTATCAGTGTACACAAAATATGGTATCGAATTGATGCCACTGTAGTCATAGCGTAGATGACGCATAAAATGTGAAACATTTTAGGATGACGTGCGTCATTGGATTGATGTCACTTTTTACCTCATTAATGCCATTTGTCATAACATTGATGTCACAATTCTGATGCTAGAGCATCATCAATATGACGATGCATTTTTCTATGAGTGTATTGATAACCAAGACGATTGTAATTAATTTGGAAATTTTAGCTCTTGCCGTTTTCCAGAAATACAGAAATCTAATTTGCATCTGTCTGAGAGATGCCATGACCACTTATGCAATCCCGGCCATTTAGAAAGGTTGTGAATTACTAACCCAGCTTTGTGTACCAACATTTTAATGTTAGCTAAATACCGGAATAGCCCATTTTGGATCACCCTGTTCGCTCTGATATAGTTAGAATAGAGCTGTAATTATTTATGCTGTCGAGGTTCACTGGTATTTACTTTTAAATGAGTGACATAACTTTAAAATCGGTTACCACAAAAAAGGATTTTTGGCCGCCTTCTTAAAATATGGCCCACAGTGTGTCGGTTGCGAACCAACTCACTTTGTTCAATGCATTCTACAATGCAAACGGGTAGAGTTTTGCAATTTTATCGTCCCCAAGTTCTCCCACTGGGGTTTCTAGGGATCATCTTAAGTTTTTTTCGCTTTTTGCAGTGACAGGCTTCGGGAAAATCAGGTGCAGCAATACCTGGACTTCGGCAAAAATCCAAAATTGCCAGGGGCTAATTCTGGCAGTCGTGATCGAATACTTTTTCGATTCGAAAGCAATTTTATTTCTAATTTTTTTAGTCAATAGTGAACGTATGGATATTATTTTTTCAGTGTTGTGAGGATTCAAATAAATTCTTTACAACACTGAAAATATAATATCGACACGTTCAGTATCGACTGAAAGAATTAAAAATAAAATTGCTTTCGAATCGAAAAATTATTTGATAACGGCTGCCAGAATTAGCCCCCAAATATCCAATAGTGCGCGGCTTAGCAGTGATCCTTTCTGGAACCACGGGAGAAGCCCCTGGTGGTACGGCCCCAGACTGACTATTCAGGCCTCCGTTAGTATGCTTCGTGCGGGAAATGGTTTCTGCTTTCAGGAATATTATCTTGGCGGAAGATTCGTTTTTCCATTGAAAATATACTTTTATGGATCACGTGGTGGCTGTGGTTTACTACCCAAAATTGCGGGAAGGAAGATCCTGATAATCCCATATATAGCTGAATTTTCACTACTTTTGAGAGAGATCGGCTTTAGGGAGGATCATCCCTAGCTTCTGTGCTACTCAGCACATAGTGCTAGCATATTTCCAAAATCAATGGAGGTTAGATAGCTCCAGCTCCTAAACCGGGGTCGGTTGTATAATCTTTTCGCATTACGCATCCAAATTTACTACCTTGGTGTGCATGCTGCTGTCACACTTAGAAGCGGTTGGTTAACGCATTGTTTATCACACAGGGGCTAAGATCCATCCTGGGATAAGGCCATATAACAGATGCTAACTTAATATTTTCCACAAGTGTCCCAAAGTGCACCAAAAACTTATCAATAACAATAAGCAAACTGGGCATCGTTAAACTCAATGGTACATTTTTGACTTTTGAAGTATTGACTTTGCAAAGTATTTTGATGGTTTTGAACTCAGTCATGCCCAACTTTGCTCAAGAAAACCTATTTCTGCCAACATTTTATTTAAAACTACCTATAAAATATAGGGTAGAAATTTTTTTTAAAAACATTTCCTATAAATTAGAAAATTTCTTATAAAACCGAAAGAATTTTGTTAGCAATTTCCTTGAAAATAGTTCAAATTATGTACAAAATTTTTTTTAAAGAATAACAAATTTTGTGTTTAATTTCTTATAAGCCCGAAATAATTTTTTTTAAATATCCTTTAAAAAAGCAAAAATTATTTACAAAAATTTTGTGCAAAATTTCTTATAAAACAGCGGGAATTTGTTTAAAATTTCCATGAAAACAGCTTAAATTATGTATAAAATTTTCTAATTAAATTTTCTTTAGGGCCGATGTTGATTCTGAATAAAACACAAATTATTTAGGAAATTATTGTCATGTCTTTTTATTATGATAATATTGGTATGGTTCAATTATGTATGGAACAAAATTTTTGGCCAAATGACCGCCGCGACCTCAGCGGCACACCTCTATCCGATGGTCCGAATTTTCGATGACGCTGAGGCATAATTGAGGTTCTATGCCGTTAATGTGCCGATTTATCGCATCCTTTAGATCTTGAATTGTTGCTGGCTTATCGACGTACACCTTTTCTTTTAAACATCCCCAAAGAAAGAAGTCCAACGGTGTAAAAGATAACACGGCCATTTAATTTGTCGCGCAAAAGAGCTATTGTTTCGTTAGCTGTGTGGCAAGTGGCACCGTCCTGTTGAAACCACATATCGTCCACATCCATATCTTCCAATTCGGGCCATAAAAAGTTCGTTATCATCTCACGACAGCGAACACCATTCACAGTACGGTCCGATTATGCCGCCAGCCCATAAACCGCACCAAACAGTCACTCTTTGTGGGTGCATGGATTTTTCAACAATCAATCTTGTATTATCATTCGCCCAAATGCGGCAACTCTGCTTATTGACGAATCTTCTGAGTTGAAAATGTGCCTCATCACTGAAGATGATTTTCTTCGAAAATTTATCATCCACTGTTGCCATTTCTTGCCACCATTCTGACCATTGACGACGCTTGGAATGGTCAAGAGGCTTTAGTTCTTGAGTCAATTGTACCTTGTTAGCGTGTTAATGCAGGTCTTTATGCATAATGTTCATCAACGACGAGCGTGAGAGGTGCAATTGTAGGGCACGACGACGAGTTGAGGTGGACGGCTCTTCAGCCACACTATCCACACAGCAGCAATATTGTCTGCAGTACGAGCTGTACGAGCATGCACTGGTGTTTTCACATCTCCTACAGTCCCAGTTTGCTAAAATTTATGCACGATTTTTCCGATTGTACGCAGATTTTCATTTTGATTTGAATATGCATTTTGATTTGAATATGCATTTTGATTTGAACGCCCATTTTCATAAAAAGCCTGAATAACTTTAACGCCAAGTCTGAAATCGAGAAATGTCAAATGAAATGCAGAAAAAAACTTGACGTTAAGGTGTGGTTCATATTCAACATCGGCCCTTAAAATTTAACCACCCGTTATAAATATACAACACGGCTAAAAAGAAAAGTTTGACTAAAAAAATAAGTGTAAATATAACTTTCGAACCGGCAGCGACTTCAACTCAATATTTTAATTCGGCGGAGGCCTAGAGGCGACTTTGAGCTGCACGACCTGGGAGTATGTCTATGATAATTGTGTGGTCAACAGTGTCAAAATTTTATTTTCATGAGTACTTTGCTACCGTTTCACACACGCCCAAAGTAGCTTAAAATTATGTAAGAAACTTCCTATAAAATGGCAAATTTTTTTAAAAATATCCTTTAACCTTTAACTGTGGAGGTGGTGGTAAATTTTACCCTCTCCTTAATTTTTTTTTAAATACTCTCTTCCATGGCGCTCTATTAATTTAATTCTCTTAGTATCTTCTCATACCGTGATCGTTGTTATTCACCAGTGTTTTGACTGAGCTCGACTTAGCTTGAGCGGAGATACGGACATGCTGGTGTAAAAATAACCACTCGTCATCATTTACGTAATTTTTTCTTCGAAAACGCCAGCGTCAATGTAAGTATTACGTAGAAAAAAATTTAAACCACATCAAAATTAACGCAATATTTTCATGGGATTATTTTTACCACTCGTCCAAGTTTACCTCAGTTTGCCAAGTTTATTTTGTGCCTCGCCCAATTCCCTAATCCTACCCTCATATGCCGGATATTGTGTATTGCTAACCAAGATGCTTGTACCTAAATTTGTACGAAGCTTTGACTCTTGCCATTCTTCAGATATACAGAAATCTATAAGGTCTTTGTATTAGAGGTGCCACGCCCATTTTTCCCGTCCAGATTTTGTCAGATATTGTGTATTGATAACCAAGATATTTCGACCAAAGTTGGAAGTTTTAGCCCTTGCGGATTTATCTGCAATGTAGTAAGCCAATGTGAATGGGATGCAGATTTTGACCACCTAAAGGTTGACCTGTAGTTTATACACCTTAATATTTTTTTCGTGATCTCTTTTATATCTTAAGGTGTATACGTTTGGCTGTGAAAAAATGTCTTTTAACTTTTTTAAATTCATTTTTTTTGACAAGTTTTTGATATATCATTTTTTTATATTAAAAAAAAGGTTTGTGAATCAAAGTACCCGTTTTGTTTAAACATATAAAAATAATTTTTAGTTTCTTTATTTTTTGTGATTAAAAATGTAGTACCCTATTCTTCAAAAACAAATAATTATAAAAAAATATTTTTTACTAAATTTTTTTTAGTAAAATAAGGAGGGGTAAAATTTACCACCACGTCATTAAGTATGTCCCAAAATTTCACCTCCACAGTTAAAGGTTAAAATAGCTGAAATTATGAAAAAAAAAATTCCCATAAAATGGCAAATTTTTTAAGATGAAATTTCCAAAAAAATTAAATTTTCATAAAATGCAACCTTTTGTTAAAATTGCTTTCAAATTTTGTGTTAATTTTGAACTAACAGTCTGATATTTATTAACACTTGGTTGCTAAACGACCACATTAACTACCCTAATTTGCTTTATATTCGTTTTAAAAGTATAAATTCACTTATTTTATAAGAAGGCGTATGTAATACTTACTAAGTACAAAAACCAATAATGCGTATTGTGTGCCAAAATTCATCAAAATCTTCGCGGGCCGTTGGATTTAAATGGAACCACAATTCAAATAAATGATAGGGAAAAAAGCAAATAAAAAATACTGAAAATATGCAAAAGAAGAAGAGACACTTTTGAATAAATTTAAAGAAATTTCACAACAATTTTTTTTTTCATTTAAAATTATAGCATGTAGTATTAACAGGTCTTTATGTGTCAATACGTCCGTCAAATTTAAAACCAAAAAGAAACAAATCTTTAAAATCTAAAAATAAACCCACAAGGATAATTTGTAATAATCTGGTGTTAAATTGCGTATTTAGCTCTCATTTCTTTTTCCCAATCGCTTATAATCTGTCACAAAAAAAAAAAAAAGAAAACGTTTCAGTCTGTAGCCAGTCATGATGTTATATCAATAATGTCTTTTAATATTTCCATTGTCTGCCACTTACCCACTACAAATGCCACAACCATACGGGCCACATAACGTCTTGCTCTTACATGGGAACGACTCTGCATACTCAACGTCTCACCGGGCATATCACGTGCACTGACATGCAAACGTTGGGCCATCATCAGGTACAAGACGCCAATTATGAATAGTGGCAATAAATAATAGACAAATGCCTTTGTTACAACCACATATCTGGGCGTGAAAAGGATATTTTGTGTGAAAAATACAAAAACAGAAAAAGACAATTAAATACAATAATATTAGCGTTATGTGTTGCTGTGTTTTTAATAAAAGAAATTTAATATAAATGTTAAACTAAATCAAACACCATTTCCAAAAAAAAAAAAAAAAAAAATTAAATTAATAACCCTGTGCTAGAAATTTACACTTTTTTTGAGACAAGCTGGGCACCAGGCGGTTTCACATAATTCGGGTACGCTGAATCCAGTGACGCTAACCATTTTTTTTTTTTTAGGTTAGCTCTGGTTTTCGAGATATACCGTCATTTCGAAAATGGAGGAGGTTGCACAACATATGTTCGCCTAACTCTAAAACGATTTAGTTTATTGAACAAACTCAAAAAACCGAAATTTCACAATAAAATTTTAAATTTAAACTTTTTTCTCATATGCGCGCATTCGTGTTACAAACAAAATTTTTTTTTTTGCAAAAAAAATCCTTTTTTTTTTAGCAACATTTTGAAATATTATTTTTTTAAAAATTCATGAAAAATGGGAAAGTGCTGCGCTGCTTTTAATTTTTTCCAGACATATGGTCATACATTTGGCCCATCTAGGGGCATCCTCTCAAAACATACTTGCCCTTTATGTCCATTCCTTAAGGGGGTTCCCAGACAAATATTGCGGCTTATTGAAATTCTTAAATTTGACCCTGCTGTGCCTAGGATGCCCCTAGATGGGTCAAATGTATGACCAACATGGTCATTTATTTTTCATCCCAACCATTTATTTCTAACAAACCAACCCGCTACCTCCATTAATTAAGGGGGCTCCCATTCATAATGTTCAATACAAACTAGAAATATATTGAAGAAAAAGTGCCATTAATGCCCAGGAGTCGCCCCCAGAGGGTCCTTAATATTTTCTCGAGGCATACTTGCCCTTTATTCCCACTTCTTGGGGGACCCATACAAATATTGCGTTTTATCAAATGTTTAAATTAATTAAAACTTTTCGTCTTTTGTAAATAAAATCAAAAGTTGTTAGCAGATTTTAAGAGTTTATTGCTTGTTTTGTTTGCAACTTTGTTTCTTATATGTCTGGAAAAAATTAGAAGCATAGCTGCACTTTCCCATTTTTGATGAATTTTTAAAAAATAAAAATTTCAAAATGTTGCTAAAAAAAAGAATTTTTTTTGCAAAAAAAAAAATTTGTTTCTAACACGAATGCGCGCGTATGAGAATAAAGTTTAATCTTTCTTAAAGAAAATTTATTTCGAAAATGGAGGAGGTTGCCCAAAATATATTCGCGTAACTTAAAAACGGTTTAGTTTATTGAAAAAAACTAAAAAAAAACCCGAAAATCCGAAATAACATTTCCTTTAATTTAATTCTTTAATTTGCAAAAAATGCAGCGCCTACGAGGCCTCTAGACGGGTCAAATGTATGGCCAATACCGCTTTATTTTTCATCTCCATCATTTATTTCTAACATATCTACCCGCTATATCCATTCCTTAATGGGGCTCCCATACAAAATTTTAAATACAGACTAGAAATATACTGAAATAAAGTCCCATAACTTCCCAGGAGTCGCCCCTAGGGGTATAAAATGTATGGCGGACCTCAATTATTATTAGGTTAAAAGCCCTGTGCCCGCTAATCTAACAACTGACCGGTGATTAATTAAAACAAATTCATCAATTTCAGCTAAAACAGAAAATAGCTGCCAAGTTTTTGTTGTTTAAATTTTAAAATGATAACACTTGAATGCAAAAATGTCCTGGGGTTCGTGTTGGGAATATGAATATGGAAATGGTGTTCTCTCTCACATGCAAAAACAAAAACACAATAAAAACTAAAGAAAAACACCCACCTGGCATAAATTTCGGAATTGTTGCGCTGCTGGCCAAACGGTGTACAGATTATTATGGTTAGGTTAGTTTTATCATCGATAAGTATGTGCTGTAAATCAGACATAACCAGCGAAGGTGTGGCGAAAGTTATACTTAAAAGCCAAATCATGGCAGCCGTTATAGCCGTTAATGGTTTTGTCTGGATTAGATTTGTAAAAAGGAACAAAAGCCAAGAGAAAGAAAACATAATAAAAGAACGATTTATTACAACTTAACACATAAATTTTCCCTCTTTTTTTTTTTTTTTGTTTTTTTTTTTGTATATTTGAATAAATTAAAATTTACCTGTAATTTCCTTAAAGGATTCACAATGGCACAATATCTTTCTCCCGACAAAGCGGTTAATGTGAAAACAGATACTCCTATGGAAACATCTTTGAAAAACTCCGTTACTTGGCACATACTCTTGCCAAATGTCCAACTATCTGTTGTGTAAACCAAAATGGCCAAAGGAACACAAACGATTATAACCAAGAGATCTGCTAGAGCTAAAGAGAGAATGTAACTAAAAAAAAAAATGGGAAAATTAGGTACTCATTGAAATTAATTTACAGCCCAATTATGAATAAAAATTACCCGGGGGTTTTTTCCTTCTTCCATTTTTCCTATTTAAATTCAATTGTAAAAATGTGAAAAAGAAAAAAAAAACTCCCGGGGAATTTTTATTCATAATTAAGCTGTTAATAAAATTTTAGGCGAAGCTTTAAGTTTTAAAATGCTTAAGATCAAAAGTCAATTCGCTTATGCTTCTAAATTAAAAATATTTTTCAGACTACCATAACTTTCTTACTAATATTTAAAAATGTATGAAACTTAAAGAATGTAGTTTTACAGCCGGTTTTTGTAAAACACAAGTGTTCTCACTTGAAGTTTTCGTATTAAAACGAAAACGTTTTAAATATGGTTTTTAAAAAATATTTAAAAGCTTTCGTATATTCATGTTTGACATAAATAGAGCTTTTTTCTACGTCTCCTCTTCTTTCGTAAGCATATTTTTATGCCAAAGTTTATTTTTCTAGGTTTTAACTTGTTTGAATGGTAGCATTTAATTCGCTACTTTGTTCGGTTCTTTTTTATGATCATATTTGTGTACCAAAGGTTATAGTTCTGCTACTAACATTTTTTTATCTTATGGGATGATTATCACTCAGGACCTTGCAGCTTAATTTTGAGTCTCTTCAAAGTACCAAAAAAGAAATTACGATTTTCGCCCCTTAAACGTTTGAATTTCGAAAAAGTGCCAAATTTGGCTTTGCATTTTTTAGATAAGTTTCGAATGTGATATAACTTTTATTTCTATGTTTATTGGCTTAAAAGATAGGGGGATGACAAAAAAAAGTTCCAAAATACTCCCTGAAAGAGGAGAATTTCAAAAAAGTATCAGTCACTCGTCCACTTATTTTTTTTAAAGACAAGGATAGGTATTACATTTCATTGTATCTCTCTAAGTTTTGGAAGTATAAGGTCGCCAAATTTACCCTTGTTACCCCCTAAACATTCGACTTTCGAAAATACCGTTTTAGTGGATCTATTTGGGAAGAGTCCAGCCACCGGTACAAATTCCAAGTTTTTAGCTTCAGGCGTTTAGGCTGTGCGATCATAAATCAATCAGTCAATAATGTTACAATTCTATATACATATACATATATAAAGATACACAAACCTTTAATAATATTGTAAATAATTAAGGGTTCTTTCAGTAAAATATCCTTTTTATTTTCTATTTATTTTTTAAACGAATGCCTTTTACTTATCGTCTTATTTTGGCCTTTGTGTTCATTTATTACGAAGATGTTCATTTTATAAGAACCAAACGTGTGTGGAAAAAATGAAAGCTTTTTCAGTCACTCACCTAAAATGTGTTTTAATTTTATGAAAACCTAAATCAGTTTTCGTTCGTTTTTTTTACGAACGAACAAACATTTTCATTTTCTAAAAACAGGCTGTTAAACTCCAAATATTGTGGAAAAAATTTAAAAAGTTTACATCAGCCGTTAGAAAGTTTGCTATATATCCTTTTATTGGATAAAGCTCAAAAGTTTCTTCAATTCCTCAAATTAAGAAAATTTTATATAAATTTAATTTTTATTTTTAAATTTTATAAAACTTGTATCTAGAATGCTACAAAGCTTCTTAAATATTTTTTATATTACAGCTCTAAATTAAGGAATATTTTCATTTGAAGAAAAGGAAATACTTTAATTTTGAAATATTGAATGTTACCAAATGCTGTCAATCTTTGCCAAAAATTGTATGAGAATCGTTTGAATATTTGATAAGATTTTCATATATCCTTTTTTTCTAATTCTACTAAATATTATCTATAAGTATTTCCAATTGAAAGCTTTATGTTGAAATGAAGAGGAAATTGTTTTAAATTCGGAGAAAAAAGTGAACAAAATGTGGCCAAATTATATTCTTTTTTTTTTCAATAATTAGTATTGTGGTTATTTTATTGAACTGTTAATGGTTTTTAATCCAAATTTAGATATTTTTAATTAGGCTTAAGTTCATTGAATTTAATTTTCATTAAATTATTTTTATGAAGACAGGAATTTTACAACATGAAATTAATTAAAATTTTTCTTGATAACTTTTCATTCTTGACTGCGCTGAGATTTGAACCCAGGCGTTCACGGACAGGTTGCCCAGACTAGTTTCGATTGTAACCACACAATATCTTCAGTGGGGTTTGCCGTCTTACTCACTCGGCTATTGCAGCCGGATGATGTCAATAGTCAAACATCAATCCTTAAACCAAATGGTATTTCACTTTGGTAGAACGAAATTTGCTTTTTGAATGAATGATTATCTATTTTAATTGATTTACATGTTCTTCCTAACTTCTGTTTTTTCGTACTTTTTGTCAAGAATTCTTCTTGAAATCCAAAGTACATTTTTGTTTTTCATGTTTTTGTCTTTCTTTTTCTTGTTGACCTTTTTCAGCACAACTTGAAGGACAAATGTTAACATAGCTCGTGCCTTAGCGGTTAACAATAATTAGTATCAAAAGCAAATTTCGATCTACCAAAGTGAAATACCATTTGGTTTAAGGATTGATGTTTGACTATTGACGTCATCCGGCTGCAATAGCCGAGTGAGTAAGACGGCAAACCCCACTGAAGAGATTGTGTGGTTACAATCGAAACTAGTCTGGGCAACCTGTCCGTGAACGCCTGGGTTCAAATCTCAGCGCAGTCAAGAATGAAAAATTATCAAGAAAAATTTTAATTAATTTCATGTTGTAAAATTCCTGTCTTCATAAAAATAATTTCATGAAAATTAAATTCAATGAACTTAAGCCTAATTAAAAATATCTAAATTTGGATTAAAAACCATTAACAGTTCAATAAAATAACCACAATACTAATTATTGTTAACAGCTAAGGCACGAGCTATGTTAACATTTGTCCTTCAAGTTGTGCTGAAAAAGGTCAACAAGAAAAAGAAAGACAAAAACATGAAAAACAAAAATGTACTTTGGATTTCAAGAAGAATTCTTTTTTTTTTTCTTATTATATTTTTCTTATTACCTTACTTTAAAACTTTACGTATCTTAATATTTATGATATAAGTAGATAATGTTCTTAAAAACCTCATGAATTGAATTAAATTTAGAAAATTAATGTGGGATCTACTAAACATTTAATAGAAATTTGGAAAATGTTCCCCCAACTGGTAGGAAATTTGCCATATATCCTTTCTTAGCTTATAAAACTGAAAAAATATAACAAATTCTTAAAATTTTAGTTAAAATTAATTGGAAAATTTGTCTAGCTTATGCAAATATTTTACTGAAGCTTTAACTGTTAAAGTCGCTATGATGTAAAGAAAATGTTTTGCTGTTTAAGCCGCAGTACTTTTCTTATAAATCCTTAAAACTTTATCAAACCAAGAGAACAAGTGTAGTTATATATTATTTATGAGAAAAAAATTTTCTCAAGCTGTTTGAAAGTTCCTTTTTTTTGGTAAAATGAAAAATGTTTAAAAAGTCATCATATTAAAAACGAATGAAAGATTTCAAACATTTTAATGAATAAAATTAAAGTTTCATATATTTTTTTTGCAAAAAAAAAAAAAATTTCTGTAATAAAATTTAGAAAAAAAATTATATATTCAACATATTTTATTTTTCGAATTTATTCTATGGGTGTGTGTGAAACGGTAGCAAAGTTCTATGGTGAAATAAAATTTGTCTGTGGTAGAAAAATTTCATGTTTGTGCTGTGTGAAATTATAACATTTTTGACAATGTAAAATTTTGACATAAAGAAAAGAACAATTTCTTTCTGACATTTCTTAACAGAAGTTTAAGTCGGCAAATTTTTTGGCGGCGGCGGTTCAGCAAAAAGTAGCCGGTAGTGGATCACCTGACAAAGAAATTTGTTATTCAAAATGAAAAAAATTTCTATTACAATTTGTTATTATTTGAAATATATGTATTTGTTATTAATAAAATATATTTTAACCCGACTTCAAAAAAGAAGGAGGGTTTCAATTCGATTGTATGTTACTGTTTTGATGTTTGTAACCGCATAACTCCCTCATTTAATGTTTGTAACCGCATAACTCCGTCAGTTGTGAGCCGATTTTTTTTGCATTTTAATAGGACGTGTCAACAGATTGTAATTACAAAAAATTTTGGAAATCAGACGGACAATTTGTCTGTCCGGAAATTATTTTTTTTTTTGAACTGCTCCTTAATTTTTAAACTAATTTTCAGAATTCGCGCTTACTTTTAAAATGATTTGCTAGCGAATTGCAAATGTGAAAAAATTTTAAGAAAGGTTTCACATTTGGATTTTTCAAAATTTTTGAATTTTTTTTTTTATTTTTTGACGTTTTTCAGCGATTTTTTTATTCTCTACTGGTTGGGACCCATAAACAGGTATTTTATGCTTTTATAAACTTTTAGGAAATTTCTCATTTTTATTAAATTTTTTAAACCTTCGCGAATTGCGCGTTTTAGGTAACCCAAATCCTTATAAGCTGATTATGGGATTAATGATCTAATAAACATTATTTATCCCGTTTTTTAGTTAGATTACCTCTCAATCGAATATATTTCCATGTTAATGTGGTTGGTTATTTCCAATTACAGTTACATAAGATTGTGCCTAGGAAATATAACAATATGCTTGTAATGTAAATGTAATTAGCGTTCTGCAGTCTATTATTGAATTTTAAATTTATTTAAAAAAACATATATTACTTTTTTTTAGACACTAATGCCAACATGCACAAATTATAATAACAAACATTTTATTAATAAACAAATTAAATATGTAACTATTTTTGATCTTATAATAGCTTATATAAATATGCTACACGACTATAAAGAAAAGTTTGACGAAAAAAATGATTGTAAATATGCCTTTCGAACCGGCGGCGACTACAACGCAAAATTTAAATTCGGCGGCGGCTAAGAGGCGACTTTGAGCTGCATGACCTGGGAGTGTGTCCGATAATTGTGTGGTTGTCAAATATTTCTACGCTAATGTCAAAATTTATACTATCCCCCTGGGCTAGTGACATTTTATTCACCTCAACAGTGTCAAATTTTTACATTCATGAGTACTTTGCTACCGTTTCACACACACGCTCTATGAGCTTAATTTCAGTTAGGTATTTTATAAAGCTTTTTTTGTAATAGTTCTATACCTTAAATTTTTAGGAATGACGTTATACACTACCAGTCTATTATTATGAAAAGAAATAATTCCCAGATTCTATTTGTTAAAAAAAAAAAAATTATAAAACTTAAAGGAATTGAAAAAATAATTGAGGCAAATGCTGGAAACATAAATTTAAATGAGTTTTAGTTAAGTTTAACAGCGACTTGAGGTAAACCTTTTAGTGGAATACAGCTTAGAATTAAAAAAACAATGATAGAAATAATTTTTAATAAATTATTTAAAAGCCTGGAAACTTCTTTGAAATTATAAAAGTGAGCTTTTAATATTGTTGTTAATAGTTTCCTTTGAAACTATTAAAATTAACGTAGAATATTTTTGTCTGTGAGCTCAGTAATTTTGGTTAATTTGTCCTTTAATAACAAAATGTTGTCATATGTCCTTTTTTCTACAAATGTTTAAAATTCCCAGAATTTGTTAAGAGTTATTATTAATTCGTTAAAGTATTGAAATGTTAAGCTCAATAGCTAAAAACTTTAGCATATATACTTTTTTCTCATAAAAATAAATTTTTTTTTTACGCAGTAAAAAGAAAATTTTCTAAAAGGACTAAAAATAAAACACTCAAAGCTTTTTTTTTTTTGTTCTTAGTAAAAAGTGGAAAAATTTTTTTGAATATAAACATGTTTTTAATTGCTAATTGTGAGGTAAAATGTGATGGAAACTATTTTTTCCAAAATTCTTTCAATATATTTGTTTTAGCAAAAATGTTTTACATATGTATATCCTTTTTCCCCCTACACAGAAAAAATTAAAAAATTTCTCTATTCATCAAATTTATACCAAATTCATAACATCAAGCAAACAATTTGTTGATTTTGCTCCTATTACGAAAATGATTATGTTGATTACTAAAAGTTTTTGAATTTTGAAATTTTTTTTTTCAATAAATGATATTTTTAATTTTAATAAAAAAAAAATGATCAAAAAACTTTGCCATTTCAAACATTGTGTTAATTTATTTAATTAAATATTGACAATTCCCAACAACAATTCTACATGTTAAAATTATTTTATTTTAAACGAAAAAAGTCAATTAAGATTTTTTGTTATTTAATTAATATTTTAATTTAAAATTTATTTCAAAACCACTAAAATGTTAATTAAATCAAAATTATGTTTTTCAAGATTTTTTGTTATTTAATTAATATTTTAATTAAAAATTTATTTCAAAACAACTAAAATGTTAATTAAATCAAAAATTTTTCAACTAAAAAAAAAATAATTAATTCAATTATCACATTAATAAAATTTAAATACTTTTTAAACAATTTGTTTAATTGATGAAAAACTTTTTTTCTGTGTACTTTTCCTGTTGTATTTTTTGTAAAAACCACCAGAATGTCTTTTAAAGTTATTAGATCATAACAAATTTTCAAAAAGGAAGCCTTTAACTGTTATTATTATTTCGTTAAAATATTGAAATGTTAAGTTAAATAATTAAAAAGTCTTGCATATATCCTTTTTTTTTCTTATATAAATAAAATTAATTTTTGTTTACGCTGTATAAAGAAAATTTTATGGAGGGACTAAAAATCAAACATTCAAAGTATTTTTAAATTCTTCGATCTACCAAAAGTGAAATACCATTTGGTTTAAAGATTGATGTTTGACTATTGACGTCATCCGGCTTCAATAGCCGAGTAAGTAAAACGGCATACCCCACTGACGAGATTGTGTGGTTACAATCGAAGCTAGTCTGGGCAACCTGTCCGTGAAAGCCTGGGTTCAAATCTCAGCGCAGTCAAGAATGAAAAATTATCAATAACATTTTAATTTTATTAACTTAATTTAATTAATTTAATTAATTTAATTAATTTAATTAATTTAATTAATTTAATTAATTTAATTAATTTAATTAATTTAATTTAATTTAATTTAACAATACTATTTATTTTTAAATTCTTTTTTGTAGTAAAAACTATCACAAAAGTCTTTGAATATGTTTCTAAAATTTTTATTTAATGGTAATCGAAAGTTTGTAAAGTTTTATGGAAAATATATTTGGCAAATTTCCTTCAATTTATTTGTGCTAACAAAAATTTCGTACATTTATTCTTTTTTCCCGTACTATTTTCTATTTGTCTTGTTTTATTAGTTTTGCTTGGTTTAGTTATTCTATAATTAGTTTTGGCTGTCAGAAAATAAATCGAGAAACTATTGAAATAATAAGTGTGTAATCCAGATTACACTGCATATTTTCCAAGATTATTTCCTTGTTCTCCATTTTTACATGGTAATTGTGAAAGTTGTTATGTTTGTGATTTTTTCTTTCGAAAGAAAATTGAATTGAATTCATATAAACTTTATTAGTAATAAAACAAGACGAGTGTTCATTAAGTGCCAATTCATAGGAAAATACTTACGTATTTGGAATGTTACGCATGGAACGATGTCTAAAGAAGATTATCACCAATGTGCCGTTGCCTAAGACGCCAACAATGAATATGAGTAGGAATAGTATGGTTATGAATATTGTTTCGGGTCGTTGCAGGGGTGGTACATAAGAAAATGATGAATCCGTATCAAAACCATCCAAAGCATTAATGCCAGCACCACCCACACCTCCACTATTGATGTCAGCTATAAGACTAGTGCGCGTAATATTTTCTAATAATCCAGAATTTCTCCAAGTCCCCTCTGTGGTCGTTTCATGTTGCTGTAGTTGTTGTTGTTGTTGTTGCAGCAACAGCTTTTGTGTTAATGTTTCTAATGATAATGATGAAGATGATGGTAACGATGTTTTTAACATTGTTGTTTCATCGGCTTCCATAATGGCCTGTGATAATGTGTTGCCAACTTCAATAAATGTTAAGGGAAACATATTGACCAAGTGGCCCCTTTTGGCCTACAAATACCACATTAAATACGTTTTAAACATAAACAGGGAGGGGTCCTGCTTATAAGCACATTTAGTTTTTTTTTATATCCTGCCTGATTCTCTTGCAAGAGACAACTTGTTGTTGTTATAGCAAATCAAGTAAAAGTTAATGTTGTTGTTGTTTTCATATAAAATGAGGGTTTTTGATTTTCTGTTAACAATTATTACATCCGCTCCTCTAAAGTTTGCAGTATGGAAGTTTCTTTTAACTTATATATTTTTTTCACATTGTTCTAATTTTTTATATGAATTTTGTATTTGTGTGTGTGTGTGTGTTTTTCTTCCTCTTAGTTTCTCAATGAAATTGTTTCAGTTCCATGAAAATATTACGTTTGCTCATTGATTATCACATCCGGTTTTACTGGAAAACGTGTCCGAATGTTATTGGCATTGTTAAAAATTTATGTATATATTTTAGACCTTAAATCTTTATGATGTTCGTTATTATTTTTAGCTGAAAGGAAAATTTTTATTAAAGTTAGTAAAATATTATTTGGTTCTGAGTTAAAAAAAAAAAAACCAAGAAATACCAAATTAAATTTCCTTTGAGTTACGTTAAAATGTAATATATAAATCCACTTAAAACCCCTATGAAATGAACAAAAGTTAATAAAAATCCTTGCACGTTTTAAAAAGGATGTCCTAAATATTTTTTATATAAAGACAAAATAGGTTACAAAATAATGTTAAACTAAAGAACTTTTTCATACATCCTTTATTATTATATTTAAAGAACATTTAATTATTATTTAATTATTTGTTCGAACATGTTTTTAATGAATGTTTTTAATGGGATCTCTCAAATTTTAAAACACAAAAGCCCTTATAAGATCCAATGGGGCAAGAACCAACACCAGCGGACCATCAATTGCATCGTGAATGGGCTCGGTGAATGGGCTGAGAATCAAGTGGAAGGGTTTTTTTTAATATTTATCTACATCCTGTCATTTTTATTTATTTACTCTTCATATATTTAATATGAACTAACAACAATTCATAAAATCTTTATCTAATTCTTTAGCTTGCGTCCTGCCAAGGTAATGCAAAACTTTCTTCGATTTTATGAAAAATTCCATTAACTTGGCGGTTAATAAAACAGACATTGTTGAGCCAAAAGTTTGGTGGCCGAATTACCTCAAGAAATGGACCTGTGAAAAGGTTACCTCGTATGTCTGATTTGACACCTTCGGACTGATTTTTGTCGGGGTACATTTAATGTCTGTTCTTTGGTTATAAACCAGTAACGACATTAGACCGGGGATGCTCGAAAAGTGGTGAAAAATTTGTCCGGCCTGATGGCGGTCATAAGGCACCGTCGCATATTCAGGGTATCTGGTGGCAATATTATATTTTTAAATACGATTTTTTTTAAAAAGTGCGGAGGGAGGATGGCGCCTTTGGAATTAACGATTGTGCGGATTTGTCAGTCACTATGTCGCAGTGGCCGAGTGAGCATCGCGCGTTGACTGTGGAGAATTTTTTTAAGAGTAATGATTCTTACGTAATTGCTCGTCTACAATTTTGTTCAAAGTTCGGTATTCGGCGAATACGTGATGGACCCAGTGTAAATTTAATTCGTTCGTGGGTGCAGAGGTTCCGCGCAACTGCTTCGGCTACGAATGTCTCACGGCCAGGGCCCAGTCGTTCTTCAAGGACTCCCGAACACATTGAACTGTTTGAAAGCAGTTTACGTGAAAATCCGCGACTTTCAATACGGAAAAAGGGCAGCCTCACTGGGACTTCCAAGAGCGATTATTCATGAAATTTTATAAAAAATGATCTGAAGTTTCATCCTTTAAAAATTCAAATCGTTCAAGAACTGAAAGAAAGTGACTTTGATTTACGCAAACATTTTTGTGAAACGATGTTGGAGCGTTTTCGCACTGTAAATCCCATATTTTGGAGCGACGAGTTCGTTACCATCTCACGATAGCGAACACCATTCACAGTAACTGCCTGACCGGCCTCATTTTGGAAAAAGTACGGCCTGATGATTCCGCCAGCCCATAAACCGCACGAAACAGTCACTCTTTGTGGGTGCTATGGTTTTTCGGCAATCACTCTTGGATTATCATTTTCACTCAAAACGGCCACGTCAACAAGCAAAAATGCCGTAACTGGTCTCCAAGAACCCGCAACCATCGATTAAAACATCAAAAATATTGCATTGCCCCAGGGTTACTGTTTGGTGTGCCTTATTCACGCATGAGATAATTGGAACATTTTTTTTTTGAAAATTATCGAGGCCAGGCGACGAATGTCAACGTTGAAAATTATCGACGCATGATTACGGAATTTTTTTTGCCAAACCTGCGAGCTCATCAAACGTACTCTACACACACGTGGTTTCAACAGGATGGGGCGACTGCACACACTGCCAGAGCTTCGATGAGTTTGCTTGGGGAAAATTTCCCTTTAAAAAACTGATCAGTCGCTTTGGTAACATCCCATAGCCACCGAGCTTGCCCGATCTAATTCCCATGGATTTTTTTATGGGGCTACCTCAAAGAGAGGGTTTATAATGTACTACAAATTATTTTCAAACATTAAATGTCATGAAATTTGTATGCTCATTAACCAAATTGTTGGTCATGACATTAAATCTGTTCTGTTTTATTTCGAAAAAAATTCTCTGCCTCTAAAATAACACTCCTTTTATCCTTAAATTTGCCAAATCTGAATAAATAATTTGAAAATAAGTGAGATGAAAACGAACAAAATGATTGTAACTTCGTATAGCGCAATTATTTAAACAGGACTTCATAAACGAACCATAGAAAACCCACCAAATTCTCTGAAGTTATCAAAAGCATATTTTAAAATTTAAAGCAAATTAATACAGCTCTCTGAAATAAACCAAAAAAAAAAAAAAGAAATTAATTTGAAAAATTTCTGTTTGTATTAGACTTAAGAAAAGTTTCCAAAGTTTCCTTTTATAACATAAAAATTTGTCCTTTTTTTATAGGGAAGATGTAATTTTTCTTATTAAGTCTTCGTCCAACTAATAACCCTCCACCACCGATAGTGGAAGAGGGTATACTAAGTTTGTCATTCCGTGTGAAACTTTTTTATTATACATCTAAGACCCAATAAAGTATATATATATATTCTGGCTCCTTGAGTAATTATAAATCGATTTATCCATGTCCGTCTGTCTGTCCGTCTGCCCGTCTGTTGAAAACACTCTCACTTTCGAAAACGCAAAAGAAAAGATCATACTTGGTCTCAGATTGATTGTAGTTATCCTAAGCAGCTTGCGATTGAAATGCAGCAACATCGGTTCTGTAGGATCAGAACTATATATCAAAATGTGAAACCACCACCCTAAAAAATGTATCATTTTGATACAAAAAATCACATTTATTGCGGAATAGTCCACGGAATGATAATAAATTTTGCACAAATTCGTTTTAAACGACTGCAAATCATACTGTTAAGTTTCGTGAAGATCGGTATATAATTGACCATATGCCCCATATAAACCCTACCCCCGGAAAACAGTTTAGTACGCCTAAAACCGTAATCAATAACGTTATCATATTAGAATTTGGTACCTCACAGTTTTATGCGACCGGAAATCACAACGTAAGATTTTGTGAAGATCGGTCCATAACTTACAGTAGGACCCATATAAACCCCTTCCCCCGGAAAACAGTTTAGTACGCCTAAAACCGTAATAAATAATGCTATCATAATTAAATTCATTATAGCACAGTTTTTTAGGATCAGAAATAGCATTGTTAAATTTCGTAAAGATCGGTCCATAATTTACCTTAGGCCCCATGTAAGCCCTACCCCCGGAAAGCAGTTTAGTACGCCTTACACCGTAATAAATAATGCTATCATAATTAAATTCTGTACGGCACAGTTTTTTAGATCTAGAAATCACCCTGTTAAATTTCATGAAGATCGGTCCATAAATAACCCTAGACCCCATATAAATCCTACTCCCGGAAAACAGTTTAGTGCGCCTAAAACCGTAATTAGTTATGCTATTATAATAAAATTTGGTATAGCACGGTTTTATAAGAGTAGAAATCGTATCGTCAAATTTCGTAAAGATCGGTCCATAATTTATCTTAGGCCCCATATAATCCCTACGCCCGGAAAACAGTTTCGCACTCCTACAACCATATAAAGCCCACTTTGGGAAAACATTAAATTCGCCTAAAACCATAACAGTTATAGATATTGCGGTAAAATTTCTTCTTCCAACTTAGATTCATATGGCCAGCAAAAATATCATGCAAGTTTGTGATATACGGTCCATAATTTACCTTAGATCCCAAATTAAGCAGCCTGAAATTCACTGCTTCCGCTAAAACTAATTACACTGCTGTATTGAAATTTATTTTAATTAATTTTTTGTAATACCAGAAATCGGTCTTCAGAATTCAAATTGCGATGATAGGTCCATAATTTACCCGAGGTCCAATACAAATTACCCTCCTAAAAATCGTTTTAGTTTGGCTAAAACTGTTACGAGTCTTGATATTTTACTCAAGCCAGTTCAAAGTTCTAAAAAGAAACGCATAAAACTTTCTGATTGTCGGTCAATAATTTAATTCAGGTCTAAACCCCAAACAATTTTTATGCTGACGTTCTTTTTTATGAAGATTAGTTAATAATATATATATATATTTATCATATAGAAACCACTCCTGTAGGTGGAGGGTATCAAAGATTCGGCACAGTTCTCTAACTTGTTTTTACATAAATTATTTAAAATTGTTAATTAACTTGAAATCACTTTCAGAATTTGTTTTGTTTATTATTAAATTAATCGATTTTGGTTTCCTTTTATCATAAATTATTTATTATCCTTTTTTTTGTATACGAAGTTTTTGTATACAAATTTAAATCTAACAACTGCATTCATTTACAATGTTTATAATAATATTTAAATTTTAGTAATCCTTTGAGTCCTGAACAATGGAAATTTATTCGTTTCAAACAAAAAATATGATTAAATATTTTCTAATACCACAAATATTTGGTTTTTGTTGTTTAAGCAAAATTTATTCATTATTATCATAGTTGGGGGTAGTACACTAAATATTGATTGAAATCAGCATTGCACTATTACTAAATAAAACTGCAAAAAAAATTAGTTTGTAATATTTCTACCAGCTTTAGTGATGATTTTTTTTTTTTTTTTTTTTTTTTCATATTTTATTTATTGAATCTTTTCTTAACTGAAATTGACAATAAGTTTTTCAAATCTTAAAATTCTAAATTATTCTATGAGATAACGCGCCAATGCAAATTACCAACTAGATGTGAGAGGAGGTAATGCATTGTTTATTATAGTGTTGCCAGATCTAGCGTGTCTTTTCTTTTTGGTATTGGTATTTTTTTTTCACTATCATTAAAAAAAAATAGTGATATTGCAAATTTTTTTCATTATCACTAACGTTGATTGAATGCATAAAATCTGCCCTCAATTCAAATAGTGCAAAATTTGTACTTGAAATCAAAAAAGCTGCATATAAACATACTCTTACTAAAATTAAAAAAAAAAATTTTTTAATTTTGTATTCGCATAGTTCTTGATTCTTGTTTTGATATGCATAATAACGGCAGGAAATTAAACAACATGGAATTTTGGTCAATAACGGAATATCTCATGGCTTTAATCATGAAAAAACAAGTTTTTTGTTTGTAAATTTAGTGCAAAAAGTTGCACTCAAATGAGTGAAGAGCAAAAAAGTTGCTTTAATTTGATTTTCTTAAATCAAACTACTTTTTTTTTAGTTTTGAGTGCAAAATTTTTTAACATCACTATCACTCATATTTAGTGAGCCTGCTAATTTTCTATACATCACTCAACATCAACGAAATGATTGCGATAATTTTGAACTATCACTTACTGTCAGTTGACACTGCACAATTAGTGCACTACCCCCATCTTTATGATTATTAAATTAATTTGTTTTTTTTAACACAAATGCAACTAGGAAAATAGGTTATGCGAAGGAGGAAAGAGGGAGTAGTGCTCGTGAACATTCGACTTGAATTTATTCATGTTGAAAGTGAGAGGGAGACTTCAGCAGGATGGTTATTCCACATACGAACAGTCCGGTCAAAACACGAATTTTCCCTGTAATGCGTTCTACGATTCACCGGCTAATCGACCACAAAAGGCTGGGCTCTTGAGGAAAAATGTGTATTACGAACAAAGGTATGGGTTTCGGGAACCAAATCCCTAATTTCATCAGAGCACATCCCGTTGTAGTAACGATAAAATAGGCAAATACAACCCACATTGCGACGGTACTCAGGGGAGTCAATAGAATTGGATACCCTACTGTCGCCAATGAGAACCTTCGCCCCCTCCTGCACGCGTTCGAGAAGCTCCAAAATAGACTTTGAAGCATCGGCCTACACATGAGAGTTGTATTCCATTCGCTGTCGGATAAAGGTGGTATAAATAGTAAGGAAGATATTGAAATTTATTGAAACAAACAAGCTGAGACAAAAATAAAATTAGGGAATTTTCTAAAATTTACTATTTAAAGAAATAGCACAAATTGTGCAGCTGTAGTTTGCGCAAAGTCAACTATTTTTTTTTAAAAAAAGTTTGCGAAAACTTTACTTTTTTATAGCATAAGTTGCGCATATGTTACTATTTTATAAGAATGTTTTCGAAAATTTTACTATTTTATAAAAAACAAGCCGGGTACCTGGCGTTTTAACATAATTCTGGCGCGCTGAATCCAGTGGTGCTTACCGTTTTTTAGGTTAGCTCTTGTTTTCGAGATAAACCGTTATTTCGAAAATGGAGGAGGTTGCACAACATATATTCGCGTAACTCAAAAACGATTAAGTTTGTTGAATACTCAAAAAACCGAAATTCCTCAATAAAATTCTAAGAATGCAATTTTTTTTCTCATATGCGCAAAAAAAATTATTGTTTAGAAGCATTTTGAAATTTTTTGTTTTTTAAAAATTTATCAAAAATGGGAAAGTGCAGCTATGCCTCTAATTATTTTCAGACATATAAAAAACGAAGATACAAACAGAAATGATTAAAATCTGTTAACAAGTTTTGATGTTATTCACAAAAGCCGAAAAGTTTTAATTAATTTAAGCATTTTATAAAACGCTATAATTTATGTATGCCCCTTTAAGAAGTGGATATAAAGTATGTATCGAGAAAATGTTAAGGACAAAAAGCTAATTGACGTCGGACTCCTGGGCATTTATGGCACTTTTTCTTCAATATATTTCTAGTCTGTGTTGAACATTATGTATGGGAGCCTCCTTAAGGAATGGCTGGATAGCTGGTAGGTATGTTAGAAATAAATGATGGCGATGAAAAGTTAAGTGGGGTTGGCCATACATCTGACCCATTTATGGGGCATCCTTGGCCCTGCAGTTGTTGAAAGAAAAATGAACCGACTTTTATTCTTAATAATATGTTTAACAAAAACATAATTTTTGGTCTTAATTTGAAATGATCTTTATTCAATGTAATCAAAAAATATATATTTATGTTTTCTAACAAATATTAATACAAAAAATTTTTTTTAACTTGTCAAAACATCAAATGACATTTCTAACTCCGATAATTGTTAGGTGTTATCCGGATTAGTGGTTTTGGAGATTTTTGAATTTTACGTTTTTTGAAACCTAGCCTATGTCCATCCTGGAGGAACACTTTAAACATTGCTGAAAACATTTTGGAAATCGGATGAGTAGTTCCGGAGATTACTTTCTACAAACAAACAAACAAAAAAACAAACATTACCTCTTTATAATATTAGTATAGATGTGGCGATTTTGTACCTATTTTATGAGAATTTTTGGGCAAATTTTATTATTTCATGAGAAACTTTGCGGACATTTTGCTTTTGTAAAGAACATTTTGTTTTAATTTAGTATTACAATGCATAATTTTAAGGAAGCTTTGGTAGTTTTTTAGCACATGTTACTATCTTTTTAAGAAAGTTTGCGCAAATTTCACTTTTTTATGGGACATTTTGAGTAAATGTTACTAGTTTATGAGAAAGATTGCGCAAATTTTTACTTCTATAAAGAAAATGTTCTGTTAATTTAGTATTCCCAAGGATAATCTTATGAAAGTTTCGTTATTTTATACCAAAATTTTGTGCAAAATTTATTATTTCAAAGAAAATTTTGTGCAAAATTTGCATTAAATAGAAATTTTTGGGATTACTTTACTATTTTTTGTTTTGGAAAAATTTTCGTAAACTTTACTTTTTTATGACAAGGTTTGCCCAAAGTAACTATTTTTTTTAAGAAAGTTTGCGCAAATATCACATTTTTATGAGACATTTTGGGAAACATTTTACTATTTTATGAGAAAGTTTGCACAAAGTTTACTATTGTAAAGAACATTTTGCGTTGATTTAGTAATCCAATGGATAATTTTAACGAAGCTTTGGTATTTTATAGCAAATTTTGGGGAAAATTTTCTATTTCTTAGAAAATGTTAAGCAAAATTTACCTTTGATAGAAATTTATAACTTTTTTCTGACAAAGTTTGTGCAAATGTTACTCTTTTATTAAATATTTTAAGCAATTTATTTTTAAAAGTTGGTAGAAAATTTTGCGCAGGTTTGTTTAATTATTGAAAACGTTACTAGTTTGCAGAAAATTTTAAATATATTTTCTAAGGAAAATGTGCAAATTTCACTATTTTATACGAAATTTCAAGCAAAATTTCCACTGACCATACGTTTTGCGCCGATAGTAAATAGTAAATTTAATCGAAAAGTTTGTGCAAATTTCACTATTTTATAGGAATTTATGTGCAAAAATTCCATACGCAAATTGTACTATTTTATATGATTATTTTGTGCCAATAAGGCATTTTAAAAGAAAATGTATTCCAAGTTTTTCCTAGTTTATAGCAAATTTTGACCATAATTTAAAAACGATTTTGTAGAAAATTTAACTATGTGATAATAATTTTTTCATTAGTTTTACTTTAATATAGAATTTTTTTTTGAAAATTTTGCTTTCGATGAGAAAGTTTGTGCAAAATGTTTCTGCTTTCTTAAATATTTTGCGCAAATTTTACTTTTTCATTGAAAACATTTGCTTAAATTATTTAATTTTGTGAAAAATATTAAGCAAATTACTCTTTAAAGAAAATGTTCTGCTAAATCCACTATTTTATAAAACATTTTGTGCAAAATTTAAATTCCATATAAGTTTTTTGCTCAGAGTTTACTATTACATGGAAAACTTTGGGCACCTTGTTTTCAAATTTTACTATTTAAAATATTTTTTGTTTTATAAGAACAATTTGTGCTAATTGTAGTATTTTTAAAAAATGTTCGAAATTTTAAGGCTTCATAGACATTGTTGACCAAATTTTACAACTTTATAAAAAATTTTGAGCAAATTTTACTATTTTATTTTCACAAATTTTTCTTAAAAATAAGCAAAATTGTAGAATTATCGACATTTCAGCAATTAGTACCTTATAGAAAGCTTTGAGCAAATTTTACTGTATTATTTGCGCAAATTTTACTTTGTTTTATTAAAAAAATTTGTGCAACTTTTAGAATTTTTATAGAAAATTTGGCCTGAATTTGACTACTTTATAGGCATTTTTTAACAAATTTTACATTTTAAAAAATTTTAGCAAAATTTACTATCTTATTTGTGTAAATTTTACTTTTTTATGAGAAGTTTTTGTGCAAAGTGCAGTATTTTTATATAAAATGTTGGCCAAATTTTACTACTTTATATATATTTTAGGACGAATTTTAAATTTTTAAAATTTTTTTTAGCAAATGAATTATTTTATTTGCCCAAATTCTACTGTTTTTATTAAAAGAAATTTTGTGCAAATTGTAGTATTTCTTTAGGAAATGATACCCAAATTTTACTACATTATAGATATTTTTGAACGAATTTTACATTTTTAAAATTTTTTTTAGCAAATGAATTATTTTATTTTCCCAAATTCTACTGTTTTTATTAAAAGAAATTTGTGCAAATTGTAGTATTTTTTTAAGAAAATGTTGCCCAAATTTTACTACTTTGTAGACATTTTTTTTTTAGCAAATTTAGAACCTTACAGAAAATATTGATCAAATTTTACCATTATATTTGCGTAAATTTTACTGGGCTTATTAGAAAAATTTGTGAAACTTTTAGTATTTTTATTGAATATTTTTCCACAATTTTACTACTTAAAAGATATGTTTGAACAAAGCTTACTATTTAACTTGCGCAAATTTTACTATTTAACTTCCCCAAATTTTACTTATTTATTTTAACATTTTGTGCAAGTTTTAGTTCATTCATAGAACATTTTGACCAAATTTTACTATTGCATAGATATTTTAAAACAAATTAGAATAGTTTTTTTTAGCAAATTAATTATTTTATTTGCGCAAATTCTACTTTTTTTTGTTACAAAAAATTTGTGCAAATTGTAGTATTTTTTTAAGAAAATGTTGCCCAAATTTTACTATTTTGTAGACATTTTTTTTTTTAGCAAATTTAGAACCTTACAGAAAATATTGATCAAATTTTATCATTATATTTGCGCAAATTTATCTGAGCTTATTAGAAAAATTTGTGAAACTTTTAGTATTTTTATTGAATATTTTACCACAATTTTACTACTTAAAAGATATGTTTGAACAAAGCTTACTATTTGACTTGCGCAAATTTTACTATTTAACTTCCGCAAATTTTACTTATTTATTTTAACATTTTGTGCAAGTTTTAGTTCATTCATAGAACATTTTGACCAAATTTTACTACTGTATAGATATTTTTAAACAAATTAGAATTGTTTGTTCCAATTGTACTATTTAACTTGCGCAAATTTTACTTTTTTATATGACAAATTTGTGCAAATTTTAGTATATATATTGAACATTTTGCCCAAATTTTACTTTTTTATACACAAAAAAATTTTACAACTTATTAGAAAATTTTGATAAAATTTAAATTTTTTTATTTATTTTATTTGCGCAAATTTTACTTTTTTATAAAAAAATTTGTTATTTTATATAAGTATATTAAAAAAAAATTATGTATCGCACTGGGTCCTCTAAAGAGAGTCAAGTCAAAATTTTTCAATTAACACTATGCAAGAAATCGATGTACAGTGGTAATATCTACCCACTTTAATCTTACATTATTATTTCTAGTATTTTGTCAAAAAAAAAAAAAAAAAAAAAAAAATTATTAATCAATTGCGATCTAAGAGTACATATAAAAAGAAAAAAGTTTTTTGACTTTTTACAAATTTTGAGTTAACCCCCTTTAGAGGAACCAGTGCGATATGTATAATAAAATATATTCTTTGTCTGACATAAAACGAGTCTCCCAAATATTTTGAATTCAAAATCTTTGAGTTTTTTATTTGTCTAAAATTTATATCCTTAAGAGTCTTGGGTGTGAGTTGATTGAATATTTTAAATTTGCGTTTTTGTAAACATTTGAATTTAATTTTTTTGTTTTCTATTTATAAATTTTTCTTTTCTTTTTGGTCAAGTACATTGATAACAAATCCATTAAGTTATTGGAAAATCAATCCGCAAATAACTAAAATCTACAAAAAAATTTAAGATGGGTAAATAACACAAAAACTGATAATATTTTTTTGTTAATATGGCTTGTTTTTGTTCTTGTTCTTTAGAATTTATTGTTTATTTATACATAAATTTGATTATTTTATTGTTGTGCTGAAGACACTTAAACAAATTCAAAATCAGTTTTCAAACAGACAGTTCGAAAAGAAAGATTTGAAAAAAACGAATTATCCTAAAACTAAAAAAAACAAGTGCTATATTCGGCTGTGCCGAATCTTTAATACCCTCCAGCAAGAGTTTGGATATATCCGGACTGGGCTCTATATCGTATCTTTAAAATATAAGCGAATCTTTATAAATAAAATATCATAAATTATTAATAAATTTGACGAGCTTGAGGTCTTTTTTTAAAAAAACTTAAAACTTTTATTTAAACCAATATTTCGTCTGTCTGCCTTTCACTTGCCATCTTGTAAAAGGGGACTAAGCGCTCTATACACCACAATTTTAGTCGCATATTTAAGCGCCCATTACATTAACGATTTGTTGTACAACATAAATGCAATGAAAAGGACTTAATAATTTTTTTGCTGTACTAAAAATTCAAAAAGGGGTAACTACGACAAATTTTTAAATTGTACCAAATGAGTCACGATAGTACCGCGGTCAAAATGTACCAAAAAAATACATTTGTACCAACTTTAACATCCCTGCTCTGTGACATCAGCATAAACGCATAAAGCTGGGATCACACGATTGCCGCAAATGCACCAATAAGACACAATTTTGATTGTGCTTTATTGACGCACAATAATGAAACTGCCCCCAATAAAATATTCTGAAATCACACGATTGCCCTGTTTTATACAAATTTAATTGTCGCTAGTTGGTACAAAGCGAAATGGGTACAATAATTGCCGCAGCACAGTCACACGATTGTTCTTACTTGTGTCAACTGCGAAAACAGCTGTTGTGGTAGCTTTTTTTTATTTGTTTGGAAGATCTAGTTGGCTTGTTCATTAAAAAAAAGAAAATTGTATCATATATTCAAACAAATTTTTGTTGAATAGTTTTATTTGAAATTTTTTAAGTAAAATATATGAAATTCAAAAAATTAAACAAAGTAAAATTCTATTTTAAATATATAAAGAAATAGAAAATATTTTTATTCAAAACTAAATTCGCTTTAAAGAATTTCAATACATTTTGCTCCGTTTTCGCGTATATTCTTTTATATTGTCCTGAACAGCTATTGCACTAATTAAAAAAAAAATTATATATCAAAAGTTATTTTCGGGAATACAAAATTTATTATTAATTTATTTATTAATGACTTTCTAAATTCCCAATTATTATTTTTGATAAATTTCATTTTTATTTTTAATATATTCCTACTAAAAGAAACACACAAAAGTAAATTTATTAAAAAAGGCAAATATTGGCGCGTATTGTGTTGTTTAATTGCCGCACAAGAACCCAATAAATATTTGTACATTTTTGTCATTTTTATTGAAGTATTTATTACAACAGCACGAAGAACTGATATAATATTATTGATCTGAAATGTGCAAATATTAATATTTACTGCCGTATTCATATAAAACTAAAATGGATATGAAATCTGTTTTAAGAAAAATTTGTATGGAAATTTTGTTTTAAAATACGTTTGAAATCTATTTTATTTTTTATGAATACGGCAGTTAGTAACTAACTTCTTATTACTTTTTTCTTTTGTTAATTATTTTATTTAAATACATAATTGTTAGAAACATATTTACCATCTCGCCTCTAAAATGCCTATAAGCGCAGAGGCTTAAGTGAAAAACTGAAATTATTTAAATAAATACAAAAAAAAAAAATTAAAGTTTAGTTTGAAAAAAGTTATTAACTGCAATTTTTTATTAAAAAAGTAGAATATTGTTACGAAATTAGATTTGTCTAATAATTATTTATGGTTTTAGTTATAAGTTATCTTGTAAATTATAGTTTTATGTCATATTAGTTACTATTTTTATGAACGCCACTGTACTAAATTGTCTAGCAATTGTTATAGTAGACTTTAGTTATTTTAAAATAATTCGAATACAACATTCTAGAAAATACTAGAGGGTTCTTGAATCTACTAGGAATAGTTTTGAACTATAAATACAGGCTAACTCATAAAAGTTAAGTTTAGTTTGATTGGAGACATTAAACGGTTCAGATCGCTACTTACAATAGTGATTAAATTTTGCGAACATTATAATTAATTTTAATAAAGTTTGTTAAGTTGAATTCGTGTGTGTATTTATTTTGATTTGCAATTAAAAGAACTCAAAGGTTTATTATAAAGGGAATAAACCTTAACGCGTTTTATAAAGTAAAAACGTAACAATATGTACTGTTTTTTTTTATGAAATTGTACTGCATTTTTTTTCTCTTATGTACTGATTTCTCTGATTTCCAAACGGGCAACCGTAGCTTTGATTGGTAAACTACGTCATATTATTTTATTTTTTGTAAGTAATTACGTAAACATACTACTAAATATATTAAATTTATGTACATCATCATCATCATCATGTAAAAGACCTATTTGAGAATTTTATAAATAGCTGAAAAAAGCGGTTTTCTGCTTCTTTTCGCTAGCGAAGGGTGGACGGAATATTCACAAAAAAAAAATTCCAATCACTTTGCAAACTAAAGTAGAGAGAGCCATTAATTCTAATTATTTTGTAGCCATTCCGTAGGCTGCTCTTCATTATCTAAGAAGGTAATGAAAATAAATTTTAAACAGCTAAAAGCACGCACATTAAAATTGCTATATAAATATGTATTCACATAAATATTAATTAGCCAAAAAAAAAAAAAAAAAAATATGTGTATATATTTCTATTGTAATCGTTATTTTTCGTGTGATTTAGCAATTTATTGGGTAAAGTGTTATTTGTGCGGCTTCAAACAGTTACATAAATAAAATATACAAATTTTTCCTTTGAGCTGCTTTTTGTTTCCACTCTGAAATAGTGTAGAATATATTCTACGTTTGTGCAAGTATGGGCAACACTAGGGTATTCATTCGGTTAACCGTTAATCGGTTAACCGATTAAGTACTACCTGATTAACTGGCCGGTTAATTTAAAATTGGCTATTTTCGATTAACGATTAAACCGGTTAATTTCAGTCGATTAACCGATTAACCGAAGTAACAAAATTTTTAATTTTTTGTAGTATTATAACATAATTTTTTGTGTTTTTAATTATTTGTTTCGTCTCATATGCAAAAGGTATATGTTTGGAAAATATTTTTGCATTTAAACAAAGAAGGGATCTTCATTTTAAATAGGTCTTTGCTGTCAACCGCTTTTTGTTTCACGTTCTTTTTATATGGGCATTTCCATTGTAACGTGACGTGATATTTGTACGACAAAATGTTAAAAAAAAAAATTAAATGAAGAAGTCATATTTGTAAAAAGGTTTTTCTATATTACAAAGTAATAAAGCAGCACTATATTCAGAAATAAATTTACAACAATCAACCGCAATTTGCAGATATAAGCAAAAATATGCGCCGGCGTGACGTTACAAAAAACATAAGTGGATTTTGACTTGGAAGACTTTTTGTATAAAACCTTTTTTATTAAGATTTGGATTTTTAAAGATTTATTTTCCAAGTTATCAAATTTAAATATATTTTCTCGTTTAATGTACATATGGGAATTTCCAGCGAAAAAATGGGCAGCCGACACGAGGTCGGCTCACTTGCGTCATTATAGCGGTCCCTTTGTGATACACTTAGCCAGCGACAAGAGTCAACCGGTATTCACCAGACTATTCTCCAGAAGTCACCGCAGCCTCGAACCACCCCGACTCCCTGCAGGATAGAGAGATCGATGCCAGTCCCACATTGGACATATCGTCCAGATATGAAAATTCCGGTCTCCCGAAATGCCTAAGCCTAATATCCCCGAGACCGGGGCATTGGCAGAGGAAGTGAAGCACCGTCTCCTTCTCATCATGGCAACTTCTACAGTAGTCATTATAATCAAGACCCATTCTCCGCGCATGAGTCACTATCGTCCGATGTCACCGTCCTTATCCGGTCCCTGTCGAGACCAAGTAGCACGCGGCGAGAGCTCGCCATAAAGTCCTGGCCACCAAGCAGGTATGCTCACCCTGCCATCTCTCCTGAGCCCTTTTGCACGACTCACGCCCTATGAGAGTCTTGCAGCGGGCCAATGAAATGCCGATCAGGCCGTCGACGAACATGTCGTCCAAGAGACAGCCCTTTTTGGCCAGACCGTCTGCAGTTTTGTTGCCCGGGCATCTACTGTGCCGTAATACCCATACCAGCGTTACCCTGGAATGTAAAAAACCTTTCCCCTCTATTCATAAAAAATATTTAAGGTTTATAGCTGGTTTATGAAAATTTGTTTAATAAACCCTTTATTAATAAAAAATATAACAAACCCCCATTTTTTAAATTTTTTTTATAGTTTGCTCTTTCTAACGCTGCATATGCAGATGAAAGAATTTTCATGAAAATTCTGTATACAAATTTCACAAACAAATTATAAAATTTCATGAAAGTCAAATTTCATTTTCAAAATGTCGTCAAAAGGCAAACTTCTATCAAAAATTGCACTTCTTCTTCAGGCACTCGTTCAAAATAATATTTATTTTTATTAGTTCTCATGATATTTATAAATTTTAATTAGAATCTTAATATTTAGTTGAAAAAATATATAAAAATTCAACATTTTTTATTTTTCGAATTTATTCTATGAGTTAAATTTCAGAAATAATTCCCAATATCTATATATTAAAATTCTTTATAAATACAAAAAAAAAAAGTTTTAATTGGCAGCACTGCTTAGTTATTGGCATTTACTTTCATAAAATTGCTTTCTTGAAATTTTCATTGAAACGTAGCTGAAAGTTGGACTGAAAGTAGAAAAATGTAAATGTGTAAGTGAAAAAGTGTGAGTGTATTGTGACTTTCAACAAATTACTGTCATGTGTAAATGATATGTAACATAACAGAAAATGTTTTTCTGACAATTCTGAATAAAAAATAAAGTGTCATTAGGGCTTAAATGAGTTTAAAAAATGCTAGATAAGCATTAAAAATGCCAAATTGGCAACAGTGCTTCTGTGGCACTACATGTGGTAGTTTTGCAATTTTATATAAAATTGAGCTTTGAAATATAAAAATTATGGGTGCAGGGTCCTGAGTTATTGAGAACCTATACGATGAAAACGGTTCGTACTTTTTTGTTCTTCAACCTGGTTTTGAATTTTCGGTAATATTGGGACTAGAAACATAAAATTAAACATGCACGGCTCTGAGTGATTATGAAACTGTAAGAGGGATAGTTTTGATACATTTTCGTTCTACAACTGAGACTTTTTTCATTTTCGTTAATATTGGACCTAGAAACATACAATGCAACATGCAGAGTCCAAAGAGATTGAGAAACTATAAGAGGCGACTTTTAGGTATTTTTTTTTTATTTTCAATTGGTACTTTCGGATTTTTTTTTATATTGTTACGAAATTAGATTTAGTTATCTTGTAAATTATAGTTTTATGTCATATTAGTTACTATTTTTATGAACGCCACTGTACTAAATTTTCTAGAAATTGTAATTGTAGACTTTAGTTATTTTAAAATAATTCGAACACAACATTCTAGAAAATACTAGAGGGTTCTTGAATCTACTAGGAATAGTTTTGAACTATAAATACAGGCTAACTCATAAAAGTTAAGTTTAGTTTGATTGGAGACATTAAACGGTTCAGATCGCTACTTACAATAGTGATTAAAATTTGTGAACATTATAATTAATTTCAATAAAGTTTGTTAAGTTGAATTCGTGTGTGTATTTATTTTGATTTGCAATTAAAAGAACTTAAAGGTTTATCAGAAAGGGAATAAACCTTAACTCGTTTTATTAAGTAAAAACGTAACAATATTATTGAACTTAAAAAAAAAACTAAATTAAGCATTCACGAACTTGAGTGGAAGATAACATGTGGACCGAAGATTGTTTCCTCGACAACAGTTAGTGCTCCAAATGTTTACTTTAACTAATGTACATCTCTGGTGTGATGAGAATACATAAGTTTCTTAAATGTTTAAGAAATTAAACATTTATCGGCCGCTTTTCAAATTTTGTATCCGTAGTCACTCTCTTATCCAATACATTTTGCTTTTACATGATAAGATTTTTTACATTCTACATAATTTTTTGACATATCGTACTACATGTATTACCATCCCTACAAGAACAATGACGGCCATTTGATGTTCATTGCTGATGAAGTTCCTATCATTTTATTAAAGGCAATAAGAAAAAACTGATGTAAACATTCGTGTACGTGTGATTTTTTTCCCTCTCATACTTGTGAACTAGTGAATTATATATCTGAACTGTTCACTCCACAGTATTTTACTAATCATAACTGATGTAAATATCGTCAGAGCTGAGTAATCCTTACTGGCTAATCAGAGCTGATGTCAATATCGTCATACCTGACTAATCAGTACTGATATAAAAATTGTCATACCTGACTAATTAGTCCTGATGTTTAAACCAGCCATAGTTGACTGGTACATAATTTCCAAAAAAAATATTATTTTTAATTTTTTTAAATATATATTTTAAAAATTTAGTGCAAAATTACATTAATTATTTTCAAAAAATTAATAATTTTTTTTTCTTGATTTTTCTAAGAATAAATTTTTTGTTTTTTCCTGTGGTGGCTTTTGTCAAAAGACTTTCTTAACCCCGAGGGCCCTCTCAAATTCTATTGAAGATTGCTCGGGAAAGACATCTGAAATGTATAAAGTAAAATTAAACAAGTGCTTACATATAAATTTATTCATTGGTTGTGCAAAATTTTTACATGCCTCTTAAAATCTTATTGAACAGCGTCAAGTTCTCCACAGCATCAGAAACTATAACTTCCCTTAACTTCGGCAAATTCTTTTCAACACTTTCACTAATTTCAGTCATCATTAAATTTTTATATTTTTTATTTCGGACTCAAAATACAACTTTGAAGATGTCTTTTCTTCATTCTTATCTTTTTCTTATCTGTTTTATAAAGTTTTTTGTTTTAATGTTGTCTTTTTTCAAGTTTTTAAATATTTGTTTTTTTTTTTAATTCTTCAATTCTTTTACTTGTTTTTTTAAATTTTTTGGCTTTTTCTATATTTTTAAATTTTGATTTCATTTAAAGTTTTTTTTTTAAAATTGGTTATTAGGCACTTTTTCACTGTTTACATTTATCACCACGAATAAAAAAAATTTTCAATTTGACAATTTTATTTCAGCACGCGGGGATTTACAATAATTAAAATGACATTTACATGTTAAACGTCTAAATATGCAACCCTGCACTATGCAATTTAACATGCAGTTGTCTTTCTCATACTTATTAATTTTTTGTCTGTATAAATCAGCGTTGCCATTGCGTAAAATTTTTTTATTAACAATGTCTTGCTTCAAAAATCCCCATAATTCCATAATTTTTATATTCAAAATTTTTCCATGAAATTTATTTTAAAAAAAAGTATAGAAAAACTAAAACGATTGAAAAACATACTATGATGATCAAACACGTATATAAAAATTATGCCGAAACAAAATTAACTATAAGAAAAAATGTTACAAAATATTTGTACGAAAATCCCCACTCTGGCAACGCGCCGACAGCAACAATTTAATATAAAATTGCTGCAAGAGTGTTAGTATATAGGTGTTGTATGTATTAGTTTAAATCAGCAATTTCTTGTAGGGATGTTAAGATGTTTTTGTTGAACAAAGCCGCGATCAAGGCGAATTCATGTATACGGTGGTGTCGATACTACAACAAGTAACAACACCAAAAACACAGCAATGTATTTTTTTGTTGCTTTCGTTGATCGATATGTCAAAAACACAAGCAACTTTTGACATTCCTCACTCTAAGTAAGAAAAAAGTAGCACAGCTGTACTTTTAACGCCTCCTGATAAATAAATAATCACAATTGAAAACTGCTCAATATTAGTTATAGTTTTGCGTCTTTCACGAAAACTGTGATGGGGTCAATAAAGATGATACGTAATGACTAGGATGGTTCTCTTTAAGTTTGTCAAAAGTATTTTGGTATCGTACTTAATTTTCAATACCACGGTAATTTTTTACATCACATTTGGCTCGATATTTATGTAAATGAATTTTTGGGAAATTCCCGCATTTTATCGAAATATTAAAAAACAGTGCTAACTGCGTTGCCAAAGTATTCAGCACATTACAAAATACATACATATTAATATTATATTAATATTCTCAAATGTATTACAATTTGTATTGCCTTAAAGCTTTTTTAACCTTTAAATAACCAGTATGAGAGCCCATTGTTGTTCAATAAAAGATACCAAAAATCAATGGGGCGAAAACAAATTAGTTGCTTCCTCTTCAATGGCTTTGAATAATTTCGAGTGATTTCAAACAAACACTTGCTAGTTAAAGTCGTTTTAGTTAAATCGATTTGAATTTAAATTAAATTTTCCTTTTTGTATTGCAGAGAAGTTAATTTTTTGTTTTTTTTTCCTTTAAATTCCTAATGGTGTCAGTTTGTTTTCCTAATAAAAAAAAAAGAACAGTAAATCTAGCTAATACAAAATAGAACCAAAAAACAATTGATTTCCTGGAAAGTTGTGGGAAAACTGAAAGGAAGAAAGGAAAAGCTTTCACATATTTACTGATATCAAAAGCAATATCAAATACACTAACAGTCAATGATTTAAGTTAGAATTTCTTCTTTCCTTTTTTGGTTTTTGCTTGGATTTTAAGTTTAAAAAAAGCAAACCCTTCCTAAAGTCCTAAAAAGCAGGGACCGGCACAAAGAGATTTTATGTTTTATGCGGGTATAATTATGGAACATAATACAAATACAATAGCCATGCTAAAGTTTTGTTGTTGTTTCGTCTTCTATTCAAAAAGTTAAAGCTTATCCACTGCTCACACGTATTTTCGTGACTCATTTAACTTAAAAGCAGAACACTGCTTTAAATACAATTTTCTTTTAGTAGATTTATTTGAAAGTTGATTAAAGCGAAACACTTTTATCTGTTCCTCCTACAAATATTTTGATTTTTTTTAACAAGAAAATTTATTTCATTGATGTTAGTCAATATTTTTTAAAAGCAAACAAAGCATTTTCATAATAATGATACCCCAAGGGAAAAGAAAACGCCTAAAAGTATCCAGTGATAATTAATTGAAAACAAAGTTTATTCGTTTTTACACTAAAACAAAAATGTTGTAAAATGAAATGTAGACAGTTATCCCTTGATTTACGTCGCCTCGATTAACGTTGTTTCGGTTTGCGTCGCACAGTGAGGTGAAATCTCAGAAAATGGAGATTAATTAAACTACTTATCCAATTTTAAAAATTCTTTCACTATTAGAATGCTGCGTTATCACTGAGTGACATAGGCTACACATCTTTTGGAAAAGTGGGCGGTGCCACTCCCCCTATTAAAAATCGCCTTAGCGGCCATAGTAATAGACCGCTTGTCATGAAACTTTCCCAATGTTGTACTGCTAATAGTCCTCGGATAGACTTGGTTATGATTGGATAAAGGGGCGTGGCACCGCCCATTTAACCTGAAACTTAGAATGGATATATCTCATGACTTATCAGAGTTATGAAGATGAGATTTGGCATATATGTTGATCGTACAGTATGAATTACATCCAAGGTGGAATAGGGCGGTGCCACGCCCCCTTTTAAAAAATAGCTCTGGCTCAGTCGGATTTTTTTGAAAAAAAGTAATAAAATTGTTTCATAGTAATCAATTTATTTTTAATACAATCACGTAGACGAAAGGGGGATTATTGTATCATATATGTAACTAAATTCGGGACTCAAAGCAGATATTAAAATTGTTCGATCGTGTACGGATGTGTCTGGTGAGCGTTTTGTTCAAAAATATAAATAGCTTGTATATATTTATTTATAAGACATTTGTTTCTGCCCTGCTATTTTAAAAAATACGCCCGTCATCATCTGTATCATGATTTGTGCCTCCTGTTGTCACGTTCGTCAAAACTGAAGGCGTAACTAGTAGATCTACTACTAATTTTGGAAGTTGGTGGATTTTGTTTTGGGCAATTTTGTTTTACCAGATAGGATTTGATCTGAACTTAGTAGGAACATATTTAATACGTCCCGATTGCAATCCTCCCGACTACATTTGCGAGAAAAATGTTCTCTGTAGTTTTTAAAATCTTTGTTTTGGGCTTCCTGGGCTTCCTCAGACAGTTTACCGATCGGTAATAGCGCGTGCGAAATGATTTCTGGGACATGTATTAAAAGCTTATGCGAGGTTGGAGGCATGTTAAACCACTGATGCTTCTTAACAAAAAGTCGAGCTGTATTCTGAGCAAATACTCTAAATTTTTCAACATTGATATCACGACCACAAGATACGGCAATTAATATTGTGTGCATGTCCTAACAACGAAAACGAAGACAAAGCAAACAAGACACCAGCAGCATGCCCGATATGGCATTCGCAATTATTTTACCATAAAAATTTCATGTATTTAACTAAATAATTTTAACAAATGGAATATGGGAATTTTCTACACAAAACAAGCAAATCGTTTTTTACTTTTACTTTTAGCCACAGATCTATAGAGATAACTAAAAATTAATTTTTTGGTAGTTAAATTATATAAAATAACTGAAAATTCATTTATTTTTTCCGGAATTAGTGGTAAATTTTTTATGGAATTCGCGGTTGAACTTTTGACAGTAAAAATAAAATGAACTTTTCGTTTTAAATTTCATTTCTATTAAATTTTACATACAGAATACTTTTACTTAATCAACTGACAATATTAAATGCAACCGAAAATCCGTATTAATGTGGTCTTAGTTTTTTAATAAATGTTAGAATCAGTTAAAAATTAATTTGCTAGGAATTTTAAATGTTTATTTATTTAAAGTGACTGAACGGAATACTTCTTAAATAACCTATAGTCCGTTACTGTAATATTATTGTGAGTGTGCTTTAAAAACCCGACTCCGATTCGTCATTTCTATGATGCCAATGTGTCATCACATTGATGACATAATTTTAATTTTTGACGCTGATGACAATTTGGCCAAGTGCTGTTAAGGCTGACATCACAGTGATGTAAACTGTCATGGGGCCAAAAACGAAGACACTTGTCACAGTACTGATGAAAAAATACATCAGCGTTATGAAGCCTTTTATATCAGTGTTTCATTATTGTTATACTGTTTGATAATAATATAGTTAAATACAATTGCTTCTGCTTGCTTTTAAATTATTGTGTCATATTAATCTTTATTTATTAATCCTTATTATATTTAGTTAAAATGTTTACCTTCTCAATAAAAAATGGAGCTTCAAACGAAGCTGGTTTGTAGGGGATAAATGTTAAAGTTTCGCTTACCATATCGCTTACGGGAGACATGCATTTTATGTGTCGAGTTCCCACTTTGAAGCAATACATTTTTGACACAGAAAGCGCCTTATTCAGCGCATAAAAAAATTGGCCAACGTAACGATCAGCTTTGCACACTGAATTTTTTGTTACCGTTATTATTTTATATGCTCCATTACAAACCTGCTTCGTAGTAAGGGAATGTCGTGGCTCTTCAAATTTTATATATTTATTAACATGTCGTGCACTTACCATACTGCAACTCTGTATGTCTTATTGCGTAGCGCATAAATGTGTGCTAACTTTTTAAAATGTACCATTAGTGTTTACCAAAATAGTAATTTTTTTTCGGGTAATTATCAAGCCTAGTACTCTGTTCCAATTTGCGAAAAATGTTTAGCAACATCTATTATTTCATACGAAAAATTTGACCTGTATCAATGTTACTTATCTCGAGAGTTTGCACAATTTGACGTTTTTAATCTTTCAAAGTATTCGACATTGTTTTGCATATGTAAACAAAACCCACATGTATTTTACTAAAAAGTATTTTTTTAAAATTAAAACTTAAGTAACTTAAGTAAATATTGATGAAAAACTGTTACCGGTTGTGTTATTTATGTTTTGCAGTTCTCATTTTAATATTTAGTTTAAACATTTTTCATTTGCTTAAAATTCCACGTGAAATAAGTGCAGCTTATATTATTTCACAGTTGTAAAAAAAATGTTGCCAGAAACATTTCGCAACTTTTTCACAAATTAAACAGAGTACAACTCTATCAACATTATTTCATACAGCCGTACCTAAACAAGAGCGGAAGGCGGAATGTTTTCTTCAGCGTAGCTTTTACGCTGATATGCCATACCTAAATAAGAGCGTCGGCGTTGTGCCATAAACAGTAGTGTTAACTTTCGTGCCGACTAAAACCCTCATAAAAGACACAAGAAATTGAATTAAAACCGATAGTTTGACCTAAAAATAACTAATTTGCCATTATTTATTATCAAACAATAAAAACAGGGTTGTCAACAACAAATATAGCAGCCCTGTTTATTTTAACGCGCTGTCAAAATCGGATTTTCCAATTGCAAAGCGTTGACGCCGCGCTATTTAGGGATGCTTCATACAAATTGTATGGGCATGAGGATTTTTGACAGCTAGAAAACGCGTTCCGCTCTTGTTTAGGTATGGCTGATAGAAATTCCCCACAAGTTTTTTTCATATGAGTTTTGACAGCATTTCACGTGAAATGTTGAACAGATTACCAGGCTTAAGGTGTTCATACTGTGCTCTTTTACAACTTTGGTACTTCTGCGTTGTTCGTACAACCAAGTGAGTGTAGTAGTGAAAAAGTGTGAGTGTATTGCGACTTTCAAGAAATTACTTTCATGTGTAAATGCTAGGTTATGGGAATATTTTGTAAATCCCTTCATCATTATGCGTTTAGAAATTTGTGGCTTGAATCTTAAAAATTTTTTAAGAAAATATTTTAAACGTTTAATAAAGTTTTTTTTTTTAGGAAAGACAAAAGATGAAATATTCTAAAAGAATTTAACGAAACATATCTTCAATTTGACGAAATTTCAGTTTAATCTTTTCGTTAAACACGACAAGTTACAAAATTTCTTTTTGTTCAGTTGAACTTAAATATTTTATCCATATACATTAGGGTGTCCCTTATAATCCGACATCAATATTTTTGTAAGCATACCCTCTTTTCTATTTGAGTAAAAGCTGTTATATAATACTTTTTTTTTTATTTGGAGAACATTAACCATCGAAAAATTTTGGTATAAAGTCTTATTTGGTATAATTAAAGGAAAACATACACTAATTCTTTCCCTTAAATTTCGGTACAACATTCTCAATTGCTTCAGTTAATATCTCAGTCAGTCTATCAACACTAATGTTTATCCCCTCATTCGTTAGATTTACGTTATTAGGGATCAGATTATCGTTATTCAGTTGTTGAACTATTCTAGCCTGAAATCTTCCCCAATTTGTGCATTTGTAGTTATATACAGACCTAGGCTCTCTTTTTAAAAATAAAAAATACTATTGATCATTTCCCAAAGTAGCAATTATACTCAAAGCATTATGGTCGCTGACGTAGTCTAAAGTGTTCAAGCAGTTCAATGTATCATTCTCAGTATCTATATGCAGTCTGTAGTCAGCCAAGCAAATGCCTAAATAGGACCCTGTACGAGAATATGATGGAAATGTTGAGGCATACAATCTACATCTGTAATGAATCTCATTTTCCGACAACCAGTTACGTAAAATATTTCCCTTAACATTATTAGTTGTATTACCCCAATCTATTGTTCGCCGTTAACATCACCTGCTAGAATGTAATAATTATCAGTATTATGCAAATCCATCGATTCGAAAAGCTTGTTTAATTCCTCTCTGAATTCAGAATTGTTGTTACCCGATGGATAATATGTCGAAATTATGTACAAACATCTACTAGAACACATACGAATCTTAATAATACATGTCTCCATGTTTCTAAACGAATTTATGTATCTATTTGTGTAATAATCATATTTTATATTGTCCTTTATTAATATTATTTTTCCACCACCGCGAGTAGAATCTTCTCTATCCTTCCCTTATTTACCAGTATAATATCCGGTTTGTGTATACCGATAACACAGAAAAAAGTGTTTTATCAATTAAAAAAATGGTCTAAAAAGTATTTAAATTTAATTAATGTGATAATTGAATCAATTATTTTTTTAGTTGAAAGAAAATTAAAAATTTTATTTTTAATTAACATTTTAGTTGTTTTGAAATAAATTTTCAATTAAAATTTTAATTAAATAACAAAAAATCTTAATTGACTTTTTTCGTTTTAAATAAACTAATTTAAACATGTAGAATTGTTGTTGGGAATTGTCAATATTTATTTAAATGAATTAACACATTGTTTGAAATGGCAAAGTTTTTTGATCACTTTTTTAATTAAAATTAAAAATATCATTTGTTGAAAATATTTTTTCAAAATTTAAAAATTTATACACAGAAAAAAGTGTTGTATCAATTAAAAAATGGTTTAAAAAGTATTTAAATTTAATTAATGTGATAATTGAATCAATTATTTTTTTAGTTGAAAGAAAATTAAAAATTTAATTTTTAATTAACATTTTAGTTGTTTTGAAATAAATTTTCAATTAAAATTTTAATTAAATAACAAAAAATCTTAATTGACTTTTTTCGTTTAAAATAAAATAATTTAAACATGTAGAATTGTTGTTGGGAATTGTCAATATTTATTTAAATGAATTAACACATTGTTTGAAATGGCAAAGTTTTTTGATCACTTTTTTAATTAAAATTAAAAATATCATTTGTTGAAAATATTTTTTCAAAATTTAAAAATTTTTAGTAATCAATATAATCATTTTGATAATAGGTGCAACATCAACAACTTGTTTGCTTGATATTATGAATTTAGAACAAATTTGGTGATTGGAGAAATTTAATAATTTTTTCTGTGAAACCGTTGTTATTCATAGCTTCTGTTAACCAGTACTAATGAATTAACGTTTATGTAAATTATTTTGAGATTTTTAAGTGTTAAATTCGCTTCACTGTTTGAGGGGATTATGCTTCTAATATGGAAAATGTTGCATCTATTCTAGACACTTGTAAGTCTAACTGTTTCTGTAAATTTGTAATTTGTGTGTTTATATTTATCATAAGATTTTTAATTTCCTACATTAAAAAAAAATTATTAACATTTATATTTTCTTCAGTATTATTTCCCTTAACAATATTTGCAAAGGAATTGATTTGTTATTAAAGTTTATTTTTTCTGTTAATGTTTTTTTCTTAGTAATTTGTTTTTGTTTTAATATTTTGTACTTCTCGCATCCTTTGTATGAAGCGGGATGTCCAAATTTTTTACATAGCACGCAGAATAATTTATTTCTTTCCTCAAGTGTTATATTTCCATAGGGCATTTTCCTCTTTCGTGGTTCACATAACATTTAACACATCTGGCTGGGAGATAACAGTTTGCAGCGCTATGGAAGAATCCTTGACAGTTATGACATTGTGGAATTTCAGGTCGTCTGAGTTGTTCCCATTTTATGCAACGATAAAGTAATGTTTTAATTTTTAATTTGTTAATGTTACTTCCAGGCGACACATGTACCAAAAACATAGGAAGTTTTTTTACCTTTTTCGTTAGATAATTTAGTCGAGAAGGTTGTTACTTTTATAAATTTTAAATCATCACTTTCAAATTTTAATAATTTAAAAAGTATTGCATCCGTATCAACGTTTTCATCTAGACCTTTGAGAAGGTACGTTTTAATTTTTAAGGCTTTAGGTGTAAAGGTAAAGAATTTTGTTTTGGTTTTTTCCAAAAATGCCTTAACTCTCATAAAATCTTTGATATTATTTAAAAACAAGGATTTTTTTATTTCTAAATTCTTTAATTTGAAATTTTTTAATTTTTAATCCATTTTTTATGAATTCTATTAGTTGTTTGGTATTGATATGAAAAATATTTATTGGTGGAATTTTTTTGACTTTATTACTTTCTTCACTAACCACTGTTATGTTGGAATTTACACTTGTTGATGTATTTTTATTATTGACGTTATTATTGGTATTATCATTGGTATTTAAATTATTAATAGCTAATTGAGAACATTGAGATTTATCCTTGTTCTCTTTTACATGTTGTTTGAATTTTTTAAATAGGTCTTTGCCACATTGTATATCTGTTTCACAGTCAAGTATTGAATAATACCTAAATTGTTCTTTGAAGTGTTTTGGATTTGTATTATCCATATTGTTGTTTTTTTCTTTTTCTGTCGTTAAGTATATTATTGTTTTTTAATTACATTGTTATTATTTGTTATTGAAGCATTTTGCTCACTCATAACCGGTTTTAATATTTTTTTTAATGTGCGGTTTATACAACACAAGTGCTTGAAAGTGTAGTAAAATTTATATGAAAAGCACTCAGTTTTTTGAGTGTTTTTCATATAAATTTTACTACTCGTCCAAGTACTCGTGTAGTGAAAACAACACATAAATTTATTTTTTTTCACGTAACAATTACAAAAATAATAATTAGTTTATGAAAAAATGTTTTGTTTTTAGCAATGCACAAAAGAAAGGTTCTGATCTCCGTACGTCGACTGTTGCTCATCACGGTCACGATCGAACTCCCTAAACTTGCGCACTGAATTGTTTGTTACCGTTATTATTTTATATGCTCCATTGCAAACCTGCTTCTTTAGTAAGGGAATGTCGTTCTCTTACCATACTGCATCTCTGTATGTCTTATTGCGTAGCACATAAATGTGTGCTTACTTTTTAAAACGTACCATCACAGAAATAAGTGTTTTATCAATTAAAAAAATTGTTTAAAAAGTATTTAAATTTAATTAATGTTAAAATTGAATCAATAATTTTTTTAGCTGAAAAAATTTAAAAATTTAATTTTATTTAATTAACATTTTAATTGTTTTAAAATAAATTTTCAATTAAAATTTTAATTAAATAACAAAAAATCTTAATTGACTTTTTTCGTTTAAAACAAAATAATTCAAACATGTAGAATTGTTGTTGGGAATTGTCAATATTTATTTAAATAAATAAACACATTGTTTGAAATGGCAAAATTTTTTGATCACTTTTTTAATTAAAATTAAAAATATCATTTGTTGAAAATATTTTTTCAAAATTTTAAAATTTTTAGTAATCAATATAATCATTTTGATAATAGGTGCAACATCAACAACTTGTTTGCTTGATATTATGAATTTAGAACAAATTTGGTGATAGGAGAAATTAAATAATTTTTTCTGTGATTAGTGTTTCGCAAAATAGGAATTTATTTCGGGTAATTATCAAGCTTGATATTCCTTTAATTGTTGGTGCTGAAGTTTTGATTGTAAAGCCTAGTACTCTGTTCCAATTTCGGAAAAATGTTTAGCAACATCTATTATTTCATACGAAAAATTTGACCTGTATCAATGTTACTTATCTCGAGAGTTTCCACAATTTGACGTTTTTAATCTTTCAAAGTATGCGGCATAGTTTTGCATATTTAAACAAAACCCACATGTATTTTACTAAAAAGTATTTTTTTAAATTAAAACTTAAGTAAAAATTAAAGTAAATATTGATGAAAAACTGTTACCGGTTGTGTTATTTATGTTTTGCAGTTCTCATTTTAATATTAAGTTTAAACTTTTTTCATTAATTAATTCATTTATTAATGATGTGCTAATAATCCCAATTTTTTAATGAAAACCCTGAAATTTATTGTTGTGGGAAAGCTAGTTTCTATGCGCATTTCGCTGGTTGCTTAGGCCAGCTCGTCAGGAAACTTTTTCCAAATACTTTAGAAAAGCTAAAAATATTATACAAGTAAGACCATAAAGTGAATAAAAATTTTAAAACACTCAGGTCTTACATGCAACAATATCAAAGCTTCAACAAAGACACAACAATAAACCGTCAATTTTTCTTTCTTACATTCCCCTACAGTTGGCTGGTTTTTTTCCAACACGAATTGTAGTTGTAAGAGGATAGAAAGAAAAAAACAAAATTAAAGAAAAACTCTACAAGTTTAAATTATTTTATTTAAAACGAACGAAAAAATCAATTAAGATTTTTTTGTTATTTTATTACATAATATTTTAATTAAAAATTTATTTCGAAAAAACAACTAAAATGTTAATTAAATCAAAATCATATTTTTAATTTAATTGTGGTATTTATCTGACCTTTTTTATTTAGTAAATGCTTATTTTTGTTGAAGCACTAGGTCTTTTCAATACTTATTTATTTATTTTTCAATATTTCGATAACCTTTGGTTAGCATCTTCAGGAAATAAATTAATTAATTAATTTAATTTAATAATGAAAATAAATAAACAAATATTGAAAAGACCTAGAGCTTAAACAAAAAAAAAATATTTATTTTTAATATTCTTTCAACTAAAAAAATAATTGATTCAATTATCACATTAATTAAATTGAAATGCGTTTAAAACAATTTTTTTAATTGATAAAAAACTACTGATATTTTTTTCCACCAAAATCGTGTCAATTAACCCCATTGGATTATTTTCTTTGGGGTTATGTTAACTCACTTGTCTACGTCGATAAACCACAAACAATTGAACACCTTGAAATCAACATTCCAAAGTTATCGGGGAAATACGGCCGCAAATGCTGCGAATAGTAGTTGAAAATTAGTGCTCCAGATTGCGCCTTCTACGCGCCAGCCGTGGCGGCCACATGGCAGAAATCATATTAAAACATTAATTTCATAAAATTTTCTTTCCAATAAAGCCTGTTTCAGTGATATTAAAAATATATTTCCTTGTTTTATAATGATTTTATCTTGTGTCACTCTATAAAAAACCCCCTTTAGCTCTGTTTTTCTAAACAAATTTTCCGCAAATGGATGAACAGGAAGAAATTTGTTCTCCGGACGAAAATATTGGTCGAAACGCATTGGTGAATCCAGCTTAAGGGTTCTTTGATCAAACATTTTTAGTTTTAAGTCATTAAAAGACTGAAAATTACAGAAAAGTAGTTCTGTTGATTCAACTAAAATCTGTTGTTTTGATTTTTTTTTTTTGTCTTGAAGCAATTCAGAAAAATTTTTCATTACCATAACCTAAAACTTTTTGTTCAATGTAAACAACCATCCATCAACCATTAAAGTTTGCAACAACAACTTAAATTAAAAATTTTATTTTTAAACTCAAACATATTTTTTTCAACTCAACCTTAAAAAATAATTGAAGCTTGCACTGTAAAAGAAAATAAAGGAAAAGAGTTAAAACTTTGTTGGTTTTGTCGTGGCAGCTGGAGTCCAAACGAATTGTAGTTGGCGGAGCATGACGTTGAACACAAAGACCATAAAGTAAAATTTATTGCAGTATCAAGTTAAGATCCGCTAATATTTTGTATTTCTCTTAAATTTCTGTACGAAGTTTTTGGGCAATTTAAAGTTTAAAGTGTAAAGAAATGTGACTTGAAAGAGACAATTAAGAAAAATGTTTGTTTATTTATAAATAATTTGTCCTTGTTTTATGGAAACATTGCACACTGGTCAATTCCGGGCAAAAATTTTTTTTTTTTTTTTTTCTTAATTACAAAAATATTTTGATGACAGGTTTAGGTTAACACTTCAAAACACACAACTCATGGCTTAATTTGGCTTAATTGGATAACTCTGTTACTGTTAACACTGGAGCAAAGTGGATATCTTTTTTGTAATTTTAAGGTTTTTAAAGTTGATTTTTGTACTTTGAAATTAAAGTAAGCGATGGTTTTTTCTTCAAAATTTTCTTTGTAAATTAGCATGTTATTTTGAGCCAGGCTGCGACCAGGGTTGCCCTTGAAAAATGTTTATCCGACCAAAATTGTCTGCGCAACCTACCATAATCCTCATAGGCCCTTTTGCAATTTATATGACGATATGTATGTGTATGTATTTATGATGTAAGGTATAATTTTAATTGGTCTCGGTTGGGACCGGATAAGGACGGTGACATCGGCCATAACGGGTCACTGGGCGATAGGAACTCATGCGCGGAGAATGAGTCTTGATTATAATGACTACTGTAGAAGTTGTCATGATGAGGAAAAGGAGGAGACGGTACTTCACTTCCTCTGCCAATGCCCCGGTCTCGGGGATATTAGGCTTAGGCATTTCGGGATACCGGAATTGCCATGTCTGGACGATATGTCCAATGTGGGACTGTAATCGATCTCTCTGTTCTGCAGGGAGTCGGTGTGGTTCGAGGCTGCGGTGACTTCTGGAGATTAGTTTGGTGTATACCGGTTGACTCTTGTCGCTGGCTAAGGGTATCACAATGGGACCGCTATAAGGACCCAAGTGAGCCGACCTCGTGTTAGCTGCCCATTGAACCCAACCTAACCTATTAATCTATTTTCTTTTAATAATAAAACAAAAAATTAACAGAAACAAAAGGTATATAAAAATAAGTTTAATAAAGTTATAAGCTATAATTATTCATTGACTCGTAGAATAATGCATTGATGATGCCATAACGTCAAAATTGTGACATCAATGTTATTGCAAATGGCATAATTTTGTTTTCAATTCCCGCAATTTTGAACAAAATCTTTTTTCAAACTTTAGTAAATCTATGTCGGACTAGTGTCTAGACTGTGTTAGTAGTTTAATCCAACTTAATTTAAATTTGCCCACAATATTTAAATTTGCTACAGTTTAAGGCTTATTAAGCTAATTTTTGAGAATGGGCCTTAGATAGGGCCTATGATAAATTCAGGGCTGTGGAGTCGTTCGAAAAAAGTACTAACTCCGACTCCGACTCCAAACGCGGAAATTTTTTAAGTGCGACTCCGACTCCGACTCACGACTCCGACTCCTACTCTAACCGTGATGCAAAATGAATGAGACGTAAAATTATTTCTCTTTTGTGTAGAAACATCTTTATTAAACGAATTATGGGAATCCCCGCGTAATGTGCATAAGAAAAACATGAGTGTTATGGTAGGAATTAAAGGCTGGCCGATAAAGATGTTTCTACACAAAAGAGAAATAATTTTACGGCACAATTTTTCTAATACATACTAGTATTTATGCGCTATAGCAACACTTATTCTGTACAATGTTGAAAATTTTTCAGCGTTGATGGTTAAAAAATTCTGATATTAAAATTATTGACAATTCCTGTCATTAACATTTTTTAGCATGAGTAAATTATTTAAAAAATCACACATCTCTTTCAACTAGATCAATAACTGAGTATAAGTTTTGCTAATGTAATTTAGACTTTTTCCCGCACGTATAAAAAATACATCTAAATATACTTAAATAGTAAAGTACTTGAATCAACTATTTCTCATAAAATAAATTAAAATCTACTTATTCATATTGATCTGGAAAATATTGCATCGCCAATTTCGAAGAATTTTTATGTTGGAAAATATTAGAAATTTTTTTAAATTTTTTATGCCAAAAAATTTTGGAGTCGGAGTCGCGCGTTTTTTTGGGTACTGCGACTCCGACTCCGGTACAAAAACCTTAACTCCGACTCCGACTCCACAGCCCTGGATAAATTATAAACCAATCTTCCAAAATTTTATTTCTTGTCTTAGCAAATTCAAGTGTAAATTTTACAATAATATATAAGGGTTTGCGGTTAAGGGCGTAGTAAAGTGTTATCCTAGATTGTGCTTTATATGCGGCATATCAAGTAATTTCGAGTCTTATGAAATTAAATTATGCTAAATTGCACCACAAAAGCAATATTTGTTACGCGTTTAGCCATTCTTACATGATTTACGAGATTAATCTAAACATCGAGCCGTAGGTAAATTATGGACCGATATTCACGACATTTGGTGCCTTATAAAACGAATTTGTTGTTATTTAATGACAATAGTTGCATTTCGCCACAAATTTATTTTAGTTTTTGTTGAGTTTTTAGGGAGGTAGTTGCACATTTGGGTGCATAACTCTTTTCCTACTGAACATGTCAACCGAATTATTTGTCTAAAATTTTATTTGATCGCACAGATTATTTTTTAATTAATACATTATATATTTTTTAATTAAAAAATATGTTTTACATAATTAGTATTGTGGTTATTTTGTTGAATTGTTTATGGTTTTTAATCCAAATTTTTAATATTTTATTCAGGCTTAAGTTAATTAAATTTAATAATTCATTAAATTAGTTTTATGAAGAGCTGGCTATTGACTGCCAGCTGCCTTCGATGGCCGCGAGTGTTAAACGGCAAACCCCTGTGAAGAGATTGTGTGGTTACAATTCAAACATGTCAGGGCAATCTGTTCGTGAAACCCTGAGTTCAATTCCCAGCTCAGTCAAGAATGAAAAATTATCATTAAATTTTAATTCATTTCATGTGGCAAAACTCCTTTCTTCATAAAAATAATTTAATGAAAAATTTAATTTAATGTTTTAAATATTTAGGAATTATTTTTTTGTTTGCTCGTTTTAGTTCAGGAATTGTTCTGTTATTGCTTTTTTTTACTAATAAACTCCAAAGAATAAATTATATATGCATTTTTATTTATTGAAATTTCTTAATCTATAAAAAAAAACCCTATTAATCGGTTAACGGATCAATAACAAAATTAACCGACTATTAAAGTAATAGCCTGATTAAATGAATACCCTACTATTGACCCAAAACTAGTCATATGTTTGGATTTTGTGCGGGTAGTGGCTGATTCTCTCTAGTTCTATTAATTTATATGAAGGGGATCTATCAGATTGACATGGTTCATTTGGGACAATATCTGCGACGGGCATTATTATTTTTGTTTACCGAAATTGAATGTGTCCATTTAGGTTATTCCAGTGATCTGATACAAAGTGTCAAAAGGTGCCTTTTCGTAGGACTTCGCCAGGTTAAAGTGACAAGGCCCCTTCTATAAACTGTTAGTATTCCAACCGGTCCCTACCACTTTAGAACTGTCACGTGACAAGTTAAGTGTTAGCTTCCTTTCCCCTTGGGCTACTTCTCATTTTGCAACCTCTTTGTTTCAGTGTGGAAGCGAATACACATTGTTTTAAATTAATTTTCACTGGATAATTTTAGGCTTTTTCTCTTCTCTGGGGTATCATTATTATGGAAATTTTATGCTTGTTTTTTAGTATCTAGTTCTTTTTAGTAATGAAATAAATTTTCTTGTTACAAAAAAAATAAAAATGCTTAAAGGAGAAACAGATAAAAGTGTTTGACTTTAATCAACTTTCAAATAAATCTACTAAAAGAAAATTGTATATTAAGCAGTGGTCTGCTTTTAAATTAAATGGGTCACGACAATACGTATGACTCTCTGAATAGAAGACGAATATGGCTTTCGTATCTGTGTTATGTTCCATTATTATCCCCGCATAAAACATAAAATCTCTTTTAGCCGGTCTCTGCTTTTTCGGTCTACGAGAAGGTTTATTAACTTAAAATCCAAACAAAAACACAAAAGGGAAAAAAGAAAATCTAAGTAAATTCACTGATAGTTAATCTTTTTGGTATGGTCTACACCAAACAGTTAAAGGAAACTTTTCTTTTTATAAGAAATTTTTGACAAATAGGCTGTTTAAAGTTAATTTTCATCATTAATTTAATGGAAACTTTGCGATGGCTTCATGCAAAAGTTAACATTTATTTTATTTTATTTTTTATACCATCCACCACCACTAGTGGTGAATGAGGGTATACTAAGTTTGTCACACCGTGTGAAACTTTTTTATTATACATCTAAGACCCCAAAAAGTATAGATTTTGTGGCTGCTTGAGTAATTCTAAGTCGATTTAACCATGTCCGTCTGTCTGTCCGTCTGTTGAAAACACGCTCACTTTCGAAAAACGCAAAAGAAAAGAAGAAATTGCTTGTAGTTATCCTAAGCAGTTTGGGATTGAAATCCAGCAACATCAAACTATGAATCAAAATATGGAACCACCACCCTAAAAAAATTGATAACTTTGATACAAAAACTAACATAAATGGTGAAATAATGCACGGAATGATATATTGCACAAATTCGCTTAATACGGCTGAAAATCATACTGTTAAATTTCGTAAAGAAATTTATTATTATTAACCCTAGACCCCACATAAACCCTACTCCCGGAAAACGGTTTAGTACGCCTAAAACCGCAATAAATAACGCTATCATACTAAAATTTGGTACGTAACAGTTTTATAAGACCTGAAATGACACTGTAAAATTTTTTGAAGATCGTTCCATAATTTACACTAGGCCCCATATAAACCCCTTCCCCGGAAAACATTTTAGTGCGCCTAAGAACCTAATAAATAATGCTATCATACTGAAATTGTGTACGTCACAGTTTTATAGGACCTGAAATCACACTGTAAAATTTTTTGAAAATTAGTCAATAATTTACACTAGGCCGGCCCTATATAAACCCCTCTCCCTAAAAACAGTTTAGTACGCATAAACCCGTAATTAATAATGCTATAATAATAAAATTTGGTATATCACAGTTTTGTAAGACTTGAAATCGCAGTGTCAAATTTCGTGAAGATCGGTCCTGAATTTACACTAGGCGTCATATAAACCCTACTCTTGGAAAACCGTTTATTGCGCCTAAAGCCCACTTTGGGAAAATAATTAAATTCGCCGAAACCCATAACAGATATAGATATTGCGGTAAAATTTCTTCCAACTTAGATTCATATGGGCAGAAAAAATTTCATGCAATTTTGTGAAGTTCGCTGTTAACGCCAAAACTAATTGCACTGCTGTATTAAAAATCAGTCTAATTAATTTTTGTAATACCAGAAATCAGTCTTCAAAAATTTGGGATGATTGGCTTACAATATACCCCAGGTCCAATACAACTTACCCTCCTAAAAATCATTTTAGTTCGGCTAAAACTGTTACTAATCATGATATTTTACTCAAGCCACTTCAAAGTTCTAACAAGAAACGCATAAAACGTTCTTATTGTCGGTCAATAATTAAATTTAGGTTTAAACCGCAACCAATTTTAATGCTGACGTTCGTTTTTGTGAAGCTTTTAGTTAATAATATATATGTATGTTAGGGGTATAACCAAAAAAAATACCTATCACGACGGGGTGGCCACTGATGTATACAATATATCAAGAAAACAGTTTTTTGAGATCAATTTGGATAAATAACCTCCCCCCCCAAACCGTTTTTTCTAAAAGCTTCCAAAAAATAATAATATTTGAATTTTTATTTTTTAAATACCAAACATACAGTCATGTACTATATATTTACTTCAGATACTAAAAATTATCTTTGTTGAAGGAAATAAACTTTAAGTTCAAAGTGCGTGTTTTTCTGCAATGTTGAAAAATATCTTGCACAAGTTTGTGAATTTTAGAGTCTTCTCTCACCCAATGTTTAAGAAAGCATTCCCGAGCATGTGTAAATTGTTCCAGTGGTTGCTTTAAAGATTCAAAATCAATTTCATTAAACGAGTATATGGGATAGAGAACATCTCTTAGCAAAACTGCGAACAAATGAAAATAAAAGTAAACAATTGGGATTGTGAGGTTGGTTCCATTGTGTTCAAAAAAATAGTTTCCGTGTTATTTTAACATACTTTTAACTGTTTGGATGTAGTATAATTGGGGGTATAAGTCTTATTTGTGAAATAACATAAAAATATAAATGAATGGTTTGTGTTTTTACAATAAGGAGATTGTATTTTTAATAAACAAAAAAAAAATCCAAATACTAAACTTCAAAGTGATTTGGGGGGGGAACTTTTTTTACGCCCGCGAAAAAGTGACCCCACTTTTCATCATAGATTTTCATGGTCTATATGGCAAGGATAGGTATTTTTTGATAATTTAAAAAATTGTTCAAAAGTTATACCACTAATATCAGGTATGTGATGGAAATTGTTTTAGAATACGAAACTATTTAAAATCGATGAAATCGTTTTCAGTATCATAAAAATCTAATTTCTAGTACACTTTCTTCTTATCTCCACTCTATCTTCTTTAAAATTATTCATTACATGTGTTAGTTGAGCTGTATTCTGAACAAAATATTAAGACAATAATTTAGAAACGGATTTTAAAATCGATCGAAATTCATCACACGTTTTAAAAACGGTCGTTTTGAAATCGATCGATTTTCATCACATACCGGTATATGTAGATATCATATAGAGCCCACTCCTGTCGGTGGAGGGTATCAAAGATTCGGCACAGCCGGATATAACACTCTAACTTGTTTTTATCTGCTTATCCACACATTTACACTTTTTTTTGTTGTTTTTTTTTCAAGTCGCCAATTGCGCAATTGATAAAACCACAAAATCACTGCTGGCTGTATCTCGACAATTCAATTGATTTCCATAGAAACAATATTTTTGTTGTATTATTAATCCCTTAATTTTCTTTTCATAAAGCAACCATCAAAAAGGTCATAAATTAAATGATTGTTTAGTTAATGAAAATTGAAATAAAAATTTTAGGCAACTCAAATAGGAATCGCACTAAAACCCAAAAAAAATCTTATTGATTTTTTTTTTTATGAATTATGAATTAAAAAAATCATAAAATAAAAAATATAAAATATTTTTATAACTTTATTGCCCGACCAATTGATAAAAGCGTTTGATTATTGATAATTGTCTAGCCAACATGGCAGTTATTGCTTTTTATGATGAAAAAAACTGCGTTTTTTTTATACCTTTCACTACAGACGGAAAGCGTTTACCTATACAAACATTTGAGTTTCTCATTCGGTAATTAATTTCTACAACATTGATCCTTCACCCTATAACGTATATATATATTCGGTGGTGGTGTGGTGTAGTGGTTGAAGTGCTTGCCTACAAAACCAAGCACCGCATGTTGGCTCCCTTACAGATGACAAAACATTTTCATCATGGTTTTCGAATTTTAAAAATTAATTGGATTCAATCCCCCTCCAAACAAACTGTTTCACTTTTGTTGTATACCGCCCTTTGTAAACAGAAGAACTCTCAATTATGAGACACCAGCAGCATGCCCGATATGGTTTACGTAATAATTCTACTTGAAAAGTTTAATGTATTTAAATAAATAATTTAAAAAAATAGAATATGGGAATTTTTGCTTTTAATTTTACTTTTTAAACATGGAAATAATGTTAATTATATATTATGACATAATGTTAATATATTATTATGTCATCGCACTGATGACAGTTTGTCATCTTACTGATGTCAAAAAACATCAGCGTTATGACGCCTTTTCTATCAGTGTACACAAAATGTGGCGTCGAATGGATGTCACATAGATGACGCATAAAATATGATAAGATTTTATGATGACGTTCGCCACTGGATTGATGTCACTTTTTGTATCATTGATGCCATTTGTAATAACACTGATGTCACAATTCTGATGTAACAGCATCATCAATATGAAGACGCACTTTTCTATGAGAAGAGACACTGCAGCACTAACCCAATCCGATGAGCGATAAATACCTACATATGTGAACAGAAACCGTGATGACGAAATCTTTTTTGTCTGGCACCAGGACATAAAGCAAATATTAGGCTAAGATTTGATTAATTATTGTAAGTTCATATTTCATATATGAAGATTCAATCAATAAACACTAAAAAAAGTGTAATATCAATTAAACGTTTAATTCACTTGATTAAATGTTTTATTGACTTGATTAAACGTTTGATTCACTTGATTTAACGTTTAATTCACTTGATTAAATTTTTAATTAAAACAGATTTTATTTTTCATTAATGCTTTAATTGATGCAAAACTTTGGAGAATTTTTTTGTGAAGTACCCACTTAATTATGCAACACCATGTGAGCTGGGAAACAATTGGCTTTTCAATACTCTAATGAAGGGTATATAAAATTCGTCATAGCCGAATATAGCACTTTTACTCGTTTTTTTAATACAAGCAACTACAGAGGGAATTTATGTTTTATTCACTTGATAATTTACCACAATTTTCAAATATTTATTTATAACAGAGATTGTATAATTGATAATTAATTTACATTCACTGACATGTCAATCAGGAAAACCAAACATTTTTTTGTATAGAAATTATTACTTTAGGACATAAAACATTTTTAATGTATTCTCGTAGTGCAATAGCAAACGGTTCTTTATGGAAAGTTTTATATAAATTTGCATTTTATTATCAAAGTGGTTTTTGGGAAAACAATTATTTATTAAAAGATTTTGTTTGTTGTGCTTAATAATTGATAAAAAAAATTACTGAAATTTATATTGTTGTGATTTATTCTCATTCCCTCTGTAGTCTTGTTTGCTGATAGCTTTGGCTTTTCTAAAATTATTTAGGAGAACGTTTCCTGATGATCTGGCCTAAGCAACCAGTGAAATGCGCATAGGAACAGCTTGTCCTCCAACAATAAATTTCAGTATTTTTTATCAATTATTAAAAAAAAGGAAATTAAGCACAACAAACAAAATCGTTTAATAAATTTGTATTTTATAAAAATTTGTTTTTAAAATTTGCTATTTATATTTAAAGTTGCTATTTATAGGAAAGTTGGAACAAAATTGCTAAAAATGTTGCACAAATTTGATTTTTGTAAGAAATAATTTTTAAAATATATGGATTAACTTGCTGCGCAAACTTCTTATATAGAAAGAGTTTTTGCTAACAATTTTGCTATTTTTAAGAACTTTGGCACAAATTTGCTTTTTATAGGAATCGACCGTTAAAAGTTATTGTTTTGCATGCTGCTTAAAGGAAAATTTCCCTCAAATATGCCATTTCACGAAAATTAAGCTAAATTTTTCGAAAACTTCTTATAAAGAAAAAGTTTCGCTAAATATTTTTGGTATTTTGAGGAAATTTTGCACAAATTTCGTTTTTACAAGAAATTATTTTCAAAATTTACTGATTTTCATGCTGTAATTTTGCGCAAATATGCAATTTTACGAAAATTAAATTAAATTTTGCGCAAAATTCTTATATAGAAAAAGTCTGGCTATTTTTTATGAAATTTTGCACAAATTTACTTTTTATTAGAAAAGAAGTGTTTAATATTTATTGATTTTCTTGCTGTTTATAGGAAATTTTGCGCAAATATGCCATTTACGAAAATGAAGGTAAATTTTGCGCCAACTTTTTATATAGAAAAAGTCTGGCTATTTTTATGAAATTTTGCACAAATTTACTTTTTATTAGAAAAAAGTGTTTAATATTTATTGATTTTCTTGCTGTTTATAGGAAATTTTGCGCAAATATGCCATTTACGAAAATTAAGGTAAATTTTGCGCCAACTTTTTATATAGAAAAAGTCTGGCTATTTTTATGAAATTTTGCACAAATTTACTTTTCATAAGAAAAAATTTAAAAAATGTATGGATTTTCTTGCTGCACAAAAAAAATTTAAAATTGTCTCTAATCACCAAATTTGTACCAAATTCATAATATCAAACAAACAATTTTTTTGGGATGGACCTGTCAGTCCACCTGCTCAATATCCAGGGCACTATGGCCTGGCTATAATGAACGGATAACTAAATCTCTACTTAGGTTCAATAGGGACCAAGTCAGGACTGTGGTGTCGGTCATGACTGGACACTGGCCTGTTGGGACTTATGCTAGAAGAATGGGTCTTGAATCCAATGACTACTGCAGAAGTTGTCATGATGAGGAGGAAGAGGAGACTGTGCTTCACTTTCTCTGTCAATGCCCTGGGCTACGGGGCATTAGGGAAAAATACCTGGGAAAGCTGGGGTTTTTCTGCTTGGAGGATCTATCTAAAATATAACTAAGATTGCTTGTTCTCTTCATTAGGAGGATGAATTGACTCAACTCTGCAGTGACGCCATCCCTGGGTATCACAAAGGGACCGCTGAAGGACCCAAATGAGCTGTCTCTCGATTGCTGCCCATGAAACCTAACCTTACCTATTTGTTGATTTTGCACCTATAACCAAAATGATTATATTGATTACTAAAAATTGTAGAATTGTGAATATTTTTTTTTTTTCAATAAATGATATTTTTAATTTTAATTAAAAAACTTTGCCATTTCAAACAATGTGTTAATTTATTTAATTAAATATTGACAATTCCCAACAACAATTCTACATGTTTAAATTATTTTACTTTAAACGAAAAAGACAATTAAGTTTTTTTGTTATTTAAATAAAATTTTAATTGAAAATTTATTTCAAAACAACTAAAATGTTAATTAAATAAAAATTAAATTTTTAATTTTCTTTCAACAAAAAAAATAATTGATTCAATTATCACATTAATTAAATTTAAATACTTTTCAAGCCATTGAAAAGCCATAGGTGGAAAAACGTTTCATATCCACAGTCGTGATGTCATTTAAAACGTTTTTCCACTGCACAAGCGGCTTTTAAAACGTCATTCCCCTTTGCAAAACCAGTTCGTTTGTATAATTTTGTAAGTAACTTACAACGTTCTTCCACTGGCTGACTCTTTGTATCGCATTTTGACGGCGTTAAGGTGCATAATTTTGGGTGATTTGATGTTTAAACAGTGTAAGAGAGTATTGTTAACGCTTATCTGCAAAAAAAATGTTTTTGCAAAAAGTGGCGTTTACAACGTTATTCGCGGCTTTGCTTTAATTGATAAAAAAAACTTTTTTCTGTGAAGAAGATATCTAAATAATATTCGGCATAAAGAACTTTTAAATTAATCTTAACCTCATAACATAATTTTGTTCAGGATTGTCCATGATTGCCCATGGTTCCCAAATAGGGTACACTCTCAAAAATGGTCGGGCTTGTTCGACGACTATACTTTCTTGTTTAAACTATAATTTAAAGTTTAAACCATCAATAAAATATTTTTATTTTACATATGTCCTTTTCATTTGATCTCCATTTTTATTTATTATTTATTTAAATTACTCTTTAATATTTCTTGTTTTTTAAATTCAACGATTCGACAACAAAACAACAAGTGAGTGGTTTTGACATTTGTGTAATCTTGACAATACCATCGATATTAATAAACCACTTTTTGTATGAAAGTACTGACGTGTTTTTCTTGTAGTCGTTTGTACGAGTGTTCGTATAGAATAGAGGAAGTTGAATCCAAATCAGTCGTTCTTTCGAAATCGTTGACCAGGCCATTAATTTAATTTATGTGCTGTTTTTACAACACAAGTGATTAAACGTGTAGTAAAATTTATATGAAAAAATTTATAAATTCTACTCAGAGAAAAAAGTGTTTTATTAATTAAAAAATTGTTTAAAAAGTATATTAATTTAATTAATGTGATAATTGAATCAATTATTTTTTTTGTTGAAAGAAAATTAAAAATTTAATTTTGATTTAATTAACATTTTGAAATAAATTTTAAATTAAAATATTAATTAAATAACAAAAAATCTTAATTGACTTTTTTCGTTTAAAATAAAATAATTTAAACATGTAGAATTCTTTTTGGGAATTGTCAATATTTATTTAAATTTAAAAATTTTTAGTAATCAATATAATCATTTTGGTAATAGGTGCAAAATCAACAAATTGTTTGCTTGATATTATGAATTTGGAATAAATTTGGTGATTGGAGAAATTTAATAATTTTTTCTGTGTATTGGAGTTTTAATATTATCCGACAGTAACAAGTTTAAAAGAAGGGATAATCTCTGTGTTTATGTTTTACGATCAAACACATTTTTTATTATAAAAACTTTAAAGAATTGTATTGTGCTGACCAGTATTCGTTTTATATAAATTTTTTTTTTAATGGTTTTTTTTTATGCTTATAATACTATTTAGAAAAATATAAATTTTTCCATTAAAGTGATTTCTTTGGGGATATAAATTGAAATAAAATATCCTTTCCATAAAATGTCCATAAGGCTATAAAAAGAAATAAGAAGAGTAACGGAAACTTTACAGCTCCGGATGAATTTTATTGAAATACGATTACAAACACACAAACAAAGAGGATACTTGAGAAATGTTGTTATTTATTTAGACCGAAAATCTGTTACCACAGATACTACCACAACATAATGTGATGATAAATGTATGATATAACTTTTTTTTCAATCAACTACGAAAAAGGGCAAAAAACAAGGATGATGTTCGTTCTTATTTGCTGTGTAACACATTCGAAAAATAATCTCTAAAAGGCAGATTCTAATAAATGGTGTGGCATATCGTCTGATTTGGCTGATTTTTAATGCATGACTGATCACAAATATTTTTTTTATACGCTCCACCACCACTTGTGGTAAATGAGGGTATACTAAGTTTGTCATTCCGTATGAAACTTTTTTATTATAGATCTAAAGCTGTGTTCACACCTATTAAATATTTGACGTCCTACATGTAACCACTAGTTATATTAAAAAAATTTTCGATTTTGCAAAACGTTTGCTGTGTCAAACATACTTTAACAGTTTCTTAATTACATTATACAATTACCTACTTAAAAAAAAATTTCAGGAAGTAAATAAAAATTGTTAAAAATAAAGCTAAAGTTTGATAAATTTGCTGGTCATGCTATTTTTGGATTATTTTCGTCAAATATTTGTTAGGTCTGAACATACCTTAAGACCCCATAAAGTATATATATTCTGGCTCCTTGAGTAATTCTAACTCGATTTAGCCATGTCCGTCTGTCTGTCCGGCTGTCCGTCTGTTGAAAACACGCTCACTTTCGAAAAACGAAAAAGTAAAGAACAAACTTCGTCTCAAATTACTTGTAGTTATCCGACGCAGTTTGGTATTAAAATCCAGCTACATCGGTTCAGCAGGATCAGAACTATGAATCAAAATGTGGAATTACCACCCTAAACAATTGCTAATTTTAATACAAAAATTAACATAAATGGTGGAATAATGCACGGAATGATATAAAATGTTGAACGAAAACAGTTTAGTACGCGTAAAACCGTAACAAATAACGCTTTTATACTAAAATTTGTTACGTCACAGTTTTATAGGACCACAAATCAAACTGTATAATTTTTTGAAGATCAGTCCATAATTTACACTAGACCCCATATAAACCCTATTCCCGGAAAACAGTTTAGAACGCCTAAAACCGTAATTCATAAAATTATCATAATAAAATTTGGTACGTCACAGTTTTATGTCACTACATATCACAATGTAAAATTTCGTGAAGATCGGTCCATAATTTACTCTAGGCCCCATATAAATCCAACTGCCGGAAAAACGCTTAGTACGCCTAAAATTGTAATTAATAATGGTATTATAATAAAATTTGGTATATAACAGTTTTATAAGACTAGAAATTACAGTGTAAAATTTCGTGCAGATCGGTCCATAATTTACCCTAGGCCCCATATAAACCCTACATTCGGAAAACAGTTTATTGTGCGTAAAACCAAATAAAGTCCACTTTGGGAAAATAATTAAATTCGCCTAAAACCATAACAGATATAGATATTGCGGTAAAATTTCTTCCAACTTAAATTCATATGGGCAGAAAAAATATCATGCAATTTTGTGAAATTCACTGTTAACTCTAAAACTAATTACACTGCTGTACTGAAATTTATTCTAATTTATTTTTTGTAATACAAGAATCGTGTTACGAATCATGATATTTTACTCAAGCCAGTTCAAAGTTCTAAAAAGAAACGCATAAAACTTTCTTATTGTCGATCAATAATTTAATTCAGGTCTAAACCGCAGTCAATTTGAATGCTGACGTTCGTTTTTGTGACGATTAGTTAATAATATATTTATATGTGTTTATAATACACCCCCTTCTGCTGTCGGTGGAGGGTATCAAAGATTGGGCACAGCCGAATATAGCACTCTACCTTGTTTTTTTTTTTTTTTTGTATTTATGGATTATTTACGAAGATATGGTTGTTTATTTTGGAGCATCTGGGAATGTTCCTGCAAAATAATCTGACAGAATTTGCACTAGTACACCAATAAATTTTATTTATTTTCAAATGCTTAAAGGAGTTGCTTTCAGCTTAAAATTATGTCCTACACTCACAATATTATTACAGTAGCTGACTGTAGGTTATTCGAGAACCCAGTAAAAAATTGTACTTCCAACGAAGCAGGACTGTAAGGGAGAAACGTTAAAGTTTCGCTTACCATATCGCTTACAGAAGACATGAATTTTATATGCACAGAAAAAAGTGTTTTATCAATTAAAAAAATGGTTTAAAAAGTATTTTAATTTAATTAATGTTATAATTGAATCAATAATATTTTTAGCTGAAAAAAATTAAAAATTTAATTTTGATTTAATTAACATTTTAGTTGTTTTGAAATAAATTTTCAATTAAAATTTTAATTAAATAACAAAAAATCTTAATTGACTTTTTTCGTTTAAAACAAAATAATTTAAACATGTAGAATTGTTGTTGGGAATTGTCAATATTTATTTAAATAAATTAACACATTGTTTAAAATTTCAAAGTTTTTTGATCACTTTTTTAATTAAAATTAAAAATATCATTTATTGAAAATATTTTTTCAAAATTTTAAAACGATCAGCTTAGCACACTGAATTTTTTTGTTACCGTTATTCTTTAATATGCTCCCTTACAAACCTGCTTCGTAGTAAGGGAATGTCGTGGCTCTTCAAATTTTATATATTTATTTTTAAATATATTAAGAATTCGTTCACTTACTTTATTACATCTCTGTATGTCTTATTGCGAAGCGCATAAATGTGTGCTTACTTTTTAAAATGTACCATTATGCGCCCCATACACGGTTCAATTCAGTTGTCAACTGAGTCTTTCGACTGAATTGAGACTTGGCCACACACATCTTCAACTGAATTGAAAGATTTTAATTCAACTGTAAAATTTATATTTTTTTTACATACATTTTGACAGCTGATCAAGAGACTTGAGCACACACAGTACAATCGAATTGCAAGACTTAGTAGTCAACTTGAAAAAATAAAAATCTTTTGATTTTTCTTCAACCAACTCGACAACCGTCAAACTAATCAACTGACAAGGCCATACACGCTTTGATTTGGACAACAACCGACTCAGTTGACAATTGAATTGAATCGTGTATGGTCTGCTTTAGTGCTTCGCAAAATAATAAAATTTTTTACTGGGTAGTAATCCGTTCAGTCATTTTTAAATAAATAAACATTTAAAATTCCAAGCAAATTAATTTTTAACTAATTCTAACTCTTATTTAAAAACTGAGTGCACATTAATAACGATTTTCGGTTGCATTTAAAATTGTCTGTTGATTAAGTTAAAGTATTCTGTATGTAAAATGAAATGAAAATTAAATTTAAAACAACTGTAAAATTACTTAAAACCCGATTTACTTACTTTACATTTTATTTTAACGTAAAGTTAATTTAATTTTTACTGTCAAAAATTCAACCGCGAATTCTATAAAAAAAATTAACCACAAATACCGTAAAAACAAATGAATTTTCAGTTATTTTATATAATTTAACTACCAAAAAATAAATTTTTAGCTATTTCTTTATAGATCTGTGGCAAAAAGTAAAAGTAAAAAACGATTTGCTTGTTTTGTGTAGAAAATTCCCATATTCTTTTTGTTAAAATTATTTAGTTAAATACATCAAATTTTTAAGGTAAATAATTGCGAATACCATATCGGGCATGCTGCTGGTGTCTTATAATTGAAAGTTCTTCTGTAAACAAAGTGGTCAGTACAACAAAAGTAAAACAAAAATAAATATTTTAAACAATCTTTTTCATTATTTATATTTTTCATTTATTTGAACTCAAACGTATCTGAACCAAATATGTATCTTATAGTAGATTTGAATTATTATTACTGCTTATTTAGACATTCGTTAGGGCAATGACTATTTGGTAATCGTTACATAAAAACTATTGTGAATTATTAATAATGGCTTAAGTGCCTAAAATTCGAAATCATATTTTTTTTTGTAAAAAGCAAGTTTCCTGTTAGCAAAAATCTTTTTTAGTTTTTACTAACAAGCTAGCGTTCAAATCAAACCAACCTAATCTAAAACTCTTGAACTTATTGTAATCTTATGTTAAACTCCAACATCATATTGAATTTCAACAAGCGCTTATACTTTTGTTTCTCTTTGTCTCAACATCACGCTGATTCCTTTATAATAACTCCAAGCGAAAGCTTAAAGTTTATAAAGTATTGAGCAGCAAAGTTGGTTTCACAAACACCCTAGTATAAGATTCTAGTTAGCTGAGTTTAGCATTGCCTACAGTCTACTAAGTCGACCCTCATCCTCTTAAGCCCAGCTAATCGAAAACAACTTTGTTCACATGTGTAACGGGGTAAGTGAATAAAAAAAAATATTCTCTCTCTCTCTCTCATTAGAAAAATAAGCGGGCAGGTGTCTGGTATTTTTTAGAAATTCGAGCAAAACCTGTATTATATAAAATTACTAAATTACATAAAATAACTGAAAATTCATTTGTTTTTACGGAATTCGCAGTTGAATTTTTGACAGTAAAAATTAAATGAACTTTTCGTTAAAAATAAATGAAAAATAAATAGACCGGTTTTTTACTGAATATTTATTTATTTTATATTAAAATTTCAGTTAGTTTTACGTACAGAATACTGTGAGTGTATCAAAAAGTTCTTAAATTTGTGCAAATGTAACTACATTAAACTCGTTTGTACAAAAGTTTTCAAATATAGCAAATTTTTCCATAAATTCTTATTTAAACCAAAATTTTGCTAAAAATAGCAAATTCGCGCTAAATATCCCATGAGTGGACAATTTTTACATAATATTACTTTAAAAGACATTTTTAGGAAAAACTGGCTAAAGTTTTTACACACTTTCTTTTAAATTTTCGCAAAATTTTTTAGAAATAAGAAGATTTGTCCAAAATTGGGACAATTGGTGCGAAACTTGTAATTAATAGTAAATCTGTAAAAAATGTATTATAGTAAATTTTAAAGTTTTATATTTAGAGAAAATTTTTAAATTTGGGGCAAATTGGTGAAAATTTTGCTATAAATAGTCAATTCGTGCTGGTTTTTGGTTTAAATAGCAAATATATACAAAATTAGCATATTTTGGAAAAAAAAACAATGTAAATAGCAAGCCTTACTACTATAAATAGCATTTATGTGCAAAACTTGCTATAAGTAGCAAATTTGTACAAAGTTTAAAAAAACCAAATTTCCCATTATAACAAATTCGTGCAAAATTTTCTTTTAATTGGAAACAATTGTCTTAATAACGTTGATGAGAAGACAAAAAATCAATTTTTTCTACATTTTCAATTTTTATTATCACTACTTTTTATTTCATATTTTATTTTGTGTTTTTTTTTTGATTATTAGAATCGTTTTTTATGTCCTAGAATTATAGCTGATTTAATAATAGTATTAATAAAAAAACAATAATTCTATGGGATTATTATATACATTTTGTACTCCTTCTTTCTTGTCGTTTACTGATTTATAGTTTATCACTTACAGCGTTTCATCTATCTCTATATTTTCCCACCATATGAAGATTTAACACTTGATTTATGAATTTTCGTTTTTTAACGAATTTATGTTCTCTTATCTATGTATGTCAGGAAAGGGAGAGAAAGAGAGAGAGAGGGATACATAATAAACATATGTTATATAAATGTTTAGTGAAAGCAAATTTTTAATATTATAAAACACAAAGAAATAACTAGCGGTATTCACCCTTTGTATTAAGTGTACAACTCTGTTATATATAATACGATTTTATACTTCAAAGCGTGAGTGTCTTTTTCGTATGCATTGTAAATTAATGAATTTGCTGAGTGAGAGAAAGAGACAGATAACCTTTCTTCAACTGTTTTATTCTGGTAAATTCACACATAAATTCATGTGTGGAATTTTTAAACCACAGCTTAGTATATTTTAGTCTAATACATTTTGTTGTTGCAGTGTTGTAAATGTTAGTATTTTTTTCTAAAATTATAAGATTAACAAGGTCTACAAGGGACTTTACTATCAAGGGTGAATTCCGCTACTATTTAGTGATGCAAGTCATAAATTTTATTCCTTTTATAAATACCACTCTTTAGGGTAAATTTTTCTACAAATAAAAATTGTATGCAACAAATTTAATATTAAATTTAAGAGCAATTTGGGCAAAATGCTTAAGGAATAGTAAATTTCGATCAAAATCAATTTAAATATACAGTTTATGCAATATTTACTATTAAAAGCAAAGTTGTGCAAAATGTTCTATAAATAGTAAATTTTAGGTTCTATAAATAAGCAAATAGCTTATTGTAAAATTTCATTTAAAAGAGCAAATTTGCAAACAACAGCAAATTTTGCAAAATATCCTACAAAAAAGCAAATTTGCAAAATTTCCTATAAAATAGCGTATTTGTAAAATTTCCTATAAAATAACCAATTTTTAACAACTTTCCTATAAAATAGCAAATTTTGGCAACCTTTTAAAATAAAAAATTCAATTTTGTAAAATTCTTATAAAAAAGCGAAATTATGCTTAAAATTTCAAATAAAATATCGAATTTTTAAAATGAAAAATTTCGATAAAATAGCAAATTGTACCAAAAAAAAATCCTATAAAATAGTAAATTTTGCAAAAAAAAAATGAAATATATTTCCTATCGTATAACAATTTTTTAGAAAAAATTTCCTATAAAATAGCAAATTAAGTAAATTAAATTCATATAAAACACCAAAGATTGCAAAAAGATTCCTATAGCAAAACTTCCCATAAAATAGAAAATATGCAAAAAAAAAAAAAAAAAGAACTTCCCATAAAATAGCGAATTTTCCAAAAATTTCTTAATAAATCACAAAGAGACTGCTATAAAGACCCAGTTGAGCCGTACTCGTGTCGTCTGCCCATTGAACCTAACATATCTAAAATAGCTTAATTTTAATAAAAAAAAAATATCCTATGAAATAGAAAATTATAAAATTTTCTATACAATAAAACTTTGCAAAAAATTATCTACCCATGATGCAAAAATTATCCTATAACATACCAAATTTAGCAAACAATTTTCTATAAAATACAAAATTTTATAAAATTTCCTGTAAAATAAGAAATTTTGTAAAATTTCTTATAAAATAGCAAATTTATATAAAATAACAAATTTTCTACAAAATAAAAAATTTTGCAAAATTTCCTATAACACAGCAAAAACATGAAATTTTTCTACTACAGACTAATTTTAATTAACCATAGAGCTTTGCTACCGTTTCGCACACACCCTTTATAGGGAATTTGTTATTTTATAGGAAATTTTGCAAAATTTGTTATATTATAGGAAATTTGGCAAAATTTGTTATTTTATAGGAAATTTGGCAAAATTTGTTTTTTACAGGAGTTTTGGCAAAATTTGTTTTTTATAGGAAATTTGGCAAAATTTGTTTTTATAGGAAATTTGGCAAAATTTGTTTTTTATAGGAAATTTGGCAAAATTTGTTATATTATTGAAAATTTTGCAAAATTTTTTATTTATAGGAAATTTTGCAAAATTTGTTATTTTATAGGAAATTTGCCAAAATTTGTTATTTTATAGGAAATTTGACAAAATTTGTTATTTTATAGTAAATTTGGCAAAATTTCTTTTTTATAGGAAATTTGGCAAAATTTGTTATTTTATAGGAAATTTTGCAAAATTTGTTATTTTATAGGAAATTTTGCAAAATTTGTTATTTTATAGGAAATTTTGCAAAATTTGTTATTTTATAGGAAATTTTGCAAAATTTGTTATTTTATAGGAAATTTTGCAAAATTTGTCCAAATTTCCTCGAAAATAGTAAATTTTGCAAAATTTCCTATAAAAAACAATACATATAAATTCTTATATGCTTAAAAATGCGAAATTATGCTTAAAAATGCTGTACAATATAAAAAATACATATAAAAAATGAATAATTTCGATAATAAATTTTACAAAAAATTCCTATAAAACAATCAATTTTGCAAAAAACTATAAAGTAGCAGATTTTTACAAAATATATTCTATAAAAGAGAAAATAAAGCAAAAATTTTCTACACAATATCAATTTTTGCCAAAATTTTCTTAAAGTACTAAAATTGTGCTTTTCACTTTTATAAAATATATAATATGTATAGCAAAATTTTGATAAAAATTTCCTATAAAATAGCCAATTTGAAAAAAAAAATTTCATACAAAATATAAAATTTTGCAAATAATTTCCATAAAAAAGCAAATTTTGCAAAATTTACTATAAAATATAAGTTTTGTAAAATATCCTATAAAGTAACAAATTTGTAACATTGCTTATAAAGTAGTGAAATTATGATAAAAATTACCTATAAAATAGCAAATTTTGAACAACATCTCAAACAAATTTGGCAAATTTTTAAAAAAATCCTGCAAAAAAAAATCCTTTAAAACACCAAATTTTACAAAAAAAAAAATTTCCCATAAAATATGAAATTTCCTTTAAAATTGCAACGAAATTTATTTTAGGCAATTTTCTAAAAAAAAAAAAAAATAGCAATTTTTGCAAAAAAAAATATTAATTCCTTTAAAATAGGAAATTTTCTTTACGATAACAATGAATTTGTTTTTGCAATATTCGAATAAAATAGCAAATTTAAACAGAAAAAATAGCATATATTCGATAACATTTCCTATAAAATATCAAATATTGGTCAATAATCACTCGCTTTTTATTGGTGTTGTTTTGTTTAAGCTTTGATATTGTAACAAGTAAAAAAGTGTTTATAATTCCTATTGATTTTACAGTTTTATTTATACATATCATAGTCAAAATAAAGTATACTTTAAACTAAAACCGGCTTTAAATGTACATAAATGCATGTGAACACCATTGTTCTTAAGTATACTTTAGAAAAAGTCGACTTTATTATTGGCTATGATTATGCGCCAATATTTTTAGGTTTTCTTATGGCTTTGGATAAAGTTTTCCTGATGATCTGGCCTTATCAACCAGTGAAATGCGCAAAGAAACCAGCTTTTCCTTAACACTAAATTTCAGTGTATTTATCAAAAATAAAAATTGGGAATTCAGCACGTCATAGAGAAATCTTAGTAACAATAATCCTTTTCTTTATCATAATTTATTTTTCTTATTTAATTTGTTTCTCTTTATTTTGTATTAAAGAATTTCGCTATTTTTAAAACAGAATTGTTTTAGCTCTAAGATAATAAATTTTTTTAGAATTCTTTTGGGATTTTTGTAATTTTTGTCAATCTCTATTAATTTTTTAGTCTCTAACCGACAATTGTGTTAAACATTTTTAAACAAGATTTTAAGTGCTAAAATATTTATGCACTTCTTCTAACTAAAGTTCAAGTGTGACTTTAAAAGGCTTCTGTATTCCCAAACGATTTAAGTTATTCTCTTATTTCTATTATTGAATTAGGAATATGAGAAGCTGAACACACACAATCGCAGTGGATAAAATAATAATAAGAGAAGTTAAAATTAAATTTCATTTTTCTTACGTTTCACAGTGGCGAAAAAAACAAGTAATTGTAAAAAAAGATTTATTATGAAGACAATTTAAATAAAAACCAAGAGAATTTTGTTCTGCCTTTAGTTAGGGTTTTTATTAAGACGATATTGCAGGGAGGATTTCCTTTGGGCGAAAGGTATTGAATGGCTATCGATTTTGTATGGCCTTTAGCCTTCAAAAATAAAAAGTTTTGGCTGTTCCACCAACCAGACTGTTCTAAAAATCAGGCCATTTTTAATGAGTGTTAAGTGTTGCATATACCAAATGATGTAGCATCCCAATAAAAAATTTTCTTATTTTGCGAAGCACAAATTGTACATTTTAAAAAGTAAGCACACATTTATGCGCTACGCAATAAGACATTAATAGATGCCGTTTCATATTGCTCGAATTTTGAAGATTCCCTTTAGAACTACCAGGAGTTTTAAACTAAGAATCTTCAAAATAGTCAGGTCCTTTGCTATAATCTAAAGCTTGTTTTAAGGAAGTTATCAAAAAAGTCTTCTACTTCAATTTTTTTTTTTTTATGTCACTGTACTTTTGTTTGTTGTGTAGCATGCCCCAAAGAAAGGTTCTTTTTCAGCTGAAAGAAAATAAATCATATTTGTTATTTAGGGACGTTCTGCTCATCTGCCGTTCATTAAAAAATTTCATTGTGGCTTTTTGTTGTGGATCCTTTATAAATTTAATTTAATTTAATAAATGGCTACTCGCCTGTCCGCTTCATGTCATGTTTCTTGTTAGCGAAAAATGTCAATCCGAGTTAATCTGGTTTTTGTTTTATTTTATGTTTTGTGATTTGTTAACAATTTTGTTTAGATTTGAAAAAAAAAATAAAATCTCTGTACTTTTTTGTTTTAATAATTTTTTTTAAGCCTTAAGCGTTTTTTAAATAAAAACAAGAAGGACAAACACTTTCTGCAGGTTAAAAAAAAAAGTACCGAATTTTGTACACAGAGCAAAATTAAAAATAGTCTCTAATCACCAAATTCATACCATATTTATAAAATCAAGCAAACAATTAGTTGATTTGGTACCTATTACCAAAATGACTACACAAAAAAAAAAGGGATAAAACACTTTAATTAAAAAAACGGTTTAAAAAGTATTTAAATTTAATTAATGTGATAATTGAAACAATTAGTTTTTTTGTTGAAAGAAAATTAAAATTTTTAATTTTGATTTAATTAACATTTTAGTTGTTTGGAAATAAATTTTCAATTAAAATTTTAATTAAATAACAAAAAATCTTAATTGACTTTTTTCGTTAAAAATAAAATAATTTAAACATGTAGAATTGTTGTTGGGAAATTGTCAATATTTATTTAAATAAATTAACACATTGTTTGAAATGGCAAAGTTTTTTGATAATTTTTTTAATTAAAATAAAAAATATAATTTTCAAAATTTTTAGTAATCAATATAATCATTTTGGTAATAGGTGCAAAATCAACAAATTGTTTGCTTGATATTATGAATTTGGTATAAATTTGGTGACTGGAGAAAAATATTAATTTTTTCTGTGTATACTGATTACTAAAAATTGTAAAAATTTCAAATTTTTTCATTTTTTTCAATAAATGATATTTTTAAATTTAATTAAAACAAGTAAGAGTGTTTTATTCGGCTATGCCGAATCTTATATACCCTTCACCATGGTGCGATAAGAACAAAAGGATATTTATATAAACTAGTGTTTGCCCACTGGTCGAATTTCGACCATAATTATTTATGCGAATATGAAGAAATACATATAAGTAAAACTTAGATTACAAATTTCGAGCATTGGTTTTTTATTCATCTTAGTGGGTCGGTTTGGCGAGGGACCAGCCTGTTTTGCCTTTGCCGATTTATATATAGATATATAATTTATCTGTTTTTAGTTTTTATAAAATTTTTTATGGTTTTTGGCCCATTTTTGGAGTATTTTGCTAATAACATTTTTTAACCGATTTGGCAGATTTATATGCCGACGTCTTTAGGAAGAAATTTACCATTTATTTCGATTATGAAACTTGGACTCGAGAAGATCTATTGTTCCCGAAAATGGGTATGTTAAAAAAAAATCATTTTGTGCATAAATCTTCCATTTCTGGGAAAAATATTTCAGGGAAAGATATTCTGCTAAAAATTTCTGATATTTTGATATATAAAACGTGTCCATATGTCATACTAGAGCCCTAAAATTTAAAATTTTGCGTATTTTCAGTAATGTCTTTGCACAGGAGGTACGCCGCCCACTTTTCCAAACCCGCCCATATGTTGTGGGATGCGATTGATAACCGCTATGTTTGTACCTAATTTGGGAACTTTAGCTCGTTTCGTTCTCCATATATACAGAAATGTGTAACGTCTTTGTATGGGAAGTGCCACACCCACTTCTCCAATTCCACCCATTTTGTTTAAGAGAGTAGGTGTATTGATAACCAAGATGTTTGTATCAAATTTGAAAGCTTTAGCGCTTGCTGTTCTCGAGATATGCAGAAAAAAAGAATTTTAAAAATAAGAACAACATGGGACTTATGGAAAAAATTAGAGGTAGTCGTGGTTTTTTGCTCATATCTTTGCCATTTATGGACCGATCTTACCGAATTTTAATAGCAAACAATGCCGGACTATTTGCGACATAAATAAATAACAACCTAGCCTCCATCATACCTGGGGTCTTCGGAAAACCCATTTCAACGGATGGGCAGACGGACAACCGGATTTGAACTTCCCTTCTCATAAGGAGCCAGAATATATATACCTTATAAGGTCTAAGATCAATATTGTAGAAATTACAAACGGCATGACAAAGTTATATATATGGGGGATTTCATGTCAAGTGACCCAACTTTTGAAATCGATGTCTTCCGATTTGGATGAAATTTGCACCAAGGTTAGTCTTATTGGGTAGTAGTTTAGACACAAATTTTCAACAAGATCGGTTAAAATGTTTCTGAGTTAGAGGGGGTCAAAATTTGACATTTTGGCCAAACTGGTGTTCTTTCTCATCCAGGTAACTTATTATCTATTAGATAGCTATTTCTTCAAGCTTTCGAAAAATATTTTTTTTATAAAATAAATATAAATATAAAATTTATAAAATACAATATAAAATAAATTTTTTTTTTAAATTTTTTTTTAAATTTAAAACTTATATTTTAATTTTTTTGAAAAGGGTATTTTTTAAAAAAATAATTGATTCAATTATCACATGAATTAAATTGAAATGCGTTTTAAACAATTTTTTTAATTGATATAAAAACTACTGATAATTTTTGCTGTGTACTTTTAAGAAATGTTTTGTTTAATTAAAAAACATGTGTTTGTTGTAAACATCTTTTAATTCTTTATATCCTTCGTATTTTCCTTCATTTTTCTATATGGAGGCCGTGATAAATTAAAAAGAATTTGTCTTTGTAATGTCAAATAAAAATATTTTCTTTTGGAAAAAACAACTAAACCCATTTTGCGTCGAACCAAGTAAACGAACAATATAAGAACGAAATAAAATTTTAAGTTACTGACAGAAAAAAACATGGCAACAAAAAAAAAAGAGTATGAGTACTGGTGATTATAATGGGTTAAAACAGAAATGCCAATTAAATACTGACTGTCTTATGCAAAAGCTAAAGGGCGCCTTAGTTAACCAATACATTAATAGCCCATACACTTTTGCTGGGCCTAATGTATTGGTTAACAAATGTGAACTATAACTTTTTTTTGCATAAGCGGTTGAAACCTTTAAACAAAATTTATCATTAAGGCTGACGTTTTTGTCTAACGCCGACAATAAGAGAACAAACAATAATGATTTAAATATAATCAATTTTAAGTTTTAATTAAAAATAAATTCAAGTAAAGTATAAGCGACCCGCCTGTCCAAAAGATACCCTACACTGTGGTATATACAGAAACATTTTCGAGAGTGTATCCTAATTAGGACTCATTCGCAATCATAGATCCGGTAAGAACAAAATTATGAATACAAGATGAATCTAAGAGTTCTTTGAGGGCAAATATTGTATATATGTATATCAATGATATGAGATTTTTACGTCTTAACGTTAAGGGGGGGAGGGGGGGGGGCGGATATGGATCAATTCTGGATCTACCAGCACAAAATTTTGACTAATATGGAAGTTATAGTCGCTAAAATTTTATATCCATACCATCATTTATAAGAAAGCTTAGGCTTTTACAAATGGTTTTTCCTGAACTGAATCACCCGGCTGTTAAGATCCACCATGAAATTAGGTCATATCGAGCCATAACCGCAAAAAAAGCTTAAGCGAAAAAATTTTAAATTTTCGTTTTTTTTTTTTTTAATAAATGAATTTATTGGCAACACTTGCATCATCTCCTAAAATCTCATGGTCACAGCAGGTTCCGTTACGATTTTATAGCTAACACAAATTTAGTTTAAGCGCCAATTTGCATACAAAATTTTTATGAAATATAATAAAAAAAAAGCTTCTCCTCTAAAATTTTGTTTTTATCGCTTGAGCTTTTTTTGCGGTTATGACTCGATATGGCAGATGCTCATGTCAATCTGTTTCCACATTTCGCAAATAAGTTTGTATTGAAGCTTTGTAAAACTGTGAAAAGATTCTCCCCAGGTTAAATAGACTTCGTCCTTATGCCAATTAAAGTCTGCACAGAAAAAACTTTAAATTGATTTTAATCACCAACTCAAAGAATCAAGTAAACAATTTGTTGAATTTGCACTTATCACCAAAATGATTATATAGATTGTCAAAATTTAAAATTGTAATTTTTTTTCCAATAAATGATATATTAAATTTTAATTAAAAATATAATCAAAAAACAATCACAGAAGAAAGTGTTTTATCAATTAAAAAAATATATTTAAATTTAATTAATGTGATAATTGAATAAATTATTTTTTTAGTTGAAGAAAATTAAAAATTTAATTTTCATGTAATTAACATTTTAGTTGTTTTGAAATAAATTTTCAATTAAAATTTTAATTAAATAACAAAAAACTTAATTGACTTTTTTCGTTAAAAATAAAATAATTTAAACATGAATAATTGTTGTTGGGAATTGTCAATATTTATTTAAATAAATTAACACATTGTTTGAAATGGCAAAGTTTTTTGATCACTTTTTTAATTAAAATTAAAATTATCATTTATTGAAAATATTTTTTCAAAATTTTAAAATTTTTAGTAATCAATATAATCATTTTGGTAATAGGTGCAAAATCAACAACTTGTTTGCTTGATATTATGAATTTGGAATAAATTTGGTAATGGGAGAAATTTAATAATTTTTTCTGTGATGCGATTTCAAGCAATGTGCTAATTGCTCCACTTACAAAAATAATTAAGAAAAAATTTAAATATTATTCAAAAACTGCATCTGATTGAAAAGAAACAAATAACTAATAAATATAGTAGTTTAATTGAGCAAACTAGTAATCGAATTTTTTATTAGATTCAATGAAAATTTTTATTGAATAAATTGTTAAAATTAATTGAAATTTAACGTAAAAACTAATTATTTAAATCAATTTATTTAATTAACAATAAAATATTAATTTCTCGAAATTACACTTAGAAACTTTAATCATGATAGGCCCAGAAATTAACACAGGTTCCATATTAATCCGCCTCCAGAAAAGCACTCTATGACGCCTAAAAAGCTAACAAATTATATTTTTGTATTGAAATTCCGCAACTTTTTCACTCTATAAAATTTTGTGATGTTCGTTCCATAATTTACCAAAACGCCCAATATAAAACTCCCTCCTGAATAGCTTAAAACCGAAATGAATCATATTTTATTTCAGAAATGTGCCCTAAATATACATGTGTATACTATGATCATATGAACATGAATACTTCTATGTATGTACATTAGACCGACTGACTCACCTTGTATGGAGCTGAAAAAGTGTTTTTGCTACCCCTCTGAAAATAAAGCTTGATATGTTTTATGATGATTCCCAAAATATTTTGGTTCTAGCGTTGACCATCCGTGAGCTGGACCATTTTTAAAAAGGACTTTTTTCAGTTTTTCGAATTTTTTTGTACTTTGCTCCAAGACGACAGAAAATTTGGACCATCGGATGGATTTGGCCGATATTTTGTTCCATACATAATTGAACCATACCAATATTATCATAATAAAAAGAAATGGCAATGATTTCCTTATTAATTTGTGTTTTATTCAAAATCAACATCGGCCCTTAAAATTTAACCACCCTTTATTAGATTTACAGAACATGGCTGATAACTTTATTTTTCTTCATTTCAAAGCTCTACTCTACAAAAAAAGTCAATTAAGATTTTTGGTTATTTAATTAAAATTTTAAATGAAAATTTATTTAAAAACAACTAAAATGTTAACTAAATCAAAATTAAGTTTTTAATTTTCTTTCAACTAAAAAAATAATTGATTCAATTATCACATTAATTAAATTTAAATACTTTTTGAACAATTTTTTTAAGTGATAAAACAGTTTTTTCTGTGTTTTAAATTATTTTATTTTAAACGAAAAAAAGTCAATTAAGATTTTTGGTTATTTAATTAAAATTTTAATTGAAAATTTATTTAAAAACAACTAAAATATTAATTAAATCAAAATTAAGTTTTTAATTTTCTTTCAACAAAAAAAAAAATAATTGATTCAATTATCACATTAATTAAATTTAAATATATTTTAAACCATTTTTTTAATTGATAAAACACTTTTTTCTGTGCAGTTAGAAATCTAAAAAAAAAAAAAATTTTATATGAAAAAGTAGAATTTTCTAAGAAATTAATCTTAATCGATTAATTGACATAAATTGTTCGAGTTATTCGTTATTTGAAATTGGCTATTTTAATTATTCGACCAAATAATGGCGAAAAATTTCTTCGATTAATCGAACAACGATTAATTGAGTGGATACTCTAGTGTGTACCGACATTATACCCCAATGTTATTAAAATACGTTTTTTAGAAAAACGTTTTTTTCTTTAGGGAAAAATAATAAAAATTTTAAACGATTGTCCCTTGAACTTTTTTCTTCTAATAACCCAGCAAAAACTTTACTTACCTGGTAAGTTAGCAAGTAATGTTGGAGGAATATATACACTATTTATTTTTCGACTGAATAACTACTTATTTTTGTTCGAGTTGTCCACAGATTTCAGTAGTTACAATATACTTACTAGAAGCCAAAAAATAACTAGTTTTTATTTAATTGGCGCTAGTTAATAGACCTAATAAGTGGTTATGGAGCTAGTTACCAGTAAGTAAATATTCAGTACCGAAAACAACACAACTAATAAGTAGTTATTTAGCTGATTATTAGTAAGCAAATATTCATAACTGAATATAATAGTAGTGAAAAGTACTTACTGAAGTCATTACTAGCAAGTACTTATTGAGGTTTTCGGAATAATGACGATTGTAATGACAACTACTTACCAAGTAACGTATGAAATAACTACGACCTATTACCAAAATTCAAAAAGTTTTTCCTGGGAAAATACAATTTTTTGCTCATTTTAAGATTTTTATACGAATAAAATATTATAGAAAATGAATTTTTTTTTGTGGGGGGGGGGGGGGAGGAGGGAGTGGGAGGGAAATATTCAAATATTTTCAAAGCTGAATGCCCTTAAATATGGTCAAAACAAAGATGATTTTATCGATTTCAATTATTCAGCTTTCCGTTCCTAATGTTTTTTTAGATATGTAAAAGAAAATTGTATTTTTTTATTTATGGCGTTAGCAAACAAATTCCTGTTAAATTGAACCATTAATTTTCTTAAAAACCTTTTAATTATTGGCCCATAATTTCCTTTTTTTAGCTCTTTAATTACTCTCTACGAAATAAAAATCATTTAAATACCCATTAATTTAGAAGAAGACACCATGCCGCACACTTGGGCTTTCCATACAAATCGATTAATATTAATCATACGCTCAGGTAGCCATTTGAAAAGTATTAAGTGTCAAATACATTAGAATATTATCTTCCTGTTGTTGCCGGGAGCATATCAGCTCACGGCCTAGTGCTTGTTCTTAATTTCATTGATGACCTTTTTACAACTACTCATATTGCTAATGAATGACCCCTCCCCCCCAAAAAAAAGTAAAGACTTTGATGGATGTTAAATAATTTATTTTAGATTTTGTTGCCGGAAAAATTTTCGTTTGGGTGCTTAGCAACAGTTTAATTTAAGCTGTAATAACTTTTGAATTATTCAGTACGAATGTAATAGAAAACTAAACTTACAAATGAAAATTATTTTAGAATAATTTCCTATCTCTGTTGAAGAGCACAATGTTAACTTTTAGTGGCAAACGATTAAGGGGGCAGTAATTAAAAAAGTTACAGAAGTCCATCGATTTACGTCGCAATTGGTTTCGGAAAATGACGACGTACATCGAAACAACGTAAATCGAATTCAAACATGTTCATTAGTGTGTGCCAAAAAAAAAAATTTTTTTTATGCCCCACCTTTTTTGAAAGCTTATAGTGTGAAGTATTTTTGTGATTTTTTTCAGATTTTTTGGAAGTGGTTTAGAGGTCGCTAAAATTTAACCCGAAAATCGGGTTTTCTCGACTTTTTTGAATTTTGCTGATTACTCGGCCTATTAGCACGATTTTCTTTGTTACTAAGTCCATTTTTTTAAAGAAAACTTCTCAAACTTTACTTCTCTGTGCAGATATTAAAAGTTTCAGTTATTTTTTTTGCTCATTTGGGTTCCCTTAATCACATTATTTTTGTTAATTTAGCATAAAATAGAGCTTTTACGATGAAGCTCTAATAAATAATTGAAAGCTAAAAAAAATAGTTTTCTTATTTTTTTTTTTTTTTGGGTATGAGAAGTAAGCTGCCTAGAATTTTTTGGACTCGCATTGCTGAAGTCTGTGCAACAGAACAAAAATCCACAAAAATGAAAGAATACCTAATATCTAAATATCTAACATTAATACAAATCCGAAGCATAACTGGCAAACACATTACAATATTTTTAATTTCACAAAATGGGTACAAAACTTAAAAAGGGTATAACTTTGGAACAGTAAGAGCAAATTCAATTATTTAATTTAAAATTTTTATTTAAATTAAAATTTTTTGCAATGACTTTTAAACTGAATCATTAATTTTTTTAACTTCAATAAAAGTTACAGACCATTATTTTTCAAATTTATGCTAAATTTACAAAAAAAATGTGATTAAGGGGACCCAAATGAGCAAAAAAATAACCGAAACTTTTAATATCTGCACAGAGAAGTAAAGTTTGAGAAGTTTTCTTTAAAAAAAATTGTGTAACAAAGAAAATCGTGCTATTGGGCCGAGTAATCAGCAAAATTTAAAAAAGTCGAGAAAACCCGATTTTCAGGTTAAATTCGATTTTAGCGACCTCTAAACCTCTTCCGAAAAATCTGAAAAAAAATCGCAAAAATACTTTACCCTATAAGCTCTCAAAAAATGCTGGGGTACCTATAAAAATCAAAAAAAAGATTTTTTTTGGGACAGACTAATGTTCATATGTGCTCTATAAAATGTAACCTTATGAAAAACATAAGGAAAGGCTAATTTATAAACAGATTACAAAACATTTACAGAATTCACAAGTAAGAAAGTATATTTAAAAATAAATTTACAAAAGTATACCCTAAAAAGGGACCCATGGGCAATCATGGACCCGCAAGAAAAAATTATGTTATGAGGTTAAGATTCATGTAAAAGTTCTTTATGCCGAATATTATTTAGATATTTTCATCTATATGAGATAAGTTTAAATGATTTTAGATAAGGGGGTTTATATGGGATCTATAGTTCATTTTGGATCTACAAATACCAGGTTTTGCCATGACATATAATCTATCGTTAAAGTGTTTTTTCGCAAATATTTTTTTGTCAATACCAACATTAAAAAAAAAGATATTTTCGGGATAGTATTTGTATGGGAACTTTGTTCAAATATGGACCACATCCAATAACATTTTTTAAGATGATTTAAATTGCAATGAGAAAAGTTTGGACTAAACTTAAGCTAAATACCAACATAATAAGAGGGTTCATGTGTATAAATACTCAGTTCCGATAAAAACCTTGTGTTGGGGCTATGTGAAATTATGAACCGATACTCACCATTTTCAATTGGCATATATGCCAAATATAATGAAATTATTTATCTCCAAAATTACGAACTGTAATTTGCGTAAAATGTTTCCATTCACAGCCTGCCAGCCAGCCGAACGAACGGATATCTTTAGATCGATTCAAAAAGTGATTCCTAGTAGATCGGTATACTAAAAGTAGGGTCTAGGACCAATATTTTAAGGTGTTACAAACATTAGCACAAACGCATATTTACACTTTCCACATATTCAGCCCAATTATAAATAAAAATTACCCGGGAGTTTTTTCCTTTCTCCCATTTTTCCTATTTAAATTCTATTGTAAAAATGGGCAAAGTGAAAACATCCCTGGTAATTTTTATACATGACTGTGGTGATTGTGTTTTTTTGATCTCATATTTCTGTCCGTTGTGTTTGACAAGGAAAACAAAAATGTATCGATGTTTACATTTCAACTAAAAACTGTGTTTCCCCGCTTTTTGTTTATAAAACACAAGCAGATGAGGCGACATAAATCGAAGGGTGACGCAAATCGAGTTAATAATGTACAAAAATCTGAGGGTGCATATCGAATGGCGACGCAAATTAAATTTAGAAGTCACACAAAATTTGGCAACGCAAACCGAAAGAACGTTAATCGAGGCGACGTAAATCAAGGGATTACTGTATCTTTATAAAAACCAAAAAGAAGAAGATGCATAACCATGAAAATAAAGCCTTTTAATAGCCTAATGTTTTTACCAAAATAAGAGATATTTTGGTCCTCCTATTTAAAGTAAACGTAACTCTCTTTCTCTCCCTCAATAACATGAATTTTAATATACTGCATTAGATCTAGGGAGATCGAATGGTTATTATTCGACCGGTTTTAAACGGTCATTTTAGCTTTGTCCAAGTCGGTTATTTTAAAATGCACATTTTTCGAATATCGAATAAACCGGTTATTTCGGTATAATAAACCGGTTATTTTAGAACTGTGTAATTTACATACATTGTCCTTACTCTTGTTGTAGATATACCCGTAATTTAAGTATTTTCTAATTGAATATTTTCCAAACTTAAACTTTTTATGAAGAATGTCAAAACAAAACGTAACAAAGGTCAAAAAACATTATGAACACTGGAAATACAAATCGTTTATAAAAGCATGTGTTCTTGTAGAAAAAAAAACCAAAATATATTCAAAATTCTACAAAAACGTGTGCTGTTAAAAAGTTAATAGTAATTTGTGCAAGAGTGTTCTAAATATTAAATATATTTTTATATAAAGATTATCTCTAGATATTTTTTGAACGCGATTAAAAAGACAAAAATGATAAGTTACAAAGGTTCTTCCATGTCATGCTTGACATTAACGTGATCCAAATGAAGCTTAACTCCGTTCGAAGTAGTTCTAAGGAGACGACAAATAATACTTTACTAAAAATAAGCTGCAAAAAATGAATCATTGGGTAAAATACTAGCCCGTTGTGTTGCCGAGGACGAAATGCACATTAAGGCACTAAAAACTCTTAAGAAGTTCTAGCATCTCTTCATGCTGAAAACTACAACATTACAGCGGAATCAACGATATGGGAAAAATTTCTTCTAGTTGTATTTATTAAAACATCAAGAACTAAAAAACAAAATTGAAGAAATCAAACAATGTCATGGAAGGTCTTAAATTGTAGTCGACGAATTGACAAATATTTCACACAAAAAGCATGTTCATTTTACTATTCGTTTCTATAATGCTGAAACAAAATAATTTGAAATAGATAATCCTGGCTAAGAGGTTTTGTTTACAACTTTTGAAAAATATGGTTGATTTATATAGACATTAGGGTAGCAACGAAATGTATGGAGCAATTTTTTTGTATTAATATTGATGTCTCCCGGGCGGAATATTGTGCCACATGGTCTAAAATTGATGTCGAAAAAATTTCAGCCAAATTGGATAACTTTAACCCGTGCCCCTTTGAGGTCAAAGTTCAAATGATAAAAAAAAAATTTTCCATACAAGCAAAAAAATTTTTTTTCGATTTTTATTTTTTTTATTTTTTAATATTACCCAGGAAAAACTTTTTGAATTTTGGTAATAGGTCGTAGTTATTTAATACGTTACCTGGTAAGTAGTTGTCATTACAATTATCATTATTCTGAAAACCTCAATAAGTACTTGCTAGTAATGACCTGCGTAAGTACTTTTTACCACTATTATTTTCAGTTATGAATATTTGCTTACTAATAATCAGCTAAATAACTACTTATTAGTTGTCTTGTGTTCAGTACTGAGTATTTACTTACTGGTAACTAGCTCCATAACTACTTATTAGGTCTATTAACTAGCGCCAATTAAATAAAAACTAGTTATTTTTTGGCTTCTAGTAAGTATATTGTAACTACTGAATTCTGTGGACACCTCGAACAAAAATAAGTAGTTATTCAGCCGAAAAATAAGTAGTGTTCATATATCTCCAATATTACTTGCTAACTTACCAGGTAAGTAAAGTTTTTGCTGGGTAGTTAGCTTTATTAGCTTATTAACAACAAAAAATTTCATTTCGATCGGACAAGATTTTCAGTTTCAAAAGTGACTGAAAAAAAATGTTCAGGCTTGTTAGGGGCTTACTATAAAAAATTTTCAAAAATTTTTTTTTTTAGTTTTGACAAGCATACATTAAAGATATTTTGTCGCTCTTAATAATAGGTTTTTTTTTTAACATTTTTTGTGACGTCGTAATTTTGTTTTTTAATAGGGCCAAAAACTAAATTTTTGCAGCTTTTGGCCCCAATTTAGAACAACACTTCGATGTCACCAAAAAAAAAAAAAGAAAAAGAAAAACTGTTTTCAAGAGCGACGTAAAATCTTTAATGTTTGCTTGTCAGAGCTAAAAAAAAAAAAATTTTAAGTTTTTTGTAGTAAACCCCTAACCATCCTCAATTTTATATTATTTTTTGAGTCTTTTTTGGAACTGAAAACCTTGTCTGATCGAAATTAAGCTAATAAGCCAAATCAAAATTTCTTAAATACTTACCCTACAACATGCAAAAATAAATGTTAAAAAAAAAACGTTAATCTATAATAAAAAAAAAAATATTAATTTTTATAAGCATAATTAACGACAATATTGAAGATTCAAATATAATCATTCCTTAAATTTAGTAAATTTGCTTCCTTGGAATATAGTTTTCTATAATTTTGTAAAACCTAAAAACCAAAAATCGTGATTAATATTATATTAAAAAACATAATTTTATTTACTGTAGTTAAATTTAAACACAACTTACTTTGAATAAATATTGGCGCTGCTCCTCATCTTTTGTAATTGGCGTTATTTTAACAATTAGCTTGAACTGATATTAAAAGGTATAAGGGTATAAAAAACTCATAAAATACTTGACTGCAAAAACTAATAAAATTTTCAATATTCGTCAACTAGTGAATTTAATTAGAAATGTATCAAAGAAAACAGGTCATATAGAGTTTGAGTTAACAGAAGGGTTAAGGTTTTCACTGTTTTTTTAAGTTTTAGTTTTACAATTTTTTTTTACCAATTTAGAGTTTAAGAAAATGAGTCATTTTAACCCCCTAGAGCACAAATGGGTTAATTTATCTAAAATATGTTCAGAATATAATTCTGCTTACTTGGAACGCTAAGCACGTCAGCGAGAAAAAAATAATTATTTCGATCGGACAAGATTTTCTGTTATAAAAGTGGTCTTGAAAAAAAAAAAATTGTGACTGTCTTGAGACAGACATACATACTCTTAAAAAAATATTTTTTTTTAGTTTTTAAAAGTTTACAAAATAGCTTTTGTTTGTTTCTCTTGATAATACATATTCCAAACCTATCATTTCTTTTCTTTCTGGGACATTGTAATCATGCTCTTAAATAGGGCCAAAAACTGCATTTTTCCAGTTTTTTACCCCAATATAGAACAAAAATGCGATGTCGAAAAAAAATTTTTAAAAAAAATTTAAAAAACCTGGTATTAAGAGCAACAAAAAATCTTTAATGTGTGCTTATCAAAACTCAAAAAAAATTTTTTTTTAAAATTTTTTAGAGTAAGCCCCTAACAAGCCTCAAATTTTTTTTTCGGAGTCACTTTAGAAACTGAAAATCTTGTCCGATCGAAATGAGATTTTTTGTCGTTAATAAGCTAATAAAGCAAACTAATATTAAAAAAAACCAAATTTTTTTTTTGCTTGTATGGAAATTTTTTTTTTTATCATTTGAACTTTGACCTCAAAGGGGCACGGGTTAAAGTTATCCAATTTGGCTGAAATTTTTTCCACATCAGTTTTAGACCATGTGGCACAATATTCTGCCCGGGAGATGTTGAAAATCCAAAGTTGAAATTTAGCTGCCACCCTAATAGACATGCTTAACCACCAACAAATTAAAACTCATTCAAAATTAATTTGAGAGGATATTTCAAATAATAACGTTATAATATTCCTATAATTTATTTGCTTTTGTAAAACGTTTGTCTAGATCAAATATCATTTTACAATTTCTAAATTACATTAAACAAATATCTTCTTACAAATAAAGTTTAGTAAATCAATAAAAAAATTTTGAAAATTTAGCTAAAGTTTGATCAATTTACTGGTCCCATTTTTCTTGGACTTTATCGTAAAATATTTGTTAGGTCTAATTTAAGTCATATCTATCTATTTTGTTGGTTCCTCGCCTTTGAAATTGTTTTTATTCAAATTAACGTTTTATTTAAAAACTTATTTGATTTTTGTGTTTTTAAGTATTTGAATTAAAACCAGTTATTTAATTAAAACCGGTTACTTAAAAATTGCTTAACCGAAAACCGGGTTTTTTAAAATAGCAACTTTTCGTAATATTCGAAAACCGGTTATTGAAAAAAGTGGAATAATCGATCTCCCTAATTAGATCAGAGGTGGAAAACATGAAAACCGTGATATTGACAATTGTATCAGTGTTGCCAGTGAAATTTCGAGAAAGATACATTTTAGTTTTCAAAAAGATACCCTTTTTCCGAAAAAGATACATTTTGAAAAAAAATCTTAAAACCCATTTTTAACGTTTAACATTAATTAACATAACATTTTGATTTCATATATAATAAATATTGTAAAGAAAATGATATATAAATTGATTTTTATATTTATTTAAGTCATAAATATTAGGTATGCGATTTTTAAAAATACAGTAAGCAAATTTTAAAATTATTAATATCCTCGGCTGATAATTTAATTGTCGTATGTGGATTCCGATAGTTTCGGAAAAATTGCTTCAGCAAATTCCACATACGACAAACTCAACACTCCATATCTCGAAAAACGTAAGAGGTATCGAAAAACTGATTACGTCAAATGAAAGATCAGATCGGAAAACCTAAGGAATCGATCTTAACTCAAAACCGCAAAAAATCCACATAAGACATTTAAATTGTCAACCGACGATATGTAACTATCTTTGGATGTTATCAAAACAAATTCATTTTTGTAAAAATTTATATACGAGTTCAGGTGTTTATACTAAGGCGATTAATCAAAAAGCTCATATAAATTGTTCTTCTAATATGTTACTTAACACACATACACAAGAATAAGCAACCGACAGAAGAACTTAGAAAACCTAACAACAAAATACATGTTGTTTTTGTATTTAGTTGTCACTGTTTTTTTTTTTTTAGTATCCGTATCGAAATTATTACCTTACAAAAACTGTCAGAGACGGAAAGTTTAATATTTTATTTCTGTACATTTTGCTTACAGATTCAAAAGATACGAAAAATTTCAGGATAATACATGGTACCTGAAGTCATCAAAATATACGAAAAATGTATCTTTCGTATCCTAATGGCATCACTGAATTGTATGTGTAAAGCAGCAAACGATTTGCTTTAAAGAAATAACAACAAAACAAAATCAGAGCCATGGCGAATTTATGTATCAGGTAAGCTATTCATTAGGTTAACCGCTATCCGATTAATTACTACCCGACTAACTGATCGGTTAATTAAAAATTGGCTTTTTTTCGATTAACGACTAAACCGGTCAATTCCAGTCGATTAACAAAATTTTTAATTTTTTGTAGTACTATAACATAATTTTTTGTGTTTTTAATTATTTGTTTCGTCTCATCTACAAAAGGTATGTGTTTATAAAATATTTTTTCATACAAACAAAGAATGTGTGCAGTGATCTTTATTTTAATTTAGTGTTTGCTGTCAACAGCTTTTTGTTTCAAGCACATATCGTATGTGTTTAGTTATTTGTTTCTTCTTATATCTTCTTATATCAATCTTTTAGGAGAATTAACCGAAGCAATTAGAAGTGTTAAAAACTTTAAAGATTAAAACAGGACCCTAATGACATAATGGAAAATTTTATATGTTTAGAGAAATCCAGGAAAAGGACTGAGAAATTAGATATTCTGTATTATGGGTTGCTTTCGATGTCTCCAACATCAAAGTCAAGTTAAATCAAAACTAAAGCAATCGCTTAAATCCTAAGCACTTAAAACAAATTAATTTCCTAAAAGATTATTTTATAAGAGGTCCTTAAACTATTGAAATAACTAATAAAATGATCTCGCATTTTATTTTTTAATTAACACATTATATGTATTAATTAAAAAATATATATTTTATATTTATCAATTATTTTTTTTCTTTCTCGTTTTAGTCAAGAATTGCTGTTATTGTTTTTTTACTCAAATAATAAATAATTTATGTATTTTTATTAATTGAAATTGCGTAATTTATAAAAAAAAATTATTAATCGGTTAACCGAGTGCTGGTGATTATAATCACCGGTCAACGAAAAATGGGTTAAAAAGGGTAAAAAAATTATTATTGATTATAATCAATGTCGAATATTATGCCAACCTATTGCATCAATTTAATGAGGATTTTAAAAAACGACGAAAAAAAAAAACGATTTGGCCAATAAAAAAGTTCTTTCGCAAAAATCCATGAATTAAGTAAGGAATTGCTCTCTCATCCGCTTTATTTTCCGGATTTAGCCCCGAGTGCTTTTTTGTTGTTTCCAAACCTTAAGAACTGACTTGGCAGAATGAGATCCAGAGATCACCTCACCGGTGTTTTATGTAAAAAGTTATGTACTTCTTGGCCCGCCCTCCATCTCGATATCAATTATTAAAGAGTTTTAAATATAATTTTTTTTTTAAAGAATTTTCATTGCATTAACTTTTTTTCGGGGACAAGGCATGATATTGGATTTTATAGGCAAAAAGGCATTTTTACAACAACTTTAAGTCATGATTGTTTGTTTCCCTTAACAAAAAAGTCGTTATAAAAATTGGGTTAAACAAACTTTTAATGCAAAATTTTTGTTTTCTTTTTTTTCTATTTTAATTCAAAATTTATATAATTTTTGTTTGAAACAAGGCGAATTCACACTAGGTGACCTTAGATTGCTACGTAGGCAACAGCTGATAGGTAACCACATGTCAAAATGGTATACCGTTCTGGTTGTTCTTCTAGGGAATCTTTCATTATTTCTATAATTTCACTTAGAAATATGAGATTTAAAACGCTTTTAAATTATTACATTTAAAGACACACAATTCAAAATTAAGTTTCAAATTAATTTGTTTATTTTGATACAACGTTAAAGTATTTTACAGTGTTTTATCCGTTTTCAAAATAAGAGTGAACCTCGGGAGCCAAAAAATTTCAACCCTATTTCAACTATTTCATTGAGAACAGGGTGGTCCCAAATATACTGTTTCAGTATTTGGTTATAGTTTTGAATTTCTGATGAAATTTTTTAAGTTGAAATGCTCATAACTTTTTTGTTTTTCAAGATTTTTTTTTGACAGAATAAGTTTATCTTATTAACTATACGTGGTTTAAAGCAGGGACCGAAAATATCAGTTAAATATCACCTTGTATAAATTCGCCTTCGTTTGATTTTTTTTTTGTTTGTTTATTTTACCTTTTAAATAAGATTTGGGGGAAAAATTCCTTGCTGTATTACAAGGTTTGAAAATATTATTTTTTGTTATGAAACACAATTTTTTTTTTTAATTTTTTTCTTATATTTTCTGTATTATTTGATGTTATAATTTTGTGGCCAATTTTTTTTTTTTTGTTTTTACATATGTATATAAAATTTTTTTTTTTTTTTATTTTTTCATAACAGGCTTATAATTTTTTTTTCTATTTGTTTTTTAATTTTTTGGATATATACATATTTTAGTTAAATTTTTTTTTTTCAATTTAAAAAATTTTATACACTCCTTTTCATAATTTTTTCAGCCGCTATTTGGTTGTGATCGTTTAAACAGCACGCTTAGGACTAAACTGAATTTAAAATTTTTTTATTTTTATGTTCAATACAATTCGAAAGTGTTAAGAAATGCCCCACAAACATTACGTACACACTACAACCACAATAAATTGCCACCAACAATTTGTATCAACAGCATCAATGATTTGTGGATTCTAATTTATTTTCACTTTGCGCAGGTCCTTCACCAAATGTTGTGCTCATTTTTTTAGAGTGAACCTGTTTAGGAAAGCACGTTGTTTTCGACACCTGTTGATTGGACCTAACAAAAGGGAATTAAATAAATAAGATTTCCTTTGTTAATTTAGTCACTATTGTTGACTTTCGAATGAAATCAAAACATAGCAGAATGGACTTCAAAGTAGAGGAAAAAACTGAAAGGGCCTTTTTATCACAAAAAAAAAAAAAAAAAAAAAAAAAAAAAAGACTAGAACAATTTCAGCATTTCACCGTTCCCAGTTTTCACATGATTTCAGCATCACAATTGCTGATGAAAAAGGGGTAATCATTATCGCCCTTATCCTTTACTAATAAATTAGCATTTTTTTTTATTTTAAACGAATTTAAAAAAATAAGTTTACATTCTATTTGAAATTTATTTCGACTAAAACAGAGACAATTCTAATCGTTCTCGAATTAAAAGCGCCTTAGAAAATATCAAGTGACTGTCAACAGTTATCAATTATTGTGAATAACGCCTAAGAAAATACAATTACTGTTCTGGTGCAGTCGGCTTTTGTTGACGTCGACATTCATAATAGGGGCCTTTACACTATTAAACATTTTGAATTTGTTCGAAATTTTGACATGATCTTATACTTAATATTATTGTGTTACGTATATTAAGTCGTGGCAAATAATGGCATTGTAAAGAAATTTGTTTTCTATAACTTTAATAAAAATAAAAAAAATACTAAAACAATTTCAACATTTCACCGTCCCCAGTTTTCACATCATTTCACCATCACAATTGGTGATGAAAAAGGGGTAATCATTATCGCCATTATCTTTTACTAATAAAATTTGTGCCTTTACTTTTTTTAAATTACAATTTTTTTTTCTTATTTTAAACGAGTTTAAAAAAAATTTACATTATATTTTAAATTTCTTTGACTTTCATTTGAGTCGTCGCACACTGGTTCACTGGTTCAGGCGGCCAAAACTAATTTTTTTTTACGTTCTCCGATTTGAAATTTTTTATTCATGTGAAAGTAAATACTAGTGAACCTCGGAAGCCAAAAAATTTCAACCCTATTTCAACTATTTCATTGATAACAGGGTGGTCCCAAATGGACTTTATCAGTATTTGGTTATAGTTTTGAATTTCTGATGCAATTTTTTAAGTTGAAATGCTCATAACTTTTTTGTTTTTCAAGATTTTTTTTTGACAGAATAAGTTTATCTTATTAACTATACTTGGTTTTAAGCAGGGACCGAAAATATCAGTTATTTTAAAAATTTAAAACAAAAAAAGTATATAGAAGTAAATGCTGGCAAACTGATGCAAGTATAAGTATATATTGATCCTTATGAACTTTTCTATGATAAAATATTATGATTTTTAAAGTTTTGATTTTTATTTTTTCGATCAAAAATTACAGTTATTTTTTGATTTTTATTTTTTTGGAAAAAAGTAACAGTTATTTTTTTATTTTTATTTTTTTGAACAAAAATAACAGTTATTTTTTGATTTTTATTAATTCGATCAAAAATAACAGTTATTTTATGATTTTTATTTTTTTGAACAAAAATAACAATTATTCTTTAAAGAAATGTACGTGCTATAATTATTGAGTTGTCTTAAAATATTTATTTAAATGTGTGATCATCTTTGGGACATCTTATGCGCATTTAAATAAATATTTAAAGTCAATTAAATAATTATAACACGAACATTTCTTTAAAGAATAATTTTTATTTTTGCTCGAAAAAATAAAAACCATAAAATAACTGTTATTTTTGATCGAAAAAATAAAAATAAAAAAATAACTGTTATTATTGTTCAAAAAATTAAAAATGCAAAAATAACTGTTATTTTTGTCCAAAAAAATAAAAATAAAAAATAGCTTTATCATTAGACTTTTATGAAAAAACGAATAACTGTTACTTACGGTCCCTGGTTTAAAGCTTTAAACTCTGCGACCAGTAGAACTATTTATTTTTTTTTTTATGTTAAAATTTCCCGGAAATTGTCTACTTTATAGAGCATAATTCCTGCCCGTCAAAACGCGACAAAAAAATTTTGTACTCTCTTGTAGTTCGGACTCCAACCTACATTTCTAGCGATCTGGCGAACTACAGCAATTGCTATGACCCAAAGTAAGATATTCTGTTCAAAATTACGGAATTTTGACCGCCTTCTCGTAAAATTTCCCAATGTGCCTCGCAATATTAGCTGCCGACTAAAACAGAGACAATTCGCCTCGTCGTCGACTTAAAAGCGCCTTAGAAAATATCAAGTGACTGTCAACAGTTAAAAAATTATTGTCAATCACGACTAAAAAAATACAATTACTGTTCTGGTGCAGTCGGCTTTTGTTGACGTCGACATTCATAATAGGGGCATTTACACTATTAAACATTTTCAATTTGTTCGAAATTTTGACATGATCTTATACTCAATATTATTGGGTAAAAGGGCCTTTACTTGTATTAAGTCGTGGCAATTAATGGAATTGTTAAGAAATTAGTTTTTTATAACTTTAATAAAAATAAATAAATCGAAAAAACTGCTTTAGGTAAAGCTACTTGCGGGAAATGTGTGTCAATTGGTCTTAAAGCACTTATGCCGTGGCCAGTAATTAAAAGGAACGAATTGTGATAGGGGAAAACAAGACCTATTACTTAACTGGTGATAATGTATTAAGTGTGTAGTTAGTTCAGAGGAAAGGTAATTGGCACAAAACTATTTATGTGGCTGGATTTTGTGCGGGTAGTGGCTGATTCTCTCTAGTTCTATTACTTTATATGTAGGGGATCTATCATATTGACATGGCTTATTTGTGACAATATCTGCGACAGGCATTATTTTAACCGAAATTGTGATGTCCATTTAGGTTATTCCAGTGATATGTTACAAAGTGTCAAAAAGCTGCCAACTAACCACCTCGTAGGACATCGCCATGTTAAAGTGACTTGTCACGTGACAAGTTTAGTGCTAGTTCCCTTTCCCCCAGGGTATAGTCTCAAATAAGTCTCATTTGAATCCAATGTAAAGCCATGTCTCTATACACAGAAAAAAATAAAAATTTATTTCAATTCAAAAATTTGTGATATTAATTAAAAAATTAATTAATAGCCCATTTCCGATGTGCGAAAGAATTCTTTCTTTCGTATAACTACATTGAAAACAAAAACAAATTTTTAGACTTTGTTTTTGTTTTCAATGTAGTTAAGCGAACGAAAGAATTCTTTCGCACATTGGAAATAGGCTATAAATTTGCACCAGTAAACAAATTAATAGTATCAATTAATCGTTTACTTCACTTGATTAAACGATTAATTCGCTTGATTTAATTTTTATTCAAAACTGATTTTATTTTTGATTAATGCTTTAATTGTTGAAAAACTTTCGAGAATTTTTTCTCTGTAGTTTTAATAAATATTATTCTAATATTATTCTAATGCAAAAGCAGGGTATCAAAGACTCGGGTAAAAGGTTTGCAGTACTGGGTTTTCTTATAAATTTTTAAAATTAAAGGCCCTCTTAAAGGCCTTTTAGGTGTTTAATTATCTTCCTTAACCATTTCTATACACGTGTTTTTTGTAAAGCTCCGCAAGAATATATTTGTCATTAATTGTTTATGAAATGTGGGCGTTGAAATCCACCCGTCATTTCTGGCAACTAGCAAATAAAACTATTAATCACATCGCTCTGGACACGCTTTTATACTTAAGTTGACTTTTGATTTGAGAAGATTAAGCAAATTAAATTTTTTTGACTAAAGTGTTTGTAAATGTTTTGAAACTCGTACTATAAATAGTCTTAATATATAATCGTTTAAAACCCTTATTACACAAATATTTACGATTTGTCTAATTTTCATCTTAAAGTCGAATAAAACAAAAATCATAATTAAAATTTAAATAAATGCGCATAGAAACTAGCTTTCCCACAACAATAAATTTCAGTGTTTTCATTAAAAAAATTGGGATTATTAGCTCATCATTAATAAATGAATTAATTAATAATAAATATTTCATTCCCGAAAAAAATTTTTGATAATAAATTTGCATGTGCCCGGCAAATAAAAAACTGAGCTGCTTTATTTAAGCAACTTGTTTTTTTTAATTTTGTTTTTTTCTTTCTATCCTCTATTGTAGTTGTACAATTCGTGTTGGGAAAAAACCAGCCAATTGTAGGGGAATGTAAGAAAGAAAAATGGATGGTTTATTGTTGTGTCTTTGTTGAAGCTTTGATATTGTTATATGCAAGACCTGAGTGTTTAAAATTCTTATTCACTTTATGGTCTTATTTGTATACTATTTTTAGCTTTTCTAAAGTATTTGGAAAAAGTTTCCTGACGAGCTGGCCTAAGCAACCAGCGAAATTCGCATAGAAACTAGCTTTCCCACAACAATAAATTTCAGTGATTTCATTCAAAAATTGGGATAATTAGCACATCATTAATTAATAATAAATATTTCATTCCCGAAAACAATTTTTGATAAATTTTGTAATTGATAGAAATAATTACAAACATTAGCGGAGTTCAGTGTCAGGGCTGTCAGATGTGGCGATTTCTCGCCAAACTTGGCGATTTTCAAACTTGTTTGGCGAACTAATTTTCGATTTGGCGACATGGCGATTTTTTGGCGATTTATAAAATAGTTGGCGATTTTGTTGGCTATTTTTGATGAGCCATGAATTTGTTTTGAAATTTGTTAAATTCAATAGGAAGATATTAATTTTTTTTATTTTAGTATTTCAATGTATGAAATTTGATGCATTCATATGTATGACCAGTATTTAAAACTAAATTATATTGAAATGGCTGATAAAGATAATGAAAATCTTCGAGAAATTGTTTTTTCATATTTAAATGTGCTCTTGAAGGAAGTAATAAGTAGAATTCTTTAAAAAATTAATATAATTATAAAATATGACAAATTATCACTGATAAAATTCGTTGTTGTTAAAGATATTTTAAAAATTTTTATGAATCCTAACGTACTTTTGGATGTTAATGAAACACAATGGAAAAATACCGTTTGTTAAAAGAGAATTTTAATGATGATATTCAATCTAATTTAAATCAGTTTAGGCCAACAATTTATAGCTACAATGATACGGCAGCTACGTACCATTTAAAGGAACTTGCATTGACTGTTCTTTATATGCTGGTTATTACAACTAGTAATGCCTGTGTTGATATAATGAACACCACTAAAATTCGTCTTCGAAGTAGAATGCGAATAACACGTTTTAACGAGTTATAAGTTGAATGTAAAAAGTACATGTTGCATTTCTTTTGTTCCTTCACAATGCATTCCAAAAAAGAACACAAAAAGGGAGTCTTCTCGGTGAAATATATAGCGTTTTAGATATATCATAGAACTGCAACTACATACAAGTGTATTGTATATCCAATATTTATTTAATACTTACCGCAAAAATTCTTTTTTTTTTTTTTTGTCCCTTTGAGTAGACTACTATAAAATATTTTAAACATTGCATTTTGTGCTTACTAATTATTTTTTACTTTGTTCTAAATAAAAATATCTTGGCGACTTTTTTTGAATTTTTGGCGGATTTAAGCGATACGGAAGAAATTTTTTTTTTGGGATTTATAAAAAAATATTTTTAATTATTCTAAAAATACATATATTATTGTCAAAAACTAAAAAATAAATCCTTTGGCGATTTTTGACATTGAATTTGGCGAAAAAGTTCAAAATCAATCTGACAACCCTGTTCAGTGTTCGAAGCAAATAGTCTTATGGCGATTTCTTTTCTGAGAAATATGTTGCATAAATGGTACATGCTCTATCTCTTTTGTGTAGAGCATGTACCATTTATGCAACATTTTTCTCAGAAAAGAAATCGCCATTACACAGAATGAAAAACACTCGTGATAAATTAAGTTTTTTATAGTTACTTTTAGTACGAGTCGTACTCAAAAATTCAAGTACGAATAACACTAAAACGTACTCAAAACAATCCTAAATGGGATAACTTTCGAATATCAATCCCGGAATTTCTTAAAATAAGTACAAAATTCTTAAACCAACTGTAAAATAGATTGAACTTTTCGTTGTTAGTGCCACTCTGAGAGTAAAATTACAAAGTGAGCGTTTTAATCTCATATAACTTGTCAAAATTTGTTGCAGGCACTTCAACAACACCACACAAGCAGTTTAAAAACGAAACAACAGAACAAGAAGAAAACACATTATTTTCATGTTTAAAAAGTGAAATTGAAAGCAAGAGTTCTCATTTAGTTTATATTTTTAGTTAAATATATTTTTTTAAATTTTTAAAGTAACAGCCATACTTTTATTATAAGTCAAATTTTCAAAAATGTATAAAAATTTTCACAAATACAATTTGAATAAAGTGTTTATAGTTTATGGTCGCCTTATGCATAGGCTTCATTTTCTAATAGGTTTGATTTCTTGAGATGGAAGAGTTTGGCACAGTGGGCATATCCATCACAGAACTCATTGACAAGAATTTCAGTCTAACTTATATATTTTCAAAAATCATAAATTTTTATATTAAAAGACTAATTTGTAGATTAAATATAAACAAAATCGGTAAAAACGATTGATATTTCATAAAAACCTTAAAATTTCGTGTAAATATTTGTATTTTCCTTCTAATATTTTTTATCGCTTGCGAAATTTTTTTTAATACTTTTTATCGCATGCGATATTTTTAAAAAATTAATTTAACTTTTTGAATTTATCTTCACACACATCCATTTTCATACAAAATTTCATTTTGGGTGGTGTAACTATTTCTAGTCAAAATTTACTATAATTTAGAAACCTTTTTTAGTAAAATCAATAAAACTATTTGTTCAAAATTTTTAAAATAAATAATGCTAAAAAAGCTAAAAATATTTTCCAAAAATGCTAAATAAAATAAAAATTTTGCAGCTAAATAAAAATTTTTAATGCTAAATTTAGTTGCAAAAATGCCAAAATGGCCACAAAATTTTTCATATATATGGAGTATTAAACGTTAAAAATGAGCCAAATCAGTTTATAACTTCACCTGCTCCCTACACGAATGAACTCTCAAAATCAAGGTTTCGGTACGAATTTTTTTTTGTAATTGACTTGACTCAAAATTTTGCTTTTGCCAATAAAACTTTTTATGGAAAATAGCACAAATTTCTAGTATAATTTTATTTACAATGGGGATGAATATAAAAATTTAAGCTTTCTTGTTTACAACAATGTTTTTTTTCTGTACTCAAACATCAAAAGATTTAAAATTGTCTTATTTTGAAGACTGAATAAAATCGTCACTTTTTAGAAAAAAATCAGCAAATCGGCACTTTGCTATCGTCAAAATGACGATTATTCGTCAAATCTGGCAGCTCTGATCGCAACCATCACGTTTGATTCCAGATGTTTTTTCAAAAACATATGAAAGTTATTTCTTCCAAATTTAAGATGTTGGTTAAGTTAACCGTTTTAGTTCTCGTAACTCAGAGTCCAGATGGTGTTTTTCATTTTCTTTTAACTTCTTTGGAAAATATTTTGCAATGTTGAAAATTTAATTAGAGTGACTAATTATATTGAAATTGGGTATATAGATTGTGGATGTCAGTCGCTTCGCTTTGAGATATTCTATTTATATTATTAATTATACCCAGAATGTTCTTAAAAAAGATAAATACATTAAGTCGTAGTGTTTAGATTATTTTATTATTATTTTCTTTGCATTCTGCATTTTTAGGTTAAAAAACTTCAAATCTGCATTTTTATATTTTAGGGGCATACAATCTGCAAAATGCAGACAAATCTGCACTTCTGGCAACAGTGTTTGGGACACAACTCTGACGCTCTTGTTTAGGCATGACACAGTAGCGTAAAAATTACTCGGAAGAAAACGTTCCGCCTTCCGCTCTTGTTGAGGACCGGCCGTAAAACCCATATCGGGCATTTATGCTGGTGTCTTATAATGGAAATTCTGTATGGTGTAAAACGTGTAAGTACATCAATCATAATAATATTCTCCTTCTAATTTAATTTTTGGTTTATTTTAAGTACGAATTCGGGATTAAATCAACTTTATTATTCTTGAATCAAGAGCATTTTGAGATTGAGTCAATCTCAGTTTTACCTTAATCAATCACATTTTCGGATTATTTCAAATACGAATTCGGGATCAAATATGAATAATATCCGTACTTGAATCAATCTTTCTGCACTTGATTCAAGAAAATACGTACTCACCGTACTATTGATACCGCTTCGGATTTTCCTTTTCCTTTTGAGTGTACGTAAGTTCAAATACAAAATATCGTAGCTCTTTTGTAATGAAATCCAACGGAAATTCTGTGTATTTTGTTGTTGATTTAAAAAAGAGCTTAGATATTTTACATTTGCTCTTTAGCAAGTCCATTTGCATCACTTACTGAACTCCGCTTCTGATATAATGAAAGACTAAGTAAGGACTTGTTGCCAAAGGCTGCTTTAAAAATTATATTAGGAGTTATAGAAAGCTAAACAAAAAAAGAAGTGACTTAAATACAAAAGTTAAATAAACTCTTTCTATAGAAACAAAAACATTAAGGTAGCCGTCATAGCTCTTGGAATAGATTAATTATTTAAGAAACGAAGAACAGTTATGGTAGCTAAATTATCTCTATTAATAAGCCAATTTCAGTAACAAACTTGGCTCTCTTAGTAAGATAGTTTTAACCAGCAACTTGGCTACCCTTAAAACTTAATTGTAATAGCAAAATTGGCTTTCTTTATTTTAATAGCCAACCTTGCTCTCTTGGTAAACTTATAGCAAAAGTGAACATTGGCGGTATTCAGCCGGAACCGCTTTCAATATATTGATTTCAATCGTAATGGGCCTCGTTTTATACATTATAACAAAGAAAAACGAAAAAAGTCAATTAAGATTTTTTGTTATTTAATTAAAATTTTAATTGAAAATTTATTTCAAAACAACTAAAATGTTAATTAAATCAAAATTAAATTTTTAATTTTCTTTCAACTAAAAAAATAATTAATTCAATTATCACATTAATTAAATTTAAATACTTTTTAAACCATTTTTTAATTGATAACACACTTTTTTCTGTGAATATAAAATTATGATCCCTTAACTCATTTTAATAGCAAATGTGTCACACCTATGCGGCTAATTTTATAAGCAACTTTAAACTTTAACCCCCATATTCATAAAAAAAATTTTTGATATCAGTGTTTCCACTTTGCGGGCAATTACCCGAATTTGGTGTAATTTTTACTGTCGTGGGTAGAGCGTGGGTAATTGGTTGCAGGTGTAGATCAGGTGTAATTTGAAATTCGTTTGTTTTAAAACAAAAAATGTAAATCTTTAATATCAGAAAAAGTTTATACCATTTAAAATATTGTTTCTTATTACGAAAATGTTTCAATCGGTTTTGAACCCGAAGCTTATTGGAAAAATGTATTCAAACTAAAATATTAAAATGGGAATAAATTTTATATCATATAGATACTTTATGGTCTAAAGCCATAAAGGATATTTCTTAAAGCCCATAAAACTTGAAATTGTATAAAATTGTATATAAGTACAAAAAATAAATTTTATTCAAAAGACAATTCCACGACATTAACATTTGAAAATGTTTTTGGCCCTTCGAGCACCGCGGCGGTTCTTGACGAAACAAACTCTGGCCTGCCAATTATGGGCAACTTTTTCAAGTATTTCTGGCGGTATGTCACGAAGAATGTTCCTTCAATTGTTGCTGGTTTATCAGCATAAACCAGTGACCACGTCAAAATCGAGAGGTGTAAAATCGCACAAGGTTGGAGGCTTATTGACAGGTCTTTTTCGCAAAATCAACCTTTTGGCCTCATTTAAAAAAAAATAAGGACCGATGATGACACCTGCGTGTAATCTGCACCAAAACATAAGTCTGTTGTAGATTGGTCTCACTTCATATGCGGCAGCTTTATTCATAACAAACCTGGTCAGATTATGTCCGCTATAAAAATAATAAAGTCGCCTTTTAGTTGCGCGAATAGATGACGGATTTTTTAAGTTAATTTTCATAATTTGGTAGCGCTTTTATAAAATAAAACATTAATTTTATATCAGGTGTAATTTTAGTTAAATCGGTTAATTTCATCTCAAGTGTAATTTTGAATTTTGCTGGTGGTAACACTGCTCTCAATAGCAGACGTGACCTTGTTTTTTTTATCAAGTACATACGTCAGTTGTAAATGTGACATTCTTCAAAAACTATCTTTAGTAGCACTGCCAGTGCTGCCACGACTTATAACATTTTTACAACCGACATTTTTAAAAAAGTTGCCAAATGTGAAAAAATATAACCAAATTAGAAATGGCTTTTATTAATTAAAAAAAACTTTAAAATTAATAGGAAATTAGTAATTACACATTAAGAAAACAAAACAAGGAATGTTATTTTTGTACATATTAAAAAAAATAACGAGGGACGTAGATTAAAAGTTTTTATAAATTTGAGACCTTTTCCATAAAAAATATTTTTATATTATAAGTTAAACCCGTCAAAAATTTTCATATAAAATTCAGTTTATTGAAAGTTAATAAATTGTTTTTTTTTTTAAATTTAATTGTTTTCCGCTTTTCAACTGTCAGTGGCACTAGCTGTCAAATGTTGCGAATTTTTAATCTTCTTGTTGTTGGAAATTTACGTTTGGCGATACGGCGATTGTTGTCAAAGTTTTTTTATTAATTAAAAATACTGACAAGTAACATTTAATAAATAGATATATCGACAGGTTATAAAAAGTAAAATTTCTTAAATTCACGCCATTTATTTACAGTCAATTCCATAGATTCTAAAATTATAGATTATTTATTAATTTATTTTTGAAAAATCTAGAATTCCTATGCGTATTTCAATATATTAAAATATACTACTGGAAATAATATAAATTTAGAATATTTTACTTCAAATCAAGTTTTAAGAAACACTAAAACTACTTTTGTATACTTTCTCAGTCATGGTCTGAAATCGATTCCGCATATTATGCACTTTCTACTTTGAGTACCGTCTATCATTACAACTCTTAAAATTAAAAAAACTACGCTCATTAAAAAAAATTCATAGAAAATCTCCATCGATTAAAACTTTATTTGATATCAATTTCAGAACAAGGCCAATGCTAATATAAAAATCACATGTGGTAAATTTTTTCTTAACAAAAATCTTAAAAAAAAAATGTCTGGTAGCAGTTTTGAAAGGGATTTTTTGTTTTCGATAGAGTATAAAAAACTTCCGTTCATTTGAAACAAAAAGTTAATGAGAAAATCGAGTGCATTGTACACATTATTCGAAGTCTTAAATAGTTTCCTAAGAATCGAAATACGCGATAGCCCTCCATGCAAGTGAATCAAGGAAAACGTATTCGTACGTATTATTTTTATCTTAGAAAAAAAGTAACCAAAATGAAAAAAAAAATATTCACATCTCCATATTGAGAAAAAAAAATTACCAATTTTGGTTACAAATAACCAAAAACGGCAGCTCTGAGCACTGCTTTCAATAGCAAAACTTGCTCTCTTTATAAATTGCTAATAATCAGCGTTACCGTTATGCGACTAAAGTCGCATTTTGCCCCTCTTTTTGACTGCCTTGCCACTTTCTTTGTCCCTTTTGTGCAAATCCCCTTTAGTATCATTTTTTCATTTTTTTGCGCCCCTTTTTGAACTAATTTTTTATTTTGGCAGTCAATGAACGCAGATGTGCCTGCCAGGTTTTATATCTTCGTATGTTTTTACTTTACCTCATAGAACAGCATCCCCTGAGCGAATTTTAAATTCTCACACGAATCTAATTTATTTTTTTTTTTTTTTAATTTTTTGCAAACAGTCAATTAAAGTCGTCATGTCAATTAAGAGCTTATTTTATACATAAATCGTTAAATTTCATAATTTCTTTCATATCTTTTTTTTTTTGTCCTCTAATTTTCAGTAAGTAATTTTTGTAACACTTTATAGTTGATAAAAGGAAAAAAGGACGAAGCATCAAGTTTAACGGCCTCTTGTCTAGACAACAAGACATTTCACTTGGTGTTTAAATATTTTTTATGGCTTTCTTAAATTTCGTTTTTAAATCTGTATTTGATTAGTATTTTTTTATGGGTTATACTTTGGTTTAAAGTATCGAATATCCAAAAAAAAAAAAAAAAAAAAAAAAATCAAACAGAAAAATATTCATAACAAGTTAAAGTGCAATATTCGGTGGTGCAGAATCTTTGATACCCTCCACCGACAGCTGGAATATTTCAGGAGTAGGCAAAGATTATTTAAATTGCATTTAGTGGAAAAGTGCACTATTTCCAAAAGCATTATTGGTTTTTTTGTCGGCGGTTTGGCAGTATCAAGGTCATCAATCATTTTGCCCACACACCACACATTCCTTGTATTCGACAAAGGCATATCTATTTTAAAAAAATATTACCCAATATTTCTTGGACTACTTTATGATAATTTCAACTTACCGGAGCAATAAAACTTCAGATTAACAAAATATTTTAATTAAAAAGACGGGACTTCTTGTAATAATTACATATGTTATTGTTATGTATGACTGGTAAGTAACTATTATTTTATTTGTAAAACATTTTCTAAATCCAATTATTTAAAGTTTAAAGCAATGCAAACCTAGTTCACACCTTATAGTATTATACATTTCATACAATGTGTACAAAGCTTTAAAAGGGTATAACTCGAGAACGGTGAGAGAAAATTAATTTTTTTTTTTTGCTAATTTATTTAAAACTTCATAATCTTTTAAACTGCATCATTAGTTTTTTTAGTCTTAATACAAATTTTAAAAGTTATAAAGCATTTTTTTTCATATTTGCTGAAAATTTACGAAAAACTGATATATAATGTATCAAAATGTGGAAATCCCTGACGAAAATTATTATTTATGCACATAAAATTAAAGATCGGAAAATTTTCTTTAAGAATATTGACTCAGAAGCTGAAGAAATATCTATTTTTTTTACCAATTTTCAACCGAAATTAAAAAAAACCCAAAAAGGTCGATTTTTGGTACAAAATCAATTTGCGCGACCTCTAAACCACCTCCGAAAAATCGGAAAAAAATCTCAAAAATTCTTAGCCTTATGAGTATTCAAATTAAGAATGGTCCCCAAAATTTTTTTTTTAATGGGACACACTAGTGCACACGTGTGTAGTCTCATCCGCCATGTTCTCCGGATTTAGCACCCAGTGACTACTTCCTATTTCCGAACCTAAAGAAATAGCTCGGTGGAAAGAGATTTAGCACCAACGATGAAATTATTGGTCAAACAAATGCCTATTTTATGGACCTCGAAAAATTCTATTTTTTGGAAGGGATACACAAATTGGAGAAACGTTGGACTAAGTGTATTGAGCTAAAAGGAGATTATGTTGAAAAATAAAATTTTTTTTTTTTGTAAAAAAAAAACTGTGTTTCATGAAAAAAGTCACGCACATATTGATCCGCCCTCGTATTATAAGTGTTAAACATATTTTAGTTATTATTGCCCAAAACATGTTCGGAGGCAACCATAATATGGTTGTGCCTTCTATGGTTGTCGGTGATAATAATATGGTTAAATTAACCATAATATGTTTACAATTTTCGTTAAAAATAGTTTTGTTGAAGGTGGCCATATTTAAACATAGTTTTTCTCTGGGTGTATGACAGACCAAATTTAATTTCAAAAGCATTACTCGTTACGGTTTGAGACAGACTAAAGTGTTTTCAAAAACTGGGCTTTATATGGAACTTATAGTAAACTACGGACCGATCTTTACGAAATTTGACAGTGTGATTTCTTGTCTTATAAAACTATGACCAACCACCACAAAAGCATTATTCGCTACGGTTTTAGAAGTACTTAAGTGTTTTTCGAGAGTTTACTTAACCTCGGCGCTTAAATGTACTGGCATTCTTCGGCATTTAATACATTTTAAAATTAGGAGGATGCAAGAGATGCAGAGAGCGCTCTTTGGGGTCCTATATGTACTTCATTGAGTTCGAGTAGTTAACTGAAGCGCTTCTTGCGGGAAATGCTTCCTGTCGTTTAGGATAATTATATTTGCAGAAGCCTTGTTTATCTGATAGAGGGTGGTTGGTTTTCAGTAAGTTGTTCACCGTTCAAGGCATGAACTTACAAAACGGTTCAACGAAGATCAGCTTAATTGACGAAGAGATAATATCGGAGAGCACGTAGTGGTTGTGGCTTTAACCCAAAGATCCTTCACTCACAAAGAGGCATCGATGTCATACCCTGTGCTCATGTTAATCGATATCACAGTTGATTTCCAAGTTTAGGCTTTCTATTAGGCCAATGGTAGAGTAAGTGTGGGTAATATGGTACACCTATTAGTTTTTAGATTGTTAAATTTTTAGAATTTGTTCAATTAAAATTTGATTCAACCATCTTCATGTTGTCGCGCAGCCATTTGCGAATTTCAGAGCTATTTAAGAAAATATTGGAAATCCCATTAAACACGATGTTGACGTGAATAGCCAAAAGTTCACGTATATTGTGCAAAAAAGCGGCTCCAAATGAGCCCGACAAATTGTTTGAATTTTGATTCTAAAAAAATTATGTAATTGATTTGTAATGTATTTTACTTTTATTACAAACCAATTGAGCTTCCTCTATTATGTCTCACTAAGTAAAAAGACAAAACCATGCTTTGCTTTAGAGCGACAAAAGAATATTAAAAACTTGTTTTATTTAAAAATGATATTTTTAAGTTCACAATGCAAAAAATAATCAAAAAAGTTAAGTACCGCTACGCAAGAAGAATTAAAGAAAAAACCAAAAGAAAAAATACAATTCTTTACAAAATTCTTTTGGACAACAACAAATAATGAATACATATGTATGTTTGCATGTTCATGAACTATAAAGCTACAAAATTATTAAATTCAATTATAATTAGGGCGATATCAAAAAATAGAAGTAAACATTTTTAATTACTTAGGAGTTTAAGTAATACGAAATAATAGATAGCGAACTAAATGATTACTAGGTAATAACAATATTGTATTAAAATAAAGAATAAGTTAGCTCTGATCTGAACACACGACTTTAAAAAATGTGGTGCAGGCAATGTGGTACACCATATGCTGGTAATGTGGTAAAGTGAACTATGTTACCAACTCATAGTATTTTCTTTAAAAGTCGTTGTGTGTTATGCAAATTTTAACCTTTTTGTAATTAAAAAAAAAAACAGATAACAAATATAAAATATGTAAAAACCCACAATTTCATTAATGTTTTATTTGGAAATAATGCGGTACACTATAACAAATTGGCTGATTTAAGGTATACCACAATAAGTGCGCTTTGGCTTAATGCAGATATTTTTAAATATTTACTATAGCTGTAGAGCAATTGCATATATATTTCATTAATTTTGGTACTTATCCCAATTCCTTTAATTTTACGCTGAAGAGCTTTCCCGACAAACACGAAGGTTTGATTTCAAATTGAAAATGATTTGAAATCAAACCTTTTCTCAAACGACAAACCTTTGATAATGATTGGAAAATCATAGCATTCTCAACAAAAAGGGGAAATTAATTTCAAATTGAGAATTGCATTTATTTTCAACTTTCTTTTAAACGTGTTTTTTAAAAGTCGATTCATATTCATTGCAATTTACATTTTTAATTAATTTTTTAGTGTTGAAATTTTTTCTCACCCCGGAGGAAAAAAGTATTTTGTTCTTGGCAGATTTTTTCAATGTTTAATTTATTATTTTGCTTTTAAATTTTTTGAAAAAATATACGAATGTTTCCAAAGCAATTTTGAAATCAACCAACATTAAAGTCGCACTTTGCAATTTTTGGTATAGCCGACGGCTGTGTTTTCGCCGCCGTCGTTGAACATTTCTCAATTTGAGTCAATTTTGGAACCCGTCAACGATATGTTTGACTGCCGTTCTCAACATCTGCAATTTCTAATCGGCATCGAGTGGAATATTACGTAATTTATAACGTAACGACGTAATCTCTTTTGATAGTTTTCGACATTAGTTACAGACACACTTTTTTCTCACTTTTCGAGAAACGATGGAATATTTTGTTTCACTTGTTTTCGATGCGAGAAGTTCTCACCAAAGTTACAGAACATGGGTACAGGTGCGTTTTAACAAGAAATCTTCTTCTCTTAAAGAATAAAACAATTAATTATTATTTTATTGAACTGTTAATGGTTTTTAATCCAAATTTCGATATTTTAATCAGGCTTAAGTTCATTGAATTTAATTTTCATTAAATTATTTTTATGAAGAATGGAATTTTAGAACATGAAATGAATAATTTTTGGATAATTTTTCATTCTTGACTGAGCTGGAAATTGAACCCAGATTTTCACGGGCAGGTTACCCTGACTTGTTTCGATTGTAACCACACAATCTCTTCAGAAGAGATTAGTAGAATCTGGGAATTATTTCTTTTTCTAAAGTTACTTTATTATATTCACCATTATTTTTCGTATTTATTCTATGAGCTAAATATCAGTTATGTATTTTATAATAGTTCTAATATTCTCATGCTGGTATATATATCTGTCAATATTTTGAGAAAACTTTATCTTTCATTGACTCGGCGGTTAAAAATAATAAGCTTTTTTGCTTAAACGTTTCTTTGAAAATCGTAAAATAAGTCGCAAAAGTCGTGAATAAAAAAACTTCACAAAAAGTCACAGACCGATAAAAAAAGGGTCAAATGGCGACGTCAGTCGGGCAAACGGTAACCCTGATTACTATTACTGATCCTATATCGTTCCTTTCTTTTGAGTCGTCCGAAAGTTAGCGTGATTTCAAATGACGGACAGATCGACTGACATGGTTAAATTGACGTTGAATTAATCAAGGACCAAGAATTTATATACTATATGGGGTCTTCGATGAATATTAAAAAAGTTTCACACTCAATGACAAACTAAGTATACCATCATCCACCACTAGTGGTGGAGGGTATAAAAATAAATATCAAAACAACAAAAAAAAAACACTTTTTCAAAGTTTGATAAACACAAAAATTGTTTCTTTGTTAAAAACAAAATAAGGATCAAAATCTAAAAATATCCTTTTACACCTTTTATAACCGGCAGGCAAATTTTCTTTTTGGCTATAAATAAAAAAAAAACGCGTCGATTTTTTTAAGGATTTAAATAAATATTTTTGCTCTAAAAAATTAAATTTGAATTCAAATTTCTTAAGTTTTAAATAATCCGTAAATAAAACAAGTTAGAGTGATGTATTCGGCTGTGCGGAATCTTTGATACCTTCCACCGACAGAAGTGGGCTCTATATTGTAAATACATATACACTATGGAACATTTTTGGGATTATTGTCTGGGGGGTGAGAAATTCCAAGTCAGGGTGATGGTACTAGGTCAGTATAGTAAAACCCTCGAAGGGTTTGGCGTTCGTATGTGTCAGTTTTTTTTTATGACATTTTAAATTTTTTCCTTATCTTGATGTTTTTTCGCTTAGTTGTAACATTTTGGCAAAAACGTAGTTTAACATAACTCGAGAACCACTTGTCCGATTTTGATGAAACAAATTTAGAAAAATTAAGAATTACAATTTCTCTAATCTGTTTCTATACCGTTTTCCTATATGTGCAACACTTTCGAAGTTAAAAATGAATGTATGAAGGGAAAAAAGTATTTTTTGCCTAAAAATTTAAATATTTTTTTTTTTAAATTCATAAAAAATCCAAAATGGAAAAAAGTGCCAAACTAATTACTTTCGCGTAAAGTCACATAACTCTTGAGCAAAAAAAGGCATAGATCATGAAAATCGATGCACGCGTTTCTCATTTATTCACAATTAGGTAAATGTATGAATTTCAAAAATTTGCTCCAGATATGCACAACATTATTTGGAGAAAAGATTGACACTCACAAGCCGAACTCTCTCATATTTTTCTACTGTACTAAAAGAGAAATATTGATGTGGCAACACTTCGCCGACGAACGCGAATAGTAAAAGTGATTTTTCTCCAGTTTTTTAAAAGTGAACAAAAGAGAACAGAATATGGAACTGTGCAAGACAGATATAAATAGCTTTTGCTACTGCTGTGGTCAATATGTCTCAACACATAAAAAAGGGGAAATTTCAGTACTGATTTTGTTCAAACATACGAGATGTACTTCAACCAAAATGTTATAGTGAACGAAAATTTGGTACCAAATATAGTGTGTAAAAGCTGCTACAACCGTCTAATGGATTGGAAAAATAGAAGACGTATGCCTCTAGTGCCGAAGGAGAAGATATTGCTGCCTCCATTGCATATTAAACTTGGAATTGTTAAGAATTTTATCAAAACTGTCGCCAAAAGAGATGAAGTTTTCTTGTGTTTGAAACTAATTTACCCGAGACTCAGCGAAAGTAAAATTAAAGAAGGTAAGTTATAATATCACATTCATTTCCCATGATTTTCCATCTTAACAAATTAATTTTTTCTAATCAGGCGTACTAAATGGTCCAGATATACGAAAGCTGATTAAAAGTGACGCATTCAACAATATTTTGATTGACGCTGAATTGAATGCATGGCAGGCAATCAAAGAAGTAATAGAAGGCTTGTTGGGAAAGCACTACGATGTTTCTGTCGCAAGGATGTTAAGAGCATTCTCGGAAATTGGTGTCCACATGTCCTTGAAAATCCATTATTTACATCATCATCTGGACTACTTCAGCAAACAATTGGCTACCGAATCTGATGAGCAAGGTGAACGCTATCATCAAGTTGCTATGCCATTTGAAATGAGGTAATACTGATTTTTTATTTTTTCAAACTCATTTTAATAAAACAAAAACTTACAGATATAGAGGCAAAAAGTCGCCGAGTGCAATAATTGCGGAAATTTGCTGGTGGAGTAAGCTTGTGTGGCAAGACAAGGATGATCTTGATGATAATGAATTTTCAGGAGATGCAGAAGGGCCAACAGTGGAGTCACACATTGACATCATGTGTGGTTCAGAAACTGATGATAGCGATGAATGCGATGCCACTAGTCCCGAACAACCACCATCGAAAAAGTCTAGGCAATATTTATTAAAATAAATAAATAAAATAAAAATAAAAAATTATAAAAATGTTTACTTAATTTATTTAGTAGTTTATGGCCAGAAGTCTGGAGTTATTGGGGAAAATTTATAAAAAAGGCGATAAATGACACTTTTTTGAATAAAAACAAATATCAATATTCTTGTCAAAATGGGATACCTTCACTTAATTGTAAATAAAAGCAGAACGCGTTAATCGATTTCTATGATCTATGTCGCATTTTGTTTATAGGTTATGTGACTTTACATGAAATTAATAACACTTGATTCTTTTTTCCGTTTTGGATTTTTATGAATTTAAAAAAAAACATTTTAATTTTTAGGCAAAAAAATATTTTTTTTTTCTCCACAAATTTATTTTTACCGGCAAAACTTTTTTTTATAAAGAAAAACGTTATATGAACGGATTAAAGAAATTGTAATTCTAAATTTGTTTGAGTTTGTTTTAGCAAAATCGGACAAGTGGTTCTCGAGTTATGTTAAACTACGTTTTTGCCAAAATGTTACAACTAAGCGAAAAAACATCAAGATAAGGAAAAAATTTAAAATGTCATAAAAAAAACTGACACATACGAACGCCAAACCCTTTGAGGGTTTTACTATACTGACCTAGTACCATCACCCTGACTTGGAATTTCTCACCCCCCAGATTGGCTGTTGTACTGTGTTATTAACTAATCTTCACAAAAACGAACGTCAGCATTAAAATTGGTTGCGGTTTAGACCTTAATTCAATTATTGACCGACAATAAGAAAGTTGTATGCGTTTCTTGTTAGAACTATGAACTGGCTTGAGTAAAATATCATGATTAGTAACAGTTTTAGCCGAACTAAAATGATTTTTAGGAGGATAATTTGTATTGGACCTTTGATAAATTATGGACCAATCATCCCAAAATTCTGAAGACTGATTACTGGTATTACAAAAAATTAATTAGAATAAATTTCAGTACAGCAGTGTAATTAGTTTTAGCCTTAACAGTGAATTTCACAAAATTGCATGATAATTTTTCTGGCCATATGAATCTAAGTTGGAAGACATTTTACCGCAATATCTGTTATGGGTTTCGGCAAATTTAATTATTTTCCCAAAGTGGGCTTTATTTGGTTTTAGGCGTACTAAACTGTTTTCCGGGAGTATGGTTTATATGGGGCCTAGGGTAAATTATGCACCGATCTTCCAAAATTTGAGACTGCGATTTCTAGACTTATAAAGCTGTGATATACCAAAATTTTATTATGATAGCATTATTAATTACGGTTTTAGGCGTACTAAACTCTTTTCCGGGAGTAGGGTTTATATTGGGCCTAGACTAAATTATGGACCGATTTTTACGAAATTCTACAGTACGATTTGCAGTCACGTAAAACTGTGACGTACCAAATTTTATTATGGTAGCATTATGTAAGTATTACGATTTAAGGCTTCTAAACTGTTTTCCGGGAGTAGGGTTTATATGGGGCCTAGTGTAAATTATGGACCGATCTTCCAAAAATTTTACTGTGTGATTTCTGGTCCTATAAAACTGTGAAGTACAAAATTTTAGTATGATAGCGTTATTTATTACGGTTTTCGGCGCTCTAAAATGTTTTCCGGCAGTAGGTTTATATGGGGTCTAGGGTTAATTATGGACCGATCTTCAAAAAATTATTCATTACGGTTTTAGGCGTACTAAACTGTGTTCCGCAAATAGACATATGTTCCCAGCAAAAACTTACATTGAAAAGTAATGAGTTAAAAGCCTATTCTAACTACTCTTCACTACTTATACATTGACATTTTAACACGGTGATGTCATTGGAGGCAAGTACTTACCACTTTCGCTTACAAATAGGGAGTTAAATAAGTCATTACCACGTACGCTTTCAAATAGGTACTTCACATTGGTATCAACAAAACTGAATTTGTCACACAAATTGTGTCATTAATTTCTAATGCAAAATTTTACTACCCTGCATTAAGAACATCAATTAAGTATTTAAATTTTTCATACACAGCAAAAAGTTTTTACCAATTAAAAAAATGTTTCAAAACGTATTTAAATTTAATTAATATGATAATTGAATCAATTAATTTTTTAGTTGAAAGAAAATTAATAATATAATTTTGTTTTAATTAACATTTTAGTTGTTTTGAAATAAATGTTCAATTAAAATTTTAACTAAATAACAAAAAATCTTAATTGACTCTTTCGTTTAAAATAAAATAATTTAAACTTGTAGAATTGTTGTTGGGAATTGTCAATATTAAATTAAATAAATTAACATACAGTGCACTCGCGATTATATGAACTAACTAAAACAAGCTAGTTCAGTTTTGCAAGATTGTTCATATATGCGAATGGCATCTAATTTCTTTTTAAAAACGTTTTTACCATAAAAATTAAAGTTTCTAATGCTAAATTTTTGATTTATTGGATTTTAAAAACAATTTATTTTTGAAAAAGAAAAAAATCTTAAAGTTATACTGGGATTTTCATCCGTTCAATCGCCTTTTTAAACAGCCCGCGCTCCTTACTGTCTCCAAATATTTGATGCAAGCGAGCGCCCTGTCCCTAAAAGTTATATTTGTATCTCTCATATTCATCGGTATATGTAATACATTTTCAGTTTGTGGGTACCCGGGAGGCCACACGTGTTTCGTTTTCCGGGTCAAATAAACGTATTGTTAGCACATTTAATATAATAATAGCCCAAATTTATTCGCTAAATAAATAATACTTGCACCTTTTCCCGTTAATATTATATTTAAAGATGAATATAGAAATCCAGCTGAATGTGATTTTACCAACTAAAACGTGTATATAAGACATATTGATCGACCACTGTGTAGGTAGATAAAATCCGTAAAATAAACTTAAATTCAGTTTAATTTTACTGAATTTTCACGACACGTTCGTATAATTTGCTTGTTGGAGAAATACCACAATGAAGAAATCCGTTAAAAATACAAAAATAAGTTGTTTATGTTTTAAAGGTTATGCACAAGTTCATATTTTAGAGTAGTCAATGGAAGAAAAAGGGGGTTCATATATTGGAGTGTTCATATATTAGGGTATTCATATTATCGCGAGTGCACTGTATTGATTGAAATGGCAGTTTTTTGATAATTTTTTTAATTAAAATTAAAAAAAATATCATTTATTGAAAAAAATATTCACAATTTTCCATTTTTACAATTTTTAGTAATCGATATAATCATTTTGGTAATAGGTGCAAAATCAACAAATTGTTTGCTTGATTCTATGAATTTAGAATGAATTCAAATCGATCACAAATAGTTTTTCATTTATAAGAAATAAAAAAAAACTGTATGAACAAAGATGTATTTAAAATCAATTTGTATTAGATTTAAGTAAATAAAACCTCAAATGCATTTTATTATGAATTAATTATAAATTTTGTTAATCAGCTAATTAGCAAGTGCTTATGTATCAGATTATATGCCAGTCATTACTTAACTGCTTCTCTGTAATGCAGATGGTATGAAGTTGTCATTGAAAAGTAAGTTGTTCAGTAATTGCAAGTGATTACCAAGTCTTTGTTGGGTTTGTAGCTAATTTAACTCTTTTAAAATGGAATTGTGTCAGCAGCAACGCAAGTCTCTTAATAGATCGACAATAATATCAAAATTTATTCAATTTTACAAAAGTTGAATTGAAAATTTTCATCGATTTAAATTTCACGTGTTTTCGATTTTTAGAGCACCTTAGAGTACGTTGAACAATTACCCTGTGATACAACAGGGTAGCTTAAAATTAAAAAATAATCTAAAAGTTTAGGTCCTAAACTATAAACTAAAAATTCAAACTTCTAAATTTATTCCTTATTTTTTTTTTTTTTAATTTTATACCCTTTTGCGAGATTTTCTTGAAAGTTGACACGCATGACAACTTTTATAATTACAGTCTGTTTTTAAATAGGTGTGTGGTTGTTTTTTTTTTTTTTTTTTTTTTTTTTCATTAATTTACGACATGACTTTCAGTTTAAGAAGAAAATCATCAGAAAAGTTATTTTTTATATTTTATTTAATGAAATGTTTATAAACAACCACCCACAGGAAATCGTTCTTTCATCTTTCAGTTCATATTTTAATTTTTGTTGCCGTTTTCTTTTAAAGTTGTTGTCATCTTTAGTTTATTTACTTCCTTGGTATCTAAAATGAATTAATACCAGTTTTTTTTTTATTATTATTAAAATTCAGAACATGTTATGACATTTTTTTCTTTGACAGTTTTCCTTCAAAATCTATTTTTATAATCGAATAAAGAATTTTTTATCGTTTATCTGGAATTTAAATAAAGCAAAAAAAAATTTAAGTCATATTAGCCCACGCACTTTTGCTGGGGTTAATTAATGTATTGGTTAACTAATGTTTTTTTTTTTCAGTATTTATTTATAGAATCTTCCTATAATAAATGTGAACTAACAATAATTAATCAAATCTTATTCTAATATTTACGTTATGTCCTGCCAGTGCCAGACAAAAAACATTTCGTCATCACGGTTCTGTTCACATATTTAGGTGTTTATCGCTCTTCTGATTGGGTGAGTGCTGCAGTGTCTCTTCTTCTTAAACGAGTGTGGCCGCCATAATTTAAAATATTTCGAGCTAATGGATTTGGGTGCAGTTCCAGCCTTTTTAAATATTTTACTGCATATTTCGTTATCATAGTTTTTACTAATGGCTTATTGAGATCCTTGGGGATATTGGAGGTTTTGACATACCAGGGAGCGCCAGTGTAATTATTCGAAGAAGTTTATTTTGGCGCCTTTGAATTTTTTCGATATTTGAGGCCGAGGCAGTGCCCCATAACTGAATACCGTAGCACCAAATTGGCTTTAAGATAGAGTTGCAAAGTAGAAGTTTGCAATTGAGACGAAGAACAGAATTTCTTCCAATAAGCCAATTAATTTGAATTGCTTTTAGTTTCTATTCGTATATATTTCTTTGGCCAATTAATTATTTATTTTCAGTTTATTTTTCTTTTTAAGCTAATAAGACCTAATGATATTGATGTAAATAAAACAAATTTATTACATTTCACCCGACGTTTCGTCACTTTTTTGGTGACTTTTTCAAGGGTCGTCTATTTAAATAAAAATAATAAAAGGTCAACATTAATACAAAATATTTTTCCCAACAAGCAAACACAACTTACAAAATTTATATATTATTCTACATTAAAAACATTAGATTTTTAACAAACTTCAATTGCACAAAAACATTTAACAAAAAACAGTAAAGCACAACTTAAAATTATTATTACAGAATTAATTATATTGCGGTTCTGTGACTAGCGCTAATGTTGTCAATATCTTCATTGTGGTTCATTGTTTTGTTGTATTCTCAAGCTTTCTATTGTATATCTCTTCCTCTCCCCTCGTTCAAAATCCAACACTCTCACTTGTTCTGTTTCAAAGGAATGAGATTTTGAAATCATGTGTTGTGATAATGCACTTGTCTCTCTCCTCTTCAATATGTCATTTTGATGTTCTCCTATTCTCTTTTTAAGGCCCTAATCATATAAAACGCAGCGCACGGCAAAGAATAACATTGAAAGCACAAACAATGTTAAAAATATTTTGTAATTTTGTTGTTGCTTCCTACAGAAATTCACATTGCGTTTTAAAATTTCAAACGCTCCATTGCTTGTGTCGTTGAAAATTTTAAAACGGTACATGAAATTCTGTTGAAAGCAACAACAAAATTACAAAATATTTATGGCATTGTTTGTGCTTTCAATGTTATTCTTTGGCGTGGCGCTGCGTTTTACATGATTAGGGCCTAAGTCACAATTCAGATCGTCCCTTCCGTTACACTTTACTTCGTAAACAACATTACTTTGTTGTAGTTTTTCTATTGGCGCCTTCACTCTTGAAAATATTGCACTTAAAGTTGAATTCGGTTTGTATGCAAAGTTTATTTGTTCTGATTTTATTGTTGTCCTTATGCGTCTATTATCCGTCAAGCCAGGTATGTATTTTACTCTGTAAAAATGTTTGTCGTTTTCAGGGTTTCTATCATTATTGATGTTTTTGTATTGTACATATTTTTGTGTATCGTTGATAAGTGTATTTATTAATTTTTTTAGGAAAACTATTGCTAACTAATATTTCTGAGATTTTGTCGATATTTTTGTTATGATATTTCGGGTCGCTTATATTTAATACTCTTGATATAAAATTTTTTGCTGTATTAATTATCTGGTTTTTGGGTTGTTTCGCGTTGTAATTCATTATTCTGCCAGATGAAGTTTCCTTAGCGTACCAGTCAAAGGTAATAAAACCTTGTTCTCTACGTAGCCTAGAGTTTCATTTGAGTTAATTTTGCTTCTATATGCCATTTTCGCGCAGTGTTGCCGAAAGTAGGGAGAAATCCCTACATGCAGGGGTTTTTGATACTAAAATAGGAGTGTAGGAAACTCGGACAGATTTTTTATATTCGCTAAAAAGTATGTGTTTTTTTCTCATATTGCATTTTATACGAAATAAATGCTAAAAAAAATGCATTTTTGAAAATGATTTAATATTTGGACTTAAGAAATTAAATTCTTAAGTCCAGGCAATCTTCTGGGACAAAAAAAAACAAAGATAAGTGGAATTTTAAACTATTGTCTTAACAATTTAACTTAAGCCACAATGATCTTATGCGTGGAGAACAATCGCATAAAATTTATTTTTCTGAAATTGTGAAACTGATATGTGAAATCGTGAGTTTAATATTTTTTTAAAAATGGACTTGCAACATTTTTGAATAATTTAGGATCCAAATTTATCGAAACTGGCGCGGATTCTATTTGATTTGCCAAATGCAAATGCCGACAAAGAGAGACCTCCAAAGAGCGAAACAACTTTAAGTTTAATTTGTATTATAAGATAATTTCAACAAAATAGTGGAAGAGGCTGCATTAATTTCGTATGCACTAATAGTCAATTCAGAAAATTCTGTTCAAAAAATATACATCAATCATTTATAAAATAACCTGTTGCTTTTGTAACAATTAAAAAAATGGTTTAAAAAGTATTTTAATTTAATTTATGTGATAATTGAATCAATAATTTTTTTAGCTGAAAAAAATTAAAAATTTAATTTTGATTTAATTAACATTGAAATAAATTTTCAATTAAAATTTTAATTAAATAACAAAAAATCTTAATTGACTTTTTTCGTTTAAAATAAAATAATTTAAACATGAAGAATTATTGTTGGGAATTGTCAATATTTATTTAAATCAATTAACACATTGTTAAAAATTTCAAAGTTTTTTGATCACTTTTTTAATTTAAATTAAAAATATCAGTTATTGAAAATATTTTTTCAAAGTTTTAAAATTTTTAGTAATCAATATAATCATTTTGGTAATAGGTGCAAAATCAACAAATTGTTTGCTTGATATTATGAATTTCGAACAAATTAGGTGATAGGAGAAATTTAATAATTTTTTCTGTGTTAAAATTATAATTTAAAGATTTAGTTCAAAACTATACGAACATATTTATTTTTTAACAACCTCTTGTCTTTTTCATTGAATTTAATTAAAAGCATTTGGGCATTTCCAGCGAAGTACCATTACTTTTTGTAACGTAACGCCAGCCAGAAAATAAGCTTGTATTTAAGGCCCATGTTGTTCAATTGTTGTCCCAAAAATATAAAAAAGTAAATTATACATAAACAATGTTTTGATTAACAGTTTTAACTACTTGCTGGCGTTACGTTACAAAAATTAGTCTGACTTTTCGCTGGAAGTGTCCACATACAATTTTTTTTTATTTGTTTTTACTTATTTTTGGCCCCTATTACGGTTTACAACTCAATTCAGTTGAGTTGTAATTAAAACAACTGGTTGTGATGAGTTGTAATTTTTTGATGTTTTTGTTCGCCGCAATATAGCAAAGTTGTAAACAGAGCTGCCATTCTTGGTTATTTCTAACCAAAAGTGGTTATTTTTTTCTCAATGTGGAGATGTGAATATTTTTTTCATTTTGGTTACTTTTTTTTCTAAAATATAAAATACGTAAGAATATGTTTTTCTTGACACACTTTAAATTTAGATTTTATAAATTTTTAACCTTTTTATTTCCATGGGGAGTCAATTCGAAGGAAATTATTTGCGACTTCGAACAATGTGTACTTTGCACTACGATTTTCTCATTACTTTATTCAAATGAACGGAAGTTTTTTATACTTTATCGTAAGCAAAAAATACCTTTCAAATCAGCTACAAGATATTTTTTTAAGGATTTTTGTTAAGAAAAAAATTGCCGAATGTGATTAAATATTATAAACTGTCATTTTCTGAAATTTAAATCAAATGAAGTTTTATTGATGGAGATTTTCAATTAATTTTTTTTAATGAGCGTAGTTTTCCTGATCTTAAGAGTAGTAAAGATAAGTGGTACTTAAAGTAGAAAGTGCATATATCACGCGGACTGAAAAATTACAAACAAGAAGTTTTAGGGTTTCTAAAAACTTGAATATAAGTAAAAAGTTCTAAATTTTAATTATTTCAATTAGAATATTTTAATAAATTGAAATACATATAGGAATTTTATTAATTTTTAGAATAAATTGATATAATCTTCAACTTTAGAACTTATGAAATTTACTGTAAGAAAATTGCGTGAATTTAATAAATTAAAAATTTTACTTATTATAACCTCTAGATATGTATATTTATTTTATGTTTTTTAGATAATGTTTTGGCAATATTTTTAATTTATAACAAAAAAAAACCTTAGACTGTCCATATACATTTTCCCCATTGAATTTACGTTTTGAAATACGAATTTGACAATGATTCACAAAATATTTTAAATAGAACAATTTTAAAACAGTAATAATAACAATTATACTTTTAAAATACAACTTACAAACAAGAGAAATCAGCCATACCCATTCAAATAATATTTTAGATATATGTAAATTGCAAAATATTCACATAAAAAGCATTTCGCATATCGCCAACAGTTTCCAACTTCGCCAAAACCATCGCCATATCATAGCCAAAAGAATTTTAAAATCACCACATTCCACAACCCTGCCACTGACAGTTTAAAAGCGGAAAACACTTTAATATTTACCTTTTTTGTTATTTATAACTGTCAAGTACAAATTTCGTTTATTGTAAAGGTCATATTCCAAAAAATTCAATATATTATCTTTCAATATGCTGAATTTTGTTTATATTTTATGAAAAAGGTCTCAAATATGTAAAAACTTTTAATACCTATAAATTTTTCGTTATTTTTTTTAATATGCATAAGAAAAACACATTTCTTGTTTTGTTTTCTTAATTCGTAATTAATATTTTTCTATTAAGTGCAAATAACATTTGTTTTACTATGCAACTTAAAATAAATTTTAATGTTTTGATCAATCAAAAAAAGGCTTTTCTAATTTGGTTATATTTTTTCACATTTGGTAACTTTTTCAAAAATGTTGGTTGTAAAAATGGTTTAAGTCGTGGCAGCACTGGTTGTAAGCCATAGTACAAAAATTAAGAAATTACAACTCAACTGAGTTGAGTTGTGAACCGTAACAGAGGCCTATGTTATTAAAGCTCAACTGTACATATGCGAATAAAATAAGTTTATGATAACTGCTGTTTTTTCTTCAATTTGTATGACTAAAGCGCGTAGGGATTTTTTTAGTATGCGTAGTTATTTTAAAAAAAATCTTCTGGCAACACTGGTTCCCTGTCAAACGGCGATCTCGATGTATGCCGAGGTATTTTACATGCGAGTGTTGAGGTATTATTTGATTTTTGATTTTAATAGGGGGCATGTTTCCCGACGCACAGTGAATGGTTTATGTGCGTATTTTTACTCATTGATCATTATCCTCCATTTGTTTTAACCACCTTTCCAGTTCAAATATATGATCCTGTAAGTAACGAGATGCTTCTTGACAGTTTTCGTTGAGGTTTGGGTGTAGCTGTTCGCTGGCATGTCCGAAGTATAAATTAAGTATAATAGAGGGCCCAGGATGCTGCCCTGTGGGACTCCAGCGTTATTTGGCTGTGGAGAACTTAGAAAATCGTCTTCTTTAATAATAAATTGACGACCGACTAAGTAGCTTTCTAACAGCTTGTGTATATTTGCTGGTAAGTTTTGCTGCAATTTCAGTAGTAAACCTTCATGCCAGACTTTATCAAAAGCTTGAGACACATCGATGAAGAGTGCTGAGCAATATTTTTTCTTCTTCAAAGGCTTTTCTTATGACATTTACTATTCGATGAGTTTGTTCAATTGTGCTGTGCTTTCTTCTAAACCCAAATTGATGATTAGGAATACATCTATTTTCATTTAAAATCGGCGTTAATTTTGCCACTAGTAGTTTCTCAAATAGCTTTGAGATTTTGGATAATAAGCTAATAGGCCTGTATCACTCAACTTTTGTGTGATCCCTTCCTGGCTTTGGTATCATGATTACTAAGGAAACCTTCCATTCCTGAGGGTAGTATTGAAGTCGTAAAATATCATTAAAAATAATAAGAATAAAAATTAACTATCAAAAATGTTGTTTTTGGGAATACATAATTTTTTTTTCATTAAAAGATTTTTGCAAGTGCACGTGCATAAAAAACTGAACTGGCAAATTGTTTTTATTTTGATTTCTTGCGAAAACAAAAAAAGCAATTTGTTTCTGTTTTTAATTTGTTTTTTCTTTATCTACTTACAACTACAATCAGTATTTTTATCAATTATAAAAAAAGGGAATTAAGCACAATTAATAAAATCTTTTAATGAAAAAAATAATAAGAATAGTTTTCTTTGCTATACTTGGTAGCTCCAAAAGCATTTTATTACTGATCTTATCAATATCGGGTGCCTTATTGGTGTTTAAATGACAAATAGCCTTTTGGATTTCCCTAAACTCGCATTTTAGGGGAATATCTGCTCTAAAATTCACATGCGGTAACTCGACTGCTATATCGTTAGATATATTAAGGGTAAATACATTTTTCAGATGACTAACAAACAGATTTCCTTTTTCAATATAATTTCTTGCCTAACTTCCATTCAAGTTTCTCAGTGGTGGCCTAGAGATAACTGGTCTATTGAGACTTCAAGCTGCACGCCATAATGAGTAGTCTGATTGTGGAGTTGCATCAAGTTCCTTAAGATATTTTTCCACGGAAGCCCTTTTCTGAGACTGCAGTAACTTTCTCAGCCTTTTTGTGCACTCTTTTAATAAAGTCTTAAGTTGGGGGGGGATTTGTGCAATTGACACTCTCTTCGAACACTCCTTTTCTCAGTCAAGAGACGCTCGACATCTGTAGAATATATGTTATTGAAGGCTATGCTGGAATCAGGGCTGCCAAATATGACGATTTTTGGTTCCGAAATTAGCAAAGTGCGGATTTGCTGATTTTCTTCTAAAAAGTGACGATTTTATTCAGTCTTCAAAATGAGACAATTTTAAATCTTTTGATGTTTGTTATTAGGCAGCACAGAAAAAAAAACATTCTTTTAAATAAGAAAGCCCAAATTTTTATATTCATTCCTATTGTAAATAAAATTATCCTAGAAATTGTTGCTCCTTTCAATAAAAAATTTTATGGGCAAAAGCAAAATTTTGAGTCAAGTCAATTTTAGCAAAAATTCGTACCCAAATCTTGATTTTGAGATTGAGAGTTCACTCGTGTGGGGAGCAGGTGAAGTTATGGACTGATTTGGCTCATTTTTAACATTTAATACTCCATATATATGAAATATTTTTAAGCCAAATTTTATCATCCTAGCTGGAGACCATTAGTGCCATGGTGCCAAAACTATAATTTCGTGAAGAAAGATTATTTCAGGTAAAAAAGAAAAAATAATAATAAATTATAAGAAGATTTAAAGAAGTTAAGGTTTACATGTCAAAATTAGAGATTTATGGGTATAAATTACAGGCAGACGTGGTTTTTCGTTCATATCTTAGGCATTTGTAGACCGATCTGGCTGAAATATAATAGCACACTATTCCGTACTATATCTTATATAAATGTATAGCAATGTTTATATACGAGTCTTAGGAAATCCAATTTCAACAAACACATGGTTAGATTGACATCGTTAAACCAACTTTGCTATTCATAAGGACTCAGAATATACATATATACTTTATAGGGCCAAACATTAATATTGTAGCAATTACAAAAGGAATGACAAATATAAAAACGAACTTGTATATATACCCTCTGTGGTGAACGGTATATAAATTTGAAATTTTTTAGAAAATGGCCCAATTGAAAGTATCTTTTATTCTTTAGACTTTCAAAAAATCCTTAGATTATTATAATATAGTAATTAAAGGTTTACAACACAATTTTTTTATAAAATTTAACTTAACAAGCGTTTGTTAAACTTAACAAGCGTTTGTTAAAGCGTTTGTTAAACTTAACAAGCGTTTGTTAAACTTAACAAACAATTTCGTAAACATACGGGGGTATAAGTATGTATTTATATATATGTTTTGTTTGCTTGTTTTTAAATAAAAATCGAACAAACTTTGTTTAAAATTTAAATTTCAATTGTCCGATTTTTTTGACGATTTTTAAAACTGAAAAAGACGATTTTTTTTCTCAGGCAATTAACGATTTTTTCACAATTTTATCTGGCAGCCCTGGCTGGAATGTTAAACAGCTAGTTTAAGATAACTGTCAAAATTCACAATAGAAAGATTAGTTAACCAAATCATTAGTCCCATTAACTTTTGCTGGGCTTAATGTGTTGGTTAACTAATGTGAGCTTTAACTTTTTTTTTTGCATAAGGGGGATAGTCTTAAAAATAAAACCATAGAAATAACAGAGACAGCAGTATATTTAGCAATATATGCAGCGACAAGGTAGCATTTAATGTAGCAATAGAATAAGCATTCAAGCAGCTAAAACTGTAGCAATAAGGTACCGTATGATGTAGCATTCGTCACATTAAATCCAAAAAGTTTACATTCGTCTTTATGGCTTATAAATGGCCGTAGCTTCCATATAGGACCCAGCATTCAGCAGAATACAGCATTTATTTTTTATGAAAATGTTCACTTCATCATTATCTTTACAAATATTTGTAAGTGTTCCACTTTCTTATTTATTTCTTTTCTTTATAAACAATAAAAGAGCAACTACAAAAACTTAATATTATTTCTGTTAATAACTTCACGTTACTAAATAAAAAGAAATATACAGGGCCAGCTCGCTAATCCGAAGGTGAGTAATCCGAATTGAATTTATGACATATTATATACTCTATAGTCCGCATTGATTGCAAGCTCGCTAAACCGAATTTTTATTTTCCCGCTTTTTATACCCTTCGCCAAAGGAAACTTTGTTATTCCGTTTGCAATTTCTACAATATTGATATTAGACCCCATAAAGTATATATATTCTGGCTTCTTATGAGAAGGGAAGCTCAAATCCGGTTGTCCGTCGGTTGAAATGCACTCAGACTTTTTGAAAGAAAACTTTCATAGTGTGAAGCCAGACTAAAAACAGTGGTTGTAAAATGGATGTAATAAAACAGTACTAACTGATCAAATATAACTCTTAAAAATATTCCTTGAGCTAAAAAAAAATCGTATTTTATATGATGATCAGCTAAGGCAAGAAAATTACTGCCAATCAAAAAAAAGGAAGTGTATCTAAGAATCTAAAATAAAATGTGAAATTATATTAAAAACATTTGTAAATTTTATTAAAATTTGTCATTTGAAAAAATCGTTAAACTTAGTGTATAAATCGTTCAATCGTCAATAAACCATGTTTGTACCTAAAATCGTCAAATCTGGCAGCCATGGAATGAATATGTATAAGTTAACCCCCATATTCATAAAAAATATTTGAATTTTATAGCAGGTTTATGAATCGAAATTTTCCATGAAAATTTGTTTAATAAACCTTTTATTAATCGAAAATATTTTTTATGAATATGGGGATAAGTATTTCGCAATTGAATAATAGTACTTGAATCAATCTTTCCGTGCTTGATTCAAGAAACTCCGTACTCACTGTGCTATTGATACCGCTTCGGATTGATTTGAGTACGGATGGGTTAATTTTTTTTTTTTTTTTGAGTGTATGTTAAAAAAAAATATTATATATATAAAAAAGCTTTGATTTTGTCATTCTTGATTAATAAAAATAAAATAAATTTGTTTTGGAACCCTGGCTTGTGTTTTGTTTTCGAATATAGTGAATTATAATACATAATTCCAGCACATCTAGTAATCTAAATACATATCTCGTTAATTAGAATCAGGGTCTGCAATCGGATTAGCGAGCTGGCACTGTATATGACAAAAAAAGAAAAAAACAATTCCTTAAAAAAAGTTTTTCATAAAAAAAACTTGTCAGATCTTTAAAAATGAAATCCAACAAAATTATATTTTTTCACAAAAAAAAAAAAAAAAAAAAAAAAAAAAAAAAAAAAAAAAAAAAAAAAAACTAGGAATTCAGTTCTTTGTGAAAGTTTACATTGGACTTTCTTTAAATATTTTTGGTGTCATTCAACAAAATAAAATTGTTAGTTAAAAATACTTTCAAACAAAGAACTTTAAGAACAAAAGTTATTGGTCAAGGTCAAAAATATAATTCGAATTTAAATGTTTTGAAAAGTTCTTTGAAAGTTTGCAAGTGCTATGAAAGGTTTTTTTTTTAGTAGAGAACTTTAACAATAAAAGTTAATAAAAAAAATTAATTTCGCATGAAAAAAGGGGAATTTTTGTAAAAATTCGTTTAAAGACATTAAAAGGTCTCGTTTTTTTTTAAAGCTAATAGAAAATTTTAAATAACCGGTTTAAAAAGCTTAAAAAAAATAAAGTATGTTACAGGTGTACACTAGATATGGAATAGTGATGTATGGATTTTCTTAATAACAGGATGTGGATGTGCGCTAGATCCCTAGATGGAGGAGTAGGACGAGGGGAAGTGGATGCTCATCGATCTAAAGATTGAGCCAAAAAGGAAAAATTTTAAAAAAAAAATCCATAACTACACTAAACCAAAAAAGTACGTGGATACAATGAAAATTTAGGTTGAGCAAACAGAAACTTAACAACCGGTATCTCGATTCCTTAAGCAGGCGCCCATACAAAATTTTCAATACAGACTAGAAGTCTAATATATTGAAGAAAACGTCACATAACTGCCAAGGATTCCCCCCAAAGGGGGTAAAATGTATCAACGACCTCCGCTAGTTTTCTTCCTTAATGTTTTCTCAAATACACTTGCCTTTAATCTCCACCCCTTAGGGAGGCTCCTATACAAATATGGCTTTTTAATGAAATTCTTTCATTTAGCTCCTACAGCGCCTTGGCTGCCCGTAGACGGCTCAATTGTATGAACGATCTTAATTTATTTTCATCCCGAATATTTGTTGCTAATATACCTAGCCGCTATTCCTATTCCTTAAGGGGGCTCCCATACAAAATGTCCATTTTTAATTTTTTTTTTTGCACTAGGATGAAAAATGTTGGCGGACGTGCTAAGCGGCAGGGCTTATCTATAGTGAATTAAAAAGTCCTTTGACAATGTTAGAATTTACAAGATAGCAATTCTACACCCGTATGTTTTAGCTCTAATGAACGGATTTGGGGAGCACCATGTCTATCCGTAAGTCTCAAAACGTTTCCAGTTATTTTTTGCTTTTGCTTTGATTTTAAAGATTGTTTGCATAAGATTATTTTATAAATTGGGTAATGGCTTTTGAAATTTCTTTTTGTCAATTGTTGTTGGTTTATCAGCATAAACCAGTGACTTCACGTGGACCTTCAGGATATAAACGAAAGGTGTTAAATCGCACGACGTTGAAGGCCATTTGACAGGTACATTCCTCGAAATAATTTTTTTGCCGTATAATACGCAGTACAGAGCTACAAGAAAAATGGCTTACAATCATTCATTAAATTTAAAATACACTCATAGGAAAAAACATCTTCATATTGATGACATCAATGCTGCTACAAATGGCATCAATGATGCAAAAAGTGACATCAATTCAATGACGAACCCCATCAATAAACTTTTTCATATTGTATGCGTCATCTACGCTATAACTACAGTGACATTAATTTGACGCCACATTTTGTGTACACTCATAGAAAAGGCGTCATAACGCTGATGTATTTTGACATCAGTACAGACAAACTGTCATCAGTGCGATGACATAATAAATCATTTCATCAGAGTGATGACAAACGGTCATCAGTGCAATGACAAACTATCATCAGTGCAATGACAAACTGTCATCAGTACGATGACATAATATATCATGTCATTAGTGTGATGACAAACTTCCATCAGTGTGATGACAAACTGTCATTAGTGCAATGAGCACATTTTGTGCCACTGTCCCAGGCTACAGTGCAGCAGGCTGGGGTGGCTGGGCAGCAGATTCCTAGGCGAATTAGGGGATGTCCATGGCTGTGGACTCGAGAGTCTGATTGGATTCGTAATGGGGATGGCCTGGCTGCGCAGCAGGAGACTGGGAGGTAGCCGCACATAGGGCGGATTTGTGTTGTGTTGAGTATGGTTTTCTCTCGGATTTGGTCCGATCTTCTTGTCTTATCTATCTTCTTAATCTTTTCTAATGCTTTCGCTGTTTATTTCACCTACTTTCTAGCTATCTATTTCTAAACAATTCATCACAATGGACCATATTGGTCTCTGGGTGAAGGTGTGAAGGAGACTTCACACCAGCCTTTCTACCTACCTACCTTTGTTGTATTTCGCCTTTGTTTTACAGAAAAAGTCCCAATTATAAGACACCAGCAGCATTCCCGATGTGTTTTTCGTTATCATTATACTTTGAAAAATTTATGTAATTATTGCTTCTTATTTTACTTTTTAAACATGAAAATATTCAGTAGCTTTTGTAGTGTTGTTGTTGTTTCTAAAACAAACTTTTACAAACACATCCATATACACTTTATGCCATTGTTGATTGTTTTAAGCACTTTTTAGTGTAATTCGTTCTTAATTTTTAGGAACGACTCGTACTAAAATAAGAAGAAACAACTTAAATTTTGTCCGAGTTTTTTCTTTCAGTGTTGTGACATCCTGTTGAAAACACATCTCGCTCAAATCAATGTCATCCAAATTTTCGGACAAAAATTCATTTATCATGATGAAGTAATGAACTCGACTGACCTTTAGGCGGGTTCCGGTTTTATTTTTCAGCGTGAATTTTGAAAATTTGGTAACGTTATTGAAGTGTAATTCCTTTAAAGATTATTTGCGAGAGTATACTGATCATAAATTCAAAAAAGTGAACACAGTACTGACCGCTAAGTATTTCGTAAGTTCTATCGGGATTAATAAAACATCCTTTAGTTTTTAAAAATTTTTTCTTAAACGATACTACATTTTTATTTCTAGATCGATTCGAAAATTGAGCTATAAATATAAGCAAACCATCTCTATGGAAAAACCCATATTAAATTTTTTTTAAAGTAATTTTCTTAAATACTTTTAAAGGTTTCTTTAATATTCATAAAAATAAGCAATTATTATTGCCAACAGTTATTGTACAAACCGTGTAAATGCCAGTATATGGTTGGTTGGTGTCCTGGTGAAAATATCTCTGCTATACAGACGAATATTAATAAATAAATAATGCGTATTAAATGAAATATTTAAAAATGTAAAAACTAAATTATCGCTGTTGTTGTCGCATGAACGTAAACAAATTATTTTCACTTAATTAAACATGTGACAATGAAAGTCGGTAACCCTCGTTGCCACCCGCACCATAGCCACAGGAAGTGCAGTGATGCAGTATTTGTATCTTTATGAATTTTTTATCTTAAATTTGGTTTTAGTATTATTAGTTGTTATTATTTTTTTTTTTTTATTATTATCATTATCGTGAATTTTGCATTGCACGCAAAGAAAAAACATGATTGATACAATCACAATCGCAAGCAATCATTAATGTTTGTGGTTATGATTGTGTCAAACACGACTTAAGCAACAATATATGTTACGTCATAATGTTTTAAGATCATTTTTGTCTCAAACATAATATCAGGTTCAGAAGAAAAATGCGCACGATCTTTCAAACCATTTTTCTATATTTCCCAACAACATGCAAAATGTCTATTCCAACATTTTAAATGGTTCTTACAATAAAACAAATAAAAATTTAATTTAAAAAAATGTATGTTTTATTACAAATACATATACAGCCGTATTCATAACAAAAAGTTAGCCACAGTTTGTACACTACGTACAACGAGCTGCTAACTAGAATGCCGATTAAGCTTAGCAGCTTGTTAGCACAGTTTATTAATAAAAAATTTTATCCGTCTGCTAACTTTTAATAAATCAACTCTGAATATTAATGATGCCACATTATAATTCTCAAAAATGCAACACGTTTTGCATTAATCATCGCTGGTTTTGTTATTTCATTTTTTTTTTATTTTCCCTCTTTACATAAAAATTTGAAATGTTTTTAAATTAAAATATATTTAAAAAAGGACTCTAAACTAAAAAAAAAACAGTGTATTAAAAAAAAAACAAACAAAATTATTCAACGTAAAACGGCTGTTTATCACAAATTGGCAACCGTTTGGCAGCATGTTGACAAGAGTTTAGCAAATCGTTAGCCAGAGTTTTGTAAGTGTATTATGAATAAACTTTCTGCTCATTTCATGCCAAATTTTCGTTATGAATACGGCTGATAATAAATAAAATATAGCACATTTCAAAAATAAAATTAAATACACATATTTATATACATTAGACCGACTCAAGTTGTATGGAGCCGAAAAAGTGATTTTGTTACCCCTCTGAAAATAAAGGTTGATATGTTTTATGATGATTCCCAAAATATTTTGGTTCTAGCGTTGACCATCCGTGAGCTGGACCATTTTTAAAAAAGGTCTTTTTCACTTTTTCGTTTTTTTTTTGTACTTTACTCCAAGACGACATAAATAAAATTTGGTATCATCAAAAAGAGTTTTTGAAGCAGCATCCAATGGTATATAAAACTTGACCACTTGCGTCCTACTAATTGAGATATTAAGCTAAATATTAGGGAGATCGATTGTTCGACTTTTTTCAATAACCGGTTTTCGAATATTACGAATAGTTGCTATTTTAAAAAATCCGGTTTTCGGTTAATCAATTTTTAAATAACCGGTTAACCGGTTTTAATTCGAATACTTAAAAACACAAAAATCAAATAAGTTTTGGAAATAAAACGTTAATTTGAATAAAAACAAAACAATTTGCATAGTTAAGGAACCAACAAAATACATAAATATGGCTTAGATCAGACCTAACAAATATTTTACGATAAAATCCAAGAAAAGTGGGACCAGTAAATTGATGAAACTTTAGCTAAATTTTCAAAAAAATTTTATTGATTTACTTAACTTTATTTGCAAGAAGATATTTGTATAATGTAATTTAGAAACGGTTGAATGATATTTGATCTAGACAAACGTTTTGCAAAAGAAAATAAATTGTAGGAATTTTATAAAGTTATTATTTGAAATATTCTCTCAAATTTATTTTAAATGAGTTTTAATTTGTTGGTGGGTAAGCTATCTATATAAATCAACCATATTTTTTAAAAGTTGCAAACAAAACCTCTTAGCCAGGATTATCTATTTCAAATTATTTTGTTTCAGCATTATAGAAACGAAAAGTGAACTAAACCTATTTTTTGTGTAAAATATTTGTCAATTCGTCGACTACAATTTAAAACAGTCCATGACATTGTTTGATTTCTTCAATTTTGTTTTTTAGTTCTTGGTGTTTTATTAAATAAACCTGGTAGGAATTTTTCACATATCGTTAATTCCGCCGAAATGTTGTAGTTTTCAGCATGAAGAGATGCTGGAACTACTTAAGAGTTTTTAGTGCATTTAAGGGCATTTCGTCCTCGGCAACACAACGGGCTAATATTTCACCCAATAATTCATTTCTTGCAGCGTATTTTAGTAAAGTATTATTTGTCGTATTCTTAGAACTACTTCGAACGGAGTTGAGTTTCATTTGGATCACATTAATGTCAAGCATGTATACTAATTAAAGGTGATTAATAAGTCGTGACATGGAAAAACCTTTGTAACTTATTATTTTAGGGCACTTCAAGCACCTAACTTTGTCTTTTTAATCGCATTCGAAAAAAATCTAGAGATAACATTTATATAAAAATATATTTAATATTTAGAGTACTCTTGCACAAATTACTATTTACATTTTAACTGCACACGTTTTTGTAGTATTTTGAATAGTTTTTGCTTTTTTTTCTACAAGAACACACGCTTTTATAAGCGATTTGTATTTACAATGTTCATAATGTTTTTTGAACTTTGTTACATTTTGTTTTGACATTCTTCATAAAAAGTATAAGTTTGGCCAATATTCAATTAGAAAATACTTAAATTACGGGTACATCTACAACAAGAGTAAGGAAAATGCATATAAATTACACATTACTAAAATAACCGGTTAATTATACCAAAATAACCGGTTTATTCGATATTCGAAAAATGGGCATTTTAAAATAACCGACTTGGGCAAAGCTAAAATAACCGGTTAAAACCGGTCGAATAATAACCGTTCGATCTCCCTACTAAATACATATTTTCGTTTCGGGTTTTCATACAAATTCTACGTATGTGGAAGTAATGTTCTCCTTTTCAAATTGAATCTGTTTTAAAATAATGTAAATTACTTTTTTTTTGTTGTAATTATTCACATAAAACGCGAAAATCGCGGAAATCTAATTTATATTTTTCATATATAGGCAATATGGGTATCAAATATTTTTTTTTTTTTTGAGTCGCTCTAATATACATGTGAGTGTGTTTTAATTTATAAATTTTATATTACGTCGTGTGGTATAAATATATCCAAAAAAATAAGAATTCTATGTAGCCTTACACTTCAGCATGCAATAACACTTTTCAATATTTTTATCCGTTCACTTAAGGCTTCTAAAAAAGTCAAACACAAACTTACCTTTTATTTCTTTTATGAAATCTACTTTATATATAAATATAATGTTGAACAGTTTTTGAAAAAAAAATTGGGGCTAATGACAAAATTATGTGTCAATATTTATATGCCGGTTTCAATGCTATAGGTTTTTTTTTTTGGCTGCAAGAAATAAAAAGTAATTGCATATTTAAATATGTTTTTATATGAGACTGGTCCTTTTTTGAATTTAAACTCGTTTTTTTTTAATGCAGTACTGGTTAAATATAGCAAGAAAATTATTCTATAAACATTTCGAATCGATATTTTAAATATCGCATCGCCAATTTCAAAGAGTTTTTATTTTGGAAAATTAGAGAAAAATTTTTAAAATTTGTTATGCCAAAAAATTTTAGAGTCAGAGTCGCGAGTTCTTGCGGGTACTTCGACTCCGACGCCGCACAGAGGAGTATTTGGCATGAAAAGCTGGCCAAAATTATTAAACGTGTTTTTTGAATTAAAAGTTTTAGTTTTTTGATAGTTTTAGGTGTAGTATGATATAAAAAGTCTAGTGGCAGATTTTGAAAAAATTACACTGCGCAACAAAAGTACACTGCGCAACAAAAAAAAATTTTTTCTACCCTAGAAATAAAAGTATGTGGACTATATGGATTTTGATGCCCTTAATTCAAATCTGTTTTCCGTTTTTCTCTAGTACGTAAGGATTTTCTTTTGAAGGCGTGGCATACTTCACCCTCTAAATCGTTGGGTTGCCTTATATATTTTGCCATAACTTGAAAACGTGTTCTCCGATTTTAATAGCAGGAGGATCGGAAGATGCACCGGAAAATTCTGCTTAAACTAACCATTCACATTTATTTTATATCTATTACTATTTTGGAATTATTAAAATTTTAATAGCGAAAACAAAAATTACATGCAAAATGCGTCAAATTTTTTGTTTTAAAAATGCAATAAAAAAATTCAAGAACCAAAAAGTTTAAATTTTTAAGATTTTTCTAAAAGCCACATTCCTAAGGAATAAAAGTTGGTATAAATCGCAAAGCTCAATTAACAAATGTTGATTTTAAAGGTTTAAACTCATTATTGACAGACTGTATGTACATACATACATATGATTTACGGGGGTTTTAGCAGACTTGTAAAACTCTTACATCTTTGAAATAAACATGCAATATTATTTTATTTTAATTTTTTTCATATACATACCCAGGTATGTAGCTGTTGACATAAAGGTTAATAATTATTCTATTAGGTACGTACATATATTTATTTTTTTAACAAATAATGTTTTGTAGAGCAGGTATATAAAAATATCTTTTATGGGGATGTGTGGGACATTCCCTTAAAACTATTATGGATAATTAAGAATTTTTGCAATTTATAATTACATATAGGCAGGTATTAATATTGTAAAGTGTTAAAAGTGATGTGAATAACAGTTGAAATCAATAATTCAAAATACATAAAAGTTTATGACGATATAAAGGTATAAGAAAAAGTGCCCGATGAGCAAAAATAGAAGAAATGTGAAAATTTAAAAAAATCGTCAAAAATAATGGCGCAAACTTGCGCACACTTTTTTTTTGGTTTCTAAAATTAGAGATTCCATATTTTATTGTGGTATCAAACATAGACATGCTAACCTCACTTTTAAAAACCTCTTCTTTTCCTTTTTTTGCAAAAAAAAAGTGTAAAATTTGTTTTTTTTTTTAGCTTTTGAACGAATTGTTTCAACACGAATATTCAACATATATTAAATTTTTTTTTCTTTTTTAAATAACTTTTGATCAAATCTTTCAGCGAAAAAAATAATCTTTGTTAAACCTTTATTTGTTTAGCCGCAAAAAAAATATCATATAAACATCCAGAAACCGAAAAAAACATTTAAATCTCATATAATTTTCTTCACTTTCCTGACTTTAGCAGGGTCTCAGAGCTACAAATCGCAACTAAAAGTCTTAAAAATTTACAATATAATGTAAAATATTGTTGTCTGTCGAGCTGCGTACTTAGTTCTTAAGATTTCTTAAAATTCAGTTTTGCCTTTTTGGCCAGCTTTTCAGGCCAAATACTCCTCTGTGCGCCGGTACAAAAACCTCAACTCTACCGGCCTGGCCTGCCTTAAAAAGTACCTTGAAAAATTTACATTTTAATGGTCCTTTTCAAAAGGTATTTTTTTACGTTTAATACATACATGCTAGGGATGCCAATCGGGACTGATTTTTGAAAATCCCGATCCCGAAATCCCGGGATTTTCGGAATTCGGGATCAATGTGTTTCTTTAAGATACTACTTTTTTTAAATAAACAACACTTTTTGAATATTCAAGAGATTTTATTTACATAACATAAATTTTAAAAAAGAAAACAACAAAACAATTTATTTTATACATATGTTTATAACACTGGCCTCACCCATGATCAAACTGATCAGATTTTGAAAAAAGCTTAAAAAAATATACGTATCTATTAGTTTTTCTAGATCAATTCATTTCGGGTTTTTGACAGCAATTCAATTCTTAATGTGAATTAAGTTGTGACGACATTAATACACTAGAAAGTGTAGTCCCTCATCGATCTCGATAGCTGAGTTAAAAACTGTAAAACTATGTCGACAGTGGAGTTGTACTGCAGTGCAGTACATCTCCAGGGTGAGGGCGAGATACATAATTAATAATTTAAGTACGTTTGAAATTTATTTAAAAAAAAAAGTTTAAATAATTTTTTTATTTATAAAAAAAAATTATTTTATTTACCGTATATTTTTTAAGCAAATTATTTTTCTATTATTGGACCGGAAGGAATATGAGCTATTTCATCAATATTACGACTTTATTGTTATAATTATATCAACTTTTATTCTTTAGTTTCTGAATAATACTTTAATTAGATCGTGAATAATTTTCTATATTTTGCATAAAAATAATCATTTTTATTTTGGTATTATGTCTTAAGCCAAAGCTGAACTTGCTAAACGTAATTGTAAAAAAGGCTTGAGATGTGAATCTCAAATTTCGTTACTACTTAAAATAATGGTTTGTATTAAGCAAAATGCGTCATATATCAAGCAAAAAATAAAAATTGTAAATACTCGCTGTGTGCCAAAAACAAAAAGTAAACTCAAAAATAAGAATTATTTGCAATAAAAAATATAACTCAAATATAATTTTTAATAATTTTTTTGTATCTATCTATATATATAAAAATGAATTATGTATGTTTGTTTGTTTGTCGCTTTATAGACTCCGAAACTACTGAACCGATTTTCCTGAAATTTTTACAGTAACATCACGTGAGCCCTAAAAATAAAATAGGCTACTTATTTTTTCGATAGGTGCAGGGGAATTGGTACCCCCCATAGGATGCCAATATTAATTATCGAACCGATTTTCCTGAAATTTTTACAGTAACATCACGTGAGCCCTAAAACTAAAATAGGCTACTTATTTTTTCGATAGGGGCAGGGGAATTGGTACCCCCCATAGGATGCCAATATTAATTATCGAACCGATTTTCCTGAAATTTTTACAGTAACATCACGTGAGCCCTAAAAATAAAATAGGCTACTTATTTTTTCGATAGGGGCAGGGGAATTGGTACCCCCATAGGATGCCAATATTAATTATCGCATATCTTAAGAGCCGCTGCACGCATTTTGCTGAACTTTTTGTAGTAGGATCATCTGAGCCCCGGAGTTGAAATCAAATAGCAGCGGGGGTATAGGAATACCCCATAGGACGCCAATGTTTAACATCGCATATCTTAAGAACTGTAATAGTGAGAATGTTCAAACTTTCTAAAAGTCACTCTTATGGTATACTACACTTTTGAAAATAAAAATAAAGCGGGTAGGCGCAGGGGGGGAAATACCTCCCATAGGATGCATACATTAAATATCGCTCAACTGAAGAACTATTAAAGGGAGTGTCTTCAAACGTGGTTAAAGCTACTATTATAGTAAACTATAAATTTCAATATAAAAATGTGCGGGGTCAGTGTAGCGAAGCGCACCGGGTTAAGCTAGTATAGTATAAAAACGAACAGTTTTGTACATAATAGTTGATATGTTAAAAATCCCGGGACTCATTAAAATAAATCCCGGGACTCGGGATTTCCCGTTTGGCATCCCTAATACATACACATCTAATGATCAACTTGTTAAAAAAAAGTACTATTGTAAAACTTTTTTTTTTATCTATAAAAAGTACTGTTTTAGTTTTCTTTAAAAAGAATTTTTGTTAAAAATGTATTTAAACTAGTTTTGTTGTTGTTTTTATTTTTTTAAAAAAAGCGCTTTTTATATTTTTCATCTTGTATTGTTTGGTTAACTTATTTTCATATGCAGCTAAATGAAGTAAAACTTACAACATGTTATTACATCAGAACAAAATCCAAGTCGTGTCATTCTCAGAAATTTAGTAATTAAAATAAACCTTAAAGGAATTTTCTCCAACACTAAAAAATTAATTGCATTTTGTGCAATACTTTCATTAAAAACAACTCATCAACATTAAACAAACTGAACACAAAAGTATTTAGCAGAAAAGCTGGCATGTCCTTTAAAAATTCCACTTGTTTGAAAATACATTAAGTCCCAAATTAGAGAAAAACTACGTGCCTGAACAAAAACTAAATGTATTGACAGAGAAAGGTGAAAGAAATAAAGAGACAGGTGCAGGGGTTATTTTCACATGCTAAGGAAACAAAATGTCCTTTATTCCCCTTCAATCAAGCAAATATTTACATAATCACTTGTCTTTCTGCACAAACCTAGTGCAACAAAATTACAAGTATTCAAGCCCAATAGGTGACAAATGATAAACAAATACTTTTGTTAAGACAACAAAACATTTGGACATGAGAACTAACTAAACAAATTCTCTCTTCACTAATTTCGCATTCATCCAAAGTACAAACAATTAACTGAAAAAAAGTAAGTAAAATAGACAAATGACACAAAAATAAAATGCGGGAAGAACTGTCCTGATGGAAGTTTTTTGTAAATATTGAAAAAGATTCAAGTATTTGTATTTTATGAATGTATGTATGAATGATGAATGTATGTATATACACAAGTTCAGTTTAGGTGGCTTTAATTGACACGTGTTGTTAATACTCAATTTGTGTTTTTTTTTTTTTTTTTTTTTTTTTTTTTTTTTTTTTTTTTTTTTGTTTTGTTCCTTAGGATCTCAGGAATTTCCAAAAACTTTTCTAAAAATAGAATTAATAAAAGCATGAAATTAAATACCATAACAATGAAACTTCTTTTTAAATATTTATTTTAAACCAAACAGTCGAGTAACTTTGTTTTAAACATGCAAAATAGCGCAGACAATAATAACTAGATAATTATTATATTTTGATTAAGTTTACTTAAGTTACGCTTTACAAAAAAAAAAAAAAAAAAAAACTTTTTAAGAAGAATTTGCGCCAAATTTCGTAGCGTTTACCTGTGATTTCAGTTTTGGGGATTAATACCCAAATTTTATTTTGGAAACAGGAACAACAAATTTTAATTGCGGATTGGGGATTTTATTTTAGGTGCCTATTAAGAACTTAATTCGATTTTCAACAGCAGTCGAATTAGTTGATCGAACGAATTTTCATTTGGTATTATGGCACACATTCGATAAAAAAAAGTGCTATTGTGATTTAATTTATTCACAGTAGTACATTTTCTTTCAGCTGTCACTTTAAATAAAAAAATTTTGTTAACTTATTTAAAAAATTAAAAAATAAAACTAATATAAATCATGACTACGACGGAGTCATGGTACGATGATTCATCTGATGAAGATAAACGCTTACTGGAACTGGCCTGTACCTGTAACCTGAACTTTTGTAAAAATTCCCTTTTCCAACACAGGATTTTGTTCCATAAGGGAAATAAGCTTTTCCAACTGCTGCTTACTACTGTCGACTTTAGACTTGCATAAAATAACCAAAAATAATTAAGAATGTGGAGTTTGCACACCAAAACTAATAAATTAACAAAAACTTACATTTTCAACAATTTTTTTTTTTAAATTATTTACACCGTCGAAAGCAAATTTGTTTTCGTTCAAAAATTCGATGCACAACGAAATTTTCGACAGTGCGGCCAACTCATAATACCAAATTAACATTCGACAGTCGATGTTCGATAGCCAGCGAAAATCGTTTATCGAATGTAACTCATAATAGGGGCCTTAATTTTGGGGGATTTTTAGAATTTTATTTTCTTGTTATTCATAACCACTAGTAATGAATGAGGCCATACTAAGTTTGTCATTGCATGTGAAACTTTTTTATTATACAACGAAGACCCCATAAAGTATTTATATTCTGGCTGCTTGAGCAATTCTTAGTCGATTTAGTCATGTCCGTCTGTCTGTCCGTCTGCTGAAAACAAATTCACTTTTGAAAAACTCAAAAGAATAGAATGAACTTGGTGTCAAACTGCTTGTAGTTATTCTAAGCAGTTGGGACTTGATATCCAGCAAAATCATTTCATCAGTATGATCAGAGCAATTAATCAAAGTGTGGAACCACCACCATAAAAAATTTATCATTTTGTTGCAAATAATGCACGGAATGATATTAGATTTTACAGAAATTCGTTTTATACGACTGAATATCATACGCTTTAATTCGGTCCATAATTGACCATAGGTCCCATATAAAGCCTACTCCCGGAAAACAGTCAAGTACGCCTTGAACCGTAATTAAAAATGATATTATAACCAAATTTGCTGACAGTTTTATAGGTATAGAATTCACACTGTCAAATTTTGTGAAGATCGATCAATAATTTACCCCAGGTCCCATATAAACCCTACTCCCGGAAAACAGTTTAGTACGCCTTAAACCGTAATTAATATTGGTATTGTAATAAAATTCGGTACGGTACAGTTTTGTAGGATGAGAAATCACACTGCTGAATTTCGTGAAGATCGGTCCGTAATTAACCCTAGACCCCATATAAACTCTACTGCCGGAAAACATTTTATTACGCCTAAAACCAAATGAAGCCTTCTTTGGGAAAATAATTAAATTCACCTAAAACCATAACAGATATAGATATTGCGGTAAAATTTCTTCCAACTTAGATTCATAACTAATAACACTAAAATAAAACTAATTACGCTGCTGTATTGAAATTTATTCTAATTTATTTTTTGTAATACCAGAAATCAGTCTTCAGAATTTTGGGATGATTGGTCCATAATTTATCAAAAGTCCAATACAAATTAGCCTCCTAAAAATCATTTTAGTTTGGCTAAAACCCTGTAGTTTATGTGGCTGTCTCCGAGCTGGTTATAATACTAGCCCCTTTATGACACAACCAGTCCGAATGCTAGCCATATGACTGGTCACTTTAACAAGGGGATGTCCTACGAGGAGGTAAATTGTCACCAAGAGGCCACAAAAAGACAGTTCATAAGCCGGTTCTTCTTGGCTTACCCTTAACTGTCTCCTTATACCTGCCAAACCACTCCCTTAAAAAAAAAACCCAAATCATTCCCTATTTTTTATGAAATAAAAGTCATTTTATAATATATTTAACTTAAAAAAAAAATTATTTCGTTAAAAAAACATAACAAATTCATTTATTAATTAAAAAAAGAAACATAATTCTACCAACTTGTTTGATCAGTACTTAAAACCCAACTGAAGCGCAGTCAACTGTTTCCAAAAAACTCCCTTGTTGTTTTTGTTCTTTTATAAAACGGTATTTTCCTCGTGTTTTTTTCTTGCATGTCTTCTTTTGACTCGCACATTCTTTTTCAATTTGTTTTCGCTTAAGATTAGAAATATTTGCATTCAACTATTGTACTGTTGTTGTTGCTTTTATGATTGTGTTGTCATACGTTCTGTTTCTCTCTCTCACATAAAATGAACGAAATGCTCAATGACATACATTTTTTACTATCCACCATCTGCGACTCAAAAAGACAGCTAAGTGCCAGCACAAAGTGACAGTAAAATTTTCCACAATTTTAGATCCAATCTTCCGAGTATAGGATCAATGTGGATAGTTTTATAACCAGTCTACAGTGTATAGTACTGCCACTTTTGGGGTAAATTGACACGAAAAAACTACAGGGAACTGTTACGAATCATGATATTTTACTCAAGCCAGTTCAAAGTTCTAACAAGGAACGCATAAAACGTTCTTATTGTCGGACAATAATTTAATTTAGGTCTAAATCGCAACTAATTTTAAGGCTGACGTTCGTTTTTGTGAAGATTAGTTAATAATATATATGTATTTACAATATAGAGCCCACTTCTGTCGGTGGAGGGAATCAAAGATTCCGCACAGCCGTGTAAACCAGTCTTACTTGTTTAATTTTATTTTTATAAATGGTATTTTTTAAAACAGATATCGTAATTTTTGAAACATATTCTTTTTAAAATAGTTGCCTTTTTAAAAGGAAAATTAAAAAAAAAATACTGTTTTTCAAGGATTTTCTTATTCTCTTTTTACTTAAAACAAACAATAACAAATATATTTTTTTATTGTATGCAAATTAAATTTCTTTTTTGTTATCACTATAATTATTATTCTTTATTACTTGTATCCTGTGATTTTATATGTATGAGTTTTATTTTCTTGTGTATTTTATTGTTAAACAAGAAAAAGAATGTCCGTGGTCAGATTGTACGACAAAAAAAAAAAAAAAAAAAAAAAAAAAAAAACAAAACGCCCTCAAGAGTATTGTTATCGATAAGAATGAAATTTTATTCCGAAAAAAAAACATGTGATAATTTTGTAATAACAATATTCCTAGACAGAATTATTGCACTTGCATTACATACACATGCTCTTGGAATTGAAGGTTAAAAGCGACAGGCCCAAAATATTATTTATTCACTTTATTTATCATATAGTCTGCTGGTGGGCCTTTGTTAAGGCCTTTTGAATGCCTTTTCTTGCTTAACATTACATGCATATGTGTCCGTTTAAATGTTTGGTTATACATATTTTAAAATTCATAACTTGTAAAACTTTTATTACATGCAGTGTATTGCCGTAGCAGAATGTCGGAGTAAAAGCATATTTATATATTTGGGGGATGCACAAGGTAGTCATAAAGTTGTAAAGTTATATGTTTTAAAATAATTACAAAAAATATTTATGACTGCTTTGTCCGCTTTCTACGCTCGTAATTTAGATTTCTACAGTACAGCATTAAAATTTTTATTTTGTTTGAAACCCAACAATATAATTTTTACGACGATATGACTTGATAGCAGACCATGTGAATCCCCCAATTCATTTATTCTATATCTACATTTAAGTATTAGATTTGCAAATCATAGTGGAACATAGTACCTGCATTTTTGAAAGAAAATGGTTATGGTAGAGGTATATATTAAACATCTGCATGAAACTTAATAATGATGTTCATGAAACTTTCATTATAATTTTGTATTTGCTTCGTTTGTATTCAGTAAAATGAATAACTACGAAATGTTATTTTGTATTTCATTCGTTTGTATTCAGTAAAATGAATAACTACGAAATGAAAGCAACAAACACACGAAATTTAAGAGACGAATAAGATGCAGTGTTTTTGTTTACTTAAACAAGAGAATATGAATACTTACAACTCTGAAACAAAACAACCACTGAATAAATGTCCAATAAGTTCATGAAAAAACACATTTATTTTAAACTCAGTATTGCCAGATGAAAGAAATGAAAAACATTAGGAAAGATAAAAAAAAAACAAAAATAACCATGAAGAGTAAAAGCAACAAGTACATTAATATTAAAATAATAAAAATAATACAAATTTGACTTTGTTTTCAATGTAAATTTATTGTTTTTAATGTAAATTTTTAAACTTCAAAAAAATTTCATTTTAATTTGAAAAACATTTGTCAGCAATGTGTTTTGCTTGGAAGTATTACATAAAAAAGTTGTTAGCAAAAAAAATTTAAATTTAATTTAAAAAATGCTTTACAAATTACATATATTATTGTAAAGGTAACAAAAAAGAAAAACTTACATAAATTTACTAAGCGGCAACATTGCTATTGAGTATTTATATAAAAAAATGAGAGAGAGTAAAAACTGTGAAACAAAAGTCGTTTCATTGAACAAAGTCTTTGTGTTTGCCATATGAAACGAAATGTGTTTTCTAGTAGCATGAATAAAACAACAGTTTGTTCAGTGGTCTGAAGTTTGTTTGAATACGAACTTCATTGAATAAACATTTCAGTATGTTCATGAATGAAGTTATTCATGCAGCCCTTTAGTAATGGGTGATGTTTTAAGAGCTATAGGAAAGTTTTAAAAAAACACACATAAAATTCAAAAAAATGCATGAAGTCTTTATTTGAATCGATAGTACGGTCCATTTAATTTAATGTTTGAAGATTATTTCAAATGTTGACCGTGACTGCGCTTAGTCCAATTTTGGCATACTCTTTCCAACATTTCGGCCGGTATCTCATGAATAAATGCTTCAATGTTGTCTTTCAATGCGTCAATTGAAGCGGTCATGTGTGTCCCACAAATAATAGTCTAAAGGCGTTAAATCGCACGATCTAGGCGGCCAATTGACCGGTCCCGAACGTGAAATAAAATGTTCACCGAACTCGCCTCTCAATAAGTCCATTGTTAAGCGTGCAGTGTGGCATGTGGCACGTCTTGTTGAAACCACATGTCATGCAAGTCAAGCTCTTGCATTTTGGGCAAAAAAAAGTTGGATATCATCTCACGGTAGCGATCACCATTCACAGTTACGTTACGATTCGCATCATCTTTGAAGAAGTACGGTCCAATGATGCCACCAGCCCATAAACCGCACCAAACTGTGACTTTTTTTGGATGCATTGGTAGCTCTTTCAATGCTTCTGACTGATCTTCACTCCAAAATCGACAGTTCTGCTTATTAACGTACCCATTGAGCCAAAAATGAGAACTGACCATAAAATGGAAGAAGCGCGCGATGAACTTTCTTAACAGAGCACGCATTTTGATAATAAAATTCAATAATTTGCAAGCGTTGTTCGTTTGTAAGACGATTCATGGTTAAATTATAGACCAAACTGAAGATGTTTGACAGTGAAACAAAACACGAAACGTGCGTCAGCTGTTTAAACCAGTGTTGCCAAAAAGATAATAGCTTAAAAATCACACGTTATATATGAGTTTAAGTTTTGACTTGGGGTAACATAAAAACTTAAAAAAAAAAGAAACACTTTTTTTAAATTCCGCTTAAAGATCAGGGGGCTAATTCTGGCAGTCCTTTTTCAGTATTCTAAAGCATTTCTTTGAGTTTTCACAACACTGAAAAAATAATTTCGATTCGTTCAGTATCGACTGAAAGAATTGATAATAAAATTTCTTTCGAATCGAAAAAGTATTCGATCACGACAGCCAGAATTATCCCCAATTTTTTCTCATATTGATTTGTGTAAGTTGGACTACCTTATTGTGCACATATGAACATAACATTTTTTTTATGTTAATATTTTTAATATCATTTGCCATTTACAATACCAGACCAGCAGGAACTCCCTCATTTCTACTCTGGTTTTATGAACTTTATTGCAGGTATTACATTTTGTAAGAATAAACTCATATTACGAATATTGTGAACTATTACGAATCTTATTAAATAATATTTTTGGGGCAAATTAGATTACAAATCATTTTAAATTAAAGCAAGAAAAATATTAACAACAACAACAACAACAAGTGTCAAAACTACTCACTACCATGAATTCGAATTAAATGACGGTAAATTATACAAGTATGAGTGACATCTACAGCTATGCCGAATCTTTAATACCCTTAACAAAAGCTAAGGCACTATCTTAGACCACTCACCCCCTAACACACCGTATCAAACAGAACAAAAATTAAAATAATATTTTTGCTTAAAACACATTTCTCTATTAAAGCGGCAATTTCTGTATGGCAAGGGTGTCCAAAAATTGAGGTATCATTTTAATTTTAATAAAAAAAAAATTTTTTTATTTTGAGATGTTAAAAATAATTTTATTTCATCTTATTACAAATAGGTTCCGTTTAGGTTTATAGCAGGCGTATGAAATGAGTTTTCTATGAAAATTTGTTTAATAAACCTTTTATTAATCAAAAATATTTTTTATGAATATGGGGGGTAAATATTTTGTTAGTCAAGTGACCCCCCTGCTGGCTCGGCAGGCACCCAATCTTTTACCAAAATTCGCAATCACGTTTTTCAATAAACTGTTGTCAATGGCAGATATCTGCTCGATAATGTTGTTTTAAAGCTCTTGAACGTTAGTGAGATTAATGCTGTACTTTTTCGATTTCAAAAAAAAACCCCCAACAAATAGTCTAAAGGAGTCATATCGCACGATCTTGTTGGACAATTCACTCCTCCTCTATTGTTTTTCTTGCTGTGTGGCAAGTGGCACTAATCCTGTTGAAACCACATATCGTTAGCTAAAATGCAAAAATGAAAGACATTAAACTACATGTCTTAACAAAATTTCACACTTCTGCCATAAAAAATTACGCTTTTATTAACAGAAAACAAAGGGACGCAACTACAAGTATGTTTATTTGATAAATGCAAAACGACGTAAATACACCTTTTTTTAAATGATTTTCTTTAGCTTCACTTTAAATAAACGTTTGCACATTGTGTAGTAGAACACTGTATGAATATGTACTTTAGTATGACATACTTGCTCGAAAACTCAAAAATGTCATCAGTAATTCTTGGAATTTGTAACATTTATTATATTTTCAAATTTAGTTTTAATTTTCATTCGGAAATGTGATTTTATAAAATATGGACTACTTTTATATAAAAAAAAACTGTGTGAAACATTAACAATAATCAAAGTTAAAATTAAAGTGAAAATTAGAAATAAATCATAAACATATACTAACTGTGAAGTTTAAATAATATAATTACTAAAATGAATTCAAATTTTGAAAATATGTCTGAAACAAATTAAGAGAGTGAGAAGTTTAAAAGTTCCAATAAAAATGTCAAAAATCAAAGACGCGAAAATAAAAGTAATCGTATGAAAAGTAAAACATATAAAGGTATGTCCAAAGGAAAATTTATGAGTGATAAAAAACCGAGAGAATTGAAAAATGCGTGCGAAAAAAAGTGCATTGCGATACTGCTCTATTTTTCGGAAGACTTACGTAAGAAACCTTTTGAAATGTTCTGGAAGATGACGTGGGACCAAAAAAGACTTTGCGTGCTTAAAAAAACAGCGTACTTTAGTGGATAACTCAAGACGTTCAAGTACACAATACTATTTTCTTCAAATCTTATACACAAATATATGATCTCTATACCGAGGCATGCAAAGAACACGAAGATAAAAATTTTTGAATCCATTAACTTGTTCTAAAAAAATATAAATTTTAAACTTTTTATTTGATTTTAAGTAAAAAGGCCGGAAATCCCACTGTCAATATAATCCGTACTTTGGCATACGATTCAACTGGAATCATTTACTTCAACACAAATAAAACTGAAGATTACAGCTTCCACGAAGAATTGGAAACAGATTCACACTTGCTGCACCTTCCCAATTACATGAGCAGAGAATTAAAATTTCATTTAAAAAAAATGGCAACATCTACAGGATCTCAAGAAGTTACCACCTGCAGATTGTCATTATTTTTATGACAATATTTCATTTCAAAAATAATTCTGAAAAGCATTTATATGTACGTAGTTAAAATAATTCATATTAACAAAAAATTTTAATAAAAATATAACTGAATTAACTTATAAAAATAATATTGTATATCATCTGCCTTATTCATTAAATATGTTTCATGTTTATTAAATGCTTATTTATCAAATATTGCATGGAAATTTGTTAAATAAGCTCTGGATAAACCTAAATTATTTTTATGAATAAGGCCGTATATGTATAACAAACTCGAATTAAAAATGGAAAACCTTTAAATTCAAATTCTTATATTAAACTTTATTTTAATCAATAAACTTCATTTCTTTATAATAAATTATTAACTCGTATACCTTCTTTAAGCCGAAAATAGAAATTTTACATTTTATAAAATACTTCAATTTTATATTATTTGTTGTAGATACGTCTTTTTGTGTTTCAGAAAAATTGAAGTCAAAAAGACGTATCTTAAAATAATTTAAAGAAATTTTTTTTGGTTTAAAAATAAATTTATCGGTTGCGTTTAAAGTGAAATTGGAAAAAACTTCGTTAAAAATGTTAATAGTTTTCATTTCACAAAGTTTTTTGCTTCTTCTGTAAAATTAGATTTTTGTTAGTAACGCCTTTTTGCATTTTAGCTAACGATATTCTCTACGTCCAAATCATAAATGTTCCGTCACAAAAAGCTTCGAATCATCGCCCTGTAGCGATTTTCATTGACCATTGATACCTCAAATTTGGACACACATTATTTCTGTGGTTTCCGTGGGTAACCGCGTGTGCCCATTTTTTTTCGATTGCGAGATGTTGATGCCATTTTGCTTAATTTTAAACGCTCTTTACATGGTTCTTAAAATTTCTGAGAAAATATGGACCAATTCCGATTTTTTTACGTAATGACCAATTTCAAAAAGTTCAATACCTAGCCCATAGTTCTAGGTCTAGAATGTTTTATGCACTCCCCTGAAAAAAATTAATTTTAAGACATACGCGGTTAGCGATGAAAACACGGTTAGCCATGTAAAAAAAGCAAAAAAAAAAAAAAAAAAAAAAAAAAAAAAAAAAAAAAATCACTTATTAAAAAACAACAACAGCAAGGGATTTTAGAACAAAACTTAGAGGCAATCGTGGTTTTTGGCTTATATCTTAGTCATTAACAAAATTAAATGGAGCATCTGTGACAGAAAGATGCAACATTTTTGGGGTCTTCAGAAAACCCATTCCAACAGGCAGACGAACATCCTTATATCAACTTCGCCTCTCAAAAGAACCCAGAATATGCATATGTAAAGGGTGTTTATTTTATCTGCCCTAGAACTTTCGATATCGATAAGAACGGTTTGACAGCTGAGAAAGTCAAAAAAAAAAAAATATCATCATTAATTGTTTAACGCTAGAACGCCGCACACAAAGGCTAAAGGCAGTGATTTCACGGATTAATTAAAAAAAAACAGTTCAAGTACCGTAAAAACTAAAAGTACTCGGTTAAAGTGCACAAAATTTTGCATCCCAAGGCAAAAAAATAAATGTCATATCTGTGGTTTTCACGAATAATCGCGTAAGTTATAAAACCAAACTTTTCAGGAGAGCAAAAACAATTATTTTTTTCAATTGCGGCTTCTGTAGATGCTTCTTTAAACTTTTTTCTTTACTATCCTCTTAACAGTGACTTTCTACGTATTATACATAGTTTTCATGAAAAAATCCTCACAGGATCACAATCTGTAAAAGGATTAAAAATGCATATGTTTGATTGACTCATTAAGTGTGTGCAATATAACATCATATCTCTACATAAGTTCTTTTTTGTGAAAATAAATGTTATCATTTTAATCACACATGACGACTTACGTTGTTATTTTTACGACTTTAGTTGTTATTAATAGAAAAATTTTCAAAAATTACTTTCATCTTTTTTGCACGAATAACAACATAACATCACATATGCTTTTTATTTGGAAACATATTCAGCAATTTTACAATTTTTGGCGATGTATGTCGACATAAATCGTTATAATAGCAAAATATTTTATTAAACAGTTAACTTAAGTTGTTTTTAGCAGAAAAAAATTAATAATACTACATTATATTCTAAAAAGCTTAATACTTATAAAAACCTAATGCAAAATGTAGCACTTTGACATCATTATCTCAATTTCGGTAAAAACCGACTTATGCGATCATTCGTGAAAACCACAGATATATGTTACGGTGCTTTTGTACTGACGCGTTGAAATTAAACATTGTAACAAAATATTTTAAAAAAATTGGTATAAAAGCTAAATTTTTTTTCGTAAATAAATTCGATTTACCGAAAGTGTATTCAAAAAGTAATTAATATTACCTACCATGCAACCATCAAGCTCAGGTATTTATTCACATGTGTAGTGTGGTGTAGGATGTGTAATGTATGTCCTTGTGTATAGGATCTTTTATTCCCTATAGCCCTTGGTTAGTTTAAATAGCTGTCAGGGTTTCAGCTGCTTGGATAGGCGTTCAAAGGAACTGCCGAAAGATGGGAGAGCTTGTAATTAAAAATGCAAGGCAAGTTATTGCCGATCTGTAGCCCGTTTCTGTATTTCTCGCATCTTAAAATTTCCCGCATGAAACAAGTGAATTATGATAAAAACAGTGCAATATGAAACAACAAATTGTTTTTCTCACATGAGTGTTTCTGTACTTTTACTTTGCGAGAATTATCTGTCATTTAAATAATTTTCCAGCAATTATTGGAAGGATGTGAGAACAAGTGTTTCTGTAACAATATTTTGCAAAAAGTTTCTCTCAAGAACTGTCAAAATAAGTCATATTTGAAATTGATGCGAGAAAACAAAATTTAAAAAAATGGAGCCCAAATTATGTATGTTTGTACACAAGAATGTGTATTATTTTATTTTATTTTAAAAGAAAGGATTTAAATGATGAAAATAAGTATATAAAACACAATTGTTATATTTTGTTATTTAAATTTTTTTGGCATTTCATTGTGTTTGTTTTATGCAGGGCTGCCAGATAAATTTGTGAAAAAACGTCAATATCCTAAGAAAAAATAAAACAATCGTCTATTTTTTTCGGACAATTTAAAATTAATTTTGACGAATTTTGTTCGATTTTTATCATATAATCACAAATTTTTATCATATAAACACATAATCAAAAAAAAAAAAAACATTAAGTTCATGGGTAAAATACATATTTGATACATACATAAGAGGTCTATTAAAATAAAATTATTTATTTTATTTTCCTTAATCCGATAAGAGTTTAAAATTTCAGATTGTTATTTTTCCCTGCAGAAATCACACAAAGGAGTGACAAAATATCATTTTGAAATAAAATAAACACATTTGGACAAAGTAAAAGGCAAAAATTTCCTAAAGTGCATTGACTGAAAAATGGGGTAATAGTTTAATCTTTTGATCACACAAACAAATGTATTAAATAATCCAAGCAAATAAAAATTAAACAGTTTCCGTTCGAAATTTTGCTTTTGCCGATACATTTTTTAATCTGCCTTGTTTTTAAAGATATCGGTTTTCTGTGGTGCCTAATACACAAACATATAAAACTATTTAAAATTGTTTTATTTCAAAGACTGAATCGTCACTAGAAAAAAATCAGCAAAATGTCACTTTGCCAATTTTGGAACAAAAAAAATCGTCAAAATGTCGATAAATCTTTAAATCTGGCAGCCTTATTTTTATTATATATATTTCTTTCGTTGACGTTTCGCTTGCATTTGACACTTAATTACTGGAAGTATTCCAGTTAAAACAGAATCTGTGTTGTCTGTTCTCGCATTTAAATACAGAAACACTTTTTTCTCACAAATCGAGAAACGATGGAATTTTTTGTTTCACACTTAATATAAGAAAATTTGCGATGCGAGAAATACAGAAACGAGCTACTGGATTGATAATTTCAAGTCTGTTTTTATTTAAAATTGCATTGCCTTATATTCTATGTTTGAAATTCTTAGCTAACCCTTCTTACTGATTCTACTTATTTACATAATTCAGTTCTTCTCTGTCGGTCTTATTGAGATATCCATAATCACAATTATTTGGACCAATAGGAATGTTTATACTTACACTCATTCCTATTTGTCACTCAATTTACAATTCTTATTGAGTAGAATTTATTATTAAGGTTTATCGTACTCATGCCCCAATTAACTTGCATTCCAATCCATGTGTCTATTGGTAAATGCCGTTTTTTGATCATGCTCAATTACCCTACTCTATATAGCTTTGTATGTATAGATTTCAGAGTAGCTCAAGGGTATGCGGTGGCAACTTATGAGGTACACTACAGTAGCTTAAATTTGTAAAAAAATTATTTGTGGAAGTGCTTTTACTTTTTTAAGTTTATATGGGAAATGCAAAAAAAAAATTTATTTTCTCAATTTAAGTGGAGACAAAGTTATTAATTAGGCTTAATTAAGTAGAGATTTTAACTTTATTTTAAAGGTTTAATAAATCAGCGTTGTTTTAGAAAAAATTAGGGTGCACAACGGTGCGCCTTAGAAGTTATGTGCGAATTAGTAGCAACACGCGTTGTGTTACCAACAAAAAGCGCTTCACGACTTCTGCTATAATTTTTATTAGAAATGTGCAAATGTCCTGGTTCCTTACGTGTGAGTCACACATGAGTCACGCGTGACCGTGATTAAATTTATATATTATTTATTAAAAGATTTTTTGTGCTTAATTCCCTTTTTTAAAAATTGATAAAAAATACTGAAATTTATTGTTGGAGGATAAGCTGTTCCTATGCGCATTTCACTGGTTGCTTAGGACAGATCATCAGGAAACGTTATATATTATAATTTATATATTTTAAATATTGTTTACATTTTGCAGAAACAAGCTCGAGCGTTGTTTTTTTAGCCACCAAAGCTTGTATGATATTTTGAAAAATTTTAATTGTAAAACAATAGATGAAAAAATTACCTATTTAAAAGAAGAATTAAAGAAACGCACTGGTTATTCGGAGGGCAACTCTCAAGTTTTCAATAATACGGTTAACAGTTAGTAGAGTATTAGACTAAATGGAATAAAGCTCACAGAAAAGAAGACCGATTTTTCAGTTAAACGTGTGGTAAGACCCCAAAGCGTGGTCGAAAAGAAATTTATTTTAGTGATTTTAGCGACTCATTTATTGCAGACAATTTAGCAGGAGTGTGCGTGAATAAAAATTCATGTTTATTTTTTTATTAATAATTTTTTTGCATGGGAGGTACCCGTCTCCTCCCTCTTATACCTCCAAAGTTTTGTTAGAACATTAAGTTTATTTTAAGAGTTACGCACATCAAATTAAGTTTTCTTCACTATTGCAATTCTTCAGATATAAGAAAAAAACTATTTTTTTTTTGTATGGGGGGTACCCGTATCCACCTTTTATACCCTCAAGATTTTGTTAGAACATGAAGTTTGATCTAAGAGTTACCCCCATACAATTTAGTGGGCCTCACTATTATAGCTGAGAAGCTGTGAATTAATCCTCGAAAAAAAGGGCTTTTGGCCCCAGTGTGCGCCGCTTTCAAATTATGGAAATTAACTTTGAAACCAAGGCGAATTTATTTTTCAGGTGGCGTTAAAAGTACAGCTGTGCTACTTTTTTTCTTCTTAGAGAGAGGAATGTCAAAAGTTGCTTGTGTTTTTGACATATCGACCAACGAAAGCAACAAAATAAAATACATCGATGTGTTTTTGGTGTTGTTACTTGTTGTAGAATTGACACCACCGTATACATGAATTCGCCTTGTTTGAAACAAATAAATGTGTTCTCGAAGTTCATAGCGCAGTTCGTCCATTCTACGAAGTTCATTTTTGGCTACGTCAATAAGCAAAATTGCCATATTTCGAGCGAAGTCAATCCTCAAGCCGTTAACGAGTCACCTTGGTGTAACATATTGTGTTTGCCATAGAGTTCTTAGCATTGACTTAGTTCTACCACAAGCAACTTAAAAATGAGAGCAAGATTTTTTGCCCTGTCAACTATTTCAATTGGTTGGTCGTTAATACAGACTTTAGGAACTTGATGTATTTTCTGTGTTCGCCTACGTATTATAACACATTTCGATTTTAAAGGATATATACCTGCGATCTGCTAAATCAGAGCTCCGCGTTTTATCTTTTCTCTTTTATTTTCATTTATTGCGTCCATGTGCACACACATTGAAGAGAATTGAACAATATTAACAACATCATATGTAAAATTTTACCATGAATTTAAATTAATTTCGTTGTTTTTTAAATCCTGTTGAAATCAATTTTAAATATTAATAACCTCTTACAATGTAATATTGTATAATAAAAAAATTTCTCCATTTGAGTTTAGCTAATTTTACCTTGAATTTTATATTTGTATCGGTATCGGTATCAGTATCGGCGATATTTGTTCTTGAGTATCGGTATCGTATCGGCACAAAGGCGTATCGCAATATCCCTTCTTAAAATGTTTGATTCATGCTTTGCTATTAAAGAAAATGTGGCATGGAAATTTTTGCAGTGAATAAATTTGAGTTTTTTTTTTAGTAGGCGTAGGTATTTTTCAAAAAAAATTTGCTGGCAACACTGCCTTAACGTCCGTTTTGTTAGTAGAGTAGATTTTAAAAAATTTACAAATTTTTATCGAATAAGGAAAAAAAACTTTGTTTAAAACCTCTAAACCACAAAAATCCTTTTAAAGCGATTAAACAGGCAACCATTTTTTGGGACTCAAACTTAACATGTCGTATAATATTTCAATTTAATCGAAGGACACATTAAGAATGGACTGTCAAGCCATTTAAAATTATTGAATTTTAGGCCAAAACATTAAAACAAAGAATTAGTTTTTAATATTAAAGTATTTTACAATATTAAAGTAAAACCACTACGATCCTAAAGGCTGGTAGGCGACACATTTTCAAAGGTTGTAATTATTTTCGAGCATTAGCAACACAATACAAAATATATACATATGTTTATCCTGTCGTTGACACTTCCTCACAGCACTCTACTAAAATTAACATATAAAAAGGAAAAAAGCATTGAAAAGGATAATAAAGCATGAAGAAGGACATTACAATATCATATTTCCTGGACGTTAAATGTCAGGAGTTATGAAATCACGTACTTGTTCGAAAACGCAATTCGCTCATTTTAAGAACATGTACACACTCACTCTTAAATATCTGCTTTGCAATGTATTTTCAAGTATCTTGCGGTTTATAATTTAAAAATATTTAATGTTTCAAATTTAAAATTAAACAAAATTGTTTAAGAGTTTTCCTTGGGCTCAAAGAAAACGTTATATGTATTTGTATATGTGCTACATATGAAAAAAAGAATAATTTATTTTCGTTTTTGTTTTCTGTGTGAAAATATTAGGACGTCTTTGTTAAGCCTTTTGGGGATTTATCGTTTTTGTATCTAATGGCAATGCAAACAGTAGAACAATTGTTTACAATTTTAAAAATTGTAAAAAACGTTGTCTACTTTTAGGCAGGACTGTTTGGGGATGTCAAAACTATGGGTTACCTAGCATTTACACATGCCACTAACAGTTCGAAAAACTCAACACAATCACAATTTTTTACGAGTATACCCACATTTTTCGCAATAGCAGCTCTAGTGGCAACAAAAATTGCATGCGAGTAGAAAATTGGCACTTGCATGCCACTAAATGTCAATCGACTGGATTGTTGTCGAACTGTAATTAAAGTTTTAACTGATAAAGTAAATTTCCTAATTATAGAGCATTAATTTTGCTAAAATAATGCTTATATAAATAAATGTACTATTTCCCCAAAACTAAAACTATGTGATGAAGTCGGTAACTCTTTTTTGTCTTCTCGTACTTTTTTTAATTTGCGATGTAAACAAAGTATCTCAAGTTGACGCTTCGACGACATATTGAAAATGAAGTGCCAGTGGAATGTGTAAACAGAAAAGCAAATGGCATGAGATTCGACTATTTCGAACACTTTTTCGTTGATAATATATATAGAAGAGTGGCATGCCATTACTTGCATGTGTAAAGGCAACATTAGATGGGCAGCTATTACGAGGACAACTCACTGGAGTCCCTACAAAGGATCCTTTTTCACATCCTTAGCCAGTGACCAGGCTAAGAGCTTGATAACTCCATAAGCTAAGCATCGCTGCAGCCTTCAACGAATTCAATTCCCTCCCTGCTGAAAAGGAAAATGTATTTAAGTCCTACGTTAAGGGGTCTGTACACGGTCTAGATGCTTGTCATGCAAGCGAATTCAATCGTGTACATGTGCTGGCCTTTATATTCGCCGTCATATCTAAATATTTGGGTTTTCCATCCACCTCCGTCTGTGTCACACATACAAACATATTTTCACTAATACTATCACAGCAATTGATAAGAAATGCTTGACCGTGTACAGACAGCTTTAGATAGAAAATACAAAAGGCGTAATTCTTGTCTCAGTGGGTCTTGAGTGATGTCCTGTAGTCAAAATTGTATTATGACGTTCGTCATTGGATTAATGTCATGTTTTGCCTAATTTATTCCATTTGTGATAACACTGATTCCGATGTTAGTGCATCATCAATATTAAGATGCATTTTTGAGTGTGCATACGTGTTAAATTATGAGCTCCCACTACAATATGGAATTATTTGATACTAGCATTTAACCTGCTACTTTGTTAGCGTCTCTTTTTCTTTCGTGGACACATTTTTACGCCAAAGTTTATGTTTCTAGGTTTTAACCCGCTACTTTGTAATAGGTACGATTTTCATCTCTTAAACGTTCGAATTTCGAAAATGTACCAAATTTTTAATTGTATTTTTAAATACGTTACGAATGTGATATATTTTTATTTCAATGTTTATTAGTTTAAAAGATAGATTGCGTGGCAAAAAAAATTTTAAAATACAGGTTTTACGCGTTTACTCCCCAAAAGGGTCGAATTTCAAAAAAGTACCAGGCACCTGTCCGCTTATTTTTTTATATTGAACAACAATAAGTACAAAATTTTTGAATAAAAAAAAACGTTTTGTAAAAAAATACCAAAAATAGTTACGGTTCTTACCCCTTAAATGCCCGAATTTCGAAAAAGTACCAAATTCGTATTTGGATTTTTTAGATAAGTTTCAAATGTGATATAACCTTTATTTCTATGTTGATGGGTTTAAAAGATAGATGGGGTGACAAAAAAGTACCAAAATACAGGTTTTACCCGTTTACTCCGTTAAAGGGCTGAATTTCCAAAATGTACCAGACACCTGTCCGCTTATTTTTCTAAAGAACAACGATAAGTATTAAATTTTTTTTGTATCTCTTTTAGTCTTAGAGATAAAAGGTTACCGAATTTTCCCGTTTTTACCCTTTTTTACCCCCTAAACATTTGAATTTCCAAAAATCCCGTCTTAGTGGATCGATTTGTGGAGAGGCCAACCCCTGTCTCTGAATCAGTCAGTCATTCAGTGAGTCAGTAACGTTACAATTTTATATAATATATATTACAATGGGGAGAAAAGGGGAAATATGGGTTATTTAATTTCTTCCTTTTATTTTTCTGAACTGCTTGTGGTAATTTTTGAATTTTCTAATTAACATAAAATTATAGGTGCAGGGTCCTGAGTGAATGAGAACCTTTAATATAAGAAATGTTGTCAATTTTTTGTTCTTCAACTGGTACTTTTTGAATTTTCGTAAATATTGTACCTAGAAACATAAAATTAGACATGCCGAGTCCAGAGAGATTGAGAAACTATAAGGGGAGACTGTTGGGTACTTTTTTGATTCAATTGGTACTTCCTAAATTTTTTTTATATTATTGAACTTACAAAATTAAATTAAGCATTCACGAACTTGAGTGGAAGAAAACATATGGCCCGGAGATTGGTCCCCCCGAAATAAGTTAGTGCTGCGAATGTTTACTTTAAAATACACCTCTGGTGTGATGAGAATACATAAGTTTCTTAAATGGCTAAAAAAATAAATCCGTAGACTCTTCTACCCAATACATTTTGCTTTAACATGATAAGATTTTTTCCATTCTACATAATTTTTTGACATGTCGTACTACATGTATTACCATGTAAAGATGCCTTAAATAGCATCGGCTTATTTTTGTTGAACAAAGCCGCGATTAATCAAAGTTAAAACTGCACAATATAAGTTATATTTAGTTTAGCGTCCTTCACGAAAACCGTGTTCTGCAGAAATCAATAAAGATGATGCGTAATGACGATTATGGTCAGTTATAAGTTTTTGAAAAGAATTTTGGTATCGTACATGGCCATTGAGAGTTAATTTCTAAGACCGACCACAATTATTTTTCCATAACCAATTTTTCTGTTAATGAACTCAAATCCATATATTTCATCCAAATAGTTGCTCTCATATCAACCGTACAAGGTATGAAAAACTCAACATTTGTCGAATTAGTATTCATTTTTATTTTTTTTTTAAATTTTTTCGACAACGAAAATTTTTACGTTATGATGCATAAAACGAGATTTTTTTCAAATTAAGAGTCATAATCTTGAAGATATACACTCATAGAAAAGTGCATCATCATGTTGATGATGCCATAACATCAAAATTGTGACATCAATGTTATTGCAATCAATGTTAAGGCAAAAAGTAAAATCAATCAAACGTCATCTTAAAATGTTGTCATATTTTATGCGTCATCTACGCTATGACTACAGTGATATCAATTCGATGCCACATTTTGTGTAAACTGATAGAAAAGGCATCATAACGCTGATGTTCTTTAACATCAGTAAAGACAAACGGTCATCAGTGCGATAAGAAACTGTCATCAGTGCGATGACATGATATATCAAATCATCAGTGCGATGCCATTATATTTCATGGAATCAGTACAATGGCAAACTGTCATCAGTGCGATGACATAATATATTATTAACATTATTTTCATGTTTAAAAAATTAGAAGAAAAAATTCCCATATCCAATTTTTATCGATTATTTATTTAAATACATCAAATTTTTAAAGTACAATTATTACGAAAACCATATCGGGCATGCTCCAGCTGTCTTATAATTGAGGGTTCCTCTGTTAACACAAAGCGGAATACAACAAAAGTGAAACAAACAAGAGTAACGGGTAAGTAGCTACTGATATTCTCTCAGTTTGACTTAAGGTCAATTACAATGACTCAGTTTGATGACAGTTTGTCATCGGACTGATGACATGCTTTATAAAACCGATTCCGATTCGTCATTTCTGTGATATCAATGTGTCAACGCATTGATGACATAATTTAAATTTTTGACCCTGATGAAAAGTGTCATAGTCCTGATGTCAAAATACATCAGCGTTATGGCGGCTTTTCTATCATTGTTTAGGAATCTTTTCTTCATATTTGCATAAATAATTATGGTCGAATTTCGAACACCAGTTAAATAAATTTTTCATTTGTATCCCCACTGTTACTTAAAAAAAAAAAAAAAATACAGAAAGAAACCTTAAACCTTAATTGAATACAAAAAACAATTTCACAAAACTTGTTGGTGTTAATCTTATGGGAAATTATTTGCTACTACACACACGTGCACTGGCATGTACAAAATTTAAGTTGGTTTTTGTTTTAATTTTGAAAGGGATAATACAAAACATTTTACCCAAAATAGACCATAAATGCAAAACCGCAATATTAAATAACAATTTTCTTCGTTTTTGTTGGCAAATAAGTAAACGGATAAGTGATGGGAAATCTATATTGCTCATACGAAAAGTATTTCGTTATTAGCAGGGAAACCGTAAATATGCAATTATATATATTCTTCTTGTGCGCCCAATGGAGGCAAAATCAATATACACTCAGGTCCTCGCAAAAAAATCGCATAATTTGAAATCAAATTATTAAAAATGAACCTAATTCGCATAAAAAAAGTTTTTCTTTTAATTTAGTTAAAACAAAACATTATATTCATAAATGCAATTTAATGTGAACAAATATTTTACTTAAGTAAAACTAAACAAAAAGCTTAACAAAAAAAAATAATTCATATTAAGGTATATTAAGTCAATCAAAATAAAATATTAAAAAAGGAAAAAATAGCATTAAAACAGTTTTTAGTTCTCATGAAAAATTAGATAAAATAGGATTATGCGTGATTGGCATGAATCCTTAGAATTAACGATTTCTCCATTTTTTCGATAATAGGGTCTCTTGAATAATATGATTATTTGTTGCTCAGTTGTGTGCCTGAAAGTACAGAATTTCTTATGGAAATTGAATTTTTTTTTGATGGCTCTGATTGATGATCGCATAGTTTAAAGTGATCTGCCAGAGCCTTATTTTTAGCTTCATTTGCTAAGCGCTCCAAAATTTCGATTTTGGTCTCTAAAGAAATCGCTTGTCGTTTTTATTATTTTTCTCCATATCAAGATCTTAAAATCGAATCCGAAAATTTTATGTTAGCATTGAAACCATAAAAAAATGACACCTACTTTTTGGAGCGAAACTTCAACACCTTCGATAATTAAAATATAAAAATCTGAGTTAAATTCCACCACAATAAATATTTAAAATTTAATGCAAAATGCAACTGTTACCTTTGCAGCAAACGTTACTGCAAACGTACGTTAGAACATTTCTTTGTCGCCTGCTTACAAAATCTATAAGGGAAATCCCAAACTTCAAATAATCTTTGCTGGTATTCGCATTAAACGCATTATTTAACAGAAAACACAAGCCTTAACAGAAATCTCAAAGCTTTACAGAAAGCACACATTATATGTCAAAAACTACATTACAGTATTATCAATAAATATTAATTAAATATTATTTTTATATAAAAAAAATTTGAATATTTAAAAACCGCATAAATTCAAATTCGCATAAAAAAATACCGCATTAAAAAGACCTGAGTGTACTTATCAAATTTAGTGATTTTTATGAACTTTGGCATCGATTGATTTGTGCATATTTTGCATATTTAAACCTTTTGCTGGATTTTTTTTTGCAGAATTTAGTCAAAAAAGCATTTTTTTAGTTGGTAGAGTATATTCTGCCTTTTTGCAGCATATGTTGATACTTTATAATTGTATTTAATATTTTATCGTTAAAGCTCCTAAAAGGAATATAGGACTCCAATAAATTATTATCATTGAATTCTGTTTTATGCTGCTCTTTTGGCTTCATTCCAGCAGTAAATCAAGCAGTTTGTAGTTCGGCTTAAACTTGGCGTCTCAATGTATTTTTCGGGCGTCCCCTTCTTCTTGCTCCCTGTGGGTTATAATCAAGGGATTTCCTATTGATATCATTTTCCTGGCTGACGTAGGGTATGACCTAATATATCTGTGGTTTTCATGGATAACCGCGTTTTACCATCGATTTTGAGATGTTGATGCCTAATTTTCTTAATTTTAAAAGATCTTTACATAGTTCTTAAAATTTCTGAAAAAATATGGACCAATTAGGATTTTTCAACGTAGTAACAAGATTCAAAAAGTTCAATATCTAACCCATAGCTTGATCTAGAATGGTTTTTCGGCTCTCCGGAAAAATTTGTTTTTAAGACATACGCGATTGCCCATGAAAACCACAGATATATTTGCGTATTTTAATCTCATGCTCAATTGGAGGTTGCTGCGTTCTAAACCATAACGCAGAATTTGTTTTGGTTTGAGGTCAAAATAATTTGAGGGCTTGGTGAAGACCTGGAGTTTTTGCATATCAAGGTTCGTTAAATTCCAGGTCTCCGAGCCATAAAACACGGCTGACTTTACATTGGTATTGAATACTTTAAGTTTTGTAGATACTCCAATCTTAGCTGTCCTCCAGAACTTATTCAAGATTACAAACGCTTGTTTAGCCTTAGCCAGTCTGTTATGAATATCTTCGCTACAGCCACCGGAAGTAACAATAATGCTGCCCAAGTAGCAGAAGGTTGTGACTTCTTCAAGCTGTTTCCCCACCAGTGAAGAGCGTTAGCTGTTTGTTGCATTGAAACGCATTGCTATTGTTTTCGAGGAATTTCTTATCAGTGCTGCATTCATCGCTTTAGCTGTAATGCTATTTAGGATTTGTTGCATGTCTTGCGGATTGTGTGATAGTAAACAAATGTCATAAGCGTAGTCAAGGTCGGTAAGTCTTACAGCCATGCCTATTGTGAGCCCATGCATGGCATTCACAGATAGACTCACACAGCTTTTAACTTGATTTTTTTCTGGTTGGTCCATGGACCCGAAACCAGGATACTCGAAAATTTGTCTGCCAATACTGTGGCGTAGGCTTGACCGACATTTGTTACTTGTTTGATATATATTAATTTTATTAAATTGTTTAGAGTATATTTCCGGTTTCCCTGGTTATTAGAATAGATGCTGATGTTGTGCATTAGAAATTATGTCATTTTTATTAGGTATCTACATAGACGTTTTATTTAAATGAACAAATTACCAAATTTAAAGACTTTCTAAATCTTTAACCTGGACCAGGAATGTAGATTTTGCCGTGAGGAGGACGAGACCACAAGGCACCTACTGTGAGACTGCCCGGCGCTGGCGTGGGCCAGAAGGAGACACTTGGGGCACGGTACGATGGGCGCGTCCCGAGTCGGTGCAATACCGGCAAAAGACCTTCTTGGGTTTCTCTGGGAGGCAGAGGGTCTTTTGGCCAACTAAAGGGGGGTGGGTACAATAGACCTGGTTTGGTCGCGGTTCCGTCTCCGTTGGGAGAAATCTCCCCGCTCTCTCTGGAAATCATCACAGATTTAAAAAAAAAAATCGAAATAGATACTATAAAAACAAAAATACCAAATTTAAGGACTTTCTAAACCTTGAACCTGACTGAATAAATTTGTGCTTTTATAGTATTTTTTTTTTTTTTTTTTTTTTTTTTTTTTTTTTAAATATGTGATATGAAACAAAATTTACAGTGAATTAACTTCAGAAACAAGTGAACATTTAAAAAAAAAAAAAGGTCGTCCATGCCTAATCTAATGGTGTTTTCTTTTCTATAAAAAATGCGAAATGCAATTTGGTGTTCGTTTCTTAAAAATGCTTCGCTCTCTAAAAGGGTGGCTTGTTTTATTCTAAAAAATGCACCATCACTAATGGCACAAGGCTTTACGCCCCGTATAAATCGACAGTGTTGATAATACCGTGTAAAAAGATGGCTTCTGTCGATGTTGAGAACAAATCGCCTCTAATCAGGACAGTAAAAATTTAAAATTTTAATAGTTATTTTTTCTATTATTTAATAGTAAAAACCAGGGCTGTGGAGTCGTCCGAAAAAAGTACTAACTCCGACTCCGACTCCAAACGCTGAAATTTTTTAAGTGCGACTCCGACTCCGACTCCTACTCTAACCGTGATGCGAAATGAATGAGACGTAAAATTATTTCTCTTTTGTGTAGAAACATCTTTATTAAACGAATTATGGGAATCCCCGCGAAATGTGCATAAGAAAAACATGAGTGTTATGGTAGGAATTAAAGGCAGGCCGATAAAGATGTTTCTACACAAAAGAGAAATAATTTTACGTCACAATTTTTCTAATTTTTTTGCGCTATAGCAACACTTATTCTGTACAATGTTGAAAATATTTCAGCGTTGATGGTTAAAAAATTCTGATATTAAAATTATTGGCAATTCCTGTCATTAACATTTTTTAGCATGAGTAAATTATTTAAAAAATCATACATCTTTTTCAACTAGATCAATAACTGAGCATAAGTTTTACTAATGTAATTTAGACTTTTTCCCGCACGTATAAAACATATACCTAAATATACTTAAATAGTAAAGTACTTGAATCAACTATTTCTCATAAAATAAATTAAAATCTACTTATTCATATTGATCTGGAAAATATTGCATCGCCAATTTCGAAGAATTTTTATATTGGAAAATATTAGAATTTTTTTTTAATTTTTTATGCCGAAACAATTTTGGAGTCGGAGTCGCGCGTTTTTTTGGGTACTGCGACTCCGACTCCGACTCCGGTACAAAAACCTCAACTCCGACTCCACAGCCCTGGTAAAAACACAAGAAGGCATTATATTGTTAATAGTAGGTTGTCAGTGATATAAAATTTCCGTGGATTCGGTGTTATAAAATTGTTTTTAAAAAAAAAAACGTCAAATCAAGAAATCTGAAAAACTTGGTGTTAATAAATCAACAATCTGTAGTGCGATTCACTAACTTTTTTTTAACGATAATCGTATCGTTATCGTATCACAGGGGTGTTTGGTAAAAGCATTTGTTGTCACCCAGTGGTTAAGGCCGCCTTGAGATAAGGTCAGCCAGCTAAGCGCTCAAGTAAATCTTCTTCAACAAAATAGTTGAATCCTTGTCACGATTATTTGTCTAATGGTTGTTTTGACATAAGCCTATTATCTTTTTCCCAACGAAAAACGGCACATTAAAGAAATTTGATTTTCTCAATGTTTCATTGGCTTCTAATATGGTGCAAAGGTAACCGGAACTCATCTGCCGATTATTTATTTGACGTTTATTTGCCGTACAGATATATTCAATCAGCTGACTCCCAACTTTTGAGAGGTGTTGCCAACTGAAAACCATTTTTTTTTTTTTTTTTTTTTTTTTGTATATTGAGAAAACCAAAATCCTTAACGATCAGTTTATTGGTCTAATAGACTTATATCGACATTAAGTAACAGGCAGTTTGTCGATACATTGAGAAAATTGCCATAAGAGGTTTACTATTAGGTAGGAGAAAAAGCATTTAAAGCAGTTAATTGGGGAGAAATTGCTATTTTCCCTTGCCTAAATTTAAATTTTTTTCTGTTTGTTATTTCTTTACCAATTTTTTTTTTTTTTTTTTTGCTTTCATTTTGTTGTGGTTTTTTAAAGCGGAAAAAGCAACAGGATGTTCTCCAGGTGTAAAATATGGTTTTTATCAATCAAAAATATTTCCCTTCGGTACTGCGTAATTCAAAACAAGTTAGAGTGCTATATTCGGCTAAGCCGAATCTTTGACACCCTCCACCGACAGGAGTGAGCACTATAAGATAAATACATATATATTATTAACTAAAAGCTTTATAAAAACGAACGTCAGCATTAAAATTGGTTGCGGTTCAGACCCAAATTAAATTATTTACCGACAATAAGAACGTTTTATGCGTTTTTTGTTAGAACTTTGAGCTGGCTTGAGTAAAATATCATGATTCGTAAAAGTTGCAGCCGAACTAAAATGATTTTTAGGAGGGTAATTTCTATTGGACCTATGGTAAATTATGGACCAATCATCCCAAAATTCTGAAGACTGATTTCTGGTATTACAAAATTTAATTATTTTCCCAAAGTGGGCTTTATTTGGTTTTAGGAGCCAATAACTGTTTTCCGAGAATAGGGTTTATATGAGGCCTAGGGTAAATTATTGACTGATCTTTACGAAATTTAGCAGAGCGATTTCTAGTCCTACAAAACTGTACCGTACCGAATTTAATTATCATAGCATTATTTATTACGGTTTTAGGCGTACTAAACTCATTTCCGGGAGAGGAGTTTATATGAGGCCTAGTGTAAATTTAGGACCGATCCTCAACAAAATGTTACAGTGTGATTACTGGTCCTATAAAACTGTGACGTACCAAATTTTAGTATGATAGCGTTATTTATTACGGTTTTAAGGCCGCATTAGGCGACCGTAAATGTAGAATTGTAAATGTAATAAAAGCATTATTTATTACGTTTTTAGGCGTACTAAAGTGTTTGCCGGGAGTAGGGTTTATATAAAAAAATGTATACATATACACAAACAATAAAAACTGTGGTTTGTAATGGTATCAGAACCTGGTTTTGTGTAAGCACATTTTCAAAATAATATATAAGTAAACGTGTATGTATTAGGGATGGGCAATAAATATCGATATATCAAAAAATCGATATTTAAAAAAATTATAATCGATATATATCGCCGATATTAAAAATACCCATATACATATATATACATCGATATTTATCTACGACTATCGAATTCGATATTTTTAAGAAATATTTATGATAAAATTCAACATTTTAACCGTTGCTCAACTGCTTACAATACTGTTGTTTTTTAAGAATTGCATCATGGGTTTTTTTTAACTCATATTAAGAAAATAACAGCGCTTTTCCATCGTACATTTTCATAGATTAAACAGTTCAGTTTCGTCTCGGGTTTTTAAGGGAGGACAACAAAAAAAAAAAAAGTGCGGAAAAAATATTCTGAAAAGGGTTCTTCGAATTATGCAAAGATCGTCTTAATTATGGCGTATTAGCAGCAATAGACTCATGAAAATTGAAATGTTAATAATAAAAAAAAAATATTTTTTGTTTTTTTTTTATTTGAGCATGTTCTTATATCTTATAAGTAAAATATTGCACAGTTTACTTGTATAGTATGTGTCACAAGATTCGTTTGCCGGGAGAATATAAACCGGCCTTATATAATCACAATTAATTTTTTTTTTAAGATTTCATATGGCGAATAAATAAAAGTTTTTTTGTGTTCTTTACCATTTTTTGAATTTCTTTTTAATTGTAGAATTAACTGCCGGTCCCTCGATTTCAAACAAAAACTTCGCTCGCATAACTTACCTTAAAAACTAAATTTTAAAATTGGTTTTTGTTTTAAATAAAAGTTATGCTTATGAAAGTTTCGCTCGAAACCGAGGGACAGGCAGTAAATTTGAAATTAAAAGAAACAATAAAAAGTTAGAATGGAATTATATATAATATGTTTGTACATATGTAAATATGTATTGAAATTTGGTAATACTTTCAGCTTAATACGTTCGATACATCGATATATCGATATTTTTAATCAATAAATATCGATACTCTTAAAAAATATCGATACGATATATATCGAACATTTTTAATTCCCATCACTGCGTGTATTGTTTTATGTATACGAATGCTTTTTTGTTTATGTTTTTGAAAAACAGATGACACGTTCTTACATGTTCTATAAGTGCACAAAAGAGCTTACAGTACGTAACGGTACGTTACATTGCGTTTCATTACATTTACGGTCGGCTAAAGCGGCCTTTAGGCGTACTTAACTGTTTTCCGCGAATAGGGTTAATATAGGGCCAATGGTCAATTATGGTCCGATCTTCACGAAATTTAACAGTGGCCCTAATCATGTAAAACCCAACGCAACGCCAAACAATAACATTGAAAGCACAAACAATGTCATAAATATTTTGTATTTTTGTTGTTGCTTTCTACAGAAATTAATGTACCGTTTTAAAATTTTCAACGCCACAAGCAATGGAGCGTTTGAAATTTTAAAACGCAATGTGAATTTCTGTAGGATGCAGCAACAAAATTACAAAATATTTATGCCATTGTTTGTGCTTTCAATGATATTCGTTGGCGTTGCGTTGTGTTTTACATGATTAGGGCCAGTATGATTAGCAGTCGCATAGAGCAAACTCGTGCATTATTTCACCATTTATGTTAGTTTTTGTTTTAGAATTATCAATTTTTTTAGGTTGGTGGTTGCACATGTTGATTCATAGTTCTAGTCATACTGAACCGAAGTTGCAGGATTTCAATCTCAAACTGCTTAGGATAACTACCAGCAATTTGAGACCAAGTTTGTTCTTTTCTTCTGCGTGTTTCGAAAGTGAGCCGGCTTTCAACAGACGGACAGACAGACGGACATGGCGAAATCGACTTAGAATTACCTAAGCAGCCAGAATATATATAATTTATGGGGTCTTTGATGTATAACAAAAAAGTTTCACACGTAATGACAAACTTAGTATACCCTCATTCACCATTGGTAGTGGTGGAGGGTATAAAAATTTAATCTTTCCAAAAAAAAAAAAAAAAAAAAAAAAAACGGCAAAGCCAACCCAAGCTGGAAAAAAGCCAAAAAATATTTGAGGCTAAAATTTCTAACAACAAAAAAGAAATAACTTAATATAATGTTCCCTCAAACCATATCCCAAACCGTCAATTTAGGCGGTTGTTTCCACCACCACATCATCACAAGTTGTAAAAAAGAAACAGACGTCACTTCAGCTATAGCAAAATGAAGCAACAGAGTATCTTTTTATTTCTCCATCTTTCTCCTAAAGCTGTATTAACTTCAAAATAACACTCTAAGTGTTTGAATTAGTGGTCGGCTAGCGTTCGAAACTCTTGTGAACACTTTTGGTTATGTTTTTTTTTTTTATCAAAAGTTACGAATTCAATCGTCTTATTTCAACAATTTCAGATATTCAATGTAAAATAAATTAAACAAATTTACCAAAGAAAATTTATTGCTCTCCAAGGATCAATTTGCCCTCCCAAACCAATTTTCTATATTCTCAAAAAATTCGTACAATGTAGTGAAATACAAAATAACTTTTAAAAATTTACGATTAAAATTTTTGTATTTTACGAAATATTTTTGTAGTTTCGTAAGTTTAGTAAAATATTTAGGCCGGGTTCTTGAGATGTGAATTAAGTTTAAACTAAGTTTAACGAGCACTGAAACTCGGACTTTTCCGTTGAAATCTGATTTATTTTTTTAAATTTATAAATGGGGTATTGAAAGCTAAACTTTCCGTCAAATATGTGTGTGTATGCAAACTTGGTAATTTCCACCACCACAACATCACAAATTGGCGGCGCAAGTCGGTTTTCAGATTAACTAAACCTAGTCCAACTGAAATCTCAAAAACCCAGCCTTAGTATTCTTATATGTTTGATTGTTTGAATATCAATTTATGTCAAATAAAAATAAAGTTATATGAAAAACTATATCTAAATATGAATTGATATTTAAATAGAGTTAGTGACCATTAGAAAAAAATTATTATTATTCTGGAAAAAATTTTATATTAAATATTTTTAAATAAAGTTTTTCATTAAATTAGCAATTTACAATATGAAATGAATTAAATTTTTTTTTATCATTTTATTTTTGACTGATTGCGGTATTGAACTCGGGTCGAATTTATATGTATCGAAAATAACCAGATTCCTATCATTAGAATTCTTTGCCGTTCTACCGGTATACCGTCATAAGTTTAAAAATGTCTTCTTAAAAAAAATGTAAATGAATTAATTTTTTTTTTTTTTTTTGATAATTATATTCTTGACTGATTACGGGATTGAACTCGGGTGGAATTTATATGTATCGAAAATAACCAGATTCCCATCATTAGAATTCTTTGCCGTTCTACCGGTATACCGACATAAGTTTAAAAATGTCTTCTTAAAAAAAATGTAAATGAATTAATTTTTTTTTTTTTTTTTGATAATTATATTCTTGACTGATTACGGGATTGAACTCGGGTGGAATTTATATGTATCGAAAATAACCAGATTCCCATCATTAGAATTCTTTGCCGTTCTACCGGTATACCGACATAAGTTTAAAAATGTCTTCTTAAAAATTTAAATGAATTAATTAATTTTTTTTTTTTTTTTTTTTTGCTAATTTTATTCTTGACTGATTACGGGATTGAACTCGGGTGGAATTTATATGTATCGAAAATAATCAGATTCCCATCATTAGAATTCTTTGCCGTTCTACTGGTATACAGACATAAGTACTTAAACGATTTTTAAACTAAAAATATAACGTCAATAGTCAAACATCAATCCTTAAACAAAATGGTATTTCACTTTGGTAGATCGAAATTTGCTTTTGAATAGGTATCGATATCGATAAATCGTCAGAAGCGAATTGCCTTTTCCAAGTTATTTATAAATAAGCCAGACGGATTCTGGCAAAAGGTTTTATTTACAACCGAGAGGAAGTTTTGCATATTTCCTATAAGGGGAAACAAATGCAGCTTGTGTGGAGAAACAAGGAAATCCGCTTGATCCTAAGGATTTAAGTGACCCTGTAAAACAATCTTCGCAAAAGTAATTCGCTTCTGACGACTTACAAGTGACACCAGATGCTTTCTACATGCCAAGTAGTCAGAAATTTTGATCTGTTTACTTCTAAAATGGACACTAAAGTATATCTTAATATATTAATAGAAAATTTGTAGAGAAAGTGAACCTGGGTAACGATTACATGTTTTAACAATTTAACGACCCAAAGCATACGGCTCATAATACGAAGCTTTGGCTACTCTAGAATGTCCCACAACAGCTAAAACCCCACCGTCGTCTCCATATATAAGTCCCATAGAACATTTATAGGATTTATTGGATCCTCGTATTCGGCAGCACAATATTTATTCCAAACAAACATTAAAAATTCAAAACTGAAGAATGGAACAAAATTTCCGTTCAAGAGACGTCGAAGGTAGTCGATTCTATGCCAAAACGATTAGCGGATGTTCTCTAACGAAAAGGAATTTCAACTTGATATTAATTTTTTTTTTAATTAAAAGTTTTAAACAAAAAACATTACAAAAAATTTTTGTACGCAGACTTTTGCGTATGCCTTTTTGAATAGGCCGTTAGTTTCCTTTGTAGTTATTAACTATAGTTCTTATTTTTGTTAAAAATAAGTACAAATATTTTTAGAACTAATCCTAGTAAGCAAATAAAATTAATTATTTTATAGATTTACACAAAATTTTTTTACTTTTTTTATTTCTGAAAAACATATCAATGGCTTGTACGCAGACTTTTGCTGCTGGGTGTATATTTATTTGTTTGTTTGTCCGTATAGCCGCATGAGCAGCTGAACCGATCTTTTATAAACTTTTACAGTATATTACTAATGGTCTGGAACTATCTATAGGCACCTCCCATACAAAGACAATAATATTTTCAGTACATCTGGAGAACGGAGTTTGGATAAGTGGGCGTGGCACAAAATAGATTTATTTATATCTAAGGAACGGTAAGGGAAAAATTACCCAAATTTGGTACAAATAACTGGGTTATCAATACACATCCTCCCTAAAAAAAACTGGGCGGAATTGTAATGGTGGGTGTGGCATCTCTCATTCCAAGACGTTATAGATATCTGTATGTCTGGAGAACGGCAAAAGCCAGTTTCCAAATTGGTTACAAGCATCATGGCAGGCAATACACAACATCCGACAAGATTTGGGCGGGGCTTAAGATGTGGGCGTGGCATAACATAGATTTATTTATATCTAAAGAACGGTAAGAACAAAAGTGTCCAAATTTGTTACACACAGCGGGGATGTCTATACGCAACATCTGCTAAAAAGAAGGCGGGATTTGATAAATAGGCGTGGTACCTCACATACAAAGGCAAAAGAGATTTCTTTATATCTAGAGAACGGTAATAGCTAAAGATTCCAAAGTTGGTACAAATAGCTTCGTGATCAATAGGCAACGTCAGTCAAAAAAGTAGGCGGGATTAGATAAGTGGGCGTGACATAAAATAGAAACCCGTATATTTGAAAAAAGGTAAGTGTAAAATTGTCTAAATTTGATACAATTGGAATGATTGCTTGTGTAAAATATGTGCGGGATTGGAGAAGTGGGCGTGGATTAAACTAGATTTCTGTATATCTAGAGATCGGCCACAGCTACAATTTACAAATTTGGAACAAATAGCTTAGTTATAACCGAACAATATCTGTAAAAGGCCCACTGTACTATTGTAGACATAGGCGGGACAACTTCAATACAAATAGCCTAAAGATTTCTGTGCAACTGGTGAATGGTAACATACAGGCCTGTTCTGAAAATCACTTTAATTCAAATCACTTGGTTTCAAATCACATGTGCCTTTTAAAATCACCCGTTTGATATTTTTGTGTTCCGTTTTTGTACGCTTTGGCTAGATTTTCAACTGCAGATAGCATACCGAGAAACATAAAAACGAAATGTTTTTCAGAACACCACAAAATCACACGCGTTATTTTAAAAGCACGTGACTTGAAATCACGCGATTTTCAGAACATGTCCGATTAACTGTGTTATTCTTACAGCCAGTTCAACGATTCCGAACGTTGACGTTCGCATAGAAAATATCATTTAAAACAAAAACAAATTTTAAAATTTTGTTGCTGTTTTAAATGTAATTTTCTATGCAAACGTTAACCTTCGAAATCGATAAACTGGCTGTAAGAGTAATCGCACTTGGTACAAATAACTTCATTAATTTCATTTCTTATATTATTTTAAAGAGGGTAGCGAAGCGCACTGGGTTAAGCTAGTATTTTATATTTAAGAGGTAAAGCTCTTCGAATATTAAAAGAAAAACAAATGCAAAAGTGTTACTTTATTAAGTCAGGGCTTTCGACCACTGTGGCACTGTGTGTCCTTTAAAGACAACAAATCGTATAATATGAGCCCATGACTGCCCATCGGTTCCAAAAAGGGTACAATCTCGAAAATTCATCAGTAAAGACTATCGCGTATTGGCTTAACCGACTATAACATTTGACTTGTACTTTTTAATTCAAAGTTTTTTAAATTGTTGAATATTTTGTTTTCAAATAATCTATTTTTAATTTTTATGGCATGTTTTTATTATCAATTTTGTATTGCATTTTCAAAAAAAAAAAAACACTTTTCTTAGATCATATTTCCGGTTTCCCTGCTAAGACTTTCGGTTTTAAGTTTTCTATGAAAATTTTCTTGCTTCTCTGAGAAAATGTTCGTAGTGTGTGAGACACTGATCATCTTCGTTATCGCTTTTATCAAAAGCCTGCCACTGCTTTAGCTACAGCTGCGAAAGTTGTTTTTGTAGAAAAAGTAAATTGAAAAAGAATTTAAAAAATCTTTTTCAACTAATAACACCAAACACCAAAAAAAAACAATGTTTGAATAAAGAATTTTTGGATGAAAAGAAAATAAAATTGTTCAATTCTCCATGACAAAAAGAGAGCCTTAAAAAGGGGTAATTTAACATAATTTTCATAAAATTTTACGACATCCTTAAGTCGTTAATGCACATAAGGAAATACAATTTTTCTTTTAAGTTAGCACAGAAATAGGAGAAGTGGCTTTAGCAAAACGTATTTCCAGAAACTTGTATTGAATAATGTTAGATTCTCTTAAAAGAATTTTTTTGGTAACTATATTTTAAGGGAACGTGTGCACAAAAGCTATTCATCTAATTCTATCTTACGCCATGTGACGTGTTTGTGGTCATGTAAGCCCTCGTTGTCGGTGCTCCGTTTTTACCGATACTTTACAAGTTGTTAGTTATCTGGCGTCTAACATCGCTTCTATCCCGGTTGTTCCACTGTAAGCTGTGGCCTTTGCCATGTCTGCCATGTATTCTCGAAGCGTGTGACCTATCCCAAGGGCAGCGTTTGAAATGTGGTTGGTCCGAAATATATACCCAATTCGTACGAGAGCTTTAACGAGGTCGTTTTTTCTTATGGCGATTTCTTTTCTAAGAAAAATGTTGCATAAATGGTACATGCTCTACACAAAAGAGATAGAGCATGTACCATTTATGCAACATATTTCTCAGAAAATATTCATTTTCCAGGAAACATCGAAATTTGGTTTTATTAAGGTGGACTTGTCTAAAAGATTTTTCCACATTTGCGAAAGAATGTGAAAGAACTTTAATTTGTCCCTTTTTAGACAGGCAAAGTTTACTTTGACAAAGTCTGTTGAATTCTCTTTTAAATTTTGTTTGGTGCTCAGACACACAAAGTTTAATTTGACAAATTTTTGTTTTCTCTTGTTTGAATATAATATATAAACAGCGTTGCCAGAATTATGATTTTATCATATATTGGATTATTTTTTTAAACAAAAATATGATTAAAGATTTTTTTCTCAAATTATGATTTTTTATTTTTAGAAATTCTGATTTTTACTTTAATTTTGCTTATACAAAATACACGATTTAAAACAATGAAGTTTTGCATCAGCTTGATGCTGCACACTTTTGTACCCAGTATCTAGAATACACAAAATTGCATCATTTCTTCTGGACATAAAAAATATTAAAAAAGGCATATTATAACCTTTTTCCAATGTGCGAAAGAATTCCTTCTTTCGAACAACTACATTTAAAACAAAAACAAATTCTAAAAACTTTGTTTTTGTTTTAAATGTATTTGTACGAAGTAAATAATTCTTTGGCACATCGGAAATAGGCAGTTAGAATATTGATAAAAAAAAATATTTGTGAAAAGAAAAAATGTATTTTTATAAAGTTTCATGTACTGACGAATTATGGTTTTATGTATTTCAATTTAAATAATAAGAAGTATGTTTTTATAAAAAATTAATGATTCTTACTATTTTGACCTTGTTTTAAAAAATTTAAATTAAGAAAAAAAATTTAAGATTTTCCTCTTCAAAATATGATTTCTTTCGCCATATGACAATTTTCATTCCAAAGATTCTGGTAACGCTGTATATAAATATAAAGTTGCAGCCAACTTCAGGTATAATCTACGAACGAAAAACAAAACGAATTTGTGAGTACAGCAAAGTATGTACTCCCCCGCTATGCTCTTTTCCCTTCTCTTCTATAAACTCAAGACTTTGCAAAGTAAACTTTGCTTGTCTGAAAGGGGTCTTTATTGTACAAACTTTGACAGCACTGGAAATGCATCCGTAAAATTCCCACGTTTTAAGTCTGAAATATTTTGCCAAAAAGTTTGCAAATTAACTTCAATTCCTTATAAATCTTCTTAAACATGTAAAAAAATTTAACTCTCTACACTCAGAGTCTAAAATTTGTATTTCTTTTTCAGAAATAAAGCTGGGGAACTCTTACAGAATTTCCATAAAAGAAATATTTTCCTTTTTCATAATTTTGTAAGATTTTTGTTCAAAATCCAAACGTTTTAATCAGGGCTGTGGAGTTGGAGTTGAAGAGTCGGAGTTGAGGTTTTTGTACCGGAGTCGGAGTCGGTGTCGCAGTACCCAAAAAAAACGCGCGACTCCGACTCCAAAATTTTTCGGCATAAAAAATTAAAAAAAAATTCTAATATTTTCCAATATAAAAATTCTTCGAAATTGGCGATGCAATATTTTGCAGATCAATATGAATAAGTAGATTTTAATTTATTTTATGAGAAATAAAATATATTTATATTTATATTTTTTATACGTGCGGGAAAAAGTCGAAATTACATTAGCAAAACTTATACTCAGTTATTGATCTAGTTGAAAAAGATGTGTGATTTTTTAAATAATTTACTCATGCCAAAAAATGTTAATGACAGGAATTGCCAATAATTTTAATATCAGAATTTTTTAACCATCAACGCTGAAATATTTTCAACATTGTACAGAATAAGTGTTGCTATAGCGCAAAAAAATTAGAAAAATTGTGACGTAAAATTATTTCTCTTTTGTGTAGAAACATCTTTATCGGCCTGCCTTTAATTCCTACCATAAAACTCATGTTTTTCTTATGCACATTACGCGGGGATTCCCATAATTCGTTTAATAAAGATGCTTCTACACAAAAGAGAAATAATTTTACGTCTCATTCATTTCGCATCACGGTTAGAGTAGGAGTCGGAGTCGTGAGTCGGAGTCGGAGTCGCACTTAAAAAATTTCAGCGTTTGGAGTCGGAGTTAGTACTTTTTTCGGACGACTCCATAGCTCTGGTTTTAACATTTGATTTGAAAATTCTATATACAAATAAATACAGTTATTAACAATTTTGTTTATTTCGCTTTTGTTGAGTTTTGATTTTGAAAGTAACTCATTAGCCAATAAGACGAAATACTCCTCATCAAAGTTCAAAAAGTTCTTTGTGTTGATAAATTAAATTTAATTTTTTAATTGTTTTTTATAAAATTAGTTAATACAGTTTTTAAAACACTTTCCATTTGGTTGTTTAGGTTATGACAAGTGGTCCAAAGTTACCCAAAATTAATAAATTACACGTAAACAAGCAAAGTTACCGTGGTTTAAATGTTTATCAAAAAATCGGCATTTTTGGAGCAAAAATCGGAAAATTGGCTCTTTGCTATTTTTAAGGCAAATATGGCAGGCTTGATACCGAGTCTTGTTGTTTAACCCTCTTTCTTCTCTATACCGTTTGCCAACAAGCAAAAAGAGACGTAAAAAAAGCGACGTCTTAATAATCATTTCGTGAGTTGGCTGATAAAATAAATTTACCCGAGTAGTTGAATGACGATGATGATATCTGGTCACTTAGCTGACTTAGTAAAAGTTTGTTAAAAAAAAAAAGAGTAATAAATTAACTCTATTCAAGATTACCAAGGAAGGAGTAAAGCATGCAATTCCTTACTTCAATCTGGTTACCACACAAATCTGTTGGAGTATGGAATAATTTGCCCGACTACTACGGAACAGATAAGGTAAGCAACTACATATTCTAATACCTTTACTATACAACCCTTTTAAAACAAATTTTAGGCTCTGATGTTGTAAAACGCAACGTAACGCCAAAAATTACATTAAAAGCAAAAACAAAGTCAAAATTATTTTATAATTTTGTTGTTGCTCTCCACTCTGCGTTTTAAAATTTCCAACGCCACACGCCATGCAGCGTTTGAAATTTGATAATTCATTATGAATTTCTGTAGAAGGCAGCAACCAAATGAAAAAATATTTTTGTGTTTACTCTTCATGTAATTTTTGGGGTTTCGATGCGTTTTAGACAATTAGGGCCTCAATTTATAATAATAAAACAGTACCAGAGGATAACATAACAAACGTCTGAATAAAGATATCCTAATAATATTACTATCACTAAAAAGGGTAAGACTTTAAGACTTAAAATATATTAAAAATTTATTTTCATCATTTATATTTAATATTTGGTAATAAATTTACATTTTACACACACAACCACACACAACCACATACAACCACCCACATTTAAACTTTTGAATCATCCTTAAGCCAGTATTATCGTTTAAGTGTGAAACGATTAAATTATGTAAACATATTTCCAGCACGTCCGTCCCATTGTTTAAATATGCCGGTGCGAAAGCATCTGTCTGGGTGTTTGTGCGTAAGTGTTGTCAGTGTGTGTAAATGTGCTGTCAGTTTATGAAACATTTTTGTATACAAATATGAAAATACATTTAAATGCCGAAGGGGAATTTAAAAAGGTAGAAAAAATAAAAATGGAAATTTCGTTAGACACCAAATCAAATATTAACTGCTGTATTCATAAAAAATAAAAAAAAAGTTTGAAATGTGTTTTAAGGCAACATTTTCAAGCAATTTTTTCTTAAAATACAATTCTAATTTAGTTTTATTTGTTATGAATACGGAAGTAAATATTTTACAATTAAGCTAGAAAGAAATTAAGCTTAAGAAATTTCTCGCTTTGTTTTTTAAATTTGCTTTTGTGTAAATTTTCCCATTAAAAGTTTCTTGTTCACTTCAAAAAGTTTTTTATAGAAAATTTTTTGCTTTTTTATACAACATTTTTTTTTTTTTAAAAATTAGTTTTTGTCAAATGTTTCACTTTTCTATGTAAATTATCTATAGAAAAGTTTTTTCTCTCCTAGACAAAATTTCAAAAAATTCTATTAATAAAACTTTTAAGTCCGCTAAGTTCCCGTCCATATTATGAAACATTTGCTAGATAAATGTCTTCAATTCACTTCTGAAACTGCATTCGTGTCCATACAATGAAACTTTTGTGTTGCAGCATTTAGATATTTTGTACGCCTTCTCTATTTCTTCTTCTTCCTTTCAATAGCAAACTCACACAAATAGAGAAAGAACACTTTTCCATACGTCTTTCCCATTTCACTAACAAACCCAAATGTTTCGCAGCAAATGTTTTATAATATTTACGGGAACCAAGCAAAATTTTTATATAAAATAGTTTACTCTCTTAAACACTCTCCTAGACAAATCACTATTCTAGACAAATTTACATAAAAAGAAATTCTCACTCTCTCGCTCTCTTGCAAACAATTATCAACAAACTCTCTATAGAAAAGTTATCACTCTCGGCCGAAAGAAAATTCCTTTACTCTCTGCTAGCAAATGAAAATTTTTCTATATAAAATTTTTGCCAGCAAGTGAAAAATTTTCTACACAAAATTCTAGACAGAGAGAATATCATTTTCTTTAGAAAATTTTCGCTAGATGGTAAAAGATTTTGCAGAGAAAATTTTTGCCCGAAAGTCAGAGAGTAAGAACTTTTGTTCAAAAATATTTGAAAAAAAAGAGAATTGCTTTTAATTGTCTAGCATAATGAGTTTTCTAGGAGAGTTTTCTATAGAAAACTTTTAACTCTTTGGCAAAAACTCTTCTATAGGCAATCACCCACTCTGTGGCAATAATTTTCTACCAAAAATCGTTCACTTTCGTGCAATTACTTTCCTTTAAAAACTTTTTGCTTTGAAGGGAAAATTTTCTATAGCAAATCATTCACTTTGTGGAGAAAATTTTATAAAGAAAATCTTTAACTTTTGGCAAAAATTTTGTATATAAAATTATTTTCTCTCTGTCTTAAATCGTAGAAGATCTTTTCAAAAACTGTAAAAATTTACTATATAAAAATTTCACATTCTGGCAATATCTTTCAATTGAAAATCTCTTATTTGATTGCGATAATATTATGTGGTAAAAATTTTCTATAGAAAATCTTTCACTTTGTGGCAAAAATTTTGCATACAAAATCTTTTACTTTGTGGCAAAAATTTTCTATAGAAAAATTTCACTTTGGTAAAAATTTTCTATAGAAAATCTTTATTTTCTTGGCAATTATTTTCTTAAGAAATTCTTTCACTTTTTGGGAATAACTTTCTATAGAAACTCTTCCGATTTCTGGCAATAACTTTCTATAGAAAATCTTTTGAATTCTGGCAATTACTTTCTATAGAAAATGTTTCATTTTGTGGCAAAAAATTTCTATAGAAAATCTTTCACTTTGTGGCAAAATTTTTCGATGAAAATCTGTTTTTTTATGGCAAAATTTTTCTAGAGAAAATCTTTTTTTTTTTTCGATAGAAAATCTTTCACTATGTGGCAAAAATTGTCGATAGAAAATCTTTCACCATGTGGCAAAAATTTTCGATAGAAAATCTTTTCTTTTTTGGGAATAATATTCTATAGAAAATCTTTCACTTTGTGGCAAAACTTTCCTATAGAAAATCTTTCAGCTTGTGGGAAAAATGTTCAATAGAAAATCTTTCACCTTGTGGCAAAAATGTTCTATAGAAAATCTTTCACTTTCTGGCAATAACTTTTTATAGATAATATTTAACTTTTTCGCAATAATTTTGTATTGAAAATCTTTTACTTTGTAGCAGAAATTTTCTGTAGAAAATCTTTCAAAAATTTCTTTACACATTTTACAAATATTTTGACTACTTTAAGAATTAAAAGTTCCAAGCAGATTTTATTTATCTTTCCTTTTCCGATATCAAAATGATTGTTCTGTTTTTTTATTGCCTTAAATTTTTTTGCAGAATTGTCCATAAATTTAAAAAAAAAAACATAAGACACACAAAATCACAAAAATCCAGTAAAAAAAATATAAAATGTTGTAATTCTACCTTCACATAATTTAACAAGTTCGTTACAAGACTCGTTGTTTATGGTCCTGTTTAACATTTTTTTTTTGTATTGTTTTTATTGCTAAACCATTAACCATTTAAAATAAAGGTCAAGATTATTGGAGCAGACCAAATATGTAAGACAGTTAAGGGCTATAGAAGATTATTTGCAATTCGGAATTAAACAAAATAATAATAATCATATAAATAAATAATATTTATTAAAGTTTTAAGTGTAGACTATAAAAGAAATACATTTCTTAAAACTTTCATCAAATCTCAAAAAAACTAAATTAAGTCGACAATTTTAAATTACGAAATTTTTAAATTCGTAAACTTTTCTTTAATTTATTTAAGCGCTTTTATTTTTATTTGTACAAAGGTGTCATGATTCCTATCACAACTAGATTTGTAATGAAATTTATAAAAGGATGGCAAAAAATTTCATTCATGCCGCACAAGGCAAATTGTCGACAATGAAGAAAATCCACACTTCATTCGACCACAGCGCATGTCCTTGTAAAAGATGAGAAAATTTTGCAAAAAATTAATTATTCATTATTAAAGTCTAGAACCCTTGAACAGGGCTTTTAAGCTTTTTTTCAAGTGTCCAAACTAAGTTCAGACAAAAATTTAAAAAAAAATGTGTCCTAACTGAAAAGAGACAAATTTTTCTAAAGAAAGTTGTGTCTAGATGAAAGTGTCCAAACTAAGTTCAGGCAAAACTTTAATAAAATGTGTCCTAACTAAAAAGAGACACATTTTTCTGAAGAAAGTTTTGTCTAGATGAAAAATTCTCTAGAAAATTGTGTTTAGATAAAAATTTATGGACACATTTGTGTATAGTCAAAAACTTCTCCACAGAAAATTGTGTCTAAGCTACCAAGACATAAAAATTTCTATACAAAATAGACTACATATTCTAAAAAAATAATGTGTAAAAGTTAAAATTGTTTTTTTAATTATAACAAAAAAATTGTGTTTTATTAATTACAGCGAAATTTACTATGCCCTAATGAGCAAAGTTCTCTATAAAAAATTTTGTCTTAGCTAACGAAAGAAACATTTTTCTACAGAAAGACACATTTTTCTAAAGAAAACTGTGTCTTAGCTGACGATGAACAAAGTTTTCTGTAAAAAAAACTGTTTCTAGACTAACGTTCGACAAATTTTTTTATTGAAATTTGAGTCTTAAAATACTGCATAAAATTTGGTATAGAAAATTATGTGTAAGCTAACGATAGACAACATTTTCTATAGAAAACTGTGTCCAGACTTACGATATTAGCAATTGTCTAATAAATTGCGTATAAACTAACAGTAGACAATATTTTCAATAATTAATAAAAACTGGCCCACAATGCTTCTATAGAAGAGTCAGTCTGGCTCACAATGTCAAAAAAAAAACGTCTTTCATATATTTGTATCGAAAATAAAAACTTTAAATAGTTGATGTGTTCAGTGTAAATACCCGAAAGAATTTTGCTTTTCGTTTTTTGTGAGCGTATGAACAAAAATTTATATACAAAATTGTGTCTTAGCCGAAGATAAACAAAGTATTATGTAAAAAGCTGAGTCTAAATTGACGTTGCATCGAAAGTTTGTACAACGTGCTTGTACAAAACTTTTTTTTATTTTGTGTCCTAAGGGGTCTGTACACGGTCAAAACGCTTGTCATGCTGGCGAATTCCCTAGGGATGTGCCATAAATATCGATATATCAAAATATTGATATTTAAAAAAATTTAAATCGATATATATCGCCGATATTAAAAGTACCCATATATCGATACATCGATATTTATCTACGGCTATCGAATTCGATATTTTTAAGATCTCTATATGTAATAAAATTCATAATTTTAACCGTTGGTCAACTGCTTACAATACTGTTGTTTTTTAAGAATTGCATCGTATGTTTTTTTAACTCATATTAAGAAAATAACGGCGCTTTTCCATTGTACATTTTCATAGATTACACACAGGGTTGCCAGATAAAATTGTGAAAAAATCGTCAATTTCCTGAGAAAAATAAAAAAATCGTCTTTTTCTGTTTAAAAAATCGTCAAAAAAATCGGACAATTTAAATTTAGATTTTAAACAAAGTTTGTTCGATTTTTATTTAAAACCAAGCAAACAAAAACATATTATATACCTACATATATTCCCGTATGTTTATGAAATTGTTTGTTAAATTTAACAAACGCTTGTTAAGGAAAATTTTCATAAAAAATCAGTTTTGTAAACCTTTAATTACTATATTATAATAATCTAAGATTTTTTTCAAAGTCTTAAGAATAAAAGATACTTTGTATACCGTTCACCACATACATATATATACAAGTTATTTTTTATATAAGTTTGTCATTCCTTTCGTAATTGCTACAATATTAATATTAGGCCCTATAAAGTATATATATTCTGAGTCCTTATGAATAGCAAAGTTGGTTTAACGATGTCAATCTAACCATCTGTTTGTTGAATTGGGATTTCCGAAGACTCGTATATAAACATTGCTATACATTTATATTAGATACATATATTACAGAATAGTGAGCTATTATATTTCAACCAGATCGGTCTACAAATGCCTAAGATATGAACAAAAAAACCACGACTGCCTGTAATTTGTACCCATAAATCTCTCATTTTGCCCTGCAAACCTTAACTTCTTTATATCTTCGTTAAATTTATTATTATTTTTTCTTTTTTACCTGAAATATTCTTTCTTCGCGAAATTATAGTTTTGGCACGATGGCACCCATATAAGCTAGGATAATAAAATTTGGCTTAAAAATGTTTTATATATATAGAGTATTAAATGTTAAAAATGAGCCAATTCAGTCCATAACTTCACCTGCTCCCCACACGAGTGAACTCTCAATCTCAAAATCAAGATTTGGGTACGAATTTTTGCTAAAATTGACTTGACTCAAAATTTTGCTTTTGCCCATAAAATTTTTTATTGAAAGGAGCAACAATTTCTAGGATAATTTTATTTACAATAGGAATGAATATTAAAATTTGGGCTTTCTTATTCAAAAAAATGTTTTTTTTCTGTGCTGCCTAATAACAAACATCAAAAGATTTAAAATTGTCTCATTTTGAAGACTGAATAAAATCGTCACTTTTTAGAAGAAAATCAGCAAATCCGCACTTTGCTAATTTCGGAACCAAAAATCGTCATATTTGGCAGCCCTGATTCCAGCATAGCCTTCAATAACATATATTCTACAGATGTCGAGCGCCTCTTGACTGAGAAAAGGAGTGTTCGAAGAGAGTGTCAATTGCACAAATCCCCCCCCCAACTTAAGACTTTATTAAAAGAGTGCACAAAAAGGCTGAGAAAGTTACTGCAGTCTCAGAAAAGGGCTTCCGTGGAAAAATATCTTAAGGAACTTGATGCAACTCCACAATCAGACTACTCATTATGGCGTGCAGCTTGAAGTCTCAATAGACCAGTTATCTCTAGGCCACCACTGAGAAACTTGAATGGAAGTTAGGCAAGAAATTATATTGAAAAAGGAAATCTGTTTGTTAGTCATCTGAAAAATGTATTTACCCTTAATATATCTAACGATATAGCAGTCGAGTTACCGCCTGTGAATTTTAGAGCAGATATTCCCCTAAAATGCGAGTTTAGGGAAATCCAAAAGGCTATTTGTCATTTAAACACCAATAAGGCACCCGATATTGATAAGATCAGTAATAAAATGCTTTTGGAGCTACCAAGTATAGCAAAGAAAACTATTCTAATTATTTTTTTCATTAAAAGATTTTATTAATTGTGCTTAATTCCCTTTTTTTATAATTGATAAAAATACTGATTGTAGTTGTAAGTAGGTAAAGAAAAAACAAATTAAAAACAGAAACAAATTGCTTTTTTTGTTTTCGCAAGAAATCAAAATAAAAACAATTTGCCAGTTCAGTTTTTTATGCACGTGCACTTGCAAAAATCTTTTAATGAAAAAAAAAATTATGTATTCCCAAAAACAACATTTTTGATAGTTAATTTTTATTCTTATTATTTTTAATGCTATTTTACGCCTTCAATACTACCCTCAGGAATGGAAGGTTTCCTTAGTAATCATGATACCAAAGCCAGGAAGGGATCACACAAAAGTTGAGTGATACAGGCCTATTAGCTTATTATCCAAAATCTCAAAGCTATTTGAGAAACTACTAGTGGCAAAATTAACGCCGATTTTAAATGAAAATAGATGTATTCCTAATCATCAATTTGGGTTTAGAAGAAAGCACAGCACAATTGAACAAACTCATCGAATAGTAAATGTCATAAGAAAAGCCTTTGAAGAAAAAAAATATTGCTCAGCACTCTTCATCGATGTGTCTCAAGCTTTTGATAAAGTCTGGCATGAAGGTTTACTACTGAAATTGCAGCAAAACTTACCAGCAAATATACACAAGCTGTTAGAAAGCTACTTAGTCAGTCGTCAATTTATTATTAAAGAAGACGATTTTCTAAGTTCTCCACAGCCAAATAACGCTGGAGTCCCACAAGGCAGCATCCTGGGCCCTCTATTATACTTAATTTATACTTCGGACATGCCAGCGAACAGCTACACCCAAACCTCAACGAAAACTGTCAAGAAGCATCTCGTTACTTACAGGCTCATATATTTGAACTGGAAAGGTGGTTAAAACAAATGGAGGATAATGATCAATGAGTAAAAATACGCACATAAACCATTCACAGTGCGTCGGGAAACATGCCCCCTATTAAAATCAAAAATCAAATAATACCTCAACACTCGCATGTAAAATACCTCGGCATACATCGAGATCGCCGTTTAACAGGGAACCAGTGTTGCCAGAAGATTTTTTTTAAAATAACTACGCATACTAAAAAAAATCCCTACGCGCTTTAGTCATACAAATTGAAGAAAAAACAGCAGTTATCATAAACTTATTTTATTCGCATATGTACAGTTAAGCTTTAATAACATAGGCCTCTGTTACGGTTCACAACTCAACTTAGTTGAGTTGTAATTTCTTAATTTTTGTACTATGGCTTACAACCAGTGCTGCCACGACTTAAACCATTTTTACAACCAACATTTTTGAAAAAGTTACCAAATGTGAAAAAATATAACCAAATTAGAAAAGCCTTTTTTTGATTGATCAAAACATTAAAATTTATTTTAAGTTGCATAGTAAAACAAATGTTATTTGCACTTAATAGAAAAATATTAATTACGAATTAAGAAAACAAAACAAGAAATGTGTTTTTCTTATGCATATTAAAAAAAATAACGAAAAATTTATAGGTATTAAAAGTTTTTACATATTTGAGACCTTTTTCATAAAATATAAACAAAATTCAGCATATTGAAAGATAATATATTGAATTTTTTGGAATATGACCTTTACAATAAACGAAATTTGTACTTCACAGTTATAAATAACAAAAAATGTAAAAATTAAAGTGTTTTCCGCTTTTAAACTGTCAGTGGCAGGGTTGTGGAATGTGGTGATTTTAAAATTCTTTTGGCTATGATATGGCGATGGTTTTGGCGAAGTTGGAAACTGTTGGCGATATGCGAAATGCTTTTTATGTGAATATTTTGCAATTTACATATATCTAAAATATTATTTGAATTGGTATGGCTGATTTCTCTTGTTTGTAAGTTGTATTTTAAAAGTATAATTGTTATTATTACTGTTTTAAAATTGTTCTATTTAAAATATTTTGTGAATCATTGTCAAATTCGTATTTCAGAACGTAAATTCAATGGGGAAAATGTATATGGACAGTCTAAGGTTTTTTTTTGTTATAAATTAAAAATATTGCCAAAACATTATCTAAAAAACATAAAATAAATATACATATCTAGAGGTTATAATAAGTAAAATTTTTAATTTATTAAATTCACGCAATTTTCTTACAGTAAATTTCATAAGTTCTAAAGTTGAAGATTATATCAATTTATTCTAAAAATAAATAAAATTCCTATATGTATTTCAATTTATTAAAATATTCTAATGGAAATAATTAAAATTTAGAACATTTTACTTATATTCAAGTTTTTAGAAACCCTAAAACTTCTTGTTTGTAATTTTTCAGTCCGCGTGATATATGCACTTTCTACTTTAAGTACCACTTATCTTTACTACTCTTAAGATCAGGAAAACTACGCTCATTAAAAAAAATTAATTGAAAATCTCCATCAATAAAACTTCATTTGATTTAAATTTCAGAAAATGACAGTTTATAATATTTAATCACATTCGGCAATTTTTTTCTTAACAAAAATCCTTAAAAAAATATCTTGTAGCTGATTTGAAAGGTATTTTTTGCTTACGATAAAGTATAAAAAACTTCCGTTCATTTGAATAAAGTAATGAGAAAATCGTAGTGCAAAGTACACATTGTTCGAAGTCGCAAATAATTTCCTTCGAATTGACTCCCCATGGAAATAAAAAGGTTAAAAATTTATAAAATCTAAATTTAAAGTGTGTCAAGAAAAACATTTCTTACGTATTTTATATTTTAGAAAAAAAAGTAACCAAAATGAAAAAAATATTCACATCTCCACATTGAGAAAAAAATAACCACTTTTGGTTAGAAATAACCAAGAATGGCAGCTCTGTTTACAACTTTGCTATATTGCGGCGAACAAAAACATCAAAAAATTACAACTCATCACAACCAGTTGTTTTAATTACAACTCAACTGAATTGAGTTGTAAACCGTAATAGGGGCCAAAAATAAGTAAAAACAAATAAAAAAAAATTGTATGTGGACACTTCCAGCGAAAAGTCAGACTAATTTTTGTAACGTAACGCCAGCAAGTAGTTAAAACTGTTAATCAAAACATTGTTTATGTATAATTTACTTTTTTATATTTTTGGGACAACAATTGAACAACATGGGCCTTAAATACAAGCTTATTTTCTGGCTGGCGTTACGTTACAAAAAGTAATGGTACTTCGCTGGAAATGCCCAAGTGCTTTTAATTAAATTCAATGAAAAAGACAAGAGGTTGTTAAAAAATAAATATGTTCGTATAGTTTTGAACTAAATCTTTAAATTATAATTTTAACACAGAAAAAATTATTAAATTTCTCCTATCACCTAATTTGTTCGAAATTCATAATATCAAGCAAACAATTTGTTGATTTTGCACCTATTACCAAAATGATTATATTGATTACTAAAAATTTTAAAACTTTGAAAAAATATTTTCAATAACTGATATTTTTAATTTAAATTAAAAAAGTGATCAAAAAACTTTGAAATTTTTAACAATGTGTTAATTGATTTAAATAAATATTGACAATTCCCAACAATAATTCTTCATGTTTAAATTATTTTATTTTAAACGAAAAAAGTCAATTAAGATTTTTTGTTATTTAATTAAAATTTTAATTGAAAATTTATTTCAATGTTAATTAAATCAAAATTAAATTTTTAATTTTTTTCAGCTAAAAAAATTATTGATTCAATTATCACATAAATTAAATTAAAATACTTTTTAAACCATTTTTTTAATTGTTACAAAAGCAACAGGTTATTTTATAAATGATTGATGTATATTTTTTGAACAGAATTTTCTGAATTGACTATTAGTGCATACGAAATTAATGCAGCCTCTTCCACTATTTTGTTGAAATTATCTTATAATACAAATTAAACTTAAAGTTGTTTCGCTCTTTGGAGGTCTCTCTTTGTCGGCATTTGCATTTGGCAAATCAAATAGAATCCGCGCCAGTTTCGATAAATTTGGATCCTAAATTATTCAAAAATGAATAGAATGGAAAATAACAAAAATGTTTTTTTTTTCTGAACATCAAAAGATTTAGAATTGACTTATTTTGAAGACTGAATAAAATCGTCACTTTTTAGAAAAAAATCAGCTAATCGTCACTTTGCTAACTTCGGAACCAAAAATCGTCAAAACGACGATAAATCGTCAATTCTGGCAGCCCTGATTACACAGTTCAGTTTTGTCTCAGGCTTTTAAGAGATGACAACAAAAAAATAAGCACGGAAAAAATATTCTGGAAAGGGCTCCTAGAATTATGCAAAGAATGGCCTTAATTATGGCGTTTTAGCAGCAATAGCCTCATGAAAGTTGGAATGTTAATAATAAAAAAAATATTTGGGTTTTTTTATTTATTGGAGCATGTTCTTAAATATTAAAAAAAAAAAAAAAGCACAGTTTACTTGTATAGTATGTGTCACAAGTTTCGTTTACCGGCATTATATAATCCCAATTAATTTATTTTTATATAGATTTCATATGGCGAATAACTAAAAATTGTTTTGTATTCTTTACTTTTTTTAACTGCCGGTCCCCCGATTTCAAACGAAAACTTCGTTAGCATAACTTACCTTAAAAACTAAATTTTTAAATTGGTTTTAAATAAAAGTTAAGCGAATGAAAGTTTCGTTAGAAATCGAGGGACAGGCAGTAAATTTTAAATTAAAAGAAACAATAAAAAGTTAGAATGGAATTACATCTAATATGTTTGTACATATGTAAATATGTATTGACATAGGTATATTAAGTTTTTAAATTTGGTAATAATTTCAGCTTAATATGTTCGGTACGTCGATATATCGATATTTTTAATAAATAATTATCGATACTCTTGAAAAATAGCGATACGTTATATATCGATATATTTTTCCAATTTGCCCATCCCTAACACATACATGATGAGAAATGCTTGAAAACAAAATGTGTAGAAAAACCCAAGTCCAGACTTACGATATAAATTTTTTTATGAATTGTGTCTAAACTAATTGTAGACAAAATTTTATATAGACAATTGAATTGTGTCCTTACTAGGAACACGCCTATCCCCCCAAAGAATTAATTTCAGTGTATTTATCAAGAATAAAAATTAATCATTTCTTATCTACAGAGCACCCTGCATCACCTCAGTGATTGTACTCTCAAACTTTCCGGTCACAATGATGGCCAGGTCGTCCGCATAGCCAATGGCCCGCAGGCCATATCCCTCGAGCTTGACGAGAAAACCAATTACAAGGCACCATAGCAAAGAGTGGACAACCCTTGACAGCACTGATGCTAACACTAGCGTCATCCCAAGAGGCGGTAATTCTCCTCTCCCTAAACACGGCCCCAATCCAATTGATCGTGCACTCATCTATCTGGCTTGACCGACTATACTTTCTTACTTATTTTGTAATTTAATATTAAACTTCCAATCAGTTTTTAATTTTTAACAGTTATAATAAAAATAATAACAAGGACCTTGTTAGCATCATAAAAGTAAGTTAGAAAAGAAGAGTTAAGATTGATCGTCGTACAGCGGGTAATTTCACAAGAATGCGGTCAAATTTTTAAAACTTTTGACTGGATCGGTATTGTTTTATGCGTATGTGAATTTCAGTGTAAAAGTTAAATATGTATTTCATATATATGTTTTTTCATTTTTTTCTGTTATATTTTGACAACTGATTTTATTGGATAAAGTAGTCTAAAATTGGACTGATCGAATGGATCATGTAAATCATAGCAGCGGCGAACAAATGCCGGAAATCATATATAAACTTTTTACAACTCAACTCTAGTTCAGATGAAATTTTGCAGTTTTTGTCTTAAAGTTTATAACTCTGTTAAAATGCGGTTACCAAAAACATCTAACAATTACAACTCATCGCTAGCAGTTGTTTTAATTTCAACTCAACTGAGTTGATTAATGGCTATTTTCTCAATGTATCGAAAAACTTCCTCTTGCTAATTGGCGCATTAAATATATAAGACCTTTAAACTGTCCGATAACGATTTTGGTTTTCTCAATATACCGACAAATAAACATTGTTTTCAGTTGGCAATACCTCTCAAAATACATGTAAAAGTCGAAAAGAGTCAGCTGATTGGATTTATCTGTACGTCAAATAAATGGCAAATAAATATTTGAAATTTGAATGCTGCTTAACTTCGCGACAGAAAAGCAGTAAATGAGGCACTGAGAAAACGAAACTACTGTAAAGTACAGGTTGTCGATGGGAAAAAAAAAATTGTAAACGCCTAAAGGAAAACGGCCGTAAAACAAAAAAAGTTAATTCCAACAATATTTCTGTCATGTATTAGCATTTAAAGTTATAAAGCTAAAAAAAACTCCCCGTATAATTAACGAATGTAACGAATATCGATACCGATATATTGGCGATACTTCACGTTTGCCGATATATCGGTATCGGCTATATTTTACTGTCGATACGCCGATACTTTTTTTACAGTTTTTTTTTTTTGAAAAAAAAATTTAATTTTCAATCCTTTTTTTTGCGGTCTTGCTGTGTAACTTGTCAATACAATTTTACACTACGACTTTTTGGACTGATGCAAAGATTTGGGGCCTCGGTGTCATTTTTGCAAAAACTGACAGGCTCATATCTTGCAAACCGTTCGGAATTTTGATTTACTCTCTAAGCAAAGTTGTAGCTCTTGTCATAAAGAACATATAAAATCAAAAAAAACTTCATCTGCAAGATCAAAATCGCAAAACTCTTTGCAAAATTCGATTTTTTTTAGTTTTTTCAAAATGCAAGGAAATAATCACCTACAAAAATGTACCTAAGATCTCAATAAACAACTTTCTAGAACATATGAACTTCCTAGAAACACCGTTTAGGTAGCGCTTAGGTGGCCGCAAAAGTGAAAAATTTCCGGAAATATTTTCAATTTCATTTGTTTTTTCTTTACTTCACACAGCGCAACACAAAAAATATAACCATATACGGACACCACTACGTGATAAAAGACCAAAATAAGGCCCGTGTCTCCCAGTTTTGCCAAAAGTCATGCACTTTTTTTATGGACCGCCAACAGTTTGCGATTTACGTAGCTCTGAATTAAAGATTTGAGTGTTTAGAGAATGATGAAATCTATTGTTAATCTACAATTCTCTAACTTCGATACAAAGCTAGAAAATTTCAAAGACTAGATCAGAGCTAATCACAAAGGGAGGAAGTTAAAAATGTGTGTGTAGTGTTGTGTGTATATGGGTGCACTGAAAGAAATTTGTAGATACATATGAAAAAACAATTTTTTTTTTTAATTTCTGATTGTATACAAGGCATTTAGCTTTATTCAAAATTTTAGATGAAGATTAAAACTTTTTCTCTACTCTATTTTCCACATTTAATTTAGCACATACAAAAGGAGAAAAATATTCAAAGTGTACTTAAAATATTTGAAATTCTGAAAAAGAGAGATAAATAAAAGTACTCAGTTGAGATATTAACTATGTGTTTTTTAATCTTAAAAGTGAGTTTCGGTAACATTCGTGTTGTGTGTGTGAAAATCCCAAAAAGTGCTCGGCCCCTGGGGGCATAGCGTGATGATCGTTGGACCAGACCGACAAACCGTCTTATTGAGCTACTCAACATGACTCTACATTCCGAAAGTGTTAATGACACGGTCATCCCTACACCTAGTAAAAGATCTGATAAGTCTAAAAGAACTGACCTTTTGAGAGCTTGTCCACATCTTTGCAGAAAATTTGGAGAAGGATGATCCTCTGTCGATCGTACGCTGTGACTCAGCTAAAGAAGAAGTATAGATATATCTTAAATCTTTTAATTTTTCTAGAGATGCAGATCCGTTTGTTAACTGGCGTTATTAAATATTATACTCAAAATTTAAGACCATGGCGCATAAATACTTAATGCTAGTAACACAACTGGGACGAACGACCAATTTTTGGCCGCGAATATTCGTCGCCAAAAATAAAACATATTAGTATATATGAAAATATACACAATAATAGCGACCGCCGAAATTCGGCAAGCGGCGGCTTTGCAATAGATTTATTTCTATTTCATATGCCGGCGAACGACGAGCAAATCAGTATCAGGTGACCATGTTTGGTTTTAGTTTATAAGTACATATGTATTTTAGTAAATAAAGTTTCTGTTACTTAACTAATTTGGTTTTTTATTGTATAACATTTAAAATAAATATACATAGTATTTTGCTATATAAATAGTTTTAAGTTGTGTTTTTGATTATGTTTTTATGTTTAAGTATAATTGTTTTTAATATGGTCACACTATTTCCCTCTCTCTCTCTCTCTCTCTCTTTGCAAACAGCAATCAACTTTCTCAATTATAAAAGCTGCTAGTTATTCGCCGTTATTGTGATTCATACGACGAATTTACTCAGCGAATTTTTACTGAAAAATTCGTCGAGTTGGGCGAAATTCGTCGTTCGTCCCAGCTGTTTTCCTAGCATAAGTTGTCAAATGAGTTCAGTCACATCTGAGAGACGATTTTTTACTGCAGGTTTGTTTCAAACGGAGTTGCGGAATTATCTCCGCTAAAGGTGTTTTTTTTTTAAATTTGATTAATATTTATTTTGAATATTAATAATCTCTTAAATACACTGTTATTTTGTTTAACAAATAAATTGATTTTACCATTAATTTAAATTCCTTTCGTTATTTTTAGAATCTTATTAAAATCAATTTTAATATTAATAATCTCTGATACTGTAATTTTGTATAAAAAAGAAATTACTCTACTTGATTTTTGTTAATTTGACCTTGAATTTTAATTTAGTATTTGTATCGGTATCGGCGATATTTCTTTTTGAGTATCGGTATCGTATCGGCAAAAAGGCGTATCGTTACATCCCTAGTCTAAACTAACTATATGTATATAAACTTTTGCCTAAACTTATGGTCAAGATCTAATCTGTAAGAACCTGTGTCTGTACTAAAATCGGAGTCAACTTTCAGCGAGTTTATTACTAGCGGTTTTCACCCTTTGTATTAAGTGTACAACTCTGTTATATTTAATACGATTTTATAGTGTCTTTTCGTATGCATTGTAAATTAATGAATTTTCTGAGTGAGAGAAAGAGACAGATAAAGTTTCTTAAACTGTTTTATTCTTGTAAATTCACACACTTGTTTTCTTCTGCTTTTTGTGGGATTTTTCAACCACAGCGTAGTATATTTTAGTCTAATACATTTTGTTGTTGCAGTGTTGTAAATGTTAGTATTTTAACTAAAATTAAAAGATTAACAAGGTCTACAAGGGACTTACTATCAAGGGTGAATTCCGCTACCATTTTCTTTTTCTTCTGGAGTATTAAAAAAAACCTTTTTTGTTTTGTTTATTAAAATGTTTATTTTTATATTTTTGTTTTTATTTAATATTTATTTTTTTTCTCCATTCATATTTGAATTTCACTGTACATGTGGTTTTTTTTTAATATTGACGTCTTAAATTCTACTTCCAACTTTTTATTATTATCATTTTTTTATTTATTTTTCATTTATAAATTTGTTTTTTAAACATGAAAAAAGCTTAAAAACTATGGCAGATTTTAATAATATTTTTAAAGTTAAATTTTTTCTTTTAATGTTTAATTTTCTCTTTTAATTATTAAATATTTTTAATTTTTAATAAGAAAAAAAAATGTGGTTTAAGAAGACTGACTGACATTTGTCTTAAAATATGCCTTTATATTTTATAAATGTATATGAAACTTAATTTATTAATACAATATATATTCTTTATCTTTTTATTTTTATATAAAATAATACAAATTTTAGTATAAAGTAATTAAAAACTAAATAAATTTAATTTTAATGTTCTTAATACTATAAATGCTTTAACTGGTATGAATTGCATGGCCGCTTTCTAGCTCATTATTTTTTTCTTTTCTCTAAGTGTAACCAACTATTTACAAATTTTTTTTTACGGCGGCTTTGGTTTGAAATGTGTCAAATGAAGGATTAATGGTGCCTTATGTTATTGAATATGAGTCCTTATATTTTTAAATATTTATAATTTATATTTATTATTTTAAGTTTTTTTTTTTATTTATTATTTTATTTATTAGTTTTTAGGTTAATGTCTATACTAAAGTCACACAAAATTTTCAAAAGAAAATTTTGTCGAAAAAGTTGTATCTAGACCAAAGTTCAGCAAAATTTCTATAAAAAATTGTGTCTTGGCTCAATTCACATTAAATTTGTCATAGAAAATTGAGTCTAGACTAATATCCGACTAAATTTTCTGTAGAAGACTTCGTCTAACCAAATTCAATCTAAATTTTTCTGTAGAAAAATTTTCGAGAAATATGTTTGTAGAATAAAGTCACCAAAAATTTTCTATAGAAAATAGTATTTAGATTAAATCTAGGAAAAATTGCGTTTGGACTAAATTGACATAAAGTTTCTATAGATAAATGTGTCTTAACCTTCTAAAAAAAAAAATGTGATGGACAAAATTATAATAAAAAATTGCTATCTTAACCAAAGTCGGACAAAAATTTCTAGAGAAAATTATTTCTAGAGCAAAGTCGGACCAATTTTTTTTTTTTTTAAATTGTGTGTAGACCAAAGTCACAAAATTTTGGGAGAAAATTATGTCTGGACTAAAGTCAGTATCAGTTTCCTACAGAAAATTGTATCAAGACTAAAGTCGAACAACACATTTTAAAGAATTTCTACTGTGTCTAACCAAAGTCAAGCTAAATTTTCTATAGAAAATTGTCTTTGTATCAAAGTCAGACAAAATTTTCTATAGAAATTTGTGTCTAGAATAAAGTTGGACAAAATATGTATTTGTGTCTAGACTAAAATAAATTAAAATCTTTACCAAAAATTGTGTCTATACTATCACCAAATTGTTTCTAGGCTAAAGTCGGATAAAATTTTCATTATAAAACTGTGTCTAACCATATTCAAGCAAATTTTTTTATAGAAAATTGTCTTTAAACCAAAGTCTGATAGAATTTTTTATAGAAATTTGTGTCTAGAAAAATATTGGACAAAAGTTGTGCAATAAATTGTGCCTATACCAAAGTCTTACAATTTTTTTATGGAAAACTGTGTCTGACCAAAATCAAACAAAATTTTCTTTAAAAAACAAAGTCAAGCAACTTTTTCTATAGAAATTTGTGTCAAGAAAAAAGTTGGACATAATTTGTATAAAAAAATTGTGTCTAGACTAAAGTCAGTTAAATTTTTCTATAGAAATTTGTGTCTAGAATAAAGCCGATACCAAATTGTGTCTATACTTGAGTCTTAACGGGTCTGTTCCAATGTTGGGATCTGACAATTCTTAAATTGTACCGTCTCAATAGCAAAATTGTACCATATTGACATGTATTGTACTAAAATGTCGCTACAAAATAAAAAGGGATACATAATCAGAATTCATAAAGGGGTCTGTACACGGTAAAAATGCTTGCCATGCAGGCGAATTTACTCGTATACGTGTGCTGGACGTTATATTCGCTGTCATATGTAAATTTTTTGATTTTCCATCCAGCATCGGCGGTGCAACACATGCAAACACATTTTCACTAATACGACCACAGCGCTCGATGATAAATGCTTGACCGTGTACAGAGCCCTTAACACTTCTTCATTTAATAAGCACAAAACAAGTAAGAATGTATAGTCGGTCAAGCCTACACCACAGTATATAAAGAAACATTTTTGAGAGTGTACCCTGTTTGGTACCCACGGGCAATCATGGACCCTCCAGAACATAATTATGTTATGAAATAAAGATTCATGTTAAAGTTTTTTGCGTCAAATATTATTTAGATCTATATCTATATGAGAGTTGTTGGCCCTTAAGAAATTTTAGGAAGGCGGCTTATTAGGGGCCCAATGGTTAATTTTGGACCTACTAGCACAATATTTTGTCCTGACATAGCAGCTATCGTAAAAGTTTTTGTCACCGATTGTTATGTCAATAACAATATTAATAAGGCATAAGTTATGGCAATAAAAGCTATTTTTGGGAGTACTATTGGTATCGTCATATATGGACCGATTCCAGTAAAATTTTGTAAGATGATTTAGATTGCAATAAAAAAATCTGGTCCAAATTTAATCCAAATACCAACATAATAAAATGGTTTATTTCGGAAAGAAGCTTGTATGGAGGCCATGTGAAATTATGGACCGACTCTCGCCATTTTCAGTGGGCTTCGTCATTATAAATTGAAATTATCTTCAAAATTGCGACCTGTACTTTGCGCACAAAGTTACATGGACAGACAACCAGCCAGCAGGACGGAGGGACATCAACTCAAAAAGTTATTATATTTAATATGTAAGTATAATATCATGAACATAAATTAACAATAATGCAATTTTTGTTATTTTTTGTCAGGGCTGGAGATATGTAGTTAGAAATTTTATTATTGAAAAGAAAAGTGAGTTAATCCACCTCAAAGAAATGATAAAACTTCGTGGGTATTTTTTTTAAATTGTACCAAAAAATAATGAAAGTACCAGTGTACCAATTAAGTTTCGATTGTACCAAATTTGGTACAATTGTACCACAAATTCCAGCAGTGGTCTGCACACGGGCAAAATGCTTGCCAGGCAGGAGAATTTGCTCGTGTACGTGTGCTGGACGTTATATTCGCTGTCATATCTAAATTGTTTGATTTTCTATTCAGCATCGTTGGTGTCACATATATTAAAGCCTCTAGTACACGGAATGTAAAAAGCCACATGCGCATGTGGTTCTGACGTAATTTTGACGTCAATGCAAAGCCACAATAAGCATTGCGTGTTGTGTGATGACGTCAAAATTACGTCAGAACCACATGCGCATGTGACTTTTTACATGCCGTGTACTAGAGGCTTAACACATTTTCACTAACACTACCATAGCGCTTGATGAGAAATGCATAGTTCAGACCCCTTTAAGTTAAATGGCCCATTTCACCAATTCTTTTAAAATATCAATTTATGTTTCAAACTCGTTTGTCATGTCAAATAAAAATAAAATTATATGAAAAACTATATTTGATAATGAATTGGTATTTAAATAAATTGCTGAAATTGGCCATAAGTTTTTTTGCGGAAAATTGGCTCTAGACTAAGGTCGAAATACTTTTCGTAAGAAAATTATGTCTTGACTCAAGTAGGACCAAATTTGCTAGAAAAACTTAAGTCAGATAAAATTTTATTTTTTACTTAATTCCAATATTTTTATTTATATTTGAAGTTTAAACAAAAAACTTTTCTTACGATTTTAAAAATATGTTTGTATATTATTTTATATACTAAGAGAACGAAAAGTGTTAAACACGATTCTAAATGTTATTGTTATTTTCGATTTACCACTAAATTTATTATTTATACACTGTAAGAAATTAAAAAAAAAAAATAAGAATGCAGATATTGCGACCTTAATTACTGCTACTTTTTTTATAGAACAGAATATTTAAGTTAAAGAGTCCGTAAACTTTGATCGTTTTTCGGTCTTGTCTTAAATATTATTTATAAATATTTGAAACTTATTTTAATATATATATACTACTATATACTATATATAAGTGTGTTTTAATGTATATTAAGATGTATAATATTTTATATAATTATAATTATTCGTTTATATTGTAATGAGGCAGTACAACTTAAGTAAAAAATATTTTTTGGCTTTTTATCTCTTTTTCATTTTGCTGTTAAGTTTTCTTTTCTCTACATATATAAAATACAATGCAAATTATTCCAAAATACAAACTAAATCTCACTCAATTTATTTATCCAGACTTTGTATGGCTTTACTTAAAGCCGAGCCCAATTGACTAAATGAGGGTCTTTCCTTGGGATTAAAATTCCAACAAGTGGTCTGTAAAAAAAAAACAAACAAAAGAGAAACTATTATATATCAAATTCAACATTTGATTATATTTATTTTCAACATTTACCAATATTTCCTTAAGACTATCGGGTGTGTTTTCAGCATATTGCCATTCTAATTTGCCATTTTGGCTTCGTTGTATCACCTCTTCATTGCTCAATTCTTCGAATGGCATTTTAGTGGCCTGTGTAAATAGTTCCCATACCACTACACCAAAAGCATAGATATCACTTTTTGTGGTGTACTCGTCCTCTTGTATGCATTCCGGGGCCAACCATCTGATGGGCAGTAGAGTGTTACGATGCTTGAAGTATTCACGGCTGTATTTGTCTTTGCTGAGGGCGGGATATGAGACCTTGACAATAAAATCACTGGAAATAATGCAGTTGCGGGTGGCCAAGTCTCTGAAAAATTAAAAAATTTCGAAAAAAAATATTAATAAATCTGTTTTGAGCGTAAATTTTATATTTAAAAATACAATATTTGGTTGTTTTGGTTTATTTGTAGCAGAATTTGTTTAAAATCACGACGAAATTTTTCGAAGAACATTTTTTGCGTTAATTTTAAGACGAACATTTTTTCGTACGAATTTATAAGTGAATATTTTCTAAAAAAAAAAATTCTATATATTTTAATAAAAGTCCAAATTTAAAAGCAAAGAATTTCAATTTCTGCAATAATTTTAGGACGAACTTTTTTCTTTACTAAAGGGGTCAAAATTCTTGTCATCAGAGCTTCCGTTTTTGGTTATTTGTAACCAAAATTGGTAATTTTTTTTCTCAATGTGGAGATGTGAATATTTTTTTAATTTTGGCTCCTTTTTTCTAAAATGTTAAATACGTATGAATATTTTGTTCTTGATATACTTGCAGTTAACGTTCTTGAAAACTTAAACGTTTTTATTTTAAAGGGGGGTGGTTGTAGCGTACATATTTCAATTCGAAGGAAATTATTTACGAACGTAACGGTTTTCTCATTATTTGTTTCAAATGAACGGAAGTTTTTATACTTTATCGAAAACAAAAAACCCCTTTTAAAACAGCTACCAGATATTTTTGTTAAACTTTGTAATAAATTGGCAAATGTGATTTTTATGTAAGAAATGTCCGTGTTCTGAAATTGAAATAAAATGAAGTTTTAATCGATGCAGATTTTTTTTTTAAATGAGCGTAGTTTTTCCTGATCTTAATAGCAGTACTTAAAGTAGAAAGTGCTTAATATTGCTCGGAATCGATTTCAGGACATCACTGAAAAAGTACACAAAATTAGTTTTAGTTTTTCTAAAAAGTATATTTTATTATATTAAAATACACATAGAAATTTTAAAGATTTTTGAAAAATACATTGGTTTATAATCTATAATTTTAGAATTTGTGGAATTTCTTGTAAGAAAATGGCGTCAATTCAGAATCGCCATATCCCCCTGCCACTGACAGTTAAAAAGCAGAAGCTATTTTGTTTTTCCTTTCTGAGGGCTAATTCTGGCAGTCGTGATCAAATACTTTCTCGATTCGATAGTAATTTCATAACTAATTCTTTCAATCGATACTGAACGATCACGACTGCCAGAATTGGCACCCTGTTATTTATAGCTGTGACATATTCAAAAAAAATTTTAAATATTAACTTTTAATATAGAAATTTGACGAGTTTTAGGCCGTGAAACGCAACTGCAACGAAACTGAAACTTCTAGTTATTTTCTACTCCTTTGAGGGACCACACATGACGCGACTATTTTGAGACCGGTTTGAGACTTATTAGAAATCAGTTGCATTGAAAACGGCGTATAGGAAACTCGTGTTTGCGCTTCATCTGTTCTTTGAGAAAGCCGAAATGGTTGTGATCATTTTATTACATTCTGGTACAACTGGGACTTCAGGACGTGTGGAAAACGGTTTCAAACCAATAATTTCAAAAGGGTTTCGTTACAGTTGCGTTTCACTGTTTGTTCTGGGCCTAACTCTTATGGAATAAAAATATTTTTTTATGAAAAAAGCCTCAAATAAATAAAAATTTTAAGTTTCTCGTAATTTTTTAATCACCCCTATCGTGAAAAACAAGTGGAATTTTCCCCTCGAAGGAAAAAATGCAATCGTGAATTTCCCGCGAATAATATTTCGCGCTATCAGTTCTGAGTGAGTGTAAAAAAAGAAGAAATATTAGAAAACATTAAAAAAAAGTTTTTTGTTCAAAAATATACACGTATATTTTAAAGAAAAGTAAAAAAAAAAAAACCAAATAAAATATATTGTATTGGAGTGATTGCAACATTAGCTTATTGCGCTTTTATGCCATAAAAAAATTTCTGCCACCAAGTCTTTGAAAAGCTTCATAACTCCTCAGACAATCGACCTGTTTTTTGCATTTTGTTGAACAATATAGATATAAGTTTGTCCCTCCTTTAACGGAAATTGACCTTAAAATTAATTTTGTAAACTTCAATATTCGAATTATGAGAAGAATTACTTACATAAATTTTTTGTTCCCCAGCAAAAATAAAGTGAGAAATTCAAAGGGAAAAGTGAACAAATTACGAGGGAAAACATTTTTCACGATAAGGGGAACTTTTTCCCGCGAACATTTTTTTTCACGTATGATTCTCCTATGAATTAATTTTTTTCAAGGGAGTTTTTCATGATCGCAAATACGTGCAAAGGGAACAAATTACGAGGGAAAAATTATTCACGATAGGGATGAATATGTACCAAAATTACATTTATTGTTTTTGTTTTCTAAATTTTTAATTAATATTAACCTTTTTAGTGCAAATAACCTTTGTCTTACAATGCAACTTAAAATTAATTTTAATGTTTTTCTCAATTAACACAAGGCATTTCTAATTTGTTAATATTTTTTCACATTTAATAACTTTTCCAAAAATTTTGGTTGTAAAAATTTTATTAGTCATGGCAGCACTGCTTGTCATGCAGGCTTGTCATGTCAGTCGTGTACGTGTGCTGGAAGTAATATTCGCCGTCATATCTAAATTTTTCGATTTTCCATCCAACATCGTCGGTGTCACACATACAAACATGTTTTTACTAATCAAAAAATTTAGATATAACGGCGATTATTACGTCCAGCACACGTCGACGAGTGAATTCGCCTGCATGACAAGCATTTCGACGGTGCACAGACCCTTTAAGGGAAACAGGCATTTTCTATATACATTTTTAAAGTAAACATTGTTTATAGAAAATTTTTAAGGCAAACATTTTTGACATTTTTAAGGAAACATTTTTTAAGTTGAACTGAACTGGCAGGTTACTTTATTCGGCAATTTGTTTTTTAATTTTTTTTTTTTTTCTTTTTACCCACTTACAACTACAATGCGTGTCGGAAAAAAACTAACCAATTGTAGAAAAGATAAACTCACGGTTTATTGTTGTTGCTTTGTAGAAGCTTTGATATTGTTACAAGTACAACTGAGTGTTTAAAATTCTTATTCGCTTTACAGTTTTATTTGTATAATATTTTTAGCTTTTCTAAAGTATTTGGAAAAAGTTTCCTGACGAGCTGGCCTAAGCAACCAGCGAAATGCGCATAGAAACCAGCTTTCCCTCAACAATAAATTTCAGTGTATTTATCAAAAATAAAAATTGGAAATTGAGAACGTCATAGAGAAATCTTATTAGTAATAACTTTTGAATATTTTCTACTTTATTTCTTGTACACGAACTTTAAAGCAAACATTTTTTGAAGCGAACTTTTTCTGTAAAAAATTGTTCGCATTTTCTTTCTAGAAAAAGTGTTGCTTTAGAAATTGGTTCGCCCTAATTTTAAGGCAATTATTTTTAACGAGAAAAAATTTTGCCTTTATTCAATGCTAAGAATTTATATTGAAAATTTTAACTTTAATTCAAGACAAAAATTTTTAAAAACAAATTTGTTTGCACTTTTTTCTAGAGAAACATTTAAGTCCTGTGCCTATGTGCTGTAACTCCCGTGGCGAAAAACTTTTCGATTGAAATGTGAGAAATGAAACAAAAATGCCATAAATTGAGACAAACAGCTCTTTTTCTCACTTAACTGCGTCTGTGACATTTTTAATAAAATAATTGTTACGTAAGAAAAAGTGTGTCTGTAAAATTTTTGTGAGAAAGTTCCCGCTTTGAACTGTCGAAAAACTCACTCGTAAAAACGGATGAGAAACATTTTTAACACTAAAAAATAAATTAAAAATGCAAAATGCAATGAATATTAACACGGAAGAGATAAGTATTATGTTCTTGGCAGATTTTTTCATTGTTTAATTATTTTGCTTTTAACATTTTTTAAAAATATGCGAATGTTTTAAAGTCGCACTTTACATTTTTTAGTATAGCCGACTGTTGTTTTTTTTTATCGCCGTCGTTGAAAATATTTCAACTTTAGTCAAATTTGGTCGCCGTCAACGATATGTTTCACTGGCGTTCTCAACATCTGCAATTTCTAATCGGCTTCGAGTGGAATATTATAACATTTATAACATAACGACGTAATCTCTTTTGATAGTTTTCGACATGAGTTACAGACACACTTTTTTCTTACTTTTCGAGAAACGATGGAATATTTTATTTCACATGTTTTCGATGCGAGAAGTTCTCACCAAAGTTACAGAACATGGATACTGAATTAAAAAACAAAAATTTTCTGTAGAAATTTTTTCGCCCTAATTTTAAGACGATTATTTATTTTTAATGATAAAATTTGTTGCTGTAATTTAAAGCGAACATTATTCATAAAAAAATGTTTGCTTTAATAAGAAACGAACATTTTCCTTAGAAACTTTTCGCCATAATTTTAAGAGAAACATTTTCTTTGAAATCATTTTTATTTTTCTTTAAAGGTGAACCATTTTTATTGAAGAATGTCACTTGAATTTAAGGCAAATATTCTATATAAGAAAACTTTTTTCTTTAATGCAAAGCGAACTTGAGAACTTGAGAGAGACATTTTTTAAACACAATTTTTGTCTTGAGTTAAGATGAAACATGTGGTTATGACTTTTTGTATTCTTAAAAAAGAGAAACAGGAGGCAATTGACGGCACTCAATATTGATCGAAATATCCATTTAGATTGTATTCTAATTGTATAAAAAAATTGTTAAAGAAATATTTTTGCTTCGAATTTACATAGAAAATTTGTTTGCCATAAAGTTTTTAAAGCAGGTTTTTTCGCCTTAATACAAGAAGAAAATTTACTATAGACATCTTGATTTAAGGCGAAAATTTTGTATAGACGACTCCCAATTTAAGGCAAAATTTTTAATTTAAAGCTTATACTCCATCAGAAAAGAGCATTATAAGTTCTTTATAGAAAATTGATCGACCTACTCCTCTGGGTGTTTTGCCCCCTTATTTTTATAGAAAATTGTTTTCCAATTTAAATAAAAACTAATTTTGTAGCACAATTTTCTCACTATTTAATTTCCAAATATTTTTGTAGGATTTTGTTTTTCCTTAAAACATTTTTGTTATAATTTATGGCGAAAATCTTGCTCTAGGCGAAAAATATTTATAAAACTCTTTGTTTTAATTAAAGCTTATTTTTTTGCGTTTAATTCACAACTTTTACTTACTTGTGTATAAATCTTGCTCTATATATGGCGTCCATTCCTCGAGCTATCTGATACGCTACAGCCAACACCTGGCCAGTTTGAAGTGGTGGCGGTGAGGAGGAATTTGTGGATGTATTAACTTTTCCGGCTGTGGCCAATAAAAATTGTTTCAGATCTCCCTGAATTAAAAAAAAAATGCTTGTTAAAAAATATCGTTTCTTTTGAAATGAAATAGCAAACATTTCCACTTACCCAATCGGTATATTCCAAAACCATATAATGAGGATCCTTTTCCCGGCACAAACCAAACAGTCTAACCACTCCCTTGTGGGTTAAAGTGCGAAACATTTCAATTTGTCGACGAAATTCTTGGCAAGCATTTTCATCTTTCACCTTATTCAGGGCCTTAACCATGACCAATTTATATTCATCTGAATTAAGATTGCCTTGGGCATCACCTTCACTACTGCAGGTTTCGTGCTCTTCTTTAATTTCCTCGATGTCATCCATAGATGTTTTTGATCTTCTCTTCTCAACTGTTGTAGAGTTTGTGGCTGCCGAACCGTTGCCGTTATCACTACTACTATTTTTCTCGGTATCGGTATCTTTATCTTCGGCCTGTTTAATCAAGGAGGTCTTAATTTTACCCACAAATACATCACCAAATTCACCACGGCCCACTTGTAACAGTTCACTTATGCCCGATCGAGGAAAACTTAATTGATCATAGACATTCGATTTTTTAGAGGTCTTCGAGTGATTACTGCAGGCTGTATCGTCTGATTTTTGGGCATCATGGGCCCCGGATCCCTTAGGATTGTTGGTGCCATTTGTTTTACGCGATTTTGCACTTTTATTTTCCGATAAGCAGGGTTCATTTTCAGCCAATTTATCACCCTCTCCAGCCTCAGGATTGCCTTCATTTAAACGGGCCTTGCGAGCCTGTCTTCTATAACGGCACCAAATCATCAGACCCACTACTAAAATTATATAAGCAAAGGCCACGGACATGGTTATTAAAACGGCTCGGGTTATGAGGAAACCCTCCTGTTCGCCTTCTCCCAAAGGGAAACCTTCGCCAACTAGAATCAAATAATTATAAAGGTTTTTTAATAATATTTCCTTTTTTTAATTTAAGTTTTTTACCTTTTACTAGAAATCTAACTTCCTCTCTCTTAAGTCCCGCACTATTGCCTATGGTACAACCATATCTGCCCTCATCTTCCACTTGGACATTGTGTATTTCCAATGTTCCATTTTCCAAGAACTTAAATCTTTCACGGTCTGTATTATTCTCGCTTAAATACTCCAAATCCTTATCCCACTGTATTGTGGGTTTAGGATCTCCAGTCGCCTGACAATGCATTATGGCGACTCCAGATTCCACACTTTCAATGGGTCCCTCGGGGGCTACCAGGAAACGTGGTGCGACCACGACATTTATACTAACAGTGGCATTAATTTGTCCTTGGGCATTTAAGGCCACACATGTGTAATTGCCACGCTGTTCGGCAGAAACATTTTTAAATGTTAAAGTGCCATTAATATCCTCCAGAGAGTCGGGTAATTCGTCATTAAAATCCTATAAAGAGAGGAAGGAAAAATTAAATTTAGTAAAGTGAGAAAAAATTCAATTTTTTCGATTCAAATTAAGAGAAACCCAGACAAGTTTTAACTGCAGTGTTGCCACATTAAAGAATTTTAAACAATTAAAAAATTGTTCGAAAAAAAAACATACATATAAGGAAAATATTTATATTCTAATTTGAAACTATTTTAGAAAATGCTCAATTTTAGAAATATATGTTTCAAATTAGTATTGAATATTAAGAGTTTTTAGTGAATTGTTAATAGTTCGAAGCTAATTTCAATAATTATATTTTTATCCGAAAATGAATTGTAATTTTTAACACAATTTCATATTACCCTGGCATTTTCCAGTATTATATTTTTTAAGTCAACCGTTTTTAATAGAAACTGGAGATTTTCATTTTTTTAATTAAAATTTGTTTAAAAATATTAAAATTTCTAATGTTCGAAATACCAAATCTATCAGAAAGAGAGAATATTATTTCATATCATTTTATTCAAAATTATTGTTAAAAAATAAGGCGTTTTAGCGTGTGTTCGAAAATTCGAACATAATTTCGAATATTAAATTTTCACTCACTAACATTTATTTTCAATTGTTTATTTGAAAAATAAGGACTTTTTAATCGTGTTTTGCAGTTTTTTCCAATATGGACTTTCTGAAATCAACTCATTTTTACAAACTTAGAAAAGTATTTGGTTTTGTTTAAAATTTTCATAATAATATAAATTTTATGCACGTTGTTTTTTTTAGAATTTTGTGAAAAAAATTAGTGACATATCAAATAGACTGATTTGCCACTAAGAGCTAAAAATAACACATGTTCAAAAATTCGAACATAGTTTCAAATGTTATATTGTCACTCAAAAGATTTCCTTTTATTTTCTGAATTCTAAACTGTTAGAAATGAATAACCAATTTTTAAGAAATATTAAAACTTTTCTATTTTTGTTTAAACTCTTTAAACTTTCAATACATTACAGATATGCCAGTATTTTTTTTAAAGCATTTTGATAATTTTAAGGCATTTCTTTGGTTAAACAATACAAAATTCAAAGTAATATTAGACTTTTTCCACTATCGCCATAAAAAATATTTTCTCTATTTTTGCGCCATTTACCATTACTTTTTTTTCTTGCAGTAGAAAAAAAAAGTTTTGAAATGACCAGTGGTCATTGACTCTATTTGTTTGAAATAAAATTCCATAGCATACTTTTAAGTACCAGAAATAGTATTAGTATGTTTAACACATAAGTGGAAAATACTCCACTAAGCTCTTTATTTTATTTACTTTTTTTTTAACTTTTTCTTTCATTTTTCTGCTCCAAACGAGTACGAGTATTTTACATAAAATCTTTAAGTACATTGTAGAAATGAAACTAATTTTATTACATTTTTTTTTTTTTTTTTTTTAAATATTTTCAGTTTATTTGCCAAACTACCCTCAAGTAGTTTTCTAAAATAGAAAGACAGACAGTGGTTTAAAGCTTTTCAATAAAGGAGCAAACAATTGAAACATATTTTTAGGTAATTTGAAGGAATGATTTAAAAGAATTTGTATATCTACAGAAGAAGGAACTATATTTACGGCCACTGATGGGATTTGTGGTACAATTGTACCAAATTTGGTACAATGCCCTCTTTCAGACTAGGCAAGTTACTTGCGCAAATCTCTTGCGCAACTCTTGATTTGTAGATGTCAGGGGTAAGGTTGCGGTAAGGGGAAAAAATCAAGTACACACTTTGTTGTACTCGGCAAGTTACTTGCGCAACTAACTTGCCGGATCTGAAAGGGGGCAATCTAAACTAAATTGGTACACTGGTACAATTCATAATTTTTTGGTACAATTAAAAAAAAATACCCACGAAGTTTTATTGTTTCTTTTAAGTGGATTAACTCAATTTCTGTTTTAAAAATGAAATTTTTATTTAAATATCTCCAGCCCTGACCCGTACCTCAAAAAATTGCATTATTGTTAATTTAGGTTCCTGATATTATGGATACTAACATATTAGGTAGCTCCGTACATAAATATATGTACTCGTATCCTTGCAGGAAGACTGGGAACACTTTTGTCGCTGGGTTTGGTGGCCTTTGACAAAAAAAAGAAATTTTACTTCTTTTTTATTTCGTATACCGACGCCACAATATTGGACCTATACCCGATCGACTCCATACCATTTTCTGTGTCGATTTAACGATGTACCTTTGTCCGGCTGGCTGGCTGGTTGTCTGTTCATGTAACCTTGTGCGTAAATAACAGGGCAGAATTTTTAAGGTAATTTTATGAAATTTTGTACATAAATTTATAGTCATAAGGCTATAGCTTACTGAAAATGGCGAGAATGGGTCCTTAATTTCACATGGCCCCCATACAAACTTGTTTCCGGAATAGTGTTTGGTCCTATAAACCATCTTATTACGTTGGTATTTGGATTAAATTTGGGTAAAACGTATTTTATTGCAATCTAAATCATCTTACCAAATTTTATTGGAATCGGTCCATATTTGACTATAGCTCTCATACAAACACGACTGCGGAAAATAGATTTTAATGCCATTCTCCCCTATTACGTAAGTCGTTGTCGACATTAATTTTTATTTGTTGTCGCATCACGTCGACGGGTTCATCACTTCGACGTTAATTTGGTATTTGATTAGAAAGTTGTGTCGACTTCGACAAGTTATCGAAAATCTGACAAAAAAAAATCCCATCTCCAATTTTTTTCTATTATTTTTGTTCTTCATCATTAAAGTTAATTTTTTAACGCTATCTATGCTATTTGCCGACATTTTGTTTTTTTAACCGATTGAGCGATTTCAAATGAATTTTAAGAGTTTGTTTCCTATTTTAAATTTTTCGCGAATTTTTGCCAGCTTCGCGATAAGAGCTATTTTTTACGGTAAGTTTTCTGATTATTTATAGCTTTATCGATTATTAATAAATATAAGACTTTGCTATCATGCCGCTGTTAGCAAATTTTTCCGAATTTCCGCTAATTTTGCAATTTTTACCGAATTTTTGAATTTTTTTATAGTTTAAGGGACTTTTAATTAATTTTATGGCTTGTTTAAAATATTGAAAATTTTCGCGAATTTTCGCTATTTTTGCAAACTTTTCCAAATTTTTACAATTTTGCGTAGTTTTGATGCTTTTTGAGGCAATCGTCTTAAGTTAAAAATTTTCGCGATAAATATACTATTAAAATTTGTGCATTTTTTATTTTAACGTACTTAATAAATATGTTTACATTTCTTTAACTTTCATTTGAGTCGTCGCAAAGTTTCCTGTCGAATAAAACAGAGACGTCGACTTAAAAGCGCCCTAGAAAATATCAAGTGACTGTCGATAGTAATCGGTTATTGTCAATAACGACTCAGAAAATATAATTACTGTTTCGATCCCGTCTACTCATGACGACGTCGACTTGCATAAAAGGGGTGATTACTTCCTTATAAATGGTGGTATTGACCTAATGGCTACATTAACTTTTACGATAGCTACTATGTCATGACAAAATAATGTGCTGGTAGGTCCTTAATGAACCATAGGTCCCATATAAGCCCTCTTCCTAAAATCACTTGATAGCAAACAAATCTCATATCTAAATAATATTCGGAACAAAGCCATTACATGAATCTTAACCTTAGAACAAATTTTTGCTCTGGCGGTACACTCGAAATTTACTGGCAATACTATTTTACTTGTTTTGCTTTTATCGAATAAAAAGGTGTTATGAATTACTATGTTTTTATTTATAGCGAAATTTTGATATAATTTTTGCCAATTTGGTACAAGTTTGACCCTGAGACGGTACAATTTATGTATTGTTAGATCCCAACAGTGATTACGGCTACCTTAAACCAGTGTTGCCACTTTGTGGGTAATTACCCGAATAGGGTTTATTTTTTGCTAACGTGGGTAGTTTATTATAGGATTATAAGAGGTGTAATTTGAAATTATTTGGCTTAAAACAAAAATTGTAAAGATTTGATTTCAGAGAATAAAATGTTGTGAATAAAATATTGCTGATCCAAAGAAATATACAGTCTTCTCAACCAAAGTCACGGTTTAATAAATCATTTAATAAAGATTTGCAAAAGCTTGATAATGAATGGCAGATGGACTCTTAGCAGGGTTAAAGTTTGCCCGACTAAAGTCGCAATTTGACTCTTTTTTTAGCGGTCTGCAACTTTTTGTAAGAATTTTTATTATCACCGACTTTTGCGGCTTTTTTATTGTTAAGTTTCTTAAAAGAAACATTTAATTTGCAGTAAATTATAAATCAAAATTTTAAAGAAATTCACAGATTTTTGTTTATTTGGCAACACTTTTACCACTTTTTTGCAACCTTGTCATGTATAAAATATATTTAAGAAATTTTTTGCAAATTTTCAGTAAAAGAAACGTTTTAGCAAAAAATCGTTTTAAAAAAAAAAATTGCAGTGCTTATTTTACAAAATTATTTTTAACCGCTGAGTCAATGGAAGAAGAAGTTGTCGTAAAACATGGACAGGTACATGCAACTTATTTTATTCTTTAAAGTAAGATTTTTTTTAAAACGAAAAGAAAATATGAAAACGAAAAAGGAAACGGAGCTAGAAATACGTGTACAGAGGCAAGGGAAACCACGGAGTCTGAGACGGATAACGTTAACATTGCTGCAGGTCCTTCCGAGAAACTTAATATTTATCGATAGTATTCGAGAGACTGGTAACTGAATTACATTAAAATAATTTGGTAGCGTTTTTATAAAATAAAACGTTAATTTTATATTTGGTATAATATTATTTACATCGGGTAATTTCTCTTCATCTCAAGTGTAATTTTTATTTTTGCTGGTGGTAACACTGCCTTTAACAGATATTTATCGATAACAGAAAATACGACTAAAGGCCGCTTTAGCTGACCGTTAATGTAACGAAATGCAATGTAACGTACTGTAAGCTCTTTTGTGCATTTATAGCACATGTATGAACGTGTCATCTGTTTTTCAAAAACATAAACAAAAAAGCATTAGTACACACAGTGATGGGAATTAAAAATCTTCAAATGGTGACCGCTTTTCAGTAAAAGTACCAAGTGATTTAAATGGTATAAAAAATGTATTTCTTGTTAGTATAAATGCATAAAAAATTTTGTATTTGTTATTTATATTATAGATATCCAATAAACAAATAGGTATTAAAGCATATGCATCAACATATATGTACATATATTATTACATTAAAAAACGGACTTTTTATTGTTTCTGCATATGCATGCATTTTTTATTTTATACATATAAACATATATTTGTATAAATGATAATATGAATGCATTGTAAGTTATTTTGTCAAAATTCCACAGATATAATTACTGAAAAAAGTACCAAAGAAAAAGAGTGAATTTACCCGCATTTCATTTCAAATACTAGAAGCCCATCACTGTCTACAACTGTTACGTAACCTCGTTACGGTTAAGTGACATTATAGTCAGTTAAGCATTTGCATTGCTTTCCATATAACAGAAACGATCAGCTGTTTACATTACATTTACATTTCTACATTTACTGTTGGCTAAAGCGGCTTTCAGGTACAACTACTTCTACAATTTTGAATCAAGAGCCAGCTGAAAGAGTAAAATCCAATTTCTTTATGCTCATTTGTATGCAACCAATGTGACGTAGTTGCGCACATTTATTGAAGTCTTATTTCACTTTAAACTTCTGTCCCTGCCCTCTCCCATCCAAAACTCATTTACTTTCAAGTTTTTTACTTAAACTACAACAAAAATTTGTTAATATTTTTACAAAATTTCAGTTTACTTACCTTAAGCCATTTAACTTGTGGTGCTGGTGTTCCCTGTGCCTTGCAGTGTACCTTGCCCACTGAACCCAATTCGAGATTCTTCGAAGTAGGCTGTGGCATGAATTTCAATTGTTCAATGACTTGCAGTTCACCCGGCTCCGAAGTGGTGGGACGATAACCTTCCACAACGATTTCACACACATATTGGCCAGCATCACTGGCAATAACACTGGTAAATATTAAAGAGCCGTTTTCTTTGGCTATCGATACACGGGCATCTTCACGTAACATGGGATCCTTATTCGACTCAACCAAACGCTGGGCGTTCGTACTTTCGGCCACGTCAATTTGGCGAAAGATTTTGCCATCTTTGCGCCATCTCAACATGACATCTGCGAATTTGTTGTGTGAGTTTGTATACGAACATAACAATTCGGCAGCATCGTTTTCTTTGACCACCAATTTCTTGGAGGGGCCTTGTGAAATTTTTACATCAGCTGTCGGAAATTTCTTATCATCTCCTCCGCGTTTGCCTCTACATAAAAACATATTTTTCATACTCTCTGGCATGATTAAGTTCTTCTTAAGGCGTGGTAAACAATTGCGTGAGGATTCATAGTTTTTTGTTTTGGGTGGTGACCACTGGAGTACGTAACCCTTGCGACAAATAACTCGTCCTGCAGCATTTGCGGCAATACAACGATAAAGGCCTTCATCGAAATTACTGGGATTGTGTATGATCAGGCGATTTTCTTGTAGTTCGATATTTTTAAAACTGCTTAGTTTTTCACTATTCCTAAACCATTCTATTTCGAGCAAACCATCACCGGAAGAGGCCTCAACATGACATTTTAGTATGACTTCATAGGGGCGATTGCTTATGAGTTGTACCGAAGCGGTTTGAATCCCTGTAATGGATAATAGGAAACAATTATAAAAAATTTTAAAATCAATAATTTTATAGGTTAGGTTAAGAAGCGAAATGCGCCCAAGGGCACACCTCCACTCGGAGACCAATGCGGTCCATTGTGAGTCCCTTCAAAATGGAGGAAGAAGAAAGAGAGAAGTAAAGAAGAAAATAATTGACAGATAGATTTAAGATAATAAGTAGGCAATAGATAGAACAAAACTACCCCTTTAGTCCCCTTATCAGAAATAACCGTCCTATTTCCCTGACGAACCCCAGTAGATCGACTGGATTCCATCCAGCGATACGACCCCGGTTCGTTATGAAATCTATCCCCTCGCCATTTCTGCCTGAGACCCTGCACCATAGGAGAGTGGCACAGTACATGCTCAATCGTCTGTAACTCCACAGCAGCCTTGCATAATCTGTAGAAGTCCGGTATGGTATTGTCCCATTTACTCGTAAAAGCCCTAACAGAACAATGACCCGTCAAGAATCCTATAAGGCTCCTGAGACCACACCTATCCAAGCCTAATAGAACCTTGCTTGCTCCTGAGTCCGATTCGGACCATAATGCCCTAGAAACCCTGCAATCCGTTATTTACCTCCACGACCGGTTAACGGTTTCGCGGAATCTTTTCCGTATTACCTCGTAGTATTGACATAAGAAGGGCTTTAGCCCTTGTCGCTTAGCTCTAAGTCCAGATTCTAACTCCCTCATTACCATCCACCTTGCAGTTTCCGGGTACCCAACACGGCATTACTGTGAATACCTTCTTGAGCTCCCTCAGAGCATTCCTACACCGTTCGACCAGGCACGATTGCAGCTAAATAACTTTTACATCCATAAATACAAATGAGCCGCCTTAAATAGTTTAGATTAGTTTCATATCTGACCCCAGCTCCTACTTAGGATCCATTTTCAGAAATGTTTTTAAGACCTATAACTCTTTGTCCCATATATAATATGTAATTTAAAAAGAACATGTGGCAGCATTACGATAAATGTTGTCAAATTCATATGGTCTGCATTGGTAGTTTAAAGTTTATGCGTTTAAATATGGTTTATATGTTTACTTATTTATAGATATGTTGGTTTAAAAAATTTTTTAAACCAAAAACAGAGTTTAACTTACTCTGATTTATTAGGCCTTAGGCGGTTAATGCTTGTGAATACAGAAATGTCTTAAAGAACATCAAAATGGGTATAAAATGTGTCATACAACTTTAGGACCGTAATTGCTCGTTGATTCCATTTTGAACTTATAACGATCTCATTAGTTTGCATAAATCTTTGGAATTTTTTTGTAAATATGTATAACCAATTTTTGTTGGAATAGCTCCATAATTGCCCTAAGTTCCCAGTTACGTCCCTTTCCCGAAAATCGCTTAGGACTTTACATTTCTAAAAAATATTACTATCGAGACAAAATTTAGCAGACTTAACATTAAAATAATTTTAAAATTTTACAAAGTTTTATTCGCGTAAATCCTATATAAGAACTATTCCCTTAAAAACTCTTAAAACTGCTTAAATCTTTTGAATGTTTTATTATAGGGGAAATTTGTGGTAAAATTCTCTCTAGGAGCGAGTGGTGTTGGCGGAACCTAATAGACATACATATGCCTATAGCACCAGGATATACAAACAAGAATGGCTCAAAATGGAATCACGGTGTTGGATCTGGTATCTTACGAATGACCACAGTGCTCTCAAGGCCGAAATTCAACAGACGGACAGACAGATGGACATGGTTAAATCGACTCAAGGTGCCAGAACATATATACTTTATGGGGTATTAGATGTATAATAAAAAAGTTTCACACGGAATGACAAATTTAGTATACCCTCATTCACCACAATTGGTGTGTACACTTTTGTTTTTTTGTCAACAGTTAAACGATCTTAATTATAAGTATTGAGTCTTGATAAGGGGTTCTGTTTCAAATCAGCATCTAAATGTTGTCAAATAATAAGTGTTGAACAAAGGAAAAGTAGTTTTGATGGATTCTTAAAAAAATACACTGAAACAGATTTGTTTAACCCATTCCGTGTTTTTGTCTAATATATTCGACAATACATTTCACTCTGTTTCTATGCGCTTGAACGATATACAAATTTAAAGTTTCTTATAATATAGAGATTGCATATGTTTCTTTATTTTTGAGCGGAGATGGCCAAGAGGAAATCTAAATTTTTTTTCCGGCTTCAGCACCATAATATTACCTTAAATATAAGTTTCTAGATTTTTAGCTCGCCTTAAATTATTTTTGCCCCGGAAAGGGTTAAGGAAAACTATAAACAAATATAAAAAATATAAACGTGTTTTTAGTTTGGGCTTTAAAAAAATCTAGACGAAATATATTTTTCCTTTATTCTTCACGAGCAGTGAAAATTCTTGTAAGTCCAAAAAAAAACAAGACCGCCTGGCAAGCCTAACTACAATAGTAGTTTGGTTCTTCGCGTATAGAGTTTACAATTGGAATGAACAGGCATAAGAGTTAGCCAGAATGGGATCTTGTTTTAATATCTCTAATGCGGTGTCTGTCGCAATTATTAAAAGTATGTTAAGACTCTTTCTTTAGAAGCCTGAAAACATATAACGTAATTTAGACGCATGGAGACTGGCAAAGCTATTGTGTCCGCTCTTGTCAGTATTAACAGGAAATTAAATTCAACGACCCCTGGCGCAAATGCCATGACAGGGAAAAAGAAGAAACGGTCTTCTACCTCCCATGGGAATGCTTGGCCTGGCTGTTAGGAGAAACTGACACACTATCCAACCTTGATGAGATATCTGGGTCCAGATTAAATGAACTACTGAGATATCTCTACAGGTTGGATCTGATCCTACATTAGAATACATACAAGCCCGCTTCCTAATATCACTAAAATGTAAACCAATCTTATATACGGTGCGTGTGAAACGGTAGAAAATTCACCATAGAGAATTAAAAAATGTCAAAAATGTCTACGCTAATGTCAATATTCATACACTGTTGAGGTGAAATTTTATTCACCTCAACAGTGTCAAAAGTACTGAGTACTGTGCTACCGTTTCACACACACCCATAGATGAATATCTCTAAATAATATTCGGCACGAGGAACTTATATATGAATTTTGTTCTGACGGGTCCATGACTGACTATGAATTCCAAATAACGCACACTCTCGAAAATTTGGTTCTAAATACTGTGGTGTAGGGTATCTTATGGTCGGCCTTGGCCGACTGTACTTTCTTAATTGATTTATATTATTAAAGTGATTTGGGTCATGTTAAAAACTTTTCCAAAAATTTTTTTTTCGGATTTTCATAATTTTTTTTAATATTTTTTATTTTTTTTTTCGAAAATTTTTAAATTTTTCCTTATGGTCGGGCTTGGCCGACTATACTTTCTTACTGGATTTATATTATTAAAGTAATTTTGGTCATCTTAGAAACTTTTCCAAAAAAAAAAAAATCGGATTTTCATAATTTTTTTTCTTTTTTTTTCGAAAATGTTTTAATTTTTCCAAATGTTGTCCCTTTTTAATAACTTTCACTGTAACTGTATTGTTTTTTTTTTTTTTTTTTTTTTTTTTTTTTTTTTTTCAAGATTCGCGTTCAAAACAGAAAAAAATAAGAAAGGAAGAAAAACAAAAACCACTTGAGTTTGAACTTCGAAACAACAGCAGCCAACAGCAACTACAACAAAACAACATGCAGCAAAAGTAGCAAACATGTATTTTTGCAGCCACACAAAATCCTCTCTCTCCTTCCTCCCTCCACTACAATCACATGCTTTAATGTGGCAAGCAAATTCGTTTCGTACAATTGTCTACACTTTTGCATAGAAAATTTGTTTAAGCGTACAATAAATTGCACTTAATGCATTTCCATAACAATCGTAAATGTTGTCATGAATTTTGCAATTTACTGCAGGCTAGAAATTCATTTATTTTCAGTTCTTGTCTTTCTGTATTCATTCTTGCAACAAAAAAACATTCCAAAAACAACAACCAGAAAAACAATTTCAATCCAGAAAATATGTGAAAAAATAAAAAAAAGGAACGATTTTGTATTTATGAATAAATATAAAAAATTTTTTGCAAATATAAATACTAAACAAGTGAAAAGTTCTATACACTGAAAAAAACCTTTGATTAAAAGAAAAACATATACAAAAAATTTCGTAAAATGTAAAAAATATTTTGTAGTTTCGCTTTATGGAATTCTCGCGTTTAATGTTCGGGTTGTGTTAACGAAATTACTTGTTAAATGCTAAGAAAATTTGTTACACTTTTATATATGTCCAATTCACAAACTCTGTCGTATGGATTATCCTTTAAAAAATACGATTTTTTTATTATTAACATTATTCACTAACATGAAATTAAACCAGATTTGGGAGTTTTAATATGAAGTGAAATGGTGGTTGTAGTGGGGAATATAAGAAAAGATAAACTCACGGTTTTATTGTTGGAATTTTGTTTTAACTTTGATTGATATCGTTGCAAGTCAGAAATGTTGAGTGTTTGCAATTCTCATTCCCTCTGTAGTCTTATTTGCTGATACTTTTGGCTTTTTCTAAAATTTTTTGGGAAAACGTTTTTTGATGATCTGGCCTAAGCAACCAGTAAAATGCGCATAGAAACACCTTATCCTCCAACAATAAATTTCAGGGGGCTAATTCTGGCAGTCGAAATCGAATGCATTCTCGATTCGATAGCAATTTTATAACTAATTTTTGCAGTCGATACTGAACGAATCAAAATTATTTTTTCAGTGTTGCAAAGCATTTATTTGAGTTTTTACAACGCTGAAAATAATTTGAATTCGTTCAGTATCGATAGAAAGAAGTAGAAATAAAATTGCTTTCAAATCGAGAAAGTGCTCGAACACGACTGCTAGAATTAGCCCCCAGTATTTTTATCAAAAAAAAAAAAAAAAATAGGACTTAAGCACAACAAACAAAATCACTTAATGAAAAATTATCCATTCCCAAAAACAACTTTAACAGTGAAATGGTAATAAATATAAATTGATAAGCATTTTGAAATTTGTAAAAATAATTTTAAATGAATTAAACATCAATAGGAAGAATTAAATTGGTGGTGTTATTATTACATTCTAAAAAGATTTTTACAAATTCACCAAACAAATTGAACATTTCCAAGCCTGATTTATACAACATTTTTTTAAATGCATACATAAGAATCAATCGTATAATGATACAACAATTTTGTATGAAAATTGTCAACAACAACAATACAATTAAATATTGTATAATTATACGATTATACAACGAATACGACGTTACTACAAGCTTGTGAATTGAACAATAGTACATATAAGTTAAAACCTAACCTAAATAACATAAATATTAAATGAAATTACAATTTCGTAATTTTGTTTTATTTTATATTTTACTAAATTTTTCATTTCATTATACGAATTTCCTAACAAATATTTTCTTTACTTCAATTAAACACACAGAAAAAATTGTCTTTAATCACCAAATTTATAGAATCAAGTAAACAATTTGTTGATTTTGCAGCTATTACCATTATGAATTACTAAAAATTGTAAAAATTTTAAAATTTTGAATATTTTTTTTCAATAAATGATATATTTATTTTTAATTAAAAAAATTATCAAAAATTTTGCCATTTCAAACCATGTGTTAATTTATTTAATTAAATATATATCAATTAAATTTTTTTGTTATTTAATTAATATTTTCATTAAAAATTTATTTCAAAACAACTAAAATGCTAATTAAATCAAAATTATATTTTTAATTTTTTTTTAACTAAAAAATAATAATTTCAATTAGCACGTTAATTAAATTGAAATACTTTTTATCAATAAAAAAAATACTGATAATTTTTTCCATGTATTTTTAACAAAATTTATATCATTAAATTCACAATTTTCCGTGTTTTTTAGTAGAAAGTATTTCTTTCCTATTTTATTTCGTTAAATTTATCAAAGTCTCTGCATAAGAACGAAAATTAAATGTAACAAAATTATTTTATATGGGCGTGTCTAAAAAACAAAGGTGTATATAAAAAACTCCTTAACACCATTCAATCGTCATATGATGGATCTGAGATATCAGTCCGTCACAATGACTTCTGTAGCATCACTTTCATAACGAATATTGCAAAAAAAAAGTTAAAGTTCACATTAGTAAACCAACACATTAAGCCCATTCAATGTTGCTGGGTTTAATGTGTTGGTTAACTAATGTGAGGGGCATATATATTTTTCGTTTACGAAAAAGTAATAATAAAACTTTCTTTGGTTAAGTTTCGCCTTAATTTGTTTCAGTGTTTTTTATAGGGAATCTTAAAACTAACAACATTTCAGTAAATACAAACTTTACATCCGTTCCTTCGTTTCAACCAACGCTGTATTCTGCTCCTCTAAGCCTTCATTGTTCATAAAAAAGCAGAAAATTAACAGCCACAAGAGTTTTGTGGGGAAGTACTACGAGTATAAATGACATGGAGAATTTTTTAATGCATACATATTTAAAATAGACAAAAGTAATTTAAAAAAATATTTAGGAAATATTTGTTGCAAATGTGAGAATATTTTTCAAGTTAAAAGTATTTCAAGTGTTTAAAGCAAACAGTGGAACATATTAAATGCATTTCTTTAGTTAAAGGCGGTTTTAGACGACTTGTATTTAGCATACATGTTGTGTAAAAGCAAAAAAATGCTTCTGTAAATGTCAGCTCAAATTTGCAGTGTACAATTTTTTAATTAGAGCGTGTTTTATTTTGAACTGACAAACCATCTGACATCAGATGTTTTGGAAGTGATTTTCATGTGATTAGAATTTTTTTTTTTTTGAAAGAGAGTGGGGAGATTCCTCCCAACGGAGACGGTACCGCGACCAAGCCAGGTCTATTGTACCCACCCCCCTTTAGGTGGCCAAAAGACCCTCTGCTTCCCAGAGGAACCTTAAGGTCTTTTGCCTATCGCGCTGTGTCTCCTTCTGGCCCATGCCAGCACCGGGCATTCACACAGTAAATGGCCTGTGGTCTCGTCCCCCTCACGACACTGTCTGCATTCCTCGTCCTCTGCCAGGCCCATCCGAAAAAGGTGGTACTTGACCGTGTGGCGACCTGTCAAATGGGCCGCCAAGATTTGTAATTCACTTCCATTGAGACCACTCGTCTCTATTGTATTCCCGGGAGATATCAGTTCCTTTGCCTGACGCATTCCCGGGAGGGATACCCAGTATCTGCTATAATCCCTGAGAGTCCAGTCCTCGAGGAGGGACTGGGTAGTGGCGCAACTTATCCCACAAAAGGGTTCGGGGCCAACAATTTGGGCGTTTCCGCCAGCCCTAGCCAGCTTATCCGCCCTATCGTTTCCCGGGACCCCAAAGTGCCTCGGTATACAACAAAGTGTCACTCTGTTCCTTGCGCCCAGCTCCTGTAGCCTTCCTCGGCATTTCCGCACCAACTTCGAGGACAATTTCCAGGATTATCACAATGCTGTTTCCAAACATTCCCTTGCTAAGAATGTTGATACAGCACACATCAAAAGCGTGGATCTCGGCCTGGAATACACTAGGTAATCTTCCCATGGCTATTGAGATCCGCTCGTTAAATGCAAATACCCCAGCACCCACCCCATGCTCTGATTTGGATCTATCAGTATACCAGTGTAGTCCCTGGTTTCCATCACAGGGATTTCCACTTTCCCAGGCTCCACCGTTAATGAGGATCGTGCTAAACCTGCTATTAAAGCCCATCTCCTTGGTCTTAATGTCCGCCCTTGTGCAGACTAGGATAGACCGGGAGCTAATTTCATCAAACCTGCGTGTCCGTAGACACCATCTGGAAGTCCAGATGTTAAATGGATCCTAAGAAGACTCGATATCGCGGTCCTCTTTATATGGATATGTAATGGCGAAATGCCCAATATAGTCTCAAGTGCCGCCGTTGGACATATGGGCATCAGCCCCGTCATGCACATATGTTCAACAATAAATAAAATCAATTTATTATTATTAACACATATCACAAAAAAAAAAAATTCTCCAAAGTTGTTCACCAATTAAAGCATGAATCAAAAATAAAATCATTTTTAATCAAAAATTTAATCAAGTGAATAAACGTTTAATTGATACTACTAATTTATTTACTGTTGCTAATTTAACTAATTTTATAATTAATATCACAAATTTTTTTTATTGAAATCTTTATTTTTAATTGAAATCAATTCTTATTTTTTTTTAGTGATCCTTTAAAACCCCAAATTTTTAATTAACTAAAATACGATGTAATGTAAATAAAAATATAAATCACTATATAGTTTGATGCTATAAACAAGTTTTGATTATGTCAGATTAAAAAAAAGGAACGTGTGAAAGAAAAAATTATAAACCTTTTGTATTTGTTAATTTAGACAGACATGCGCAATTACATATACATTTTACATCTGGAAAAACCACTGCAAAAAAAAAGTCGTCTACTGTCTTTACTGTCCTGATTAGAGGCGATTTTTCCCCAACTTCGACTGGTAACCCTATTTATAAACAGAAGCCAACTTTTAACAGGGCATTATCAACAGTGTCGATTTATACGGGGCGTAAAGTGCAATGCCTTATGCCATTAGTAAGGCTGCATTTTTTTAAAATAAAACAAGCCACCCTTTTAGAGAGCGAAGCATTTTTAAGAAACGAATACCAAATTGAATTTTTTTAAATAAAATGTCACATTTTTTGTTAAAAAGAAAACACCATAAATGACGCAGCTTCTTAAAAATTTAACAGAAGTCTACTTGCAGATGCCTGTTGGCAGGAGCAGTGTTACCCTTTTTCCTTCATTCCTTCCTCTAGGGAACATCAAGATAATTTCATCCTTTCAGTTATGAAGCAAAAAATTAAAAAAAGCACCTTCACATGTCGGGCCTTTATCGACAGGTGCCCCGTGTTTAAAACACTTTGATAGTGTTTAATCGAATTAAGAAGATATTAATTAGGAAGAGTGTGGTCGTCACCAACCTGAAAACTTTCAATATTTTTATCAGATTTTTGACACTTGACGACACTTTTAAATGCACATTGCATTTTAATATTTCAAATCATATTTTTGTAATCAAATATTTTCTTTCAAAAGCCGCTTTTATTTGCCGAAGTTTTGCCGCCATTCTGTTTATTTTTCGTCATTATTATCTATAGAACTGATAAGAGTTGGATGACATCAAATTGAATATATTTCTTTGATTATAAACATTTTAGTTGTTGGTGGTTTTTTGAAAAGAAGTTTTTTAACAAGTGAAAAAGAAAAATTTTAAAATTGTTGATTTTTAATTTAAGAAAAATATTTGTAAAGTTTTTCTCTTTTTTAGATAAAATTTTTTTTTAATAATTTGATTAGTTTGTTACAAGACCCAATAAGTAGGTCTGCTCGAAACGCCAGTTAATTTTTTGTAGAGTTCGTCGTGCAATTATTTTTGTAGCAACCCAATAAAAAATTTAGCTTCCAACGTAGCAGGTTTGTAAGGGAGAAAAGTAAAAGTTTCGCTTACCATATCGCTTAGGGAAGACATGAATTTTATATGGCGAGTTCCCAATTTGAAGCAATACATTTTTGATACAGAAAGCGCTTTATCAGCGCATATAAAAATTGGTAAATCGTCGACTGATTATTTAATTGTCGTATATGGATTCCGATAGTTTCGAGTAAATTGAGTTTGAAGTTAGAACTCTTATAAAATCCACATACGACGTTTAAATAATAAATTAATTTTTTGGTCGTTTTATATGGAAATTTGTCGTTTTTTTTTTTTTTTTTTTTTTTTTGTTCCTATCCTAATCCCGCAAAGCTCTAGGCTTGTCTGCAGGAAAGAAACCAGAGTCTGTAGCGGGAATCGAACCCGCAACCCCGGTGCTGAGAGACTAGCTAACTACCAACTAGGCTACCGGGGCACCCTGTGGCAGTTACATACGACATTTAATTTGAAAATTGCTTCAGCAAATACCACATATGACAAACTCAACACTCCAAATCTCGAAACGCGTATGAGGTATCGAAAAACTGTTTACGCCAAATGAAAGATCAACTTGGAAGGAATCGATCTTAACTCAAAATCGCAAAAAATCCACATACGACATTTAAATTATCAACCGACGAAATGTAACGATCAGCCTTGCACACTGAATATTTTGTTAGCATTACTCTTTTATAAACTCCCTTACGAACCTGCTTCGTAGTAAGGGAATGTCATGGCTCTTCAAATTTTTTTTTAATTTATTAAGAATTCGTTCATTTAATTTACTGCGTATGTGCGTATTTACTGTGTATGTCTTATTGCGTAGCGCATAAATGTGTACTTGCTTTTTAAAATGTACCATTAGTGCCTCGCAAAATAGGAAAATTTCTTGTTTTTGACATCTTGTCCATTTTTTACACAAACAAATACTTTGGGTTTCGACATCTTTAACGTAATTTACCCAAACAAAATGCGTGTTGTTTTTCCGATTGTTGCATTGTTGTAGTTTTGCGCAGACCTACTAACGGCCAATTTCACCAAGTTCAGTTATAATTAACTTCCAGTTACAACTGTCAAAAACATATTGCTAACTAACTGCCTGGCCCACAATGTCGACAAGAACATTTCTTTCGCATATTTATATTATATAAAAAACTAAAATTTGTTTTTGTTTTCAATATAAATATTAGAAAGAAATGTTCTTGTCGACATCGCGGGCCAGGCAGTAAAAGTGAAGTAATAGTTAGTTTTAACTGAACTTAGTGAAATTTGTCGTTATTGGGTCATGGTTTGTTATAGATTCTTGGTAATTCTTATTTATTAATTTTCCAGTTTTTATATTAAAAATTGTTTAGTATTAAGTTTTTTTCTTTCAAATCTTTTAGTTCATTTTGTTTCAGCTCTTATTACTTGCAGAGTTTAAACTAAAGACAATCAAACTAAATACATTTTAAATTAATAATGAAGTTCAAAAATATGTTGATAATAATGACGATGATGATGGTGATATTGTTTATAAATGGTCTTTCTGTTTGAACGATAAACAAAAACCGACTGCACGTTTCACTCGATAAAGAGGAGAACATTTCGAGTTCGAACAAGAAAATTGATTAGAGTGTTGAAAAGATTCAACAAATTGTTTATGCAGCTTAAACAAAATTTAATGTGTGTGAGGGTTTAAATAAGTGTGAGTACGTGAGCTAAAAGGAGTGTGGCCGGCGAAAGGAGAAAACACAAAGAAGTTTTTAATGCTTTAGCGTTAAGCGGCCCATACACTTGTAATATTTTTGTATGCGTTATACGCAGCGTTGCCAAATTTGCATATTTATCTGCATTCTGCAGTTTTTCCAAACACTGAACAGTTTTGAAGTTTTCTATTAAATCAATAAGTTTTTTTATAAATTGTACAGATTTTGCAGTTTTTGCATTAAAAGTTTTTAATTTCAGTTTTGTTATATAATTTTTTATTTCTAGCCATAATCCTACCTAATTTGCTAAACACATACTCATATAACAGAGGCAAACTTTAAGAGCCAAACAAAAAACACAAACGGCTTGGGAAATACGCACTTTCCCTTAACAAATAAACCACATAAATCTAATTAATAATTTTGCAATAAATTCTAATCAAAAACTTTTGTTCTTTATAATTTTTTATGCTTCGTCGTTTCCTTCATGACTCTGCAAAATGTTCACTTAAATTAATAAATTTCGCACTAGGTAACGCAAAAAGTTTGAAAAATATGCAACATTTCGATTTTCCTACAAAAATGTATTAACCGTTTGTCAAATACCCCAATAAACAACGCAAAAAGATTGTACAAACGTACAATTTTGACATGTTTGCCAAGCCGTTGTAGTAGTTTATTTGGTTTTTACTTTTGAAAGTTTAATTATGTCCCTGCTTACATCTTGTGATTTTTGGTGTTTCTTTTTTAAAGTTGCATTTAAGTTTTCATTGTAAAATTTCTATTACAGCAATTTGTCATGTATATGTTCACTTGACAAATAGCAAATCTGAGCCGGAACTAAAATAAATTTTGATTCAATGAAAAAAAACACAACAAATCGAAAGGCTACATGTACTTGTGTACCCTTCTTAATTCCACTCTCTTTCATCTAGCCATTAAAATAACGATATTCGATAATAATATAATAAAATAGTTAAGTATATTATATATATTTCTTTGGGCTATTTGTATGTGCAGTTTTTTTTACGTTAACATCAGTTTTTTTTTTCTTAAGATGCATTTATTTTCAAAAAAATTATGGCAACGCTGGTTATACGCCATATTATTTCCATTTGGCCCTTTATTATGGAATAAGTGGCACAATGGTTTTAATTTAAATATGGTTTTAATAGGGAATCTATTCTTGATTCTGTTTTTCCCGATTGGAATAATCTTTGCACTTTGTGTTCTGCAATGCTGGCAGAGTTTCATACCGTTCAATACACTCCAAAAGAAATTTTCTTTCGTCAAATTTTTAGGAAATGTTCACTTAAGTTGTTTTTCCACTGTAGTAACAAAATATTTGTGTTTATATTAAAATGTTTATGTACTTGTATTTTACAATTAAAGTATAACCCCGATATTTATAAAAAATATTTGTGATTAATAAAAGTTTTATTAAACAAATTTTCATAGAAAATTCGTTTCAGAAACCTGCTATAAACCTAAAATATTTTTTATGAATAGGGGGATAACTTTATACAATTATTGTAATAAAAAAATTAAAATATTCACAACAAAAAAAATTTGTTTATCCAAACTCAGTTGTTGTTATGTTTTTGCGGAAAAGCAAATTGAACAATGTTGCCAACACATTTCACAGTATATTGTACTTCTTTTCGTTTTGCAATAAAAAGTAAAAGTCATTTGATTGTTGCCAATATATTGTGCCACCTTCAAATATAACATACGCATTGGCGATATAATTGTATAATACGAAAAATTTAACAATTATGTTGTAGGTGTATGGGCTGCTTTAGAGCAATAATAGCAATTTTAGCATTGTTAAACCCCCCACAATAAGGCTGAGGATGTTATGCGTTTGTGCTAATGTGTGTAGCACCTCAAAATATTTGTCTTAGACCCACCTTTAAGCATACCGATCGACACAAATTCACTTTTTAAATCGATTTAACGACGTCCGTCCGTCCGGCTGGCTGTTCATGTAAACCTTGTGTTAAGTAAAGGTCGAAATATTGGAGATAAGTTGATGAAACTTGGTACGCAAGTTCTAATTGTAAGAAGGACCAAGCCCAAAGGTTGAGAATCGGTTCATAATTTTAGATAGTCCTTTTCGGAATATAGTTTTTTTTTTTGCCATACATCATCTTATTAAGCTACAATTTAGATTAAGTTTGGCCAAACTTATTTGATTGCATTCCAAATTTTATTTTAATCGGTCCATATTTTACCATACCAATACCATTCCTGAAAATATTTTTTAATGCTTTAACTTCCTTTTTATTGACGGTATTGATACAAAGTTTGGCGACATGAACTTTCAAGAAAGCTAATATTAGTGTTGGTAGGTGCAGAATTGAAAAAATATCCCATATACCCCCCTTCTATAAATCACTTAACGATAACAAAATCTCATATAGATGAAGATATCGAAATAAAATTCGGCCCAAGGAACTTTTACAAGAATCCTAACCATGTAAAATAGTTTTATTCTGGCGGGTCCATGATTGCCCATGGTCCCAAATAAGGTGCATTCTCGAAAATGTGTCTCTACATACTGTGGTGCTCAGGCTTGTCCGACTTAAATTTCTAACTTGTATTTTTTTTAATATTAAATCCAAGATTCTTTTGTAGGGTTATGAGCCAGCTTGTCTAGGATTCGAAATTGAGAAATCTGCTTGTAAAAAAGCGGTCGATAAGAGTCCTATCTGGTACCACAGAAACTAGTCCGTATTTAAGGTCCTGAACTGGTTATTTGTAAAGTCTCGTTAGGCATCAAGTGGTGGATTTTTTTAGACCTTTATTTTTTTTATTTATTTATTAATAGATATAAATATTTTGTACGTACATATTCAGTTAATTTACAGAAACAATTATTTATCTATATGTGGCATAACATAATTGAGGAGGTCCATAACAAAACGCAATAATTACACCATAACATTTTTTTGGATAAACGACAAAATGTAATTTAAGTTAGTAGCACATAATTTTTTTAAAAAACAATTATTGAGGTATTATTGTCTACAAAAAATAATATTAATCACAAATTAATTATTTTATCTGACAGTTGGTTTTAAAGTTATTTAGATAACAACTTTGGAATTATTGCGTTTTGGTCCGAATCATAGTATTTATTTCATTTTGCTTTGAACTGTATGAAAATATTGCGTTCTGATCTGAACTAGGGCTGGAATTTCTGCTTTTTGCTTTGAATAGATTTGTATTATATCATTTTGATGGGTACATATGGGACTATCAAATGCGCTAGATGCAGATCTTGTTCAATTTTACCTTTGTTTTTGTAAAAATGCTCACGATTGAGTATAATTGAACGCTTATTAAACAGCTCACATTTGTAGTCACTTTTCTCTTTGTGTTTGCAAGGTTTGTTAAAGGTCAAAGCCAACGGATCCTTATCAGCATACCTAGAAAAATCGTTTGTTTTAGATAAAAAAATAAAAAAAAATTTAAAACAATTACTTTTCATGACGGGTTTCTCGTCTTATATTCGTTCTCTGTAGAGGACCACGCTTTCTTTTCCCGACGTTTATACACCCTACTGTTGTTTCAGCCATAAATATGTTCAACTATTTTTTTTATTTGTAAATATTTAAATTTATAAATTACTTTATTCACAATTAACTAGGCTTGTGTCGTTCATGAATGAATTACTTCAATCATTCATTCATTCATTATGTGAATCATTCAGTAATGATTCACATAAATGAAAGATTTTGTCCAATAAATACTACAATTAACTTAACAAAAGCAAAATGTATTAACTAAACAAAAATTCCTTACGTCTTACAGTTATCTAAGAGTTACCACCAGAGCATAATTTATTTATAAAGTTGACTTTTTTAAAATTTCTTGTAGCGATTTGTTGCAAAGATGTGTAATTATTGCATTTTGCTCTGAACCATTATATTTGATATTGAATTGCAGTGTAGTTATTGAGTTTTGCAATGCTTTATAATAAAGGTAATATAGATTTCAATGTGTAAAATAGGATTCAATCAAAAAATCAAAAAACTTGAAAAATGTAATTATTGCGTTTTGTTGTGGACCTCCTCAATTGTTGTGTGCCAGATGAGCCTTTTACTACTATTCTTAATTTAAATTAATGTATCTCATTTTTTAATTATATTCAAAAGTTTATAAGTTTATATAATACAAAAACGAATTATATATCAAATTCGTTCATTAATAACTTCCTTTACTTTAAACTTATCTCAAGATATTTACACAAGGAGTTAAAATTGGTGCCATTTAGTATACGTATAACTTCATTTTCCTCAAGACGAGTTTTACCAAAATATTGCAACCTGTACGTATTATAAATTGGACACACACCGATAAAATGGAATGTAATTTCGGGTTCGTCTAAATTACATTTTGTGCATATACCAATTGTGTTATTACGAAATGCTCTTGCATTTATGTCTAGCAAGCCACCTCTAGCTTTTATTACCAAACTAGTAAATCGAGACGAAAAACCTCTTGTCAACATGGGTGTGAAATTAAAGTCTAATCGAGAATAAAGATCGTGATACTGTGAACCAATTGCATCGGATATATATATTTTTTTAGACCTTTATTTAGAGCAGAGGGATCCTAAAAATGTAAATGATTGTTGCCCGTAACTGAAAGTCGATCTGCTAGCGGATGTCCCATAAAGGATGAAGGGATCATCTTAAGGATATTGCATATATTTGTGTTACATCCTCCGGGGCATAATCAGGTGCAGCCAATACCTGGGATTCGCCAAAAATCCAAAACTGAATTATTACAGGAAACCTTTACGATCTCTTAAGATCGCGGCTGACTAGATATAGCTGGTATAACGGGAGTCAGTAATTCCAAAGGTGCGGCATCAGACTGGCTATTGGTTGAGCCCTCCGCTAGTATACTTCTTAAGGGATATGCTTTCTGTCTTTCAGGAAGATTATTTTTGCGAAATTTTCGCTTTTCCGTTGAAAATATACTTTAAGGGATCACGTGGTGGTTGCGGCTTCCTACCCAAAGTCGCTGAATTTTTTTTCCACTTGTGAGAGTATTTGGCCTGAGGCAGGATTAACCCTAGGTGCTGTTGCTACTCAACAGATGCTGCTAGTATTTCTCCAAAAGCAGCGGAGTTTAGATAGCTCCAGCTCTTTCACAAGGGTCGAGTTTTTAATCCTGCCGGATTATGCACACAAATTCGTACCTGGGTGCGTTAGTTGCGCTCACGCTCGCTCACTTTGTCACCCGGTGGTTAGGAACCACCATGGCGTGGGCTTTCGGGCAGTATTCATGTTAATTTTTTCCACAGCTACTAGATAGAGGATGTCCCTTTTTGCAGTTGTTATTTAACTAAATCTGCTTTACAGTGGAGTAAATGGTCCGAACAATTCTAAATACTAAGTACTAAAAATGCCGCCTGTTTGATGGTGTCCACACTCGGGGTCCGTTAAAAAAAGCTTTATGTCCACTCAGCATTTAAACGGCAATAATAAAATTGCACATTTATATACTTTTTTAGTTACAAGATTTATAAGCGATTCATAGTGATTAATTTTAAAAGTTTCACGATTAAGGGTTGTGAACAACCTCTCCACCGGAGATGCCTAACCACCATTTATTTACAATACTACACATATCACGAGCTCTTTTGCCCGGTTAAGAGTTTAATTTCCATTTTTTACTTTTATCGTTTTAAACTAAAAATACACAGAAAAAATTATTAATTTTCTCCAATCACCAAATTTATACCAAATTCATAATATCAAGCAAACAATTTGTAGATTTTGTACCTATTACCAAAATGATTATATTGATAACTTAAAATTGTGAATATTTTTTTTTCAATAAATGATATTTTTAATTTTAATTAAAAAAAATCATCAAAAAACTTTGCCATTTCAAACAATGTGTTAATTTATTTAATTAAATATTGACAATTCCCAACAACAATTCTACATGTTTAAATTATTTTATTTTAAACTAAAAAAGTCAATTAAGATTTTTCGTTATTTAATTAAAATTTTAATTGAAAATGTATTTAAAAAAAAATGTTTAATTTTCTTTCAACTAAAAAAATAATTGATTCAATTATCACATTAATTAAATTTAAATACTTTTTAAACCATTTTAATAATTGATAAAACACTTTTTTCTGTGTATTTTTAAAGACAAATTTAACTATTTAAATCCAGCAAAATATTTTTAAAATCATTTTAACCATTTTTTCGAATGTGCTTCTATGTTGTATATCAATTTATAAAGCTTTTTACAATAGTCTTATTCCCTCAATATTTCACATACTTTTTTGCTTAAGCCAAACTTTGGTTAACATTGAAGCTATAGATATGTACTTTTACTTAGGAGTGACTAGAAACACTAACAGAATATCTTGTATCTTCAGAAGTTCTTGTAATCCCTTCAATTTCGAACTTCGGTTTTTACGACTGCCGTTCACTGCTTTATTGGAATAGTAAACATTCGTTAAATGATTGTTTATTCAATCGCATACACACGTACAACAGTAACAACAATTGTTTTATTTACATTTTGTAAAAAAAAGTACATAGACAAATAAAAATAAACCCTGGTAATAATTTCCCCTAAAAAAAAAAAAATGTTTAAACTGGAAAAAAGATTAGATAATTTTTACAATTTCTTGAGTTATCTAAATATCAGGTAAACATATTTTTTTTTTTTTTTTTGGAAATCATATAAATTTAATTAATTCATCATGTCGGTTAATGAAACTTTGTCAATATGATCAACGATTTGTTTATATAAAATGGTAAAATTTAATTTCTTTAACAATTGTGATTTTTCATTGAACTGTTGGCTTTTAATTGATGGTTTTGATCAGGGACCGTAACAGTTATTCCTTTTTTCATAAAAATCTGATGATAACAGTTATTTTTTTATTTGTATTTTTTTGAACAAAAATAACAGTTATTATTTGATTTTTATTTTTTCGATCAAAAATAACAGTTATTTTATGATTTTTATTTTTTTAAACAAAAATAACAGTTATTATTTGATTTTGATTTTTTCGATCAAAAATAACAGTTATTTTATGATTTTTATTTATTCGAGCAAAAATAAAAATTATTCTTTAAAGAAATGTACGTGTTATAATTATTTAATTGACTTTAAATATTTATTTAAATGCGTATAAGATGTCCCAAAGATGATCACACATTTAAATAAATATTTTAAGACAACTCAATAATTATAGCACGTACATATCTTTAAAGAATGATTTTTATTTTTGCTCGAAAAAATAAAAATCAAAAAATAATTGTTATTTTTGATCAAAAAAATAAAAATCATAAAACAACTGTTATTTTTGATCAAATAAATAAAAATCAAAAAATAACTGTAATTTTTGTTCAAAAAAATAAAAATCAAAAAATAACTGTTACTTTTGTCCAAAAAAATAAAAATCAAAAAATAACTGTAATTTTTGATCGAAAAAATAAAATTCAAAATTTTAAAAGTCATACCATTTTAGCATAGAAAAGTTCACAAGAATCAATATGTTATACTTGAATCAATTTGCCAGCATTTTCTTCTATATGCTGTTTTGTTTTAAAATTTCAAAATAACTGATATTTTCGGTCCCTGGTTTTGTTATTTGAAATTTAATTTTTATTAATCCCTTCAACTTGCTTTGAAAATTTTTTCATATAAAATTTTTTGAATTCTTAAAAATTTGTATGAAAACAATTTTCAAGTGAGGTGATGTGTTTTACAAAATAAGCCCCTAAATTAGATAATCTTAAGCCCAATTAAAATATCAATAAACTTCGTATAATTTCTATTGCAAAAAAATTTTAACGAACATTGTTGAGTTTTTTTTTAAGTTAAGTTAAGAGGGAAAAACAAATTGATTGATTTCGGCTTTCTTCTTTGAAGGGTGCAACGAATCGTTAGAATGCAACGAATCGTTAGAAAAAAATTGTCAGCTTTTCATGCCCTGTACCATCACAAGTGTTGAATAAGGGCGGGCGTTGTAGGTTTGTTTTTTCGTGTCGAACATCAAGATATATCTATCTTAGATATTAGGAATTCTTAGTCCTTGTTAAAATTAAATGCAATTTCAGTATGTCCGTTTGTTGAAATCCCGCTCACTTATTAGAAAAGAACTATTTTGGTATCAAATTCGTTCTAGTTCTCTTCAGAAGTTTGTATTGAAAAGCAGCAAAATCAGTGGAGCAGAAAACATGTAAGAAAGTATAGTCGGCCAAGCCCGACCATATAATAAGCTACACCTCAGTATTAAAAAACAAACGTTCGAACCCACGCGCAATCATGCAACCACCAAAACTCATTTATGTTTTGAGCTTAAGATTCATGTGATAAATGTTATTTAGGCTGGGTTTTTGAGATCTCAGTTAAACTATGTTTAGTTAATCTGAAAACAAAATTGTGCCGCCATTACTAATTTGATATACAACATTTTGACAGAACAGCTTAGATTTGCTTAAAATATTGGCCTTTAATGAAATATTAAAAAAAAACCCCATTTCGCCGCAGGGCTGTGGAGTCGGATTCGGAGTTGAAAAGTCGGAGTTATAGGGTCGCTGTTGAGGTTTTTGTAGCGGAGTCGGAATCGAAGAACCCACAAAAACTCGCGACTCCGACAACAAAATTTTTCGGCAAAACAAATTTTAATTTTCTAAAATTTTTCAAAATAAAAATTCTTTGATATTGGTCATCCAATATTTAAAATATTGATTCGAAATTTTTATAGAATAATTTTTTTGCTATATTTAACCATTTAAAAGGTACTGCATTAAAAAAAGAAATTTAAATTCAAATAAGGGGACCAGTCTCAAATACATTTAGCATCAATGTAAGAGTAGGGGTCGGCGTGGGAGTTGGTCGTAGTCGGACAAAAAAAATTTCAGCGGTTGGAGTCGGAGTTAGAACTAATTTTATATCGACTCCACAGCCCTGTTTAAAAATAATATACTTTTTAAGAACTTTTTAAAAAAAAATAATATTTTAAAAGGTATCGTTCTTAGAAAGCTTGTATTTTAAAAAAAGTTACTAAAAAGTACCATATTGAAAACTTTATTAAAAAAAAGTACATTTTAACGTCTTAAAAAGGGAAATCTTATAAAAATAAACACCTTTGGAAATAGTATTTTTCAAAAAGTACCCGTGTGAAATTATCTCTTAAAACTTTATTTTAAAATTTACAAAATACGTGGAATGTTTTTAAAGCAACAACAAAACTAGTAAAAAACTGTTAAAAAAACAATAAAACTTGTTTTTAAAGAAAACTAAAAGAGTACTTTTTATAAAGGGTGGTCCAACCATAAAGCACGATGTTAATTGTGAGTCACGCCCTAACGTCAAGTTTTTTGCCCAACTTAATTCGACATTTGTTTGTTTCAGTGTTTGACAAATTACACCAGGGCTCGGTACACAATTGAGCAGCGCGTTAAGGTTGTTCAAGCCCTTTACGAAAATGGGCATTCAAATCAAACTGCACTTCGCGCACGTCGTGGTTTTTGTGGTCAGCATAATCGATATCAGTGTATTCGTTAACAAGCAGAATTGCCGCATTTGGGCAAATGAGAATCCACGAGTGATTGTTGAAAAGCCGATGCATCCACAAAAAGTAATTGTTTGGTGCGGCTTATGGGCTGGCGACTTCAGCGGGCCGTACTTTTTTGAAAATGAGGTCAGCCAAGAAGTTACCGTGAATGGTGTTCGCTATCGCGAGATGATAACAGATTTCTTGTGGCCAAAAATTGAGGTTATGGACCTGGACGATATGTGATTCCAACAGGATGGGATTACTTGCGACGTAAACAGAAAAAAATACTCCAAAGGTTTTCACCAATTAAAAAAAATAAAATCAGTTTTAATTAAAAATTTAATCAAGTGAATTAAACGTTTAATCAAGTGAATTAAACGTTTAATTGATACTATTAATTTGTTTACTGGTGCAAATTTAAACAATATCACAAATTTATTAATTGAAATAAATTTTTATTTTGTTTTCTGTGCAGCCAAAGAAACAATAGCTCTTTTGCGCGGCATATTAACGACATTATGTCTCAAAGCCATTGACAATCTGCACCATCGGATAGAGGTATGCAGAACAAAATCTTGTTAAAGATTTTTGTGCCGAATATTATTTAGATATCTTCAACCATATGAGATTTGTTTATCTTGAAGTGATTTTAGGAGAGAGCTTTATATGAGACCTAAGGTTAATTTTGGGCCTACCATCCCAACATTTCGTCATGACGTGGCTATCGTAAAAGTTATTGTCAGCAATTGTATGACAGTATCAACATTTATATGGAAGTTTAAGCATAAAAAGCCATTTTCGGCAGTAGTATTGGCCAAATATGGACGGATTCCACTAAATTTAATAAGATGATTTAGCGTGCAATCAAATAAGTTTGGATCAAATTTAATCTTAAAACTTATATAAAAAGATCGTCGATCAATATAATTTTTTTAGGGTTGTAAAGCATATACATATGTATTTGAGTTTTCGCAACACTGAAAAAATATTTTCGATTCGTTCAGTATCGACTGAAAGAATTAGAAATGAAATTGCTTTCGAATCGAAAGAGTATTCGATCACGATTGCCAGAATTAGCACCCTGTACTTTGCGCACAAAATTTGTATGGATAGCCAGCCTGCCGGCCGGACGTATGGACATTGTAAGATCGATTCCAAATCGATCGGTATACTAATAAGTGGGTCTATATTTATTAGCACAAAAGCAGGATGCGATCTCTAATACTGTGATGTGGGTACAAAGCGAGTTATTTACCAAAATGTGCACCAACTCCACAAAGAAATTTAGGTTTGTTTTTTTTTATTTTTAAGAACTCTGCCTTTTTAATTTAATTTTTTTTTTAATTTTCCCAAAATTATGCTCCTAAAAATAGTCTTTTTAATTCATATTCTTATAAAAGAAATAATTTTTCAAATATAAAAAACAAATTTGCAAAAAATGTCTTTCAATTTAATTCAAAGTTTTGCCAAAAGTTTTTTTTTTGCTTCTTTTTTTTTCCTTCACAAAAAATATTTCAATTAAATCGAAAAGGTACAAAAAGCACTTAAAAACAAAGTTGCCAAATTTTTATAAAATAAAATTTAATATGTTTCTTTTTTTAAATGTTGTACCAAAGAAACCTTTTTTATATTCATTTCCATTTTTTTTTTAAATTATAAATTTGTTGTCTCTAGTTTGTTTCTTACACAAGAACTCATCTACAAAATTAAAAAAGAAAAAACTCTCCCCTTTAGCAGCACGGTAGTCAAACAGCGCCACCAAATATGCTAGATAAATGAATAAATATTGCGCTTAACATGCAGAAATGATAGAGAGTGAAATGTTAGGAAAACATTTCTTTAAAGCATTTTTTTAAAGCAGGGGTGGCCAAAAAACATGCTAACAGATTTTAACAGACCTCGTAGGTCAGCTAAAAAAATTGATTGAAAGTAATGAAAGGAAGGCATTGCCCCAAGTCAAATGTTATCACACTTAAAAATAACTGGACAAAATCATTTTAAGTCACTCAGGCAGCAATTTAAAAACTTTTGCAGCAGCAGGATTTTTCTGAAAGTAAGTCCCCTTTTACAATGTGAAAATTGAAAGGTAGATAGATGAAGTTTGATGGCGAGGGTTTGAAGAGGTAGACTATGTTGTACACGGCTATCTGCGCTAGACATTTTTCGTGTTTATTTTCCACTGTTCGTAAATTTCATGTTGTTGCTTCATATAATTTTTCTCACACCGATGTCATTTTAGTATCAATGCCTGTTAAATATTCAACTCCGTCAACAGCGAAAAAGAACGAAAAAAAAACGATTAATTTCTTAATTAATAAATAAATTTTTAATTTATACATAAATATTATGTAGTAGTTAAAAAATAAACCGTAAGATAATTTTATTAGTTATTTCGATAGTTTAAGCAGACCTTAAAAAATAATCTTTTAGAAAAATTTTCTAAAAGATTATTTTCTTTAGTTTTGACAAAACTTGACTTGGAAAAAATTCTTTCACTTATCGTTGAAGTTGGAGAAATCGAAAGCAACCCATAATACGGAATATCGAATTTCTCAGTCATTTTCCTGGATTTCTCTAAATGTTGAAAATCTTCCATTTTGTCATTAGAGTCCTGTTTTAATTTTTTTTTTAAATTTTTAACACTTCTAATTGCTTCGATTAATTCTGTTAAAGATTGATATTAGAATATATGAGAAGAAACAAACAACTAAACACATAGATATAAAAATTACGTGAAACAAAAAGCTGTTGACAGCAAACACTTATTTAAAATGAAGATCACTGAACACCTTCTTTGTTTGTATGAAAAAGTATTTTCTAAACACATACCTTTTGTATATGAGACTAAACAAATAATTAAATACTCCAAAAAATATGGGGTCGTGCGAATAAGGTCGAATTTAATGCCCGAAAGACCCAATGTTGCGTACTAACGCATAAACGCGCGACGGATCAAGGTGCCTCATCTGTATGTATGGGTGGTATAAATATTGAGGAAACAGAATCACTTGATGTTCTGGGCATGAGGATACAATGTGATGTCCGATGGACAGAACATATATTCAAGGTGTCGAAAGAAGCATTCAAGTGCCTCGGTTTTTTGAAACGGTGTAAGATATTCTTCACTCCATCTGATCTCCTTACTATTTATACCACCTATATCCGACCGCGAATGGAATACAACTCTCATGTGTGGGCCGGTGCTTCAAAGTCTATTTTGGAGCTTCTCGACCGCGTGCGGGGGAGAGATCGAAGGTTCTCATTGGCGACAGTAGGGTAATTCTATTGACTCCCTTGAGCACCGTCGCAATGTGGGTTGTACTTGCCTATTTTATCGTTACTACAACGGGATGTGTTCTGATGAAATTAGGGATTTGGTTCCCGAAACCCAAAGCTTTGTTCGTAATACACGTTTTTCCTCAAGAGCACATCCTTTTGTGGTCGATTGGCCGGTGAATCGTACAACGCATTACAGGGAAAATTCGTTTTTTGGCCGGACTGTTCGTATGTGGAATAACCTTCCTGCTGAAGTCTTCCCTCTCACTTACAACATGAAAAAGTTCAAGTCGAATGTTCACAAACACTACTCCCTCTTTCCTCCTTCCCATAACCTATTTTCCTAGTTCCAACACAATGCATTGCATTAGTAGGGGTCATCCCCTGAGTGCTGGTCCCAACAAAAAAAAAAAAAAAAAAAAAAAAAAATTAAAAATTTTGTTACTTCGGTTAATCGGCTAATCGACTGAATTTTACCGGCGTTAAAAAAAGCCAAATTTAAATTTACCGATCATTTAATCCTTTAACCGATTAACTGTTAACCGAATAAAAATACCCTAGTATGTACATTATGGCCACCTAAAAGTCTTATTTAATTTACTTATGCATTTGATAGACTTTTCAGGCTTAAAAATGTATTATCTATTCTTAAAAGTTCCGTAACTCTTGGCAATGATAACATTCCTTTAAGTCCCTTAAGAAATATAACATAAGCCACCAGTCCAACTTGAAATACAAAAAAATAAAAACACAACAAGGATTTTACAAAAAAAAAAAAAAAAAAAAATTTAACATCATCATCAGCATCATAATGATGATGTTTGTGGAATAAATGAAGATTCTATACCAGCCGCCCGAGAATATTAAAACAAGTCAATGGTGAAAGTTAAAGTTTCAAGTCTATCACATACATAAGGGTTGTTGTTATTGTGTTTATTGTTTTTGTTGTTTTTATAGCTTTTTATTTTGTTTTTGCTGTTGTTTTTATTATTATTTGGCTACACAGACTGGTTAAACATTATCAACCACTCACATCGTAAACCAAACAAGGAATAACAAAAATTAAAATCAAGAGAAGAGCAAGAAATACAGCCCTAATATCATATTTTTCTCTCATAAAAACATTTACAGGAACTTTTATATAACAGTACCCCGACATCTGGAAAGGAACTATTTAGTCGATATAATTTGTTTTTTTTTTTGTCCCATTGATTACCTAAATTATCTTGAAATAAATGAAAAAAATTGAAATAAACGACTCAATTACCCATCTTTCATTGATTACATGGTAACGGGTTAAGTAGTCCGCTTGTTATTTACGAGGGGTGGTTTGTCTTACTATTCTTTTAAAATCAATACAAAATCATTTGATTTTTTCCTCAAGGCAGATGGTCCAAATTCAAATATCTATTCGTTTGTCAAATCAATAATGTCGGACTACTGCCCAGTAGTGTTTTATACTCTTGACCTCAGGTGGAACAGGGACAGAAGTATGTATATTATTCCATTTGTCGTTTCACAATATTTAGAGGCACACATATTAGAAAGTCTAGATTTTTGGCAATAGAAAATTAAATTTAAGACGCCCAACTTTTCTTGTATTGGTTGAAATCATTTTCCCAAAGACCCCCGATATTAAAGCAAATATGTTACTTTATATTTATATCACAAATTATCGGGAGTAATTTGTTATATCAATTCAGAGATATAAAAAGTTATCGCACGGCTGAAATCCGGCTGAGTCGAGCCGTCGAATATTTTTAAAATTCGCTGCCGCCGAAGATTTTTTGCCTTGTGGCTATATTTATTTTTCTCTAAGAATTTAATAATATAAGTTTGGATTGTTAAATTATTTTGTTAAGTAATAAAACATAAAATATATTAAGAATGAAAAATTGGATTTGCTTAACTATTTAAATTTTTATGGAATAAAAAGTGCACAATGTTCAAACATGTACTCATTTGTGCACCTCACTGTATGTACATATTTGCACATATATGTATATAAATGTGGAAAAAATCTTTGTTATTGTTTTGAGTACAACAAAGAGTTATTCGGACAGCCGATTTTTAACCGCCGCACATTGGGTTCAAATGGTATCAAAGTGGCGATTAATTGAAATTTAGAAATTTAGTTTTTATAATAAATTTTGGTATAGGGTAAAAGTAGATAATATTCTGCATCACTAGCTGTGAAAATCAATCAACTAAGTTGTTTACTTTCTTTGCAGTAAGCGGTCAAAGTTAGCAAATTATTGCTAATTTTAAAAAAAGTGTAAAAAATTGGACATTTTTTACAATTCAAGCGGTTATAATTGCTTATATAACTGCTTCTTTTTTATCTTAATTTTTTCACTTTTAAATGATTTGGTTAAATTCGATTTTTCAGAGAGCTCATATATATTAAAAGAAGTTGGGTGCCCCAGTAGGCTAGTTAATATTGAACTAGTCTATCAATGTGAGGGTTGAGAGTTCGATTGCCACCAAAGACTCACTTCAGTTTCACTACAATGTACTGAAGGTATACGTTGCTATTGCTCGGTTAATACAGTTAGAAAATAATTGGTAATTGTATATGCAACATTTGAGTATCAGAGATGAAAAACTCGTTCGTTACAAAATAAAATAAACTACACGACAAATTATTCTCACAGTTTTTTTGACGCTTTATGAGAAGAAATATACTGATTGTATCAGTGCATGTTCTTTTTCATGTATATACGAAATTTAGTTCAATTATCTCCAAAATTGCGACCTGTACTTTGTTCACAAAGTTTACATGGAAGGCCAGCCGGACGGACGGACAGCGTTAGATCGATTTAAAACGATATTCTTAGTCGATTGGGCTTCTAAAAGGTGGGTCTATGACCATTATTTTAAGGTGTTAGAGACATAAGCACAAACGCAAAATGTCCTCTGCACTATTGTGGTTTTTTGCTTAGAGTATTCGAAAATATATAAGATATATGAACATATTCAGAACTGCAGGGTGTTTACACCAAAACTAAAATACTTGTATCTTACTTAGCAAATATTATTATAAAAAACAGAATGAAATGAAATAAAAATTCTAACAATAAGGAAGCAGAATTCAAAAAATTTGGGATAACGAACAGGGACAATTCAAATCTAAAAACTGGATCGGCGATATTCTATTTTCTATAAAAAATACTAATAAGAATCGATCAAAATATTTTTAAATAATTTTCTTAAACTCATTATTCGTTTGTAAAAATAAATTATTTTTATTATATTGTAATTTCAATTTTAAACACATTCAATCGATTAATCAAAAGTGGTTTAATCGTATAAAATGTTAATTTTTTCTTCGAATACAAAACAATTAAAAAGAAACAAATTTGTTTGATACTAGAATTTCATAACAAAATTATTTAACTTAATTGAATAAGTTATTTAAACGGATAATTTTTAGCGATAAATTTATTCGAGTATAATGTTCATGTCAAATTTTCTTTAGGGGATTATTTATTATTAAACTGCAATTAGATTTTTTGTTCAAATAAGTTGCAAAATTAAATATTATAAATTATTAAAAAAAAATGTAAACTTGGGGCGTTACGAATACGTTACGAATATTATTACGGACATTATGACGATATAACTTGATAGCACACCTTGAAAATTACCCAATAGTCTTTATAGAAAATAACAGTGTACCGATATATCGGCAAAACTAAAGTATCGCCGATATATCGGTACACTGTTATTTTCTATAAAGACTATTGGGTAATTTTCAAGGTGTGCTATCAAGTTATATCGTCATAATGTCCGTAATAATATTTTATAATTGTTTTAAAAAAATATTGTTGTGTTTCAAACAAAATAAAAATGTTAATGCTGTGTTCATTGATTCGCCATAACTGTACAATGTAAATCTAAATTATAAGCGGTTGGCCACATCAGTCATATATATTTCTTGTAATTATTTGAAGACATACGACTTTACAAATTTATGATTACCTTGTTAATATATATTTTTTTGTTTAAATTAAATTCGTTGTTTTTAAATCAAATTGATGTCAATTATAAATATTAACAATATCTTACACTATAATTTTGTATAATAAAAAAATTATTCTTCTTGAGTTTTGTCAATTTTGCCTTAAATTCAAATTTAATATTCGTACCGGTAGGCAAAAAAAAGTATCGTATAGGCAAAAAGGCGTATCGTTACATCCCTAATTTGAACCTTAAATTAAAAATTCTTCGATTGACACACCGCAAACTTATTTTTCTATCATCATTTCAAATAAAGTATTAGTATAAGATTTGATTAATTATTGTTAGTTCATATTTAATATATGAAGATTCAATAAATAAATAATTATAAAAAAAAAAAAAAAAAAAAAAATCATTTCTTTTAAAAAAATTTATTTTTAAAAATGTTCTTCAGATCTAAGTTTGTATAAGAACGAATATTTAAGTCGATTAATAAATAAAATTACAAATCGAATCAAATTAATGGGAATTTTGTTCTTCCGATTGTCGTTTACTATTGAAAAAAAATTTTTTAAAAAGAAGTTTTTAAAAATTATTCGAACAAATTATTTAATCGAATAATTTATAAGATTTCAGAAATTCTAGGGCAATTTTCTTCTTTATTCTTGCTAAAATGCAATTAATTTGTGGTAAAATGGAGTTTTATATTAAATTTTCAATAATTATTTGATAAAATTTTAAATTTAATTTTATATGTATTTGAAAAAATTCGATTAATCGAACAAAAATGTACAGATAATTTTTTCACATCTTTTTTAAAATCAATTAAATTTAAGTAAAATGTTATTCAGTTATAAAATTTAAGCTTGAATTCATTCAATTATTGTAATCGATTAAATAAAAATAAATTATTTTAGCAAAAAACATTTATATTCGATCATTATTCGATCATTAATCTTAAAAATTTAAATAATTTGAATTAATGTAGGGTTTCCTAATAAAATGTTGTTCATATAATTCATTAAATAAATTAAATAGATTCGGCAAAAAAAATGTATTTAAGTACTCGATTACTTATATAGATTTAAAATTTTCTTCGATTTATTATTTATTATTAAAAAACTATTTTTTTTTTGTTTAAAATAGAGTTTCTTAAAAGCAAATATCCAAATTATTCGAATAATTTTTTGATTATTCGAATACAATTTCCACAAAAACTATCTTTAAGAAATTTTTTAATACTGCAATGTAATTACTTTGTGATAAAAGTGAGGTTGATGTAAAATGTTTCCAATGATTTATATAATCTAATCGATTAATTGTAAGTTATTCGATTCATCGTGTGAGATATTCAAGCAACTTGAGTTTTTTCCATCAGTTATTATTCAAAATCATATAGTATGTATACAAATTTTACTTCCGACTATATTTTCCATTTTAATCGGATCATTGGTACGATTAATCGTTTTAGTTTTAAATTTTAAAAATAATTTAAAATTGTTCTACAATTATTTTCTACAATGAATTTTTTATTATTAATTTAAATATTTTTTTAACTTACAACAATGTTAATATTTTTGATTAAATCCGCTCATGTCATTTAAATCCTCGTTCACATTAAGCATATTTCTTTTCAAAAATTTGAATTTTTCTCTTACAAAAAAAGCGAATAAGCCGTTAACCAAAACAAACACCATATACATATATAAGTAATTCTCTTTCTTAGCCCTTTACCTCCTATTTTCTCTTTTATTATTTCCTTAAAATTTAAACTTACCCAACGTAAACAGGGTCTAAGCGATTAATTAAACCATATAATTCCATGTTATTATATCTAAATAATCAAATTAACATTGTATTGTATAACCAAATACGTTTTATACAGTCAGATAAAGCCAAGAAATGAGTATGAGTAAGAGAGTCTTTTGCGCTGGTGATATTTTAAGGGTAATAGGTCGTTAGAGATACAGAAGCATACATTTAGGCAAACTGACATTAATTCACTTTGTCTGTTATACACTTATCACTCACTCAATCATTAACACACATTGTTAACAACAACATTGTTGTTGTGTCGTATGAACACTAAATTAAGTTAAACTAGTAAAAATAGTGTTGTTCAAAAAGTAGCTTAAAAAAGTAATCGAATAAATGGCGCTTTTTTTAAAAAATAAAATTTTACATTAAACTATTGGATTATTTGTAATAACAAAATTTTTGTTTTTAAAAATTTAAAAGTTATTTGAATAATTGATTTAATTAGTCGAATAAAAATTTTGAATATAAATATAATGAGACATTATCTGTTGGTAAAAAAAAACATTTATGTTTTAAATTTAAGCTACAATTTTCAAAATTAAGCGAAAAAAATTAACTAATTAAAAATTTATTTAATTATTCGAATAACTAAAACAATCAATTGAAAAATTTTCCATTAGTTTTTGCGAAATTTAAAAATAAGGAAATTCTAAAGATTTGTTAGTTGTTTCTATTCAAACTATGTTTTTCGACTAAACTTTATTACTCGAATAATTGAATCGAGTAATCGGTTAATTTCATTAATATTATTTTTTTAATAATTAATGGGATTTTTATGAATATTTCTCAAATAATTTAATTACCAATAAATCTATTTAAAACACATTTATTCGCTTGCCTTTACCGATTATTCGAAAATATATTTCAAACTATTTAGTTCTTTTCATTTGCATATAAAATGTATTTCAGCAAAATTTGTATTTATAATAATTAACACGTTTTTTCGAACCTTATGCAATTAATCGAATAAAAATTGACAACAACATCTAGTTGAAATCAATACTTGATATTAAAAAGCTTTTAATTTTTGATAATATTCTAAGATTCTATCTAAAATTTTATGGGTTTATCTCAATGTTTTAATGATCATTCAGATATTCGATTATTATTCGATTAAAAAGGGGTTAGACAAACTTTTCTTTACATATATCGCACTTGTTCCTCGAAACAGAGTAAACTCAAAATTTATAAATTTTCAGTAGAGACAAAAAAAAATTTTTTTTTATATGTATTCTTATATTACAAATGGGGATAAAACTGCATTTTTTTTAGTCAAAATACTAGAGAAACAGATCTAAGATTTTTACAGTGGGTAGATTTGACCACTGTTTTCGTTTTCTTGCAAAAAGTGAAAATTAAAAATTTTGAGTTGACGCTGTTTAGAGGAACAAGTGCGATATGTTAGTGTTTATAACTGTTAAACAATTATTTTGTTCATAAAATATGATTTTATTTAAGTTTTAGCAATTGTGCGCTTAAAATCAAAATGTTTAATTAATGATTCGATTAATCGAATAAAATCTTTAACAGAATATTCTTTCAATTTGAATTTAGAATAAATGTTAATGATTTAAAATGCTTTAAATAGAAAAACTGTCGTTTAAACTAAAAGTATAATTAAAGATTTGTTAAATTTGATGGAATAATCGCATAATTTAATTATTTTATTACTAAAAATGTGAAAACTCTTTCTGGAATAAACAGATGTTACAGAATTCATTTCTAAATAAATCGTGGAAAATTAATCGACCAATTAAATCGATTAATCGAATAAAAAAGTTTTTATTTAATATTATATAAATTACAATAGATTATTCGAATAATCTATTTATTTATAAATTTTTTAAGAAAAAATAAATACAGAGTGTCCGCAGGGAAGGTACACTACTTTGTTTAGCCACCATTTTGGTAAACATTAGTCTTGACAGTTCTTATTTGGCAGTCGTGAAGTAGACACGTGGCAAATTTATTATGGAAAAATATTCGATAAATCAACGTGTTTTATTTAATCGTTAAAACATTTTATCAAAATCAATCATCGATTACTGTGACGATGAGAAAGTTACGTGAAATTTTTGGGCAAAACAACCTGCCAAAAAAACGCACTATTTATCGTGTAGTGAATAATTTCGAAAAAAGAGTGTCTGTAGGTGATAGGCCCAAGCATGGACCACAAAGTGTTCAAAACAATCCATCAACCTCAATTTAACGCCGTGCTCAGGAGCTTGGTCTTCAAAGACCAACTTTGGCCACAATTTTTCACAAGGATTTGCACTTGTTTCCATTTATAAGATACAGTTGACACAAGAGCTTCTTCCACACGACCATTTACGCCATTTACAAACAAAGTAGTATACCTTCCCGGCGGACACCCTGTATTTTAAATTTTCACTACTCTCTTCAACATCATAATCCCTTTTAGACGATTACTCGATTATCCATCAACCCTTAAGAAACTTAAAAAATTAGTTGTGTGCTTCGTAGTGAATACTACCAACCCACTTAACATCCTGTCTTCTGTCAATGTCGAACAGACACGACTGTTGTTTGTTAAATTGATTTAACAAAATTGTTGACGAACAATGTTTTTTGACATGATGTCATGTTGTTTACGTTGTTTCCTGCTTTTAGTGTTAATTTTCTTGCTTTAGCCATACAATTCGAAACCCCCTTCCTCTTGAGAATTTCAACAATTTTTTAATGATGTATAATTTACACGAAGTTCAAGAGGGTATTTTGTTGCTGGTTTTTTTTTCTTTTTTTTAGTGTTGAAAGTTATATCTCCAATTCAATTTGAATTTGTATTTTAGGATTTGTTATTATTTTTTTTAGTTTTCCCTTAAAAAAATATATGACTAAAAATATGAATGCCATTGTTTGATTTTGTTCGGATAAACAAAAGAAGAACGATATTTATTATTTAAAAAGTTTTTACCGCAGAAGTAGTTTTGCTTAAATAGACTTAGCGATTAAAGTAGTCGTTTAAACGATACATTTTTCACAGAATTCAACATAATACTTTAAAAAATTAAAAACGAAAAAAATCAAATCTTTATTGATTTATATATAAAAAACTTAAGACTTTACCAGACGTATCGATTAACCAAATGTTTTATTAATGGATTAACTAATTTTCGATTAATTTCTTCTATTAGCTTTTAACGGTTTATTTAATCTTACTAATTAGTTTATTTAAATAAATTGAACAATCGATAAGAAAAAAAATTTAATGAAATACTCGATTATTTTCTTTCCAGCAATAAATATTCGTTTACTGTAATAAAATAATCGATTAATTTAATAGAATTATCAATAAGTAACAATATAAGCCAACTAATCGATAAATTTGTTTTAGTGACCAAAAAGGCTTTTTAGTTAATCGAACAATCGATAAGAATTTAAAACTTAACAAATAACCGATTAATTAGATTTAGTCAATTAATCGATTAAAAACCAATATGTAACAAAAATTAATAATTTGCCAATATAATTGTTTATTGTATTTCAATAATTAAATAAAAGGTTTAAGTTAACTAACAATTGAAGCACAGCCGCGTATAAAGTTATAAGTTATGAAACTATTATTTTTGAGGAGAGCAAAAAATAGCCTTTGCCAGGCAGGATTATTTATATTTAATTTTTTTTTTAGATTATCAAAAATAATGATAATAAAAACTTTTATGCAAAATATCAAGAAATTTTAATTTTGAAGTACATGCAAATTTACAGTTTATAATTTTTTTTTAGTGGAAAAACTTTTCATATCCACAAGTGCGATGTCATTTGAAACGTTTTTTCACTACGCAAGCGGCTTTTAAAACGTCCTTCCACGTTGCAAAACCAGTTCGTTTGTATCATTTTGTTAGTAACTTACAACTTTCTTCAACTGACTGAATCTTTCCTGCGGGAAATTTGTGTCAATTGTTCCAACAGACTGGTCCTGGGATTTGTGAAAATAGAACAAGTACAAAAAGAAAGAACTCATGACTAGTGAAAGGAGAACCCTTTATTTAAGTGGTATATGAAGAACCAAAAGGTAGAAAAACTAATGAATTACAGTACAGTATTCACCTGTGGTGTGACACATTTTTTTTGGGACTTTCTAAAATTTGGTTCTTAAACTTAGTCCTAGAACTTGTTTTATTGGAATAATACTCCATTGCAGTAACTAATACTGAACACATTCATTGAGAATAGATGTGTGACTTATGAAATGGTGGCTGTTAGGTGTAAATTGACCCACTCCAATGACAACCCCATGTAAAAGTGATAGGTCCCATTCGTATAAAGTGTTAGAACTAGAACCGGTCTCTGTCATTAAAGACATATCACGGGACTACTTTGGTGTCAGTTCGCTTCCCTCCAGGATCTTTATAAAAATTTATAAAAAATTTTATCGAATTTTGAAGGCGTTAAGGTGCATAATTTGAGGTGATTTCATGATTAAACAGTCGAATCACTATCGAATCTACTTGCAGTCCGCCTAGTTCTGTGTGTGCTATCACGTTAACCAACCAATCAATCAGCCAATGTTAACGGAAATATGCAAAAAACAGATTTTGCAAAAAGTGACATTTAGAACGTTGTTGGCGGCTTTTTGTTCAAATATTCGATTGTCTAAAACGAATAATCGATTAAAATTTTAATTATGTATTTAAATTAAAATTTTTTTTTTTTTGATTAATTTTTTCTGATAATTAAAAATGCTGTAATAATTTTTTTTATATAATTTGCTTATTTGAGTTATCGTTAAATTTAATCGAATTATCAAGATTTTTTTGAAGAATGCCATTTAATCGAATAATCAAGATTTTTTTGAAGAATCCAAAAAAAACTAATCCTTTTTTTGGATATTCAATAATTGTAAATAGTTTTTTTTTTTTTTTTTTAATTTGCTAATCTTATGTCCAATTTTCAGGATAGATATAAACTTAAATCGTATTAGTATTGTGGTTATTTTATTGAACTGTTAATGGTTTTTAATCCAAATTTAGATATTTTTAATAAGGCTTAAGTTCATTGAATTTAATTTTCATTAAATTATTTTTATGAAGACAGGAATTTTTACAACATGAAATTAATTAAAATTTTATTGATAATTTTTCATTCTTGACTGCGCTGAGATTTGAACCCAGGCTTTCACGGACAGGTTGCCCAGACGAGTTTCGATTGTAACCACACAATCTCGTCAAATCGTATTTAAATCCAGATTGATTTTTTGAGTTTTATGTGAAAAGTCTTATTTAATTAAGATAAAAGTATTGTAGCACTGCTAAATATAAAAAAAAAAAATTATTAAAAGTGTATTTAGTTGTTATTGCTTTGCCTGTTGTTGTTGTACTGTTGTAATATTGCATCCACCTTGCTAAGATATTACAATGGCAACCTAAGTTGAATTTAAATATACCACATCGGTGAATTAAGGCCCTATTCACGTAAAACGCAACGCAACGCCAATGAATTACATTGAAATCACAAATAATGTCATAAATATTTTTTAATTTTGTTGTTGCTTTCTACAGAAATTCATGTACCGTTTTAAAATTTTACACGCCACGAGCTATGCAGCGTTTGAAATTTTAAAACGCAATGTGTATTTATGTAGAAAGCAACAACAAAATTACAAAATATTTATGACATTGTTTGTGCTTTCAATGTAATTATTTGGCGTTTTACATGATTAGGGCCAAAGTTTCATTTAAGTGTTTAGTGAAGAAGATTATTTTGTATTTAAAACGATTTTAAACATAAGTGTGTTTTAATATCAATCCTGAAAATTGGCCATTAAACATTTTATCGATTATCTTTAACAATACAAAAAAAAAGTAATCGAAAATTTTAAAATGTTTTCGATAAATCAAAGTATTTTGTTTTTAAAGAAAATTGTGTTGTCATTTGTGTCAATATACTGAAAATGTATATAATTTACTTGTTTTATTAATCGATTATTTTAAACGAATAATCGACTAAAAATTAAATTAGTTAAATAGATTTTTTTTTTCAATAAACCACAATTTTTTTGTAATAAAATATATTGAACTTTTTTTTACAAAAAAAAAAACCTTACATAATATCGCTCCTTGATTGAAACATAGTCATATCTCAAAAAAAAAAAAAAAATAAAACTTGGCAAAATGCGATAAAAATTTTTAAAATGAACCTTTATATACTCATTTAATAAAACATATTCTTTAATATAATATATTCGGTTCAGTTTGAGATATAACACTGATTTTTTTAGATATAAAGAATTAATGAGGAGCACTTTTGCTTAAGTAACTTAAAATTTTGAGATATGACTATGTTGCAATAAAGGAGCGATATGTATTTTTTTTGACCTGTATTTTTTTAATGTATAATTAAATAAAATTTCTTAAAAAAATAACACCTAAAGAAGGCACAAAAACGAGCACCGAAATATTGCTTAAAATAAAATTAAAAATTTTTTATAAAAAAATTAGACCTCAAGCTCGAAAATTCAATTATACATTAAAAAAAATGCTTACTTTAAACGAATAATTGATAATTTTATTTGTATAATCATTTGATAAAATCGAATAATCCTTATGTTAATCGAGTAATTTAAATTTGTATAATTAAAATTTTTTCGCTAAAAATTGGAAATTTTGAAATAATTATTTTATTTTCCTGTCTTTTAACTTAATGCAATGAAAACTTTGTTTAAGGACAGTTTTTTCAAAAAGGGACATATTTTTAATGGCCAGTTATTCAACCTGTATAACCAATTTGTTTTTAATGAATGGACCCTTTCGACTGACGACCAGCAAAAGTTTTTCTCTTATTAAAGCAGTTTTCAGTTTTTACTTTTTTCATCTGTTTTTTTTATAAGTATATTTTTTTAGGAACTCCTTTTTCGATTTCACATTTTGCTTAACTTAATCTAATATGGAATATTTGCCAGTATATTGCATAAACATTTCTTAACAATTTAGTAATGCTTATCATAAAATATTTAATAAAAAAAAAACTTAAAAAATTTTTTTTCAACGAAATAAAACACTTCTCGCTTTGGTCCGGGAATGTTGTGGTTTCTTTCAATAAACAAGCAAAAAAAAAATATAATAATTATTTTAAGAATCCTTCTGTTGAAAAAGTCCAAAAGTGTTGCCAGGGGAAAAAACAAAAAGTTACGCTGCTCTTTCAAAACAGTTACCTTTATAAATACTTTTGTTTCATATTTCTGTGATAACAAAAAGACAACAAATTCATTAAATGTACAAAAACATTACTTAGAATAAAAATATATAATCGTTTTAAAACGCAAATTTGAAAATCATTGAATTAATTAATTTAGTTATCATTAATGCAGCTATTGTATCAGTATTCAATCGATTACGGTGGTCAGTCTTAATAAGTTTCAGTTGGCTAAATATTCTCTCCACACATGCATTGGATAATTGAAGTATACAAACTAAACATATTAATTCTTTTTATTTGCAGCGTTTCTTATATTGAAACCCTTTTCCCAATACTCATGAGCGGCGTGGCCTTAGCTAATACTTACATTAATCTAACAACCTCTGCAACAGACTTTCAGAATTTATTGCAGGGCATGGAGCTTCATCGTAAAAGCTCTAATAAATAATTGAATGCTAAAAACATTTCTTAAAAAAAAATAGTTTTTTAATTTTATATATGTATGAGAAGTAAGCTGCCTAGAATTTTTTGGACCCGCATTGCTGAAGCAACAGAACAAAAAACCACCCATATTTAATATTTTGAAAGAATACCTAATATCTAAATATCTAACATTAAAACAAATCCGAAGCATAACTGGCAAACACATTACAATATTTTTAATTTCACAAAATGGGTACAAAACTTAAAAAGGGTATAACTTTGGAACAGTAAGAGCAAATTCAATTATTTTTTTTTTTTTGCAATGACTCAGAATTTATCCACCTTTTAAACTGAATCATTTGTTAACTTCAATATAAATTTTAAAAGTAACAGAGCATTATTTTTTCAAATTTATGCTAAATTTACAAAAAAAGTGTGATTAAAGAGACCCAAATGAGCAAAAAAAAAACACCGAAACTTTTAATATCTGCACAGAGAAGTAAAGTTTGAGAAGTTTTCTTTAAAAAAAATTGACTTAGTAACAAAGAAAATCATCAAAATTCAAATCAGCAAAATTCAAAAAAGTCGAGAAACCCCGATTTTTGGGTTAAATTCGATTTTAGCGAACTCTAAACCACGTCCGAAAAATCTGAAAAAATCACAAAAATACTTTACCCTTTAAGCTCTCAAAAAATGCTGGGGTACCTTTAAAAATCAAAAAAAAAATTTTTTTTGGGACACACTAATGAGCATTTAGATCGAGACTCAGCCCCAATGTTTAGTAGTAGACAAGTGCGTGCTCACGCCATTCTTTGTGTAAGGCGCGCTCGTCAACAAAATTATTTAAATTAGAAAATCTTTTCAAAAATCAGTTAAGGCTTTTTAATTGAAAGATTGTGCTTTGATTTACTTTTTTAATAATTTTAAAAATATCTTCGCCAAATCTTTTTTTTAAATATTATTTCGTGATATGCCATTAATCAAAATTTACGAAAATATGGCCAAATAAAAACAAAATTATACATCATTACATTGAACCTTCAAAAGTTACGAAAAATGTAACCAAACGGCATCACTGATCAGTTGTTAAAATATGTCTGCATAAATACTAAACAACAACAGCGACAACAAAAAACAGCAAATGGGAGTAACGAAAAACAAGCAAATCAAAACAGCAAAACAAATACACAATCATAAATACTCGTACACACTCCTTTATAAGAAGAAGAACGGATAACCAGTGATGCATTTTGAGTTATTTTGTTTTGGGCCAATTTGACGAAAGGTCCAAAATGCTCTCGATTAGTTCAAAAAATGTTTTTGTTTTTTTTTTTTTGATATATTTGAGCATAAACATGGGAAACAAGAGAGATTCGCAAACAAAAATAAAGAGTTTATTCTTTTACCCACAAACCACACGAGCAATTACTTTGGCTTTTTTTGCCTTGGCAACTGTCAAATTCTATTGCTAACAGAAGTGTGCCCTGCCTTATTACACCCAGAGAAAAACTATGTTTAAATATGGTCACCTCCAACAATTTTTAAAGAAAATTGTAAACATATTATGGATAATTTAACCATGTTATTGTCACCGGCAACCATATTATGGTTAAGTGTGTCCTCCATCAAAAAGGCATAACCATATTATGGTAAGAAGAAAAAACATAAAAACTTAGGAAAAAAATATAACTATTTTTAAAACACTAGAAATAAAAAAAAATTAATTATTACTTGCTTTTAAAGAACGTTAATGATCAATATTTGAATTTTTAACGCTTATCTTTTCCTTCGGAATGAAATTAACACACAACCTCCTTTCAGCATATTTTTTAATTTTTGTTCGAAGATATGCCACCTCTAGATGTAAGATTGAGATCGATTATTCGACTTTTTTTAAAAACCGTTTTTCTAATATTCCGAATAGTTGAGGCTTTAAAAAACCGCTTTTCGGTTTAGCATTTTTAAATTAACCGGTTTTAGTTCGAATACATATCATAAAGTTTTTGTAATCAAACATTTATTTGAATAAAAGCAAAACAATTCACAAACGTAAGGATCGAAAAAAATACGTAGATGGGTAATTCCATGTCAAATCGACCAACAGTAGGACCCGACCCCTTTCGATTTGAATGAAATTTGGTGAGAAGGTTCCTTTCATCCTCTAAGGAACATATGTTAACGAAAAAAAAAATTTATTTCTTGGAGACGTAAAGTGACAAAAAGTGTACTTTTCTTTGAAAGTGCCCACATTGAGCTCCAAGAAAAAAAATGCAACAAATAAACAAAAGAAACTTTATAAATTTCGTTACTTTTTTTAAAACACCTTAAATGAAACAAATCAGACTTAATAAATACTTATTACTCAAAATTTCAATATGAAAATTTTATTTTAAGATGATTTTTTTACAGGTTGCGAAAGAAAAAAAAGAAACAAAACACTTCCTTCAAAGTTTCAGGATTTTTAAAGAACAGTTTGAGGTAGTATATAAAAAAAATCAGCCAAATAAAAAATTAGGTTTTTGACTTGATCTATTTTAATATTTAATATTTTTCAGATATTACATTTCTCAATTATAATATCTGTAGAAAGCAACAACAAAATTACAAAATATTTATGACATTGTTTGTGCTTTCAATGTAATTCCTTGGCGTTGCGTTACGTTTTACATGATTATGGCCTAAGTTTGCCCAATATTCAATTAGAAAAATACTTCATTTACGGGTACATTTAAAGCAAGAGTAAGAAAAAGGTATATTAATTACTCATTATTAAAATAACCAGTTTATTATACCAAAATAACCAAAATATTCGATATTCGAAGAATATACATTTTAAAATAACCGGCATGGACACAACGGTCTAATAATAACCGTTCGATCTCCCTAGTGAAGACATCACTAATTGTCATGTGGTCTGGCGGTAATGGACCCAATAAACTTCACAAGCGGTATGAAAACAACAAGATGTTTGTGGTAATAAAAATAATTTTTGATTTTTGCACAAACATGCTTTGTTCGTTTTTCATATATTTGATCAAACCGCTTGTGTGGTTTATTTGACACTTAACAAACAAAACAATGCTTTGATTACACATTTTAAGACTTTCGTAGTTACAAGATTTATAAGCGATGCATAATCATTCGTTCAATAAAAGTAATGTTCGAAACAGCAAGAAAATTAGATTGAAAAATTTAGTGAACGGTTTAAAATAGTAAGTAGAATTTTGACCTGAAAAAGACATAATAAATTAGAAATTACCACAAGGCCACCAAATAACCAAAAGTACCACAAATAACCAAATTGTGCCACATTTTGTTCACTGATACAAACACCCATCGAGATATTTTCTATTCATAAATTTTTTACGTACTCCCAGTAATAGTATGAGTGTGTTGTGTCTGTGTGTGATAAAACTCTCTTCTCCCTTACACACATTGTGAACACTCGAGTATTTTAATGATATTGTCGAGGGAGTCGTATACTTTATAACAACATAATGTTGTTTAGTTTTGTTTTTTGTTTTACTCGGCTCGTAAAATTTTATGTGATTTTCCGACAGAATTATTTTGCCTTGCTCTTGGTGTAGCAGTGTATGTTGTTGTTACATTAGAATAAAACTCCCTTGTAGTTGTTGTTAACGTTACTTAGTAAAAAAATTTGTTTATATCATAATTACAACAACAATTAAAAAACAAGAAACTATATTAAATACAATAATAAAAAATAGCAATTAATTCTAGATCTAATTAAAAATGTTTGCTGGGTTATTGTTTATGGTCCTGTTAATACAGCAGCATGAGTTTTATTTTACCAACATGAAAAAACTTTTTGGTAATACAATCAACAATTTATGCAAAAAATGAAAATATTTCCTTCATTCATACTTAAAGAACCAAAAGCAGCAACAAAAACATAAAATAGTTAGAATTAACAAAAAATATTGATGTTGTAAAAAAAAGAAAGTAAGAAAACCATAAAGAAAAAGAATCTTATTTATTTCAAAGATTTTATTTTTGTTATTTTTATGGGATTTTCTTTTTTCACGGTATGATTTTATTTTTGTAGTAGCGTTTAATGACTAAAACAACAATAAAAATATTTTACTGTCGTACAGAGCTGGAAATTATGAATTAAATAGAAAATTTAATTGGATTCACAGCTGCAGGGAGGGGAAAAAATATAACAAGAAAAATCATTAAAAATAATTATTCGAATAATTTAAGGGAATAATTCTTAATTTTTTCAACCTAAACGCTCACTTTTTTTAAAAATTCGCTTTTAAAATTTTGAAAAACTATTCTGTTATTAAAACAGTTCATTCGATTAATCGAATAAAATTAATAGAATAAGTTCCAAAACATAAAAGTTTTCAGAAATAGTTAAAACATTCTTAAATAGCGCTCCAATCGAGAAAAGGACGTTTATCTGTGATCCTTCGCATTTTTCAGCAAAAGTCGATTTTTTCATACAAAAAAATTAAATTAAAAAAAAAATTTACAAATCGTTCAACAAATAATCGTAAAGTTTAAGCAAATACTTCCCCCAATATGCAAAAAAGTTGAAGTTCACATTAGTTAACCAAAACATTAAGCCCAGCAAAAGTGAATGAGATAAATGTGTTGGTTAAGCAATGTGAACTTTAACTTTTTTTGCATAAGGCAAAAATAGGATTTTAAAATAGGACTTAAAACTTAATTATATTCGGCAATTTTAAGCGAAAAATCGTAAACTTAATGCAATTCTGTAATATTTTGAACAGACAAATTTTGTAAGTTTTTTTTTTATATACATTTAAAAAAAAATTATTTGAATTATCTTATCGATTAATCGAATAACTACTCAATAAAATTATTAAAAATCCTAAAAATATTAAAAAATCTTTTTGAACCAAATTTTTATTTTTTAATCAGGCTAAAGTTCATTAAAGTTAATTTTCATTAAATTATTTTTATGAAGAAAGTCATTTAACAACATGAAATTAATTAAAATTTGGATTAAAAAAACTATAAATACTTCAATAAGATAACCACAATTCTAATTATTAAAATCTTTTTGTTTTAACGAATAATTTGATATTCTAACAAAGTAATAAAAAAATAAATTTACATAAATATAACAAGCTCATTACCAAAATTTTAATATGAAAATATTTAAAATATCATTAAATTTGTATCAAGATATTAAAAATGTAATTAAAAATTTCTTGAGAATAATCGATTAATAAAAGAGAATTTTTTTAAAATTCTTTTTACTTTTTTAGTGTACAAAATTATTTTCACTTTCATTAAAATAAAAATAGTTATTCGACTAATCGATTAATATCATCGAATGTTTTTAATATTTTTAACATCAAAAATTAGTATCGTGGTTATTTTATTGAACTGTTAATGGTTTTTAATCCCAATTTCGATATTTTTTAAGTTCATTAAATTTAACATCTTTCAAAAATATTTTTATTTTTAAAATTTAATAAAAAAAATTTAACCGAATAATTTTTATATTTTTAACGAATAATTAAAATTGTTGTTCATAATTAAAAAGAAATTTCCAATATTTAGTTTTTTTTTTAATAAAAAAATATATTCATTTAATAGACAACATTTAATATGAATTAAATTGAATAATTTTTATTAAATTTATTTGGATAATTTTTTATTGTTATTTAAAGTAGATTTTGTTTAAATATTTTTTTTAAATTAATCCAAATTTTTATATTTTAGTCGGGCTTAAGTTCAACAAATTTAATTTTCATTAAATTCTTTTTATTGAAAAAAGGAATTTACAACATGGAATGAATTAAAATTGGTTGATAATTTTTTATTCTTGGCTCCAGTCATTGATTGAACCAGGGATTGAACCCACGGACAGGTTGATTTGGCATGTTTCGATAGTAACCACACTATCTCTTCAGAAATCTTTGCCGTTTAACACTCACCGCCATTGACGACGGCTGGCAGTCAATAGTCAAATATCAATCTTTAAACCAAATTGTTCATTCGTGTTTACATTTGTCCTATAATGGTCGCTTTGACCCAGTGACCAGTGTTAGGGCTAAATTTCTCCATAAGCATCTCTGCAGCCTCCAATAATTTCGAATACCTGCTGAAAAGCATGACTGCCCATACAGGAGAGTTCTGGTCTCCCAAAATTGGTTATCCTTATATCCCTTAGACGAGGGCATTTGCAGGGAAAGTAAAATGTCGTCCCGTTCTCATACTTTTGGTTCTGGCAACTTTTACAGTACTCATTAAGCTCTAGGCCGAGTCTCATTGCATGAGTCCCTATCTATCTGTGGGCCGTAATGACCGATGTGGAAAAGCGGTGACTATTTTGGTTAATGCCAAAAAAGAAAACTTAAATTAATAAAATAAATTTGTGGAAAATTGCTTAAACTATCTAAAATTGCTTCTTCAAAAATTTTATTGTCAAGACAAAATCTGACATCAGTAAATTCTATGCCTTCCACAAAATTTTTTTCGATTATTTTATAGGACCCACTTCCGAAAACTCTTTGAACCTGCATTTAATTTAAAGTCGTTACAGGCACCATTTAATTAAAAATAAAAACAAAATTTACAATATTCTGCTGAAATTGGTCCAAAAGGGAAAACAATTTGTACTTAAATTCTTTAAATTTTAAATTACTCGGATATTTTACTTACTCTCCCCCTTTCTCTTTCTGGTTCTTTCTACTTTTCAGTTTATGAATACCATGATTATTATTTTAATTTATAAAGTCTAGATCTGAATTATAATAGAAAAAAATAACAACAAGAACAACAACTTGCAGCCAACAAGCAAATGCATATTATATACTGATTTACATATATGTAAATATGTATATACCAGTCTCGTATGCATATAACTACATATATATTTTCCCATTTATAAGTCCATATACAAATTGTATACAAAATTGAAGTGGTTTTCGAGCATGCATTTTGCATTCACTAGTACAAATCCTTAAGGATAAGTACAGATGCCATTACTTACAAACACATCCATTCACACATACACACACAAATGCTATGTATTTTTTTTTTTGTGTAGAAATGTTTGCTAGGAAAAATATTTATAAATAAACATAAATACCTTTAATACGTTAGGGCAACCCAAGAAATACAAATGTAACCTAAGAGAAAACGATTTAAATCTTTAACGGGAAATTTTACCAAGTTCAGCTATAATTAAATTTTACTATAATTGTCAACTAACAATATGTTATTTGACAGTTATAGTTAATTGTAACTGAGCTCAGTGAAATTTGCCGTTAAATATTTAAACAATTTTATCTAAGATTTCAGAGAAAATTTCAGAAATATGTAGTACAACATCATATAAAATTCAATAGGATTTATGAAATTTGTAGGCGTATCCTTAAGTATTTTATTAAAAATATATATTAAATTGTTCGTTTAGCTTAACCGAGTAATTGGTTATTTTAGGTTTATTGCATTATGCGCAAATACATAGTAATAACAAAAGTTGTTTTAATTACTTAAGCATCAAATGCAATCTAAAATTATTTCAAAAAGCTTTATTTATTTACATAAATACTCGATTGATTTCAATGAGTAATGGAAAAAAATATATATTTTTTTTATTGCGCGAAAGTCATAATTTTAAAAAAAATTAAGATAAAAATAATATTTAAAAAAGTATTCATATAGGTCAAATTATTCGAATAATTTAAACTTTCAACCGATTAAAATCAATCGATTATAACATTTACTTCGTTGTTAGTCAAATACATACCAATTGTTTCTTAAAAGAAAGTTATTATATGTGTAAATTATAACCGGAAAAAACTATTCGTTAAGTTTATAGCAGATAATCGAATAAATATTTTTTTTAAATTTCATAAAACCAATCAAAAATTTTGGAAATTTTTAATTTTTAGCTAATTTTAATAAAAAATAAGCATCACATATAAAAGTATTCGAATAGTTTAATCGATTATTCGAACAAGTTAAGGAATATTTAAATAATTGAGTCGATTATTCGTATAATTTAATCTTTTTTTTTTTTTTTCGAATAAATAAATACATCAAAAATATCAAAAACAACACCATTTGCATTAAAATTATGAAAAAAAAATTGATTTAGATGACTGGAAAAAATGCCACAAACGGCAATTTAAATATAGTTCGAATAATTAAGTCGATTAATGTAATAAAGAAACAATAATTAGTATTGTGGTTTTATTGAAGTGTTTATGGTTTTTAATTCAAATTTGTATTTTTTTATCAGACTTTAGTTCATTAAAATTTGAGAACTAAAATTCCCAGATTCTATTTGTTAATTCAAATAATTGAATTCTTTGTTAGGGTAATTTAATCGATTCATCGAATAATCTATTCGATTATTCGAATAATTGAATCGATTGTTTAGACAATTCATTTAATTAAAAATTAGATAGAAAGTTTTATTAATTGATTGGGCAATTACATAATTCAAAAATAAGAATTATATAGCGAAATAAAATTCGATACACTTGCAACGATTAACTAAAACAAATCCTCTTTTCAAATGCCAAAAATCTCTAAATTGATTTTTCAACCTTTTTGAGTTTTAACTTTTATTATTAATATTTTTATATTAATTCGAATGTGTATTCTAAGTCAAATTAGAATTGATTTAGAATTTAACTTAGAATAATACATTCGAATTAATTAAAACAAATTATAATAAAAATGAAAACTCAACATGAGAACTAAAATTCCCAAGATTCTATTTATTTATTCACATACTTTAATACGTTGTTCAGGTAATTTAATCGATTAATCGAATAATTTAACCGATTGCTTAGACAATTCATTTTATTAAATATTAGGTAGAAAGCTTTATCAATTGATTGGACAATTACATTCTTCAAAATTAGGAATTAGTATATAACGAAAGAAAATTCGTTAAACTTGGAACGATTAACTAAAAAAAATCCTCTTTTCAAATGCCAAAATCCCCTAATTTGATTTGTCAACCTTTTTTTTTAGTAAGTGTCACAGAAAACTTACTTTAAATTATTCAAATAATTTTTTTATATTTATTCAAATGTGTATTTTAAGTGAAATTACGATTGACTTAGAATTTGACTTAGATTACACATTCGAAATAATATAAAAAAAATTTATAATAAAAATACTCAAAATGGGAACTAAAATTCCCAGATTCTCTTTGTTAATTCAAATAATTGAATTGTTTATTAGGATAATTTAATCGATTAATATATTCGATTATTCGAATAATTGAATCGATTGTTTAGACCATTCATTTAATTAAAAATAAGATAGAAAGCTTTATCAATTAATTGGACAATTACATTCTACAAAATTAAGAATTTTATAGCGAAATAAAATTTGTTAAACTTGGAACGATTAACTAAAAAAAAAAATCCTCTTTTCAAATGCCAAAAACCCCTAAATTGATTTTTCAACCCTTTTTTTCTTTTTCTTTTTTTTTTGTAAATGTCGCAGAAAACTTTCTTTAAATAATTCAGATAATTTAATAATTTATTCGGTCTTAACTAATAACATAGAAAAAATCTCATAATCGGCATCAGTATTATGTAAGAAAATCCATTAAAGAGAATTATACTATTACAAAGTTTTAGATTTCTTAAAAAAAATTACCAAATAAAGGCTCTTTTAAAGTTCTTTTCCCCTCCTTAAAAGAAAACAAAACCAATTTGTTGCCACCATTTAATTCCAGCTACAGGAATGACATGAAAAAACTTGCAAGTTAGACATAATTTTGTCACGTACATTTTGGGTTAAAAACATAAATCTTCGCAGTTTTTTATTTTCGTTAACAATTTTTTTGTTTGCTACATTACAAATTTGCCCTGTTAGCTTTCTTTGTCAACATAATTGGAAAGAAGTCTGAAAATGTCTACATTTGAATTTGAAAAAAATGAAGAAGAAAAAATATACATATCTATACAGGTATGTATACATTTATATTTACTTGTAAGGACATACTCTTGTACATAAATTTGTGGGAACACATTTAAATTACTTACATATGATGCTTAATCGTGCCGGTGGTGATGCCTGACGTGCTCCACTTGCCACATTTGTGGCAATACAAACATAGTCCCCCGCATCACTATCACGACTCACCGATTCAATATGCAAATCAGAACCATTTTGATAGACACGTGAGGTGTTAGTTAAAGGGTGGCCTAAAATAAGAAAAAGGTAAAACAATTCTAAGAACTTTTTATAGCAGACTAGTTAAAAATATAGACTAGTCCGTTGTATTAACTCTATACATTAAAGCTAATATTCTTAAGTGTAGATTACTGCAAACAAAGTCTATACTACAGACTAGTCAGTCTAAGCTATCAACTATTTAATAGTCTACGCTATAGACTACTACATTGCCTGAGCTATATAGTAGACTATTTCTTAATTGGATATATAGAATATTCTATATTATAAACATAGATTTTTCCAAAGTATTATTGACTTTTCAATTGTTTGAGTTATATATTAATCCATAGCCTAAACTATAGAATACTTAACTTACAACTATAGTAAGTATATAGTCTAAAATATGCACTAATTCATAAATTCAACTACAAAGTTTTCTATGGTCTTGACTACACGCAGAGAAAAAATATGGCTCGGCATGGTTACAGCAACTACACTATGTTTATTGTAACAATAGATTGTTGTCGTATACAAAAAAAAAATTTTTATTTTTATTGAATATCAGCAAAATTTGAGTTACTGTAAATATGTCAATGATTAGCGCAATTATAACATTTTTTCTAACATCGAAATATTGATAACTTTGAAAACATATTATGTTAGTTACAACTATTTAATGATATCTAATAACCATTACACCATATTATGATAACAAACGATTATATTATGATTACTGTAATAATGTTTTGAATCATTATATGATTCTTTCAGATTCACTGCAAGTAAGACTTGAGTGGTTGTAATTCTCATTCACTTTACAGTTTTATTTGCATAATATTTTTAGCTTTTTAAAATTCTTTGGAAAAAGGTTTCCTGATGATCTGTGTATATGATTACTTTTAACCTTAACACAACCACATTGCATCATAATATGATAACTTATATTATAATAATAAAAATTATAATATGATGTAATAAAAACAAATTATGATTAAGGGAAAAATATTATGATGTAATTTTACGTATATATTTTGTCATAATATGATATTTTATGATTCTAATAATAATAATCATAATATCCCAGTAAAAAAAATTTGTGTTTTTTGAAATACTTAAGAGAAAAAGCGCATAATCGAGCACTTCAATAAGAGAGCTTTTATACAGCAGTAAATAACGAATAAAATATTCAAAAAAAGCTGCTATTTTAGCGCTGACAACGAAGAAGGTTTTAAAGCGAAAAAAATAAAAATATATTATGATTTACGAAAATGCTTGAAAAAAGGCATTTAAACCAGTAAAATCAAAACATAAATGAATATGTTAATATAGTTAGCCCTTAAAAAAGCACTGTAGAAGTGCTTTATTTGCATGTTTTATTATGTTAAAAGATGCGCTTATTGTCAGCAGAAAATAGTCCTCCAAACCGTGAACACCCCATACAAAAATCAGGCATCCCATCAGCAGGTTTGAAGCGATTTGAGGTATGAATTCATACATAAAACCTGCTCCTTTTGGAGGACATTTTTTACTGGGTATGTTTTTACTACAATCGTGAATCGTATCATAATATGTTACTCTTAGAATATATTTAGCACAAAAATGTTTTTTCTCTGCGTGTATAGACCAATCCCTGCTCATAATCTTAGTTAAAAATATAAATATCACGGTCTCAACTAACGAGTAGTCTTAAGTTTATTCTATAGATCAATCTATGGCCTCAACTATAGACTATTCTATAGGCTCGATGTTTCAAACATAACCTTATATTTCTTGTTACTTATTTATCTTCTTACCATTCCAAGTCCAGGAGTAAATCAAGCCTCTAGTGGGTGTAGCATGACAATTAAAATCTACAAAATCTCCCTCCGCAATTGTTTGACTTCGTGGTAAGGTCAAAAATCTAGAAGACGATTCGCCCAGACAAAATGCTAAAAAGAAAAGAAGTAGAAAATTTTGTAAAACGGTTATATGTTAAAAAAAACAAGTAGAACACATTTTTACAACTTGGCGTTAGCTAAAGTTAGGATTTATTTGACATATAGTAATGTGTTATCTGTCAAAAAGAGTCTGTTTTCTATCCATTAACAGCTAAAGCGAAGTTATAATAATGGCCATCAGAGTGCTATATTCAGCTATGCCGAATTTTGTATATCCTTCACCACGGAGCGTTAAGAACCAAAAGTTAAATAAAACCGTTCTTTAGATATAAATAAATCTATTTTGTGCCACACCCACTACTTCAATCCCGCCCACATTTTGTCGGTTGTTGTGTACTGATAATCAATAAACTTGTACCTTTTTTCAAAACTTTGGCTATTGATGTTCTTCAGATATACAGAAATATATAATGTCTCTGCACTGATGGTGTCTCGACCACCTCTCTAATCGCGCCAATTTTTTTTAGAGGAGTCGTGTATTTATAGCTCAGCTGTGTGTATCGAATTTGGACTATTTTTCTCTTTCCGTTCTTTAGATATAAAAAAAATTTATTTTGTGCCACGCCCACTTCTCCACCTCTGTACTCATTTTGTCGGATTATGTCTCTGGATAACCAAGATGTTTGTACCTAATTTGGAAACTTTGGCTCCTGGCGTTATTCAGATATACAGAAATCTACAATGTATTTGTATGGGAAGTGCAAATTTTTCTACATTTTATCGGATATTGAATATTGCTAATCCAGCTATATGTACCAAATTTGGACAATTTCTCTCTTACCGTTCATTAGATATAAATACATAAATCTATTTTGTACCCAACCTACTTCTCCATTCCCACGCCCACATTTGGTCGGATGTTGTGTATTGATGGCCAATATGCTTGTGCCTTATTTGGATACTTTGGGTCTTGCCGTTCTCCAGAAATGTGAAAATCTATAATATCTTTGAGTGGGAAGTGCAACGCCCACTTCACCAATTTCGGCCACAGTTTGTTGGATGCTGTGTATTCATCAGGGAACGAAAATAACAGTTATTTTGAAATTTAAAAAAAAGCATATAGAAGTAAATGTCGGAAAACTTATTTAAATATACCATATTGATCCTAATTAACATTTTTATGATAAAATAAAAATCAAATATAACTGCTATTTTTGATCGAAAAAGTAAAAAATAAAAAAATAACTGTTATTTTTTGTCAAAAAATAAAAATCAAAAAATAACTGTTATTATTGTTGGAAAAAATACAAATCAAAAAATAACTGTTATTTTGTTCCAAAAAATAAAAACCAGAAAATAAATGTTATCATCTTATTTTTATGAGAAAAGGAATAGCTGTTACGGTCCCTGATTTTGATAACCAATAAGCTTGTGCCTTATTTGGATACTTTGGCTCTTGCCGTTCTCCAGATATACATAAAAAAATAACAACAAAAAGGGATTGATGGGTAAAATTAGAGGCTGTCGTGGTTATTTGCTCATAATTGTGGACCGATCAGGCTGAACGGCAATAGCAAAGCATATGTGACATATATGTTATGGGTGTGGCGAATATAGGTTTAGCGAATACAAAGTCAAATAATGAAATTAATAATTTGCGAATGTGAATACGAATGCGAATAGTTAAAAACTCATATTCAAATAAATTTGTATTTATTTTTAATTATAATACAAATACATTTAAACCGTATATATATATGGGGCATTATTTGTGAAGCGGACAACCCAATAATAGGGATGGGCAAATTGAAAAAATATATCGATATATGTATATGGTATCGATATTTTTTAAAAGTATCGATATTTATTAATTAAAAATATCGATATATTGATGTACGCTGAAATTATTACCAAATTTAAATACTTAATATACCTATGTCAATATATATTTACATATGTACAAACATATTACATGTAATTCCAATCTAACATTTTATTGTTTCTTTTAATTTCAAATTTATTGCATGTCCCCCGATTTCGAACGAAACTTTCATTCGCTTAACTTTTATTTAAAACAAAAACCAATTTTAAAATTTAGTTTTTAAGGTAAGTTATGCGAACGAAGTTTTCGTTTGAAATCGTGGGACTGGCAGTTAATTCTACAATAAAAATTCCAAAAAAGAATACACATACTATACAAGTAAACTGTGCAATATTTTATTTTTAATATATAAGAACATGCTCAAATAAAAAAAAAAAAACATTTTTTTATTATTAAAATTGCTGCTAATACGCCATAATTAAGGCGATTCTTTGCATAATTCTAGGAACCCTTTCTAGAATTTTTTTTCGAGCTTATTTTTCTATGAAAATGTACATTGGAAAAGCGCCATTATTCTCTTAATTTAGTTAAAAAAACATATGATGCAATTCATAAAAAACAACAGTATTGTAAGCAGCTGAGCAACGGTTAAAATGTTGAATTTTATTATAAAGAGTATGGGTATATGGGTATTTTTAATATCGGCGATATATATCGATTATAATTTTTTTAAATATCGATATTTTGATATATCGATCTTTATGGCCCATCCCTACCCAATAAAAATTTATTTTTTTTAATTCCTTCATATTTGGCATAACAATAGTTCTAGTAAATATGAATGAATGAGTGTGCGAAATATTTTTTTTATGATGTTCATTTGTCGAGTTATCAAAACAAATGTTTTCTTAAATAATTTTTTCGCACAAAAAAATAATCAAACAAAAAAAATTAAGTGATTCTTTTAGGAAATCGATTGATCCTTAAATAAAAAAAATAAATTTGAAAAATGAATTTTTTTCATCTGCATAACCGGAAATGGCCAATTTAATTCAAAATCGTTCTTACTTATTCCTCATTTTTTTTTCTTTATTTGTTTGCCCAAATTAGCTTATAGTGTCCTATTTGTACTGTAAATGTTTTATTACGTGCTCTCTATATGTTTAAAAGTTTGCAAATTTCTTAACACTCGTGCATGGGGTTATTGCAATATTGTACCGTAAAAGCCAGCAAATGACGAGCTTAAATTGAAATTTTTCTAACTTCGACCTAATTTTTTAATTTTCTTTTTACCGAAATTAGCCTACGATGCACTAATTTAATTGCAACACTTTTATTATGTGCTTCCCATAAGTTTAAAAGTTATGCAAATTTATGAATGCGCATATCGCACTGATAATGATTTTACGCGCTTGTTTATGTAGGCTGGTTAGTTAAGTTTTTACATTTATGCAATTATTATACGTCTCTCATACAAACATATGTTTTATATTCTCCTATATGGATGTATATTCAAAGAATATGTCCCAGCTAGCAATTGGTATCATAATGAAATCGTGTGGGAATCAGCTTCAAGAGTAAAATTCTCGATCTCATTTTTCGATCATAAATTATACTCTCGTTCCCAGCTAACATTCTTTGAAATTTTGAACCATATTTGATTCTTTTTTGGCTCTTCAGAGCGATTATAAAGCCATCATATGCGCTCATTTTCTGATCATAAATGATACTTTTGTTGGGAGAAAATGCTACCCTACGCGCGACTCTTCTTGATGGCTCATTTTAGTTTAGAGATATTTTTGACTCTTTTTTTTTAATAAAGTTTGTTATTGAATTTTTAATCAAACACCTTTATATCATAATCGCGAAGTATTTTTGTGTCGATTTTTAAGCGAGTAAGTGATTGATCGTTTTTAATCACCAAAAGTAATAAAAAAAAGACTCATACACTGATAGAAAAATACGTCTTCAAATTGATGATGCTCTAACATCGGAATTGTGACATCATTGATATTACAAATGGCATCAATGAGGCAAAAAGTGACATTAATCCAATGACGTACGTCATTCTAAAATTTTGTCATATTTTATCCGTCATCTACGCTATGACTACAGTGATATCAATTCGACATTTTGTGTATACTGATAAGAAAGGCGTCTAAACACTGATGTATTTTGACATCAGTACAGACAAACTGCCATCAGTGCGATGTCAAACTGTCATCAGTGTGAAGACATAATATACCATGTCATCAGTGCAATGACAAACTGTCATCAGTGCAGTGACAAACTGTCATCAGTGCAATGACAAACTGCCATCAGTGCGATGACATAATATATCATGTCATCAGTGTGATGACAAACTGTCATCAGTGCGATGAAATAATATATCATGTCATAATATATTATTAACGGTTTTTTTATGTTTTAAAAGTAAAATTAGAAGCAAATATTCCCATATTCAATTTTTTTAATGATTTATTTAAATACATCAAATTTTCAAAGTAGAATTATTACGAAAACCATTTTTGGCATGATGCTGGTGTCTTATAATTAAGACTTCTTCAGTTAACAAAGGGCGGAATGCAACAAAAGTGAAACAAATTTGTGTAGCGGGTAAGTAAATAATGATTTTCTCTCAATTTGACTTAAGATCAATTACAATAACTCCATTTGATGACAGTTCGTCGTCGCACTGATGAGATGCTTTATAAAACCGACTCTGATTCTTAATATCTGTGATAGCAATGTGTCATCCCCTTGATGTCATAAATTAAATTTTTGACCCTGACATCACAATGATGAAAAGTGTCTTGGGGTCAAAACGAAGACGCTTGTCATAGTACTGATGTCGACACACATTAGCGTTATTACGCCTTTTCTATCAGTGTACAGATGATTTAAGGTAAACGATTTTCCAAATGCTAGCAGGGTTGTGAGAAAATGGAACCCTACCAATGAATCAGCCCAAAGAATCAATATGTGATACAATTAGCAATGTGTCAAACCCTTGATGTCATAAATTAAATTTTTGACCCTGACATCACAATGACGAAAATTGTCTTGGGGTCAAAACGAAGACGCTTGTCATAGTACTGATGTCAACATACATTAGCGTTGTGACGCCTTTTCTATCAGTGTACATATGATTAAAAAAAAACGATCTTCCAAATGCTAGCAGGGTTGTGAGAAAATGGTACCCTACCAATGAATCAGCCCAAAGAATCAATATGTAATACAATTTGCTGATTCCTTTTTGAGCATATGAAGAATAATATGTGAATCCTTTTTCAATCGCTCTAGTGATAAATCAGTTTTAAATTTAAAACATAAAGATATCATTATTTGAGCATACGAATGAATCATATATGAATTCAAACAATTTTCAATCGAAGCCCGTATTAGATGGTTGATGCTAACTGACAGCTTTTCTGAGACAACTGGAACGGTTTTCTTTGCACCTTTGACTAGTCTCATATGCAGTGATGCCAACTTTCCCTTTTTGTAGGGATTTTTTAGGAAAATTTCAGCCGTGGGGGATAAAAGACAGATATTATATATTAAGGCAAATGTAGGGAATTTTCAAAATATTATCTAATTTTCAGCATATTGTGTAAAAATACGTAAATATTCGTATTATTACTAGTATTGTGGTTATTTTGTTGAACTGTTAATGGTTTTTAATCCAAATTTAGATATTTTTTTAATTAGGCTTAAGTTCATTGAATTTAATTTTCATTAAATTATTTTTATGAAGACAGGAATTTAACAACATATATACCTACATGGTTTTGGAACTTGTTGAAAATTACCAGGCTGTTAGGTAATATGTAGACGCCCCTCCCAATGTGCAGATAATTTAGGATTTTTTGGAAATTTAATTACTATGGGGTTATAGATGGGTTAACGGTAACCTTTTATCTCGTGATCTAAAAGAGGTAGACATTCAATTCAAAAAATGTCATTATTGAATCAAAAATAAAATTGACAAGTGCTTGGTAGTTTTTTGAAATTTGTGCATTTGGGAGACGAAAAGGGCAAAAATATAATTTTAGTACTTTTTTTGTAACCCATTTATCTTCTAAAGTAATAAAGATAAAAGTAAAATTTAAATTGTGTTTTCCTCTCCTTAAGAAACTCTCAAGTACATTTTGGTACTTTTGGGTAATTCGAGTATATAAATATTTTTGGTACTTTTTCTATACAGCTATTTATGTATTTCAAACAAAAATAAAATTCAAAAGAATGTTAAAAAAAATTAAGTTTATGTAACGCCATGAAAGACACATTTATTATTATATTTAGCGATGCAGTTGTGGATACAGGAGAAGGAAAATTGGATACTCTCTCCCTCACCTGCCTTTTCCCAAATAACAAATTTTAGCAACTTAATTAAAGAAATTAAAAGTCATGGATTTTTAAACGGAATTGACCACCGTGCATTCGTTTAAAAATTGCTTTAAAATTTAGTTGCATGTATAATACGAGTAAATAACAGACCTGGGACAAATGCATTAAAAAGGCTAATGCACTGCCAATTTTTTTTTCACTTTAAGCCAAGTCAAGAAAAATGCAAGTTTATTTATTGCATTATCCCTAACACTTTTAATGCACTATTTTTTCACAACATTACTTTCCTGTTAAAGTTTTTTAATGTTGTTTTTCTTATCCCACTTACAACTACAATTAATATTGGGAGAAGTCCAACTAATTGTAGTGGAGAATGTAAGAAAACATAAAGTCACTAGTTTCTTGTTGGTATTTTGTTTCAGCTTTGATATCGTTGCAAAAAAGACTTTTTGAGTGTTTGTATGTAATTCTCATTCCCTCTGTAGTCTTGTTTGCTGATAGCTTTGGCTTTTCTAAAATTATTTAGGAGAACGGTTCCTGATGATCTGGCCGAAGCCACCAGTGAAATGCTAATAGGGAACAGCTTATACTCCAACAATAAATTTTAGTATTTTTATCAATTATAAAAATAGGGAATTAAGCACAACAAACAAAATCTTTTAATCAGTGCATTATTATTTAGATAGCACTAAAGTGGTTGCCAATTAGTGCACTACTTTTGCATTATTTTTAAAACACATTAGGAATAGTGCATTACTATTGCATTTCACTAGAAACATTGTGAACATGCATTTAGATCAATTTAATGGTAATTCAAAAGTCGAACAAATCTCCCAGTTCTGATAAACTAGTCAATAGTCTGAACAGTAGACTAGTTCACACTTTAAACTATAGATTATTTCATACTCTAAACTAAAGGCTAGTCCATAGTCTGAACCTAAGTCTAGTCCACAGTCTATACAAAAATCTACATTATCTGAATTATAGAATAGATATTTTAGGTCATTATCTGAACTAAAGAGTAGGCCATGGCCTAAATTATAGGCTAGTCCTTAATCTGAACTAAAGACAAGCCAAAACTCTAAGCTATAGACCAGTTTATACTCTGAACTAAATACTAGTCCGTCAATTAAACTATCTACTAATCTTAACTCTAATTAGTCCATACTCCAAACTAAAAACTAGTTCTAAGTCTAAAGCTGGGATCACACGATTGCCGCAATGCACCAATTTTCACACTTTTTAATACCCCAATCGTGTGACTGCACAATCAAATGCCTCATGTACCAATCGAGGACAATATTGTGCTTACTTTTACCAATAAAATGCAACCCTGGAGCCGCAATCGTGTGACTACATATCAACAACCGCGCGTCAATAAAAATTACAAAAATGTACCAATATTTATTGGGTTCTTGTGCGGCAATTAAACAGCACAATACTCGCCAATATTTGCCTTTTTTAATAAATTTAGTTTTGTGTGTTTCTTTTAGAAGGAATAAGTTAAAAATAAAAATTAAATTTATCAAAAATACAAATTGGGAATTTATTTATTTTTTTTCCAGAGAGAGCGGGGAGATTTCTCCCAACGGAGACGGTACCGCGACCAAACCAGGTCTATTGTACCCACCCCCCTTTAGTTGGCCAAAAGACCCTCTGCCTCCCAGATAAACCCAAGAAGGTATTTTGCCGGTATTGCCCCAAGTGTCTCCTTCTGGCCCACGCCAGCGCCGGGCAGTCACACAGTAGGTGCCTTGTGGTTTCGTCCTCTTCACGGCATAGTCTAAATTCCTGGTCCTCTGCCAGGCCCATCCGAAACAGGTGGTGCTTGACCGTATGGTGACCCGTCAAATAAGCCACCAACAGTCGTAATTCTCGTCTGTTGAGACCTCTTGTCTCCAATGTACTCCCGGGAAATATAAATTGCTTCGCCTGACGCATTCCCGGTAGCGATAACCAGTATTTCCTGTGCTCGCTGAGAGCCCATTCCCCCAATAGGGACTGGGTAGTGGCCCAGCTTAACCCACAAAAGGGCTCGGGGCCCACCATTTGGGCATTTGCTCCAGCCCTAGCCAGTTCATCAGCCCCATCGTTACCCGGGACCTGAGTGTCCCGGCACCCAACAGAGTGTCACTCTGTTTCTTGAGCCCAGCTCCTGTAGCCTTCCCCGGCATTCCGCCACCAACTTCGAGGACAATTTCCAGGAAGAGAGTGCCTTAATGGCCGCTTGGCTATCAGTGAATATCGCAATGCTGTTTCCTATCATTCCCTTGTTAAGAATGTTGATACAGCACACATCAATGGCGTGGATCTCGGCCTGGAATACACTTGGTGATCTTCCCATGGCTATAGAGATTCGCGTTGGGAATTTAGCAAGTTATTAATAAATATATTAATAATACATTTTGTATTCCCGAAAATAACTTTTGATATATTTGTTTTTATTTTTTTTTTAAATTATTGCAATAGCTGTTCAGGACAATATAAAAGAATAAATATATACACGAAAACGGAACAAAATGTATTGAAATTCTTTAAAGCGAATTTATTTTTGTATATAAATATTCTCTATTTCTTTATATATTTAAAAAAGAATTTTACTTTGTTTAATTTTTGGAATTTTAATGAACAAGCCAACTAGATCTTCCAAACAAATAAAAAAAGCTACCACAACAGCTGTTTTCACAGTTGACACAAGTAAGAACAATCGTGTGACTGTGATGCGGCAATTATTGTACCCATTTCGCTTTGTACCAACTAGCGACAGTTAAATTTGTATAAAACAGGGGAATCGTGTGATTTAAGAATATTTTATTGGGGCAATTTCATTATTGTGCGTCAATAAAGCACAATCAAAGTTGTGTCATATTGGTGCATTTGCGGCAATCGTGTGATCAGAGCTTAAGCTTTAGACTCGGACGTAAATTAAAGTACACTTGGAAATTCAAAGCCCTTACTTTTTGCGAACTTAAGCAAATTCCCTTTTAAGTCTTGTATATTCAGGTTCTTAGGAACCTACTACAACTTTTCACGAAAAGTTGAAAAGGGAAATTGGTGTTGTATTCTTAAGGCATTAAAGACTCTGAAATAAACTTTCTCCCAGGTATCTGAAGCTTTTGCATGTCCGGTCTAAATGAAAATAGATTTTTAACTGACTGCTAATTCTCTTCTTCCCAATCGGCAACATTTTATAGATTCCTTAGATAGTCTCCTTTTTAAATTAAACGGTATGTATTTACATATATACACATATTCCACTACAATTCATCCTGGCCATTAATTAAAAATCCACACATTTAAGCATTAATTGTATACAAGAATTTTGAACGATTCCTAAATTTACAAAAAAGTTCCAAATGACTGACTAAGAAACTTCAAATATCTACAAAGAAAGAAAAAACTAAATTAAGGGAAACGGTGGAAGCAGGAAAAAAAACTTCACATATTAAACTGTTCATGCATAAAGAATCGATTTAACCATTAACTTCTTATGGTCCTTCTATGTACCATATCAGCTCAATGACTAACTAACTGGCTCACTGACTGACTAACTGACTCCTTGCTTGACTATGGAACTAAACTCAACATTTATAACCAAAAACTCTTATTGGCTACAAATAAAAAATATACTAAAAGATGAGGCAGGCCGACTCACATACTTTTAATAACTAAAATAAAAAAAAACCTGATAAACTTTAAGACACTTTAAACGAAAAAAAAACCAGGCAAATACTCTGCAAACAAAAAATAAAAAATAAACAAAAAAAGATAGACGAAAAGGCAAACAACCAGCCAGACCGTCAAACAAACCAATTCACCAGCCTGAACTGAACAGACAACTATTCTGCTGTCAATAAAAAGAAACACACAAACGTTTTGGAACACATATTCCACGTTGTCTTAGCCCCAGCCAAAGTCAGCTACGGGTAGCAAGTCTATACTTTCAAGACTAAATAACAAGCAACCCAACCAAGGAACCGTCATTCATTCGACCGAACGAACTCTTTTAAGGAATTTACTAATTCAGCGAAATTCCTTGCGTCTTTTTGTTACTGCTGCCCATGATGTTTCGGTTTCTGTTCATTCTTTTTCTCTGGGTTATAAAAACTACAAAGAAGAAAAAAAAACCAGTTCGAAAACAAACAAACATGTGTGAAGACTAAAAGCACATCCAGGCATAAAAGTAATAATAAGATTGAGGAGTACATTTGTGTGTAGGGAGAAATATTGATAGGGTTTTATTATGCTGACACGTCAAGTTCGATGTCAAAAAAGAAAAGAAAAAAAAACTAAAGAAAAAGAAAATAAAAGCAACTCTGAAACGATAAGCAACGATAACGAATTTATAAGCAGATCAAAGTGCCTTTAAGATGATTTTCTTTAAAACTAAAGAAAATTTTGGACTAAAACATTGTTAATCTTAAGGACTCCATAAATAAGCTAATGCACTTACAATTGTTCACATTAAACCAAATCAATGAAAATGCAAGGTTATTTATTGCATTGCCCCTAACTTTAACACTTTAAATGCTCTATTTTTACACAGCATTACTTTTTTTAACTTTAAAGTTTTTTCCCCAATGAATATTCCGCGAAGCTCTTCGCACTGACAGACTAGCTCACAACCACCTAGTCACCCTTTCCTGCCAAAGTAGTGCATTAATATTTAAATACCTCTAAAGTGTTTTCCAATTAATGCACTACTTTTGCACTAGTATTGAAAAACGTTATGAATAGTGCATTATTATTGCATTACACTAGAAATATTATGAACATGAATATTGCATTATAGTAGTACAAATCGCCCAGGTCTGATAAATAAGTCAAAAGCCTAAATAATAGACTAGTTCGCTCTTAAAACTATAGATACTCTGAACTAAATACTAGTTCATAGTCTTAACTAAGGACTAGTCCATAATGTGAACTTTAGTCTAGTCTAAAATCTAAATTAAACAATAGACTGGTCTATATTTCAGACTATAGGTTGTTTAATAGTCAATACTTTGTAGTTTAGACTATAGACCATTCTTTAGTCCAGACCATGGACCATAATGTAGTTCAGACTATGGACTAGTCCATATTTCAGAATATTTCCAAAAACTCTTAACTCCGTTCCACCGTATTGTCCAGAGACTCTAGACTACAGTCTAAAGCTTTCAGCCTACTGTATAGTTCAGAGACTAGATTACAAAAAAGTGATCAGTAATTGTTTATCAATTAAAAAAATTGTTTAAAAAGTATTTCAATTTAATTAATGTCATTATTAAATCAATTATTTATTTAGTTGAAAGAAAATTAAAAATATAATTTTGATTTAATTAACGTGTTAGTTGTTTTTAATTAATTTTTTAAATAAAATATTAATTAAATATCAAAAAATCTTAATTGTAGAATTGTTGTTGGGAATTGTCAAAACCTGAGTTATATTTAACTAAATCAATTAACACATTGTTTGAAACGGCAAAGTTTTCTGATCACTTTTTTAATAAGAATTAAAAATATTAAATAAAAATTTAATGGAAAAAAAATATTCACAATTGTTTGCTTGATTCTATGAATTTGGTACACAGAAAAAAAATTACGACAAATAAGTTGTCATATTGAATACCATATTCGTCAATAAAATTAATTTTTTTATTGAAAATGCACCAACAACCGAATTTGAAAATATAAAAAATACTTTTGTTAATTAAAATTTTTCACATTCAACAAATATTTTTTAAACATGAGTTAGAAACATTAAATAAAATATTTGTTAGCAATCAAATAAAAAAAAATTATTGCAAAATTTGTCATATTGACAAAATTTGTCAATTTTGAAAAATGTATTGCAATTTTAAAAGAAAGAAATGCATTAAAAATGTTGATATAATTAATTTTTTTATTTAAATGTTTTTTGTATGAAATGTTTGTCAATCCGTCGCCCACAACTTCAAACCTTCCATGGCATTGCTTCTTCAATTTGATTTTTTAGTTATTGGACGATATGGAAAAATTCATCAGTTTTATTTTTCCATATCGTTGATTCCGCTACTAGGAGTTTTTAGTGCCTTAACGAGTATTCCGTCCTCGATAACTCAACGGGCTAATACTTCACCCAATTATTCATTTTTGGCTGCGTATTTTATTAAAGTATTATTTGTCGTCTTTTTAGAACTAATTCGAACGGAGCTAAGTACATTTATGTCAAGCATGTGGACCTTTGCAACTTATAATTTTAGGGCACTTCGGGCACCTGACTTTGTCTTTTTAATCCCGTTCGAAATATCTCCAGAGATAAAATCTATATAAAAATATTTAATATGTAGTATTGCACAATACTACACTTTTGTGTAGTATTTTTAATTGTTTTTGGTTTTTTTTTTTTTTTTTTTTTTTTTTTTTATTATTCCCACACTAAATCCCGCGCTTGTCTGCAGGAGACCAGAGTCTCTGACGGGAATCGAACCCGCAACCCCGGTAATGATAGACTAGCTCACTACCAGCTAGCCTACCGGGGCACCCACTACACACGCTTTTATAAGTGATTTGTATTAACATTGTTCATAATGTTTTTTTACCTTTGTTACATTTTGTTTCGACATTCTTCATAAGAAGTTTAAGTTTGTCCAATATTTAATTAGAAAAATACTTAAATTACGGGTACATTTACAAAAAATTATGGAAAACGTATATAATTTACCCATTATTAAAATAACCAAAATAACCGGTTTATTCGATATTCGAAAAATGAACATTTAAAAATACTTGGCCTAGTCAAAACAAATTTAACTTGTTAAAACCTGTCGAATAATAACCGTTCGATCTCCCTAATCGTTACATATGTTTGTTTCTCCTTTGTTGGTTTGTTTCTCCCCCCTTTGTTTACAGAAGAACTCTCAATTACAATACACCAGAAGCATGCCAGATGTGGTTTTCGTAATCATTTGATATATTTAACTTAATAATCTTAACAAATAGATTTCGGGAATTTTTTCCTCTTATTTTCTCTTCTCGTAGTGCTGTTGTTATTGTTTGTACAAAAAACAAGCAAATCGTTTTGTTTTTACTACTTTTGTAGTGTCGTTGTTATTTCTTCAACAAAATTTTACAAGCACACGCGTATGCACGCATATAGAATACCGAGTGGCAACGACCAAATTTTCATTTACTTGATTTTAGAATTTTATTCCTATTTAAAGAAATTCACAGAAAAGAATCCAAACTTTTAAGTACTTTCGTACTTAAATTTTTAAGTTCGACTTGTACTAAAAGTAAGTGGAGAAAACTTAAATTTAGTACGAGTTTTTTCTTTTTGTGTATAAACATCAATTATTAGAATACTTTTTTGTGCAAAAATTATTATTATGTATATATATTTTTTTTTTTTCAAAGAAAATTTGTCCTGAAAAAATGAAGACACAAGGCAGACTAAAATGTTTCACTTTAATTACAAAAGAAACAACTAAAAAAAGACATATTCAGTTATTTCCTTAATATCCTTGGCAGAAATATTTAAGCAAACAACATTTTTAAAAATATCCTTATTTTTTTCTTTTTTTTTTTTTACTAATAGTTCTAGTAGTCCTTTTGTAGCAACCAAATTGTTTGTTCATTCCGGCTTAAAAAGATTATGGCCATTTACTTATTAACTTTTATTTGTAAAATGTTTGTTTGCCATAAAAAAAACCAAAAAGAGATCAGAACAAAAAACCCAGTAAAGAAAGAAACTACCCTGTTTGATGGGTTTTTTTTTTTTTTTTTTTTTTTTTTTTTTTTTTTTTTTTTTTTTTTTTTGAGAAAAAGGAAATAAGTATAATGAAATCATCATAATTATGCTGGTAAAAAGTGATAGTTTTGTGTGTGCCGTACTTGAGACAAAACAAAAAACTACTTGGGAAATCTGCCGCTTCAACAGACTTTTTATCTTTACGCACTATCGATTTTTTTTTTATTTTGTTATTGTTGTTGCATGTAATAATAACTACTAGATCCTTTGTTTTGGTATCAATTCAGTTAGTCCTTGTTACAATTCAATTTTCATGGTCTACGGGATTTGTATAGTGCAAATTATGTTTCCATGAGTTTTAGGATTTTTTTTTTCTCTATCCCATATTTTAGTCATTATGAGTTAATTTTTTTAGAATTTGTTTGAAGTATTTCACAAGTATTTTCACTCTGTTATTCAATTGTTTGGTATACAAATTAGAGCTCTTTATGATCTCAAGTACTATCTCTACACATACAGAAGATTATTATTGCCATTACATACAACGACGTTGATAAATATTTAGCAAGGATGTGCCTAATTGGTACTATATTGTTATATATTTGGAAAGAGAGAGGGAGTGAGAAAAAGGACATTATTTTAAATTTAATTTAATTTTTTACATTAAATCCTAAATTATGAATTATTGGTAAAATGTATATTTTTTGGATATAATTTAGTTAATGTATTTAATGCCTGGTAGTTTGCGTAAAAAAAATCTAAAATAGTACTTTTATTATAATTTTATTACACAAGGGGACAAAATTTAACTTGTTTGTGTTGATTGGAAGTTTGATGCAATTTTTTTTACTTATTTGGGGTAGCTGATTTCTGATGATTTCTAATCTCCGTTTTTCTCCATCGCATTTTTAAGTAACAGGTATTAACCGTATTTTTTACTTTTTTCCAAAAATTAAAAGTTCAAAAATTCATAACTTTACTCTTCATAAAGCGTTTTTTTCAAATTTTTTATTTTTATTTTTTAAGATGTAATAGTTAGTTTAAAAAACACTAAAGTTTTTTAAAATCACCAAAAAAAAAAAAAAAAGCGGAGTAATGGTTGGAAAAAAAAATTTTTTTTATTTTTAAAAATCATGATAATAAATCCAAAATTGGAAAAAATTACAATCTTATTACTTAACGTCTAAAGTCAGATAACCAATGAACAAAATTAAAAATGGATCATCAAAATCGATGAACGCGTTTTCTTTTATTCGCAATTTAGCGTATGTATCTCATTTTTAAGTGAAGGAAAATAAATAGAACAGCAGCAAACACACACTTTAAAAAATTTAATTTTTGTATAGAAATCGCAATTTTTATCAATTCAGTTTTCTCAGTAAATTGTGAATAAAATTAAAAGTTGTGCACCGATTAGAATAAAATAAAGCTCATTACATTCCAAATGAGTTTAACTAAATGTTTTTAGACCAAAACTGTGGTTTTTGGCTTATTTCTATTTTTTATGAATATTTAACAAACGAAAAATTTTTTTTTTTTGAAAACTCGAATAATATCTCAGATACTTCTGTGCAAATTAAAAACCAATGTAAGCACGACTTACAGATAATATTGTTGAAGAATTTTGAATTTTTTAACTGAATATGGTGAACCGTTTTAAAGTTATTCCAATATATGTAGCGGAAGTGCATTAATATTGGATATTGGAGGAGTAATTTCCTAAAGATCGGTCTATATAAAGCCTACGTTCGGAAATCAGCTAAATGCACCTAAAATCATAACAAAGATTGATATTATTGTGAAATTTTGTTGGATAAAACAACAAAAGATACCAATCCCACTTATAACCCACTTATAGCCCGCTTAAACAGCATCGAAATCTATTAATTGCGAGAATCCGGACAAAATGTAATTGTTTTTGACTAGATTAAACACACAAAATAAAATCTACTTCATGACTAGGTCAAGTTAGGTAGAATGTCTGGTGCGAAGTGAACTTCACACCCTCACCCAGAGACCAATATGGTCCATTGTGACGGCTTATTTAGTGATAGAATTCTGGTAAGAGAAGAATAGGAGAAATAAAGAGAAACAGCTCAAGAATAGAGAAAGTAGTGGAAGACAAAAATCGGACAACACAACCAAAAAACCCTACTAAACAGAAAGCTGCCCTTAATGTACCCAGTCCTCAGTCTCTTTCTGCGCAGCTAGATCATTCTCATTACGAATCCCGTCAGATTCTCGTGCCCGCAGCGCGAGACATCTTCCAATTCGCGCAGGAATCTACTAACTAGAAAGCTCAGCCTGCTGTTCTACAGCTTGGGAGAGTGGCATAGAAGATGCTCAACTGTCTCTAACTCCTCCGGGTCCTCACACAACCTACATATATCCGATAAGTCAGATCCCATTCTCACCGCCATCCTAACTGTCATGCAATGGCCCGTGATAATACCTATCATAGTCCTGATGTAGACCCTACTCCTGCCCAGCAGCGAATCGGACCGAATCGGACTTCCTAAGCTCCGGCCACAGTGCCCGCGATACCCTGCAGTTCGAGCGGTTTCCCCAGGCCCGATTACTTCATGACGAGATTTTGCGAAATCTGCTCAAAAACTATTGATACAACTATGGATTTTTCCATATTGTACTAAAAATACTTTCCTGTACAAGAAATAAATGTCATTGTAATAAAAAATTATAACGAAATGGGGACTTGCTAAAATTGTTAAGAAAAAATATTGTTAAAATAAAGTTTATGACAAGTAAAATTTTAATGCAAGTTTTTAAATGTATCTTTGAGTGAATGTGATACACAAAAAAACTTTCAGACAGCTGTTATTGTAAAACTGGGTTCACACTATAAAAGTTTTCTAGTTTTCTTTCAGAAAGTCTGAGTTTATTGGTGAGAGTGGAGCAAAGAATAGCATGTTCACACTATGAAAGTTTTCTATCAGAAAGTCTGAGCTTATTGGTGAGATGATGAGCATGTTCTCTTCCCCTCTCACCCATAAACTTATATAAACTTCTGAAAAAAAAAACGTGCAGTGTAAACCCACTAAATTTTGAGGAAGATTTCAAATAAACTCTATTAGATTTCGTTGTAAGATTTACTAAAATAAGATTTACTTAAATTTAGAAAAAGTTTTAGTTTAAAGTATCCCAGGAATACCGCATTAAATTCCCAGAAAAGCGACAATTAAAAACAATTGAATTCCCGGTACCAGAAATCCCCAACAGAAGGGTACACATCTACTGGGTTCGTGGCCACCAGGGCGTGGAAGGAAACGAGGTGGCAAACAAATTGGCGAGACGGTGGGTTCAATTACCGCACGGCAGAGTGATTGGCATTCCAGTCCCAATTCGATGATTCACCTTTTATATCCATCGAAACATCGTCCTCACGATGATTCACCTTTTATATTAAAAGCTTTTAATTTGTTAAATCCCAACAAGGTCACGAAAAGTAAATTTAAAAAAATCAAAATTTTTCAATAATCAAAAAATCACAGTATTTTCCCCAATTGTTTTAAAAAAACAAAACCAAATTTAATAAAAAAAAATCCTTAAATTTGCCAGAGTGTCCGCAAACTCAAATGGGAAAAGCCTCTAAACATTAACGGCTCTAGTTTTAAAACGAAAAATCTCTAAATTGGCAACATTGTTCTGGGTTTCACTCGTTATTTATTAAATTTAAATATTTGCCTTGATTTACTTTATAATACTACTACTTCTACTACATACTTACTTTGTAATGTTAAAAGCATAAGCCAACTGGCTCTTAGCCACCATAATTTAAACATTTCCATATTTCTTGCCAGTGTTGGCAAATATCCTTTTGCTTAAATGAAATAACTGAATTTTTTCAATTAATTTCCTTTTCTTTTTTTTTTGTTAATACAATTATACTGAAGATGGCAAAACGTGACTTAATAATCCTTTAGAATGTTCATAAATATTTGTTAACTGTGCTGTTAATAATTGCAGCAAATAAATATGTCAGATAGACAGACAAACAGCCAGTCAGCCGGCAGGTTTTTAATATTTTTTTTTTTTTCTTTAGTAAAATTTTTAATGATTATTTGCAAAATCTTTTGCATATGTGCAAATAGAAAAAAGTATGAGTTTTTGTTAAAAGATTTTAATGATGCATTTTGTTTGTGTTTTTATCCTTAAAGCTGCTGAGTCTGAAGATTGAGTAAGAAGTTGTTTGGTAATGGAGTGCAAAAGTTTTTCTTTTTGTGTTTGGATGTATTGATTATACCTATTAACACTTTAAAATATAGTTGTGAATTTATGTCTGGAGTTTCAGAAGAAGTTTGAATGACAATGTTTGTTTAAGCTTTTTTATAGTTGCCAAGTTTTTTTTTTATTTTTGTGATTTTTTTTTTAATCTTTTTTCGTAATAGAGAACTTTTTTTGTTAAATATATGCAAACATTTTTAAGTTTTGTTGGGTATAAGGTAGTGGAGTATTTGTTTTCACTTAATATTAATTGATATTTGAATAGCTATAAAAACAATCAACATTTATTTACAAATTTTCTAGGCATTGGCTACACTGGTGCACTGCACAACTTGGCATTGCATACAAAACACTGCTAATGCACGCAGTTACACTCATACAAAGTAAAACTCAAAGGCTTTGACTTCAGGTCTGCTGAAAATTTCTGTCTACGAAGTTGTGTGTTTTATAGGTTTGTTTTTTTTTTAATTTTTTTTTTGCCCTTTTATGTTGGTTAAAAAATACTTCAAAGGAAAAAATTAAAATCGAAAAAAATTAAGTAAATATTACTTCAATGCACAATTTATCTCTTTTTTATGGTAGTACCACCAACAATGCACCTTTTTTCATTAAAGTAATTTTTTTTATTACTTTTTATTATTTTCAATTCTTTTACTTTCGAATTAATAAATAAAATTTATGGTCATTTATTTAAAGTTAAAAAGACACTCTTTCATTTATCATTTCTTTACAACAAAATTAATTTAAACTTCATTTCTTTTTTTCATTCGAAAGAAAATGAAAAATTTTTTGCATTTTTTTCAATACTCCTTTTTGTTAATAAAAAAAAATTTAAATATTTCTTTTTTTACTTTCGGGTTTTTTCTTAAATTCTTTTGTTATGTTCATATACATAAACTAAAAGATGCCTCTTCTTTTTTTATATATCTGCTTTATTTTTTAATACACACACTCTCATAAGCACCTAAAAAAATCCGTACACGTTTTTATTTCCGTTATTTTCAACCGCTTACTAAGAAACATCAACGAGAACTAATGATAGAATTAAACTGCATTATGCTAAACCCTCTCATTTTACTGTTACATAGCCACACATATGTGTCCATACATATTAAAACACTCTATATCTCTCTCTTCTAAAAACACATACTGTTATTTACCTTCACACGGTGACTAACAGGAAAAAAGCCGGTTCTTTATTTACAAAATGCAGACCTCAAAAAAGAAGGATACCAGATCTTTGAATTGAAAGTTAATTGAGTGCTTTTTCAGGATTATAATAAAAATTTAATAAAAAATGTGTATATGGGGCAGTGATGCCAATACAAATTTCAAGAAAATCTCTACGTGTCTATAAAAAATTCCCTCTCTTCCCTACAACCAAAAAAATTATCCCTACACTATTCCCTACGTTAAAATTGTATTGGTTTATCTTCAGGCAAACAAATACATACTCTGTTAACATTTTGTAAATATTATAATTAAAGCATTTATTAACATTTATTATATAAGTATTTGTTAAGAATAAGAAAAAACCAAAATAAATATGTACAATCTATGCTCAAACATATAAAAATTCAATTAAAAAAAAACTGTGTGACAAATTTAATTTTTTTTCTTTTTGACGGAAACGTCACTATATATCCTTCAAAAGGCAAAACTAAGTCAAACTACGTGTTTGATTTTCATTTCAAGAATACTTATTTTTAATAATTTTTTAATATAAGCATCTAATATTTTTATAAAACTCGGTACCAAATAAAAGGGAAGGAGCTGTATAATTTAAAAAAAAATTAACTTCAGTTCCCCTAAACAGGAATATAAAAAAATATTTCCTTCCGCATCCTTAAAAGTTTTTATTAAATTTTTTTAAAAATTTCAAATTGTATGATTTTATTTCTCTTAGTTTACTTTTTTCTCTGAACAAAATTATTTTCTATGTAGAAATTTCATTCACTAAATATTTCCTTTTTATATTCGCACACATTGAAGCGAATGTGAGAACGAATGCAAATAGCAAAATTAAGCGAATAGTTCGCAAATGCGAGCCCGAATATTCGACGCCCCAAAATGTATACGTACATGTTTTTGGCACTTGTTGAAGATTACCAGGCTGTTAGGGCTCATAGTATAGGGCTTCTGTTGAAAAATACTACATTTGTACTTAAATGCTGTTGCATATCGTTACCTTAATATAAAAAGGCCCCAACTCATTATTTTTGGAAATCCGTTTTTTTATTGATTATTGTAGAATGGTTGCTAATACACATTCTATTAAAATTTCAAGCAAATTAGATTAAAAATAAAGAAGTTATAAACAGAATACAAAAAGCCCTAACTCATACACACAATTTTTCTAAAGAAAAAAAGGCCTAACTCATACACACAATTTTTCGAAAGAAATACATATTATGTATTTCAATCTGAATTCCTCGTTTAATTTTAATAAAGATGTTTTTTGACAATGGTTGTGTAGCTATATTATTTCAGCTTTTATTAAGTTTTTCCTTCTCCTGTAAAAAGTGTTTTTGATGAGTTGGGGCCTTTTTATATTAAGGTAACGATATGAAAAATTTAAATTTTTAAATGAAAATAATACGAATATTTAAGTTTTTTTTACACAATATATTGAAAATGAGAGAATATTTTGAAAATTCCCTACATTTGCCTTAAAATAAAAATTCTGTCCTTTTTCCCCTACGCTTGAAATTTTCCGGAAAAATCCCTACAAAAAGGGAAAATTCCCTACTATTGGCATCACTGATATGGGGCGTTCCAGGCCAAATCGGTTGGTTTAAAAAAAAAATTTACATATTTCCATAATTTTGTAAAATTTTTTTAAGTGCTGTTTTCACAACACAAGTGATTGAACGTGTAGTAAAATTTGTATGTAAAACACTCAAAAAACTGAGTTCTGTTCATATAAATTTTACTACACGTTCAATCACTTGTATTGTACAAACAGCACATAGTACACTTAAAAAGGGCCTTCCTGGTTAATAATAAATATTTTTGATAACTTTCAAATTTTTAATTTTTTCTGTATACAATTAATTCTGCAGGGTGTGTGGAAAACGATTGAAACTCGTTTCAAACCAATAATTTCAAAAAGGTTTCGTTGCAGTTGCGTTTCGCCGTCTGCTCTGGGCATTATTTTTAGCAAACAGAAATGCATATATTCATACAGAGAAAATATTATCAGTAGTTTTTTATTATTAAAAAAAATTGTTTAAAATTTATTTCAAATTAATTAATAATAATTAATAAAATTAATTGATCCATTTTTTAGTTGAAAGAAAATTAAAAATATAATTTTGATTTAATTAAAATTTCAGTTGTTTTGAAGTAAATTTTTAATTAAAATATAAATTAAATAACAAAAAATCTTAATTGATTTTTTCGTTTAAAATAAAATAATTTAAACTTTAAGAATTGTGTTGCGAAATGTCAAAACCTGAGCTATATTTAATGAAATCAATTAACACATTATTTGAAACGGCAAAGTTTTTTAATAATTTCTTTAACACTATCATTTATTGAAAAGAAATTATATTCACAATTTTAAATTTTTAGTAATCAATATAATCATTTTTGTAATAGGTGCAAATTGTTTGCTTGATTCTATGAATTTGGCTTGAATTATGTGTATAAATTTACTATTTTTAGATTTTAAAAGAAATTTTTCTTTATTTGATTCAAAATTTTTAAAATTTAATTTTTTAATTTATATTTTAATATTTTAGCGTTTTCTTTTTAAAAGTATTCAAATATCAGTTTTTATAATATAATAGTCTGGTAGTGTATAAAGTCATTTCTAAAAAAATTTAAGGAATAGAGCTATTACAGCTTTATAAAATACATAACTGAAATTTAACTCTAGAATAAATTCGAAAAAATAAAAAATGTTGAAAAAATATATTTATATTTTATATTTTAGCGTTTTTCTTATCAATTCAAATCCAAACTCTGGCCACAAAGTATGCAACATAATTAATTTAATTTTCTCCACATAAAACTTGTTCTCTCTCTCTCTCTCTCTCTCTCTCGCTGCTTTATAAGGAAGCAACATTAATAGAGAGGACATATAACCATAAAATTCCCTTATTCCTGTAATTCCCATTAAATGCATTTTATATTCTCCAAATCAGCGTTTTTCGTTAATGTAAAAACGGCCCCTGTTTAAATCAAATCAGATTTTTATGTTGATTCATGTTTTGTGCTGATTCTTCTTTAAAATGTTGTTCCTTTTCTTAAAGTTTCTCTAAAATATTTATGTTGTGTGTAAATATCTCTGCACTATTCGTTTATGTACTTGTTTGTTTACTAAAATATATTTATTTCTCATAAACAAAAAAGAGATCATGTTTTTTTTATTTTATTTTTATTATTATTAGGCGTTTTGTATGGACTTTGTTTTGTAGCAAGTATATTTTGTTTTAGTATTTGTAAAAAGATCTTTTATTTTCTTAACTTCCGAAATTTATAACCGCATCTAGAATAAATATACAATCAACACTAAGAAAAAAGGCACAACGAATATTTATTTAAAATCAGAAGCGGATCGAAAGGGGGGAGCCGGATTAAAAATCTTTTAGAAAATAAGACTAAAGTTCAAAGTATAATTTAGAAGATAGTTGAGAAAACTTAGACTATAGTTAATAGTTTAGACTATAGTTCAGACTATAGACTGGAATCTAGACCAGTGTTGCTAATCAGTGTGCAATTACACATAGTGTGTGTAATTTCTACGTGCATTTGTAGCTCATGTGTAATTTGTTTTGGTTTCATGTGTAATCCGTGTGTAATTTTTTACTTTACTATTTTTCATTCATTTTTGAAAGCCAAGTTTTTCATTTTAAACATTTCTTGAAAAAATAATGTTAAACAAAAACTGTCAAACGTGATTGTCATTTCCTTGGGATTTGTTATTTGCTCAAGTTAATAAAATAAGTGCATACATTCGATATTTGAAGAGATAAGTTCCCATTGCTTCATTAACAAATAAATATTTGTGCAATATATTTTAAGACTATCGAGTGGGTAATAAATAAATACATACATCTGTGACAAAAACGAAAAAGTGGTATAGTCGACTTAGCAAAATTTGGGTTTGTAATCCCCATGGTTAAAAGTACCCATTGACAAAATTTCAATTATTTTGTACGATTTTTTAAGGAAGTTATAGTAAAATTACTTTTTGCTTTTTTTCAATATGGAATAACATTCAGAATAAATGCCTAAGTTTACTTCCGATCTGTGACGTAAGAAGTACTTAGGATTGAAAACTTAAAATAACCGAACAGAAGTGATGAATCAAAATATATTTTCAAAAATAACGTCAAAAATTTTAAATTGCTTTGCTTTAAACCTAAGCCCTTTTTCCTTATTGCCGCAGAAATATTTGTGCAATTTATTTTGAAACTATAGAGTAGGCAATACAGGATAACCGTTAGTCAATAAATTTGTTTCCATTAAATAATTATGAAAATTTAAAGCGGGTTTTAAGAATTTTTGTAAGGTTAGGTTTGGTAAGAAGGGCTGGTGCGAAGCAAACTTCACACCCTCACCCGGAGACCAATATGGTCCGTTGTGACGCCTTAATTAGTGAAAGAAATCTAGTGTGAAAGAGTAGGAGAAGTAAAGAGTAAACGCACAGAAAAGAAGATAGTGGAAGATAAAAAATCGGACAGAACAAGCAAAAACAACCCTACGAAACAGGAAAACTCCCAGTCCCCAGCCTCCTGCCGCGCAGCTAGGTCATTCACATTACGAATCGCGCCCAAAACATCTCCCAATTCGTGCAGAAATCTGCTACCCAGCCACCTCAGCCTGCTGTTCTGTAGCCTGGGACAGTGGCACAGAAAGTGCTCAACTGTCTCCAACTCCTCTGGGTCCTCACAAAAACTACATATATCGGATGAGCCAGACTCCATTCTCACCGCCATTCTGCCTATCATACAGTGGCCCGTGATAATACCTATCATGGTTCTGACGCAGGCCCTACTCTTACCCAGCAGCGCGCCTGAATTTGACCTACTAAGCATTAGCCCCAGCGTGGGCGATACTCGGCAGTCCGTTCGGCCCCACCAAACCTGATTAGTCCCGCTCAGAATCCATTTCCTAATTCTTCCAAAGTAGAAGCCCATTGGAGGCCTGACAACCTGCAAACTGGCAGGATCCTCCATTTCCGAGCCCAGTCTCGCCAACTCATCAGCTATCTTGTTGCCGGTGATGTTGCAGTGACCTGGTACCCAGCAGAGCCTCACAACACAATTCGCTAAAGAATTTTTGTTGCTTAAGCTTGAACATAAACTTTTGTGGACTGTTCTTCTACCTACGTTATTGCTTATGTTTGAGACGTGCGTTAAAAATGTGCATACTTTTAATTTCTATTTCAAGAATAGGCTATCTTTGCTTTTTTATTGGCAACATAATAGCCCAATTCACAATCTTGTGCAAATGGTCTTGGACCGTAGCTTTTGCAAAATGTTATAGTAAATATTTATTCTGGGATTGTAGTCAATACTATACCATTTTGCAAATGCTACGATGCAAGACCATTTGCACAAATCTAATCTAATCATTAAGTTGCAAACAAGGATTAACAAAAAGGTGATGCAGGGCGTATTTTTTATTAAAGCAATTTTCGTTTTGTGCATAATTTGGGACACAGTCATGTGTAATTTTCGAATTTTTCATTGGCAACACAGCTCTAGACTATAGATAAATTTATTGTCCAAACAGATTATTGTTAAGACTTTACTTCACGCTATGGTTACGCATTTAATAAGATTTATAGTACAGATTATAGTTAAGACTATAGTCTAGTCTATAGTTAAGACTATATTTAAGATTAAGGTCCAGACTAAAGTTTTAACCATAGTCCAGACCTTAGTTTAGACCATATTTAATTTTATACTGTACTCTTTATTACTTTTATAATTAGTACTACACAGAAAAAAGTGTTTTATCAATTAAAAGAATGGTTTAAAAAGTATTTAAATTTAATTAATGTGATAATTAAATAAATAATTTTTTTAGTTGAAAGAAAATTAAAAATTTAATTTGGATTTAATTAACATTTTAATTGTTTTGAAATAAATTTTCAATTAAAATTTTAATTAAATAACAAAAAATCTTAATTGACTTTTTTTGTTTAAAAAAAAATAATTTAAACATGTAGAATTGTTGTTGGGAATTGTCAATATTTATTTAAATAAATTAACACATTGTTTGAAATGGCAAAGTTTTTTGATCACTTTTTTAATTAAAATTAAAAATATCATTTATTGACAATATTTTTTGAAAATTTTAAAATTTTTAGCAATCAATATAATCATTTTGGTAATAGGTGCAAAATCAACAACTTGTTTGCTTGATATTATGAATTTGGAATAAATTTGGTGATTGGAGAAATTTAATAATTTCTTCTGTGTAAACTTTAGTTACGTGTACGAAAAGTATACAATTTTCCTCCCCCTTCCACGTCAGTGTCCAGAACAATCTACTTTTAACGATTCTCATTTTAATTCATTGTTATTGCGGGTGGCAATGACGATGATGCCTGCTACCGCTCCTCCAGCAACCGACAATAATGATCATGATCATCATTATCATTAGCAGCAGCATGATCATTTATTTGTTCTTACAGCCCGAGTGCTGGGAAGTGTGCGTACAATTACTTCTACTACTACCACTAATTAAAAGCACACGTAGTACATGCGATCGTTCATTTATTTAACTTCAATCAATCTTTGATCTTTGGATGCTGTAGACGGTGGGGATAATTGGAAACTCGAAAATATGGATGCCTCATGTTGCTGATGGAGCATTTGTATGGTAATTTGTATTTGGATGGAATTGTTGTTGTTGCTGTTGCTGTGTTATTTTCTTTTTATTGCACTTTTATTGAAGTTCAGGAGTCAATGATCGTCTGTTGTTGTTTCTGTTTCTTTCTTCCTCCTCTCCCTGGCTGTTTATATTACTCGCATTTATCAAAGGCATTTTTATTGGCCATGGATGCAGTAAAGAAGTTGTACATGAAACACATATAAAATTTAAATCCCATAAAACTAGCAACTAATTTGATTTTTTTTTTGTTTTTTTTTTTTTTTTCCTAAACAGATTTTGTTTCTTTGTTGAGTCTATTGTGGTTATTTATTGTTCGTCATTTTCTAGTACTTTAATAAATTCAATCTTTTACTACTGCAGTTTAAGAATGGATTGTGATTTTGTAATGGCAAATTTGAACAAATAAATTGTTTATTCCAGGAAAATTTCAAAATAACAAAATGTTGTTCTCTTTGTGTTAAACATCAAAAGCTTGTGAACTTAACTCAAGTAATATCGTTATACACATGTATATAAATTTTTTTAGCGTTTATTGTAAAATATCGGTAAATCACAAATTTATTCCAGGTATTGGCAATTGTTGGCTTTGACTTTTTCCCATCTCTCTGGATTCCACACGTAAAAACCCAGGAAAAACTTTTTGAATTTTGGTAATAGGTAGTAGTTATGTCATATGTTACCTGGTAAGTAGTTGTCATTACAGTTGTCATTATTCTGAAAGCCTTAATAAGTACTTTCTAGTAATGACCTCAGTTAGTACTTTTCACCACTATTATTTTCAGTTATGAATATTTGCTTACTAATAATGAGCTAAACAACTATTTATTAGTTGTCTTGTTTTCAGTACTGAATATTTACTTACTAGTAACTAGTTCCATAACTACTACCTAATTAACTAGCGCAAATTAAATTAAAAAAAACTAGCTATAAAAGAGACTTTATAGATTTCAAAGAGACTTTACAAGAAAACACAAAATTGGTTTAAATACTATTGAACCTTCAAGTGAAACGCCAATTTTGGGAAGTAATATTAATAATAGTGAATCTGTCAATAACATTAAAATATATTTAGGGACTTCTAACAGTAATAACGACAATGAGTACAGTTTAAGTACGCTTCTGGGTGTTTATTGAATACTTTTTTTACAGATTAAAAAATAGCAAAACTAAAAAAAACATTAAAGTTTCTACCTTGTGTAATGAATTAAATGCTTAATTGAAAAAAGATTCTATAAATAAGTCAAAAAATTTATGTTGCACCTATTTTTAAATAAAAAATTTAAGTTACATATGTTAATTTTATTTAATCCTTGAAGTATTTTTGTTTGTTAATTCTTAAATTAAACAAAATTATATAAAAATGTTCATATGTATATGTATATATACATATTATATATATTAAATTAAAAATATTTTAATTATAATATTATAATTATAAATATAAAATTATAAATATATATAAAAATTTTATGTTTTTTATTAATCAATCTAGATAATAAATTCCTAAATATTATGAAAAATTTCATAAAAAAATATAGAGTGTTACAAAAATCCAAAATATATATGCAAAAAGTTCATAAATAATTTAAAACGCATTTTCATTTATACTAGGAACCAGTTCTTAAGTTTATGAACTAATTCATAAAAAAAAAACAGTATTCATAATACTTAATTAAGAACAAATTCATAAATGCTAAGATTTAGTACATTGGAAAATTTTTTAGGAAATTTTACATAAATACAAAGTATTTCCTCATAAATACTATGAATTGTTTCCTAAAAGTGCCATATCTAAATTTTCCCTGTATTTATTATATTTTAAGAGTTTTTACATATATACAATGAAAAAGTTCCTAAAATCGTTCATTGGCAAATTGTTCATAAAATATTCATAAATACTATGAATTATTTTTTTGTGTGTAGTAAGTATATTGTAAGTACTTACAATTTAACTTACTGGTAGCAAAATAATAACTAGATATTTTGTGACTTCTAGTAAGTGTATTGTAACTACTGAATTCTGTGGACAACTCGAACAAAAATAAGTAGCTATTCAGCCGACAAATAAGTAGTGTTTATATATCTCCAACATTACTTGCTAACTTACCAGGTAAGTAAAGTTTTTGCTGGGAAGAAGCAAAACGAAAACATATTTTTGTTATAATTAACCATAACATGGTTGGAGGCAACTATTATATAGTTGTGGCTTCTGGATAGTCGACTAATTTAACCATTATATGGTTGCCGGTGACAATAATATGATAAAAGTAGCCATAATAAGTTTAAAATTTGTTGGTCAACAATAGTTTTGTTGGAGGTAACTAAATCGGAAAATGTGTTTTTTTACTGTACCGTATTCCAGTAGAAGCGTTCTGCATCAATTGAAACAAATTGTAATAAGTGTGGCAAGGCTAAGACTAAAAGATGGGCAAATTATAGGTTTTGGCATTAAATAGGTTGGCAAATAATAAAATGTCAAAAATTAGGGTGTTATCCTTTGGCGTTTTTTTTTTTTTTTGTTTAAAACTTGAACGCTACACTCTTGAACAACGAATTTCTATTGTGCAAATTGATTATAGAATCTGGGAATTAATTCTTTCCATAGGCTACTTCATTATATTCAACATTTTTTATTTTTCGAATTTATTTAAGCCGAATTCATTACAGGTGATCCTAAAAGCCCTGCTGATAACTTTTTTCTTTAGCTTTATAATTGTTGGATGTCAAAATTTGGTTTATTATCTTTGTTTCTGTTTTGATTTGTTTCGGTGTTTGACATTGTACAATGATTTTACAACAAGTTGGACTTGTTGTACTACCGATATTACCTGTAATGAATTCGCCTTAAATTAATTATATGAGTTAATTTTCAGTTATGTATTTTATAAAGCTTTTTGTAATAGTTCTATTCCTAAATGTTTTTTTTTTTTAAGACGGCGCCACGAACCCCACAGCCGGCCAAACAATTCAGTAACTGCATGAGAAATTTCGGGCGATGTCAATTGGCCGCCTAGTTTTATGAAAAAAGGTGTGTTTTGAAGCAAATTTACTACTTAACCTTAAATATTCCCACCATTTATAAGGTAAGTAAGGCAAACTACTTTTTTATGTATGCATAGTTTTTTGGTCTTTCAACTTGTGACCGGCCAAGCATTCTAATTGTGGACGATTAAGGAAAATTCGGCTGAAATGTAGTTTACGGGGCACACGAAAAAAAAAATAAAAAAGATATGCCACCCTTATCAGAATTAAAAACAAAAAAACCAAAATTAAAATTAAAGGGGGCAGAGGCCCGTGTCGGACCCGAAAAACCGCATCGCCCATTTAATGGTATGTGTGGGTACTCAAATTAAAGTTAATTATGTAAGAAAAACGAAAATAATAAAACTTAAGTCGGGTGGGTTTTTTGGGGCTCTCTGAGGCAGAAAAAGTGACCCTACCCCATTTTTTACGTATGTGTATTAAAGGTAATTTGCTCACGATTAAAAATATGCTTCTTGTTTTTGTATTCGATCATTATTTTCCCCTCTACATTAGTTTAGCAATCTTTCAGATGCAGACAAGCTTTTGTTAGCGAAGCCGGCTATGCACCAAATCATTACTTAGCGAAGCCGGTATTTGTTATACCATAGAGGAAAAAATCTTTGCGCCCGACCCAAGGCCGGTGAGTACCCACACTTACCACTTAGTGGGCGGCCCGGTATTTTGGATCCAGTGGGCCCACACTGTTTCTAGTGATGGTATATAATTCTTAAATTAATTTTTTTTCTAGTGATGACACTAAAATAATCGAAAGATGTTGAATGAAACGACATGAGATAGGAACATGTTTTAAAGATGAAGAAAGTTGTTGCTTTTTTGCCCAATACAAATACAATTCTTATGCGAAGATGTTAACACCCTTGCGTAAAGATGAAAATGTGAGCAGGTGTAAAAAGCCTATAGGTTTAATATGGTTTGACACATATCGACGAGAGCGTAAGAACAATTTTTCGAAGTTGACTTTTTTGGACTTTTTGTGAAAGAAAATAACATTAGCCACCCGACTGCATTCTCATCTGACAACTTAGGATGAACAAAATGTAAATCCCTTTTAAAAACCTCGCAAGCTGTATGGCGTTAACGAAATGACATTTGCATGCAAATGAGAATGGTTTTTATACTTTAAGTTGAGAATGTTAAAGTATCTTCCACCAAATATATTGTTTTTGAGATAAAAGCAAAAATCTGGAAAGTTTCAGGCCAATCGCAGCATTTTTGGTACGTCGCTTGGCCCTCAAAGTCAGCAACTTCGACACTTTTCGTCGAACTTACAGCACAAATGTTCTTCGAGGCCCAATTACTATAACAAAATTCAACTTTTTTCTGTATGCTAAAGCTCTATCTCGATATCAAAACATGGCTCCAGTACAAAAAGGGTTTAACGCGTGGCCATAGAGAGTTAATTTCTATGACCGACCCCAATTATTTTTCCATTACCAATATTTCTGTTAAAGAACTCAAATCCCTATATTTGCCCCCAAACAGTAGCTCTCCTACAAACCGTAAAATGTATAAAAAAAACACAAAATTTTTCGAATATGTGACCTTCTCCGAGAAAAGGGGCCTAGTGTGTCAAAAAACGGGTTTCGACTTAAGAGTGGATTCTGGTACCTAAAAGGTTGTAGAATAAGATGAAATGAGTTAGATTTCTGATAAAAATTTATTTTATACCAAATCGCATCTCCCAACTGAAGGTCTGTTCACAGTGATAATGCGTTATGAAACTTTAAATGCGTTTTTCTCAAAACTTCATTTTCACACACTAGGTCCCTTTTCTCGAAAAAGGTCACACATGTGTTATTTTTAAAATTTTTGCAAAAACGAACATTTTTTACTTTACGATGCATAAAACAAAATTGTTTTGAAGTTAAGAGTCATAATCATGGAGATATACACTCATAGAAAGATGCATATTCACACTGATGATGCCCTAACATCAGAATTGTGACATCAATATTATTACAAATGGCATCAATGAGGCAAATAGTGACATCAATCTAATGACGAACGTCATCCTAAAATGTTGTCATATTTTATGCGTCATCTAAGCTATGACTACAGTGACATCAATTCGATGCCACATTTTGTGTACACTGATAGAAAAGGCGTCATAACGCTGATGTATCTTGACATCAGTACAGACAAACTGTAATCAGTGCGATGACGTAATATATCATGTCATCAGTGAGATGTCCAACTGTCATTGATGCGATCACATAATATATTATGTCATTAATGCGATGGCAAACTGTTTTAAGGGCAATGACAAACTGCCATCAGTGCGATGACATAATACATTATGTCATCAGTGCGATGACAAACTGTCATCAGTGCGATGACATAATATATCATAACACAATATATTATTATTATTTTCATGTTTAAAAAGTAAAATTAGAAGCAAAAATTCCCATATTCCATTTTTTTAATTATTTATTTAAATACATCAAATTTTTAAAGTAAAATTGTTACGAAACCCATATCGGGCATGCTGCTGGTGTCCTATAATTGAGAGTTCTTCTGTTAACAAAGGGCGGAATACAATAAAAGTGAAACAAACATGTGTAACAAGTAATTAAATAATGATATTCTCTCAATTTCACTTAAGGTTAATTACAATGACTCAATTTGATGACAGTTTGTCATCACACTGATGACATGCTTTATAAAACCGACTCCGATTCGTCATTTCTGTAATGCCGATGTTTGATCCCATTGATGACATAATTTAAATTTTTGACCATGATGACAATTTGGCCAATTGATGTTAAGGCTGTCAGAACAGTGACGAAAAGTGTCATGGGGTCAAAAACGAAGACACTTGCCATAGTACTGATGTCAAACTACCTCAGCGTTATGACGCCTTTTCTATCAGTGTAGAAATTGAGGTACTTGATTTAATTTTTTGACAAAAATAATTAAATTAAAAATAAATTAAAAATTTTATTTAATTTGGAAAAACACGTAAGCGACAAATTTGGCTACAGTTACTTAAAAGCAACACATTTTTTCATAAAATATTTCTACACCCTTCAAAGAATCGATGTTTCGATGTGAATCGATGTGAAAGCCATGTTTTGTAAAAAAAAAAAATTAAAAAGTTATTTAATTTTTTTTTCGCTTTCTGAAAAATGAGTTGTTGGCGCTTGCGTGGTCTAAGAAGAAAGGCGACGATATGATTTATGCTTGGAACACAACTGTGACGAACGACGAATTTTTGGCCGCAAATATTCGTCGCCAAAAATAAAACATATTAGTGTATATGAAAATACAAACAATCATTGCGTCGGACGAAATTCGTTATACGCAGCGACTTTGCAATAGATTTATTTCTATTTCATACGCCGGCGAACGACGATCAAATCAGTACTAGGTGGCCATACTTTGGTTTAGTTGTCAAGTATTTTAGTAAATGAAGTAACTTATAACTTAAATAATTGTTTTTTTATTTATGTATATCGTTTAAAATAAATATACAAAAGCTATAAAAATGGTTTTTAGTTGTGATTTTGTTAATGTTTTATTTTTTAAGTATTATTTTTCATATGGTCACACACTTTCCTAGTTATAAAAGCTGTTAGCTATTCTTCGTTATTGTGTTTCATATAACGAATTTACTTAGCGAATTCTTACTTTAAATTCGTCATCTTGGGCGAAATTCGTCGTTCGTCCCAGTTGTGTTCCTAGCTTTACATGGGAATATGGAACTATTTACAGTTTCTTCTATTTTCTGAACATAAAATTTTCATTTGCATTTAATTGTATTTTTCTTTTTAGAAAAAAAAAACGTTTTCCTTTTATTTTTAATTAGTTGTAAATCCTTTTCAAACAACTGTTCTTTCCCATATTATTCTGAACCATAAATTATGACTTTTATTATATTTCATCAAAATTATCTAGCGATATGAAAAGTTATTGCTATTTTTTTTACTCATTTTGCTTTTGGTGTTGTTGCTGCTTTTAAGAACTACAACAACATCATTACGAAAGTAGAAGAAAATAACGAACAAGAACAATTTATGCTGATGATTGAAAACTTTTTGTTCGTCATTTAAAGCAAGTTTACGACTTTTTTATGGCAACATTTCATGACAGACAGCAACAAGAATTAAACTCTGGAAACTCTCACTGTCACTACTGCTGCTACTACAGCAAAAGCAGTAGCAACTATAAAAACAATTTTATATTTTTGTATTCAAATCTTCTGTTTTATATTCTGCCGCAGCTCTGTCCTCTTTTATTACATTTGTTGGTTTGTGCTGATAAAGATACCAAAAGCGACAGGACTTTCGCCTCTAAACGAAAGAATCTTAAGAATAAATATCACTTTATGACACGAAGCTGTAAAAATAATGTATACAAAAAAAAAACAACAACAACAACACACAAAATAAACGTGGTGGAACAGCTAAACTGAACTAAAATAACGGATATTAAATGTTTCCATACATTTTTCTTTTTCTTAGATTATTCCTTTAAAAACACATGCGTAAAGGACCTCACAAAATTTTACATTTATAAAGGCACTTTTACACGATATGTATTTTGCAGTGGCTTTGTCAGATGAAAAATTGACATGGAATTGCACATGTCCGTCAACATTAACAAATAGAGAAGGTTTATCATTTTTGCTTTCGCAGGTTCGTTTTTGGTTTCAACTGACGTAACCTGAAATCGTTCATACCATCAAATTATATACTGATTTTTATCGGGTGGTTCATCGTGAGGTTTGATTTATAATGTAAAATAAATTTGAAAGTAAACTTAAAATGTTAATTGTCGGTTATAAGAACAAGTTATGGCATTTACTGTTTGTAAATGTTGGCCATAACTATGTCTGAGGTGGTCCATTCGGAAGGTCAAATTTTGGGCGAATAGTATCTCGAGAATAGCACGAGAAATGTTGGATTCGATGGCGTCAATCATAGCTGGGGATCTACTCTCTATTGCGATGCGAATAAAATTTAAATGCGAAAACTAAATGCCAACTTGGTACTCTCTATCACTTTCGCAAAATTATTTGAAAAATAAGCAATAAAAATAAGTAATAAAAATCAAAGAAAGCGCAGATTTCCAGTAATGAAATGGCAAAATATGTAAAAAAAAATTTGAAATTTAAAAGTTTAAATAAAAGAAATAATGGTGATTGGCGAAAAAAAGATGGGAAAGACAAATGTGAAAACGCATTAAAGAGTATCAATCACTAGATTTTCTACAAGTTTCTTTCGCATCGCAATAGAAAGTAGGCCCCTGGTTTATTCCTGAAGACCTCAGACTTTACATATCCCCTGAGAAAATAGTCCAAAGGTGGGATATCGCACAATCTAGGTGTCCAATTTACCCAAACAAAACATGAAATTAAATGCTCACCAAAATGATTTCTTAAAAATAAAACGCAAATTTAAGTCGCCTGCCTTTAATTCTTGCACAAGACGAATTTTGTACACTTTAAAGTCCGCTTTAGCCGACCGTAAATGTAGAAATGTAAATGTAATGTAAACAGCTGACCGTTTCTGTTATATGGAAAGCAATACAAATGCTTAACTGACTGTAATGTCACTTAACCGTAACTTGCTAACCTGTAGAAAACAAATATTAAATTATTTATGTATTTATACATACACGAAGTACAGTTTTAATACCATTAAAATCACTTGGTACTTTTCCTTCAAAGCGGTCACCATTTGAACATTTTAAATTCCCATGACTGTGTGTGTTGTTTAATGTATACTAATGCTTTTTTGTTTATGTTTTTGAAAAACAGATGACACGTTCTTACGTGTTCTATAAGTGCACAAAAGAGCTTACAGTACGTTACGGCACGTTACATTGCATTTCATTACATTAACGGTCGTCTAAATAGGCCTTAAGGCCGAGATACTTACGTAAAATACGCCACGTTGTTAAATTCGACAAGTCAAGCTGCTAAAAACAACGACGAATCGATTCGTCACGGTATTCCCGTACACTCTCATCTATAGCTGCTATGTTCACTTCACTACATGCTGGATGTAGTCTAAGCGGTCGAGTATCATCCACTAATGTAAACTGGGACTCGAATGGTGTTGGCAATAGTATGTATACAGTCACACATAACGCTGATTTTCGTAATTCAGCTGAACAATTTGGAGACGAACAATTTGGAGACCAGGCAAGTTGGTAGTGAGTTACTCTTCAGTGCGGGGGTTGCGGGTTCGATTCCCGCCAGAGACTCTGGTCTCCTGCAGAAAAGCGTAGAGCATCGCAGGATTGGCACAGGAAAAAAATTACAAGAAATATATTTTTACTGTACAGTTCCCAGCAAAAACTGATGCTTCTTCGGAAGCAGTACTGTAAGGGAGAATTCGAAGTAAAGCACTTACATTTCTATGAAATATTACATGATTTTTGGTTGGAATTCCTCGCGTAGAAGCTCTGCTTTAGAGATCTGAAATATGCTTGTTTCACGCCGCGAAAACGGACATGATTAACGTGAATAAAGAAAGTGAAAAAAATAAAGCATTGGGAAAAATTTTACTTCAGCGTTTAAAAAACTTTTTATTAATCCACAATGTTTTTTTGGAATAAGAGGGTTATAGTTGTATATTCATTTGGGTGATTCACAAGGTGTGCTATCAAGCCATATCTTCGTAATGTCCTAAATAATATTTTTGTGTTCATTGAGTCGTCATAACTCTACAGTACAAATCTAAATTATAAGCGGTTGCCCACAGCAGTCATATATATTTCTTGTAATTATTTTAAGACATATGACTTTACAACTCTATGACAAAATTTATGTCAGACTTGTGTCTAGTTGTTTTATCCAACTTAATTTCACCACAAAGGCTTTTAAACTAATTTTTGAGAATGGGATTTTTATTGGGCCTATGATAATTTATAGACCTATCATATCGAAATTTTATTTTTTGTCCTAGAAAATTTAAGTGTACATTTTTCAACATTAATATAAAGCTTTGCGTAGTAAATTGTTTTCCTAGATTATATTTCATATGCGGCATTTCAAGTGATTTTGAGTCTTATAAAAGTAGAGAGTAGAAATTTGTGTGCATTTCGCGACAAATTTATGTAAGTTTTAGTTGAGTTTTTAGGGAGGTAGTTCCACATTTGGGTGCATAACTCTTTTCCTACTGAAGCGATTCTGCTAGAATTCAATCCCAAACAGCCTAGAAGATCTAGAAACAATTGGACACCCAAATGGCAAAATCGGACTAATAATAAAAATACTTTATGGGACCTTAGATGAATATTAAAAAAATATCACATGGAATGAAAAACTCGTCTTAAAATAATTTGAACCTCAAATTGTTTACGTTTTTGTTATATAATAGATACTAGATTTAATTCTTTTAAGCGTAATAGCCAATAAGAAATATTAGTTTCATTGGAGAAATAAGTTAATATATAAATATAAAGTTTTGGGCGGGAATCCCGGGATCCCGGGAATTTTATTTTTATTTCCCGCTTTCCCGGGAATTCAAAAAGTGCGGGAATAAAAAAACTCTAGATACAGTATATGTATATACTGCTTCCAAATCTTGAACAATTTTTGCTGGGTTATGACGAATCAATGAACACAGCATTACAATTTTTATTTTATTTGAAACAGGATATTATGACGATATGAGCTGATAACACACCTTTTGAATTCCCCCATTATTTTTTAAAAAAAAATGTGTAAATAAATAAATAAATTCTGAATATATATCGACAAAAAAAATGACTTGCAGAACAGCTGATGTCAGATGGCTTACAGTTCAAAATAGGACACAAAATTCGAGCTTACAATAGCAAATAATTTTTTTTTTTTTGCTTTTACACGACATGTATGAATTTTGCAGTGGGAAATTTGACAAGTACACTGCAAAATACATATCGTGTAAAAGTGCCATAACCGAACAATTTCCTGAAGTTGTGGCAGTAAGTAGCAGCACAAGGATAATTGTTGAGTGGGATTTCATTTTTACGACAAACACGAGTCAAACATAAAATTGTCTTAAAAATTTTTGGAACAACAACAACTATAGGTACAAATGTATTAAATTTTTTTATAGTCATACACAAACATACTTGTATACATTTAATATGTAAAACGATGTACAGTGCAGGACTAAAGTCTACATGCAACCTACTATTTTACGATTTTTGAGAATTGGTAACGATAATTAAAAATCTTTTTATACCAGTAATTGAGGCACCAATATTTAAGATTATTTGAAGAAAGAAATTTAGAAGAAAAACGTTACATGTACATTAAGAGCTTTTAACAAGACTAAAGTCTACATACAATGTGACTCGATCTAGGAAAACTTGAAAAATCAACATCAAAAGGAATGAAACATTTTAGCACTTTTCTACATTTTTCTTTGTGAAACGGTTGTTGTAAAAACCCCTTTACAAATACGAAATGATAAGCTGTTGCTTAAAATTCCGTGCTGCACTTCTTTCGCACAGAAACTAGAAATGTTGCTTGAAACTTTTCGAATGTTTTTCGTAATATAAATGAACATTTTTTCGTTTGTATTTCACAGAAATTATTTTTATATGGAGTTTGACAACATTTCGCACGAAATACTGAACAGAATATCAGGCTTAATGTACAAAATTTTTTTTAATTAACTACAATTTATTTATAAAAATATTCTTTTTTATTTATTTTTATGTTTTTATATGGGTTATATGTAAGTTAATGCTGAATTAATCTGTTGTTTTTTTGTGTTAATAAAAATATGTTTTATTTTTCTTAAAAGGTATAATTTTTATTTAAACGATTTTTTTGCCGAATTTCTTTAATTGAAGTGCCGATAATGCCGATTTTTTTTTTTTTTTTTTGAAAATATGCCGATTTTTTTTATCAAAATTATCTGGAACGCCTGACAAATACATACAAGATTTATCAATGAGAGAGCATTTTAAAGATGCAGGAACACAACAAGCGTTCAATGCGTTTACGCATCTGTCCAAAAAGTAGTAGTGTAAAATTGTATTGAGAAGTTACTAGGGAGATCGAACGGTTATTATTCGACCGGTTTTAACCGGTTATTTTAGCTTTACCCAAGTCGTTTATTTTAAATTGCCCATTTTTCGAATATCGAATAAACCGGTTATTTTGGTATAATAAACCGGTTGTTTTAATAATGTGTAATAAATATATATTTTCCTTACTCCTGTTGTAGAAGTACTCGTAATTTAAGTATTTTCTAATTGAATATTGGTCATACTTAAACCTTTAATGATGAATGTCAAAACAAAATGTAACAAAGGTCAAAAAACATTTAGAAGACTGTAAATACAAATCGCTTATTAAAGCGATTATAAAAATCATTGGTGAAATATTAGCCCATTGTGTTGCCGAGGAGGACGAAATGCCCTTTAAGGCACTAAAAACTCTTAAGTAGTTCTAGCATCTCTTCATGCTGAAAACTATAACATTCCGGCGAAATCAACGATATTGGAAAAATTTCTACCAGTTTTATTTATTAAAACACCAAGAACTAAAAAACAAAATTGAAGAAATCAAACAATGTCATGGAAGGTCTTAAATTGTAGTCGACGAATTGACAAATATTTCACACAAAAAAAAATGTTCATTTTACTATTCGTTTCTATAATGCTGAAACAAAATAATCTGAAATAGATAATCTTGGCTAAGAGGTTTTGTTTGCAACTTTTCAAAAATATGGTTGATTTATATAGATAAATTAACCACCATCAAATTAAAACTCATTCAAAATAAATTTGGGAGAATATTTCAAATAATAACTTTATTAAATTTTTTAGTTATGAATTTTATAAAGCTTTTTGTAATTGTTCTATTCCATAAATTTTTTAGAAATGACTTTATAAAATTCATAACTGAAATTTAACTCATAGAATAAATTCGAAAAATAAAATAATATTGAAAGTTGATTATAATTCCCAATATCTATTTATTAAATTCCTATAATTTATTTGCTTTTGTAAAACGTTTGTCTAAATCAAATATCATTCAACCGTTTCTAAATTACATTAAACAAATATCTTCTTACAAATAAAGTTTAGTAGATCAAAAAAAAATTGTTGAAAATTAAGCTAAAGTAGGTCTGATCTAAGTCATATCTATGTATTTTGTTGCTTTCTTACCTTTGCAAATTGTTTTGTTTTTATTCAAATTAACGTTTTGTTACAAAAACTTATTTGATTTTTGTGTTTTTATGTATTCGAATTAAAACCGGTTAACCGCGTCTTTTAAAATAGAAAACCGGTTATTGAAAAAAGTCGAATAATCGATCTCCCTAGAAGTTACTCAGCAAAAGCGTAGTATGTGTCTTGAAACAATCGCATGGCGCGTGGTGTCGACTAGAGCGTCCACTCAATTAATCGTTGTTCGATAAATCGAAGAAATGTTTCGCCATTATTTGATCGAATAATTAAAATAGCCAATTTCAAATAACGAATTACTCGAACAATATATGTCAATTAATAGATTACAAATTATTTCTTAGAAAATTCTACTTTTTTAATAAAAAAATATTTTTTTTTTTTTTTAGATTTCTAACTAATAAAATACCTAACAACTAAATAACATGTTGTTATATTCTGTATCTATTGTATTACACGCACTTCTGAACATATTTTAGTCCCTTTTTAGATGTGAGTGCGTGTGAGCAAATTATGTAATAAACGATTAACTACTAATTCCATACATAAGAAATTTCGTACTTTCATATTGAGTTCGCTTTTTCATATTGAGTTTGACGTGCATTGTAAAAAAAATCATCAGCGTTTATGAATGTGTGCACTATCAGTTTATGGGTTACCTGTTTTTCCCCGACCTTAAATTTCTTTATTGCCATTGTTAAATTCGTCTTAGAAACCGAAGTGTCCTTAGATGGGTAGTTGAAAGCTTAATCACGGATTGTTGGCGCAAAATAGTATTTTGTTAAAAAACAAATTACCCAAATCTATAAAGTAGAGCTTTAAAATGAGGGAAAATAATTATCAGCCATGTTCGGGTAATCGAATACGTATGAGTGAAATTGAAATCGAACAAACTTTGAAAACGATCTAATTTAAAAAGTTTATATAAAAGCTCCTTTTATATACGACATACTTTGAGTTCTTATCTTAACCAGAACTTCTCTTAAAATTAGGAAAAATACGGTGCTTAAAAAAACTGAGTATTTTCATTGATTTTAATTTAACTTGATTTTCAGGAATAATAAATAAGTTAAATTGAATAACGAATAATAAATTTGTTTAAATAGGCTGTACCTCTCATAAAAATGCAGCGACAAAAAATTCTTAAATAATTAAATCTATCTATCTTCTATCTATCTATCTATCTATCTATCTATATATATAAAAATGAATTATGTATGTTTGTATGTTTGTATGTTTGTTTGTCGCTTTATAGACTCCGAAACTACTGAACCGATTTTCCTGAAATTTTTACAGTAACATCACGTGAGCCCTAAAAATAAAATAGGCTACTTATTTTTTCGATAGGGGCAGGGGAATTGGTACCCCCCATAGGATGCCAATATTAATTATCGCATATCTTAAGAGCCGCTGCACGCATTTTGCTGAACTTTTTGTAGTAGGATCTTCTGAGCCCCGGAATTGAAATAAAATAGCAGCGGGGGTAAAGGAATATCCCATAGGACGCCAATGTTTAACATCGCATATCTTAAGAACTGTAATAGTGAGAATGTTCAAACTTTCTAAAAGTCACTCTTATGGTATACTACACTTTTTTGAAAATAAAAATAAAGCGGGTAGGCGCAGGGGGGAAATACCTCCCATAGGATGCATACATTAAATATCGCTCAACTGAAGAACTATTAAAGGGAGAATCTTCAAACGTGGTTAAAGCTACTATTATAGTAAACTATAAATTTCAATATAAAAATGTGCGGGGTAGACAGAGTAGGAGCAGTACCCCTCATAGAAGATTTTTTTCTTATTTTTTTTTTGCCAGTGTAGCGAAGCACACCGGGTTAAGCTAGTAATTTATAAAAATGTATGTTGAATTCCTGTATTAAGTTTAACAGGCGGGACATAATTGAAAATTATACATTGAAATAAAATTAAAGGACCCCGACTTCTGCTAAGCCTTATGCATATATTAAACTTTGGCTTTCAGGCATATAATTAACTTTGGCTTTCAACCGAAGTAGTGTCTACTTTGTTTTTTAGCTTATTTTTATTTTTTCCTTAAGCTTGTTTCGGTCTCTTTAGCGCATTAAAAACAGTGGATAAAATTATTTGAATTATTCGAGTTATTCGAACATTTTAAAACTCTTATTCGAATTATCCAGCAAAATTTAAATTAAAAAATCGATTAATTGCTTACTAGAGCAAAATCAAAAGTCAAATATTTGGATACTCTAGTGTCGACCAACCTCCAGCTTAAGAATTAAAACACAATTTATTATTCTGCTTAATTTTTTGCTCTGCTTTTGAACGTGTTATTGCTCTTAGTTGTTATGCAAAAAATAAGCAATTAAAAATAAGAAATTAAGTCGTATCACCGGTAAAATATCGCCTATACTGATATATCGGTAAACTCGATATATCGGTATTCGTTACCTCCCTACTTTAAACTTCAATCACACTAACAATCTGTGATCGATGCTCAGGGTCGACCAACTAAAGTTAAAGTTTTAAAAAACTTTAATTTTTTTAATTTAAGTTTCAATTATATTGTTTCTTTTTTTAAAGTATGTACACTTTTGTGCTTTGAAGTTTTTATGTTTTTGTTATTATTGCTTTTGTTATGTCTATAAATTATATATTTATGTAATAAATAAAACTATTCCTTAATGTCTTAAATATTGGCATACAAGTTTTCTCAATATCGTAACCAATTCCAAAAAATCGTCAAACAATAGGTTGCATCTAGACTTTAGTCATACACTGTATTTGTATCATAAATACTATTTGTACGAAATTTTACATATTTTTGCTTTGACTTAAATGTAACAGTGGAGCAGATCGAGTTAATATGGGATTATTGTAATTCATATTAGTCAATTGTAATTCAGATTAGTCAATTCTATTTCAGATTAGTCAATTGTAATTCATAAAGTGTCAATTTTAAGTCAAATAGTGTAAATTGTAATTCAGAAACCAAACCAGTTTTATTAACTATTTATTTTTATATTATTCTAACAAGGAAATAGTGCAATTTTTAGTGATTTTTCTTTATGACACTTATTATTTTCTGAATTACAATCAACGCGTTCTGAATTACAGAAGGTATAGATTATTGATAAGACTATTGGCTACAGTATTAGCTACAGTATTGACTACACTTTATAGACGTCTTTAGACAAGACTTATAACTATATTGTAGAATAGATTATGGAAAAGAATTTACAACAAGGGCTATGGGCAAAAATTTATATAAATTTATAAAGAAAAATATAGACAAGTCTATAGACAAGACTAAAAACAAATCTTTGGACAAGACTGTAGGCAATTCTAAAGGCAAAACTTTAGACAATACTTAAAGCAAAACTAAGAACAGGACTGCAGACAAGTCTAATAACAAAACTGGACAAGCCTATAGATACGACTGAAGCAGAGTCTACGGAAAACCCCTGTAAACATTATTAAGGCCAAGAATATGGATGGTTCAACAGACAACACAACAGAGAATTCCATATACAAGAATAAATACAAGTTTATAGGCAACTCTATTGTCGAAACAACTGATTAATACGGAGTTTTTCCCAAATTTTTGAACATTTATTGTGAAATATTGTTGTATTATAAATTTGTTGAAGGTATTGACCTTCGTTATCTGCAAAAATAACTGCTCAATATTGGAGGCAAAAACGAATCTAGCTGATTCGGAACACCAATTGAAACGTAAAGTAGTCGTAAGAGGAATGCTCTGCTCTAGAGTAGATTCAAGAAGACATACTTTTTTCAATAGCCTTTTTTTGACAGATCACGTGTCAGTCGTGTCATGCTGTCATGTTATTTTTGTTTAGTATTGTTTGGCATTTCGTAATGGAAAGAATTACGCCTGAACAACGTTTACAAATCATTCAACTTTATTACGAAAATTCACGTTCTGTGAGGAATGTGTTTCGTGCACTTCGCTCAACATAATCGGCCTACTGAGCGTACTATTCGCAACACCATCACCCATTTTGAGACCCAGCATTCATTATTGGATAATATTCGAGCGAATAGACTACGTCCAGCATGGTGTGAACAAAATATAGCGGCCGTAGCTGAGAGTGTACACGAAGGCCGTGGAGAGTCGATTCGGCGCCGTTCGCAGCAACTCGGACTGACGTATGGAACGAATTTTGGTATGGGCGAATTTTACGTCGAGATCTTAAATTGAAAGCGTACAAAATACAGCATGTACAACAGCTGAAGCCGCTCGACCTTCCCAAGCGACATCGCTTCGCTCTATGGGCTCTTGAAAAGTTCCAAGAAGATCCGACGTTTTCGAGGCAAATTTTGTTCAGCGATGAGGCCCATTTCTGGCTCAATGGGTATGTAAACAAACAAAATTGCCGCATTTGGGACGAAGAGCAACCTGAAGAGATTCAAGAACTGCCACTTCATCCAGAAAAAACAGCGGGTTGGTGTGGTTTGTGGGCCGGTGGAATCATCGGTCCATATTTCTTTAAAAATGATGCCGGTGCGGACGTGCCATGATAACCGACTATTTGATGCCTGACATTCAAGCTCGTTATCTCGGTGACATTTGGTTTCAGCAAGACGGCGCCACTTCGCATCAATGAATGTATTTATTGAGAGTACACTTCGGAGAGCACATAATTTCACGGTGTGATATCCCAAGATCGTGGGATATCACACCGAAGTTTTGCATTTCATTTGACATTTCTCAATTTCAGACTAACTCAATTTTAACCATGGAAAGATACACAATCGAGCAACGCGTTAAAGTTATTCAGGCTTATTATGAAAATGGGCGTTCAAATCAAAATGCATATCGTGAAAATCATCTTCAGTGATGAGGCAGATTTTCACCTGGGCGAATGATAATCCAAGAGTGATTGTCGAAAAACCAATGCACCCACAAAGAGCGACTGTTTGGTGCGGGTTATGGGCTGGCGGCATCATCGGGCCGTTTTTTTTCCAAAATGACGACGGTCAGGCAGTTACTGTGAATGGTGTTCGCTATCGTGAGATGATAACGAACTTTTTATGGCCCGAATCGTATGATATGGATATGGACGATATGTGGTTTCAACAGGACGGTGCCACCTGCCACACAGCTAAAGAAACAATGGCTCTTTTGCGTCACAAATTCAATGGCCGTGTTATCTCACGTGGTGGCGATGTCAATTGGCCGCCAAGATCATGTGATTTGACACCGTAGGACTTCTTTCTTTGGGGTCGTTTGCAAGAAAAGGTATACGTCGATAAGCCAGCAAGGGGTAAAGGATGAGATAATTCGGCACATTAACGGTATAGAACCTCAATTATGCCTCAGCGTCATCGAAAATTTGGACCATCGGATGGAGGTGTGCCGCCGAGATCGCGGCGGCCATTTGGCCGATATTTTGTTCCATACATAATTGAACCATACCAATATTATCATAATAAAAAGAAATGACAATAATTTCCTAAGTAATTTGTGTTTTATTCAAAATCAACATCGGCCCTTAAAATTTAACCACCCTTACTACATCATACAAAAAACAGTTAGTGGCTGTGTCTGGCAATGTTAAATCTCATTTACTAATAACAAAAGTAGTGGTTATGCTTATTTAGTTAAATATTTAATAAGTGTGGCCGTATCCTTAGAGGCTTTTTTCAGTGTGCCATTAAGGCTACTCAGCTGTCCGCCTTCGCTATTTAGATGTTGTCTGGCGGATGTCTTAAAAACATAACCAAGGGATACTTGGCGTAAACCAAAAGTAGTGATCTGCTTGGTTAATTCAGAACAAAGGAATCGCTTCTTGTCATCGCCAAGTGGACAACAGACAGAGAGCTTTTCGCACAAGTGTACCTCTGTAAAAGACCCCATTGCCTTTTGTTTCTCTTAGTTACCACAGGACTTTATATATATATATATATATATATATATATATATATATAACATAAGACCTTTGAAATGGCATTCAAGCTATTAAGGACACAAACCATGTGGAAAATTTACTACATCCATTGTGAAGCCCACCTTATTAAGTAATACGCCCAATACGTAAAGCAATGGACTTGTATTTTCAAAATTATAACATATTAAAAATTCCAACCTCCAACCCACTGTTGCTTGGACTATAAACCAAAAACAAAATAAATGAATGTGATAGTAGACGTAGAGGGGGTCAGGCTGGCTTTTGGAGTTTGTTTTTAGGTTTTAATCCTGCCAATGATACTCTCTAATGACGATTATGGAAAGGTTGGCCAAAAAGCAAGACATACGACAAAAAAAATAAGTTGATGAAACAGAAGCAGCAAAAATTATAAAAAAAAAAAAAAATAAAAGAATAGAAAGGACTGCTTGCTGTTTTACTGCCGCACTTCCTAGCGGTAATTCCCAGTTTTATAGTTTTTCTCCCTCTTCAACCCCTCCACAAAATGCAATGAGCTGTTTGTTGTTTTTATTTTTATTTAACATTTTAACAGTGTAAGTGAAATGTGAATGAGTGAATGTATGCAGATAGCAAAGTTGTAGTGGTAGTAAGTGGCAGTAGTAGTAAAATAAGGAATCGAGATCCTTTTTTTTATTCAATCTAAGAGTAGAGCTTGTGTTGCCGTTGCTTTGGTGCGGCATTATAACACTAAAAATGCTATAAAAATCCTTTTATTTTTTTTGTTGTTGTTTAGTTTAATTTCATATCGTGGCATTACAACGTTAAGTTTTTATGGGGTACCAAGTTGAAATAGTGGAGTGAATGAGTGTTTAACAGGACAAGGGGTGGAATTTGAATTTTGCACAGACAAACAAACGAAACGCATTATACAACAAACAATGACGATTTCGACGACAACAACGACGACGACGAATGTACAAATGAATAGTCGTCGACGAAATCATTTCATTCTTTGACATTTATTGATGCCATAAACTAGAGAATTTATGTTTCATGTCGTCTGCTGTTATTGCCAGAGCACAACTGCTGCTAAATACTCCTGCTTTTCGCTTGATTTTACTTAGAATTGTGTTTTATTGTTGAGATGGAATAGCTAGCTAACATTTAGTTCCCCTTTCCTGCCCAAAGAGTCCTTGCGAGAATTGTACTAGTTTTTTTTATATTTTGTTTTTGTTTTTTTTTTTTCCATTTGTAAACCACACCACACCACCAATCTTTTATCAATTTAAAATACCCGAGAAAACGTATTTAGCCTGGATAATCGTTTTCTTGTAAGTTTGAGCGAAATAATTTCTTAAATGTCCACGTAAAGGACAAAGAAAACAAAGAGGTTAAAGAATTGTGAAACATTCGAAGACTAAGCAAACAAATTAAAAGGGAGAAAGCAATTTTTTATAAATTATAGAATTTAATTACCGCGCTTCATTGATTAGCGATTAAATATGGAAATATATGGATTTTTAACAATAATTAGTATTGTGATTATTTTATTAAACTGCTTATGGATTTTTATATTTGAATCTGCACCCATGTTCTGTAACTTTGGAGAGAACTTCTCTCATCGAAAACATGTGAAACAAAATATTCCACCATTTCCCGAAAAGTGAGAAAAGAGTGTATCTGTAACTCATGTCGAAAACTATCAAAATATATTACGTTGTTACGTTATAAATGTCATAATATTCCACTCAAAGCCGATGTGAAATGGAAGACGTTGAGAACGCCAGTCACACATATCGTTGACGGCGACCAAAACTAACTAAAATACAGCCGTATTTACGGCGGCGTAGAAAATACTTGCCTCTTGCATGTTATTATTCATTGCATTTTGCATTTTTAATATATTTTTTTAGTAATATTAGTACATATTGTGGTTATTTTTATTGAACTGTTAATGGTTTTAATATAAATTTAGATATTTTTAATAAGGCTTAAGTTCATTGAATTTAATTTTCATTAAATTATTTTTATGAAGACAGGAATTTTTACAACATGAAATCAATTAAAATTTTATTAATAATTTTTCATTCTTGACTGCGCTGAGATTTGAACCCAGGCGTTCACGGACAGGTTGCCCAGACTAGTTTCGATTGTAACCACACAATCTCGTCGGTGGGGTTTGCCGTTTTACTCACTCGGCTATTGAAGCCGGATGACGTCAATAGTCAAACATCAATCCTTAAACCAAATGGTATTTCACTTTGGTAGATCGAAATTTGCTTTTAAATTAATGATTATCTATATTAATTGATTTACATGTTCTTTCTAACTTCTGTTTTTTCGTACCTTTTGTCAAGAATTCTTCTTGAAATCCAAAGTACATTTTTTTTTTGTTTTTCATGTTTTTGTCTTTCTTTTTTCTTGTTGACCTTTTTCAGCACAACTTGAAGCACAAATCTAAACATAGCTCGTGGCTTAGCTGTTAACAATATTAGTATTGTGGCTATTTTTATTGAACTGTTAATGGTTTTAATCCAAATTAAGATAGTTTTAATTAGGCTTAAGTTCATTGAATTTAATTTTCATTAAATTATTTTTATGAAGACAGGAATTTTACAACATGAAATTAATTAAATTTTTTTTGATAATTTTTCATTCTTGACTGCGCTGAGATTTGAACCCAGGCTATCACGGACAGGTTGCCCAGACTAGTTTCGATTGTAACCACACAATCTCGTCAGTGGGGTTTGCCGTTTTACTCACTCGGCTATTGCAGCCGGATGACGTCAATAGTCAAACATCAATGATGATGATATTTATATCAAAGTATATACAAAGCTTATTGCCATTTAAAGCCACGCGTTGGGGCTTTAATTTGCACTCCTATTGATGCTGCAACGTAAAAAAAGATTCCTGGGAATCCTTAATTGTAAATTTTGAAGTTGTTTTCTTCCACTCAAATCATTGCGCACAAATTTCAATGTAGGAATCAGGCCATGCAAAGCTTAAAGCATTATCGCATCTCGACTATGAGCAAAAAAAATATAAAAATCTAACATTAATTGAATGCTTATATTTAATGTTTAATTTTTTATAGTATTACAAATAAAAGTTTGGAATTTTGAAACACTTGAACACAAGAGTCTTCAATACATCTTAAATTACTGTACGTAATTTAACTATATTTTACTAATATATTATAAAATTCACGAGCTTTTGTGTAAATATGACTTAATAAATGTTTCGTTAGCTCAACGAACATTTTATTACCTTTTACATTTCAATTGAGGCGACATATGAAATAGTGATATTCAATGAACTATTCTTTTGCCAAATGAATGGTTTATTAATTTTTAAGCACATTCATTATTACAAAAAATTTTACATTATAAGTAGTCCGGTGATAGGTCTTTGGTGGTAGAGAATGGGACCTATTACTTTTACATGGGGTTTTCAGTGGAGGGGGTCAATTGACACCTAACAGCCACCATTTGACAAGTCACACATCTATTCTCAATGAACGTGTTTAGTTTTAGTTACTACAATGGAGTATAATTTCAATACAATGTAGTATTGTTTCAACAAAACAAGTCCTAAAACTAAATTTAAGAACCAAATTTTAGAAAGTGCCAAAAAAATGTGTCACACAACCGGTGAATACTTGTAATTCACTACTTTTTCTACCTTTCTGTGCTTCATATGCCAGTTAAATGATTGGTTCTCTTTTTACTGGTCATGAGTTCTTTCTTTTTGTACTTCTTCTATTTTCACAAATCGCAGATCTGTTGGAATAATTGACACAAATTTCCCGCACCAGAAATTCAGCATTGGCGATTTTTAAAGCATCATTTTTTTAAGAAATATTTGAATCTCTTCGATTTCCGCAACAAAATGTGAAATGTTTGATTTAACTTTGATGGATTTTTTTTTTTTTAATTTTTTAGTTTTGCAAAAATATTGGCGATTTTTTTTCAGCTTTCTTTTAAGAAATTCTTGAATATTGTAATATCTCTAATTAAATGTTAAAAAAAATATCCAATAAAAATAAATGACGATTGTTTTTAAAAAATTTTCTTTGGAGAAATTTATTTTTATGATCTCTGCTTCAATATGTAAAATAAGCCATTTTTTCTAGTAAATTTAGAATCGGCGATTTTTTAAACATCCTTTTTTTAAGAAAGAAATATTTGAGTTTTTTGATTGATGCAACAAAATGTGAAATGCTTAATTTAATTTTAATTTCTCAAATTACATTTTAAAAAGCCATTAAACGAAAATCAAAAAATTATGATTGTTTTTAAAAAATTATCTTAAGAGAAATTTATTTTTATGGTTCTGCTACAATATGTAAAATAAGCGATTTTTTTTGGAAAAAAATTAGAAATGTCGATTTTTTAAATATCCTTTTTTTTAAGAAATATTTGAGTTTTTCGATTTTTGCATTTTGTTGCAATGAAGTGAAATTATTAATTAAGTTTTGATGCCAATTTTTTTATTTTTTTTTTCGTTTTGCAATAATATTGGCGATTTTGTTTTAAATTTATTTAAAGAAATTCTGAAACTGTGCAGTTTTTTTAATAAAATGTTAAAAAGCCGTTAAAAATAATAAAAAAAATAACGATTGTTTTTAAATAGTTCTTTTAAGAAAGTTTATTTTTATGGTTTCTTCTACAAAATGTATAATAAACGATTTTTTTTCGAATAAAATAAAGATTGGCGAGTTTTAAAGCGTCCTTTTTTAGAAAAATATTTGAGTCTTTTCGATTTCTGCAACAAAATGTAAAATCCAAAATAAGCGATTTTTTAGAACAGTTAGAATTGGCGATTTTTTAAACATCCTTTTTTATGAAATATTTGAGTATTTTCGATTTCTGCAGCAAAATGCTTGAAGCAATTTTGATGGCAATTTTTTTTAAGTTTTTATTTTTCCAATAATATAGGCATGATATTGGTGATTTTTATTAAGCTGTATTTAAATAATTTCTTGAATTTTCCAATATCTCTAACAAAATGTTAAAAAGCCGTTAAAAAAATCAAAAATTTCCATTGTTTTTAAAAAAAAATTTTTTTTGAGAAATTTTATTTTATGATTTTTGATACAAAATGTGTATGTAATAAGCAATTTTTTTTCGAATAAAATCAGAATTGGCGATTTTTAAAGTGTCCTGTTTTAAGAAGTATTTGAGTTTTTCGCTTTCTGCAACAAAATGTGAAATGTTTAATTTAATTTGTATGCCAATTTTGTCTTATTTTTGCAATAATATTGGCGATTTTTGTAAAGATTTCTTTTAAGAAATTCTTGAAAAGCCGATAAACAAATCAAAACATCATGATTGTTTTTAAAAAGTTCTCTTAAGAGAAATTTGCTGTTATGATTTGTGTTACAATACTTAAAATAAGACCCCTTTCAGACTCAGCAAGTTGGTTGCGCAAGTTACTTGCCGAGTACAACAAAGTATGTACTAAATTATTTTTTCCTTAGCCCGACCTTACCGCTGACATCTAAAAACCAAGAGTTGCGCAAGAGACTTGCGCAAGTAACTTTCCGAGTCTGAAAGGGGTCTAAGCGTTTTTTCCGAAAATTTTTAATATATTTCCATTATAACCATAAACTGCAAATTAACGATTTGTTTTAGAAAACATTGATTTTGGGAAAAAAAAATTCCCCATGTTATTTATATTTTTTCTACAGTATTTGTTTTTTTGTTTTTGCAATTAAAGTATTACACAGTACAACACATGATTTGCCAACTCAATTCTGTGAACTGTATGTGAAATTAGACCCAAAAAGAAGAATTTCTGCATCATTCGTTTTGTCTTCTTACCTGCGATTTGAAGTTAGTATCGATTTGAAGTTAGTACTATCGTATAGGGGAATTTATCACGTTTTAGGCCCTGTTGTTTGACATAGCTCGACAACCACTAGCCCAATTTAGTTGAAATAAATTTTAAAAAATTAAGAATTACAATTCCCTTAATCTGTTCATATATTGTTTTCCTATACAAGTAACACTTTCGAAGTTAAAAATGAATGTATGAAGGGAAAAAATTATTTTTTGCCTAAAAATTTAAATTTTTTTTTTTAAAAATACATAAAAAATCCAAAATGGAAAAAAGTTTCAAGCCTAGTTATTTTTTCGCAAAGTCACATAACCTATGAGCAAAATGAGACAAAGATCATAAAAATCGATGCACGCGTTTCGCTTTTATTCGCAATTGAGTAAAGGTATGAATTTCAAAAATCAGTTATAGCCACCACCCTTAAAATAACAATAAAAATATAAATTAAAAAATTATCATGCAAAAAAAAACTTTATTTATAAAAACTTAATGAAAATAAAATAATATGCAATTAATACGCAATTATAATATGCATAAAAACAAAATTTAGAACATTTTTTCAATTATTGGCAATATCCATCCTTGTAGAAGTTGACGCTTGTGGTTCTGATGATCTTGTTTTCTTCGTAGGTTGTTCATATTCATGGTCTGAGTCAGCTTGGCGTTGTCGGTATGATGTTGCGCTGACATTTTGCTGTGTGAGTTTTCTTCTCTTCAAAAATGATGTCAGCCATTCGGAGTCGTGTTGTGATAGTCCCAGCTTGGCCACAATGTAATCCATTTCGATTTGTGGTAGCGGTTGTGGTGCACTATTTTCAATATCGGGTATCCAATCAGCATCATCCAAATCGGTCGGATTGGTGAAAACGGTTTCGGCTAGCAGGGACACAGTATCCGCACTCGGAGGTTTAGGTGCATCGGTATCAGCAGGGCGTTGCACTGGAAGTGTGGCAGTAAATGCAGCAGTGTATACTTTTGTTTTCAATTGTTGTCTGTTTAATCCAGGACGAAAATGTGTCTTCCACCCAAATTACTGGCTTCATAAAAGATAACTTTCTACTTTTTCCGTGAATCCATTTTAGAAGGGTAGTATAACAACTGTTGCACACTGTGTTCGGCGTAAAATTTGCACCACTTAAATCTGCTTCATCGAAATAATTACAATACGCGGTTTTGAATTGCTCAGTAAACAAATTTTTTCCATCTTTTTTCTGTATTTTTCGGACGATATGACCACAAACGTAACAATATTCATCCAAATATGGGCACTTGTTGTTTTCCATATTGATATATTTTATGTTTTGTTGTTATTCACTTTTAAAAAACTGGAGAAAAATCACTTTTACTGTTCGCGTTCGTCGGCACTGGCTGAATGCCAAAAATCGATCAATGCACACCTATAAATACTACGTATTTTTGAATATTTTACTGCCAGTTACTTATAAATGGGCGCATATTTTAAGGGCGGCTGGCTATATACCTGATTCAGCACTTGTACGTTTCAAACTGTGCAAAACTTTCCAAATAATGACCACCCTTAAATGTGGGTGCAATTTCTGTAAAAAAAATCATATAGGTAGCCACCGGAAAAACCCAAATAATAAAAAGGTCCACTTTCCGTTTAATTGTCCACGTACATTTATTACCGCAATCATAAAAATCAAATAACCTTTTGTTTATTCCTTTTTTTTTAATTCTCAGAATCATGAAAAAGGTGTCAATGTTTTCTCCAAATAATGTTGTGCATATCTCGAGCAAATTTTTGAAATTCATACATTTACTCAATTGCGAATAAAAGCGAAACGCGTGCATCGATCTTTGTCTCATTTTGCTCATAGGTTATGTGACTTTGCGAAAAAATAACTAGACTTGAAACTTTTTTCCATTTTGGATTTTTTATGTATTTTAAAAAAAAAAAATTTAAATTTTTAGGCAAAAAATAATTTTTTCCCTTCATACATTCATTTTTAACTTCGAAAGTGTTACTTGTATAGGAAAACAATATATGAACAGATTAAGGGAATTGTAATTCTTAATTTTTTAAAATTTATTTCAACTAAATTGGGCTAGGGGTTGTCGAGCTATGTCAAACAACAGGGCCTAAAACGTGATAAGTTCCCCTATACGATAGTACTAACTTCAAATCGATACTAACTTCAAATCGCAGGTAAGAAGACAAAACGAATGATGCAGAAATTCTTCTTTTTGGGTCTAATTTCACATACAGTTCACAGAATTGAGTTGGCAATCAATTAACTGAAAAATGTTGTACTGTGTTATTATATTTATTAATTTATAAATATTCTTCCAAAAAAAAAATTATATACAAATCAGTAACTTTTTGTTACTTCCTTTTTAAAGAAAATTAAAAGAGTTATTAAATGAAAATCATTAAATTAATTAATTCATTTATTAATGATGTGCTAATAATCCCAATTTATGATAAGAAACACTGAAATTTATTGTTGAGGGAAAGCTGGTTTCTATGCGCATTTCGCTGGTTGCTTAGGCCAGCTCGTCAGGAAACTTTTTCCAAATACTTTAGAAAAGCTAAAAATATTATACAAGTAAGACCATACAGTGAATAAGAATTTTAAACACTCAGCTCTTACTTGTAACAATATCAAAGCTTTAACAAAGACACAACAATAAATAGTGAATTTTTTCTTTCTTACATTCCCCTACAATTGGCTGGGTTTTTTCCAACACGAATTGTAGTTGTAAGAGGATAGAAAAAAACAAAATTAAAAAAAAACAAGTTGCTAAATAAAGCAGCTTGCCATTTCAGTTTTTTATTTGCCGGGCACATGCAAATTTATTATCAAAAATTATTTTCGGGAATGAAATATTTATTAATTAATTCATTTATTAATGATGTGCTAATAATCCCAATTTATGATAAAAAACACTGAAATTTATTGTTGTTTTTACAATCTTATTACAATAAATTTTAAATATTAATAATCTCGTACAACGTAATTTTCTATAATAAAGAAATTACTCTACATTAGTTTTGTTAATTTTTCTTTGAATTTAAATTTAATATTCGTATCGGTATTTCGATATTTCTTCTTGAGTATCGGTATCGTATCGGCAAAAAGGTGTATCGTACATCCCTAATTTAAATACTTTTTAAACCATTTTTTTTAATTGACAAAATAAAACCTTTTTTCTGTGAAAGTAATTTTAAAGCGAAAATTTTGGATTTGGATATTTAATCAAGAAATATGTAGTATTTTTTTAAATTCTTTCTCTTTCAGATTTTTGGGCCTGCTTGTGTAAGGCTTTGGCGTAAACGCCTAAGTCGTCTTTGTGGTAGATTTAAGAACACAGATTGTAAAAAACGATACAGGCTTTAAAGCCAACGACTTGCACAATCAGCTCCAATATATAAGGACCCTAGGGGGAAGCGAACTGACACCAAAGTAGTCCCGTGATAGGTCTTTGGTGGTAGAGACCGGTTCTAGTTCTACCATTTTATATGAATGGGACCTATCACTTTTACATGGGGTTTTCATTGAAGGTGGTCAATTGACACCTAACAGCCACCATTTGACAAGTCACACATCTATTCTCAATGAACGTGTTTAATTTTAGTTACTACAATGGAGTATAATTTCAATACAATGTAGTATTATTTCAACAAAACAAGTCCTAAAACTAAATTTAAGAACCAAATGTTAGAAAGTCCCAAAAAAGTGCGTCACACAACCGGTGAATACTTGTAATTCATTACTTTTTCTACATTTCGGTTCTTCATATTTGATTGACTTTAAAAAAAAAATAAAAATTTCTATTTTAAACCAGAAATTCAGCATTGGCGATTTTTTAAGCATCCTTTTTTAAGAAATATTTGAATTTCTTCGATTTCCGCAACAAAATGTGAAATGTTTGATTTAAATTTTATGGATTTTTTTTTTAATTTTTTCTTGCAAAAATATTGGCGATTTTTATTTAGCTTTCTTTTAAGAAATTCTTGAATATTGTAATATCTCTAATTAAATGTTAAAAAAAAACCCCAATAAAAACAAATGACGATTGTTTTTAAAAAATTTTCTTTAGAGAAATTTATTTTTATGATCTCTGCTTCAATATGTAAAATAAGCCATTTTTTCAAGTAAATTTAGAATCGGCGATTTTTTAAACATCCTTTTTTTAAGAAATATTTCAGTTTTTCGATTTCTGCATTTTGTTGCAATGAAGTGAAATGTTTAATTAAGTTTTGATGCCAATTTTTTTATTTTTTTTTTACTTTTTGCAATAATATTGGCGATTTTGTTTTAAATTTCTTTTAAGAAATTCTTGAACTTTGCAGTTTCTTTAATAAAATGTTAAAAAGCCGTTAAAAATAATCAAAAATAACGATTGTTTTTCAATAGTTCTTTTAAGAAAGTTTATTTTTATGGTTTCTTCTACAAAATGTATAATAAGCGATTTTTTTTCGAATAAAATAAGAATTGGCGAGTTTTAAAGCGTCCTTTTTTAGAAAAATATTTGAGTCTTTTCGATTTCTGCAACAAAATGGAAAATCCAAAATAAGCGATTTTTTAGAACAGTTAGAATTGGCGATTTTTTAAACATCCTTTTTTATGAAATATTTGAGTCTTTTCGATTTCTGCAGCAAAATGTTTGAAGCAATTTTGATGGCAATTTTTTTTTAAGTTTTTATTTTTGCAATAATATAGGCCTGATATTGGTGATTTTTATTAAGCTTTATTTAAATAATTTCTTGAATTTTCCAATATCTCTAACAAAATGTTAAAAAGCCGGTAAAAAAAAAAATCAAAAATTTCCATTGTTTTTAAAAAAAAATTTTTTTGAGAAATTTTAATTTATGATTTTTGATACAAAATGTGTAATAAGCGATTTTTTTTCGAATAAAATCAGAATTGGCGATTTTTAAAGTGTCCTTTTTTAAGAAGTATTTGAGTTTTTCGATTTCTGCAACAAAATGTGAAATGTTAAATTTAATTTGTATGCCAATTTTGTCTTATTTTTGCAATAATATTGGCGATTTTTGTAAAGATTTCTTTTAAGAAATTCTTGAACTTTGTAGTTTCTTTAATAAAAGGTTAAAAAGCCGATAAACAAATCAAAACATCACGATTGTTTTTAAAAAGTTCTCTTAAGAGAAATTTGCTGTTATGATTTTTGTTACAATACTTAAAATAAGAGCCCTTTCAGACTCGGCAAGTTGGTTGCGCAAGTTACTTGCCGAGTACAACAAAGTCTACTAAATTATTTTTTCCTTAACCCGACCTTACCGCAGACATCTACAAATTAAGAGTTGCGCAAGTAACTTGCCGAGTCTGAAAGGGGTCTAAGCGTTTTTTCGAAAATTTTTAATATATTTCCATTTTAAAACATTGATTTTGGGAAAAAAAATTCACCATATTTTTTATATATTTTCTACAGTATTTGATTTTTTGTTTTTTTTTTTTTTTTTGTTTTTGCAATTAAAGTATTATAATATTTATTATTTTATAAATATTCCTCCAAAAAAAAAAAAAAATTATATACAAATCAGTATCTTTTTGTTACTTCCTTTTTAAAGAAAATTAAAAGAGTTATTAAAAGAAAATCATTTAATTTGATCAGTATAATACAAGTATTATATACAAAACATAATTTCCAATGAAATTCCCTAATAACAATTCTGTATTGCTATTTAAATGCCCCCATTGAAAATGTATTAATTTTACATATTTTTATTTCCAATGAAAAAAAAAACTACAAAAAAATTAATTAAACTAAAATATGTAAAATGGACTGTAAATGAACAGCAGCTAATTTTCTTTGATCAATGAATGGTAATGCCGCCAATAATGCAACAAAAACTCATTTACACACTCACACCCCCTTAATCAAAAGAGTTTCTCTAAAAGAGAACAGTAAAAAACTAGGCCAGCAAACACAAAGTCAAGCCTTTGACATAAAAGGATTTTATCCTTTGATATCAAGTACAATTCTCAAACCTATTTCAATGGCTTGATTTTTACATTTTAATTGAAAAAGATTATGATTTGCATATAAACATTTGACAAAGTTTTATCAGTTTATTATCAAATTAATATCAAGAATTATTCTCAAATAAAAACAGCAAAACTTTATGACTTTATTAATACTTTATTATTTGATAAGTTCGAGGCCACAGTTGCTTTTTAATAAATTGTAATCTTTATTTTTCTCTCTATTTTCAATATTACCCCATCCTTTAGATGGCATCTTCAGGAATAATAAAATACGAGTAGCAATTATAAAACACAAAGCGACTATTCTCGTTCATGTTAGATTGCAAAACGAAAAATAAATGTAAACATATGGATATGGCGATTAAAGTATTTAAAAACATTTGACAAAGCCCGCACAATTCTCACACCTGGGGGCTAATTCTGGCAATCGTGATCGAATATTTTTTCGATTCGAAAGGAATTTTATTTCTACTTCTATTAGCCAATACTTAAAGAATCGATATAATTTTTTCAGTGTTGTAAAGCATTTATATAGTTTGAACGAATCGAAATTGTATCGACTGAAAGAATTAGAAATAAAATTGCTTTCGAGTCGAAAAAGTATTTGATCGCGACAGCCAGAACTAGCTTCCTGAAAATAAATTGGAGGATTTTGTCTTTTCAAGAATTTTAAAACGGAGAGAAGGCTATTTCATGCATGGATGGTGCCGAATGTTTGGCTCACAGTTTATTTTATTAAATAACAAATTTAAATTAAAAACAATATGAATTAACAAAACAATTAGTATTTTTCATATATGCTTCAGTCCACATCTTAATCGTGTATTACAGAAACCCCATATCATGTTTTTCCGAAATTTTTTTTGCTTTTTCGTGTTTGTCTTATTCCATCGTACAAGCTACGGAGAATTTCATAAATCAATGCAAAAACAAAGGAATGACGGGTTAAGAAAAACTGCATATCGTCGCACAGAGGGGTGAAATCGCAAAAAATTTGTTTTTTGAAAAAATATTTAGTAACCGATTACAGTATATAAAATTCTACATCACTACTGAAAATTTCAATGTCATATGTTGTTTACTTGTCAAGCTGCATTGTATTAAAGTTAAGTAAGAATCTTCAACCTCAGGTATTTTAGCGTTGTTATAAAAAAAATTCTGTCACCAAAAGTTGTGTAGAAGTATTTTTAAAAAATTTTGGCTATTTTCAAAATATTCGTGCATATTTAAATATGAATGGTGTTAATTGGCGTTTGAATATTAATTTTTTAAGAAACTACAGTTCTTAGGCTTTCATATTCAGTAATAACATGTTGCGCGTTTTTGGGCGAAATTTTTTTTATTAAATTAATTGTGAAAATAGTCACTCAAGCAAAGAACACCAGTTCTTGTCTTTTGTTTGCTTTGTCTTCGTTTTCGTTGTTAGGACATGCATACAATATTAATTGCCGTATCTTGTGGTCATGATATCAATGTAGAAAAATTTAGAGTATTTGCTCAGAATACAGCTCGACTTTCTGTTAAGAAGTATCAGTGGTTTAACATGGCTCAAACCTTGCATAAGTTTTTAATACATGGCCCAGAAATCATTTTCGCGCGCTATTACTGATCGGTAAACTGTCTGAGGAAGCCCAGGAAGCCCGAAACAAAGATTTTAAAAACTACAGAGAACACAAATCATGATACAGATGACGACGGGCATATTTTTTAAAATAGCAGGTCAGAAACACATGTCTTATAATAAATATATACAAGCTATTTATATTTTTGAAAAAAAAAACGCTCACCAGACACATCCGTGCAGGATCGAACAATTTTAATATCTGCTTTGAGTCCCGAAAAATAAAGTGATTACTATGTAAAAATTTTATTACTTTTAAAAAAAAAAATCCGCTATTTTTTTAAAGGGGGCGTGCAGCGCCCTATTCATATTGTACGATCAACATATATACCAAATCTCATCTTCATACCTCTGATAGTTCATGAGATATATCCATTCTAAGTTTCAGGTTATATGGGCGGTGCCACACCCCTTTATCCAATCATAACCAAGTATATCCAAGGACTATTAACAGGTCAACAGTACAACATTGGGAAAGTTTCATGACAATCGGTCTATTACTATGGCCGCTAGAGCGATTTTTAATAGGGGGAGTGGCACCGCCCACTTTTCCAAAAGATGTGTAGCCTATGTCACTCAATGATAACGTAGCATTCTAATAGCGAAAGAATTTTTGAAATTGGATAAGTAGTTTAATTAATCTCCATTTTTTGAGATTTCACCTCACTGTGCGTCGGCTTAATATGCAAACCTGCTAAATCCACTTTTTAAGTAAATTAAGATTTTAATACCGTGTGGTAGAGAAATTTACGCCTCGTCAACCAGCACGTAGTTTTTCTTCAATTTGAGTCTTGAAGTGTGTAAAAAGGTTTGAAAAGAAAAACTTCTATCAAACTTTAAATATGAAATATAAGAAGTTTTATGTCTCTCCTGTAAAATGTGCTAAAAGGGAGTTAGCAGGTTTGCATATTAAGCCGACGATAAACATATTAATATTAAGTCAGTGACTTATGTATGCGGTTTCTGTAGTATTTCTAGAGGCAAGCGAACTGACAAGTATTCCCGTGATAGGTTCTTTGGTGACAGACACCGGTCCTAGTTCTAACACTTTATATGAATGGGACCTATCACTTTTACATTTCTCCTTTTTGTTGAGAATGCTAATATTTTCTTAACATTTTCAAACCAAACCACCGTGCTTGTTGGGAAAGAACACGCCATTTAAAAAAAGGAGCATGTAACAAAATCAAACAAATGTTTTTCTTGTTTTTCTTTTTTAATAAACAAATGAAGAAAGAAGAAATCCATTGGAAATGCTATAAAGAAGAAGACGATGAAGCAACAAAAAAAAATCAATCGGTACGAAGAAAATTTATCTGTTAACAAGTGCACTAAAATAAACACAAGTACATCGTACGAACTTAAATCATATGCTTAACCAGTGTTGCCTCTTCGTGGAAAATAAGCCGATTAGGGTATAATTTTTACTATCGTGGGTTGAGCGTGGGTAATTTATTTCAGGTGTAATATAAAATTGTTTCGTTTTAAATGCAGATAAGCATTTACATGTTTTCAAACGTGAATAAAATTAGCATATCGAGATCTTAGGACAACAAAGTTCTATCTTACATATAGTTTAGTTGCAAATAGAACATTATTGTTCAAAGGTTGCGATATAAATATTGGTATTTCGGCATATGAGTCTTTGTCATTGTGTTCCGATATCGAAAGAAAAATTATATTTACAAACTGTGCAGCATTTCATATTGAAGTATTTACACCGATTAAATAAAGATTTGATTTCAGTGATGAAATTTATATGATTTTAGATGATGATATTCATCGCACAACTTAAATAGTATTGTGAGGGTACAAGAATGCAAAGAAATACACTACAGACAGTAGTGTATTTCTTTCAAAACATTTCAAGACAGTAAAAAAAGTCTCCATATACAATTTGAATTTGAATATTAACACGTGGTGTCAGCGAGAAATTGTGATGTTTACTTGGGTGTCCCATCTAGGAAACGCATACAAAGAATTACTGATATTTACCTGTGTGACCCCAGTCCGTATGTGCATTGTTTTAGCAAAAATTATCATACTTATCTTTTAAGACTACCTTTGATGATCAAAAACTGATTAATCAATTGTGCGCTTAAAAGAATATTCCAAAATTGATCCCAGAAATGCTTACAAAGTGGCTTTATTAAAAAACTAAAACAAAATTTATAGAATGTGTGCAATCATAAATTGATCATGCAGATGCTCGAAATGGGAATATTTTAAAGATTATTTTGAAGTCGTATTTAATTAGAAACGCGAGTCATAAAAGACTCTTGAAGAAGAGTTGCGGGTGGGGTACTTTTTTCTCCCGAAAGAACAGTAATTTTCTAATCAAAATTGAGCGCAGAGGAGTCAAGAATGACTCGAATATGATCAATAGTTTCATAAAATGCTGATTGGATCGTATGTGGCGTACGCATACAAAGAATTGTTTTTACAAGGATTCAATGTTTTAAAATTGTGAAAGAAATTAACATACAAAAAACCTTCATCCCAATTCCCAAACTCACTTAAAAAAAAATATGTTTATTTTTTATTCCCACTCTTATTGCTGCGAACACAGAAAAAATGATTAAATTTCTCCAATCACCAAATTTATACCAAATTCAGAATATCAAGCAAACAATTTGTTAATTTTGCACCTATTAACAAAATGATTATATTGATTACTAAAAATTGTAACATTGTGAATATTTTTTTTTTCAATAAATTATATTTTTAATTTTAATTAAAAAAATGATCAAAAAACTTTGCCATTTCAAACAATGTGTTAATTTATTTAAATAAATATTGACAATTCCCAACAACAATTCTACATGTTTAAATTATTTTATTTTAAACGAAAAAAGTCAATTAAGATTTTTTGTTATTTAATTAAAATTTTAATTGAAAATTTATTTCAAGACAACTAATATGTTAATAAAATCAAAATTAAATTTTTAATTTTCTTTTAACTAAAAAAATAATTGATTCAATTATCACATTAATTAAATTTAAATACTTTTTAAACCATTTTTAATTGATAAAACACTTTTTTCTGTGAATAGTTTTTATTCCCTTGTTAGTTTTTGAGAGTATTTGTTATGGCCTCTTCCAGTACAGTGCAGCATTTGATTTTGGTTTCTGCACTTTCACACAGTATTTGTTTGTGACAACGACACTAGAACATAGAGGGTGCAAAATTTTTAATGATTTGAATGTTTGCTCAAATGGAATTGAACTTCAAAGTAATTAAGAATCCGAAGGCTATTAAAGAAAGGTATTCAAATTAAAAAATAACCTGGGGAAAATTATGTAAGAAATATTATTTTATTTCGGCAATTTCATATAACAGCTTCAGTCCAGATAATAAAAAGCACTCTCAACATTTATAAAAGTGACTTCAGAAAAGACATATATGCCACCAAATTTGGCAAAAGGCCACATTATTTTAAGATTTTTATTTCACTTTTTATTAATTTATTTTAAATAACTATATGAATCTGAATAATATGACTAATATTGATCTATTTTAATTTATTTTGTTTTGTTTTTTTTTTAATGTAAAAGATTTTATAAAAAAAAACGTTAATTTAATATCAGCTGTAAATTGATTTAAATCAGATATTTTTGTTGTTTTTGTTGTGGTTTCTCCTAATACTACATATTTAGTGCCTTTTTTCTTGTATAGTGTTTGTTTTTGAAAATACGTAAATTCATTTAGTTTTTTTTTTTAATTTAGCTTATTTACAGGGATACACAAACTTACATACTTACTTGGTAAAGAAACTGAAGAAAAATATCTTGTAAACAGTGTAATGCAAATAAAAATTAGGGACGTTCACAAACATGTTTATGAAAACTTACAAAATTTACACAAATGTAAAAATTTTTTCGTATAAAAAAAACATCGAATTTTTTATATATAGAAAAAAATTTATTTATTTCCGATACGTAGCCAGACAAACTGTATATTTTTTCTACATGTATAACAAAAACTTTTTTTTTTTTTTAACCCATCACGAAGGTAAAAGTTTGTCATTCCGTTTATAATTTCTACAATATTGATCTTATTCCCTATAAAGTATATAAATTCCGGGTCCTTGTAAGGAGCTAAGCTTATTTAACGATGTCGATCTGTCCGTTTGTTTTTGTGCTCGCTGAAATGGAGTTTCCTGACACCAGAGATATGATGGGGCACAGGTCGTTATATATTTATGTCACATATAGTCCGGAACTGTTTTCTATTGAAACTCAGCCTAATCGGTAGACTAATGGCTGAGGTATGAGCAAAAAATCACGACTGTCTTTAAGTTTTCTCATAAATCCCTTGATGTTGTGTTTTTATTTCTTTTTTCTATATATCTGAAGAAAGGCAAGAGCCAAGTTTCCAAATTTGGTACAAGCTTCTTGGTTATCAAGAGTCATAATCCGACAAAATGAGAGCAGAGGGTGAGAAGAACGTTAAAAGAAATTTGGTACACATAGCTGGGTTATAAAAACACAACTTCTCTAAAAAAAATTGGCTGGATTAAAGAGGTGGGCGAGGCACCATCCGTGCAGAGATATTAGAGATTTCTGTATATCTGGAGAACAGCAAGATCCAAAGTTTACAAAATAAGTATATGCACAAGTGGGCGCACAAAATAGATTTATTTATGTCTAAAGATCGGTATGCTTTCTGTTCTTATCGCCCCATGGTGAAGGGAATATTATTTTCGGCATAGCCGAATATATCAAACTTACTTGTCCTATGCACCCCCTTCTCAAAAATACTTTTTTATTATTCTGAGGTGGGCAAGTGCAAGTGCACAAAATTAAACAAAATTAATTATTTAATAAAACAAAATTAAAAAATATATCACAAAAATTCAGTCTGCAATGAATGTACCAAAAAAACAAAGTATTTCAAAAAGTAGAGGTAACAAGTGTTTAACCCCCATATTCATAAAAAATATTTTAGGTTTATAGCAGGTTTATGAAATGAATTTTCTATGAAAATTTGTTTAATAAACCTTTTATTAATCAAAAATATTTTTATGAATATGGGGGTAAGAGTTTAAATTATATAAATAATAATTATATTAAATAATAATTATATTATAAAGGGTGGTTAAATTTAAGGGCCGATGTTGATTTTGAATACAACACAAATTATTTAGGAAATTATTGTCATTTGTTTTTATTATGATAAAATTAGTATGGTTCAATCATGTATGGAACAAAATATCGGCCAAATGGTCGCCGCGACCTCAGCGGCACACCTCCATCCGATGGTCCAAATTTTCGATGACGCTGAGGCATAATTGAGGTTCTATGCCGTTAATGTGCCGAATTATCTCATCCTTTACCCCTTGAATTGTTGCTGGCTTATCGGCGTACACCTTTTCTTTCAAATAACCCCAAAGAAAGAAGTCCAACGGTGTCAAATCACATGATCTTGGCGGCCAATTGACATCGACACCACGTGAGATAACGGTCATTAAATTTGTCGCGCAAAAGAGCCATTGTTTCGTTAGCTGTGTGGCAAGTGGCACCGTCCTGTTGAAACCACATATCGTCCACATCTATATCATCCAATTCGGGCCATAAAAAGTTCGTCATCATCTCACGATAGCGAACACCTTTCACAGTAACTGCCTGAATGGGCTCATTTTGGAAAAAATACGGCCCGATGATGCCGCCAGCCCATAGACCGCACCAAACAGGCACTCTTTGGGGGTGCATTGGTTTTTCGACAATCACTCTTGAATTATCATTCGCCTAAATGCGGCAATTCTGCTTATTGACGAATCCACTGAGGTAAAAATGTGCCTCATCACTGAAGATGATTTTCACGATATGCATTTTGATTTGAAGGCCCATTTTGATAATAAGCCTGAATAACTTTAACGCGTTGCTCGATTGTGTATCTTTCCATGGTTCAAATTGAGTTAGTCTGAAATTGAGAAATGTCAAATGAAATGCAAAAAAAAACTTGACGTTTAGGTGTGGTTCACATTCAACATCGGCCCTTAAAATTTAACCACCCCTTATAATATTATATATCGATGGTCTCATATAGAAAGGCCCTAACTCGCATTTTTTACAAAATTGAGTTTTCCAAAGTTTCCAATAAATTTTACACAAATACACCTCGTCACAAAAATTCATTGCAATATTGTAAAGAATAACGGCTTTAGAAGCAGTTGTATAAGCAAGTTTACATTATGATACATGAAGTTTCTATTATGTTTTTACCTTCTACTATACACTTACAATTATTTGAGTTAGGGCCTTTCTACTTGAGACCAACGATATATAATACTCGTATTATATTATATATGGGGCATTATTTGTGAAGCGGAGAACCCAATGAAACAATTTTGTTGGAATTTCTTTATATTTGGTATAACTATAGTTCTAGTAGATATGAATAAGTGTGCGAAATATTCTATATTCTATGATGTTTATTTGTCGAGTTACGGGGTGGTAAAGTGTTGCCGTTTTCAAAAAAATGTTTTTTTTTAAATTACTTTTCGAAGCAAAAATTAATCAAACAAAAACAATTTTTAAGTGATACTTATAGAAAATCGATTGATCTTTAAATCATCTGCATAACCTGAAATGATCAATTTAAATCCAAATTTTTCAACCTTATTCCTAATTTTTTTTTTAACCGAAATTAGCCTATAGTGTCCTTATTATATTGTAAAGTTTTACTGTGGGACATCTATTATGTAGTTTAAAAGCTATGCAAATTTCTTTACTCTCGTACATGTAGTTATTGCAATGTTGTACCGTAGACAGGAAAAAATGAGTTTAAATTTTAATTTTTCTCAAACTTATTTTTGGGAATACAAAATTTATTATTAATAAGATTTTTTTTTTGTCGTGCTAAATTCCAAATTTTAATTTTTGATAAATACACTGAAATTTATTGTTGAAGGAATGCTAGTTTCCATTCGCATTTCACTGGTTGCTTAGGCCAGATCATCAGGAAACCTTTTTCTCTAACTTCGACCTAATTTTTTAATATTCTTTTTAACGAAATAAGCCTGCGGCGTACTTATTATATTGTTAAACTTGTATTATGTGCTCTAAAAGGGTAACTCCACAAAATAAAGAGTAGAATGAATAACATTTATTTGAAAAAATGATTTCCAAAATTTAAGATGATACAAAAAGGAAGTTATCGAACACGTGAAGCGCATTTATTTATACTGCAGCAATGGCCCAATTTTGTTATGTATATTTTCCTCTTATCTGGCTGGTAGCTTCTGAAAAAAATCAAATAAGATTCAAACCCTATACCGATTTTTCATATTTTTTAATGAAAAATATTTAAATAATAGCAGAACAAAATAATTTTTAATAATTTCTCAATAAATAATAGAGTAATATAACAAAATTGAGAAATTTTCAAAAAGTGGAGTTAGGCCTTTTAGCTTCTGACACAAACATATATATATATATATATGTATATATATGGGGGATTTCATGTCAAGTGACCCAACTTTTGAAATCGATTTCTTCTGATCTGGATGAGATTTGCACCAAGGTTAGTCTTATTGGATAGTAGTTTGGACACAAATTTTCAAAAAGTTTTTTTTTATACATATCCCACTCGCATCCCACTAAGCGACCAAAACTACCTAAAAGGAAAATACATAAGCTTTCTTTTGAGCAAAAAAAAAAATATCGTTTTCAAAAAAAATAAAAAATTAATTTTAAATTTAAAACAAAATTTTTTAAAAAATTTAAAAAAATAAAAAAAAAATTTTTTTCGAAAGCTTGAAGAAATAGCTATCTAATTTGTTTGGGACAAATTTTGCTAACACCAATAGATAATAAGTTACATGGATGAGAAATAACACCGGTTTGGCAAAATGTCAAATTTTTACCTCCTCTAACTCAGAAACTTTTTGACCGATCATGTTGAAAATTTGTGTCTAAACTACTATCTAATAAGACTAACCTTGGTGCAAATTTCATCCAAATCGGAAGACATCTATTTCAAAAGTTGGGTCACTTGACATGAAATCCCCATATATATATATTAGAGCGCCTCAAGTTGTATGGAAGCGAAATTCGTGCAATGTGCACCCCCTCAAAATGAGCCTTGATCTCTCGTGAGCTGGACCATTTTGAAAAAGGGTCTATTTTTGCATGTTTTGTTAATTTTAGAATCTGTTTCCTTACCAACATATACAATATGGGTATCATAAGGTAAGAAAGGTTGTTTTAAGGCGCGTCCAACTGTATATACAATTTGTCCAAGGACGATCATCCATGTCCTTTTTTTAAGGATATTCTGTAAAAAATAACGGTTTTTGAATTTTTTGTTTGTTGTTGTTTGTAATAAAAATGCCAAATTAACATATTTTAATCTTTAGTCGATTTAATTAAATACGGGTCTCAGCCTTTTTTGAAATTCGTGCTAGTTCGCGTTTTGACAAAAATGCAATGGGGTGGTAACCCTTCGTTTTAAATAGTGCAATATGTGTATCAATTTTTTTTTTTTTTTTTGCCAAGTACATCATCTTTGTATGTAAATAATTTAGATTTTTGCAAATTATATGCATTTTACCCGGTGCTCTGGAATATATATAAATGCAAAAAAAAAAATATTAATATTATTAACGAATTTATTTCAGAATTTCCTTGCCATTCACAAAGCACTGAGCGTTTTGTACATGTTGTCAGTCAATCTACAGTATCGGTAATCGATAAAAATCGTCTGGCTTATATTATACAATATACAAAAATAGAATCACGAGAGGATTTGCTTTTCTGTAGAAAACAACAATAAAATTACAAAATATTTATGACATTGTTTGTGTTTTCAATGTAATTCTTTGGCGTTACGTTGCGTTTTACATGATTAGAGAGGTGAAAAAAAGTTAATAGATTATAATAAGACCTTAAAATGTAAAGGTTTATAGGTAAACATTAACCCCGGGTCTCCACATAGCAATATTTATTGCGGCAAACATCAAAATTGATTGCTCTATAAAATTTGCGGCGTGTGGACCGCATATTGCCATGAGTGGCAATCCATTGCGCAATGATTGGTCTTCTGATTGCTTAAGCAATTACTGATTAGCAATCTGGTGTTAAATCAGTTGTCACTTATTTGACATTTCATTTCTCTATACGTTTTCTAATGGCAAAGCAATTTCACGTGTTCTCCAGCAATATAATCAGCATTTATCAGCGTTACAGATTTATGGATAAAAATTAAAGGCAATCGTGGCGTTTTGTTCAAATATCAGCCATTCTAATTCGACTTAGCATGTTTTTAATTTTTTACGTTTTTGAATTGAGTATTGTTCAACTTAAATTCTGTAAAATTTTGGTGTGATCGGCTTTTCCATTTTAAAGTTATGAACAAAAAAGTAACTTAGCATTCAACTGAATGTTGTATCGCACGTAAACTTTAAGAGCTTCTCCTGCAAAAATAACTTTTTCGACTTAGCATATTTTGGATTTGAGCTGTCGATATATACTTTATTAGGGGTAAGATCAATATTGAAAAAATAGAAAATTACCGAAAATATAACCTTTCCTATAATCTTGTCTATTAAATTGCTTATTGACTTATTTATAAACTTGTCTATAGGCTTGACTTAAGTCTTGTTAATAGACTTGACTTTAGTCTATACTATTGCCTATAAATGTTTTTATAGTCTTGTCTACAAACATGCACATCAACTCTTTTACAAAATGTGAATGCCTTTATTGTATTATCAGTCATGCGAATGTGTGAATTGAGTAAATAAATTCTGCTGCAGCAGATGATGCCCTAAACTAAACATGAACTTGATATTTGTTTATATTCTGGTAAATTTAAATAAGAGTATCTACAGTTTTTTTAAACTTTTTTTTTACATTTACAAATTTACCAATGAAAAAAAGCACAACAAAAAAGTAAAGCAGAAAACAACATAAAAAAATAAAACATCAATCAATGAAAACTTTACCGACTGACGCCGAATTCTTAAATGCATCCCTGACTGTTTAAACAAATGCAATCTTAAAGATCCAATAAGCAGTATTGGATCTACAAAAGTAAATCTTTTGAGAGTGTGTATTTAAAAACTTTGTCGGGAACTTATCAAATCACACCTTGATTTTACAATTTGTTAAAGTGACAGACGGAAAGAATGTTTTCTTTAAAGATTTGTGTTAAATTTTTTTATTTTAATTTTTTTCTTCGCTGGCATTTAAAAATTAGAAAAGTTCTTTAAATTTATTAAGAAATATTGGTATTAGTATTTTTTATAAATATTATAATTTATGATATTTATTCAACAACATTTTTCTTAGGATTCATGCAAAATGCATTTTTCTTATTGTTGGCGATGAAATGTTGATCTTGCCTTAAACCTGCTGCTGTAAACGAATAAGAATTCGTGTGGGACAAAAAGGACATCTCAACAACGTGCAGGAAAAACAAACAATCCCACCATTTCGTCAAGCAAGTAACACCAAAAGGGGCCAGATTTATTAAGATTTTATTACACATCGAAAAAAACGTGTAAATAGCAGTCGGAATAAAAACCGACATTTATAACGAACTTAAATTAAGCTACTTTTTATTTATAACCACCGAAAACATGGAATTTTGTTTGTAAAAAAAATTGAATTTACGATCCAATAACCCATAAAATACATATCGCACTTAATCAACAAGAGGATAACTTGAAATTTAAAAATTTCAGCAGAGAAAAAACAATTTTTAATGAAATGCTAAAGGTATTTGAAAAATAATTTTTAAATCATTACCAAAAAGCGGTAAAAGGGCAGTCGTATCTAAGTCATTTAAGAACCGATCTGGCTGAATTTCAATAGCAAATTTTAACGGAGTATATGTGATATATAAATGTAACAGCCTAGTCCAAATCATTTCTGGGGTCTTCGGAAAGACCACTTCAACATACACACGGATAGACGGACATCGTTTAATCAACTTCGCTAATCATAAGGAACCAGAATATATATAATTTATAGGGTCTAAGATCAATATTTTAGAAATTACAAACGAAATGACAAACTTATATATAGTACTAGCTTAACCCAGTGCGCTTCGCTACCCTCATTAAAATAAAATATTTAATTTTTTCTATACAGATCTCGTGCATTGCTTATGAAGTTATTTGTACCAAGTTTAAATACTTTTACTGTCACCATTCACCAGTTGCACAGAAATCTATATGGTATTTGTATTGAAGTTACCCACCTATGGCTACAAAAAGGCAGTGGGCCTTTAACAGATATAAATACCATATTTTTTCCAAATTTGTAATTTGTAACTGTGGCTGTTCTTTAGATAAACAGAAATCTAGTTTGATCCACGCCCACTTCTCCAATCCCACACATTACTTACAGATGCTGTCTCTATTGATAGCCATTCTAATGTTACCAAATTAAGACAAATTTACATTTACCCTTCTTCAAATATACGGGATTCTATTTTGTTGTCACGTTCACTTATCCACTCCCACCTTTTTAGACAGACCACAATACTAATTATTGTTAACAGCTAAGGCACGAGCTATAAGTTTACATTTGTCCATCAAGTTGTGCTGAAAAATGTCAACAAGAAAAAAGAAAGACAAAAACATGAAAAACAAAAAATGTACTTTGGATTTCAAGAAGAATTCTTGACAAAAAGTAAGAAAAACAAGAAGTAAGGAAGAACATGTAGATCAATTAAAATAGGTAATCATACATTCAAAGCAAATTTCGATCTACCAAGGTGAAATACCATTTGGTTTAAAGATTGATGTTTGACTAATGACGTCATCCGTCGTCAATGGCGGTGAGAGCTAAAGGGCAAACCCCACTGAAGAGATTGTGTGGTTACAATCTAAACTAGTCTTGGCAACCTGTCCTTGAAAACCTGGGTTCAATTCCCAGCTCATTCAAAAATGAATATTATTAATAAATTTTAATTCATTTCATGTTGTAAGATTCCTTTCTTCATAAAAATAATTTAATGAAAATTAAATTCAATGAACTTAAGCCTGATTAAAATATCAAAATTTGGATTAAAAACCATTAACAGTTCAATAAAATAACCACAATACTAATTATTTTTGCTAAATTGTAATATGAAAAAAATATGCTTAATTATAAGAAAAAAAATATGCTAAAAATCAGCCGAACTTTTTTTAAAAAAATATGATAATAATCTGCTACATAAAAAGGTATTTAAATATATATTTCAAAAGAACTTTTATTTAAAAAAAATATTTTAAAATACATATTCTAAAATTCTGCTTTCCTAAAAAGTAAAAATACATTAAAAAATCTGCTTTTGGTTCTAAAACGCCGTCTGCTAAATATAGCAAAAAATATGCTAAAATGGTAACACTGGTTATGGATCTAAGCTGTGTTCAAACGGCTCATGTTTTATTGACATGATTACTACTTTATGGCTAAAAAAGACGAGGGGAAAAGAAACGAGTACACTCGTGCATGTACTATCAGTACGCTTTGCTTTTTCATTCGCTATTTTGTTTTTCTTTCTTATTCGTACAAATAAAAACCTGTAGTCAACATGACATTAATCATTTGAACGCCAATTCATGTTCAAAGAAGAAAAGAGAACAATCATGGCGCTGTCTACAATGCTAAACTAGCTCCTAGTGGACATCACGGCCAGACAGATGGCTCTATGCTCGGCGACACGGTTGAACGCGCCACATGGCTGATCAACACGTGATTTTGGCCACTCCAGGATAATTACATGCTCGATTGTCCCTGAGGGAGTGGACTACTGCACCCCGGAGCTTTTCTATGGTGCGAGGTACGCGACACTTACACTGCACGACAATACGCTGTCGGCCATGGGCACCTTCCATGAACCAGCCCTAGGGGTATACACTGAATTGAATATATAATAAATAAATAAGTTTCTTTCGTCTAACGGATGGATGTAGTGTCTTGTAGGCGGAAATCTCGGCTATAAGGCGGGCAGCGAACTGGCTAAAGTATTATCGCGTATCGGGAGATATACGTATATTTACTGATAGCAAGGCTGTCATTGCCTTTCTTTCGGGTGTCTTTGACTGAGCCTGATGTCTTTGAATGAGATTGCTGAGCATTCAGGGGTAACGATTATATGGATACCAGGGCACTCAGACTGCCCGGGAAACCAGATAGCAGATGAGCTGGCCAAGGAAGGTGGTCGCATGGATGACACATTCATTGATCAATTCATTGGCCTTCCAATGGCTCACTGCAAGTCGCTCATTCGAAGCGAGTATTAGAGGATTGCGCAAGAGGGATGGAACTGTGAGTCCACCTGCTCCATATCCAGGGCACTCTGGCCTGGTTATGATGAACGGAGAACTAAATCTCTAATTAGGTTCAATAGGGACCAAATCATGCTTGGAGAATGGGTCTGGAATTTAATGACTACTGCAGAAGTTGTCATGATGAGGAGGAGGAGGAGCCTGTACTTCACTTTATCTGTCAATGCCCTGGGTTACGGTGCATTAAGGAAAAATGCCTGGGACAGCCGGTGATTTCCTGCTTGGAGGATCTATCTACAATATAAGTAAGATTGCTTCTTCTCTTCATTAGGAAGACGAATTGGCTTAACTCTGCAGTGACACCATCTGAGTAACTGCTATATGGGATGGGAATTGGCGCTGGGTATCACAAAGGGACCGCTGAAGGACCTAAGTGAGCTGTCTCTCGATGGTTGCCCATGGAACTTAACCTAACCTATGCCAATAAGACATGAGCCATTTGAACGCAGACTCATATAAGGCCTATTGTAGAAAAGTTATAATTAAATAGAAACAGATAAACGAGAACCCAGTTTTGCGTCGTTTCAATTTCGAAAAGGGAAATCCCATTTTATTTTGTTAGGTAAGAATTTAGTTGTCATAAGAAGTGCTGTGGCTAAGTTCTTTTACTGAAGTTGAGAAAGGGAAAAAATTACTACAAAGAAAATAAATTGCAGTAGTTTGGAACCAAAATTGGACGTACGAAAACGTTTCAAGTCAGATAAAAAAAGCTTTTGACATAGGAAAAACCGTTGGTTAAGCACCTACAACAGTTAAGAATTTGCAGAAGAGAGCGTTAAAAATTCATTAGATGAAAATAGCTCGAGTATTATCTCAAATGAGATTAAATTTTTTATTTAATGTTTATGTGAATATGGATAAATAAAAGTATTTCAATTTAATTTATGTGATAATTGAATCAATAATTTTTTTATTTGAATGAAAATTAAAAATATAATTTTGATTTAATTAATGTTTAAGTTGTTTTGAAATAAATTTGTAATTAAAAAATTAATTAAATATCAAAAAATCAACAACTTGGTTGCTTGATTCTATGAATTGGGTATGAATTTGGTGATTAAATTATTTTTATTTTATTACTAATAAGATTTATTTATAACATGCTAAATTCGTAATTTTTTATTTTTGATAAAAACACTTTTATGACATCTATTATTTACTAACTTTCCCTCGACAAGCACCCCTATCGTAAAAAACAAGTGGAATTTTTGTTCCCACGAAATTTTTATTCCCCTCGAAGGGGAAAAATACTATCGTGAAACTACCGTGAACAATTTTTCGAGCTATCAGTTCTCAGTGAATTTAAACAAGAAGAAATATTAAGGCCCTAATCATGTACAACGCAGCGCAACGCCACAGAACTAACGCAACGCCAAAGAATAACATTGAAAGCACAAACAATGTCATAAATATTTTGTAATTTTGTTGTTGATTCCTACAGAAATTCACATTGCGTTTTAAAATTTCAAACGCTCCATTGCTTGTGTCGTTGAAAATTTTAAAACGGTACATGAATTTCTGTTGAAAGAAACAACAAAATTACAAAATATTTATGACATTGTTTGTGCTTTCAATGTTATTGTTTGGCGTTGCGCTGCGTTGTACATGATTAGGGCCTAAAAAAACATTAAACAAAAATTATTTTGTTCAAAAATATACACGTATATTTTAAAGAAAAGTTAAAAAGAAACAAAATAAAATATATTGTATTCGAGTGATTGCAATATTAGCTTATTGCGCTTTTATGTAGTAAAAAAATTTCTAAAATTCTGCCACCACGTCTTTGAAAAGCTTCATAACTCCTAAGGCAATCGAACTGGTTCTTTGCATTTTGTTGAACAATATACATATAAGTTTGTACCTCTTTTAACTGAAATTGGCCATAAAATTAATTTTATAAACTTCAATATTCGAATTATGAGAAGAATTACTTACATAAATGTTTTGTTCCCCAGAAAAAATAAAGTGAAAAAATCAAAGGGAAAAGTGAACAAATTACGGGGGAAAAATTCACGGTAAGGGGAATTTTTTTCACGTTATTATTCTCCTATGAATTAATTTTTTTCATGGGAGTTTTTCATGATCGCAAATACGTGAAAAGGAAACAAGTTACGAGGGAAAAATGATTCACGATAGGGGTGAATAAATTTCAGTGTTTTTATCAAAAATAAAAAATTGCGAATTTAGCACGTTATAAATAAATCTTATTAATAATTAATTTTGTATTCCCGAAAATAACTTTTGGTAATATTTTTATTTTACTTATTTTTGTTTAATTATTAAACCCACTTCTTGAAATAAAGAAAATAAAAGAACGTAACCATATGACTTTTTTTAATCAAAATAGCCACATATTTAAATTGTTGACCCAATCAATAAAAAATCATTGCATTTATATAATTTGCGTCGTCTCGGCTTGCGTCACATTTTTCCGGTGCCTTTTAGCGACGCAAATCGGGGCTCCAGTGTTATAATATTAACAAAAAATTTTTGCATAAAAAGTTAAAAAGAAACTAATGTTTTATGAAAGTTTCGGTCCATTATTTACTATTGTTCCCATATACAAGAACCATCGAGAAATCAAATTGTATTATGCAATTTTTCCGAATTAAAAATGTTGGATCTTATGTTACCTGAGCCTGGACAATCTGATTATATTATTTTATAATACGTACTTAATAAATATTTTAGGATAACATTACTTTCATAACTCAGTTTTACTCGTACACGGGATGACATTCAAATATACAATACTTGAAGGATATTGTTGAATGCAACGAGTTGAATGAATTTCTAGTAAATAAGTGCATGTGTGTAAGCAAACAACAGCCACCAAGATGCCAAGTAGAATGAATGGAAGATACTTGAAGTGGGGAATCAGCAACACGAGCAGCGAGCAAGTAGCACTTGTAATGGGTAAGTTTTGGTACTAAAAGTATAGGAATGTGCATATAACACTTACCCAGCTCTTTCTAACCATCTTAGGCAAAAAAAAAATTTAAATGAATTCTTGAAAAAAATCATAAATTCTCGTTTGCTAATTAACAGAATATGAATATGTATGAAATTACATTTTTTGGTATTGTTTATGGGATGCACTGTTACTGCTCAGTAAAATGTTATTACTTGTTTCCCCTGCAAGCTTTTTCTTATTTATTTAATTTTTTTTTTTTTTTTTTTTGAATAAAAGCATCCTTAAGGATTTTAAGGACATTGTGTTGTTGTTTTTATTTTACTTGTTATTATACGCAAACAATTTATTTGCTTCAGTTTTTTCAATTTCTATCCTAGCAGCAGATTTTTTCATCAAATTTTATGCTTAAGTGTTCCAACATGCGTTTAAACCATGTTGTGTTTTTCTCTTGCATACTTTAAGGAGGCACGTAGTAGTAGAAATTCAAGTTGCTAAAAGTGTGATGGATGAACAGTGGAGTAATAATTTATATATACATATATAAAATTGTAACTACTGACTGACTGATTCATCATCATCGCACAGCCTAAACGTCTTTAGCTAAAAAATTTAAACTTGGACCGGGGTCTCTCAAAAAAATCGATGTACTAAGACGGGATTTTTGGAAATTCGAATGTTTAGGGGGTAAAAACTTGTAAATTCGTTAACCTCATATCTCCTTAACTAAAAGAGATACAAAGAATTTATTACTTATCATTGGTCATTTAAAAAATTAGCGTACTGGAGTCTGCTACTTTTTTGAAATGCGGCCCTTTTGGAGAATATGATCAGTATTTTGGAATTTTTTTCCCCATCTATCTTTTAAACCAATACCATCTATCTTTTAAAGCAATATAAAATTACTTACCAAAAAAAGTATAAATACGAATTTGCTACTTTTTCGGAATTCTAAAGTTAAAGGGGTGAACATCGTACATATTTTTGGTACTTTTTTCGCAAAACATATTTCTTAATTCATTGACATATACGTATTAATTTATGGGCTCACACTACAATATTCAAATTTTTGATACTTAATTTGTGAGAAAAAAGTATCAAAAAGAGGAAATAAGTGAAATTAAACTTCTTTCTTTTACTTTTCTGTTCGACATGTGGTACTTTTTGAATTTTCTACAATAGTGAACTTAGAAACAGAGTGCTGAGTAATTTAGAACCTATAACATGGTACTCTGTTCAACATTTCACGTGAAATGCTATCAAAACTCACATGGAAAAATTTCGAAATTTCTATGAAATTATGTTGAAAGAGTTGTACTCCTCTGTTCGTTATTTGATGAAGTTACGCAATGTTCCCAGCAACATTTGAAAAAAAGAGCAAACAAAAACATAACCGGTAAGGGTTTTCATATTTACATTATTTTTTTTTCAATTTTTTATTTAAAAAATTCTTTTTAGTAAAACACGCAATAGAGATGAGCGATATTTCTGTACCTGTAATTTAATCACTGTTACTGAAAAATCACGAATCACAGTTGTGACCAAATTTGTTAAGTAACAGGTACTTGGTAAGTCGTTCTTTTCGTTATAATACTTCACTGTTTGTGTGGGTAATAGTGTTTTTTGCATGCAGTAACGAATAATGTTGCTATTTTTTTTATTGACAGTAAGAAAACCACAATGTTTTTGTACATGATAAAAATACCTTGTTAAAAGAACTTTATTAGAAAAAATAAAAATATGTGTAAGTGCATATCTTATTGTTTTTTTTTTTTTTGGTTCTGAATCTATTCACTTGATTCGTGCAATAAAAAATTTAACATATACTAGAAAATATAGTATACTTTTTTTATTTTATGATAACTATTAAAGAACAGAAAACTAATAAACCGTGATCACAATCACAGTTTTAAAGAACAGTGATTTTTAAATCACATTCACTAATCACGATGTTCCTTTAAAATCACGGGATCGCTCATCTCGCATACTATGAAAGATTAAAAACGCCAAACTCGCAAGTTAGGTGACATTGATACATCTCAAATTTTTCTTATGAAATAATAGATGTTGCTGAACATTTTTCACAATTTGGAACAGAGTGCTAGGCTTATAAGATGAAAAATTAAACGTAAACTTTGGCATAAAGAAAGAGAGACGCTAACGAAGTAGCGGGTTAAATGTTAGTATTAAGTTCATTAAACTTTTTTAACTAAATATATATCCGATTTACATGAAATCAGGGGCCTAGACTCTGAAACATCCTGTTATAGCACAGGGTTAGCACGGGGTGCCCAATTTAATCTTTTGGGACTCATAACTTCTAAGCCGATTTAATTGATATATTATCCGTTGGAATTAAAGACAGAGAAAACAAGGGAACAAAGTATAGGCACACGCAAAGCAAAAATATGTTTAAATATGGTCAGCTCCAACAAAACTATTTTTAAAGAAAATACATATTATGTTTAATGTAACCATATTATTGTCACCGACAACCATATTATTGTTAAATTAGTCCTCCATCAAGAAGTCACAACCATATTATAGTTAATGAATTCGGAAGGGCACTGGTATAGGTGTCAGGTAAAATAATGCACCGACTTAGCTCGTTTCAAATATATAACACTCTTTATAATCAAGAAATATCTGCGATACATTTGGTCCTCCTAGCTCATAAGATATGGGCGCAATTGTCATTATTTTTGGGAAGAAAAAATTAGTTATTTGGCTATTACTTAGCCATTTATAAACCGATTGTCTTAATTCTCACTGCCAGAAAGCTTATTTAAGATGAAACTGAAAAAATTATGTTAATATATTACAAGAAGACAAAAACTAAATGTTTATGCGTAGAACTAAGAGGCAGTAGTTATTTTTTGTTCATACCTCAGCCATTTGTTAACCGCTCTTGCTGAATTTCAATAGCAATCTATTCCGAAATATATGTGACATAAATGTATAACAACCTAGTCCTTAGCATATCTGCGGTGTTCGGAAACCGTATTTCAACATGCACACCGACAGACGGGCATCATTAAACCAACCATGCTACTCATATATACACTTTATAAGGTCTGAGATCAATATTGTATGAATAACAAACCGAATGACTAATTTATATATATCCTATCCATCCTCCTCAGGGGTATGTAGGAAAACATTTTTTGGATATTCCACTTTATGGTGTAATATCCTCTGGGGAAACAGTGTTGTACCCAGTACCTATAATTAACAGAGTTCGAAATTAACAGATCTCTTAAGGTTGCGGCTGAACAGATATCCTATCTGGTACAACTGGAGTTAGTAGCCCCGGGAGCACGAGGCCCTTTCAAGGATCATGTGGTGGTTGTAGTTTGGACGCAAAGCCAAAGGAAGGAAGATCTTAAAAACCCGAATTCAAGGGCCGGGGGGTTACCGCGTATTTCGATTCGAAAGAAATAATTTACGAGTTCGAACAATTTGTACTGTGTATTACGATTTTCGTACAATTTGTTTCGAATGAACGGAAATTTTTTATACACTATCGAAAACCAAAAATCCCTTTCGAAACGGCAACTCTCTATTACGAACAATAAAAATCCCTTTCGAAAGTGCAACTCTGTATTACGAAAACACGAGTCTGTTAAGCAAAAAGTGTTAGGAAATTGTTCGAAAGCTATTTTGTTGGTGACAAAGTGAACGAAAAACAAAAAATGTAAATATTTAAATCTTTCAAGATAAATAAAAGCGTAAAATAAACAAATTAAACCAAATAATGCTATATTTGATATAAACTAAATAATTACTAATGTTATTATTGTAAATGTTTTAATATTTGTGGTCTTGAAATTTGCAAAAAAAAAAAAAATATATTAAAAAAAATATGTACATATGTATGTATGTACATGTACAAAAAGCAGTATAAAGAAGTGATTGACTTTTTCTTTGGAATCTTCAAACCACAGGGAAATGCAATCAGTTTTAATTAAAAAAAATCACAATTATAACATTTTTACACATTGAATAGTATTTAATATTTCTTTTGTTTTGGGATATTTTCGTCCATTTTTGTATTTTAGTAACAGTGCTACCAACTTTTTATCAAATTTCCCATTTGTTTATAAATACAACTCTGTCATCGTTTCGAACGAGTTACGCAGTACGGTTCAACTTTCGAATCGGAAATTGCTTTCGAAAAATGTTTCGTTTCGAATCGAAATACGCGGTAACCCCCCAGATTTTTCACCACTTGTGTGCAGATCTCCCTATGTGCTAGTCAACAGATGCTGCCGACTATTCTTATGTATCCGAGATTATTTGGCTAGAGCTTCTTAACAAGAGGGGAGTGTATAATTCTGCTGGATTGTACACTCAAAATTGCTATATGTGTGCTAGGTAAACGCATTGTTTGTCACCCAGTGGCTAAAACCACCTTAAGATTAGACCAACATGGCAGGTGCCGTAGATAGATAGATCTTTTCTACTCCTACCCCTTTCATCTGTGGTAAAGGGAATAAAAACAATTACAAAATGAAACAATTATTCAATGAAACTTTATATAGGTTCTTAAAGACAAATGGAATCAGATGTTTAGAAATTCTATATTTTTAACTATTGTTTTTTATATTTTTTCCCCCAGTGTGTACCGTTGTACGAAAGTCAAGATTTTTGTAAATTTGGTAGTAATTTATGCGTTAATAACTTCTCAACGTTGCTGGAATTTTTGTTAAAAAAATTTCATTTTTTTTTTAATTTACTCGTAGTTTGAATGGAGAAATGGAGTTTAACCCTTAAGCCATTAAAATATATGCTGCTTGTGCTGAACAAATATAAAATACTCCTCTTCATAATCCTGCATCTAGTTACGATGCAGTTGGGGAATGAATGGATCAGTGTGTGCCAAGTATGAATGACTTATACATTTTTCATAATTCTAACGAGGGTTTTTTGTTTATTTTCTATTTGCTTTAAACAAAAGTGAAAATTTAAATTTCTGTAAACAGTATTGTAATTTATTGTTTGTATACATTTTACAAAGCACAGTGGTAAGCACATTGTACTACTTAGCAAACAATTTACTCACATTTTACACAGGAACTATTTACGAAACCGGTTCGTCAACGCATTATATCTAATATATGATCGCTACTTGCAGCATTACCACTTCAATAAGTTATTTTTTAAATTCACTTGGTTATTTGCAAATGCATATACGTAGCTCAGTTGGGTAGAGTGAAATCCGGAAAATTCTGCTTTAAAGAAAAAAAAAGATTTTGGGGTTTTAAGTTTTTTCTTAAGTAATAACAGTTTTAAATATCTTAGAGAATTTAATAGGAAACTGCGTTTAAAAAAATTAAGTGTTTTCGCTCTCCTGTAAAGTAAGAAAAACGTTAGTTAAGCTGGATTCATCCATGCGTTCCGAACAATATTTTTGTCCGGAGAATGTTTTTTTACTATGGTTTACAGATATAAACAATTATACAAAATGGCAGCACAACTACTAAAATCAATATGAGTAGTTTGGTAGTTGTGTTTCAATTACTTTCTAAAAGTGGACGCAAAAAAGGAAAGTGATTTTATTATTTTTAATTATATATTTTTTTTATTTATTTCACTGACAAAAAAATAATTATTGTTATATAAATGCAAAAATACTATATGATGTGGCAGGTCAATTCAACTTTTATGTATAAATTGAAAAAAGTGGCATCGTAGTTCTTTGTGTTCTGAACAGTGTTACCACCAGCAAAATTCAAAATTACACTTGAGATGAAGAAAAATGACCCGATTTAACTTACACGTTTGGTTTGATAAAAACGCTACCAAATTATATAAATTAACTTTAAAAATCCGTCATCTATTCGCGCAACTAAAAGGCGACTTTATGATTTTTATAGCGCACATAATCGTCTATCTGAACAGGTTTGTTATGAACAAAACTGTTACATATGGAGTGAGACCAATCTACAACAGACTCACCTTTTGCTGCAGTTTTCAGGCTTATTTTTTTTTTAAATGAGACCAAGATTGTGCGATTTAACACCTCTCGATTATGACGTGAGGTCACTGGTTTATGCTGATAAACCCGCAACAATTGAAGGAACATTGTTCGTGACATACCGCCAGAAATACTTGAAAAGTGGCCCATAGTTTGACGGCCAGAGTGTGTTTCGTCCAAAACCGCCGCGGTACTCACAGGGCCGAAAACATTTTCAAATGTTAATGTCGTTGAATTGTCTTTTAAATAAAATTTATTTTTTTAAATTATTTTTACAATTTCAAGTTTTATGGGCTTTAAGAAATACCCTTTATGGTTTCAGACAATAGGCGCTTAATATGCTCCCAAATAAAGCATTTAGAAGTGGCAACAAATTATGAAATTTTTTTCTTTTTAAAATATTGGAGCCATATATTTTAGTTTGAATACATTTTTCCAATAAACTTCGGGTTCTAAACTGATTGAAATATTTTCGTAATAAGAAACAATATTTTAAGTGGTATAAAATTTTTTTTTTTCTAAAATTAAATACTTAAACCTTTTGTTTTTAAACGAATGAATTTCCAACTACACCTGATCTGCACCAGGTACTTATAACCCACGCCCTACCCACGACAGTAAAAATTACACCAAATTCGGGTAATTACCCGCAAAGTGCCAACACTGGTTCTGAACATGAATTTAAATTAAACCAATTCAAGAAAAGAACTTGCCGAACAAAATAATTTTTCTCTCTCTCTCTCTCTCTCTATCTCAAATGTAAGACATCAAGGTTAGGTAAGGTTAAGAAGGGCTATGGGCCCAAGGGCACACCTCCACTCGAAGACCAATGCGGTTCATTCTGAATCCCTTCAATATAGAGGAAAAACTCAATAAAAAAAATGTATCCGGACAAAAATACTATTCGAAACGCATGGGTGAATTGAGCTTTAGAGCTTTTCTATATTAAAGTAACGATATGTATATGTTAAAACATACTTTAAGGTGCCCGTAGACGACATGTTTTTTACATCTGACTTGTCAAGTTTTCAAGTCACATGTAATTGTGAATGTCTGCCAAAATTGCTGTTTTACATAAGCTTTATAATATTAGGTCACACACGTACATGTAATTTGCTTCTGACATTGTCTATGTTTTTTCTCTGTAGTTATTGAGTAAACCAAAGTAGTTCTTGGTTTCAAAATGGCGTGCTACCGCCACAAAAATTTTTATTTGCGCCGTAAAAAAGTTCAGCCATCTAAACATTTTTTTTCTTTAAATTCCAATATACCAATTTAGGATATTATAATGATACGTTTTTATTTATATATGTACATAATTTCTATTCAATAGTGAAATGATTATACATATATCGGTATTGTAAAATATTACCTTAAGCCGGCTAATGATTCCGTCAACAATGCACCGCCGCTGCGGTTTTCTTCCCGGCATAGATTTCTGACACAGCTGATGTCAGATGATTTGTCAGAAGAAAATAGAGCACGCTCTAATTGAAATTTTGTCAGATGACTTTGCGTCTGACTTGTACAGATGCAATGTTTTAAAGGTAACACACGACATGTATGTATTTTGCAGTGGGAAATTTGACATGTCAGATGTAAAAAACATGTCGTGTACATGCAACTTTAGACGGGCCTAAAAAATAGCTCACTAATAATTGTGATTTTAGGTAAAATTTAACTTGAAATTATTTTAGAGTAGATTCTAAAATATTGAAATTTTTGAGAGTAGGCTAAATATTCAAACGCCTAGTCCATTTCGATTATTTATATGTTTATAGTTTTGTGTTAATTACTTCAAGAGGAAATATTTATTTTTTAAGGACTTACTGGATCATTTTTATAATTTTTAGTCATTATAAAAAATGTTGAATTCACTGTGAAATTAATCGCGTCCCATATGTTACGCTAAAAAAAATATGAAATTTTATATATGTATGTACTTATGTATAGAGTTGTGTATATTAATATATTGGTATCTATATATAGATACATATGTATATGTATGTATCTTTGTATATAATATTTGCATGTATGTAATACTTTGCAAAACATATTTGTATAATAAAAATATCTAAGCGGGAATTGAAGCCATAAAAAGGCCCTCTATTACGCCTCGCAGGACTTTTTATAAATGATTTCTTGATTTACTCCAAATTTGTTACTAAGCTGAAAATAAATCATCAAAAATGACATAAAAATTGTATATCGGTCTTGCCAGAATTTCCAAAGACCTGTAGGTAAAATTACTTTAAGTAAAAAAGAAGTAATTTTAAATGGTTTTTGTAAGTTTACTATGCAAAACATAAAATTTCTGAAATGTAGTCCATAATTAATGCTGCATTGTTGGGCCTGTTCGGAAATGCATCACTGTGCTGCATCTGATGCGCTGCGATTTCGTAAAAGCATCATCGGGCATCACTGCAAATGTAAGCAGTTCGAAAAATAAACAACAATAGCAGATGGGTCGTAAAGTTGCGCTTGGCTTGGCTCGGCTCAATTTACAGTGTAAAATTGTTCAACCATCTGACAAAAGCCAAGTCATTGGTTTTGGACGCAAATATAAGCTAAAATCTATTTATTTGCTCTCATAGAAATATGCATCTTCATATTGATGATGCCCTAACATCTGGGGATTGTCATTATAAACCCTCTCTTTGAGGTAGCCCTATAAAAAATATTCATGGGAGTTAGATCTGGCGACCTCGGTAGTTATTGGATGTCCCCAAAGCGACTGATCAGTTTTTGGGGGACATTTTCCAAAAGCATCATGTTGAAACCACGTGTGTGAAGAGTACGATGGATGAGCTCGCAGGTTTGGCAAAAAGAATTCCGTAATCATGCGTCGATAATTTTCACCGTTGACATTCGTTGCCTGGCCTCGAGAATTTTCGAAAAAAATGGTCCGATTATCTCATTCGTGGATAAGGCACACCAAACAATTACAATAGGGCAATGAAATGGTTTTTGATGTTTCAATCAAACGTTGCGGGTTCTTGGAGACCAGTAACGGCAGTTTTGCTTGTTGACGTGGTCGTTTGAGTGAAAATGATCCTCGCCGCTCAAAAAAATGCGATTTACAGTACGAAAACGCTCCAACATCGTTTCACCAAAAATGTTGCATAAATCAAAGTCACTTTCAGTTCTTGAACGATTTGAATTTTAAAAGGATGGAACTTAAGAACCTTTTTTATAATTTCATGAATAATCGTACTTAGAAGTCCCAGTGAGGCTGCTTTTTCCGTATTGAAAGTCGCGGACTTTCACGTAAACTGCTTTCAACCACACCCAGGGAAAAAATATGTTTAAATTTGGTCTCCTCCAACAAAACTATTTTTAAAGAGAATTGCAAACATATTATGTTTAAATTTAACCATATTATTGTCACCGACTAACATATTATTGTTAAATTAGTCCTACATCAAGAAGGCACAACCATATTATGGTTGCCTCCGAACATCTTTTGGTTAGTAATAACTAAAATATGTTTAACATTTATAATAGCATGGTTGATTTTCAACCAAAGCATGTTGCTCTTAGAAAAGAGGAAAATACTATTGTTAATTTAAAAACAAATTATTGTCATATTTAACCATAACATGTTTAGAAGCAACCATAATATGGTTGTTGCTTCTTGATGGAGGACTAATTTAACAATTATATGTTTGTCGGTGACAATAATATGGTTAAATTTAAACATAATATGTTTAAAATTTTGTCTAAAAATAGTTTTGTTGGAGGTGACCATACCCCAACATATTTTTTCTCTGCGTGCAGTTCAATGTCTTCGGGAGTCCTTGAGATCGACTGGGCCTTGGCCGTGGGACATTCATAGCCGAAGCAGTTTCGCGGAATCTCTGGCACCCACGAACGAATTAAATTTACACATTTACGTTTTCGCCGAATACGTGATAAACCGGGATGGAAATAAAACAAAATTGTCGACGAGCAATTACGTAAGAATCATAACTCTTAAAAAATGTCTCCACAGCGAACGCGCGATGCTCACTCGACCACTGCGACATCGTGACTGACAAATCCGCATAATCGGTAATAAAATAATCGTATTTAAAAGTACAAATTTTCCACCAGACAACCTGTATATTGATTATTTTAAAGGAAGAAGCAAAAATTACCTGTACAGCCATATCTAAACAAGAGCGGTAGGCGGAACGTTTTCTACCGCTTAGCTTTTACGCTGATATGCCACACCTAAACAAGAACGTCAGCGTTGTGTCACAAGCAGTAGGGTAAATTTCTCGTTTAATAAAACAAACACAATTAGAAATAAGACATTTTTTTTTTATTTTTATTTTTTTATTCCTACGCTAATCCCGCGAAGCTCTTCGCTTGTCTGCAGGAGATAAAACCGCTAGATTGGCTAAAAAAAAATAGCTAAGCTGACATTATTTATTAACAATAGCGGCCAACTTCACTATTAAACGCTCTTTCAAAATCAGTTTTTCCGATTCCGCGCAATTTAGTGATGCTTCATACAAATTGTATGGACACGAAAATTTTTGACAGATAGAAATCACTTTCCGCTTTTGTTTAGGTTCGGCTACTAAAGATATTTTTAAAAGTTAACACTTTACAACATTTTTCCTCTAATACATACATTTGTGTGTATGTGTGCATCACTTAAAAATGTCTTTAAATGGTCGAATGCATTAATTTGACGTCCGATTCTTCTAAAGAAGAAAAACGAATGGTTCCTTTGAAAAGGTCTGAATACTCAAATCCTTGCGAATTTTTCCCCCTAATACATATCAGTATTTGTTTAATCATCTATTCACGCTTTAAACAATAAATTTCATGAAGTTAGTCGCTCAAACATCATCATCACCATCAACAACACCTTCGTCCATCAAACTCCACATTGTCAACATTCTCTTCAGCAACCACACCATCCATTATCCCAGTAACATAATGGTATGTTACTCTGGAGGAACTCATACCTCCTCATGGCATGTTATTTTGTGTTGTGTGCTATCAACGATGTTAGAATAATGTTTTAATGTTTTTAGTCGTATGGTTGGATGGATCGAGATGGTTTGTTTTGGATAGATGAATGAATGAATAAATGTTTTGATACATGCATCCATACGTTGTTTTAGATGTCGACAATAAATTGCTTTCCTTGGCCACAATTTCCTGTAAATTTTTCTATGCAGTTTATTTGATTCGCGAATACTTTTTTCACACAGGAATATGAGGGATTATCAAACGGCAGTTTTAGTTGCTTATGGAGTCTGTTATTTAGAATAATAGCAGGCCTTAAAGGGAAATAGCAACAACACCATCCATGATATTGTTTTTACTAGGTATGATGAATTTCGACCGATGTTAAAATACATTTCTGAAGTAAAATCTTAACCCTTAAATGCCCACGGTCTTGTATCTTTATGAAAAAATTATATTTTGCGTAAATATGAACAAAATTAAAAACTGCGTTTTTATTTTTTAAATTATTATTTTTTTTTTTTGTTTTATTAAGGAAAACTGGTTATATCTTATTACAGCCAATTCACATGGAGGCTTTTGCGACGTCGCTTTGTCGACGTCTCTTTTGGTTTGATGGCGAGCGGTGTAGAGAAGAAAGAGGGATAAACAAAACGACTCGTTTTGTGTTTTTCATGTCGTTTTCTTATATTCCTCTTCAAACTTATTTCTCTTCTTCTTGTTTTGTTTTATTCTTTTTCCTACTTTGGAGCGGCAGGTTGCAAACAAATACGGAAATAATAAAAAAGAATATAAAACAAAAATTAAAATTTTAATTTAAACATATTTCTTACACATTACTTATTTAAAAAAACAATTTTTTATATTTTTCTTAATGAGAAAAATCAACTTAAGCAGACTAACCGATAAGGCAATAAAATCAACCCTGGTTGCAAATAAAAATTAAAATTGAAAAAAGCGACATACCACTAAAAAATCATCGTATAAACGCAAGAGGTTTTTGGAAGTTGCTTTAAAAGGGAATTAAGAAAAAACGACGTCGTAAAAGCCTCCATGTGAATTGGCTGTTAGATACACTGCGCACTCCACACACAAAGAGAAACGCACCATTAATGAAAACTTTTTTAAGTGAAGTTTATTTTTAATAGGAAAAAAATTTAAAATTGTTGTGATTGCGTTAAATATTTAAATTTTGTTAAATTAAAAATTAATAAAATTGGGTTTTCTATTTTTTTATTTGTATTAATTTAATTTTTTATTCTTAATTCAAAATAATTCTTATATCTTAAAGTTAATAATAACGTCCACTGACCTATCATTATTATTTGACCAATAGTCTCTCAAGTGAAATATGTCATATAGTGTAAAATACCAATTAATTTTCGCAATTCTAAAACATTGAAGGAAATCTTTCAGCAGATCGCAAACTTTCCTCAAATATATAATTTTCCAATCTATCAGGAAATAAGTAACGCCAAACTTGATATGGAGTAACCAAGGATTTGATATCATCAGGCAGAGAGCTATTGCCTTTAAACTTTAAATCCTGACTGGCGAATTGCATATTACTTTGTTTCCATATATTTTTTCAATTGCAAAAGCTTTTATATCGACGGATGCATTTTGAAATTTTGAGGAAAGTAAATCAAATGACGTTGGACTGGATGGTAAGTCCAGTTGGGCACTGATTAGCTGGCAACTCTTGTTAGCTCGCAGTTGGGCACTGGCAGCAGTAGGATTTCATAATGAACTATTTGTGGCAACAGGTGAAGGGATTGGATGAAGGAAGCCCTTCTTAAATTTGGTGCTAGGGAGTTAGAAGTACACAATTGTACGGCTCCCGGAGACTGAATGGTACTACACTAAGCAAGTTCTGAGCGTGCAGTTACAGGAGAATGTATTGGGCTTAAGAGCAGATTATCGTCGATCATCAGCATTTATATCAACGCTAATTTCAAATTCTTCCTCCGAATCAGAGTCATTATCAAAAAGGGCAACATTTTTTTAAGTGTACACTATTTTTGGAATTTCAATTTTATCGTCACTACTTTCATCAATGCTGTCATAAGGAAACTCTACGCTATTGCGAAGGATTTAACAAAATTTATCATTCGTAATTTTTGATCAGCCAAGACGTCTAAACGCATCCATATTTAAAAACTTGTCATATGAAATGGCTAAACAAGAATAAAACACACACGCAGTTTGTGCACCAGCAACAACCCAGGGGGGAAAATAAAGAGTACGGATGCTTTCTAGCAGGCCTCGGTACTCCTTCATTTGGATGTACAAGGCCTGCTCCATCCATACTCATATCTTTTTTACACACGTTGTCATTGCGGGGTAGGCTTTCCAGTCTCGCATCTTTGGCAGGTACATAAGAATGCCAACTGTATAAAAAAAAATAATTCTTTTACTTTTGCTTTGGCAAAAAAACAAAACAAAAATTGCTACTCCTTCTCTTCTCTCTTCTCATAGAAGCGAGTGTGGATTGTGTATCTTATATTTTATACGAAAGAGCCGAGGCCTTCTATGAGGCATTCTTAAGCAGTAAGATAAGAATGGCAATTAAATCAAAAAAATGTTAGGCAGGCCTTTAAGAAGGCCTGAAGTAAGAAGGTCTTCTCAGTTTTCTCGCTGTGAATTTTTTCTTTTCAATACAAACAGTGTTCGCGAGACAATAATAGCCATTATTCCTAATTTGTGTGGAATGTGCAATGTATCTTTTAAGATACAACCACTTTATACGATTTTTTGACGAAAATATAAATCAGACCTTATTGACAATTTCTGTATAGTTTAAAAACTCAATTTCTATAACGTATATTTTTTGGAGTAAATTCGTGAAAAAAATAATGCAAATAAAAGTGGGTAAACCTAAGCTGCATTTCTAAAAGTACGAATTTTCAAATTTTGAACCTACTTCTCTATATTTTTCAAAAACTTTTCATTTTTGAAAAGAAATTAATCTCGGATAAAATTAGTGGTAATAAACAAACTTTTTTTAGTTTTTTTAATAATGTGGAAAAAACACCAGTTTTATTGATTGTATCTTTAAAGTTACACTGCGCATTTAAGGGTTAAGTTTTTGTTCAAAATACAGTAGTAACATATTTAATAAAAAAAATATAAAAGAATATTTAAAGATACTGAAACGATATTGTTTTCAAAATCGTTTTTCATCACATACCTGAATGAATAAAATCGAAATCGGAAAATAAATTTTTGATATGAAATCAAAAAAATAATTAAACAATATTTTCCTTTTCGCTTAAGGGCCCGTTATTTTCAAAATTTGACAAATTTTAAAATATGTTTTATAAAAAATTGGCTTACAAATTTGTTAAAAATGTTGATATTTAGAAAGAAATAAAACTGACCACAGATCTGCAGTTCTCGATGTAGGTCCAATTTCAGGCTTTCGTATAAAAAACGAAAGTCTATTTGAAAAAATCAATTTTGACGACCAATAGAAAAGAGAGCAGCTTTTTTTCGTATTAGAAATCAATTTTTGTTTTCGTGTTTATATTCCTTTTTGCACCGTGTAACCTGCTGTAGTTTTTGCTATAAAAAGTCGGGATTTCTATAAATAAAATAAATGTTTGATGAAAAAAATAAAAAGGAGTACAAATTTTACCTATTTTAAACAAAACTAAATTTATTTTTATATAAAACCGATTTGTAATGGGAATGGGTAGTCAATATTTTCGCAGTAGAACAACTTTTTTTGGAAATAAATGTTCTACAAATTTATTTAAATTGCAAGTCGAATTTATACACAAATTCAATTTAGTTTTTGACGTTGCCAGATTTACAATATAACGTTTAGAATCTGAACACTTTATTCGCTAAACTGATTAAGATCTCATTTTTATTTATTTTGTTGTGTCATGGTTAAAAATACAGTAAAAAATCTTAAAATGTAAAATTTTTGAAAAAAAAAGTTTTTTATGGAATTTTCTTTAACAGTGATTAGGTTAGATTCAATGGGCTTCCTTCACTCCGCTATAAGAATCCTCATTTGGGTTCTTATAGCCCTCTGTGATAACCTGAGTCCAAACATCACTACAGCCTCGAACCATTTCGATAAACTGCATAAAAGAAAGATCGGCCTTAGTCCTGTATTAGATAGAACACCCAATCACGGCGATTCTGGTCTCCGAGAATACCTCATCCTTAAATACCCGAGACCGTGCCGTTGGCAGAGAAAGTGAAACACCGTTTCCTATTCCTACTCCTCATTATAAAAACTTCTGCAGTAGTAATTATAACCCAGTCCCATCCTCATCGCATAGGTCGCTTCAACCAGTGACCCGTCCTAATCTGGTTCCTACCAAACTCCAGCAGCACATGGGTTTCCCCGCGTCATAGCCAGGTCATAGACTCCTGATCATCGAGCAAGTATTCTTAACCTGCCATATCTCCTCTCTACAGCGTGCCATCGAAGATGCCGTCCACAAACATGTTGTCCTAGATACAACCCTGTTTGACCACGCCGCCTGCAGTTTGGTTTTCCAGACAGCCACTATGCCCCGGTATCCATGCCAGCGTCAACTCCGAATGTTTCACAAACACATTTAGAGATCCGGTATTCCACAGTTAACGTTGGTGCCGTAAAGACACTAGACAGAACTGCAATGGCAGCTTCAACCAATTTGCAGCGTGCTTTATGGTGGCGATTTCCGCCTGTAAGACACTACTGTCATCCGGCGGCCTCAAAGGTACCTCTATAAAGAAACATCCACCTACTATACTGCCCTTCCTAGAACTATTAGTGTAGACCCTTAGGGTCGGTTCAAGAGACCGCGAACAGACCATCAGTATTGCCTTGATGATCCGTGAATAATGCATCGAAAAAGAGTTCCGGAGTGCAATAGTCCAGTCCTGCTAAGTCACTTGCCGTGTGCAGCATGATCCTGACCCTAAATTGAAGATGTGACTTGCAACATAAAAAAAAAACGTAAATTCTGAACGTGTACGAGTTTTCAAAGCAACACCAAAAGAAAATTGGAATATTGTTAGTATAGTCTGAACCCGGTATATCAGTCTTATTGGAAATTGCAAATTTTTACTTCCATTTTTCAAATTTCTTTTTTGCATATCCTAATTCTGTTTTTACACGAATTTGATTTAACGAGATTCCAAAAAATATTTCATTTTGTTTTTGCACATTTTGATTCAAATTAACGCGGTTTAAAAATATGTGTATTTTTTTTATTAGAAAACGTTGTTTATGCCGAATTTGGAGGATTTTAACATCAGTCCAGTAAGATAAGAAATTCGAATTTTTTGACAGTACAGATTGGATGACATATTTTCTGGAAAGACACGCCTTAAAATTAAGAGTGGTAAGCCAGCACATTAAGAATTCCCCCAAAACTGGCTAAAATAATTAAAGATGGTGGCTACATTCCGGATCAGGTGTTGAATCCGGATAAAAGAGGCCTTCTCTGGAAACGAATGCGAAGTCGGACATGTGAAGCTTAAATCAAGAAAACCGATAGCCGAAGATAATGTGACCTTTTTTCTGCTTTTATGCTTCCGGAAATCGGATGTTGAACCCTTAATTATAAATCGAACTATAAAACCACGTCGATGGAAGGCGTAAATTTGGGCTAATTATCAAATAAAAAGGCCTGTGTAACAACTGTAACAACGAATGGTTTCATAAATAAATATTTTGTACCAGAAGCTCGGTACTATATGAGCAATAAATGTCTTGATTTTAAAGTTCTGTTGATTATAGACAATGCACTAGGTCATTCGCATATGGATCATCCAATGTCCAATTTTGTTTTTTTGTCTTAAAATACAACATACAGCCACTGGATTAAGTAATTATTGCAGCTTTTAAGATCTACTATGTAAAGCGGTTATTCAGGTACATTTTAGATAATTTAATGAATGATAAAAATTTAAAAGTCACAGACGAATCGAAGTAATTTTTTATTCTGGACTGTAGCAGTTTTTCTGTTGTTCTTTTGTTAAAAAAAAATAGGAAATTGAATTACATATTTTTCTTATTTTAATTCGTACGTGGAACCAATCCCCCCTCATTTTATATGGACGGATACTCTATCTTTTTTTACACGATATTTTTTACGCGAGTTATCGAGGAAAGTCAATTTTTAAGAAGCTACAATTTCCTTTTCGGTTAGTAAAAACATGTCTTCTTTTAGTAAAGGGTATCTAAAATTCGTTTCAGCCGAGTTTAGCATTTCAAATTGTTTTTGTTATTGTCGAGTATAACGAGTTTTAATACGTATAAAATTTACACACTTACACGCGAAAAGTGTTTCCGTAAAATATTCACCTGATGTCATAGAATTTGTATATATGTATGTATATGCGAGTGCAGGAACCCCTATAGAGACTTATATAATATTGAAACATATACATATGGGGGATTTCATGTCAAGTGACCTAACTTTTGAAATCGATGCCTTCCTATTCAACAAGATTGGTCAAAAAGTTTCTGAGTTAGAGGGGACAAAATCTGAAATTTTAGCCAAACAGTTGTTCTTTCTCATCGATGTAACTTATTACCTATTGGTGTTAGCAAAATTTGTCCCAATCAAATTCGATAGCTACTTCTGCAATCTTTCTAAAAAAAATTTTAATTTTTAAAAAAAGGAAAGGAAGAGAAATAACTTTCTTTTGAGCAAAAAAAAGTACCCGCTTAAAAAAAAATACAACATAAAAATTTTAAATTTTTTTAAAAATTAAAAAAAAAAATTTTGAAAGATTGAAGAAATTTTTAAAAAAAAAATTTTTAATTTTTAAAAAAAAAATGTTTAAACATTTTTTTCAATTTAAAATTTTTATTTTTTTTTAAGCGGGTACTTTTTTTTATTTTTAATGTTTTAGAAAAACTTACACACAAAAAGGAAAAAAATCAAAATAGTGCATATGCTAAAAATTGAAAAACCCTCGTCTGGAGATAGAAATTATTGTTTATTTTACATATCCCACTCGCAGCCCACTCAGCGGCCAAAACTATCTGAAAGGAAAAGACATAACTTTCTTTTGAGCAAAAAAAAGTACCCGCTTAAAAAAATACAACATAAAAATTTTTAAAAAGATTGAAGAAATAGATATCTAATTTGTTTGGGACAAATTTTGCTAACACCAATAGGTAATAAGTTACATCGATGAGAAAGAACAACTGTTTGGCTAACATTTCAGATTTTGACCCCCTCTAACTCAGAAACTTTTTGACCGATCTTGTTGTGTCTAAACTACTATCCAATAGAACTAACCTTGATGAAAATTTCATTCAAATCGGAAGACATCGATTTCAAAAGTTGGGTCACTTGACATGAAATCCCCCATATGTACATATATATCCCATTCGTATGTTCAGGGATGCTACGAGTATGTATAGGTTTGTAGGAATTCATGTCTGTTATCATATGAAATTTTTACTTTTCACATACATACATATGTATACATACATAGAAATGCTTAGGAAAGGTCTACATATTTATTTTGCTACCTTGCCGTGGTATTTTTTTTTTTTTTTTGCAAAAAAGAAAAAAACAACTTCATCAAATCTGTTTTAAATATCTCTATTAGTTTTACGTTGTTATTATCGGATTTCTGCGATACTGTTGTTAGTTGGTTCGCTTGCTATTTTTTCATATTTTAGAATACAAATATTTCTTTATTTATTTATTAAGCCAAAAATTCAAATCCCTTAAAATCTTTATTTGTAGAAGACTAAATAGATTATTTGAAATATAATAACAAATGTTTGGTTTTTCATATTTGTTCTTTATTTTGCAGAGCAGTTCATTTGTTAAAAGCTAAATCCGATAAAAGAATTATTATGTATCTTAAATTTAAGAACTTTGTTGGAATTTGTTTGAAAAAAAAATTATGTAGTTGAATAGTTTAATACATTAATCTATGAATAGAGCTTTGTACAGATCAAGGCGAATTCATGTATACGGTGGTGTCGATACTACAACAAGTAACAACACTAAAAACACAGCAATGTATTTTTTTGTTGCTTTCGTTGATCGATATGTCAAAAACACAAGCAACTTTTGACATTTCTCTCTCTAAATAAGAAAAAAAAGTAGCACAGCTGTGCTTTCAACGCCACCTGATAAATTAATTCGCCTTGGTACAGATGGTGGTTAGATCTTACAATTGTCTGATTCACAAGGTAGTCAAAAAGTTGTAAAGTCATAGTTCCTAAAATAATTACAAGAAATTTATATGACTGCTGTGGGCAACAGCTTATAATGTAGGTTTCTACTGTTTAGTTATAGCGAATCAATGAACAGAGCATTAAATTTTTTATTTTGTTTGAAATACAACAATATTTTTTTAAACAATTGTAAAATATTATTAAGGACAATATGATGATATGACTTGATAGCACACCTTGTGAGTCACCCAAATATTGCTAGCAAAATGTGCTTAAATTGTTTTACAACCATCTGAACGAGCAATTTTTGTTTGTCATTAAAAGCATTGTCAGTCCATTGAAAGACAACAATATTCAGCCATATTGTGGTTGTCATTGTCGTATACGAGTGTGTCGTTTTTTGTAGGAGATTAAAGAACACAGGTTATGTGTTACTGAACAACCTTGTTACATGTTGGAAGCTTATTTTTTATTGTCAGATGTGCGAAGTTTATGCGTCTGACAGTTACATTCTATTGGCAACGATTTAATTAGAGATAAGCGATCCCGTGATTTTTAAAGAACATCGTGGTTAGGGAACGGGATTCAAAAATCACTGCCTCTTAAAACTGTGATTGTTATCACGGTTTGTCAGTTTTTAGTTCTTTTATAGCAAGTGCGTTCAAGCTATACATATGTACCTACATTGCGCGAGCTTTCGCATGAGCTTTTGGAAGTACTTTGCAAAGAAACAACAACAAATTGGAAAAGCTGTTTACTAGCATATACATACATACTGGAACAAATAAGCTTTGGCTTAAAAAATACTAATAAGATAGAAGAGAGAATGAAAGGAACAGCAACATTATTCGCCATTGCATTCAAAAAGTGTTATTACCTGCAAAAACAGTGAAATATCATAAATTTTTGTATCAAATTACTTGACAAATTTGGTCACAACTGTGAGTCGTGAATTTTCAGTAACAGTGATTAAATCACACCCTGCAGATATCGAGACTAGTCCATACATGCATGTAAAGAGTAGTCCATAAAGAAGTAGGAGTACTCCAAAACAACTCCAATTATATGGTAAAAATGTGGTCTATTTAACATTACGATGTCCTAGGAGTGGACCATATAACCCACCGAGGTAGTCCCTAAACTACTCCATGTAGTACTCAAGTGGGTTAGTTTCAAAAGTACTCCATGTTACTACTTTTTCACTAATTGCCTTTTAAGGCGTGCACTGTAATCCATTATTGCTATTATTTACTTGGTATTTTTAATTTTTTTTTTATTTCTTATTTCACAAATCTTAAAAACTTTCCTGTTTCACTTTTAAATAAACAATTAATAATGGACAACATCAGAGCTACCAATATGTAATACTGTAAACTATAGTATAGTATACCTATACATCATGCAGTTGTTGGCAGCACTGCATGTTAATTTGTCTAATATGGTCCATACTACAGTACATTGGACCATGTTGTAAGTAGTACATTTAAGCCACAATGGACCACGTAGTCCAATATTATCTGCAGGACAGGTACAGAAATATGGCTCATCTCTAATACAAATACATACATACATATCAGGGATGGAAAATTGGGTTTCGGATTATCTGCCAACTTCAATAACAAAATGTAGTTTTGAGACTAGACCAATTATAAATTTTCTGGCTTATCTCTTTTTATTATATATATATATATATATAAAATAGACTTTAATAATTACGAACATTTCAAAAGAAGTAGAACTGCGACATAGTTTCCATCCCTGATATACATACATGAGTGCTCCATCACACACGATAATATTTTTTAAGCCGCACAATTTTTGTTCTTTCCGTCACACACTGGCTTATTTCATCTGGCTTAAAATGTATACGTGTACACAGCTTTTTATGGATTAGTGTTGTTTGACCCTGCAGATAATACGACTTGTCCATACCCGCATGTTTAATATAGCCCATAAGGGACTAGCACTAGTCCAAATGTAACCCGAATTTATTGAAAAAACATGGACTATTTAACTTTACGATGTCCTAGGGCTGGACTATATAACCCAGCTTTGCATTACAATGGAGTAGTCATAAACTACTCCATGATCATACATACTCCCAGTGCGATTAGTTATGAGCTGATAGTCCTGGCAGCTATGCTTGTCAAATATCTTTTAGTCTTAGAGTTTATTCCTAAGATTAAACTTATAAATAAATAAATAAAATAAATAAATAAATTGTTTTGAAACTACTCCATGGTATACTCCAGAGGATTAGTTTTGAACCGTTTAAAAACGAAAACATGTCGTTTAACTACAACCTCTTTTTTAACAATGACATGGTCCATGATTGCATTACATTGGACCATGTTGTAAGTAGTCCATTTAATCCAAAATGTATCAAGTAGTCCAATATTATTTTCACGGGCATTGATTTGTTTACGAAAATGTGCAAGTATTGGTTTTATGCTGCTAATGCGGGGTTGAAGCTGGTTGAAAAATTGTGCCAGCTTTCATTTTTGCCAGCACAATTATGCCAGTGCGATATAGGCCAGTGAAAAGGAAAAATTAAATTAATTTTAATGAAACCTACTTAAAACAACGTAAAAAAATTAAATTCTTCCTATTGATTTCCCCTTCAATAACAGTATTCCCACTTATCCAAATTATAAAAATACACGCAGTTTCAATTTTCTGACAATTTCTAAAAACAGATCTAGCAATTCTTGCCATACAATTATCTCACAACCAATTTTTGTTGGTAGATGAATTTATTGTCAGATAGTTGTCTGCCAATGAAATTGTGTGGTTTTCTCACAATCATCTGAACTGAAAATTAACTTTTGGTTGCAATTTATCTTAGGCCGTATATTGTCAACACTTTGCTAGATCTTACATTATTATAAGATCTTCGTCTGAACGAAGCTATACGATATTATAACACATTCAATTTTTCGCAAAAAGTGATATACAACAAAATGGATTCGTAGTATATCAAAAACCATTTGAGATTGCGACCTGGGAATTGCGCAGCTCGATAGATCTGTTAAATTTATCACAAGAAGTGGTATTATCTAATTTTTTTTTTTTGTTTTTTGTGATATATGTAGCTTTATGTACAATTCGTGAGTTCTCGCATCAGCTTTTGTAAGTACTTTGCAAAGAAACGACAACAAATTATAATGGCTTTCAAAGCTCTTTACTTGCATATACCTATACATACATACTTGAACAAATAAACTTTGGCTTAAAAAAATACTAAAAAGATTGTAGAGAGAATGAAAGAAACAGCAACATTATTCTCCATTGCATTCGCAAACGCTGTTACCCACAAAGACAATGAAATATCATAAATTTTTGTATGTAAGTCCCAATTTACATTATACGATTTTTGTCGTTGTGATTCTTACCTTGTAGGCGAGAAGGGAGAGAGGCATAAAAAGGGGTACACAAGCGAGTGTACTCTTCGATTCGTTTTGTTCATTCATTCGTAGTGTCAAAATATATGTATACACAAGAAGTTGTTACGACAAAAATCGTACAATGTAAACATAAGACCGACTTCAAAGAAGAAACGACAATAATCGCAACGACAAAAATCGTATAATGTAAATTGGGACTAACAAAAAACAAAAAGAACGACTTATCAAGTACCTGTTACTTGATAAATTTGGTCATAATTGTGATTCGTGATTTTTCAGTAACAGTGTTTATATCGCAGTTACAGAAATATCGCTCATCTTTAATACCTTGTACTTATTCTATAATGGAACAGACCTAAAAATGTTTGCTATAAAATGCCCAAAATTCTAATAATTTTCATTACATGGTTACTCTGAAAACTAATCATATGGTTTACGTATGCTAAAAAGCAACAACAAACAGATGTAAACAGAAATAATGAAAATAACAAACCGACCCAATGGTCAATTGTTTTTGCAACTTTTAAAAAATTTCTTGTGTTTTTGCTAAGTTTGTTGAAAATGTTGTTACTTTCCCGATATATTACACGAAATTAATTAATAATATAATAATTTTTGTCCAAAAATGAACTAAAATAAATAAGCAAATTTTTAAACATAAACCATAATGTGAGATGTGTTAAGAAATGTCCATTGATTACTAATTAAATTAATAATTGACATTGTGTGATTTAAGCACAATGTGTCTAAATGAATTTATGACAGCAGCCAAGACCAGTGGTTAACTGCAACATGAAACAATAACACGGCGAAGGAAGACAAATGGGCTAAAAGCGCAAGAAAAGAAATGCAATTTTAAATAAAGCATTTTCTTATTTTTCTATTTATTTTGCTTCTAAAAAAAAACACACTCATAACAAAAACCTAAAATGCCTTCTATGCGTTTTGCTAATAGGTGGGTGAGTGAATAAATGTTCGAGTGTTTGTGCTTGTAAAAAATACGTACTCAAAACTAATTGATTATTGATTTAATTATATGTTTCTTTTTAATTGCAGAATTATTACAAGAACTTTACTGCTTCTTACGTTGCTGCTGTGCGCTTATAACGAAATTTTCATTTATTACTTTAATCGAGCTTCTTGGCAAGAAATCAATTGTAAATTGGGTAAGATTCTTAAGTTAGAGAAGAGAACCAAGAACTTGTTACATGGCATTATTATAAGCGAAAACAAAGTGAGATAATTCAACCATTTCTCATAAAGTAAAGAGTATCAAGCAAATGTTTATATTCCTACAGTTTTAAGGAGAATCACTATGATATTTCGATTCGATTGGAACTTATCATTTGATTGATTTGGAAAACTGTAACTCATGCCATGTAAAATGTTTCTACTGCCCTCATGTGTAAATAGATGTAGGTTATATATTTTTTTTAATTTTAGACAACTGCACGCGTATGCTTTTAATAGCTGATCCCCAGCTTCTGGGACTAACCTATGATAAATCATTTTACAGTGGTGTGGCCAGATATGATTCTGACAGGTTTTTATCAGAAAGTTGTTTAAATTAAAATAGATTAGATTTACATTAAAACTTTAAATATGACAAATAAATTCTATAGAAAGTTTCTTCAATAATAACACAAGTTTTCCATTAATAAAAATATTTAAAGCACAAGCTTTCTATAGAATAACTGCCGTATTCATAAAAAATAAAATAGATTTCAAACATATTTTAAAACTAAATTTCCATACAAATTTTTCTTAAAACAGATTTCATATCCATTTTAGTTTTTTATGAATACGGCAGCTATTGTTTAAATTTGACATATATACGGCCACAATTTTTTTTTACTATTAACCGGATACGTTATGATAATTTCAGATATTTACAAAATACTTTCCAACAAGCTTTAACTTTTACCAAGCCTCATATTATCTGTTTCTTGGGGGATCTCTTGGATGAGGGTAATGTTGCAACACCTGATGAATTTCAAAGTTACGTACAGCGGTTTCGGAACATTTATAAAAGCGAAGAAAATATAAGAGTAAGTATTTTCCTGTTTTCCATTTTGACTGAGAAACGAGTTTACATGTCTTAATTCAAACATCTAGTTTAAAATGCTCTCTCCCTTCAATCAGCTTTTACATATACCCGGAGACAATGATATAGGCGGTGAAAATGGTGAATACATATCGAACCTCAATATACGGCGGTTTGAAGAGGCCTTTACACTACGTGATATATTCGACTATAATTTATTGCGTTTCTTTAAAATCAATCGTATGATGTTGGATTTTACAAATCCCGATAGACTTAACAATAGACAAAAACTACGCATTGGCCTATCTCACGCACCCATATTAATTGGTGGCGGGCCCTTATTAAGGGCTATTTTAACCGAATTAGATCCGCATATTATATTTTCGGGTCATTGGCATGAATCTCGTATATTTATACACCCCTCCACAAAAGTTATTAATTTTTATGAACCAACCGTCAAACATTTTAACTTAAAGTCTTTGAAAGAACAACAACATAGTTATTTGGAAATTATGGTGCCCACCTCATCATATCGTATGGGTACAACAAATATTGGCATGGGCTATGCAGTTTTAGGTAAAATGTATTTGAAATTTCTTTAACAAAATTAATTTTGAAGTTATTTTTTTAGAAAATTTTGATCTCAGTTATACAGTTTTATGGCTACCGAATCGTTTTATTTCCTTGTTGGTTTATGCTTTTTGGTTTCTATTCGTTTTTTGCATTTCATTAACGTTTCGCATGATGACTCGTTGCCCTTTTCGAAAAATCTCAAAACGTCAGTCTCAATATCAACTTGTTAACACAAGTACACCTGAAAATTAACAAAGCTCTCTTTATATATTTACTGTATTTAAAACATATATAATTCCACTTATTTGTAAGTAAGTACTTAAATATATGTACCTACATATTTACTTATATCGTAATTTATATGTATGTAACGAATTTATTAAAAAAATTTGAACTTTTTAACAATCAAATTTTAATGTTATTACTTCACTTGAGAAATATTTATACATATTTATTTTAGAAGAAAATATTAAAAAAAACCCCCGTTAGGTCATTGTTAAATAAAAACTAAATATAACTAATTTATATATAAATTAAGGGGACAAATTACTGTATTCGATATCGATCGATGTACAGTGGAGTTAAAAATTTCGGTAGATATCGAATACCATAAATTGCACCAAGAGCTTTTATTTAAAAATTTATTGAAATTGGTTAGAAATATTCTACAGAAAATTTGTCTAAATTATACATTTTTTTATAAAAAATTTGCAAAAATTGGTTAAAAATTTTATTTAGAAAATTTATCCAAGTTGGTTTAAAAATCTTCTACAGAATATTTGTTTAAATTGCTTGGAAATTTTCTCTGAAAATTTTGTAAAATTTCGTGAACAAAAATTATAGAAAATTTGTGCAATTGGTTAATTTTTATTTATAGAAAATTTGTGCAAATTGTTTAACTGCCAGTTTATCGATTTAAAATAGCAACAAAATTTTAAAATTTGTTTTAAATGCTATTTTCTATGCGAAAGTTAACGTTGGAAATCGTTGAACAGGCAGTAAAATTTTGTTATAAAGAATTTGTCTAAACTGGTAATTTACATGTTTTCTAAAAAAAATTGTTTAAAATTCCACTTATTTGTAAGTAAGTACTTAAATATATGTACCTACATATTTACTTATATCGTAATTTATATGTATGTAACGAATTTATTAAAAAAATTTGAACTTTTTAACAATCAAATTTTAATGTTATTACTTCACTTGAGAAATATTTATACATATTTATTTTAGAAGAAAATATTAAAAAAAAACCCCCGTTAGGTCATTGTTAAATAAAAACTAAATATAACTAATTTATATATAAATTAAGGGGACAAATTACTGTATTCGATATCGATCGATGTACAGTGGAGTTAAAAATTTCGGTAGATATCGAATACCATAAATTGCACCAAGAGCTTTTATTTAAAAATTTATTGAAATTGGTTAGAAATATTCTACAGAAAATTTGTCTAAATTATACATTTTTTTATAAAAAATTTGCAAAAATTGGTTAAAAATTTTATTTAGAAAATTTATCCAAGTTGGTTTAAAAATCTTCTACAGAATATTTGTTTAAATTGCTTGGAAATTTTCTCTGAAAATTTTGTAAAATTTCGTGAACAAAAATTATAGAAAATTTGTGCAATTGGTTAATTTTTATTTATAGAAAATTTGTGCAAATTGTTTAACTGCCAGTTTATCGATTTAAAATAGCAACAAAATTTTAAAATTGGTTTTAAATGCTATTTTCTATGCGAAAGTTAACGTTGGAAATCGTTGAACAGGCAGTAAAATTTTGTTATAAAGAATTTGTCTAAACTGGTAATTTACATGTTTTCTAAAAAAAATTGTTTAAAATTTTACACAGAATTTGTGCAAATTGGTTCGAAATTTTCGTAACAGAAATATACAAACAAATAAATTCTGATAGTGCGTAGAAAATATTCCTGGAATAAGACTTTTAAAGTATGAAAGGAATAAGACCATTAAAGTATGAAAGCTTTATAAATTGTAATTTGACTTAGAATACACATTCGAATTAATATAAAAATTTATAATAAAAATTAAACTCAACATGAGAACTAAAACTCCCAGATTCTATTTGTTAAAAAAAATTCTACAGAAATTTTAGAAATTGTCTAAACAAAGATTAAATTTGGTTGGATATTTTCTATAGAAAAATTGCCCAAATTGCTTTGAAGCTTTTTAAGAAAACGAAGATACAATATTTTTAAATTACGATTATTGTTAGCAAGATTTTCGTTAAAGGCGGTTTATTGTATATTTTAATATGGTTTTTTTTAAACAAACTGCAGTCTAAATTGTAATATAATAAGTAAATACCAATTATTCTGTTTAAGGCTAAGAATTTTTTTCAGTGTTTTTGTCATTAAAAGCGATATTACTGCCATCTACCATTTGATTTGTTTGAACTTCACTGCCATCTGTCTGTTGTGAAAAAATCTTGTGACGCCTCAAAAGATGGCGTAGAATTGTGATAAAGTGCTAAACAAATTGTAAAAAAAATACTCGGGGAAAATAAATATTAAATTCAGTGGAAAAATACAATTAAATAACAAATTTCTATAAGTAAAAGTCAACTAAACATGTAAATACTAAAATTCAATAAAATAATTGTTTAAACAACAATCAACAAAAACAAATTGAAAAATAAATAAGATTTACAAAAGCAACCAAAAAAAGCACTGGTGTACGTAGAGAAAAAAAACGCAAAGCCAAAAAAGAAGCAGCCACGAAGTGAAAATAAGATACAAAAAAGAAAATTATTAATAAAAGGTTGTAATGAAAGAAAAAGTAATTGTATTAAGCTAATTGCAATAATATAATTATTGTTGTAAATGTAACAAAAGTGTTGTACAGTTAAAAACAGAATAAAAAATTCCTTTAGTGCAGTATTGTGCGTTTTCTTTATTATTTTTGTAAGCGGTGTCACTTTATCCTCAACAAACTCACGTAGTACAAATACACTCACAAACACACATACGCAACACATGTAAATATTCTATGTAGTATAATTAAGTTTTGCCAAAATCTCATGCTAGAGGATTTTTTTCAACAGAAGTTTTAAAGAATTAAATCATTTGTTTTAAATTTTGGCGGAATTTGCGATAATGTATGTATGTTTTTATACCTATAAATTAAAAACAAAAAACTTCCCTGCTGGAGATCGAACTAGTATCTAGCTAGTACCAAACTAGTACAAAGATCACCAGTACTAGTTCTCGAGTGTCTACTTTTCTATACTATCTTAATGCTCAAATTAGCACGAAACGTAATCTCTAACCGCTGTAAAAATATCGTGCTATTTTGTCGACTCTTTGGTAATGAAACGGTTGGTTTAAAAATTCTTTTTCATATGCCTTTAATATTAAATTAAAAAGTGTTGTCCTTCTACTGAAAATGTTTGAGTTAATACAGTATTGTTGAACAAGTGCGATATAGTGTATCGCCGGCTTTAGGAATTTAAACATTTTTCAAATGTGCTTATTTGGGTCAAATTTCAATTTATAAAGCTTCGTGAATATATTTTCATACATACAAATCTGAAGATTTAAAGTTAACCAAAGCTTGAATATAACAACTTCCCAATAAAAAATTGAGCTTCCAACAAAGCAGGTTTGTAAGGGAGAAATGTTAAAGTTTTGCTAACCATATCGCTTACGGAATACATGCATTTTATCTGACGAGTTTCCACTTTGAAGCAATATATATTTGACACAGAAAGCGCTTTTTTAATAAAAATTGGTGAATATAACGATCAGCTTTGTACACTAAATTTTTTTGCTACCGTTATCCTTTTATATGCTCCCTTTCAAACCTGCTTCGTAGTAAAAGAATGTCGTGTCTCTTCAAATTTTATATACATATATATATATTTATATTTATTTATTTACGAAATATTTTACAAATAAATTTATAAAATACACAAGTTAAAGCGCAAGGTGTCACTGACCATAATGCGCGGATATTGGTTAAAATATCTTTAATTTTGTGTTTATATAAACAATGTTTCAAAATTTTAATGTTGTTGGGATTTGTACAATCTAGTATATCTTTTATTGTATTAGTGACTTTGGATATAGGGCATTCTGATAATATGTGCGTTATAGTCAATACGGTGTTACATATTCTACACATGGCTGGTTCTTCATTTTCGTAATAGTGTTTAACATTGAATATAGTCTTTCCAACTCTTATCCGCGCCATTGTTATGCAGTTTTCTCTACTTATGTGGTATTTAGGTCTATTGATACTGTGGTTATGAAGTCTTAGGAATGAATTCGAGTTTTGCCACTGCTGTAGTAATTTTTCGAAATGGTGGTATTTATATGTATTGGTAATTAGTTTAGGAAAACAAGTAGTTTCATAAATTTGTGGATTAAGTAGTGCTTGTTTAGCGGCAATATCAGCAAGCTCGTTTCCTTTTATACCTATATGTGAGGGTATCCATAACAATGTTAGTACCCTGTTTATATTATCTTTTAGAAGGATATTGTTATATATGCCATTTTTATTGTACAACAGTGCATAGACAGCACTTAAACTATCTGTACAAATTAACGCGTTAGAATTTTGCCTCGCGGCATAACACAATGCAGCATTAATAGCGCTAAGTTCGGCCGTGAAAATACCCGTAAACGGAGGTAATATACATTGCTTGATAGTGGAGTATTCAGATTCACTAGTTTGTTGAACTATTGCAAATGCGGTGGCACCATCCCGATAGGACCCGTCTGTGTAATTTATTAAGAATTCTTTTTTATGAGCGTATCGTATAAATGCCTGCTTACTTTTTAAAATGTACTATTAGTGCTTCGCAAAATAAGAAAAAGTTTTATTGGGTAGTACGTTGAGTATTGAAGGAATAGGACTATAATTGACTTAAATATGCACATTCGAAAAATTTTTAAATTATAAAATAATGTTTAACGAGAAAGGAAAATTTCCAAATTCTATTAAATGCTTAGGTATATTGAAATCGGTTTCTGACGCTGAAACAAAGCACATGTATAAAGTATATGCATCAGAAAGAGTTATGCTGGTTATATATACATCAAGGACCGGAAAACGTTTTTTTTTTATGTTTTTTAAAAAATATTTATATTTATATATTCTATGAACTACATACCTACCTATGTATTACAAAAAAAAAAGCTTTATAAAATAGGTACATAACTAGAATTTAGCTCATGGAATAAATTCGAAAAATAAAAAATGTGGATTATAATAAAGTAGCTTATGAAAATAAATAATTCCCAGATTCTATATATATATCCATATATATAGGTATATATATATTTTTTTTTTTTTTTTTTTTTTTTTATGAAGTTTTATTCTTGTACACTAAATGTCAAACTTGACAAAAAAAATTAGAGCCAGCATAACTCTCTTTGATGTATACACCTTATGAATATGGTATTTATAAGGTTTATGCATCAGAAGGTATATTTGAAATCGGTCCATAGCTCCCATGTTGGTTTTGATATACAATGGAAAGAACTATGTACTATGTCATGGCAAAACTTCCGTTCCTTTGAAACAAATTGTTAATTAGTAAATCGTAGTGCAAAGTACACTTTTTTCGAGGTCGCAAGTAATTTCCTCTGGATCAAAATACACTATAACCTCCCATGTAAATAAACCCGTTAAAAGTTTAAAAAACGTAAATTTCAAGTGTATCAAGAAAAACATGTTCATACGTATTTTATATTTAAGAAAATAAGTAACCAAAATGAAAAAAATATTCACATCTCCTCAGCTCTGCTCAAGGCGAATTCATTCCAGGTAATCTCGGTAGCACAACAAGTACAACTCGTACAAAAACCACAAGCAATTGGTTTTTGTAAAATCATTGTACAATGTCAAAAACAGAAACAAAGTTAATAAACAAAATTTTGACATCCAACAATTATAAAGCTAAAGAAAAAAGTTATCAGCAGGGCTTTAGGATCACCTGTAATGAATTCGCCTTGACTCTGCTTATATATCCAAAAAAAAATTTTCTTAATTTTTTAAAACTTTAGTTACAGTAAAAAATATGCCTTCATTTTTAAAGTCACTGTCATATTTCTAAGAAATTATTTTAGGCTTAAAAAGCTTTGAATACGTTTATTTCATTAATTTAATTATTCTTTTTCTTTAACATAATTCATCTTTTAATTTAACTGAAAATATCTGTAAGTATCAAACTACCTAAAAATGTACATCTTTTTCCTTATAAATCAACTTCAACATTTTTAATTTGGCATACTGCAAAGACCTACATATGTATATTGAAATCAAAATTTTTACCTAAACCAATGTTTTAAGTTTCTTTCTTGTCTTTCTTTAGGTAACGACTTTAAAGCCAAAACATTTTTAATCTGCCGGTATTTATTTATAAAACACTATGGCGGATATTGCATATCCAACGGGATGCAAACCCCTAACAGAAGATTTGGGCACAGATGAATTAATAAGGCGTCTTAAGGTAAAAACTTTATTCTCGTTTTTCCATTTTAAGTTTTTATAAATCTATTTTTTAATATATATTTTTAAATGTCATAGACTTTAGCAAATGTTCTACAAGCCATGGGTCAAGACGATGGCATGTATCAGCAATATATACCCCTTTCCGTACATATAGCAGAATATTTTTTTTTGCATCATCCTTCTCGTGATGTACAACTTCTAGTGGCCTGTTGTATAGCCGATGTCTTGCGCGTTTATGCTCCAGAAGCTCCCTATAAAGATCAAGAACAAATTAAGACAATATTTATGTTTTTTATAAAACAATTACATGGTCTTAAAGATCCCAAAGATCCCTCATTTAAACGTTATTTTTATCTTTTGGAAAATTTGGCATATGTGAAATCGTTTAATATGTGTTTCGAATTAGAAGATTCTGCGGAAATATTTTGTGAACTATTTGGAATGATGTTTAAAATTATCAAGTAAGTTAGTTAAGATAACTTATAAATATTTTTTCCTTAATTTTTTTTAATATTATTTCTAGTGAGGAGCATAGTACCAAAGTTAAAAACTTCATGATCGATATCATGTCACCTTTAATAAATGAAGCTGATAATTTTACTACGGATATTTTGGATATAATATTAATAAATATTGTTGAACCAAGAAAATCACAAAATAAATTCGCCTTTCAATTGGCCGAACAATTAATTGTTAAGACCTGTGACTCTTTGGAAACCATAATCAAATTGGTGAGTAATGAGTAAATATTTCTTAAATAATTTCTGATTTTGGTTTATCTCTTTAATTTTTATTTTTTTTTTATTGTTCCAGTTCTTTAATCAAGTTTTGGTTTTGGATAAAATTGATACAAGATATGAAATTTGCCAAAAGATCTATGATCTTATTTATGAATTAAATGTTATTTGTCCAAATATTTTGTGTTCTGTTCTACCTCAATTGGAGTGTAAACTAAAGTCATCAAATGAACAAGAACGTTTAAGTAAGTATACCTTTCAAGCCAAATATACCTGTTTGACACTTTTTTTGTTTTTCATACACTCAAAAAATTTCATGCCCTATATGTACGAAATCGTTTGTAATTTTGCACTACGAAATTCTTGCGTACAATGTATGAAAATACGATATGTTTTAGTAAAATACTTCATGAAGGTTTTTTTTTATTCTCGTAAATCTAGTTAAAAATTTTAAAAAAAATTTATTGGGTATCTTATTGTCAATTTTATTATAAAAAAATAATTTTATTTTGATTAATAATTGTAAAAAAATTTGATTAAGCCACGAATCATTGGCAACATTGAACAAAAACGACATTGAACTTATCGACTATATATTTTTTTTCATATATCAAAATACATATTTTACTTCTCTATATGTATGTATTTTAAATGTTGAATTACTAGCGTTTAGCAGTGACTTCGTTCACGTAAAAATTAGAGCAAGATTTAAAGAAACGATTTATAAAAAAAGTGTACAGAAATTTTTTATTTAGTTTTCTACATCATTAGCGGTTTTCATCCTTTGTGCTAAGGTTACATTTTCTCAGAATGGGTTAGAAAGTCGTGGCCTACGCGGATGATGTAGGGATATTTGTATCAGGCAAGATTCTGCCGACAATTAGCGAAGTCATGCATGGGGCGCTGGGCGAACTGTCAGCATGGGCGAATAATAAGGAAGTGGCAGTTAATCCGGAGAAGACGGAGTTGGTTCTTTTTACTAGGAGGTACAGGGAAGAGGATTTTAGGCTGCCGGTACTAGGAGGAGTAGAGCTTAGACTATCTGATAGCGCTAAGTATCTAGCAGTTTTTCTGGACAGCAAGCTTTCGTGGGGAAGGAATACTCAGGAGAGACTTCAGAAGGGTCTCGCTGCCTACTATGCTTGCAGATCATCAATAAGTAGGAGCTGGGGTCTCCGGCCGGCAGTTGTGGGATGCCGTACACTTCGGTGGTTAGACCCATTCTTACGTATGGATGCTGTGTTTGGTGGGATTCATTGAGAGTGGCTAGTCGAAGGAACCTTCTGTCTAAGGCTCAGAGGTGTGCTTCAATCGGCATGGCAGGTTCCATGAGAAGTACTCAAGCGGCCCTGGATGTCATTCCACATTTTCTGCCTATTGTATGTGATGGGAATGGCAGCCAGGAGCATTCTTAGACTGAGGGAGTTAGAATTGATGGGGAATTTCACGCAGGGTCACTCGCGGAGCCTGGGTGAGATTGAAGCTGGTGGTTATTACCTAGGATCACCCGGCTCCACGGATTATGTGGGCACTAGGGTAGATTTTGGGCTGTTGCCGGAGGTAATAATGCCTTCTAGGGAGAGTTGGTCAGGTGGGAGCAGATTATTTAGTGGATTTGCTATTTTCACTGATGGCTCGAAGATGAGAGGCACGTGTGCGGTGGTCTACATTGAGGATCTAGACATCAGAATGTCATATAGGCTTACTGACGACTGCGGTGTTTTTAGGCGGAGTTTCTGGAGGTCTTGAGGGCCGTGGAACTGATGAGGGACAACATTGATAGGGGCTCGGAGGTCACTATATACGTGGACAGCCAGGCGGCCATTATGGCTTTAGGGGCTGTTATGTGAACTCCAAGCTAGTTGATGGCTTAAGGAGGGCTCTGGAGGGAGCCTTAGGAAGGTATGTATTGAAATTGTGCTGGGTGTCGGGTCACTGGCTGATGAGTTAGCGAGACAGGGTTCAGAGATGAAGGATCCTAACTGTATGGAGGCGGTTAGGCCTCCAATAGGCTTTTATTTTGGAAGGATCAGGGAATGGATTCTGGGCGCGAACAATCGGGCCTGGGAGAACCGAACGGACTTCCGGGTATCACGAACGCTGTGGCCGCTGCTTAGGAATTTCGATTCGGAGTTGCTGCTGGGCAGGAGTAGGGTCTGCGTAAGGACCATGATAGGAATTATCACGGGCCACTGCATGAAAGGCAGGATGGCGATGAGGATGGGATCCGACTTGTTGGATATGTGCGGGTTGTGTGAGGACCCGGAGCACTAAGAGACAGTTGAGTACATTCTGTGTCACTGTCCCAGGCTACAGGGCAGCAGGCTGAGGTGGCTGGGCAACAGATTCCTAGGCGAATTAGGGGATGTCTCGGTCTGTGGACTCGAGAGTCTGATAGGATTCGTAATGTGGATGGCCTGGCTACGCGGTAGCTAGCCGCACATAAGGCGGATTTGTGTTGATTGGGGTTTTCTCTCGGGTTTGGTCCGATATCTTCTATTCTTATCTATCATTTTTATCTTTTCTTATGCTTTCGCTATTTATTTCACCTACTTTCCATCTATCTATATCTAAACAAGGCATCACAATGGACCATATTGGTCTCTGGTGTGAAGCAGACTTCGCATCAGTCTTTCTACCTGGCTACCTACCATCTTAAACTACTTGTATAAACAACATTAAAAAATTTATTATTTTCCGCCATCACATATTTATAAGTTTTGAAAACTCGATACTCTTGAGCAACCGACATTGAACTGTCCATTTTAAAAGCAAAAGTTTTCTTAATTTTAACCATATTTCATCAGTTTACAACATCTTATCCCGTTTTATCTCGTAAAAAGTGCCCTTTATATTAATCTCTACCATATGCATCCTGTATAACAATATCAAAAAGAGAAAAAGTACCATTCGTTTTTCCTTGTATTTTTTATACCAAATTTTTTGACAAAAAAAGTCCCACAGGTAAAAGAGCACCAAAAGTACCAGCTTTTCCTCATTTGGAGCCCCAGAAAGTACAAATCACACGTTGTTTTTGAAATTTTTAAAGCGAGTTTTAGATCAGGTGACAAGTCGCTGTCACAACAACCATTAATGTGTACTTAAGTTAAAATTGTTTTTTTCTATAAATTAGTAACAGTACCCTGTGTTAATATAAAATTTTAAGAAAATAAAGGAAAGTTAAAAATTATGTCGCTAAAGCTATTTTCGGGGTAAGGGCTTATTATTAAAAACAAAATATTTTCCCACAAATGAAGCATAATATATTTAATTTAATTCTTTTTTATCAACAACGTAAGGAATTCAACGTATTTATATAATAACTTTAAAAAATTTTCGAGTTCTTATTTTTTTTTTTTTTATTACAGAAGCCGTATCTCTTTTAGCCCGTATGTTCTCCGAAAAAGATTCTACGCTTTCAAAAAAACACTCTGCCTTATTACGTATGTTTTTGGGTCGTTTTTGTGACATATCCGTTAGCATTCGCGTCAAGTGTGTACAATCGTCTATGCACTTTTTACTTAATCAACCCCACCTAAGAGCCGATATAATCTCCTGCTTACGGGCCCGCCAACATGACTCAGATGAAAATGTCCGTTATGAAGTTGTCATGGCTATTGTAGAAACCGCCAAGCGTGAATTTACTATAGTCTGTGAATCAGAAGATCTTTTGGATTTTGTGCGTGAACGTACGTTAGATAAAAAGTTCAAAATACGCAAAGAAGCCATGTGGGGTTTGGCGTTTATCTACAAGAAGGCCATTTGTGAATCAAATGATTTATCAGAGGAAGTTAAAAAATCCATAGAATGGATTAAAAATAAAATAATGCATGGCTACTACATGCCCACACTAGAAGATCGCTTACAAGTCGAACGTTTATTAATCACCTCATTAGTGCCCTATAAACTGCCACCCGTTGAACGTATGAAACAGTTGTATCATCTAATGGGCACCTTTGACGATAATGCCACCAAGGCATTTATAGAATTGCAAAAAAATCAAATGAAAACACGTAAAACCGTACTCGAATGGGTAAAATTACATAAAACTAAAGAAATGACACCATTACAACAAACTCAACTGAATATCAAACAGGCTATAATTGGTAAATTACTGGCAGATCCTATAAAGGCCTCGGAATATCTTAACAGATTTAGTACGAATTTACGTAAAGATCCGACACTGTTTCGTTATATGGAAATCATATTGAAACGTGATGTTTCGTGTAAAGAATGCGCTGATACAATGTCGTTGCTGTTGAAGAAATTGGGTACGCCAGTTATGACTAATCTGTACTATCAAACGGTGAAAATGTTAATAGAACGTATTGCTTCGGTAATGATTGACAAGGAGTCAGTGGGTATATTAATTAGGTAAGTTGAAATGCCAATAAAAATGTTAATTACATATTAAATAGAATTGGCATTATTTTTTAAATTTTTTCACATTAAAAAAAGTTTCACCAAAAAAATTTTGACGAATATTTTTGTAACCCAAAAAGATTTTAACTAAAAGAAAGTTTTTTTCACTCAAAAATGTTTACCCAAATTAGTGAATATTTAAATATGGGCATACAAATTTCGTTGTCAAAATATATCTAAATCTGCTATTGCAATCTACGAATTCAAAGTCTGCAACAACATTTTGTTTATTTTTTAGTTTAATAGAAGATTGTATGCGTGGAAGTGATGCTGCAAAGGAAATTGGGCTGCCACCAAATGAGGCTGGTGAACAAGGTCTAAAATTATTAACCGTAAGCCGCTTTGCGACTTTAAGCTCGATTTGAAAATTCTAATATAATTTATTTTCGACAGGCTTTATCATATTTATTTTCAGCACACTTTTTCACTGACAAATCTCTCCGCCACATGATTTCTTTACTTAGTTACGAAGAGGACTATGCTGCTCCTCTAATACTAAAATCCCTAACACATCTGGGTCGCTATAAACCTCTAATATCAGTTGATCCTAATATTTTGGAGGAACTAGCACCCGTTTGTAAAGATTTTGCTGTCGAGGGTACACCCAAACAGGCCAAACATGCGGTGCGTTGTATATTTATCAATACACAGGCGGTGGTAAATGGCGGTACCGATTGTGCGGATACACCAAAAATGATACATCCGATATTTAACGATATAATGGATAATTTACGTCTTACCTTAAAACCGAATTGTCTTAAACAACGTACAAAAGTTGTTACCATGGGTCATATAGCCTTTCATATGCCCAAGGCTTTTGCTGATAAAATCAAAAATATGATTTCCCGACGTATAGTCAAGGAATTGCTGATACAGCCTGTACCTGAAGATAGGGTCTGTTCAAAGATCGAAGGTGATTGGTGTGAACAGGACGAACTGCCAAATGATACTTTATGCAAATTGGATGGCCTTAAGACAATGGCCCGTTGGCTATTGGGTTTGAAAGATGACGAGGCTTCGGCTAAGAAAACATTCCGCATGCTTATTGCTTTTATACATCATGGCGGAGATTTATTAAATCACAAACGTATGTTTGCAGCAGAATCATCATGGTTTCGTTTGGCTGCCGCCTGCGCCATGTTAAAAATATGTGAACAAAAAGGTGTAGGGGACCAATACACTGCCGAGCAGTATTACAGTTTAGCACAACTAATGGTAAGTTTTAGAAATAATTAGATAAGTATTTTTGTTTTTTATATATATATATATATATTTCATTATCTTTCTTTTAAAAGTGTGACCCTGTACCTCAAGTCCGCGAAATATTTGCCCGGAAACTGCATAAGGGTTTAAATAAAGGCTTACCCAGCAATTGCCTACCCTTGGATTTTATGGGTTTTTATGCTTTCGCTGGAAATGAAACTGATAAAAAGTAAGTAGAATCAAATTTAATTAAGATTTAAAAAATGAATTAGAAAAGTAAATTTGGAAAAAAAACAATTAAGAGGGCTTTATTTATATATTATTTAATATTTTATATCAACAAAGGTTGGAAACTTTGGCTCTTTCCGTTCTCCAGATATACAGAAGTCTATGTTTTGTTTTAAAAGTGCCAAACCCACATCTCCAATCCCACGGTTGCGAGAGGTTGTGTATTGATAACACAAATGCTTGTACTACCTAATTTGGAAACTTTGGCTCTTGCCGTTCTCCAGATGTTAAGAAAAAATTAACAACAACTCTTAACTTATCTGGCTGAATTTCAATAGTGAACCTTAACAGAGTATATGTGACATAAATATAAAACAATCTTGTCACCACCGTTTCTGGGGATTCCGGAAACCCAATTTCAACATAAACACGGACAGACGGATATCGTTAAATCAACTTCGCTACTCATAAGGAGCCAGAATATATCGCTCATCTGTCATAACTAAAAATACATTTCCAAATAAACGTGTTTAAAGTTTTTTATCTGCTCGTATAAATTAGAAAAAATAACAACGAATTCTTTTTAAACAGGAAAAGTTAAAAAGATATAATCAGGCCTGTTCTGAAAATCACTTTTATTTAAATCATGTAATTTCAAATCACATGTGCCGTTAAAAATTACACGTGTTATATTTTTGTGTTCCGTTTTTCGTGTGTTTCGGTATGATTTTCAATTGCCAAGGGCACACCGAGAAACAAAAACGAAATGATTTCAGAACACCACAAAATCACACGTTTGACTTTAAAAAGCACGTGATTTGAAATCACGTGATTTTCAGAACAGGCCCTAATGTTGAAATTTATACACAACTAGTTTAACCCGGAGGGCTTTGCTACGCCCATCGAAATAAAATTGGTAAGATTTTTTTAAAAAGCAAAGCATCCTGAACTAAATTTGAACGATTTTACAGTAACCGTTAAACAGATATGGGTTAATTCCAAAAGTAGTGTACATGCGCATTTTTTTTTTTTTTTTTTTTTAAGGTTGAGGAATTCATTCTCTGAAATTGTTTACTTGCATTAAGATTTGTGCAGATTGCGAAATTACTTTTAGTTTCTTTAAAAAAAATTTGTTTTGCTTTTTTATTGCATTTTGGTGAAATATTTTCCGGAATGTCACTTTTTACAAAAATTTACAGAACTAAGAAATTAATGCAAAAATGTTAGAACAAAGCCTACTATCGCATTCGTTTACTTATTATTTACCAGCTTTGGATGTTTTTCTTAAAAAAAAACGGGTTAGTAATAGCAAAAAGTTATTTTTCGAAGAGATTCCAATTATTTTTTTTTCCTTTTATAATTCAAGAATTAAAAAAAAGTAATTTTTTTACAAAAATTTGTTTTTGTGCAGCTTACATTTAAAGTAACAAATTTGCTTCAAACAATTTGGAAGAAATTGTTGTATTTTGCTGGAAACTTGAAAAATTAAAAAGTGACAGTACGGAATTTTTTGTGACAGTAAAGAAAATCCAATTTAAATTTCAAGTGTAACGAAAACTTAAACATTTATTCATTATTTTGTTTTTGGTTACTGTTTGTTTTTTCTTTTTTATAAAAACGAAACAAAAAATAAAAGTAATCCAATTATATTAACAAAAAATTCATGAACAAATCTATTCATCGGAATCTGTGAATATTTCATAAAAAATTGATTCCCGATTGGTTTTTTTTCTATTTGTTTTTATCTTTACATCAAAAGAACTACAGTATTGAAATCAATCAGAATTTTCGAGAAATAAGCTTTTAAAATAAAAAAAACCTTTTTACTTAAAAGTGACAGTAAAGAAATTTGTGATATTTTTTTTGTTTTTTTCTTCTAAAAAGTTATTTCACGGAAAATAAAAACAAGAAAAAGTGATCAAAACTTCGTAATATATTAATATACATTTTTATTTATTTTATTTTTTACGATTTTTTATTAAATAACTGTGTGACAGTACGGAAATTTTTAGCTGTACTTACCATCGTGCGATTATAAATTCACTTGAAAACACCAAATAATTGATTTTATTATTTTATTTTTTATCTTAATCAATTTATCACTTCTTGCACTTTTTAATAGCGATGCACATAAAGCAAACGAAACAGCTCAAGTAATGATTATCACTTAATTAAAAAAAATGTGACATTACGGAAAAAACGCAGAGACAAAGTAAAATTAGAACGTCAAAATGACATTGATAACATTTTTCAGGTAAAACCAGGAAAAAGCAATAAAAATAAATACAATCATTGAAAAACAGTTGAATTTTTTATTATTGTTCTATTGTTTTCAACTCTTTTTCCATGTTGCTTAATGAATAACATGTGTGGAGACAGGTATATTTGTATGTAATAGGCATGATATACAGTTAAAGCACCATTTGCACAATTTAGCAGAAAGTTTTACAATAATAACAACTACTTTTGTTTGTTGCTAATTATTTTAGAGCTTACTTGCCGTTTTTGTTTTTTTATTTTCTTTTACATGAAAGAAATAAAAAGCTTGAGACGAAAAAAAAGCATTGTGTTTGGAATTAACCCATATACAGAAATTTCAAGTTTCTGCGTATGGGAGGTGCCACGCCTACTTTTCCCATTCAACCTACCTTTTGAAATATGTTGTGGGTTATTATCTAAGCTGTTTTGGCCGATAAGCTGGGCCGATTTTGTAAAATTTTTTGTCAGTTGTTCGTATTTTCGAGGAGAAGTCGGAAAATTGGAAAAATCGAGTTTTTGTATGAAATTTTGTGTGAAGTTATTCCTTAATGGCTTTCCAAATCAAACAATAGAAAGTTCTTAGTGTAAATCATGGAAAATTGGAAAATCTCACCGCAAAAGTCGGATAATTGAAAAAATCGAAAATTGATTTTTTTGTACGAAATTTTTGTGTGAAATTACTCTAAAGTTTGTCTGAAGGCTTGTAATTGGGGCGAGGCGAAGTTTGCCGGGTCCGATAGTTATACATATATGTTAATTGAACTGTATTAAAAACCTTTAATTTAACTCACAATGTATGTATGTTTGTTCGGGTGAAATCTTGCAACTCAATTTTGAACATCGGCTTTTTCAACCGATTTACCTAAAATTTCGTACTCACGTTCAGTTTGGGTGGGTGACAATACATGGTTAGCTGTGTGACGTTATGCTAAATCGAACATGGTGGAACACCCAAAATGGCGGACTAATTATTTTTAATGCATTCCCACAATATTAGTACCAAATAAAAGGGCTTCATAAGAGTAACTCGAAGTAACGTCACTCTAAATCAAATATGGCGGGCTTTTAAAGCATGAAACTTCATTTAGAAGCAGATATTAGTTATTTTTAATGCACTCCAATAATATGGGTATCAAATGAATGGGTTTGCTAAGAATAACTCGAAAAAAGTAAAAAGTAAAAAACCTTTTTAAAAAACAAGCTTTTGTTTGAATGCGCTCAAAAGAAGAAAAAAAATAATTTTTTGCTTTAAAACTTTTACTATCAACTTATAACGTCATTACGGATTTACTTGTGCAGAAAAACAAGTAAATTAATAATTTGATTTTAACTATTGAAATTTACAACCTAAGTAAATACCACTACTTAAATCTCGCGACAAGCTTTTATATCATATAAATTATGTAATGACGTTATAAGTTGATAGTAAAAGTTTAAAAGCAAAAAATCATTTTTTTTTTCTTTTAGCACATTCAAATAAAAGCCTGTTTTTTAAAAAGGTTTTTTACTTTTAATTTATTTGAACAAAAACTTAAGACTTTATTTCAATAATGGATTTTAAAATTGGTCGAAATTCATCACAACTGCTAAAAATGATTGGTTTGAAACGACCGTTTTTCATCACAAACCTGAATAAGATGGTTTGTTTTTAAATACAAACTTTTTTGTATGTTTTTCTAGATATTAAAAAAAATAGTGAACCGAAAAAATCAATTGTTTTAATTTAATCTAAAAAACATATATGAAAAATGTTTAACACTAGAAGTTAAGATCATATTATTACTCTTTATCTTTGTGGAATCTTAGAATAATAGAATTTATTCACTTTTTAACAATTTTTTTCAGATTACTGGACTTGAAACGTCAATTTTTGGATTTAGATATTAATCGAAGACGAGAATATCTTAAATCAATACAAACATCAAGTATGGTTGTTATTGAAATGAAATTTTTATTATAGATATTAATAATATTTTTTGTAGATCCTGACTTTTCTACCGAACAACGTTTACACCTACGACCTGATTTTATATTGGCTTTTGCTATACCCATTTTAGTACACGATCCAAAATATACCAATCACGAAGATCGTACACAATTGAAACGAATTGAAAAATGTTTACGCTTTATAATAGAACCTTTAATGGCTAAATCAGAGGCCTTTTCGTATAGTTTCTATAAGAATTTAATTGAATTAATGAAAAATCATTATGTTGTAACGCCGCATGAAGATAATCAAATCTATAATTTGGTAAGTCAAAATTGGGTTAAAACTATTTTTGTGCTTATTTAGATAAAAACGATAAAAATTTAAAATTTTTTTAACAACGAATTAAAGGAGAATGAAAAAGAAGAAAAACTTTTTCTTTTAAAAAATCAGTTTATTATCAACAAAATTTGGTCTATTCATGTTTTTTCTGTAATTTTTAGAAAATGTGGGCTTGTTGTGATCTCGCTAATTATATTATTTGTTCCAAAATGGGACAATGTGATTTAACGCCAAAAACATTTAATGTACCCATTAAATTACCACCTTTGTATTTCCAAACACCTCCCAACGACGCTGAAGGTTTTCTACCAAATACAAAAATCTATATACCCTACGATATGTATTCTTTGATAACAACATTGGGCCCTGCTAAGAAAATAGCAAATGCCTTGAAACCAACAACAAGTGGGGGTCACTCGACAATAAAATTAAACGCCGAGAAACGTCCAGCCTCCGATCATTTATCATCAATAGATCAAAATTCATTGGTAAGTAAAGGTTTTAATTTGATTTGTTTCCAAATGTTATTAATGTTTTTTTTTTTTTTAACAGGAAAATGCTTCATTGTTTGATAATGTTAAGGATGACGAACCCTCAGCCAAAAGAAACCGTACCAATGCCATACGTGCGGGTAAAACGTAAATGTTATTTTTAACAGTCATACAGGAAATCTTTTATTTTATTTTGGTATTTTATACAAACACCAGAGTATAGTCTTTAAAGAAATATCTGACATTCTTGGTAGATCCAGTTAAAAATTAAATAAAAAATACATTTAAAACACAAAATGGATAAAAAGGGAATTTTGAATACAAAAGCAAAACAAACAACAACAAAAATCGTTTATTGTAAATTAGTTTAATTTGTTTTTAAGGCCTATATGTTTAATTTATTTTTAATTAAAATCTAAACTTTAATTATACAAACACAAATCAAATCAATATATATATAACACACGAAGTGTAGTTGATTTTTTTTCAATACTGTTTGTTTAAAGAATTAAACTTTTCCAAAAACAAATCGAATGTTTAGCAAACAAACAAACAGCAATGTAACAATGTTTAATTATGTTGGAAGTTTTTATTTGTGAAAAAATTCACTTTTAAACGGAGTATTACTCTAAAACATGCCTTAATTAAAAAAAATAATATGTTTATATGTATAACAAAAATCCATTTCATTGAAATAAAAATTTTTAGAAATTGTCACGGCGAATTCATGTAAATGATTTCGGCTTGGAAATTGTTTTATAGTTTTTTTTTTTTTTAAATAACTGCCTGTTTTTTGAAATAACAATTTTTGTTTAGTGCTGGTTCACACTCTTTAAGTCTTATCCGTCAACTCTTGAGTTTTTAGGAGAGAGAGAGGAAAAGAAAAGACATTCTCTTTTCCCGTCTCTCCTAAAAGCTCAAGACTTGACGGCTAAAACTTGAATAGTGTGAACCAGCACTTAGGAATGTACCAAGGCGAATTCATTTTTATCATGGGGTTGAAAGTACAGCTGAGCTACTTTTTTTCTTACTCAGAAAGAGGAATGCCAAAAGTTGCTTTTGTTTTTGACATATCGACCCACGAAAGCAACAAATAAAATATGATGTTGTGTTTTTGGTGTTGTAGTATCGCCAACACCGTTTACATGAATTCGCCTTGGGAATTTACAATGGTTTTTGTTTTTGTTTTCAATAAAAATTTCTAAACGAAAATTTTTATTTTAATTTCGAAAACAGGGGTCTAATCACCGAATACGATATCGAGCAAAATTGATCGAAATTTTTTATTTTGATATCATGACACTCGACATCGAATGTATCCTAATTTGAAATGATAGCATTCGATATCGAGAAACCAAAGACATTTGGCCTTATTGTTTAAGGAGTTGTCGTTAACGAGTGAGTTACTTTTTGTAATGGATTAAAGTAACACACAACCTGGGGTCCAATTCTGGCAGTCGTGATCGAATACTTTTTCGATTCGAAGGCAATTTATTTTCTTATTCTTTCAGTCGATACTGAACGAATCGAAATAATTTTTTCAGTGTTGTGAAAACTCAAATAAATGCTTTACAACACTGAAAAAATAATTTTGATTTGTTCAGTATCGACTGAAAGAATTAAAAATAAAATTGCCTTCGAATCGAAAAAGTATTCGATCACGACTGCCAGAATTAGCCCCCTGAATCCTAACACAATAAGGCCTATTACATCTCTCGAGTTTTCATTCGATACGTCAGTGTCTATCGTATGCACACAAATACGATAGTGTACTCGATATCGAATGCGGCGATTAGACTCAAGGCAGTAAAAAAACTCAAATGAAAAAACTTTGTTATTGTTAAATTTTTTGTTTCTTTTAAATTTTTGTCGTTTAGTTGTTTTATTCATTAATTTAACTATTTTTTCTTTTAAATTCTACAAACCAAACAAATATATATATAAATTTTGTATGTTTTTATTTATAAAAAAAGAAGTTTATGCATATGAAAGAAAATGTTATAATTTAACAAAAAAAAACGTTAATCATTCAAAAAAAATTGTCTAAGAAAATTTGTTTAATGTTTTTTTAATATTATTTAATTTGAAAACTTTTTAATTTTGTAAAAAGTTTTTATTCAATTAACTTTTGCCTAAGAATTGGTCCTTTTACATTTGTATATTTATTAATTAATATGGGTGGTAAAATAAAATAAAAAATAATTCATCAAAACAACTTATTAACACCCGTTAAAAAATGAACATAATTAAAATAGTCTTAGTAATAAATAAAAAAAGTAACACCTCTACATTAATAACAGCTATAAAAAAAGAGAGAAACATCTAAATACTGATTTGTATGTATATAAATTATATATAGACATGTATATTTAAATACAAAAACAAACAAGAAATAAAATGAAAATTTTGTTTTATTTCTCAATACTACAAACAGAAATTAATAAGAAACTTTATTAAATATTAGCAATGAATTAAAAAGTTTTTAAAAATTATGAAAAAAAAATCTCTACGAATCATTTTGGGAAACATGTGTGTATGAATGTTTTTTTTTTCTTGGTCGTTTGTTGGCTACAATGAAATTATAACAACTTTAGAATTATTTTTTTTTTTTTTTTGGTCTAAAATGGAAAAAGGCAGCCTCTTTTTCTAAAAAAAAAGTCTAGATCTCCATCTATTCACAACAAAAGTAATCTTTTCAATATCTTAAAAAATACGGAAGTTGTGCTTAAAGAAATAAAATAGTTTCACTTCAAATTTGCCCCTTTTTTGGTTTCTTAATCACCGACTTCAACCTTTTATAACTTTTTCATTAGGGTACCGATTTCCATAAAACTTGCCCACATGTTCGAGAAGAAGAGCACTTTAAGTTTACAAAGAAACGGTTTTAAAAAATTTTTGATACACTCTAAAGCCTAAGTTAAATTCTGTCTATAACAAAAGAAACCATTTAAATATCTTTTAAAACCATCGAGTTTTTAGCAAAAAACTAAAGAAGTTATTGAACATATTGCTTTTAATTGGATTCTGTTCTCCTGGTATTTCGGCGAATTTTTCAACGGGATTTCTTAGCAGTTGCGACGATTCTAATGCCTGCAAAGGGTTGAGTTTAAAAGCTTGTAACTCCGCCAAAACGCAAGCTGATGTTATGAAATTTAATGCACAGAATCCATAAGTCAAAGACTATAAGTAGCAAAAATAGAATTTATGCCACGCCCCCTTTCTTTTTTTTTTTTTGGAAAATTATAACAAATTTAGAATAATTTTTTTATTGGACCAAAATGGAAAGACAGTCTATAATTCTGAACTAATTAGTACATTATGAAAAAGTTTAAGTCTCTACCTATTCAAAGCAAAAGAAATCTTTTCAATATCTTAAAAAATAAGGAAGTTCTGTTCAAAGAAATACAATAGTTTCAGTTCCAAATTGCCCCTTTTTGGATTCATAATCACCGACTTCAACCTTTTACAACTTTTTTAAAAGAAACCCGACTTAAATAAAATTTAGCCACAGGTTCGACAAAGAAGATAACTTTAAGCCCACAAAGAAACGGTTGCAAAATATTTAGTAGATTGGAGACTGTCTAATATAAATGCAAAAAATTCTTAAAGTAGGCGTGCAGGGACGTGAAATTTTTCAAGCACTCAAAAGGCCGTGTTGAGTTCTGTCTATAGCGGAAGAACCAATTTCAATATCTTTTAAAACAAGCGGGTAGCGGGTAAAATAAAAATATAAAACGCTTACTAGTTAGCCCTGGGTTTTCAAGCGTTTTTTAGATAAAAAGCTTAACAACATACGGTGAGCGAGGACTTTGGACAAAAATTGATAGGCCAAAAAAAAGCCCGCTTCAAAATCTACAAAATCAAGCTAAGCGGATTTCAAACGCTTAAGAAGTTCTAGAGTTATAGCGTTTTTTCTAAAAGCTTATCGCGAAATTCACCTACTACTTGATTCTGTTCTCCCGTTACCATAAAATAATTTAAGTGAAAATTACGAAAGTAATTTGAGTTAAATTTAAAAACGCTTTGAGATTAACGCTTGAAAATTTTATGCTGAGCAGAGAAAGCGTGTAGGAGGTTTCGGGCAAAAAAAATGTAAAACGCTTACTAGTTAGCCATGGGTTTTCAAGCGTTTTTTAGATAAAAAGCTTAAAAACATACGGTGAGCGAGGACTTTGGACAAAAATTGATAGGCCAAAAAAAAGCCCGCTTCAAAATCTACAAAATCAAGCTAAGCGGATTTCAAACGCTTAAGAAGTTCTAGAGTTATAGCGTTTTTTCTAAAAGCTTATCGCGTAATTCACCTACTACTTGATTCTGTTCTCCCGTTACCATAAAATAATTTAAGTGAAAATTACGAAAGTAATTTGAGTTAAATTTAAAAACGCTTTGAGATTAACGCTTGAAAATTTTATGCTGAGCAGAGAAAGCGTGTAGGAGGTTTCGGGCAAAAAAAATGTAAAACGCTTACTAGTTAGCCCTGGGTTTTCAAGCGTTTTTTAGATAAAAAGCTTAACAACATACGGTGAGCGAGGACTTTGGACAAAAATTGATAGGCCAAAAAAAAGCCCGCTTCAAAATCTACAAAATCAAGCTAAGCGGATTTCAAACGCTTAAGAAGTTCTAGAGTTATAGCGTTTTTTCTAAAAGCTTATCGCGTAATTCACCTACTACTTGATTCTGTTCTCCCGTTACCATAAAATAATTTAAGTGAAAATTACGAAAGTAATTTGAGTTAAATTTAAAAACGCTTTGAGATTAACGCTTGAAAATTTTATGCTGAGCAGAGAAAGCGTGTAGGAGGTTTCGGGCAAAAAAAATGTAAAACGCTTACTAGTTAGCCCTGGGTTTTCAAGCGTTTTTTAGATAAAAAGCTTAACAACATACGGTGAGCGAGGACTTTGGACAAAAATTGATAGGCCAAAAAAAAGCCCGCTTCAAAATCTACAAAATCAAGCTAAGCGGATTTCAAACGCTTAAGAAGTTCTAGAGTTATAGCGTTTTTTCTAAAAGCTTATCGCGAAATTCACCTACTACTTGATTCTGTTCTCCCGTTACCATAAAATAATTTAAGTGAAAATTACGAAAGTAATTTGAGTTAAATTTAAAAACGCTTTGAGATTAACGCTTGAAAATTTTATGCTGAGCAGAGAAAGCGTGTAGGAGGTTTCGGGCAAAAAAAAAATGTAAAACGCTTACTAGTTAGCCCTGGGTTTTCAAGCGTTTTTTAGATAAAAAGCTTAACAACATACGGTGAGCGAGGACTTTGGACAAAAATTGATAGGCCAAAAAAAAGCCCGCTTCAAAATCTACAAAATCAAGCTAAGCGGATTTCAAACGCTTAAGAAGTTCTAGAGTTATAGCGTTTTTTCTAAAAGCTTATCGCGTAATTCACCTACTACTTGATTCTGTTCTCCCGTTACCATAAAATAATTTAAGTGAAAATTACGAAAGTAATTTGAGTTAAATTTAAAAACGCTTTGAGATTAACGCTTGAAAATTTTATGCTGAGCAGAGAAAGCGTGTAGGAGGTTTCGGGCAAAAAAAAAATGTAAAACGCTTACTAGTTAGCCCTGGGTTTTCAAGCGTTTTTTAGATAAAAAGCTTAACAACATACGGTGAGCGAGGACTTTGGACAAAAATTGATAGGCCAAAAAAAAGCCCGCTTCAAAATCTACAAAATCAAGCTAAGCGGATTTCAAACGCTTAAGAAGTTCTAGAGTTATAGCGTTTTTTCTAAAAGCTTATCGCGTAATTCACCTACTACTTGATTCTGTTCTCCCGTTACCATAAAATAATTTAAGTGAAAATTACGAAAGTAATTTGAGTTAAATTTAAAAACGCTTTGAGATTAACGCTTGAAAATTTTATGCTGAGCAGAGAAAGCGTGTAGGAGGTTTCGGGCAAAAAAAAAATGTAAAACGCTTACTAGTTAGCCCTGGGTTTTCAAGCGTTTTTTAGATAAAAAGCTTAACAACATACGGTGAGCGAGGACTTTGGACAAAAATTGATAGGCCAAAAAAAAGCCCGCTTCAAAATCTACAAAATCAAGCTAAGCGGATTTCAAACGCTTAAGAAGTTCTAGAGTTATAGCGTTTTTTCTAAAAGCTTATCGCGTAATTCACCTACTACTTGATTCTGTTCTCCCGTTACCATAAAATAATTTAAGTGAAAATTACGAAAGTAATTTGAGTTAAATTTAAAAACGCTTTGAGATTAACGCTTGAAAATTTTATGCTGAGCAGAGAAAGCGTGTAGGAGGTTTCGGGCAAAAAAAAAATGTAAAACGCTTACTAGTTAGCCCTGGGTTTTCAAGCGTTTTTTAGATAAAAAGCTTAACAACATACGGTGAGCGAGGACTTTGGACAAAAATTGATAGGCCAAAAAAAAGCCCGCTTCAAAATCTACAAAATCAAGCTAAGCGGATTTCAAACGCTTAAGAAGTTCTAGAGTTATAGCGTTTTTTCTAAAAGCTTATCGCGTAATTCACCTACTACTTGATTCTGTTCTCCCGTTACCATAAAATAATTTAAGTGAAAATTACGAAAGTAATTTGAGTTAAATTTAAAAACGCTTTGAGATTAACGCTTGAAAATTTTATGCTGAGCAGAGAAAGCGTGTAGGAGGTTTCGGGCAAAAAAAAAATGTAAAACGCTTACTAGTTAGCCCTGGGTTTTCAAGCGTTTTTTAGATAAAAAGCTTAACAACATACGGTGAGCGAGGACTTTGGACAAAAATTGATAGGCCAAAAAAAAGCCCGCTTCAAAATCTACAAAATCAAGCTAAGCGGATTTCAAACGCTTAAGAAGTTCTAGAGTTATAGCGTTTTTTCTAAAAGCTTATCGCGTAATTCACCTACTACTTGATTCTGTTCTCCCGTTACCATAAAATAATTTAAGTGAAAATTACGAAAGTAATTTGAGTTAAATTTAAAAACGCTTTGAGATTAACGCTTGAAAATTTTATGCTGAGCAGAGAAAGCGTGTAGGAGGTTTCGGGCAAAAAAAAAATGTAAAACGCTTACTAGTTAGCCCTGGGTTTTCAAGCGTTTTTTAGATAAAAAGCTTAACAACATACGGTGAGCGAGGACTTTGGACAAAAATTGATAGGCCAAAAAAAAGCCCGCTTCAAAATCTACAAAATCAAGCTAAGCGGATTTCAAACGCTTAAGAAGTTCTAGAGTTATAGCGTTTTTTCTAAAAGCTTATCGCGAAATTCACCTACTACTTGATTCTGTTCTCCCGTTACCATAAAATAATTTAAGTGAAAATTACGAAAGTAATTTGAGTTAAATTTAAAAACGCTTTGAGATTAACGCTTGAAAATTTTATGCTGAGCAGAGAAAGCGTGTAGGAGGTTTCGGGCAAAAAAAAAATGTAAAACGCTTACTAGTTAGCCCTGGGTTTTCAAGCGTTTTTTAGATAAAAAGCTTAACAACATACGGTGAGCGAGGACTTTGGACAAAAATTGATAGGCCAAAAAAAAGCCCGCTTCAAAATCTACAAAATCAAGCTAAGCGGATTTCAAACGCTTAAGAAGTTCTAGAGTTATAGCGTTTTTTCTAAAAGCTTATCGCGTAATTCACCTACTACTTGATTCTGTTCTCCCGTTACCATAAAATAATTTAAGTGAAAATTACGAAAGTAATTTGAGTTAAATTTAAAAACGCTTTGAGATTAACGCTTGAAAATTTTATGCTGAGCAGAGAAAGCGTGTAGGAGGTTTCGGGCAAAAAAAAAATGTAAAACGCTTACTAGTTAGCCCTGGGTTTTCAAGCGTTTTTTAGATAAAAAGCTTAACAACATACGGTGAGCGAGGACTTTGGACAAAAATTGATAGGCCAAAAAAAAGCCCGCTTCAAAATCTACAAAATCAAGCTAAGCGGATTTCAAACGCTTAAGAAGTTCTAGAGTTATAGCGTTTTTTCTAAAAGCTTATCGCGTAATTCACCTACTACTTGATTCTGTTCTCCCGTTACCATAAAATAATTTAAGTGAAAATTACGAAAGTAATTTGAGTTAAATTTAAAAACGCTTTGAGATTAACGCTTGAAAATTTTATGCTGAGCAGAGAAAGCGTGTAGGAGGTTTCGGGCAAAAAAAAAATGTAAAACGCTTACTAGTTAGCCCTGGGTTTTCAAGCGTTTTTTAGATAAAAAGCTTAACAACATACGGTGAGCGAGGACTTTGGACAAAAATTGATAGGCCAAAAAAAAGCCCGCTTCAAAATCTACAAAATCAAGCTAAGCGGATTTCAAACGCTTAAGAAGTTCTAGAGTTATAGCGTTTTTTCTAAAAGCTTATCGCGTAATTCACCTACTACTTGATTCTGTTCTCCCGTTACCATAAAATAATTTAAGTGAAAATTACGAAAGTAATTTGAGTTAAATTTAAAAACGCTTTGAGATTAACGCTTGAAAATTTTATGCTGAGCAGAGAAAGCGTGTAGGAGGTTTCGGGCAAAAAAAATGTAAAACGCTTACTAGTTAGCCCTGGGTTTTCAAGCGTTTTTTAGATAAAAAGCTTAACAACATACGGTGAGCGAGGACTTTGGACAAAAATTGATAGGCCAAAAAAAAGCCCGCTTCAAAATCTACAAAATCAAGCTAAGCGGATTTCAAACGCTTAAGAAGTTCTAGAGTTATAGCGTTTTTTCTAAAAGCTTATCGCGTAATTCACCTACTACTTGATTCTGTTCTCCCGTTACCATAAAATAATTTAAGTGAAAATTACGAAAGTAATTTGAGTTAAATTTAAAAACGCTTTGAGATTAACGCTTGAAAATTTTATGCTGAGCAGAGAAAGCGTGTAGGAGGTTTCGGGCAAAAAAAATGTAAAACGCTTACTAGTTAGCCCTGGGTTTTCAAGCGTTTTTTAGATAAAAAGCTTAACAACATACGGTGAGCGAGGACTTTGGACAAAAATTGATAGGCCAAAAAAAAGCCCGCTTCAAAATCTACAAAATCAAGCTAAGCGGATTTCAAACGCTTAAGAAGTTCTAGAGTTATAGCGTTTTTTCTAAAAGCTTATCGCGAAATTCACCTACTACTTGATTCTGTTCTCCCGTTACCATAAAATAATTTAAGTGAAAATTACGAAAGTAATTTGAGTTAAATTTAAAAACGCTTTGAGATTAACGCTTGAAAATTTTATGCTGAGCAGAGAAAGCGTGTAGGAGGTTTCGGGCAAAAAAAAAATGTAAAACGCTTACTAGTTAGCCCTGGGTTTTCAAGCGTTTTTTAGATAAAAAGCTTAACAACATACGGTGAGCGAGGACTTTGGACAAAAATTGATAGGCCAAAAAAAAGCCCGCTTCAAAATCTACAAAATCAAGCTAAGCGGATTTCAAACGCTTAAGAAGTTCTAGAGTTATAGCGTTTTTTCTAAAAGCTTATCGCGAAATTCACCTACTACTTGATTCTGTTCTCCCGTTACCATAAAATAATTTAAGTGAAAATTACGAAAGTAATTTGAGTTAAATTTAAAAACGCTTTGAGATTAACGCTTGAAAATTTTATGCTGAGCAGAGAAAGCGTGTAGGAGGTTTCGGGCAAAAAAAATGTAAAACGCTTACTAGTTAGCCATGGGCTTTCAAGCGTTTTTTAGATAAAAAGCTTAAAAACATACGGTGAGCGAGGACTTTGGACAAAAATTGATAGGCCAAAAAAAAAGCCCGCTTCAAAATCTACAAAATCAAGCTAAGCGGATTTCAAACGCTTAAGAAGTTCTAGAGTTATAGCGTTTTTTCTAAAAGCTTATCGCGTAATTCACCTACTACTTGATTCTGTTCTCCCGTTACCATAAAATAATTTAAGTGAAAATTACGAAAGTAATTTGAGTTAAATTTAAAAACGCTTTGAGATTAACGCTTGAAAATTTTATGCTGAGCAGAGAAAGCGTGTAGGAGGTTTCGGGCAAAAAAAATGTAAAACGCTTACTAGTTAGCCCTGGGTTTTCAAGCGTTTTTTAGATAAAAAGCTTAACAACATACGGTGAGCGAGGACTTTGGACAAAAATTGATAGGCCAAAAAAAAGCCCGCTTCAAAATCTACAAAATCAAGCTAAGCGGATTTCAAACGCTTAAGAAGTTCTAGAGTTATAGCGTTTTTTCTAAAAGCTTATCGCGAAATTCACCTACTACTTGATTCTGTTCTCCCGTTACCATAAAATAATTTAAGTGAAAATTACGAAAGTAATTTGAGTTAAATTTAAAAACGCTTTGAGATTAACGCTTGAAAATTTTATGCTGAGCAGAGAAAGCGTGTAGGAGGTTTCGGGCAAAAAAAATGTAAAACGCTTACTAGTTAGCCATGGGCTTTCAAGCGTTTTTTAGATAAAAAGCTTAAAAACATACGGTGAGCGAGGACTTTGGACAAAAATTGATAGGCCAAAAAAAAGCCCGCTTCAAAATCTACAAAATCAAGCTAAGCGGATTTCAAACGCTTAAGAAGTTCTAGAGTTATAGCGTTTTTTCTAAAAGCTTATCGCGTAATTCACCTACTACTTGATTCTGTTCTCCCGTTACCATAAAATAATTTAAGTGAAAATTACGAAAGTAATTTGAGTTAAATTTAAAAACGCTTTGAGATTAACGCTTGAAAATTTTATGCTGAGCAGAGAAAGCGTGTAGGAGGTTTCGGGCAAAAAAAATGTAAAACGCTTACTAGTTAGCCCTGGGTTTTCAAGCGTTTTTTAGATAAAAAGCTTAACAACATACGGTGAGCGAGGACTTTGGACAAAAATTGATAGGCCAAAAAAAAGCCCGCTTCAAAATCTACAAAATCAAGCTAAGCGGATTTCAAACGCTTAAGAAGTTCTAGAGTTATAGCGTTTTTTCTAAAAGCTTATCGCGAAATTCACCTACTACTTGATTCTGTTCTCCCGTTACCATAAAATAATTTAAGTGAAAATTACGAAAGTAATTTGAGTTAAATTTAAAAACGCTTTGAGATTAACGCTTGAAAATTTTATGCTGAGCAGAGAAAGCGTGTAGGAGGTTTCGGGCAAAAAAAAAATGTAAAACGCTTACTAGTTAGCCCTGGGTTTTCAAGCGTTTTTTAGATAAAAAGCTTAACAACATACGGTGAGCGAGGACTTTGGACAAAAATTGATAGGCCAAAAAAAAGCCCGCTTCAAAATCTACAAAATCAAGCTAAGCGGATTTCAAACGCTTAAGAAGTTCTAGAGTTATAGCGTTTTTTCTAAAAGCTTATCGCGAAATTCACCTACTACTTGATTCTGTTCTCCCGTTACCATAAAATAATTTAAGTGAAAATTACGAAAGTAATTTGAGTTAAATTTAAAAACGCTTTGAGATTAACGCTTGAAAATTTTATGCTGAGCAGAGAAAGCGTGTAGGAGGTTTCGGGCAAAAAAAAAATGTAAAACGCTTACTAGTTAGCCCTGGGTTTTCAAGCGTTTTTTAGATAAAAAGCTTAACAACATACGGTGAGCGAGGACTTTGGACAAAAATTGATAGGCCAAAAAAAAGCCCGCTTCAAAATCTACAAAATCAAGCTAAGCGGATTTCAAACGCTTAAGAAGTTCTAGAGTTATAGCGTTTTTTCTAAAAGCTTATCGCGAAATTCACCTACTACTTGATTCTGTTCTCCCGTTACCATAAAATAATTTAAGTGAAAATTACGAAAGTAATTTGAGTTAAATTTAAAAACGCTTTGAGATTAACGCTTGAAAATTTTATGCTGAGCAGAGAAAGCGTGTAGGAGGTTTCGGGCAAAAAAAAAATGTAAAACGCTTACTAGTTAGCCCTGGGTTTTCAAGCGTTTTTTAGATAAAAAGCTTAACAACATACGGTGAGCGAGGACTTTGGACAAAAATTGATAGGCCAAAAAAAAGCCCGCTTCAAAATCTACAAAATCAAGCTAAGCGGATTTCAAACGCTTAAGAAGTTCTAGAGTTATAGCGTTTTTTCTAAAAGCTTATCGCGTAATTCACCTACTACTTGATTCTGTTCTCCCGTTACCATAAAATAATTTAAGTGAAAATTACGAAAGTAATTTGAGTTAAATTTAAAAACGCTTTGAGATTAACGCTTGAAAATTTTATGCTGAGCAGAGAAAGCGTGTAGGAGGTTTCGGGCAAAAAAAAAATGTAAAACGCTTACTAGTTAGCCCTGGGTTTTCAAGCGTTTTTTAGATAAAAAGCTTAACAACATACGGTGAGCGAGGACTTTGGACAAAAATTGATAGGCCAAAAAAAAGCCCGCTTCAAAATCTACAAAATCAAGCTAAGCGGATTTCAAACGCTTAAGAAGTTCTAGAGTTATAGCGTTTTTTCTAAAAGCTTATCGCGTAATTCACCTACTACTTGATTCTGTTCTCCCGTTACCATAAAATAATTTAAGTGAAAATTACGAAAGTAATTTGAGTTAAATTTAAAAACGCTTTGAGATTAACGCTTGAAAATTTTATGCTGAGCAGAGAAAGCGTGTAGGAGGTTTCGGGCAAAAAAAAAATGTAAAACGCTTACTAGTTAGCCCTGGGTTTTCAAGCGTTTTTTAGATAAAAAGCTTAACAACATACGGTGAGCGAGGACTTTGGACAAAAATTGATAGGCCAAAAAAAAGCCCGCTTCAAAATCTACAAAATCAAGCTAAGCGGATTTCAAACGCTTAAGAAGTTCTAGAGTTATAGCGTTTTTTCTAAAAGCTTATCGCGAAATTCACCTACTACTTGATTCTGTTCTCCCGTTACCATAAAATAATTTAAGTGAAAATTACGAAAGTAATTTGAGTTAAATTTAAAAACGCTTTGAGATTAACGCTTGAAAATTTTATGCTGAGCAGAGAAAGCGTGTAGGAGGTTTCGGGCAAAAAAAAAATGTAAAACGCTTACTAGTTAGCCCTGGGTTTTCAAGCGTTTTTTAGATAAAAAGCTTAACAACATACGGTGAGCGAGGACTTTGGACAAAAATTGATAGGCCAAAAAAAAGCCCGCTTCAAAATCTACAAAATCAAGCTAAGCGGATTTCAAACGCTTAAGAAGTTCTAGAGTTATAGCGTTTTTTCTAAAAGCTTATCGCGTAATTCACCTACTACTTGATTCTGTTCTCCCGTTACCATAAAATAATTTAAGTGAAAATTACGAAAGTAATTTGAGTTAAATTTAAAAACGCTTTGAGATTAACGCTTGAAAATTTTATGCTGAGCAGAGAAAGCGTGTAGGAGGTTTCGGGCAAAAAAAAAATGTAAAACGCTTACTAGTTAGCCCTGGGTTTTCAAGCGTTTTTTAGATAAAAAGCTTAACAACATACGGTGAGCGAGGACTTTGGACAAAAATTGATAGGCCAAAAAAAAGCCCGCTTCAAAATCTACAAAATCAAGCTAAGCGGATTTCAAACGCTTAAGAAGTTCTAGAGTTATAGCGTTTTTTCTAAAAGCTTATCGCGAAATTCACCTACTACTTGATTCTGTTCTCCCGTTACCATAAAATAATTTAAGTGAAAATTACGAAAGTAATTTGAGTTAAATTTAAAAACGCTTTGAGATTAACGCTTGAAAATTTTATGCTGAGCAGAGAAAGCGTGTAGGAGGTTTCGGGCAAAAAAAAAATGTAAAACGCTTACTAGTTAGCCCTGGGTTTTCAAGCGTTTTTTAGATAAAAAGCTTAACAACATACGGTGAGCGAGGACTTTGGACAAAAATTGATAGGCCAAAAAAAAGCCCGCTTCAAAATCTACAAAATCAAGCTAAGCGGATTTCAAACGCTTAAGAAGTTCTAGAGTTATAGCGTTTTTTCTAAAAGCTTATCGCGAAATTCACCTACTACTTGATTCTGTTCTCCCGTTACCATAAAATAATTTAAGTGAAAATTACGAAAGTAATTTGAGTTAAATTTAAAAACGCTTTGAGATTAACGCTTGAAAATTTTATGCTGAGCAGAGAAAGCGTGTAGGAGGTTTCGGGCAAAAAAAATGTAAAACGCTTACTAGTTAGCCATGGGCTTTCAAGCGTTTTTTAGATAAAAAGCTTAACAACATACGGTGAGCGAGGACTTTGGACAAAAATTGATAGGCCAAAAAAAAGCCCGCTTCAAAATCTACAAAATCAAGCTAAGCGGATTTCAAACGCTTAAGAAGTTCTAGAGTTATAGCGTTTTTTCTAAAAGCTTATCGCGAAATTCACCTACTACTTGATTCTGTTCTCCCGTTACCATAAAATAATTTAAGTGAAAATTACGAAAGTAATTTGAGTTAAATTTAAAAACGCTTTGAGATTAACGCTTGAAAATTTTATGCTGAGCAGAGAAAGCGTGTAGGAGGTTTCGGGCAAAAAAAATGTAAAACGCTTACTAGTTAGCCATGGGCTTTCAAGCGTTTTTTAGATAAAAAGCTTAACAACATACGGTGAGCGAGGACTTTGGACAAAAATTGATAGGCCAAAAAAAAGCCCGCTTCAAAATCTACAAAATCAAGCTAAGCGGATTTCAAACGCTTAAGAAGTTCTAGAGTTATAGCGTTTTTTCTAAAAGCTTATCGCGAAATTCACCTACTACTTGATTCTGTTCTCCCGTTACCATAAAATAATTTAAGTGAAAATTACGAAAGTAATTTGAGTTAAATTTAAAAACGCTTTGAGATTAACGCTTGAAAATTTTATGCTGAGCAGAGAAAGCGTGTAGGAGGTTTCGGGCAAAAAAAATGTAAAACGCTTACTAGTTAGCCATGGGCTTTCAAGCGTTTTTTAGATAAAAAGCTTAACAACATACGGTGAGCGAGGACTTTGGACAAAAATTGATAGGCCAAAAAAAAGCCCGCTTCAAAATCTACAAAATCAAGCTAAGCGGATTTCAAACGCTTAAGAAGTTCTAGAGTTATAGCGTTTTTTCTAAAAGCTTATCGCGAAATTCACCTACTACTTGATTCTGTTCTCCCGTTACCATAAAATAATTTAAGTGAAAATTACGAAAGTAATTTGAGTTAAATTTAAAAACGCTTTGAGATTAACGCTTGAAAATTTTATGCTGAGCAGAGAAAGCGTGTAGGAGGTTTCGGGCAAAAAAAAAAATGTAAAACGCTTACTAGTTAGCCCTGGGTTTTCAAGCGTTTTTTAGATAAAAAGCTTAACAACATACGGTGAGCGAGGACTTTGGACAAAAATTGATAGGCCAAAAAAAAGCCCGCTTCAAAATCTACAAAATCAAGCTAAGCGGATTTCAAACGCTTAAGAAGTTCTAGAGTTATAGCGTTTTTTCTAAAAGCTTATCGCGAAATTCACCTACTACTTGATTCTGTTCTCCCGTTACCATAAAATAATTTAAGTGAAAATTACGAAAGTAATTTGAGTTAAATTTAAAAACGCTTTGAGATTAACGCTTGAAAATTTTATGCTGAGCAGAGAAAGCGTGTAGGAGGTTTCGGGCAAAAAAAAAATGTAAAACGCTTACTAGTTAGCCCTGGGTTTTCAAGCGTTTTTTAGATAAAAAGCTTAACAACATACGGTGAGCGAGGACTTTGGACAAAAATTGATAGGCCAAAAAAAAGCCCGCTTCAAAAGCTACAAAATCAAGCTAAGCGGATTTCAAACGCTTAAGAAGTTCTAGAGTTATAGCGTTTTTTCTAAAAGCTTATCGCGAAATTCACCTACTACTTGATTCTGTTCTCCCGTTACCATAAAATAATTTAAGTGAAAATTACGAAAGTAATTTGAGTTAAATTTAAAAACGCTTTGAGATTAACGCTTGAAAATTTTATGCTGAGCAGAGAAAGCGTGTAGGAGGTTTCGGGCAAAAAAAAAATGTAAAACGCTTACTAGTTAGCCCTGGGTTTTCAAGCGTTTTTTAGATAAAAAGCTTAACAACATACGGTGAGCGAGGACTTTGGACAAAAATTGATAGGCCAAAAAAAAGCCCGCTTCAAAATCTACAAAATCAAGCTAAGCGGATTTCAAACGCTTAAGAAGTTCTAGAGTTATAGCGTTTTTTCTAAAAGCTTATCGCGAAATTCACCTACTACTTGATTCTGTTCTCCCGTTACCATAAAATAATTTAAGTGAAAATTACGAAAGTAATTTGAGTTAAATTTAAAAACGCTTTGAGATTAACGCTTGAAAATTTTATGCTGAGCAGAGAAAGCGTGTAGGAGGTTTCGGGCAAAAAAAATGTAAAACGCTTACTAGTTAGCCATGGGCTTTCAAGCGTTTTTTAGATAAAAAGCTTAACAACATACGGTGAGCGAGGACTTTGGACAAAAATTGATAGGCCAAAAAAAAGCCCGCTTCAAAATCTACAAAATCAAGCTAAGCGGATTTCAAACGCTTAAGAAGTTCTAGAGTTATAGCGTTTTTTCTAAAAGCTTATCGCGAAATTCACCTACTACTTGATTCTGTTCTCCCGTTACCATAAAATAATTTAAGTGAAAATTACGAAAGTAATTTGAGTTAAATTTAAAAACGCTTTGAGATTAACGCTTGAAAATTTTATGCTGAGCAGAGAAAGCGTGTAGGAGGTTTCGGGCAAAAAAAAAAATGTAAAACGCTTACTAGTTAGCCCTGGGTTTTCAAGCGTTTTTTAGATAAAAAGCTTAACAACATACGGTGAGCGAGGACTTTGGACAAAAATTGATAGGCCAAAAAAAAGCCCGCTTCAAAATCTACAAAATCAAGCTAAGCGGATTTCAAACGCTTAAGAAGTTCTAGAGTTATAGCGTTTTTTCTAAAAGCTTATCGCGTAATTCACCTACTACTTGATTCTGTTCTCCCGTTACCATAAAATAATTTAAGTGAAAATTACGAAAGTAATTTGAGTTAAATTTAAAAACGCTTTGAGATTAACGCTTGAAAATTTTATGCTGAGCAGAGAAAGCGTGTAGGAGGTTTCGGGCAAAAAAAATGTAAAACGCTTACTAGTTAGCCCTGGGTTTTCAAGCGTTTTTTAGATAAAAAGCTTAACAACATACGGTGAGCGAGGACTTTGGACAAAAATTGATAGGCCAAAAAAAAGCCCGCTTCAAAATCTACAAAATCAAGCTAAGCGGATTTCAAACGCTTAAGAAGTTCTAGAGTTATAGCGTTTTTTCTAAAAGCTTATCGCGAAATTCACCTACTACTTGATTCTGTTCTCCCGTTACCATAAAATAATTTAAGTGAAAATTACGAAAGTAATTTGAGTTAAATTTAAAAACGCTTTGAGATTAACGCTTGAAAATTTTATGCTGAGCAGAGAAAGCGTGTAGGAGGTTTCGGGCAAAAAAAAAATGTAAAACGCTTACTAGTTAGCCCTGGGTTTTCAAGCGTTTTTTAGATAAAAAGCTTAACAACATACGGTGAGCGAGGACTTTGGACAAAAATTGATAGGCCAAAAAAAAGCCCGCTTCAAAATCTACAAAATCAAGCTAAGCGGATTTCAAACGCTTAAGAAGTTCTAGAGTTATAGCGTTTTTTCTAAAAGCTTATCGCGTAATTCACCTACTACTTGATTCTGTTCTCCCGTTACCATAAAATAATTTAAGTGAAAATTACGAAAGTAATTTGAGTTAAATTTAAAAACGCTTTGAGATTAACGCTTGAAAATTTTATGCTGAGCAGAGAAAGCGTGTAGGAGGTTTCGGGCAAAAAAAAAATGTAAAACGCTTACTAGTTAGCCCTGGGTTTTCAAGCGTTTTTTAGATAAAAAGCTTAACAACATACGGTGAGCGAGGACTTTGGACAAAAATTGATAGGCCAAAAAAAAGCCCGCTTCAAAATCTACAAAATCAAGCTAAGCGGATTTCAAACGCTTAAGAAGTTCTAGAGTTATAGCGTTTTTTCTAAAAGCTTATCGCGAAATTCACCTACTACTTGATTCTGTTCTCCCGTTACCATAAAATAATTTAAGTGAAAATTACGAAAGTAATTTGAGTTAAATTTAAAAACGCTTTGAGATTAACGCTTGAAAATTTTATGCTGAGCAGAGAAAGCGTGTAGGAGGTTTCGGGCAAAAAAAAAATGTAAAACGCTTACTAGTTAGCCCTGGGTTTTCAAGCGTTTTTTAGATAAAAAGCTTAACAACATACGGTGAGCGAGGACTTTGGACAAAAATTGATAGGCCAAAAAAAAGCCCGCTTCAAAATCTACAAAATCAAGCTAAGCGGATTTCAAACGCTTAAGAAGTTCTAGAGTTATAGCGTTTTTTCTAAAAGCTTATCGCGTAATTCACCTACTACTTGATTCTGTTCTCCCGTTACCATAAAATAATTTAAGTGAAAATTACGAAAGTAATTTGAGTTAAATTTAAAAACGCTTTGAGATTAACGCTTGAAAATTTTATGCTGAGCAGAGAAAGCGTGTAGGAGGTTTCGGGCAAAAAAAAAATGTAAAACGCTTACTAGTTAGCCCTGGGTTTTCAAGCGTTTTTTAGATAAAAAGCTTAACAACATACGGTGAGCGAGGACTTTGGACAAAAATTGATAGGCCAAAAAAAAGCCCGCTTCAAAATCTACAAAATCAAGCTAAGCGGATTTCAAACGCTTAAGAAGTTCTAGAGTTATAGCGTTTTTTCTAAAAGCTTATCGCGAAATTCACCTACTACTTGATTCTGTTCTCCCGTTACCATAAAATAATTTAAGTGAAAATTACGAAAGTAATTTGAGTTAAATTTAAAAACGCTTTGAGATTAACGCTTGAAAATTTTATGCTGAGCAGAGAAAGCGTGTAGGAGGTTTCGGGCAAAAAAAAAATGTAAAACGCTTACTAGTTAGCCCTGGGTTTTCAAGCGTTTTTTAGATAAAAAGCTTAACAACATACGGTGAGCGAGGACTTTGGACAAAAATTGATAGGCCAAAAAAAAGCCCGCTTCAAAATCTACAAAATCAAGCTAAGCGGATTTCAAACGCTTAAGAAGTTCTAGAGTTATAGCGTTTTTTCTAAAAGCTTATCGCGTAATTCACCTACTACTTGATTCTGTTCTCCCGTTACCATAAAATAATTTAAGTGAAAATTACGAAAGTAATTTGAGTTAAATTTAAAAACGCTTTGAGATTAACGCTTGAAAATTTTATGCTGAGCAGAGAAAGCGTGTAGGAGGTTTCGGGCAAAAAAAAATGTAAAACGCTTACTAGTTAGCCATGGGCTTTCAAGCGTTTTTTAGATAAAAAGCTTAACAACATACGGTGAGCGAGGACTTTGGACAAAAATTGATAGGCCAAAAAAAAGCCCGCTTCAAAATCTACAAAATCAAGCTAAGCGGATTTCAAACGCTTAAGAAGTTCTAGAGTTATAGCGTTTTTTCTAAAAGCTTATCGCGAAATTCACCTACTACTTGATTCTGTTCTCCCGTTACCATAAAATAATTTAAGTGAAAATTACGAAAGTAATTTGAGTTAAATTTAAAAACGCTTTGAGATTAACGCTTGAAAATTTTATGCTGAGCAGAGAAAGCGTGTAGGAGGTTTCGGGCAAAAAAAAAAATGTAAAACGCTTACTAGTTAGCCCTGGGTTTTCAAGCGTTTTTTAGATAAAAAGCTTAACAACATACGGTGAGCGAGGACTTTGGACAAAAATTGATAGGCCAAAAAAAAGCCCGCTTCAAAATCTACAAAATCAAGCTAAGCGGATTTCAAACGCTTAAGAAGTTCTAGAGTTATAGCGTTTTTTCTAAAAGCTTATCGCGAAATTCACCTACTACTTGATTCTGTTCTCCCGTTACCATAAAATAATTTAAGTGAAAATTACGAAAGTAATTTGAGTTAAATTTAAAAACGCTTTGAGATTAACGCTTGAAAATTTTATGCTGAGCAGAGAAAGCGTGTAGGAGGTTTCGGGCAAAAAAAAAATGTAAAACGCTTACTAGTTAGCCCTGGGTTTTCAAGCGTTTTTTAGATAAAAAGCTTAACAACATACGGTGAGCGAGGACTTTGGACAAAAATTGATAGGCCAAAAAAAAGCCCGCTTCAAAATCTACAAAATCAAGCTAAGCGGATTTCAAACGCTTAAGAAGTTCTAGAGTTATAGCGTTTTTTCTAAAAGCTTATCGCGAAATTCACCTACTACTTGATTCTGTTCTCCCGTTACCATAAAATAATTTAAGTGAAAATTACGAAAGTAATTTGAGTTAAATTTAAAAACGCTTTGAGATTAACGCTTGAAAATTTTATGCTGAGAGAAAGCGTGTAGGAGGTTTCGGGCAAAAAAAAAAATGTAAAACGCTTACTAGTTAGCCCTGGGTTTTTCAAGCGTTTTTTAGATAAAAAGCTTAACAACATACGGTGAGCGAGGACTTTGGACAAAAATTGATAGGCCAAAAAAAAGCCCGCTTCAAAATCTACAAAATCAAGCTAAGCGGATTTCAAACGCTTAAGAAGTTCTAGAGTTATAGCGTTTTTTCTAAAAGCTTATCGCGAAATTCACCTACTACTTGATTCTGTTCACCCCGTTACCATAAAATAATTTAAGTGAAAATTACGAAAGTAATTTGAGTTAAATTTAAAAACGCTTTGAGATTAACGCTTGAAAATTTTATGCTGAGCAGAGAAAGCGTGTAGGAGGTTTCGGGCAAAAAAAATGTAAAACGCTTACTAGTTAGCCATGGGCTTTCAAGCGTTTTTTAGATAAAAAGCTTAAAAACATACGGTGAGCGAGGACTTTGGACAAAAATTGATAGGCCAAAAAAAAGCCCGCTTCAAAATCTACAAAATCAAGCTAAGCGGATTTCAAACGCTTAAGAAGTTCTAGAGTTATAGCGTTTTTTCTAAAAGCTTATCGCGTAATTCACCTACTACTTGATTCTGTTCTCCCGTTACCATAAAATAATTTAAGTGAAAATTACGAAAGTAATTTGAGTTAAATTTAAAAACGCTTTGAGATTAACGCTTGAAAATTTTATGCTGAGCAGAGAAAGCGTGTAGGAGGTTTCGGGCAAAAAAAATGTAAAACGCTTACTAGTTAGCCCTGGGTTTTCAAGCGTTTTTTAGATAAAAAGCTTAACAACATACGGTGAGCGAGGACTTTGGACAAAAATTGATAGGCCAAAAAAAAGCCCGCTTCAAAAATCTACAAAATCAAGCTAAGCGGATTTCAAACGCTTAAGAAGTTCTAGAGTTATAGCGTTTTTTCTAAAAGCTTATCGCGAAATTCACCTACTACTTGATTCTGTTCTCCCGTTACCATAAAATAATTTAAGTGAAAATTACGAAAGTAATTTGAGTTAAATTTAAAAACGCTTTGAGATTAACGCTTGAAAATTTTATGCTGAGCAGAGAAAGCGTGTAGGAGGTTTCGGGCAAAAAAAAAATGTAAAACGCTTACTAGTTAGCCCTGGGTTTTCAAGCGTTTTTTAGATAAAAAGCTTAACAACATACGGTGAGCGAGGACTTTGGACAAAAATTGATAGGCCAAAAAAAAGCCCGCTTCAAAATCTACAAAATCAAGCTAAGCGGATTTCAAACGCTTAAGAAGTTCTAGAGTTATAGCGTTTTTTCTAAAAGCTTATCGCGTAATTCACCTACTACTTGATTCTGTTCTCCCGTTACCATAAAATAATTTAAGTGAAAATTACGAAAGTAATTTGAGTTAAATTTAAAAACGCTTTGAGATTAACGCTTGAAAATTTTATGCTGAGCAGAGAAAGCGTGTAGGAGGTTTCGGGCAAAAAAAAAATGTAAAACGCTTACTAGTTAGCCCTGGGTTTTCAAGCGTTTTTTAGATAAAAAGCTTAACAACATACGGTGAGCGAGGACTTTGGACAAAAATTGATAGGCCAAAAAAAAGCCCGCTTCAAAATCTACAAAATCAAGCTAAGCGGATTTCAAACGCTTAAGAAGTTCTAGAGTTATAGCGTTTTTTCTAAAAGCTTATCGCGTAATTCACCTACTACTTGATTCTGTTCTCCCGTTACCATAAAATAATTTAAGTGAAAATTACGAAAGTAATTTGAGTTAAATTTAAAAACGCTTTGAGATTAACGCTTGAAAATTTTATGCTGAGCAGAGAAAGCGTGTAGGAGGTTTCGGGCAAAAAAAATGTAAAACGCTTACTAGTTAGCCCTGGGTTTTCAAGCGTTTTTTAGATAAAAAGCTTAACAACATACGGTGAGCGAGGACTTTGGACAAAAATTGATAGGCCAAAAAAAAGCCCGCTTCAAAATCTACAAAATCAAGCTAAGCGGATTTCAAACGCTTAAGAAGTTCTAGAGTTATAGCGTTTTTTCTAAAAGCTTATCGCGAAATTCACCTACTACTTGATTCTGTTCTCCCGTTACCATAAAATAATTTAAGTGAAAATTACGAAAGTAATTTGAGTTAAATTTAAAAACGCTTTGAGATTAACGCTTGAAAATTTTATGCTGAGCAGAGAAAGCGTGTAGGAGGTTTCGGGCAAAAAAAAAATGTAAAACGCTTACTAGTTAGCCCTGGGTTTTCAAGCGTTTTTTAGATAAAAAGCTTAACAACATACGGTGAGCGAGGACTTTGGACAAAAATTGATAGGCCAAAAAAAAGCCCGCTTCAAAATCTACAAAATCAAGCTAAGCGGATTTCAAACGCTTAAGAAGTTCTAGAGTTATAGCGTTTTTTCTAAAAGCTTATCGCGTAATTCACCTACTACTTGATTCTGTTCTCCCGTTACCATAAAATAATTTAAGTGAAAATTACGAAAGTAATTTGAGTTAAATTTAAAAACGCTTTGAGATTAACGCTTGAAAATTTTATGCTGAGCAGAGAAAGCGTGTAGGAGGTTTCGGGCAAAAAAAAAATGTAAAACGCTTACTAGTTAGCCCTGGGTTTTCAAGCGTTTTTTAGATAAAAAGCTTAACAACATACGGTGAGCGAGGACTTTGGACAAAAATTGATAGGCCAAAAAAAAGCCCGCTTCAAAATCTACAAAATCAAGCTAAGCGGATTTCAAACGCTTAAGAAGTTCTAGAGTTATAGCGTTTTTTCTAAAAGCTTATCGCGTAATTCACCTACTACTTGATTCTGTTCTCCCGTTACCATAAAATAATTTAAGTGAAAATTACGAAAGTAATTTGAGTTAAATTTAAAAACGCTTTGAGATTAACGCTTGAAAATTTTATGCTGAGCAGAGAAAGCGTGTAGGAGGTTTCGGGCAAAAAAAAAATGTAAAACGCTTACTAGTTAGCCCTGGGTTTTCAAGCGTTTTTTAGATAAAAAGCTTAACAACATACGGTGAGCGAGGACTTTGGACAAAAATTGATAGGCCAAAAAAAAGCCCGCTTCAAAATCTACAAAATCAAGCTAAGCGGATTTCAAACGCTTAAGAAGTTCTAGAGTTATAGCGTTTTTTCTAAAAGCTTATCGCGTAATTCACCTACTACTTGATTCTGTTCTCCCGTTACCATAAAATAATTTAAGTGAAAATTACGAAAGTAATTTGAGTTAAATTTAAAAACGCTTTGAGATTAACGCTTGAAAATTTTATGCTGAGCAGAGAAAGCGTGTAGGAGGTTTCGGGCAAAAAAAAAATGTAAAACGCTTACTAGTTAGCCCTGGGTTTTCAAGCGTTTTTTAGATAAAAAGCTTAACAACATACGGTGAGCGAGGACTTTGGACAAAAATTGATAGGCCAAAAAAAAGCCCGCTTCAAAATCTACAAAATCAAGCTAAGCGGATTTCAAACGCTTAAGAAGTTCTAGAGTTATAGCGTTTTTTCTAAAAGCTTATCGCGTAATTCACCTACTACTTGATTCTGTTCTCCCGTTACCATAAAATAATTTAAGTGAAAATTACGAAAGTAATTTGAGTTAAATTTAAAAACGCTTTGAGATTAACGCTTGAAAATTTTATGCTGAGCAGAGAAAGCGTGTAGGAGGTTTCGGGCAAAAAAAAAATGTAAAACGCTTACTAGTTAGCCCTGGGTTTTCAAGCGTTTTTTAGATAAAAAGCTTAACAACATACGGTGAGCGAGGACTTTGGACAAAAATTGATAGGCCAAAAAAAAGCCCGCTTCAAAATCTACAAAATCAAGCTAAGCGGATTTCAAACGCTTAAGAAGTTCTAGAGTTATAGCGTTTTTTCTAAAAGCTTATCGCGTAATTCACCTACTACTTGATTCTGTTCTCCCGTTACCATAAAATAATTTAAGTGAAAATTACGAAAGTAATTTGAGTTAAATTTAAAAACGCTTTGAGATTAACGCTTGAAAATTTTATGCTGAGCAGAGAAAGCGTGTAGGAGGTTTCGGGCAAAAAAAAAATGTAAAACGCTTACTAGTTAGCCCTGGGTTTTCAAGCGTTTTTTAAATAAAAAGCTTAACAACATACGGTGAGCGAGGACTTTGGACAAAAATTGATAGGCCAAAAAAAAGCCCGCTTCAAAATCTACAAAATCAAGCTAAGCGGATTTCAAACGCTTAAGAAGTTCTAGAGTTATAGCGTTTTTTCTAAAAGCTTATCGCGTAATTCACCTACTACTTGATTCTGTTCTCCCGTTACCATAAAATAATTTAAGTGAAAATTACGAAAGTAATTTGAGTTAAATTTAAAAACGCTTTGAGATTAACGCTTGAAAATTTTATGCTGAGCAGAGAAAGCGTGTAGGAGGTTTCGGGCAAAAAAAATGTAAAACGCTTACTAGTTAGCCCTGGGTTTTCAAGCGTTTTTTAGATAAAAAGCTTAACAACATACGGTGAGCGAGGACTTTGGACAAAAATTGATAGGCCAAAAAAAAGCCCGCTTCAAAATCTACAAAATCAAGCTAAGCGGATTTCAAACGCTTAAGAAGTTCTAGAGTTATAGCGTTTTTTCTAAAAGCTTATCGCGAAATTCACCTACTACTTGATTCTGTTCTCCCGTTACCATAAAATAATTTAAGTGAAAATTACGAAAGTAATTTGAGTTAAATTTAAAAACGCTTTGAGATTAACGCTTGAAAATTTTATGCTGAGCAGAGAAAGCGTGTAGGAGGTTTCGGGCAAAAAAAAAATGTAAAACGCTTACTAGTTAGCCCTGGGTTTTCAAGCGTTTTTTAGATAAAAAGCTTAACAACATACGGTGAGCGAGGACTTTGGACAAAAATTGATAGGCCAAAAAAAAGCCCGCTTCAAAATCTACAAAATCAAGCTAAGCGGATTTCAAACGCTTAAGAAGTTCTAGAGTTATAGCGTTTTTTCTAAAAGCTTATCGCGTAATTCACCTACTACTTGATTCTGTTCTCCCGTTACCATAAAATAATTTAAGTGAAAATTACGAAAGTAATTTGAGTTAAATTTAAAAACGCTTTGAGATTAACGCTTGAAAATTTTATGCTGAGCAGAGAAAGCGTGTAGGAGGTTTCGGGCAAAAAAAAAATGTAAAACGCTTACTAGTTAGCCCTGGGTTTTCAAGCGTTTTTTAGATAAAAAGCTTAACAACATACGGTGAGCGAGGACTTTGGACAAAAATTGATAGGCCAAAAAAAAGCCCGCTTCAAAATCTACAAAATCAAGCTAAGCGGATTTCAAACGCTTAAGAAGTTCTAGAGTTATAGCGTTTTTTCTAAAAGCTTATCGCGTAATTCACCTACTACTTGATTCTGTTCTCCCGTTACCATAAAATAATTTAAGTGAAAATTACGAAAGTAATTTGAGTTAAATTTAAAAACGCTTTGAGATTAACGCTTGAAAATTTTATGCTGAGCAGAGAAAGCGTGTAGGAGGTTTCGGGCAAAAAAAATGTAAAACGCTTACTAGTTAGCCCTGGGTTTTCAAGCGTTTTTTAGATAAAAAGCTTAACAACATACGGTGAGCGAGGACTTTGGACAAAAATTGATAGGCCAAAAAAAAGCCCGCTTCAAAATCTACAAAATCAAGCTAAGCGGATTTCAAACGCTTAAGAAGTTCTAGAGTTATAGCGTTTTTTCTAAAAGCTTATCGCGAAATTCACCTACTACTTGATTCTGTTCTCCCGTTACCATAAAATAATTTAAGTGAAAATTACGAAAGTAATTTGAGTTAAATTTAAAAACGCTTTGAGATTAACGCTTGAAAATTTTATGCTGAGCAGAGAAAGCGTGTAGGAGGTTTCGGGCAAAAAAAAAATGTAAAACGCTTACTAGTTAGCCCTGGGTTTTCAAGCGTTTTTTAGATAAAAAGCTTAACAACATACGGTGAGCGAGGACTTTGGACAAAAATTGATAGGCCAAAAAAAAGCCCGCTTCAAAATCTACAAAATCAAGCTAAGCGGATTTCAAACGCTTAAGAAGTTCTAGAGTTATAGCGTTTTTTCTAAAAGCTTATCGCGAAATTCACCTACTACTTGATTCTGTTCTCCCGTTACCATAAAATAATTTAAGTGAAAATTACGAAAGTAATTTGAGTTAAATTTAAAAACGCTTTGAGATTAACGCTTGAAAATTTTATGCTGAGCAGAGAAAGCGTGTAGGAGGTTTCGGGCAAAAAAAATGTAAAACGCTTACTAGTTAGCCATGGGCTTTCAAGCGTTTTTTAGATAAAAAGCTTAAAAACATACGGTGAGCGAGGACTTTGGACAAAAATTGATAGGCCAAAAAAAAGCCCGCTTCAAAATCTACAAAATCAAGCTAAGCGGATTTCAAACGCTTAAGAAGTTCTAGAGTTATAGCGTTTTTTCTAAAAGCTTATCGCGTAATTCACCTACTACTTGATTCTGTTCTCCCGTTACCATAAAATAATTTAAGTGAAAATTACGAAAGTAATTTGAGTTAAATTTAAAAACGCTTTGAGATTAACGCTTGAAAATTTTATGCTGAGCAGAGAAAGCGTGTAGGAGGTTTCGGGCAAAAAAAAAATGTAAAACGCTTACTAGTTAGCCCTGGGATTTCAAGCGTTTTTTAGATAAAAAGCTTAACAACATACGGTGAGCGAGGACTTTGGACAAAAATTGATAGGCCAAAAAAAAGCCCGCTTCAAAATCTACAAAATCAAGCTAAGCGGATTTCAAACGCTTAAGAAGTTCTAGAGTTATAGCGTTTTTTCTAAAAGCTTATCGCGTAATTCACCTACTACTTGATTCTGTTCTCCCGTTACCATAAAATAATTTAAGTGAAAATTACGAAAGTAATTTGAGTTAAATTTAAAAACGCTTTGAGATTAACGCTTGAAAATTTTATGCTGAGCAGAGAAAGCGTGTAGGAGGTTTCGGGCAAAAAAAATGTAAAACGCTTACTAGTTAGCCCTGGGTTTTCAAGCGTTTTTTAGATAAAAAGCTTAACAACATACGGTGAGCGAGGACTTTGGACAAAAATTGATAGGCCAAAAAAAAGCCCGCTTCAAAATCTACAAAATCAAGCTAAGCGGATTTCAAGCGCTTAAGAAGTTCTAGAGTTATAGCGTTTTTTCTAAAAGCTTATCGCGTAATTCACCTACTACTTGATTCTGTTCTCCCGTTACCATAAAATAATTTAAGTGAAAATTACGAAAGTAATTTGAGTTAAATTTAAAAACGCTTTGAGATTAACGCTTGAAAATTTTATGCTGAGCAGAGAAAGCGTGTAGGAGGTTTCGGGCAAAAAAAAAATGTAAAACGCTTACTAGTTAGCCCTGGGTTTTCAAGCGTTTTTTAGATAAAAAGCTTAACAACATACGGTGAGCGAGGACTTTGGACAAAAATTGATAGGCCAAAAAAAAGCCCGCTTCAAAATCTACAAAATCAAGCTAAGCGGATTTCAAACGCTTAAGAAGTTCTAGAGTTATAGCGTTTTTTCTAAAAGCTTATCGCGTAATTCACCTACTACTTGATTCTGTTCTCCCGTTACCATAAAATAATTTAAGTGAAAATTACGAAAGTAATTTGAGTTAAATTTAAAAACGCTTTGAGATTAACGCTTGAAAATTTTATGCTGAGCAGAGAAAGCGTGTAGGAGGTTTCGGGCAAAAAAAAAATGTAAAACGCTTACTAGTTAGCCCTGGGTTTTCAAGCGTTTTTTAGATAAAAAGCTTAACAACATACGGTGAGCGAGGACTTTGGACAAAAATTGATAGGCCAAAAAAAAGCCCGCTTCAAAATCTACAAAATCAAGCTAAGCGGATTTCAAACGCTTAAGAAGTTCTAGAGTTATAGCGTTTTTTCTAAAAGCTTATCGCGAAATTCACCTACTACTTGATTCTGTTCTCCCGTTACCATAAAATAATTTAAGTGAAAATTACGAAAGTAATTTGAGTTAAATTTAAAAACGCTTTGAGATTAACGCTTGAAAATTTTATGCTGAGCAGAGAAAGCGTGTAGGAGGTTTCGGGCAAAAAAAATGTAAAACGCTTACTAGTTAGCCCTGGGTTTTCAAGCGTTTTTTAGATAAAAAGCTTAACAACATACGGTGAGCGAGGACTTTGGACAAAAATTGATAGGCCAAAAAAAAGCCCGCTTCAAAATCTACAAAATCAAGCTAAGCGGATTTCAAACGCTTAAGAAGTTCTAGAGTTATAGCGTTTTTTCTAAAAGCTTATCGCGTAATTCACCTACTACTTGATTCTGTTCTCCCGTTACCATAAAATAATTTAAGTGAAAATTACGAAAGTAATTTGAGTTAAATTTAAAAACGCTTTGAGATTAACGCTTGAAAATTTTATGCTGAGCAGAGAAAGCGTGTAGGAGGTTTCGGGCAAAAAAAATGTAAAACGCTTACTAGTTAGCCCTGGGTTTTCAAGCGTTTTTTAGATAAAAAGCTTAACAACATACGGTGAGCGAGGACTTTGGACAAAAATTGATAGGCCAAAAAAAAGCCCGCTTCAAAATCTACAAAATCAAGCTAAGCGGATTTCAAACGCTTAAGAAGTTCTAGAGTTATAGCGTTTTTTCTAAAAGCTTATCGCGTAATTCACCTACTACTTGATTCTGTTCTCCCGTTACCATAAAATAATTTAAGTGAAAATTACGAAAGTAATTTGAGTTAAATTTAAAAACGCTTTGAGATTAACGCTTGAAAATTTTATGCTGAGCAGAGAAAGCGTGTAGGAGGTTTCGGGCAAAAAAAATGTAAAACGCTTACTAGTTAGCCCTGGGTTTTCAAGCGTTTTTTAGATAAAAAGCTTAACAACATACGGTGAGCGAGGACTTTGGACAAAAATTGATAGGCCAAAAAAAAGCCCGCTTCAAAATCTACAAAATCAAGCTAAGCGGATTTCAAACGCTTAAGAAGTTCTAGAGTTATAGCGTTTTTTCTAAAAGCTTATCGCGTAATTCACCTACTACTTGATTCTGTTCTCCCGTTACCATAAAATAATTTAAGTGAAAATTACGAAAGTAATTTGAGTTAAATTTAAAAACGCTTTGAGATTAACGCTTGAAAATTTTATGCTGAGCAGAGAAAGCGTGTAGGAGGTTTCGGGCAAAAAAAATGTAAAACGCTTACTAGTTAGCCCTGGGTTTTCAAGCGTTTTTTAGATAAAAAGCTTAACAACATACGGTGAGCGAGGACTTTGGACAAAAATTGATAGGCCAAAAAAAAGCCCGCTTCAAAATCTACAAAATCAAGCTAAGCGGATTTCAAACGCTTAAGAAGTTCTAGAGTTATAGCGTTTTTTCTAAAAGCTTATCGCGTAATTCACCTACTACTTGATTCTGTTCTCCCGTTACCATAAAATAATTTAAGTGAAAATTACGAAAGTAATTTGAGTTAAATTTAAAAACGCTTTGAGATTAACGCTTGAAAATTTTATGCTGAGCAGAGAAAGTGTGTAGGAGGTTTCGGGCAAAAAAAATGTAAAACGCTTACTAGTTAGCCATGGGTTTTCAAGCGTTTTTTAGATAAAAAGCTTAAAAACATACGGTGAGCGAGGACTTTGGACAAAAATTGATAGGCCAAAAAAAAAGCCCGCTTCAAAATCTACAAAATCAAGCTAAGCGGATTTCAAACGCTTAAGAAGTTCTAGAGTTATAGCGTTTTTTCTAAAAGCTTATCGCGAAATTCACCTACTACTTGATTCTGTTCTCCCGTTACCATAAAATAATTTAAGTGAAAATTACGAAAGTAATTTGAGTTAAATTTAAAAACGCTTTGAGATTAACGCTTGAAAATTTTATGCTGAGCAGAGAAAGCGTGTAGGAGGTTTCGGGCAAAAAAAAATGTAAAACGCTTACTAATTAGCCATGGGTTTTCAAGCGTTTTTTAGATAAAAAGCTTAAAAACATACGGTGAGCGAGGACTTTGGACAAAAATTGATAGGCCAAAAAAAAAGCCCGCTTCAAAATCTACAAAATCAAGCTAAGCGGATTTCAAACGCTTAAGAAGTTCTAGAGTTATAGCGTTTTTTCTAAAAGCTTATCGCGAAATTCACCTACTACTTGATTCTGTTCTCCCGTTACCATAAAATAATTTAAGTGAAAATTACGAAAGTAATTTGAGTTAAATTTAAAAACGCTTTGAGATTAACGCTTGAAAATTTTATGCTGAGCAGAGAAAGCGTGTAGGAGGTTTCGGGCAAAAAAAAATGTAAAACGCTTACTAGTTAGCCATGGGTTTTCAAGCGTTTTTTAGATAAAAAGCTTAAAAACATACGGTGAGCGAGGACTTTGGACAAAAATTTATAGGCCAAAAAAAAAGCCCGCTTCAAAATCTACAAAATCAAGCTAAGCGGATTTCAAACGCTTAAGAAGTTCTAGAGTTATAGCGTTATTTCTAAAAGCTTATCGCGAAATTCACCTACTACTTGATTCTGTTCTCCCGTTACCATAAAATAATTTAAGTGAAAATTACGAAAGTAATTTGAGTTAAATTTAAAAACGCTTTGAGATTAACGCTTGAAAATTTTATGCTGAGCAGAGAAAGCGTGTAGGAGGTTTCGGGCAAAAAAAATGTAAAACGCTTACTAGTTAGCCATGGGTTTTCAAGCGTTTTTTAGATAAAACGCTTAAAAACATACGGTGAGCGAGGACTTTTGACAAAAATTTATAGGCCAAAAAAAAAGCCCGCTTCAAAATCTACAAAATCAAGCTAAGCGGATTTCAAACGCTTAAGAAGTTCTAGAGTTATAGCGTTTTTTCTAAAAGCTTATCGCGAAATTCACCTACTACTTGATTCTGTTCTCCCGTTACCATAAAATAATTTAAGTGAAAATTACGAAAGTAATTTGAGTTAAATTTAAAAACGCTTTGAGATTAACGCTTGAAAATTTTATGCTGAGCAGAGAAAGCGTGTAGGAGGTTTCGGGCAAAAAAAAAATGTAAAACGCTTACTAGTTAGCCCTGGGTTTTCAAGCGTTTTTTAGATAAAAAGCTTAACAACATACGGTGAGCGAGGACTTTGGACAAAAATTGATAGGCCAAAAAAAAGCCCGCTTCAAAATCTACAAAATCAAGCTAAGCGGATTTCAAACGCTTAAGAAGTTCTAGAGTTATAGCGTTTTTTCTAAAAGCTTATCGCGAAATTCACCTACTACTTGATTCTGTTCTCCCGTTACCATAAAATAATTTAAGTGAAAATTACGAAAGTAATTTGAGTTAAATTTAAAAACGCTTTGAGATTAACGCTTGAAAATTTTATGCTGAGCAGAGAAAGCGTGTAGGAGGTTTCGGGCAAAAAAAATGTAAAACGCTTACTAGTTAGCCATGGGTTTTCAAGCGTTTTTTAGATAAAACGCTTAAAAACATACGGTGAGCGAGGACTTTTGACAAAAATTTATAGGCCAAAAAAAAAGCCCGCTTCAAAATCTACAAAATCAAGCTAAGCGGATTTCAAACGCTTAAGAAGTTCTAGAGTTATAGCGTTTTTTCTAAAAGCTTATCGCGAAATTCACCTACTACTTGATTCTGTTCTCCCGTTACCATAAAATAATTTAAGTGAAAATTACGAAAGTAATTTGAGTTAAATTTAAAAACGCTTTGAGATTAACGCTTGAAAATTTTATGCTGAGCAGAGAAAGCGTGTAGGAGGTTTCGGGCAAAAAAAAAATGTAAAACGCTTACTAGTTAGCCCTGGGTTTTCAAGCGTTTTTTAGATAAAAAGCTTAACAACATACGGTGAGCGAGGACTTTGGACAAAAATTGATAGGCCAAAAAAAAGCCCGCTTCAAAATCTACAAAATCAAGCTAAGCGGATTTCAAACGCTTAAGAAGTTCTAGAGTTATAGCGTTTTTTCTAAAAGCTTATCGCGAAATTCACCTACTACTTGATTCTGTTCTCCCGTTACCATAAAATAATTTAAGTGAAAATTACGAAAGTAATTTGAGTTAAATTTAAAAACGCTTTGAGATTAACGCTTGAAAATTTTATGCTGAGCAGAGAAAGCGTGTAGGAGGTTTCGGGCAAAAAAAATGTAAAACGCTTACTAGTTAGCCATGGGTTTTCAAGCGTTTTTTAGATAAAACGCTTAAAAACATACGGTGAGCGAGGACTTTTGACAAAAATTTATAGGCCAAAAAAAAAGCCCGCTTCAAAATCTACAAAATCAAGCTAAGCGGATTTCAAACGCTTAAGAAGTTCTAGAGTTATAGCGTTTTTTCTAAAAGCTTATCGCGAAATTCACCTACTACTTGATTCTGTTCTCCCGTTACCATAAAATAATTTAAGTGAAAATTACGAAAGTAATTTGAGTTAAATTTAAAAACGCTTTGAGATTAACGCTTGAAAATTTTATGCTGAGCAGAGAAAGCGTGTAGGAGGTTTCGGGCAAAAAAAATGTAAAACGCTTACTAGTTAGCCATGGGTTTTCAAGCGTTTTTTAGATAAAACGCTTAAAAACATACGGTGAGCGAGGACTTTTGACAAAAATTTATAGGCCAAAAAAAAAGCCCGCTTCAAAATCTACAAAATCAAGCTAAGCGGATTTCAAACGCTTAAGAAGTTCTAGAGTTATAGCGTTTTTTCTAAAAGCTTATCGCGAAATTCACCTACTACTTGATTCTGTTCTCCCGTTACCATAAAATAATTTAAGTGAAAATTACGAAAGTAATTTGAGTTAAATTTAAAAACGCTTTGAGATTAACGCTTGAAAATTTTATGCTGAGCAGAGAAAGCGTGTAGGAGGTTTCGGGCAAAAAAAATGTAAAACGCTTACTAGTTAGCCATGGGTTTTCAAGCGTTTTTTAGATAAAACGCTTAAAAACATACGGTGAGCGAGGACTTTTGACAAAAATTTATAGGCCAAAAAAAAAGCCCGCTTCAAAATCTACAAAATCAAGCTAAGCGGATTTCAAACGCTTAAGAAGTTCTAGAGTTATAGCGTTTTTTCTAAAAGCTTATCGCGAAATTCACCTACTACTTGATTCTGTTCTCCCGTTACCATAAAATAATTTAAGTGAAAATTACGAAAGTAATTTGAGTTAAATTTAAAAACGCTTTGAGATTAACGCTTGAAAATTTTATGCTGAGCAGAGAAAGCGTGTAGGAGGTTTCGGGCAAAAAAAAAATGTAAAACGCTTACTAGTTAGCCCTGGGTTTTCAAGCGTTTTTTAGATAAAAAGCTTAACAACATACGGTGAGCGAGGACTTTGGACAAAAATTGATAGGCCAAAAAAAAGCCCGCTTCAAAATCTACAAAATCAAGCTAAGCGGATTTCAAACGCTTAAGAAGTTCTAGAGTTATAGCGTTTTTTCTAAAAGCTTATCGCGAAATTCACCTACTACTTGATTCTGTTCTCCCGTTACCATAAAATAATTTAAGTGAAAATTACGAAAGTAATTTGAGTTAAATTTAAAAACGCTTTGAGATTAACGCTTGAAAATTTTATGCTGAGCAGAGAAAGCGTGTAGGAGGTTTCGGGCAAAAAAAATGTAAAACGCTTACTAGTTAGCCATGGGTTTTCAAGCGTTTTTTAGATAAAACGCTTAAAAACATACGGTGAGCGAGGACTTTTGACAAAAATTTATAGGCCAAAAAAAAAGCCCGCTTCAAAATCTACAAAATCAAGCTAAGCGGATTTCAAACGCTTAAGAAGTTCTAGAGTTATAGCGTTTTTTCTAAAAGCTTATCGCGAAATTCACCTACTACTTGATTCTGTTCTCCCGTTACCATAAAATAATTTAAGTGAAAATTACGAAAGTAATTTGAGTTAAATTTAAAAACGCTTTGAGATTAACGCTTGAAAATTTTATGCTGAGCAGAGAAAGCGTGTAGGAGGTTTCGGGCAAAAAAAAAATGTAAAACGCTTACTAGTTAGCCCTGGGTTTTCAAGCGTTTTTTAGATAAAAAGCTTAACAACATACGGTGAGCGAGGACTTTGGACAAAAATTGATAGGCCAAAAAAAAGCCCGCTTCAAAATCTACAAAATCAAGCTAAGCGGATTTCAAACGCTTAAGAAGTTCTAGAGTTATAGCGTTTTTTCTAAAAGCTTATCGCGAAATTCACCTACTACTTGATTCTGTTCTCCCGTTACCATAAAATAATTTAAGTGAAAATTACGAAAGTAATTTGAGTTAAATTTAAAAACGCTTTGAGATTAACGCTTGAAAATTTTATGCTGAGCAGAGAAAGCGTGTAGGAGGTTTCGGGCAAAAAAAATGTAAAACGCTTACTAGTTAGCCATGGGTTTTCAAGCGTTTTTTAGATAAAACGCTTAAAAACATACGGTGAGCGAGGACTTTTGACAAAAATTTATAGGCCAAAAAAAAAGCCCGCTTCAAAATCTACAAAATCAAGCTAAGCGGATTTCAAACGCTTAAGAAGTTCTAGAGTTATAGCGTTTTTTCTAAAAGCTTATCGCGAAATTCACCTACTACTTGATTCTGTTCTCCCGTTACCATAAAATAATTTAAGTGAAAATTACGAAAGTAATTTGAGTTAAATTTAAAAACGCTTTGAGATTAACGCTTGAAAATTTTATGCTGAGCAGAGAAAGCGTGTAGGAGGTTTCGGGCAAAAAAAAAATGTAAAACGCCTACTAGTTAGCCCTGGGTTTTCAAGCGTTTTTTAGATAAAAAGCTTAACAACATACGGTGAGCGAGGACTTTGGACAAAAATTGATAGGCCAAAAAAAAGCCCGCTTCAAAATCTACAAAATCAAGCTAAGCGGATTTCAAACGCTTAAGAAGTTCTAGAGTTATAGCGTTTTTTCTAAAAGCTTATCGCGTAATTCACCTACTACTTGATTCTGTTCTCCCGTTACCATAAAATAATTTAAGTGAAAATTACGAAAGTAATTTGAGTTAAATTTAAAAACGCTTTGAGATTAACGCTTGAAAATTTTATGCTGAGCAGAGAAAGCGTGTAGGAGGTTTCGGGCAAAAAAAATGTAAAACGCTTACTAGTTAGCCATGGGTTTTCAAGCGTTTTTTAGATAAAAAGCTTAAAAACATACGGTGAGCGAGGACTTTGGACAAAAATTTATAGGCCAAAAAAAAAGCCCGCTTCAAAATCTACAAAATCAAGCTAAGCGGATTTCAAACGCTTAAGAAGTTCTAGAGTTACGTTTTTTCTAAAAGCTTATCGCGAAATTCACCTACTACTTGATTCTGTTCTCCCGTTACCATAAAATAATTTAAGTGAAAATTACGAAAGTAATTTGAGTTAAATTTAAAAACGCTTTGAGATTAACGCTTGAAAATTTTATGCTGAGCAGAGAAAGCGTGTAGGAGGTTTCGGGCAAAAAAAAATGTAAAACGCTTACTAATTAGCCATGGGTTTTCAAGCGTTTTTTAGATAAAAAGCTTAAAAACATACGGTGAGCGAGGACTTTGGACAAAAATTGATAGGCCAAAAAAAAGCCCGCTTCAAAATCTACAAAATCAAGCTAAGCGGATTTCAAACGCTTAAGAAGTTCTAGAGTTATAGCGTTATTTCTAAAAGCTTATCGCGAAATTCACCTACTACTTGATTCTGTTCTCCCGTTACCATAAAATAATTTAAGTGAAAATTACGAAAAAAGCCCGCTTCAAAATCTACAAAATCAAGCTAAGCGGATTTCAAACGCTTAAGAAGTTCTAGAGTTATAGCGTTTTTTCTAAAAGCTTATCGCGAAATTCACCTACTACTTGATTCTGTTCTCCCGTTACCATAAAATAATTTAAGTGAAAATTACGAAAGTAATTTGAGTTAAATTTAAAAACGCTTTGAGATTAACGCTTGAAAATTTTATGCTGAGCAGAGAAAGCGTGTAGGAGGTTTCGGGCAAAAAAAATGTAAAACGCTTACTAGTTAGCCATGGGTTTTCAAGCGTTTTTTAGATAAAAAGCTTAAAAACATACGGTGAGCGAGGACTTTTGACAAAAATTGATAGGCCAAAAAAAAAGCCCGCTTCAAAATCTACAAAATCAAGCTTAGCGGATTTCAAACGCTTAAGAAGTTCTAGAGTTATAGCGTTTTTTCTAAAAGCTTATCGCGAAATTCACCTACTACTTGATTCTGTTCTCCCGTTACCATAAAATAATTTAAGTGAAAATTACGAAAAAAGCCCGCTTCAAAATCTACAAAATCAAGCTAAGCGGATTTCAAACGCTTAAGAAGTTCTAGAGTTATAGCGTTTTTTCTAAAAGCTTATCGCGAAATTCACCTACTACTTGATTCTATTCTCCCGTTACCATAAAATAATTTAAGTGAAAACTACGAAAGTAATTTGAGTTAAATTTAAAAACGCTTTGAGATTAACGCTTGAAAATTGTATGCTGAGCAGAGAAAGCGTGTAGGAGGTTTCGGGCAAAAAAAATGTAAAACGCTTACTAGTTAGCCCTGGGTTTTCAAGCGTTTTTTAGATAAAAAGCTTAAAAACATACGGTGAGCGAGGACTTTGGACAAAAATTGATAGGCCAAAAAAAAGCCCGCTTCAAAATCTACAAAATCAAGCTAAGCGGATTTCAAACGCTTAAGAAGTTCTAGAGTTATAGCGTTTTTTCTAAAAGCTTATCGCGTAATTCACCTACTACTTGATTCTGTTCTCCCGTTACCATAAAATAATTTAAGTGAAAATTACGAAAGTAATTTGAGTTAAATTTAAAAACGCTTTGAGATTAACGCTTGAAAATTTTATGCTGAGCAGAGAAAGCGTGTAGGAGGTTTCGGGCAAAAAAAATGTAAAACGCTTACTAGTTAGCCCTGGGTTTTCAAGCGTTTTTTAGATAAAAAGCTTAAAAACATACGGTGAGCGAGGACTTTGGACAAAAATTGATAGGCCAAAAAAAAGCCCGCTTCAAAATCTACAAAATCAAGCTAAGCGGATTTCAAACGCTTAAGAAGTTCTAGAGTTATAGCGTTTTTTCTAAAAGCTTATCGCGTAATTCACCTACTACTTGATTCTGTTCTCCCGTTACCATAAAATAATTTAAGTGAAAATTACGAAAGTAATTTGAGTTAAATTTAAAAACGCTTTGAGATTAACGCTTGAAAATGTTATGCTGAGCAGAGAAAGCGTGTAGGAGGTTTCGGGCAAAAAAAAAATGTAAAACGCTTACTAGTTAGCCCTGGGTTTTCAAGCGTTTTTTAGATAAAAAGCTTAAAAACATACGGTGAGCGAGGACTTTGGACAAAAATTGATAGGCCAAAAAAAAGCCCGCTTCAAAATCTACAAAATCAAGCTAAGCGGATTTCAAACGCTTAAGAAGTTCTAGAGTTATAAAATGTAAAACGCTTACTAGTTAGCCCTGGGTTTTCAAGCGTTTTTTAGATAAAAAGCTTAAAAACATACGGTGAGCGAGGACTTTGGACAAAAATTGATAGGCCAAAAAAAAGCCCGCTTCAAAATCTACAAAATCAAGCTAAGCGGATTTCAAACGCTTAAGAAGTTCTAGAGTTATAAAATGTAAAACGCTTACTAGTTAGCCCTGGGTTTTCAAGCGTTTTTTAGATAAAAAGCTTAAAAACATACGGTGAGCGAGGACTTTGGACAAAAATTGATAGGCCAAAAAAAAGCCCGCTTCAAAATCTACAAAATCAAGCTAAGCGGATTTCAAACGCTTAAGAAGTTCTAGAGTTATAGCGTTTTTTCTAAAAGCTTATCGCGTAATTCACCTACTACTTGATTCTGTTCTCCCGTTACCATAAAATAATTTAAGTGAAAATTACGAAAGTAATTTGAGTTAAATTTAAAAACGCTTTGAGATTAACGCTTGAAAATTTTATGCTGAGCAGAGAAAGCGTGTAGGAGGTTTCGGGCAAAAAAAAAATGTAAAACGCTTACTAGTTAGCCCTGGGTTTTCAAGCGTTTTTTAGATAAAAAGCTTAAAAACATACGGTGAGCGAGGACTTTGGACAAAAATTGATAGGCCAAAAAAAAGCCCGCTTCAAAATCTACAAAATCAAGCTAAGCGGATTTCAAACGCTTAAGAAGTTCTAGAGTTATAAAATGTAAAACGCTTACTAGTTAGCCCTGGGTTTTCAAGCGTTTTTTTAGATAAAAAGCTTAAAAACATACGGTGAGCGAGGACTTTGGACAAAAATTGATAGGCCAAAAAAAAGCCCGCTTCAAAATCTACAAAATCAAGCTAAGCGGATTTCAAACGCTTAAGAAGTTCTAGAGTTATAGCGTTTTTTCTAAAAGCTTATCGCGTAATTCACCTACTACTTGATTCTGTTCTCCCGTTACCATAAAATAATTTAAGTGAAAATTACGAAAGTAATTTGAGTTAAATTTAAAAACGCTTTGAGATTAACGCTTGAAAATTTTATGCTGAGCAGAGAAAGCGTGTAGGAGGTTTCGGGCAAAAAAAAAATGTAAAACGCTTACTAGTTAGCCCTGGGTTTTCAAGCGTTTTTTTGATAAAAAGCTTAAAAACATACGGTGAGCGAGGACTTTGGACAAAAATTGATAGGCCAAAAAAAAGCCCGCTTCAAAATCTACAAAATCAAGCTAAGCGGATTTCAAACGCTTAAGAAGTTCTAGAGTTATAGCGTTTTTTCTAAAAGCTTAACGCGAAATTCACCTACTACTTGATTCTGTTCTCCCGTTACCATAAAATAATTTAAGTGAAAATTACGAAAGTAATTTGAGTTAAATTTAAAAACGCTTTGAGATTAACGCTTGAAAATTTTATGCTGAGCAGAGAAAGCGTGTAGGAGGTTTCGGGCAAAAAAAAAATGTAAAACGCTTACTAGTTAGCCCTGGGTTTTCAAGCGTTTTTTTGATAAAAAGCTTAAAAACATACGGTGAGCGAGGACTTTGGACAAAAATTGATAGGCCAAAAAAAAGCCCGCTTCAAAATCTACAAAATCAAGCTAAGCGGATTTCAAACGCTTAAGAAGTTCTAGAGTTATAGCGTTTTTTCTAAAAGCTTATCGCGTAATTCACCTACTACTTGATTCTGTTCTCCCGTTACCATAAAATAATTTAAGTGAAAATTACGAAAGTAATTTGAGTTAAATTTAAAAACGCTTTGAGATTAACGCTTGAAAATTTTATGCTGAGCAGAGAAAGCGTGTAGGAGGTTTCGGGCAAAAAAAAAAATGTAAAACGCTTACTAGTAAGCCATGGGTTTTCAACCTTTTTTTAGGCAAAAAAAATGTAAAACGCTTACTAGTTAGCCATGGGTTTTCAAGCGTTTTTTAGATAAAAAGCTTAACAACATACGGTGAGCGAGGACTTTAGACAAAAATTGATAGGCCAAAAAAAAGCCCGCTTCAAAATCTACAAAATCAAGCTAAGCGGATTTCAAACGCTTAAGAAGTTCTAGAGTTATAGCGTTTTTTCTAAAAGCTTATCGCGAAATTCACCTACTACTTGATTCTGTTCTCCCGTTACCATAAAATAATTTAAGTGAAAATTACGAAAGTAATTTGAGTTAAATTTAAAAACGCTTTGAGATTAACGCTTGAAAATTTTATGCTGAGCAGAGAAAGCGTGTAGGAGGTTTCGGGCAAAAAAAAAAAATGTAAAACGCTTACTAGTTAGCCATGGGTTTTCAAGCGTTTTTTAGATAAAAAGCTTAAAAACATACGGTGAGCGAGGACTTTGGACAAAAATTGATAGGCCAAAAAAAAGCCCGCTTCAAAATCTACAAAATCAAGCTAAGCGGATTTCAAACGCTTAAGAAGTTCTAGAGTTATAGCGTTTTTTCTAAAAGCTTATCGCGAAATTCACCTACTACTTGATTCTGTTCTCCCGTTACCATAAAATAATTTAAGTGAAAATTACGAAAAAAGCCCGCTTCAAAATCTACAAAATCAAGCTAAGCGGATTTCAAACGCTTAAGAAGTTCTAGAGTTATAGCGTTTTTTCTAAAAGCTTATCGCGAAATTCACCTACTACTTGATTCTGTTCTCCCGTTACCCAAAAATAATTTAAGTGAAAATTACGAAAAAAGCCCGCTTCAAAATCTACAAAATCAAGCTAAGCGGATTTCAAACGCTTAAGAAGTTCTAGAGTTATAGCGTTTTTTCTAAAAGCTTATCGCGAAATTCACCTACTACTTGATTCTATTCTCCTGTTACCATAAAATAATTTAAGTGAAAATTACGAAAGTAATTTGAGTTAAATTTAAAAACGCTTTGAGATTAACGCTTGAAAATTTAATGCTGAGCAGAGAAAGCGTGTAGGAGGTTTCGGGCAAAAAAAATGTAAAACGCTTACTAGTTAGCCATGGGTTTTCAAGCGTTTTTTAGATAAAAAGCTTAAAAACATACGGTGAGCGAGGACTTTGGACAAAAATTTATAGGCCAAAAAAAAAGCCCGCTTCAAAATCTACAAAATCAAGCTAAGCGGATTTCAAACGCTTAAGAAGTTCTAGAGTTATAGCGTTTTTTCTAAAAGCTTATCGCGAAATTCACCTACTACTTGATTCTATTCTCCCGTTACCATAAAATAATTTAAGTGAAAATTACGAAAGTAATTTGAGTTAAATTTAAAAACGCTTTGAGATTAACGCTTGAAAATTTTATGCTGAGCAGAGAAAGCGTGTAGGAGGTTTCGGGCAAAAAAAATGTAAAACGCTTACTAGTTAGCCATGGGTTTTCAAGCGTTTTTTAGATAAAAAGCTTAAAAACATACGGTGAGCGAGGACTTTGGACAAAAATTACGAAAGTAATTTGAGTTAAATTTAAAAACGCTTTGAGATTAACGCTTGAAAATTTTATGCTGAGCAGAGAAAGCGTGTAGGAGGTTTCGGGCAAAAAAAATGTAAAACGCTTACTAGTTAGCCATGGGTTTTCAAGCGTTTTTTAGATAAAAAGCTTAAAAACATACGGTGAGCGAGGACTTTGGACAAAAATTGATAGGCCAAAAAAAAAGCCCGCTTCAAAATCTACAAAATCAAGCTAAGCGGATTTCAAACGCTTAAGAAGTTCTAGAGTTATAGCGTTTTTTCTAAAAGCTTATCGCGAAATTCACCTACTACTTGATTCTGTTCTCCCGTTACCATAAAATAATTTAAGTGAAAATTACGAAAGTAATTTGAGTTAAATTTAAAAACGCTTTGAGATTAACGCTTGAAAATTTTATGCTGAGCAGAGAAAGCGTGTAGGAGGTTTCGGGCAAAAAAAATGTAAAACGCTTACTAGTTAGCCATGGGTTTTCAAGCGTTTTTTAGATAAAAAGCTTAAAAACATACGGTGAGCGAGGACTTTGGACAAAAATTTATAGGCCAAAAAAAAAGCCCGCTTCAAAATCTACAAAATCAAGCTAAGCGGATTTCAAACGCTTAAGAAGTTCTAGAGTTATAGCGTTTTTTCTAAAAGCTTATCGCGAAATTCACCTACTACTTGATTCTGTTCTCCCGTTACCATAAAATAATTTAAGTGAAAATTACGAAAAAAGCCCGCTTCAAAATCTACAAAATCAAGCTAAGCGGATTTCAAACGCTTAAGAAGTTCTAGAGTTATAGCGTTTTTTCTAAAAGCTTATCGCGAAATTCACCTACTACTTGATTCTATTCTCCCGTTACCATAAAATAATTTAAGTGAAAATTACGAAAGTAATTTGAGTTAAATTTAAAATCGCTTTGAGATTAACGCTTGAAAATTTTATGCTGAGCAGAGAAAGCGTGTAGGAGGTTTCGGGCAAAAAAAATGTAAAACGCTTACTAGTTAGCCATGGGTTTTCAAGCGTTTTTTAGATAAAAAGCTTAAAAACATACGGTGAGCGAGGACTTTGGACAAAAATTTATAGCCCAAAAAAAATGCCCGCTTCAAAATCTACAAAATCAAGCTAAGCGGATTTCAAACGCTTAAGAAGTTCTAGAGTTATAGCGTTATTTCTAAAAGCTTATCGCGAAATTCACCTACTACTTGATTCTGTTCTCCCGTTACCATAAAATAATTTAAGTGAAAATTACGAAAAAAGCCCGCTTCAAAATCTACAAAATCAAGCTAAGCGGATTTCAAACGCTTAAGAAGTTCTAGAGTTATAGCGTTTTTTCTAAAAGCTTATCGCGAAATTCACCTACTACTTGATTCTGTTCTCCCGTTACCATAAAATAATTTAAGTGAAAATTACGAAAGTAATAAATTTAAAAACGCTTTGAGATTAACGCTTGAAAATTTTATGCTGAGCAGAGAAAGCGTGTAGGAGGTTTCGGGCAAAAAAAATGTAAAACGCTTACTAGTTAGCCATGGGTTTTCAAGCGTTTTTTAGATAAAAAGCTTAAAAACATACGGTGAGCGAGGACTTTTGACAAAAATTGATAGGCCAAAAACAAAGCCCGCTTCAAAATCTACAAAATCAAGCTAAGCGGATTTCAAACGCTTAAGAAGTTCTAGAGTTATAGCGTTTTTTCTAAAAGCTTATCGCGAAATTCACCTACTACTTGATTCTGTTCTCCCGTTACCATAAAATAATTTAAGTGAAAATTACGAAAAAAGCCCGCTTCAAAATCTACGAAATCAAGCTAAGCGGATTTCAAACGCTTAAGAAGTTCTAGAGTTATAGCGTTTTTTCTAAAAGCTTATCGCGATATTCACCTACTACTTGATTCTATTCTCCCGTTACCATAAAATAATTTAAGTGAAAATTACGAAAGTAATTTGAGTTAAATTTAAAAACGCTTTGAGATTAACGCTTGAAAATTTTATGCTGAGCAGAGAAAGCGTGTAGGAGGTTTCGGGCAAAAAAAATGTAAAACGCTTACTAGTTAGCCATGGGTTTTCAAGCGTTTTTTAGATAAAAAGCTTAAAAACATACGGTGAGCGAGGACTTTGGACAAAAATTTATAGGCCAAAAAAAAAGCCCGCTTCAAAATCTACAAAATCAAGCTAAGCGGATTTCAAACGCTTAAGAAGTTCTAGAGTTATAGCGTTTTTTCTAAAAGCTTATCGCGAAATTCACCTACTACTTGATTCTGTTCTCCCGTTACCATAAAATAATTTAAGTGAAAATTACGAAAGTAATTTGAGTTAAATTTAAAAACGCTTTGAGATTAACGCTTGAAAATTTTATGCTGAGCAGAGAAAGCGTGTAGGAGGTTTCGGGCAAAAAAAATGTAAAACGCTTACTAGTTAGCCATGGGTTTTCAAGCGTTTTTTAGATAAAAAGCTTAAAAACATACGGTGAGCGAGGACTTTGGACAAAAATTGATAGGCCAAAAAAAAGCCCGCTTCAAAATCTACAAAATCAAGCTAAGCGGATTTCAAACGCTTAAGAAGTTCTAGAGTTATAGCGTTATTTCTAAAAGCTTATCGCGAAATTCACCTACTACTTGATTCTGTTCTCCCGTTACCATAAAATAATTTAAGTGAAAATTACGAAAAAAGCCCGCTTCAAAATCTACAAAATCAAGCTAAGCGGATTTCAAACGCTTAAGAAGTTCTAGAGTTATAGCGTTTTTTCTAAAAGCTTATCGCGAAATTCACCTACTACTTGATTCTATTCTCCCGTTACCATAAAATAATTTAAGTGAAAATTACGAAAGTAATTTGAGTTAAATTTAAAAACGCTTTGAGATTAACGCTTGAAAATTTTATGCTGAGCAGAGAAAGCGTGTAGGAGGTTTCGGGCAAAAAAAATGTAAAACGCTTACTAGTTAGCCCTGGGTTTTCAAGCGTTTTTTAGATAAAAAGCTTTACAACATACGGTGAGCGAGGACTTTTGACAAAAATTGATAGGCCAAAAAAAAAGCCCGCTTCAAAATCTACAAAATCAAGCTAAGCGGATTTCAAACGCTTAAGAAGTTCTAGAGTTATAGCGTTTTTTCTAAAAGCTTATCGCGAAATTCACCTACTACTTGATTCTATTCTCCCGTTACCATAAAATAATTTAAGTGAAAATTACGAAAGTAATTTGAGTTAAATTTAAAAACGCTTTGAGATTAACGCTTGAAAATTTTATGCTGAGCAGAGAAAGCGTGTAGGAGGTTTCGGGCAAAAAAAATGTAAAACGCTTACTAGTTAGCCATGGGTTTTCAAGCGTTTTTTAGATAAAAAGCTTAAAAACATACGGTGAGCGAGGACTTTTGACAAAAATTGATAGGCCAAAAAAAAGCCCGCTTCAAAATCTACAAAATCAAGCTAAGCGGATTTCAAACGCTTAAGAAGTTCTAGAGTTATAGCGTTTTTTCTAAAAGCTTAACGCGAAATTCACCTACTACTTGATTCTGTTCTCCCGTTACCATAAAATAATTTAAGTGAAAATTACGAAAGTAATTTGAGTTAAATTTAAAAACGCTTTGAGATTAACGCTTGAAAATTTTATGCTGAGCAGAGAAAGCGTGTAGGAGGTTTCGGGCAAAAAAAATGTAAAACGCTTACTAGTTAGCCATCACAAAAATTACGCACTGGATATGCAAAGCCATACCCCACTGGAGCATTTGACTATTCCCATTAACAATAAAACATCGTACATAAACGAGTGTTCTGTTATGCTTTAAATAGCAATGCTGCAATCTTTCAACCTGTTCTAACCTATAAAAACTATGCCAGACCGTAAGCAAAGCGCCCGAGTTTTTTTTTTCAATTTTTTGCAATTTTAAATCGTTAAAAATTAAACAAATCGATCCATAAACAACGCATGTATGAATAAAAACCCTTTACTACCCCTAGTTTAACATAATTTTGAAGTTGTTATTTATTTAAAGCAGATGATGTAACAAATTTCAAGATGACAAATGTGGATCACCCTCATGAGAAGACTAGGATACTGCCCGTTAGAAAACAAAATCACCCATGTTTTGGAAAACGCATTTCTGCATGTTCTGAAAATCGCGCGATTTGCTTGATTTTTGCTATTTTTCGAAGTTACATTTGAGCAAAAATAACATCGCACTTAGGATGGGTTTTTGAGATCTCAGTTAAACTACGTATAGTTAATCTGAACAAAGATTTGTGCCGCCATTATCAAGTTTGTTAACAAAATGTTGACGGTACTTATTAGTTTTTCTCAAATTTTTGGTCTTTAATGAACTATGTTTTTCGTATGCCTTCAATGTAAAATTAAAAATTGTCTTGCTTCTACTGAAAAATTTTGAGTTAATACCCTCTTGTTGATCAAGTGTGAAATTTTTTGTTATCATGACAAATCATAAACAAATACATTTTAATTTTAAATGACAGCAGCGTTTTTGCAATTAGATAAAGTTCATAAGTAAAGAATTGATACACAAATTTTTAAATTTCATATCTTTAATTAATATTGTAACAACATCCAAGTCACCCCAAACATCAAATTTTGATATCATCACACTTGACTTTTACCGGGGCTAACTGCTAATTGCTCAAAAAACATTGCATAAATTGGCTGTTACAGAAGCCATCCTCACGTAATTTCGGACAATGAGCGGCATTTAGCCAGGCAAGCCAGATGAACTCTGGCGCAATTACAGATTACAACTCAACTTAGTTAAGTTGAAATTAAAACAACTGCTAGTGAGGAGTGATAACAGTGATTAAATCACGGGTAGAATCTCTATTGCGCATATTAAAATTTTAGAGTTAAAATTTTAGACTTCAGCCAAATTTCCACTATGATGTAAAACTTGAATAGCTAAGGCTTCAGGATTAATACTTCTCTTTTAATTTGGCAAAAACTCAATTTTTAATTAAACTTATTTTAATATTAAATGATTCAAAACACAAACAAAAAACGAATAAAACCAGATGATATTTTTTCTGTCAGATTTTCAATAACTAGTGGACATCGACACTATACCAAATTAACTTCGAAGTGATGAAATCATGGACTTGGTGTGAGAAAGATTTAAAATTGACGTCGACGACGACTAACATAATAGAGGTGGATATAATTTTGTTAAAGGGCTTTATTTTTAGAAATCTTGAAAAATTACAAACATTTGCAGAAATTCAAGCAACTAAACAGTTACTTTTGCTTTAAACGTTGAACTTTTATTAATATAACATTTACTTACTTTTTATACCTTTTTGCAATTTGTATGACTATTAAAAAAAAAATAATGACACGTTGTTTAGCATTCATTTAGTTTTAAACTATATGTATGTAATTAAAATTTTAACATTTGTCAAATCTGTTTTTATCTAGACCTTCTTTACAATTTGAACAACGTCTTCATCGTTGAGCACATGCTCGATACCGACTTTTTGGGGTTGATGTTTAACGGATGAACCCCAGACTAAGGCACTGTTTTAGTAGAAAGAAAATATAATAAGTACAATAAATATTTTTTTTATAAATCAGTTAGAGCATAGTATGATAAGTACTTATGCTACCAAGAGTTAGAGCACTTACTATTTAAATTCTTTAGCTATAGAACGATGTAATTTATTACAGAAATCAGATATTGTTGTACGTTCATTGTGCAATACAATAGGTGAACTGTAATCAGGCAATTGACCTTTCGGTTTTGTGTAGCTGTAAAGAAAATTTAATGAACGTTTTCATAATTTTTAAAATTGTCCTTGGAGGCTTTCTTCGTATTGATAAAATAAATAAATAACATTTTTTTATTGAAAATTAAAAATCGAAAAAAAAAAATATTTAAAACATCAACTCACATTCGAACCAATTTCAAGTATTCCCACATCATTTCCAATAGATCATCAAAATTCCAACGATGATGAGCCGATATGGGTACACAATGAGGAATCTTATAAATGACATCCAATTCTTCAATGGAAATTTGATCGATTTTATTTAATAAATAAATGCAGGGTATATAGATACGATTTCCTTCAATGACATCAATTAAGTCATCACTTGTGGCATCATAACGCAGCGTAATATCAGCATTATGTATCTTGTATTCCGACAAAATGGTCTTTACCAAATCAGAGTCCAATTCAGTTTGTGGTACCATTGAATTAAGATTAACACCGCCCTTGTCCTTACGTTTGAAATAAATATTTGGTGGTTTCTTATTCAAACGTATACCAAACCCTTCCAATTCATGTTCCAATAATTGTTTATGGCCCAGAGGTTTGAGACAATCGAGCACCATGAAAATAAGGTTACAGGTACGTGCTACAGCAATAACTTGACGACCACGACCTTTACCATCTTTTGCACCTTCAATGATACCAGGCAAATCCAATAATTGAATTTTAGCTCCCTTATATTTAATACAACCCGGCACAGTAGTGAGGGTGGTGAACTCATATGCCGCCACTTCAGAGTATACACCGGCTAAATTGGAAAGTAAAGTTGATTTGCCAACAGAAGGAAAACCCACGAAACCCACACGGGCATCACCAGTTTTAGCAACTTCAAAACCTATTCATACAAATAATATGAAAATAAATATATTTAATGCACAAACAAAAAGATTATTCTGAAATCTACTTACCCTGTTCACCCGCGCCCCCACCCCCACCCTTAGGAGATATCAATTCTCTTCTTAGTTTGGCCAATTTAGCTTTTAGCAAACCCAAGTGAGCCGAAGTGGCTTTATTTTTTTGGGTACGAGCCATCTATTGGCAGCAACCATTATAATTAACCGGTGGGATAAAATCAGCGAAGGCACATACACAAAACAAAAATTAAAGGTTAGATCTTTGCCATATTTTTACTATAAATTTTCTACAAACCTCGCCTTCAATGGCAGCAATTTTTTCTAATATAGTACTCATTTTAAATTCTTAAGCTTGTTTTTATATAATTTTATCAAATTTGAAGGCTTTATTTCTTAGTTATTAAGAAAAATTCTCGGTGGCTAAATAAAAAATAACTCGCGTGGACAAAAATTCATTCCACCACACAACACAAAAAAATAATGACAACAGAAATGTCAAAAGAGGAATAAAAGAAAGAAAAACTAAAGCTGCCATATTTTTTCCGTAGCAAAACACTTGTTAAGTTTAAAGATGCCGTATCTAAAAAGTTTTGTATTAAAACATTAGAAATGGTTAAACAAATTAATCATTATTAATATTTCTAAAAAAAGAAAAAAATTAGAAAAAAATAATCTTAGGAGGTATCAGTTACCTTCAAATAATATTTAATAAATTAATAAAACATAAAAAAATATGTTAGCACAAACAAAATAATTTATTACATATGGGTAACATAACTGAACAAAAAACCGTTATAACTTAATAATATTAAAAAATCATGTTTCGTTCAGGTATTTTCTTATAATTTTAAAGAAATTTTGAAAATTAATAAAAAACAATATTTATTATAGCCAAACAAACCAAACCTCTAGCTCAAGTTTTACGTGAGAAAAACTCCAGAAATAGATTCGTTAGCGAATTAGCCAAAAATGAGGAACAACTTTTCAATAGCAGTTTGGATTCTGCCCAAACGGCTCTATTGGAAAAGAAACCCAATCTTAAGCAAACAAAATTGTATATACGTCGTTCCTTGAAACGGCCAAACGATCAATTAAATGAATCATTTACCTCTTGTGAACAAATGGAAACAAAAACCGAATTATTTATAATGCCTTCGCCGAAAATGAAAGTGTTGGAAAGTAAGGTTAAGTTTAATAATACAATTTGTGGTAGTACAAATATTTTGGAAAGGCCTTCATGTAGCACTGACGAAAAAATAAATATACAACAAGGCAATTCTATGCAGATTCCTAAAAAAAATGATATAATGGCTAAAGCTGGCCGTAATATGCTGATGTTGGTAGGAAAAGTAGATTACGTTTTGAAAATTATAAAAATGTATCCGAAAATTAATGCATTATGGGATGTTTATGGTAATTTTTATTTTTTTTTTTTTTGAAAATGTCTTTAAGGGCACTGGTACACGTTCAATATATATTGTGATATTTGGATCGCGATCCATATTGATGGATCACATCAAATTAGGCTATTATGCGATATGGATCGCGATCCATCAAACTTGCATGCTACACGTTCAATAAATATCGTGATACTAGAAATATCACGATATTTATTGAACGTGTAGCAGTGCCCTAAAATTTCAAATAATTCCATTATTAACCAAAACAAGTATTAGTAAATTAACAACTTGTAGCTATGGTTTTTTAATTATTTTTCTATAAAACATTACGGATTCTAAATAGTACTAATATATATACATATATATTTTTTTTAGGAAAATTACTAAAAATTTTAAAAGGAAAAATTCGTTATGAATATATTTTACTAATGCGAAATTGCGAAGGAGACGGTCCCATAATACAATGCGTTTATTATGATTTTAATAATTCTTTGGATTCTTACGACAATGGTATTTTCTCAAGTTATATAATCTTATATTTGGTTTTACTTTAAACTTTAATTTTTTAGATTTGATTTGTTGCCTTCATCGCGATTATTAATTTTAAGTTTTGTCTTTTTTGTTTTCGTTTAAATTTTTCCCGATTTTTGTGATATTGTGTAGCTTTTTTTAAAGCATGTATAAATACTATTTGCTAGCCTTTTTCCAACTTAGATCTTTACAAACAATATGTATTTTTTTCATGCACATAGGGGCAAAAGTATATTAACTCGTGCTATAAATCAATGATTTCTGGTATTAAAAAACATTAATTAGAATAAATTTTAGTACAACAATTTTTCTGCAATATCTATATCTAATACGGTTTTAGACGTAGTTATTTAATTTTCCAGAGTGGGCTTTATATGGGGCCTATGATAAATTATGGACCGATCATTACGAAATTATTTAGTGTGATTTCTAGCCCTATAAAACTATGACGTATTACATTTTATTACAATTGTATTATTAATTACGGGTTTAGGCGTACTAAATTGTATTCCGAGAGTTTATATGGGGCATATGGTAAATTATGGACCGATCTTCACTAAATGTACCAGTCTGATTTTAAGTCCTATAAAACTGTGACGTGCCAAATGTTGTTTTGATGGGAATAGGGTTTATATGGAGCCTATGGTAAATTATGGACCGATCTTCACGTAATTAAACACTATCATATAAAACAAATTTGTGCAAAATCTTATATAATTCCGTGCATTATTCGACCATTTATGTTAGTGTTTGTAACAAAATTAGCAATTTTTAGGGTGGTGGTTCCACATTTTGATTCATAGCTCTGATCGTACTAAACCGATTTTGCTGTATTTCAATCCCAAACTGCTTAGGGTAACTACTAGCAATTTGACACCAAGTTTGTTCTTTTCTTTTGAGTCTTTCGAAAGTGAGCGTGTTTTCCACAGACGGACAGACCGACAGGCGGACACACAGACCGACATGGCTAAATAAGCTTAGAATTACTCAAAGAGCCAATATATATATACTTTATGGGATCTTAGATGTATAATAAAAAAGTTTCACACGGAATGACAAGCCCTGTATACCCTCATTCAACACTGGTGGGTGGAGGGTATAAAAAGTTAGAATATTGAATATTGGTGAGATTATCAATTTTATATTTATTATTTTATATAAAAGCAACCAGAATTTCTTTTTTTATATTTTTAATATTTTATATATCTTTAGCGTATTTTTCGTATTATATGCGCAAATAATTAAATAAATATAGCATAAACATGTTTAAAATAAAAAATTGGTCGCTAATAGGTTTAATAGGTAATAAATAGGCTTTTTAATTTAGATGTTAAAGATTTAATTTTTTTTAATAGATTTGAACTAGGGATGTAACGATACGCGTTTTTGCCGATACGATACCGATACTCAAAAAGAAATATCGGCTACACCGATAAGAATATTTAATTTAAATTCAAGGCAAAATTAACAAAAACAAAGTATAGTAATTTTAAATATTAACCCCCATATTCATAAAAAATATTTTTGATTAACAAAAGGTTTGTTAAAAAATTTTCATAGAAAATTCTTATCAAAAACCTGCTTTAAGCCTGAAATATTTTTTATGAAAGATTTTGAAAACAACGAATTGAATTTGAATTCATAGTAAAATTTACAAAAATTAATTTATTTTAAACGAAAAACGAGTATTACAGTTAATTAATAATTAAAATTTAAATTTAAAAAACAAAGTACTTTCAACTTTTGCAGAGATGCAGTGGAAAACAGTATCTAGCTTTACCATTATAGTGCAAAGCAAACGGCTAAAGCTGGAGGTACACACTAATGCGTTTATGCATCAATCAAAAAAATAGTAGTGTAAAATTGTATTGACAAATTACACAGCAAACGCTTAGAATTTACGTATCGAAAGCATGAAGAAGGATTACTTTCTACTTTAGCGTGCGTATTGAAAAAAGTTTAAGAAGTAACATACGCGTAGTTCTTAGTTGTTATGCAAAAAAAAAGCATTGAAAATTAAATTGTTTGTTAAAAAAAAAACTTTAAAGATGTTTATTATTCGCAATATTTTTAATATTGGCATATGTGAACATGATACGGTATCTCAACTCCTTATTGAATTTTGAGGTTGTGATTGGGTAAATAGCTTGTTATTTAATCTCTGGTGATTTCTTTTTGAAATTAGTCATTATTTTTTAATGTTGTAAGATTTGTGTGGTTGGGGAGCCACTTATGTATAGTATTTAAAATTACCTATGTAAAAACTTACTAATGTAAGAGCTTTAATCAGAGAATTTCATTATTTTTATTATTATCATTAATATGTTTTGTATTTAACATGGATATTAATCTTACAATACATGTATAATTGGCCTATAGTCTTTGTATTGATTAAAATAAATTTAAAAAAAGTAGCGTCGTATCGCCGATATTTTTTGATTGTAGAGTTGAAAAAAATAAACAAAAAGGGAAAAATGGGAGGAAAAATTTTATCAGCACAACGATTTGCTGAATAACGATTGCAGAATATGGCAAATTTATTGTCTATCAAATTTTTTGTTGCAATTATAATCTCTCGTTCAATTATAATCTCTTTACAGACTCCAACGTACGTGTAGTTGGTCATATTACCGGTTGCAATCGCTTAAGAATTTTTAAAATACAACTTTTGGAAAAAACAATTAAACAATGCAATTTAATGCGCATTCAAAATATTAATTCATTTGTCCTACTACAAAATCAAAAATCTACAAGTGAATAAAAATTTTAATTGACATATGTAAATATATATTTTTATTTTAATTAGTAATTACATTAACTATCTACTATTTTTTTATTTTTATAAGTAGACTTCTAATATTAAAGCACTTAGATGAAATAATGTAAATGAGTTTTAGTCGTTAAGAAAAGAAAACCCAATTATGAATAAAAGTTCGCTGGAAATTTGTTCCCTTTTACATTTTCTTCAATTGAATTTTAAGGGAAAAATCGGAAAAGGAAAACAATTCTCGCTGAATGTTTTCAATGATTGGGTTAATCCTTATTAGTTATAAAAAAGAAACTACATATAATACTTTGTACTTAAGTGTTAAAACGAAGAGATTTATGATGAATTTTACTTATGTTATTTGTGCCTTATTTCCATTTTTACTTTTGTATTGAAATAAGTAAAAAGGGAAATACTAACAACAGAAAGTATATGCTTTTAAATAATAAAAAGTTCTTTAGAAATTAAATAGCGTGGCCTTCTTTTATCCAAATAGATATTTAGATCTCCAAATACATGAAAATTGCCATAATGATTCCAACAGCTATAGCAGTTAAATAGCCTAAATGTATGCTGCTTCTTTGTTGATAATAACTTAAGGAGACAGAAAATTAAAAAAAAGTGTAAGAATATTTAAAATGTTTTATTTACATAAATAAACTTACTGCAATTTCTTACGCGGTGAAAATGGTGATGGTGGAATTACTCCGGGTATATTACTATCTAAATATACTAACATATAACCAAATGTGGCAACAGCTAAACCGCAAAAAAATGGTTGAATAATACTGCTAACATTGTTTTGATTGGCCCAAGTAATGGCATCATTGTAGCGACTTTCAGCGAATTTCTTCAAATCAATTAAATTTTCTGAGTTTGCATAGGGCACTGAAATTAAAATTGTTTTCCACTATTATTAAAATTATGTTAAAGAATATTTTTATTTTTATCTAAAAGCAGCCAGTATAGTAATGAAGCAAGTATATTACCTTATTATAATAGAAAATAAACGGCAACTTTCTTATGGAGAAATAAAATAAATTGTTACACTGTCCAGAAAAGCTCTAAACAAATGTGTAAATTTTTTGACATTATGTTGAAATGGGATTTTACGGTCATTGTGGTGTTATGAATTTATTTCTTAAAGTACCGATATCGTTCGATAAATACATATGTAGCTGCGTTATTAGCAATAAAATTTTAGTAAATTCGCTTAAAGGCTACTGCTGATACCTAAAGATGTTAAGTAAGTACGTATCTGCCTTGCTAAGCTTCCTAGCTATAAGGCTGCAAATAAAAGATTGTTTGTTGTCAAACTTAAGGGACAATTTAAAATTTATGGTTTAAATGAAAAAGTATTGAGCATGTTGGTGTGTTTAAAATTTTGTGGATGTCAAACTGCTTGTGTCGTTTATTTTGCCTTTTCAATAAAATATATCCGCAGTAGATATATTTTTTGCCACCGCGTGTATGTCTTGTATACATTCTTCTATATTTGTTTAAAGAAAACCTTGAAATTAAATATGTACATACATATTAGTATTTAATTGTTACGCCAATTTTTAAATTAAAACTAAACCAATTAATTAATATTGAAAATTTAAAATAAATAGCGTTATAGTAATAGCATTATTACAGTTATCTTTAAAAAATAAGATTTTGACTTTTTCATGTCAAACGATTGATATTTTTGTGTTCTATTACTGCAACAACTTATTAGTTCAATACTTTGTCTCAATTCTGTAAATATTAATAAATTATTGAAATAATAAGTTGTTGCAGTAATAGAACACGAAAAACCGTATTTTTTTAAGATACGAGGTTGAGAAAGTAAGGCATCGATATGTATGTAGTAACAAAACACAACTTTTATACCTAAGCAATAAAGTAACAAAAGCGAATAAGGTGGTTCCAAAATTATACTTCGGTTCCAAATTAAAGGGAATGTCTATTTGCTTGGCAGAGTTAAAAAAAGCAGGATTGTGTGTGTGAGCCTTTAACAATGGAGTGAGATCATCATAGTACTGCCAACATTCTAATGCGTTTTTATTTTCTATTTTTAACAACACTTTGTACAAATACACCCATTAGAATAAATATGTATGTACCTATGCATGTACATATATATGTATATATGTACATAGATATGTATGAATATACAAAATATATGTAGTAGGTACTTTTAAGATTGAAATTTTTAATTTGAATTCAAAAAGCTACCTTTCCTTGGAATTGACCCTGAATATTAAAATTTTTTTAAATTCTTTGTTTTCTTATTCCATTTAAATAAATTAGACTCTCTAAAAATTACAATTAAATTAATTATAAAAAGAAACATACTTACTTGTAACAATAACCATTTTGTAGAATACAATTATACTGACAAATAACACCAAAATTGCAATTAAACGTTTGTCCAGCAATACGCCCAAATTGCTTAGTTTGTTGGCCTTAAAATGTTCTGCAGTATCAAAAAAATTTCTACCGTTTAATTTGCGACCGTTGTATTGTTGGTGATGCATATGATTAGGTTGTCGGCTACAACTGTTAATACATGTTGTGTAAGGTGAAGAGCAAGCAGTTATATGTAGATTAAATGATGAAAAGTTAGAGGAGGAACTAACAATACAATTTGGATTGTCGCTAGAAGAAGCGTTAGCTTCAGAGCAGGTGTTGTTGTGGGCCGCTGCTCTTGTCGACGAGTACAATGGTATCGATTCTTTTGGCATATTTGTTATTGTTTTATTATAAACACTTCTTTATTATACAAAAGTTTGACTTAATATATGTTTTGTTTACACAGCCAAAATAATATAGAAAAGTTTACAACAAAAAACATTTAGAGATTGAAAAAATTACAATTGGATATTTTCGGTATGACGTAGTACAGGTTGAAAAACAACAAAATAAAATGTAAACATTTTTAGTGACGTAATAATTTACAGTGTTGCAGAAACACGTAGTAACGCGGTAATTGAAGGGAAGCCAGATTGTTTGAGATTTTATTACCATTCAGCACAGCTGCAAGGGTTATATATAGTCTGTCTGGTCGTTTATATATCTACAATATTGATAATAGGCCGTATAAAGCACACAGTGTTGTGCAAAATACAAACAAGTTCGATTCGTGTATTTAATATAAAAAAATACTTTTATGTCATGAATTTAAAACATAAAGAACTTTTTTATATTTTAGATCAATGTAAAATACAGGTACATACACATATAATAATAAGTATTATAACAACCCCAACCCAAAACATGAACACTAAATTTATCTAATTGTAAGGTGTTTTTCAGCCCGATAAAGTTTATGAATAGATTCACGCTTGAACAACGCTGCCACGTTATCCAAATACTTTTTAATCAATCATTAATGGGTCACGGCTCATGTTCAGCTTCTTTGAAATTAAAGAAAATTGGACGTCCAAAATGCACTTATTCATGAATTCCCCTTATAAAATATTTTTAAATACATTTTTTTTGTGATGTTTTACAATTTCAAGTTTTTATGGGCTAAAAACAATCTTTAGCACTAGACAAACAGCCTCTACGTAGAGAATAAATGAAACAGGCTAAAGAAAATAATAATTCTGCGGGTCCTTATGACCACAATCTGGTATTGAATTGTATTAACACGTTGTTTTATAATATTCCTCTGAGGCACGAATTCTAAGACGTTGAATTCTTTGCCTCTCATCTATCGTAATGCTTTATGATAACCAGCGCGATTCTTTTTTCAAGTGACAGTTCAGAAAAATGTCGATTTTTTAAAACTCTTATAATTGTCTTATAGAAGAATTAAGTGCCACAAATTGTTACCCCAAAGCCGACCTAATCTGGTTTTTACTGACACTAAGGTAGAAAAAAAAAGTTTTTCATAAAAACAATTGTTGCCCTAAATATTATCCAAAGACGCATTAAATTTTTTAATACTGCTATGAATTCCTCTAAATAATCCGGTTTTATAGCTTAGAAAGTGGTGTTCTTACTGAACTTAGCAAATAATTAATTTAATTTGCACTAAAGTTTCAAAAGATGAAGTTACATTATCATAAAGAGAGTGTAATGTTGTGGAAATTGGATATTAAAACTTGTGCTCAAGACAGTCTATTAAAATTTTTGGGTCTTCTGAACATATTCCATAAAAAAGTACACTTAGCAAATACTTAAATCGTAAATCTTTCTAATGCAAGAATTTTTTGTAAAATTATTTAAGTCCCTAGTGGCTAAAAAACTTAATCTGTGAGACAACTTATTTGTTATTTATTAATAGACCAAAAGTATTTGAAATATGTACATAATACTTGAGTGACAGGTATTTAAAATTCAAAATACATTTTGGAAATACATTATTAAACATACAAAATACGTATTCTACTGTTCTACTAAAATTATATTGATTTATATTGCACAAGAAGATATATTGTCTAAGGTGCTAAAAACATTTTACAATACGCATATGTGCGTTGGTTTTGCTTACTCTGCGTTTCCACGTAGCAATTTTTATTGCTCAGCACAAACTGGCACAAACAAAACGTCGGCAGAGGAACAGCTTAATAATTGCCGTAAATTTGCAATTTTCACCATGAGAATGCAAAAAAGATTTCTGTAAGTTAGAGAACGGCTATAGCTAAAGTTTCCAAAGTTGTAAATTATCGTATATTTGAAGAACGGTTAATCTAAAATTGTCTTAATTTGATACAATTATAATCGCTATCAATATACAGACAGCAACTGTAATTAATGTGTGGGATTGGAAAAGTGGGCGTGGGACAAACTAGATTTCTGTATATCTAGAGAACGGCCACAGCAAAAATTTACAAATTTGAAACAAATAGCTTGGATATAAATAAACAATATCTGTACAAGGCCTATTGTATTATTGTAGTTATAGGCGGGATAACTTTAATTCAAATACCATATAGATTTTTGTGCATGGTAACAGTAAAAGTATTCAAAATCGTTACAAATAACTTCATAAGTAATGCACGAGATCTGTATTACAAAAATTACAAATTTTATTTTAATAAGGGTAGCGAAGCACACTGAGTTAAGATAGTGGAATATTAAAAATATAATTAAATACAAAAATAAAAAAAAAAAAAACTTCATTAATGGCCATTATAGATGAAAATTCTGAGCTCATGTTGACTCTATAAAAATAGTTGCTAAATGAAGTTTAATGATTTATTTAACTCAATTCGGCGAAAGAAAAAATCGTCAAATAACGATAAATCATCGAGTCTGGCAGCCTTAATAACCAGATGTCTGCCTGACCCACATCATGGCAGCCAACTTCACTTTTATTTGCTTTTTTTGTGTTAAACCAGCTGCACAGCAGCTGTGCAATTGTTATAACTACAAAATTACAATTGAATAATACTAATAACAAATACCGCAAACTAGTTCTGTTACACAGACTCTTAATATTCCAAACTCTTTGTTATGTTTTTATTAAAATATACTAGTGTATAAAGTATATGTCAAGTGAACAAAAAAGGTGAGGTATAAATTAGTTATCGTAATTTTCCCAAAAAAATTTTTTGGATTTAGTTTCCATCACAAAATTTGGCAAAAGTGCACTTTACGGGGCGTACGGAAAAAAAAAATTGGAACCCCACTGGAATAAAAAAAGAAAAAAAACCAAAATTAAAATTTAAGGGGGCTGAGGCCCCTGGGACCCCATGGATCAAAAAATGCGGCCCGCCCACTTAGTGGTATGTGTGGGTACTCAAATTAAAGGTAATTGTGTAAAAAATACGAAATTAATAAAATTTAGGTAGAGCGGGACTTCTGGGTCCCTCTGGGGGTAAAAAAATTGCCCCTCCCACCCTTATAACTATGTATGGGTACTCGAATGAAAGGTATTTTGCTTACGATTGTAAATATTTTGTTTTTATTTTGCGTAGACAAACAATTTGTTATAAAAATCGCGGGATTTTTTTTTATTTTTATTGTAACTAAAGCTTTTTTGTATAGCCGGCCTTCGGCCGGGCGCAAGGATTTTCTCCTCTATGGTATAACAAAGACGAGCTTCGCTAACAAAAGCTTCTCTGCATACCTATAAAAGATACATAAATTAACCTAGAGAGGAAAATATTGAACGAATACAAAAACAAAATACATATTTGCAATCGTGAGCAAATTACCTTTAATTTGAGTACCCACACAGATATACATAAGTGTTATGGGGGGGGGGGCACTTTTTTTGCCCTAGAAGTGCCGCCCACCCAAAATTTTATTATTTTCGTTTTTGTTGTACAATTACCTTTAATTTGACACATTTAATAACACATACCATTCAGTGGGGGGGGCGGTTTTTTGGACCCAGGGGTCCCCACGGTCCTCAGCCCCCTTAAATATTAATTTTGGTATTTTTTTTTTAATTCTGGATCGGGTGGCATATTTTTTATATTTTTTTTTCGTACGCCCAGTAAAGTGCACTTCAGCCCAAAATTTTTTTATTCATAACACATAATTTGCTTTATCAGTTATTTTAATCTGATAACAAGTAACTCACTCAGTCATTTTCATTTAATGGCATTAGCTTAGTCCGTATACATACATCATACCATTGGCTGTTTAATCAATCTTTCACACAAAATTTTTTAATTCTCATTTCAGTTGTTTTCGTTTCGTCAAAGTGTTTAGTAATTGGTTTTTTTCATTTTGTTAATATCAATTTTCTAACCCAACATTCCACTAACAACAACAGCAATATTAGAAACCCCCCAAATTAGAACAATAAAATTTATCGTCAAAATCATGAAACCTTTTCACACTGGTGCTCACGATTGTAGCAAACTAATTACCGAAAATATAAATCGCCTGTTTGCAAATCGTGAACCCTGGCAAGTGGCCACAATAACAGCTTCAGCTGTTCTAACTTCCATTTGGTTATGGAGTTTTATGAATCAAGATGAAAGTAAGTATGTATGACAAATAGAACAGACTCACCTTAAAGCAGAAGTTATGTAAATTTTTATTGAGGAATATTAAAAAGAAAATTATATTTGAATATTATTTTCCAACTAGAATTTATCTTTAGTGCATTTAAGAGAATATATTTTCTTTTCTTTTTAATTTACGGAATCAAAGCAAATGAGTTAAGGCCCAACTATAATATGATTATGTTAGCTTTAGCAAGTGTGCGAATACAAGTCAATCATATGAGTTAAACCATATTGAACTACATATAGGAATCTGTCATTTTGAATCACGAAATTAAATGGTCTTTGATTTGTTTTTTTAATGCATTTCAAAGACTTTTATTAATTTTTGACAAAATATTGAGCAAGCTTATGCATATTATAGCTAAGCAATTAAATCAGCCGATAAAAATTCGTTCGTACAACCACATTTAAAACAAAAATAATATTTTTTACAATTTGTTTTTGTTTGAAATGTAGTTGTTCGAAAGAAAGAATTCTTTCGCACATCAGAAATAGGCTAAAAATTAAATAAAAATCGTTTATGATATTTATCACAAAATTATAAAATATTTTCAACTTTTTTTCATCAGATAAAAAAATTTTAATACATACATATAATAAAAATGTGCTCTAAGAAAAAAAATTATATTAGGATAAATTATCGGAAGGTTCATCCTGCGTTTTGAATTAATTAGTACAAGAAGATTTTAGAAAAAGCAACATCAAAACTAAATTAAAATCGATATAGGCCTTTGGGAGCAACGATGCCCCAGACATACATATTCAGGAGGATACACCTAGAAAAAAGGAGATACATTAAAAGCTATTCTTACTCTCGATCGCCACCTTTCAAACAAACAAAATGAAGTCAAAATCGGTTCAACCTAAAATATTTTTTATAAATATTTTTGGTTTTTGGTCTGCAAACATGTTCGCTTTTATTATATCGAAACAACAATAAAAAACTCAAATTTGTTTTTGTTTTTAATATAAATTTCTAAACGATTTTTATTAGTTTGAAAAACGGGCAGTACATTTTTTGTTTTGAATTCAAACTTTGCAGGATAAAGTAAAATAATTTCTTATCAGTTATGTATATTTATATTTGAACGTTACTAAAATAAAACTAAAATTACTCTTTATTAGTTCAATATTGTAAACAGTGTTCGATTTTTTAAAAACTTTAAAAACTTCTTGAGTTAATCTTTCTAATGAACATTTGCGGCCTTATTTATAAAAAAAAACCAGGTTAATAAAGGGTATATGAAAATAATTTTTTATGAACAATGTTTAATAAACCTTTTATAAATTTCTTTTTTTTTTAAATAAGGCCGTTAATATATCGTCAGCTCATTATTGGTTTTGCACATATGACCAAAAGTCGTAGTGGATAAAAACGACAATGAAAGTTTACATGAAGTTGTCTGAAAATATACCCGATAGATTTTATTTTGTATTTTTACCACTTCTACTGGCATATGTTTTGAAGAAAAATTAAAATTTATGGAAACGTTCATTAACGAACTTAGAAGTTAATAATATTTTATTTACTCCACTTTTCTAAATTCATTTCTAAAAAGTAGCTTTTTGTGCTGCATACGGATACTTGCTGCTGTGTATTGAGTTGTTGGCATTTTATTTTGCTTTTGCTTTAATTACTTGTTTTTCTTACGGCGATTTAGCAAAGCAAGTGCGAAATTTATTTTGTACGTTTTTGTATGACGAATTTGCAGCATTCGCCGAAAAGTGGCGTATAGAGCAAAATAATATTTAATAAACCTGAAAATAGTTATATGGAGCCAAATTAACGCTTAATATCTCAGAAACCATAAAATTTCGTGAAATATGTTTTGGATTCACAATATATATACCCCATACCCATAGTATCCCAGCAAAAACTTTGCGCAAATCTCTTGCGCAACTCTGGGTTTGTAGATGTCAGCGGTAAGGTCAGGATAAGGGGAAAGAATTGTTTACAGGCTTTGTTGTCCTCCTCAAGTGACTTGCGCAACTTACTTGCCGAGTCTGAAAGGGGTCATATAAATAGAACTTGGAATATCTATATTTTACCATAAATAGTCGTTAAAAACTCAGTTTTGTCATTTTAAAAACCAGGGAGGAAGTTATAGCATTCGATATCGAACGAAATTACAATAGAATTTCGATCGATTTCGAATGCCGTAATTTGGCCCCAGGTTTCAAAATCATTAATCGAAAATTTTGAGATTTTTTCAATCTATTGAAAGGCTGTTTGATACCAAGTTTTTATTTGAAAATTAAAAATTGTGTAATATTAATTATGAGTTATGCAAAAGTTTTTTATTTGTATAAAATAAATTTATAAAGTTATGAAAAAATAACAAGGAAAATAAAATTTGGATCTTTTAAGGTGGTTTAAAATACTTCGCCTTGAAATAAATTTCTAAACGCAAGGTACAAAATTACCTGCGTACAAGAATATTTAGGTAAGGTTTAGAATAAGGAGTATAGAAATAAATGTTTTTTTACTCGGAGACCAGTATTGTTCATTGTGTATCCATTTCTCATGACTGGAATGGTTAGGGAAATATGCAAAGCTTCAAGTTAGAAGAAAATATTTTATCTATTGCATTAGCCCTTTTCCCTTTAACATATTGTCGATCATTTAGCAATTTACTACCCATGATAAAAACCGATGAGGTTTTATAGTTTACACCTAGAAATACATATTTGCCACACCCTTTGTCTGCTCTAGCAAGCAAAAACTTAATGATTAGAATATCTAAATTTGTTGTTTAGCTGAAACCAAATATTTACAAGTTTTTAATAAGATTACATTATCTCTTCATTGCACTTTAGTTAAATAAAAGTCATAAATCATGTTAATACAAATTCACATAATCTTTTGATAACAAATCGTTTTTTTTTCATTTGTTCGAAAACCAATAGTTCCAATAGTTCATGTTTTGAGATTAGAATGTTTTGTGCACCCAACGATTAAAAAAATAATTTAACTTTTTGAAACAATATACGAAATTGAATTTGTTTAAATTTTTTTGAAATTTAAACAAAATTTCTTTAATAACTAACTATTTTTTTTATATTTCGTTTCAGCCATTTGGGTTCGTGGTAAACGTCAATTCTTCTGCTATTTAAAAAAATTACCTGCCGTTCGTCGCCAAATCGAATCCGAATTAGCTGAGGTATCAGCTAATTTTCAAAATGATTTGGCCAAAAGCTGTAAAGAACTCAACTATACCCTGAAGTTGCCCCAAGAGGGTCTTAGCAAAGAGGAAATTTTAAAATTAGTCGATCAACACTTAAAAATAGGACATTATGATTGGCGTGAAGGTCGTGTATCAGGTGCTGTTTATGGTTTCAACGAGGATCTTGTGGATTTGGTGACACAAGTTTATGGCAAGGCATCCTATACAAATCCTCTGCACGCAGATATCTTTCCGGGTATATGTAAAATGGAAGCTGAAGTAGTGCGTATGGCTTGCACCCTTTTTAATGGCGGCAGTGAAACGTGTGGTACAGTAAGTTTTATAATCAAATTTTTGAAGTACTAATTAAAAAAACTGCTTTTTCAATTTTTGTTTAGATGACGACGGGAGGCACTGAATCTATTGTTATGGCCTGTAAAGCTTATCGTGATTATGCCCGCGAGCATAAGGCTATTTACCAACCCAATATGGTGGTACCCAAAACCATACATGCTGCTTTCGATAAGGCCGGCCAGTATTTCAATATACATGTGCGTTATGTTGACGTAGATCCAGAAACGTATGAAGTTGATATGAAAGCTTTTAAAAAAGCCATTAACTCTAATACCATTTTGGTAAGTTTTTTGATTTAAACAAATAAATTTTACTGCCAGGCCCACAATGTCGACAAGAACATTTCATTCGCATTTTTATATTGAAACCAATAATAAAAAATTTAAATTTGTTTTTGTTTTCAATATAAATATAAGAAAGAAATGTTCTTGTCGACATTGTGGGCCAGGCAGTTAATTAAACGTTAAGGCTGGGTTTTTGAGATCTCAGTTAAACTAGGTTTAGTTAATCTGAAAACAGATTTCTGCCACCATTGCCAAGTTTGTATACAAATTTTGACGGAACAACTTAGTTTTGCTTCAAATGTTGGTCTTTAATAATTCAAAAAACAAAACATTTTTCGCCGGAAAACCCCGAGCTTGAGAGAACGTTAAACTAAGTATAAACTTAATCTACATTTCGAAATCCCGGCCTTAAGATATCACAGAATTCTAAATATCTTTTTCAAACCACAACAGAAACTTATCAGCATTTAATAAGAAATTGATTTAGGAAAAATAAAACAAATTATATCAAATTATTATCTAACCTTAAATAATGTTAAATAGATAAGTACGTTTAGTTAAAGTATTTTCTTTACAATTTGTATTTTCAGAACCAATAAACTGATTTCTTAATTTGCCTTTTAGCCTTAACTGGGGCTCCAATTTAAAATTAGAATAGAATTAAAAAATATAACTTCTTAACAACGTTGAATAGCAGTGCAAAAAAAAACGAGATTGTCAGGCCTGTTCTGAAAATCACTAAATTTCAAATCATGTGATTTTGTGGTGTTCTGAAAATCACACCGTTTCTGCGTTTCTTGGTATGCTTTCGGCAATTGAAAATCACACCGAAACTTACAAAAACAGAACATTACAATAGCACACGTATGATTTTAACAGGCACATGCGATTTGAAATCGCGTGATTTGAATAAAAGTAATATTCAGAACAGGCCTGTATGTATTTCTAATTGTTTGAACTGAACTTGACTTAAAAATATTCTCAAATTTAAATAAAATTTCATTTTTTTTTAATTTTAAAGTTAGCTGGTTCTGCTCCCAATTTCCCTTATGGTACTATGGATGATATTGAAGATATTGCTGCTTTAGGTGTTAAGTACAACATTCCAGTGCATGTAGATGCTTGTTTGGGTAGTTTTGTGGTAGCTTTAGCTAGAAATGCTGGCTATTATACAAAACCATTCGATTTTACACTGCCAGGTGTAACCAGTATTTCAGCCGATACTCATAAGGTCCGAGTTTAAGATTATTTTCTTGGTACACTAAACTGAAAGTATTCGTTTTTCTCTAGTACGGCTTTGCCCCAAAAGGCTCTTCTATTATTTTATATTCCAATCTTAAATTTCTTAACCACCAATTTACCGTTACCACTGACTGGCCCGGTGGTGTTTATGGATCCCCCACTGTTAATGGCTCTAGAGCTGGTGGTATTATTGCCGCTTGTTGGGCTACCATGATGAATTTTGGTTATAGTGGTTATTTGGAAGCTACCAAACGTATTTTAGATACTTCTCGCTATGTGGAACAAGGGTAAGTGTTTTAAAATCTAGAAAATATTTAAAAAGTTTTTTATTTTAACTATTATTTTTTTAACAAATAGAATCTGGGAATTTTAGTTCTCATGTTGAGTTTTCATTTTTATTATAAATTTTTATATTAATTCGAATGTGTATTCTAAGTCAAATTACAATTTTAAAAGCTTTTATACTTTAATAGTCTTATTCCTTGAATATTTTCCAGAAATATTTTCTATGCACTATCACAATTTTGTTTGTTTGTATATTTCTATTACGAAGCTTACTTTAGCTATCATTTGGCTAGCAATGAAGTAAATTGTACAGAACATTTATACAACTATTAGATACCAGCAGAATGTAATGCATTTTCTGGGTCGCTACGGCCTTCGTCAGCATTCTTTGCATCTTATAACTGGAAAGTGCTTATTGTAAATTTTATGTATTTAACTTAATTATTTTAACAAATAGAATCTGGGAATTTTAGTTCTCATGCTGAGTTTTCATTTATATTATTCATTTTTATATTTATTCGAATGTTTATTCTAAGTCAAATTACAATTTAAAAAGCTTTTATACTTTAATAGTCTTATTCCTTCAATATTTTCCAGGAATATACAAACAAACAAAATTGGGATAATGCATAGAAAATATTCCTGGAAAATATTGAGGGAATAAGACTATTAAAGTATACAAGCTTTTTAAATTAGAAAACACATTCGAATTAAGCCTCGTACACAATGCTAGTAACAATTTCGTTTTTGCTTCTATCTTAGTTCTTCCCAAAGTATTTCATATATTTTCCTTTCATTTTTCGAACAAAAATGTTAGTTAAGTTTTTTTTTTAAAAATTTGTATGAAATTATTGATTACGTTTATAAAAATTATATTTAGTTTTGAATGAAAATGTTAACAAAATGTTTTAGAAAATAATAATAAATACGTAATTTTGTTCTGGGAAAAATTTGCAAACGGTTTCTTAACTGAAAATGTGTGTGGTTACGAAAAAAATTGTTGCTCTTTTATGAACACCAGCGAAAATGTTGCTGCCTATTGTGAACGAAGCTTTAATATAATTTTTTTTCTTTTATAGTATACGCAAAATTGATGGAATTTTTGTATTTGGCAAACCTGCTACCTCAGTGGTAGCAATGGGTTCAAATATTTTTGATATATTCCGCTTATCAGACGCTTTATGTAAACTGGGTTGGAATTTGAATACATTACAATTTCCTTCGGGGTAAGTTAAAAAAATGTTTTCATTTTCATCTCATCTAATTTTATTATTTTTTCTAAAAAAGTATTAAGCTACTCGTATGTTCACACCTATTAAATACGTCAAATTTATTTGATTTGATATATTTTTTTATTGCAATAATTTCTTATTAATTGTTTTGTTGGGCTAAGCATTTTTTAAATCTATGCTTTTAAATGTTTTTTGTTTTATTTTAACAAAATTTTTTTTTTAAATTTCAGCGAAAAAGTGATTGAACGTGTAGTAAAATTTATATGAAAAGCACTAAATTTTTTGAATTGTATTGTGAAAACCGCATATTAATAAACTTTACATATGTATATATTTACTGTATGTTTATAGATTTCCAACAATTTCGCATAACTTACATTTAAGACAATTCTAGTTTTATTTCCATTAAGGTAAATTCCGGTTCATCTCTGGTGTAATTATATTTCAGTTCTAGTTCAGTCCTCTTCAGCTTTATTTTAGTTCTAGTTTTGTTCTAGTTCAGTTTAAATTCAGTTCTGTTCTAGTTTAGTTGTAGTTCAGTTCTAGATTAGTCCTAATTCAGTATTAGTTCAGTTCTAGTTCAGTTTAAGTTCAGTTAAGCTCTAGTATAGTTATAGTTCATTATATCTGAAATATAGTGTAGTTCAAGTTTAGTTCAGTTTGGTTCTAGTTGAGTTTAGTTTGAGCTGAATTAAGTTATAGTTCTGTTTTAGATGGGTTCTATTTCAGATTCTAGATCAGGTTCTTGTTCGGTTCTGCTTAAATCAAAACATGCTTGAAGTTTAACCATTTTGTTTAAAAACAAGAGTGCCATATTTTGAGTCCTTCACCATGATCCGATAAGAACATTAAGCTATATAAATACCGGTCTTTAGATAAAAAAAAATCTATTTTTTACCACGTCCACTTCTCCAATCCAGCCCACATTTAGTCGAATGTGTATGAATAACTAAGATGCTTGTACCTATTTAGAATTTTTGGCTCTTGACGTTCTCTAGGTATACAGAAATCTACAATGTCTTTGTATAGAAAGTGCCACGCCCACTTCTCCAATCCCGCACATTTTTTTTTAGAGAAGTTGCTTCTGATAATCAAGATGCCTAATTTGGACACTTTAGCTCTTTGGAGAAAGGCAACTCCAGTTATACAGAATAAAGACAACAACATGCGATTTATGAGCAAAATTAGAGGAAGTCGTAGTTTTTTGCTAATATCATTTATGAACCGATCTCGCTAAATTTTAATAGCAAATTTTAACGGAGAATGTGTAACATAAATTTATAACAACCTAGTCCCCATCATTTATGCAGTCTTTGGAAAACCCATTTCAACATACACAAGGACAAACGGACATCGTTAAACTAACTTCGGTACTCATAAGGCCTATAATATACACATAAACTTTATAGGGTCTAAGATAAATATTATAAAAATTACCAACGGAAAGACAAACTTACATACATATACCCATTCAACTTGTGGTGAAGGGTATAATAAATATAATGCACACATTTTTTGTAAAAAAAATTTTAAACATTTTATTTTGTAGGTAAATAGTTGTAAACCTTTTTGGAAACATTTGCAAGTATTTTGTTTACCCTTTGCACGTGCACTTGCAAAAATTTATTATCAAAAAAGGTTTTTTTGGGAATACATAATTTTTTTCTTTAAAAATCCAACTTTCTTGATAATAAATTTTTGCAAGTGCACGTGCATAAAAAACTGAACTGGCAAATTGTTTTTGTTTTGATTTCTTACAATAAAAGCAAAATGTTTTTGTTTTTAATTTGTTTTTTCTTTACCCACTTACAACTACAATTAATGTTGGGAGAATTCCAACGAATTGTAGTGGGGAATGTAAGAAAAGATAAACTCACTGTTTTATTGCTGGTATTTTGTTTAAGCTTTGATATCGTTGCAAACAAGACGTTTTGAGTGTAGGTAATTCTCATTCCCTCTGTAGTCTTGTTTGCTATTTAAGTATAGCTAACAATAGCTTTGGCCTTCCTAAAATTATTTAGGAGAACGTTTCCTGATGATCTGGCCTAAGCAACCAGTGAAATGCGCATAGGAACACCTTATCCTCCAACAATAAATTTCAGTATTTTTTATCAATTATAAAAAAGCGAATTAAGCACAATAAAAAATCTTTTCATAAAAAAAATTATGTATTCCCAAAAACAACTTTTTTGATAGGAAAACTATTTTGAGAAATTTTTTTTTTAAAAATTGTTTTATTGTTTTAATTTAATTTAAAAACGATTTTGGTGAACATTTTCTGAAAAAAAAAATAACTATTAAAAAAAATGTCTCAAATAAAAAAATCTTAAAACAAGAAAAAAATAAGAACCAGATCCATGGACTACTAAATGTGAACTTGTTGCAATAATAAAATCAAAATGCTTTCCATTTTATCTTCAAAAACATAAATTATCAACTCCTTAACCTTCATTGCATTCAAATACTTATTATAAATTGTATGATCCTTGAACTTTCGGAGCGCTTTTTTTTATTTTAGCATACACATCTGTATTACCGATATGCACACGAAGCCTGGTATTGCGGATCAATTTATAGCTGACGTACGTTCCTCTGTAGCGGAAATAATGAAGGATCCTGGTGTACCTGTATCGGGCAAAATGGCCTTGTATGGCAAGGCCCAGGCGATTCCTGATCGTGCAGTTGTCGGTGAAGTAACACGTTGTTTCCTTAATAGCATGTATTATACAAGACCAGCAGCTGATAATTAAATTAGAAATATTGTTAAAATACGTGTGTAAAAAGTGGAATTAAATTTTTGTTGTTTTTTTATACATTGAAATCATTTAAAGTTTTTTTTAAGGACTCTCATTACAAATCAATTAATTGTTTATAAACACATACAGATTATTAGTTAATTTTTCTTTTGGTTATTAAAAAATATTTTGGTTTTCTTTTATAATATCATCAAAGCATTTTTTTTTTACTTTTCTTACCCAATTGTTGTCTTAATTATGACTTCAAAACTATAACAAAAAAAAAAAACAAAAATATTTGTATGTAATAAAATATGTGAATGTGAGAAAAACTTGTATTTAGATATTTTACCTTTTTTAACAAAAGCTCACGCATTTTATAGCCGCATTCTGACTGACTGACTGGCTAACTGACTGTTTGAGTTTAATTGATTCATTTTCGAATTGTATGAATCAATGTACTAAATTTTTTCAGAATTGAAAGAAACTCCCACATTTGTTAGCTGTTGTTGCGTTGTGCTAATGCATATTTGATAGTCTCGTTAACGTATGTTCAGACCTAACAAATATTTGAAGAAAACAGTCCAAAAAAGCGTGACCAGTAAATTGATAGATAGATAGATATTTTCTTTATTGAAATATATAATATTAAGTAAAACAATATTTGTTTTAATATAAAACTTTGATATAAAAATTATAATTATATTTAAAATAAAGATATTTACGGCTTGGTTTTTTAACCGTCAGCCGGAAGTTTGCCTTAAAATTTCTTTTTTTTTTTTTTTTTTTTTTAAATTATATTCATCGACTTAAAATTTTCTATAAGTTAATGCATTTTTTACAAAAACATAAAGTGAACTCCAGTTTTCTTCTCTTCCCCCATTTGTTTGCCTTTAAATATTTTTAACTAATAACATTTTTTTTTTTTTTTTTTTTTTTTTAAATTGTATTCATTGACTAAAAATTTTCTATAAGTTAATGCATTTTTTACAAAAAGATAAAGTGAACTCCAGTTTTCTTCTCTTCCCCCATTTAGAAGATCATAAATTTCATAATCTGTAAGTCTTGAGTACACTAGGAATTTTCTTCGTATATTTGCAAGTATTGGGCACCTTCCTATAAAGTGCAAAATTGTTTCATCTTCATTCAGGTTACACAAAGAACAAAGAGTGGATTGATTGGTGGTATATTTATTTGAATTTAGCATTAAAAGATCTCCGCGAGTTTTCATTATTACAGTAAATTGATATTGATTAAACTTATTCTTTAGTTTTAGCAATTTCTATTGACTCACTTAACTCTATAATGTAATTATACACCTGTTTAATGATGTTTGATTTAGCTAAAAGTTTTGCAAAAGCAAACAATATTTTAATGAAACTAGTGGTTACGTGTAGGACGTCAAATATTTAATAGGTGTGAACATAGCTTTAGGCTGTTATTGTGACGGTAACAAGTCTGCTGAAGTCATTAAAATTTGTTTTGGATATTTGACTTATACGAAAACATTGAATTGATGTTACCATAAATGTATAACCTGCTTTACACAATGTAGTCAATTATCAATGAAAATCGAAATTTGTTGTGATGTGAATTTTAAATCATTTGTAGTTGAGAGAGATAATTAAAGCTTAGCTAAGAAAATTGGTAAAATTTTAAATAAAATTTAGCTTTTTCTTCGTTTTTTAAGGTTTTGATAATCAGTTCATACAGCTGTCATCCTATATGTACTAAAAATATACATATGTACATACATACATACTTTGATTAAAGCCTCCAGGCTAAATTGTTTTACGATATTAAACCGAACCTAACACGGTGAACAGACGTATTCGTGACACATTTATGAAGCGAGACGCTTGATGCAGTCCGGCGCCCGCTTCAGCTGCCCCTTACATTGTGAAAATACGATGGTTTGTTGGTTCGGTTAAGGGTACCTTTTAATTTCCATACTACCTTTTATAAGCATTTCCCTGTACACCGCCTGGGACCCGGCTAATAGGAACTCCCAAAAACAATAATTTATTAGTTTAAAAATTGACTTTTAAATAGAACACAAAATATGTTTTACCAGTTTCAGTATACAAACAAGACGGCGATGTTCTTTTACCGAATTTTTTTTAATATATAAAAAACTAATATATGTGTCAAACAATATTGAACTTAAGCAAAGTGCGAAACTGATCGCACATTCCGTATGGAATCAAATATTTTTAGCGGCTTTTTGTTATTTTATTATGGTTGGGCCTTTAAGTTTTTCTTTTGAAATGTGTTTTTTTGACGTCTAATGACACAGTCAAGTGGCCGTCGCCAGAATTTCTAACCATGCGGGCCCGATATACGGCAGAACTTACTTGCCAAAAATTCCGGCGATAAGCTCCCGCATTCCTGACGGATATTCCTTTTGAGTAATCAAAGAGTCTGAGGCTTGAGCAATCGAAAATATTATCAGCCAATCCCACGATGTCACACGTTACGTTCGCATAGAAAATTACATTTAAAACAAAAACCAATTTTAAAATTTTGTTGCTGTTTTAAATGTAATTTTCTATGCGAACGTTAACGTGTGACATCGTGGGATTGGCTATATGTATATTTATTAGAGTATTCATTTAATCGGGCTTTTCTTTAATCGGTTAAGCGCTAGATTAATTAATCGATGTGTTGGTTTAATCGGTTAATTTCGTTATTGATCGGTTAACCGATTAACAGTTTTTTTTTTTATAAATTAAGTAATTTCAATATATAAAAATATAAAAATGCATAAATTATTTGTTATTTGGAGTTTATTAGTAAAAACAACCAAAACATAACAATTCTTGAACTACACGAGCAAACAAAAGAATAATTAATAAATATGTAATACATATTTTTTAATTAATACATATTACGTATTAAAAAATAAATTAATTAACTTAATTAATACATATCATGTATTAATTAAACAATAAACTATAAGACCATTTTATTAGTTATATCAATAGTTTAAGAAAATCTTATAAAATAATCTTTTACACAAATAATTTGGTTATTTAAGCGTTTATTTTCTTTAGTTTTGTTAAAACTTGGCTTTGAAAAATTATTTTATTTATCGTATATGTTGAAGAAATCGAAAGCAACCCATAATACACAATATCTAATTTCACAGTCCTCTTCCTGGATTTTTCTAAACATATAAAATCTTCCATTATGTAAATAGAGTCCTGTTTTAATGTTTGAAAATTTCTAACACTTCTAGTTGTTTCGGTTAATTCTGTTAAAAGATTGTTATGAGAAGAAACAAATAACTAAACGGATACATATAAAAAGTACGTGAAACAGAAAGCTGTTGACAGGAAACACTTATTTAAAATGAAGATCAATGCACACCTTCTATGTTTGTATGAAAAATATTTTCTAAACACATAGCTTTTGCATATGAGACGAAACAATTAATTAAAAACACAAAAAGATATGTAATAATACTACAAAAAGTTAAAAATTTTGTTACATCGGTTAATCGACTGAAATTAATCGGTTTAATCGTTAATCGAAAATAGGCAATTTTAAATTAACCGATCAGTTAATCCGGTAGTAATTAATCGGTTGACCGATTAACGGTTAACCGAATGAATATCCTAATATTTATTTTCTTAATATAACGGATTTTAAAATTTTATTTTCTTCGATTTTCTTGAGCTACAGTCTGCTTTCCACCGACATCGCTTAATCATCTTATAACTTTGCGATGACCAAGATTATTTTTCCGATGTGTTACAAAAGAAATTACAAAATAAATAAAACCCCATCTTTTTTGTGGTAAATACATTTTTTTTTTAAATATTTCATAGAGGAAAATGTTTAACAAATAACAAATTTAAAATTAAAAGCGTTATTTGTAATCCAAATTGTTTTACTTCCCTCTAAAATGTTTTACATATCAATATTACAAATATCGCTTATGTGCTGCAACATCGCCATAACTCAAAAATATTAATATTACATAAAACCATGGTAGAATAAGTACAAGGTATAGTCATTAGACATTTTGTTCTCAATTTTAAAACCCATGTAACGTCAAACAAAACAAAAATAAGAAAAAAATTAAAACAAGTGTCAAAAATCAAATAAATTAATATGACATTACATGGGTAAATAATGGCAACTCTCTCTAATGAACATATCTGGTGCTTATTATACTATGAATAAAACGGCTGTAAACTTTTAAATTCATACACAACATAATGGAAATGAAATGTTATTCTTCTCTCAAAAGTCGAGTTTACAACAAATTCATTAGAATGATTGGTCCTTTTTAAATAAAACATGCCACCTACAAAAACCTACTTAAGCTGGTAGGTACTTTTTTTGTTGAACTTTCAAAAATGCAAACAGTGGAATTTGGTTAAGTAAAAAATGAAAAAAATTCAGGAATTTTGTTTCGTTTAAACGAGATTTTCAATTAACCGAAATCGGATTAGTGAAATCGCGTTTCGGTTAAACGATCTTAGCAGTTAACGTTCTTTTACAAGATATTTTGTAGCTTTTCTTTTAAATAAATGCATTAAAATATTAATTTATTTTTGTTTGGCTAAGTTTCTTTTAATGTGTTTCACTTATTATTTGTTTGAGGTTATTTAACAAAATTAAGGCTCTTATGCGGTGTTGTTTCATATAAATAAGCGCATTACAAAGCAAAATATATTGCAGCTTAAAGATTTTCCCTTTAGCAGATTTATTTTCAAGCAAATAAAAGTGCTTCGAAATTCGTTCAAAGCTATACAGAAAAATATTTCGTTGCAGTTAAGCGATTTTTTTTAATAAACAGCTTTCCAATTATCTTTGACAACAAAAAAAAATCATAATTATAAATATATAATTGACTGGTTTTATGTAAGCTCCACTTTAGTGCACTTAATATCGTAACAAATTATGTAATTGACATAAATTTAGCAACAAAATAATTGTTTAGGACCTAATATACTCGTAATATGTCCAGAGAAAAATTTTTTCATTGCACAAAAAAATTATAAATTTGGTTAAAACTATTTTTCAAGCTAAAAGCACTAAATATTACCAATTTTACACCTAAATAAGAGTAAAGCAACGGTCACACACTTTTTTTTTATTTTAATAGCAAAGTTTTGTTAAGCCATTTTTAAAATCACATTAATTACCTTGACAAAAATAATCAAATATTCGGCACTGCCGAGTTGTTATTTTTTAATTCAAAATTAATTTTTTTTTTGATATTTTTAGTTATATTGCCAGAGTATTATACAAATTAGGAACCTCTTCCAAATTCATCGGTTGACCTAAACCTTCGGCGAAAACTTCCAGTCTCGAACAGTAATCAATCTAAGTTTTCAATGGTACTCCACCATAAATCCTTCTTAGTTTAAAATGGTACTCCACCAATTCAAATTTCGTTATATGTATATGGTTCCTCACCAGACAAGCAGGTTAAACAAATGATGTTAAAAACGAATAAATACGGTGTTAATCCGCACAAATTGTAACTTTATGCAGTAGTGAAAAGACTTAGGCCCTAATCATGTACAACGCAGCGCAACGCCAAACAATAACATTGAAAGCACAAACAATGTCATAAATATTTTGTAATTTTTTTGTTGCTTTCAACAGAAATTCATGTACCGTTTTAAAATTTTTAACGACACAAGCAATGGAGCGTTTGAAATTTTAAAACGCAATGTGAATTTCTGTAGAAAGCAACAACAAAATTACAAAATATTTATGACATATATATAAGCCACAAATACACACAAGTAGATAACTGCTCGTGCCTTGTTTAAGAGTTGGAGCTATATAACCTCCGCTGTGTGTTTGAAACAAGCAAGAAGCATTTGTTTAATAGAAAAAGATCCACCAGCAGCAAAACTTTCCCTCAAGGGTAAAATTAGCATTTGAAGAAGACTTTTTAAAATCTCCCTTTCAGCGACTTAAATCGCAACAGCACCTAGGGAGCTCGGCCAGCTGCCAAACTTCCCCTCAAGCTGGAAAATCGCTTATTATAATCTCCTTTCCCACGATTGGGCTTAAGCCACATCCACTACGTTATCCCCGAAGAGGTTTTGCTGGAACCGTCGTACCTGATAGGATCTCTGGCCAACCGCGATCTCAAGAGATCTGTCAATTTTGAACTCTGCCGAATTCCAGGTATTGACTGTATCTGATTTCCCCTAAAGTTTGTAACACCAAAACGGGAAATATACCTGTGATCTCACCCTACATTCCCCCGGGGGGTGTTAAACGGTTAAGTTATACAACGCCAAAACATAAGTCAAAAAGAATGAAATGCAAATCTCAAGAAAAGATCCAAGGGTGGGTCAGAACCCTCCCTGGGCTAGTCGTGCACTGGCATTCTAAAAGTATAAATTGGGTTTGGTGGATTTTTCCGATCGTCTGAAGGATGCTTGCCATTAAAATATAATGACACTGACACGCTATTTGCTTTCCCTCCCAGTTCAGTTTTACGAATGGCCAAGTTGTATAAAAATTTAATACATAATTTTTTAATTATCCCTCAAATCCCTTAAACATTTTTGCCCAACACTGGCACTCAATACACGCTCGTATGATGGTTTGTTTACTTGTGTATTTGTTGTTGCTATTAACTGACTGCTGTTGTTGTTACAGTCGTAGGTGTTGTTGTTAGTGTTGTTAATAATAGTATTCATCATACAAGTAGCACCAACATTGGTTGAAGTTTGTTTGTTACGTTAGTAGCGGGTTTGATTTCAATACGTGCGTTTAAAGCGGCGTAAAAAAATAACAGCGTGGAATTAATTCAAATAAACTCTGCTTATGTGAAAAAAGGAAAAACCCTAATAAATGTTTTATATAAATTATACTAAACTAAGCAAAATAAAGAAAAATATAGAGTTTTAAAATAATTAACTTCAAAATTTAAGATTACAATTAAAAAAAAAATTTTATTTAAAACAACCAAAAATATCACAAACGACAATAAGAAATTATATTGTTGATAAGCTTTATTTTACTAAACAAAAAAATAAATTATATTAATAGCGACACAAATACCTATAAAAAAAATTATCTTTATCGCCGGTCACATCGTTAGATTTTTTTTGGTGAATTATTCATTAAATCGTTCGTTGTTTGCTGAAGTCATATACAAAAATTTTAGTTAATTTTTTGCTTTAAATTTAAGTTCGTTAACAATTTTTTTGTGCAATCTTTTTGTTTTTTTTTTTTTTAGTTTCTGTGCAAAAAAAGTGTTTGAAACTTTCGAAAAGTAATTAACGGAGTTATTTTTTTTCGAAACCAATTTAATACATACAACCAAAAAAATCTTCACGAAATTTACTACTTAGCTACAAAAGTTTAAATTTGGATTAATTAAATTAAAACAAAAAGGTAAATAAATACTAAAAATAAAAATATTTTTTAAGCATTAGATCATGCCTAAAATAGGAACTTTAGCTAAACTTAAAATGCACTGTGGAAAATGTTTTGAACTAAATAAATTAAGATTGTTCAAAAAAAAAAAAAAATATTTGGCTTATAATCGGGACACACATTTTCGGAATATTTATTAATTTCCTGGGTCTTGTTACGAGCAATTTGGAGTTTTTGTCCTTACAAGTCTTTGTCTTAAAAACGGGTTCCAAGTCCAATTGTTGGTACTAGACTGGTACAATACAGGCAGGGAGATCTGAAGACTGATTTTTGCTCAAGAATTTTGTCCAGCTTACTTGTTTGTACAGAGCTGAAAATAGTTTCTTTTAAAAAAAGTTAGAGATAAGTTCCCGATCCAAACAAACATACAGAATTATATACAGTGTCCAAGTAGATTAAATATATGTATAATAAATTAATAATAGGACCACATAAAATTTTGAATAGTTTCTTTAATATGAATTTAGATTTTCATAAAAAAGGTGATTTATGTATATATCTGTGGAAAAAGGAAAAAGGGCTTAAGTCGACTTAAGCAAAAGTTTGAGTACCTACCCGTGGACAAAGTTTAAATTTTTTTGTAAGATTGTTTAGGAAGTTATAGCAAAATTACTTTTTGCTAATTTTTTTCCAATGTTCAATAACATTTTATTAGCATAAAAATATAACAAAGTCTCGATAAAAAGTACGAAAAAACAGAAATAAGGAAGAAACATGTAATTTAAAATAGATAATCAATTACAGCGAATTTCGATCCACCAATACCATTGGCATAATGATTGATGTTTGACTATAGACTGGCAGTCGCCGCAGTGGCGCAAACAATAGAACTGCAAAGAATTCTGATGACGGGAATGTGGTTATTCACGAAACATGTACATTCGAACGGAGTTCAATTCCCCGTTCAGTCAAGAATATAAATTATCAAACAAATTTACATTAATTCCATGTTGTAAAATTCCTTCTTTCACTAAAATTATTTAATGGAAATAACTTAAGCCTAATTTAAAAATATCAAAAATTTCAAATAAAAATATATTTTCAAAAATAACTTTATGCTAGGAAAACAATTGAGTCGCACGTCGAATGAACGTAGGACGTAGCACCGTAAATTTTTTAAAACACGCTTCACTTACCCGCAATGCTATCGTAAACCTATTTTGTTTCTCTTGAAAGTAATATTTAAAAATTATAAATTTGTTAAAATTTAAATCAAATATTCAATTTCAATACATAAAGATAATTGATTTATTAATAAATGAATTAATTAATAATACATTTTGTATTCATTTGTTATTTGCAACTTTGGATTAAAAATAATTTCATTTTATGTTTTAAATTTTTTTTTTCTATGACAATACGGTCGTAACCGGCGTGTGATATAGAATTAGATCTAGGTCGTCGTACGACGTAGATACGCTTTTACGTCTGCGCCAGCTATTGCGTGCCTTTTTAGAAAATATTATACGTTTTATTTGACATCGTATCTACGCGTTACTCTACTCCGTTTATACGGTGCAGTTCTGTTCATACGGTTAAAGTTTAAATTTTCTTTCCTACAAAACTAAAAAGAATACACTCAAGCACTTTTTCCTTACTGCACCAGATGTATACATATTATTAATCTAAAGCTTTTCAGTTTGTCTCTCCAAAATTAAAAAAAACAAGTAAGAAAGTATAGTCGGTCAAGGCCGACCATATGATACCCAAAACAAGTTTTCGAGAGTACACCCTATTTGGGACACATGGAGTATCATGGACCCGCCTGAACAAAAAAGTTCTTTGTGTCAAATATTATCTCCCCTCTTGGTCCTATTTTTTTAAATATGCAAAGCTTACGTGTCCATATAAATATGGATCTATCTTTGTTTAAATTTTATTAAAATCGGTTTGATAGTTTCTGAGAGGCAGAAATTGCCCTCTATCTCCCCCCGTAATCCTATTTTTGAAAAACTTCATAGCTTATGTGTCCACATAAATATGTTTCTATCTATGATTTAAATTTCATTAAAAACGGTTTGATAGTTTCTGAGAGGCAGATAGGACCACGGGCGGAGATAGACGGCAATTTCTGCCTCTCAGAAGCTATCAAACCGACTTTAATGAAATTTAAAACATAGATAAACCCACATTTTAATATGGACACATAAGCTATGCATTTTTTAAAAAATAGGACCACTAAGGGAGATAGAGGGCAATTTATCTCCCTTAGTGGTCCTATTTTTTAAAAAATGCATAGCATATGTGTCCATATTAAAATGTGGGTTTATCTATGTTTTAAATTTCATTAAAGTCGGTTTGATAGCTTCTGAGAGGCAGAAATTGCCGTCTATCTCCGCCCGTGGTCCTATTTTTTAAGAAATGCATAGCTTATGTGTATATAAATATGAATCTCTCTACGTTTTAAATTTCATTAAAATCGGTTTAATAGAGTCGGAGAGGCAGAAATATCCCCATATATCCCCTCGTGGTCCCACGATTCGGCTCATTTTTAATAGACTTGGCCCTTGTGCCAAATTTAATCAAATTATCTCCAAAATTGCGACCTGTACTTTGCGCACAAGGTTACATGGATAGCCTGCCAGCCAGCCGGACGGATATCGTTACTTCGACTCAGAAAGTGATTCTGAGTTGATCGTTATACTTTAAGGTGGGTCTAGGACCAATATATTAAGGTGTTACACACATCAGCACAAATGCATAATTCCCTCTCAACTATTGTGGTGTGGGTATAAATATTTACAGTCCAGCTATATTCGTAAAACTGAATTCACGAGATCGATGCAGGTTTCCGGGGAAATTGAGTACCAAGCTTCGGGAAACTTTTGCCACATTATCTACTTATAAAACGACTTATACGTCCCAATTTTATTTTTAGGAGTTCCCCAGAGCTTAAATTTAAAAGAATTTTACAGTTAGTTTCATCAATAAAAGCTTAATGCAACATGTTATTGGAAGGACTATTATTTTTCCGACACTGTATATATATCTATATTGTAAGGCCTTCAAAAACTATCGGCCTTATTGTGTAAGGCGTTATCGTTAAAGAGTAATTCCTTTCTTGTAATATAATTAGGAGCATAGATTGTGTAAGACAGTATATTTGGACATGAGAGCGATTAAACCGTTATAGCAGTTACCGCCACAACAATCTTTCCTGGCTTTAAAAGATGTCACGAATACAACTACAATAAATCCTACAAGAAAAGTTGTCCCGGGATTTAATCACACTAGTTTAGTAGCATATTCATGCTATTTCAGCTAAGGGCGTTTCCAGAATAAGGTACAGGGTAATAAAAAATTCCGTCAAGACAGCCTCCAAACTCATAATAAATTGATTAAAAGAGGGTCATAAATAATAATCTCTTTCAGAACATTTGTGTTAGGACTAGGTTAATTTATTAAATTTAAATGCCCAAACATTACAAGAAGTTTATTTAAAAGATTCACATAAACATGCTATAAACCTAAAATATTTTAATGAATATGGGAAATAATATTTATTTGTAAACTTTTATTTACACTGACCTCAAATATTTCACTATCTCAATTAAATTCTGTTTATGGCAATGCAGTTTTCCTTATCATTTTTTACAAATCCACACCTAAAATTGTTTTCAAGATAAGAAATATGGCATTTAAATTAGATAAGAAATATTTTTTTTTTTTTTTTTGAAATCATAAATGAATTTTTTATTAGTTAAAAGAGTAAGTAACTGAGCTATCAAAACAAGAGCGGCAAGCGTTTTTTAGACATGAAAACGACGAGAGATCTGTTAAATAAGATGTTCCTACCGGTGTTAAACTCGCGTTCTAATGGTTTGCTTCTTATAATCTGTATGAAAATGAGAAGTTTTTACATAAAAATAACGCTTGTCGTTCTTATAGTAGGTAGCTCAGTAAGTAAAAAAATAAGGGGTTCAAATATTTGGTGGAAAACTACTTAAAACAGCCCTGTGCCAATGTTCTGTAACTCCCGCGTCGAGAAACTTTTAGATTAAAATGTGTAAAATGAAACAAAAATGTCATAAATTGAAACAAACAGCTATTTTTCTCACTAAACTGCGCCTGTAACTTTCTTAGCGAGTAAAATTCATCGTACAGACTTGCAATTTTTGTTGCAGCAATTCTTGAGTCTACTGGTGAGTGGGGTGAAAAGATTGGGGAGAGGTACTCAATTTTATGCAAGGTACCAGTGTGGCCAAGTCTAAATTTTTTTTACAGCTACATCTGGCATTAGACATGGCCAAAAAATGCTACAAATTATTTTAAAAATATGCTAAAATAATGCTAAATTTTATTTAAAGATTTTGTTTAAAAATTGATTACCAGTATAAAATTTTATTCGAAACTTACAGCCTGTTCATCTATTTCGAACGTCAACGTTCGCATAGAAAATTATATTTAAAACAAAAACAAAATTCTAAAAATTAAACAGGCAGTAAATACATTTGAGTGACTAATTTTGTAACGAAATTGAAATAATTGTTATATTTATGAGATTAAATTTTAAATTTAGGTGGCCTGCAAACCTCTGATATATGCAAAATTTAAACGATTTATTTCTATGATATACAAAATTTTTTTATATTATTTTATTTTTTATGGTTTAAGAAAAGTTGAATCTTTAATTATTTTTTCCGCAGTTTAGAGCAAACTATTTTTTTAAAACATTTACATCATTGAATTTTTATCTTACTACACAGTAAAATTTCCTTGTACTTTTATTTTAGTAAAATCAATAAAACTATTCGTTCAAATTTTTAAAATAAATAATGTAAAAAAAAAGCTAAAAACATTTTCCAAAAATGCTAAATAAAATGCCAAGTGCTAAATGAAAAATTTGCAGCTAAATTTAAATGTTTAATGCCTAATTAAGCGGCAAAATGGCCACACTGCAAGGTACATTTACACAGGGTAGACTCATTTGGGAGAGCATTATAAAAACACCCGACTGGTCAACATTTTCTCCAGATAAAACAAAAACTATTTAACGCACACATGCACATATTTTGACTCATACATACGAAATTTGACAATTTCGGCTTATGCCTGTCCACGAATGAATCTACCTTGTGTAAATGTACCTTCATGTTTCATGTACTCTGCAATTCTGTTTTGTTTTGTAATTCTCACACTTCAACTTAAAGTTACCTGTGGGTGTTTTAGTATTTATATATAAAATATAAAAAGGCGAAGAGAAAAGACAAGATAAAAATACAAAAATTGCAAGACTAGAATTCCATAAGTCATCATCCAGACTTGCAATTTATGTTGCATCAATTCTTTAATTTATTGATGAGAGGGGTGAGAAAGAAGATTTGGGAGGGGTACTCAGTTTCATGAACTCTGCAATTCTGTTTTGTTTTGTTGTTCTCACACTTTTTAACTTGAAGTTGTCTGCAGTTGTATTTGTATTTATAACAAGATAAAAATACAACAATTGTAAAACTATAATTTCATAATCCTGGGTCTAATCACCGCATTCGATATAGAGTAAACTATCGTATCAAGTAAACTATCGTATTTTTCTGACGTATTGTATGAAAACTCGAGAGATGTAGTCTTTACTCGATATCGAATACTATCATCTCAAATTACGATACATTTTGTTCGATATCGTGTATCATGATACCAAAATTAAAAATTTCGATAAAATTTGCTCGATATGATCACTAATGCAATTTCAAAGCAGGGGCCTAATTCTTTCAGTCGCGATCGAGTACTTTCTCGATTTGAAAGCAATTTTGTTTTTGTATCTTTCAGTCGATACTGAACGAATCGAAATTAGTTTTTCAGTATTGTGATACTCATATTAATGCTTTACAACACTGAAAAAATAATTCCGATTCGTTCAGTATTGACTGAAATAATTAGATGTTAAATTGCTTTCGAATCGAGAAAGTACTCGATCACGAATGCCAGAATCAGGCCCCAGAACTTTTAAAAATTGCAAGTCTTGACGATGACATGTCTATTACGGAAGGAAGTTACTCGCCAATTTACAGAAACGTATAGCTGTAAAATTTTTTGTGCGAAAAGTTCGGCCATTGAACTAACAAATATACTAACAAAAAAAAAAAAAAAAAAACGCTGTAGGTAAAATTTTAATAATAACAAATATATTCAAAATGCAACGTATAACACAGAAAAGGTAATTATTTTGTTCTTCACTAATTTTTTCATTGTTAAATTAGTTGCTTTTATAATTTTAGAAAAATGAAGCACTGTTTTCAAAGCTACTTAACATTAAAGTCGTGCTATATATTATTTGGTACGGCAAACGATTGTATTTTTGCAGTCGTCGTTAAAAATTTCTTCAATTTTCTTCAATTTTGTGAGATCGGCTTCGAGTTGTATTTTATGACATTTCTAACGTAATGACGCAATCTGAAAGGATAGTTTTCGACATGAGTTACAGACACATTTTGGAAACAATGGAATAATATTTTGTTTTACATCTAGTTTCGACGCAAAAAGTTTTCAACAAAGTTAGAGACCATTGGTAAAAAGGCCACTTACGGCACTCGATATCGATCGAAATTACAATAAAATTTCAATAAAAATTTCGATCGACCTCCGAGAGTACAATGCCATGATGCCGGTGTTTCTTAAGATGTATACATCATCAGATGTATACATCACGTTACTTTTAACACTGTTGTCATAATGCGTCATTTTTTAATTTCTGTGTGTGGCATCTAAACACAGATGGCAGTTTTAGTGCATATCTGCACGTCTACTTGGCCCTTGCTTAGGATCTGTACTTTCCTATTGAATATCAACAGCACACCGAGGAGGGCTGGCAATTTAATAAACGCCTCCTCGCGATTTGCATGTGATACCTAAAGGGCCCTCGCTCTCCATCTTTATAAGTCCCATATTTTCGCCTAGGCTTATTAATGTCCTTGGTACCAGAGATAACTCTGGGAAGCCGCGAATTTTTTTTTAGCAAACTGCAGCTTTTAGCAACAGCTATAGTTCCGATAGTGTAAAGCGAAAAGAATAAAGACCTGTGAGTCTTGAATGAACCGTCCGGTTCTACACTCTTAGATTTTTCTGCGCAACCTGGTATACGGGCATGTTCTGACAATCGCATAACGCTTAACATATGCGATTCTGACTTGAAATCGCATCATAGGTATTCTATAAATCGCAATCGCAAGAAGTTTGGCGACTTCAAACTGCAAAAGTATGCTCAAGGGAACTAGAATATTTTTAAGAAACTTTTGCAGATCGCAAGTAAAACGCAGGAGTTTAAGAACACCATAAAATAAATCTGGCATTTCGCAATTGCCAGAACATGGTCAATCATGTCATTCAATATTCATACAAACATAACATACGTCATAAAACTTAAAGTTCTAAAAAACTTGGAAAGACATTTTACTGTTTACTATAGCCTCAATTATTGGTGAAAAATTCAGGCATGGTCTAGATCAGACCTGGGGCAAATGCATTAAATATGCGAACATTTTTTTTAAATTAAACCAAATCAATAGAAATTCAAGGTAATGGCTTAGCACTTATTTAAACACTTCAAATTGTTACGGTCCCTGCTTATTTGTGTTATGTGAACAAAACAATTTTTAAGTTTTATTGAAGATTGTTTTTTACAATATCTCTTAGTGCTAATGTAATAATAGTGTTTACAATACTCTAGTGATAATTTTAAAGATAGTGGTAATGCAGTAATTTTGCACTAGATCTGTTAACATAAACTCCAAATTTAATAGGCCGCATACAGTTTTGAGGCTTAATTTGTTTGAAATGGTTCTTTTTTTTCTGGACACATCGTTTGCAGCTTTTGGGCTTTATTGGTCATTTTAGTTTAGTGCAAATTTTGGAAAATATATAATCTGCAAACTTTATGTGCGCCATGCACTTTTGAGGTCTGAATAGTTTGAAAATATTATTTAAACATTGAGTTTACTTCATTCTAATGTTCAATTTTTTGCTTATCGGTGGGAACTTGTCCATAAAAGACATTTATATTTATTTTCAAAAATTTTGCAAAATCCGCAAAAACGTATTTCTCAAGCAAAAAGCTTCAAAAACTTACCTTGTTGATTAGGAACTTTTTGTATTTTACAAAATATTTAAATACAAAAAAAAAAAAAAAAAAAACACATGTTCAAATATTTATTTGAAGTTAATTAAAAAGTAAATAACTGCTCTACAATTTTTAAATAATACATAATCTTATTAACTACAGTAAATACTTTAAAAAATAAACAAATTACATTTACGGCCAATTTTATCAAGTTCAGCTATAATTAACAATCAGTAATAACTGTCAAAAACATATTGTTAACTAGAAGTAACTGAACTTGGGGACTGAAATTTACAAAATAAAAATATTTTTTTTTAAATAAAAATAATTTTTTTTTCTAAAATTTTATAAAATATAGCTTAAAACTTTGTTCAATTTATTTAGGACCCACTGTAAATTTTCTAATAATACAGAAAATATATTATTCTCTAATATTTACCTCTAAAGCTTTGACTTCAAAGACGTATTTTAGTATACTAAAAGTATGTTCACACTTAACAAATATTTGGCAAAAAAAAAAAAAATATTAAAAACAATAGATAGTGACCGATAATTTTCAATCATTGACTTTATAGATTTTAAGCAATTTTTATTGATTATTGAACTTTATTTCTAAGAAATATCGTAGCAGAATGTGATTAATAAATGCTCCTTGATCTAGAAACCTTTGTGTAAAATCAAACAAAAGTTAAAGAAATGTTGGTTACGTCAAATATTTGCTAAGTGTGACCAAAGCTTATGATTATTGATATTCGAATGTGACATATATAACTCACACTATTCATTTTTACAAAATAGGTAAATAATTGCGTTAGTTGAATGCAAATTAAAATGAATAATTGTATTTATTCCACTAATTATGAATGGAAATTAAAAATATACACCATCACCAATATATGACAATTAAACTTATTTGCGGTTCAATAACAAAAAAATGTTATTGAAAAATAATTTTTGCAAGTTTTCAATAACTAAGCAGAATTAATCTAAAATTAAAGAGAGACACAAATTTCAACTTAAATGTTTAACACAATAATTTTATTGTCATCAGCAGTTGGAGTGAGAATATTATCAAGCCAAAAAACTCCATCCTTCTAAAAATTATAATGTGACTCAGAGTCTGCAATGCAGTCATTAAATTTAGTTATTGGCTTTTTCAAATCAACTTCATCTCTTCTCATTTGATATTATTTTTCTATTTAAGAAAACAATTATGACTTTTTTTTGCCAGACATTAAAAACATTTAAAATATTTTCTACGAGTAATTTATTTATTGACTAACAGGCGAAACAAAGAACTTTTGGAATATTGACACACAATCAGAACTATTAGTGCTTATCTTACTCAGCGCCGCTTTTCGGTCGAATATTTTCAAATAAAATTCAAGTGGGGTTGCCCCGGTAGGCAAGTTAGAATATTAATTTATTTAAGGGTACTTAACAGTATCACACAAGTCGTACGTATTTTCAGGAAAATACAACCCTGTCATAATGAGTTGTTATGTTTTTTGAAAATTTTTTAAGAACAATAGACCAGGGAAGCAATTTCGTAAAAATACTTAAGACTTGTGTGATAATGTAAAAAGTCTTTTATTAGCAATAAAATTAAAATGACTAAATAAAAAAGATTAGGGCACTAGCTTCGATGGCTTTCGACCTGAAGTTTGAATAATATTACCAGATAAATAAAATAAGAATTCAAGTAAATAATTTAAATTGCACGGGAAATAAAATTATAATTAGACCCAGAAGATCTCTAATTTCAAAATCCCGAATCTCAAAATCCTGAACTTTATAATTCCGAATTTTTAAATCCTTAATTGAATAATCTCGATATCAGATCCCAAATTTAGAAGCTTTAGTTAGCAAAGCCGGTGTTGGTAATTCCAGAGAAATTCCTTGTGCCTGGCCGAAGGGCGGCTACGCAGAGAAACTTTTTTTTTTTCTATAGTCTCTACTGCAAAAACCGATTTTGTTGAATAGCATATAGGAAAATCGGCCAACATCCGCTTTATGCTACGGTCAATAATCAGTGCCTAAACCAGTGGTGGCAATTATGATTGTGTTGGTGCGATTACTCTTGTCTCTTACATTCCCAGAGGGAGTAATCTGCGGTTGCGGGGCCTATTACGAGGCCTAATTAACATACATATTTTGCTATGAAGACTTTAGAGCAATTAACAATAATAAAATTATCAAAAAATGTTGAGTTATGGACAGACACAATCAGTTATTATTTAAATAAATTTAATTTGGAACCTGCATTTCGCAGAAACTTTGCTTATTTTTTTGGAAAAATTGAGAACTTGACAATATTTGAAGTCTTTTTACAACCTTATAAAATTCTTACCAATATTTTTAATTTTTTTTTAAATCATTTTACAATGTTAAAAACAGAAATTAGACAAAACAGAAGCAAAGATAATAAATAATAAATTTATTATTTCTGTTTAGAGGCCTCAAAACAGGCCGTGCGATATTTCCCGCTGAATGAGAGTGTTTTGCAGTAAACAATTATATTTTACGCTTGCAAAATAAAAGAGCGTAAGCGTACATGTGAGTTTTGCTTACACAATTGTGCATGACGCTGACATTCCTGGCCTAAACCAAAATATTTATAATCTGTCTCGAGATTTGTTTTTAACGTGATCCGTGAAGAGACCTCAACAATACCAAGTCCTCGTAAAACTTGATAGAACTCTGGCTAGCCGTGATTTAATCGCAAATTTAAAGCCCCAGGTATTGGTTACGCTTCTATTCCCCCAGATTACAATGTAAAAAAGGAGCTACCCAGGACGTATGCGTTTTTACTATAAAAACCGGTTCTGTTCTTTTTATCTTTCCTGGGCAGCCTGTGAAGTGCATTTTGTTCAAGTCCCGAAATGTTAAGAAGTCACTTAATTCTTAAAGTGAAAACTCATTGCGTCACTTAAATCTTCCAAGGAATTTAATCTTCTTTCATTACTAACTAACTCCTCGAAATAGCTCTTGGATTATGGTATGTTTTTATGGGCTTTATTCTTGAAATTAATTGCTGATAAATTATAGATTTTTACTTTAACTCCAACCGCTTAAAATTTTTTTTTAAGTCCGACTCCGACTCCAACTTGGACTCCTACTCTTACATTGATGCTAAATGTATATGAGACTAGTCCTTTTATACTTTAAATTCGTTTTTTAATGCTGTACCTTTTGAATGGATGAATATAGCAAGAAAATTATTCTATAAAAATTTCGAATCTAAATTTTAAATATCATCGCTAATTTCAAAGAATTTTTATTTTGGAAAATTTTAGAAAAATTTTTTAAGTGGTTAATGCCGAAAAATTTTGGAGTCGGAGTCGCGAGTTCTTGTGTGTCTCCGAATCCGGTACAAAAACCTCAACTCCGACTCCACAGCCCTCGATTTAACTTAAAGGGGTAAATAGCTCGCTAACAGTTAATTTGCGACCGGCTGGGATTTCCTTTTTCTTTTACATCTATTTTTATTTGGCAAGTTTTCAACTTTCCGGGAATTCACTTTGATAAATTTTTCTACATTTGGAGAGCATTCGTAAAATTTTATCGACAAAATAAAATATTTTGTTGTTTTAAACGAGTGTTACCACGTTGTGGGTAATTAGCCGTAATTTTTACTGTCGTGAGTAGAGCATGGGTAATTTCTTATAGGTGTAGATCAGGTGTAATTTGAAATACTTTCGTTTTAAAATAAGTAATGTAAAGATTAGATTTTTGAAAAAATGTACACCATTTAAAATATTGTTAATCCAAAAAAATACACAGTCTTCTCAACCATAGTCAAAGTTTCTTATTAAAAAAAGATTGTCATCGTTTAATATAGATTTTCAAATGCTTGATAATGAATGGCACCATCTGGCATCTTTTGGATTTTGATAAATATGAGATTCAAAGTTATTTAGCACCTAAGTTTATTGGAAAAAGTTATTCAAGCTAAAATATATGTTACCAATATTTTAAAAAGTAACAAATTTTATTTTGCCATTTCCAAATTCTAAAGTTGAGAGCTTATTTAGCGCCCTTAGCATTTTTAAAACTGATTTTAGAAACAGACTGTTGTCTGAAACCATAAAGGATATTTCTTAAAGCATATAGAACTTGAAATTGTAAAAATAAGTACAAAAAAAGAAATATTTTTTCAAAAGATCAAAACATAACATTTACATTTCGGCCATATGGGCACCGCGACCTCCAATTTCGGGACAATTTTTCGAGCATTTCTGGCCGTAAAAAAATAACACGATATTGGCCTCTAAAGCGTCAATTGCCTAAACCAGTGACTTTACGTAGCCCCAAAAGAAATAATCGAGAGGTGTCAAATCGCACAACCTTGGAGGCTAATAGACAGATCAATTTCTCGATATTAACCTTTTGGCCTCACATTTGAAAAAATAAGGTCCGACGATGCTACCAGCGTGTAAACTGCCCCATACAGTGCATTGTGGATTGGTCTCACTCCATATGCGGCAGTTTTGTTCATTAACAAATCTGTTCAGATAGACGATTATGTGCGATATAGAAATCATAAAGTCGCCTTTAAGTTACGCGATCGATGACTGATTTTTAAAGTAAATTTGCATTATTTGGTTGCGTTTTAATAAAATAAATCGGTAATGTTATATCAGGTGTATGTTTTTAAATCGGGTAATTTTTCTTCATCTTAAGTTTAATTTTGAATTTTGCTGGTGGTAACACTGATTTTTTTCGAGTATTATTTACCTGTATAACTAAAAATAATTAAATTTATTTGATCTTTTTTATTAAACATTCATAAATAATTAGTTTATTCGTGGTATTTTGTAATTTATTGATAAAATATTTGGAAATTCCCTAATAGAGTTAAATATCGTCATCCAAACAAACGTACGTATAGATTAATTAACTTTTAGCCTTAGATCTAAAAGAATAAATTCTTTTATCCGTTAATTTGTAAAGCTTCTGAATATAAGTATTTAATTTCTTTTTTAACACATAGAAGTATAATTGCAAATATGTATAACACTGCAGGACATTTGAAATCAAGCAAAGAACTAGTAATTTAAACACGTTTTTTATTTGTCTAGGCAATCAAAAAAGAAATTGTACAAATTCAATTGATAAAAAACTAATTTCGCTCTGTAATAAGTAAATTTATTTTAAAAATTTTTGTTAGTGAAAATTTAAAAGAATTTTGCCTGTTCTACGGCAGACGTCTATCTCCACCTTTTGTTGGTCGATTAGGAACGACCGGGTTTTGTTCTGTAAGTCAGAAGAGCGACAAATTAGTCTTGAAGTTTTAAAGTGCACGTAATAATGTGAATGATAATCAAGCATGAGTAAGTTCGTTAGTTGAGTTTCTGCCCTTACGATCTATTTGTATAGTAAATTATATGCGTCTATGAATGCCCCCCGTATATACAGATATACGAGTAGGTGACAATTGTAGTAACCACTTGCTGGATCTATTTTTCACATTCGATATAGTCCAGTTAAATAGTAACTCTTTCCAGACTGACCTCTTTCACTACGGCTGGGATGAAAATCAGCCCCTAACCCAACATTTTTAGGATCACATTTCCCTACATTTGGGTTTGAACCACAGCTAAACCGAAAAGGTCTTCGCCGATAACTGAACGCTAAAATTCTGCGTTTACTAATTTCTCTCAATCTCTGGTCAACTGCAATCTTTTTTGAGCGACCTGCTTATTTTAACCCAGGCTAAATATGGGTATTACGTCGAGGATATACATCATCTTCTAACTCCACATCTTTTAGATCTTCTTTTTCGAGAATTATGTTTAAACCACAGTAACGATAGCCAATGACTTTACACCAGTGAGCAGTCTGAAACCTAAAATTATGCGGTTTTCATTGAACTAATTCAGTTTTTGGGCTGTCACATTTATTTAAGCGATCTTTAAATTTTTAGCTCCAGGCTGAACTTTTTTACTACATCGTAGATAAAAATCAGCTTCTTTCTAAACATTTTTAATATCTTTTCTCCCGTATTTTATACTTGAACCACATCCAGTTTCAATAAGGAGTCCTTGCTTATAACAAGTTCGAAACCTCAAATTTTGCAGTTCCCATGTTACAAGTCCAGCTTTTGGTCAGCCGTGTTTATAAGCGACGTACCAATTTTGGCCGAGATAAGCTAAAGGTATTAGACTGGGCTACTTTTAGGTTTATAAGCACACACCGAGGGAACGAAAGCATTATAGACCAATAACAACCAATTACTTTTGGACCGATTGTAATCAAACTCTTTGTTTTTAGGTCAACTATATCTGCATTACTCCAAGATGATCTATACAGTTTTAACTTATGGCGTAATATAAATTTGATAGATATGAACTCGAAAAAATGTAAGCATATGTTATTCTACAGAAGAAGTCCAGTACCCTGGATTTACACTAAATAAGCATGAACTTGAAAGAGTGCAGACTTTCCTTTATCTAGGTATCTTACTTGATCGTAAACTGTGTTTTAATGCACATATAGCGCAAACTGTCAACAAGGCCAAAGGTGTCCTAGGATTTATCAAACGCTGGAGTTCATTAGAGAGACTTATTCTAAAATACGCCTCGATCGTTTGGAACCCCCAGTATGAGGTACATTCTAAGAAACTGGAATCCTTATCAAAGCAATTTCTTTTGTTCTGTCTTCGAAATTCGAGCACTGCATTGGAATCCAAAAATCAACTTACTTCCGTATGAAAACCGCTTAAAACTTATTAATCTAATCCTCCTACCATAAAAAATCGGAGGATATATATGAACATTTTTTCATGCTGAATTTGTTAAACGGTGAATTGGTCTCAAAATCATATCACGGAATGTTCAGATTTCAGTTCCTATTCACCCTTCCAAAGATTATATTCCCTTTTGACTTTAATACTTTTGGTCTAATTAGTCAAATTTTAATCCTATCCGAAAAATGAGCTCTGAATTAAAAAATTGTTATACATATATTAATTTTACTGATCCTATTGGCATCAAAAAAAACCTTTTAATAGTCTTAGAATAACTTTAGTCCTGATTTTTCTTTTGTTATATACTAGATACTTTAGATTTAATTATTTAAGGCAAACCAGCCAGTTAGAAGTATTGGTTTCATTGGCAAATTAATTAAATTAGTATTTGCCTAATGGTCGAAATTCGACCATAAACTTTTATGTAGATATGAATAAAACATAGTACATCTAAGTCTGTATACATTAACATGTTTCGAGCATTTATTTTTCCGTCTTAGTGGATAGATTTGATGAGGGACTAACCTCCAGTCCATATATTCTCTTCCATCCAAGTCCGTTAATGTTTAATTTGGTTTTGATAGTTCAATATAAACAAAATATCAGAAAGTACCAATTGAAAAACAAAAAAGTTTCATGAAGTCTCCTCTTATAGATTCTCATCCACTCAGGACATAGCTTGTTTAATTTTATGTTTTTATGTCTAATATTGACGAAATTTGATCAAAGTACCAGATGTAACACGAAAAAGTACCAAAAAGCTTCCCTTACGTATTCTTATTCAATCAGGACCATGAATGTTTAATTTTATCTTTATAGGTCCCATATTAACAAAAATTCAAAAAGTACCAAATGTAGAACAAGAAAGTACCAACATTTTCATCTTAAAGGTTATCTTTTACTCAGGACCCTGCACCTATAATATTATGGTTCTAAGTTCAATATTATAGAAAATTCATAAATTACCACATGCAGCACGGAAAAGTAAAAGAAATAAATTTAATTTCCCCTCTTTGTTACGTGTTTCTCCGCATTGAGGTTCGGTTGACAATTTATAGAGTCGAAATATTCGGTTTCTCAAAAATATCGAATAATTGATCACCCTTGATCTTTTTCATTAATTGATAGAAAAAACATTGTGTAATTGGAAAAAAACAAATTTATTATTTATGTGTTTTCCATATGTGTTAGTAGCAAATTTAAATTTTTATAACTCCGAAAATATGAACATATAATATATATTGTGCACTTCTTTAAGTAAATACCTTTAAAATTATGTACGAGTATTTTTTGTTCTAGTCGTTGAGCAAACAGAGGAGGAAATTTAAGTTAAGAAAACTGTTAAAGATAAATAATTAGAAGAATAAAACAACGTACTGGACTTTAAACGAGACCGTTCTTCAAAAGCTTACAAAATTAGCCGATATTTTCAAGTCTATATCAATAAGTCGAAATCGATAAACTTCCTACTGCAGCTAACATAAACACAATCGCTGAATTTACCTGCATCAAAGTGGCAAAAACCTATCGGATATGTTTCCACCATGCAAATATGTAAAAAATGGTCCTTCTAATAATAAATTTTATGAATTCCTCATATTCACCTTGTTTTATCACATTTTACTATCGAGCGGCCTTTATTTCCTTCAAATTTCAAAGTTAATTCATTTAATACTCTGTCGAGTATTTACATGTAAATCCACTAAAACCAAAAATATTGAAACGCGTAAATGTGTTCTAAAATTATGGCATGACGTTGTTCATGTTTTTCTGGCTTTTATCTTTGCATAAACTAAAGTTTTACTTTATAATGTGGGGTTTTGGAAAATAGTCGTCTATTTTAAATGAAAAGACACTCCCTAAATAACTGTTTCTATGAAATAAAACTAACAACAAATGAACTGAATGTTAAATGTCCTTCAACATACAACAAAATTGTATCCATCTACACATATAACAAAAATAAACTTCATACTCCCTCAGGGGGAAATTTTCTCTAAAACTCTTGCCAACAATTTTCTGGTTACTTTTACTATGACTTTGGAAAACTCATTGCAACCCACATGCATTTAATTGTGGAGTATTGGAGTATAAGTTTTTCTATACATAGAGAGGCAAACAACAACGAATGTTTTTTGTTTTTTTTTTTCAAATACAACTTACGTTGCCATAGTAAAACAATTTCTATATAATTTTACAGCTCAACTAGTTGTTTGTTTCTTTTGGGGGGAGTTTAAAGTAAAAGTATGTACTTTTCAATAAAAAAAAAACACTCGCTAAGGCACTTAATGAATGAATATTTCGTTACCCTCATTCGTAAAGGAGATAAGTCCAATTTTCTGCATTTTACAGGAGAGGGGAAAAACTTGCTAAGATCTTTAGTTCACAATATTTTTTAAATCTGCAAATGCAATTTTGTTTTATTGTCGACTCTTTTTTAACATGCAAAATATGGACAACTAAAAATTTTGGATCTTTGTGTTTTTGTGACTTGGCACCTTTTCTGTTAAATATTTTGTACTTCCAATGTGGACTTAGCACTTTTTCTTTCAATTGTTTTGAATTTTATATAATACAACTTATATGCATTTAACGAATAATTAAGTATTTAGAGGGGTATCAATACTTACTATGCTTGAGGATCATCGGTTGGTAGGAACAGGGGATTTAGGCCGCCAGTATTGGGACGGCTAATCACATTGGTACGTATGAATGCTGTATTTGGTAAGAGGCAATGTGGCTGGCAATTCGAAAGAACCTTCTGTCTAAGGCTCAGAGATGTGCTTTGATTGACATGACAGGGGCCATGAGAAGTGCTCAGGCGGCATTGAAACATCTTCTGCTTGTTAAGCAGAGTGTGATGGGAATGGCAGCCAGAAGTCTTCTTAAACTGAGGGAACTGGGACTGTTAGAAAATTTCCCGATAGGTCGCTTGCGGGTCTTGGATGAGATTGGCATTAGTGGTTATTGCCTGGGCACGCCCAGATCTTCAGATTACGTGGAAAGTAGGGTCGATTTTGGGCATTTGCCGAGGGTGTAATTATCGTCTAGGGAGGGCTGGTCAGGCCAGGGTAGATTGTATGAGGTATTTGCTCTTTTTACTGTTGACACGAAGATACGAGGCACGGGTGCAGGGGTCTTCCTAGAGGATATAGATATAAGAACTTCATATAGGCTTCCTGACGAATGCAGTGTATTTTTGGCGTATATTCTAGGGATTTTGAAAGCCGTACAACTTTGCATGGGGCTCGAAAGTCACTATATATGTGGACAGCCAGGTGGCTCTTAGGGCCTTGATTGGCTGTTTTTTTTTTCTAAATTCCAATATTGTGGATGATTGCTGAAGAAATCTCAGATCAGGGATCATAGGAGAGTTTGTAGTTAGTCTATACTGGGTACAGGGTCCCTGCAACATCACCTTTAATGAAATTACCAAGGAGTTTGCGAGACTGAGCTCGGAAATGGTGGAAACTGACTGTGTGGAGACAGTTAGACCTCCAAAAGGCTTTTATTTGGGGAAGATAATGGAATGGATTCTTAAATTCATATATGGCAATATAGTCGGCGGGGACATTAAATTGTTTATGCTTCATGGCCCTTCAATTTGCGTTTGGCCAATTTCAAGAATTTTTTGCTCAATTGTTACTTTATGTTGGACTAATAGATTAAGCAAAGCATTGTTCATCGCCATAAAATATGCTTTTTAAAGGAGTGTTATTTTCCGAAAGGTATTTTTTTCGATAGAGTTAACCTACATGCGAATTCGTCAGCACTTAAATAAATAAAATATGTTAATGAAACTCGCAAACTTTAAAAAAAATATATGAAAATTGGTATGATCTTAAAGGATCCGAAGAAAAACAGCATAAGTTAAAAATTTAGTTATTTATAATTTGCAAAAAAAAATTATAAATGTTTAAATATGGTCACCTCCAACAAAACTATTTTTAAAGAAAATTGTAAACATATTATGGTTAAATATAACCATATTATTGTCACTGACAACAATATTATGGTAAAGTAGTCCTCCATCAAGATGGCAAACCATATTATGGTTCCCTCCAAACATGTCTTGGTTAATAATAACTAAAATATGTTTATAACTTATTAAAGCATGGTTGGTTTTCAACAATAGCATGTTGCTCTTGGAAAAGAGGAAAATACTATTGGTTATTTCAAAACAAAATATTGTCATATTTAACCATAACATGTTTAGAGGCAACCATAATATGGTTGTCGCTTCTTGATGGAGGACTAATTTAACAATAATATGGTTGTCGGTGACAACAAAATGGTTAAATTAAACCATTATATGTTTACAACTTTCTTTAAAATAGTTTTGTTGGAGGTGACCATATTTAAACATGTTTTTTCTCTACGTGTATAATTATATACACTGTTTCCATAAAGTATAAGGTAATAAAATTACCACATCAAGACACAGATGACAATTTTAGCACATCTTTGACTTGAATATGCTTTACTACGAGTATTTTATAAAAATAGAAGACAGGGAATTCTATCAGTAGGTCGTGTGCTTAAACCACAGCGACCACGTGATTCCCGAATGGTTTTCATTAACAGGCAGTTTCTTGGGGTTTCTGGTTCATATTGTACCAGATATTACTCTGTTCAGATGCGATCTTTTGTGCGACAGTTTATTTTAAGCTTTAGAAAAGTTTGAGATGTTCCACATCTCACGAATGTGCAGGATTTTTTGATAATTATGTTTTCAATCAAAGAATTAAATCAGAATTTTCCGTAAACGAGGGTTATTCGGCAAGTATACGTTTGAAATTATTCCTGGCATTCTACGGTAGGCGCATTGATCTCTCTAAGGTGACTCTAAAACCATTGCAGACGTAATACGGGGCGAAAGGTTCGATTAACAAATAATTAAAAGACGAATGTAAAGTGCTCCACACTTAATTTTCTGAAAAAAAATAACCATAAATAACTTTATTTAGACACATGAAACCCACATTCAAACATACGAATTCACTAATCTTTCGAGGGTTAGTTACAAAGGCGCCCGACTGTCACAAATTTTCTTAAACAAAATTTTCGCAAGTGCTGAACGATATTTTCTCACCAATTTGGGTTTAATAAAGAGTAGTGAAATAATCTCTAAAAAGTATTGCACAAACAAGTACAAATTTTAACGTTTCTTTATTTTTCTTATTTTTATAAATCCAATAATTACGATTGGAATTTCATCAAAGTGGGTCCTACACAGAAAAATTTTCTCTATTCACCAAATTCATAGAATCAAGAAAACAATTTGTTGATTTGCTCCTATTACCAAAATGATTATATAGATTACTTAAAATTGTTAAAATTTAAAATTGTGAATATTTTTTTTTTCAATAAATTTGATTTTTAATTTTAATCAAAAAAATTTGACGTTTGAAACAATATTGATTTAAGTAAATGTAGCTCAGGTTTTGACAATTCCCAAGAACAATTCTACAAGTTTAAGTTATTTTATTTAAAACGAAAAAATCATTTAAGATTTTTTGTTATTTAATTAATATTTTAATTAACAACTTATTTCAAAACAACTAAAATGTTAATTAAATCAAAATTATATTTTTAATTTTTTTTCAACTAAAAAAAAAATTAATTCAATTATAACAGTAATTAAATTGAAATACTTTTTAAACAATATTTTTTAATTGATAAATAAAACTACTGTCAATTTTTTGTGTAGATAATTTCACGCTGAGTTTTAAGTTTTAAATATGAAAATTATGAGATGTTTAACGAATTCGCTAATGTAAAGTATTTTTGATCAGATATCTTTCCTTACAACTTTAACGTGAAATTAATTTTTTATTTGCAACATACAATTTTTTAATTTGTATTATTAACGAAATCGCTAACATGGTTGTACTATGTTTCGTCTGACAATTTTCTTTGCAACTTTAGCGTAAAATTGTGTAGTGTATTATTAACGAAATTTTCAATATTTTAAGTTTATGTTAAAATACTTTTCACTTAAGCAATTTATGTCAATCATTCGTAAAATACTATTTTTTTAATGCTTAAATTTTAATTGGAAATACTGTGTATTTTTTTATAAAGTTTCAATTATTTAACCAGTTTAACTAGAAGAACGGAAATGGACTAATATTTTTTTCTTGTGTGAACACACATTGATGATGAAATATCCATGGGGAATTTTCGTTGAATTGCATAAAAATACGGGTCATAAGAGTTTCAAAAAGCAAACAATTTGAAATATTATTATCCTTTACACTCAACAAATAGGACAGTATTTGTGCGACTGCAATAAGTTCCCGTTTGTATTATATTTATGGGAGGACGATATTTTTATTTAATGATTTATCCATCGTAAGATTTACAAGCCAAAAAAAAAAAGCCAAATAGTCCAAACACGATCAGGAATATCAACACAAGCATAAAAGGCAATCAAATAACTTGAAAATCTCAATTGGATCGATTTTAATACAAAAAGTTTATATGTTCCATTTCGCTATATCACTTTTCAGCAATCGGACCTACGATAATCGAAAATAAAAATATTATTCACATCTTTACAGCCTTTGCAGCAATGTAAGTTCCAAAGTACTTCAATAGAACGTTTAAAGCTGTATGTCGTTTAGTTAAGGCTTTCAATTCCAGATCTTCAATTGATGTTTGACTTAATCTTTCAGCTCCAGATATTTTTGTTCTTTCAGCAGTTATTTATTGCTCTTCTTCAAATTTTAAATAAGACACATCACATTCTCTTTCTTAAAGCAACTTTGCCATAAGCTCTGCATAAGTTTCTTTTATGTCGCACACTGATACCGTAGTTCCGAGAGATCTTGACTCATGTGGTTGGGCTTTGGGTCCTACATAATCAGATCGTAACTGATTTGATCAAATTTACAGTAACAACTCCGTATTCTTATCAGAGATCACACAATATCATATAGGTCAGCATCGATAACTTGAAATCAATTTTGAAACATCATTACGCCCTAAGATGCTGCCACAAATCCGCTTAGGCCAGAATCGTAGTTTCGAGAGATTTTGGCTTTTGAAGGCCTTTTTTATTGCAATATGGTTTTTAAAATTTAAAATCTGACTGATTGAGTCAAATTAACAGTAAGATTTCCATAAAGGAATCACACAAACCCATAGAAGTCAGGAACGTAAAATGAAAATGCATCTTGCTAACAGTAACTGCGCTCTCATTTGAGATAAACACCACACTCACATGCAGGCCCCATGCCTGCGCAGCATCAATCCCAAACATTTAGCAATTTGAAGCGTATTGAATTCAACAAAACTCAAAACGCTCACCCGTTGCTTAAGAACTAGAGCTATTAAGCCTCCACTGCTGAAAGCAGCATCTATTCAAAAGCAACAGCAAATAAAGAGATCCCTCAGCAGGCTGAACTTCCCCTTAGTGTTTAGAAAATCAGCCCTTAAAGCTAACCCTTTTAAAATCTTCCCCCCGGCGATATTAGGAATAAACTACAGCTACCACATGATTCCCGAAGGAGCCTCAACCAGTAACCAGCCCAAGAGCGACGTCCCTGGGGCTTACTGGTTCCCTTGGTACCAGATAAGATATCTGATCAACCTCTTTTCCCCGGAAGACATATCACCAAAAGAAGAAATAACCTTAAGATGCTCCATTTTCCCCTCAGAAGCGAAGAGAATCGCGCAAACTTGTACAGGCAGGAATCGTAGTTGCAAAAGATTTTTAACCATGTAATAAGTCTTCGAATCCACTCAGGTCGAGATAACATTTTCGAAAGAGCTTTACTTAAGTGATTAGATTTTGAAGGTCTTTTTTGCTATTTGGTTTTAAGATAATCCTTGCCTGACTGATTAGGTTAAATGAACAGTAACAACAAGCGATCGTACAAACCCATATAGGTCGGGATCGTAAACTCAAAATTTATTCATGCGAACAGTAACAATATTATCTCCAAATAGGCTCGAAAAATCCGCTCAGGCAGGAATTGTTGTTCTAAGAGGTTTTGATCGATGTGGTTTGCCTTCAAATCCATTTATACCGGAGCAAACAGGATCGCGCAAACTCAAACAGACAGATGACGTAGTTGCGAGAGATATTGGCCTAAGTGGTTAGGCATCGCCGATTATTTGTCTAATATTTTTTGTCCTTGATAGTCTTAAGCTAAAATTTTTATTTTACAACCGAAAAGAATCATCAAGAAAATCCAATTCTAATGGCCTGGTTACATGTAAAAAAATTGATTTTAGGTTTTTGCTTTAAATGTAAGTAAGCGATCGAAGTCTTCGTTCGCAAATATATGAACAGGCAGTAAGAGTAAGTCTCGGCGACAGTGATGTGCCTACTTATCGTAAATGTTCTTCAAAAACCTTTTGTAAAAACTCACGTATTAGTGGTTATTCGAAAATATTAATTGCAGTTCAGTATTACTAACATTTCACTTTGAGTGTAAATGTAATTACTATTGATTTTAAAGCTGAACTATGATCGTTGAACAATAGTTTTTATTAGCATATTGCCAGTGGAGTTAAATTTCGAGTAAACGGGAACGAACATATAATTTTTCTTTCATAATTTCTTTTTAAATATTATTAAAAGTCATGCAAACTTCTTGTCGAATTTAATGATTGTTTTTATATGTACATATGTGGTTTTAAGATTGTTAAAAAATTTATTTATGCATGTTTTAAAATCTTTAACTTATATATGTTTATGTAAACTATAGGCTTGCCAGATTCAAATTCTTAACATTTACTAAAAAAATCTTGATTTTGAAACGAATTCTTGACAATTAAAAACTCTCTAAAATAATCGTTTATAAAAATAATAAATTTGTTTAGACCACCCTGCGGGAAATTTGTGCCAATTGCTCTTAAAGCACTTATCCCGTGACCAGTGAACAAAATTTTATAATTAAAAGGAACGATTTGTGATAGGTGAAAACAAGACATATCACTTAACTGGTGATAATAGGGTTAGAGTGTAGTTGGTTCAGAGGAAAGGTAACTGGTACAAAACTATTCATGTGGCTGGATTTTGTGCGGGTAGTGGCTGATTCTCTCTAGTATTATTATTTTTTATGTTGGGGATCTATCATATTGACATGGCTCATTTGGGACAATATCTGCGACAGGCATTATTTTAACCGAAATTGGGAGGTTATTTCAGTGACCTTTTACAAAGTGTCAAAAAGGTGCCAATTAACCCCCTCGTAGGACATCGCCATGTTAAAGTGACTTGTCACGTGACAAGTTTAGTGTTAGTTCTCTTTCCCGCAGGGCAGTTAAAAGCAAAACATACACTTTCTGAACGCTTTTGATTTTAGTCAGCTGTTAAATGGTTTTTATTATAAGCGTTTATTATGATTAGAGGAAAATACATACAAGTGCTCGTGGTTCAAATCAGCATCTCAGTGTTGTCATAGTATAAAGGTATGTTCAAGACTTAACAAATATTTGGTGAAAAAAATCCAAAAAAGCATGACCAGCCAATTTATCAAACTTTTGCTTTATTTTAAGGAATTTTTATTTACATCCTTATCTTTATTGGTAAGAAGATAATTGTATAATTCAATTCAGAAACTATTAATAGATGTTTGATCCAGCAAACGTTTTTCAAAAGCAATAATTTTTTTAATACATTTTTTGCTTTATTTTTAACAATTTTTATTGACTTCCTTCTTTATTGGTAAGAAGATAATTGTATAATTCAATTCAGAAACTATTAATAGATGTTTAATCCAGCAAACGTTTTTCAAAAGCAAAAATTTTTTTTTAATAAAACTAGTGGTTACGTGTAGGACGTCAAATATTTAATAGGTGTGAACATAGCTTAAGTGTCGAATAAAAGATAAGTAGTTTGCATAGATTTTCAAACAAATACACAAAAAAAAAACGATGAAATATATATTTGTATTTTACACAGCCTTGTTTAAGCGAAACTCTAAAAAAATTTAAAAAAAATAACGTGTTTTTTGGTTGGGCTTTTAAAAATCTTCAAAAACATGTGTTTTCTTCATTCTTTAAGGCCGTTTTACACTATCACACAAGTCTTAAGTATTTTAAAGAAAATGCTTCCTTGACCTAAATATTGCTTGAAAATTTTCAGTAACAACTTGTCATGGCTGTGTTGTATTTTCCTCAAAATACGAAAGATTTCTTTAATAGTGTAAAGTACCCTTAACGATCATTGGAAATTTTCGTAAATCAAGAAATATCAAGGCCGTCTGACAAGCCTAACATACTATGCTTATCAAAGTATTGTTTTCTGAAATATAAGAACTTGAAACAAAATACTATTTTTCGCTTTGGAATGTGCCAAGAAACTTATTTTGTTAAATTTATTTATTTTGGTTTTTAAATAACATAAGCTAATCTGAGCAAATTTTTGCAGGTACTGCGTACATTTTTTCATCTTTAATATTTGTTTGTTAAAATATTATTAGATTTTTTTATTATATGTGTATAAAAATTATATCCACTATTCTCTCATGCTTTAACACAAAAAAGATTTGTGCTTGTTTTCTGAAACGTACTTTTGCTAATATTTGCTTTAATTTTATAATCAACCATCTAAGCAAAAATATTTTTTACAACCACACCTTGGAAATAATAAACACAAGAGTTTAAAAAATATATATATATAAATTAATATTAAATGATTGATGTACTATACCGTATATAAATTTACTATCAGATCCTTAAACAGTTTGCGACATTTTCAAAAGTCTTAAGGCTGGCTACACTCTAGATTACTTGGGAACAGTAAAGGGGGTAATTGATTTACAATGGTTAAATATGATAATCAGTTTCTATTTCTCCAACTGAACAGTGACATGTGCAATGCGGCGTTAGACTTCACAGCTGGAACGCTTTAATAATGATTATTTATGGCGGAGGTAACAAAAATTGGCTAAAAATACTTTGTGTTTGGGAGGTTTCATAAAGTTTTCTTTATTTCATTAGAGCTGAAGCTGTGAAGTCACCTGAAACCTGGAAATGTGGAAATTTGTAACGCAAATATATATTGGCCCTAGATCCAAATTTTAGTGTACTGATCGACTTACAATTACTTTTTTAGTCGATTTAACGATGTCCATCAGGCTTACTGACTATGTAGGTGTCCATGTATACTTTTTGTACAAAGTATAGATCCCCATTAGGAAGATAATGAAATAAATTTTCTGGACTAGCCATTGTCTTGTGCACACGAACAAAGCGTTGACAGCATTACCGACGCACAATTATTCATGTTCTTTGATTTATTCATGTTCTGGCACGACAATCTATAAAAATAGCAGCAGTAACAATCAATATACGCCCTACAAGAAGACCACCAGTCATTTTACTAGTTAGATGACCAGTAGTGCTCACCCATATATTGGTTATAGTTTCTATTAGTTTATTAAGAGCAAAATGAAAAAACTGACCGAAACTATGTGTACATGTGATTTTGCCTCTCTAACCCATAATATCTCTCTCTCGCTAACTTATTAACTCAATGTAAAATTTTTGCAAGTGTGTTAGTTAAATTTTTTTTTGGTTATTCATTTCATATAGGGCGTTTATTATAGTAATACTGCAGTAAAGTCAAGTTTCCACGTGACATAAATTTACTCACACTAACAGCATAATCCTGGTTGCGTTAGGTGTAGACCGCTAGTGTTTTAACAGCGTTCTTAAGCAATTTGTCTTGAAAGTTCTTTCATCACATCATTTCTTAACAGACATTGGTGTTTGAACAAGAACAAAACATTAACAAGAGCAGTTTTCACGAACCAAATTAATGTGTGATCGTAGAATTGTTTGTTCTTTGAATATGGTGCTGGATAGTCAAGACGGCAAGAATTGCCCAATGATTTAAATTAGGCATTCTACAAATGTTCTCCCGAAATATGGTCTTAGTGCCAGTAAAACTTCTTATTACTTATTTGGCCATTTTTAGCGACTTTTAGGCCGATATAAGAATGGATTTCCAGTCGTCTCAGTCTTCTGCGCTTCTTCTACAATTTCTCACGTTGAGTTCGGAAGGATTTTTCTTTCTAATGGAGTTTCCGTCATCCCATTTTGCGTCTTCCCACGAGATCATATTAAAACGTCTTTTTTCATTCATTCATTCATTCGCATGTTATCTATTAAATTAAAATTCACTTATTAAACTTTTGCAATTTCAATTTAAAATTTATTTTTATTAGATATTGGGAATTATTTCTTTTCATAAGCAACTTTATTATATTCAATATTTTTTATTTTTCGAATTTATTCTATCAAACGGAAAGCTAAGGTAAAATGTAAAAGGAAAATACAATATAATAGTCTGGTAGTGTATAAAGTCATTTCTGAAAAAAAAAAAATTTAAGGAATAGAGCTATTACAAAAAGCTTTATAAAATACATAACTGAAATTTTACTCATATAATAAATTCGAAAAATAAAAAATGTTGAATTTATTATTATTTTTATTTATTATTATTTTACCTTAAAAACCACTTCATTTTAAAACTACTTCACTTTGTTTTAAAATTGCATAACCCTAAACTTAAGTTGCTAAAATTTATATACAGCTATTATTTTTTCCAACTTATCGCCGTTTTCTCATTAGGCGATTATCTCTTTTCCCAACGAAAATCTGCAGATTAAAGAAATTTGGTTTTCTCAATGTCTCATTTGCTTCTAACCCACCCGTTCTCATCTGTCAATTATTTATTTACCGTACAGCTAAATTCAATCAGCTGACTCTCAACTTTTATATCTATTTTGAGAGGAGCTGCCAATTGAAAATAATGTTTTTTCGGTATATTGAAAATCGTTAACGGATAGTTTATCAGTCCCAAAAATTTATGTCGAGATTTAGAAACAGACAGTTTGTCGATACATTGAAAAAACGGCAATTAGTGTAGTAAAATTTAAAAAAAAATCAGTAATTTTTTTTTGGATTATATTTTAACTGTTTTACATTTTAGTTAACTGTTAAATAATTAGAGAAATGATCATGGTAAAGAAAAATGTCATTAAATGCATTTTTGTTAAAATATTGATAGCAAAAAATTTTTCATCTGACCATTGAAGGGCTAAAGTCACGCAACTGAAATTAAAAAAATATATGTTGTTTCGTCATTTATCCTCAATGTCCGTATTTATTTTGAAAATGTCCACAATTTGAGTCAAATATTTATTTCCTTAATATGAAAGCGTAAGTTGTTAAATTTCTTGTTAGGATATTTAAAAAAAATCTTAATTAATTTGTTTAAATGAAGCTTGAACTAAATAGTTGTTTATTTATATTAAAATTTCAACGTTGTTTCATCTTAGTTTCATATTGTTCAACTTTATTCCAAAGGTGTATACTATTAAACTAAAGCTTAAATGCTAAAAACAAAAATAACCACAATACTAACTCTATGTTTACATTTGTCCTTCAAGTTGTACTGAAACAAAGGTCAACAAGAAAGAGAAAGACAAAAACATGAAATACAGAAAAATTAACTTTGGACTTCAAGAAGAATTCTTGACAAAAAGTACGATAAACAGAAATAAGGAAGAACATGTAAATCAATTAAAATAGATAATCATTTAAAACAAATTTCGATCAACCAAGGTCAAAATAACATTTGGCTTACAGATTGATATTTGACTACTAACTGCCAACCGTCATCGTTGGCGGTGAGTGTTAAACGGCAAACCCCTCTGAGGAGATTGTGTGGTTACAATCGAAACATGTCCGTGAAAACCTGGGTTCAATTCCCAGCTCATTCAAGAATGAAAAATTATCAATAAATTGTAATTCGTTTCATGTTGTAAAATTAATTTCTTCATAAAAATAATTTAATTAATATTAAATTTAATGAACTTTAGCTTGATTAAATTATCGAAATTTAGATTAAAAACCATTAACAGTTCAATTAAATAATCACAATACTAATTATGTTTCAAAAATAATAATCATTGTGGATAGAAATTTATTTCTATTATATTTTCATAGGAAAACGACAAGAATAGAAACACTTTCAAGAGACTAAAAAATTTCCTTTTCAAATTTCGTACGTGTGAAGTTATTACAACAAAATAAACAAATTTCTTACACAATCCTAGAGTTATTTTTTTATACAGCAGAGTTAGTTTCCTTTTTAAAGCATAGTGCTCTGTTCGAACTTGTCAAAAAAGTTGAGCAACATTGATTATTTCACACGAAAATTGTGACATGTATCAATATTATCAATCTCGCGATGTAAGTATACAATATTGTTTTTCGAAGACAAAAAAAAAATCATATTTTTATGTAATTGTCTTAAAAAGTAAAACAATATTTAGTAAATTCACAAGGTATCCTAACATGTCATATTGTCAAAATGTCCTAATATTTCACAATGGTTTAAAAATATTGTTGTACGGCTCAGCCGCTCAGCGCTGGACTTTTCTGATTAATTACGACAGCACAATAAACACAGCAAGCAACGTTCTATTTATTTAAGACACTTTTTGTTAACAAACCAACAACAATATTTTTAAACCATTGTGAAATATTAGGACATTTTGACAATATGACATGTTAGGATACCTTGTGAATTGACTAATTATTTTTATAGTTTCCCAAATCAAAAAACAAAAAAATTTAATTTTATTATTTAGTCAATTCACAAGGTATCCTAACATGTCATATTGTCAAAATGTCCTAATATTTCACAATGGTTTAAAAATATTGTTGTACGGCTCAGCCGCTCAGCGCTGGACTTTTCTGATTAATTACGACAGCACAATAAACACAGCAAGCAACGTTCTATTTATTTAAGACACTTTTTGTTAACAAACCAACAACAATATTTTTAAACCATTGTGAAATATTAGGACATTTTGACAATATGACATGTTAGGATACCTTGTGAATTGACTAATTAATTTAAGCATTTTTCTAAATTTTACTTCGTAAAACGCTTGTTATAAAAACCACTTTACAAATACAAAATAAAAAATTACAAAAAATGATAAGCTATTGCTTAAAATGCACGAAAAATAAAAATGTTGCTAGCAAACATTTCGAATGTTTTTCCTAATATAAATAGAGTACAATTCTATTAACATTTTTTCGTTTGTATTTAACAGAAAATTTTTTTATATTGAGCCTGACAGAGTACCAGGCTTATTTCACGCTCTTTCTATTTTAGTCGATTTCTATGAATATTTTAAACTTTAATATTTTTGGAAGAATTTTCAGTTACACACTTGTCTCCAAGCTCAAATCAAACGGACAAGTTCTACCCACTTAACAATGGCTTTTTTTGTACAAAAGTAATAAAAAAAAGATGTTGATTTTTGATGACAATAACACGAGCTGTATTTCAAGAGTAGTCGGCACCAAATGATCCAACATTGTTTTTGTTTTAATGATTTAATGATTTCCAATAATTAACATGTTCTCGACTTGTTTCCAAAAACCTTAAAGCTTTTGTAGTTTTACTTATTAACTACTTATGAATTATGATGTAGAGATGTTAGGAATGGGAATTAAAACGCTTCAAGTTTAATTCGTCGTCTCTAGTTTTTAGGAGAAAGAGGGAAAAAATGTTTTTTCTAGAGATACGACGTCATTAAAGTATGAATATGTCTATAGAACGAGTATCAGCTCAAATGAGTTTGTCATCTTAAATCATGTTAAAAAATGTAGCTAACGTTGTTATTTAATATATTAAATGATGATGATGATAATAATGATGAAGAAAAAAATCATTGTATTTTGTGTAACTTGTTCGAAAGAAAAAAAAAATGATGTCATTTTTTTACTAACTTATTTAATTTGCTAATTTCTAGATACAATTTTCTAACAACAATAAAGTTATAAATTATAAATAAATGAAACGTTAATTATTTAGTAATAATAATTAATTTGTCTTTAAGCCAGTCTACACTGGGAATCTAAAGTAATTTTTTTCTTGCCAAAAATATTTAATATTATATCTAACAATCCTAATAATTGCAAAGTACATTCTCCACGCTTGAGTGTTTTTTTAAGGAAATTCCTCTTTAGCGGTTTGCTAATTATCATCATAATGATCAGTTTTGCTAATAATGATGGTGTTTTTTTTTTTTTTGGTAAATAATTAACATTTAAACAAAAATTCCGGTTGCATGCTTTTTATTTATAAAAGTTTATAAAAATACACCGAAAAAAATCCATGCCATACATATATACACGAAAACTGAAGTACACTGCACGAAATATGGTGCAAAGCCACGAAAATTTAAGTTAAAATATACGAAAATCTATGAAAATGTACGAAATATTGAGGTTAAATCACTGTTGTCAGAAGTGCAGATTTATCTGCATTTTGCAGATTTCATGCCCCTTAAATATAAAAAAATGCAGATTTAAAGATTTTTGACGGAAAAGTGCAGATTTTTTAAATAAAAATAAAATAATCTAAACAATACAAAAAAAATGTATTTCCTCCTTTTTTAGTACATTCTGGGTATAATTTATAATATTAATAGAATATTTCATAACGAAGCGACTGTCATCCACAATCTACACCCAGAGAAAAACTATGTTTAAATACGGTCACCTCCAACAAAACTATTTTTAAAGAAAATTGTAAACATCTTATGGTTGATTTAACCATATTATTATCACCGACAACCATATTATGGTTAAATATGTCCTCCATCAAGAAGGCACAACCATATTATGGTTGCCTCCGAACATGTTTTGGTCAATAATAACTAAAATATGTTTAACACTTATAATAGCATAGTTGGTTTTCAACCATAGCATGTTGCTCTTGGAGAAGAGGAAAATACTATTGTTAATTTAAAAACAAATTATTGTCATATTATAACATTTTTAGAGGCAACCATAATATGGTTGTGGCTTCTTGAAGGAGGACTAATTAAACAATAATATGATTGTTGGTGACAATAATATGGTTAAATTTAAATATAATATGTTTCAAATTCTGTCTAAAAATAGTGTTGTTGGCGGTGACCATATTAAACATGTTTTTTCTCTGCGTGTGTATATCCAATGAAGAAATGACTAAAAAATAGATTTGAACAACTTTTTAAAACTAAATGATAAAATCTCGTCTTAAGATTACAAAAATCCTATGAATTTTCGAAATTATGAAAGTGATAAGTTTAGAATTTATGCAGCTGAAACCCTTTTAAATACAAATTTGTCTCCATTTTATGTACAAAAAATAACTAAAGATTGTATCCAATTTTGCATTAAGTTTGTTGTTGTATCAAGTTTTGAAAAGATTCGATTTTAAAAAGCCAATGAATTTTCATAAAATTATTAGTCCAAATTTAATAAGTATTTAGTCACTCAAATTTAATTTAAATATTTTTAAAGAAAATAAAAAACGACAACTGGATTCTGAGTTTAGAGAAATAAAAGTTTTAAATTTTAACAATATCTTAAATAAGGATGATATAACTTTAACATGTTTTTGGAAAAAAAAATCTGAAATCAAACGTGCTAGTTCCGACTATGATTTTCCAATTCTAACTTGATATTTTCAGAAAATACTGAAAACACCAAGAGAATATTTAGTCAGGAAAATGAATCCCTAGTCAGAATATTGCTTACAAAAGATAATTTAATACTATATTAACCATTTTTTTCAAGGGTGCTTCTATGAGTTGTATTTCAATTTATAAAGCTTTTTACAATAGTTTTATTCCCTCAATATTTTACATACTTTTTTGCTTAAGCCAATCTTTGGTTAACATTGAAGCTATATATATGTACTTATACTTAGGAATGACTTTAAACACTACCAGAATATCTTGTATATTCATGTTACAATATTTTACTTTAACAATTACTAGCAGAATGTAATGCATTTTCCGGCCCGCTACGGCCTTCGTAAAAAGCTTTATAAATTGAAATACAACTCATAGAAGCAAATTCGAAAAGAAATGGTAAATATATGTAAATAAAAATAATTTATAAAAAAGAAAAAATTCCTACATTCTATTTGATTATTTAAACTTTTAAAAATTACACTGTTTTGACACCTCAATATCTCCAGATTAGCTTAAATCGATTTAAACTGATCAAAATAAAAATATATACAAAGCGCTCTCTAAATTATTAACAGGTACAACTCAAAATGTATCAAAGTCGTTTTTTTTCCTTGCATAAACCAGTTCACAAATCAAATCTATAACGACCGTGAAAACTTCGTTTGCAACTAATGTCGGTTTCAATTGCAAAAAAAAAAAATTTTTTTTTAGGCATCCGCGTTATAACGTTGGACGCAATGCCGTTCATTTCTAAAAACACGCTTCATTTATCCCCAATTCCGCTTGGTTTTTCAACTAGTACATTTAAATTATCTTGTGCTGTTTTTAATTAATAAGATTTCATTTGGATATATATTTCACTTCGTTTGCGTCACGGTCTTCTTTAATTTTTCTGTTTCTCTTAAACATTTTTGGATTTTGAGTCGTGCCTGTTTATGATTTAGTGTGCGATATGTACATATGTATATTTGTGGATCAAAATATTTGTCACCCCCGATCTCTTGAAGTTGCTAAAATTTTGTAATTCATTTTATACATAAATATTTTATTTATACTTATTTATATTACTACTCTTCAAAATGACAAATAAGTTATTAAAGACACAAAACATTTGTCCCGGTAAAATTAAATTGAAAATTTCCAAAAATTCGAATCCCTTCCATATATTTCAAAAGGACGAAGGTAAAAATAAATTATGGAGCTATTTTGAAATAAATCTAATTCAATCTGGGTCAAGAAAATAGATCCAAAATTATCTTAAAGTATTTCTGATCGACCAGGGGTCTAATCACCGCATACGATATCAAGCAAAATTGATCGAAATTTTTTATTTTGGTATCATGATATCCGATATCGAATAATATGTATCGTAGTTTGAGATGATATCATACGATATCGAGTAACCAAAGACTTTACATCTCTCGAGTTTTCATACGATACGTCAATGTCTATCGTAAGCAGAAAAATACGATAGTTTACTCGATACGATAGTTTACTCGATATCGAATGCGGTGATTAGACCCCAGGTCTTAAGTTCATAATTTTAAATCAGGTTATATTTTCTATAAATCTTATTACCGGTTTACGTCTCCTTTAATTCCCTTTTCATTAAATCCAACTTAAACAAATTCTAAAAGTAAAATTTAAACAAACTTTTTGTTCTATCTTGTCGTTTTTTTTTTTTTTTTTAATAATATTCTGCATAATCTTGTATATTTCTCAAATATAGTACTCAAGTATGTATGTAAAAATGTTATGTGGGTTTGTAGGGTTCTATTTTCAATAGAATTTTTCAATGACGTACTATGTATGCACTACACAGTCAGAGTGAAAAACAATATAAGTAACTTCTATTCCACTGAATACATTACAATGTTCATACTTGCCATATTCGTACAATGAAAACGAGAATGTGACGTTAAGTTTGCTCTAGATTTTATGAAGTAAATAGAGAAAAAAAATTATAATAAATTTATACATGTAACCTTTTTGTTAATTTTTGCTTTCTTAAAACTTTATAAGCAATTTTTTTTAATAATTGTTAGAAAAACTGGTTAAATTTGTATATATAAAAAGGTTGCCATATTTTTTTAAAAACATTTTAACATTATTTAATGTATGAATTTACACAAAAGATTAATGGGTCGACAATTATGTATGGCAACAGAATTTTAGTTGAGTTGTCGGTTGCCGATAATATTGTTTGTACATATGGTTTCAGTTGCAAAAAAAAAAAATTTTTTTTAGGCATCCGCGTTATAACGTTGAACGCAATGCCGTTAATTTCTAATATCCAAATATACAATTTGGCGACGATAGGTTTTATATTAGCTTCATGGCCTTTTGTGCTGCTAAGCCCCAAATTGACCATAGGTCCTATATTGATACATATATATTTCCCATATAAGATCGCTTTAATAAGAAAAAATCGTATATTAATGAACATATCTAGATAATATTAAGCACAAAGAACTCTTATACGAATCTTAACCTCATTACAAAATGTTGTCAAGCCGTGTCCATGATTGTCCCTGGGTTCTAAGTAAGGTACATGGTCGAAAATTTGTATATATTGTGCTGTAGGGTATCAAAAGGGTGGGCTTGACTGACTATACTTTCTTCTTTGTTAATATTAGTTTTGAACTATTTATATGGCCATTATTGTATAACATATGATCTGAAGATAAAGGAAAAGCTAAAGTTAAAAATTGGCATTTGGATCTATATAAAATTACTTCTTATACGCTTTAATTATTCATTTCTGAAAAGCTACGGACGTTTAAGGATTTTCTCGAAAATAATGGATTTCCAGTATTTTTTTCTGTATAAGCGGCCTTTTATGTATTTTTATTAAAATCGAAAATATTGTTTAATCCATATTTTCTCTATACGAAACTTTTAAATTAAAAAGTAGTATAATTTAAATGCGCATCTAAATTTAAGATATATCTTAAATTAAGTATATTCAAGGTTCTTGATACATTTAGGGTTTCTTAATTTTTGAAAGTATGTTTATCTTACGGTTTAATTTTGTGTTATTGTGCCAACACTTCAAACAAAATCTATTCTCGTACAAATAGACAGTAAGAAAAGTAACTCAAAGACAAGGTTGAGAATACAATTTAGTAACACTTAGAGATTGTGTGTAAATACTTACATATTTCGTATTTTATTACAAACATCTGTACATAAAGATACAAATATACTAGAACTATGAAATGTATCTAGTATTTTATATAAAAAAAAAACTTTTTTGTTATAGATACAGACACTCAAGCGACGACATGCCAACAAATATGAGTTCATATCAACAGACAAATAGAGAAAGAGAGAGAGCAAAGTGCCGGGTCAAATCATTGAGAAATAAAAAATATACAATTTAAATGAATATGCATATAAATATTAAGGGATTTCACAGTTAATGGGATATACTTTATAAATATTTTCACTTATTGACGGCCATGCTCTGGAAATCGAATTCGTGTAAAATTGAAATCGAACAAGAACCTGTATGTCGGGTTTTAAAAATATTCCTTTTTTCAAACTTTACTTAAATTTACCAAATATACTCTTAAAATCAGAAAACACTTATGTAAACTTAAGTATAAACTTGTTTTCAAAATTTGAAAAGAACATCTTAATTCAGAAATTTTCGATAAACACAAATTTTAAGGAGTTCATGGGTGAAAATATTTTAATAATTTCGTGATTTGAATAATTTTTTAAAATAAATTTAGTAAAAGAGAAAGATTTAAACAACAGCCTCATATCACAATAGTAGGGGGGGGGGGGGGGGGTACAAAGCGTTTGTGCTGAAGTGTGTGTTTGGTCATAGACCCACAATAAACTTAGAACCACTTTTAAATCGATCTAAATTCGTCCGTCCGGCCGGCTGGCTCTCTATGTAAACCTTGTGCGCAAAGCACAGATCGCAATATTGGAGATAATTTGATAAAATTTTTAATTGTTTTAATTTCAATTGTCACAAGCACCAAATCTATTGAAAACAGCTCGAATCGGTCCGTAATTTCCGGTAGCCCCCATACAAGCTTCTGTACGGAATATAATCTTTGTGACCATTAACCATCTTATTATGTTGGTATTTCGGTTTTATTTGGTATCCTCTTATTTTCTTGCAATCTAAATCATATTACAAAATTTTATTGGATCGGTCCACATGTTATTAAACTTAAATTTGTTTGGTACTAAGACATTTGTGTATGTTTGAAAACCCTTTGAAATCGGTAGAAGCATAACTAAACTTTACCATTTTGTGGATCCGGAAAGTCCTTAAAAATTGAAAAATCCAAATAAATATAAAATGTTCTGCTCTAAATGGTCTATAATCTAGTTTATATTATTTTAAAAGTATATAATTTCTTGCTTAATTTTATTGCATAGTAAAGTCAATATTTTGTTAAATCCCTTCTTAAATCTTAGCCAACCAAAATGTTTTATACTGTGAATACTCTTAAACGATTTAGTCATCATAGAATAGTTTGAATACAAATAATAAAAAAATGAACAAAACAACAAAATCGTATTAATCTGTATTGCCATTTATTTTTTTTTTTATTAATATTGATTTTTTAAGATTCGTTGTTAACAAGATCTTATCTATCTAATCTAAATATTTTTATTAAAAATGCATATGGAAAGACTTTTAAAAAATCGTATAAATTTGTAAATATACTAATGTATGTACATATGTACTTGAATCGATCAAATACAACATAACATATCGTACTTGTTCAACAATACTGTATTAACTCAAAATTTAAAAATTTTCAGTAGAAGGAAAACCATTTTTAATTTTACATTAAAGCCACATGAAAAAAATTTTTAACCAATCGTTTCATTACCCTGCGGCCACACGATCCACTTTTTGTTGATAGTCTTTTACATATACTGTTTGTCAAAATTTACATAAATTGAAAGCTGTGACGTGGGCTGCACGCAATTTTTAAGTAATTTACTTTCAAGATGTCATCAAGAAAACAATTTATACTGACAAACGAAAAATTTGCTCACTAAACTTCTAATCAGCTGTTAAATTGAACGTAAAATTGCCAAACAAATGGATAGTTAAAATTGAGAGCAACTCGTGATCAATTGAAAAAGTGTGAGTGTGTTAGTAAAAAAATGAGAGTGAGCGAAATTGAAAGACAAAAATTGATCGTGTGGCCTCCAAGTTACCAAAAAGTAGACAATATAGCTCGATATATATATATTTTTTAACTTTTCCAAAAAGTAAAAAATGAAAATTTTGAGTCAATACACTATTGTTGAACAAGTGCGATATGCAAATAAAAGTATCGGAATGTTTGCAACATTTTTTTTAACTAAAAAAAATTGTATTCATTTTTTTCAAATAATATATTGAGCTAAATTTCGAAATTATATAAAAGAAATAAAAATGATTATATTATTTCTATTTTTCAAAAATTTTTGAATGGTACTACTAAGAATAATTAGACGTTGCTTGTATTCTTTGAATCAGTTAATAAATCCCTGCCAAGGGCTCGGCGGTAGCTATATATGTGGACAGCCAGGCGGCTCTTAAGGCCTTGATGGGCTGTTATGTGAACTCCAGGCTAGTGGACGATTGCAGAAGGGCTCTAGGAGAAATCTAAGGGAATTATTTTGTGAGGCTCTGCTGGGTACCGGGTCACTGCAACATCACCGACAACGATATAGCTGATGAGTTGGCGAGACAGGGTTCGGAAATGGAGGATCCTGACAGTTTGCAGGTGATCAGGCCTCCAATGGGCATCGTCTTTGGAAGAATTAGGGAATGGGTTCTGGGCGGAACTAATCGGGTTTGGCGGAGCCGAACAGACTGCCTGGTATTGCGCACACTGTGGCCGATGCTTAGTAGGTAGAATTCGGACGCGCTGCTAGGCAGGAGTAGGGCCTGCGTCAGAACCATGATGGTTTTATCACGGGCCACTGTATGATAGGCTGGATGGCGGTAAGAATGGGATCTGACTTGTCGGATATATGTATTCGATATATCATACTTTAAGATCGGACTGTAAATGCCTAAGATATAACGAAAAATGTAAAATGCAACCCCTACGTTCGGCAAAAAATCTTAACATTTGCTATTGTTTGGAAGCGAACGGGTTAGAGCAGCAAGAGGGGTAGACAAAAAGACACGATTTCGTTACATAATATTTAAAGATCCGATTGTAAATGCTGACTGTCATGCAGGAATTAAAGTAATTCATCCTTGGCAAAACTGTAATGATTTTTGGAAAGCTTTAATTTTCTAATTAAATCTAAAAATATTTCTGCTGGAATTATCGAATTACTTCCTAAGCAAAAGTTTAATAGTTTCTTGCGAGCTTTAATTTTCTGACATTAGGGTGGTACATTAGGGTGGTACGAACAGAGATCTGGTGAATAAATACTAGAACAAGAAACTTGAGGTCAATGGCTCCTAAGGACAAAACATTGGTATTCACGAGACAAAAACATTGATATATTATACTTTAAGATCGGACTGTAAATGCCTAAGATATAACGAAAAATGCGACCCCTACGTTCGCAAAAAAAAATTTGCAAATCCATCCCATTTGCGCAACTCTATAAGACTTGCGCTTGATAAGTGACTTATACAAACGCCAACTCGTTTGGCAAATGCAAATATACAAACAAACGCTTTTTAATGTTTATATATGTATATACAATTTAATACCCTCTTATAATTTTCTTGGGCAAGGGACTTTCTTTCTGGGAGTACATTATGGCTGACTTCCAAAACGTCAATTGCTTTGTATTAGAACAGAGTATAATGTTTCATAACGCCGCAGTACAAAATATATACAATGCAAACCCTTCCAAAACATATCGGTTAAGTATTAGTAACGCAGAAAAACAGCAATCAGGGCATCGGTTTTGAAATTGATTCTTTGTGACATTTAACATTTCATTTGCAAACACTACCCCCCGTATTCATAAACGATTTTTAAATTTAACAGACGTTTATTAAGAGAAATTTACATAGAAAATTTGTTTAGTAATCCTTTATTAAATTAAAAATATTTTTAGGAATACGGCAATACATGTTTATTTTTAATATTATCCTTGCATCACTTACATTTCAAAACGTTTAAATAAACAAAACACATAGTTGCATTGTTTCGGCACTTTCTACATGTACATGGTTAAAATACAGTAGTAAAACTGAATACAAACAAACTATTAGTACGTTCTGGAAATCAGTCTATATGCGTTGTAGAATGTATTAAGCACCCAGTACCCGTGTTCTGTACCTTGTTAGTTGAGAACTTCTCGCATCGAAAACATGTGAAACAAAATATTCCATCGTTTCTCGAAAAGTAAGAAAAAAGTGTGTCTGTAGCTCATGTCGAAAACTATAAAGAGATTACGTTGTTACGTTATAAACGTCATAATACGCTTAGAACGCCAGTCAAACATATCGTTGACGGCGGCCAAAATAGACTAAAATTGAAAAAATTTTTTGTTTCATTTCTCACATTTCAATCGAAAAGTTTCTCGACGCGGGAGTTACAGAACATGGGCACAGAATTTCTACAAACTACTTCAGCCTTTATAATGTATAGACTGAGGACCCTTATCTGAACCATCAAACTGCATTTGGCACCTTAAGAAAAAATATTTCAAAAGGGAGGACAGCCATAATCAATTACAGGAAACCTCTTAAGGGCACATTTTCTCGGTCTAAAGGGGCGAAGAGAAAGAAGATTCGAGCTTAGATCTAGATAGAGTCAAAAGTGCCTCTGAGTGAATAATGCAGAACAAAATGGTAGGTAACAAAAATGTTAATTCTATTTAACTTTCTTAAAGAAAGGCTTTAATTAATATCCTGATTTTACCATTCCCCTTATTTTTCAACTTTCCTTATTGTTTTTAATTTTTTGCCTACTCAATTTACGCCTTATTTATATATCTACCACTGTTTCGAACATCCACTAAAACCACTTAATTATCCATTAAATGTGTTCAATTAGTTTAATAATTGATGTATAATGTTTGATTAGGCCACATATTTATGTAAGAAATGAAATTCAATATGTCTATAAAAGAAACCTCAAAGTATAAATGATATTTTGAAATCGTATTTACATAAACAACTACATGTATGACAATGTTTTTGACAGATGTAAGACCACGATTACCTTTATAACAAATTATGTAGGTGGTAAATTTTCATTTGACGACAACGGACATATATATTTTTTTTTAATAATAAGCATTAACATTTATTTTTGGTAATTTATTTTAATTTATGTATTTAGTATTTCCAATTTGGTTTTTTCTTTGAAGTAATTAAATCCTTTTAAGTATTTTTTTAGCAAAAAAAAAAAAAAAAAAAGAAACAAACCAATTAAGAAAATATATTCGGTCAACCCCGACCATATGATACCCTACACCACAGTATTTAGAGACAAATTTCCGAGAGTGTACCCAATTTGGGACCCAAAGGCAACTATGGACCCGCCAAAACAAAATTATGTTATGAGAATAAGATTCATGTAAAAGTTCTTAAAAAAGTGATTCTAACTAGACCGGCAAACTTAAGGGTGGGGGTGGGTAGAACAAATATGTTTAGGTGTTACACACATCAGCACAAACACGTAATACCCTCTCCACTACTGTGGTATGGGTATAATGACAGCTGTATAGTGTAAATTACAAACTGCGTTGTGGAGTTTTTAAATTAACAAATGAATGGCTGAGTTTATTTTTGAACTTTCATATTAATCGTTAATTTATTGAATTAAGTTTTTTATTCTTAAATAAAATTTTAATGTTTAACAGAAATTAAGCACAAAATGAAATTTTATTCAATATAAAAAACTCTCTCCCTCTCTCGTAAGAAGGCAAGGTTATTAAATAACAGTGTTCTCCATTTATATCAGTGATGCAAAACGTGGCACAATTGTGCCATTTTTAGCACTTTTGAATGTTTGATGGCCCTGTGAACCTTTCAGGTCCAAATTTAATTAACTACTTTAAGATGTTCAATACATTTTTCAATGTTATTTTCTCATTTTTTCGAACACTTCTTTAAGAAATTGTTTTGTTTGTTTAGGACAAAAAAAACGCACAAACTGTTTGATATATGATAGGATTAAAAACACCTAAGAAGCTTGTTTGTACGAAAATTAAAAATTTTAAATATTCACAAAAACTTCCTGTTGTCGTTGTCAAACCGCTATTACAAAAAAAGTTTGGCCCTGTCAAAGCTATTTTGGCCCTTTGAAATCGTCAATTTGGCCCAAAACAAAAAAACTCAATATGCATCACTGATTTATATTACTGAGCTAACGAAGTTGATCGGCACTTTTCTTCAGACATACAACACAAAAGTTTTTTACTTTTTGACAAATTTATAGTCAGGGAAACCTGTCCATGAAAACCTGGGTACAATTCTCAGCTCAGTCAAGAATGAAAAATTATCAATAAATTTCAATTCATTTCATGTTGTAAATTCCTTTCTTCATAAAAAATAATTTAATGAAAATTAAATTCAATGAACTTAAGCCTGATTAAAATATCGAAATATTAACAGTTCAATAAAATAACCACAATACTAATTGATGATAAACCATTTTAAAAATTCGATAAGCGAATGTAATTTGGAGCTTAAGATATGTTACCAATTTGGTCCTTTTAAAGTAAGTGGTACCTTTGACTTTTTTTAGCGGGGATTTTAACAACAACTTTGTTTTTAATATAGGCATATTGCAATGACGTGACAGTTTTGACATTTTAGTTTTTAACATATGCTTGTTAGAAGCTCCGCCAGTTGTTACAACGAAATTTACCCAATTTTTGTGTTTTAATCAGGCTTAAGTTAATCCAATTTAATGTTCCTTAAATAATTTTTAATGAAGGAAGAAATTTACATCATGAAATGGATTTAAATTCATTGATAATTTTTCATTCTTGACTGAAGCTAGGATTGAACCCACGGACAGGTTGATTTGACATGTTTCGATAGTAACTACACTATCTCTTCAGATATCTTTGCCGTTTAACACTCACAGCTATTGACGTCGGCTGGCAGCCAATAGCTAAACATCAATCTTTAATTATTGGTGGATCGAAATTTGTTGTTGTGAATGATTATCTATTTTCAATTACCTTACATGTTTTTTCCTTTACTTCTGGTTTTTAATTTGTGATATTTTAAGTCAACATCAGTGTTGCCAAATGTATTTCCTACTTGTAGCCCATGTGTAGTTGGTTTCATGTGTAATCTGTGTGTAATTTTATTTTGAGTTGTCTTTTTTTGAATTTTTTACTTTTTTCACTATCTGCCGTATATAGAAATGCTACATGGGGTCTCCACGAGCATTGAACTTGGAAATATGTATGTACTCAACTGTCAAATTTAATTGCCCACACTATATGTCCATGTGTAATCGATAATAGTTCAAAAGTTTTTGGAAAAACGAATGTTTAACATTTTTGTTTGATTTGTCATTTCTTTTTTATTTGCGTGAATTATTGAAAAATTGTGTACATTCTATATATTTTAGAATTTAAGAATTAAGTAAGGCGAGGTAAAAATGCAGTCAGCATTCATCTGGCACACTTAGGTCTAATGATACATTGTGTGACCATGCAGTTCCATAAAACATAAGTGATACGTCTCTCTTCCACATTGAAAGTAGAGATATGGTCATCTATTCGGGGCCATAATTGGCTGGCAATCCTGCAATCAGCGTTCGCTGCATATCTGTTATGCGCAAAATCGATAAGCGATCGCCGAAGTTCGAGTCAGCAGGAGAGCAGAGGGTTCCCAACGTCTTTAAGAAGTTAGTTTCGAATGTACTCCGTTTCCATCAAGCAGAAAAATTTACAATGATATTAAAAAATTAATGTTCGTAAACTTTTACATAAACACTTTGGCACTGTTCTTCTGCCGACGTAATTGCTTTTGTTCGGAAACAAATATGTGCATCCATTCATTTCTCACTTCAAAAATCGGTAGGCTTTGTTTTTATTTTTTGCGAATTCATTTAATTAAAGATTCGTTTTAATTTTGTGTGTGTAATTTTACTTCAAATGTGTAATTTGGGACATAATTATGTGTAAATTCCTCATTTTTCATTGGCAACACTGTTAGCAATTGGTCGATAAATTTGAGTCGACATATTCGACATCGCGTTCGACCCGTAGGTCGCAGTATTGAAGAATCACCGAGTTTGTTAATTTCTTGACCTTCTCAGCAATTAGGGCTTCCACAACAACCACATGACCTATTTTTGATAATATCGATATCACTAACATGTGTTTTCAACAGGATGGTGCAACATGTTTCACAACTACAAATTTTTCCAATCGTATATTCTGCCTCTTAGGCCGAGCTAATACGCACCCAAGAAGTTTTCCAAAGTGATTATTTCGTTCTTACTTTTATATTTAATTTTAAGTCTACCGAAAGTAATTTGCAAATGTTTCTTAATCTATACATTTACCCACTTATGCTAAAAAAGTTAAAGTTCACATTAGTTAACAAACACATTAAACCCAGCAAAATTGAATCGGCTTAATAGGTTGGTTAACTAAAGGGAACTTTTACTTTTCTTGCATAGGGGGGTTATAGTATAAGCTCCGATTTTTCCTTTTGAATCTTTTATAAGTTCCAAAGCGGATATCATAAACTTTTTTTCAATACTTTAGCATCACGATGTTCGTTAGTCGTAAGTATTGAATGTCCTAAAATTGGGGACACCCAAAAAGTATTTCTCCCTTTTTCCAAAACAAGTGGTACCTTTCAATAGAAAATAAAATGATGGTTGCTGTTTTTATTAATAAATACTTCAGACTTTTTTCACAATCTTAACCGATATATGGAAAATTTAAAGCAGAACCCCAGTTTTTTTTATTAATCAATATGAGAAAAATAGAAATATAAACTTTTAGAAACATTTCTTTTAATAAACCTACTTATGCGATCAAAATGAATTTTGCTCTCTTTTTTAAAAACTCTGCATTACGATACTCGAAGGAGAACGAATTTTCTTTGAACAAATTTCAATTGAAACAAACCGCGTTTTTGTCTAAATGCGTTATGAGTTTTTAAACTAAATTCGTTTTTAAGCACTTTCATTGTGTCACTCACTTCTTCCTTCAAATAAACACGCTTCATATTTCCATCCCTTGGCCCACCATCAGCCAGACGATATTGTATCTCAAACTTTGACTCTCTACAAGTGTTGGAATTTCAGAATTTGGTTTATTATTTTTTTGTTATTTCAAGGGGTGGGTGGTAATAGGAATATATTATTCTGAGAAACTATATTAAAATTGTATACAATGACTTAAAATAAACAATAACGTAACCGAAGAATTGAATGCTTTACTTACATTAACCCTAAAAAGAATAAAATGGTTTATTACCATAGATAATAAATCTAGTTGATCTTTAGTTTGAAGCCCAAATAATTTGGCATTCCGGACGGATATTTCCTTAGAGGACTTCACGAGGCTGAGGCTTGTAGACATAAATTCGTGATTTTCAGAAACCCCACAAGCAGAGTCCAGACCGGTTAAATCGGGCGATCTTGCCGGCCAGTGCATATCACCCAAAAGAAGAGATTAGGCAATCCGGAAATGCAACCCTCAGAATTTCGGTTGTAGGTCGTGCAGTATGCGTGCGCCGTTGCTTAATCCTGTTGGAACAACATTTTCTTTAATTCCAATTCGTCCAGTTGAGGGAGGGAAAATGTGGTTGAGCATGGCTCTGAAGCGCTCGCTATTCGCAGTAGTCGTTTGGCCCGCGGCAGTTTCGAAAAATAAGCCCCGATGACGACTCTAGTGTAAACACCACACCATACAGTAATTTTGAACGGATATGACGGTTCTTTGTTGTTAACGCGGATTTTCGTTGAACCAGAAGCGATAGTTCTGTTTATACACAGATATGAATATACTTATAGTCTGGAGATATTTCTTATTAAAATTTAGTCCATAACGACCCATAATTGGCTATGACATAAGCAAAAAATTAGGATTGCCTTAAATTGTTACCCTCAAAACTTTCCTTTAAAAGTTTCAATAAAATTTTTGGGCCTTATTGTTGGAATTTTTCATTAAGTAGGCCAACTAGAATATCCTTAGTAAAAATGAGCGACTGCGGTTTCAAAATGGCCGAGTTATGAACCATTTGTATTTCTTAAATAGTTTCTAGTACAATAGCAGCCAAATTGTATTAGACAGAAATATTTTTATGTATAAGCTATAAAAAGTATCGTCATAAGCCAAATCGGTCCTTAATTACATGTAGGCCCTTTACATGCGAAATTGAAATCAATAGACTCGTTCAGAATATTCAAAACTAATTTTTTTTATTTTCTCACTGGGCGATCTTTTCTATAGATTTTTTTAAAAGCTCCTGCTTAAATATTTCCTTAAACTGATTAATTAAATAATTCTGCCCAAAACTCGAAATTCTTAAAAATGGGTCTAAAGTGAACCATTCTTAAATTTCAACTTTCGATGACGCATTTGAAAATTTCAATATGAAATAACTAATAAATGAACACAGCAGAGGTCAAGGCCAATATATAACAGTCGTCGGCGGCGGCTGGCAGAAAAATAGTTGGAGGCGGCTTTAAGTCAGTGGTAAATTATTTTATTAAGTATATAATATTATTTTTGTATAAGCTTTTTCTGTAGATCCAGAATAACTTAAATGCTTATAATAATTAGAAAGCTCTTCATATTCTGACTCTGATAAACTTTCTACAATTTTAATTGCTCTTTTAGGAAAAATAACTTTTTATATCTTTGAAGTTTGCCAAAAAGGTCTTAAGTCAGTAACTGCAGTTTTTCGTAATGTTAAATTTAAAATTATTGATTTGCCTTATTTAATTGACCTATTTTCTGAAAAGCATATGATAACGACTGGACGCAGTTGTACTAGACTTAAGCGATTGACACCAAGCGAAAGAGGAACAAAATTTTGTTAAACCCAACCAAAAAACTTTAAATACATTTACATGACTTAAGACCTTTTTGCCGAATTTCAAAGATATTTCTTTTCTGTCATTAAAATAAATAACTTTAAAATTATACATGGCAAAATGTTGAAAAAGTAAAGGGATATATATATTTACAATGCCCAGAGTTGTAATTTTCAAATGTAACCGTATTAGTTTTTTTTCTAACCATAAAAATTTTCGGCTAAGTCGGCTTAAAATCGAAGCCGAAACTAGCAAACACTTTCGGCGGCGGTTAATGCTAAGAAAAACACCGGCGGTGGCGCTTAGCCGGCTTGGAGCCGATTTACTTGGACTGCTGGACCAAAGATCAATTCGTCAACGGACATTTTCATTTCCTTAGACTAGTTGTGGTATTGGAGCTAAAACTGCGGTTGCAGATGGTCCATGCTTACTATTTGCAAAGTTTTCTAGAATGTTCTGGTCCTTACTCCATAAAAAGTAAACAAATAATACTTATCTTAGGAACTCATTGTTTTTTCGGTAGCCTTTTGAAGGAGACATTGCACCATTGGAAGATTGTACAAAAGGCCGGTAATCACTATCCTATTTAGTCGTACGATATTTTAAAACATCGCGTGTGAGCATAAAGTAAGATAGCATAACCTTAAAATGTAACTGAGTGACAGATTTTTTCCCCGATTTGAAAATGCTTATGAAAATTTTCATAAAATGATAGATTCCATGCGATGAGAGTTGTATTTTTTGTAAAGTAGCTTAGTCAAATTTGTTTGCATCATTTTTGTGTGATAGTGTGGCAATGTCAACAGATCTTGCAGATATATTGTTTTAATGTCGTCCAGAATTCTGCCAGATTTTTGTGTACATGAATCCCCTAATTGTGTAGGATAGTACATACCGGTCTTAACGCATATGAGGACATTGTATTATGAAAAGCCAGTTTATAACTTTTTTTTGGAAATGCCTGATATAATTGGATCGTAAATGCAGATAGCTTGAAGAATGATTTTTCCAGGATCTGGACTATCTCAAAAGAACTACCGCAATAAGCTTAGCAAAATGTTATTCCTAATTCTTAATGACCGGGCGAAATATAAATTCCAAAATGAGTACATGTTTTGATTGAGTAATTTCAAATGTTATGTAAATTGTGTAAGAAGGTTTGAGCTTATATTTTTATATAAATTTTTTTTTAATTATGTTCCCCTTTTGTCCCTGCCAACCCAGTTATTGGGTTAAATCAACTACAAGCTCTTAAGTTAGTAATTGTACCCCACAAACAAAGACAACTGCAAGTAAATAGACTTATTAAAAAAACTTTATACTCTACATAAATATCTAAAGCTCAAAAAATACATTTTTTAACAATTAGTCTCGATTTTACAATAAACGCGTGTACATTACTTGAGAAAAATGAACTCAAAGTTAATAGAACAGAAAATACGAATTTATAAATTAAACTAAAAAAAAAAATAAACAAAAAAACTTAACAAAAAAATTTTACAAAACGAAACAAGCTACATAAATAATAAAAGAAAAGCGAATATTTAAAAAATTTACGAAAAGTTATAAACTCATAATAAAAATATAAGGAAGTATGAAAATTTTGTCAAAAATTGTCAATAATGCAAAAAATGTGTTGAAAAATATAATTTCTAAATTAAAAAATAATGAAATATTTAAAAAATCTTTCAATATTTCGATGCAAAAATTTTCATAATCAGAATTTCTGTTTTAAAACGTAATTTATTAATTTATAAACGTACGGTTGGTCAAATTCCCCTCATAAACAATTATACGCGAAAGCCTTAAAGAAGGGGAAAAAACCTCTAAGAAAATATTTATTAGATCCGTTTGTAAAAACCTTTAGTGAAAAGCTATTTAAGACACACTGCGACAATGCTTCAGTTCTCTTTCGGCGTCCCTTCCCAAATCCACGAGCATTTACATAAAGACTTTTGTTGCAGCAGTCGGGGGAATTTTTGACATTTTATTGACCAATGCTTCTTATTCGTTCATTTGTAACAGTTTAAATAGGCAGTACTGACAACAATTTGTAAAGCAAGAGTGAATATTATTAAAAACAAAATGCCTTATTTAACTAAGGAAGAAATTGTGGACATACCTGAACTGACTGTCAAAACTTTAGATTTAGATGATGCTGAAAATATTCTAACTGGCAACACTGTTCCCTTATATAACACAACAAAAATACGAGAGAAAAAAAAGGTAAAAGAGAAGTTTCAAAATTGTCACTTCCATTCTCATAACGTGAAGCTTGCTTGGGAAGTAAAAGCTTCATAATACTAACCGCCAACAAACACGAGTCTCAGCGACATCAACCTTTATGTAAACAGCCTCATACTTATCCAGCCATTTCGATTCAATGAATATTTTTGGATCCCAAAACAACCTCCTGACATGCAGGGCTAAAGCATGAATATAATCAAGCACACATTTCGATTTTATCACTAGGGCTCCTATTCGGAAACACTTTTTTGAAATTTCCAAGAATGTCTAGATGGAAAATTTCGGTTTTTGATCTTATTTAAATTTTTTGTGACAATCATCTTCAATTCCAGCATAAAAACGATTATTTCTCCGATTTAAAGCGTGGGCAAGACTTAAGTCGATAACATCGAAACTAAAGTGTTTGTAAATACTCTGGCCTGATCGTATCACAAACGCCGATCTGCTGTCAATTAGTAACTAAACTCCCATCGCCCACAAAAAAAAAAAAAAAACGCCGTCGGCAATAGACCACAGAATGCGTAAAATGCTCAAGGTAAACAAAATGTGGAACGCCAACTTACAACATGAAGAAGATCGATAGGCAACGAAGGCTAACCGGACCACAAAGCCGTCACAGAACTCTCTGGAGGGTCTTCTAGAACACGTTTCCATAACTTTTACGGTTATAACGCTAGTAGCTTCATGTTTGGAATAGCAGTCCGTCATATGTGCTAAATAATCAATAAAAGGTACTAACTGCTAATCTACCAAAGCCAATTAAATATGGATCGATTTCTTCAGGAGATTAAATAAAACTTTATTAGCCGAATTTAATGCCTGTTATTATGATTTATTGTTTTTAGGTCATTTGCGGGAGGTCTACATTTGAAGAAGACATTTTGATAAGAAAAAGGTGAAAGAATAAACCGATTTGGTCTATTTTCAATACGACAAAAATCTAGGAAATGTTTTTAGTAAGGTATTTTGTATGAAAACATTAAGCCGAAATCTATATTCCGGTATTATATTTCTTTAAGGATTAATTGAAAATCTCGACTGATTAGATCTAATTACAATAGGAGACAAAGTATTTATTTTCATAGAACATTTAAATGGCACTAAATAATGGGACGATTTGACAAAAGATTTTACAAAACAAATCTGTTTCTTAAAATTTTGATTTTAGGATTCTTATTTATTCAAAATAAATTTTCCAGGAACTTCCGGTAAAATTTTTTGTAAATTTTTGCTGACTTTATGTTGAGATATTTTGGGGAAATTCTTCGTATTCAATTTAAAATGATACTACCCAATAAAAAAAAATCTTATTTTGCGAAGCACTAATCCATATATTTTAAAAAGTAAGACTCATTTATGCTGCACGCAAAAAGACACTGATATGCAGTTAGGTTAGTGAAGGAATTTTTAACAAATTTTTAAAAAAAAAATATAAAATTTAAAGAGCCGTGGCATTCCCTTCCTACGTAGTAAATTCCTGCATACACGTATTTGAAAATCAAACACAAAACAAAAATCAAATGTGTGTACAAAACGTTTGTAAACGACCGCAAGGCAAATGCTATGCGTAACTGTTCGTTGCACAATTAAAATAGTGCTGTGAGGGTACACGAAATCAAAGAAATACACTAGAAACAGTACTTGTTTCTTTCAAAACCTTTCAATACAGTTACATTTTTATTGCCTTTACTCCTAGTAATGGAAATTATCTCTTTCAGTCTGCGATAAACTGTGATGTTTGGTTGTGTGTCGTATATAGCGGCCGCATACAAAGAGTTTTCCAGAATGTACTTATGAATACATTATTAATAAATTTTGACCTGCATTTTCACTGAAGTAAAGCATTTGTTTTTTGCTTCTACACGTTCACACACTTACGCACATTGGTCGTCTACACTTCTCTTCAGTATTTGCTTGTGACAGCGATACTACTGTTTAGAGTTTGAAAATGTTTCGATGATTTGCGAGTATATTTAAATGGAAAGTTGGTAAGCGAAACTATTACATTTCTCCCATACAAACCTGCTTCGTTTTAAGCTCCAGTTTTTTAAATTAAAGAAACTTATTTAAGAAGTAAGTGTTGGCTTTCGCTTAGCTTAGGACTTGCTAAAGCGTTTTTAAAAGGATTGGCATGTTAATTGATAAATTAGTTTAATCAGTCTTCTGGTTGATTTCCCGATTAAGCCGTGATTTGGAAGCAGTAGCTTGTAGGGCTTCCATTTGGGAAAACCCCGGGTTTTTGGGATTAGACAAATGATTTTTAATCCCGGGATTTTCGGGATCCCGATTTTTTTTTTTATATTTTTATTCTTTTTTTCAATAATTTGTATAAAGATTTGTTTACTTGCATTTTTTAACAAAAAAAAAAAGGTTTGGATACACCCTGTTGTTAAAAATAAACAAAATACCTATACTAAAACAAAAATAATTACAATATAATTTATAAATGACAGAAAGTTTTTTGTGTACAAAAAATATCCCTTAAATAAGTTTAAACGATTTTTATATAATTAAAATATGAATTTTGTAAAACACAAACCAAAAAAATTTCATAAGATACAAAATTGGATGCTTTAATATTCTTAGGAAGCATCTTGTATTCTTCTCAACTTAGTATAAAATACACGACTTTTAAAAGTTTGCATTATATAATTTCCAATTGTATTTTAAAACTTTCCAAATATATTTTAAAAATTTTAAGATTTATTTAAAAATCGCCCATATGTATTTTAAAATTATCCAAATGTATTTTAAAATTTGCCCTATTGTATTTTAAAATTTTCCAAATGTTTTCTTGTACACAATTTTTTTTAAATCCATTTGGAAAATTTTAAAGTACCCAATAAAAAAAAAATATTTAAAATATTTTGAAATACACTTGGAAAATTTGTAATTACAATTTAACAGTTGTAAAATAAATTTGGACAATTGTAAATACATTTGGATTGTTTTAAAATACATATGGACAATTTTAAAATACAGTTTGAAATTTTTAAAAAACATTAGTATAGTTTTGAAATACATTTGCAGAATTTTAAAATACATATGAACATTTTTAAATTGTATTTGAAAATTTTAAAATATTTTTGGACAAGTTTAAAATATATTTCGAAAAGTTTTAAATGTTTGGACAATTTAAAATACATCTTGAAAACTTAAAAATAAGTGCATTCTGACAATTTTAAAATTAATTTGGAAAATTTTAAAATACATTTGGAGAATTTCAATATACAATTGGAGATGGTGTAATTTTTTATATCAATAATTAAATATGGATAAAAATAAGATTTTTATGGTTTTTTGTTACGTTTTTTATTACATGATCTTTATGAATTGCGATCAATTAATAATTTAAGTTTGGTTTTATTATATGTATATTTTACAAAAAAATAATATATGTGCATGAAATATGTATGTATTTTAATTGTAAAATTAAGTTGTTTTTAATACAGTTTTTATATATTGGGTATAAATAAAAAAATTATTTAAAAAAATACCGAAAAATTTTTATTAATTCCATGAATCCCGGGATTCAGAATATCCCGAAAATCCCCGGATCCCGAAATATTTTCTTAAATCACGAATCACGCGATTCGGAAAAATCCGTCCCGATTGGAAGCCCTAGTAACTTGTCTTTTCGGGCATTACAATGGCCTCACTTAAGCGGGTATTTAAACACTAGAAGAAAAGTATTTTTTAATGCTTAAACTCTACCAATTTTTAGAGAAGGTTAATTTATATTTCTGATAACATATGCTATATATGTACATTTATTATTTTAAAAGTGTTTAACACATTAATATATAAAAAAATAACTTTAAATTAACAACCAAATGAAAATTATGGCGTAAATACAAAAAATTATTAACACTTTAATGAACCGTAAACTTAAATGGGCTAGACCTGTTAATAACTGTAATTTATTTTAAACTTTTTTGAAAAGTTTCTTTTCAAGTTTAATTAAAAATTGCTACTTTACACTTAAAACATTTAAAAAAATAAATTGTTTAAAACACTAAACTTGCAAAATTTAATTTTAAATCTATTCAAACTCAAATTACAGTGAACTTAATGTTCATTAGGTCCCTAAACTGGTTGCTGGTATCACATTTACATACTGCATGTATTGTTTTTATTTACAAATTCAGTTAGTTCACCAAATTTGGTACTTAATTGTTTTATGTATGTGTGTACTTTGCAAAAATATTACTTTATTTTTTTAGTTAAAAAAATATATATATAATAATAAAAATGTTAAAACTTTATATGGCATAAATTAGATTTGAGACATTTACATGACGTTTTAATAACAACTATGTATCGAGTACTCTCTTATTATATGACACATCGTTAAGTAATCTCTTTAAGTTGTTTTTGTTGTCTAACTTGTTTTTTGCTTAAAATATTCACTATCTAAAAAATCAAATAAAATTATAGGGTTTTTTTTCATTTCAATTCTGGTTTAAAGGTCAGTTTTAAGTTGTGTTATGAAATTGTGAGAATTTTGAGAAGAAAAAAATGAGATAATTTAAATTAATTTTTTTTTTTTTAGAATGGGGATTTAAGTAACTAAAACTATGAAAAAATGCCTTTAAATAAATTTCAGTATTATTTCTATAATAAACAGAAATTTGGCAAAATCATTTTTCCTTTTAATAACCAGTAGTATTATATATTTCTTGATGTAATATTGTAAATAAGTTTAAGAGTTCGAATTTAACTTAAAATATTTTAACATTTTAAAAAAATTTTTTGTTTTTATTTAGTCATGGATAGCAATTTCTTATTGTTTTTAAATTTTAAAACATCGAACTTAATTTCGAAAGTAATAAACCTTTAATAGTTATCTTTTATTTTAAAGTTAAAACTTTTATTTTTTAAAGATTCTTTGGGTTTTTAATGTTTTTTAATATTTTTTTATTTTAACTGTAATTTTTGTGAAATATTAATAATTATTTTTTTGTTTTTTTTTTTTACAGATTCCACTTAATTTGGTAAAAAAGCACAACTTACAACTTTGAATTGAATCCCCACCCATACAAATTCAAATAACAATAAATACCAAAGTTTAAACAATCTATTAGATTTTAACATACGATTTTGGAAAGAATTTTTAAAACTTGTTGGTGAATTGAAAATACAACATGTAGAAATACTAAACAAAATAAAACAAAAGCAAAATAAATAATAAAAAAAATATTGCAAATAAATATTTGAAAAGCAAAAAAAAAAAAAAAATTAAACATGCAATACAAAGTTTTGAAAAAATCAGAAAATAGCGTGCCTTTAAAAGTTAAAATATTTTTAAAATAAAGAAAAAAACCAGTGAATAATTAATAAAAAAAAAAACTGTGAAAAAAGTTTTGGATTCAAAAAGAAAATAAATTTTGCTTAAATGCCAAAACTAAAAATTCAAATCAAATTATAAATGCCTGCTGGTACCAAAAAAAAGAAAAATATATTAAAGTGATTCAATCCATAAATCTAGAGTTAATGAATAATAATGAAACAAAAAGAAACCGCCAATATTATTGAACGATTTTCCATAAAACTTTAGTTACATTTTTTTTTTTTTTTTGTTTTTTGCTGCAACATTTAGCCAGTCAATTCATCAGTGCATGAGTCTGAGTGTGCCACGATTGCGGAGACCAAGACGTAGAAGTCTAAGTCTAATATGTTTAACTGTAAGGTGGGGCCCAGTTTTTGTATGATGTTGCCTGGATTGCATGTTTCAAATAATTTTTATATGCCCAGTGATTTTTAAATATGCATACATACATACGTATATGCATTTTATAATAAATTTTATAATTTTACTGTTTTACCATAGTTTGAAATCATTTAATTAACAGCAACTACAACATCAAGAAAAGAAAGAAAGAAAAGTTCAAGTAGAAAAAAAAAATAAATTTTTTTCAAACAAAATCACTACAAATTATCATAAAAATCCATTATGGATGCCTCTGAAGTTTTGTATTCAAAGCCAGCAAATGCAATGAATGCATTGTCAACTGAAATGTCATTAACACCCACATTACAATTACAACAGCAGCAACAACCAACACCACTATCACCATTAGCAACAACAACTTCACCACCATTGTTAGCCACAACACCAACAACACCGAGGACAACCACTCATACGCCAAGAGAAATACCAACCATGTACATTTTGGATCAGATGTATGACGATTATTTGGATCAATGTAAGTTTATTTGCAACAAAAAAAAAAAAAAAAAACAGCACTTTCCTTATACATTACATATCGAAAAAACGACACAATTTGTGTTTTCAATGTTTCTTGTTACATATTTCCCTTTATATTCAATTTTGTACTTGTTATTATATTTTATTCTTTTTCAACGTTTAAAATGAAAACAAGTGCTTCACGCTGAAAAATAAGCCCCGCACAAAAAAACAATGTTTAAAAATCATGGTATAAATGCAAGAAGTTTCTAGAAGATACTTTCAAAGGGATATAAAAAAAATTCATGGTTTTTTACTCAGCGTGTGAATTGGGCATATGTTTAAAATTTTGGCGCGATTTAAACCGATATTTGAAAATAAATAAAAGCTAATATTTCTTAAATATATTATCAAAGTTGTTTGTGGGAATACTATTATTTATTAAAAGATTTTTTTTGTTGTGCTTAATTCCCTTTTTAAATAATTGATAAAAAATACTGAAATTTATTGTTGGAGGATAAAAACTCAACACTGATTTATTGTTTGGTATTTTGTTTAAGCTTTGATATCGTTGCAAACAAGACTTTTTGAGTGTTTGTAGGTAATTCTCATTCCCTCTGTAGTTTTGTTTGCTAATAGCTTTGGCTTTTCTAAAATTATTTAGGAGAACGTTTCCTGATGATCTGGCCTAAGCAACCAGTGAAATGCGCATAGGAACAGCTTATCCTCCAACAATAAATTTCAGTATTTTTTATCAATTATTTAAAAAGGGAATTAAGCACAACAAAAAAAATCTTTTAATTTCTTAAATATTTAATAATTTTTATTCTGATGCTGGCGGAAAAATTTTCAACAGCTATTTTTGTTATTTTCTACAAGGGTGGAAAAATTGATACGATTTTTCGTCTGTGTACCGTGTACTTAATTAATTTTTACAACCAATATCTGTGATTTTTCAAAATGTCAATAAATTGATTTTTATAATATTGCATTTTTTTTAATTTATAAATTAATTTAAAGATAAAACAGACCTCGAGCTTGAAAAAATTATTTAATTTATAAATTATAATAAAAAAGGTCGAATAACTAAAAACTTAATAGAAAATTGCATTTTTTTATTAGAAAAAAAAAAAAGAAATTGTAGTGTAAATTTGTGAACAAAATTTAAATTTTCCATCCCTGGTTTTCTTTTTGTGCTTTTGTAAAAATACAACTCTGATAAAATAAAAATATTTTGAGAGTCGTACGGCTGGCAAATTTCATTACTTATTGTTTAACACTTCATAAAGAATTGTGTTCACAGTATTACACATTTTGAATTTATTTGAGTTTTTGTCATGTCGTAATACTCAGCAGTAAAACAGTGTAAAAGGGCCTTTATCGAAATCGAAAGCCGACTTTATTTTAGCAACTTATCTTATAATTTAAAACCAATATAAAAAAAAAATAAGTATTATTTTTCGTGGACATAAGAGATATTCCAGTTAGAAAATTTATGTGTATTAAAGTGATGTTTTTTTTCTTCTGTGATCTTTCTCTCCCACTGGAACATGGGATATCTAAAAGGTTCTATTCATCATAATAAACTTTGGCAACCCTAAATTTATTGTGCTGGCTGACGAAACCCACCATGTTTTTCAAAAGCTCCTGATTACCCATTAGAGACTGTATTTTGTATCGTTGTCATTTAAACTTGGTAAATGATGAATCTCAGATTTCGCTGAATACATGTCGTTACCCTGTGCTAGTCATGAGCAACCCTACCAGTCAACTCTACCTCTGACTGCTCATGGTACTAAAGAACCAGCTACCATTCTTTAGACTAAATTCTGGTTACTCCTGAGTATTTTATTCCGCCAATACCCTCCATATTGTAGCATTGTATTGTATTGTTGGCTTCCCCAATGCGCCAATGGGAGTGGTCCCGATAAAAGATCTAGCAATGCACTCAAGGCTGCATTATCCGTTAAAAATACATTTAACTATAGATTAAAGCGGTTCTTGTTATTACGCTTTGTATAGAAGCTATGAACATTTATCCTAAAGCCTTTTGTACATTTTTTTTAATATTACATTAGAATTACTATTACACTATTCAAGCAAAATTTTTTTTAGATTTTTTAGTTTTTATATTAAAGTTACTAAAATTTTTAAAAGACTTTTTGTTAATTTGTGAAATGCTTTTTCCTAATTCTTCACTTTGCTAAATTTTTACTGAAATAATATAGAACCAAACTGTTTGACAAATATTAAATATGTTTGTACATACTTCAAACATTTGCACAAACAAGCAAACAATTGCATTAACAACGCAAACGTTTTGTAAACACGTACAATTTTGGCATGCTTGTTAAAGCGTTTGTTTAGTTTATTCCTCGTGTAAAGGGCCAAATAAACCACACAAGGGGGCTAATCAAACATATGAAGCTTTTTTGTACTAAAATCAAAATTTTTTTATATCAAACATCATATTGTTGTTAAAACGTTTGTGTAGTTTATTAGGTCCTTTAGCCGTTTTAGCTGTGTCCAACTGCTGTCACTCTCTCTCACTTCTAAAAGAATCTTCTTAAGTCAAATGCAGTGTTGCCAATTCAAAATGAAGTGTGGCCAAATTAATTTTAAGCGTAAATTTTTTTTTAGGTGTTGATCAGGTGTAATTTGAAATTTGGTCAAATAAATATTTACTAGTTTTCTAAAGAAGTTAATGATTGCAAACCATCAAAACCGCTCTAGTAGGAAAAAAATTATAAAGCGAAGTGCAAACCAATTACCCAAAAAAAATCGCCTTTAAATTATTTGCCTTTTTCTCATCGCTTTATTAAAGTCATTGTAATTCTTAATTCAAAAAATAAACTATTGTATTCTTGACATTGAATTTAAAACAAAATAAAAAATCAATCTACCTGTATAAATTGTCGCATTATTGATTTTATCAATAAAATTCCATTTAATATTATTGTCGACTTTGCAAATCTAATGCCAGCTTAAACAATAAATATTTATTTTTTTTTTCTAAACTTTGGCAAACAATAAAATCATAAAAAGCCAAAAATTCCGAAACTAATTTATTGAATAGATCTGAAGAAAAAAACCGGTATTTGTTTTTTGTTGATTATCTACCCACAAAACTACATAAAAACCAAAAAGTAAACAAAATGAAACTAAAATCCGCAAACTAAGCTAAAATGTAAACAAAATATTCAAAACGATTAGTATTCAAATTTCATCATTCAAACAACACACACACGTATACACCAACTACAGCAAATAAATAAATAAATTGTAATAAATAAATAAATGATTTTAAACAAATAACAGCTGACATTTGAATGATAAAAAATCTGCACTCCTTTAAACATGTAATTGTTGCATTTTTAGTTGAAATACTATTTTAAAATTGACAGGTGTCATTTACACGCTGTTTAATTCGAATGATTTAATTGTTAAAAATAGTAATAGATTTTTCAAATGGTTTTTTTTTCAATGAATTAAATAATTCAAACAAATGGATGTTATTTATTCATTAACTGTAGATATTTAATTTTCGATTTAATGTTCGAAAATCAAATAAACTTAATATTGAAATTTCGGTAATAAAAATAAGAATTTCAAACTTTCTAGTTTTAACAATTAACGAAATCTAAAATTTTTTAAATTTTATAAACATTTTAAGTTTTTTACGCGCAAAGTTAAGTTTTTAAAGAATTTCAAAGTTCGACATTAAATATTTTTGATTATTATTAAAACTTTGTTTAATTTTGTTAGTTTTCACAAAAAAAAAAAAAAAAAAAAAGAAATAAAATTTCAAAATTTTAATTCATAAAATACTGAAATTTATTGTTGGAGGATAAGCTGTTCCTCTGCGCATTTCACTGGTTGCCAGATCATCAGGAAACGTACTCCTAAATAATTTAAGAAAAGCCAAAACTATCAGCAAACAAGACTACAGAGGTAATGAGAATTACATACACTCAAAAAGTCTCATTTGCAGTGATATCAAAGCTTAAACAAAATACCAACAATAAAACAGTGAGTTTATCTTTTCTTACATTCCCCACTACAATTAGTTGGAATTAAGCACAACCAACAAAATCTTTTAATAAAAAATTTTATTCCCAAAAACAACTTTGATAATACATTTTAATTCATATTTAAAAAAGCTTAACATAAATTGAATTTTTAATATTCGATATGTAAATTTACTCTTATTTGACCTTTTCAAATTTGTATTAATCTTTTTAATTAAGCTTGAGGTCTCTTTTCTTTCTTTTTTTATAAAAAATATTAAGATAATTTTTGTTTTCAAAGAATTTTGAAATTTGAAAAAATTTTTATTTTTGCAAAACATATTCGAAAGTTCAAACTTAATTTTGAATTTTTTTTTTGCAATTTTTAAAGGACCTAACGTATTTTTTCATAATTTTATTGTAATTATTTTTTGAGTGTTCAACGTTAAAGTAATCAGAAGATATTTGACGTTTCAGCCAAGGTTGGCAACCGAAACGAATTTCGGTATCGGTATTAACAAAAAAGAATGCTTTATTCGGCTGTGCGGAATCTGTAATACCCTTCATCTAACGCAATGTAGCGTCTTAGACCACTCACACAGAATTAAAAAAAAAAATATGTTGAGTTATCAACCACAAACATCTTTATACTCAACAATGATTTGAAAAAACATATTCTATTAAATTCTAAAGGGTGTTTTTTTAAGCCCGAAATAACTTGAAATTGTAAGAAATTACTCAAAAAAAAAAACAAAATTTATTCGAAATAAATTTTTTATTTGAAAGAATAATACAAGGCATTAACACTTGACAATGATTTCGGGCATATGGACAGCCGCAGATGTTCTTGACGAAGCGCGCTTTAGTCGTCTATTTTTTCGAGCATAACTGGCCGTATGTCACGAATAACACGAGCAATGTAGACCTTCGCGACGTCAATTGGTTTATCAGCATAAACAAGTGATTTCAGTGTACTCCGCGGAAATACTCGAGATGTGTTAAATCGCAGGACCTTAAAGGTCAATTGACAGAACCATTTCTTAAAATCAACTTATTGCTAAATTTTGATTTCAATAAAGTGATGTTTGCGTTCGTCTTATGGCTCTTAGTGCCATCCGGTTGAAAACACATCTCGCTTGGATTAATGTCATCCATACTTTCGAACAATAAATTATCAATCACGGTCCGGTAACAATCTCCATTGATCGTAAAGCGAGATCTGGCTAATTTTTAAATAAAATGAGTCCGATGATGCCATCAGCTTGTAAGATGCACTAAACGAAGCATTTTTCTGGATGTAATTTAGTCTTTAGGGTCTGTTGCGGATTGGTCTTACTTCATATGCAGAAATTTTGTTTATTTACAAACCCGGTAAGCCAGAAATGAGCCTCATCGCTGAACATAATTTTGCGATAAAACATTGGGCAGTTTCCAACTGCTCTAGATTAAAATCGGCGAAAAAACGAAGAATAGCTTGAGTTTCTGCTCCAGCAGGATCTTTTACGGGTAAAGTTACATAGGTAGGTTAGGTTAGGTTAAGAAGGGTTATGCGCCACTCGGAGACCAATGAGGTCCATTGTGAATCCCTTCAGTAAAAGAGGAAAAAGAGAAAAAGTGAAGAAGTTACATAGGTAAATGTACAGGGTTCGACCGATGAAGAACCGATGAATTTTAATCTTTTACGACACTTTCTTTTTTAACAGCGCTATTTTCTTTACGTATATGCCTTCGACGTGTTAGAGAGAAAGCATATGAAATATATCCACAGTTAAACGGGTGGCTAGCTATAAGTTGTGCAAATCGATGATGACTTATTTTCAAAGAAAATTTGGATAATTTTGTAGCATATTTTAATAATATTATTCAAGCATAAATCTCTTGTCACAAAGTGCGCGCAGTATGACAGCTTGTCTGACAGCTAACCCTTTCATAAGTTCTATCGGGCTTAAAAAACACCTTCCTTATTAATTGAGAATAATTAGGTATTATCTTTTATTGAAACAAGTGGCCTATTTAAATTTTTAGGCCAATTTTACATCATTAAAAAATCACACACGTTATTTTCATTATTTTAAAAACGTGACCACAATTTAAAAAAAAATTTTTTGTTATAACTTCTTTCTATTGTGACAATTTTTTGACACAAATAAAAAAATTAATGATTTTTTTTTTTTTTTTTTTTTTTTTTTTTTTTTTTTTTTTTTGGTTATTTTCTATAGGGTTTTTATTATTCGGCCCACGTTTATTAAGTACAACAAAAACAAGAAAATGATAAATGATTTTGTTGCTAATTTTTGTTTTTCTATAACAAATTTAATAAAATGTATTTAATTTTTATTGCAAATTCTTTATGTACATACTTTTTTCACCATGACAAACTGATGTCATCTTTAATGATTTTTATTGTTGTTAATGTGTGGGGAAATTAACAGAAAAAAAATAAAATGTTTAAAGAAGACAGTTAATTAGTTAAATAAAAAGTGAAATTAAATCTTTGTTTTTTTTTTTCAATGAAAACCTCACTTAGTCATTGTTAAAGGTCATATTTGTTTACTCTTGTTTTTCAAGTTAATTAAAAGTTTATTTATATTTTGAACAAAAATATTAAGCTCCGTATACAAAAATAAATATAAAATTTAATCTAACTTTTTTTTCATTAAAAGATTTTATTTATTGTGCTTAATTCCCTTTTTTAATTGATAATAATACTAAAATTTATTGTTGGAGGATAAGCTGTTCCTCTGCGCATTTCACTGGTTGCCAGATCATCAGGAAACGTACTCCTATATAATTTTAGAAAAGCCAAAGCTATCAGCAAACAAGACTACAAAGGGAATGAGAATTACCTACACTCAAAACGTATTGTTTGCAACGATATCAAAGCTTAAACAAAATATCAACAATAAAACAGTGTGTTTATCTTTTCTTACAAATAAGTAAATTATCATATTAAATTTAAAATTTTTTTCGAATACTGGCAAAAGTACTTAAACAAATCTTTGAATTTTTTATTTCCTCTATTAATTATTTTTTAAATATCTACCTTTTTGAATTCAAACACCCAATAGCCGCTTTAGAATTTCACACAAGTTCTGTTAAAACTATTGAGCCCGGTCAAGTCCGACTACGTAATACCTTACACCATTTTAATATACGAGTATTAAGGTAATTGCTTGAAAATTTAATATATTCGCTTCTAATCGATTTAGTTATACAGCAATACGATTTTTAAAATCGAGACCAATTTTTAAAAGCGACGAAAAGGTTATAAAGTATTTATTCTGAAATAGAATCCCATTTTAAAAAATTCATGATGTTTTCTAACGTAAGAGTTCGAGCATGTTTGGAAATGCATCACAGCAGCGCTGCATCTGATGCGCATCTGTGATTAGGTTGCGATGCTCATGCAAATCAGCTGATGCCGATGCTTGTTTGCTGCATAGTTTAGTTATGTTTTTTAATACAATATGCATCAGACATTTTTGTGATGGTTGTTCTAGATATGCTGTTGTTATTTATTTTCGAACAATTGACATTTTTAGCGATGCTAGATGATGCTTTTACGTAATGGCTTAAACGCCATCCCGAACAGGTCCTTATTTATACTGGCATCCACCGTTAGTTGCTGGATTAGTGGGTCTTATATATTGCTCCGACAGGGTTGTCAGATGTTTTTCAAAATGTATCCCCAAATTGTACATTTTTATCTTTAAAAATTTCCAAAAAAAAATTATTTTTTTCATCCAAAAATAAAAAATAGAATATAAATAAAATAAATCCCCAAAATTAAAATATAATTCCCGACAAAATGCCCAAATTAAATTTTTTATGCACGTTTTCAAAATAAAATTACAATTTGTGGATAAATTTCCTAATCTGACATCACTGTGCCCCGATAAAAGCACTTTTAACTGTGGCCTTTTAACAGACCTATGCAAATTTATCCTAAAGAAATTTTGTGGACTTATTAACGTATACGTGAATAGATTTTCCGTATTTTTATTAAGAAAAAAAATTTCGAGTTGCGGCGATTTTTGGGGATATACTCTATATGGGAGCGATGGCCAGTTATGAACCTATCCAGTCGAATTTAGATAGAGTTATTAATATTTACATTAAAATTATATATACGTGAAAAAACTATTAAATGTTAACACAATTTTAAAAGATCGAAATATTAGGGGCTAGGCGATATTAGGGAAACAACTTCAACAATTTTTAAAGGTTCAGTCTTCAGGCTAAATAAAAATGTATCTAAGAAATTTCTTCAAGAATTCTACCTTGATCACAAGCCATACATGACAATTCCAGGAGATCATTTGTATGAAAGCTAGATTGAATCATGAACCGAGTTTTCCAAATTTATATATCGTCATATGATTTAAAAAAGGCCTTTGTTACAAAAAATTCAAAATCGACTTTTTGGTGGATTATGATATTATGATAAAATACATGTTTATTAGAAATTTGACACTACTGCAAATTCAAAAAGGCCTTACGGTAGAAGTTCATAACACGCGTTAATTCGTTGACGAGTATCGTGCGTTTAAAAACTTTAGCGCATGAAAAGTATCAAGTTATATATCGCGCGTTATAAAAGCCTTTTATTTCACCTGTTTTTTTATTTGTTTACCACTTTTTATAGAATTCCAAGCTTCAGCTCTTTTTTATACAATACTATATGTTTTATAAACTCTTCAAAAAGTTGTTCCTCCATGATTCACAAATTTGTTAAATTATTATTTTTTATTATCAGCTGATTACTTGTCAAGAATACACAACACGTTAAAAGTTCAAAGTTAGCCAAAGTTATTTTGTGTAACTTGTTCTATGAAACAACGCAAGTTGCACTTTTTTGACAGAAGTCTACTGGGCGCTCGCGCACTAACATGTGCTATGTACTTCTACCTTTAGGGCAAACGCTTTTCAATTAATACTAAATAATTAACACAAAAAAAATTTTTTGTTTTTGTTATTGTTTATCAACAGCAGCTGCGTTCGAGAGCACAAAAGTTTTTACTGAACTTTACTGCATTTTACGAAATTGCGTTCGAGTACACAAAATGCAGTAAATGAGAACACAAATTGAGAACGTAACGTGACAGTTCTTGATTGAGTACTTACAAATTTTTACTGCAGAAATTTTTGCAGTACAATTTATTAAATAAAAAAAAACATATGTTACAGGATACAAATTGTGAAGAAATAGTTTTAAAAAAGGAAAGTTGAAAAAAAATTAAACAATAACAAAAAGTTAATAAATATTAATTAATTAAACTTCTTTGTGGTGCATTTATATGGCTAAATTCCAACTTTTAAACTTTTTTTTGTTGATGTTTTATTTTTTAGAGTTGTTAAAAGTATTTGTATTTGGGTACTTAGTACTTCACTTTTTTTTTAAGTAATCAAAAGCAAAAAATGTATTCATGTATTTTTGAACAAATTTAGCCGGACACAAATTAGTAAAATAAAAAAAAATAATAAAAATGTGAAAGAAAAATGAAATAAATTGTTGGGATTTTTTTAAAATGTTCGTGTTATAAAAATTATTTAATCGAGTACCGATAAGAAAAAGTGTAAAAAAGTCAAAAGTATAAACATTTTTCAACACTTCAATTATTTGCCATCAGCTGTTGCCTTTATTTTACGAATTTTTACAAATTTTGCGTTCGCGTACTTTTCTGGAGTTTACTCATTTACTACATTTTACAGTAAAAGTAGTCAAACGCACCTAGTAAGTCTCCCTTTGTCGTGTTTTAAGAAAAAATTATCTGTTTTGTTTTTTTTTTCTCTAAAAAAAAAATTATTTGAAAAATTTAGGATATTTTAAAATTTAGAGAGTTTTTGCTTGTCCTGTAAAATTTTTTCAATGTAACTTGGGCTTTTTGCAAATCATATGACGATATACTCTCAAAGAACCTGTGTGCCAAATATCATTAAATTGCATTCAAAATCATTCCTTGGCCACAAGTGTTCCACATTTGCATGTAAGCTGGGTGAAATAATGAACCACTTATTTCAATAAACACCGTTCTAGGGCCAAAAAAGCTTATTTACACAATTTTATCAAATTATTTTGAAAAATGGCGACCTATACCTTAAACACAAACTATTAGGAGATATGTCAATTCCGGGAGATGGTTTGTTTTAAGGCTAGGTAAAATCATGGACAAGGGGGAAACTCCAATTCTAATAGGCTCCGACCTTGGATTAAAAAGGCTTATTTCCCAAATGCTTTTTGTATTATGTATATCAATAACTGCGACCTGTATTTTACGCTGCATTTACACATGAAAGTATTTTCATGAAAATTCTGTATACGTATTATCACCACAGATTTCAGAAAAAAAAATAATAAAATTTCATGAAAATTTACATGAAAATGAAATTTCATTTTCAAAATTTCGTCAAAGGGCTTATTTCAAGTTTCAGAGTTGCCGAGCCAATTATTCACGCCGAACTTCAGGCATTCGTTCAAAATAATATTTATTTTCATTAGTTTTCATGATATTTATAAATTTAAATTAGAATCATTGTGTTCTTAATATTTAGTTGAAAATATGTATTAAAATTCTTTATATATACGAAAAAAAAAAATTTCAATTGGCAACACTGCATAGTTATTGTCAGTTACTTTCATGAAATCGCTTCCTTGAAATTTTCATTGAAAGCTATCTGAAAGTTGGACTGAAAGTAGAAAAATGTAAATGTGTTAGTGAAAACGTGTGAGTGCATTGCGACTTTCAAGAAACTACTTTCATGTGTAAATGCCCAATTAAACCCAAGGATTTTGGTTAACTAAGAAAGTGCTAAAAATTAGGGAAGTATTTTCGGTTTTTTGTAAGTTGGATCTAGAATTATTATTTTTTGATGTAACAAACACCAGCTTAAACGTATCACACCCTGTCCACCTACATATGTTTTTTTCTCATTATCAGACGGAAATCTATTTTGTCTTCTTTTTTTTTACCCAAAATGCCTTCATTTATATTCCCACCACAAACTAAAGGAAATGCATTTTGTTTTTCCAACCACTTTTTATTCGTATGTTGTATTAAATTTGAAAAAATTTGTTCATATTAATTAATTTTGTGTTTATACAGGAAATTCAATAAAACGTTAGATAAACAAACGGAAAAAAAATTTCTAAAGTACATTAAAAATTTTTGATAATTAACTTAAGTATTTCGTGTTGACTTAAAAAAAAAGAAACAAATGGAACTGAATATAAAAAAATTTTAAAATAAATTAAATTTGAAATTCAGTCTTGAAATTTATTTTTATACTGAAAACAATAACTTTAAACAATTCATATGACAAGTTTGATTTAATAAGGTTTACAAATTTTCAGATTTGTTAGCAACATTAAAAAATAATCACATAAAGTAAAGATTTGGTAAAATAAAAGATTTAACTGAACTAATCAAAAAACTAGTAATAAAACGAAAGCTGACATTAAAAAGTGTAAAAATTCACGATTTCTATTAGCAAAAACAGCACAAAACTAAATTTTTTTACTATTTTTATGAAACATAATTTCTGGTCTTAAGCAAAAATTCGAAATTAAGTTCGAATTTTCGTAAATGACAATTAAAAAATATATCATGATATATATATATATATATATATATTATATTGACAGAAATTTCCCGCAGTGATTTTATATATATTATGCATACAATATTAGTATTGTGGTTATTTTATTGAACTGTTAAATGGTTTTTAATCCAAATTTAGATATTTTTAATTAGGCTTAAGTTCATTGAATTTAATTTTCATTAAATTATTTTTATGAAGACAGGAATTTTACAACATGAAATCAATTAAAATTTTATTGATAATTTTTCATTCTTGACTGCTCTGAGATTTGAACCCAGGCTTTCACGCACAGGTTGCCCAGACTAGTTTCGATTGTAATTTAGTTTAAGGATTGATGTTTGACTATTGACGTCATCCGGCTTCAATAGCCGAGTGAGTAAAATGGCAAACCCCACCGACGAGATTGTGTGGTTACAATCGAGACTAGTCTGGGCAACCTGTCCGTGAAAGCTTGGGTTCAAATCTCAGCGCAGTCAAGAATGAAAAATTATCAATAAAATTTTAATTGATTTCATGTTGTAAAATTCCAGTCTTCATAAAAATAATTTAATGAAAATTAAATTTAATGAACTTAAGCCTAATTAAAAATATCTAAATTTATATTATGCATAAATATAATTGTACAAATTTCCTGAAAAATAAACTTTTAATATAAATTTCTGACCCAAAATAAAAATTTCAAAAATAGCTTAGAAAGTGATAAAACGATAAGGGTTTTCATGATGTCGCTTGAAAGTCACGCAATATGTGCAAACTGTGCATTTTTACGCCCTCGCAAATGAACTGTCAAAATTTGTATGAAAATTAATTTACAAAAACTTCGTAAATTTGCCCAACAATTTTGACTCGTAAACTTGCACTGATCATCTATGCATTTATACAAATAAATTTTTGTAATGCTTACCGTAGTTTTGAATGTAAAAATTTAAATAAATTATGTAAATAATCAGGCTCGAGGTCTGTGTTTAAAATATTTTATTTATTTATTTCGCCTACCATCATCAAATATTGAATAAAAACATATTTTTAACAATTTAAAGTAAATAAATCACAAACTATAAATTTTTGCAATAATTGCATTGAAAAAAAAAATCACTTTTTTTTTTATTTAAATTTTTATTTTTTCTATTTTGTTTTTTTTTTTTAAATTATTTTTGTATTTATGTTTCTTACAAGCTGACATTAATGCTTAAAATTACACAAAAATAAAAAAGGGTCTTCATGAAATGAGTCTCATAAGTTTGCTCATTTGCACAGTTTAAAGCGTTATCATCAAAACTCTTAATATATTTAATCAAAAACACTCTACCTATAAATATTAAATTTTTTCTGTAGGTGCTGGTTCACACTCTTCGAATTTAAGCTTTCAAGTCTTGAGTTTTGATAGAGAGAGGAAAAAAAGAGTAATTCTCTTTTCCCTTCTTTTCTTAAAGTTCAAGACTTGACGGCTAAAACTTGGAGAGTGTGAACCAGCACCTACCTTTTACACAAATAGCTGAACTCAATAATGATTTTGAAATTAATTTTCACTTCTCTAAGACGATTTAGAAATCAGTAAAATAAATTTTTTTTTAAAAACATCCCATAAATCAATTAAACCTTAACATTTAAAAAAACACATAAGTTCGAAATTATGTGTAACTTTTACAGGTTTAAGAAAATTATTTCTAAATTTTAACAAAAATTCGAAATTTTCGAACATATCTTTAAGTCCAATAAAGTCCAAATCCATAGAACTTTTCAACATTTAAAACCAAAATAAGCTTCAAATTTAATTTTCTAGCTTTAATTAGAAATTCGAATTAAAATTGGAATTTTCGAAAATGTCCTAGAAAGCAATAAGACCAATTTTTTAATAAAAATACTTTTTAAATCTCACAACCTCATATTTTCTATAAAAAATAAGCTCTACAAAAAATCGAATTTTCGGTCATGGCTTAGAAAGATACCATCAGTGATGTTAACCGTACGATGAATGTGGCCAGATCTAAAAAAAATTTTACAGCTAAATCTATCATTTGACCTGGCCAAAAAATGCTAAAAATTATTTAAAAAAATGCTAAAATTTTTTAAAGAATTTTCTTAAAAATTTATTACCAGCATAAAATTTTATTCGAAACTAAATATATTTTAGAGACCTATTATTTAACGAAATTGAAATAAATGGTTATATTTAAACAAGTGGGTAGATTTTGGTAAAGCGTCTGATACATATTAATATGTAGCACAGGCAGTTGAGATGAAATTTTAAACTTAGGGGGCCCGCAAACCCCTGATAAAAGCAAATTTTAAACGATTTATTGTTTCGATATACAAAATTTTCTAGTTCATTTTATTTTTTTTATAGTTTAAGAAAAGTTGAAGTTTTAAAATTATTATTTTTCCAGCAGTTTAGAGCATACAATTTTTTAAAACATTTTTTTTTCTAAAGGCAAAAGTGAATTTTCTTTGTACTTTTATATCATAATATAAAAGGGCAACGTATATTTACAATCATTATATTTTTTTAAACAAGACAGGTGGATGTTTCTTGATATAAGAATTATCCATTTTCATACGAAATTTCATTTTGGGTACAACTATTTTTAGTCAAAATTTATTATAATTAATAAAAAAAAAACTTAAGTAAAATCAATAAAACTATTCGTCCAAATTTTTAAAATAATGCTAAGAAAAAGCTTAAATAAAAACATTTTATAAAAATGCTAAATAAAATGTCAAATGCTAAATGAAAATTTTGCAGTTAAATAAAAATGTTCAATGCTAAATTCTGTGGTTTTCAAGGGTAACCGCGTATGTCTTAAAATAAAATTTTTCAGGAGAGCGGAAAAAACGTTCTATGTATTGAACTTTTTGAAATTGGTAATTACGAAAAAAATCGAAATTGTTCCATATTTTTTCAAAAATTTTAAGAACCATGTAAAGATCGTTTAAAATTAAGCAATATGGCATAAACATCTCAAAATCGAAAAAATTGACATACGCGGTTACCCATGAAAACCACAGAATTTGGCTTCAAAAATGCCAAAATGGCCACACTGCGGTAATTTTGAGCCCCAAAGGGTAGTAAGGTAATTTCATTTAAAATACAGTAATTTAATGAAATTTGGGTTTTTGGTATACAAACAAATACGGGAGAAGCAAAAAAACTTTACAAAATCAAACAACAAGGTGTACTTGGCGTTTCAGTTTCTTTAATAAAGTCGCCATTTTTGATCGCAGGGACCTAAAATTTTTGTGAACATGTAGTTTAATAAAACGAACAAAAATCAATCAAAAACTCTATTTCTATTTTTCTTGTTACGCCCTTTTGCATTTAAGTTGACGATATGTAGGTTTTATAATTTTAACTTTTGAGAGGTTTAAAAATTGATAAACGTTATACCAAAAATTAAGAATGTTGTGTCTCTGCAAATGTTTTGGTTGCACAACATGAAAAATGAAATTATGTACTCATTGTATATTATTAATTTTATTTTAAACTTTAAGTAAACACATAAAATATTCGTAATGTAATGAACTTAACTATAGTTTTGGGATTATTTTAAGTATGGATCAGGATTAAATATGGCTAAAGTTAAGTATTTGGCACTTGAATAATCCATACTTGAATCAAGCATTCTGTACATGCTTCAAGAAAATTCGTATTTGCCGTACTATTGACACGGCTTTAGCTTGATTAAGGTTCGGATGGATTTTGACTTTTATTTTGAGTGTAACAATACAAAAATAATAACACATTTTTATGTTCGCTAATTCATATGTATGTATGTATGTGTTTCTACTTATTTTTAATGTATACAATTACCGCTTATTTCACCAAGTTCAGTTATAATTAACTATCATATATAACTGTCAAAAACATATTGTTAACTGGAAGTTAAAGCAAAAGTTAGTTTTAACTAAACTTGGCCGTTAAAATGAATGAAACAAAATACGAGTATTATTTGATTTTTTTTAATGTTCATAACATGCATATCGCACCTGATCATAACGAAATTTAAAAATTTTCAGTAGAAGCAAAAATTTTAAAAAAAGAAGAATAAAAGAAAGAGTGGAAGAAGCAAAAAAATCATCATCATCATATATATTATTTCTAAAGCACTTTTTTTTGTCGGTTGCAAATATCTCCCATACCACCGCATCAAATTTAATGAATGATATCTCATTTTAAATAATTAGAAATTGAAAAATTAATATTTTCATTGATAAAAATTATATTTTATATAGAACTGCATGATAATACTGTTGTCATTATGATTATATGTTTTTGTTCAAGTGTGGTAATACAGGGTCTCTTAATAGTAATGCAGTTCTACATAATATAGTATTAAAATCCATTCTGGCAATACCGCTATTTACTATAATGCCGTTTATTACGAAAAGGATGTTTAAAACCAACCGTTTCATTACCAAAAAGGATTCAAAACGGAACTAGATTTGTGGGCAGTTCTGAATATAACGTGTCGATTTTTCCCAAAAATTTAAAAAATCAAAAATTTCGAGTTTAAAACCTCTTTATTTAAAAATCTCTATCTTAAAAAAAAAATTCATTCAAATTTGTCTTAAAACACATTTTAAATTTAAAAAGTTTATGAATACTGTTTTGATTACAATCCTTTGGGTTTGGTAATTTCTTCTTAAAAAAGGTAATTTTTAGAGGGCCGCACCATAATGAAAAAATAAAAGTAACTGCCCGTTCGCCGATATCGAACGTCAACGTTCGCATAGTAAATAACATTTAAAACAAAAACAAAATTTCAAAAATTGTTTTTGTTTTAAATGTAATTTTCTATGCGAACGTTAACGTTCGATATCGGCGAACGAGCAGTTAATATAACATATACAAATTTACTGAAAAATATTCCATAAATCTATCAACTTAAAATTTTTATAAAGAAAGATGCTCTAGAAATAAATTTATGATATTAAACAAAAAATTAAGTTCGACTTTTTACAAAAAGGCTTCAATTTATAAAAAAAAAAATTTTTTTGACGAAAATATTTCGTAAATGTCATAATCTTATAATTTTTTTGGAAAGTAATCACTGAAAACCAATTTCTGGCCCTTAATAAAAATTCGAAACCGAGTTTGTACTTTTGAAACTAAGTTCGAAGTTTCGAAAATAAGTTCGAATTTGCTTAGAATGTAATTAAATGATTTTTTTGTAAAAATATTTCTTAAATTTTGAAATTTTATGATTTTTCTAAGAAATAATCACTGCTAAAAATTTCTGACATTTTGGTATATAAAACGTGTTCATATGTCACACTAGAGCCCTAAAATTTAAAATTTTGAGTATTTTCAATAATGTCTTTGTACGGGAGGTACCACGCCCACTTTTCCAATCCCGCCCATTTTAGAGAGTTTGTGTATTGGCAAGCAACATGTGTGTACTAAATTTGAAAGCTGTATCTCTTGCCGCTCTCGAGATATGCAGAAAAAAAGAATTTAAAAAACAACAACAACATGGGATTTATGGAAAAAATTAGAGGTAGTCGTGGTTTTTTGCTCATATCTCAGCCATTTATGGACCGATCTTCCTGAATTTCAATAGCAAACAATTCCGGACTATATGTGACATAAATGTATAAAAACCTAGCCTCCATCATATCTGGGGTCTTCGGAAAACCCATTTCAACGGACGGACAGACGGACAACCGGATTTGAACTTCCCTTCTCATAAGAAGCCAGAATATATATACTTTATATGGCCTTAGATCAATATTGTAGAAATTACAAACGGAATGACAAAGTTATATATACCCTTTTACCTTCGGTGAAGGGTATAAAAAAGACATGGGCGCATATTCATAAATTATCACCAAGTGTTAACTTTTTTAAGTACCTATTTAAGTTATTCACAGTTGGTTACTTTCAGCATAAAAAGTTTAGACTTAGTTATGGGTAAGGCTGTAACTAAATGCTAACGAACTAATACATTCAAAGAACAGCTGATTGATTTAGTTTTATAATTTATTTGAAAAGAACAACATTTTGAAGTTATTATAAAAAAATAAAGAAATGGAAAAAATTATAAGAGATATTCAAATATTATCAGATGAAAACATTACGGACCCTTTATAAGCTGAGAGCAGTTGCTACGTTAGTTATGAATTGTGAATAAGATCTATAACTATCTATGAACTATTTTTAAGTTTCTGTTTTGTTAGTTCCGACTTTAGTTATGATTTCTGAATATGCGCCATGATTTTTAAATCACGATCTGAATCTAGCCTAAAACTTTTATATTATTGATAAGGAATAATAAGTTCATTAAATTAGTTTTTGATCTTAAACTAGTGTTGCCAGACCTAGGTAAAAATCTGTAGGTTTTTCAACACTTAAAATGTACTTAGCATAAGAAAAATTTAACAGATTTTTTAATTTGTTTAAATTGAAGTTACTTTTTTAAATAGGCCCTTTTATTATAGAAACAAATTTTTTAGTTGTTAGAATTTTAAATTTTTATTAAAAGAAAATATTTGCTAAATGATAAATTTTCTTTATTAGAATGGATTTTTTCATTTAAAATTTTTGAACAAAATTTTTAGAGATTTATGCAGGCAAAAAAATTTATTGGTGTGCAGAGAAAAATCGTATTTTTAATAACTGCGAATATTTCAAAACATTTTCTGGCAGCACTATAATAAAGAAAAAGTCGAGTTTAAGTTTGAAATTTCGATTTGATTTAGAAAATAATAAAATAAAATGTTTTTTGCCAAAACAATCGATGAATTTTTATTTATTATTAAAAATCTTATTTCAATTTATTTCATTTCTACCATTTAATGCAGATTAATGCCAGTCAGTCCATAACGAAGTCAAGGCCATACAGTTATTAAGAAAATATTTACTCACTTAAAATAAAATTTATAATGATTTATTATATATTATTTTTATTAAAAAAATTCCTTTTTAATATTTTAATTAAGTAAGTTTTTATTTTTCCAAATAAAAAGTACAATGTTTTGAAATTAAAATTCCGACTACCGGTTGAGTTTCAAGTTAAAAAAAAAATTTTTTTTGCCGCGCATGCTCTGTTTTCTGTCTAGATAATATCAATAATTACAATTAAATACAGTATTTATTTATTATTAACGAAAACAAAAAAATGTACACCAACGTTTTGTTGCTGTTACTCTTTAATATTCTCTGGAAATTGCGCACTTTGTAAAATAATTGAAATCAAAATTTGCTTAAAGCAACTTAAGAAAGGCGTTTAGTTAATTATTAAAAAATAAATAAAACCATAAAAAATTAAACAATAAAATATAAAAATAACCTGGCAGCGGTGGGATTCGAACCCACGCCTCCGAAGAGACTGGTGCCTTAAACCAGCGCCTTAGACCGCTCGGCCACGCTACCTTATTGAAAAACTCAAACATATGCCTGATTTTAATAGTACAATTGGTTTTGTTGTATTAATTTGCTATTCAAGCTATTTAGAGAATTTCACCTTTATTGGTGAAAAAAGAATATTTTGTGCAGCACAGCCAACAATCACGTGTAGATTATAGTAATTACGAACAGTAGCTCGTTTCTGTATTTCTCGCATCGTAAAATTTCTTAAATGTAGTGTGAAACAAAAAATTCCATCGTTTCTCGATTTGTCAGAAAAAAATAGTTTTGAGTTTTAATGTGAACAAAGAAAACATAAATTCTCTGTTTACTGGAACATTTCCAGTCAATATAAACGTCAAATATAAACGTCAAGGAAAGAAATAAATTATAAAGTACAAACAAATTGGAGGCAAAAAAAAAAAAAAAATAAAATATTAAAGTATCAAAATTTAACAATTGTTTTTTATTTATTATCATCAATTTAGTTATTTATTCATCATTTATATTCTTTTTTTTTTTATTTAAATTAAAAAATAGGTGACAAGCACATTTTTAATTTGCAATATCTAAATTTTTTAAAATTAACTATTTTTTTTATTTTGACAGTTCTTGTAAGAAATTGTTCGCAAAATATTGTTACAAAAACACTTTTTCTCACATCGTTCCAATAATCGCTGGAAAATTATTTAAATGACAGATAATTCTCGCAAAGTAAATATAATTAAAAAATTGAAGGAAAAATAACAAATTTATATGTACATTTGGGTCACGACTAGGGCGTGAAATTTCATGCAAATGCACTTTTAAGGTTTAAGTATTAATTGAATAAGTTATTTATCATTATAAAAATGTTTGCTGAAAATTGCATCGACTTGTTTGCGCTTATTTTTGCATACATATATAGTATTGTTAATGCATTTTTGATTACATAATGTTTAAAAATGCATATTAATTCGTGTACCATGTTAATTCGAAAAAGCATATTTTCGGCATATTTTTGGTTTTCATTAAAATGATTTTTGGTGTTATCAAAATAATTTCTTAAATTATTGTCTAAAAATATGTAACAATAAATGATTTAATTAAAATTAAAAATTTATTTTCGACGTCCAGTGTCTATCTGCTAAGTTATTTTTAATGATTTTGCAATATGTTTTCGGTTTGATAAAAAATCTTTTAATTGATGTTTAAATTTATGAAGTGCCAAACACACTACCTCTAGTTGATTCCAGAAAGATAAAATACATGTAATGAAATTCTTTGAGAATATACCTATTTAATTTCTGTAGCTTTTTTTTTAAAGCCAAATTCTTTTTTCTATTTAATTTTTTTTAAGTATATTGTTAGAAAAATAAAAAAAAGTGTTGTTGTACACATACAGCAACTGCATTGAAGGATTAAAAACAACATTACTTGTTTCGGGATAAGGCGTCAGTTTGACTTAATTTTCGACATATTGTAAATTGCATTAAAAAAATTTAAATGTTTTTATTCGTTATAAAAAAAAATTAGCCGAAACCATCTAAAAACATCAGTTGGGTTACCGTAACAGCGCTGTTACTTGAACTATTTAAAATACTGTTAATTTTGCTTTAAGCTCACCACTGTTATTTACTTTTTCATTTGGCAATGCTGTCTACTTTTTTGTTGTTTATTTAACAGATGGTGAATTTATTATTAAACTTAACATACAGTAAGGGCAAGTGGCATAGAAACCATTAAAAACAATTTGAAGTTAAAATTTTTGGTAACAAATAGAAATGTCTTTAAATTAGGAAAAGAAAAATAATTAAATTTCCCATGAAAGTAAAATGGAAAAGATTTTCACACAGAGATTTTTTACAAATGTTGTTGCTGAAAAATAAGTAAAAATAAAGGTGTTTAAAACTTTTTGCAAATTGTATGCAAATTTTAATTTTCTTTTGCGTAAAAAAGTCCCATAGGAAAAAAAAAATTCAAGGGGAGAAATGTTATCAAGTTACCTTGACAAATGTTGATATTGTAAATATTTCTTAAAAAAAAAAAAAAAATCAGGGAATATATTATATGTTCATACTTTTATCTATTATTTTGAACAAACATTGAAAATATTAATAGATAAAATAATAGCCATTATGGTTATAAGTTGATTACAAAACCTACACAATTGTTATTTTTAAATAAGTGTCTGTGTCTGTCTTTTAATGCCATCCCCCTGGTGTTAATGACTCATAAATGTTTAGGCCCTTTTGCTTTTTGTGTCTTCATAGATGATACTGGGGATCGATTTGTTATTAAAAAATTATTAATAGAAACAATTTCCCAATTTCTGGTTTTTTATTATCACAAACATGGCTACTAAAATGTATTTAAATTTGGTGTAAAAGTACTTTTTGTTCTACTATATAATTCAAATGAAATGCCAAATTTGTTTAAAAATAATTTGAAATTGTGTTTGGCAATAATTTTATTCTATTTCTGGACAAAAAAATTTTTTTCCACTGATTAAGAAAGTTCACTAAATTTATTTATGTCTAGTTGAGGAGAAAGTACGCTACAGAAAGTATTAAAATTTAAGAAATAAATTGTATTAATCTAAAATATTATTTGAATATTAAAAAAAAAAATACTAATGGTCGTTTTCTCATCGATCGACAAACTGCCTGTTACTAAATCTTGACATAAATTTATTAGGCTTATAAACTGTCCCTTGACGATTTTGGTTTTCTCACTATACCGACAAAAACATTATAGGTATTCAGTTGGCAAAATAGATGTGAAAGTTGGGAGCCAACTGATTTAATTTATCTGTACGTTAAATAAATAATTGGCTGATGAGGGCGGTTAAGCTTTGCGACAGAATATAAGGGAATGAGGCGTTGAGAAAACCAAATTTCTTTTATCAACAGTGTTTCGTTGGAGAAAAAAATATTGGCCTAGTGAGAAAACGGCCATAAGAATGTTAAAAACAAATAAATATTATTTTGAATTCTTTTTTCAAATATTCATTTTAATTATTTTAATTAAAATTTTAATAGAATCTTACAAATAAATAAATTTCTAGCTTGATCTATTCAATTACATACTATATTAATTATTTTGTTATTTAGTTCGAATCAAGTGAGGTAAATGAATAAAATATAGATTGTATGTTAATTATTTCTTAAATGAACCAATTAACAAATTGTTGGAAATCGTTCGTTGTTTTTTTTATCATATTTTTATTTAAATTAATCATTAATTAAGAAAAAAAAAACAATTTTACATTTTTAAAATATTAGTAATCAATATAATCTTTATATTTAACTTTTTAATATTAAATGAATTATAAAACTGAAGTTTTTGATATTTTTATTAGGCTTAAGTTCATCAAATTTAATTTTCATTAAATTATTTTTATTGAAGGAACGAAATTACAACATGAAATGATTTTTAAAATTTTTTTTTTTTTGATAATCCTTGACTGAACACTGGATTGAACTCGGGTCAAATTTTCATGTTTCGAGAATAACCACATTCTCATCATCAGAATTCTTTGTGTTCTACCGTTTTCGCCACTGCGTCGCCTGCCAGTCTATAGTCAACCATTAATCTTTAACCAATTGTATTGGTAGATCGAAATTTGCTGTAATTGATTATCAATTTTTATTTACATGTATCTTCCTTTCTTCTTGTTTTTTGTTACTTTTTGTCAAAACTTTGTCTTTAAAACTGAAGTACATTTGTTTTTTATGTTTTTCTTTTTGTCCTTTTGTTTGTTAACCTCTTTTAAAGACGTATTTTTTTAAATAAATTTCTATAAAAAGCATTTTCTTTTAACTTTTAAAAATTCCGATTCCCGAAAAATCCCGGGATTTGAATTTTAGAAATCCCTAATGCCGGGATTTACGAAAACCAGTCCCGATTGGTATCCCTAATTGCGAGATATGTTTTGCCCGAAGACCTATTGATGTTATCTTTGATTACTCCAAAAAAAAATCTACAATTTAACATTCGAAATGTTGAAATTTGTTCATTAATGTTTAAACAAAAGCTGATTTTGACAAAATAAACTGAATGTTTATACAAAAGATTAACTTTTTCAAAACCTAACAGAGGAAAAAATATAAATTCCATTCGCTACTGTCTACAATTCGTCTATGGAACCGACTTCCTCCCCATATTCAAATCATTAACAATGCAAACATATATAAATCTGCAATTTTTAAAAATTTGTGTTAAAATATTTTGTTAAATTTTTAAACTTAATATACATTAATATTAATTGTATAATTGCTTATTTATATTAATTATTAACATTTGCTTTATTTAATTTTATTGTGCCAGAAATTTATAGCGTTATATCTACAGTGCTGTAATATAAGACACCATTCTTGTCACTCTCGGAAAACACTTTAGTATGCCTACAACCGTTACTATTAATCAAGTTAAAGAATTCATTTATTTTTTAATGTTGTATTTGTGAAGATTTGTCTATAATTTACCATACGCCCTATAAAAAGCCAACTCCTTATGCATATATTCTAAAGGCCCAACCATAATAGGCCGCTTGAGTCAACTTAAGCAACTGTGCGAATACATATAAAACAAATTTGGCGGACTATAATGTACTTAATGAAACTTTTCGTTAAGTTTCGTCAAATGTCATTTGCTTAAGCAAAGTGCTAAACTGAACGCATATTCCGTACGGAATATGTTGTTACAAAAAAATAAAATAAATTGAAATGGATAAAGAAAACCCGGAATATAGAAAAAGAAGAATTTTACATATTTTATTTTTGTATCCATTTTTTATTAAACATTATGTATAACAATCACAAATTTTTTCTTTTTAAAACGTTGTAATTTTAGATACTTCTTTATTTGAAGTACTCGCAAGAAACCCAAATATTGCACAAATATGCAACATGGATCTTAAGTTTATGTAAGTACATTATGGCCACCTTAAAGTCTCTTTTAATTATCTCATGCATTTGACAGACTTCGTTAATTTTTGACAGAACTTTAAGCTAACTTATGCATATTATGGTTGGGCCTTAACTCTTGGTAAAGGGTACCAAATATTCGGCACTGACAAATAAAGCATTCTTACTTGTTTTCCACTCGATTTTTCTTAGTGGAGCAATGATTTCATTGTTACGTACTAAATAGTACTTGTAATAGCACTTCTATCTGCTATTGTAAAATTTTGTTTATTTGAAAATTTTTAAGTATTTTCTTTTAGCATTCGTTTAACATTTAAATTTGAACTTTTACTCTGCGAAAAAATAGTGTTGAAATTTATTTTTTTTTTATATAAGTGTATATTTAGAAAATTCAAAAATAGAGTTTCTTCGAATGTATCTTTTATTTGTTTTTAATGGGGCACAAAATCTTCTAACAGGTGCTTGACTTCAATTAATAAAAATATATCTATACATAAAATTTTTTTTAATTAATGCTACTTTAGCATAATTATACACAATTTTGAAATTTTGTTTTTAAAGCATTTCAGTTTTTCTTTGTTCTTAAAGTTTCTTCAGACATATATTTTCCTTTTCCTTATTGTCTGAGAATTTTGTAATATTATTTTCAATTAGTTTCTAGAGTTAACAATTGAAATACATTAAAATAAAATTCCATTTATCTCAATAATGCTTCTTCAGTTTAAACTGACATCAATGTAGAAAAAAAACAAAACAATGAAAAGAATCACCAACAATATAAATTATTATAGGTTAGTAATGGCTTAAAAAATCGTCTACAGTAAAGCGATATTAAACGTTCACTTTGATTTAAGCAAAGTTTTAAACCAGTTATAGTCATATCCTTGTTTAGTTTTTCTTAAGTACGCACGGAGAGAAAAATATGGTTTGGCATGGTTGCGACAACTACAATATGTTTGTTGTAACAATATATTGTTGTCGTACAGAAAATATTGTTATTTTTATTTAATATCAACAATATTATAGCTACTGTAAACATGGCAATGTTTATCTCAATTATAAATTTAAATATGGGTCACTGAAAAATAATCATTTTTAATACAACTAAATAATAATAACTTTGAAAACATATTATATACGTCACAACCATGTAATGATATTTAATAGCCACAACATGCTTAATTTATATACGTGTTTTCATAATATGTTTAAGATGCAAACAAAATATATTTACAAAGCTTTTTGTAATAGCTCTATTCCTTAAATTTTTTTAGAAATGACTTTATACCAGGGACCGTAACAGTTATTCCTTTTTTCATAAAAGTCTGATGATAACAGTTATTTTTTGAATTTTATTATTTTGAACAAAAATAACAGTTATTTTTATATTTTTATTTTTTTGAACAAAAATAACAGTTATTTTTTTATTTTTATTTTTTCGATCAAAAATAACAGTTATTTTATGAGTTTTATTTTTTTGAACAATAATAACAGTTATTTTCTGATTTTTATTTTTAGGTCAAAAATAACAGTTATTTTCTGATTTTTATTTTTTCGAGCAAAAATTAAAAGTATTTTTTAAAGAAATATACGTGTTATATTTATTTAGTTGACTTTAAATATTTATTTTAATGCGCATAAGATATCCCAATGATGATCACACATTTAAATAAATATTTAAATACAACTCAATAACTATAACACGTACGTTTCTTTAAAGAATACTTTTAATTTTTGCTCGAAAAAATAAAAATCAGAAAATAACTGTTATTTTTGACCTAAAAATAAAAATCAGAAAATAACTGTTATTATTGTTCAAAAAAATAAAACTCATAAAATAACTGTTATTTTTGATCGAAAAAATAAAAATAAAAAAATAACTGTTATTTTTGTTCAAAAAAATAAAAATATAAAAATAACTGTTATTTTTGTTCAAAATAATAGAAATCAAAAAATAACTGTTATTTATGTTCAAAAAAATAAAAATCAAAAAATAACTGTTACTTTTGTCCAAAAAAATAAAAATCTAAATATAACTGTAATTTTTGATCGAAAAAATAAAAATCAAAACTTTAAAAATCATAATATTTTATCAAAGAAAAGTTCATAAAGATCAATATGTTATACTTGAATCAGTTTGCCAGCATTAACTTCTATATGCTTTTTTTGTTTTTAAATTTCATAATAACTGTTATTTTCGGTCCCTGCTTTATACACTACCAGACTATTATATTGTATTTTCTTGTTACATTTTACCTTAGCTTTCCGTTGGATAGCAATGAAGTATATTTATGTACAGAAAAATTTACAATTATTAGACACCAGCAGAATGTAATGCATTTTCTGGCCCGCTACGGCCTTCGTCAGCATTCTTTGTGTCACACTGGATAGTGATACTTTATAAATTGTATGTATTTAACTCAACTATTTTAACAAATAGATATTGGGAATTATTTCCTTTCATAAGCTACTTTATTATATTCAACATTTTTTATTTTTCGAATTTATTCTATGAGTTAAATTTCATTTACGTATTTTATAAAGCTTTTTGTAATAGCTCTATTCCTTAAATTTTTTTAGAAATTACTATACACTACCAACTATCCAACGGAAAGCTAAGGTAAAATGTAACAAGAAAATACAATATAATAGTCTGGTAGTGTATAAAGTCATTTCTAAAATATATTTACTCTAATAATATTTTGTTATCGCCATTTGTAAAGTAATTTTGCATCAGTTGTGTCGTTTGTTTTACATATGCCTTTCGAATTATTTGTTATTCAGTGGTAAAACAATTTAAAAAAAAAATACCCATTAAAAAATCCAAGTTTAAATAAATTTAAAAATAAAGGTACATTAAAACAAAAATAAAGTGTCACAAAATAAAATATCAATGCTAAAAAATTTTAATATTGTTTGAAAATGGTCCAAAAATATTGACCATTGTTTTGTGTTACTTTAGAGAAAAAGAATAAAAATTCTATAAAATAATTTATAAATAATTGCGACCTACGACAAAAAATAAAAATATTATGTTTATGATTTGAAATATCTGTAACAGTTTTACGTTAAGGTTGCCATTGCCATAAGCATAAATATATATTAAAATTTTTTTTTGGTTTTAGATTTAATATACATATTATTGTGATTTACATGATAATAATATGATTATTTCTTAACTTATTATGATTAACATGATAATAATATGATTACTTCTTAACTTATTATTATTATCATGATAATAATAGGATTACATTAAATTAAAGGGTCCGCCATCTGACGTTTTTTTTTCAACTAGTGCTTATTTCGTGAATGGTAACACTTAGCTCATGTCTGATTTTACAGATAATTAGTTTTATCCTTCCGCTGAACGAATATGGTTGTGTATACGCTTGAACACCGCTGGGAAATATTGCAACATTACTTTGAAAATCATGGTAATGTTGCAGAATGTGTGCGAAAATTGCGTACGGATTTTGGAAGAAGAGAAGCACCGTCAGCTCCGTATATTCGTTATCTTGTGAAAAAAGTGAAAGAAACTGGCATCCTCATCGATAAACCAAAGCGTGAAAAGCCATAAACAGTGCGTACACCCGAGAATATTGCTGCTGTGGCAGAAAGTGTGCGTGAAGCGCCATCAACATCAATTCACCGTCGTTCTCAACCATTGAACATTTCGGAGACATCATTGAGACGAATTTTGCATAAAGACCTTGGTATGACGACATACAAAGTCCAATTGGTTCAGGAGTTGAATCCAACTGACCATCCAATGCGTTTTCGCTTCGCTAAGTGGGCCTGCGATCGACTTACAGAAAATGCCGATTTTGCCAAAAAAAAAAATCATCTTTTCAGATGAAGCTCATTTTGATCTTGGCGGGTATGTAAACAAGCAAAATTGTCGCATTTGGGGCACAGAAAACCCGCACGCATACATTAAAAAGCCGATACACCCAAAACGAGTCACTGTTTGGTGCGGATTTTGGTCCAGAGGCATAATTGGACCATTTTTCTTCGAAAATGAGCAAGGAGTAGCCGTTACAGTCAATGGCGATCGTTATCGGGCCATGTTGAACGAATTTTTGTCCACAAAAATTGAAGAAGAGGATATTGGCAACATTTGGTTTCAACAGGACGGCGCTACGTGCCACACAGCCGAAGCTACACTCGATGTTTTGCGCCCTGTTTTTGAAGATCGCATTATCAGCCGCAGAGCTGATGTCGTTTGGCCACCTCGGAGCTGCGATTTGACACCGTTGGACTATTATTTGTGGGGTGCCGTCAAAGATAAGTGTTACGCCGAAAAGCCAGAGACAATTGACGCTTTAAAAATTGGACCGATCGTGTAGGCTACTGCATGGCCAGCCGAGGCAGCCATTTGAATGAAATTATTTACCATTATTAACCGGAAGGATTGTACTTTCAAATAAAAAAAGAAATTTGAGAAAATATTCAATATTTTTTTTTATAGCATTAAAAAAAAAAGTTATTTGGCGGACCCTTTATAATATGATGTAATAAAAAATTTCGACATCAGTATTATGACAAGTGTCTTCGTTTTTGACCACATGACACTTTACATCACTGTAATGTCAGCCTTAATATCACTGGGCCAAATTGTCATCAGGGTCAAAAATTTAAATTATGACATCAATGGGATGACACATTGGCATCACAGAAATGACGAATCGGAGTAGGTTTTATAAAGTATGTCATCAGTGCGATGAAAACTGTCATCAAATTGAGTCATTGTAATTGACCTTAAGTCAAATTGAGAGAATATCATTATTTATTTACCCGTTACACATGTTTGTTTCACTTTTGTTGTATTCCGCCCTTTGTTAACAGAAGAACTCTCAATTATAAGACACCAGCTGCAAGGCCGATATGGTTATCGTAATAATTCGACTTGAAATATTGATGTATTTGAATATATTATTTAAAAAAAATAGAATATGGGAATTTTTGCTTCTAATTTTACTATTTAAATATGAAAATAGTGTTAATAATATTGTTATATTATGACATGATATATTATGTCATCGCACTGATGACAGTTTGTCTGTACTGACAAACAAGATGCTAATTTGGAACCTTTGGCCCCTGTTGTTCTCCAGATATACATAAAAAAAAACAACAACAAGGGATTTTGGGGTAAAACTAAAGGCAGTCGTGGTTTTTGCTCATATCTCAGCCATTCGTGGACCGATCAGGCTGCATTTTAATAGCAAACAATTTCGGACTATATTTGACATAAATATACAACTACCAAGTCCCCATCATATTTGGGGTATTCGCAAAGCCCATTTCAAAGGACAGACGTAGATATTTAAATCAACTTCGTTCCTCATAAGATCCTTTCAGGATCTTACAGGGTCTAAAATCAATATTGTAGAAATTACAAACGGAGTGACAAAATTATATATACCCTTTAACCTTCGGTGAAGGGTATACCAAAAATCTCAGGTGTTCTAGGTTGGTTCCAGCTCATTTATATTTCAGTTATAGTTAATTTTTTTATAGAAAATCTTGATTCAAATTTATCCATCAACTCAAACATATTGTCTTTTTTATGTAGGGGATTTTCTTTGAACATTTGCAAAACTTCAATTAGAATTTTTAAACGATACCAAAAAAATAACACTTTAAATAATTTTGAAGTAAAAATTATAATGAATTTTATTTATGTAAGATTTTTTTTATTTATCACATCTCAAAAGACATGTCTGTCTAGATGTAAAAAAAAACTCTAAGAAAGTGTAAGTAATTTCCTTTTTTGTCTTAACAGGAAATCTTAAATGACTTTATTTTAAGGTGATCTTTTTTTCATTCCAACTTTATCTTATTTTTTTCACTTTCTTTGCTGAAACATTTTGAAAATGCATGACTTCAAATCAAGATCTTTTGTACTCCAGCCATCTCCATTATTATTTTCAACTTCTGCGTATTAAAACATACAACTTGTCAACAGTTTGTCTTTTTTATTTTATTTCTCTAAATTTTCTTTTTTTATTTTTTATATTTAGTGGAAAAATAAAACGCTAAAACGAAAATATATTGTCAGAAACTTATGGATTGGTTGGGTATTTTTAATTTAAGTTTTTATTTTTGAAACATGTTGCCATAGAAGGTTATTGATGCTAAATAAATAAAAAAAATAAAAAAACAAAAAAAAAGCATCAAAAAAGTGAATGAAACTGGTCTTATGGCGTGTGTTTTTTTAAGTTGTTGTGCTCTTTTTTTTGTAGGAGGTTATAGAGTCATTGTGTGAATTTGCAATCTGGATAAGAAACGAAACAAGCGGTCAATATATTGGGGCAAATACCCCACAAAGAAATTACAGAAATAATAAATCAATGTAAAATAGGAATAACACAAAAATTATTGAAATAATTTATTTTTTTTTTTTTTTGCTATTTTATATTTTTTCTCTCCGTGTATTTTTACTATTAATAAATTTGTTTGGCTTTCATTCATTCTATATTCCCTCTGCTGAACTATTACTATACTGTCGCTCTTTTATAAGAGTTTGCTTATTTTAAAAATATAAAAAAAAATTACATATGAAAAAAATATGAGCCCTTTTGTCAACACCGGTTGCAATATGAACAAAAAAGTTCTTTTGTAGAAAATTCAAATATTGTGTATGGTTTTCTTCATTACTTTTTCGTTTTCTCCATTTATTACTTTTTAATGTCCGCCCACACTCGAGTCAATTTTTTTTCAGTTTTATGTTTTAATTTCTAATATTTAGAGTGAAAGATTTAGTAAGAAATAGTGCAAAATAAAAGTGGTGGTACACAAAGTATTTTATATTGTATTAAGTTCGTGCTCATTTCTTGTTCACTTAAAGTTTAGTTCTAGTTCACATTTTTTGTTTTTCATTTCTAATTCAGTCCTGGGGCCCTATTCCACGAAACAACTTATCAACTTTTCACTTTGCACTTATCAAATTTAATTTTTTGGCAAAGTGATAAGTGTTTCTTGTTCCACAATATTCTTTGCAAATCTCACTTTGCAATAAGCAAAGTTTTGCAAAGACTTTGCTCTCTTTAAAAAAAACTTTGTTCTCTTTGCAAAAATCTTGCTTTCTTTGCAAAGTCTTTGCGCTTGAGTGTGCAAAGTGTTCCACAAAGCATTTAATCATCTTTGCATTTCTGTCTTATCACTTTTCACTTTGCGTTGCTAAATAAAAGTTATTAAAATAAGCCGCAAAATAAAAATGAAGAAAAAACTGGCAGTTTTAAATATTATTTAAGAAAAAAAAGATATTTTATTCGCTAGTTTTCAAAAGAATAGCCGAAGTATTTTTTTATAAAATTATTGTAAATATTTAGAACATATGTATAATACAAATTTTGAGCTTAAGGTCTTATTTTTTATATAAAAATTTTTAATTTTATTTTATCCAATATTTCGGCACTGCTTTGTGTTTCTTCTTCAAGGTTTTTTTCTTTCTTTATTATTTAACAAAATTTAACAAAAAAAAAAGTTGATCAAGATGGAATTGAAAAACATTTTTGTATGCAATTAAAAAATTTGTTAATTTGATATTTTGATATACATATGTACATACATATCGCACTGCTTCCTCTAAACAGGGTCAATTCAAAATTTTTCAATTTTCACTTTTTGCAAGAAATCGCTGTACAGTGGCCATATCTACCCACTGTAAAAATCTAACATCATTTTCTCTAGTATTTTGTCAAAAAAAAAATGCAATTGTATCCCCCTTTGTGATATAAGAGTACATATAAAAAGAAAATAGTTTTTTGAAAATATGTAAGTTTTGAGTTGACGCTCTTTAGAGGAAGCAGTGCGCTATGTATATACATATATGTATATATTGTTAAATAATAAAGAAAGAATTAAACCCTAAAGAAGGAACACAAAGCAGTACCGTAATTTTGAATAAAAAAAACTGAAAATTTTTATATAAAAAATATGTCCTCAAGGTCGAAAATATTATAATACCACCTAAAGAATAAGGGTCAAATAAATACATATATATATATTAAATTTAGAACATATTTAAGTTTATATATCATTTTGAAGGTTAAGAAATAAGCTAAACAGGCTGCCTGGGAGAAAGTTTTGAAACGTCATCGTGCTTTAAAATAAAACGTCTATTTAAACGTCGACAACTCTTTGAATGGTTCTGCAAACTGTCGAATTTGCAACACCATGTATAGGTGCAACTCCATGGTACTGGCAACAATTTCCGAGCCAATGCAAGCACAGAAGCAGTTGATTTTGATCCGACAAAGCATTACTGCGCTGTGTAATGTGCTCTAATTTTTCCCCAATTTTATTTAAAATGAAATCAACTTGGATTTCATTTAAACGGAAGCACTCTTTAAAATTAAACTATTGTAGCCTCAAAAAATTAATTCGATCTCTATAATTTCTTCTTATAACTGCGGCTTCACTATCGTCGACCAAAAACTCACGTCTTAACATTTTGAAAGCTTCACTAGTTATAAGAATATGAATTTGCAAAGCAATCGTTTACCTTGAAAATTTTTTACAAGTTTATCAAAATTTGCTTTGCAAAAACAGAATTTACAGTTTTTGTGGAACGAAACAGAATTATTATTTGCAATGTTTTTGCAAATTACACTTTTCAATATTAACTTTGCACTTTGCACAGGAAAACTTACGTGGAACAGAAATTGCAAAGAGAGTATAAACATTGCAAAGACTTAACAAATTACACTTATCAATTTCAACTTATCACTTATCAAATTGTATAGTTCTGAGGAACAGAAAGTTTTGTAAATTGACGAAAAATTTGATAAGTGCAAAGTGAAAGTTGATAAGTTGTTTTGTGGAATATGGCCCTGGTTAAGTTTTAGTTCAGTTCTACTTCGTTTCTTGTACAGTTCTAGTTAAGTTCTAATTCAGTTCTAGTTAATAGTTAGTTCTAGTTAACTTCTTTTTTAGTTCTAGTTCAGTTCTTGTTAATTTCTAATTCCTTTCTGGTTAAGCTTAAGTTAACAGTGTGGCCATTTTGGCATTTTTGCAGCTAAATTTAGCATTAAAATTTAATTTTTAGCTGCAAAATTTTCATTTAGCACTTGGCATTTTTTTTATTAAGCCTTTTTATGTTTTAAGATTTTTTTAGCATTATTTTAAAATGTTGGACCGACAGTTTTATGGATTTTACTTAAATTTTTTTATAAATTATAATAAATTTTGAATAAAAATAGTTGTACCCAAAATTAAATTACGTATGAAAATGGATAATTCTTATGTTTAGAAACATCTTATATGTCTTGTTAAAAAAAAAATTTAATATTCAACGTTTATTAGAAATGCCCTCATCATGTTGATTGTAAATTTTATTTAACCTTTGATATTACGATAAAAAAGTACAAAGAAATTTCACTTTGTATTTAGAAAAAAATTCTAATGTGGAAGATGAAAAAATAATAATTTTAAAACTAAAATTTTTCTATAACTTTCAACTAAAGAAATAAAATTATCTAAAAAGTTTTGTAAAGCCATAGAAATAAAATAGTTTAAATTTTAAATGTTTAAGGGGGCCCCTTAATTCAAAATTTATTCTCAACTACCTTTGCTACATACTTATATGTATCAGATGCTTTACCAAAATCGAACCATCGTTAGAAAATAAGACACTAAAATGTACTTAGTTTCGAATAAAGTTTCGTACTGGTAATACATTTTTAACAAAAATCTTTAAAAAAAATTTGTAGCATTACTTTTAGCATTTTTTAAAATCATTTTTAGCATTTTTTGGCCATGTCTAATGCAAGATTTAGCTGTAAAAATTTTCAAGATCTGGTCACACTGTAAGTTAGTCTCTAGTTTAGTTCTAGTTTTAGTTTAGTTTTAGTTCAAATCTGTTTAAGATCTAGTTGTTAATTTTTTATACTAATAATTTTTTAAAGTTTAAGATATACCTAGTATGTACATATGTAAGCACATATTAGACGGCTGTCTTTAATTTTCACCCATTTTTATTAAAAAAAATTCCTACATTGATGACAGCTGGTGACATTGTGCAATTTAAATTTACGGAATGAATGAAAAACGAGTTAATTTAGAAGAGCCCTATCAATAAATAAAAAAGACATGAATTTTTTAACAAATACGTAATTAAACATCGTTGGAAGGGGTAAAGCAGTGGCACAAACAATAACAAAATATAAAATCAAAACAAATAATTGAAAACAAAACAATCAAAATGAGAAACAGTAACAACAACAAATTGCCTAGAAATAATTCAATTAATATTTTTTATTCTTCGAAATGGGGAGTAAGTAAACAAAAAACTCTTCACAAGAAATGGAAGAAGAGAGTGTGATAGGAGTGACGAAATAACTAATTAAGAGAGAGAAAACTGAATAAAAAAAAAGATGAATGGGGCTCCGAATGCAATTTAACATTCAGCATGTGTCTTTTTATTTACTGTGTGTGCGCCTCCGTCTTTCCGTTTGCGAGCTTCACCCCACAATAGTACGTAAGTTGGAGCTAGTTAGCTGGCATTGCTACAAAACTAATGGAGCCATAGAAGCCATCAATTGCTACTCTAGACAAGATTGCTGTAAGATTTTTGTTGGTTTTTCAGTTTAAACGAAAACGTCGTGGTATAAAGTTGTAAATGGAAGAGCAAACGGAAGCAAAGTGCTGTAAACTTAAAGAAAAATTCTTTGAACAAAAATTAGTGTTGTTTTAATTAAAAAATTAGAAAACAACACTCTACGAAAAAAGTGTTTAAATAATATTGCTAAGAAATTGAAAAGAACAGAAAAAATTAGGAGATTTAATAATAAAAATATGTGATTAGCCAAAAAGTAAACATTTAAAATTGAAGACATTGTTCAAGCATAAATTTTGAAATACAAATATTTAAATCAATTATATAAATTTTAAACTTTAGGTTTATCAAACGAAATAAGTCAGTTTATTAAAATTGATTTTATTTTCGTTTATTAAAAAAAAGTACAACAATTTGCCTCATCTAAACTGATAAGAGACTTTAAATAAAATATTGCATTTATAAAAATAAATAAAATAATCTTTGGAAAACATCAATAAAAAAAAAAAAAAATAAAAACAAACCTATAAATTATTAATTTTAAATAACCTCCACCATTTTGCCTTTGCATTATTAAAAACAAAAGATGCCCTATTTTTTATAATTACTACAAGGTTTCGGAAGTTTGAAATTATTGCAATTCATTTTTTAAAATAATTATTCAAAAACTCGTTTAATATTTTGAAAATAGCCAAAATTTTAGTGTCGGCCGTAAATTGCTTATCGGCCAATAATCGGTGCTCGATATTAATTTGGCCAAAGGCCGAACTTGTTCTATATCATAAATTGCAAATGTTTTAAAACCATGCAGAACTAATTAACCGAGTAGTTAGAACAAATCCGAAATCTCGTCAGCATGTTGGACTAGTTTTATGAAGGCGATAGTAATACCTTTATAAGAAATGTTAAACCGATGATTACACTGTGCTAGAATTTGACACTGTTATTTTGATTTACCGAAAGAACGGTAAACCTCGAAAATAAGAGCTAACCTAAAAAAACGGTTAACACCACTGGATTCCGCGTACCTAAATTAGGCTAAAACGCCAGATGCCCGCTTGTCAGTTTTCTCAACTAGCGCCGTGTTATTAATCGGTATCGTGCTTAAAAGATTCACTGAAAAAAAGTTTAAATAAAATGTTTAAATTATTTGGGGTTAAGAGCTTTTAAGTGGAGCTATTCTTTCAGATTCATGTTTTTATGCTAAATATTTAACAAGTGACCAATAAGCAAAATATAAAACTGAACTACAAACTTTTTTTCAAATTCAGTTCTATAAAAATATATTGTTTTTAAAGGTATGTTCACACTTAACAAATGTTAGACGAATAAGTCGGAAAAGGCGTGACCCTTTAATTAATCAACCTTTAAAATTCTTTGTAAAAATTTTTGTTGATGCACAAAACTTTATTTTAGAAAAAATCGTCCTACAATTTAACTAATTAACTATTAGACGCTTTTTGATGAAGAAAACGTTATACAAAATCAAACAATTGTTAAAATATTTGTTAAGTGTGGCCATAGCTTAAGACCGGAAAATAAATTAAAGCTTCTATATGGGAAAAGCACGACTCAATTCCTCACAATAAAGTGGATGAAAATAATAAAATTATTTCTCGAAAAGTAATTGCGTGTTTTTGTAAATGAGCCGTTATGTCGACGAAGCATTAATATATTTGAAAATTGGAAGGCAAGTCCATTTAACAATTGAAAGGCATTAGCAATGAAATATATGACAGCAACACCAACTAGTGTTGCTAGCGAGTAACTGCCTAGTGCAGCTGGGCTGCTTTATACTAATCGCAGAAGTAACTTAAATTTTTATTTTATTAAAATAAATCAAATCAAAATTAAAACTTTTTTATAAATTTAAAAACATCTGCTCAAAATGTCTTTAAAAGAAGTTTTTTTTTTTAAGCAGGAAAAGGCAATCTAATAAACTAAACAGATTTTTAACACTTATGGCTAATAAATCCGTGAGTGCTTAAACGCTGGTTTAGTTGAACTAAACTTAAATTTATATGTAGTTTAAACTCAACAGTTGTAAATCAGTGTTCTATGTATTATATGTAGTTTAAAAAGTAACATGTGGCAGCACTACGATAAATGTTGTCAAATTCATATGGTCTGTATTGGTAGTTTAAACGCCCAATTTTATGCGTTTAAAGGTGGTTTATATGTTTACTGATTTATAGATATGTCGGTTTAAGCACAGTTTAAACCAAAAACAGAGTTTAACTTGCTCTGATTTATTAGCCCTTAGAAGCATAAAAATCGGAAATATATATAAGCTGTAACTATTTTGAGTTTTAATTTTTTTTTAAATCAGGAATTTCAAAACTTTTTTGACAGCTGGTTTTTAATTTAAATCCATGCTTTTTTTAAACTTAATAGAGAATGCAAAACTATAAATCGATTTTAAAAAAACATATTAAAAAACATATTGGCTTTTGTCGCTTACGATATAATCGCAACCAGAGCTCGATTTGGCGATTTTAAGATCAGGGGCGGAATTTTTTTTTAATAGCTGACTTTAATTTTAAATCTAAATTTGGTGGAGGAGGCTAAATGACAAATTGTTATAAAAACAATAATTAGTATTGTGGTTATTTTATTGAACTGTTAATGGCTTTTGATCCAAATTTCGATATTTTAATCAGTCTTAAATTCATTGAATTTAATTGTCATTAAATTATTTTTATGAAGAAAGAAATTTTTACAACATGAAATGAATTAAAATTTATTGATAATTTTTTATTCTTGACTGTGCTGGAATAAAAACTTTAAAAAAAAAATTGTAAACAAAAAATAAAAATTAAAAAAAATTTAGAAAAAAATGTAAATAAGAAAAAAAACTTTATCAATAAATTGTAATATTAAGTTTGTTCCCGTACTCAAAAATTGGATCCCAATCCCCAAATTGAGATTACCAACAAGCATTCAATTTCTGAGCACGGGAACCTTTTTTGGTAACATTGGAATCCTAATAATGATTACGGGAACAAACCTATTGTGTCGATGTCATTTAAAAAATCTAAAACTACAAAAGTTTTAAAAGAAAATTGAAACAGTGCAATATTGAAATGTATTTTATATCTTGTATACAGCAATGGAAAATTCGAAGTTATTTTTTAAATAAAAAACCGGTTTACAATACAAAGCAGTTAAAAAGTAAAAAAAAATATAAAAATTAAAAAAAAAAACTCCAAAAAAAATTTTCTTTAAATTTAAAACAAAAACTTAAAAAGTTTTTTTAAAAATTCTCTCTATCACACTCCCAAATTTTTAATCAAATCAATTAAAATGAGCAAAAAAATGTGGAATAAAATATTTAAAAGTAAAACGAACAAAAATGCGAAAACCCTACAGGCCGCTAATAAAATCAATAAACGTAGTAGTATTTACGAAGAATATCAACAATTGAATGCAGCCCTCGATATAATGCCAATCAATGAAAAGTTTAATAAAGATAACACAAATACGCCGACATTTAACGAAACACCTAATGAAACGGATAAAAGTAAACAAACAACAAAAATACCACAATCTACGACAACATTTAGTAAAGTCGTTAATACTTTTACATTGAAACGATCCCACAACTCGAATGGTAGTAAGGATTTTAAAAATGCTGCAGCAAACGGAAATGATGGAAAGGAGAAAAGTTCGAAAAAGAGTGAGTTAGAAAAATCAGCTACGTCATTGCCAGAAAAAATAATAATTAATCCAAGCATCACTAGTCGCAATGATAGCAGCAACAGCACCACTGAAATTTACGATCTTTGTACTACTAAAAGTAACAGTAATAGTAATTCACCTTATAATGCATCATTAAATCAGCAACAAGAAACTGAAACAGAAACTGCAACTGTTTCTTCAACAAATTTAACTGCAGCTTCATTAAATTTAAAACTCATTAATAACAATAGCAACGGTACTAATCAAAGTAATGAATATTTAGCATGCAAACAAGATTTAACTTACCCTTCTCTTCCTCCTCCACCCCTTCCTCCTCCATTGCAACAGCAACATAAACGTTTTTCAAAAATAGTTATTGTTGTTAAAAAGTTGGATGCCTCCACTGCAACAGCATCTTCAATAACTCCTTCTGAATTTGCCACAAATTTAAATGATCAACCATTTTGCATAAATCGCACTAATAATTCTTCAACTAACAAAAATTTAAAAAATTGTAATAGTAATAATAATAATGAAAACATTAATAGCAAAAGTAGTAATAATAGTAATAACGCTTTAGAAACTTCATTTGCACTTCAATCTGAAACACTAACTCCCTCGATTGAAAGAGCAGCAACACCGTCGTCTTTCGGATTGCGAAATGTTGAAAATCAATTGAGCATAAATTCAACAAATGATGTTTATAGTAGTGATCATCAGCATCTTAATGATCATCCACACAATGAAGATCGGAAGTTTGGTAAAAATTTGTTTTCATAAATATATTGTAAATGTTAATTTAATGCATGTTAAACACCATTTCCTATAGTATTGCAAATCATAAAAATTTAATTTTAAATATTTTTTACTGTATTCTTAAACATATTTGGGATATCCAGGAGGCAAATTACGGCATTCGATAACGACCGAAATAACAATATAATTAAAATGAAAATTTTAATCGATATCGAATGCCGAAGGCGCTGTGAAATAAGTCCCTAATAAATTAAGCCCCGAAAACAAAAACAACCTAAGTCCTTAAAATAAAGGAATTAGTTAATTTTGAATTAAAAACCCGTATTTGAAAATGAAAGAAATCACTAAAAATATGAAATAAACCCCCAACATAAAAATGAACTAAACCCCATAATAGGAAACTTATTTAATAATGGTGTAAGTTCCCAATCTCTACACTGACAGAAAAGGCGTCATAACGCTGATGTATTTTAAAATCAGTACTATGACAAGTGTCTTCGTTTTTGACCCCATGACACTTTTCATTGTTGTGATGTAAGCCTATTAGCATTACTTGGCCAAATTGTCATCAGGGTTAAATATTTTATTTATGCCATCAATGGGATGACACATCGGCATCATTGAAATGACTCAGTAACATCGGAGAAAGAACTCATTGGGCTCAATTTAATGATAAGCTGTCATTAAATTGAGTCATTGGAATTGACTCAAGTTAAATTGTGAGAATATTATTATTTACTTACCCGGTACACATGTTTGTTTCACTTTTGTTGTAGTCCGCCCTTTGTTTACAGAAGAATTCTCGATCATAAGACACCAGCAGCATGTCCGACATGGTTTCCGTAATCATTCCACAAGAAATTTTACTCGTATGTATTTAACTAAATAATATAAAAAATAGAATATGGGAATTTTTTCATCTTATTTTACTTTTTAAACATAAAAATAATGTTAATAATACACAAAATGTGGCATCGAATTGATGTCACTGTAGCATAAATGACGCATAAAATGTGACAAAATTTTGTAATGACGTTCTTCATATGATTGAAGACTCTTTTTGCCTCATTGATGCCATTTGTAATGACATTGATGTCACACTTCTGATGTGAGGGCATCATCAATATGAAGACGGATTTTTCTATGTGTGTATATTAAGTCCCGAATTTAGAAGCTTAAGTTAGCGAAGCCGGTGTTTGTAACACAATAGAGGAGAGAAGCCCTGCGCCCGGCCGAAGGCCAGCTATGCAGATAAGCTTTTGTTAGCGATTCAGGATCTCAAAATTCCGGATCTTGAAATACGGGATTTTGAGTTTCAATATTTAAAATGGTAAATCCAATTTATATAATTTATGAAAAAGAAACGAAAAATATTTATTGGGTATATTTCATTTATAAATATTTGGGAACCTACTTCATATGAAACAATCCCGCATTAGGGATGGGCAATAAATATCGGTATATCAAGATATCGATATTAAAAAAATTATAATCGATATATATCGCCGATATTAAAAACAGCCATATATCCATGCATCGATATCTATCTACGACTATCGAATTCGATATTTTTAAGATATTAAAATTCAACATTTTAACCGTTCCTCATCTGCTTACAATACTGTTGCTTTTAATAAAGAATTGCATCATATGTTTTTTTTTAACTAATATTAAGAAAATAACGGCGTTTTTCCATTGTACATTTTCATAGATTACACAGTTCAGTTTTGTCTCGGTTTTTTAAGAGATGACAACAAAAAAATAAGAGCGAAAAAAAAAATATTCTGGAATTATGGCGTATTAGCAGCAATAGACTCATGAAAGGTTGAATGTTAATAATATAAATTAAATATTTTTATTTTTTTTTTTTATCTGAGCATGTTCTTATATATTAAAAATAAAATATTGCAGTTTACTTGTACTGTATGTTTCACCGGCAGTATATAATCCGGCATAAATTTTTTTTAGATTTCATATGGCGAATAAATTAAAATTTTTTTGTATTCTTTACTTTTTTTTGAATTTTTTTTATTGTAGAATTAACTGCCGGTCCCTCGATTTCAAACGAAAACTACGTTCGCATAACTAAGCGAATTAAAGTTTCGTTCGAAATCGAGGACAGGCAGTAAATTTTAAATTAAAAGTAACAATAAAAAGTAAGAATGAAATTACATGTAATATCTGTGTACATATGTAAATATGTATTGACATAGGTATATTAAGTTTTTAAATTTGGTAATAATTTCAGCTTAATACGTACGATACATCGATATATCGATATTTTTAATTAATAAATATCGATACTCTTAAAAAATATCGATACGATATATGTCGATATATTTTTTCAATTTGCCCATCCCTATCCCGCATCACAAAATTAAAAATTATTTAAAAAAAGAAAATTTACAAATTTCATTAAATGCGTTGTTGTTATTCTCTGTAGAAAAAATTAAGGAATTATTTCATTTTTGCTTTCGGTTCTTAGTTCATTAAGGACTTAGTTTGAGCGGCAATATCATAATTTGCCTCCAGGGGCGCTTCTCTTTATTGCGATGCGAAAGGAAATGGTACCTAATCTAGTGATTGCCACTCTCATGTGTTTGCGCATTTATTTTTCTCATCTTTTTGCTTTTTTCTTTTCGCAAATCATCACTATTTATTTTAATATATTTTTCAAATGTCAATTAATTTTATGTATTTTGACATTCCAATACTGTCAATCTCCGCCATTTTTAATTTTTATTGCCAGTGCTGCTTCATTTTCAAAAAATTTTGCGAAAGCGATAGAGAGTACCAAATTGGTAGGTAAATAACTTTCGTATCGAAATTGCAATCGCATCGTTATAGAGAGTAGCCCCCCAGGTATGTGCTGGAAATCGAACGATTTAAAATCGAAAATTTCGTTTTCAGTATCTGTAAAAATTTATTCTACTCTTATTTCCTGTATATATTGTATTCTTTTAAATTTTATATTATATTAAATTAACCCGGTGCGCATCGCTACACGCATTGAACTAGAATTAATAAAAAAAAAATTTAAATAAATTTTGTATGTTGATAACGCATGAAATTTGTACCAAATTGAGATATTTTTACTACAAAATATTCTCCTGATATTAAGACATTTATATTGTACTTGGGATCTTTCACGATTACTATTCCAGTTCAGCTCTCTTTTGACAGATGTGTTGTATTGATAGCCTTCTTCAAATTTACTGTAGTCAGGAAATTACGTAAAATTTCAAGAAATTCGCTTTAGTAGTTTGTCAGTATATAGGGCACAAACAAATGCAAATGTACATACATACGAGTATATAGAAGACATGTTGATTGAAATTTAGACTTTAATTCAGAAATGAATTTTAAAATTATTTTTAATTCAACATACCTTTACATACCAGATAATATATATTTAAAAAACTTAAAAAGATTCTGTCGGGCTCGATGCCAGTTATAAGGTATTCTATATTATTTATTTTCGATACCCTTTGAATATCATTCTCAAGAAAAATAAGTACCAATAACATGAGCAGGACATCACAATTTCATAATATTCAATATTGCGGAATGATATCCGAAGGATATCGAAAATGAATAATATAGAAAACTTAATAATTAGGGGGTCACTGGTTGGTAGGGACACATGCGGTGAGGATGGACCAAAGTGATAATGTCTACTGCAGAAGTTGTAATGATGAGGAAGAGGAGGAAGCGATGTTTAAGTTTCTCTACCGGTGCCCCGGTCTCGGGGTTATTAGGATAAGGCATTTTGGGAGACCAGAATTGCCGTTCTTGTATGCTCTATCTAATGTAGGACTAGTTCGATCTCTCTTTTCTGCACCGAATCGGAATGGTTTGTGATGTCTGGCGGTGAACACTGGCTTGACTATGGTCACTGGCGCAGGGTATATCACAAATGGACCGCTATAAGGACCCAAGTACGCCAACCTCGTTGAACCTAGCCTAACCTAATAATTGGCCTCGAGCTAAAATTTTTCATTTTCTGGTAATTTAAAATATTTAAAAATATCTAAAACAAATTTAAATTTTTAAAATAAGGAAAATGAATTTCTAAAATATGCCCTGCAGGAAATCTGGGATCAACTGCTTCCAAGTTGCGACTTTTGTCGATTATATTGGTGTATTTTTGAAGATGTTGGGGTCAAAAGAAATATTCTGACAACTGTAAGAGTCCGGACTTTCTTTGTGAAATAACTAAAAATTCTTTTCACTAATTAAACTTGATGATGTTTTCAAAAAAGCCCTAAGTTACATTGAATAAATTTAATATATAAATTTTTTGAATAAATTTAAAAAAAAATAATTTTGACAAAAAAAAAATATAAAATAGATAATGCCTTATTAAAACACAACAAAGGAGAACTAACTGTTGATAAACAAAAATAAAAAACAGAATTTCCTTTTTTTTGTGTTTGTTGTTTATTATTGATCAAAAGGCTTTTGCACTAGGGCCTTAAGAATTTTGTTGGTAACAACGTAATTTTTAATTGTATGAGTGTAAAATTTTCAAGAAACATGTTTTTTGATATGGTGCATCATAACCGATCAAAAAGTCAATTTTGAATTTTTTGTAACTTAGGGATTTTTTGACGATACGTACAATTATACACGTTTTCAATTAAATTAATTGCCTATTATTATTTATTTTAAGTATTTTATAAGTGCAAAAATCAAGTAACAAGTTTAAAAAATCGTAAATTTTTGCTTCCGTTGTTTCTATATGGTCCCACAAGAACTTCCTAGACCTTCCTAGTTCTCCAGTCATTAGTAAATTTTCAATGACAAGCAAATGCAAATTGTCTATAGCACAAAGCATTGTCTAGCCTGCAGTTGGTCAGTAGTACTACGGACAAGGTCAATAGTTGTTGTTGTTGTTGTAGCAGCGAAACCTGAAAACACAGATGTGGATGAGTTGACAATCCTTGGTCGGTTGGTTGAGGTCCGGTCGAACCGATTGTAGTGGAAACAATTAACTCCATAGGAAATAAGTACAACTTCATTATTAACAATTCTAGGGTTATTAATGGTCCCCTTATTAAAACAAAATAAAATTGGTTTTTAAATTTTTATTAAACAAATTTCCCTAGAAAATCCGTTTCAAAAACGTGTTATAAACATGTTTTATTTTGTATAATTAAGGGCTAATAAATCAGTGCAAGTTAAACTTTCTTTTTGGTTTTAAATGCGTTTAAACCATCAAATCAATAAATCAGTAAAAATATAAACCATCTTTAAAGGCATAAAATTGGTCGTTTAAACTACCAATACACCCCATATGAATTTGACAACATTTATCGTGGTGCTGCCACATGTTATTTTTTCTAACTACATATAAAACATGGGACACTGATTTACAACTGTTACGTTTAAACTACATATAAATTTAGGTTTAGTTCAAATAAACCAGCGTTTAAAGGCTTACTGATTTATTAGCCATAAGGCGGTGGAAATTTAAAAAATTTTATTTTAAATTCTGAAAATTTGTTTAATAACTCCAGAAAGAGTATAAATTTAATCGGGCAAGTAGGATAAGCCTGCACAGAAAGAAACCAAAATTGATTTCAACTAAACAATTTCTGATATTAATTAAAAATTTGCACCAGTAAGCAAATTAATAGTATCAATTAAACCTTTAATTCACTTGATTAAACTTTTATTCACTTGATTAAACGTTTAATTCTCTTGATTTAACGTTTAATTTACTTGATTAAATTATTAATTAAAACTGATTTTATTTTAGATTAATGCTTTAATTGATGAAAAACTTTGGAGAATTTTTTCTATTTGGATTAATTCTAGTTTAGTTGTGGAAAGATATAGTTCTGGTTTTAGTTGTGTAAATTTTTATTAATTGTTTAATACATTTTTTCAAATTTAAATCTTATTATGATTAATTTTCTTTATGCATTTGGCTTGTTTTGCTCGAAAGCCCAACACATGTTTGAACTAAATTTATTCACGCGCAACAGTTTTGGAATTCTTCGATTTGTGTTTTTTTTTGTGTCTTTCAAATACTTCTTTTAATAAAATTGACATGCCATGCATGGTTGAGATAGTGATTATGATGGTGCTGATGACGATCAATGTAGTCATTCATTCAATTACATACTTTTTTTGTATCTTTTGGAAAATCTACATGATCATATTGTCATAATGACACTAATAATATGTCGAGTATTATATGGCATTGTAATATTATTCACTCTTAGTCTAAAATTCTCACAGTGTCTCCAAGAGTTTTGTAAAATTTTGTAATAGATTTAAATTGAAGAAAAGAAAATTACAAAACTACCAACTACTATAAATTATGAGTATGAGGATAATCTTATATGTCACCCAAATTTTTTTAGTTTATTTATTTTTTGTAGCTTTTCTCCATCACCATCGTCATTATAATAAAATTTGACCCGCAATCATCTGATATTATAGATACATATGTTTGTAGATATGTAGTTTTTGTTATTGTAAATTTGTGTGATTTCAAATTTCTAATAATAAATCTATCTAAAACACCAAGTATCACCATTAGCCAGAGGAAGAGTGAAAAATGGATTCGTTTTGTTGTATGTCTTCCTTATGGGCTGAGTAAGAGTAGTAGTCTGTAAATTAGCTCCAAATGTTTAAATATGACTCATCAGAATTTTATATTTGGATTCAGTCTTTTTTTCTTACTCTTAAAGATTATATTTTTATCAAAGACATTCATTATGTCGTTTGGAAATGGCCAATGATCTTATATTCCAACAAGATTAAAGTCACAGGGTTTTGCTTCAAGAAAACAATTTTTTTTTTCTTAACTCGGAAACTAAAAACAGCATTAAAAGGGTCAACATTTTTAATTAGCAACCAAAAACTTTTCGATTTGCTTTAATATTTATAGTAAAATCTTAATGCAAAGACAGCATTTTAAAAAAGTTTAAAATTTTTCTTAATTAAGATATTTTTAATATGTATTTAAAAATAACATTTTATTAAACGCATGTATTACGATCATTTGCCAAAGTTAAAGTTGTGAAATTTTTTTTTATCTCATTATTATATTTCTGGTATATTAAGTGGATTAAATCCAAATCAAGTGTCAATAGGTAGAATTCTCTAAACAAGTATTTGCCCAGTGGTTGAAATTCGACCATACTTATTTATGCAAATATGAATAAAAAAAAAATATATAAGTATAAATGAATTTACATGTTTTGAGCATTTGTTTTTTCCGTCTAAGTGGATCGATTGGGCGAGGGACCAACATCTGGTCCAAAAGGTATCTTCCACTCAAGTCCGTGAATGGTAACCTAGTAAAAAAAATTGTGTTTTTTGAAGCACATAAGAGAATAAGAGCATAATCGAGCGCTTTAATAAGAGAGCTCTTATACAGCAATAAATGCTAACGAATAAAATATACAAAAAAAGCTGTTATTTTAGTGCTGACAACGAAGAAGGTTTTAAACCGAAAAAAAAATAAAAATATATTATGGTTTACGAAAATGCCTGAAAAGGCATTAAAACCAGTAAAATCAAAACATTAATGAATATGTTAATTTAGTTAGCCCTTAAAAATAACACTTTAGGAGTGCTTTATTTGCATGTTTTATTATGTTAAAAGAAGCGCTTATTGTCAGCAGAAAATAGTCCTCCAAACCGGGAACACCCCATACATAAATCAGGCATCCCATCAGCAGGTTTGAAGCGATTTGAGGTATGAATTCATACATAAAACCTGCTCCTTTTGGAGCACATTTTTTAATGAGTAACTTAATTTTATAAGTTCAATAATTTAAAAAAAATGGGAAAGTATCAATTGAAGAGCCAAAAAGTCTCCTCTTATAGTTTCTCAATTACTCTGGACTCTGCATGTTGAATTTTATATTTTTAGGTTCAGTATTAATTAAAATTCAAAAAGTACCAGTTAAAGAACGATAAAGTACCAAAAAGATCCCTCTTACAGATACTCATTCACTCAGGGACTTGCATGTTTTATTTTTATGTTTCTCGTCCGATGGTCGGTCGTGCTCGATGAGAAAAGACGTGTTTCTTTTAACTCCGCATACGGTTCTTTTTTTTAACATAAATTAATTAATAATATCAGTGTAACAAGCGAATTTGGACGCTCAATATAAAAGTGAACAAAAGAATAATTATAAAAAAATTAAGAAAAAAAAAAATACAAGTAAAAAAAAATATACTTACATATGTATGTATGTACGTACGCACATACATACTTGCAAATAATCTGTGCAAAAAAATATTTATTCTTTTTTTCTTTTATTATCTCGGTGTAACAACATTATACATAATAAAAAGAGCACAGTCAACAAAAAAAAATAAAAACAAAAAAAATAAAAAAAATAAAAAAACGGTGAAAAAAAACAAAAACAACTCTATATGAGTAATAACAATGAAACAACAACAAAAGTATGTAAATGATATTCATGCTAGTGAAAGCAATGTGGAAATAAACACAACAACAGAAAACAATACAAGCGTTACCACTGTTACCATAATCCCAAACATAGACGCAATGTTAAACAAACAAGAAAAAAGTTGTCAAAAACCACAAGTGCAAGTTGGTATGGATAGATATATAACAGTGCTTAAACGTGGTCGCAGCCCTGCCTCTTCAGCTGTTGCCTCTGCCTCGAAAGTTCCATCTTTTGATAGAATAAACTCGCAAAATCGTTTTGCAATTCTGGAGGATGAATCTTCTGAAACACCCAACGTCATAAAATCGTCGAAGCCACCCCCGATATATCTTAGAGAGCAAAACTCAAGTGAGCTAATAAAAAGTTTAATATCGGTGATAGGTGAAAATTCGTTTTACGTAGCTGCAATCAAGCGTGGTAATATTAACGAAACAAAAATACAGATTAATAATGAGAATGATTTTCGTAAATTAATTAATAAGTTTGAAGCACTTAAAAAAAGCTTCTATACTTACCAGCTGAAAAGCAGCAAAGGTCTGCAGGTTGTGATAAAGGGCATTGACTCATGCGTGGACCCAGACGAAATAAAAACATTTTTAGAAGAAAAGGGTTTCAAAATTAAAAATGTTACAAATATTAAAAATAGGGAAAAAAATCCCCAACCACTATTTCGAGTGGAGTTAGAGCCCGGCGACGTTAAGCTAAAAAAAAATGAAACGCATCCCATTTACAGCTTAAAATACATCCTGTACAGGAAAATAACGATAGAAGAGCCGCACAAAAGAAATGGGCCTGTTCAGTGTTTAAACTGCCAAGAATTTGGTCATACTAGGGCATACTGCTATTTACCCCCTGTTTGTGTCGTATGTGGAGAACTACATGGTACCGTTCAGTGTGATAAGTCAAAAAATGACCCTAATGTAAAAAAATGTAGCAACTGTGGTGGTAATCACACTGCCAACTATAGAGGATGTCCGGTATATTCTATTGTCAAGCGTTCTGTTGGACAGAAACTTAATCCCCCTCAAACGCAGGCAACTTATCAAGAAAACACTAACGGCGTTCAAATACCGCAGCCAAATAATAACAGAACCTCGTACGCTAATGTCTTAAAATCCAATCATATGCCATTGCAAGGTGATTTACCAAATAATGACGAAATTCCCACTTCTAATTTAACTCGGCTAGAAAAAACCATGGAAACATTAGTGCAAACCGTTAACAATTTTACCAACACAATGGGTAACATGATGCAAGAAATGTTAAGAATGCAATCGATGTTATTGCAAGCTGTACTAAATAAGCCATGAACTGTCTAAAAATTTGCTTTTGGAACGCAAACGGCATCCGCCAACATAAAAATGAACTAGAATACTTCCTTAAAAATAAACAAATCGATGTTATGATGGTTTCTGAAACTCATCTGACCTCGAGAAATACGTTTAAAATCAATGGTTATATATTATATGATACCAAGGACCCTCGAGGTAGAGCTTGTGGAGGTTCTGCCATTTTGATAAAAAACCGAGTAAAACACTACTTAATGTGTGATCATCGTGAAGATTATCTCCAAGCAACGACCATTTGCGTCGAGGAATTAAATCGAAACCTAGTTATTTCATCAATATATTCACCACCTAGATTTTCAATATCAGAAAGCCAATATAATAAATACTTCAAAGCATTAGGACCCTGCTTCCTGGCTGCTGGCGATTATAACGCTAAACATACTTTCTGGGGGTCACGACTTATTACGCCTAAGGGTCGTGTTTTGTTTAACACAATTCGTAAAATGGATCTAAATGTGATCGCGAGCGGTGAACCAACATATTGGCCTACTGATCAGCAAAAAGTTCCAGATGTCATAGATTTTGGAGTGGTTAAAAACATCCCCGCAGAAACGATTTATGTTGAGGCTTCCTTAGAATTATCTTCCGACCACACACCTACAATTGTTACTATAATGATTCCAAATAGAATCGTATCGCCGTCTGGGTACTTATCCAAATCACCCTCACAAATAAATTGGTTAAAATATAAAAAATATCTTAGTGCCCATTGCACAGAAAATATTCCGCTTAGCACACCGGAGAGCGTGGATCTCGCTATTGTTAATTTTGACAGTTATCTCAAACTAGCTGTTCAACATTCCAGCACAACCCTCAAAAAAACCAAAAACAATATCATATATTCTGTAGATGTCGAGCGTCTATTGACTGAAAAAAGGAGAGTTCGAAGAGAGTGGCAATTGCAGAGATCCCCCCAACTTAAGACTTTATTAAAAGACTGCACAAAAAGGCTAAGAAAGTTACTGCAGTCCCAAAAAACTGCATCCTTTGAAAAATATCTTAAGGAACTTGATGCAACTCCACAATCAGACTACTCATTATGGCGTGCAGCTAGAAATCTTAAAAGACCAGTTATCACTAAACCACCATTAAGAAACTTAAACGGAAGTTGGGCAAGAAATGATATAGAAAAAGGAAATCTTTTTGTTAATCATTTGAAAACCGTATTTACCGCTCACACATCTCTCGATATGGCGGTCGAGTTACCACCTGTTGCTGTTAGAGCAGCTGTTCCACTAAGATTTGAGATAAGAGAAATCGAAAAGGCTATTCATGATTTAAACCCGAAGAAAGCCCCTGGTTTTGATAAGATCAGTAACAAAATGCTTTTGGAGCTACCCAGCATAGCAAAGAAAATTATTCTCTTTATTTTTAATGCTATTTTACGCCTTGAATACTACCCTCAGGAATGGAAAGTATCATTAGTTACCATGATACCTAAATCAGGAAAGGATCCTACAAAAGTTGAGTCATATAGACCTATAAGCTTATTGTCTAATATATCAAAGCTGTTTGAGAAGCTGTTAGTGTCAAAATTAACCCCAATTTTAAATGTAAATAGATGTATTCCAAACCATCAATTCGGCTTTAGAAGAGAACATAGCACAATTGAACAAACCCATCGTATAGTAAACGCCATAAGAAAAACCTTTGAAGAAAAAAAATATTGTTCCGCCCTCTTCATCGATGTTTCTCAAGCTTTTGATAAAGTCTGGCATGAAGGCTTATTACATAAATTGAAGCTAAATTTACCAGTAAACACACACAAGCTGTTAGAAAGCTACTTAGTCGGTCGAAAGTTTATTATTAAAGAAGGTGCTTTTATAAGTTCTCCTCAGCCAATTGACGCTGGAGTCCCTCAGGGAAGCATCATGGGCCCACTGTTATACCTAATATATACCTCAGACATGCCAACAAACAACCACACCCTGACTTCAACATTTGCTGATGATACAGCTTTTTTAAGCGTGCACGAAAACTGTCATGAAGCTTCTCGCTACTTGCAGGATCATATATTTGAACTGGAAAAGTGGTTAAAACAATGGAGAATAAAGGTTAATGAGCAAAAATGCGTACATATAACATTCACCTTGCGTCGGGAGTCATGTTCCCCTATTAAAATCAATAATCAATTAGTGCCCCAACAATCGCATGTAAAATATCTCGGAATTCATCTAGATCGGCGTTTAACATGGAAATGCCATATAGAAGCAAAACTAACACAAATGAAACTAAAAGCAATTCAACTTAATTGGCTTATTGGAAGAAACTCTGTTCTTAGTCTCGATTGTAAACTTCTACTTTACAACTCTATCTTAAAACCAATTTGGTGCTACGGTATTCAGTTATGGGGCACTGCCTCGGCTTCTAATATCGAAAAAATTCAAAGGCGACAAAATAAACTTCTTCGAATAATCACAGCCGCTCCCTGGTATGTTAAAAACTCAAATATTCACAAGGATCTCAATGTGCCGTTAGTAAAAACTATTATTACGAACTATGCAGTAAAATATTTAAAAAGACTTGAGTCGCACCCAAATCCACTAGTTCGAAATATTTTAAATTACAGCGGCCACTCTAGATTAAGGAGAAGAGATACAGCAGGACTCATCAGACAAGAAGAGCGCTAAACATCTACATATGTGAACAGAAACCGTGAAGAGAAAAATTTTCGTCTAGCATTGGCAGGACAAAAATAAAGTATTAGTATAAGATTTGATTAATTATTGTTAGTTCATATTTAATATATGAAGATTCAATAAATAAATAATGAAAAAAAAAAAAAAAAAAAAAAAAAAAAAAATGTTTCTCGTCCAATTTTAACGGAAAATCAAAAAGTACCAGTTGAAGAACAAAAAAGCTCCTCTTTCAGATTCTCATTCACTCAGGACATTGCATGTTTAATTTTATGTTTCTAGGTCCAACACGAACGAAAATTAAAAAAAGTACCAGTTGCAGAACGAAAAAATACTAAAATGCTCCCTCTTACAGATTTTCATTCACTCAGGGCCTTGCATGTTTAATATAATGTTTCTAGGTCCAATATAACGAAAATTCAAAAAGTACCAGTTGAAGAACAAAAAAGGGCCAACATTTTTCATCTTATAGGTTCTCATTCACTCAGGACCCTCCACCTATAACTTTATGGTTCTGAGTTCAAAAAGTACCACATGTAGAACGGAAAATTAAAAGAAAGAAATTTTATTTCCCCTTTTTGATACTTTTTTTTCACCCCATTGAAGTATAAAAAATTTCAATATTGTATTGGGAACCCATAAATTAATATGTGCATATATGTATGTCAATGAATGGAGAAAAATATTTTTTTCTAAAAAAAGTACCAAAAAATAGTTAAGATTATCACCACTTAAACGTTCTAATTACGAAAAAGTATCAATTTTATATTTGTATTTTTTAGATAAGTTGAAGTTGGACAATGAAGTTCCAAAATACAGGTTATACCCGATTATTTCCTAAAAGGGCCAAATTTCAAAAAAGTACCAGAAACCTGCCCGCTTATTTTTCTAATGAATAACAATATGTATTAAAGTTTTGCATATTTTAATAAAATATATATTGTGCACTTCTATAAGTAAATACGAGTACCTTCCAAATGGTGTATTTTTGGTTCAAATCGGTTGACAAGCAGAGGAAAACCTGTTCTTAACTGTTTTGCCTTTGCCGATTTATATATAAGATTTTCTTTAGAATCTATCATTGACAAGTTAGCAGTTGTTATTTTATATTTTTTTTAATAACACTCTCGATTTCATAATTAAAACTGGTTCTAGTTCGATTCTAGTTCAGTTCTAGTCCAGTTCTACTTCAGTCCTTGTTCAGTTTTAGTTCAGTTTTGCCCCTACTATCAGCGCGACGAGGGTCCCATTGTGCCGAAAATCGGACACTTTTAAAATATTACAGTATTATGAGTATAATCTAGGCTAATATTGGACTTAACGATAATAAAAAATAGAAAATAGATAGAAAATAGAGAATAGATAGATAGATAGAAAAATTGCAATTCAAAATGATCACTTCCGGTGTTGAAGTTCGTTACGCGTGTAAAAAAAATTTGCATAACACTTAAATTTTTCAGATCCCATTCTCAAACCTTCACAGTATAATGAGAAAACCCTAGGCTAATTTTGGAAAAAAAAATTTACCGAGGTTAGAAAAATTCAAATTAATATTTGCCATTTCCGGTTTTGCGGATAAAAAAAATTTTTTTAGAGATCAAACGATTTCCTATAAGAATCACTTATCTGATTTTTTTTTTAAATTTATTTGTTTCTAGTTTGAAACAATAATGTAAAAAAATAATTTTACAAAAATGGCTCACATGTTCATATCTACTATTAAGGAATTTAGGCAAAATGTTTTTTTGGGTTGTTCGTTTTTCGAATAATGGCTCATATTTGTAAGATGTAAGCTCCAATGGTGTAATGGATTTGTTTAACACTCTGTATTTATTACTTTTACATTAACTAAAATAATAAATAATATAATATGTATTTTATTTGACCTTTATTCTTTTAATATTTGATTAAATTTTAACCCCCATATTCATAAAAAATATTTTAGGTTTATAGCAGGTTTATGAAACGACGGGGGTTAGTGTTTTATTAAATATATATTTTTTTAAATTGTTTTATATTTTTATATATTATAATTTTTTTTTATTTGAACCAATATTTCAGCACTCCTTTGTTTGCCTTCTTCAGGGTTTTTTTTTCTTGTTTATTTGATCAAATTTAACAATTTTTAACAAATTAAACCTTCAAAATAAGACCTCAAGCTCGAAAATTTAATTATATGTAAACAAAAAAAAAAAAAAAAAAAACAATACGGAACCATATTTTTTCTCAATTCTAAATTCAGTTTTTTCCGTATGAAAATCGTATTTTGTTTTATCTTATAGATATGTAATTAACACTTTATTTTTAGAAACCCTTTGTTGAAGAGTAGCTAATTTCGTAAATTTCTAATGAATTTAAAGCCGCAATAAAAGAAACTGTTTGTTAAAAATTTATTAACGATTTTTATAATTAAAAATGTTATTAAGATGATTTAATTTGACAGCTTAATTAATATTAACATATTTCTACGTTTATAGCAGCAATGGATATAATTCAATTAATTTAATTTTAAGTTGGCTTAAGGAAATAATTAAACGAACGAAATTTTCATCAAATTGCAATTAATTCAAAGAGTTTAATGGCCAGACTTTGACTTCATATTTAGAAACGTATTAAGTAAATTTTTGTTTTAATTCAAGTTGTATTTAAATATAGTTTCAGTTTTGGAGTGCTTCTCGATTTATCTTATTTAATTAAGCTTAATATAAAAAAAATATCAAAAATAGCTGTTTAACCAAAACAAAGAAACCTGACGTGAGCCAAGATTTTTCTTTTTTTTTTATTCCCTATGCTAATCCCGCGAAGCTTTACGCTTCTCTGCAGGAGGCCAGAGTCTCTGGCGGGAATCGAACCCGCAACCCTGGCACAGCTAGACGTGCTTACTACCAGCTAGCCTACCGGGACAACGAAATAGCGTAAATTTTAGGAATTTAAAAACCGGGAAACGAAAGTACTAAAATAATGGGGATTTGCAGAATAAGAGCAAAAAGTGAGATAAGTACGATTCTCTCAAAAAAAAAATCAGTTACGACTTTTCCTACCCATTTTGGATGAACCGAAAATTCTCTGGAAAGGTTCAGCCGATTTTTAGCTCCAAAAAAAATATATTTTGTCAGCCTGTGTTAAATTTTTGTCGTATTCTTATTAAAAATATTAAATATTTTTACTTTCCTATTTTAAATACCAAATCATAAAAAACTAAAATGGATATGAAATCTGTTTTAAGAAAAATTTGTATGGAAATTTAGTTTTAAAATACGTTTGAAATTTTTTTTTTATTTTTTATGAATACGGCAGCAAAAGTCGACGTTGACTTTTTGTTGTTATTCTACAAATCCCCATTATTCGGGTATCTTGGGTATTCTTGGATCATGTGAAACTTATAAAGAAACAGCTGATTCTTTTTTGCCTAATGTTTTTATAATTGCGATATTTAGGCCACATTGTCAAGTAAATACTCCACGGAAACTTAAATAGACTTCAAAAAACAAACGTTGCCTTATTTAAGTGTTTCGTATCTAAATAGAACTTTAAGTCAAATAATAATTAAATACAAAAACAAACACTATCCCCCCAAGTATTAAATTTATGAAGAGAAAAAAATATATCGAATATTTTAAAAACTTGTTTTAAATTTTTACCTGATTATACGAAAACACTTGTCATTTGTCATTAACAATTGTTTGTAAGACAATGACCTTTATTAACATTGCAACAACTTGTTGTATGAAACTGTTACATTCACCAAATTAACTACATGCTTAGGTTAAATTAAGAAAATGTTTGTAGCTAAATTCTGGCCATTGTTCGAAACGTTAATAAATGGTTGTGCAAAGAAATGGGTAAAATAAAACTATTCGCACCATTAAATAAATGGAACCAGTTTTTTTTATTCCCAACAATTATAAAAGGTTTCCCAGAAGTTGAAGAAAACAAAAAAAAAACTCTTTTGTAGAGCAAAGTTGTTAATAATTTAATTATTTAACTCTGTTTTGTATATAGTCATGTTAAGTCTAAAGAGCAAGATGTTTTTGTGATGGCTTTAATATAATTGCTTTAAACACTTTAGTAAGAAAAATGGGGATAACACAAAAAGATTTCAAAGTTGTTTATGTATCGAGAATGCATGACAATCGAACATCTGTTGCGTTGCCAAATGGTAACGCAATGAAAATACAAATTGATGGGTCGAATACGAATGGCAACACAACTTCAGTTGCGTTATCATAAGCCCCAAAGATTTGCATAGGATTTACTGCCAGCTCCATCTGTAAAAGCTCGGCTGCAGCCTGTTCAATCGGGGCCAAAGTTATTTCCTCTGACGGTCTCCCGCCGGAAGTGTACAATTTTTTTTATTGTGGGAGATTTTTTTCCTTAATTTTGGCTTTAAATGTACCCACACTCGTTGCCCAAACTGTTGATTTTTTAGGTAAGGCAACTTTGGTCAGTTGCCATTTTGACAGATTGGCAACCGAAAAAAATTGTAACCAATTTGCGACACCAAGGTTCTATTTGCACCTAAACTACATGTAAAATAGAACCTTGTTGTCCTAAGGTCGCGAATTAACGCAAACAAATGAAAATAAGTTAATTTAATAAAACAAGAATATGTTTAGATTGCCTGCATTTATTTTTTCGATGGTCAAGAAGAAGAAGAAGAAAAAGTGAACGAGTCATTTGTTGGGCGGCACTTAAAGAGGCAATTCTAATGCGCTTAAATCATTCCTTTTAAGCATCGCTTAATATTTTCAGCATCTTTGTTGTGGCTTTTTTAATAGAGACAATAAAGATTGAACGCAAATTCATCGGCCAACAGCACGATATCCACTGCTAAAAGATTTGTATATGTAAGTGGATTGAATTCCATTTGTAGGACTTGTGAGTCAAATCATTGTCCCGTGGTAATTTTATCCAATTTGTTAACCAATATAAGAAATACTTAAAAAAGTGTAAAAAAAAATATTTAATATCCATTTCAGTTGCCATTTGTAATATATTTTCGGCAACTGGCAAATTAACTAAAGTTCGGTTGCCATACGTAATCGACCCATTAGTTAGTTAAAAGGAAATGTAATTCGAGTCAGCACTCGAATGAGCGAAACACAGTGCAATTTTATAAAATTAGTTAAAATGTTTTAAAACAGTACTGTCGCCTGTAGCTTAAATTCTGATTGCCCCGTATCTTTCATTCAAGTGCTAAATATTCAAGTCTTGCAATGCAATTTCCATTAATAATTTTAAGTTAAAAACTTTTTTTGTGTTTTAATATTCTTCACCGCAATTATTTGCTTGAATCGTGTGTCTAATTTTAAATATTGTTTGGCTGTTTCTTCTCTAATTGTGTTTCTAGTTTTCTCAATAATTTGTTATTTTGCTATTTTTTAGGTTTTTGATTTTTACACGATTCTGTTTACACTTTCCTGGAAATATTTGTTCTTCCAACATACATAAGTATTTCAACATGTCTATTTTCTCTTTTTATTAAAACATTTCAACATATTGGTCCAAATGCAATGATTTTTGATTTCAAAAATGGTTGAAATAGTTTTGAACTTTTTATGTTGTTTTTTAGATTTTTCTCTAATATGGCGAAGCAAAACATTTTATAAAATTAAGATGTTTAAATAATTCTGTATAATATTCTTAAAATGTTCATTTAATTTATAAAGGCTGTATTTGTATTATAACTTTTAAGCTTGGAGAAACAGGCATGACTTTAAATTTTGTAGACGAAGGATACCGGAAGGGATGCGGGTTAGCACAAAATCTTAAATTTTTTTCAATAAAATTAAGGAAAGATTTGAAAATTTAAAAAGAAGCTTAAAATTAAAAAATATTAAATTGAAAAAAAAAATTCTAAAATCGCAATAAATGTTTTGAGTTAGAAAAAAAAGTATAAACGAAAGTCCAGAACTGTTCTGCTTAAGGTAATAAATGCTGTAAAATACACAGAAATAAAAAAAATTAAATGTCTTAAAAATAAAATTAAAAAAATTTTAAAAATATTTAACACCAAAAATCGGAGTGTACAACCGTGAAAATCTAAAAAACTCGATATACAAAAAATATTTTTATACAAAATAAAATCCAAATCAAAGTGCAATTGCAAAAATCCGAAAAAGAACCATTTAAAAAATGTTTTTACACCAATAAAAAAAAATTCAGCATAATTATTAAAAATCAGTTAAATTAAAATAATGCATTAAAAAGGAAGGAAATGAAATCTAAATAAAATCTGAGAAATTTAAGCAATTATTTACTTAAGACGTAAAAATACAAAATGAAACACACACAAAAAAAACACAAAAATCGAATATTCTGAAAATCACAAAACTTCATTTTTATTTGAAGTTGTATTGCAGTGGAATTAATTTTAAAAAAGTCTAGAAAAAAAGATTCTCAAAGTTGAGAAAAAATCCCAAGCTGTGTTTTTATCTCGGTACGATGAAAGCTCTGAACTCTTCCTAAATTGATGATTAAATGTCGACGTAATTAATTACTTTTGTCTTAATATGTGGCCATAAAAAATTAAACTGCAGGCGTACACGCAGAGAAAAAAAATGTTTTAATATGTTCACCTCCAACAAAACTAGTTTTAAAGAAAATTTTAAACATATTATGTTCAATCTAACCATATTATTGTCACCGACAACCAAATTATGGTTAAATTAGTCTACCATCATGAAGCTACAACCATATTATGGTTGCTTCTAAACATGTTATGGTTAAATATGACAATAATTTGTTTTTAAATTAACAATAGTAGTTTCCTATTTCCCAAGACCAACATGCTATGGTTGAAAAACAACCATGTTTTTTATAAGTGCTAACCATACTTTAGTTATTATTAATCATAACATGTTCGGAGGCAACCATCATATGGTTATAGCATCTTGATGGTGGACTCATTTAAACATAATATGGTTATCGGTGACCATAATATGGTTAAATTGAAAATAATATGTTTAAAATTGTCTTTAAAAATAGTTTTGCTGAAGGTGACCAAATTTAAATATATTTTCTCTCTGGGTGTAGCAGGTTTGTAAGAAAGAAATGTAAAAGTTTCGCTTACCATCTATCTCGCTTACGGAAGGCATGAACTTTATATGCCGAGTTCACACTTTGAAGCAATACATTTGTGACACAAAAAGCGAATATCAAAACTGGTCAGTGTAACGATCCGATCAAATTTTTGGTGTTACAGTAATTCTTTAATGCAATTGAAAGGCTCTAAAATTTTAGTTTTTTCCAAGATTTATTAAGTACATACTCGTTCGCTGGCCTTACTGCTCTCTGTATGTCTTATTTTGTAGCGCGTTAATATGCGTTTGCTTTTCAAAATGTTCCATTAGTGCTTCAATTGAAAAAAAAATCGGGAAACCCTCATTAAATTGCCGGAAACGGGAATTTAAAAAAATTTAATTCCCGGGAAAAAGCTATAATTATTAAAAATTAGCTATCGAAATAAAAAATCGTATAATCTATGATTACCTCAAATACTAATTGCAGTACAAATGCTGAATTTGTATCTTAATTATTATGTACATACATATTTACTAGTACGAATTCCATGTATGTACTCGTATGTTAAATTTCTTATCAATATGCTAAAATACACAAAATGATTATAAATCGTGTTTGTTTAATACTCAAATCAAATTAAACAAGACCAACAAACCAAAAAAAAAACTTAGAAAAGAAAGTTTAAAAATGTTAAAACATCTAGTGCTTTAAATGCTGTAATTTTTTTATGTTTTACTCGTTTTATATTTGCAAAATAATTAATTTAAACAAAAACATCAAAGCAACAATGAACAACTTTAATTCGAAAATTAAAAATCTACAACGGATAATTTGAATTAAGGAAAAAAATAACATGAATAGAAAAGTGAATGTTAAAAAAAAAACTGAATAAAAATGTGTTGAAACATTTAAAATAAATTCATTTATTTTTTTTTATTCAAGTAGCATTAAAATGGATAAACAGTCATTTAAATAACTAATTATTTTAAATTACTTAATAAATGAAAAAAAAAAATTATTTGGAAGAGCGTAGCTACTAACAAGTGTTGACTCGGGTATATGTGATATATAGCGGCTCAAGTACAAATGACCTAAATTTCCACCCCGAAACGTTTTATCTAGTTGTATTTGTATGCTTACAATAAAAAAAGTAAAGGGCGTATTCGAAAATGTTGCTCCTCTTGCTCATTATTTTTATGAAGAGAAAAAAATATATCGAATATTTTAAAAACTTGTTTTAAATTTTTACCTGATTATACGAAAACACTTGTCATTTGTCATTAACAATTGTTTGTAAGACAATGACCTTTATTAACATTGCAACAACTTGTTGTATGAAACTGTTACATTCACCAAATTAACTACATGCTTAGGTTAAATTAAGAAAATGTTTGTAGCTAAATTCTGGCCATTGTTCGAAACGTTAATAAATGGTTGTGCAAAGAAATGGGTAAAATAAAACTATTCGCACCATTAAATAAATGGAACCAGTTTTTTTTATTCCCAACAATTATAAAAGGTTTCCCAGAAGTTGAAGAAAACAAAAAAAAAACTCTTTTGTAGAGCAAAGTTGTTAATAATTTAATTATTTAACTCTGTTTTGTATATAGTCATGTTAAGTCTAAAGAGCAAGATGTTTTTGTGATGGCTTTAATATAATTGCTTTAAACACTTTAGTAAGAAAAATGGGGATAACACAAAAAGATTTCAAAGTTGTTTATGTATCGAGAATGCATGACAATCGAACATCTGTTGCGTTGCCAAATGGTAACGCAATGAAAATACAAATTGATGGGTCGAATACGAATGGCAACACAACTTCAGTTGCGTTATCATAAGCCCCAAAGATTTGCATAGGATTTACTGCCAGCTCCATCTGTAAAAGCTCGGCTGCAGCCTGTTCAATCGGGGCCAAAGTTATTTCCTCTGACGGTCTCCCGCCGGAAGTGTACAATTTTTTTTATTGTGGGAGATTTTTTTCCTTAATTTTGGCTTTAAATGTACCCACACTCGTTGCCCAAACTGTTGATTTTTTAGGTAAGGCAACTTTGGTCAGTTGCCATTTTGACAGATTGGCAACCGAAAAAAATTGTAACCAATTTGCGACACCAAGGTTCTATTTGCACCTAAACTACATGTAAAATAGAACCTTGTTGTCCTAAGGTCGCGAATTAACGCAAACAAATGAAAATAAGTTAATTTAATAAAACAAGAATATGTTTAGATTGCCTGCATTTATTTTTTCGATGGTCAAGAAGAAGAAGAAGAAAAAGTGAACGAGTCATTTGTTGGGCGGCACTTAAAGAGGCAATTCTAATGCGCTTAAATCATTCCTTTTAAGCATCGCTTAATATTTTCAGCATCTTTGTTGTGGCTTTTTTAATAGAGACAATAAAGATTGAACGCAAATTCATCGGCCAACAGCACGATATCCACTGCTAAAAGATTTGTATATGTAAGTGGATTGAATTCCATTTGTAGGACTTGTGAGTCAAATCATTGTCCCGTGGTAATTTTATCCAATTTGTTAACCAATATAAGAAATACTTAAAAAAGTGTAAAAAAAAATATTTAATATCCATTTCAGTTGCCATTTGTAATATATTTTCGGCAACTGGCAAATTAACTAAAGTTCGGTTGCCATACGTAATCGACCCATTAGTTAGTTAAAAGGAAATGTAATTCGAGTCAGCACTCGAATGAGCGAAACACAGTGCAATTTTATAAAATTAGTTAAAATGTTTTAAAACAGTACTGTCGCCTGTAGCTTAAATTCTGATTGCCCCGTATCTTTCATTCAAGTGCTAAATATTCAAGTCTTGCAATGCAATTTCCATTAATAATTTTAAGTTAAAAACTTTTTTTGTGTTTTAATATTCTTCACCGCAATTATTTGCTTGAATCGTGTGTCTAATTTTAAATATTGTTTGGCTGTTTCTTCTCTAATTGTGTTTCTAGTTTTCTCAATAATTTGTTATTTTGCTATTTTTTAGGTTTTTGATTTTTACACGATTCTGTTTACACTTTCCTGGAAATATTTGTTCTTCCAACATACATAAGTATTTCAACATGTCTATTTTCTCTTTTTATTAAAACATTTCAACATATTGGTCCAAATGCAATGATTTTTGATTTCAAAAATGGTTGAAATAGTTTTGAACTTTTTATGTTGTTTTTTAGATTTTTCTCTAATATGGCGAAGCAAAACATTTTATAAAATTAAGATGTTTAAATAATTCTGTATAATATTCTTAAAATGTTCATTTAATTTATAAAGGCTGTATTTGTATTATAACTTTTAAGCTTGGAGAAACAGGCATGACTTTAAATTTTGTAGACGAAGGATACCGGAAGGGATGCGGGTTAGCACAAAATCTTAAATTTTTTTCAATAAAATTAAGGAAAGATTTGAAAATTTAAAAAGAAGCTTAAAATTAAAAAATATTAAATTGAAAAAAAAAATTCTAAAATCGCAATAAATGTTTTGAGTTAGAAAAAAAAGTATAAACGAAAGTCCAGAACTGTTCTGCTTAAGGTAATAAATGCTGTAAAATACACAGAAATAAAAAAAATTAAATGTCTTAAAAATAAAATTAAAAAAATTTTAAAAATATTTAACACCAAAAATCGGAGTGTACAACCGTGAAAATCTAAAAAACTCGATATACAAAAAATATTTTTATACAAAATAAAATCCAAATCAAAGTGCAATTGCAAAAATCCGAAAAAGAACCATTTAAAAAATGTTTTTACACCAATAAAAAAAAATTCAGCATAATTATTAAAAATCAGTTAAATTAAAATAATGCATTAAAAAGGAAGGAAATGAAATCTAAATAAAATCTGAGAAATTTAAGCAATTATTTACTTAAGACGTAAAAATACAAAATGAAACACACACAAAAAAAACACAAAAATCGAATATTCTGAAAATCACAAAACTTCATTTTTATTTGAAGTTGTATTGCAGTGGAATTAATTTTAAAAAAGTCTAGAAAAAAAGATTCTCAAAGTTGAGAAAAAATCCCAAGCTGTGTTTTTATCTCGGTACGATGAAAGCTCTGAACTCTTCCTAAATTGATGATTAAATGTCGACGTAATTAATTACTTTTGTCTTAATATGTGGCCATAAAAAATTAAACTGCAGGCGTACACGCAGAGAAAAAAAATGTTTTAATATGTTCACCTCCAACAAAACTAGTTTTAAAGAAAATTTTAAACATATTATGTTCAATCTAACCATATTATTGTCACCGACAACCAAATTATGGTTAAATTAGTCTACCATCATGAAGCTACAACCATATTATGGTTGCTTCTAAACATGTTATGGTTAAATATGACAATAATTTGTTTTTAAATTAACAATAGTAGTTTCCTATTTCCCAAGACCAACATGCTATGGTTGAAAAACAACCATGTTTTTTATAAGTGCTAACCATACTTTAGTTATTATTAATCATAACATGTTCGGAGGCAACCATCATATGGTTATAGCATCTTGATGGTGGACTCATTTAAACATAATATGGTTATCGGTGACCATAATATGGTTAAATTGAAAATAATATGTTTAAAATTGTCTTTAAAAATAGTTTTGCTGAAGGTGACCAAATTTAAATATATTTTCTCTCTGGGTGTAGCAGGTTTGTAAGAAAGAAATGTAAAAGTTTCGCTTACCATCTATCTCGCTTACGGAAGGCATGAACTTTATATGCCGAGTTCACACTTTGAAGCAATACATTTGTGACACAAAAAGCGAATATCAAAACTGGTCAGTGTAACGATCCGATCAAATTTTTGGTGTTACAGTAATTCTTTAATGCAATTGAAAGGCTCTAAAATTTTAGTTTTTTCCAAGATTTATTAAGTACATACTCGTTCGCTGGCCTTACTGCTCTCTGTATGTCTTATTTTGTAGCGCGTTAATATGCGTTTGCTTTTCAAAATGTTCCATTAGTGCTTCAATTGAAAAAAAAATCGGGAAACCCTCATTAAATTGCCGGAAACGGGAATTTAAAAAAATTTAATTCCCGGGAAAAAGCTATAATTATTAAAAATTAGCTATCGAAATAAAAAATCGTATAATCTATGATTACCTCAAATACTAATTGCAGTACAAATGCTGAATTTGTATCTTAATTATTATGTACATACATATTTACTAGTACGAATTCCATGTATGTACTCGTATGTTAAATTTCTTATCAATATGCTAAAATACACAAAATGATTATAAATCGTGTTTGTTTAATACTCAAATCAAATTAAACAAGACCAACAAACCAAAAAAAAAACTTAGAAAAGAAAGTTTAAAAATGTTAAAACATCTAGTGCTTTAAATGCTGTAATTTTTTTATGTTTTACTCGTTTTATATTTGCAAAATAATTAATTTAAACAAAAACATCAAAGCAACAATGAACAACTTTAATTCGAAAATTAAAAATCTACAACGGATAATTTGAATTAAGGAAAAAAATAACATGAATAGAAAAGTGAATGTTAAAAAAAAAACTGAATAAAAATGTGTTGAAACATTTAAAATAAATTCATTTATTTTTTTTTATTCAAGTAGCATTAAAATGGATAAACAGTCATTTAAATAACTAATTATTTTAAATTACTTAATAAATGAAAAAAAAAAATTATTTGGAAGAGCGTAGCTACTAACAAGTGTTGACTCGGGTATATGTGATATATAGCGGCTCAAGTACAAATGACCTAAATTTCCACCCCGAAACGTTTTATCTAGTTGTATTTGTATGCTTACAATAAAAAAAGTAAAGGGCGTATTCGAAAATGTTGCTCCTCTTGCTCAGACTGCATGATGTAATTTTCAAATAGAAGGAGTATAGCCAAAAATTGTTGACGGCATTGAGTGTATTTCTTTGAATTCTGGCTGTGATTTGATTTTTGTTATGTGTTTGATATTTTAATTTATTTATGCAGGCACAAGGCGAATTCATTTACAGGTGGGCCTTTTTTGCATTGGATTAATAGTGTTTATCATCTTCCAGACTTGTAATTATTGAGAGTTGGTTGAGAGAGGTGAGAAGTTTGGGGAGGGATACTTTGTTGCATGTACTCTTCAATTCTTTTTTGTTTTATTATTCTCACACTTTTTGACTTGAAGTTGGCTGTAAGTGTATTTGTATTTATATATACAATATAAAAAGGGCTAAATAAAAATACAAAAATTGCAACCCTAGAATTTCCTAATCTGGACACTAGTGCAATTTCAAAGCAAAATTTTAAAAAGTTGCTGCAACAAAAAACGCAAGTCTGGACGATGACTTTACGGCTTAAAATGTCAAAAATTTCTTACAAAATACTAACAAATCAAAACAAATTGGTTCGAACTGTCAATATCTGCCACCACCTTGTACAGAGTTTACATTTAGCATTCATTTAGCCCATACCACTTTTAATATTCGCTTCTACTGCCACAGATTGCTTATAAATTAAGAACTTCATGGCAAAATCTTGTGCTAATAAAAACTGGTCCCAAAATTTGTTTAGCAAAAATAATATAAGATTTTTATTCGGGGTATCGATATAAAATTTTGGCAAAACGGGTTTTTATAATGTCTATAAAATCTTATGGTCCAGAACTGATAATAAGTCCGATAAAGGCCTTCTCTAAAATATCACTGAAGGACGAACAAATCTAATACTGAGTTTGGGCAGCAAATCTACATCTTACAACGAAATTTTGTTCTGGTAGGTACATCAATACCCGTGATTCCAAATAGGGGACACTCAATACTCCAATCTGGGGAAGGACTTATTTTATTTTTTTTTTTAATTTTCCCATATGAATATCCAATTGGGGAACTTATTCCCGTTTAAAAGTAAATGTCTTGAATTTAGGGGTTTTTGGGCCCCCTCCCCCTTCTCGTAACGCTTTTGATTTTATGTCAACATTTCTATTACTCATATTTCTTAATACAAAGAGACGTAATAAAAATAATAATTAAATAAAAATTATTCCACTTTCAGTTTATCTCTTGATCTGTATACGATATCTACGACCGGCACTTAAGTAGTAAATCTAAATATGTATGACTTGTTTAATGTTACTGTTGTTGTATTTTATCTTTAGTACAAATGTATGTTTGTATGTACATGTTCATATTAATTTGTATATGTTGTTCCAAGTTCTTAAAACGTAAGAATATTTGTAAAACACCTGCTTTTAACATTTAGGTCTTTATCGAACAAGACAACTAAATATTTCGTATGTTAAAACTGTTTTTTTTTTACACTCCATTCTAAAGTATGTCATTTTCTTATTGTTTTGCATACAATTAACAAGAGATTTTGATTGACACCCACCAACCAGTTGAATACATTTTTATTCTTTTTATTTTATTTCTTTATGGGCAACCGAACCAACAACCTGGCAGCCAACATATTTCATTCATTTCCACTTGTAATACTTTTTTACTTAAGTCTCATTCTTTTATTTCGTTTCTATACCCATCACTAAAACCTTGAGGGGTATATCGATTTTGTCATTCTGTTTGTAGCACATCCAAACAGTCATTGGCGTCTAGGGCTTCCATTTTCCCACACTTGCTATTCCCGGGAACGTTAAAAATGTTTATTTCATTCCGGGACAAATAATTTTAACAAATACAAATATATATAATTGGAGGGTTCATACGTTAGTCCTTAAGTCATATGTCTTAAAACACAAAAAATATGACTGCTTTGAGCGATCCCTCATAATTTCCCACTTAAAAGGTTTGCCCGTTCCGCTCAGACTTTTAATGTTTAGGTGTAACAAAACAATAAACACAGCTTAAAAATCTTATTATTTATTCGAAATCTTATTATTTGTTTGAAACTTACAGTTATTTGTTTTAACACGTACGTGGTTACTAAAGCTAATATGACACTATCGGCGTACATAGTACGACGGTTGTTATCGTGCTTCATTGGCACAAACTTTTACAAATTGCACAATTAATTTTTGAGCGGTCACATTATCGTCGTACTTTATGACGATTTTTTTCGGCGCATATTGGCTAAACCAAAATCGAGACAATAATCGGTGCAATATGGTCCCACTATCGTGCCTTATTTGTGTTTATTTGTTATAACCCGAAATTCTTAGGCAATTGATATATCGCTAAGTCTGTACACTAACGTCCTTTGCAAAATTTTCTATAAAAAGTAAATTGTAACAAAATTTCCTATAAAAAGTAAATTTTTACTAAATTTCCTATAAATGATAAGTTTTAGCAAAATTTCTATAAAAATTAAATTTTAGCAAAATTTTCTATAAAAATTAAATTTTAGCAAAATTTTCTATAAAAAGTAAATTTTAGCAAAATTTTCTATAAAAAGTAAATTTTAGCAAAATTGTCTATAAAAAGTAAATGTTAGAAAAAATTTCCTATAAAAAGTAAATTTTAGCAAAATTTCCCATACAAAGTAAATTTTAACAATATTTCCTATAAAAAAATATTCTATATAAAATGTAAATTTTAACCAAATTACCTATAAAAAGTAAATATTAACAAAATTTCCTATAAAAAATCAATAAAGTATCCCAACTGAATAAGTCTCAAAAGAAGCTAAAATCCCTTCAAAGACGTACATATTTACCCGAAAAATGGGTGATTTTTGTTTTCCAAACCAAATTTGTTGCTTATTTGCAAATCAAGATGTTAACAAATATATCCATCTTCGTCATAATTATTGGACTCCGCTTTTGTAAACTGCCTGTATTATTGTTATTTTTATTTTAAATAAAAATTTTCTCTGGAACTATTATTTCTTTTATATCACTTATAGAAAAACGGTTTAATATATGCAATGGACTTGAACCTTTGCACGTTGTTCCTTCGGTACTCCTCAATATTTTGGGAGTGTAAAGTTTTCTTTAAGCTGGTGTTGACTTCAAACACTCCATTGCGCCTTTTCTTTAAAAGAAATCGTTTGAAATTGCTGATACATCGCTTACCTTTTGCCCAATTGTCACGCTACGGTTTTGAAAATTACATTTATTTATTTTATTTATTTATTTATTTATTCCATTTATTTATGCAATATCAAGCCATTTATATTTAATTTTTGTATAAAAAATCATAAAATTGCCTTTTTTCGATTAACGATTAAACCCATTAATTTCAGTCGATTAACCGATCTAACAAAATTTTTAACTTTTTGTAGTATAATAACATATATTTTTGTGCTATTAATATTATTTCTTAGAAACAAAAACAAAAAACTTAGACAAAAGTTTTTCATACAAACAAAGAATGTGTTCAGTGATCTTCATTTTAAATAAGTGTTTGCTGTCAACAGCTTTTTGTTTCACGTACTTTTTATATGTATGCGTTTAGTTAATTGTTTGTTTTCATATCAATCTTTTAACAGAATTAACCGAAACAATAAGAAGTGTTAAACATTTTAAAAAATTAAAACAGGACTCTAATGAATTAATGGAAGAATTTATGTGTTTAGAACACATTAGATATTCTGTATTATTGGTTGCTTTTGATCAACAATCACAATCAACATCTACAATAAACGAAAGAGTTTTTTCAAAGTCAAGATTTATCCAAACTAAAGAAAATAAACACTTGAATCCTAAACATTAAAACCAAATTATTTGTATAAAAGATTATTTTATCAGATATTCCTAAACTATTGAAATAACTAATAAAATGATCTTACAGTTAATTTTAATTAATTAATACATAAAATGTATTAATTAAAAAATATATGTTACATATTTATGAATTATTTTTTAGTTCAAGAATGGTTATATTTGTTTTGTTATTGGTTTTTTTTACTATAATCTCCAAATAATAAATAATTTATACATGTTTATGTATTAAAATTGCTTTATTTATAAAAAAAACCTTATTAATCGGTTAACCGAGCAATAACAATATTAACCGATTTTATCAAAACCTCGGTTAATTAATCCAGCGATTAACCGATTAAAACAAAAGCCCGATTAAATGAATACCCTAATAAAAACCCTTTTAATAGAAAAATACATAAAATTTCGCTTAAATAAATATTTTAACCCCCATATTCATTAGAAACATTTTTGATAAATAAAAGGTTTATTGAACAAATTTTCATAGGAAATTCGATTCATAAATCTGCTATAAACCTAAAATATTTTTTATGAATTTAAAATAGTCAAAAATGCATTTCCAGGCCAAGGTATTCACTTAAGGGTTACATATAACTTACGATATTATGGCAATATGTCTTGATTGAGTTTAAGGCAATTTATTAATAGAAGTTACAAAATAACTATTTTTCAGGAGAACGAAAAAAGTTTTTAATAGGCAGGATTATTTATTTTTTAATTTTTTATTTTTAGATTTTAGATATTGAATATAATGATAATGAAAACTTTTATGTAAAAGGCTTTTACAACGTTATTCCACGTTGCAAAACCATTTTGTTTGTTTAATTTTGTTAGTAACTTACAACGTTCTTCTACTGGCTGACTCTTTGTATGCCATTTTGAAGGCGTTTATATGCATAACTTTGGGTGATTTGATGTTTAAGCCGTGTTAGAGAGTAAAAAAAAGCGTTATTCGCGGCTTCAATTATTCAGTTTAAAAAGTGTTTGCTTCTCCCGTAAAATTTTCAAAATGTTAAAAAGGGCCTTTTGCGTTTTAGGTAACGATATGTATTCTTGGTGTTTGTATAATTCTTAAAGTATATATTAGTGCCCGTCTCTCTGCTTAAAGCACGAAAGTAGACAGAGTTTGGTAAAAGTATCATTCGACATACGATTCGTTCGTTTGGTAATAAAAATAGATATCGAATAGAAATCGGCCCATTCACAAACTCCCTTTTCTACCGAAATAAAAGATTTGACACAACAGCGACTACACGACTAAAGGTAGAGTTAGCCAAACGTCCACGTCCCCTAACGAAACGTCTGATCCGTTTTGTTATTTGCTAACCATGTAAATGCTTACCCCCTCTCTATTATTAGTTCTTTACGCCAAATATACGAATAATCCTAAGGAAACATGTTTTACCACGATAGAAGTCACTGGAGCGACAAAACTTGACATAAAGATTTTCTGTAAACTTTGTTAATTTGGTGTCTTACATTTCCGAATAGGGGTGGGTATTAAAAATTCGACACCGTCTTATGCGTAAAGCATCCTTTCTTGTAAAGTTTTTATAACCACACCACAATCGTGGAGAGAGTATAAAGCGTTTGGGCTGATATTTGTAACACCTTAAAATATAGATCCAAGATTCACCTTTTGGTATACCGATCGACTTAGAATCACTTTTGGAAGCGATCTAACCATGCCCGCCCGTCCGACTGGCTGGCTGTCTATATAAACCTTGCGCGCAAAGTTTATGTCGCAGTTTTTGAGTTAATTTGATGACATTTGGTATAATGACTAAATGAAAATGGTCAGGGTTATTTCCGGAAAATACTCTTTGTGCCCATAAACCATCTAATCACGTTGATATTTAGATTAAATTTGGTCCAAACTTATTTTATTACAATCTAAATCATCTAACCAAATTTTATTGGAATTAGTCCTTACTTTACCAGAGCTTCCATGCAAATACTACTTCCGAAAACAGTTTTTAATGCCATAACTTCCTCATAAATGTTGGTAGTATTGGCATACTTATTGGCGACGATAACATAATCCTCCTTCCTAAAAACACTAAAAGGCAAACAAATTTCATATAGATGAAGATATCTAAATAATATTCGGCACAAAGAACGTTTACATAAATCATAAAAGTTTTGTTCTGACAGCTCCAGGATTGCTCATGGGACCCAAATTGGGTACACTCTCGAAAATTTGTCTCTTAGTACTGTGGTGTAGGGTATTTTTTTGTTTGGGCTTTACCGACTGCACTTCCTCACTTGTCCTTTCTTGCGCTTTTATGATGAATGATGCTTTTTTACCCCCACACATGTCTCTTGTGAGTCTTCATGATTGGATTTTGAATTTGACATTTTAAACGTGTGTAAATTTTGATCTAATATGTCCATGTTAACAAATCTTTTTTTATTTTTGTTTTAAAGTATTTGATGTTCAATGCTAAAGATATTTAAATAATTATATAAAGTTATTTAAAAAATTATGTTGGAACATAAAATTAATTTTTTGGAATTTTTTTTTTCTTTTGGGAAGAGATATGTATGTAGGTGAGATTATTGCTTAATACGAGGGATGTTCTTTTAATTAAATTCAATTCAACTCGATAGGCAAAGCCTTAGTCTAAAAGAAACTCCAAATTTCATCAATTTATAATCATAATTGTGATCTAAAAACACAGACTTTTTATTATCTGCATAGTGTAAACGGGCCCTGATTATTGTTCAGTGGACTAATTACTGTTTATCGTTAAGTTCAAGTTGTTGTTATTTGTATCAATATTGTTATTATTATTATTTATGTATACTACTTACTTACTTTTGTAAACCCCCAAGTAAACGGTACGTACTGCTGAAGAAAAAACCCAAACCAAATAAAATAAATAAAACCCCAAAGAATTTAAAACCCATAAATTAAAACCGTGTTTTTCTCATTTTTCTTTATTTTCGAGAAAATATTTCAGGGAATCATGTTGGTCCTACGAACCGGATTTGAAACCCCCCGAGTCCTTGAAATATTTTCAAGAAAATATTTTATTTTCAGAACCCCCAGCGTCAACGTATTATTTAGCAAATCTATTATCTATTTAAGGCCGTTTTACACTATCACACAAGATCTTACGTATTTAAACGCAAATGAATTTCTGATCTAATTACTGCTCGAAAATTGTTTAATAAACCATAACAACTTATCACGACAGGGTTGTATTTTTTTTTTTTTTTTTTTTTTTTCAAAATACGTACGACTCATGGCACAATTAGTAGGTCTGCTCGAAACGCCTGATGATTTTTTGTAGAGTTGGGTTTTTATCATGCAATTGTTATTGTAGCAATTGTTTTTGACATCTTGTCCATTTATTACAAAAATAAATGCATTGGGTTTTGACATCTTTAACATAATTTACACAAACAAAATGCGTGTTGTTTTTTCTATTGTTGCATTGCTGTAGTTTTGCACAGACCTACAAATTGGGCCATGGTAGGACTTGTGTGATAGTGAAAAGCAGCAAATTTTTCTTTAACCCTAATATTTTGATTTTATTGTATTTTAAAATATTTATTTGTCAATTTAACACAAAATTTATAGAATAATCAAACACAAAAAAATCTATCAATATACTACAATATATTTTTAAATACCTATTTAATCTAATTTTAGATAACGGCAACAATATTACCACGCCCACAGAGGTGCCCGAAGCAAATGCCAGCGTTGAGCTGGTCCCATGTTCAATATGTTCGCGCACATTTAACCCGGTGACTTTAAGGAAACATGTGGGCATTTGTGAAAAAATGACAACGAAAAAACGTAACATTTTCGATTCGTCGCGTCAGAGACGTGAGGGTACAGATTTAGCGACATATCCATTGCCTAAGAATTTCGGTTTACCGGAAAAGACTACATCGAGTTCTTCGATAGCTCAGGCCAGAAATGAAAGAGGACAATCACCAAAACCAGCAATACAACAGGTAAGCTTAAAAATATTTAATGGGAAAAGGAAAATATTTTCTTTTTTCAATTACAGGTCTCCTCTCCCACTTTGACACGCAAAAAACCTTCAGACGATTTAATTAGATCTACAGCTCGTGCTTCTATGCGTAAAGCTGTTTCCACTACCAGTAATGCTTCTTCCACAGCTGCGTCCACGACATCTTCTAATAACTTTAATCGTGATCGTATGCGTTCTTCAGATCGTTCTCTGACCCGCAGCAGAGGTATTCAACCTCTGCCAGCTGAACAGTGTCCCCATTGTGAGCGTTGTTTTGGCATTAAGGCCTATGATCGCCATGTTGAATGGTGCAAGGAGAAAGCTTTACAGGCTGCCATCAAGCAGGGAAGTTCTAAGAATGAGGGCAGTGTAGCCAAGGCACGTTTGGAGGCTCGTACGAAATATCGGGCTCCATGTTTGAAGTAAGTATAAAAAGATTATAGTGTAAGATTTTTTTAATTTGGATAAAATTTTTGGAATGATCGAACTCAGCAGAGGTAAGCAATTGATTTATTTATAATATTAATACACTAGCTTTTACCCTTGATTTCGTTACGTGAAATTTAAAGCAGCATTTAAAGAAAAAGGTTTATCCAATAAAAAAATTTACAGAAATTTTATTTAGTTTTCTAAATCTTTACTTATTTTATGTTTAAATAGTTCTATAAACAAAAAACGTGTTTACAAACACTCCCAAAACGAATTTTCACCCTATTTTGCTCTTAAATGTACTTTATTTGCTTGCCAGCTTTATGTTACAGACCATGGATTTCAAGTTCTAGAAAAATTTGAAAGAAAATACGTGTAAACAAAAAGTACCAAAAGACCGAATTTTTTCCGTTTTGTTAATCAAATATACTCAACTGGTTTGCTGCCATTTGTTAGAAAAAACATCGGTTTCAAGTATTGCTTGCAAAAAGTACAATTTTTTACCCTGTTTTGCCCTCAAATGTATTTTGTTTGCTTGCCAGCTTTATGTTAAAGAACATGGGTTTCAAGTTCGAGAAAAAATAGTTTGAAAAAAATCTTTAAACAAAATATGCCAAAAGTACGAATTGTTACCCTGTTTTACCCCCTCAAATTAACATCATTTGCTTGCTGCCCTTGAGCTTAAGAAAAAATGGTTTAAAGTTTGTGGAAAATTATTTTCAAAAGATTTTGTTTACAAAAAGTACCAGAAGTACGAGTTTTTACCCAGTTTTTCCCCTCAAATGTACTTTATTTGTTTGCTGCCTTTATGTTAAGACAAATGTCTCAAGATTGCTCAAAATTAATTTGAAGAAAAAGCGTGTTTATAAAACGAACCAAAAGTACAAATTTTTACCCTGTTTTGTCCAAAAAATTTACTTTATTTGTTTGCTGACTTTATTATTAAGAACATTCCCAATTAAAATTTTTCCTATTTTGCGAAGCACTAACGGTACATTTTAAAAAGTAAGCACACATTTATACACTACATAATAAGACATACAGAGATGCAGTATGGTAAGTGAACATTTTAATAAATTATATAAAATTCGAAGAGCCACGACATTCCCTTACTACGAAGCAGGTTTGTAAGGGAGCTTATAAGAGAATAACGTTAACAAAAAATTCAGTGTGCATAGCTGATCGTTACATTCACCAATTTTTATATGCGCTGAAAATGCGCTTTCTTTGTCAAAAATTTATGTCTTCCGTTTATTGGGTATGTTCAATTTTAAGAGAAATGATTTTGAAAAAAATGTGTTTACAAAAAGTACCCAAAAGTACCAATATTAACCATATTTTGTCGACTTTTCATAAACCTTCCCGTAGTAATTACGAACAAGCCGGAAAAATGAAGTATATTTGGTCCAGTTGTTTTAAGCAGTCGAACCAACCACGATTCACTTATTTATATATATTGATAACACCTGGCATTAACAATATTAGGATCAATGCAGCCAAGAAATATCTTTTCTGATATAACTCGCGAAAAACTACACATGGGTAATAATGAGAACAATTGCGATGATATTCCAAGAGGAACTTGTTATCTTATATCACTTGTAGGGTCCTTGTTTCCTTGTAAAAGTAGTGTTACCAGGTTATCTTTATATACTTCGCACGTTGTGATTTTATGGGCAGTGAATTTCTTTACTGGCTATCACTTTAACGAATGTGATTTAACCAGGAATGTTCACTACCCTTTCCTGATTTAGTCCAATGTCCAATTAAAACCCCATATAAGAGGTTTCAAGTAAAGATCATCTACATTTATTTAATTTGAAAAAAATCGCAACAATGGTATAGTTTTTAAGTCCTTACGTAATAAATGTTTGATGATTTCTACTAAAATCGGCTTAATGTTTCGATCTCTCATTGTTATTTAACAAATCACTTAATTTGTTTATTCTTTAATATTTTCTAGAACCAAACGCTCTTTGAATCGTGAAAAATATTCCGGTGTAGCTGGAGAAGACCATGAGACTGAAGACACATCCAAGACTTCCAAAGCCAGTATAAATAAAACTCAAGAGAATAGTTTGATGTCTATGTCAATGACCTCTTCCATGTGTAGCGAAAGGTAAGTGTTATTAGAGGGCATTTTTAAAAATAAACAAGTAAAAGCTCTCTCTCTTTCTCTTAGAAGATTATCTTGCGATATTTGTTTAAACTAATTGTTCGTAGTTATTTTTTTTTTTTTAATAAATTAAAACTTTAGTAGACAATTTTCTTTAGATTTTGTAAATTTTTTTTGTGTGGTTGTTACACAAGATCGTAGTTGAATTGAGATAATTTTTTTATGTTTAACACGTATGTAAATAGAAAAAACTTGGATTCTTAATTCTTTAGAGGAGAATCCAGCATAAACATTTTGCTCCCTGTTGTTTACAATATTTTACAAAATCTCTTTAATTAAATGCAGAAAAATCACGAATTCTACAACAGGAAATATTAATGAACCACGAGCCATAAAAGTACACATCAACAACAATGAGTCTGTAGGAAATCGTAAAAGTACTCGTGACAAAAGTCAAACTTCTCAGCCACCTACAACATCAGCAGAAGCATGTTCTACTGCAGTATCGTTCGCAGCAGCAGCAGTTACTGAAAAAGAACTACATGACTACAAGGAACCCATCATAAATCTTGAAATGCAAATGCCAGAATTTCATCTTCTGGGTGAACAAATGACTGCGACCGCTATAAATAAAAAACAAAGAGTTAAAACAACAAAAGTAGATGCTTTGACAGCGGCTAAAATAAAACCAATAAAACAAAAACTTAAACAACGAAAAGAAACTGAAAAATATTTAGAAATACATCCACAAAAATCTAATCAAAAATTGAAGACAAAAACGGATGTTCAGATAAATTTACCATCAATCTCAACAGCGTTGGAACAAAAGAAATCCGCCAGTGATTTGTGTTTCAAATCGATGAGACGCGACAAACTTCTAACAGAAACTCATAAAGTTTTCAAAAAAGTTAATGGTCATAAAGATTATAATAAGCATGATGATAATGTTGTTAATGATTATAATGAGGTGAAATTTAAAGGTACAATTTTATTTTTTACATGTAGAATTTCGATTTGGTTGTTTTTTTTTATTATTATTTTTGACACCACTAAAAATTAATGATTGGAGATTTATTTCAGCATCAACCAGAGAAGGAAACTGTATATAAAAAACTAGTTTGTAGTTTTCTTCAAAGCCCATAACGATCTGAATTTTAATAGGTAGAGAATTTGAGAGTTTTTGTGTTTTTTTCGGCAGTTTTTTGCCTAGATTTTTTGATTTTATTTTCAAGAAATAATTGATATATTTTGTACCCCTTTTTCATCTATTGAAAAAGTGTGACTGTTTGTAATTTTTATAATACTGTACCCATGTTAGTTAGACATGAAAACAGACATGTTTGGAAAGACATCGTGAAAAGACAATAAGATTTTGGAAGCATGTTCAAAAGAGAATGAATAAAACAGACATGTCTGAAAAGACACCGTGTAAATGCCCACTTATTAAATCACATAATCGGCCATGTTCTGGAAATCGAAATCAAGTGAAATTTTTTTTAAATGTCCATAGTTCTTCCAAATTTTAAAAGTAGTTCTGGCAAAGATAAGTGGTATATTTTTACAAACTTTTAAACCCGGATCGTTTTCGAACTAGTTCCATTTTAATTTCCCACGAATTCGATTTCCAGCACATGGCTGACAGCAGAGCTGTAAAAGGTTGCAATTAAACTGTGCTAGTTAATTACACTGTGCTAGTTGAAAAAACAGACAAGCCGGGGACCTGGCATTTTAACCTAATTCGGGCACGCTGAATACAGTGGTGCTAACTGTTTTTTTTTTTAGATTAGCTCTGGTTTTCGAGATATACCGTTATTTCGAAAATGGAGGAGGCAAAAAAAATTATTATTTAGCAACATTTTGAAATTTTTGTTTTTTAAAAATTCATCAATAATGGGAAAGTGCAGCTATGCTTCTAATTTTTTCTAGACATACAAAAATGGAAGTTGCCAACAGAACATTTCTTAAATTTGGCCCCTGCAGTGCGTAGGATGTCCCTAGATGGGTCAAATCTTTGACCAACCCCACTTTGTTTTCATCGTCATAATTTATTTCCAACATACCTACCAGCTATCACCATTCCTTAAGGGTATGGGAGCCCCCTTAATATCTTCAATACAGACTAGAAATATATTGAAGAAAAAGTGCCATAAATGCCCAGGCGTCGGCCCTAGTGGGATATAATGTATGACCGACCTCAATTGGTTTTTTGTCCTTAACATTTTCTCGAGACATACTTGCCCTTTATTTCCACTTCTTAGGGGGGCTCCCATACAAGTAAAGCGTTTTGTGAAATGCTTAAATTAATTACAAATTTTCGTCTTTTGTGAATAAAATCAAAAGTTGTTAAGAGATTTTAATCATTTAAGGCTTAGAAGCATAGCTGCACTTTCCCATTTTTGATGAATTTTAAAAAAACAAAAATTTCAAAACTGCGCATATGAGAAAAAAGTTTAACACTAATTCGTTACGATTTCAGGCATATCAAAGCGTTGCTCTTGAGAGGGTTTTTTATATGCTACCGATTTTTAATTTTAATAGAAATTTTTATACTGGAACGACTTTGTTAGTTTTCTATCCAAACTGCTTAGGATAACTATCAAGAATTCGATACCAAAAAAATTCAACAGACGGACAAGGCATAATCGGCTTATAATTACTAAAGGACTTAGAATATACATATGTATATACTTTACAGGACTTAAGATGAATATTTCTCGATTATAACCACTTGTGGTGATGGAGGGTATAAAAAGAAAAAACAATATCTTTTAAATGGCCATTCGATATTTTAAAAATGTTTGCGTTTTTTTATTGTATTTATCTATTCAAAATGCCATTGAACTTTTCGATGCCCTGTTTGTAATACAATCCATTTTTCTGAAATAATTCTTAATAAAAAAAAACTTAAGGCGATTAAAAAAAAAGTAAGGCAACCCACCATCATCATCATTGCGAGAAGAGCAAATATTATTTATGTTTTGCATATGACTTCATCCTTAGGAACGATGCACACATTTGGCGAAATACAATAATTATGAACATAAAACAACTGTTTATATTATTTTAAAAGACCGTTTTTTCATAAAGTCATAAGTAGCAAAAGAAAAAACTACATCTCATTTCTTTAAACTGAACAAAACACCATGGCACAAAAAAACTAAAATTTAATACAAAACTAAATCCAACTTTTCGATTTAAATTAAAAATTTTTTTTAAGAACAATTACAGCCGTATTCATAACAAAAAGTTAGCCACCGTTTGTACACTACGTACAACAAGCTGCTAACTAGAATGCCGATTAAGCTTAGCAGCTTGTTAGCACAGAGTTTATTCATAACGAATTTTATCAGTCTGCTAACTTTTATTAAAACAACTCTGAATATTAGTGATGCCACATTAAAGTGATCAAAATGCAACACGTTTTGCATAAATCATCGCTGTAGCCCGTTTCTGTATTTCTCGCATCGTAAAATTTCCCGCATGAAACAAGTGAATTATGACAAAAACAGTGCAATATGAAACAAAAAATGGTTTTTCTCACATAAGTGTTTCTGTACTTTTACTTTGCGAGAATTATCTGTCATTTAAATAATTTTCCAGCAATTATTGGAAGGATGTGAGAACAAGTGTTTCTGTAACAATATTTTGCAAAAAGTTTCTCACAAGAACTGTCAAAATAAGTCATATTTGAAATTGATGCGAGAAAACAAAATTTAAAAAAATGGAGCCCAAATTATGTATGTATGTACACAAGAATGTGTATTATTTTATTTTATTTTAAAAGAAAGAATTTTAATGATGAAAATAATTATATAAAACACAATTGTTATATTTTGTTATTTAAATTTTTTTGGCCTTTCATTGTGTTTGTTTTATGCAGGGCTGCCAGATAAATTTGTGAAAAAAACGTCAATATCCTAAGAAAAAATAAAACAATCGTCTATTTTTTTCGAACAATTTAAAATTAATTTTGACGTATTTTGTTCGATTTTTATCATATAATCACAAATTTTTATTATATAAACACATAATCAAAAAAAAAAACATTAAGTTCATGGGTAAAATACATATTTTATACATACATAAGCTTGAGGTCTATTAAAATAAAATTATTTATTTTATTTTCCTTAATCCGATAAGAGTTTAAAATTTCAGATTGTTATTTTTCCCTGCAGAAATCACACAAAGGAGTGACAAAATATCATTTTGAAATAAAATAAACACATTTGGACAAAGTAAAAGGCAAAAATTTCCTAAAGTGCATTGACTGAAAATTGGGTAATAGTTTAATCTTTTGATCACACAAACAAATGTATTAAGGCCCTAATCATGTACAACGCAGCGCAACGCCAAACAATAACATTGAAAGCACAAACAATGTCATAAATATTTTGTAATTTTGTTGTTGCTTTCAACAGAAATTCATGTACTGTTTTAAAATTTTCAACGACACAAGCAATGGAGCGTTTGAAATTTTAAAACGCAATGTGAATTTCTGTAGAAAGCAACAACAAAATTACAAAATATTTATGACATTGTTTGTGCTTTCAATGTTATTCTTTGGCGTTGCGTTAGTTCTGTGGCGTTGCGCTGCGTTGTACATGATTAGGGCCTAAATAATCCAAGCAAATAAAAATTAAACAGTTTCCGTTCGAAATTTTGCTTTTGCCGATACATTTTTTAATCTGCCTTGTTTTTAAAGATATCGGTTTTCTGTGGTGCCTAATACACAAACATATAAAACTATTTAAAATTATTTTATTTCAAAGACTGAATCGTCACTAGAAAAAAATCAGCAAATTGTCACTTTGCCAATTTTGGATCAAAAAAAATCGTCAAAATGTCGATAAATCTTTAAATCTGGCAGCCTTATTTTTATTATACATATATATTTCTTTCGTTGACGTTTCGCTTGCATTTGACACTTAATTACTGGAAGTATTCCAGTTAAAACAGAATCTGTGTTGTCTGTTCTCGCATTTAAATACAGAAACACTTTTTTTCTCACAAATCGAGAAACGATGGAATTTTTTGTTTCACACTTAATATAATAAAATTTGCGATGCGAGAAATACAGAAACGAGCTACTGGTTTGTAATTTCATTTTATAATTTTTTTTATTTTTTTGTTTTTGCCTCCCCATATAAAAATGTTAAATGTTTTTTAATTAAAATAAATTTAAAAAAGGACTTATTTAAAAAAAAGACAGTGATGAATACGTTATGAATACGGCTGTTAATGTTTATGTATATAAAATATTCCCTAAACTTTTTTAAAATTAATTTTCCCCTGTCATTGCACCACTGTGCAATATTAGGCTGCATGCATATGAATTGCAAGTTCAAGCGTATAGTTTTTCAAAATAAAATTTAAAAAAAAATCATCTTAAACGAAGCAGAACTGCAGAAGAAACTGAATTAATTAATAACGTATACTACAGCACACAGGAAACTCAGAATAGTACCAGATAAATCTTCAACCATTAGTTTGCTATCAAAAAAAAAACAGATTACTTAACACATCTTATGAAATTTTACTAAATTTTTAGCAAACGATAGGCCAAGAGATACTACGAATATGTCAAAAAGTTTGCAAGTTTATGTTTCTGCAAAAAATAACAGAGAAAATGAAGAGAAATTAAACATAGAAAATACTGATATAGAGGCAAATATAAAAATGACCATTGAGCAGTATTTTGAGAAGGAAGAGATTTACAATTTAGAGAAGCAAAATTGCTATACAACTGCTTTATCTTTTCAAAATAAGGAAAATGAAGAGAGTTATGAAACTAAAGAGAAGAATAATATTATATTTCAAAAATGTTCAAGCAATGTTGAACCCAGTCACGTTACTCATTCCCAAGTTTTATTACAAACTAAAGAAAATGAGGATTTAAGTTCTCTAAAAGATCTCCAAGAATCTCTTAATATTGTTAAAGAGAATCAAGATTTGCTAATCAAACATTCATATCCAAACAATCATGATCGTTTTATAAATGACTCTGACAGCGATGAGTTTGGAGAAGTCAAAAATAATTATTTTTTAAATTCCATTCCTAAACTGGATATACCTAAAAGTCCTAGAAAAATTAAAGCAAAAGAAAAAATTCACTCAAAAACCTTAAGAAAATCTCCCAGTAAAATCCAAAATCGTAAAATTGAGAGGAAAGATAAAAGCTCTCCGAAATGTAAGACATATTTGACTTCAACAGCTGAAGCTTCAAATCCAAACATTCGAGAATATTTTGAAACAAAGGATCGCCTATCAGAGTCTGAAACATTTAAAGATTGTCTTACAGATTCTGATGAACTAAGACTTAAACATGTGATAAGCAGGAAAATTTCGAATACCCAGAAAGAAATCGAAAATCCAGAAGAACGATTATATACAGATTCTGCAATAAAAAAGGACTCAAAAATTTTTAAAACCTCCACAAATTCTAATGCTTTTATAAGGGATCATAGTGAAAAATCATATAAGCTTAAAGAATTTAAAGATTATAAAAAATTTTTAAATACCCAGCAGTATTTAAAATGTTCAAAAAATTCAGAAGATTTAAACTGCTTCAAATCAAACACTCCCGATTTCGTTTCAACAACCTCTAAAACACAAATAACCGAAACTAATAAACGCACTGATACACCGAGAACACCGAAATATTTAAGATTACCTCAACTCTCCACCTCCCCAAAGCAAATGTTTACATCAATAGCCCCCACAGCTAAAACGGAAATCTTGCAGATGAAATCTTTTAATATTTGTCAACAAAAACGTCAAAGGCTTTTACGACAAACTGTTAGTTGTTCCAAATCATTTCCTATGAAAGCCACTATACAGGCATTGTCTATGGAAAACTTAGAAATCTGTGGAGTAAATTCTGCTCCTCATATAACAACTGGCAGCACTATGTATTTTGCAGGTGGTGGGTTAGAGGAAATAGAGTATGAACCGGAGAAATGCGAAGAACCTGAAAGAGTTAATGAGGAAAATAATACTGGTGTATTGATTGAGGAGATTAAGGTTATTAAAGAACCACCACAATTGAAACGAAACAGGTCATTTACAGTCAGGTGGGTATTGATTTATTTACTTGATTCTTTTACACTTTCGTTTTCTTTGCAAGGTTTTTTAAGGGAGAAAATGTGTTGGAAGTAAAAGTAGTGTAATATAGGGTGGTTTTTATAGAGGTATACAACTTTGAACTGGAATATAAAAAAGATGAATTTTTTAAAATTGACATGAAATTTATTTTATTCAAAAGATAATCTTCTGGCATTATAATTTTAATATGACTTGGTATATGACCGCCACGGTTGGCTCGGATGTAGTTTAATCTGGAGGTCCAATTTTCAATGAATTTTTCCAACATTTGTAGCCGTATATCGGCAATAACGCGGCAAATGCTGTCCTCCAAGAGGTCAATCGTTTCGGGCTTATAGGCGTAGACTAGCGACTTCACATGTCCCCACAAAAAATAGTCTAGCGGCGTTAAATCGCACGATCTTGGAGGCCAATTCATGGGACCGAAACGTGATACTATGCGATAACCAAACGTTTCCTTCAATAAATCAATTGTGGCACGAGCTGTGTGACATGGTGCGCCTTCTTGTTGAAACCACAGCTCCTGCACATCATGGTTGTTCAATTGCGGTCACTATTGACTGTAACGTTCTGACCATCATCGTTTTTAAGTACGGACCAATAATTCCACCAGCTCATAAAGCACGCCAAACAGTCTGTTTTTCTGGATGTAACGGTGTCTCAACATACACTTGAGGATTATCATCACTTCAAATACGCCAGTTTTGTTGATTGTCGTATCCATTCAAATAAAGTGTGCTTCACTAAACAATTTTAGCAAAATTCGTATTTCGAGCAAAACCATGATTTTCAAAATAAATTTGCACAGTTTGGAAGCGTTGTTCAGACTTCAGAGTATTCATGTTGAAATGCCAAACCAAACTAAACATAAATCATTTGACAGCTGACAAAATGGCCGCCAGTTAAAAAAGTGCTGCAAACTTTAAGTTTTATACCTCTATAAAAAACACCCTGTATAAAGATTTGTTTACAATGGGAGCAACAATTTCGTCTTTTTTCTTCTATCTTATTTCTTCCCAAAGTATTTCATATATTTTCCTTTAATTTTTCGAACAAAAATGTAACTAAAGTTTTTTTTTAAAAGTTTACTCTACTTCTACTTCAGCAACAATGTGTATGAAATTATAAATAACGTTTATAATAATTTTATTTATGTGCTGTTTTCACAACACAAGTGATTGAATGTGACGTAAAATTTTTTGAGTGTTTTTCATACAAATTTTACTACACGTTCAATTACTTGTGTTCTGAAAACAGCACATTAGTTTTTAATTTTATCAAAATATTTAAAAAATAAATGTGTGTGGTTGCGAAAAAATTTATAGTGTATGCATAAAAATCGACAACCCTTTTAAAATCTGCAGTCTTTTCCCCTTTTTTTGCAATTTGCCCACTGAGAAATGTGAAAAAACTAATTAGAAATAATTAAGATATCTTAGAGAGAGAGTTTTTACTTAAAATTTCTTTAAATAGTATAAAATAATCAATATAATAATCACTTTCTTTTTATTACAAATTTAGTGGTTTACCCGACAATTACGATCCATTTTTGTCGGCTAAACGACAGCTAGAGGAGTTATGTTCACCCACATCGGAGTCGATTGACATACCAACAACACCTCAAACTCCACAGCTACCCAGTATTCCGTCCACGCCTAATAGCAACAACAAAATGACTACATCACTTATACTAAGCTCTTCAACACCAAATACTACCCCCAATCTAATGACAACATCACAAATACCACAACAAACACAAAAAACTCCAACCCTAGCACGATCTTCCAGTTTCAGGCGAACATCGTCGCTAAGAGGACCGCGAAGATCGCCAATGTTATCGTCTCGTCCTCCCTTGTTTGCCCAAAAACATCGTCCTACAATACAGCGCGGTTTATCGGATGAGGGTCCCATTTCGACTAATTTCCTTAAGCCCGAGGAATACGATGAAATGCCGGTGAGATCAGTATGTGTTAATGATTTTGCTGTTAATAAAAGTCCAAGAGTGGTTAGAAGAGATACATCCACATCAAATCGGAAGCAGCCATTGAAATTGAATATTAATGCGGCCAATTCAAATAGTGGGTCTAGTACATCGGCCTCGCCAAATGTTATAGAAACGGAATTGGTAAACAATAATACCGCTTCCAAATATGTTTCGAAAACCGATTCTTTGGCTGTGTTTTTGAAATATGAACACGAATTGGAAAAGCTTAACCATGCTGTCGTAGACAATGAACATATAAAAGAGATTTTGGAAGTCAAAACACCCTCTGCATCTTCCACAATTTCCACTCCCCAAAGCAATTTAGATGGACCCTTAAATGCTAAAGAGCTTAAAGATAAAAGTAATAATTTGAGTAAACAAAATTCTGCCAAAAGCATTAAAGCAGATATTTTGACAGCAAATGAAAATACGGAAATACAGCTTAATACAAATGATTTAGAAGCTACCAAATATGGACAAGTTCGTTTGGCTCCTCTAGCCACAAAACCTTCAACACCGCTAACAAAACCCACCACGCCCCAGTTACAACAGAAACAGATTTCAACACCACAATTAACGCCTTTAAATGTTAAAAATGCTCTTATACAAAATCAAGAGCAACCAAAATCACCTAAACCAGTGGCCTTAAATTTGATATTTGGTAGTGATAACAAAAATACAAAACAATCCTCACTTCTATACTCAGAACGCTTGGATTATATAGATCCGAAATTAATAAATAAATGTGATAATCTTCCGATTAATTTAAATTTAAAACATACAGAATTTAAACATTCTGATTCAGATACCTCAGAACCACGCCTGGAACATTTTTCTTCTTCGTCATCAGAGTCTTCAGCTCCAGCCAAGAAAGCAACTAGTCTAGCACAAAAGTTTTTACCAACGGTAAACAAAATGCCCCAACACCAACAGCAAAATGAGCAATCGGAACAAAATAATAATTTCAATATAAATCAAAATTATATCCATCAACAGCTGGCACCCGCTTCTGTAACGAATAGTCAACGTAATTCGGCCGAGGGACGTAATCTCTTAAAGCGACGCATGCGCTTAGGCCGTAATCAGTTTTTATATGATGCTTCTCCGGAGGGTGACTCATGTTCGGCCGACGATGAAGGTGCAAATCGTTCGTCTATGGAAGGTGATGCTTCCCAGAATCATTACAATTCCTTAAACGAACACGAAAACGCCTTTGAACGTTTGAGTTCGGTTCATATGAATCCCATAGATGCTCCATTTATACCTCCTTTGCCGGCCTTCGATGATTTTGATTTTGAGGAATTTCTATCATCATTTGAAAATGATGAAGAGCAATTTCCTCTTTTCAAAGATTGTAGGGAGTTTCTTATGAATCGCACATCGAAAAAACAAAGATCGATGTTAATGCCGAATTCTACAACACAAAACAATACCAACACCCACACCAACTCTACTACGAACTTTAAAAAATCTTCCTCTCCCCAAACATTCTCACCCCTAACGCCACAATCTCACTCAAATGCCGGGCAACATTTTCAATTTCCCTCATTGCCTCAGCAGCCTAAAAATCTATTAAACTCTTTTTCCCTTAACACCAGGACTAGAAATAAATATGATGAACTAACCGCTACCAAATCGACGGACACATTTTGTACTAACCCCCAGATAGAAGAATTCAAAGAGCTTGATAGTCAAAATCGCCAGGGGCTAAATCAAAAAAGGGAGATTTTCATAAGCATAGAAACCGAACAAAATGATTTAGATAAATCCCCCATCTCGCCTAATTCCATACGCAATATGGTGGGAAATCCCCAGACTGTTGTTGAAGTCGAGGTGGATGCGGCCCATGATAATAAATTTAGCAAAATATCTGATGATGATGGTGATATTGAGGCTTCGCAGAATATGTGTAGATCCAGAAACTTTTCTGGACATTTTTTAACTGAACGTTTGCCCAATGTCCAACTGAATAATGCTAAAAATTTAATACAAAAAATGCAAGAAGGTTTCCGTCAAATGGGAGAAGAAATGAGTGGCAATTTAAGATTGACGATGGATCAAAGAACTACTCCTGTTGATGTGAATATGAATTCAAATTCAGCCATGACTTCAAATGCACGCAATATGCCAAAAATAAATCGGGCTGCTGGTACACCTAGTGGCGATGTCTACGGTGATTCGGATGAATTAAGCAGCTTAGATGGTTATCCATTATCTTCGCCGAATTCCCGTTTAGGTGTTAGTTCGAAAACGAGTGCAGATTCAGCATATGGAAGGTAAGTAAAAAAAGAAATTAAGAAAAATAAACATTTGTTTTAATGAAATTTTTGTTTAAGTCTCTCACGCCAACGTTCCTCGGAACTAACATCTCAACGCAGCTCTAGTCGTAGTCGAGGCATGACCTTAAACCCTGCTAATACTCTAATCAATCGGCCTTTGACAGAAGAAACATCTTTAGGTCGTTCAAGACAATTAAGTGCCTCGTCAAGTAGTAGTTCTGAACATGCTCTCCCACCCATCACAAGCAGCAATAGTTATCACAATCAACAACAACAGCAGCAACAACTTCTATATTGTAATAATAATAACAACAACAACAATGTTGCCAATGATTTAGATGATCTGGTTCGTTATGAACGAACTGATAACAACAATTACGAAATGCAACCCATACACCCCAATTTGACATCTAACACACATTCTCATTCCAATCTGGAATCTTTGCTGCATTATACATCAAATTCTACCATGAGCACAAGTATGAAAATGTCCAAATTCTGCCATGAATGTGGCAGTAAATTTCTACTCGAACAAGCTAAATTTTGTATGGATTGTGGTGTTAAACGAATAGTATTGTAGAAGGTTTGACTTAAAATTAATTAGTACTAAAATATAAAAAATTAACTGTAAAGTATATAAACTAATCTGCAGTGTATGTTTAATTTTAGTTACACACTGTAGCTACTTACAGCTTTGGCATAAATTCAAGTTGTAGAGTATTTTATAGATTTTCAGCTACTAGTAGGTAGTAGTTTTAAGTTTTCTATTAATTTAATAATTAACAATATTTTATATATTTTTCTATTCTTGAATATCTTAATATACATATGTAGTGAAATAATTAATAATATTATAACATTATTCTTTAAAAAGAATTATATAAAGAACAATAATTTACGAAACATTAACTGAAGAAAAAAAAGAAAAAAAAACGAACACTAAAAAAAGTAATGTAACAAAAATTTTTCGAACAAAAACTAAATTAAACGATAAAATAATAAACAAAAATATTTTTGATAAGAATTATAAATTAATTTTTAAAAAAAAAAATTTATTTTACTCTCTTTATATTAATAATCGTAGGAACTCAATTGCACCGTATGACGTAGATACGTTGTCAAACTAAAACAAATAAAATTTAATACAAAACGTATATACGTCGAAATAGATCCAATTCTACCATATACGCCGCGGCGCGCCGGTTACGACCGTATTTTCGTAGGAAAAGAAAAATATAAAATGAAATAATTTTCGTGTTCTCATATTGGATACATATTTGAAAACAAATAAGAACAAATTTTTCTAATATTATTTTCAAAGGAAAACAAAATACGTTTACGATGGAATTGTGGATAAATAGAGCGGCTTTTTAGAAATTTACGGCGTTACGTTCTACGTGCTTACGACGTACGACCCAGTTGTGTTCGTAGCATAAATATAAAAATATATACAGCACTGTTATTAAAACCTACTGAAGTATTTAGAACATTTAAAAACAAGAATAGTGAAACCAAAATTTCAAGTACATACTAAAAACGTGATTTAATAGGAAGTTTGCTTTTGTTTCCTTGCAAACATTTTTAACAACACTAGCGCAAAATATGTCATAATCTTTTGCATTGTCCCTGCAAACAATTTCGATCTTAAAATTGTCTAAATAGTTTCCCCATTTAACAAACATCTATCGCTTTTGCTATTCAGTTCTTATTGATGTAGTGTCATCGTTCGGGAAGAAGTGTACCACTATTGTTATATTTATATTAAAAATCTACTTAGTGTCTATTTTTTATAAAGAATTAGAGTGTTTTGGTTGTTTAATATCTATTTAATTTAGTGGTATCGCTTTTGTCTCTAAAAAGTAATCTCTTGAATTTTAATTTTTCTTATTGTTTGCTTGTTCTTGTAAGGTTAGTCTGAGTAAATAATAAAAATAATATTAGAGGTAAAAAGTTTTACAAATATTAAAAAATTTCATTTAGTGAAAAAAATTGTTAAAGTTTTAAGGCTAAAAACCTAATGTGGAAAAATTAAAAAATGAATTTACAGAAAGTCACAAATTTGTTTAAACACTAACTTTATAAAAGTTTCAACAAATTAAAGCTAGCATATTTTTTTAATGCTTTACGAAGTTAATTTTACAAATTTGTTTCACTGATAACGATAATTTTCACTAGAAAAATTAAATAAAAACATTAATTTTCAACAAAAATTTGTAAAGCCATTTAATAAACAACAGTTCAAAAAATAACTAATATCATTTAAAAAAGACAATTATAAATTTATTTATATTAATTCATTTTAATTGGCTCTAAAAAAAATTTATGTAGGAAAAATTATTAAAAATTTACCCAATCTACCCGAAGAATAAGTTTGGGCTGTTTTGTGCACTCATTTATACAACTTTCGTGTACTACAGGCCTGTTCTGAAAATCACATTTTATCAAAGTGATTTGAAATCACAAGAAAGGTGTTCTGGGCAAATTACTTTGTGATTTAAAAACGTTCAGCTACGTAAACAACTTTTTAAAATCAGTTTGTTATTTTTGCGACTATTGTAAGATGACCGTCATAATAAATTACTTAATAAAATATTCAATGTGTTGTTTATTAATTTTTTAATGCAATACGCTATTTTATTTACAACAAATCATTTAAAATTAAGAAAACTCGACGACAGTACAAAAATAAAATTTGCTTTTGTGACTTCTGTTGTAATTTCAGGCTTGTCTTTTTAGTTGAATAAAAGATCGCTAATTTGCTAACAGCGACATGATAGAAAAGTCTAATATTTATTAAAAATCGTAAAAGCTGTTAAGGATCACAGGAAAAAATCGCTTCTATCCGCGAACAAGGCAAGAATTCACGACAAATTGCAAACATGTAAACAAACCCAAAACTTTTTGAAATCGCTAAATGGGCTAAAAAAAAAATATCGGAAAATAACAAAATATTTTTGCAAAAATAGCCAAAATTCGCGAAAATTTTTAATATTACAAACAAGCCATAAAATTGATTAAAAGTCCCTTAAACTATAAGGAATGGCAACAATTCGGTTAAAATTGATAAACTAGTGAAAATTAGCAAAAATTTGCTAACAGCGGCAAGATAGCAGAGTCTTCTATATATTATAAATCTTTAAAGCTGTAAAGAGTCAGAAAACTTACAGGAACAAATCGCTTCTATCGCGAACATGGCTAAAATTCGCAAAAAATTACAAAATTTGAAACAAGCCCTAAAACCAACTTGAGATCGCCAAATCGGTTAAAAAAACAAATTATCGGAAAATAGCATAAAAAGCGTTAAAAAATGAGCTACGCCTTTGTAGAACAAGCAGGTGTTAAGAACTTGTGTTTTCTTGTGCTTTCGACAATTGAAAATCACACCAAAAAACACAAAAACGGTGTGATTTACAGAACACCACAAAATCACACGTATGATTTTAAACGCACATGTGATTTGAAATCACGCGATTTCCAGAACAGGCCTGCAAGAAAGCCTTTCGTTAGCATTAGAATCCAGAAAGGTCCTAAGTTTGAGTATATTATAACTATTTAATTTTTCAAATATTAAAAATTTCACTTTATTTTACATAATTTTATAAATTTATATTATTTCACACACGTACCACCGACAACATTGCAATTTAAATACAAACTGTCATAATTTACACATTTTGCTTTTGTTCAAGATATTCACTATTAAACAGCAAATCGTTGCGAAGAAGTCAATATTATATAAGCAATGTCGAATTGAACACACAATTTACGAAAATTGTTTTTGTTATCTATACACTTCTAAAATTAAATGCGTTTTGTCTCATTTAAAAACTGTAAGTTTTGTATGATAAACAAAAACAATTTTTGTAAATTTTTTGTAAACTAGTTTTTGTTTTCATGTAAATTTTCACTCCTTCGACGCGTTTTCAAGAATAGCCACCATTATGAATTTGCTGCATCTGACAAACAGTGGCGTGTAGAGCAAAACAATACTTAGAAATTGTTTATATGAAGCTAAATTAATGTTTAATCAGGCCTGTTCTAAAAATCGCGTGCTTTTAAAATCACACGTGTGATTTTGTGGTGTTCTGATAATCACACCTTTTTTGTGTTTCTCAGGGTGCATTCGGATATTAAAAATCACACCGAAAAACACAAAAATGGAACCAGAGTATCACACGTGTGATTTTAAAAGGCACATGTGATTTTAAATCACGTGATTTGAATTAAAGTGATTTTCAGAACAGGCCTGAATATTTTAGAAACTACAAAAATTTCGTGAAATAGGTTTTGGATTCAGAAAAGGGGTTTTCAAAATATAAATATCCCATACCTAACTCAATTTTTTTAATTGGTCGGTAGGTTAAGCCAATAAGAGCTGACTATATGTAATTGCTTACTCTTAAAAATACTTTAAGTAGTGCAGAAGTTTGTATATAGTGATTATTTGGTTTCAAAGTTCTTGCAACTTAAGTAATAATTTCATTGTTGTATTTATTCGATATTATCAAAATCATTAACAAAAAAATAAATATAAAAAGGTTAACATTTATTTTTATAATACCTACTCCATAATACCATGCCTTATGGTAGTAATAAAATCTATATATTTAAACATTTTTACCTATATAATAACTAAACTTACAACTAAACCAAATTTATTTAATAAGAATTTATTTCTTTTAATGTATAAAAATACTTATATTAATATACATTTTTTTTATTTTGTTCTAATTTATCCTTTAAAACAAAATGCTTTAACAATACATATTTAAAAAATAGCTCTTAAGTAATACATACTGCATAGTACTACATAACTGTCACAATGGCCGGCTTTAAAAATTCAACACTAAAATATTGTAGTTTCTTAACAAAGAAAAAAAATTTCATTTTTTTAATAAAAATTAAAAGTACATATTCATTACCAAAAAAATAAAATTAATTAATTATTAGTTTGAAGTTGTTATCAAGAATCATTCGTTTCATATATGTTTTTCATATGGTATTTTAAATATACATAACTATATATATTTAAATAATATCCAATTTTCGACAAGAATAAAGGTCAAGCCCAACCATATGATACCCTACACAATTTACGAATATATTTAGGACGGTAGTTTGGTTACGAGTTACATACTTGTAATAAGTTATTATACTATAATTTACTGATATGGTAAATTATATTATAATAAATTTTCGGAAGACGTTATTATATGGGAGCTTTAAGCCTCGTACATAATAGGCAGCAACATTTGCACCGGTGTTCAAAATAGAGCAACAATTTTTTTCGTAACCACACACATTTTCAGTTGAGACACCGTTTGCAAATTATGCCCACAACAATTTTAAGAAGTTATTATTATTTTTTAAAACATTTTGTTGAAATTTTCATTCAAAACTAAATAAAATTATTATAAACGTCATCAACAATTTCATACAAATTGTTGCTGAAGTAGAAGTAGACTCAACTTTTTAAAAAAAAATTAGTTACATTTTTGTTCGAAAAATAAAAGGCAAATATATGAAAAAACCAAATTGTTGCTAGCATTGTGTACGAGGCTTTACAGCCAATTTTACCAAGTTCAGTTCTAATCAACTATTACTCTAACTTCCAGTTAAGAATTTGTTTTTTGACAGTTAAAGTGAATTTTAACTAAACTTAGTAAAATTGGCCGTTAGTTGATTAGCGATATTTTTGAATTGTAGTTAAAAACAGTTAAAATAATAGTTAGTTTTAACTGAACTTGGTGAAATTGGCCGTTAAAAGTGCAATAAATATTAATTTTAAAATCTTTGAAATATACCTTGACTATTTCCGAAAAGGGTTGTACTATTCGCTATTCCTTATATAAAAAGGAATGTAGTAAGATTAGGAGAATGATGAATGAGAATGCGATGCTGCTCATAGCATCGTTTTTTTTTAACTCAACAAATATTGTTCTATCCGGGTTTTGAAATTTTTAAGAGCTTTGTACAGATTAGGTCGATTTTTGCAAATGAGCTCTATATGAATAATTTTAACTATAAACCAATAAAAATTAGTTAATTAATTTATTTTTATAAAAAAGGCTCAAGTACCAAGTTTTATTTCAACATGTACAAATATTTATAAGAGATTTATGTGGGTTATATATTTTAAGAATAGGTCCCACCCAGTGATGCCAATAGTAGGAAACTTTTCCTTTTTGTTGGGGTTTTTTGAAAAAATTTCAAGCGTAGGGAAAAAGGGTCAAGTTTTTTATTTTAAGGCAAATGTAGGGAATTTTCAAAATATTCAGCCATGTCACAGAGTACAATTCCGTTCGGAAACGGAATTCATTCCGTATTTTGGTGCTTCAGAAAATTACGAAAAAACTTTGCGGAATGAAACCATTTTTTTTTTTCATGAACGGTATGGGAGTTTTCTGTATCTCAAAGACCAAAAAACTATCAAAATATACATTCTATCAATAAACAAATATGTTTTCTTCAATTCCGAACGGAATCATTCCGAACGGAATTGTACTCTGTGACATGGCTGATTATCTCATTTTCAATATATTGTTTAAAAATACGTAAATATTCGTTTTAGTTTCATTTAAAAATTAAAATTTTTCATATACAATATCATTAAGTACAAATGTAGTATTTTTAACCAGAAACCCTACAAGGTCCAAAACCATGTACGTTAGAGCGACTCAAAAAAAAAGTGATTTTGTTACCCCTCTGAAAATAAAGGATGATATGTTTTATGATGATTCCCAAAATATTTTGGTTCTAGCGTTGACCATCCGTGGGGGCTGGACCATTTTTAAAAAAAGTCTTTTTTTTGAGTTTTTCGAATTTTTTTGTACTTTGCTCCAAGATGATATAAATAAAATTTGGTATCATCGAAAAGAGTTTTTGAAGCAGCATCCAATGGTATATAAAACCACTTGCGAACTACTAATTGAGATATTTAACTAAATACATATTTTCATTTCGGGTTTTCATACAAATTCTACGTATGTGGAAATAATGTTCTACTTTTCAAATTGAATCTGTTTTAAAATAATGTTAATTTATTTTTTTTTTTTTGTAATTATTCACATAAAACGCGAAAATCGCGATATATTTTATTTTTTTTCATATATAGGCAATATTGGTATAAAATTTTTTCATGTTTCAATTTATCAATATGTGAAAAATACAATAAAAAATATAAAATTAATAAAAAAAATACGTAGAATTTGTATGGTATTATATACCATTGGATGCTGCTTCAAAAACTCTTTTCGATGATACCAAATTTTATTTATGTCGTCTTGGAGCAAAGTACAAAAAAATTCGAAAAACTGAAAAAAATACCTTTTTTAAAACTGGTCCAGCTCACGGTTGGTCAACGCTAGAACCAAAATATTTTGGGAATCATCATAAAACATATCAAGCTTAATTTTCAGAGGGGTTACTAAAACACTTTTTTCGGCTCCATACAACTTGAGTCGGTCTAATGTACGTATACATTAGGGCGGCAAGGAATATTCGGGTTCTCATTTTCGTACTATTCGCTTATTTTTTTATTTGCATTCGCATTAGCATTCGCTAAAATGAATACCAATATAAAAAAGCGAATATCTAATGAATGAAATTTCTACATAGAAAATTATTTTGTTCCGAGAAAAAAACAATCACACCTTTTAAACTAAGAGAAATAAATCAAACAATTTTTAATGAAAACTTTTAAGGATATCCATATGTTTAAAAGAAATTTTTTTTTATATTTCTGTTCAGGAGAGCTGAAGTAAATATTTTTTATATTATTGCTCAGGAAAGCTGAAGTAAATATTTTTTCAAATTATACAAAGCCTTTCCTTTTATTTGGTACCGAATTTGCTAAAATATATTAGATGTTAATGTATGTACTATATTCGCTTTTAAAATAAGTATTCTTAAAAAGCAGTTTGACTATGGTTTGACTCTAGATTAAAGGATATATAGTGGCGTTTTGCAAAAAAAAAAAAAAAATTTGTACATATGTACTTATTTGGGGTTTTTCTTGTTAATAAATGCTTTAATTAAAATATTTACAAAATGTTAACAAAATATGTGCCTATTGCAAAAAACTATACATTTTTAACGTAGGGAAAAGTGTAGGGAAATTTTTTTTGATGGTAGGAAAAAAAAAGATATTTTTTTTATACACGTATGGATTTTATAAAATATCTACTGGCATCACTGGTCCCACCAGACCTAAGATCAATAATGGACTTATTTATACCGCATTTAGTAAATTCGTTTTTCATATGTAGTACTTAATTTATTTTTACTTGAATACTTTATTTCTTACCTTGCATATTTTTTTTTTAACAGCTCCCTCTACCATTAAAAAGATGAAAAAAGGATTTTCGAAGGCATTGCAAAATTTAACAAGCTTGTGAGCGAAACCTAAACGTGGAAGCAAATAAAATAATTAATTTAATTTTTTAAAGTGTAATAAATATGGTTTTTTAATAAAAGTTTGAATTTTGTATAAATGTTCTTTTGATTTTAGAGATTTTTTATTAAAACTCTTCTATTTATAAGAAAACTAGCTTTTACCCGTGACTTCGTTCACGTGAAAATTAGAGCAAGATTTAAAAAAACGGGTTTATTAAATAAAAAATTTAATTAATTTTCCGTCATCAATTTTTAGCCCTCGATACTTTTGAGCAACCGACATACAGCTGTCCATGTGAAAAGCAAGGATGTCTAAATATATTCCTGCCACTTTATCATATGCAATCTGTATACCAAATTTATGAAAAAGAGAAAATGTACCAAAAGTACCAATTTTTAACCATTTTAACCTCTTAAAACGTACCCTATATTTTAATCTGGATATTATGTTATCTCTATACCAAATTTATTGAAAAAAGAAAAAGCAGGCAAAACTAAAAGAGTATTAAAAGTATCATATTTACCTCCTTTTATGCCCCCACAAAGTACAATGTATGTTAATTAGGCTATAATCTGTTTGTATACCAAGTTTTTCGAAAAGGGAAAAAATACCAATGTTATCCCATTTTTACCCTTTGAAAAGTACTAATTTCGTGCCGTTTTTATCCATTAAAAAGTACCCTATATTTAAATCTGGACCATACGAAATCTGTAATCCAAATTTCAAAATAAGAGAAAAAGTACCAATTTTTTCCGCGTTTTTTGCCTTAAAAAGTGCCCATTATTTCAATCTAGGCCATGCGAATTTCATCGAAATTCATGAAGCGGTTTTCGCGTAATTGCGTCAGCAGATATTTCGAGTTCACCTGCTATGAACTCGCTAAGGCCTATCCAATAGGTCTGCTTACCGCTACAACAATACAAAAAACGAAAGGCATTTCGTTTGTGTAAAATTCCTCGCGATTGATAAATTCTTACTACTACATAGGAAAAACAAAACGAAAAACGTGTTTTGTGTGTGTGTGGCAAAAAACAAAAACGTACACAAAAATCTACATGTATAAGCAAAATGTAAACAACTTTTTACAGCCTAAGGGATAATGCAAAATAAACATCTGGCTCCTTGCGCATACCTTTTAGATAGGCCTTGCATTTGATCAATATATTTGAGAGAAGGGAAAAGAGAATGCCATTTCTTTCCCTCTCTCTCCTAAAAACTCAAGACTTGACGGTTAAAACTTGAAGAGTGTGAACCAGCACTAATGATAAGATCATGGCGAATTCATATATTGTTAATTTGCCTTGATCTTATCAGTATTGAAATTAAAGTCAAACTTAAAACAAAACAATTATTTCCGAAAATTTTCCGAGTTTTCAATATAAAACAAATTCAAAAAATTTGGTTATCCACTTTCAAAACTTAAGCACGTTAAATTGGAATTTTGCAAAAATTTGTAATGAATTCTAAAAATTTATTTATTAATTCACGGCTGCCAACTAATTTGAAGTCTAAAATTAAAGACATAGAAAATCAAATTATAATTCCTTCTGCTGTTAACAACCGAATTCTTAAAAAATCTAAATATACGGATACGAGAAATTCAAAATTAACCAAACAACCCTCCTTAACTTCGTCTTCAAATAGCAAAATTAAGGTAATTGTTAACAAAGAAATTAAGAAATCTGATGCTGTTAAAAAATCCAATATACCTACAATAAATTCTGTAACCAAGTCTATGCCAGTTGTTAATAGAATTTCGCACACAAACAATTCTTCCTGCTATAAAAAAATTACAAAACGGGGAAATCAATCAACAGCAAAGGAAACTTTAAAGGCTGATTCTCCTGTTGCCGAAATAGCTATACAAACATTAGAGGATGAAATTTTAAATCACGCCCTTATAGTGGGTGATCTTAAAATTGTTACACCTTCAACATCAGTAATCGCAGAGATCGATAAACTGTGTAAAGAAAAGGAAACGAAAATACTTTTAAAGCAAATACGTAAATTCGAAGAACACTCTCTAAAGGATGAACAACATTTAGACGATTTAAAGGAATTTTTAGAAAAAAGTTTTATAACACGCAAGCCAAAAAAGTTTCGAGATTATGCTACAGAAGAAGACCGCCAGTAAGTTTCCGTTTGTACCTAAAAAAAATATTTTTTAATTTTTTATTCTATATTATTAAGACTTTTGCAATCCATGGATGAATTGTTGCTACGTGAAAGACCAAAAACTGAATCAATTACAGATATTAGAAAACGAATAAGACAAAAGGAATTAGAACTTTTAAGTCTATTCGATCATTTTCAAAAACGAACGGAGCTTGTTGGAAAGATAAATATTTATTAGTTTTTAATTTTAAATGACTATTTTTGGTTTTTACTATTTAATATTTTTAATAAGATTTCGTCTTTGTGTACTCAAGAATCAAGCTTCCAAAAGAAGCAAAGTACTTTTGACTTAGAGAACATGGAGATAACTAAAATTATTCGATATTTCGTTTTGTTTAAAAATTAAATAAAAATTATAAAATACTCACTTTGAATAAATATATAAACAGTTTGTTCCACAATTTAATTGTCTTTTATATTTAAAATTATACCACGCAATATTCATAGAGATATTCTCGTGCTTTCCTTAAATTACCACTAGATTTATATATTAAGTGTAAATTAAATGCTATCTCCTGTTCTAAACCCAAAGTACACTTATTAGCTTCCAGCAAAGGATGTTGAAACCTTAAGGCTTTTTCATAGTATTCAACAGCCAAATGAAATAGACCAGCTTGATGGTATAAACGACCAATATTATAGTTAATCTCTTGATAAGCTGGACAATTTTCTAAAGTAGTTGAACTGGATCTTAACTGGGCATATTTGAAAGCAAACGCTATAGCTTGGGTGACAGCTGCACACTTGCGCAAAATTCTCTTTTGGAAAGAAAGCTGCTGAAATATGCAGGCTATACTCAAAGCTAACAAGGCTGTTGGTTGTTCCTTAAACATGGGCACATAAACGTTTAAAGCATATTTGTAGGAACTGGAGTTAAGGTGATAATGGCCTATAAATATGCGCATTTGTTTGGCAGTTGGATTTCGTGCTAAATGGCGATTAATATAGCGGTGGTAGCGTAAATCTTGACCTTTTTGTATCATTAAGGATAACAGATTCCATAATGGTATTGAGCTTGAATTTTTAGTAATCAATTCCCTTAAATAGGAAAAGGCAAAAGTGCAGTCGTTGTTAAAATAACAAGCCAATATAATAATCCTTTCCAAGTCGGAGTGATAACAAACGAAACGTTTAGTTGTTACCATGGAGAAACATATACGTTGTAAAGTACTATATTTATTGTGTAAAAATCCAATGCGCATCAATTCCAGAAACAATTGATACTCATCGTGTACCGATAAATTATCGGAGGCTGCGGCATTTGTGGATTTGCTTACCTCTAAAGCCTTGTCAGCATCCTCGCCTATAATGTTACGCATTTGTAAAATATTCTTAAGGCCTTCGGCATTATAAAAAGAACCGCCATTTGCTGCTGCCAACATTTCTTCACGATTACGCAGTTTAATTGATTGCCTACCCAGCAACACATAGCCAATCTCCAAGAATTCTTCAATTTCATTAATTTGTTGCAACATTATACAACGTTCGTACAGCAAACGTGCATGTAAAGGCTGACCTTCTTGTTCCCCTGACTGCTCCAAAGCCTTAACAGCTTCTATATGACGTCCCTGTTGTTTGAGCAAGGCCGAAAGTGTAAACTTGGCTTCATAACAAAATGGAGCCATTTCTACAACTTTAAAATAACTATCTATAGCTTCGTTGCAACGATTCAAATGACGCAAACATTCTGCTTGTCTTAGCCAAACAAAAGCAGGACAATCGATAAAGTCACCATCAATAATGGGTCTCAATAGAGCAATAGTTTCCGCATATTTATGCTGCTGCATTAAAGCTTCTGCTATATCGCAGTATAAATTTAAACGATCATTTTCAAAAGGTGGTATATGTTGATGTATATTTTGTATTAAATAGCCCAGTAAGTGATCAGCTCTAAGATTGATTAAGGCCACACAAAGTTTAACACGAAAATCGGGAACAAAATCATCGGGTATTACGCAATATAATACTATATCTACTTGATCTTCGTTTTCAGTTTCCAATTCTAACTTAGTACGTTTTTTAAGACATTCCAGAACCTGAAAGAAAATTAAATAAATTAATAAGGAATTCTAATATTCGAAGAATAAAAGTAAAAAAGGAAAATAATGCTTTTAGGTCCTCTAATTTTTAAAATAGATTAACATATCCCTTATTTCTATTGGACTTCTAGTTTACAACATAATTAAACTTAAAAAGCAGATTTTTTTTAATGATTTTTTCTATTATTTTAAAAAAATATCGTAGTTATTTTTAGTTATAAAATTGGTTCAAAATCTGTTCGATTTAAATTTCATTAAAATTCAGTGACAGCCTTTTATAAAAAGGGCTGGTACTTACAATATTGTACTTTTTATTCAATATGGCCAGTTCCATGTATAAGTTCAAATCCTCTAAAGCAAAAATGTGTCCACAAAGCAAATAAGCATTATGCATAGCTTCCAATGCCTTTACGTATTTATTTAATGAATGAAAATATTTGGCTACTCTCTTAGCAGTCACAAGACACAGTTCACGAGCCTCTGGCGTACAATGGGGTATCATTTTTAAATATGCAAACATGGCAGCCGATTTTTGACCCATCATTTCTAATAATCGAGCCTTACGTAAACGTAAATCATAATCTGTATCATGTATTTTAATGGCACGTGTATAGTATATACGTGCTCTTTGTAAATTTCCTTGAGCTGTATGAATTTCTGCTATGCGAATCCATTGATCTCGATCGCTAGAATTGAGATGGGCTGCTATGGTGAGAAAATTGAGAAACTTTTCTGGATCTCTGAACTCATAGATTTCGGCCAGCGTGACAAAAGGTTCGGCTACTAATGGATTTTGTCTTATTATCTCGTAACAAATTTTTTCAGCCATTTCTATTTGACCCCGAACAAAGCACAAATTAGCTTCACCCATTAAACCTTGTAGTGCTGCACTAAGTTGAGGCCTCCTCCTGCCCGTTCCCGAACCTATTCTAGATGATTTGCTTGTACTGGGAACATCATCGTCCTGATTTGCATTACGTTTTTGAAAAACATGTGCCTTAAAACGTTCACCATATTCTTTTTCTAAACAAGTGCTTTTGCTTGTAGCACATATTTGAATACCATCATTTTGGTGCTCGGATTCCTGGTTATTAGTTTCGTTATCATCCTCGTCTTCATCCATTTTGTCATCTTCATCCTCCTCGTGGGGTTCCAATTTCGTGTAAATATCTGGAAAATTTCCTGCACCAACTAAAAATTGCTTTATTAATTGTCCTTCATCCTCTTCGGATCGTTGAGTGTCAATTTCCTCCTGTTCGACTTCTCCAGCGTGCAATATTGATACCACCTTAAGAGGATTTGTTTCTTGAAATTCTGATAGTTCTGATTCGGATATATCATTACTATTAATTTCTTCAATAATAATATCACTAGAATTTGATATATTCATTCTGATTTGATTTTTTTAAAACAGCAAAATTATAGTTTTTGACCAAATCTAAACACAATTTTTTATCTTGCCGTGCTGCCAAGTTAATAACTTTTTTAATGGATATTCACAATAGAGCTTGTAATATTGTAAAGTGATGCCACACTTATCTAATTTTGCTAGAGGGGAAAATACTTACGGCCTTATGCAAAAAAAAATTAATTTGAACTTGGAGTGTTCGTTAAAACCGGATATCTAACAAATTCTTTGTTAACCCAGCAGCCACACGTTCAATAAATAACTTTATATTCTATACTCGTTTGAATTGAAAATGGTAGCTTATTTAGTTATTTAGTAAAAAATCACACGAATTTTTAAAAACCATATTTTTAAATAAAGCTCATTTATGGCGTGTCAATGACTCGAAGACCGTGTACCTTCACGATACTTCTTTTCGCCTTATCTCTGAGCGGGTGCTCTATAAATTGCCGCGCAAAGTAGTTCAAGCACCTTTTGGGGTCCGATATTGTGTTAGTATATTTTTACCGTATGATTAGGGGATCACTCGGATTGGATCAACGAATTACGTCCCGCTCTTCTGCGAGTGCCGCTGCTGGCGCCAGGAAATATGGTCTTAAGGCCGGGATCCTTCCGGTAGGAATAAAGCTAGCGGTTGCAGCGATCACAAAGTCTGTCGGTCTGTCAAGCTTAATAATTATGTGTAAGTGGTCTGATGCCAGAGAAACTGGGTTGCCAAGTCACATAGTTTATTAGACCTGCACTACAAATGTTGATGTCTGGCGAACTGGTGCAATTACACATAATTCTGGTGGAGGCATCGTCGTTTACTGTGCAAAATGTGGAGTTCCGCCAATGCAGTACCCCTCTGATCATCCCCGAGATTCAAGTGCCACAGTTCGTGATAAGCATTAAAATCTCCCATCAAGATTCGGTTATCATCCTCAAGAAGGAATCTGATGTGCGACTGATATCCTGCAGGTAGGCTGTTGACCGGCGGAATATACACATTGTACAGTTCTATTTCGGCAGCTCCTGGCCTTACCGATATCCTCTGTAGTTCCATATATGGATCCGGTATATTCTGGTCAGGCGAAGAATTGCGGACGAAATATTGTAACAATTCTGTAGCCGACAGTTGGGTGTTAATTTAGTCTCTTGGATCGCTGCGATCATGAATTTGTGTAGCTGCATAAATCTTACCTCGGTGATCTTATTTAGGAGGACGTTACAATTTTGAAGAATTTGCATTAAAAAATCATACAAATTCGCTGATTTGTGCCTCTAAAAGTTCTGGCAACACTGGTCTATACCCACCTTTAAGTACAATCGCAATTCACTCAGAATCACTGAGTCGATCTATCGATATCCGGCTGGTTATCACAGAGTAGTAGTAATCTGTGCTGGTTGTGTCCATGTAACCCTGCGAGCAAAGTACAGGTGCCAATTTTGAAGATAATTTAAAGAAATTTTGTACATTCGCTTCAATTGATATAATTACGAAGCCTATAGAAAATGGTGAGAATCGGTCAATATTTTCATATAGCCCCAATACAAACTTCTTCTCGGGAAAGTCTTTGTGCCATTAAACTATCTTTGTTCGTATTAAGATTAAATTTGGTCCAAAAATATTGCCAAATTTTTTAAATCCGTCCAATTTTGACCATAGTTCCCATATAAATACCATTCACGAAAACGTCTTTTAGTGACATAGCTTCCTTATAAATGTTGGTGTTGATATAAAATTTTGCAACGATTACTTTTATAATAGCTTTTATGTAATAACAAAATTTTGTTAGACCAAAGGTAGGTCCAAAAGTGACCATAGATCCCATATAAACCTCATCTCCAAAATCTCTTTAAGACAAAGAAATCTTATACATATACTTCTGTAGGTGTTAATATTTGGATAATATACGGCACAATATTTATAATTTTTTTTTTGCCTGGTTAATGATTAGCCATGGGTCCCAAATAAAGTCAAAGTTTGAAAATAAGTCTTATATACTGTGGTGTAGGGTATCAAATGTCGGGCTTGACCGACTATAATTTCTTAATTGTTTTAATTAAGATTTCTTTCAATAATAAAATTTATGAATAAAATCTAAAAAACCACAATCAAAAATTATTTTTTAGTTACCGTACTTGAATTATACATATGGAAATTAATGACATAACGCGAAATAAACTTTTGTATGCTTATAAAAAATGGTTCATATGGGTGGAAAATAAAGGAAACCAAGTCTCTGGGATTTCTAATTATCTCAAAATTCTCATGACGTGTTTCCGGGGGTTGTTCTAAAAAAACACGAAACTTTAGAAGACCAGTGCCACGATCCCAAAAACGTATAGGTTCCGAACTATTAAGTCTAGGTCTTTCTAAGGTTGATATAAAACGATCATCATAATTAAATAGAGAATAATCTAAATAAGGGCTGGTTGAGAAACTCTGCGAACTTATGGGTAAAGTAGGATTGAATCGAGCTGCTGCTTCTACAATGCCACCAGAAAATGAATTGAGCACTCTACAATATAAAAAACATGTCACTTTAAATAGCAACAGATAACTATTTTAAAATAAACAGAAAAAATACTTACTGATCAAATGCTGCTCTAAAGAAATCATTATTACTTGGCGAAGATGCATGCCAGGGTATTTGCAAAGAATGCACATTCCGAAATTCATCACAATAATTACGCAACATATGCAATAGTTCTGTTGAGTCTTTTGGGTAAATTTTTAAAACTCTTTGTTGTGTTATATTGTAGAAAACGTAGATTTTAAAATTTTTATTATCTGTATCAACATTATTGCTTCCATATACTTCCATTGGCATTTGTGTCTGACGTTTCTCATAGCGCAATAATAAATGATCACTGTCAATCAATTGCATTTTTAAAATAATCATACGTTCGACCTTTTAAAAAGAATAATTATGATATAAATTTATTAGGTTACATATTTTAAACAAAGCTATCACAATTACAAAAGAAGATTTTTGTTGAATAATAGTGAAAATAGTTTAAACTTTAAAATTTTGTGGTGATCTTTTGTTAGCATCGAAATAAAAAATATGAATATCAAAATTTGCTTATTCTAATTTTAAACTTAATATTTCACAACTTTTACTTTAAATGGTCTTAACTGATTAATTTAAAGCTATATTTCTCAAACACATGTATGGTAAATCAAACTTGCTGATATTTTAATATCATTAGAACCAAAAAGTTAAGTATGTACATCCGAACTTTTATGTATTTATCAATACCTGAGCGAAATTTTTATAAAAATTCTTTAACTGTTGTTGTCTATCCACTGGAAATTTTAATTCCATTATTTCGCGATACATAAATGCCAAAATTTTTTGTTTTAAATGCGAAAATGGTGAGTTATGTACAGGATCTAAATAAAAATAATTATTTCTATGATGAGCCAAAACACAATCACGATCCAAATCACTACCGAAAGGGCCAACCGTAAATAAGCGTTGTAATTTTCCCATCTCAGCATTAAGTTCAATTAATTCTATACACTGGCGATATGTAGATAGAATAGCTAAGGTGCGATCGTATACTGAAACACTATGATTATGGGAGAGTACAATAAAATCTTGTTCCAACTTTAAAGTGTCACTAATCCATCCTCTTCTAAGATCTACTAGATAAAATGTATAATCATATAACTCAGTGTCATCAAACAGATCAGTATATTGAAGGTACGATGAATAATTGGGAAAAATGGATCCACCAGCCATAGAAGCCAACAGAACAAAATTTCCATCATCTAAAAATATGCTGAATTCTCGATTTAAATAATGCCTGACTGGAGCACTAGGAGTTGTCATAATTGGTATATTGAACTTTTTTTTAAATAAACCATCAAAAAGTTTTTGTCGAATCTGTAAAGAAATCAAGGAATGATCCGCTGCTGTTATACATTCATTCTGTTGATGACTTAATAGATCAGCCACAGTGCCAATACCCTTATACTGATAGACATCTAATGATTTCTGATCTAGAGTAAAGGCCAACAAAAGTTTACCGTCAGGCGTGAATTTGCGTAAAAAACCATGAGGTTTATCAACATTTTGGACGGTCAGACGTGGTGTTATACTTTTATAAAAATTTCTTTCATAGAATAGAAATCGATGTGGTATGGGATGTCGACGTCCGGGATTTAAGTTAGATTCGCGCACCCATAAATGATGTTGTAAATTTTGTGAACTGGTATGATGCATAGGAAAATATTTTTAGTGATTTAATTAAAATAATAATATTATTTACAAACAAGGCTGAACAATTCTAATAAAAATGAAATAATAATAATAACAATTCTCATTAACGCATAACAATCAGAAATTTGTCAGCACTTTATAGTGTTGTCAAAACAGTAAAGCTTTTTTTATAGAAAAATAAACTTTTACTTCAAAGCAAATTCATGCAGGGGATGGCACCAGCGTTGCCGCTTCAATAATTTAAATTTGACCAAAATTGTCTGCAAAACCGACAAATATATCTTCATATAAAATGCAAAAGGTGCTATCATTTTTAAAAAATTTTCAGGAGCGATAAGAAACTGAATAAAAAGCAAACTATTGTGATAACAAACCCCGTTTTTTAGTATAGTATCATTAATTCTGGCTTAAGTCCAGTTTACCAACGCAGCTCCAAATAAAAAAAAAAGTACATAGGGTGATAGAAAATTGAAAAATAAGAAGAAAAAATAAAATGGCAAAATTCTCGGAAACGCATAGTGTAAAGGCTGGGGTCTGAAAAGCCGCAGAATGGCTAGGTAGATTCCGTACCAAGGTCGGTGTAGTAAACAAATGTTGCAAATAAAACTAGTGGGTCTATTTGTTTATATTATTTAATATTTATTATTTATAATTAAACACTAGAGTCTTTGGTGGTTGTTCTCCGTTCCGTGGTTTCTTTTAGAGTAGTTAATTGTCTGCGCAAAAAATATATAAGACCGGCTGCGCATACACAAAGTGGTGGCAGCGAAAAATATGAGCAAATAAACAGAGAACAAAGAGTATAAAAAACAACCACCAAAAACACTACAGCCCGGGTGATTCTAACACGGGCAGTAAATAAATGTGAGGTTCACCTGAACATGCCGGCCCCCTTGCGGTTACGCAAAACCTCAAAGGAGCGACCATAACGTTAAGTTAACCAAATTTTGAAAATTTTTAGAGTATTTTGAAGTTACTAAATACAAAAGTACAATAGGGGGAAAAATTCATTAATTTCGTTAGAACTAAGACAAGTTAATCCATTGTAATATAAATCAATAATAATATGTGTATAAAATAATATAATTAAATTTTTTGAAAGATTATAAAATATTATAATGAGGATAAAAATAGTAGTACAATTTGACTTCATTCGATATAATTATACCAAAGTAAATAATATAAATTCAAGACAATTCATTAGAGACAATATACGAGTAAATAACAGTCCTTTAGGACTAAGATCAGTGACTTATTATATATTTAATTTATAAACTAATTTTTCCAATCAATACCCAACCTAGCCGGGTATCTTGAGCCAAGGGGGTCGTGAGTGTTGCTGGATGAAGTGTTGATTTAACCAGTTCAGGGTATATGTCTGCACCAAGAATGATGTTGATGTCACAAGCTTTGAAAAAGTCAGGGTCAGCCAGACGTAAATTGTTGTATTCGTTCGCCAGTTTTTTATCCAAATCTTTTGGACGCAGAGTCTGAGGCAAGTCCTTTGTGACTAAAGCTGTTAGCTGAAAAGTTGGGTCATCTGTGAAATGTGGTTTAAAGGTGAGATTACAAGTGCGCCGTGAGTTAAATCTATTAACTGGAAAATTATATCTTGTAGTAAGGAATTCGGCAATCAAGCTACTTTCTGACGAGGGGTTAAGGATGCCACGAATGTTACCCCATGCATTACCCAATTTAACCTTGATAATTACAGTAGGTCGTAGGATGCCAAATTGTGATATATTGACCCCACGGTCAATACGGCTGTGAACGTTACTCCTACGTTGGGGGGTAGAGTTGTGGTGAAGAAGGGTATGGTGCTTTTGGGAACACTTATGACACCTTTCCAGGCTACGGCATCTTGGTGATAAATGACTGTGCGCCAGACAATTCTCACAGTATTTATATTTCTTCACTGCTTTAATTCTTGCGATAACGTTTAAGTTGGTAAACTTACGGCATGTGCGTAGAGGGTGATCCATCTTACACAATTTGCAATCAGGCTGATGATGGGCATCTCGACTTCTGGCTAATTGAATTACATTCATAGGTGACGAATTTCTTGTTCGATGATGGTGTGAGGACATATGGCTGTAAAGAGTTGGATATTTATTAGTTTGATTTGTCGGCTGATGGGGGGAGAAGAACTAATTTAACAATGGGTCTGGTTATAACGCCCGAAGCAGTACGGACTTCGGCTACTCTAACATTATTATCTTGCCCAAGAAAAACCTTTTCTATGCGGCCAAGCCGCCACTTGTTGGGGGGGAAATTGTCTTTTTTGATAACGACAAGGTCGCCTACGGCAAAATTTTTGTGGGGGTATTTCCATTTGTTACGTTTATGTAACTCCTTTAGGTACTCATCTTTCCATCTACAAGCAAAGTGATGATAAAGTACGTTTAGCTTTTGCCATCGGTTTACGTAGCTGATCGATTGGTCAGAGTAATTAGGTTCCGGGGGTGAGAGTAATGGGGTGCCAATAAGAAAATGGCCTGGTGTAAGCGCACAGAGGTCGTTTGGGTTGCCGCTCATTGGGACTAAGGGTCTTGAGTTAAGACAAGCTTCAATACGAGAAAGCATGGTCGCAAATTCCTCGAAAGTAAAAGTTTGGGCATTGCTGAGTTTTTTCAAATGGGACTTAAAACTTTTTACTCCCGCTTCCCAGAGTCCACCCATATGCGGAGCGCCCGGGGGGTTAAAATGCCATTCGATAAGTTGAAACGAGTGTTGAGACAGGAGTGCAGTTTTAACCTGAGTAAGAAAATTTTCCTGATGTTTGCTGAACAAATTTGATGCGCCTTTAAAGGCTGTTCCATTATCAGAGTATAATGCCTTGGGCGTTCCTCGTCGGGAGAAGAAACGCGCGAATGCTGCTAAAAATGCTGGGGTTGATATTTCGCTTGTAGCTTCTAGGTGGATTGCTTTAGTGGCAAAACAAACAAATACTAGAACGTATCCCTTGGTGATTTTGCAACCACGACCTACGAATGTTTTAATATCGAAAGGTCCCGCAAAATCTAGGCCAGTATGGATGAAGGGTCGGGAGAGCAACGTCCTTTCGGGAGGTAGCGATGCCATAAGCTGTTGACTTTGGACTCGTCTATACAAAGCACATTTTTTGCAGTGAAAAATTATTGTTTTGATTAAGTTTTTTAGCTTAGGAACCCAGAACTCTAACCTAGTTAAACGTATTAGAAGGGAATTCCCACCATGTAATGTAAGTTTGTGCAATAGTTCCAAATATAAACGGGTAAAACGACCTGAGTAGGGTAACATTTTCGGAAAGCGCTCATCATATGACAGTATTAAATTTAATGATAATCTGCCGTTGGCTCGCATTATACCATCAGAGTCTAAGAAGGGGTTAAATGATAGTAATGGGCTTTTAGGGGGTATAATTTGGTTTTTCGAGAGTAATTTGTATTCGGGGAAATGTGCTATCTGGCAGCAAATAATTAAGCGTGTTTTTATGTGTCTTATTTCCGATTGCTGAATAGTAAGTGAGGGATAATGATAGGCGGATTTCAAAGTTGGATGAGTTGCTTTATAAAAGCGATATATATATGAAAATACGCGCAAAGCTCGGGGGAGATCAGAAAATCGATTTAGCATATCTTCAGACAATTTATTCAAATGAGTTTTTACGGGCCTTATTTCCTCGTTGGTATCTACGATGGGAGACGTTGAAGGCCATTCAAATTTCGGGAGGCGTAACCAGGCCGGACCCTTCCACCACAAATCGTTCGATATAAGTTCTTTGGCAGTTAGGCCACGAGATCCTAAGTCGGCTGGGTTCTCCTTTGAATTGACATGATTCCATTTTTCGTTTCCAACTTTGTCAATGATAGATGTAATACGGTTAGCTACGAATGTTGTCCAGTGAGAGGGGTGCCTTTGTAGCCAAGCTAGGACGATCGTTGAGTCCGTCCAAAAATAGGTTTCGCAGTGACTAAGGGCTACCTGAGAGCGAAAAGATGAAGTTAGTTTAGCTAGTAGTTCAGCACCACACAGCTCTTTTCGGGGGAGCGTAACGAATTTGACAGGGGCTACTTTAGTTTTTGCAAGAAGCAAATGTGTAGATATAGTTCCATTTTCGCTTATAGTTCGAAGATATAAGGTTGCCGCGTATGCTCTTTCTGAGGCATCGCAAAAGCCATGTAATTCAGCATTGTACGTGGGGTGATAAGAAACAAATCGGGGAATCTTGATATGTTCGATGTTAGGGTAATCATTTAAAAACGCAAGCCAGCTGTGCATGGTTTCGGGCTTAAGGGTGTCATCCCAATCAATACAGACTTTCCAGATCTGTTGCATGATCATTTTTGCTACAACGACTTTTGGAGCTAGCCATCCAGCTGGGTCAAACAATCTAGCTATGTCTGATAATACTTCACGTTTTGTGATATGATCACGGGGAGGCTGTTTAATGGGGTTAAAAAAGAAATAGTCAACACCTGCATTCCAACGAAGTCCCAGGGTTTTGGTAGTAGTAGTATCTTTGAGCTCTAAGACGTCAGACGTGAGCAGGTGATCGGGGCTTAAATCTTTTAAAAGACAGTTATCGTTGGCAATCCACTTCCGCAGAGAAAAACCCGCTGAGTTTAAAATCATTATGAGATCATTTCTAACTTTGATAGCCAGGGATAAATCGTGGGAGCCTGCCAGCACGTCATCTACGTACATGTTGTTTTTTAGTATACTAGAAACTTCGGGGTACTGATGATGGCAGTGTTCGGCAAGTTCTACTAGAGTTCTAAGCGCTAAGTATGGCGCACAGTTGACGCCAAAAGTGACTGTCTGGAGCTCAAAGTCTTGAGGCTCTTTATCGGGTGAATTACGAAAAATAATTCGCTGGTAAGGGGTATGATGTGGGTGAACCAGAATTTGGCGATACATTTTTTCAATATCGGCATTGAAAACGTATTTGAACAGCCGCCAGCGGGTAATAAGTACGGTTAAATCTTTTTGTAAGACTGGTCCTGGGTATAATACGTCATTAAGACTTAATCCATTTGATGTTGAGCTTGAAGCGTTGAAGACAACGCGCAGCTTTGTGGTAGTACTATCGGGTTTAAGCACAGAGTGATGGGGTAAATAATAAGATAATTTAGGGGTTTCAACTGAATTCGGGGTAATCATTTTCATATGATTGAGGGTTAAATATTCTGTGATGACTTTATCATAGTCATTTTTAGACTGAGGGGTTTTAAGCAATTTGGCCTCATTTCGTAGAAACTGAGCCAATGCGATGTTACGAGAATGGCCAAGTGTTAAAGAGTTTGGAAACTCAGGCTTGAATGTTAGGGAAACAACAAATCGCCCTGTATCACTTCTGTAGGTCGTTTCTTTATATAGACGTTCGCAAAAGAGATCCTCCGGGGACAAAGGTTTCTCTTCCTTAATTTCTTCAAGCTCCCAGAACTTGGTCATTTGGTTATTTAAATCTAGCGCGCTAAAAAATGATGACACTGATCTTGATGTGGGTGTAGGGGATTGTAATCTGCCGGTGATTATCCATCCAAAAATAGTACGTTGAGCGATAAGCGACTTATTAGGATTCCAGCGGACACCATTTCTTATAATGTTCGGATATATATCACAGCCTATTAAAAGGTCTACATTTGAGGTTTGACATGAATATCTATCGGCTAGATAAAGATCAGCAAACTTGGCATCTGTTAGCGATGACTTATTGAAGTATGGCAGATCTCCAGTAAGTTTGTTTACGACATACGCATCTGTGGATATTTCGAAGAGCCTTTCTATAGGCGAACTGATTTTAATGGGGCAGATTTTGGTGGCAGTGGCAGTAAGTGAACCACCTAGACCCGTAACATTTATTTTGGACGAATGTGTGGGTAAAGAAAGGGCTGCTTGAAGCTTCTTAGAGATAAAAGTCGCTTCAGAGGCAGAATCAATAAGGGCTCTTACAGTGCGACGTACATCTCCGATACAAATATCAACCAAGGCTGTGCCTAGAACAATTGAATTAGGGGTAGTGGACTGTATTTGGGTCGAGTATGATTGACGCGATCTTGCTGCAGCAGCAGCTGAAGTAGAGGGGATATTATCGGGGTTAGTATATGATGCTGAGGGGTGCGTCTCGTAAACATAGCTCGATGGGGTATGGTCAATTTGTCTAGCACTTGTCTGCGGGGGACTGGTTGAATTCTCAGAGCGATGTAAGAGGGAGTGATGTTTTTGTTTACAAATCGTACAACTATACTGACTTTTACACGCCTTATAATCGTGTGATGTCGCCAGGCAATTGGTACATCTTTTCTGTTTCTTTGTTACAGAAAAACGGTCTTCGACGGACATTGACAAGAAAACAGGACAAAGTTTTAAGGGATGTGAGTCCTGACACAGAGAGCATTTCTTAACCTTATTGGGGGAAACTTTGGTTTGAAAACTATTGATCTTTTTATGATTGTTTGGATTTTGTTTGACAGCATTGAATTTATTGAATTGTGTTGAGAATCTACTGAAGTAGCACGAATATCAGCAAAACCTTCTAGGGATTGATATCTACAGGTAAGGAACCTGTCCATCTCCTCCCAAGCTGGCAACGCTTTGCTTGTTCCCAATTGTTGTTGCCATAAATGCAAACTTATATCGGGTAAACATTTTGAGCAAATAAAAACGAATATGACATCCCAAGTGCTTGTGTCTATTTTAAGAAGTGCTAGATTTTTAATGCAATCGTTAATTGACCTTTGAAGTTGTTTTATGTTGGGTCCTGATTCTCTCGTAATTTGGTTATTCGATAAGCTGAAAAGGGTCTTCAATTGCGCATGAACAAGGACACGGGTATTCTCATATCGGTCTATAAGATTCTTCCAAGCCATCTCAAACCCATTATTAGTTAAAGGACAGTTCTTTAAGATCTCATGGGGTTCTCCCTCAGTCTTTTTCAATAAGTGAAATAATTTTTCAACAGGGGAAAGCCGGGGATTATTGATGTATAAGGCTGTAAACATGTCCCGAAAAGATGGCCAGGCGACATAATCGCCATAAAAAGTTTGTGTGTCACAGGGGGGGAGCGAGATGTTTGGTTGAGTATCACTTGGCGCTGAAGACGCAGCCGGCTGAGATGCATCGTTACGTATAGAATCAACAACTTCGTTGACCTTGGACAAAGCTCTCACGTGAGAGTCGAAAGTTTTATAAAATCTTTCCTTTAGAGTTTGCACATCAATACCTTTATCAAGCGTGTCAAATTCTAGCAAAATCTTATCATAGGCTGCTCTAAATTGGTTCCAATGATAAAGAATTTCATCTTTATGAATCTCCAATGTGTGCACCGTATGGTTAGCAGAGGGTATATTTGCAAAAAAAGCTTCAAATTCGACGACATTATCAGACGCCTTGATAAATGTATTTAATATGGACATGGTGTGAGTTTATTGTTAGGGTCACTCAGTATGTTTATGGATTAAACTTAATTATTACTGGTGTCCGAAAAATTTTCAATTTAACGGGTATTAAAAATGTATAAAAAGTTTTAAAAAATTTTCCCAAACAACATAAATTGTTTCCCAAAAATATTTAATAAACGAATAAAAATTCAGATAAAGTTATTTAATTTTATTTAATTTTTCTATAGTTTTAATTTTTTATTTTGTTTAAAAATTTATTAAATTCACCGGGTTAGAATTATAAAACTCAAAAATAATGGGGTTAATACAAAATGTTAGTTTAAATTTGACTAACAATTTCTTTCGGGTGGAATTCTCTTAATGGGTCGTATTTTATTCTCTTTAATTATTAGCAGCGATTATCTTTATTTAAAAATTAAATGTGTGTTTAATTGAAATCTCTTTCTCTTTTTTTTATAACAGTTGCTAGAGTTAAAATCTTAAAGTGCAATGCGTAAAGCTTATGAGTGATTCTGTTGTGGGATTCCAACTTTTCGTTGTGTTGTTTTTGTTTGCTTCTTAAACAAACGCACTCTTGTATAACAGCTACCACTAAAAATTATTATACACACAAAAATTATTGTGTGGATTTCTATGCGTTTAGCAAGTGGATCTTAATTTTTTGCACTACTTGTAACGGTTTGTAATTTTTTGTTGTTGCTTGTTTTTTCAAGGCGACAGCAACAAAAAACAAATTATTATAGGTACACACAAAATATATTGTTTTCACGCCGCTTATTACTTGGTTTGTTGTTGTTGTTGTGAAACACACTGTGGATATGTATGTACATACGTACATCAACCAAAGAAATTGTTCAACACACAAAATAATGTTGTTTTTTTTTACGGAGATTTTTAACAAGAGTAGGGGGGTTTGTAACACAATGTTAATAAACGTATTTGTACTTACGTTTTTACCGGGGTATACTTATAAAGTCCAATTGGGGGGGATGTTGAATCACACTATCTTCCTTAGCTTCCAGAATAAAATCCGGCTCGAAGGACCAAAAAATGTAAAGGCTGGGGTCTGAAAAGCCGCAGAATGGCTAGGTAGATTCCGTACCAAGGTCGGTGTAGTAAACAAATGTTGCAAATAAAACTAGTGGGTCTATTTGTTTATATTATTTAATATTTATTATTTATAATTAAACACTAGAGTCTTTGGTGGTTGTTCTCCGTTCCGTGGTTTCTTTTAGAGTAGTTAATTGTCTGCGCAAAAAATATATAAGACCGGCTGCGCATACACAAAGTGGTGGCAGCGAAAAATATGAGCAAATAAACAGAGAACAAAGAGTATAAAAAACAACCACCAAAAACACTACAGCCCGGGTGATTCTAACACGGGCAGTAAATAAATGTGAGGTTCACCTGAACACATAGTTTCCGAGTTATGGACCTCTGAAGTTTTCATATGAATTTGCGATTTCCCATTACATTTCTGAACCTATATGGCCAATATTGGTATCATTTGAAAGCTTTTGAATAGATCTTTCTGGATATAAACATTTTATTTAAAAATTCTTAATCCATTAAGGAGCGGCGATGAATTTACGAAAAAAAAAAAGTTTTTAGTAAGCATAAAAACCAATATATGTATTTATGTTTCAAATTTGTTTTTTAATTCACTTTTTTCTAAAATAAACTTAACTTAACTTTTATACATACATACTTATTTCTATCTACACTAAGAAATTAAAAAAAAAATTAAAAAAATTATTCGCTCTCTGATTCGGGAGAAAACCTATGCAGAAAAGCATTAGTAAGCGAAGCCGGTGTTTGTTATACCATAGAGGAGAAAATCTGTTCATCCGGCCGAAGGCCGGCTATGCGGAGAAGCATTATTTAGCGAAGCCGGTGTTTGTTATACCATAGAGGAGAAAATCCTTGTGCCCGGCCGCAGGCCGGCTAAGCGGAGAAGCTTTATTTAGCGAAGCCGGTGTTTGTTATACCATAGAGGAGAAAATCCTTGCGCCCGGCCGTAGGCCGGCTATGCGGAGAAGCTTTATTTAGCGAAGCCGGTGTTTGTTATACCATAGAGGAGAAAATCCTTGCGCCCGGCCGAAGGCCGGCTATGTGGAAAAGCTTTATATAGCGAATCTGGTGTTTATTATACCATAGAGGAGAAAACCCTTGCGCCCGGTCAAAGGCCGGCTATGTGGAGAAGCTTTATTTAGCGAAGCTGGGATTTTTTTGATAAAATTTTTATTACCTAGTGCACTTCCGTAACATTTTGATATAAAATTTTGTAAAAACTGTTAAAAAGTTAAAAATTTTGCATTTCCAGAAAGATCTGTTCAAAAGCTTTCAAATGATACCAATATTGGCCATATACGTTCAGAAATGTAGTGGGAAATCACAAATTCATATGAAAACTTCCGAGGTCCATAACTCGGAAACTATGCGTTTCCGAGAATTTTGCCATTTAATTTTTTCTTCTTATTTTCCAATTTTCTATCACCCTATGTACTTTTTTTTTTATTTGGAGCTGCGTTGGTAAACTGGACTTGTTCCTTAATTCTTAATTTGTTAACGATATTAACCAGAAAAATTCGTTGTTATAATCACAATAGTTACCTTTATATTAAGTGTTTTATATCTCCTAAAAAAATTTTAAATGATGATATCGTCGTTTGCATTTTAAATGTCGATATGTATGTATATGTATTTTTAAAATAAAGTATAATTTATTAAAAAAAAAAGATACAAAAACAAAAGCTATATCGTCAGGCTATTACTGTTTTAGCCTATACGCCATCAAGTAGGTTTTAAGAAAAACGATTAAATAGGTTTCGATCAATTTTCTGAAAAACTACTCGTTAGATTTTTTAAACGCTCCTAATTGATGGCTACGTAAGTTTTTATCAAAACTATACATTTTCATGGATTAACATGCAATAAATCCAAAGTTATAATGGTTATTCTAAAATAACATTATGTCGTGTTGTGCTCCATATCAAATTTTACTGTGGAGCAAAGAAAACATCATATTTGATTCGAAATTCGTCAGATTTACACTATTTTGACCTACGTTGTTCATTATCGAATGGCGAAAAACAACAGTGAAGTATAATTTTGTTATTTTTGTTTTCTAACTTTTCTTTTTTGCTATATAACATAATAAATTTTTAAAATAAAATTTTCTTCAACACCCGCTGTCAACATGGGACAAAAAATTAACCCGATAGAGCAAACAATTCTTACACTTAATATGCAGCCATAACAGAGGTTGATTTTTTTTGGTAAAGCTTCTGAGTTGGGCTTGCTTGCTAAACTTGAGATTATGTATAAAAAAGTCTGGTATGTTTTGCCACCAGTGCACGTGGTCACTTAATGGCATGGATGTGCGGATTTCACTATTTATCAAAGGTGGCTCTTTGGGCTGTCGCTTATTTGTGCTACAAAGTAGCATCCCCAGACATTATGCAGTCACTTAAGGTAAGTGTCTTATTACATGAAGCCAATGGTTCAACTTGGCACTTGGTTCAACACGGCCACATCAAGGTAATACCCATAAAAAACGAATTTGTTCGCATGCAGGAAGAGCAAAAAGTCCACAGGGCTGCTATAAAGGCAGAAAAAGAACAACAACAGCAGAACTAAAAAATAAAAGATTTTTTGATTTACAATGCAAATTAAAAATGAACACAGCAAAAAAATAAGTTATGTTAGAAAAGTTTGCGGTGCGTAATCGTAAAATTAAAAAAGTTTTTTTAACATGGAGTCAAGAAATATTTCCAAACACTCATCATCTTTATTTTTCCCTTATGCAATATAAACACATTGATGCAAACAGAATGAATTGCATGAGTTTTTAAGCATGGAGATGGTTGTCTATAACTAGAAAGTTTTTACTATTTCTTCCTTTAAAAATCATCCTCATTCTTATGTATCTGGGGTGCTCTGGAAATCGAAAACGCAAAACGCAAGGAATTAAAAATCATTTTTTAATAAGATTTTTGTATTAAAAGAAATACAAATAGAATTCTATAAGAAAATTATAAAAAATTGTTTTAATAGTGTATTTAAAAGAACTTCAAAATTCTTGCGTTTTACGTTTTCGATTCGCCTTAATTTTACCTCTACTTAACCCTGCGGCCACACGATCAAACTTTTGTTGATAGTCTATTACATATACTGTTTGTCAAAATTTACATAAATTGAAAGCTGTGACGTAGGCTGCACGTAATTTTTAAGCAATTTACTTTCAAGACGTCATAAGAGAACAATTTATACTGACAAACGAAAAATGTGCTCACTGAACTTCTAATCAGCTGTTATATTGAACGTTACATTGCCAAACAAATGAATAGATAAAATTGAGAGCAATCTCTTGGTCAATTTAAAAAGTGTGAGTGTGTTAGTAAAAAATGAGAGTGAGAGCAAATTGAAAGGAATTGAAAGACAAACATTAAACGTGTGACCTCCAAGTAAGGGTTACACGCAGCGTTGCCATAATTTTTTTGAAAATAACTGCATCTTAAGAAAAAAAAACTGATTTTAACGTAACAAAACTGCACATAAAAATAACCAAATTATTATATAATATTTTTAACGAATTTCGTTACTTTGTTAGCTAGATGAAAGAGAGTGAAATTAAAAAGGGTACACACGTACATGTAGTCTTGCGATTTGTTGTGTTTCTTCATTTAACCAAAATTTATCTTAGTTCCGTCTCAGATTTGCTATTTGTCAAGTGAACATACATGAAAAATTGCTGCAATAAAAATTTTACAATAAAACCTCCCTCAAATGCAACTGTAAAAAAGAAACAACAAAAATCGCAAAATGTAATCAGGGGTATTTGACAAACGATTAATACATTTTTGTAGAAATTTCAAAATGTTGCATATTTTCCAAACTAATTGCGCTACCTAGTGCTAAATTTATTCATTGAGGTGAACATTTTGCATAGTCAAGATAAAAACGACGAAGCATAAAAAATTATAAAGAAAGTTTTTGATTATAATTTATTGCAAAATTATTAATTAGGTTTGTGTGGCTTATTTGTTAACGGAGAGTGCGTATTTCCCAAGCCGTTTGTGTTTTTTGCTTGGCTCTTAAGGCCTGCCTCTGTTATATGAGTATGTATTAAGCAAGTTAGGTAAGATTATGGCTTAAGAAATAAAAAATAATATAACAGAATTGAAAATAAAAATTTTTTAATGCATAAACTGCAAAATTTGCACAATTTACAAAAAAACTTATTTTTTTAGAAACTGCAAAATGCAAATAAATCTGCACATTTGGCAATGCTGGTTTTTGTCTATCAAGTTTTAATACACTCACACTTTTTTACCAATACACTCATATTTTTAAAAATTGAAGCGTATCAATTTACGTTCAAGAAAACAGTTGATTACAATTTTGTTTTCTTGATGACATCGTGAAAGTAAATTGCTTCAAAATTGTGTGCAGCCTGCGTCACAGCTTTCAATTTTTGGAAATTTTGACAAACTGTATATGTCCTCTTTTACAATATGGCAAGTGGTAGGCAGACAGACGAAGTTTGTTGGCGAGGGGTTGTAGAGGTAGAGTGTGTAGTATATGACTGTCTGTACTAGACATATTTTGTCTTTCACTTTCACTGTTCGAAATTTTCATGTTGTTGCTTCATATAATTTATCTCACACCAATGTAATTTAAGTACCAATGCCTGTAAAATGTTCATCTCCGTCAAAAGCGAAAAAGACCGAAAAAAGGAACGAATAATTTCTGTCTGTCTATTAATTTCGCGATTGTGAAAAGTTTAGGCATGTACAAAAGAAAATAAGAAAAATGTCTGCCTTTAAATTTCAACATTGTAAATTGGGACTATGTAAGACTATCAAGGAAAACTTGATCGTGTGGCTGCAGTGTTAATCGAAATTCACGAAGCAATAACCAGTCAGCTGATCTCACGTGTTCACCAGTTATGCATCTCACTGGTTTATTGGCAACAGTATTGATGGCGATAGTGTTGTAAAGTGTTAATACATAGGTAACGGTATTTTGATGAAATTGTTAATTTGTGTGAATTTAATACATTTTTACATTTCTAAAATTTATTTAAAATCACTTTTTTATGTTAAGTTTGAACTATTTTGTCAAATATTCGTTTGCGTGTAGTTTTTTGTTTTGGTTTTTAAATTTAATAAACAACATGGATGAACCGCTCAGTCTAACCGAACAAGTTTTAGACAAATTGGAGGAATCGTTTAAGAAATTTGATAGCTTATTAAAAGAACAGGTAAGTGCAACCTTAAATATCACTTACAAATGAGGTAATAAAACATATGTGTACGTATTTACAAAAAACATCTAGTTTCAAGAGAATTCCATTCAAACTGATAGTGCTCTTAAAAAAGATTCTTTTGATAATACCTCTAAGGCGAGCAGCGGATATGACGACGAAGAATTTAATGATTGTGAACAGCATGGCGTTAAACAACTTATTCCTGAAGATGACAAACTGGAATATGATGATAAAGCCATTACAATTATATCGGACGATGAAGATCACAATAAAACTTGGGAACATTTTGATTCTAGTTCATCTGAAGATGAAGCTTACATAGATGACGCAGAAACTTGCAGCTCATATTCTCAAAAGAAAAGAATTACGTATGTAAGAATTTTCCAAATTTCTATTACAGATTTTCCTCTACGAAAAAATTGTTATCGCAAAAGTAGAAAACCTATAGTACCAATAGTTTCCCTGTAGAAAAACTATAGGGCCAAGAGTTTCCCTTAAAAAAATCTATAGCCCCCATAGTTTTTCTATACAAGAACTATTTGAGAAAAAACCTTTATATAAAAAAACGTGTCCTATAGAAATACTTGTTCCCAATAGTTATACCCACACCACAAAAGTGGAGAGAGTTAGTCATTTGTGCTGATATGTGTAACAACTTAAAATATTTGCCCTAGACCTTTAAGTATACCGATCGACTCGGAATCACTTTCTGACTCGATCTAAATTTGTCCTTCCGGCTGGCTAGTTGCCTGGCTGGCTGGCAATTTTGAAGATAATTCGATAAAATGTGGTACATTAGTTCTAATTGGACCAAGGACCAAGCCTATTGAAAATAGGGCAAACTAGACCATAATTTCATAAAGCCCCCGTACAAGTTGCTTTCAGGAATAGGGTCTTTGTGCTCACTATCAAACCAATTTTAATGAAATTTAAAACATAGATTATCCATATTTATATGGACGCAGAAGCTAAGACCACAAGGGGATCAGAAGATATCAAACAGATTTTAATGAAATTTAAAACGCAGATAGAGATCTATTCTTACAGACACACTAGCAATGCATTTTTCAAAACTAGATCCCAAATAGGTACACTTGCAAACATTTTTTATTATATACTGTGGTGTAGGGTATTTTATGGTCGGGCTTGATCGACTATACTTTCTTGTTTTTATTTGGCATACATTTAGTTAACCAAAGCAGTTCCAAACAAAAAAACAAGTACCAAGCGATTGAAAATTGAAAAATTAAGAAAAATAAGAAGTGAAAAAAAGTTTTGCAAACGCATAATTTTCGAGATATGGACCTCATTAGCTTTCATATATATATTTGCACGGTAAAAACACAACTGTACAAAAAATCAGCAGGCGTTTCGAGCAGACATACTAATTCGGCCATGGACCTATTCAAAAGCCTTAAAATGATTCGTATACCAAGAATCTCAACATCCTGTTTCGAAAAATCTTTTATTGTTCGGATTGCTAGGCTTTGGAACTTGTTGTCATTTTCGTTACGGATTTTTTCTTATTCAAATAATGTTTTTCGGTTAAAAATTTTAGACTTAAGTACTCTTGATTAGCTACTGATGGATGGATGATAATTATGATATTTATATTTTTAATGTGGCTGGGGAGCCTTAATCTAAAGTGATGGTATATTATTATTTTTTATTTTGTTAGTTTTAATTATGAATTATAACTATAGATTAATGAATATTTTATACATGTAGCTTAAGCATTAATTACTTGTAATATTGATTTTTGGCCTTAATGGCTTAATATTACGTAAATAAATGGATAAATAAAAAATAAATAATATTGGACATATACGGTTATAAATGTTTAATTTCGCATATTTATGTATATGAAAATTTTAAAGGTCCGTAATTTAAAAACTGCGTTTGCGCCAATTCTTTCACTTAATATTTTCTTCTTATTTTTCAATTTTGCATCACAGTAGGTATTTGTGTTTTATATGGAACTGCGTCGGTAAGTAAGATTTGTTCCATTGTATTTTTATAAAAATTCTTTCAATAGTTATAAAAGCTGTTGGCCGAAAAGCTTTTTTCATTTTTTTTTTAAAAATTTTCCTAATATATAATTTGTAAATTTAATAAAATATGTAATTTTTTCTTTTTAAGCTTTTTTAAAATCTTAAATTCATTGCCTTTATATCCTCCTAGCGAAGGAATAAAAATCGCTTTAAATTTAAATTTTTCCACAAAATCTCTGAATGAAAACCATAATGACATTATTAAAACTTTTATAACTGACTCCAAATTACACCAAGATAACATTCATTTAATATTTAAAATGCTTTTGGAAATCGAAGATATTACCTGTATGGCAGAATACCCGCCCTTCGTTCAGAAAGATGTTATTTTAAATTGTACCGGCATGGCTAGGGAATATTGGACAAACGTAGGTTACACCTTTTTATTGGTTTACTTCGATTTGTCTTAAGTAAAAATCATAAAATTTTTATAGCTAAAAGATTGTCCAAACATAGATGAAATTGTAACTCCATTTATGGACGAAGTGGTTTTGGTACCGAAAGCTAGTAGTGAAACTTCGGAAGTTGATTCTTTAAAATATAAGACTGATCTCTTATTGCCCCATGAACATGAAAAATTTTTCTATCCCGAACGTTATCGTCGGCTTGTAGCAACTGTTCAACAAATTTCCAAGGAAAGAGTCTATTTTCGTTTTAGCAAAGATGAAAACTTGTCATTAAATCAAGTGGCTTCGTTACAAAATACTAAATACGACATTATATTTCGTCCGCGCCGTTATCCTTTGCGTTATCAGCATCGCGCGTTAGAACTATTAGCGGAAAGCGTTGATATACGAAAATATTTATTTCCTAATGAAAATCCTAATAAAGAGTTGCTATTCCAGCCCCAATTGGAGTAAGTTTATTTAAAAACTTGATTTAAATGTTTTAATAAATTAAATTTGAATTTCCAGATTGAAATTATTTAATACTACAATAGCTTCAAATCCTGAACAATTAGAGGCAGTGCATTTTATTACGGAAGGACACAATCCTTATGCTCCATTCGTGATTTTTGGTCCACCAGGTAAACATACTATTAAATAATTCTACTTGTTAAGCTAATTAAAATGCATTATATTTTCAAAAAGGCACCGGCAAGACAACAACTACAGTTGAGTCAATTCTACAAGTACGCCTTCATCATCCCAGAAGTCGTATACTTGTTACAGCCGGTTCGAATTCAGCTTGTGATACGATTGCCTTACGAATATGCAAATATTTTAAGAGCAATCCTCTTCTGCAACAGTTAGAAATTAATGATCCCGAAAATCAAAAGTCACTGATTAGAATCTATTCGACAACTTTTTTTAAAAAGAATATAAAATTAATCGATTCTGATTTGCTAGACTGCTCCAACTGCCGAAATGGCCTCCATTATTACCCTTCGGTAGAGGAAATACGTCAACATGGCATCATTGTAGCCTCTCTATGTACTGTTGGTAAATTGGTTACTGGTGATGTGGGGCAAATGAATTTCTTTACTCATATTTTTATGGATGAAGCTGGCGCTTCAACTGAAACCGAAGCTTTAGTTGGTATAATGGGCATTAAGTCCCAGTCAAATTGTCGTATAATATTGTCAGGTGATCACAAACAATTGGGACCCATTCTTAAGTCAGAACGTGCTGCTCAGCTGGGTCTGGAGCGTTCGTTAATGGAACGTTTATTAAATAGAAATTGTTATGCTTTGGATGGTAACTGTAATTATGATCGAACTTTACAAGCACGTTTAAAGCGCAATTATCGCTCTCATCGGGAAATCGTAAGAATATATAATCATTTGTATTATAATGATGAATTAATTGCTGAGGCTAAAGAAGGTTAGTAAGAAATAGACGTCAAAGACTACCACTAAGTAGTGGTTAAGTTACCAACTCTTTTGAATATTTTTTTTAACTTGTAAATAATTAGGTTTGTGATTGAAAACGATTTTGAAAATGAATAGTTTTTAAAATTTATTGCTAATACATTTTTATCTTTTTATCTATATTATTTTAAATGTGTTAATTAAACTATTTTAAACAAAAACTTAAGACCTTGAGTCAGAAGAAGACTTCAAAATCGCTCGAATTCATCACAAATTTCAACCACGATCGTTTTGAAATCTATAGATTTCCATCACAGGCTTGATGATTATTTTATAATAAAAAAAAAAACATTTCAATAAAGCTCATATAGTAAAAATGTTAATCTGATCATCTTGTCCGCAAAAATTTTCTTTTTAAAAGTTACTAACTTTTATCCAAAAATGTTTCTTTTTTAAATAAATATGTTGTTGATTGTTTTAATAAAAAAAAACTGTAAATGTTTGTACAAAAATGTTCTATATGAAAACTGTTATCCTAATAATACGAGTATTTAATGTACAACAGTTTCTGTATAGAAATAAAAATATAAATGTCATCACAATTTTTTTATATAGAACTTTAAGAAAAGCATACTTAAAGGCATTTGGTTTTATTGATTTCTTTTTTGTAGAGGATGTTAATATTGCAGCCAAGTGGTGTAAAATGCCAAATCCTAAATTTCCTATAATATTTCAAGCTGTACATGGTGTCACCGAAAAGGACAGCTTATCACCAAGTTCGTGTAATAACTTGGAAATACAAGTGCTAATGTGGTTCTTACAACGTCTTCTAGTCGATGGTATAAATGGTCAAAAAGTTAATCAAGCAGATATTGGTGTTATTACACCTTATAAATTACAAAGTACACATATACAAAATCGCCTCAATAAGCGTGGTTGGTGGGGTGTGGAAAGTGGTTCTGTCGAAGCATTTCAAGGCAGAGAAAAACAAATAATTATTGTTTCCTTGGTTCGATCATTTTCAGGTCTTGGATTTGTGCGCAATCCCAAGGTATTGCAATCTAAATTCAATTTAATCTATATTAATATAATATATCTTGTTTATTTTTGCATTCCACGTTCAGCGTTTAAATGTTATATTGTCCCGACCTAAATCGTTACTTATACTCATGGGAAATCCGTTAACATTAAGACGAAATCCGGATTTTGCTTTTATTTTGGATGAGTGTAAAAAGCATGGCACCTTTTTGCGTAAAAAGAAAACTCGCAAATTAAAAAATAAATTAGAAATAAAGACCGCTGCTTTAACAAATATTTCAACATTACTACTAGGCCACAAAACAACTACTACAAATAATAATTGAGTAGTTTTATAATTTTACTGTTCGTACTTTCATTTTTTTTTCAGAAAAACTATATTTGTAGGTGTTATATTAAAAAAAATAATTTTTACTTAAGTTAAATACATACTCTTATATTTTTGCCATTAATTAATAGTTTAACTTTATTAGCTGTACTCTATGTGTAAAACAATTTAGTTTATTAATTTATATATTTAATTTGTTCTCGTTTCTTTTTAAATATTGATATTTGTGTTACCAAAGTATGACTTTTTATTTATATTTTTTCTATGTCGATTTGTATTTAAAATAAAAATGGATTCAAACCATTAAAAAAAGTTGATTATATATGTACAACAAAATTTTTCTATACAAATAATTTATTAAATATTTTTCTAAACGGGAAATATGTCAGAAAACTATTTTCCGAACAATTTTTTTTTAAAGCAAAACCGTAAGAAATATTATTGTTTAAATTACCTTCATATAAAATCATTTAAACATTTCCTGAATTCAGTTTTTCGAATGATTAATTAAATATTTTTCTAAACGGGAAATCTGTCAGAAAACTATTGTCCGAACTGATTTTTTAAGGTAAAACCGTCATTAGAAATATTTTAAATAGAAATATTATTGTTTAAATTACCTTCCTATAAAATCTTTTAAACATTTCCTGAAAAACTGTTTTTCGAAAGTTGTGTCTCTAGAAATCATGTCCAAAAAGATTGCCTATAAACAATTGTTGAATTTAATTGTTATCCGAAAAAGTTTTCTGGATAAACAATTTTTAATTTATTTGTTTTATTTTTGTCAGAAAATTTTTCTAAAAACAATTGCCGTATTTACAAAACGTCTTGTATCGTTGTATCGATTGTATGTTGTATGAAAAAACAATAGTGAGCTATGTATTTCAATACAACATACAATCGATACAACGATACAAGGGATTTTGTGAATATGACAAATCATTTGGATTAAAAAATATATTTAATTCTGAATAATTTTTCATAAGAAAAATGTGTTAGATTCTGATTACTTTTTTACGATAAAAATATGACTGATTCTAAAAATTTGTTGTTGGATTACAATTCTGAATGGTTTTCTTTATGAAAGTATTTTGTGTCTTCATATACCAATTTAATAAAATTCATACATAGACAACTGCTCTTAAATTTTTTTGTATTTTTATTAAATAATTTTCCTTTTTTCAGGTTAATTACAAAATGTCTTATATAAAAATACAATTTTAAATTACAAATTTTAGAGTTTAAGGTTTTACATTAATAACCAAAATAATTTGTTATTTATCTATAAAACCCTGACAGGTTTTAAATGTAATGTTGTTGTTGTGTCTCTTTACTGGCAAAAAATGGATCGAATTGAAACCGAATTAGTAATTTAATGTGTTTAATTTTTAATTTCCAATTTTTTAAACGATTTTTTTAGAAAAAGAAGTTTTTGTTTAAATATTTCTCAATGAATTTACCCAAAGTAGTTTTTCGAGTCTTTTTTATACTCAATACTCTTCGGATGGTTTATTAAAATTGTTGTTGCTGCTGTTTGTTGTTCACTTGTTGTATGATCGATAAATGTATTGTTGCAGCTAATTTTTTATATAAATATAAATAAAGATCTTGATGATATTGGTGATGTGCAATGATAATTTATTTGTGAGAGTAGAGAGTGAATTGTTGTTGTTAGAATTTTGCATGTATTATATAAAAAAATATATTTTTATAGAGTTCTCTGATTTTGTATTGGTTAAATTTAAAGTATATGTAATTATTAGAACAATTTTAAAGTACGAACTAACTTTTAGTTAAAAAATTAGTTAATTAGTTGGTAGTTTCTTAAATGTTAAAACTTAAGTTAAAAATGTATTATATGTGGAAACTGATAGTATTAAATATTAGAGAATAAACATTGCTTTAGCTAACTTCTAAACTAAACTAAAGAAAAATCTATATTTTAACAAGTTTTTAACAATATAATGAGCGAAACGTCGTCATGCTTGTTAGTCTTCATAGTAAGAGATTCATTAGCTTAAACATATAAAATGAGAAAGATGGTTCGAATCGCGAACATTTTACTCTCTTAAACACACTTTACACAAAGAGTCAAAAGTTCGAAGGACCATTTCACTTCTAATAATTATATATGTATGATGTGTATATGCATTTGCATTTATTATTTAAATATGCCACATAAAACAAAAAAAAAAAAAAAAGAAAAAAGAACAAAACGTAAAACAAAAATTATAAATATTTGTTAATTGTTTTTATTAATCATTAATATTATTTAAATAGATTATGCATATTATTATTGCAATTATTACATAAACAATTACAAAAGGAACAAAATGTGATGTTTAAATCAATATATATATTAAATTTTTTAGTTGTTATTATAATATTGTTGCTGTGTTTTTGTATAATGTATGAAAAAATGTATTTTTTTGTTGTTTTTTTGTTTTAATATTTTTCTTAATTTTTTAGGACTTTTCATTTCTTCAAGTGTTTAATTTTTGTCTGATGATTAATAATTTAAACTTCAGTTTGTGGTCTCTTTTCGATCCAGGCCTTAATGGGTTCCATGGCGTTAACGGTATCAACAACAGCGCGCAATGCTGGATATTGCTCCAAAAGATCACGTTTAACCATATAGTTCATGTAATCCAAAATACCAGCAAAATAGATATCAGCCCAGGTAAGCTAATTATAAAAAAAGTAAAAAATAAAGTTTGTTAAATTAAAAAAAGTATAATTTTAGAAAAAAAATTTCGGAATTAAAATAATTCTCTGATCAAACTTAACCAAACCCAATCAGTCTTGAAGTATTTTTCTAGACGAAAAACACGTCCAAATCGGAACATTTTTCTATACCAAAAACACGTTAAAATCGAAATACTTTGATACATAAAAAACATATATCGTCGGTCACAGGTTGACAATTCTAACATGTTTTTTTGTACTTTTCAGGAGACAAAAAAAAAAAAAAACGTTATTACTCCGTTACGAAACCGTGTTGGAAGAAAATAAAAACAAACCAAAATTAGTAGGAGATATTTATTGTAAGATGGTGTAAAGAAAACAAAGGTATTCAAATTATTTCACATTAAAAAAATTAAAATAAATAATACGAGTTGACAAATTTAAAATTGAGTTAAGAGTTGTCAACCTGTGACCGACGATATGTATGTATGTATATACGAAAAACTTAACCGAATCGGGTTCCGACGAAAAACACGTCCGAACACGTATTATATTCCAAAAATGTTTCTAGACAGAAAAGACGGCTGAACAGAATATTTTTTTAGATGAAAAACACGTCCAAATGGGAATATTTTTCAAGACAAAAAAACTCTACCACTTATTAGCGCTGTTTCTTTACTCTACTTTGGGAGTCCTCGGTATCCCAATTTGAACGAAAAGCGTTCACGTACTTTAAATTTGTGCAAATGAGAACGGGTTAGAGAGAATAAAATTCTTCTTCTTCTGGCATGTAACAGCGCATACTTTTTCTTGTGCATAATGTTTAAATTGTCAATCTGCTGTAAAACACATACCAACAAATAGGCAAATAAAAAAAAGTTCATGAACAAAATTCTGGAAAAATTGTTGTGGAATAAAATAGTATACATACTTAAATAAAAAGTTTTGGATTGAAATATTAGGAAAAATGAAGTAAGTATGTGCGTTCATTTACAGAAAATTATTGCTTATTTTCAATAATTGTTACTAGAGCACAAAAATTTGAAAGACATAAAATTTGTTGAAAATTTCTGAAAGTTACTTTTTTCTAGCAAGAAATATTCAACCAGCTGTTTCAGGTTTTTGTTTACAAAACAAAAATAATTTTCATATATATATATATATGTGTTCCTCTAACTCCCATTGGAGCATAGGGCGCCAAAAATAATTTTCATAATTATTATCAAAGTTTTTTTTTGGGAATACATAATTTTTTATTAAAAGATTTTGTTGGTTGTGCTTAATTCCCTATTTTTCTTCTTGATAAAAAAACACTGAAATTTATTTTTGGAGTATAAACTGTTTCTATGCGCATTTCACTGGTTGCTTAGGCATTTCACTGTTTTATTGCTGGTATTTTGTTTAAGCTTTAATGTCGTTGCAAATTAGTCTTTTTGAGTGTTTGTAGTTCTTTGGTTTTTCTAAAAATTTTTTGCAAAACGTTTCCTGATGATCTGGCTTAGCAACCATTGAAATGGGCACAGAAACAGCTTATCTACGAACAATAAATTTCAGTGTTTTTTTTATCAAGAATAAAAATAGGGAATTAAGCACAACAAACAAAATCTTTTAATTATCATACTTTTTAAATTAAAAGTTTTTCAAAAAATATTTTTTTTTCTAATATTTAGGAACATTATTCTTGCACAAATAGACAAAACAATTGAATTTATTCAGAAATAATCTCATATCTTTCAGCTGAATAGTGTCAAAATACTTTACTTGATAGATTTTGCTGGTAAAGCTTTCATTTACTTTTTATTTTTTTGAGTAATTAAGAGAAACATTTTGTAAATTTACTCTCTCGTTGCAAGTTTCTGCTAGTAAAGTTAATAAAAACACCTAGTTATTGTTGTTGATGTTGTTGTAACAGCATCTAGTTATTGTAAAAATGTTTGCTTTGATTTATTTTTGGTAAAAGTAGTTTATTTCTTCAGACAATATACAATTTTTCATATGTGGCGTAAACTTTTACCGCCTTTTGCAAATAAGCTTTTGATGAGCTTAATGTGTTAGATAACTAATGTGAACTTTAACTTTTTGTTTGCATAAGGTGGTTATTGTTTTGTTAAGACTCAAAGCACTGACTTTTAATTTTGTGTAACTTTGTCTCTTTATGAGAGAAATTTATGCATGCTTTCATTTTTCCGAACTTTGCACAAAAAGCAAAGAAACAGAGCAAATAGTTTACCAAAAAAAAAAAAAACTTAACCGAATCGAAAGTTTTTTTTAGACAAAAACTTAACCGAATTATTTTCATAAACGAAATCGAAATATTTTTTAATATTTAAAAATATGTTCAATACAAAAAGGTTTAAGTGCTATACTGCCCTCCTTAGAAAGAAAGTCACAACTGCCAAAATTCCAAAATTGAGATAAAGGCAGATTCGGAACCGTTAATTTGTTTCTAATTTTTATGTTAAGCTTAAAAGACCTATTTTCTTCTGTAAATGACTAAAAAACGTTAAGCAAAATGGTCATATCTAACACCTCTAGCGTGTTTCCTAGACAAAAAGTCTTATCGGCATATTATCTGCCACATACTATTATAAAAAATCATATTGGCCAACATTTTAAGCTATTAAGACTTTTTTCTTAGTATCTATTTTTATTTATTTATTTTTTTTTGGATAGTATCATAGTATATCTTCATTGTGTGTGCCATACTACGGACAAGTTCTTACAAACTCCGACAAGTACGAACGACTTTTAGAAACCAGAAAATGTTGTTCTTGGATCTGCGAATGCAGAGTGAGCGAAAAATAGTATCGACAGCTGAAGTCCAAAACATGCTAATGGCTAATAAATCAGTGAGTGTTTAAACGCTGGTTTAGTTGAACTAAACTTAAATTTATATGTAGTTTAAACTCAACAGTTGAAAATCAGTGTCCGATGTATTATATGTAGTTTAAAAAGTAACATGTGGCAGCACTACGATAAATGTTGACAAATTCATATGGTTTGTATTGGTAGTTTAAACGCCCAATTTTATGCGGTTAAAGATGGTTTATATGTTTTCGGATTTATAGATTTGTTGGCTTAAACACATTTTAAACCAAAAAGACAGTTGAACTTGCTCTGATTTATTAGCCCTAAGTCTAAAAAGTGAGTTGTGCAGAAGCAGCTTTCAAAATTTACGGTCGATACAACATTCAGTTGTATGCTAAGTTAATTTTTTGTGCATAACGTTGGCTTGGATAAGCCGATGGACACCAAAATTTGACATAATTTAAAAATTAAAAACATGCCAAGTCGTCATGTTTTGAGCATGTTTTCGAAATGAGCTGTCGGTATGAAATAAAAATTAACGTTGCGCATAGGTGCAAGAAGCCTGCTTCAGTTTACACTTAAATACATTCATTCATACATTAATATACACATTTTGAAGCTGCAGGTTAGAAGACTTATGTGCTGTTTTCACAACACAAGTGTTTGAACGAGTGGTAAAATTTATATGAAAAACTCTAAAAAAAACTTAAAACCTAAATATCTCAAAACTACTTAAATGGAGATGTGACTTTCTTGCTTAGGAGGGTAGTATGAACTGCACATTATATATGCGTACCTTATTCAATGCCAAATGACCGTCACTATCTTTAACGGTTTGTTCCAATTTCTCCAAGTAAAATGGAATGACTTCATTATTTAATGTGACCAATTTTTTTTCCTTGATGTCATCCTCTGGTTCGTAGGAGACGACTGCAATTTCTATATATTAAAATGCAAAGATTAATCAAACAACATATAACATGCAACTTCACACATTGTTCGGTACTTAGACGAAAATCGTTGATAGTATCAACAACAATATCAATTTGTAGATCTTCCCAGGGTGTGGCACCGCACAAACCAACAGTTTTAGCTAGAAAACGTGCCATTGATATGCTCTGGTGAACACGTTTGCCATCGACTTCCAAAACAGGCATTTGACCCATTGGCATAGCTTATATTAATAAAAATTTTATAAAAACAAAAAATTCGAAAACTACAAGAAATAAGAAAATCAAGTCATACTTGGCTTCAATGCTGGCCATTCATCGCGGGTTACGCGCACATCCTCATACTCAATGCCGCCATATGCGAAAAGATAACGTAACGGCTCAGCCAATGCCTTAACATTGAAATAGAATAGGGTATAGGTGTGCTTAATGGGCTCAGTGGGTTCAGCTGGTGGCGCATCACCTGCGGCAGCTGCCTCACCCTCTGCTGGTGCAGCTTCGGCGGGTGGTGCTTGTGCTTCATCGGCCATTATTTAAAGCTGCAAATGTTAAATTAATTACAGAATAAAAGAAAATGATAAGTTTTTGCTTAATGTTAAGAAATATGTAGTAAAAAACTTTTGTATTAAAAAATTTCAAAATTGGAGAGGATTAATCAATTTTAAAATTCTCGGTTTACGCCAAGCAAGTTGTTTTTTCGTCAATTTAAATATCGCGCACTAAATCATAAACAGTCACAGCTCAAAACTCACAAATGTTCAGGAGAGGCAAACAAAGCTGTTTTTGTAATTTTATAATCGAACATTAAAACAGACATAACAGTATTGTTCCAATTCAAGAAGGAAATGATGCAAACAAAAATTTCGTGGTGGTTAGAGAGTTGATTTGTGAACTGGTTTTTGAAAAAATAAACACTATTTTGATTAATTTTGAGTTGTGAGTGACTGTTTATAATTTAGTGTGCGATATGTAAAATCCTTCTATATTTATTTATTTTATTTTACTTTATTTTTATTTATTAACATTTTCTCTTCAGTTGTCGAATAAATCTTTCTATCTATATTTATTTCGCTATTAACAACGTTTTTTTTAAATTCCTCCGTCCCTCCTAAAAACCCCAACTTGCTCTAACAAAATTTTCTTACCGTAAACGCAGTCATACGTTACTTATACCGTAGCTGTTTAAGTTTTTATTGTGTTTCTATATTTACACTGATTAGAATTTGTGTTTAATTTCTTTATAAGGTTCCTATCAGAGAGATTTCTTATGCCTTAAGAGCGTCCAATATAAATGTTTGACTGATAAGATAAAGAAAGTATTGTGACTTGACTAAAAGCGTTTAACTGCTTTTTAAACAAGTTCATTTTATTTATGCCTTTTTATAATTACACTTTCAATTACTTTGTACTCAAAGAGTTCTGAAATTTGTTTTTATTTAAGGCCGTATCTATAAAAATACTTCAGGTTCATAAAAGACATTTTCTATGAAAATTTGTTGTAATCAATCTTTTTTAAACCAAATTATTTTAATGAACAAACAAACCGTTTACTAAGTTTGTCAGTCCGTGTGAAACTTGTTTAATATTCATCTAAGACCCCATAACGTAAATATATTCTGGATCCTTGAGTAATTTTAAATCGATTTTACCATGTCCGTCCACTTTGGAAAAAACCCAACTAAAAAGAACAATATTGATGTCCTTAGCCGGTTGGGATTGAAATCTAGCGAAATCGGTTCAGTAGGATAAGAGTTATGAATACAAATAGGGAACCACCACCTTTAAAATTGATAATTTTTCTATAAAAACTAAAATAAATGGTGCCGAAATGCACGTATTGGTATAAGATTTATAAGATTTTGTTTTATATGACTGGAAATCATATTACTAAATTTCGTTAAAATCGGTTCATTATTTAACATAGGCCTACTCTCGGAAAACCACTTAGAACGTCTAAAACCTTAACGAATAGTGCTATTATAAAAAATTTTGGTCTGCCAAAGTTTTATATGACCATAAATCACACTGTCAACTTTTGTGAAGATCGGTCCTTAATTTACCATAGGTATAAAGAAATCTGGCTCAAACAAATGGTTGATAGAGACCCCCATGCAATGGGCGTAAATTAAAATGACTACTGTAGGAGTTGTCAGAGTGAAAAGGAGGAAGGGACGATACTTTATTTCACTTTCTATGTCAATCCCCTAATTTTATGTAGTATATTAGGGCAATACATTTGTGGGAGAACAGAAATGTCCAGTCGGAATGTTCTACCTGAGTTAGAAATAAGGGCTTAATGGTTAGACGCTGCAGGGATGGCTATGGAGTAATCCAGTTCTAAGGCTGGTCTTAGAGCTGAGGGTATGACAAAGGGCCCCAAATGAGACGTCTTTGTGTCGGATGCCCATTGAACCTAACCTTAACTTCTTTTGTTCTGAGGAATTGTTTACATAATTACAATTTTGTTATCTCAGTTTATTAAACAAGGTGTTAAGTTTTTTGCAATATTGATAATGTCTAAATCCATCCAAAGACAATATGCTTTGAGAATCTAATGGATTGTAATTAAGCCCTGTATTAGTTAAAGAAATGTAGTATGCGTGTGTGCTGAAGTTTGTAACGCAGACTCAGAATATCATTCCAATGCGGCGGGCGTTTAGTGAAACCGACTAATTTTGATTTATTTATGTTTTTTTGGCCAAAGATTGAATTTTATGTTTTAGATATAGTTTTTGGTAAGCTAATTGGGCCTAAATTTTTCGATGTAAATTAAAAACACATTTAATTACAATTCTTTCCCAACGTTTCGTCAAATTTTTGTTGACTTATTCAGTTTTTTTTAAAAATGATAGATCCAAAGATCCAAGGTTGGGCCAGCCTTACATACTTATATTTCCACGGTCAACGTCCAAAATCTATAGGCAAGATCAATGCAAAAGGTGTGTAAGAGTGTTGATTGATGAAAAATAAAAAATACACGTGTCCGTATATACATACAAATGTATGTAAGTGTTGATTGATGAAAATGTTGATAAATGAAATAAGATGTATGTATGTATGTAAATAAATGTTGATTGAAGATAAACAATAAATCGTCCAAAATGTTCAATGATTCAAAAAAGTGATTTGCAAATCAAAGAGTCTAGAGTTCAATACTCGACTCTCTAATAAACGAACACAAATCTTTATATAATTTAAAATTTTCCGTATCCTAGATTTCTCTCAAGTTGTCAAAGTCTTTACAAAAGGCGAATTTTGATCTAGGGCATTCAAAACGCGGGCATTTAAAGAAAAAGTTTGTTTAGTTATTTTAAATAAATTTAGTCGTAGGTATAAAAAATTATTTAAAACTAGTGAAAATATCTTCACAGGAAACTAAATTATTATTAAAATTCCATTGAATAATTATTATTAATTAAAAGAAAAAAATAAACGGAAGTATTACATTCATTAGAATATATTAATTCCTACTTTCATTACAATTATTTTTTTCTTTCTTTTTTGTCTTCTCATTGTCTTGAGCTACACTGCACCCACGGACATTTTCCAAAGAAACACAAGAATTTGTATGCCAGGCATGTAATCTAAACCAAGACAAACCATGTCGTGCCAATACTTAAATCAAATGGCATGGAAGAATAAAAAAAGCAACATCGCGCCATATAAAGAAATCTTACAGGGCGTTGGCAATAAACTGTACCCCGTTTCGTTTGAACACAGTTACTCAGTTGCAGATTTAAATGTATGCATTACGAACTGCTAATTCTATGTACATGGTGCAGTTGGTGCATCATGCCACCGCCACCACTACCATCATGCCATCTAACTATCACCAGCTTTTCAACCAATATAAAGCCAATTAACATTGGCAAATTTAAAGAAAAAAAAATCATTAAGAGAGGAATAAAGAACGCGAAAAGATGAAATTAAACAGAGAAAATAGTGAGTAGGTATAAAAGAAAAATGGGGAAAAAAAATTTCGCATTTGTGGGCTGATAACCGGTTAAAGGTACCGGCCGGCCGGCAACAAGTTTTAAATATTGCAGATACAATAACAACATTCATATAATCAATTTATTTAGAAAATAAAAAAACCAGTTACAATTCATTCTCATACATACTTATAAAATTCAATAATACACTGAAAAAAACGCATGTGTGGAATTTCATAAAAAAGTCAAAGTTGGTTGGTACAGTTGGGAAAGGTTTTTAGGTTATATGGTTTTTGAAGCATTTTGAATTTTTATTGTTTGTAAATAACTAATGAAAACTTTTTGGAATTTTTTTTAACTTACTAAAATTTTTAACTGGAAATAATTAGGACTACAAATGGGATCACATCATCATTAGAATAAAGAGTATTGGATTTATAAAGGTTTTATTAAACAGATTTTGATAGAAAATGTTTTATTTTTTGTGAATAAGGCAGTATATACATACATACATACATATTCTCTAAATAAGATATATTTTTAAAAATTGCTTTTGGGTTGTTGCCCAGTCAGTCAAATCTAATCTTTTTATTGATTTTTTTTAAACAATTATCTAATGCAATTGTTAATCTCTCTTATTTTTTCTTCACTACTCCTCATTATTCTATTTACGAAATCTGAGATACTACATATTTAATTTTATAAAAAGTCATTTTTTTGTGGGTCAAAAAATAAAACTAACAATTAATTTTAAACGAATTATAATACAGGTGTCTGTTGGATTTGATTGGATTGTTAGTTAGGTCTTCTTATTTATTAAATCTTATTGTACAGATTTTTATTTTTTGTCCTATTTGTTGTTGCTTTTTGTATTAAATTATAGTTAAATGTCAATTCTTTAATTTAATTTTTACACATTTTCAATTAAATCTAATCAATGTTAATTTAAATTGACATAAAAATTAAAAGTACAAATGATGGGAATAATTTTTTTGTTGTTACTGGAAGGTATACATTTCTGTATTTTGTATGTGTGTATATTGTACATACAAAATAAAGAAATTTTCAATACAAATTCTAAAGAGAGGAAATGAAAAAAGGAGTGTCAGTCAGTTGGAATTTTTTGTATTGAGTTACTTTATAATTCTGGTGCCAAAATAACTTTGGTTTTAAAACTGAAATTGTGTATAATGTTACGGGTCGATTACGGATGACAACTGAACTAAAGTTAAAGTTGCTAGCAGCGAAATCAGGCAACGACGATCATGTTAAAATATAAAATAAAAACAAAAAATGTTGTATATTTTAACATGAGCGGTGTTGCCTAATTTCAATGATGGCAACTCAACTTCAGTTAAGTTGTCATTCGTAATCGACCCGTAAAATTATATACAATTTAAGTCGGTATAATGACAGGATAGATATTGTAATCCGGAAGTCTTCGCGAACAATTGAGGTTGATTTCCCTCGAAGGTGCTACGAAGCCCCCTCTTCGAAACTTAGAGCCATCCGTGTAGATTGATTTATACTGATTTCATTTCATTGTTAAGTTGTAAAAAAGTAGTAGTTCAGGAAGAAAAAAAAAATAGTTTTCATGTAGCAATAAAGTAGTCGAATAAAAAAACGTAATCAGTGCTTTTTCAACACTGTTTTTTTGTTGTTGCTTAAGTCGATTGTTTAATGTAAAAAAGTGACTTCCGTATCAGACTTGTAAAATAAACTCGTTTTCAATACGATTGCGATGGAAATAATTTGTTTTGATTTTATTATATGCTACTTTATTGCTACATCATATGCTACTTTATCGCTACATTATATGCTTCTTCTATTTCTGCATCACTTGCTACTTTATTGTGGCATCTATTTCCATCCCTGCTGCTGTTTCTCTTAGTTCTATGCTTTGATTTTTAGACTATTTCTATAACTACTGCAGACTTATTGTATTTTTATACACGTAGCAAATGAAATTTAAAATCTCTGCTATTCTTAAACTTTTATTTTTCTGCTACGACTACAACTATTGCTATGAAATTGTGAAGGTAGCAGTAGTGGTAGGATTCCAGTTATATTTTTTCAAAGTCTGAGTTTATTGGTGAGAGGGAAATAGAACATGCTAAAAACTTTTATTATGAGAACCCAGACTTAGAACAAACTGCCTGGCCCACTACTATATTAAAAACAATAATACAAATTTAAATTTGTTTTTATTTTCTAATAAATATACGAAAGAAATGTTCTTGTCGACATTGTGGGCCAGGCTGTTGACTTGAAGCGTTTCAATATTTCTTTTAATTTCAATAAAAGGATAAATATTTTAATATTTTTGTTTTTAATTGGTGTTTCTAATAAACACTTTTCAGAAGATATACACATAAAAATTTTTAAACACGTCCATTTCGTTTACAATTATCGAAAACGGCTCAGATTTTAGAGATAATTGAAAAATTAAAATCTTAAAAATAGATCTGAATAATAGTTTGAGAATTTTCAGCAAAAAAATAAATTTTTTAAAATTTCTAAAAATTTCGTAAAATTTTTTTGTCCAAATTATTAAATTATTATTTTCATTTCGAGATTTCTGGTCTTGTTAAAAAAAAAAAATTATATATTTACTGCCGTATTCAAAAAAAAATAAAATAGATTTCAATCGTATTTTAAAACTAAATTTCCATACAAATTTTTCTTAAAACAGATTTCATATCCATTTTAGTTTTTTATGAATACGGCAGTTATAGTTTGATTAGATAATAAAAAAGAAAATAATCAGGAAATAATGTTATGAAAAACGTTATTGTTTTTAGTATCATAAAAAATTTTAATATTCTTCTTATTTCCTTTAAATTTTATATTATAAATGTTAGTTCAAATGTACTTTAAACAAAAAATTAAGACTTTAATTCAGAAATTTTTAAATCGCTCTAAATTCATCACACGTTTTAAAAACGATCGTTTTTAAATCGATCGATTTTCATCACATACCAGAATAATTTTAAAATATCACAACGTATTTATTAAAAATTTATTAGTTTTAATCACTTAAAAGTTCAATGCGATTTGAAGAAAATTTTTGAAAAATTTTAAAATTTTCAATTTATTTTTAATTAAAAAAAAAACAAAAAAAAAAAAAAAAACAAATCGAATATATTAAAAATATATTTTAATAAAGAACTGATATAATTTTCATATAATTTCAAAAAGTTTTGAAAGTTTTTTTTTTTTGAAAATATTGCATTTATTTAACTTTATTATTTATACACCAACGTTTTTAAAAATATGTATATTTATATAGTTTTAGTTGTATAAAATGTGAAAAAAGAATTAACGTATTTTTGCAGCACTCATTTCTTTTTTTTTTTTTTTTTGAAAATTACAATGCCAATCTCTTTTACTTTTCATTGATCTAAATTTTATTACACAACACCTGATTGAAATGAATTTAATTAATACTATTTTAAAAATTATTCTTGTTTAATTTTAAAAATCAATTAAAAAAGTTCCATCTGGCTTTAGAAAAGAAGTTAGGAAAATTTTCAAATAGTTTTAAAATTTTTAAACAAACGTGTAGTTGCCACAAGTACATTTTAAAATAACCTTTTAATTTTTAATCACGTTTTTTGTTTGTTTTTAATTAAATCACATATTTTTTTTAGCATTATTTCATTATTTTTATAAATACCATGAAATCATTATCAATTTAATACAAGCATATGTAAATATAAAAAGAAAACAAATTTACAAATAATTTATTAACTTTTAATTGAACCTACACTTTGTAGTCGATAAACGTTTATAAGAGGAAATTTTATCGATGAAAATTAACACGTCCGTTTCATTAAGAAGTTTGTAATAAGATAATCAAATGATCGTTCGATCGATCGATCCAATTAACGAAACTACAAAAACATAAAACCCACGAACAATTATTTTTGAAAATTCTATTTTTGCCGATTTTTTTAATTGTCGATACTTTTGTTGCTTTTTTTATGGTAATTAATTGCTATTTTTTTAATTGCACTGTATTATAAAACAACAAAAAATAAAAAAATAGCGACAAAAAATCTGAAAAAAAAACTTTCGTTGCGTGTAAGAAATTAATTTTAAATACCCAACAAAAACATCAACCAACTAAATCAATACCAGATCAAATCAACATTTTTGCAATATTTTATTTTCAGTTCAAAATTGTTCTATTTTTTGAGTTATTTTTTATTCATGTCCTTCAAATAATTAAAATAAATTCATTTAATTCAATTATCGCATGTGCATTACATAACTATTATATTTTTTTCTGAATTAAATATTTAAAACACTTAATAATTTTTAAATTGGTTCATTTTTAATTTTTGCCCTCTTAATTTTTTTATGCACATCACTCTATTTTAATTTCAATTCCTCTTTTTCTTGTTTCTTAAAAAAATCTTACCTTTTAAATTAAAAAAAAAATATACAAAAAAATTAAATTTTTCAAATTCGAATTTTGTTTAAACCGTCTTTCTTTTCTTTTTTTATATTTATTTTAGTTCACCGATTTTTAAATGCCTAGAAGCTTTTGTTACACAGCTGAACCTTCGTGTGTAACTGAACAGACTACATTATACCCATGGTCAAGTTAAGGTTTATATATGAGCCGAATGGCTGACTAAACGAGCCACTAAGAGAATTTCATAGTAGTGTGTGCTTTTATCAATATTTACATTTCGTTAAGTGTGGTGAACATTATTTGATAACACTTTAAGAGTTCAGAGCGAATTGTTTCTCTCAAAGATGGGATGGTGTATTATTTTATTAAATATTTTGTTTAATTATTATTTAAATCAAGACGGATTTAAGGTCTTGTGGCTAAATATTTTCCAAAGTACCTGTTTAATCTGTGATCTGCGATTTGTCAAGTTAATGCTTTAGAAAAGGTTAAGGTATTGTGTGTATTCCCCGAGAGGTGCATTTCAAGTAAACTCCGGTTACGGCTATAGTTTCCAATATCACTCAAATCTTACGTATTCCATAATACTTTATGAGATAGAAATCTTCTGAGTTTTGTTGCGACTGTCAAAAAATCTAGTTCTACATTACAGTTTGTATTCACATTATTACACATGAACATGTTTTTGTTAAAACGCTATCCTGATCTAATGAAAAGTATTATTGTTTAGAAAAATTTCAAAAGCAAAGAATTCGTATGGGATGTAAAAATTTTTTTACGTAATACTTATCATTTTCATAACACATCGCATTGACATTTTTACATAGTACTTTAGTTGTTGACATGTATTAATACAAAGTATGTATTAATACAAAGTATAATAGTGTAAGCTAGATGTTAACCGATATCAATAATTGATCAATATTAAGTGCATCGTAAAAAGAGCCTGATCTTTTCTCGATCTGAACTAGTAAATCTTGAGGCAATGGCTGCATTTATGATCTCCCTAATCTGTAAATTCTTATTGATCTGTCATGCAGTTTACCAAGTATGTGATGTAAATCGATTTTGAAAATTAAACAAATTAATACCGAAAATCTCTTTTCCAGTATCTTTAAAAGTGGATTTTTATTCATTTTCCTCTTGTTATTGGCGTTACTGACTGACTGATTCCTCATCGTACAGCCTAAACGTCTGAAATTTGGACCGGAGCTTGGTCTCTCGCCAAATCGATCGGGACGGGATTTTTGGAAATTCGAATTCTTAGTTGGTGAAAAGGGTAAAAATGGGTAAATTCGGTAACACCATATCTCCTAAACTAAAAGATATACAAAAAATTTAATTCTTATCTTTGTTTATTAAAAAAAAAAATAATCGGATAGGTGTCTGGTACTTTTTTGAAATTCTACGCTTTTGGGGAGTAAATGGGTAAAACCTGTATTTTTTAACTTTTTCTCCATTTATGACAAATTTCAATATATATATACTCGTATATATGTAATAAATTGTGGGGTCCCACTACAATATTAAAATTTTTGATACTAAAATGGGGGGCAAATTATCATAAAGGGGAAATAGAGGATATTAAATTTCTTTCTTTAACTTTACCGTTTTAAATGTGGTACTTTTTGAATTTTCTATTATATCTATTGAAATTAGAAACATAAAATTGTAGTGGCAGGATCCTGAGTGAATGAAAACCCATAAGATGAGAAATGTTAGTACACAAAAAAAAAAAAATTAATTTTAGATAAAAAAAATTTGTGATATTAATTAAAAAAATAATTAAATTGCACCAGTAAACAAATTAATAGTAACAATTAAATATTTTTTGATATTAACAACATTTTCTTCAGTAATGTTGTTTACATAAGTAAACGTTTAATTCACTTGATTACATTTTTAATTGAAACTGATATTATTTTTGAATAATGGTTTAATTAAAAAGGCAATTGGCGAGAAATTTTTCTGTGTTCTTTTTTGTTAAAACCTAGAATCATAAACTTTGGCATGTTAATATGTCCACGAAAGAAATGAGACGCTAACGAAATATAGGATTTAAAGCAAGTATTAAATATGTTAAGTGAACTGGGGGGCTACCGCGTATTTCGATTCGAAAAGTGAAATTTTTCGAAAGCAATTTCCGATTCGAAAGTTAAACCGTACTGCGTAACTCGTTCGAAACGATGACAGAGTCGTATTTATAAACAAATGGCAAATTTGATTAAAAGTTGGTAGCACTGCTATTAAAATACCAAAATGGACGAAAATATCCCAAAACAAAAGAAATATTAAATACTATTCAATGTGTGAAAAATATTATAATGGTTTTTTTTAATAAAAACTGATTGTATTTCCCTGTGGTTTGAAGATTCTAAAGAAAATGTTAACCATTTCCTTATAATGCTTTTTATTTGTATATGTCATTTTTTGGAGTATTCCTTGAAAATTTCAAGACCACAAATATTAAAAAATTTTCAACAATACCATTAGTAAACATTTTTTATATCAAATCTAACATTATAAGGTTAATTTGATTGTCTTACTTACACTTTTATATATCATGAAACATTTAAATACTTAACATTTTTATTTTTATTTCACTTTGTCACTAAACAAATGTCTTTCGAACAATTTCCTAACGCTATTTGCATAACAGACTCGTGTTTTCATAATACAGAGTGGCACTCTCGAAAGAGATTTTTATTGTTCGTAATAGAGAGTTGCCGTTTCGAAAGGGATTTTTTATGCGATCAAAGTTGTACTTTCCTGTTAAGTAGTTAAGTCATATGATTTTGCATTTTTCTTGTGTAATAGTGTAGTATAAACAACCGATTTTGCACACATTTTTTATGTCAAATAAAATTCATAATAAAATCAGATATTTGTGTGAATGAATCGCATGATTGGGTGGGACAGTGAACCGAAGCCTGATTTATAAACTATAAAAGGGAAATTAATGCCACTTCAATTCGATTTGTCTGAACAATTGCGAATAGCATTAGTAAATAAATAGAATTTTTTTGGATAAAAATTTCAGCAAATTTCTATCAACCAATACCATTGCTTATAGACTAATGTTTCACTCTAGACTGGCAGGCGCCGCAGTGATGCAAACAGTAGAATGCACAGAATTCTGATGATGGGAAAGTGACTATTCTCGAAATATGTAAATTCTACCCGAGTTCAATCAAGAATTATTAAAAAAAAATTTATTTCATTTCATGTTGTAAATTCCTTCCTTCCAAGGCGAATTAATTTTTCAGGTGGCGTTGAAAGCACACAGCTGTGCTACTTTTTTTTTCGTTGCTCGTGTTTTTGACATATCGATCAACGAAAGCAACAAAAAAATACATTTGCTGTGTGCTTTTGGTGTTGTTACTTTTTGTAGTTTCGACACCACCGTGTACATGAATTCGCCTTGCTTCATTCAATAAAAATAATTAAATGAAAATTTAATTTGATGAACTTGAGCCAAAGTATATTTATAAATAAACTTTGAATAGAATTTAAATTAAAAAACAAAAAAAAAAAAAACTTCAATTTAACGACCAAGAGTTCAATAAAAAAATAACAATTGTCATTAATAAAGCTAAAGTTTGATTAAAGTTGTTGGAAACTCGTAATTTTTTTAACAGTACCCATTTTTTTTTTTAAACAATTGAAAATTTCCATCCTTGGCTTGAGAACATTTAAATAAACCAGTTCTCCCGCTAAAAGAGAGTGCATTAGTTCGTGTAAACATAGTTTAAAATGCATGTATTAAATTAAACTTAATTAAAAAGGAAATTATGAATAAAATTTTTATAAGTATGATATTTAAATAATAACAATAATTTCTTATTTAAATTCTTCACTAAATTAAAAGCTTGACGATTGCAAAAAAAGAAAGATATATTTTTTGTACCTTGAATAAATTTAAGTCACAATAAAACATGAACGTGATAATTGGGAACATGTTTTACTAATTGTAAATAATATTAATTATCAATATTATAGATTAAATAAAATCTTCGTAAATATTTTAAATTCCTAAAACACAAAGATTTTGTAGAGATTTTAGGCATAATTTTTTGTTATATTTTCACCAAAGAGGTGAATTTTTTTAGTGCTTCTGTAAAATTTTTAACATCTTATTTTTGAAACTTATTTGTTGTGTTACTTTCGTCGTTTTAATTAGACAAATACATGCATACATAGCTTTTAAAATTTTTTATTTATCTTTTCTCTAAAATCTTTATTTTTTGGCTTTTAAAATTAGCACAAGTCCATCTAAATCTTTTAAGATCAAATATTTATTCAATTAAATCGTTAAAATGATTTGCTTTTTTTATTTGTAATTGTTTTATTCTGATAATATTGACTTTAAATATTGATTACTTTTTTAAGTGATGATTATTGAAACAGTTGTTTTTATTTGCTAGATAAATAAGTAACTAAGTCTTTTTTAGAGCGATTAAAAAAACATATATTGTTTTAAACTGGTGGTCAATGTAGCTGCCTGAAAAGAAACAAACAAGCAATCAAGAGCCCTAAGATCCCTATCGACACTAAAATCTATACTGCGTTTTTACATTCAAGTTCTAGGATGGAGGAGGTAAAATACAATTGCAGTGATATTAGTGCTTTTTGACTATCAACAAAAACACCTTTCTTTCCACGCGTGTCCCAGTTATGTAGAAAGCTGCACCCTTCTCTTATTGTTAGAATTTCTGCTTTAAATAAACTGGCCTGGACGAGCAGACGTTATGAGTTGCTAATGCGAAATTCATCTGAGATACGCCAGAGCCTACTCTGCAGATCTTTTTGGACCCGTCAGTGTAAACTGTGACGTTAGAACCGACCACCACATTGCCTTTTCTTCATTTCCGGCTGGAACTGTTTTAAACTGTAGGACAGAAAAAGAGAACTTAAAAAATAAATTTAAGTTTAGTGAAGTCGAATATTGTGTTGCCCAGTATTATGCCATTTTCTTGGCAATAATAAACAGTAAGAACCTTTTTAGGAAAGATATCCAACTTTTTAGTCTTTCACACCTATCAAGAATTAACCGTTTCCTCCCCGACATCTTTTTTTTCAGAGAAATGGGAAAACATTTCGAGGGAAATTTTATTCATGATAACGGGTTTTATCTTAAAATATTATTGCATGTCTTAAAAAGTGCAGGAGGCTTATTCTAAATTGCGATGCGAAAATCAATGCGATGCGAAAGAAAATTGGTATTCTGTTAGACTTTCGCAATCGCATTCGCAATTTATTTCAAATCGTGGCAACGCTGCTCAAATAAACGTCATTGTCAACAAACGTCAAATTAAAAATAAATAAATTGTTTGTTTGTGTTTGGCTGTGAAAATTGTTTATAAAATTTATTTAGGATATTCTGTAAAAAAAATAATAATAAAAATGGATTCTGTGGCACTGTGGTTCGACGACGAAGAAGGGCATGAGCAAAATGAAAGGATACAGAGAAAATTGCTTAGAAGCAAATCCGATATTCTAAGTTTGAATGGAAAAAGATAATTTATTTTGATGCTTGCGAAAAATAAACGTTTACTTATGCAGAATATTTCTTTTTTCAGCTTTATAAAAAATTTTAGATTATATAAAGAAGCATTTGTATATGTCTTAAATAATATTAGCTCGGAATGCAATACTACGATATCAAGTGCAATTCTATCATTATTTCAAATTGAAGCGGCTTGGTGGTCTTATTGCTTGCTTCCCTGAATTAAATACTAACCCCCATATTCATAAAAAATATTTTTGATTAATAAAAGGTTTATTAAACGATTTTTCATAGAAACTTCGTTTCATAAACCTGCTATAAACCGAAAATATTTTTTATGAATATGGGAGTTAATATATGATGAATAAATAAATAAAGTATTATCTTTCACACATGTTTGTACTTTGCGAATGCTATTTTGTTGTCGAATAAATTTTGCAAATTTGACATTTGTTTTCGCAATCTAGAATACCGACTTGCCACCTTTTCGCATTTGAAATGCGATTAAAAAAAAACTGCGAATATCGCAATACAGAATAGCAATTGTTCGCATTTATGTATTTTCGCATCGCATTGATTCTCGCATCGCAATTCAGAATAAGCCTCCAGGTATTTTGGTTAATTTTAAGCGTTTATTCTAAAATGTTGCTACATAATACATACATTTGTTTTAAGTTTTCATCTGACTTATTTCTGGCAACATAACCCATTTCTGGTTTTGAACAAATCAAGCCATTTCCGGCCAGGTCATTCTTCATTTGATTGAAACAAATGGTAGTTGGATGAGGTACGGTCTAGACTATGAGACGGGCAAAACTTCCTAACAAATTTTTCTAAATAGTTTTTAATTGGTTCCTGTCTCTCAACACATTTGAAACAAAAACAAAAATTTTTTTTAACGTATTTTACTTGTAGAATTGTAACTTGTAGTTTTGAGAAACAGGGCCTTGGTCTTGTAACATACGGCCTTGCGTTGTCATGATGACATATTATGGCTTTATGCAAGAAATTTAAAACATGAAATGAATTAAATTTTGTTGATAATTTTATTCTTGACTGACTACGTGATTTAACTCGGTTCAAAATTTACATGTTTTTAGAATAACCACATTTCCATCATCAGAATTAATTGCCGTTCTACCGTTTGCACCTAAAATTAATTTAATGAAATTCATTTTTATGAACTTAATTAAGCCTAGTTTTAAAAATTCTATATGAATTTCTTTAGAAAGCAACAACAAAATTATAAAATATTTTTGAATTTTTTTGCGTTTAATGTAATTTTTGGCTTTGCGTGACGTTTTACACAATAAGGGCCTTAAGCTACGGTCAAACTTATTAAATATTTGACCGAATAAGCATAACCACTAATTTTGTTTATAGTTAGTGAGATTTAACATGGTTTAATATCACAAAATAAAACTAATTGTACTGCTAGACAAAACAAAAAACTGTTTTATGTAAGTTGTGGTATTATAAACAAAATAAATATTGGAATAAAAGGAAATTATATTTTATTTTGCCTATTGGTCCCGTTGTTTTGACAAATGTGACCGTAGCTTTAGTAACGCTAAATTTTTTTTAGGTCCAATATTTTGTTATATGACTCGGGAATAAATTGGCAAAAACGAAAATGTAGTTTTTTCTGGAATTGTTTCCCCACTTTATTATAACAACTAGGGAGGTAACAATTACTGATGTACGAATACCGATACAAGCGTGAATTATCGCCGACATATCGTTATCGGCGATGTTTTACTGTCGATACGCCGATACTTTTTTTATAATAACAGCTAAGAGCAAAAAATCAAACAGAATAATAAATTGCTGACGCATAAACGCGCGACGGATCAAGGTGCCTCATCTGTATATATGGATGGTATAAATATTGAGGAAACAGAATCTCTTGATGTTCTGGGCATGAGGATACAATGTGATGTCCGTTGGACAGAACATATATTTAAGGTGTCGAAAGAAGCATGCAAGTGCCTCGGTTTTTTGAAACGGTGTAAGATATACTTCACTCCTTCTGATCTCCTTACTATTTATACCACCTATATCCGACCGCGAATGGAATACAACTCTCATGTGTGGGCCGGTGCTTAAAAGTCTATTTGGTTCTCATTGACGACAGAAGGGTATCCAATTCTATTGACTCCCTTGGGCACCGTCGCAATGTGGGTTGTACTTGCCTATTTTATCGTTACTACAACGGGATGTGTTCTGATGAAATTAGGGATTTGGTTCCCGAAAACCATAGCTTTGTTCGTAATACACGTTTTCCTCAAGAGCCCATCCTTTTGTGGTCGATTGGCCGGTGAATCGTGCAACGCATTACAGGGAAAATTCGTTTTTGGCCGGACTGTTCGAATGTAGAATAACCTTCCTGCTGAAGTCTTCCCTCTCAATTTCAACATGAATAAGTTGAAGTCGAATGTTCACAAGCACTACTCCCTCTTTCCTCCTTCCCATAACCTATTTTCCTAGTTCCAACACAATGCAATGCATTAGTAGGGGTCATCCCCTGAGTGCTGGTCCTAACAAAAAAAAAAAAAAAAAAACTGGAGGTCGGTCCACACCCACGCGTTTTATGCTTTTGTTTCTTTTTTGATATTTTTTCGAGACGCATACTAAAGTAGTAAGTAATCTTACTTCATACTCTCGATACGTATATTTGTTTTACGTGTTTGCTGTGTAACTTGTCAATACAATTTTACACTTCGACTTTTTGGACTTATGCAGAAACGCATAAAATGCTTGGTTTCGAACTGCAGCAGAATTTCCTGATAATTTTTAATGATTTTTGTGAAATTAAAAATAACTTCGCTACAACTTTTGGGTTACTTCGAAGAGACCACAAAATCTATAAGCAAAGACACTGCTACATTTTCATTCCGAAGGTGTTAAAGACAGGTTCGCCCCTACACCTAGTAAAAGTTCTGATATGTCTAAAAGAAATGACCTTTGGAGCGTTTGTGCAAATCTTAAAATAAAATTTGGAGAAGGATGATCCCCTGCCGATTCTACGCTGTGCCTCAGCTAAAGAAAAAGTCCAGATATGCCTTAGATTTTCTAGAGATATACTAAAAATTTAAGACCATGGCGCAGATATACTTAAGTAGTCAAATGAGTTCAGTCACATCTGACAGACGATTTTTTACTGCAGGTCTGCTTCAAACGGATTTGCGAAATTATCTCCCCAAAAGTTTAGAATACTTTGTTTTTTAAACAAAAATTTTATTAATATTAATTTTGAATACTTATAATCTTTAACAATGTTTTTTTTTTTTTTTTGTTTAAAAATTAATTAATTTTACCATGAACTTAAATTTATTTCGTTGTTTTTAAAATCTGAAATATTAGTTATCTATGTAATATGTTTATACACTGTAATTTTGTATATAAAGAAACTACTGTACTAGAGTTTTGTTAATTTGACCTTAAATTTAAATTTTATATTCGTATCGGTATCGGTATCTGCGATATTTCTGCTTGAGAATCGGTATCGTATCGGCAAAAAGGCATTTCGTGACATCAATAGCAACAATACGGCTGCCAGATTTGACGATTTATCGTCATTTTGACGATTTTTGGTTCCGAAATTAGCAAAGTGCCGATTTGCTGATTTTTTTCTAAAAAGTGACGATTTTATTCAGTCTTCAAAATAAGACAATTTTTTTTTTGTTTGTTAGGCAGCACAGAAAAAAAACATTTTTGTAAACAAGAAAGCTTAAATTTTAATATTCATCCCTATTGTAAATAAAATTATAATTTTAATAATTATACTAGAAATTTTTGCTCTTTTCCATTGTATGGGCAAAAGTAAAATTTTGAGTCAGGTTAATTTAAGTAAAAATTCGTACCAAAACCTTGATTTAGAGATTGGGAGTTCACTCATGTGGGGAGTAGGTGAAGTTATGGACTTATTTGGCTAATTTTTAACATTTAACACTGCATATATATGACAAATTTTTAAGCCAAATATTATCCTCCTAGCTTATATGGGTGCCATGGTGCCAAAACTATAATTTCGTGAATAAAGATTATTTCAGGTAAAAAAGAAAAAATAATAATATTTGATATGATTTAAAAAAGTTAAGGTTAACAGGACAAAATTAGAGATTTATGGGTATAAATTACAGGCAGTCGTGTTTTTTTGTACATATCTTAAGCATTTGTAGACCGATCTGGCTGAAATATAATAGCACATTATTCCGTACTATATTTAATATATATGTATAGCAATTTTTTCAACAAAAAATTGGTTAGATTGACATCGTTAAACCTACTTTGCTATAAGGACTCAGAATATACATATAAACTTTTTAGGCCCTAATATTAATATTGTAGCAATTACAAAAGGAATGACAAACTTACATAAGAACGAGCTGGATATATACCCTCTGTGATGATTGAAAGTATCTTTTATTCTTAAGACTTTCAAAAAAAATCTTAGATTATTATAATATAGTAATTAAAGGTTTACAAAACAAATTTTTTATAAAAATTTTCCTTAAAAAACGTTTGTTAAATTTAACAAACAATTTTATAGACATACGGGGGTAAATGTATGTATATAATATGTTTTTGTTTGCTAATTTTTAAATAAAAATGGAACAAACTTTGTTTAAAATCTAAATTTAAATTGTCCGATTTCTTTGACGATTTTTTCACAATTTTATCTGGCAGCCCAAGATACGATACCGATACTCAAACAAAAATATCGCCGATATCGATACCGATGCATATTGAATTTAAATTCAAGTTAAATTTAACAAAACTCAAAAAGAGTAAATTGTAAATTATACAAAACTGCAGCGTAAGAGATTATTAATATTTAAAATTGATATTAACGAAGATTTAAAAAACAGAATTAAATTTGAATCTATAATAAAATTAACAAAAAACAAAGCATTTTCGTACAGAATATTAATAAGATTTTTGTTAAATAACCAAATATTCTCAACTTTTCCTGCGCCATTTTCCTTAAACGGATCTGCGTTTCTAGAAATATTAGGAGCTCTGGGGGATCTCTCGACTTCTTCTTTAGCAGAATTACGGCATATCGTCTTGGATGCCCTTATAATTTGTTCACAAACGCTTTAAAGGACAGTTCTTGTAGACTTATCAGAACTTGATCAACCTGTACTGCGCTCCTAAGATAGAAAGTGACATCTTAATTTTGGAAGTTTTGAGCAGGTAGGAAAAAATTCCACTCGCGAGCACAATTCGAGTCAATTCCCACGTTTTAAAATTTGTGCTGGCGAAAATGAAACTGGCGAGTTTAAAAATAAAACTCGCGAGCACAAATATTAAAAAGAGAAAATTTTTCCTACCCTGCTCAACACTACTAAAATGGATGTGTGACTTTCTTTCTGAGGAGGGCAGTGTATGTGTGACCGTGCTTTCAACACTTTCGGAATGCAGAGACATGTTAAGTAGCTTAATAAGACGTTTTTTCGGTACGATCGAAGTCTTTAAAATATCCGAACATTATATCGATGGTTGAACATTGTAGATAAACAATATGTTTCATTATTTTCTAAAGCGTCAAATCTTTTAGTTAGAGCTAATGCCAATACAGCCGATTAATTTAATGACGTCAAACTATTTTCCATCTTCGTTGATTCGTTTATTATATGAAACAATAGCGGTTTTCACCCTTTGTATTAAGTTTACAAGTCTGCTATATTTAATACGATTTTATACTTCAAAGCGCGAGTGTCTTTTTCGTATGCATTGTAAATTAATGAATTTGCTGAGTGAGAGAAAGAGACAGACAAAGTTTCTTCAACTGTTTTATTCTGGTAAATTCACACACTTGTTTACTACTGCTTTTTGTGTGATTTTTCAACCACAGCGTAGTATATTTAAGTCTAATACGTTTTGTTGTTGCTGTGTTGTAAATGTTTGTATTTTTACTAAAATTATAAGATTGACAAGGTCTACAAGGGACCTTACTATCAAGGGTGAATTCCGCTAATTTTATTATTCTGTTTTAATTTTATGCTCTGCTTCTTAATGTGTTATTTCTCTTAGTTACTATGCAAAAAAAGCACACAAAGTTAAATTATTTGTTCAAAAACACTCCACAAAATATATAAAAAGTATCGTCGTACTGACAGCAAAATATCGCCGATACCCATATATATCCGAAAATCTGAAGTATCGCCGATATATTGGTATCGGTATTTGTTACATCCTCCATCCATTATATAACTATCATGTTTCCATTCGGTTTAAGTGGGAAACAGAATAGTCGCTGTAGTACAACGTTACGAATAGCGCTGCAAGTTGTGAAAAGTTAAAAACGGCAGTTTGAAAGTAGTGTCAAGAGAATACGTAGTGTTGTTGTCGTTGCAGTTGAAGTTGAAGCGCAAAGTTCGAAATTTTGAACTTTGTTGCGCTACAGAGCATGCGTCAGCTTCAGCTTCTACTACAACTACTTTATTCTGTTCCAGGCCTTAAGCTCAATTTGTACTATGTATTCAGGTGTCTTAATGACATTCAAAGAAAATTCTAATTAATATCTAAATTGTAATTTGATTTTTTTTGAATTCAACAATATCTTATTCTAGTTGTCATGTACATAATTATTAATTATTAAATGTTAATTTATTGTTTATGCCATTTTTTGCACATTTGTTTTAAATTTGTTATTGAATGTGGTTAATTGTTTATTTTTGAGTTTTTGGTTATTTAATACTCAATTCGAGAAATAAATATGTTTTAAGGCGTTAATTGTGGTTTGTAATTTTTTTTAAGAGAAAAATAACTTATTGGAGAAAATGTGTAAGAAAATTTAAGTCTCGAATAACTTAGGCCCTAATCATGTACAACGCAGCGCAACGCCAAACAATAACATTGAAAGCACAAACAATGTCATAAATATTTTGTAATTTTGTTGTTGCTTTCAACAGAAATTCATGTACCGTTTTAAAATTTTCAACGACACAAGCAATGGAGCGTTTGAAATTTTAAAACGCAATGTGAATTTCTGTAGAAAGCAACAACAAAGTTACAAAATATTTATGACATTGTTTGTGCTTTCAATGTTATTCTTTGGCGTTGGGTTAGTTCTGTGGCGTTGCGCTGCGTTGTACATGATTAGGGCCTTAAAAAAAATCAATTCGAAAATGTGTTATTAAGAATACGAATATAAAGGGAACCTATTAATGAATTTAGAGGTCAAACGGGGGTTTCTTAAATTGAGCGTTATTTTATAAACTCCAGTAATTTGTAGTTAATTTAAATTTTGTCATGACATAATTGAATTTAGGTGGAAAATTTAAGTAAACACAGATTAACGTCCTATTCACGAGTCGAGCGTTGTTTAATAACTACACCAATTTTTAGTTATTTTACATTCGGGTTCGGTTACGGAGCTCGGCAAAAAATTATGTTATGGCCAAAAAACTTTTTAATGAAATTACGGTGACATGTCATAAAGTCCAGTGACATAATATCCATGGACATGATGACACACTTAAAAGTGTCGTTAGGTCCATGGACGTTGTGACCCTTTTGAAAGTGTCGTAATGTCCATCACGACAGTGTCGCAATGTCACTGAATTAAAACACAACCTTTGTCTTTAATCTACTACAAAAAACGACGCAGTCGTAGGTATACGACAATGACAACCGCAATACGGCTGAATATTTCACTTTTTAGTGAGTTATAATCAGGCTGAGAAGTAGGAGTCGGAGTTGAGGTTTTTGTACCGAAGTCAGAGTCGAAGTCGTAGTTCCCACAAAAACTCGCGACTCCGACTCCAAAACTTTTTGGCATAAAAAATTTTCTAATATTTTCCAAAATAAAATTTTTTTGAAATTGGCGATGCCATGTTTTAAATATCGATTTTAACAGAATCATTTTCTTGGTATATTTAACCATGTAAAAGGTACTGCATCAAAAACAAGTTAGAGTTCTATATTCGGCTGTGCCGAATCTTTGATACCCTCAACTAACAGTTAGAATACATAAGAGCTATAAATTATTTATTAATCTTTATAAAAACGGACGTCAGTATAAAAATTGGTTCCGGCTTAAACCAATTGGACGACAATCAGGCAGTGTTATGCTTTTATTTCTAGCAACTGAACTTGAATAAAATTGTATGATTCGTAAAAGTTTATGCTAAACTAAAATGATTTTCAGAAGGGGAATTTATACTTGACCCAAGGTAAATTATGGACTTATCATCACGAAATCCTGTAGAGTGATTTCTGTTGTTCAAAATCTAAATGGAAAAAATTTGGACCAAAATTGGACCAAATTTTACCACAATATCTATATCTGCTACGGTTTTAAGCGCTTTTAAATAATTTCCCAGAGTGAGCCTTATAGTGGACATTATATGGTAAATTATAGACCGAGCTTTAGAAAATTTTATAATGTGAAGATTTATAGGACAATCTTTGACGTACCAAATTCTATAACAATGGCATTATTTATTACGTTTTTTAAACATACTAAACCGTTTTCCGAGAGTAGGTTTTATATGCGGCCTAGGGTAAATTATGTACCGATATAAACGAAATTTTAAAGCATGATTTCTAGCCTTATAATCATGTGACGTACCAAGAATTATTATGATAGAATTATTTGTTACGGTTTTAGACGTACTAAACTATTTTCCGGCCTATGGTAAATTATAGATCGCTCTTTACGAAACTTGACAGCAATATTTATTACGGTTTAAGACGTATAGTATGATTTCTAGTCATATAGAACGGTTAGTGCAAAACCTTATATCATGCCGTACACTATGCCGCCCTTCATGTTAGTTTTTGTAACAAAATTGCCAATTTTTTAGGGTGGTGGTTCTACATTTTGATTCATAACTCTGATCCAACTGATCGGATTTTGCTGGATTTCAATCCAAAGCTGCGTAGGGTAACTATGAGCAATTTGACACCAGTTATTTTTAATTATATCACATTTTTTTTTTAGAGATTTTTGCTGGAAATTAAAGTGATCACAAATAAAATTATTATGAACTAAATTCGATTTTCGACGGCAGTATAATTAGCTGATCCACTGAATTTTCATTTGGTATTATAGCTTTTAGTCCATAAACAAAGTGAATGGTCTCGCCAGATTTGAATTTGTCGCCATTTGTGCAGTAAAGTGTTAGAAGAAAAAAAAATCAACAGCTGACAGTTTAGGGTTAGTAAAAATGGATCGTTACACGATAAAATAAAGTATTGAAGAATATTTCAAAAATAATGTAAAAAAATAAAATTAAAATCTGTTCTTAATTGAGCCCAATTAATAACGCTATGACGACTTAAACTGAAAAAAAATTTTTTTTTGGAATTTTTCATATAGATTTATTACTTTTTCAAATTAACTACTAGTTAATAGGATTACGCAAAGTTTTGAGTTTTTTTTCAACTTCTTCTTTTTACTTTTTTTTTTTAATAAATCCGTTAAATGACCGCCTTTGGCCACTATGTGCGGCAAAAGCAAATTTGTTTTCCCTGAAAAACTCAATGCACAACGAAATTTTCGACAGTGCTGCCAAAATACAAAATTTACATTCGATAGTCGATGTTCAATAGCCAGCGAAAATCGTTTGTCGAATGTAACTCATAAAAGGGGCCAAAGTTTTACGACGATATAAACCACTTGTTTCGCTCTCTGAAAATAGATTGCCAAACATGATGTTCATACGATTAATTCTTGTTTCATTTTGACAGTTTTTTTTTTGTATTGTTAGTGTGATTTTATTTAAAACAGATTAAAATGTACGTAAAAATTAAAAATTATTATTTAATACTTTTGTTAATATTATTATTTAATAATTATCACTTTATTTTATTTAACATGAATTTTAATTTGATTTTTTTTCTTTGTTTTGATTTTTTGAGAACTAAGTTCAGATAAACTAACGATATTTGTTATCAAAATTGGAGATGAAAGTACATTTTTCCTGTTCGCAGCATGTTTCAAAATGAAACAAACTGTTGCGCTCTCACAATTTTGTATGGCAAAACATGTTGTTTCAATCATGATTGGGGTGCGAAACAGGAATGGGAGAGCGAAACACGAATATTGCTGTCCGTGTGAACATGGTATTATTTTAAAAACTACAGTCATTTTTTATTTTTTACCTTAAGCTATGATTAAGCGATCACGGGTTAACGTGTTTCAAATTTTAGCTTTATTGGAAAAAGTTCAACCAATTTTAGTTATTTCACTTTTAGTGACTACATACAATATACTTTATTGCTATCCAAAGGATAGCTAAGGTAAAATGTAACAGGAAGATACAAGATAATAGTCTGGTAGTGTATAAAGTCATTCCTAAAAATTTAAGGAATAGAACTATTACAAGAAAGCTTTATAAAATACATAACTGAAATTTAGCTCATAGAATATATTCGAAAAATAAAAAATGTTGAATATAATAAGGTAGCTTACGAAAAGAAATAATTCCCAGATTCCATTTGATAAAATCTATATTTTACTAAATAAGCTCAGTTGTTGCAAACTTAATAAAAAAATAATTAATATAGTAATTGAATAGAGCCAACTAGTAATTGATTTATTCGTATGATTCTATTAAAATTTTTATTAATAGAATTAAGATGAATTATTGAAATTTGAATTCGAAATTAATTAACAAAATCAATTCTTTTAGTAAACCATAAAAATCTTATTTCAACAAAAACACATTTTTATACCCACCAGGTACAGGTGGTAGGAATTAAGTAGTGTGAAAATTTCAATACTTAATTTCGTGAAATCTCTCCATGAATTACCTAAGGTCACATGTCTACTCTCGGTAACACTTTAATAAGCCTTAACCTGTAAAGAGTAAAGTTAAAATTTTGCATTTGGTGTACCAGTGGAATCAGTTAGATCAGTTAGGTGTACCAGTGGAATCAGTTAGATAATAAAACCACACGGAATTTTTGGTTTTTCCTTTTTTGTTTTGTGCCTTTCAAAAGACATTGGTGCCTATTATGAACTTAATTCGATTTTCGACAGCAGTCGAATTAGTTGATCGAACGAATTTTCATTTGGTATTATGGCACACATTCGATAAAAAAGTACTATTGTGATTTAGTTTATTCACAGTAGTACATTTTCTATCAGCTGTTACTTTAAATAAAAAATTTTTGTTAACAAATTTAAAAAATAAAACTAATATAAATCATGACTACGACGAAATTATGGTACGATGATTCATCTGATGAAGATAAACGCTTACTGGCACTGGCCTGTACCCCTAGCCTGAACTTTTGCAAAAATTCCTTTTGCATACATAGGATTTTGTTCCATAAGGAAAACATGCTTTTCCAACTGCTGCTTACTACTGTCGACTTTAGACTTGTATAAAATAACCTAAAATAATTAAGAATATGGAATTTGCACACCAAAGCTAATAAATTAACAAAAACTTACATTTTCAACATTTTTTTTTAAATTATTTACACCGTCGAAAGCAAATTTGTTTTCGTTGAAGAATTCGATGCACAACGAAATTTTCGACAGTGCTGCCAACTCATAATACCAAATTAACATTCGATAGTCGATGTTCGATAGATAGCGAAAATCGTTTATCGAATGTAACTCATAATAGGGGCCATTTATTTCTTTGATTAATTTTCTTCTTTAATCATTTTCAGCTCTTCTCACATTAACATTTCTTAATAATTGTTGGACACGATTAAAAAGAATAACAACCCAAAAAACACGAAGTCAAACCTTTGTTGTGATATGACTTCATCATTTGACATCAAACACAATTTTCAAAACTTTTTCAAATGTTTGATTTTAACATTTGAATTAAAATTGATAATGATTTGCATATAAACATTTGACATAACATGTTTTGCCAATTTGATATTAAATGTTATTCTCAAATCAAAAAATAAACTTGACAGCACTGAAGCGAAAAAAAATAATGTAAACAGTAAAATTGGCGATTAAATTTTAATGTTTTACACAATTAAGGAAAAATTACATATGTATGTATAACGTGAAGTTAATTCGCCTTAAAAACCTTAACTTCTTGTTAAAAAATATAAATTTCTTATGAGTAAAAAATTATTTACAACGTGTAAGATGTGAATAAGAATAAAACGGGAAAGTGAACAAAATATATGTTTGATGTACGATCGCAGTGCTACGCCATTACAATCCTCAAAACAAAAAGGAGCCAAGTATATCGCCTTTTCAAGAATGAGAGGATGGAAAGAATGCTAGTTTATCTTTTAGCTATGGTGGTTTATTTAAATAAATAATGAATTAAAAAAAAAAACAATATAGGTATTTCATTTATGTTCCACATTGTGTTAAAATCCACATTTGAAAAACATTTGAGAATAACGTTTGAAAGCAAGCTGAAATTATATTTATTTCTCAATTTTTATTCGGCCATCCATCCACAAAAAATTTCAAACACATTAAAAAAAAAATTTTATTTTCTATATTTTTTTTAAATAAAAAAAATGTTCCACAAGGTGGAGTGTTATCAATTTCTTTACAGTGAAGTGATATCAACATCTGTAGCAGTTGTTTTAAATTTCTGTTAAAGCTTTTAGTTTTTTCTGCTAAAGGCAAGCACAAATGTCATATATTAAGCTTTCACCCACGAGCATAGTGCAGCTTTGAACCCGAAATAAAAGTGTCTAAGATAACGAATCAGCTTAAAACAATTACTGTAAGGTGGCGCTTTGTCTATAGTCTACTATCTTGGATAAAAACTACTTTTATTCATAGTCTTCACTCGATTATATAGGGTAATCCATTTTTCGGTTTCAAAAGTAAAGTTGAATAAAACACACATTAAGCTATGATTTCGATGCAAATTTTATTTCATGTAAATACTTGACCCTCGCCAATAAATTTTTAATTAAAATATTAATTAAATAACAAAAAATCTTAATTAATTTTTTCGTTTAAAATAAAATAATGAAAACGTCATTAAATCAATTAACACATTGTTTGAAACGGCAAAATTTTCTGATAATTTTTTTAATTAAAATTAAAAATATCATTTATTGAAAAAAAAAAAAAAAAAAAATTTATAAATATATTCACAATTTTCAATTTTTTAAACTTTTAGTAATAAATATAAAATCAAATAATTGTTTGCTTGATTTTATGAATTTGGTAAGAAGTTGTTGATTAGAGACAATTTGTAATTTTTTCTGTGTACGTAATATTTACAATGTCATTTAAATGACCGCCTCTAGTTGTAGCAGGCGAACCTTTTGACCACTTTGCACATTTCGCGGGTGGTATGTCGGCGATTTCTTGACGAATGTTGGCTTTAAAATGCTCCAACGTTAGGTAATTATCCGTGCAGACACGGTCTTTGGCGTAACCCCACAAAAACTTCTATCGGCGACAAATAGCATGATCTTCATGGCCGATTTACGTTGTTAAAACGTGAAGTTACGAGTTCTGGAACGCCAAAATCGGTCGTGTTGTGCGGATCGTGACACTGTCTTTTTGAAACCACATATCGTTTTTGGGAGTACGCACATTGCGATGATGCACAGGCCTGACCACATCTAAAATGCTTCTAGGGTCTACTAATTTTTGTGTAATCTTGCCAATTCCTTGCAGAGTAGATCGATTACGAAGACCATAAGCACCACGTAATGCATCAAAAGTCGTGGCCACGTTTAAAGCTGTTATTAAAATTTAACGACTACTTTTTTTAAATAACGAATATTTTAACATTTATTTTCGTTGGAATATTCTGAACACTGATGTTAACACTAGAATTACGCTTAGTTATGCGTTCAATAACAACTTCAGCTAATAAGATAAATACAAAAACAACTAATTCTTAACTAATGGGTCGACTTTAGTTAAATTGCCAGTTACCGAAAATATATTAAAAATGGCAACTGGTGTCGATTTCAATTGCCAAATAATACATAAATATTAAGGCAACCGTAAAGTTTTGATTGCTGTGTACAGTTTTTTAACTTCTTATTTTGGTTATCAAAATGGATTAAATTACCAAGGGACAAGATTGTGAGTTACTAGTCCAACCAATGGATAAACTTGTGTTCAGTTGTTATAGTCTCTACTTTATATAACACAGCATCATTAAGAAGACGAAAATAGAACCTAAAACAAAAAAAAAAAAAAAAAAAAAAGAAAGAAAGAAAGAGACAGAAAGCGTTTTTTGGTAGTTAAGTGGCAACGTGCATATATTCTTTAAAATTTTATATTATTTATATTAATTAAACTGTATCTTGAACAAAAAATTTAGATTTAATTCAAAAATGGATTTAAGATTCGCTCTAAATTCATTACACCTTTTAAAAACGATCGTTTTGAAATCGATCGATTTTCATCACATACCTGTTAATCACATGGTTTTCGTCTACTAATTTCTGTACACTTAGAACAAGGTTGATTTTTTCGTGTAGGGACCAAGGATGTCGACTTTGTTGTATTTATACTGACTGAACTGAATCAATTAAAAATGTGATCCAAAGCGATATATTTTAGCAATATATCACCCGTTCACCACCAGCAACGACATGCAGGTACGCCTAGATTAAAACAGCGGGCTAATTCTGGCAGTCGTGATCGAATACTTTTTCGATTCGAAAGCAATTTTATTTATAACTCTTTCAGCCGATAATGGACGAATCGAAATTTATTTCAATAATATTGATCAATAAATTTTGAAGAAATTTTGCTGTTTACACGAGTTTGAAGCTTTTTGAAGAGCAATTTTGAAGAAAATTTAATCGTGTAAATCTACAACTAATTAAAAAACATGATAATTCTTCTTAAGTTGTAACGCCAAAAAATAAAGCAAACAATAGCAAATGTTTGTTCGTTGACGTTTTAATAACGACAAAATTTGCACGTTCCTCGTTCATTCATTGTTCAAAGTAAAAACAGGAACGATAAACGAAAGGAACGACCTAGTTCCTTTAGTCTTTCGGATCGGTCGGAACGATTTCACAGAAGGAACGATTTTGCCCATCTCTAAATTTAACCATTTAATAGAAGTTATGTACACACATATTGTATATAAAAAACGGCGCAAACTATTTTGAAACCACGAACTACTTGGGTTTCTGCAAAACCTATGCGAAAATAACAGAGCCTATGTCAGAAGCAATAACATGTGTGTTTGTGACCGAATATTATAAACCTTCTGTAAAACAAATTTTGATTGATATCTACAATTATATTAGACTTGAAAAGATGACAAGTCAGATGTAAAAAACATGTCGTATATGGTGTCCTTTATACCAAATATTAATTTTTATTTCAGTTGTGTTTCCATTTAACAACACAACTGAAGTTCGGTTGCCATACATAATCGACCCATTAGAAATTTATTTTTGTGTCGTTGGCTAAACAAATATACAGCCATGTCACAGAGAACAATTCCGTTCGGAAACGGAATTCATTCCGTATTTTTGTGCTTCAGAAAATTACGAAAATACTTTGCGGAATGAAACCATTTTTATTTTCATAAACGAAATGGGAGTTTTCTGTATTTCAAAGACCAGAAAACTATCAAAATATACTTTCTATCATTAAACAAATATGTTTTCCTCGATTCCGAACGGAATCATTCCGAACGGAATTGTACTCTGTGACATGGCTGATAATCTGGAAATTATTTCTTTTTTATAAATTACTTTATTATATTCAACATTTTTTATTTTTCGAATATATTCTATGAGCTAAATTCTGTTCTGTATTTTATAAAGCTTTTTATAATAGTTCTATTCCTTAAAAAAAGCTTTATAAAATACATAACTGAAATTTAGCTCGTAAAATAAGTTCGAAAAATAGAAAATGTCGTTGGTTTAAGTAATAAATCAATAAATCGGTATCGAACTTTATTTGAATAAAGAAAAATGGATTGCAATTGAAAATGTTTACATCTTCTTTGCGTCACATTGTATCAAGTATTATCGAACTTTCTTTGAAGAAAATTTTAGTATTTCAAAAATATTTTTTTTTTTAACTATTTTTAAATTTAATTTTTTACCGAAACTGTATTTTTTTGGGGACTTCAATATAACTGTTTAATTTTTGCATATCAGCGATTTTCAGTTTCGGTATATTCATTTCTCATCGTCAATGTAATTCTGCCTGAGTTCAGCTTTCAACGATATTGTCATTGTTATTATGAATTAAACAAAAAGAATACAAACTAATTAAGATGTACGTGTTTTACTTAAATATGAACAATATAATACATTTTGTTGATTGTCTTTTAAATAAAATTGCTGCTTTTTCAACAATAAAATAGCAACAAAAGCAAAAATTATAATAACAGAATCGTAGTTATTTTTTTTTAATTGATCATGTGACACCCTACAATGTGGGTGTAACTAATGTAAGACTAAAAAAAGTTTAAAATACTCGGAATATTAAAGAGTTTATCGGCCATGTTCTTGAAATCGAAATCACGTGAAATTGAAATCGAACAATCGAAAATTTGAATTATATCATGTCTTTAAAGTTGATAAAACATATTTCCTTTAAAATACCTCATACTTTGAAGAGCATATACATTTACCAAAACTACTTTCAAAATCAGGAAAAGCTACGTTTATTTTTGAAAAAATTTAACTTAAAATCTCCATCGATATCAATTTCACGTAATTTCGATTTACAGAACATGACCGTATATTTGGACAATTAAACATATATCTATTTGTACATAAGTGCAAAATAGGGAACCTTCAACAATTTTCGAAAGTGCTTTTTATAGCTTTTAATAACATTCTTTTCTTATTAATTATTTTACATATTTATTTTCTAAGAGTTACAAATATATGAGGGGCTTAAAGCACAAGGAGTTTAAGTGCCTTTTTTAAAAAATTGCGATTAAGAGTTCATATAACCTGTGTGCTTCAAGCGAAATAGGTATTTTAATGACAACTGCTAGAATTGGTCGCCATATCTCGCTACGAGATGAGAATTCTTCATTCCCCTCTTGTGTTCTGAACTTCTCGGAACTTCACCTACTAATTACATATGGGCATTTCCATGAGAATGTCAACCACGACTCAAAAAATAAATAGCCTTGAAACTATTTTTCGAATATGGTAGAGAGTAAAAAAACACTCAAACTTTACTATGCAAAGGGGTTTACAGCTTATTACAACTTTTAAAGAGCAAAAAATAAAAGTTAAAACTGACTATCTCTTTGATTCATTTTTAGTAACTGCAATCAACAATTTTTACTTTTCTGCCGATTAAATACAGATACTGGTAACATTGGAATTATACCTTAAAAATAATGTTACAACAACAATGAACAAAATTCACGAGGAGAGACCAAATATATAGTTTGATTAGCGGTATATTTTTTGGTTTGCTTTGGGTGCTATTTAAATGTCACGTACGTGGTGCGAAAACATCATTTGTCTATGTCATTGTTATTTGATCAGTCGTACGTGTTTCAAAATAAAGGTTCAAAGCAAGATATTTGTTGCAAAAAATATTGACCGGAATTTTTTTTTAAATAGGTATAATAAAAATTTTATAAGCTGTTAAAAGTCGTCACGTACGATATTGTATTACTATAAATTCAACTAAATGTATATCATCTTATTATATTGGTATTAGGTTGAAATTTGATCAAAAATTATTTTTTTGCAGTCTTAATGATCTAAACAAATATAATTGGTATCGGTCCATATTTGACCATAGCATTCATTCAAATACTACTCCAGAAAATAGCTTTTAATGTTGTAACTTTCTAATAAATGCTGGTATTGACATAAAAATTGGCGACAATAACTTTTAAGACAAGTACTATGTCGTGATAAAATGTTGTGCTGGTAGGTCCAAAATTAACTATAGGTCCCATATAAACCCCCTTCCTAAAATCGCTGAAAGGCAAGAAAATCTCATATAGATGAAGATATCTGAATAATATTCGGCACAAATAACTTTTATATAACTCTTAACGTCATAGCATAATTCTGTTCCGGCGACCATGATTGGCGATGGGTCAAAAATAGGGACACTCAAAAATTTGTTTTTAAAATATGATGGTGTAGGGTATTATATGGTCGGGCTTGGCCGACTATACTTTCTGACTTGTTTGTTTTAAGTTTTTGTATGCATATATTTCCCAAAAATATATTTCATATCTTGTAAATACTATAAGAGAAAAATCTGTCACGTACGGTATGTCACGTACGATATTACATTTGGTTCATTATAAAACCATCCAGAAAAATGTTTTTCTTTCCAATTACGGATTATAACGGAAAAATATATGGTTTAATGCAAAAAATTTAAAAAAGGAAAAATACATCCCACAATTCGCAGATTTTCGGATTTTTTTACATTCACCCCAAAATCACTTCCATCACGTACGATATACACCTATTTTGCTAGGTATTTTGGACAACAAGGTTTCGAATGTAATAATTTTTTTTTTCATATATAGTACCCTCTAAAAGAAACATAATGATTAATAAGTTTTCCAGTTACTACTATTTGCGCAAAAATTCCATCGCTCCGAAGGCGTACAAATGTCACGTACGATGACATGGAAATGCCCATATGTAAACTAAATTTTGAAAAATCACTTAAAGCCCTTGTGCTTTTATCCCCTCATATGTAATTAAAAATTATATTCGAACTTAATTAACAGAGCAATAGTAACTCAAGCTGGAGGTCCACACCATGCTTATATAAGTCAAAAAGTTTGAATCTGTGTGGCTTAATCTGGGGGGCTACTCTCTATTGCGATGCGAAAGAAAATTGTAGCAAATCTAGTGGTTGGTACTCTTTAATGCGTTTGCGCATTTGTCTTTCGCATCTTTTTATTTTTTTCTTTTCGCAAATCATCATTATTTTTTTTTTTATTTAAACTTTCCAATTTAAATTTTTTTAAATTTGCTGCCATTTCATTACTGGAAATCTGCGCTGTCTTTGATTTTTATTACCAGTATTGGTTAATTTTTAAACAATTTTGCGAAAGTGATAGAGAGTACCAAGTTGCCATTTAGCTTTCGCATCGAAATTGTATTCGCATCGCAATAGAGAGTAGCCCCATTGCTTTTACACCATGAAAGTTTTTTTCAGAAATTCTTAGAGAACAGGCTATAATTCTCTCCCCTCTCACCAATTAACTCAGACTTTCTGGAAGAAAACTTTCATAGTGTAAACCCTGACTTACGTAGCAAGTTACATGAATAAAAGCGTTGGATCCCTTGATGCGTTGAATGCGAAAAGTAGACTTACTTTCTACTTTTGTAAGCGTTCGAACAAATCCGCTGATTTTGACAGATAAATTTAAATTTTTACTTGTGGTCATCCCGCATAAAAGGGGTTGCAAGTTACTTAAATCGTAGAATGCAAGATAGGTATGAAATACAAATAATGCATTGAGGCGAAAACGCGTCTATATCAGACCGCTGTCTGATATAGACCAGAGTCTCTGGCGGAAATGGAACCTCAACCACCGAACTGATAGAATAGCTCGTTACCAACTTTACTACTGGGGCACCCACTATTTTCTAATGAATCGTCGAACTTTTATCAAAATGTAGGTTAGGTTAGGTTCAGTGGGCAGCCGACACGAGGGCGGCTCACTTGGGTCCTTAAAGCGGTCCCTTGGTGTTACGATTAGCCAGTGACAAGAGTCAGCCATTTCACACTATTTTCCAGCAGTCACTGCAGCCTCGAAGTACCCCGACTCCCTGCAGAACAGAGAGATCGATTTCAGTCCTACATTGAACATATCGCCGAGACATGGCAATTCCGGTCTCCCGAAATGCCTAAACCTTATATACGCGAGACCGGGGCATGGGCAGAGAAAGTCAAACACCGTGTTCTCCTCCTCCTCAGTAGTCATTGTAATCAAGATCCTTTGTCCGCGCATGAGTCCCTATCACCCAGTGACCCGTAATGTCCGATATCACTGTTCTTATCCGGTCCCTGTCGAGACCAAGTAGCACGCGCGTTCTCGCCTCGTCGTAGCCAGCCCATAAAGGTCTGACCATTGAGCAGGTGTGCTCCCCTGCCATCTCTCCTGAGCCCTTCTATACGACTCACTCCTTATGAGAGTCCTGCAGCGAGCCATTGAAATGCCGATCAGGCCGTCGACGAACATCTCGTCCAAGAGGCAGCCTTGTTTGGCCAGACCGACTGCAGTTTGGTTCACCGGACATCCACTGTGCCCTGGTACCCATACCAGCGTTACCCTGGAATGTTCCGCAATCTCATTCCACACATTCCACTGTTAACATAGATGTCGGGAAGACACCAGTCAGAGCTGCAAATATATATATACATATAATCCTCGTAAATATACATATATCCCTCGATATACGATAGTACCTACGCCAGTTTGCCGCCCGCCTTGTAGCAGTGATTTCCGACCCTTATGCCTAATTCCTCGATGAAGAAACCTCCACCTACTCATCACCATTGCCATGATGAACTGTGAAAAACGCACCGAAAAAGGGTTCCGGAGTCCCGCCAGGTCATATGATGCTCACAGCGCGAACCTGGCATGACCGCCTGCGTAGACCATAGGCCCACCGTCCTTAGCATAAGGGCGGAAGTTAGGGCCATTTTGTCAGTGATGCCACAATAATAACAGAATTTGTTGCCACTTTTCTAGTGATGACACTAAAATAATCGAAGGATGTAGAATGGTATACAATGAGATAGGAAGATCTTGTAAACATGTTGATTTTTAGCTTTATATATTTCTAATGGGAAAATTTCAACATCTTCGCAAATTAATGGTAGATGTTAGATGTTGAAAATGTAATTTTAAGATGTTCCTATATCTCTATATTCCATTCTAAATCTTCCGATTATTTTAGTGTCATCACTAGAAAAGTGACAGTAAGTTCTATTATTATTGTATCATCACTGACAAAATGGCATTTCTTTGGAAAGCAGCGTTACCATTTGTCAAGTTTTTCCTTCAAGTCTTTTTTGCTTAATTTTTTATATATTATTAAACAAAATGAATTTCAAATACATTTTTGGCACTTTTGTAGAAAAAATAATTAAAAAAAAAAATTTTTTTTGGCCGAGGGACTTAGCACCAATGATGTAATATCCTTAAGATGTCCCTCTACATAACCTCCAGGGGGGAATATAAATTTGCGTCAGTGTTGCCAATTTATAAAAAAATGTCTAGATAAAGCTGTGTGTCATCTTGTTAATACAAATTAACTTAGCCTTTAGCCATTTTTAATTACCAAAATATCTAAGTTTTTTAAAAAAATGTTAACGAAAAAAATTGAATAAATTCAGCTTGGACTAAAATTTAGCACAGGATTTTTCTAAATTCTTTTACACTATTTTGATGAAATAAATCAATCTTGTCAAAAATTTCCATTTTTGGTTACTCGAAAATTTTACTTTTGCAAAAATTTTGTTTTAAAAAGTTTATTTTAAGGGAAATTTTTTTTTGGAAAAAAGAAGTTTTATTACTTTTAAGATCAAAACGCAAATTTTTTTTTTTTGGGTTTTCGTTATGAAATCTTATCTAGACAGTTTTTAGGGAGTTTCCATATAGATTTAGAGGTTTATTTTTCATTTAGGGGTAAACATCTTTGTGGGATAATTTAGTGCTATATAAAATAAGATTTAAACAAGTGGGCTTTATTCGGCCTTGTGGAATCTTTAATACCCTCCACCGAGAGGGAGTGGGGTTTATATGGGATTTATAAATTATAAGCCACTCTTTATAAAGCCTGTCCTCGCATGTGAGGGCAGTATTTCCAAAACGTTGTTACGTTACGTTATTTAAATTAAATATCATGCTTTGTTTCAGAAATATTATCAGGCGTATTTAAATGCTTAGATTTCTAATCTTATGAAACTATGACAGACTATATTTTACTCACTATCATTATTCGTTAGGGCTTTAGGAGTTCTTAAGTGTTTTGCGATAGGGCGCTTTATATGGGGCCTATAGTAAATTGTGTACCGATCTTCCCAAATTTTTTTAGTATGTTTTCATATAAAACGATTTTTTTTTGCAAAATTAAAGGACAATCGATGCATTATGTCACCAATTTATGTTAGGCTTAGTAACAAAAGCTTAAATTTTTTAGGGAGGTTGTTCCACATTTGGGTTAATAACTTGTTTCCTACTAAACCGATTGCTGAATTTCAATCCCAAATTGTTTAGGAAAACTACAAATAATTTGACACACATTTTTTTCTGTTGAGTCTTTCGAAAGAGATTGTGTTTTCAACAGGCCGAAAGATGGACATGGCTAAATTGACTTAGAATAACTCAAGGACCCAGAAATTAAAAACATACATATATGCTTCATGGGGTCTTAGATGAATCTCGGGTGGGTATCGGCAAATGATGTACATAAAAGTCTATGGATAGGCGAGGGTTAACTCAAATCAAAAAGCGTAAAAACATAATAAAATATTTTTTTGGAATCGCGTTAAATCCAATTTGCGTCAAAACAGAATACAGAATTAGGTGTATACCCTTGTTCACAACTAGAGGTAGAGAATATAAAAAGCTTATTTTCCTAAAATAAAAATTTTAACAACATTTTTACATTTATGGCCAATTTCACCAGTTCTTTTTAGTTTTTCATATAAATTTTTTGACACGAAAAACGAATTTTAAACATATATTGACATTTAAATAGTTTGGTAAAATTAGCCATTAGGGGGACTTTTTTTTAAAAAAAAGGTAGAATTTAGGGTATTTTTTAAGTTTTTCGGCGGGAAAAAATTACCTGACAACACTGGTTTTATACCAGCAATTGCCATATTTGAGCGTTGGCAACACTGATTGGTGTTACGAATGGAATGACATATTTAATATACCTTTTCAACCTTTTGTGGTGGTGAAGGTTATAAAATTTTTTAATTAAGTTCATTAATTATATTCTTATTACTTAGACCTTTTTCTATTAAATATTATATATGTTAAGCTTTATGTAACTTTTTTTTAAAAAATTAATTAAAATATTTTTTTATTTATCAATAATTCGATTTCCATTGGAAATCTTCTTCAGGATTTTTTTTATAAATTATTTTTTTATTAAAAAAAATCCTGAAGAAGATTTCCAATGAAAATCGAAATATTGATAAATAAAAATATGTTTTAATTAATTTTGAATAAAAAAAGTGAACTAAAGCTTAAAAGATATATAAAAATACTAGCATTTAAACCCCTACTTCGTAAGTGTCTCCTTTTCATTCGTGGACATATTTTTACGCCAAAGCTTATGTTTCTAGGTTTAAACTTGTTATAATGCTAGCATTTAACCCGCTACTTTGTAATAGGTACAATGTTCACCTCTTAAGCATTCGAATTTCGAAAATGTACCAAATTTGTATTTGTATTTCTAAGACACATTACGAATGTGATATATTTTTATTTCAATGTTTATTGGTTTAAAAGATAAATGGCGTAGCAAAAAAGTTTTAAAATAAAGGTTTTACTCATTTACTCCCCAAAAGGGCCAAATTTCAAAAAAGTACCACCCACCTATCCGCTTATTTTCGAGAATTAACCCGTTTTTGCCTTTTTACCCTCAAAACATAAAAATATCCAAAATTTCCATCCTAGGGAATAGATTTGGCGAGAGGCCAACGTCCAAGGCAAATTTCAACATTTTAAATTCAGGCATTTAGGACGAGCGACGATGAAGCAGTCAGTAGCGTTACAATTTTTTATTATATAGATGACGAAAAATGTTTTGAAAAAAAAGTATCAAAATTAGGTACGATTTTCACCTCTTAAACGTTCTAATATCGAAAAAGTACCAAATTTGCATTTGCATTTTTAGACAAGTTACGAATGTTATATAATTTTTATTTCTATGTGTATTGATTTAAAAGATGATATGGGACAAAAAAGTTCCAAAATACAGGTTTTACCCTTTAACTCCCTAAAAGTGCCGAATTTCAAAATAGTACCAGGCTCCTGTTTGCTTTTTTTATTTAATGAACAAGAATAAGTATTAAATTAAAAAGTAACACTTTAATTAAAAAAGTACCAGTTAGAGAAAGAAAAAGGAACTTGCATGTTTAATTTTAGGTTTCTAGGTCCAATATTAACGGCAAATCAAAAAGTACCAGGTAAAGCACAAAAAAGTTCCAAAAAGCGCCTCTTACAGATGCTCATTCAATCAACGCATTGCTTGTTTAATTTTATGTTTTTAATATGTGCAATACTAACGAAAATTCAAAAAGTACCTTTTTAAAAAGAATAAAGTACGAAAAAGTACCAAAAAACCACTCCTACAGATTCTTATTCTCTTGGGAACTTGCATATTTAATTTTGTGTGTCTAGTCCAATTTTAACGGAAATTCAAAAAGTACCAGGTAAAGAACAAAAAAAAAAAAATATCAAAAAGCCCCTCTTACAGATTATCATTCACTTAGGGCATTGCATGCTTAATTTTATGTTTGTAGAACCAGTGTTAACGAAAATTAAAGTACCAAAAATATCCCTCTAACAGATTCTCATTTACTCAGGACCTTGGGTGTTTAATTTTATGTTTCTAGAGCCAATATTAACAAAAATTCAAACGGTACCAGATAAAAAACCAAAAAGTACCACAAATTTCCCTCTTATAGAATCTTGTCCACTCAGGACATTGAATGTTGAATTTTATGTTTCTAGGTACAATACTAACGGAAATTCAAATATTACCTTTTCAGGAACAAAAAAGTACCAAAAGTCATCTTACAGATTCTGTTTTACTCAGGACCTTGAATGTTTAATTTTGTGTTCATAGGTCTAATATTAACGAAAATTAAAAAAGTTCCAGTTGAAGAACAAAAAAAGTACCAAAAAGGTCCCTCTAACAAATTCTCATTCACTCAGGACCTTGCATGTTTAATTGAATGTTTCTAGGTCTAGTACTAACGGAAATTCAAAAAGTACCAGTTGAAGAGCAAAAGTATCAAAAAGTACCCTCATCGGTTTTTATCCACTTAGGACATTACATGTTGAAGTTTATGTTTCTAGGTCCAATATTTACGATAATTAAAAAAATTGCCAGTTGTAGAACCAAAAAGCTGAAATAAGAAATTAATTTTCCCGTATTTCATCTTTTTGATACTTTTTTCTCCCCATTGAAGCATAAAAATTTCAATATTGAAGTGGGAGCCCATAATTTTATACGTATATGTCAATGAATAAAGGTACATGTTTTGTAAACAAAGTACCAAAAATAGTTACGGTTTTTACCCCTTAACGTCCGAATTTCGAAAAAAGAACCAAATTCGTATTTGCATTTTTTAGATAAGTTTCAAATGTGTGATATAGCCATTATTTCTATGTTAATGTGTTCAAAAAATAGAGGGGGTGACAAAAAAGGAGCAAAATACAGGTTTTAGCTGTTTACTCCGTAAAAGGGCGGAATTTCCAAAAAGTACCAGACACATTTTCGCTTATTTTTCTAAAGAACAACGATAGGTATTAATTTTTTCAGGATCTCTTTTAGTTTTGGAGATATAAGGCTACCGATTTAGCCCCTAAACATTCCAATTTCCAAAAATCCCGTGTTAGAGGATCGATTTGGGGAGACCCCAACCCCTAGTCCAAATTTAGAGTTTTTAGCTTCAGGCCTTTACGCTGTGCGATGATGAATCAGTGAGTCAGTCAGTCAGTAACGTTACAATTTTATAAACATATGTATATAGATAATATTTAATTAAGTTCGAGAATTTGAACTTTACTTTTAAAAATTTTCGAATACACATACATATGTAAATAATTTTGCTTTTTCAATATTTCTAAAGGGCTTATTCTCTAAATCGCTTTGAAGCGTATTTTTTTAATTTTCAAATAATAGTACGAAATAAGTTAATTCGCTTTTTGTTTAAAATAAAATTTTTATTACATAGTTTTTATTTTTTTAATTCAAGTAATTTATTAAAATTATTTGAATTTGTTATTGAAATAATCGGTAAAAATTCTTATTTACTAGGTAATTTTAATTGCTATTTTATAACTGTATTAAGCATGAAACTTCGAAATTGTTATCTTAGTTTTTCTATTTTACAAAAGCAAAAAATTCAAAAGCAAATATGGTAAATACAGGTGAATTAAGTGCAAAAAAAAAAAAAAAAAAAAAAAAAAAAAAAATTCTCTAAAGAAAACAAATAAAAAACGTCTAAAACTAAGCGTCAACATTACCAATAACAACAATTCTGAATAATGTTTATCTTTTTTTTTATACCCACACCACAATAGTTGAGACGGTATTATGGGTTTGTGCTTATTCTTGTAACAACTTAAAATATTGGTCCTAGACCAAATTTGAAATATACAGATCAACTGAGAATCACTTTCTGAGTCGATCTAACCATGTCCGTCCATATAAATGTTGATATTGGCATACAAATTGGCGACAATAACTTTTACACCCAGGCTACAACTGACATCAAATGGTTAACATTAACACTAACATCATGTTAGTGTTAGGTATAGCCTCCTCATGTTAGTGTTTTGTTTGTGTTTTAACAGCGGTGTTAAGCATAACATAACTTGACGTTTAAGTTTGACAGATAGCTTTTTTTTGTTGCTTTTTATTAACTTTTTTATACAACTTGTCAAAAATACGCGCGTGGGTGATAAATAATTAAAATTAAAGTGCAAAATAAAGTGCAAAATAAGTTTTCCGAAAATAAATTCATTTTAAAGCACGTTAATATTTAATATTGTTATTTTTAGCGATGTATACTATATTTAAGCGCTAAACTTTTTCTTCGCTATGAATATAACGCACAACCTGTCTTTAGCTTGTTTTTAAACTTATGTTGTAAATTATTTACGTGTTCTCTACCTAAAACACATTGGCAATTTGACGAAGTTATTCTGCCGGCGTTATTGCTTGTGTTAAGTACATCACAAATTGCACGTGTGGCCGTAGGGTTACAATAGCTTCTTTCTATATTATGACAAAATGTTGTGGTAGTAGGTCCAAAATTAATCATAGGTTCTACATAAACCCCCATCCTTAAATCACTTAAAGGCAAACAAACATTTCATAGTAGAGTTCTTTGCGGGTTTTAACCTCAATTACAGAATTTTGTTCTGGCGGTTGCATGATTGCCCCCCAATGGGTTGCACATAAGAAACACTCGAAAACTAGTTTTTAAATACTGTGGGCTAAGGTATCATTTGGTCGGGCTTGACCGACTATACTTTCTTACTGGTTTGTTGTTTTGTTTTTTGAATCGTAATAAAGAATAAATAAAAAAAAATCAACTTTTAAACAATAAAAAAAAAATTATTTTTTTTATTTTGCTAAACTGCCAGTTCGCTTTTGTACTCTCATGAGTTGGTGGTTTATACGCTCGTATGCGGCAAAGTAAATAAAACGCTTTCCAAAAAAGGTTTTTTTTTTTTATCGAAATAACAACGGCTACTTAAAGGTTAGAGAGAATTCATCAGCCGTCTAACGAAGAAATTTTTTTTCACAAATAATGCTAAAACAAAGTGTGCAAAAACATTCAAATAATTGTATTTATGAAAAGAAATGTTTTGCAATATGTAAAATTAACAAAAAGATTTTCTGCTAAAAAATACATGCTTATGAACTATGTTTTTTTAATGTGGGTATTGTATAAATAATTATTATTGTGATCTCTGGAGTGTTAAATCGCCCACCATTAACAGCTAAATAAAATTTATTTGCAAAATATTTTTTGTTTTTTTTTTTTTTTTATATACATACGTAATTACAAACCTGTGTTTTGCGTCTGATACTCTACTTCGATTATTTAGACAACCAGGGTTTTATTTACTTTTCGAAACATATGTATGCTTAGTAAACAAAAATATCAGAGTTTTATCATTTACTGATAAAACTTATTTTAATACGAGGTGTGTTTTAAAAGTTATGTTAAAATCAGTGTTTCCATAGAATTATTTAAAAAACTAACAAGTAAGAACGTTTAGAAGGTCAAGCCCGACCATTTGATAATCTACACCACCAGGGGGCTACTCTCTATTGCGATGCGAAAGAAAATGGTAGCAAATCTAGCGATTGGTACTCTTTAATGCGTTTGCGCATTTGCCTTTCGCATCTTTTTAGTTTTTTCTTTTCGCAAATCATCACTATAATTTTAATCGTTTTCGAATCGCAATAGAGAGTAGCCCCCCAGTATATAATGACAAGTTTTTGAGAGTGTACCCTATTTGGGACCCATAGTCAATCATAAACTAGGCAAAGCAAAGTTATATTATAAGGTTAAGATTCAAATAAAAGTTGTTCTAGCCGAATATTATCAACATCTAAGTTTTTTTTGTCTTATGGAGTTTTCTATTCGGAGAAATATTCTGAATTTATTCTGCCTTTTACATTTCTTTATGTTTTTTCTGAAGAAAAAATAAAAAAATAATAAAAAATTAATCTCCATATTCATAAAATTTTTTTTTGGATTAATAAAAGGTTTATTAAACCAATTTTCATAGAAAACCCGTTTCATAAACTTTCCATTAACCTAAAATACTTTTTATGAATATGGTGGTAAAACTTTTCTACACTCATTTTAATCAAAGGCGCATGAGTGCATCACTAGATTAATAGCTGGCTTTGGTTTTTTTTTTCTGAAAAAATTATTTTATTTTTTAGTTCGCATCTCGTGGTAATTTTATAGTTCTTCTATTTTTTTCTTCTTAGAAATTAGCGGTATGAAAGAGCTTTGAATTTTAAACGCTAATTTTACTTTATTTTTTTTTTGCCGAAACTTGTGTTATTTTGTAAAAATAAAATATGCAACACTTTTCAAAATTCGGCTTGCATTTAAAAAGTCTTACGTATATTGACGAAAATACATCTCTGATCTAATTATTGTTTGAAAATTATCAAAAAACAATAACAAATTATCATGACAGGGTTGTATTTTTTTCAAAATACGTAAGACTTGTGTGATAGTGTAAATCAGCTATTAATCACATGTAACACTTATGATAAAAAAAAGTTCTTTTAGAAAATAAAACGATATTAAAGTGACTTTGGAGAGGGCGCTTATATGAGAAACATGGACAATTCTGGACCTACATGCGTGTATAAAATTTTGCCATGCCAGCTAATTTAAAAGTTATCGTCGTTACATCAATAGCGACATTTATAAGAAAGTTATGGCATTTAAGCTTTTTTCAGGTGTTTGGTTTGGTCTAAATACCAACGTTATAAGATAGCTTATGGGAGCCATATGAATTAAGGAATCGGTTCCACCCATATTCAATAGGGCTCGTCCTTGTGAAGAAGTATGTACTAAATTTCATCAAATGTTCTTCAAAATTGCGACCTGTTCTTTGCGCACAAATAAAATTCGAAAAAAAAACTGTAAAGTACAGCAGGTTCACAAAAAAAAAAAAAAAAAAAAAAATATGCACATTCTATGCAAGAATAAAAAATAAAAAAAAAATTTTTTTTTGTTTGTGAATTTGTACACAAAGAAAATATGTATGTCACACAACTATTGTGAACTGACGAACATAAACTCTAAGATTACTTAGTCAGCATCCAGACTTGCAATTTCTGTTGCTGCAATTTTTAAAAATTCTGCTTTAAAATGGCATTAGTGTCGAGATTAGTCAACGTCCAGTCTTGCAATTTTTGTTGCAGCAATTCTTTTGTTTATTGGTGAGAGGGGTGAGCAGATTGGGGGAGGGTTTCTCAGTTTCATGTACTCTGCAATTCCGTTTTGTTTTGCTATTCTGACATTTTTTAACTTGAAGTTGGTTGAAGGTGTATAAAATATATAAGGGAGAAGAGGAAAATTGCAAAACAGCTAGTCAGACGTACATATGGGGGATTTCATGTCAAGTGACCCAAATTTTGAAATCGATGTCTTCCGATTTTGATGAAATTTGCACCAAGGTTAGTCCTATTGGATAGTTGTTTAGACACAAATTGGTCAAAAACTTTCTGAGTTAGAGGGGGTCAAAATTTGAAATTTTGGCCAAACTTATATTTTATTTGTTTTTGAAGCTGTTATTTTTTTGCTCAAAATAAAGCTTAGGTCTTTTCCTTTAAGTTAGTTCTGGTCGCTATTTGGGCTGCGAGTGGGTTATATATAACTTAAGTCTTCCATCGACAAGCGGTATAAAAGCATGGTATTGAGCGGTGCCATCGATTGTTTCCGCAGCATCGAATCTGCTCTTCAGTGTTTTTAATGTTTACTCATGATCCTCTTTGCTTCTTAAAACTATTTTAGTCTCTTTACAATAATTCTTTGCCCAATGGAATAAAGTAGTCGCATCTAAGATGCGATCTTGATGAGAGCACTGTAGGCTATACCTTCCCTACGTAGTATACCTTCCCTACTGTAAATTTAGATTTTAGATAATTTAGTATTATCTTCTGGTATTCATAAATTGCAACGGCATCATGTTTTAAATCGTCGGATATTGTTGCCATATTTTTGTGGTCCAGTTTTTCATCTTTCATGTAGTAAATAACTACTGTAAATATAGTTGCTTGGTCGTTATTGAAGTGGAATGACTGTTTGGCATCCTGAAGAACATATTTATAGTTCTCTGCGAAATCAAACGAAATAACGAATTCCCCAGACTTCAAATGTATCTTCAATTTCTTAAAGAATGACCAATGCTCTTTGACTAAAAAGTCATGGATTCTTAAATTTAGCAATCCTCTACATATTTTTGCATGTAAAATACCTTTACGCATCCGCATATTTTTTTTACACTTGTCGCTGTCACACGCACATAGAATAGAGAGGTGACACGAGACGGAAGATATTGTTTTTTATGTATGTAAGTATTGATTTGTATGTTGTGCTAATAAGAAAGAGTGTAACTGCCACTTCTGATTTGATTTATAATTCAAACGTTTCATTTTATGTTTATTTTCGCATAGTTTTTGCAGAAACCAAAGTAGTTCTCGGTTTAAAAATAACGTACTGCCGCCTCAAAAATTTTTATTTGAGCCGTAAGAGTTAACCCATCCTTATTTTTTTTCTTTAATTTCGAAGATACCAATTTAGGATATAAAAATTAAACGTTTTATATATACTAGCGTTTGCCTAATGGTCAAAATTCGACCATAAATTTTTATGTAAATATGAAGAAAACATAGTACATCTCAGTATATATGAATTTACATGTTTTGAGCATTTATTTGTTCCGTCTTAGTTGATCGATTTGGCGATGGACCAACCTCCGGTTCATATTTTATCTTCCACGTGAGTTAATCTATTTTGTAAGTTCAATATAAAAAATATCAGAAAATATCAATTGAAAAACAAAAAAGTATCAAAAAGTCTTCTCTTGTAGATTCTAATCCGCTCAAGACATTGCATGTTTATAATTTTATTTTTATGTATGTAGAAATACATTGGCACTGATGATATTACGAAAAAAATTATTTTATGTATCAAAAAAAATATGTACATAGTCCCATACCTGGCTAGTGATCAAAGCACATTTTTGCTAAAACATTTCATACAAAAATTTTTTTTTTCATATTAACGCAGTAGTGCCAAAAATACTGAAGGTACCCATGTATATTTTCTTACACATAGATATTTTATATGTATGGCAGATAACCAAAACGCATTCATGGGTATTGAATAATATCTGCATAATATTCATGTATTTAAGTTTACTGAATGTGGTTGCGTGAAATATTGCTGTGCATAAGTATAAGTAATACACATATTTTTTGCAACGCACAACTATAGCTGTTGTTATTATTTCCCTGCAGTGCGCTGGACCGGTCCCAAATTGGTACTTTCACCTATCACTAAGGGACACTGTTAGTCTTTTTACCGGTAAAACGACCGGAGATTTTAACATGTAGTAGTCGTAGAAACAGTCAATTGACTCCCCTATAGATAACTATGGGACAGTCTGTTTACCGGTGCCACAGTATCAATCCCGTGGTTGATGCCGTCGTACCAGTTAATTAACTGGTTAATTCGGTCTGGTTAAATAAATAGTTCCAAAGTACTTTACATCTAATTTTCCCTGATAAGCCAGTAACATGTAAGAATAACACACAATATAACAAGGTTTTAATTTTAACATTGTTATTAATATATTTATATATAAAAGGAAATCAAATAAATAAATCAAAAAAGAAAGTATTTAATTAGAACCAAAAGGGAATTCATTAATATAAATTAACTAAAAGTTAAATTAATTCATTAGGTAAAATTAAATTAAATTCAAATTATTTCAATATTAGTAATTATATACAAGTTCAATACTTCAAAAAACTATTTTTTAATACTTTTTTGTTTTAAAAATCTTTTTTGAAGAAAAATATCAATTGCATCTGTAAGTGGAAATTATTGTAAAGATTTTACTCAGGTAAATAATTATTATATTATTAATATGTTACCTAACAGTACATGGAAAAACTTGTCCACTCGCTTCAAACCCTTCTTTCCGTGGTTACCAACGACATTGTATTGGTCCACTAGTTCCGAGCTTAACACGTATTTCAGATTTTTTTCACCCCTTGGGGTTGAAATTATGATATTGTTTTGTTGATCTTACAAAATAAAATAAAAAAAAATATAAAATATGTATATGTAATTGCCTTTTACTCATATTACTTACCTTTTGTTTAAAAAATTGGTATTAAATTTGTCACACTTTAACTTTTCACTTTTTCCATTTATTTGATGTGTCTTGTCAAACAATTTATTTGGTGTGCAGAACTCAACAAATATATGAATAACGGATTATTTTTTTGCATACACATTTACCTCACATAGCAACAAAATTCAACTTTCATTGACAATGACCTCTTCGTGAACAAAGGGACAGAAAAGTGTGAATGAACACATCTTTGATAACACAGGGACAGAAAAGTGTGAATTGACATCGCGAAAGACAACGTTGAGTCAGAAAAATAACCGAAAAATGGGTCAATTGACAAAATAAAACTGCAGGGTTGTGTTATAAGTATGGATATACACAATAATAGAATTAATGGTGTGCACCTCCAGTCAGTGTTACCGTTGGATATTTTCAAAAAGTACCAAAAAAAGAGGATATTTACAAAAAGAGTGGCCCAAAAAGGTGGGGTACGTTCGTACATGCATCACTGCGCTGCATCAGTGATTTCAAATGCTTATATATATATATATATCAGTGAAGTAGATGTGGGCCAACTAATTGTGAAATACTTTACAAAAATAATAGTCACACAATAAAAAAAATTATAAATACTTTTTTGTCGGCATTATAAAAAGTTTGCTTTTCTGATGCAGCGCAGTGATGCAATTACGAACGCACCCGTGATTTAAGAAAAAGAAGGCGGGACATCTTTTAAAATAGGAAGAAGTACACAAAAAAATGATTTTTCACGTGTTTTGTTTAATTTATTTAAAATTAAAAAGTAACAAAAAATAGAGAAAAGCTTATATCAGATGTAAGGAAAAACTTTATTATGTGATTTTAATTGACCTTAGCTTGCGTAATCCAAATCTGTTCAATGATTGGTTCTATCAGGTCTAGTTTTTTTTAAAGCCTTTGATTCGTCCATATAATTTTTTTTATATTTTCAACTGCTTCGTAGTTATTCAGAAATTAGTGGCAATATATGTTTTGCTAAATTAGTACTATTTTTGTTTTCAAAAATTCATACAAAAGTTATAAGGACAAAAATTTGACATTTTAATTATTAATCTAAAAGCCACGAGTATGAATAAAATGCGGCATATTTCATGAAAATCGTAGGACAAATGTTAATTTTATGTATTATTCATTTTTGGGGGCATGATGCTTATATGTATATTTCATCATGACTTGGGAGCGATATGTCCGACTTGGATGCTATTACCAGCGAATGATTTTTTTTTTTTTTTTTTTTTTTTTTTTTTTTTCATTATTTATTTATTGAATCTTCATATATTAAATATGAACTAACAATAATTAATCAAATCTTATACTAATACTTTATTTTTGTCCTGCCAATGCTAGACGAAAATTTTTCTCTTCACGGTTTCTTTTCACATATGTAGATGTTTAGCGCTCTTCTTGTCTGATGAGTCCTGCTGTATCTCTTCTCCTTAATCTAGAGTGGCCGCTGTAATTTAAAATATTTCGAGCTAGTGGATTTGGGTGCGACTCAAGTCTTTTTTAATATTTTACTGCATAGTTCGTAATAATAGTTTTTACTAACGGCACATTGAGATCCTTGTGAATATTTGAGTTTTTAACATACCAGGGAGCGGCTGTGATTATTCGAAGAAGTTTATTTTGTCGCCTTTGAATTTTTTCGATATTAGAAGCCGAGGCAGTGCCCCATAACTGAATACCGTAGCACCAAATTGGTTTTAAGATAGAGTTGTAAAGTAGAAGTTTACAATCGAGACTAAGAACAGAGTTTCTTCCAATAAGCCAATTAAGTTGAATTGCTTTTAGTTTCATTTGTGTTAGTTTTGCTTCTATATGGCATTTCCATGTTAAACGCCGATCTAGATGAATTCCGAGATATTTTACATGCGATTGTTGGGGCACTAATTGATTATTGATTTTAATAGGGGGACCTGACTCCCGACGCAAGGTGAATATTATATGTACGCATTTTTGCTCATTAACCTTTATCCTCCATTGTTTTAACCACTTTTCCAATTCAAATATATGATTCTGCAAGTAGCGAGATGCTTCATGACAGTTTTCATGTACGCTTAAAAAAGCTGTATCATCAGCAAATGTTGAAGTTAGGGTGTGGTTATTTGTTGGCATGTCTGAGGTATATATTAAGTATAACAGTGGGCCCATGATGCTTCCCTGAGGGACTCCAGCGTCAATTGGCTGAGGAGAACTTATAAAAGCACCTTCTTTAATAATAAACTTTCGACCGACTAAGTAGCTTTCTAACAGCTTGTGTGTGTTTACTGGTAAATTTAGCTTCAATTTATGTAATAAGCCTTCATGCCAGACTTTATCAAAAGCTTGAGAAACATCGATGAAGAGGGCGGAACAATATTTTTTTTCTTCAAAGGTTTTTCTTATGGCGTTTACTATACGATGGGTTTGTTCAATTGTGCTATGTTCTCTTCTAAAGCCGAATTGATGGTTTGGAATACATCTATTTACATTTAAAATTGGGGTTAATTTTGACACTAACAGCTTCTCAAACAGCTTTGATATATTAGACAATAAGCTTATAGGTCTATATGACTCAACTTTTGTAGGATCCTTTCCTGATTTTGGTATCATGGTAACTAATGATACTTTCCATTCCTGAGGGTAGTATTCAAGGCGTAAAATAGCATTAAAAATAAAGAGAATAATTTTCTTTGCTATGCTGGGTAGCTCCAAAAGCATTTTGTTACTGATCTTATCAAAACCAGGGGCTTTCTTCGGGTTTAAATCATGAATAGCCTTTTCGATTTCGCTTATCTCAAATCTTAGTGGAACAGCTGCTCTAACAGCAACAGGTGGTAACTCGACCGCCATATCGAGAGATGTGTGAGCGGTAAATACGGTTTTCAAATGATTAACAAAAAGATTTCCTTTTTCTATATCATTTCTTGCCCAACTTCCGTTTAAGTTTCTTAATGGTGGTTTAGTGATAACTGGTCTTTTAAGATTTCTAGCTGCACGCCATAATGAGTAGTCTGATTGTGGAGTTGCATCAAGTTCCTTAAGATATTTTTCAAAGGATGCAGTTTTTTGGGACTGCAGTAACTTTCTTAGCCTTTTTGTGCACTCTTTTAATAAAGTCTTAAGTTGGGGGGATCTGTGCAATTGCCACTCTCTTCGAACTCTCCTTTTTTCAGTCAATAGACGCTCGACATCTACAGAATATATGATATTGTTTTTGGTTTTTTTGAGGGTTGTGCTGGAATGTTGAACAGCTAGTTTGAGATAACTGTCAAAATTAACAATAGCGAGATCCACGCTCTCCGGTGTGCTAAGCGGAATATTTTCTGTGCAATGGGCACTAAGATATTTTTTATATTTTAACCAATTTATTTGTGAGGGTGATTTGGATAAGTACCCAGACGGCGATACGATTCTATTTGGAATCATTATAGTAACAATTGTAGGTGTGTGGTCGGAAGATAATTCTAAGGAAGCCTCAACATAAATCGTTTCTGCGGGGATGTTTTTAACCACTCCAAAATCTATGACATCTGGAACTTTTTGCTGATCAGTAGGCCAATATGTTGGTTCACCGCTCGCGACCACATTTAGATCCATTTTACGAATTGTGTTAAACAAAACACGACCCTTAGGCGTAATAAGTCGTGACCCCCAGAAAGTATGTTTAGCGTTATAATCGCCAGCAGCCAGGAAGCAGGGTCCTAATGCTTTGAAGTATTTATTATATTGGCTTTCTGATATTGAAAATCTAGGTGGTGAATATATTGATGAATTAACTAGGTTTCGATTTAATTCCTCAACGCAAATGGTCGTTGCTTGGAGATAATCTTCACGATGATCACACATTAAGTAGTGTTTTACTCGGTTTTTTATCAAAATGGCAGAACCTCCACAAGCTCTACCTCGAGGGTCCTTGGTATCATATAATATATAACCATTGATTTTAAACGTATTTCTCGAGGTCAGATGAGTTTCAGACACCATCATAACATCGATTTGTTTATTTTTAAGGAAGTATTCTAGTTCATTTTTATGTTGGCGGATGATTTGAAATTAAATTCCCTTTTAGGCATCTATCTTACAAATAGTTTCTGAGATACTAAAAAAAATAATGGGTAAATTTTTCAAAGAAATCCAAAAAAAAAATAAACGTTTTCAAAAATTTACAAAAAAAAAATTATAAAAGCAAAAATTTAAAATTTTTATAAATTATCGAAGCTGGGTATATAACGAATAAAATAATTGTTCATAACACAAATCTTAAGAAAATTAAATTTGTCGATTTTTGGCGATTTTCGGTGTATAATTGGTCACGAAGGTGAAAAAATCTGACAACCCGGATTAGTATACGCCATGTTTTAAGTATTTATTTCATTATGGTATACCGCATACGCACAAAAGCAAGTGGTACTTCCCAAGAGCACTTACTTGCGAATAATTAATATGTACACATGTTACATAATATATTCGCAATAAATGCATAAGCTTATTACGATAGACAACAAATTTATTCAAATAAGCTTGCTTACATATATATTGAAACAATTGCAGCTTATAAGCTGGGAGTTGTTATAAACGTTCAAAAAGTATCCCATCATTTAGTAAAAAGTACCAAAAAAGTGGCAAGAATTACAAAAAGTATCACATTTGGGTGCATTTTGTAAAAGTAGCAAAATGGTATCCAAGCAGTTGAAAAAGTGGCAAATTGCTACTTTAGTAGCACCAACGGTAACGCTGCCTCCAGCTTAAAGGAAAATCTTTATATAATTTTTGGATAATGCTCTTAATGCTCTCTTTTTTTTAAATTTTGGACATTTGTTTCAATCTGTCAGTAAAACTTTTTTGAAAAGGAAAAAAATTAGTTTAATAAATATCTTAATATATAAAAAATCCGTGTCACTGTGTATGTTTCGAATAAACTCAAAAACGAGTCAACTGATATTCATGAAAATTGGCATATATATGTAATTTGGTCCAACTTAGATGATAGGATAGTTATTATTTAAATTAATGGCCTGGGGGCGGAGGGGCGTGGCAAAATCCATAACTTGAGAACGGCTTGACCGATTTGGACGAGTTTTTCTTTAAAATGATCGCCATGGTCTAACTTAGGTTTTGCGGTAAGAAAATGTTGCCCCGCCCACTTTTACGCTCACTTTTTTCGTAAGATTCACAGCATATATATACATACATACAACCATGTATTTTCAAATCAAATGTAAATTAAACATATGTATATGAACAACATTTTAATTTATAATATTATAATGATGAAACAGAACTGGGGATGAACGATGTTTTACATGCAGTTTGACATGAAATTTTGTCAGAGAATGCGGTCGTGAAATAAACTCAATTTTATTTTGAGGACGTTTTTTCTAATGCTCTCACATATAGACACTTATCCTCTTAACAATGTGCCATACTTTCATTCAAAAAACTTTATGATAGGTATTTCATGGATTTTTATTTAAAGGCCGTAAATTTCGTTTAAAGATCAATTGAAATCGTCTGGTAATACAACACTAATGTTTGCTTAGGGCCAGCAACGCGGACCGGGTCAGCTAGTTTGTTATATTATCTCCATCAATCATGTAGACATATTTACAAACCCTAAACTGCAATGCAGTTAATTAAACTACTGTTATTAGCTTTTCAAAGTTCTCTTATCACAATTTGAGCGATGAGAGTAAATGAGTATTTATCAGCAGCGATGAATAATGTCAAACAAACCCCAAAGTAGTACAAATTAATTTATACGAAATTTTACAGGAATAATAGCAAAACTACAAGTAAATATATGAAATTTAAATTGTTGTAGTTGTAATTTGTTGCTAAGTTTGAGCAAACAAAAACAAAAAATATAATTAAAGTGCTAATTAAGCGAAATTTTAGTCGAGTATCCATAAGTATTGAATTGCAAAGTTGTAGTTAATGCAGGTTTGTGAGAGACCTGTCTGTCTGGTTTAAGTCAGAAAGTGTGTGAGAATTAAAAAAAAGATCGACCGGTCTGGTATAGAGCTATTTATGATCGGTTATTCAAGGTTAAACTTTTAAACCATTTTAACAGTTCATTTCATTATTTTTGTTTTATTTGTAATTTATTAAAAAATACATATTGCAATTTCTTTAATTGTTAATAATTTTTTGTTTTAATTTTATTTAAAAGATAAAAAATGTCGAAATGAAATGAATCCTAATGACTCATTTTTTACCATATCACTTTCTGACGTTATATATTTACAGAACTATAAAAGGAAATTAAATTAAAACAAAAAATAAATATTTGAAAGAGATAAAAAATATTGTATTTATTTGTATGTTCAACAGCTGTAAAGTATTAATTAATTAAAGAGTGTCAAACAAATAGAGACAGAATAAAAAATGCAAACAAAGAGCAAAAAATTGTTAAAGCAAATCAGATCGGTAAAAACCAATAATTTCAAACGTTCGCATAGAAAATTTCTATGAAAAATATATTTCATTATAAAATTTTATACAAACGTTTACGTTCAAAATTGTTAAACAGGCAGGATTAGTCTGAAATGTCTGCAACTTAGTTTTCTCTACTTTACCGAACTTAGCTGAATGGACATCGTAAAATAGTTTACTTTTCTTAGAGCACAGAGTAAAACAAAAATTGATTTCAATTAAAAAATTTGTGGTATTAGTTAAAAATGTTAATTATTTGCACCAGTAAATAAATTAATAGTATCAATTAAATGTTTAATTCACGTGATTAAACGTTTGATTCACCTAATTAAATTTTTTATTTAATATGATTTTATTTTAGCTTTAATTGGTGAACAATTTTGGAGAATTTTTTCTGTGAAGATCTGTTTCTGGTTTTTAAGTTTTATGTTGTTATTCAACAAGAAAGTGGAATTTATTAAGTTGTAAACAGAATGTTGTGTGGCTGCATGTGTTGCTTAGATAGATAGACTTTATTTAAGTTAAAAGAATATGGTTTCACGTTTTTCTGGATTTTCCTTAAAGCTAAAAAGTTCTTGGATAATTGAGGAGTCCTATAACAAAATGCCACAATTCCACTTTTTAAATCGCAACAATTCCAAATTAGTTTTCTAAATAACTTAATAAGTAACTGCCAGACAAAATAATTTACTTATGAATTGTTTGAGTGTTAATAAACTCTTTTACCACAACAAGTCTTAAAAAGAGTCATCCATCTGGCTATTATTAATTTTTTTCATTTATTCAAAATTATTATGGTTGATTTTTTTTGCATTTTGTTATTGATCTACTCAATTATGATCAGTTATTATGCCAGGGTATTACACGATTTTTTTGGAGCATCCATCCACAAGTCCTCGGTCGACCTAGACCTTCGTAAAGGAAGGCGAAGAGCCTCCAGAATTTGCTCCAGAGCATATTGGTCTCACCAGTCTTAAGTTTTTTTTTGTACTCCACCAGTCACTCTGAGTTTTTTTTTTTTGGTTATAAACCATTGCATATGGTTAACGCTAAAACTGCAGGAACTCTAACCCGGTACAGTTATGCGACGCCACGCCCCCAGCCAATGCGAGGTGAAACGTAAATCGCACGAAAAGCAAACAAACGAAACGAAATGGTTTCACAAAAATAAAAAGGCGCTATTTATTTAAAAATAGTTTACACCAAAGACTTAAGTATTCCATAATTCTTTGTGAGATAGAAATCGAATGAGTTTTGTTGCGACTGTCAAAAAATTTAACTCATCATTACAGTTTGTATTCACACTATCACACATGAATATGCTTTGTTAAAATGCAACCCTGATCAAATGAAAAGTATTTTTGTTTAGAAAAATTTAAAAAACGATGAAGTCGTATGGGATGTCGAATTTTTTTTCGCAATATAAGACTTTTACATATTACTTGAGGTTTTAGTGTATCAATAGTGTAATCTAGACTTTAGTTGTAATAAGAATTAATAGTTACTAATAAAAGTAAGATATGATTTAGAGTACATAAGAAGGAATATATATACATAACATAATGGGCACCCTAAAAATTTTAGATATGTAGATGCTTTAAATCAAGGACTTTCATTATTCTTTCCTTGTGAAAAGAAAAGTCTCACTTTTTAGGCGGTTTTTTTAAGGTTTTATAATTGTAAAATATCGATAGTGTATATATATGTAAGTCCGTAACATTTTGAAACCAAAAAAAATTACCATTTTAATAAAAAGTTTTTAACAAAGTTTTAAGTCTTATTTCTTTACTCTAGTGTCGCATGAAAAGCGTTCCCGTTCTTTAAATTTGTGTTAATGAGAGCAGTTTGAGAAAATAAAATGGTTTTTCATCTTGTAAGAAATATCCCAGACTTTTTTTTCGTGCAAATTGTGTAAATTATCAAACAGCTGTTAAAGCATAAACAAAATCAAACAGTAAACAAAAATGTGATGTTCTTTAAAAATAATTTAAAAAAAAAAAAAAAAAATATGAGCATGAGATCAGATCAAGGCAGTACTTTTGACAAGGATAATTAAATTTTAAGGGCCGATGTTGATTTTGAGTAAAACACAAATAATTTAGGAAATTATTGTCATATCTGTTTATTATGATAATATTGGTATGGTTCAATTATGTATGGAACAAAATATCGGCCAAAATATGGGCAAACCTCCATCCGATGGTCCAAATTTTCGATGACGCTGAGGCATAATTGATGTTCTATGCCGTTAATGTGCCGAATTATCTCATCCTTTAGCTCTTGAATTGTTGCTGGCGTATCGACGTTTTACATTTTCTTTCAAATAACCCCAAATAAAGAAGTCCAACGGTGTCCAATCACATGATATTGGCGGCCAATTGACATCGCCAACACGTGAGATAACACGGCCACTGAATTTGTCGCGCAAAAGAGCCATTGTTTCGTTAGCTGTGTGGCAAGTGGCACCGTCCTGTTGAAACCACATATCGTCCACATCCATATCTTCCAATTCGGGCCATAAAAAGTTCGTTATCATCTCACGATAGCGAACACCATTCACAGTAACTCATTTTGGAAAAAATACGGCCCGATAATGCCGTAGCCCATAAACCGCACCAAACAGTCACTCTTTGTGGGTGCATTGGTTTTTCGACAATCACTCTTGGATTATCATTCGACCAAATGCTGAGGTCGATTATGCTAATTAAAAAAAAAAACACGAAGGTACACAAAAAGCATTTTGATTTGAACGTCTATTTTCATAATAATCCTGAATAACTTTAACGCGTTGCTCGATTGTGTATCTTTCCATGTTTGAAATTGATTTAGTCTGAAATTGAGAAATGTCAAGTGAAATGCAGAAAAACTTGACGTTTAAGTGTGGTTCACATTCAATATTAAATAATTATTAGATTTACAGCCTGTTTAGCGATTTCGAACGTTAACGTTCTCATAGAAAATTACATTTGAAACAAAAACAAAATTCGACAATTTGTTTTTGTTTTAAATGTTATTTTCTATGCGAACGTTAACGTTCGAAATCGTTGAACAGGCTGTTAGTGTTAAAAGCACTGGGGCCTTAGGTCGTATAAATAGGTTGCAACTTCAGTCTTAAAATTATTTGTCCTGCTCTGTAGGAACGAAGACGTTGATACCTTAGAAAAGGGGTTTTCCAAATATTTGGAAAAATATCATTGGACAAGATTCTAATAGTGGATGGTCACATTAATCGTAAACATGTGCTTTTATACCTAGAAAATTGCTTTTACGAAATCAAAAATTTATCTACAATAAAAGTACATGAGGGACTCCATTAATGCCCCTTTTAACCTTTTCTACAAGTGTTAAAATTTTGTCTCTAACAAATTCCAATGATCTTGGTCTGATTGTCAAAAAATCAAATAAAAATCTTTTTTAAAACATTTTGAGTCTACACTATTAGCCTTCAAAAGAAAAACAAAAAAAAAAAAATAGAAAACCTTCTAAAAATAAACAGCTGTTCAGTATAAAAATAATATAATAAGAGTTATATATTTGTTTTAGGACGCTTTAATTGTTTAGCTTGATTTTAACGGATATTAAAAAATAAATAAAAGTGAGAAGCTAGCAACATAAAATGTAATATTTTTTTAAATATTTAATAATTTTTATTCCGATGCTGGCTGCAAATTAGTGCTGGTTTACACTCTTCAAGTTTTAGCCGTCAAGTTTTGAGCGTTTAGAAGAGAAGAGAAAAGAAAATGCCATTCATGTTCCTCTCTCTCTCCTAAACGCTCAAGACTTGACGGCTAAAACTTGAAGAGTGTAAAACAGCACTAATTTCAATTCAATTTCAAAAAATAATGGGAGATATACGATTTTCAAATTTCTTTACGTATTTTTTGAATACATTCAAAATGTAGGTGAGTTTTTGACATGTCGTGGTACTCAGTATTATAGTGTTAAAGGGTCTTAAGAAATAATTACTTCTTCCATTAACGGTACCACTGTGCAATGTAATTATAAATGATTTAAACAATTCTTAATATTCGAATAAAAACCTCATAAAATGTTTAAATACTTAAATGCCTATTTTTTTTTAGGAAATAGTGTGAAAAGAGAGTACTAAAAGTGCCAATAAATGAGAGCAAGATCTCTTAAAACTTTAAGAGAAAAAAATAATTTTTAAGTTTTGCAATTATTTATTTTACCTTAAAGAACTTTTATTGCAAATTCTTTACCTAAAAGTTAAACAAAAGATAAAATAATCTTTAATAAAAAAAATTTAAAAAAACATTGTATAAAAAGAGAGTACAAATGAGAGAGTAAACAAACAAAATTATTTTATTTTTAAATAATTTAGTTGTATTTTAAAATTTGTTAAAAACGGACAGCTGTTAATTGATTCGGCATGTTTTGTGTTAATACGAAATAAAAGTGTGAAAAGAATTTTAAAATATAAAAATGACAATATTTTTTTATAAAAAAAAGACAACAATAAAAACAAAGAGTATAAAATAAAAAAGTAAACAATTTTTAAACGAAAGTACGTTTGTGTATTTCAATACGTATTAAAATCTATTGTGTGTTAATTTTTTGTGTTTTGAAAATTTTAAATAAATTTTTCATAAAAACTTTATTTTTTTTTCTAAATTTTTAAAATTTGTTATATGTTTGGAGTGTTTTATTATAATAATAATAAATATGTATAAAAAATGTGCGTTTTTACTAATTTATATCTGTATGTAAATTTGACATTCATACTCGATATCAAAGATAAATATCGCTACATGCCATATATGTGGCAGTTAATGACAAAATTTTGTTATCTTCAAGCATTTTTTGTTAATATTTATTGCCGGCAATATATATGTAGCAGTAACCCTACGTCTAGACGCGCAATTTGTATTTCTTAACATAAGCAATAACGTCGGCAGAATGACGTCACAAAAATTATTTTGTTTAATATTTTTTTCGGAGTGGAGTAAACGTATGCCTAAACACAATACATGAATTTGTATGTAAATAAATACTTACATTTTATTTTCTATGACAGCCAATTTAATTTTAAATTTTTTTTTTATTATAAATTTGTTAATTTTAATTAGTATTGTGGTTATTTTATTGAACTGTTAATGGTTTTTAATCCAAATTTAGATATTTTAATTAGGCTTAAGTTCATTGAATTTAATTTGCATTAAATTATTTTTATGAAGAAAGGAATTTTTAAAACATGGAAGATTAATTAAAATTGTTATTGATAATTTTCATTCTTGACTGACCTGCGAGTGTAAGACGGCAAATCCCTTTGAGAAGACCTAGTGGTTGAGGTCGAAACATGTCAGGGTAACCAGCCGCCTGGGTTCGAATCACACGCCAGGCAGCCTGGCTTCGAATCCCAGGTCAGTCAAGAATGAAAATTATCAATAACAATTTTAATTAATCTTCCATGTTGTAAAAATTCCTTTCTTCATAAAAATAATTTAATGCAAATTAAATTCAATGAACTTAAGCCTAATTAAAATATCTAAATTTGTTAATTTTATATTAAAATTTTATACGTTTAAAGTTTTATATTTTTTCTGATAATTGTTGTCAATTGTGTTAAAAGATAATTTCTGATCAATGTATTATAATATTTGTTTATGAACATGTGTTCTAATACATATTTATACGGTCCACACGTTAATATCTAGTATTGTCAATAGAATTTGATAGTTGCCACGACAATAATTGCCAAGCTAATTGCTCGTCTAGACTTAGGGTAGGGAAAAAGTACTTTGCACCTTATTTTACCAAGTTCAGTTATAATTAACTATCAGTTATAACTGTCAAGAACACATTGTTAACTGGAAGTTAAAGTAATAGTTAGTTTTTAATGAATTTGGTAAAATTGGCCGTAAGTTTTTTTTAGTTTTGTAGGAAAGCAATTTTAAGCTTTAAAGGCTATCTTAAAAAAATATATTTTTATTCTTATAAAACCATCAGTTCTGTTCAATTATAGTTTTTGAATTTATAACTCATAAATACTCTTGTCATTGATCGGAAATAAACTTAAATTTTTTATTCCAAATGTAATAGAAAGTAAGCAAAAAGTTATTGCCCTTTAACTTCCTACAAAATCGTACAAAGTAATTGAAATTTTTTAGTTTGAAGTTAAAAAATGTCTAAAAATTTTTGTTAATATTTTTATGCCTTCAAGAAGGGGTCACTTTTTACCGTGCACCTTCTTCCTTGATTTTTTTTAAATTATAAGTTAGCAAAATTATGTTCTCCCATACCCTTAACATAAGCTGCGTAACAAGAAAAATTGTTATGCTGAATTGCTGAGATATTTTTCTTTAGTGTAGACCGGGAGATTTGGAAAATATCGTCGAGCCCTTACCGCAAAAAAAGCTAAAGCGACAAAAATTCAATTTTACAGAAAAATGTTTTTTGTTGTTGTTATATTTCATAAAAATTTTGTATGAAGGTTGGCGCTTAAGCTAAAATTGTTTTTGCTATAAAACCGGAATGGTACCATGGCCATGACATCTTAGGAAATAATGCAAATGTTGCCAATTAATTCATTTATTAAAAACAAATTAAAGGCTCGATATGTATGTTTGATGGCAACCGAAACGAATTTCGGTATCGGTATCAATACCAGTATTAAACTACTTTTTATTATATTTCGGTATCGGTATCAATACCGGTTATCAATATTAAACGGTATTTAAGCGGTATCGGTATTAATAACGGTATCTGTTATTAATACTGTGGCAATAGGGAAAAAAGTGCTTAAGTTCATATGAATAGGTTTGTAGGAGAGCAATTTTAAACTTCAAAGGTAATTTTTGATAATTTACTCTATTGCAATATAAATATCATTTCTCTGCGGTTATAGTTTTTTTTAGTTTTTATTTCTAAATAGTTTAAATACCACAGATCGGAAGTAAACTAAAGGCCATGTCAGATAAAACTTTTGCTTCGCGTTGCGTTACCGATTCGCTTTGACATCTAAGATAAAATATACAGACTTATACGAAACATGTCACATAAAGTACTTTCAAAGCGGAGCGAAGCAAAAAGTTAGCCAACTCTCATCTTTTTGCGCGCTTTGACAATTGGCTAGTATAATTTTCTTTTTTTTTTAATTTTTTTTGCCAAATTCAATTCCAAAAAACCGTAAAATTAAATTTTTAACTTTTATTTTTGTAACAAATAATTAAATGTACAAATTACCAACCGCTTTTATAAGTAAACAAACAATGCGTGAGTGTTGTCAAAGTTTTCATTGTGGCATACACCTTTTGCTTTGCGTTTTTCTGCCGAAGGTAGAAAGTCACGCAAAGCGACAAAGTTGTATCTGACACGGCCTTAAAAGTTATTTTAAATAATCACCTTTAAGGCAGAATTAGTTTGTACGTTCTGTTCTGTTACGAATCAGCTGTTTTGTTTCTGTTCAATTGAAAGTCTGTATGTGTGGTTAGTTTTTCCTTTTTCGTTCTTTTCTGTTGCCGACAAATCTGTTGAAAATAGAATTCAACGTTAAGTTAAGGCCAAAGTGTGTATGTATTAGTTTGTGGTGATATGTAAAAACTGTAATTTTTTGCTTATAGCTAGAAAAATAGGGTTTAATTAATGATTTTTTAAACATTTGCGTATTTTTGATACAAAATATAATTTTTTTGTTTTTTACGAAATTTTTTTTTACAATTTCAATGCTTTTCTTTTTAAAAGCAGCTAATTCCTTTCACAGAAAAAGTAATTACAAAATATTTCTTACAGAAAGGAACGTGACAGAATGGCAACAGAAAGTAAAAACTAATGAGGTTCTTATTCTATTTGGCGTCGTCAACAGAAAACAACGCCGTTTTTTATGTTTTGTTACAACTTTGTATTCCCGTTGGCAATTTGCCATATTTTGATGTCTGTTAACATATGTTTGCTATTTTGTAAGAAAAATCGGCGTTGCTATTGTGTTATATTGGCTTTAATTTTGTCGTCGGCGTTTTTAGTGTTGTCTTGTGCTGCTTTGTGTTGTGTTTTAAAAGTGTAAAAAAATGCAACGTGATTGTTAGCTTAAATTTAGATTTCTACGGCGCTTTTGATATTATTCTACATTTATGTTGTGTTTTTAATATATTTTTGTGGATATAATGTGGAAATGTAACTTAGCCTCATTATTTTCAGCATCCGTCATATCGAAGTTTATCGATTGTGAACTAAATCCCGTTGATGTTATAAATCCCAGAAAATATAATAAAATATACAAATTTTGCTGTTGTTCTTTCTTACAGTCAGTAATTGAAGATAAACATTTTTGGCATTGATTTGCATTTTTTTAAACTTAGTTTCAAGTTTAGTTTTTTTTCTTTTTTTTTTCGAAAATTACGTTAAACTAAACTAACTAACTAGCTTTTAAACTAAAATCTATTATTTTTGTACAAAATTTCTATGTTCGAAAGTTTTACACATTGAATATTGAAAAAAAATACATTTCTGTTTAGTTTAAACCCCATAGTAATTAAAAAAAAAAAATTTTTATTCAAAACTAAATAAAATTCTTATAAACGTCATTAACAATTTCATACAAATTGTTGCTGAAGTAGAACTAGACTCAACTTTAAGATAAATACTTTAGTTACATTTTTATTCGAAAAATGAAAGGAAAATATATGTAATACTTTGGGAATAAGGTAAAAGAAAAAAAAAAAAAAAACGAAATTGTTGCTAGTATTGTGAATGAGGCTTAAAAATTAAAAAAAAAATTTTAGATTTATTAGGAATTTTTTAAATTATATTTAAATTTTCGGTTATGGTTTCTTTTTCACCGTTTACTGCTTTAATATATAAATCTTCGGTACTTCCGTTATGCAAATAGTTGGTTTAAAAAAAACTTAATACAATTATCTTGACCCAAAAACTACTATCAACCTTATCTTATCTAATACACACTTAAACATACTTAATGGCAAATGTGCTAGAAAATAAAAATTTATTAAAATTATTAGTTCTAAAATTACTTTTGTAATAGGTACTATTAACGCACACAATTAAAATAACTAAGTATTTTCTTGCGGTTTAAAAATTAAATACATATAAAAATACCTTAAAAATATTTACTATTTAAAAAACCATTTGAATTATTTTTTAAATTAATTTTAGGAAAATATACACTTATGTACATATAAACATTTTTCAATATATCATATCTTTTTATATTTTACAGTTGGCTCACTTATAATCCACTTACCTGAAAACTTGGCACAAAAAACTCACGACAATGGCCGACGAAGAACCCAGTCCGCGACCATTTCGTCGTGAGCGTAACTTAAGCAATCGCAATTTTAATAAACGTGGCTCAAATCGATCACGTTTAAGTACTGAAAGTCATAGTTCGGCAGAATCAAAAGTTTTCAATTTAACAAATTGTACCCAGCAAGATTGTACCGATGATAATGATAGTTCGTCGGCTTCTATAACTACACCGTCAATATCGCTGAATGCTACTTCCAGTTCTATGAATATTTCCTATTCGGTTAATTCCGATACAGAAAATGGTTTTAATAAAAAATCTATTCTTAAAATGCGTTCCATTGACATCGAACTAAATACTGATAATGATAATAATGATGATAATAATGAAGTCATTGAAAATAGACAGTCTAGTCAACTGAATCATGACAGCGGCAAAAAATTACAACGTCAAACCCCAACTACACCACAAACCCCAGATCCCGCTTTGTTGGGTGTTAAACAGAAATTATTATTGTTTGAAAATCTACAAATCGATGAACACTTTTTGTTTAAAACCTCAAAATACAAATCGAAATCCTCGCAGTCTCTATTGCAAAGTGAGCGAGTAAATTCATCTAATTCTCTATTAACGCCTTCTTCAACATCTGGATCATATTTAGTTGAAGTTTATCCCATGGGCAATGCCAATTCTGAGTTGGATGTTCCGCGTAATTCGGTATTTAATAGCAGCATTGATGAGGAACGGTCAGAGGATGATGCGGATAGTATTAAGGATGAACTTAGTGAGACACTTGCGCAGGAGAATAGAGAGAGTATACAAGATGAATTTGGTAGAACTGTGAACAGAGACGACAGTGAAATTAAAGTGGACTGTATTCCTGTGGCAGCCGTAAATAAATCATTTTTAACTCCAGTCTTTCAACACTCCCAAAGTCATCCTAAAGAAATTGATGATTCCAAGAGCATCGAGAATAATGATACAAATGAAACAAAAGACGATGCGATATTTAAAACAAGAAATAAAGATTTTCCAAGGTGCGTTTTAAAAGATTTTATTTTTCTTTTGTTCTAAATTCTTGTTAAGAATTTCTATACTCACACAACAATTGAGGAGAGGGTTTTATCCGTTTGTTCTGATATGTGTAACACAAAAAAAATATTGGTCCTAGATGCACCTTTTGGTATACCGATCGACAAAGAATAACATTCTGAGTCGATCTAACGATGTCAGTCCGTCAGTCCGTCCGTCCGGGTGCCTGGTTGTCTGTTCATTTAATTTGTGTTAAGATAATTTGATGAAATTTGCTACATACGTTTCAATTGTCATAAGGACCGAAGCCTATTGAAAAGTTTGAGAATTGGTCTCTTTTTTCACATGGCCCCCATACAATTTTTTTTTCCAGAATAGTCTTTCTGCCCATAAACCATTTTATTATGTTGGTATTGAGATTAATGTGGTCTTTACCTATTTTATTGCAATCCGAATCATCTTAACAATATTTGACCATTGCTCCCATACAAATACTACTCCCGAAAATAGCTTTTAGTGCTAAAGCTTTCTAATAAATGTTGGTATTGACATGCAATTTCGCGACAATTGCTTTAACGGTATCTACTATATCATGAAAATAATGTGCTGGTAGGTCCAAAATTAATCATATGTCCCATATAAAGCCCCTGCCTAAAACCACTTAAAGGCAAACAAATCTCATATAAATAAAAATATTTGTATTTATATACTGAGGTGTAGGGTATCAATTGGGCGGTCTTAACCGACTCTACTTTGTTACTCGTTTTTTGTTTGTTTTTTATTCTTGTTAAACATTTTTTAATATTCAGCTTTTAAAGCATTTTGTGCCAAATTCTCTCTATGGCGAAATTTAAATATGTACACAAAACATTTTTTTTGGCGCTCGCATTTTTAATCAGTCATACACTGAAAAAATTAAAAATTTTCTCTAATCACCAAATTCATAATATCAAGCAAACAAGTTGTTGATATTGCACCTATTTATTACCAAAATGATTATTTTGATTACTAAAAATTTTGAAAAAAAATTTTCAATAAATGATATTTTTAACTTTAATTAAAAAAGTGATCAAAAAACTTTGCCATTTCAAACAATGTGTTGTTTTATTTAATTAAATATTGACAATTCCCAACAACAATTCTAAACAGAAAATATTATTAAATTTCTCCAATCACCAAATTTATACCAAATTCATAATGTCAAGCAAACAATTTGTTGATTTTGCACCTATTACCAAAATGATTATATTGATTACTAAAAATTTTAAAATTTTGAATATTTTCCTTCAATAATTTATATTTTTAATTTCAATTATGTGTTAATTTTTTTAAATAAATATTGACAATTCCCACCAACAATTCTACATATTTAAATTTTTTTATTTTAAACGAAAAAATTCAATTAAAATTTTTTGTTATTTAAATAAAATTTTAATTGAAAATTTATTTCAAAACAACTAAAATGTTAATCAAAACAAAATTAAATTTTTAATTTTCTTTCAACGAAAAAAATAATTGATTCAATTATCACATTAATTAAATACTTTTTGAACCATTTTTTTAATTGATAAAAAACTTTTTTCTGTGTACCTTTAAAATATTGAACAAATATTTAAAATTATATTTATTATTTTTTTTTCGATAATAAAGCCAAAAAAGTAAACCTCCATTATTAATATTGTTTTAAAATTTACTTTTAGATAAGATTTGCTTTTTTGCGATATTTTTTTTTGTCCGTTTCATTATTTTCTTGACTTGACTATAAAAAATTTAACTTGCATGAATCAGAATTGTAGCCGCAGGTAAATAAAAAATTATCAGTGTCTTTTTATTGAAAATTCTTTTTTTTTTATTTAGTTTTAATATAAAACAATTATTGTATCGAAATTTATATAGAAATATATAAAGAGAGAAAAAAGTTACAAAAATATTACCCTCTGTTAATTATTTTAATAAAACTTATATTTTTGTAATTTTTCAGAAACTATCGTTCACGACCGAAGACTGAAGTAATATGTGGCTCATCAGATAATTTTTCTCGTGAAGCTAATAAATTTAACTCACTACATCATAAATCAAAACAAAGGTTAGTCTTATTTCTAAAAATAACACAAGTTTTATAACAATAACACGTTGTCGCTACAATTTCTGTGTAATAACACATCGAATTTCTATTCTAAATTTGTATATCCTCAAAAACGAGTTGTGAAGAGGGTATACTTAGTTTGTCATTCCGTTTGAAACTTTTTTAATAAGCATTCAAGACCCCATAAAGTATATACATTCTGTGTCCGGAAGTAATTTTATGTCGATTTAGACATGTCCGTCTGTTGAAAACACGCTCATTTTCGAAAAACTCAAAACAAAAGAACAACATTGGTGTCAAATTATTTCTAGTTATTGCCCATATTATTATATGATTTTTGTCGTTGCGATTATTGCCGTTTCTTCTTTGAAGTCGGTCTTACTTTAACATTGTGCGATTTTTGTCGTTAAAACTTCTATACATATATTTTGACCAGGGACCGAAAATAACAGTTATTTTGAAATTTTAAAACAAAAAAAGCATAGAGAAGTAAATACTGGCAAACTGATTCAAGTATACCATATTGATCCTTATGAACTTTTCTATGATAAAATATTATGATTTTTAAAAATTTGATTTTTATTTTTTCGATCAAAAATTACAGTTATTTTTTGATTTATATTTTTTTGGAAAAAAAGTAACAGTTATTTTTTGATTTTTATTTTTTTGAACAAAAATAACAGTTATTTTTTGATTTTTATTTTTTCGATCGAAAATAACAGTTATTTTATGATTTTTATTTTATTGAACAAAAATAACAATTATTTTTTGATTTTTATTTTTTTCGAGCAAAAATAAAAGTTATTCTTTACAGAAATGTACGTGTTATAATTATTGAGTTAACTTTAAATATTTATTTAAATGTGTGATCATCACTGGGATATCTTATAAATATTAAAAGTCAACCAAATAATTATAACACGTACATTTCTTTAAACAATAACTTTTATTATTGCTCGAAAAAATAAAAAACAAAAAATAACTGTTATTTTTGTTCAAAAAAATAAAAATCAAAAAAAAACTGCAATTTTTGTTCAAAAAAATAAAAATCATAAAATAACTGTTATCATCTGAATTTTATGAAAAAAGTAATAACTGTTACAGTCCCTGATTTTGACACTACGAATGAATGAACAAAACGAATCGAAGAGTACACTCGCTTGTGTACCCCTTATAATTCCTCTATCCCCTCTCGTCTATAAGGTAATAAATGCCACGACATAAATCGTATAATGCAAATGGACACTTATCTTAAGCAGCTTGGGATTGAAATCCAGCAACATCGGTTCAGTAGGATGAGAGTTATGAATTCAAATGTGAAGAAGCACCCTCTTTTTATAATTTTGTTACGAAAACTAGCCTAAATAGTGGCGGAGTGCATATCTTGATATAATATACATATTTTATATGACTAGAAACCATACCACAAAATTTTGTGAAGATAGGACCGTAATTAACCATAGGCCCCTCATAAAGCCCACTCTCGAAAAAAATCTTTAGTATGCGTAAAACCGAAACAAATAATGCTATTGCAATAAATTTTGTTTTGTCACAGTTTTATATGACTATAAATCACTTTATCCAATTTTGTGATGATCGGCCCATAATTTACCATACACTGATGGAAAAGGCGTCATAACGCTGATGTATTTTGACATTAGTACTATAACAAGTGTCTGTCTTCGTTTTTGACCCCATGACACTTTTCATTCATTTTGATGTCAGCCTTAACATCACTTGGCCAATTTGGCATCAAAGAAATGACGAATCGTAGTCGGTTTTATAAAGTATGTAATCAGTGCGATTAAAAACTGTCATCAAATTAAGTCATTGTAATTGACCTTAAATCATATTTAGAGAATATCACAATTTACTTACCCGTTACACTTTTGTTGTATTCCGCCATTTGTTAACAGATGAACTCTCAATTATACGACACCAGCAGCATGGCCGATATGGTTTTTGTAATAATTATACTTTAAAAATGTGATGTATTTAAATAAATAATTTAAAAAAAAAATAGAATATCGCAATTCTTGCTTCTAATTTTACTTTTTAAACTTGAAAATAATGTTAATAATGTATTATGACACGATATATTATGTCATCGCACTGATGACAGTTTGTCATCGCACTGATGACAGTTTGTCATCGCACTGATGACATGATATGTTATGTCATCGCACTGAAGACAATTTGTTATCGCACTGATGACATGATATATTATGTTATCGCACTGATGACAAATTTGTCATCGCATTGATGACAGTTTGTCTGTACTGATGTCAAAATACATCAGCGTAATGACGCCTTTTCTATTAGTGTGGCATTGAATTGATGTCACTGTATTCATAGCGAAGATGACGCATAAAATATGTGAACATTTTAGGATGACGTTCGTCATTGGATTGATGTCACTTTTTGGCTCATTGACGCCATTTGTAATAACATTGATGTCTCAATGCTGATGTAAGGGCATCATCAATATGAAGATGCATTTTTCTATGAGTGTTGGTCCCATAAAATGCGCACTCTTGAAATATACAAAGTGTGGGTGGAGAGTATCAAAGATTCGGCACAACCGAATACAGCAAAATAATTTGTGTTTACAAGTTTTGACTTTTTCACAAAAAGCTGATTTTAATATTTGTATATGAATAAAAATTCTAAATCTATATTTAATGTATGACAGCCTTCCGATGTCGATATGTTTTTTAAGAAAGCTTTATGATATTGATATTTTTTCAATGTTTTTAATATCGATAAAATTTTTATGAAGACTTTATAGTATTGATAAATTATCTATTGAACATTTTCGATATTAATAAATTTTTTAAGATAACTTTTCAAAGTGTTTAGTTTTCGATTAAAACTTTATAATATAGATGATATTGTTATAAACAATTACACAATATCGACAATTTTGTATGAAAAATTTTTGGGTATCGACTATTTTTCATTAAAAAGTTTTCAGTGTCGACAATTTTTCATAGAAAACTATTCAATAACCAAAATTATTCATTTCTTAAATTTTTCATATAAAACTTTTCAACGTCGACAATTTTCGAAAGCAAACATTTCAATATCGAAAATTTATTATAGAACATTTTTAAATACCAATAAGTTTTCATAGATAACTTCTAATATCCACAATTTTGTATACAAAACTTTTTAATATCCTTAATATTTCTTAAAAAATGTTTTAATATCGAAAGTTTTTCATATACAATTTTTCAATGTCGACAAGTTTTCATATGAAATTTTCCAATGCTAAAATTTTCATACAAAACATTTCATAGAAAAGTTTTTTATATCCACAATTTTTTATAAAAACTTTTGCAATTTCAAAAAATTTTTATAGAAAACTTTTCAATATCGACAGTTTTTTAAATAGAAAACTTTTAAACATGTTTCTTAGAAACAACAATAACTTTTTGTTAAATTTTCGATTAAAACTTTCTAATACTGATAATTTTGTTATAAATGACTTTACAATTGCGACAATTTGGTATGAATAATTTTTCGATGTCGACTTTTTTTCAATAAAAAGTTTTCAGTGTCGACAATTTTTCATAGAAAACTAGTCAATAACCAAAACTATTAATTTCGAAAATTTTTCATATACAACTTTTCAACGTCGACAATTTTCGATAGCAAACATTTCAATATCGAAAATTTTTTATAGAACATTTTTGAATATCAATTAGTTTTCATAGATAACTTTTAAAGTCTACAATTTTTCATAGAAAATTTTTTAATATCTTCAAGATTTCCTAAACAGTTTTTCAATATCGAAAGTTTTTCATATACATACAAATTTTCAATGTCGACAAGTTATTATATAAAAATTTCCATTGCTGAATATGTTTCGTACAAAACTTTCCACAATTTTTCATAGCAAACTTTTTAATATCGAAAAATGTTCCTAGAAAATGTTTCAATATGGAAAATTTTTCATAGAAAACATTTTTATATCCACAACTTTTTATAAAAAATTTTTAAATTTCAAAAATTTTTCATAGAAAACTTTTCAATGTCGAAAATTTTTAAATAGAAAACTTTTCAATATCGAAAATTTTTCATCGAAACCTTTTTATTAACAACAACTTTTAAAAAATATCGAAAATTTTTCATATACATACAATTTTTCATAGAAATCTTTTCAGTATCGGCAACTTTTCCTAGAAAACTTTTCAATATCCACAATTGTTATATTATTTAATTTTTCGGTGTATAATTTTTCATAAAAAAACTTTCGATGTACAAATTTTCATAAGAAAAAATTTCGATATAGAAATATTATTTAAAATATTATATCAATATTGACCATTGTGAAATTATTTTGATATCGATAATATTTTTATAAAAACTATATGATATCGATATTACTTTTTGTGAAATTACTTTGATAACCCAATTCATTGAAGACTGCGGAGTTTTAATCAATAAAGTTTTTATTTTATTCTTCAGCGAACCCGATGAGGAAGAACAAATTGAATTGCGTGATAAAGGCATCAGTTTTATAAAACCCATTTTGGAAGAGTTGATCAAAACCGAAGAATCTTATGTTGAAAATCTTTGGATTGGTATTAACAACTATGGCAACATTTTTCAGCGTAATGATTTGCCAACTGGACTTAGAGGTAAAAAATATGTTTTATTTGGGAATGTCGAACAAATTGCTGAATTTCATCGTGATGAATTTCTACCGATGTTACAACGAAATAAACATGACTTAAAGAGAATATTTGATGAATTTCAACAGTTTATTGATGTAAGTTTTGATTTTTACGTTTAAAAAATATTTATTTGGATTGAAATATATATTTTTTGTTATTCTAGAGTAATTGTTTTTATGGTTATGTTTTATTTACCATGAACAAACAAAGATCATTGAAATTATGCGATGTTTATAAAAATTATTTTAAGGTGGGTAGAAAAAAGTTTCTGAATATGAATTTTTTTGTTAGAAAAAAATTTTTTTTTACTAAAAATTTTAGCTTTTACAAACTGAAATTGATGACAAGTTGGGTATTAATAGTTTTTTGGTTCAGCCTATCCAACGTATGGCCCGCTATCCTTTATTATTGCAACAGTTTATAACGGTAAGTGCTACACGTTTGTTTTGTATCTAAAAAAAACAATTTTTTTTAATCTTTCTGCTTTTTCAGACACTTTTCAAAAATCGTGATTATGTTTTAAAGCCCATTATAGAGTCTTGTTGCCGTTTGGAAAAGAAGTTACGGAATCTTTTGACCACTACTAATGAATCGGAGGTTATAAACGACATTGTGTGCATAAGTGATGCCAATGAGGTGTGTAGCAAAAAACAAAAATTAGTTTAATCCTTTAAAATTTTTAATTCTTTCCAGTTCAATACCTTTTATCAGGGCAAATTTCGCAAAGTTAGTGAATTTCATGTATTCGATCATACTCTCAAACGTAGCTATCGCTCTAAGGTTTTCATTTTTGATAAATGTATAATTTATACGGAAATCAAGGGTAAACAATTGATATTCCATGGCCGTTATCCCTGTGAACATATTGGCATAACCGCTAAAACCAAACAATTCACTTTGTACTATGATCATCGCAAACAACAGGAATGTGATTTTATGGGTGATCCAGCCCTAATCGAGCAATGGTTGGATCTGATACGTGAAATGATCAGTGCGTATGCAACTGAAGAGCGCAGGAAGTTAAAGGAATTACATTCTCACGAATTTGGCGGCGATCATATGCATCGTAAGCCGGCCAATTTATCTTTGTTTAGAGATTCAAATCGTTTTAGCAGTGACAGTGGTATAGGGAATATATGGATTGTACCTAAACCGGAACAGGAAGAGGCCACCAATAATCGCACTACCTGGTATGCTGTGACATAGAGAAGGTCATGCAATGATGCAATTTAGGAGATAACACGTATTTAACGCCATTTTAGTACCTACCTACATACATAATGCCCTTGGTCAACAACAGTGTATTAACTCATTTTTTTTTGTTTTTTCACTTTTTGGAAAAAATCGACATGTAATATTCATTTCTACCCGCTGTAAATAATTCATGCTATTTTGCCTACTTTTTGGTAATGAAACGTTTGGTTTAAAAATTATTTCTCATATGCCTTTAATATTAAATTAAAAATTATTTTGCTTCTACTGAACATTTTTAAATTTCGAGTTAATACTCGTTGATCAAGTGCGATATGTATATTATTGTTCTTTAATTATAATTAACTTTAAGTTATAATCTTAGTTTTGTTTTTTAAGATAGATTATTTATTAACCGACAAAAAAGCCAAATTTTATTTCTTTAAAAGAAATATTAAAGAAAACCCAATTTATGTATATACATAACGTCAAATAAATAATAATATTTATGCTAACAAGTCATAGCTGCAAATATGTACTAATTATTTGAAGTTGAATAAATATTTAAGTTAAATTATGATGAACAAATACAGGTGGTAGCACAAGGGCAACAAATACCACATAAGAACAACAATAACAACAAAAAAAAAAAAAAAAAAAAAAAGGAATACGTCAAGAATGATTTATAACAAAAACCCAATTGTGGCGCTAAACGTGATGCAACAATTTAGACAATTAGACAAACAATACTAGAGCAAAAAATTATCATCTGGTGTAGAAATGCTACCTTTTTATTTCATCATGAGTTAAATACATTGGAAAAATATGAATTTACAACAACAATTTTTATAAGGTCATAACGTTTTGAAGGAAAGAAATACGTATTTTACAAATTTATTACAAATTTATTAAAAAATATCGGGATTTTACATCGAATTTTATTTTTAGTTACAAAAATTAAGTATTTTCCATTTCTTCTTTACCATATTTGTGTTAATTTTGAAAATTGAAATATATTTTAATAGAATTTGGAAAACAAAAACTTGTACATATGTAAAAAAAATTTTTTTAATTTAATATTTTTTTTTTTTAATTTTGTTTTTACATTGGCCCCTATTATGAGTTGAATTCGATAAACGATTTTCGCTGGCTATCGAACATCGACAGTCGAATGTTACGCTGCATTTACACATGAAAGTACTTTCATGAAAATTCTATCACCACAAATTTCACAGAAAAATGATAATTTTTCATGAAAATTTACGGCTGTGGGAAAAATCGCCCAAAGAAAAATGGCCCAAAAAAAGATATGAAAAATCGCCCAAAAAAATTCCATGTAAAATTGGGCCTAAATTCATATGAAAAGTGACCTAAAATTTTTGGGCTATTTTTCGTTATTGTTGGGTGATTTTTCGTTTTTTAAATTTGGTGATTTTTCATTATGAAAAATTACCCAAAAATGTTGTATGAAAAATGGCCCATTTTTTTAATTTTCTCCTCTATGGTATAACAAACACCGGCTTCGCTTACCAAAGCTTCTCTGCACAGCCGGCCTTCGGCCGGGCGCAAGGATTTTCTCCTCTATGGTATAACAAATACCGGCTTCGCTAACTAAAGCTTCTCTGCACAGCCGGCCTTTGGCAGGGCGCAAGGATTTTCTCCTCTATGGTATAACAAACACCGGCTTCGCTAAGTAAAGCTTCTCTGCACAGCCGGCCTTTGGCAGGGCGCAAGGATTTTCTCCTCTATGGTATAACAAACACCGGCTTCGCTAAGTAAAGCTTCTAAAATCTGCCTTGTTTCCAAATGAAAGCCGACTATGCAGAGAAGCTTTAGTTAGCGAGGCCGGTGTTTGGTCTACCATAGAGGAGAAAATCCTTGCGCCCGGCCGAAGGCCGACTGTGCAGAGAAGCTTTAGTTAGAGCAGTGTCCATGGACACTATGACACTTTTTGGAGTGTCATAACGTCCATGGACACTATGACACTGGACGTTATAACATGCCACCGGGAAAAAATTCGTTTTTGCTTTTTGGGTCATTTTTCATTTTTTTTGGGCCCTTTTTCGTTTCTTTTGGGCAAAATTTCATATATAACTTTTTGGGTCATTTTTCATGTTCTGTTGGGCGATTCTTCATTTGGGCGATTTTTCATTTCTTTTTTTGGGCGATTTTTCCCACAGCCAAAATTTACATGAAAGTGAAATTTCATTTTCAAAATGTCGTCAAAGGGCAAACTCCTATCAAACATTTCGCTTCTGTTTCTTTTTTTGTTTTGCTTTTTTTTGAGTTTCAGAGTTACCGAGCCAATTATTCACGCCGAACTTCAGGCATTCGTTTAAAATAATATTTATTTTTATTAGTTTTCATGATATTTATAAATTTTAATTAGAATCATTGTGTTCTTAATATTTAGTTAAAAAAATTAATTAAAATTCTTTATATATACGAAAAAAAAAACCATTTCAATTGGCAACACTGCTTAGTTATTGTCATTTACTTTCATGAAATCGCTTTCTTGAAATTTTCATTGAAAGTTGGCCTGAAAGAAGAAAAATGTCAACGTGTTAGTGAAAAAGTGTGAGTGTATTGCGACTTTCAAGAAACTACTTTCATGTGTAAATGCCCAGTTAATTGGTTATTATCAGCTGACGGCACTGTCGAACATTTTGTTGTGCATCGAATTTTTCAACGAAAACAAATTCGCTTTCGACGATGCCAATAAATTTAAAAAACTTTTTGAAAATGTAAATATTTGTAAATTTATGTCGCAAAGTTTTAGTAGAAAATTTATTGATAACGAACTGTTTTATTAATATCGAAAAGTTTTCATAGAAATTTTATCGATATGAAAAACGCTTTATATAAATTTTATTGAAGTGTTTATAAAAAATTTTACGATAGTAAAAAATTTTTATAGAAACTGTATTATTATCGAAAAGTTTTTATACAGGGTGGCGCATAATAAACGTTATGATTTAATAAGTGAATAAATTTTTTGCTTACTTTTTTTTTACAATTAAGTTCAAAAATATATGATGGATAAGACCCAGCACAGAACAAAAGAATTGTTAAATTTTATTTTGATAGTGAGCATTCGATTATTCACTCAAAGATCATATGGAATAATAAGCAATGAGCCCAATTGCACCTTAATGGTCGCACGAATAAAAAAATTGCAGAATTTAGGGCACACAAAATCCAAAAATAATTATTGAACATTAAATGCACCCACTTAGATGCACAGGATAGCATGGTGTGGAAAGATCATTGGACCCCATTTTTTGAAAACGCCGAACAAGTTGCGGTTAATGTAATGGCATTCAATACCAGGCTATGATTTAAAAAATTGTAAAGTCCGAGGTAGAGTTCAGTCCAGAATTATGGTTCCAATAAGACGGAGTCAAAGCTCACGCAGCTCGTCAAATTAAGGCTCTCTTTGTGGCGACCATGACGTTTTATGTTCCACTCTATATCAAGTTTATTGATATCAAGTAGTTCCTTTGTGGTTATTCTAGCTATTTAATCCAAATTTTGTTTTTTTTTTATTTTTAATCTTGAGTTATCAAATCTAATTTTCTTTCATTCCCCACTACAATTCGTTGGATTCCACACCACCATTAATTGTAGTTGTAAGTGGGTAAAGAAAAAACATATTAAAAACAAAATGAAATTGCTTTTATTGTTTTCGCAAGAAATCAAAATAAAAACAATTTGCCAGTTTAGTTTTTTATGCACGTGCACTTGCAAAAGTTTTTTTTTTTTTTTTTTTTTTTTTTTTTGTAAGAAAAGTTTTATTGTTGGTATTTTGTTTAAGCTTTGATATCGTTGCAAATAAGACTTTTTGAGTGTATGAAGGAATTCTCATTCCCTCTGTAGTCTTGTTTGCTGATAGCTTTGGATTTTCTAAAATTATTTAGGAGAACGTTTCCTGATGATCTGGCCTAAGCAACCAGTGAAATGCGCATAGGAACAGCTTATCCTCCAAAAATAAATTTCAGTATTTTTTATCAATTGGTAAAAAAAAGGGAATTAAGCACAACAAGCAAAATCTTTTTTTTAATAGAAATTTTTTTTAATATCGAAGTTTTTTTCGAAAATTTTTTAATATCGAAAGATTTTGTTAGAAAATTTTTGATATCAAAAGAATTTTATTAAAAAATGTTCGATATCGAAATGTTTTTGTAGGAAGCTTGTCAATATCGAAAGGCTTAAAAAAAAAATTGAAATCGAAAGGTGTTTATAGAACAATTTTTAGTATTGGAAGGTTTTCATAAAAAAATGTTTTTCCGATATCGAAAGGTTTTGTAAAATATCTTGCGATATCAAAGGGTTTTTATAGAAAAGTTTTTGACATCGAAAGATTTTTATAAACATATTTTCCACCATCGAAAGTTTTTTATTAAAAATTTTTTCGATGACGCAGTTTTTGCAAAATAATTTTCTATGTCGCAAAGTTTTCGCCGACCGGACCACACTCTTACTGGTTTTTTTTTTTTTCTTACTTCGTTATTATATTGCCAAAAATGATTTTGTAAAAAATAAGATGGTGCATATTTTGAACTAAATTCGATTTTCGACAACAGTCGAATTTGCTCATCGAACGAATTTTCTTTTGGTATTATGGCGCACATGCGATAAAAACATACTATTGAAATTTTCATTGAAAGTTGGCCTGAAAGAAGAAAAATGTCAACGTGTTAGTGAAAAAGTGTGAGTGTATTGCGACTTTCAAGAAACTACTTTCATGTGTAAATGCCCAGTTAATTGGTTATTATCAGTTGACGGCACTGTCGAACATTTTGTTGTGCATCGAATTTTTCAACGAAAACAAATTCGCTTTCGACGATGCCAATAAATTTAAAAAACTTTTTGAAAATGTAAATATTTGTAAATTTGTTTGTGTTCGTATTCCGAATACCCTATTCTGAATCAGCTTTATTCATTTAAAGCAAGTCCAACGTCATAAACAGATATTGGAAAGACTCGTCCGTTAAAAAAATTTTTCATAACAAAACACATTTTTTAAAAACTTTTTCATATTGATATCACAACTTACCGATAGCTAAGGGTAGGATTTTATCGGCCGTATAAAGTGTCCTATTATTACAACTTCTATTAACTTATCGCTCACTTTAGGCTAAAGTAAAGTTATAATAACGGAACACTTTTTATACGGTCAATAAAATTTTAACATTAGCTCGGGGAAATATTTGAAAACTGTTTTAAGTTGATAATTTTTCCATTGAAACAATCGATATCGATAGTTTTTCTTTAAAAATATTCGAAAAATTTGTTAGTAATTCCAAAACAAAAAAAAAAAAAATAAAAAACTTTTAGCACTTGTTTGGTTAATGTTAAATGAGAGCTGAAATTGAATCACTGCTTGAAAGCTTTTCGTCCTCTTTAAAAGAGCAAATATAAAAAATTTTAATTGAAATTCTCTTAAAAAACTCTTTTATTAAAAAAAAACTCTTATGGCCAATTTCACCAATTTATTTAAATATAAATTTATGTTTAAAATCCGTTTTTCATGTCAAAAAAAAAAAAAAAGAAAAAAAAAATAAATAAAATTAAAGAAATAAAATTATATAAAAAACTATATTTAAACTAGCTGACCCGGTCCGCGTTGCTGGCCCTAAGCAAACATTAGTGTTGTATTACAGACGACTTAAATTGATCTTTAAACGAAATTTATGGCCTTTAAATAAAAATCCATGAAATACCTATCAGAAAGTTTTTCTTACGAAAAAAGTGGGCGGGGCAAAATTTTCTTTCCGTAAAAACCTAAGTTGGACCATGGCGATCATTTTAAAGAAAAAATCGTCCAAATCGGTCAAGCCGTTCTCCAGTTATGCGCTTAATAGAAAAAGTGGGCGTAAATGTAGGCGTGGTAAATTTTTCTTTCGATGAAAACTTAAAGTTGATTAATACGAATTTTGAAAGAAAAATAAGTCAACTCGATGGAGCCGTTTTCTGATTTTAGGTAAATCAAAAAAAGTGGGCGTAAAAGTGGGCGGGGCAAAATTTTCTTTCCGTAAAAACCTAAGTTGGACCATGGCGATAATTTCAAAGAAAAAATCGTTCAAATCGGTCAAGCCGTTCTCAAGTTATGGATTTTGCCACGCCCCTCCGCCCCCAGGCAATTAATTTAAATAATAACTATCCTATCATCTAAGTTGGACCAAACTACATATATATGCCAATTTTCATGAATATCAGTTGACTCGTTTTTGAGTTTATTCGAAACATACACAGTGACACGGATTTTTTATATATTAAGATATGAATTGATATTTAAATAGAATTAGTGAAATTGGCCATTATAATTTTTTGAATTTGTTAGTATCAGAAATTACTTTCAATCAGCCATGTCACAGAGTACATTTCCGTTCGGAAACGGAATTCATTCCGTATTTTGGTGCTTCAGAAAAATACGAAAAAACTTTGCGGAATGAAACCATTTTTGTTTTCATGAACGGAATGGGAGTTTTCTGAATCTTAAAGGCCAAAAAACTATCAAAATATATTTTCTATCAATAAACAAATATGTTTTCTTCGGTTCCGAACGTAATCATTCCGAATGGAATTTTGCTCTGTGACATGGCTGATTATTCAAAAGACGACTATAAGCAAATTAATGTCTATTTTGTCAGGTATTTTTAATGAATGACCAAAAAAAAAAAAAAAAAAAAAAAAAAAACTAAATTTTAAGCAACTTTTATTTAATATTATAAAAAATATTGTAAATAACAAAGAAAAATATGTTTTTCTTAAAAAAAAAACTTTTAAGAATTAAAGCACAATTTATAACGCGTAAATAAGTGTTTCGTTTAAGTGTGAAGCTCATAAATAATTTTTAGTGGATTTGATTGATTAACTACAACTATTTGATTATTAGTTAATGATTGGGAGAAAAGATCATACATTTACTTAATAGCAAAGTTTTGAATCATTTAAAATCATGTTTTCGAAAATTTCCATTCAAACTAAATTCTAAATTTTCTTTAATTTCAATTTAAAAAAATGTGTAGAATTTAGAAAATTAAAAGATTCCTAAAGATTCGTTTAAAAAATATATAACAAATTAAAAATTTCTGTTTGTATTTTATATTTATTCACTGTGTGATGATGTCACACATTTTATATCAGCCATTTAAAAAAATAATAATAATAAATTCAAATAAAAAAGAGAAGATCAGTTTTGTAAAATTAAAATTGGCGGTGATCGTTTAAACATAAACAATGTGTAAAATGTTATGACAACTTTTTTATTGTTTATATTTAAATCTATAATTAAATGGGCATGTAAATAGTCAAATTGTCTGTATAATTTTAATAAATTTATAACTGAGTGCAAATGCAATTGCATTAGGGTGATCAATAAAATCAAAAGAAAAGTTATTTTAAAATAAGTGGGAATGTGCCAAACATTTATCGATCTCTCTCACTAAACAGAATAGTCGCTGTAGTATGTGCAACGTTACGAATAACGCTGCAAGCTGTAAAAAGTTACAAACTTCAGTTTGAAAGTAGTGTCAACAGAATACGTAGTTGTAGTAGACGTTGCAGTTGAATTTGAAGCGCAAAATTAGTAATTTTGAACTTTGTTGCGCTACAGAGCATTCGTAAGCTTCAGCTACTATAACAACTTCTTTATTCTGTTCCAGGTCTTACACTTCAACATCTTTATTGGTCAGACAGTGGGCATGTTCGAAAATGCATAGCTGCGCTGCAGCTGATGCGCTGAGCGTGCGCACAAGCATTAACTGGCATTACTGCAAATGCCAGCTGTTGGAAAATATTTAACAAAGGCGGATGATGTATGGGGGGCTAACGACTCTCTTGGCACCAGATAGGAAGGATCTCTGGTGAGCGGCGATCTCAAGAAATCTACCAATTTTCAGCATTTGTCGAGTTCTTTGCTGCACCTGATTACGCCATAGATTTTTAATGGACCAGGGGGCTGCTCTCTCTTGCGATGCGAATTCAATTTCGATACGAAAGCTAAATGCCAGTTTGGTACTCTATTACTTTCGCAAAATTTTTGGAAAATAAAGCAAAACTGGCAATAAAAATTAAAGATGGCGCAGATTGGCTGCAATGAAATGTCAAATTATGTAAAAAAAAAATTTGACATTTAAAAAGTTAAATAAAATAAAGTGATGAATTGTGAATAGAAATAAATAAAAAGATGCGAAAGATAAATGCGCAAACGCATTAGAGAGTACCAATCACTAGATTTGGTACCCTTTTCTTTTGCATCGCAATAGAGAGTAGCCCCCCAGAAAAGATATTGATATAGCATAAATGTCATGCTCTTCTAGTTCATCTGCCTTATCACTTTAAGATTGACCTCCATGGTAGTACGTACGTCCATACAGCGATAAAGAAAAGTCTTTCGATACCTCTCGACGGTTTCTCTTTGTACACACCTATTGCCAGGAGTTCATTTCATTTTAAATCCTTACGAATTCCAGGTTTTGACGACACCTGTTTTTCGCAGTGGATGTAACATCAAGCGTCCCCTGGGGAGCGTGGTACATCCTCCGGAGGAACAAATGGCCGCAAATGCTAGTTCTGCTATGACATTTGCAAAGTTAACAACTACAAAATACACGTCAATAAGAAATAGAGAGGTATACTCCTCAAGAACGCGGAATAATTTGTTCGAATTTTTTTGCGAAACTTTCTATACCATTTTCGTCTCTGTGAATACTTGAACAAGCAGAATTATCGATAGTGGATCATTGCAAATCCGCGTATATCACACGAAGAGCCATCACGCCAGCTAAATGTTACTATATGGTGTGGTAGTAACACTGTAGGAGTCATCGGGCCTTATTTTTGCGAAATGAACATGCCCCCAACGACTACTGTGGACGGCGAGCGATATAGAGCCATGCCCAACGACTTTGTCCCACCTCAACTGGACAGGTTAGGGGGCTTCTATCTATTGTGATGTGAAAGCAAATGGTACCAATTCTAGCGATTGATACTCTTTAATGCTTTTGCGCATTTGACCCGTATTATCTATTTGTTTGCCAGTATGCGCCATATTTAATTTTTATTAAAAATTGCGAAAGCGATGAGAGTACCAAATCAGCATTCAGCTTTCGTACCGAAATTGCATTCGCACCGCAATAGAGAGTGAGTGACCCCTCTAGAGATCTTTTTGTGGGGCATCTTAAAGTCACCAGTCAATGTCAACAAGCTTCAGATTCTTAAAGTCCTTATAAGAAATATCCGTTCATTTGAATTGCTGCATTGCATTTACATACAAACGTATACCCCTTTCATTTGGCTAAGTTCTCCGAATAATTCTACAGTAAAGCTCTCATATAAATCGAAACCATTCTAATGTTTGATACAAATATAATATGAATTTGTTGATAATTATAAACAAACAAACGTGACCTTTGACTGAAAATAAAACTTAATGAATATGTACTTATGTATTTCAATTTTTAATACGTATTTTAAAAACTTTTTTTTGACAATAAACATTATGACAAAAGATTTATAAAAATCGAACATAATATTTAATTTGTATACAAAAGATCGTCATAGTCTTTATAACAAACAAATAGTAGATGACCCTCCACCGATTATAAAACCTCCCAAAACCAATATCGTTATTTTACTAAAGGGTTTACCGATAAGGACTCCTAACCTTTGACTGTTGACAGTGGCCATATTGTTGAAGCTACATCTGCGATTATAAATTGGTTGACGGTTCTGTAATCAATTAGGTTTAAGAAGATTGACTGTTTATGCCAAAGCTTACGATCCTAGAGTTGGGACGGCCAACAAACCGCAAGGCCGGCTAAATACAGTTGAGTTTTAGCGACTAATTGTTATCGGATTGTCACATAGTTTCCAGAGACGCATCGGTGTTAGCATGCACTGTGGATACGCGGTACTGTACGCCTGTACTGTACGAGATAGATATTACGGATTAACTGGCCTAATTGGGTATCCAATAGGGTATTTATTCGGCTAACCGTTAATCGGTTAACCGATTAATTACTACCCAATTAACTGATCGGTTAATTAAAAATTAGTTATTTTCGATTAACGATTAAACCGGTTAATTTCAGTCGATTAACCGATTAACCGATGCAACACAATTTTTAATTTTTTGCAGTATTAAAAGGAATGTGTTTAAAAATTTTTCATACAAACAAAGAAGGTGGTTCAGCGATCTTCATTTAAGTGTTTGCTATCAACATCTTTTTGTTTCACGTACTTTTTTATGTATGCGCTTAGTTATTCGATATTAACAATTAGAAGTGTTAAAAATTAAAAAAAAATTCAACAGGACTCTAATGGAAGATTTTATATGTTTAGAGAAAGGTTTGAGAAATTAGATATTCTGTATTATAGGTTGCTTTTGATTTCACTAACACCTACGGTAAATGAAAGATTTTTTTCCAAGTAAAGTTCTATCAAAACTAAAGAAAAGGATTGCTTAAATCCTAAACAGTTACACCAAATTATTTTTCTAAAAGATTATTTTATAACATCTCCTTAAACTATTGAAATAACTCATTTTATCAAATTATCACACAGTCTATTTTTTAATTAATACATAATATGTTTTTATTAAAAAATATGTCGCAATTAATCAACAAGAGGGTATTAACTCAAAATTTAAAAATTTTCACTAGAAGCAAAACAATTTTTTATTTACCATTAAAGGCATATCGATGCCTTACTTGCTCAACCTCGTAACTTAAAAAAAAAATGGTTTTGACTTTTTCATATAAAACGTTTGTTATATTTGTGTTCTATTACTGCAACAACTTATTATTTCAATAATTTATTAATATTTACCGCATGGAGACAAAGTATTGAAATAATAAGCTGTTGCAGTAATAGAACACAAAAATAACAAACGTTTTTTATGAAAAAGTCAAAACCATTTTTTTTAAGTTACGAGGTTGAGAAAGTAAGGCATCGATATGAAAAACAATTTTAAAGCCACCCGTTTCATTACCCAAAAGTAGACAAAGAAGCACGATATTTTTACAGCGGGTAGACATGAATATACGTGTCGATTTTTTCCAAAAAGTGAAAAAAAATAAAAATTTTGAGTCAATACCCTCTTGTTGATTAAGTGCGTTGTATTACATATTTATTAATTATATTTTTGATTGCTCGTTTTAGTTCAAGAATTGTTATGGTTGTTATATTATCGTTTTTTCTACGAAACAACTCCTAAAAATAAATAATTTATGCAGTTTTATTTATTTAAATTACTTAATTTATAAAAAAAAACTTTGTTAATCAATAACAAAATTAACCGATTATTAACCGATTAAACCAAAACCCCGGTTAATTGATCGATCGATTAACCGATTAAGGCAAAAGCCCGATTAAATGAATACCCTACCAGACATATATTTATAATTTGTCTTTTAATGTATTAATGTGCTGTTTTCACAACACAAGTGAATAAACGTGTAGTAAAATTTATATGAAAATCACTCAAAAAACTGAGTGGTTTAATTAAAAAATTGCCGATTTTTAAAACGCTTTTTTACAAATTTTATTTGACAACTTTGTTAATCAAGTTTCTTCTCTCTTAATATTCAAACTTTTATATAAAAACCTTTTTCTCTCTTAAATAAAGAGTACTTAAAAATTTTGTTGGTTTAATTAAAAAAAGCTCTCACTCAGCCGCAATTAGAATTTTGTCTACAAAATTAAAAAAACGCGATCAGTTAAGTTTGCGATTTTAAATACAACACAAACGATAATGTCGTGCTGTGCGGGTGTTGAAATCAATTAACATTTTTCAACATTTATAAATGTAGATGATAACCAATATTTGTTAATAACTAACCAAAAAAAAATATTATGATAATTTGACAACATGTTTTACGGTTTAATAAAATTAACCTGGTTCGATATTACGACCGTGTGTTTTACGATAGTTGCCATTGTTTTGGTGCAAATATTAAACGCTATATGGTCCACATTGGATGATCAAAAGACCGAAGAAAAAGCATCATTGACATCAAGTGATAATAATGAAGTGACAAAATCGTTAAAAATAAATGAATTAAAATCTTTAATATCTAGTGATTCAACAACAAGTGATACTAATACAACAACAGCAACAACAACTAATGGCAAATTACAAAAACAACAAAGTGAACAAAATGAAAAGTATGTGAGCTTGTCAAAAATTTCGCTAAAAATTGGAATGTTTTTGTTTTTGAAAATATTGTTGAAAGTGTTTTTTTTTTAAATAGTTTAAGAATGTGTGATTGTTTTGGTTAATTTTAAACACATGTTTAAATTAAAAAAGAAAAAATTTCATTATTTTTTTATAATTAAAAAAAATAAAAAATTATTAAGAATTATTTGCATGTTTTAAAGGGGTAAATTATCATAAAATTCCAATTAATATTGATTGTTTTAAAAAATACATTTAAAATTAAAAATATTTTAAAGAGCAAATAAATATTAATTTTAATCAAAATTCTAGTTTTTTAAATTTGTTTCGTTAATTGTTTTTGTTTTAATGTTTTTCTTTCTTTGTTTTTTTTTTTAATATCATTATCAAAGTGGTTTATTATCTTTAATTTCTGCATCAACACTAACTTCTCCACCACCGCAACCCCCACAACCGCCTTTATTGTCACCGTTATCGCTCTCATCTCTATCACCAACAACTTCTTCGTCTCCTTTAAATGTTCGTAATTCGGTGAGTTACCTATTTAACGGTAACGGTGTAAGCACTCCACCAACCCACCATCATATTTCCAGTTTGCCCGATAATTTAAGTGATGAATAGTAAGTTTCATAAAGATTAACAGAAATTTTTCATAATTAAAAAAAAAAAATTCTACATAAATAAAAAATTAAGGCCCTAATCATTTAAAACGCAGCGCAACGCCAAAGAACAACATTGAAAGCACAAACAATGTCATAAATATTTTGTAATTTTGTTGTTACTTTCTACAGAAATTCACATTGCGTTTTAAAATTTCAAACGCTGCATTGCTGTGGCGTTGAAAATTTTAAAACGGTACATGAATTTCTGTAGAAAGCAGCAACAAAATTACAAAATATTTGTGGCATTGCTTTCAATGTTTTTCTTTGGCATTGCGCTGCGTTTTACATGATTAGGGCCTAAGAAAATAAGGTGACCATAAGATAGAAAAAATTGGACTGGAAAAAAACCGGCAGTTTTATATTAGAAACAATTTTCTTTCAAAAGAAAATTAGCTTATTACCTATTTCCGATATGCGAAAGAATTATTTATTTCGAATAACTACATTTAAAACCTAAACAAATTTTAAAAACTTTGTTTTTGTTTTCAATGTATTTGTACGAAAGAAAGAATTCTTTAGCACATCGGAAATAGGCAGTTAAACTCGTAAATTATTTCTTTCTAATCGAAAAGGCGGTTACCCCCATCAAAAATGTTTCTTTTAATTCTAAAGCTTTTCTGGTCACTTTATTAGCAGTTTTTATTTATTTAAAATATTTAAATTTACCACAAAAATTATAATTTCCTATTCCATAAACAGCCACGAAGATGAAGACACCATTTCTTTGGAAAACCTTTTTCCCTGTGATCAAACCGAAATTTATGCCACGAAAAAAATTAGTTTCATTATCGATGAATTCATACAAACCGAAGAAAATTACGTGAATAACTTAAAAAAGGGGTTAAGAAATTATGGCAATTTACAGAAATACGATAAATTGCCGGATGCCTTAAAGGGCGAGGATAAGCAAAAACAATTGTTGGGAAATATTTCGGAGATATTGGAGTTACATGAGAAAGAAATACTGCCATTGATGTTAAGAAATCAAAAGGACTTGAAGAGCATGTTCAATGAGATGGCACATTTCATAGATGTAAGTTAACAAATTTTAAGATTTATGTAGTAAACACATATATTTACATACATTAATGATCTTTTTCAATTTAAAATTTACTTACCTTTTTTTAAGTAAATTGTTGTTTTATTTGTCTTGTTTTAAAAATCTTTTTCATTTATTTAAATTATTAACACCTGTTGCTTAATATGGATAAATGAGCTTTTTTTGTATGAGATTTTTTTTTAACGTCTCATATGGTTTGAAAATGTTTATTAAATGGCATATTTTCCTACCGTTTGCCACTGAACAGAGTCTTGAAGGTATTGATTCTAAAAACGAATCCAAATGGTTGCAATTACTGACCGTATATCGATCGAACAATAGAAAATCTATTTTACAATTTAGAATTTTGTATATAAGCTGAAGAAAATTTTTTATAGGCAACTCTTATACTATAAAATTGCTTTTAGGAAAACTGTTATACTACTTAAAACGTTTCTTTATATATTATTGATTTTATAAGATAAAAAAAAAAATTGAAAACATATAATCAAAAAATGAAATGTATTAAATCTGAAAGTTATTCAAATAATAGAAAACTATATTAATCTTAATTCGATTAAATGAAAAGTAATCTCTTATACTACAGAAATGTTGTAAAAGAACTGTTATACTAAAAAATAAATAAATAGTAAACTATTAAATTACAGAAATGAATACTTTAATCTTCCAAATTTTCTATAGAAAACTCTTATATGTACCGCTGTAGAATATCTTTCTTCTTTAATTCTAAGGCTGGGTTTTTGAGCTCTCAGTTTAACTAGATTTAGTTAATCTAATATTCGAAACTGTTTTACCGGTATATTCACATCTGAGCAATTGCACACATTTATACGCTACCAATACAACTTCCTCCCAACAAGACTTATTATGAGGGTAAATGATTTAAATTATATTTTAAATCGATGCTGCAAAAAAAAACTCTTATACGGATTAAAATTTTATGCTCAAACTTTTATTCTGAGAAATGTTTTCCATAAACAACTCTTAAGGCCGTGTCAGATACAACTTCGTCGCGTTGCGTTACGTTTCTAACTTTGACAGAAAAGCGTATGACGCAATAAAAACTTTGACAACACTCACGCATTATTTGGTTAAATATAAAAGCGGTTGTCAAATAAATTTTACATTATATCATTTGTTATAAAAATAAACGTTAAAAAGATTATTGGACGATTCATTGGAATTGAATTTTGCAAAAAAAAAAAACAAAATTAAAAAGAAATTATGACTAACTGATTTTTAAAGCGCGCAAAAAGATGAGAGTTGCCTAACTTTTCGCTTCGCTCTGCTGTAAAAGTACTTTATGTGACATGTTTCTTATTAGTATCTTAGATGTCAACGCGAATATGTAACGCAACGCAAATCAAAAGTACATAGCCTTTACACTACCAAGATAATAAAACAAAACTCTTATACGGCTTAAAATGTTATGCACAAACTTATATACTTTTTTAAGTTAAGTTTTTTAGCTACAAAAATATTAAGGAAAATGCATTTTTTTTTACTTTCCAATATATCACAGAAAACTTATAAATTATAAACAAATATCTATAGAATATTTGTAAATATTCTATAAAAAAAATTTCTTATACTCAATTAGGCTTTAACGATAATCTATTAAAATTTGTTAAAGAAGTGTAAACACAAGTCGGCAATTGCCAATATTTAATCGCTACGATACAATACAACTTCCTCCCGGCCAGACTTATTACGAGGTTTTGCAAATGCAAATTAACTCAAAATATGGCATTGTGTATAATTTAATTTGACTTATTTCAAAGTGAACTTAATAATTTGTTTTATTTATTATAGCTTAATAAATTTAATAGCTGGTAATTGATTTTATAGTATAGGTATACATTTTATGGCAATGGCAATTTTATTATACTACAAACGAAAATTCTAGGGAATTCACGTTCCTGATAAGAACTAAATAATTAATGGCTCTCTTTTGAATACACACAATATTTACAGTTGAGTATTCCTTAATTATTATTTTTTTTAATATTAATAATTTGCTAAAAATAGAAAATGTGTGTAATTGAGTTAAACGTCATTAGAATAATCATGACATTCAAAAGTAGGCTTTAAAAATTTAAGGAATAGAAAGAACTATTACAAAAAGCTTTATAAAATACATAACTGAAATTTAGCTCATAGAATAATTTCGAAAAATAAAAAAATGTTGAATATAATAAAGTTGAATATGAAAAGAAATAATTCCCAGATTATATTTGTTAAAATAGTTGAGTTAAATACATTCAATTTATAAAGTATCACTATCCAGTGTGACACGAAGAATGCGGACGAAGGCCGTAGAGGGCCAGAAAATGCATTACATTCTGCTGGTGTCTAATAATTGTAAATTTTTCTGTACATACAATATACTTCATGGCTATCCAACGGAAAGCTAAGGTAAAATCTAACATGAAGACACTAGATAATAGTCTGGTAGTGTATAAAGTCATTCCTAATAATTTAAGGAATATAACTATTACAAAAAGCTTTATTAAATACATAACTGAAATATAACTCATAGAATAAATTCGATAAATAAAAAAATGTTCAATATGGAAAAAAAATTATTTTATAAAAACTACTCTTATACGGCAAATAATTTTCTACGAGTGTACTAAACACTTATCAGTACTGAAATTCTGTAAATTTTTAAAGAGTCAAAATTCGTTAGTAAACGATAATTGTCGTTAAGAGCTATTCTGTAGTGATATTTTAACAATTTTTGTCGGTAAATAATATCGGTAGCTAACGACAAAAAAAGTTGTTGTTAAAAAATAACGATAATACAAAAAAGTAAGAAAGTATAGTCGACCCTACACCACATTACTTGGCACCCATGGACGATCATGTTTCCGCGAAAAAGAGTATGTTGTGAGGTGAAGATTCATATAAGAGATTTTTGGGCCAAATATTATCTAAATATCTACTTCTATTACTATGATTACTACTATGAGATAACATAGAATCTATTATAAAGGTTTCTTATTATCAGGCCTGTTCTGAAAATCAATTTTTTTCAAATCACGTGATTTCAAATAACATGTGCCTTTAAAAATCACATGTGTGATATTTTTGTGTTCCGGTTTTTCGTGTGTTTCGGTGTGATTTTCAATTGCCGGAGGCAAACCGAGAAACAAAAACGAAATGATTTTCAGAACACCACAAAATCACACGTCTGATTTTAAAAAGCAAGTGATTTGAAATCACGTGATTTTCAGAACAGGCCCGTATAAGCTATTTTTGGGAGTGTTTTTGTATGAGAGCTGAAGCCAAACAAGCACCGTTTCTAATAAAAAATTTTCTGCAGATTTAGGTAGCCACAAAATATTTTTGGACCTAATTAAACTTAAATACCTATAAAACAAGATGTTAATGGGCACAACAACTCTATTCCGGAAAGGAGTATGCATATGGGCTATGTAAATTTAAGAACCGCTTTTCACCACTTTGAATAGGCTTCGACCTTGTGAAAATAAACACATATGTGTCAAATTTGATCAAATAATTTCCAAAATTGCGACCTGTACTTTCCCCACAAGGTGACAGACAACCAGCCAGCCGGATGGAAGGACGCACCTCGTTAGATTGATTCTGAAATTGATTCTGAGTCAATCGGTGTAACAAAAGGTGGGGGTAGAACCTTTAGTTAATTGTGTTACATATATTTGCATAAACACACCATATCCTCTCCACATACAGTAGGGTGGGTGTAAAAAGTAAAAGCTTAATGTTTTACTAGAGTGGCGCGGACAGCTCGAACTTTTTTCCTATGTATAAAAAGATTTGAAACTTACATATTTGTTAGGAAATATAATCAATATTTACTCGATTTCATTCATGTTTTATTAAAAGCAAAAATTACAAGCAAATTTATTTTATATTTTTTTATTAATTTTAAAAAATTTAAATTTTGACGTTCTTACATTTTTACCGATATTTGTCGTTAATATTTATAAACTAAAATATTTGTTTATTTAAAATAGAGAATAACAAATTCGTTAAAGTAACCGAGATTTTTCGTTACTTAACGATATCGGTAGTTAAATTTAAAAAGTTACAGAATTGCGGTACAGGAGCCAAATTGCACTATCCGATATCGTTCAAAGCTTCCGTTTAAATTCTATTGTAATTTCGATCGATATCGAATGTTGTAATTTTCCTCCATGCGGGGCTTCCGCTAGAATTTTAAACAAGTAGCAGAAAAGGTAGTTTTTTTTATAAATAAATGCGCACAAAAAAGTTGTTTAAGAAAATAAAAGTATCAAGCCTGTAAAACAATGCTTTTAACCGAAGAACAATTTGTTGATTGATTTTAATAGAATGACGACGAGGCCAAACTGTTCGTAATTTTAATGATTTTTTCTTATTAAGAAAGGGTTAAAAGTCGCAACAAAATAAAAAAATTCACAAAATTAGAATAGTTATAAAAGTCTCAAAAGAGATCAAATTGCGACTTAAATGAACGTGTGTTAGCCCTGCCCCCAGGAAAAATTTTAATAGAAAAAAATCGATATACAGTAACTAATTTTTAATAGAAACTTTTGCGCTGTTTGTATGAACATATAAACATTTAAGTGGGGAACAGAAAAGACGCTGTAGTACAACGTTACGAATGGCGCTGCCAGCTGTGAAAAGTTAAAAATGGCAGTTTTAAAGTACTGTCAACAGAAAACGTAGTTGTAGTAGTCGTTGCAGTTGAAGTTGAAGCGCAAAGTTCGAAATTTTGAACTTTGTTGCGCTACAGAGCATTCGTCAGCTTCAGCTACTACTACAACTACTTTATGGTTTTTTCTGTTCAAGGCCTTATACAACAAATAATTTTCTATATTAAGAACTCTTATACAGCGATAAAAAAACTCTAAATCTAACTTAAATCTTTCAGTGCTGGTTCACACCAGTGTTGACACTTTGTGGGTAATTAGTAATTACTAATTACCTGAATTTGGTGTAACTTTTACTCTCGTGGGTAGAGCGTGGGTAATTTCTTTGAGGTGTAGGTCAGGTGTAATATGAAATTCTTTCATTTTAAAACAAATAATATAAGGATTGGATTTTAGTGATCAATTTTATACCATTTAAGATTTTGTTGATCTAAAAAACTTAAGACTTGACGGCGAAGACTTGAAGAGTGTAAACCAGGACTTACTATTGAAATCTTTTACATATGTAAACTGACAACTTTTTTTTTTTTGAAAAAAACCCCTCTTAATTAGTCTACTTTTCCCTCTTTAATTTTTTTTCGACAATTTTTTTAACGGACAACTAATTTTCTATAGAAAACATTTCTACTGCAAAAAATTTCTTTACACGAATATCTTGTACCACAAAGACTCTTTAACGATACACTTATACTCAAAATAATATATCATATAAAACTCTTATATATGTACATAATGTACATAACATTAAACAGTTTTCTATAGAAAAACAATTTTTTGTTAGTAATTGTCTATAGGAAACTTTTGAACAGTGTAATTTTACAAAAATACTTTTTTAAATAAAACGTAAGATTATTATAGAAATCTTTTTTGAGCTAAAGATTTTTAAAAATATAAAAATCTTATACTGTAAATAATTTTTCGTATAAAACTTTTCTTATAAAACACTTATACACAAACACATTTTCATAGAGCAGCTTATACGCTAAACTTCTATAGACGACTCTTATACAACGAAAATTGTATAAGGACATATTTATTTAAAACACTGTACAGAAAACAAATCTATAGAAAACATTTTAAAATTGCGAATTCAAGGAATTTGTTGTTGTTGTAGCAGAGAGACCTGAAGAACAGGTGCTGGTGAGTTGACAAACCTTGGTCGGTGTTCTTTGAGCTCTGAGTAGTTCCGGTGCGTAGAACCGATTGTCGTGGGAACGAAGGAATTTTGTTGTTTTTTCCTGCTTGAAAATGTTAGAATCCGTAACAAAATATAAACAAAAAACGTGTTTTGACAGTTTCAATAAGCAAATAAACATAAAAAGCTGGGGTCTTATTCTGGAAGTTGTGATCGAATAGTTTTTCGATTCGTAAGCAAATTTATTTGTAATTGTAAAGGAATTAGAAGAAAAATTGCTTTCCAATCGAAAAAGTATTTAATCTCGACTGCCCGAATTAGCCCACTGATCGGTTGAATTCGCCTTGATTAGAAACCCTAAACAATCTTCTTTAAAGGAACAATTGTAAGACACTGCAATAAGAGAAAACAGCGAGGAAGAATCTCTAACAATAAATGCTTAGAAACAACAACAAAAGTTAGAAACAAGTGTGTAAAATTTCATTTTCTATTGGAATAAATCATTTATTTAAAAAAAAATATGTAACTACCCAAAATATAAAATTTTAATCATGCTTTCAGCTTCGAAGTTAAACAAAATATTATGATTATTGTTATTTTGGCAGTTAAATTATTCAAATTTTAACAAACAATTGAACTATTTCTTTTAATTTAATTTAAAGGCCATTCTCAAATTTATCATTATTATGCCGGACAGCAAATACTTTAACAAATATTGAAAGACAACAGATAGACAAACATTGACATAAATGATAAATCACACGTTAATGCTGTCCTGACTTCAAATTTTAAATTTTTTTAGGGGTGTGAAGGAAAAAATATAAAATTTTAAATTGTTAAGAGAATTTGTATTCAAATTGTTTATAAAAATGTTGCCAAAAAAATTAATGGTAAAAACAGAATTTGGTCGCATGTCGTCAGAACGTAGGACGTAATTTTTTTTACCCAAAATTTCGTTGTTAAAGTATTTTGTTTTATATAAAAAATTTTTATTAGACAACTTAAATTTTTTAAAATCTTGAAACAGTTTTTTCTTCATTATATTTACCATTTTTTCGAATGTGCTTCTATCAGTTGTATTTCAGTTTATAAAGCTTTTTACAATAGTCTTATTCCCGCAATATTTCACATACTTTTTTGCTTAAGCCAACCTTTGGTTAACATTTATAAATTGAAATACAACTCATAGAAGCACATTCGAAAAAATGGTTAATATACATAAAAATAATTTATGAAAAAGAATAAATTCCTATATTCCATTTTTTTCTACTTTTATTTGGTTATTTGAATATTTTATTTGAAAACCCCAATATAATTTCATTTTGTTTTTTTTTCTATGACAATACGTTCACAAACTTCGTATGCAATAGCATTAGATCTGAAGCTAAAGGTCCACACTATGCGTTCAATGCGCTGATATGTTTATGCATCTGTCAAAATGGTTAAATCAGTGTAGAATTGTATTAACAAATGCGTAGAAAACATATACATACGTAATAGGCCCCATACACCACTACAGTATGCATGTGCAATCAAGTGATTGTGCCAGCTGATTGACCGTGTATGAGCTTGTGGTGTGATTGTACCAGCTGCTGGTGCTAAATCAAAAATCGTTTGATATTTTTATGATTGTACCAGCATGATTGAGTCATGTGTTGTAAATTTAGCTCATAAAAGTTAAATCGTCAGTGCATAAACATCAAAAAAATAGAAAATTTTAAATTGCAAAGGTAAATCGTCAACGCATAAACATAAAAAATAGAACTTTTTTAACAAAGTATTTTAAATATGAATGCTAAAGAAAAAATATTTTGGGGAGAATTTCTCGAACTTTATAAAACAATGCATTGCCTCTGGAAAGTTAAAAGCACGGAATACTGCAATCGCAAATAAAAAAGCAATGCTACAATAAAATGGTATTTTGTAAAAAAAAAAGATAGAGTCTGGCGATGAAACAATAAAGGAACCACCATGCAAAAAACGAAAAGCAACAGCGGAAGATAATTTGCTACAAATGGCATGCCAAAAATTAAGAATTGTACCAGCATGCTGGTGTATTGTGTGCTTCAAGCTTAATTGCACAACCACTTGATTGCACAATCATGATGGTGTTGTGTATGGGCCCTATAACTAACGCATAAAATAGGATTACTTTCCACTTTTGTATGCGTCAAAAGCAACAACGCATAGAATGCGTGGTATGGACCTTCAGTTTAAAGCCGCAATCACAATTTTCATGAGCTGGCTTAAGCAACTGTGCGAATTCTTGTAAACCTTATGCGAAGTGTTATGAAACTGTCATTTGCTTAAGCAAAGCTCGAAACTAATCACACATTTCGTAGGGAATCATCAGATGTTTTCTGATTTAGTTTTTGTGTTTTTAAATGCATTTGACGGGATTTCCTATTTTTTTTGACAGTAGCTTAAGCAAGCTTATGCAAATTATGGTTGGGCCTTAATCGTCGATTGACGTAGATACGTTTGCCCCACCTTTTTTGTGCCTTTATATAACATATTATACGTTCTAATTTGTACAACGCATTTACACATATAGAACGCTTTTACGTTCATTCGGTGCAATTGTGTTCCCACGATAAATTATTTTTTTTTTTAGTAAAACTTTCAACAAAATCATATTTTTTTGTTATGATTCATCAAAAATAATTTTTTTTTTAATTAAAAAAAAAATTTCAAGGAATTTCTTTTCTTAATCTTTGATATTCAGCACAAAAATGTTTTCAAAACGCCATTTGTCTTTTTATTATTTTTTGTTTAGTTTATCTTAAAAAAAAAAAAATAATAAAAAAAGATAAATGGCATTTTTCGCCCGATTAGTATTATAACAACAAGATATTAAACCTTCAAAACACATAGCAATTATTATTTTGTTCGAAATGTTTTTCAGTGGCAATGTATTAATAATGTTGACTCCTTTCTCACACGCAAAGTTTACTTTGACAAAGCCTTTGCAATTTTCTTTTAAGCTTTCTCTCATTTCTGCAAACGCAAAATTCACTTTGTGTTGTTTCTCAAATTAAACATGCTAAGGGCAAATAAACCACACAAATGACTTGGCAAACATGCTTACGTTTATAAAAATTTTTTTTGGGTTGATTGCTATTTGGACAAACATTTGAAGCATGTTTCTCAAAAATATTAAAAATATTTAATAGTTGGCAGTAGGGAGATCGATTATTCGGCTTTTTTTAATAACCGGTTTTCGAATATTACGAATAGTTGCTATTTAAAAAACCCCGGTTTTCGGTTAAGCAATTTTTAAATAACCGGTTAACCGGTTTTAATTCGAATACTTAAAAACACAAAAATCAAATAAGTTTTTAAATAAAACGTTAATTTGAATAAAAACAAAACAATTTGCAAAGGTAAGGAACCAACAAAATACATAGATATGACTTAGATCAGACCTAGCAAATATTTTACGATAAAATCCTAGAAAAGTGGGACCAGTAAATTTATCATATTTAAGATAAATTTTCATTAATTTTTTTTTGATTTACTAAACTTTATTTGTAAGAAGATATTTGTATAATGTAATTTAGAAACTGTTGAATGATATTTGATCCAGAGAAACGTTTTGCAAAAGGAAATAAATTATAGGAATTTTATAAAGTTATTATTTGAAATATTCTCACAAATTTATTTTGAAAGAGTTTTAATTTGTTGGTGGTTAAGCTATCTATATAAATCAACCATTTTTTTGAAAAGGATTATCTATTTCAAATTATTTTCTTTCAAAATTATAGAAACGAATAGTGAACTAAACATTCTTTTTGTGTAAAATATTTGTCAATTCGTCGACTACAATCTATAACATTCCATGACATTGTTTGATTTCTTCAATTTTGTTTTTTAGTTCTTGGTGTTTTAATAAATAAAACTGGTAGACATTTTTCCCATATCGTTGATTCCGCCGTAATGTTGTAGTTTTCAGCATGAAGAGATGCTGGAACTACTTAAGAGTTTTTAGTGCCTTAACGGGCATATCGTCCTCGGCAACACAACGGGCTAATATTTTATCCACTGGTTAATTTTTTGCAGCGTATTGTAGTAAAGAATTATTTGTCGTCTTCTTAGAAGTACTTCGAACGGAGTTAAGTTTCATTTGGATCACATTAATGTCAAGCATGTATACTAATTAAAGGTGATTTATAAGTTGTGGCATGGAAGAACCTTTGTAACTTATCACTTTACGGCACTTCAGGCAACTATTTTTGTCTTTTAAATCGCGTTCGAAAAATATCTAGAGAGAACCTTTATATAAAAATATATTTAATATTTAGAGTACTCTCGCACCAATTGCTATTTACTTTTTAACTGAACACGTTTTTGTAGTATTTTGTATTGTTTTTGGTTGTTCTTACAAGGACACACGTTTTTTAAAACCGATTTGTATTTACAGTGTTCATAATGTTTTTTGACCTTTGTAAAATTTTTTTTTGACATTTTTCATAAAAAGTTTAAGTTTGGCCAATATTCAATTAGAAAATATTTAAATTACGGGTACATCTACAACAAGAGTAAGGAAAATGTATATAAATTACACATTACTCAAATAACCGGTTTATTATACCAAAATAACCGGTTTATTCGATATTCGAAAAATGGGCATTTTAAAATTACCGACTTGGGCAAAGCTAAAATAACCGGTTAAAACCGGTCGAAAAATAACCGTTCGATCTCCCTAGTTGGCAGGCATGTGGAATATTGGCTGTGGGAAAAATCGCCCCAAGAAAAATGGCCCAAAAAAAGAAATGAAAAATCGCCCAAATGAAGAATCGCCCAACAGAACATGAAAAATGACCCAAAAAGTTATATATGAAATTTTGCCCAAAAGAAACGAAAAAGGGCCCAAAAAAAAATGAAAAATGACCCAAAAAACAAAAACGAATTTTTTCCCGGTGGCATGTTATGACGTCCAGTGTCATAGTGTCCATGGACGCTATGACACCCCAAAAAGTGTCATAGTGTCCATTGACACTACGCTAACTAAAGCTTCTCTGCACAGCCGGCCTTCGGCCGGGCGCAAGGATTTTCTCCTCTATGGTATAACAAACACCGGCTTCGCTAACTAAAGCTTCTCTGCATAGTCGGCTTTCATTTGGAAACAAGGCAGATTTTAGAAGCTTTACTTAGCGAAGCCGGTGTTTGTTATACCATAGAGAAGAAAATCCTTGCGCCCGGCCAAAGGCCGGCTGTGCAGAGAAGCTTTAGTTAGCGAAGCCGGTATTTGTTATACCATAGAGGAGAAAATCCTTGCGCCCGGCCGAAGGCCGGCTGCGCAGAGAAGCTTTAGTAAGCGAAGCCGGTGTTTGTTATACCATAGAGGAGAAAATCAAAAAAATGGGCCATTTTTCATTCAACATTTTTGGGTGATTTTTCATAATGAAAAATCACCAAATTTAAAAAAACGAAAAATCACCCAACAATAACGAAAAATAGCCCAAAAATTTTAGGTCACTTTTCATATAAATTTAGGCCCAATTTTACATGGGATTTTTTTGGGCGATTTTTCATTTCTTTTTTTGGGCCATTTTTCTTGGGGCGATTTTTCCCACAGCCGGAATATTTCTCAAACCTTTAATGTGTTCTAGTGCTAAATGTAACGATTTCAGTATAAACTTCGCAGATTAAAGAAGTAGAATCAGAATCCTTAAATTAGAATCTTCGTTTTAAATAAATAGCAATAAAAATTGCCGCAGTACTATCGTTGTCTGCATTCATTGAAAACAAAAGAAAAATGCAAAGTAAATGCTTGAATTGTTTAATTGCAAAGTCATTGTCCAAACTTGCAATTTTTGTTGCAGCGATTTTTGAGTTAATGGGTGAGAGGGGTAAGAAAATTGTGGTCGGGTAGAAAGTTTCATGTTCTCTGCCATTCTGTTTTGTTTTGTTATTCTTGCAGTTTTTAAATAGAAGTTGGCTGTAGGTGTATTTGTATTTATATACAAAATATAAAAAGAAAAGGAAAGACAAGATAAAAATACAAAAATTGCAAAACTATAATTTCATAATCTGAAAGCTAATGCAATTTCAAAGCAAAATTTTTAAAAATTGCAAGTCTGGACGATGACAGACAGAAACAAAGTGTGTGCTTGCCAAGCCATTTATGTGGTTTATTAATAAAGCTATGTATAAGCGAAAAACGAAGAAGAAACAACTTCAATTCTTCCTTTTTACCTTAATTCTTTTCTCAAATAAACTCCAGACTTTGCACAGTTAACATTGTGTGTGTGAACACGGGTCTTATATTGAACATAAATATTATTGCTGTAAGATGATTTTTGTTTTGCACTAACATTTATACATATATTTTTCTTAGCTTTGTCAGTCTTAGCAAATTTTTTTTCAGTTAAAACACAAAAATTTTACCTGCTTTCAATATTTGTTTGCCAGACGGCAAAAAGAAAAAAAAAGAGTTCAAACACTCGTAAATAAAATATTTGGAAAACATCGATGGGGGTTAGCAAAAGGGCAATTTAAAACTTTTTTGATTAGAATATGTTGAATCGAAAAAATTTTTTAAATTTAAAAAAAGAATAGACATGTCAAATCGAACATCTGATACCCTACATTATATTAAAAATTAAGGCTATTCCTTTAGACTCTTGCAAAAAAAAAAAAAAAAAAAAATCAAAAAAATCAAATTTTTTTTTGACATTACGATATTGAATATTGAATACACGACTTGTTTTCCCACTGCAAAACACAGAAATGACGAGTTTAACCTTTATAGCATTGCTTTTGTTAAATTCAGACGCAAAGTCAAAGACAAAATTTGAATTAGAGCGAGCTCTATTTTCATCTGCAAGCCATCGGACATGAGGAAACAGGCAGTGGCGGTCCGCTACTGACGAAATCATTAGGCGGCTGAAGTGGATATTTTGCAATACCGATGTACGTATGTTTTTTTTAACCATTTATCGCCATTTTTGAAATATTGTTCAATAATGAAGACACATTGTTCTATCGTGTAAGACCCAATTTACAATGAGGACATTTCTTGCCAGACAGACGAAGTTTGTAGGCGAGAGAGGAAAAAACTAATGTGTGTCACGCATACAACTTTACCCCTTTACCACCAAACTTCGTCTGTCTGGCAAAAATGCCCACATTGTAAATTGGGTTCCAACGCTCCATTTTTACTAACCGTAAATTATCAGCTGTCGATTTTTTTTAGGGTGGCCAGCACTTTACTTCAAAAATGGCGACAAATTAAAATCTTGCGTTAATTCTGGTACATCCTTTATAAATAAGATTCCCTTATTTTTTCGTAAATTGGTATCTTCGAATTTTAAGACAGATGGCTGAACTCTTTTACGGTTAAAACAAATATTTTTGTGGCGGCAGCACGCCATTTATAAACCGAGAGCGACTGTGGTGTCTACAAAAAAAAAAATCTGATAAAAAGACTATGTCAGAAGCAATTAACATGTACGTTTGCGACCGAGTATTATAAACCTTAATATTGATTCTAGAGTGTAGAGCCGTCGTTTAGTATACCGATCGACGAAGAATCACTGGGTGTCTGTCCATGTAACCTGGTGCGCAAGGTACAGGTCGCGATTCTAAAGATAATTTGATGAACTTTTGTACATAAGTTTCAATTGCCATAATGACAAAGCCTATTGGAAATGGCGAGAAACGGTCTATAATTTCACATGGCCCCCATGAAGGATTGCCAGACGGGCCTTTGTTGACTTCATTGTCAAGCTTTCTCAATATGTGTTAAGTATCAAGAAAAGTGTAATTTGTCAAGTAAAAACCAGAATTTTAAAAAATTTTCCATTAAATTGTCCAGAAAAATTAAGAAATGTAATCATTTTTGATCGTGTTATTTATATTTGGCCTGCAGTTAAAATGTATAGTCGGAAAGAACAACAGAGTTTGTACACTCAAAATATTATGTAGTTAATTTCAACAGAAGATACATTTTAAACAACTAAACATTTATTTAAAAAACGGATAATTTACATTTCATTTAATTTAATTGAATTTTACAGTCAAAATGAATTTTACAGTCATTTTTAAATTTTTTTTATTTAACAGCATATTCCGTAAAATTTAATAGTTGTTGATTTAAAAAAATATATTTTAAACTGTAATAGTTTGATGAGTGTATCTTAAGTTATTTTGGATTTATATATATTAGAAGAAATATGTGAGCAAAATTAAGAACTTATAGGAGCTACTGTACCCAAACTATGAAAAATAAAGTTCAAAACTTATGACAAGACTTTAAAAAGTAAAGACTTATGTGCCAAAATTAGAGGCATTCGTTAATTATTGTTGATATTTTTTTTTATTCCTACGCTAATCCCGCGAAGCTCTTCGCTTGTCTGCAGGAAACCAGAGTCTCTGGCGGGAATCGAACCCGCAACCCCGGTACTGATAGACTAGCTCACTACCAGCTAGTCTCCCGGGGCACTGAGCCATTTGTGGACAGATCTGGCCGAATTTCAATTCCGTGATATAAATATCTTCTTCAGGAAACCGGACGGATGGCCGGACACCGTTAAATCAACTCCGCTACTTAAAATATCAATATTTTGAAAATTACAAACTGAGTAACAAATTTATTTTATATAAATTATCTTATCATTAGCGGAATTCACCCTTGATAGTAAAGTCCCTTGTAGACCTTGTTAATCTTATAATTTTAGTAAAAATACTAACATTTACAACACTGCAACAACAAAATATATTAGACTAAAATATACCACGCTGTGGTTGAAAAATCCCACAAAAAGCAGTAGTAAACAAAGTGTGTGAATTTACTACCAGAATAAAACAGTTGAAGAAACTTTATCTGTTTCTTTCTCTCATTCAGCAAATTCATTATTGTACAATGCATACGAAAAAGACACTCACGCTTTGAAGTATAAAATCGTATTAAGTATAACAGAGTTGTACACTTAATACAAAGGGTGAATACCCTATAAATATTTTTGTTAATTTAACCGAATTTTTAAAAATTCTTTTCCTTTTGAGTGTCAAGCTTTTTGCCGATTTGAATTTGACAAGCCTACCCACATACAAACTTCTCTACGGCATAAAGTCCTTGCGCTCATAAACGATCTTATCAAGTTTTTATTTTGATTAATGTGCCGTTTTCACAACACAAGTGATTGAACGTGTAGTAAATTTTATATGAAAACAACTCAAAAAAGTAAGTGCTTTTCAAATCAATTTTACTAAACGTTCAAGCACATAAATCTGGTTCCAAAATATTTTATTGCACCATAAATCGTCTTACCAATCGGTCCATACTTGACCATATTTTCCATACAAATACCACTCCAGAAAATAGCTTAAAATACCACAACTTTCTAATTAATGTTGGTACCGGTACAAAATATAGCGATGAGATCTTCTATAATAGATTGTTCTGGTATATCCAAAATTGACCATAAGTCCCATATAAATCTCTTTAAGACGAACAAATCTCATATAGATTTTGACATCTAAAGGGGTCTGTAAACGGCTTGAATGCTTGTCATGCAGGCAGGTGTACGTGTGCTGGCTGTAATATTCGCCTTTATATCAAAATTTTTTGATTTCTCATCCAGCATCGTCGGTGTCACATATACAAACACATTTACACTAATTCTACCATAGCGCTTGATGAGAAATGTTTGACCGTGTACAGACCCCTTAAAAAAACATTCGGAACAAAGAACTCGCTTATGAATTTAAATCTCACAACACTGTTGGGATCTGACAATTCTTAAATTGTACCGTCTCAATGAAAAAAAATGTACCAAATTGATATAAATTGTAACAAAATTTCGCTATAATACAAAAAAGTAGACATAGACATACTTCATAACACTTTTTTATTCTTTAAAAATAATAACAAAACATGTAAAAAAGTGGAGTCGGTCAAGTCCGAGCATTCGATACTCTACTCCACAGTATATAAAGACAAATTTTCGAGAGTGTACTCCATTTGGGACATATGGGCAGACCAGACAGAACCAAATTGTGTTAATATTTAATTAATATTGGACCTACCAGCACAACATTTTTCATGACATTGTAGCTATAGTAAAAGTGATTGTAGCCAACTTTTATGTCAATACCAATATATTTAAGGAATTTATGGCCTTAAAAGCTATTTCCGGGAGTAGTATTTGTATGGGAGCTACCTTCATTATGGACTGATTCCAATAAAACTAGGTAAGATAATTTAAATTGCAATAACTTAAGTTTGGCCCAAATTTAATCTAAATACCAACATGATTAGATGGTTTATAGACAAAAACACTATTCACGAAAGAAGTTTGTATGGGGGCTATGAGAAATTATGAGCCGATTCTCACCATTTCCAGTAGGCTTTGTCCATATAAATTGAACCCAATGTACAAAATTTCATCAAGTTAAATTAAAAGTTGCGACCTGTACTTTGCGCATAAGGTTACATGGACATAAAACCAGTCAGCCTGCCAGCCACCTGGACTGAGGGACGTCCTTAAATCGACTCAAAAAGTGATATTAAGTCGATCGGTATACTAAAAGGTGGGTCTAAACCCAGTATTTTTAAGTGCTGCTTACATCAGCACAAACGCAAAATACCTTCTTCACTATTGTTGTGTGGGAATACAAAATAAAGAAGAAGCAAAAATTTCTCTATTTCTCTTTTTTTTGTCAAGGGCAGACAAAAGTGTAGACAGTGTCAGCCAAGCAATCGACAGAAATGGCGATTTGGAGACCTAAAAGAAATGATAAAACTTCGAGGGTTAATTTTTTTTAATTGTACAAAAAAAGAATGGATTGTACCAGTGTACCAATAAAGTATCGATTTAATCAAATTTGGTAAAATTGTACCACAAATCCCATCAGTGCCTCACAACATAATTTGGTTTTGTCGGTTTCAAGATTGCCCAAGGGTCCCTGATATGGTACACCCTCGAAAAAAATACCTACATAATATATACATACATACTGTCCGACTTTACTTTCTTACTGGTTTTCCATTCGTTCTTAAGAGAGAGAGGGGAGAAGTAGAAAGCGATCTGTTGAAATTAAATATCTTAAGTCAAGTGATAATTATTTTTTGCTAGTAGGTGATCACAAAATATACAGCTTATATTTAACTATACATACTTACAAATAATTTTTTTTTTGTTTCATTAACAATATCAACAAATATTTTTATTGAAATTTACATACCAAACAAACGTTTTATTTGCGTTTCGCCAAGTTGTAGTTTTATTCTGAATGACTTTGGCTCTCTCTTTCTCTCCGTCATTACTATTAATGTCATATTTCAAAAAATTCAGTGTTTATAACAACCAAATAAAAAGAGCTTATCGTTAAAACTGAAATCTGACGTCATGCTATTTATAATTTTTATTGTTGCTTAATTTTTTTTTATTATCAAAATTTGTTTAAGTGATTATTGTTTAAAATTAAGAAAACAATGTTTTTTTTTGCATTGTAGTTTGGTGGTTTAAAAAATTTTTTTTTATGAAAGAATTTACAATTGATCGTGACAACCGATTTTATGTTTTGCTTTTTTTGTAGTTTTTGATTTATTTGGGAGGTTTGGTTGATGGCATTGTTTTCAGTTAATTTAAAATAATTAATATAGAGTGTATGTAATTTAATAGCAGACGTATATGACATGATTAAGAAGCATTGCTAGGGTAACCATCTGTATGGAAAATTCCGTTATGAAACCTATATACAAGGGGCCCACATAAGATCTACCAGCAGTATGTGTTGGTGGTCTTGCATTAACAGTGCTTGCATTTTGTATGGATTTATATAAGTATCTAACTTTGTAATTCTCTGTAATATTTTTCTGGAAATGCCCAATTGGTCGAAACGATGACCAGTTGAGACAGAAGGATAATCATCAGCACTCTGGTGCACAGTTTCCCATGTGCCTTCAGTGCAAATATTTTGATAAGCAACTCTTCCAGGACGGTCGATTACTGAACGCCGCACAGAGGGGTGAAATCGCAAAAAATGGATATTAATTGAAAAATGAAAATTTGTTTTTTTAAAAAATATTTAGCAACCGATTACAGTATATAAAATTCTACATCACTACTGAAAATTTCAATGTCATATGTTGTTTACTTGTCAAGCTGCACTGTATTAAAGTTAAGTAATTTTTGAGCTATTCGCGCACAATAGTGTTAATTGAAATTCGGTATATTTCGACGCTTAATATATAGTTTTCAGCAAGTCAAAAGTAATACTTTTACTATGGAATCTTCAACCTCAGGTATTTTAGCGTTGTTCTAAAAATAATTCTGTTAACAAAAGTTGTGTAGAAGTATTTTTAAAAAATTTTTTAAAATGTGTCTCAATTTTGGCTATTTTCAAAATATTCGTGGATATTTAAATATGAATGGTGTTATTTGGCGTTAGAATATTAATTTTTTAAGAAACTATAGTTCTTAGGCTTTCATATTTAGTAATAACATGTTGCGCGTTTTTGCGCCAATTTTTTTTTTTAAAGAACACCAGTTCTTGTTTTTTGTTTGCTTTGTCTTCGTTTTCCTTGTTAGGACATGCACACTATATTAATTGCCGTATCTTGTGGTCATGATATCAATGTAGAAAAATTTAGAGTATTTGCTCAGATTACAGCTCGACTTTTTGTTGAGAAGTATCAGTGGTTTAACATGCCTCCAACCTCGCATAAGTTTTTAATACATGGCCCAGAAATCATTTCGCACGCGCTATTACCGATCGGTGAACTGTCTGAGGAAGCCCAGGAAGCCCGAAACAAAGATTTTTAAAACTACAGAGAACATTTTTCTCGCAAATGTAGTCGGGAAGATTGCAACATATTAAATAGGTTCCTACTAAGTTCAGATCCAATCCTATCTGGTAAAACAAAATTGCCCAAAAAAAAAAAATCCACCAAATTCCAAAATCAGTAGTAGAAATACTAGTTTCGCCTTCAGTTTTGATGAACGTGGCACCAGAAGGCACAAATCATGATACAGATGACGATGCGCATATTTTTCAAAATAGCAGGTCAGAAACACATGTCTTATAATAAATATATACAAGCTATTTATATTTTTGAACAAAACGCTCACCAGACACATCCGTACACGATCGAACTATCTTAATATCTGCTTTGAGTCCCGAATTTAGTTACAAAGAAAAAAGTGTTTTATCAATTAAAAAAATGGTTTAAAAAGTATTTTAGTTTAATTAATGTGATAATTGAATCAATAATTTTTTTAGCTGAAAAAAATTAAAAATTTAATTTTGATTTAATTAACATTTTAGTTGTTTTGAAATAAATTTTCAATTAAACTTTTAATTAAATAACAAAAAATCTTAATTGACTTTTTTCGTTTAAAATAAAATAATTTAAACATGTAGAATTGTTGTTGGGAATTGTCAATATTTATTTAAATAAATTAACACATTGTTTAAAATTTCAAAGTTATTTAATCCCTTTTTTAATTAAAATTAAAAATATCATTTATTGAAAATATTTTTTCAAAATTTTACAATTTTTAGTAATCAATATAACCATTTTGGTAATAGGTGCAAAATCAACAACTTGTTTGCTTGATATTATGAATTTAGAACAAATTTGGTGATAGGAGAAATTTAATAATTTTTTATGTGTACATATATGACACAATAGTCCCCATTTCTTCTACGTTATTATATTAAAAATAAATTGATTACTATGTAAAAATTTTATTACTTTTTTTTTTTTTCAAAAAAAAGAAAAAAAAAAAAATTTGACTGAGCCAGAGCTATTTTTTAAAAGGGGGCGTGGCACCGCCCAATTCAACCTTGGATGTAATTCATAATGTACGATCAACATATATACCAAATCTCATTTTCATACCTCTGATAGTTCATGAGATATATCCATTCTAAGTTTCAGGTTATATGGGCGGTGCCACGCCCCTTTATCCAATCATAACCAAGTATATCCAAGGACTATTAGCAGGTCAACAGTACAACATTGGGAAAGTTTCATGACAATCGGTCTATTACTATTACCGCTAGAGCAATTTTTAATAGGGGGAGTGGCACCGCCCACTTTTCCCAAAGATGTGTAGTCTATGTCACTCAGTGATAACATAGCATTCTAATAGTGAAATAATTTTTAAAATTGGATAAGTAGTTTAATTAATCTCCATTTTTTGAGATTTCACCTCACTGTGCGCCGTTCCTTATCTTGATCTTGATTTCAAATATTGACTATATTTTCGCTGATTTAAAACAATTGAGTTAATGCTTATGAAGCAAAGCGGATCAATGAAGCAAGACTGGAAAAATTAATGGTGGCGGATTTATTTAACTTGACTTTTGAGACCTAAAATTGGGTAACCCATGAACATGAACCTATGAACATAGAATAGCTTAAGGAAGAAGTACATAACAGGCGTTAATTCGTCGACGATTATCGTGCGCTTAAAAACTTTATCGCGTGAAAAATTGCAAGATATACAACGCATTATAAAACCCTTGTCTTTTAGCTGCTTTTAATTTGGTTAACACTTTTTTTTTATAGAATTCCAATCTTCAGCTCTTTTTCTATACGATACTGTTTGTTTTATAAACCAAGGGCCGTAATAGTTATTCCTTTTTCCATAAAAGTCCGATGATAACAGTTATTTTTTAATTTTGATTTATTTGAACGAAAATAACAGTTATTTTTTGCTTTTGATTTTTTTGAACAAAAATAACAGTTATTTTTTGATTTTAATTTTTTCGATCAAAAATAACAGTATACCATATTGATCCTTATGAACTTTTCTATGATAATATATTATGATTTTTTATTTTTTCGATAAAAAATGACAGTTATATTTTGATTTTTTTGAACAATTATAGCTGTTATTTTTGATTTTTATTTATTTCAATATTAATAACAATTTTTTTTACTTCTTATTTTTTCGAGCAAAAATAAAAGTTATTCTTTAAAAAAAAGTACGTGTTATAATTATTTAGTTGACTTTAAATATTTAGTTTAATGCGCATAAGATATCCCAATGATGACCACACATTTAAATCAATATTTAAAGACCACTCAATAATTATAACACGTACATTTCTTTAAAGAATAACTTTTTTTTTTGCTCGAAAAAATAAAGATCAAAAAATAATTGCTATTTTTGTTCAAAAAAATAACAATCATAAAATAACTTTGTTTTTTAAGAGAAAAAATAAAAATCAAAAAATAACTGTAATTTTTGATCGAAAAAATAAAAATCATAATACATTATTATAGAAAAGTTCATAAGGATTAATATGGTATACTTAAATCAGTTTGCCGGGATTTACTTCTATTTACTTTTACTTTTTGTTTTAAAATTTCAAAATAACTGTTATTTTCGGTCCCTGTTTAAACTCTTTAATAAATTTTTCCTCTATGATTTACAAATTTGTTAAATTATTCTGTTTTGTTGTCAGCTGAATACTTGTTAAAAGTACACAACGCGTTAAAAAGCTAAACAAAAAAAAAAAAAACAAAATAAATAAAAAAATTTATATGATTGAAGCCACAGTTGCCAGAAGTGCAGATTTCTCTGCATTTTGCTGATTTTTCATTGCAAAAATGACGAAGTGAGATTTGCAGATTTTTGCTGTCAAATTGCAGATTTTTTGAAATTGAAGAAATTGTAAAAAATGTACTTATACATTAAACTTTGCGACCAACTTGTTAAAAGATTTGATTTTGGAGATCAATTTAAAAGGTATAAATCCAAATATTTTAGTTAGTGGTGAGTTGAACTCAATATTTGAAAATGTTAAGCCGTTTCCAAATTTAATTTATAGAAGATATACAAACATTTGACTCTGAGTTTAGAGAGCTTAAGCTACTTGATTTTCAAAATTTGATAAGTAAAAACCAAAATTTATTACAAGTTTTGACTCATGAATAGTATTCCCAAAATTGTGCCTTTTTCTTAAAATAAAAATTTTTGTTTTGCCACATTCATCAGCTAATGTGGAATGAATATTAAGCTTATTAAATATAAAAAAACAAAGCAAAGAAATCGTTCAGATAAAGAATCGCTTGAAGGAATTTTGTGCTCAAAAGCATTCCTTAAATTACAAAAAAACAAAATAAAATTTTACGACAAATGACTTCTGAAATTTACAATAAATAAATGTATAAATTTATTTTAAATACGACAATATGATACTATTGGGGTATTCACAAGGTGTGCTATCATGGTTTATTGTCATAATGTTCTAACATTTTACAATGGTTTAAAAATATTGTTGTTGGTTTGTAAACAAAAAGTGTCTTAAATAAATAGAACGTTGCTTGCTATGTTTATTGTGCTGTCGTAATTAATAGCACATTAAATTATGAGGGGTTGCTCACAACAGTCGTACTTTTTCATGTTATTATTTTAAGACTTATGACTTTATGACACCTTGTGAATCCCCCAAATGTATGTACAATTGTCACAAAACCCTTTGTATTGTTGTATCAATTGTATGTTGTATTTAAATACATAGCTCACTATTGGTTTTTTTATACAACATACAATCGATACAACGATACGAGGGGTTTTGTGAATACGGCAAATGTATTTGGATATACATTTTCATGTTTTATATAAAAATTATATTGTTTATATAAATTTTTTCTCCTTTGTATGTATCAACTTTTGATTCTAATGTACAAAAAAATGTTAAACATTAGCTTTAGTTTTAGTTTGTTGTATGAATTCGAAAAAAAACAAATCAACCCAAAAATAAAGTATTTTTATTGCCCCGATTTTTGAATTTTTTTTTCCAGATTATTTAGCCAAATTTTGCAGATTTAAGTATAAGAAAAAATTTCTGGCAACACTGATGAAAGCTCTTAACAAATCTTTTTATTATAAAAGCTTTTATACTTTAAGGTTTATCTTTTAAATATCGAGCCCTATTTACGATTATATCGTAAGTGACAATTTATCGAAATTTAGTTTTTTTTCTTGCAAATAGATTTTAAGTACTCGGTACAATGACGAAAAAAATCATAGACTTTGAATTTGTACCGTTGCGGAGAAAAAGCCCATCTAAATCAAAATTTAGTATTGCGCTGCCTAAGGAAAAATAATAAAACCCTTCTCCTGTGAAATTTGCCGTTTGTCGTCGCTTACGATATTATCGCAAATAGGGCTCACTATGTTGATACATATAAACGTTTTCATTATATTACCTTAGCACTTGCAAAAAACTTCACAAGATTACAATTTTATTGTACTGAAAACTCATTTCGGTATAAAAAACTCATACTTTTAGCATATTGCTTCATCATTACTAACATTAGATTACATCACCGTCTAAATAAAAATTTTAAATAAAACCTTTTAACTAAACAAAAAAATGTTTTTAAATTAATTCAAATTCCTCCAGCACATTTAATCTAACCTCACAATCTTAAGGTAAAAAAAAAGAATTAAAATAAACGAGTGAGTACAAGTGAAACTCAAAACAATTTTTGAAATTGTCTTGCCAATTTTTCTACTTTAAAAACAACTCGCATACTTCAATTTAAGGCGTGATATTTGAGTTGTAAAAAAAAAATTAATATGTAACAAAAAATTCCAGTGAAATATTGGGAAAAAAGTAATACGTTGCATACCGAATTATATTTGAAATAATAAAAAAAAAACTTTAATAAAATAAAAATCAATTTACGCTGCAGTTGAAAACGTGGTTACTCATTAATAGTGCTAATTTATGTGCAAAAATATATTTTTTTCGCTGTTGAAATGAAAATGATATAATTTAAAAAAACGGCTTTTTATCAAGTAGTAAAATAATATTTTAACGTGAAAATTATAATCATTATATGCCGCAACATCCATAAGAATAAGGGTATATATTAATTAGGGTATTCATTTAATCGGGATTTTGCTTTAATCGGTTAATCGCTCGATTAATTAAACGAGGTTTTGGTTTAATCGGTTAAGTTTGTAATTGATCGGATTAATAAAGTTTTTTTTTATATATTACTAGCTTAACCCGGTGCGCTTCGCTACACTGACCCCGCACATTTTTATATTGAAATTTATAGTTTACTATAATAGTAGCTTTAACCACGTTTGAAGACTCTCCCTTTAATAGTTCTTCAGTTGAGCGATATTTAATGTATGCATCCTATGGGAGGTATTTCCCCCCCTGCGCCTACCCGCTTTATTTTTATTTTCAAAAGTGTAGTATACCATAAGAGTGACTTTTAGAAAGTTTGAACATTCTCACTATTACAGTTCTTAAGATATGCGATGTTAAACATTGGCGTCCTATGCGGTATTCCTATACCCCCGCTGCTATTTTATTTCAATTCCGGGGCTCAGAAGATCCTACTACAAAAAGTTCAGCAAAATGCGTGCAGCGGCTCTTAAGATATGCGATAATTAATATTGGCATCCTATGGGGGGTACCAATTCCCCTGCCCCCTATCGAAAAAATAAGTAGCCTATTTTATTTTTAGGGCTCACGTGATGTTACTGTAAAAATTTCAGGAAAATCAGTTCGATAATTAATATTGGCATCCTATGGGGGGTACCAATTCCCCTGCCCCTATCGAAAAAATAAGTAGCCTATTTTATTTTTAGGGCTCACGTGATGTTACTGTAAAAATTTCAGGAAAATCGGTTCGATAATTAATATTGGCATCCTATGGGGGGTACCAATTCCCCTGCCCCTATCGAAAAAATAAGTAGCCTATTTTATTTTTAGGGCTCACGTGATGTTACTGTAAAAGTTTCAGGAAAATCGGTTCGATAATTAATATTGGCATCCTATGGGGGGTACCAATTCCCCTGCCCCTATCGAAAAAATAAGTAGCCTATTTTATTTTTAGGGCTCACGTGATGTTACTGTAAAAATTTCAGGAAAATCGGTTCAGTAGTTTCGGAGTCTATAAAGCGACAAACAAACAAACATACATAATTCATTTTTATATATATAGATGTAATTTCAATAAAAAAAATGTATAAATTATTTATTATATGGAGTCAAAAAAAAAAAATAATAACATAGCAAACATAACAATTCTTTTAGTTCAAGAAGACAAAAATAATTCATAAATATGTAAACATATTTTTTTATTAATACATAAATATTCAGGCATGTCATGAATTCCGTTCGGAATGGAAATGATTCCGTAGTTAGTAGTGGTTTTAGATTCTATAGATTCCGTTCGGATTCATTAAACCTCAAAAAAATATGAAACCACTTTTTGTGTATTAAATATGGCAACACTGCAACGAATGTAGAAAACAAAACAAACAAGAAAACAGCTGATCCTGAAAACCAGCCAAATTTAAGTTTTTCTATCAAAGTAAAAATTTGTGATTTGTGACAAATTCCGTTTATTTTTCTTTTTTTTTTGGAAAGCATTTAGAAAAATTAAATTTTTTTTAATTAATTCACATAAAATTATATTTATTTTAGATAAGGAAGCAAAAAGACAGCGTGCTTTACTGATAACAATGTAATTTGAATAGTTTGTACATCTAAAAAATGCTTAAAATATGAATTCAACTTTGAAAAATGAAAGTGGTATCATTCCGAAAAAATTTTCGTTTTACATTTTCCATACAAGCAAAATACGGAATCAATTCCACTTCCGAACGGAATTAAGCTCTGTGACATGGCTGAATATGTAGTAATTAAAAAATAAACTGCAAGATAATTTTATTAGTTATTTCAATAGTTTAAGGAGACCTTTCAAAATAATCTTTTAGAAAAATGTTTATGATTTAGGAGATTCTTTTCTTTAGTTTTGATAAAACTTGACTTTGAAAAATTTCTTTCATTTATCGTAGATGTTGGAGAAATCGAAGGCAATCCATAACACTGAATATCTAATTTCTTAGTCCTTTTCCTGGATTTCTCTAAACATATAAAGTGTTCCATTATGCCATTAGAGTTCTTTTAAATTTTTTGAAATGTTTAGCACTTCTAACTGTTTCGGTTAATTCTGTATGAGAATATATGAGAAGAAACTTATAACTAAGCACATACATATAAAAAGTACATGAAACAAAAAGCTGTTGACAACAAACACTTCCCAAGTAGCATTTTGTATCATAATCGAATATTTTAGGAATCAGAAAAATAACCGTATATTAGCTCATTTTTCGATCACAACTGATACTCTCGTTGTGAGAAAATGGTACTCTACCGATGAATCACCTCAAAGAATCATGTGTGATCCAATTTGCTTATTAATTGTTGGTCATAAGTTGATCATAGCGATTCAAAACATTTAGAAATCATTATTTAAATATATGAATGAATCAATTTTCAATTGCTCAAGTGATACATCAGTTTTTAATCTCAAAAGTAATCTGAAAAGGCTCATTTAGGTTGTTTTTACAAAAAATTATCACCAAAATTCTAGCTGGGTTATTTGAAATAAAGATCACTAAATTGTTTGTATGAAAAAATATGTTCTAAACATATATGTACCTTTTGTATATGAGACGAAACAAATAATTAAAAACTCAAAAAAATATGTTATACTACTAAAAAAAATTAAAAATTTCGCTACATCGGTTAATCGACTGCAATTAACCGGTTTAATCGTTAATCGAAAATATCCAATTTTAAATTAATCGGGTAGTAATTAATCGGTAATTAACCGATTAACGGTTAACCGAATGAATACCCTAGTTTATATATATTATAATAACCCAACAAACACATATCATTTGATATTGAACACAATCCTCAAAGCATATTAAATGGTTTAATTTTGACATTTGAGTTAAAATTCATAATTATTTGAATAAACATTTGACTTACAGTGTTTTATTAATTTATTGTCAAGTTTTATTCTCAAATTAACAATAGACTTTAGAACAATAAAGCGAAAAATAAATGTCAATAAAGGCCCAAATAAACTTATCAAAATACTCATCAAGCATTTCCAGCGGGAAAACTCGGGAGACCTTCTTACTTCAGGCCTTATTGTAGGCGTGCTAAGATTTTTTTTTTGATTCAATTACCTTCCTGATCTAACTGATAAAGAAGCCCTCATAGAAGGCCTCGGCTCTTTTGTATAAAAGATAAGATACACTTTCCAAACTCGCTTCTATGAGAAGGGAGAAGAGAAGGAGTAGCATTTTTTGTTTTGTTTTTTCTCAGGTTTTGGCAATTTTTGATTAAAATATTATACTTCCTTTTTTTGTGTAAACAATTATTCATTTTTAAAACAATTTTGCAAAAACTGAACAAAAAGTTACTTTTGGCGATTTTTGACATTCAGTTTGGCGATGGAATAAATTTGAAAAATAAAAAAAATGTTATAAAGAAAGTGTTTATTAAAATTTAATTTACCATATTTTCAATGCCACACCCAGAGAAAAAACATGTTTAAATATGGTCACCTCCAACAAAACTATTTTTAACTAAAAATGTAAACATATTATGGTTATTTTAACCATATTATTGTTATGTACAACAATATTATTGTTAAATTAGTCCTCCATCAAGAAGCCACAACCATATTATGGTTGTCTCCGAACATGTTTTGGTTAATAATAACAAAAATATGTTTAATTGGTTTAAAAACCAATTATTGTCATATTTAACCATAACATGTTTAGAGGCAACCATAAATTGGTTGTGGCTTCTTGATGGAGGACAAATTTAACAATAATATGATTGTCGGTGACAATAATATGGTTAAATTAAACATAATATGTTTGAAATTTTTTTTAAAAATAGTTTAGTTTGAGGTGACCATACTTAAACATATTTTTTCTCTGCATGTATAATAGCAATGAAGAATAGGGAACCATAGTCGTAATTAGAAATTGTGCTATATATTGTTTTTAAACAATTATAAATTGTTAGTTCCAGACTAAGCATTAACTAAAGTTCATTTTAACATGTTTCTCAAAACACAGTTCATATACGAATGTTTAGGAATATTTTTTTTTTTTAAACCATTTAACTTCTTACCAATTCTAAAAAATATTTATTATATTGCAATACAAGTTTTCCTACTGGTTTTTTTACTTATTAAATTTGTTAAAGAACTCCTTTTATAAATACCTGACGATAGCTTTGTATAACATTATTTGCTATAAACTTAAAAAGAGTTATATGCTTCCATATTGTTTTTTTTTTTGCATGAATAATGTCATATTGTCAATATTTACGCATGCAATTTGTTTTATTGTATTTTGCCTTAAAGGGTTAAAATGCATGTATTTAGCATTAAATCTGTTATCTTAACACATGTATTTTAAATATGCAATACAAAGTCTCATGCATACATACATACATATGCATATAAGTGCACATAATATGTTCCTTATATGCATACGTAACTATATTTATACTATATGCCGTCTAGAGTATAATCTAAACTCATAGAAGAGTTACTGTAATGACTAAAACAAATTGCAAACAAAAAATACTCAATCTTAAGGCCTCGTTACTCTTACGTAAACGTTTACCTTGTGGACTAGCTGTTCTGTTTTCCTTATCCATCTTATGTTTAGATAGATACTCTAATACCCTTTGTACACTTGCATACATTTCGGAGGAACGAATGGAAGATGTCAAACATGCATTCACACTTGAAACATCTAACATCCACTAATCAAAAATGTCACCATTTCTGAAAAATACTTTATAATTTGAATACTCTTTTTCTACAAAAGTGCCAAATTTTAAAAGAAAACACCAAAATCTATTTGGAATTTATTTTTATAAAAAAAAAAAAAAAAAAAATATTTAACAAAAAAAGACATGTTCTTTGACAACACAAGTAGTTAAACGTGTAGTAAAATTTATATGAGAAGCACTCAGTTTTTTGAGTGTTTTCCATATAAATTTTACTACACGTTCAAGCACTTTTTATTTCTTTTTTATTTTTTCGAATTTATTCTATGAGCTAAATTTCAGTTATGTACTTTATAAAGCTTTTTGTGATAGTTCTATTCCTTAAATTTTAGGAATGACTTTATAGAACTATTACAAAAAGCTTTTTAAAATACATAACTGAAATTTAGCTCATAGAATAAATTCGAAAAAAAAAAAATTTTAATGTTGAAAATAATAAAGTAGCTTATGTAAAGAAATAATACCCAGATTCTATTTCTCAAAAAAGACTTGCAAAAAAGGAAAAACTTGACAAATGGTAAAGCGGCCTTCAAAACAAATAACATTCTGTCAGTGATACCACAACAATAATAGAATTTACATCTATTAGGATGTTGATTTCAAGCTGTTGATTTCTTATACTTTTTGTACACTTGCATAAATTTCAAAGGAACGCAGATTTCTCTTAGATTTTCGGTGAATGAATCGTATGATTATGTAAAATAGTTAGCGAACAGATGCTCTGCGAACAAAACTCTTATATTGTGATAAGCTGATTCTCAAGAAGCTGTAAATAATTTGAAAAAAAAAAACAACAACTTTTATACTGTAAACAGTTTCTAACAGAAAAAATTTATACGCTGCTATTCAGAATTTTTGAAAGGTGTTAATATAATTTTGCCTAGCGAAAAAGTTGCTTTGCAAAAAAACTGTTATACATACTGTGATTCACTTTCACTTCCATACATGCGTTCCAAACAATATTTTTGCCCGCAGAAAAATTTCGTTTTTACTGAGAGTTTTCTTAAGAAAGATTCACCCATTTCATAAAATTTGTTCGAAAAAACAAAGCACAACTAGAGAACTACTTAGTCTCAATTTACACGTTTCATCTTTTGATGCTCAACTTCTTTTCAATTCCCTTTTGAAGATGCCATTAAGTTCACACGCAGCAACCGGTTTCAACTTTTTTTGCTTCAAAACAACAACACTTTTATTCAAAGCGAACCAAAGAGAAAAAGAAAAGAAAAAAAATTTCATGCAGCCATTGTTGTGCATATTAGGGATGGGCAATAAATATCGATATATTAAAATATCGATATTTAAAAAAATTATAATCGATATATATCACCGATATTAAAAATACCGATATATCGATACATCGATATTTATTTATGACTATCGAATTCGATAATTTTAAGATCTCTTTCTAATAAAATTCAACATTTTAACCGTTGCTAAACTGCTTACAATACTGTTGTTTTTTAAGAATTGCATCAAATGTTTTTAATTAATATTAAGCCAATAACGGCGCTTTTCCATTGTACATTTTCATAGATTACACAGTTCAGTTTTTTCTCGGTTTTTAAGGGATGACAACAAAAAAATAAGCGCGGAAAAAATATTCTGGAAGGGGTTCATAGAATTATGCAAATAATCGCCTTAATTATGGTGTATTAGCAGCAACAGACTCATGAAAGTTGGAATGTTAATAATAAAAAAATATTTTTTTTTTTCCATTTGAGCATGTTCTTATATATTACAAATAATATTGCACAGTTTACTTGTATAGTATGTGTCACAAGTTTCGTTTACCGGTAGTATATAATCCGGCATTATATAATCCCAATTAATTTTTTTAGATTTCATATGGCGAATAAATAAAAACTTTTTTGTATTCTTTACTTTTTTTTAATTTTTTTTATTGTAGAATAAACTGATGGTCCCTCGATTTCAAACGAAAACTTTGTTCGCATAACTTACCTTAAAATTGTTTTTTGCTTTAAATAAAAGTTAAGCGAATGAAAGTTTCGTTCGAAATCGAGGGACAGGCAGTAAATTTGCAATTAAAAGAAACAATAAAAAGTTAGAAGGGAATTACATGAAATATGTTTTTACATATGTAAATATGTATCGACATAGGTATATTAAGTTTTTAAATTTGGTAATAATTTCAGCTTAATACATTCGATACATCGATATATCGATATTTTTAATTAATATATATCGATATTCTTAAAAAATATCGATACGATATATATCGATATATTTTTTTAATTTACCCATCCCTAGTGCATATACCTACGAATGAGAACACAAAGCGTACTGCCCAAGTACATGCATCTCCGTACCAAACCCTTCTTCTTGCTTCCCTCTCCATAAAACACAAGAGTTGAGCATCAAAAGATTAAACGTGTGAATGTAGACTTATGTATATTGAATTATTTTCTAAAAGTGTGTTAAAGAAAATGGACAAAAAAAGGAAAGTGATATTATTATTTTTAATTACTTATTTTTTTATGTAATTTAAAACAATATATCAATTCCACTTATGTAAAATATTGAGGGAATAAGACTATTGTAAAAAGCTTTATAAATTGAAATGCAACTCGTAGAAGCACATTCGAAAATATTGTAAATATAATAATTTATGAAAAAGAAAAAATTCCCACATTCTATTTGTTAATAGTTTTTGTATATCTTTTAGTTTAGGAGGTAAGAGGTAAGGGAACGTACATGTTTTTACCGTTTTTATTTATCTCGTTAACATTCGAGTTTCCAGTGGATCGATTTGGCGAGAGAACAACCTCCGGTCCAAATTTAAAGTTTTTAGTTTCAGGCGTTTAGGCTGTGCGATAATGAATATTTCAGTCAGTTAGTCCGTAATCTAACCATTTTTAATATACATAACAGTATTAAGTCTATGAAAAATATAGAAATAATTAAAAGTTACTATTAGAAATTTAAGTATAAAAAAATTTAAATTTATTTTTGGCCTAAAATTTTCGTCTTTAGCTTTTTTTAGCTCTATTTCAAACATGATTTAGCTTTATATTATTTTAAAATCTGGTCACACTGGTGAAACTGGTGCTCTTGGGAAGACTGTTAACGCCCAACTATAATATGCATGAGCTTGCTTAAGCTTCTGACAAATATGAACAAAAATGCATTTAAAAACAAAATTTAAAAATTTTTGATTCCGTACGGAATGTGCGATCAGCTTCGCTCCTTGCTTAAGCAAATGACAGTTTAATAAAACTTTACAAAAAGTTTCCTAAAGGTCATATGATTAGCATGTTGATACATATGATTAGCATGTTTTCGCACAGTTGCTTAAGCCAGATTATGCATATAATAGTTGGGCCTTTACACCTTTAAACAATTAACAACATTCTCAAGAAATCTAACTTTGAGAACCTTTATGGTGTTCACTGTATAAAAAATATTAATATTTCATATCCATAAATAGATTTAACATATTTTCCTTACACATACACACATATTTGCTATAATGTATAAAAACTATATTTGCATTTAAACTAAATTACGTTATAAATACTATTTGCAGTATCTAATATGCAAAAAAAATTTGTTTAAGACCAAGAAAATTTGCATAGGAAATCTAAAGAAATTTAATAACCGTTTGTTAAGACAGTGACTAAATTTCTTATACATTTTAAATAGAATTTTATTAAAAAAAATTTAAATGTATTTTTGTTTTGCTTTTCAGAAAAATAAATTTTATTGCTACATTACCTTTACCATGCATAAGAAAATATCTTTGGAACTACGCAAAGAAAATCGGGAATTTTTTCAGGTACAAATAAATTAATGAATGCATATTTATTTAATTAAAAAATTATTTCAAAATTTTCTAAGCTTTAATTTTTTTTATTCATAGAATTACCAAAATGAAATTAACGACCGTTTGGGAATTGACAGTTTCCTCGTACAACCCATACAAAGACTGACCCGATATCCCCTATTATTACAGCAGTTAATAGCAGTAAGTTAATCAAAGGGATAACATTTAAAATAAATATATATTCTTTTAAAAAAATTTTCTTTTATAAATATCATTTAAGGAATTCTACAAAAATGGCATTAATTGCAAACCGGTCTTGGCCTCGCTGTGCAAATTAGAGACACGCATGCGCCGTCTTTTAGATGTTGCCAATCAGTCGGAAGAAATACTTTCCATAGATGAATTAGTGCCAGAGGTTTGATATATTATTTTTTTTATTTAACCACCTACTCAAGTTATTTAATAAAAAAAAATTTTACTTATCTATACAGCTCGTTATTGAAAATCTTGGCTTTTTCCGACGCTCCACCGAATTCGATGCTTACAATCAAAGAACACGCAAAAAATTCCGTTCTAAAGTCTTCCTCTTCGATCAGTGTCTAGTGTGCACCGAAGTGCGTAAACGTCGTTTAGCTTATAGAAATTACTATACTTGGGACGCGATAGAATTAAAATTGAATACCTCTAAGAGTGTAAGTCTCTTAACGAAAGCTGCCGCCTCCAGTTCGTCATCGCGCAGTGCTGCAAATAGTCGTAGTTCCATTAAGGAAGAATATGAATTCTCCTCGCCCGAAGCCATTTTAATTAGTCAATGGCTACGCTGTGCTCGGCACATTATAGAACATTCCCGCATCGAAGTCTCGCAGAGGGGTAAATTTGTTTTGCCCATGGATTTGGTTTTGGGTGTAGTTTTTGCCATTTGGCTTATTTGGCACTATTTGTGAAAGTGTATTAAGTATTTTATTATCATTTTTTTTTTTATAATTTTATTTATTTGTATAATAAAGTGGATCTGAAATTTTTCTTTTTAAATATATTTATTTATGTTACTATTTAATTTTTTTTTTAATAATTTTTTCTTACATTTTTGGTTTATTTTATGGTTTGTTAAACCAATTCGTAAATAGATTTACATTAACTTTAATGCAGAGAAGAATTTTATTTGTTTAAGTTTTTAAATTTAAAAGGGCCCTCAAAAGGGACGACTAAATAAAACCATTAAAAAAAAAATTTTTATTTCAAAAACAAAAAACATAAAATGCACTAGACTTTAAGAGTCCTGGGGCAAAATCTGTGGTTTTCATGGGTAACCGCATATGTCCATTTTTTTCGATTTTGAGATGTTATGCCATACGGTTTAATTTAAAACGATCATTATTCTGTTCTTAAAACTTCTGAAAAAACATGGACTAATTCCGATTTTTTTACGTAATGACCAATTTTTTTCCGCTCTCCTGAACAATTTGATTTTAAGACATACGCGGTTACCTATGAAAACCACAGAAATATGCTCTTACACTAGAAAACTTACTTGTGCACTGCAGGGTTGTCAGATTTTTTTCACCTTCATCGCCAAATAGTATATCGGAAATCGCAAAAAATCGCTAAAATTTTATATATATAGATTTTTGGTAAAAAAAACCCTGCAGATAATATTGGACTACGTGTTCCATTGTGGCTTAAATGGACTACTTACAACATGATCCAATGTGCTGTAGTATGGACCATATTAGACAAATTAGCATGCAGTGCTGCCAACAACTGCATGACGTATAGGTATACTATACTATAGTTTACAGTATTACACATTGGTCCATTATTAATTGTTTATTTAAAAGTGAAACAGGAAGTTTTTAAAATTTGTGAAAAAAAATTAAAAAAAATTAAAAATACCAAGTAAATATATATGTATAATAATAGCAATAATGGATTAGTGAAAAAGTAGTAACATGGAGTACTTTTGAAACTAACCCACTTGAGAACTCCATGGAGTAGTTTAGGGACTACTTCGGTGGGTTATATGGTCCACTCCTAGGACATCGTAATGTTAAATAGACCACATTTTAACCATATATTTGGAGTAGTTTTGGAGTACTCCTACTCCTTTATGGACTACTCTTTACACGCATGTATGAACTAGTCTCGTTATCTGCAGGGAATCTACAAAAATCGCTAAATGGAAGTTTTATATAAAAAACATAAAGAATAGTAATTTTACCTTTATTAAATTTTTCTATGTTTAGCCTAATTCTAGTTGTGTGTTTATATTGTAGAAAATGCTGTAAAATAAATATCTTAAAACTTGGGACTTGTGAGATCAGTAAATTGAAAGTGGCAAAAATATTCTGCCGAATTATAAATTAAAATTCCCCGGAAGATTTTTCCCATTTTTTCAATTGAATTTACATAGGAAAACTGGGAGAAGGGAGAAAACTCCCTGGGAATTTTTATTCATAATTGGGTTGATTAATTTTAACCAGTTTAAGCGTGATTTTCGATGTGAAAATAAGAATAGATTAGGTTTCTTGGGCAGCTATCCTTTGTGAGACTCAGCGCAAATGCCCATCATACAGAGCAGCTACTCAATAGACGTCACTGCAGAATTCAACCAATTCGTCTTCCTAATGAAGAGAAGAAGCAACCTTAGCTCTATTCGAGATAGATCCTCCAAGAAGGCAAACACCGGCTTATCCAGGAATTTTTCCCTAATGCCCCGAATTGAGGGACATTGCATAAAAAATGAAGTACAGTTTCCTCTTCCTCTGCGTCATGACGACTTCGGCAATAGTCATTGAATTCTCCTTGCATGAGTCTGCGCAGGCCATTGCCCGGTCACAACTGAGACCACTGTTCTAATCTGGTACCTATTGAACCTAAGTAGAGTGCTAGTTTTATGTGCATAATAGCCAGACCATAGTGCCCTGGATATTGAGGAGATGGATTCGCAAGTCCATCCCATCTGCGCAACTCCATAAGACTCGCGCTTGCTAAGTGACTTACAGTGATCAATTGGAAGGTCAATGAATTGATCAATTAATCACCCCTTTTATGAAAGTCAACGTCGACATGAGTCGACGGCATCGGAACAGTAATTATATTTTCTGAGTCGTTAGTGACAATAATCGATTACTATTGACAGTCTCTTGATTTTTCTAGGGCGCTTTTAAGTCGACGTCGAGTAAAATTTTCTCTGTTTTCGTCGACAAAAAAATTTGCGACGACTCAAATTAAAGTTAAAGAAATTTTATGTAGAATGTAAAAATATTTATTAAGTCCGTTGAAATAAAAAAATGCAAATTTAAAGGGTACAAATTTTAATAACAAATTACAAGCGAAAATTCGGAAAAGTTTACTAAAATAGCGAAAATTTACAACTTAAGGCGATTGCCTCAAAGAGCAACAAAACTACCCAAAATTGCAAAAATTTGGAAAAGTTTGCAAAAATAGCGAAAATTTTCAACTTAAGACGATTGCCTCAAAGAGCAACAAAACTACGCAAAATTGCAAAAATTTGAAAAAGTTTGCAAAAAAACGAAAATTCGCGAAAATTTTTAATATTTCAAACAAGCCATAATATTAATTAAAAGTCCCTAAAACTATAAGGAATGTCAAAAATTCGGTAAAAATTGCAAAATTAGCGGAAATTCGCAAAAATTTGCTAAAAGCGGCATGATAGCAAAGTCTTATATTTATTAATAATCAATAAAGCTATAAATAATCAGAAAACTTACAGCAAAAAATAGCTCTTATCGCGAACCTGGCAAAAATTCGCCAAAAATTTTTAATAGGAAACAAACTCAAAAATTCATTTGAAATCGCTCAATCGGTTAAAAAAAGCAAATAGCATAAATAGCGTTAAAAAATTAACTTTAATGATGAAGAACAAAAATAATAGAAACAAATTTTTTTGTCAGATTTTCGATAACTTGTCGAGGTCGACACAACTTTCTTATAAAATACAAAATTAAGGTCGAAGTGATGTAATCGTCGACTTGATGTGACAACAAAAAAGAAAAAAATAATGTCGACGTCGACAACGACTAAAATAATAGGGGTGAATGTTTCATTCAGACGATTACCTCGCTTGGCAAGCTCATCTGCTATCTGGTTCCCTGCAGTTAACCTCAATGTCGTAAAGACAGCCGCTACGGAAGCAATGGCAGCCTGGCTATCAGTAAATATACATATATCTCGCGATATGCGATAAAACGTAAGTCAGTTTGCCCGCCCGCCTTATAGCAGAGATTTCTTCGTGCAGAACGCAGAACAGTACAGTCGTCCATCAGGCAAAAGTCAGAATATTGTAACATTTTTTTTCGATTTTGATCGAAACATAATGTAACGTTCGACAAGTTATGAAGTAAAGCCTCGTACACTACGCTAGCAACAATTTTGTTTTTTCTTCTATCTTATTTCATCCCAAAGTATTTCATTCATTCCGTTCATTTTTCGAACTAAAAAGTAACGATTTTTTTTTTTAAAGTTGAGACTACTTCTACTTCACCAACAATTTGTATGAAAATGTACATGACGCTTATAATAACTTTATTTAGTTTTTAATGAAAATTTCAACAAAATATTTTAAAAAATAATAATGAATACGAAATATTGTTGTGGGCAAAATTTGCAATCGGTTTCTTAATGGAAAATGTGTATGGTTGTGAAAAAAATTGTTGCTCTTATAGGAACACCAGTTAAAATGCTGCTGCCTATTGTGAACGAGGCTTAAAGCATTAATGTCACAAAAGTTGTATTGAAATTGGATATTAATTAGACTTCCAAGAAAATTCTTAATATCTAATATTTGAAGTCGACACAGTTTTTTAAACCATTTCATTAAATGAATTATTTTTAACAATTAACTTCTAACCCTTATTAACTTCTAAGGCTTGTTTTCGGTTCTATATAAAATCAGGGGTTTCAAAAATATTTCGTAAATATTTAATTTTTTTTATATATTCTTAATAAACAATTGAATGTAGGAATTTTTTCTTTTTCATAAATTATTTTAACTATAGAATCTGGAAATTATTTTTTTTCATAAGATAATAGACTGGTAGTGAATAAAGACATTCCTAAAAAAAATTTAAGGAATAGAACTATTACAAAAAGCTTTTTAAAATACATAACTGAAATTTAGCTCATAGAATAAATTCGAAAAAATAAAAAAATTTTAAATTTTATTTAAATTATATCAACCATTTTTTCCAATGTGCTTCCATGAGTCACATTTCAGTTTATCAAGCTTTTTACAATAGTCCTATTCCCTCAACATTCACTTAATTTTTTGCTAAATCCAACCATTGGTTAAATTTCTAAGCTGAAATGCGTTTTAGAAATCGCCAACTTTTCAAAATATCAATATGATAAGATAGTTTATAGGTACAAAGACTATTGCGGAGAGAAGTTTGTAGGCGCCCAAGTGAAATTAATGAACCTTATGACAATTCAAAATTATGTACACAATTTCATTAAATTATCTTCAAAAGATCGACTCAGAAAGTAATTCTGAGTTTACTAAATGGTGGGTCTGGGACCAATATTTTTTAGTGTCACACATGTCAGCACAAACGTATAATACTCTTGCCACTATTGTGGTATGGATATAACAATGTGTGTTACCCAAAAATTTTATCACAATAATATGAAAAATTAAAGAAAAAGTTTTACAAGAACAGCCAACTTCAGTTTAATATTTTTGAATTATTAAACACGCAAGAATTTTCAAATACGTAAAAGTATGTACCCCATGCTGTTCTTCCCTCCCCTAAAGCCTTCTTCCAATACGCCTTTCACCAATAAACTCGGACTTTCCGAAAGAAAACATCCATAGTGTTAGTCCAGACACAGAAAAAATAATTAAATTTCTCCAATCACCAAATTTAAAAAATTCATAATATCAAGCAAACAATTTGTTGATTTTGCACCTATTACCAAAATCATTATATTGATTACTAAAAATTGTAAAATTGTGAATATTTTTTTTTTCAATAAATGATATATTTAATTTTAATTAAAAAAAATTATCAAAAAACTTTGCCATTTCAAACAATGTGTTAATTTATTTAAATAAATATTGACAATTCCCAACAAAAATTCTACATGTTTTTAAATTATTTTATTTTAAACAAAAAAGGTCAATTAAGATTTTTTGTTATTTAATTAAAATTTTAATTGAAAATTTATTCCAAAACAACTAAAATGTTCATTAAATCAAAATTAAATTTTTAATTTTTTTTCAACTAAAAAAAATAATTGATTCAATTATCACATTAATTAAATTTAAATACTTTTTAAGCCATTTTTTTATTGATAAAACACTTTTTTCTGTGGCCTAACATTCAAAAACTAGACGTGCTCGATCGAAAGTTTTTGATAAAAAATCAAAGATTTTTGAAAAGGACCATTTTAATAAGCGCCTTAAATAAAAGTTTTCCTTTTCGTCTTATTAAAAATAAAGTTTTCTTATTCTTTATCCAAAATGGTTATGCATCATTATGATTTGGCAAAGAGAATGTCTATAACAAAATGTTGGCTTTATTTGGTTTGGCTTTGTTTGAGTTGGCTGTTGTTGTTGTTTTGTTGGTAATAATAAGGAATGTCCTTTTTTGAATTCCTGCTATACAAGCCAACACACAAACAAATATTTTTTGTCTTTTTTTATTATTTATATTCCCAGCTGCACTTCCGTCCATATTGCATTTATACTCATACATATAAGCATACACACAAACCTAATGTTTTGAATGTATGTGTGTGTGTACGTGTGTATTTATTTGTACATTTGTAGGTTTAAGTCCATATGAGTTTTTGAAGCGTAAAATAAGCTTCTTGTCTTCTTTTATGTTCCTTAACTTAGATTCTAGTTTAAAGGATATTTTTACACACATTCTTTGTATAATGCAAATGTGTGTGTGCGTGTGTGTGTTTGTGTATGAGTTTTTATAACATCATTATCTTTTACTTGTCTTTATTGTCAAATATTTTTCTATGATAAATTGCCTTCTTGTTTGAATTAGCAGTTCACAAAAATAAAGATATACAGAAAAAGTGCACAATTTAATTTTTTATATTTTATATATCACAAAAATCAACAATAACGAAAATAACTTAAAGAAGGACATGCATGTCCTTTTTGCATACGATAATTTTTAGACAAACATGTTCTTTATATGTTTAGCAAATATGAACACACACACACACACATATATACTTGAAAGCTTACAGTTATAAAGACATAATTTAAACAGTTAAAAAAAGGAATAATTTTGTTTTGACTAGATAGTGGTTTGGAAAAGTTGACGAACACTTTAACAGTTTTATATCGTAAGATTTTAAGAGCGAATTATAAAATAGTTATTTTCTTAAAAAAATTCAAAATTTATATAAAATAAAATAATTCGTTTTATTTATTTTTTTAAAAACGTCAAAAAAAGAGATAATTTCTTTGGAGATATTCTCTCTCATTTGGCAAAAGGACTATAACAACCGTAATTAATTTCCTAAAAATATTGTTGTTTAATTTAAAAACGATGCAAGCAACTTTTTTATTTATTAATCACTGCCAAGAAAGTTGTATGAATCTGGAAAATATTGAAACGATGTATGGGCTTATATCCGAAAATCAATTCCACCCAGCGAGAAAACTCAGAAGACCTTCTTACTTCAGGGCTTTTTGAAAGCCTGCTTACTAATATGTTTGATTCCATTACCATTCTGATCTAACTGCCAAAGAATGCCTCATAGAAGTCATCGGCTCCTCCGTATAAAAGATAAGATACACATGCCACATTCCCTTCTATTAGATGGGAGAAGAGAAGGAGTACACTTTTTTTGCTGTTTTCCAAACCAAAAGCCAAAGAATTCAGATCCCGTTATAAAATCACCATTCTCTGGAAAGCATTTTAAGAGCCATAAATTTGAATGCCTTTTAGAATCTCTGACGAAAAAAGCGAGAGTGAAAAGCCTACCCCGCAATGACAGCGTGTGTTAAAAATATCTAAGAGAAGGAGAGAGGCATTATAGAAAGCATCCGTTCTCCTTTTTCCCGCTGGGAACTTTCATAAATTGCTTATAAATATTTTCACATCACAAATAAAGTTCACCACAAAGACAAATTTCTTCCTGTAAGATTAAATTACAAAATACCTATGACTATTCTCACGAACCGCTGTTACGGCCTTAAATCGCTTTTACATTAATTTTTTTTTTATTTTAAAAATTATATTTAGCCCAAAGATAAAACACCTAAAACTTCAAATTTAAATGTAAGATTTTGTCCGTTCTTTGTAGGGAACATCTTAAGGTTAGTTCACCTTCAAATGCTTCATCCTCCGAAAAAACGAGGTGCAGTTAATTGCTCCCGATTTCCCTGTTATTGGGAAAAAATTCGAATCTCAAGAGATCTGTACGATTGCAGCTAACCAGGGATCCCATCTGGTCAGTGATCCTGGTGGCATGGCCCAGGACTGACTATTGGTGGAGGGCACTGATAGTAAACTTCAAGTGGGAAATGCCTTTGTGGGGAGTTTCGCTTTTCCTTTGAAGAGATACTTTCGGGAATCAGGTTGTGGTTTTCTATCCAAAGCCGCAGGAAAGGAGATCCTAAAAATCACACTCAAGGGTTGATTTTTCACCAGCTGTGGGAGAGTTCAGCTGTTGCTACTCAACAGATGCTGCTACCATATATCCCAAAACTTCGTAGAATAGATAGCTCCAGCTTCTCAACAAGGGCTGAGAATAAATTCTTTCCCGTTTATGTACTCAAATGGCAACCTGTGTATGCCGGTCGCTCTCACACTGAGGGACGGTGCTAAACCCACTATTTGTCACCCAGTGGTTTAGAACCTCCATGAAGTAGACCTTCGCTGCAGGTAAATATTTTCTACATCTCTAAGATTAGCTTGCTCTGTAACTTATCTCGAGTCTCATATTAATATGGTCTAATCATATTTACCTGTCACTTGAAGGAATTCTTCTGTCACCAACTGTATATGAACACACAACACAAATTTAACATTTGCGTATTAATGTTTGGGTTAATAATGTCTCTCATATTCCTATTTCTCTATCCGTCTTGCCCAAGGCTTTCCATTTGTAAAATATATAGTATTTTCTTTTTATCAAACTTATACTTTTTTTTTTGGTAAAACTAAAATAAATATTAATTTAATTGAAACAAAAAAAAAAAAAAAAAAAATGGACTTAAGAATTGGATGTGCTCCTTTTTAAAGGCTTTAAAATCGGTTTCTATAAAAATCTTTGAGAGGATGACATCAGTATAAAACCAATGAATATCAAAAATAAATTTTACTAAAGATTGCGAACAGTTTCCACCATTTACGACAAAAATTAGATAAGCATTAAGGTAGTGTCCTTAGTGAAAAAATTCCTGCGGCAAATGCTAAGCATATGGTGCCCGAATCGCATATGGAACGTTTATCGACTGACCGCTGCAGAAAAATCTCTATTCTGTGGAAGTATGTCAGTGGAAATGAAGTGAATATGCCACACACTTCGAAGGCCATTTGCCAAACATTACTCGACAAGCTCTTCAGTGGAATCCGCACGAAGGAGGCGGAGCGTGTTGGTGCACCTGCTAGAACTTTGAGAAAGTCGATAGAGGCGGAGCTACAAGTATCAAACTACTCCTGGAATGACGTCAGTCACACATCTCGCAAAGGAGTACGGTATAAGAGGATGGTTGAGGGGCCATACTGCACTGGGAGTGGAGGATAACAGAAGAAGAAGTTAGAGTCAGAGAAGAGTTACTGTAGAGTTAAAAAATAGAAAGTAATAGTAGAGTCATGGTAGAATAAAAGTAGAGAGAGCTTAGGTGTAAAAAAAAATAACGATTACTTGTATTAGCAGAGTATTATAGTGATTAAAATTGAATAATGACCTCTACAGTATAAAAAATATCGTTTTGGTACTTAAAGGGACTGTTCTGAAAATCACTATAATTCAAATCACATGTGCCTTTTAAAATCACACGTTTAATATTATGGTGTTCGTTTTTGTATTTTCGGTGTGATATTCAAAATCACACGTGTAATTTTAAAAGCACGTGATTTGAAATAACGTGAATTTCAGAATAGGTCCGTAAGTACTGAAATTTTTATTAGTGAATATTGCACGAGCGGAAACTTCGAAAAATTACTCACCATCAAATTCAGCGCACTCAAATAATCTTTACCGGTAGGGAGTCCAATTTGTAAAAAAGGTGTAAAATTCGTGCATAGTGTTCATGTTTTTTTTTTTACTAAAGCGAAAATAAATCCTATTTTGTTTGTTTATAAAGAAACTTGAAGCTTTTTAAAAAAAAAAAATACCCATTTTCTAAGACTCTTTATGAAAAATATTTTCTTTGTGCCATTTTTGAAATTGTTTAACGCCAGCGCTGGTTAGAGTAGAGTGATCGCACACTCCGCAGCCCTGATTTTAACTGTCCTGTGCTCATCTTTGTCCCAATTTACACAATGAACATTTCTTGCCAGACAGACGAAGTTTGTTGGTAAAGGGGCGAAGCTGTATGCGTGACACCCTTTACTTTTATCCTCTCTCACCAGCAAACTTCGCCTGTCCAGCAAGAAATGCCCATAGTGTAAATTGGGACAGAGATGAGCAAAGTACAGTTAAAATCAGGGCTGCGGAGTCTCCAAAAAATAGTTCTAGTTCCGACAGTGACCTCAACCGCTGAAAATTTTTTAAGTCCGACTCCAACTCCGGCTCCTACTCTAACCTTGATGCTAGTTGTATATGAGACTGGTCCTTATTAACCTTTAAACTCTTTTTTTTAATGCAGCTCTTTTTTAATGGTTAAATATATCAAGAACATAATTCTGCAAAATTTCAAATCGACATTTTAATTCTAACACGTGCCGCATTGAGCCTTAATATAGTTATTTATATATGAAGTCGACTCTACAATTCCGACTCCGACTCTACAGCCCTGGTTATAAAACAGCAAGAGTTAACTTGGAATATAATTGAAATAGAGATTTACAAGGACTACAGTTAATTAGTGCTAAACTACAGCCATTTTACAGCTTAAGAGTAGATTATTACCTTCAAATACAGTTAAATGCAAATTTGAAGTAGATATGACTAGTTTCTAATAAACTTCCCGGCTACATAGGAATTTAACCTAAACGGTATAAATTCTTTTAAAACTGAAGCTATTTTTACAAATGGCCCTTTTTCGAGAGTCGTTGTAGTGGTCGAAGTCGTTGTCGTTGGAAATTGTTGTCGATATCAATTAAAATTTACGACAATGTCAATTCAAAACTCATAGAAATTTTGGAGTTTCTGCCGTTTACGACAATTATAATACCAATTTTTTAAAAAGACTCGTTTTCAACTACGACAACGACACTCATAGTAGTGCCGAAAATCTATAAAACCAATATTCTTGCTTAATTTAAATAAAAAATAAAGTATTCCAATCAAACAAATATGTACTTTAGCAAAACATACTGAGCTCAGCTACAGTGTGATTTAAAATTCAAAGAAATTCTAACGATATCAATAAAAATAAACAGCTGTCATTAGATGACAGTTTTCGTTAAGGCCAATGTAAAAATAAAATTTGCAGACAGTCAACTAATGATTATTTTACTACAACAGCAATGGCATCGCTGTAGACACAAGCAACAATTGTTATTGCACTTGTAATGCAACTACCAATAACAGGCATCGAGAGCAGCCGTCAAAGAATAATAAAAGAAAAATTTAAATTGTATTTAAGTTGAAAAGATGGAGTGTGACTAATAAATAAATCGTTAGACAACAGTGTTTCTCAATAAGTGCACAGGTGTTCCCATATGAATTGTCTTTTATCGGTTGCCTGTACAACTGACATATGTTTGCCAAAGTCATTTAAAATTAATACCCGTTTTTCACCAAAGTCTTGAGACACATTTTTTTTAGATGTCGTGTATGTACTAACGACAGATCATATATCTTATTTCTAAAAAATAAAGTAAGGAATAACTGAGTAAGCGGAGTGTGAGTAGAATTAGAGTGTAGTAGAGTAGAGTTGAGTAGAGTAGAGTAGAGAATATAGTAGGGTGTAGTAGAGTAGAATAAAATATAGTCAAGTAGAGTGGAGTTGAGAAGAGTCATGTAGAGTAGGGTAGAGTAGCACATAATGGGGTAGAGTAGAATCGCAGATGACGTAGCATTTGTAGTGACAGCAAAGCACCTTACTAAAGTGACTATATCGGTAACGAATCAGTCAGAACAATACGAGATTGGCTAAAGTGAAGGAACCTGGAGCTGGCGGAGCACAGAAAAAAGAAACAATGCCCGTCCAGGTAGGTGTAACCACGATCAGATCATCAAAAGCCATAAAGTATTTGGGCATAACGGTTGATCAAAAGCTCTTCTTTAAAACCCACCTGAACTATATTTGCAAAAAAGTTTCAAATGAGCCGAATGCATTGTCTAGGATGATGTCGAATGCAGGTGGACTACTGCAGAGCAGTGCTGCCGCTACTACTTCAATCGAAGTATTTTGCTTCATTTTCACAAAATTTACTTCGTCACTCCTTCTTCCAAAAATCTGCTTCACTTTTTGTTGCTATTTGCTGTTTTTAAGCAGCAGTCTAAAAAACGTAAAAAAAATAAATTTTGAGTTTCAGACAACAGAACCACGCTTCCATCAGCTCTTAATAACATTAAAATTGTATTTAAAAAGTATTCTAAGCAATTTCATGCACATAAACCTATAAAATTTTGAATCATTAAGTGAAGATACTATAAAAGATAGTACAATGTACAAAAAACTTGAAGATCTCTATTTTGAAGCACGAACTAAAATGTTTATTCTAGGAGGCACTTTAACCGCGGAAGTGATTTACTCTATGCAAAAAAATTGTTTACGTTTTTACATTTCGCTTAGCAAGCAAATTTTAAAAAGAATAAATTTTAAGGACCCAGTTCTGAAAGCACTACAAATAATTGATCCATTATCGTTAGGGCCAAGCCTTGTGCCACTTATTAATATATTCCCTAATCTCGTTGGAAATATGAACATTGAAGATATTAATGAAGAATGGAGACTTATTATTACATGCATTTTCCGAGGAAGAGATGACTCTTGAAATGTTTTGGCAAAATGTTTTTAAAGTAAAAAATAGTTTAGGAGAGCACATGTATCCACATTTGCGGCAATTTATAAGTTCTTTACTTTGCTTGCCTCATAGCAGTGCTTCCACGGAGCGTGTATTCTCCCAAATGAAATTAAATAAAACGGCTATCCGAAATTGTCTTAACGTAGAAACAGTGAGTTCTATACTTTTAATTAAAGAAATAATGTCAGAATTTGAATTTGAAAACTGGGTTCCACCCAAAGAAATCATAAATAAATACCAATTAAAATTTAAAATTATTTAAACATATTTGTATACATATATGTACTTATCATAGTAACGAAATGTGATTTATATTATTATTTGTATGTTTATTTTATTATATGTATCTATATTTAAAATGAAATGTCATTTTTTTGTTTTTCTTATTAAATAAAATGAATTATATTGTTTTGTTTTCAAAAATGTATACTACTTCAATTTTATTCAATCTACTCCACTTTTTTCCAAAATCTACTTCACTCAATTTTTCTCTAGCGGCAGCACTGCTGCAGAGTAGACAATTTTTAATTCTCTTCTATACGAGCCGCCAATTTGGGAGGGAACAAAAATGTCACAACAGAAAATGAACTCTATTCATAGAAGAAGGCGCCTAAAAGTTTGTAGTGGATATAGAACCATTTCTTTGGAAGCGGCCCACGTTGTTGTTGGAATTATCTGAACCTCGAAGACCACATTAAAAGAAATTCAAAGGCCTCAAGGAATGCTATTAGATAGAACGAAAGAGAGAGAACTTTAGAAGAGTGGCAAGGAAGATGGGATAATTTTTTTAAAGTTTGCTGGACCTTTTGATTACTTCCCCAGAATGATATGTGGTTGAATCGACTCCACAAGGAAGTTACCTATGATATGACGCAATTCCTTACTAGACATGGAGGCTTCAGGAGCTACTTGTACCGCTTTAGACGAGATCGCTCAACGAGTTACCCGCAATGCACCGGGGAGGAGGACACCGCAGAGCACGTAATGTTCTTGTGTCCCATATTTGTGGCCTATCGGTGTAGACTTAAAATATCCTTAAGTCTAAATTTTAGGTTCGGATAACATTAAGGAGGCCATGTTAAAATTGGACGAGTATTGGGTGGCAATATATACATTTATGGGAGTTGTAATGCAAGCATTACGTGATGAGAAAAGAATCCGTAGGGAAGAGGAATGGCTTTTAGTAGGACTATAACCATTTCAAGAGCAGCAGAAGTTATACCGAATGGCAGTTTCGTAGGGAGTAGAGTTGGGGGTGAGGTTAAGTACGTTAGCGGAAAGCCGAATCGTAAATTTCGTAAAAAGTACGGACTGAATCCATCTTTTTAAGATTCCAAACCTCCAGTGCAAAACAAAAGAGTAGAATTGAATAGAATAAAGTAGAATAGAGTAGAGTAGAGTAAAAAAGTGAAGCATATAGTATACTGGACAACAGTACAGTAGAGCTAAGTAGAGTAGAGCTAGGGTGGAGTTAAAGCCGACTTAAGGGTAAATTGACAATTTCTTTTTCTTCTGCTTTTCACTAAAAATTGAATAAAAATATTGTAAGCCAAAATTAAAATTTTTTCCATTTGTTTTACCGTCTTAAAAATACAAACCATACAAACAAAATGCAAAGCAAAAAATTCTCAAAACTTTGCAAATCCCCCCATCCCCACACCCACCCTACTCGGCTACTCAGTTTAGTTAAATGTATTTACTGAATAGTATAATGCATTTATTTCACTTGCCATGTTCTCAAATGTATAAAACAAATTACTTTAACGACAGCAAATGCAATTTAAAGAAAAAATGTTTCTCAGCCCCAAGGAGAAGGGCCAAAGATGCTGCCAAGAAAGTAAGTAATGGGTTTTTCTTTATTGTATCCCAGAAATAATGCCTGGTTATAATGTTGTTTAAAACATTGAAACAAGTGTGTGAATGTGCAAGGATTTCGAGGAAAGAACACGGTTTCTACATTTGATTATTGCTTAGAGTTTTGTCTGTATTCCAAGGATATCTCTAGATGATTTTAATGATGACTTTACTATTGCCATATGTTGACAGTGTGACTTATAACCAAATACTGCTATCGTTTTCATAGAATTGCTAGAATACGATTGTAATAGATTGTTTCATACAACAGGTTGAACCTATTTATATTTCAGGACAGTGACAGGTAATTTTAATAGGATCAAGCAAGACATGTGTATGTTGGTGAATTGAAGAGATGTTGAGGGGATTGGGGAAAAAAATTTAAAAAGATTTCTAACAAAAACAAAATTTTATAAGAAAATAAATAAAGGTTTGAATTCGTTTATTTTGAATTTATCTTAAATTTTAAATAATTTACAAATTCCTTAACATACTATAAGAACTGTAATTGAGTTTTGCCAAAAAATTTCCTTTTTTTGCGGCAAAACGCAAAACAATTTAATTTTGTTTTTGCGTATTATTGAATTTTCCATTTTAGCAAAAGTATTCATTTTAATGAATACATTTTCCAAAACATTTAATACATACTTGTTAAGACATTCATGTACAACGTACATGTTTGGAAATGTTTTATACATCCATTTATTTGAAAACATATGTTGATTTCTTTCTGCAACCCCTGCTCTCATCCTTTTTGTGTATGTAAATAAATACTATCCTTCAGGCTTAAAAAATACTTTATATTTTTACATCATTTATATAAAATAAGTTTTTTTTTTTATTCCATCTTGGCATTTTATCATACGTGATTTTGAACTTTGTTTTCTCAATATTTAAGCTGAAATACAGGCTATTGAACGAATATTTTTTTTTGCACATACTCGTTTACTGGCTCACACACCATTAAAGCTTCAATGTCTTGGGGTGGATGGTTTTCTTTAGCCTGTGTGTTTACCGGAAGGCTGCGTACCTTTTTTTTTTTTTGAATATGCAAACAACAATTGTCTTTAAAACACCCTACAAAAAAGTAGTAGTATAAGTATTTTGGCATAAGAATAAAAACTTTAGTTAAAGTGTGAGACTTTGAAGTTGCAGTATAAGAGTTTTTAGTTGAGGTAAAAAACTTTAAAGTTTCTGTATAATGATTTGTGGAATCAGGAAAAAAGCTAATATAAGTTAAGATTTTGCTGTCATTTTATAAAAGTTTTCAGTTTTTGTATAAGACTTTTAATCTTAATATAAGACTTTTAGAATATAATATTTAAATCATTTTTCTGGGATGTTAATTTTAATATAAATCTAAGACTTTTAATATTATTATAAGTCTTTGAAGTTTTAGTATAAGACTTTCCATTTGTGTTATACGACTTCAAAATTTTAGCATAAGGCTTTGTCAGCTTGGAAAGATACCTTGTATGGTTAGTATAAAATTTGCTGACATTTTATAAAAGTTTTCAGTTATTATATAATAAAGGGCTACATGAATAACTTCATTCATGAACATACTGAAATGTTTATTTAATGAAGTTCGTATTCAAATAAAATTCAGACAACTGAATAAACTGTTGTTTTATTCATGCTACTAGCAAACACATTTCGTTTCATAAGGCAAACACAAAGACTTTGTTCAATGAAACGACTTTTGTTTCTCACTTTTTCACTCAATGTTGCCACTTAGTAAATTTATGTAATTTTTTCTTTTTTGTTACCTTTACAATAATATATGTAATCTGTAAAGCATTTTTTTAATTAAATTTAAATTTTTTTCCTAACAACTTTTTTATGTACTTCCAAGCAAACCACACTGCTGAAAAATGTTTTTGAAAATAAAATGAAATTTTTTCGAAGTTTAAAAATTTACATTAAAAACAATTAATTTACATTGAAAACAAAGTCAAGTTTGTATTATTTTTATTATTTTAATATAAATGTACTTCCTTATCTTGTTGCTTTTACTCTTCATGGTTATTTTTGTTTTGTTTTTATCTCTCCTAAAGTTTTTCATTTCTTTCAACTGGCAATACTGACTTTAAAATAAATGTGTTTTTCCATGAACTTATTCGATATTTATTCAGTGGTTGTTTTGTTTCAGAGCTGTTAGTATTCATATTCTCTTGTTTAAGTAAACAAAAAAACTGCATCTAACTCGTCTCTTAAATTTCGTGTGTTTGTTGCTTTCATTTCGTTGCATACAAAATTATAATGAAAGTTTCATGAACATCATTATTAAGTTTCATGCAGATGTTTATTGTATAACGGCCTAAGTTATAAAAAATAAAGCATGTCAATAAAGGGTTTATTTTTTATAACTTAGGCCGTAAGACTTTAAATCTAAATTAAAGGCTTTTAGAATATAATATTTTAATAATTTTTATAAGGTTAATATAAATATACCACTTAATGAAAATGTACCACTTTAAATTTTAGTATAAGACTTTCAAGCTTTAATATAAGACATTGTTGTTGAGGTATAAGAAGGTATACTGTAATGAAAATATAAGATTTTCAGTTTTAGTATAAGACTTGCAATGTTAACTTAAAACTTTTATTATATAATATTTAAACCTTTTTTAAAAAGTCTTAATTTAAAGAGACAAAAATGTATAAAACTTTGTAGTCTGACGTTAGGAGTTCAAAGTTTTAATATAAGACTTTGTGATCTTGCAAGGATACATTTTTATATTTATGTAAGATTTTTTTGTTATAAGAATTTAAAGAATGTTTAAAGGATTTGTGGTCTCATAATGCTTTTAATCATAAACTAATTATAAAATCTTGTAATCTTGCTTAAAAACAATTTTTTTCTTAATGAAGTTTCGCTGTCCTTAAATAATTCATTTTAATTGAACTTTTCGCCTGGAACAAGAATTTGTCCTTTTTAATTTAAAATAATCAGCTTTTAATAAGAATTATAGTTATTGTATAAAAACAATTACCTTCGATATAAACCCATTTATGCAAAGATATCATGGCAACATATAATCAAGACGCAGAAGAAACACTGGGTATAGTGCAACCACACAAAATAAATAAATAAAAAATCCGACGAACTTCAAGCCTAATTTCTCAAATAAATTAGTTTCCAATTAGAGAACTTAATCCACAGCTGAACAACAACAAAACCACGCAGCAACAGTTCCAACTGCTGGCTAAACGAGTAAAGAAAGCTGCATAAGGAGACAAAATAAATTTACTACAACGTCCAGCATTAGTAGCAGAAAAAGCGGCTAGCCAGAACAACATAAAAGCATCACCAGAAGATTGTTTTTCTAATTGAAGGTGTGGCAGGAGCCAAACAGTCGCTGATTGCAGTCGTACGCTTTTAACAAACAATGATGCACAGACGAGAAGACGAAGAGAACATTTTGAAGAAATAAGTAACGTCATCGTAAATTAAAGGCAACGAATGAAACATCAGCAGTCCTGCATAAAATAACTTGCGGATATCATGGAAACCTCCCAGTCTGGGATAATTAAGAAGTAATAAGGCAGCAGGCGAAGATGGAATTCCAGCTCAAATTCTACGGGCTGACATCGAAACTCCAACTAAACTTCTACAGCCACAATTCCCATCAGTCTGGGATAAAAAAAGGCTGCCTCCAACTTGAAAAAAGACATCATTGTAAAGTACCGAAAGGATTCGATTTTAAAGATTGCAACAACTGTTAAGGAATAACTCTGCTTAACACTATCTACAATAAACTTGCGGGGTACGAATTAATAGGCAGGATTACAGCCAAATAGAAGTTGCTTAGAACAAGCCAAATAATTCTACGCATTATAATAGTGCAGTCTATATAATGGCGTACTCCCCTGTATCTACTATTAATCGACTTTAAGAAAGCCTTCGGTACCATCAGACGGACTGACATATTGAAAGCATTTATGGCCTGTTCAACAATCTCGATAGCTAATCGAAGCGATCGCCATCCATTCGTTTGATTTCGAATCAGATTGGGTTCATGTATTCGACTAATGTTAGCAGTTGCTACATTGTTGACTTTTTATACCCACACCACAATAGTGGAGAGGGTATTATGCGTTTGTGTATACCGATCGACTCAGGATCATTCAGAATCTTTGTAAGTCGATCCAACGATGTCCGTCCTGCTGGCAGGCTGGCTAGCTGTCCACGTAACCTTTTGCGCAAAGTACAGGTCGCAATTTTGCAGATAATTTGATGAAATTTGGCACATAGGTTCAAATTCAATCAAGGACCGAGCTTATTGGAAATGGGCCGAATAGGCCCATAATTTTAAGCCCCCATACTAGATTATTTCCGGATAGGGTTTTTGTTCCAATAAATGATCTATTTATTAAATTAAGATTATATTTTGTCCAAACTAATTTATTGCAATCAAAATCATCTAACCATATTTTATTGGAATCGGTCTATAATTGACCATAAAAATTGTAAATAATATTCGGCACCAAGAACTTTTAAATGAATCTAATTAAATGAATAATGATTGCCCATGGGTCCCAAATAGAGTACACTCTCAAAAATGGTCGGGATGGTCCGACTATACTTTCTTACTTGCTTAAACTATAATTTTACGTTTAAACAATCAAAAATTATTGTTATTTTACATATCGCTCATTTCGTGCAAGACCGTCACAACTCAAAATTTGGCATTTTCGAGTTAGTAATGCAGAAATGTTCTTCTCTTAAATCTCTACAAATTGATCTAAGAACGGAGAGAATTATCGAAAAAATAACGGTAATACAGATGCTTTTGACGCTATGACCTCTTGTAACAAACTTGAGCAATTAACATCAACAAGGTCACATTTCAGTTTTTTTGTTGGCATTCCTCTTGTACATGTGGTTTTCTTTGTAGCAAAAAAGAAACATTTGATTTTATAACTGTATATAAAATAAATAATAAAATAAATAATAATAGGTTGGAATCTTAAAAAGGCTCTCCTGTAAAGTTTCAAATTTTGAGTTGTGACGGTCTTGCACGAAATGAGCGATATGTCCTTACCATTTGTTCTCCATTTTTAGTTTTTATTTAATTAAATTACTCTTAAATATTTCTTGTTTTTTTAAAATTCAACGATTCGACAACAAAACAACAAGTGAGTGGTTTTGACATTTGTGTTCGTAATCTTGACGATACCTTTGATATTGATAAACCGCTTTTTGTATGAAGGTACTTACGTTTTCTTTCGAGTTGTCGTTCGTACGAATGTTCGTATAGAATAGAGTTAGTTGAACCCAAATCAGTTTTCGATCGCTTAGAATGCGATCGAAGTCGATCTTTCGAAATCGTTGAACAGGCCATTAGTATAAAAGGAGTACCCCAGAAAATAACTCGGATCATCAGAGCTACGCACAAGAACGAAGAAGTCTCAGATCTTAACAACCGTAACATCATTCAACCATTTCATACTAACGCTGGAGTAAAACAAGAATGCCCTTTATATCCTCAACTGTTTACCATTGTGCTGGATGATAACATGAATGAAGTCTGTTGACAGATAATACGAATAACGTGGAGTCTCTTACGTTTATTCGAGAATTTGGATTATGCGGATAATATTTGTCTACTCTGGCACAAGATCTTCAACATGCAAGCTAAACTTGAAATTCTGGAAAGATTAGCGCGCAACATTGGACTTGAGATAAATATCTAGAAAATCAAAGCAATGAGAATAAGCGATGTTAGCACAGAGAACATCATGCTACAAGGCCAACCAGTTAAATACGGGATAGTTTCTGCTATATAAAGTAACAATCAATAGTGTCGTATAGGGAAGTTTGAAAATAACTAGACAAGCCAAGCTTAGAATATTCGATGCATGTCTATAGTCTACTTTGTGGTATGGAAGTGGAACGTTGCTAATAGCAAGGACAATCAAGTAAATAATACAGACATTCATCAATATGAGCCTCAGAATCACATGCCTTGATATTCTGGCTCAACACCAACAGCAACACCGATCTCTGGAACTTAACCAATGAGGTAGGAGGTAGATCGGCCAAATTTCGGGAAGATGAACGTAGACGATCCAAAAATACCTGGAAACGCTTGATATTCCAAGAACTAAAACAATGCAAACCGAGTAAAATGGACATGCTTTGTGGAAGCCATATGTTTCCAAACGAGATAATAACAACAATATAAGATTTCTATATTTGTTGGTATAAGACATAGTAATACACTAAGTTCTTAATAGAATAACTTAAAGTCTGATTTGCATCCTTATAACTTTATTCTCATAGTTCAAAGTAGAGTAAAACTCTAAAATCTTAATATGAAAACTTACTTAATGTTTTCAGTATAAGGCTTTCTTACAAAATCTTAGCAGTTAAGTATAAGACTTTTATTCTTTTCTTACTGAGTTAAAGCATAAAAATTTTAGATATACAGCCATGTCACAGAGTACAATTCTGTTCGGAAACGGAATTCATTCCGTATTTTGGTGCTTCAGAAAATTACGAAAAAACTTTGCGGAATGAAACCATTTTTGTTTTCATGAACGGTATGGGAGTTTTCTGTATCTCAAAGACCAAAAAACTATCAAAATATACTTTCTATCAATAAACAAATATGTTTTCTTCAATTCCGAACGGAATCATTCCGAACGGAATTGTACTCTGTGACATGGCTGATAGTTAATTTATTTGTTATCTGAGTTAATACACCCAGAGAAAAAATATGTTTTAATATGGTCACCTCCAACAAAACTATTTTTAAATAAAATTGTAAAAATACTATGGTTATTATAACCATATTATTGTCATCGACAACCATATTATGGTTAAATTAGTCCTCCAACAAGTCAGATGTAAAAAAGATGTTAATTAAATCTAAATTAAATTTTTAATTTTTTTCAACGAAAAAAATAATTGATTGAAATATCACATTAATTAAATTTAAATAATTTTTAAACCATTTTTTTAATTGATAAAACATTTTCTTCTGTGATTAAAAATTGTAATTCTTAGTTGAAAAAGTTTTTAGATTAGATTTTGAAATCCGTATACGACTGTATGTTTTATAATAAGATTATGTAGGTGAATTTGAATACTTATCTTAGTAAAACTTAGTAGTTTTAGTATAAGGCTTTGTGTTTAATGTAAAAATGCTAAGCATTTCTAGTTTAATGATTAAAACTGTTGGTCGTATTATACAATTTTTATTTTTTAGTATTAAACATTGTAATTCTTAGTTTAAAAAGTTTTTAGATTAGTTTTTGAAATCCGTATACGGCTTTATGTTTTATAATAAGATTATGTAGGTGAATTTTAAGTCATTTAAAGGTAGGCTTAGTAGTCCTAGTATAAGACTTTGTGTTCGATGTAAAAATGTTAAGAATTTCTAGTTTAAGGATCAAAACTAGTAGTCGTATTATAAAACTTTTTTTTTTAAATTATTTAACATTGTTTTCTTAGTTAAAAAAGTTTTTATTAGATAAGGTTTTGTAATACGTATACTACTTTAGGTTTTATAATAAGACTTTGTAGGTCCATTATAAAACAATTTTAATAAAACTTAGTATAAGACTTTGTAGCTTTGTTATACAAATATAAAATCTCAGTAAAAAACTTTGTTATCATAGAACAACACTTATAATAAAACTACATTGTTTCATTATAAGACAACTAATAATGAAACCCTCTAGTTTCGTTATAAGACTTTTAATAATTTTCTCGAATTCCTTATTTTCAGTTCAGTTTGTTTTCATTTGTAATCAAAAGCAGTTTTTTCGATTTACATATTTATTTGCATTAACATTTTTGCATGTACCAAAGTTCCAAGTGTTAGAAAGGCATTTTTCATTTTGTATGAGAATAACAGATCCTTTATCTACTACTATTCCTTTTGATGATATTTGTAACTTTTTTTTTTATTTTTTAAGATTTTTTTGTATTCTGTCTTTGTGTAGATTGAATTGGATTGAGTGTCAAATGCCAAAAGTTCTATTTTTCTTGTGTTAAATTTCTACCATGGTAATTGTGTTTGTATTGTTCTAGTGGGGTGAGTATAAGCATGTATTAGTATAAGAGTTTTAGTGTGTGGGGGGTTTTTGTGCATGGGTTAGAATTGTGTTTAGTTTGGTATTGGAACATGTATTTTTTCTGCCTTCGAATAATTCAATCCATTATTAGTTGTCATCATAGATATTTTCACATACACATACATTAAAACATGCGCGTTTACACATATACAAAAGTGTCAGAATGTAAACATGCCCAAAAGTGTGAGTGAGAGTGTGCTATATAAGACAGGGGTTTGCTAAATGTTTTCATAGCCTTAATTTAAAAAACAAAGGAATTTTGGATTTAATCCAGGAACTATGAAACTTTACTTTTAGGTAAAAGCACTGGCATTCGAAATTAAGGCATTCGGGCAAAAGTTAATATGTGGTGTTACAGTTTATTTTTTTTTTTTAATATTGTGATCATTTACTGGGTTTATGTTCAAAAAAATAATAATTGAGAATCTCTGGCTAATAATATTTTATATTTTATCCCAGCTAGCATTTTTTAAAATTTGAAATCATATTCGAGTCACCATTGATTTTAAAGACTGACTAAAAAACCAGAATATTCGTTCATTTTCTATTTTTAAAAGATACTTTTGTCGCAACTCTTCTTGATGAGTATTTTATGCTTCGTTTTTTGTCAGTTTAGCGTGATTTTCGAATCTTTTCTAATGGTATTTTTTAATAATTTTTATATGAAACACTTAAAAATCATAAGCCTTAATCACTTTTTCCTCACTAAAAGCACTTGAAAAATACTCATTAATCTGATTTTTTAAAAACTGTATTCCAAATGTTAGCTGGGATTTAACGCATTAACAAGTTTTATTTTCTTTACAGAGAAGAACATGTACTCATTAAAACAAATTCAAATTGCCGAGCCCGAAAATACGTGCCTTAAGGCAAATTTTATTTTTATTTGGCCAAAATAAAATTCATTTAACTTAAAGGCAATTTCACAAATTCCCTTATAATTACACATAAAAAGTATACAAATTTATGTTAACAAACATGGTGTTCCATATAAGAGTGTACAGCCCTTAAATACAATTAGTATAAGACCTTTAAATCTTGGTATTTCACTTTCTAATCTTTGTATAAGACCTCTGTGTCTTAGTTTAACCGCCTAAGTTAAGGGTTTCATAAACCCTTTATTAACATGTTTTATTTTTTATAACTTCGGCCGTAAGACTTGTAGAATATTTTAAAACCCATTTTTGGCCGGCCGGGTATTATAATCACCAGCTCTCATAGTCTTTTTTTGTTGCAAGGTTTTTTCTTCTTAAACAACTGTTAAATTTTGGTATGAGTCTTTTATGTGCTTGTATAAGACTCTTAAGCCCCAGTCCTTTCTTCTAACTTTACCAATTTAATTATTTAAAATATGAGAAAGTATGATTCATATTATACTTTTCGCCTCATTCATTGAAATAAGATTATATTTTTCGAATTGTTAACATTTTTATGTCTTGAGCGTTACATTTGCTTTGACGGTTGTTCTTGAAATGATTTTTACAAAAAAAAAAAATTTTCCACAAAAAGTGAAAGCACTATATATTTTTCTCTAAGAAAATACACTCACAATATTATTACAGTAGCAGACTTTAGGTTATTCAAAAAGTTTTCCGTTCAGTCATTTTTAAATAAATAAACATTTAAAATTCCAAGCAAATTTATTTTTAACTGATACTAACATTTATTCAAAAAACTAAGTGCACATTAATACGGATTTTCGGTTGCATTTAATATTGTCAATTGATTTAGTAAAATTATTCTGTATGTAAAATTAAATGAAATTTAAAACAACTGTAAACTTACTTAAAAACCGATCTACTTTTTTTGGCATTTAATTTTAAGGAAAAGTTAATTTAATTGTTACTGTCAAAAATTCAACCGCGAATTTCATAAAATATTAACCACAAATTCCGTAAAAACAAATGATTTTTCAGTTATTTTATATAATTTAACTACCAAAAAAATAATTTTAAGTTATCTATTTATAGATCTGTGGCAAAAAGTAAAACTAAAAAACGATTTGCTTGTTTTGTGTAGAAAATTCCCATATTCTATTTGTTAAAATTATTTAGTTAAATACATCAGATTTTTAAAGTAAAACAATTGCGAATACCATATCGGGCATGCTACTGGTGTCTTATAATTGAAAGTTCTTCTGTAAACAAAGTGGTCAGTACAACAAATGTAAAACAAACATGTATAACGGGTTAAGTAAATAAAAATAAATATTCTCTCTCTCATTAGAATAACAAGCGGACAGGAGTCTGGTATTTTTTAGAAATTCGAGTAAAACCTGTATTATATAAAATTACTGAATTACATAAAATAACTGAAAATTCATTTGTTTTTACGGAATTAGTCAGTTATTTTTTCTCAGTTGAATTTTTGACAGTAAAAATTTAATGAACTTTTCGTTAAAAATAAATGCAAAATAAGTAGACCGATTTTTAACTGAATATTTATTTTTTTATATTACAATTTTAGTTAATTTTACGTACAGAATATTGTGAGTGTATATAAATAATCATAGTTGAAAATTAAATATTATGACCATTTTTTTTTAATTTTGACGTAAAACTAGAATTTTTTTTAAATAATTTTTTCCAGAAATTTATATATGATTAAATAGCAGGCGAAATCTTCTGTGAAATAAAAACTAGTTTTATCAAAATCGACCCACAATTTTAATATCAATACCAGCACTTATAATATTTTCAGGATTAGTATTTGTATAGGAGCTATGATTAAATAAAGACCGATTCAAATAATATTTTGTAAGATGATTTATATTGCAATAAAATAAGTTTGGACCAAATTTTATCATTTGTCAGAATAAAATCATGGTTTTTGGTCACAAAGACTATATTATGTGAAAATATGAACGGATTTCCACCATTTTCAATAGGTATCATCCTTAAGTATATGATTTATGTACAAAATTTCATCAAATTATTTGAAAATCGCGACGAAATAGCTCACAAGGTATACATTGACATCCAGCTAGCATGCCAGCCAAACGGACGGATGGACATCTTTAAAAAAACAAGAAAAAAAGTTAACACCACCTGTCGGCTGGTGTAAACTCTTTTTGCCGTCCTAAAACTTACAGATAAATTCTATATAAAAATATTTGTCAATGTAACGCTCAATACATTTTTGTACGAATTCGATATTTTTTCACAATACAAGGTTTATGTTGAATTTATAACAATTGTTGTGAATAATCTTCGATGCATTTAAACATAAAATCCTGAATTATTCAATACAAGTTTTCAATTAAATTAAAAAGTTTTAAATAACACTTAATACGTTTTTGGGCATATAAGCCTTGATCGGTCGATGAAACAATGCTTGAAAAATACACAAAACTTTTAAGCGTTTAGAATGACAAATCGAAGCAGTAATTAAGGTGTATGTTGTTAATGCGATTTCAACAATTGAACTAACTAACGAAGCATAGTAATTAGAAAAGACTTTGTAATCATAATTTATATATTGTCTATACTATTTCAAAATTTTAGTGGGAAGCTTTATTTAAGATATTTTATAGTATAAGACCTGTAACTTATGTATAAAATTTGTTTGTATAACACTTACCAATTTGGCTATAGACCCATTTAGTATAAGACTTTGCATTTAATAAACTTAATTCATTTTTGTGTATAACAATAAATTATTTAAATACTTTGGAAAATGTTGTTACACAGAAAAAATTATTCATTTTCTCCAATCACCAAATTTATACCAAATTCATAATATCAAGCAAACAATTGGTTGATTTTGCACCTATTACCAAAATGATTATATTGATTACTAAAAATTGTGAATATTTTTTTTTCAATAAATGCTATTTTTTATTTTTTTCGAATTTATTCTGTGAGCTAAATTTCAGTTATGTATTTTATAAAGCTTTTTCCAATAGTTCTATTCCTTAAATTTTTAGGAATGACTTTATACACTACCAGACTAAAAAAAAAAAAATGAAAAAATTATCAAAAAACTTTGCGATTTCAAACAATGTGTTAATTTATTTAATTAAATATTGACAACTCCCAACAAGAATTCTACATTATTTTTTTTTAACGAAAAAAGTCAATTAAGATTTTTTGTTATTTAATTAAAATTTTAATTGAAAATTTATTTCAAAACAACTAAACAGTTAATTAAATCACAATTAAATTTTTAATTTTCTTTCAACTAAAAAAATAATTGGTTCAATTATCACATTTATTAAATTTAAATACTTTTTAAACCATTTTTTTAATTGATAAAACACCTTTTTCTGTGTAGGAATTTTGTAGGAATTTTTAAGAGTTTAAAAATTTTGGGTATTTATTAAAAAATACCATTAAATCATTGAACTGTTTGTTAGGATATGCTTAGTTTGCATACTTATAATACAAAATAATCCTAATATATATCTTAGTAAAATACGATGTAAATTTAGTATACGAGTTTTTAAAATTTGTTAAATAAAATATTTGTATTAGAATTTTATTTTGTTATTAAAGTTAAGGCGTATTTGTGTTTAAGATATAACCCAGAATAACTACAAGTCTTGATAAGCGTAGAGCTTTGCAATCTTAGTATAAGACTTTTTTTTTATATAAGAGGTATTACGTATCTAAAACAAAAAGATATTTTTATAACAATCTATCTTATTTTTACCAAACTAAATTATAACTTAAAATAACTCATGTTCTTTGAAATCCCTCTTTTTCCATCTTTTTCAATATATTCATATCCTTCATGCCAACATTCTAACGCACATTTAAATATTTCGCAAAACAAGTATTAAATAATCAGATTTTTTAAAAAAAAAAATTTATTTTAGTACGGTTTAACCTTCTTCTCGTACCTTTCTCAATAAAGAGATATTAAGAAAAATGGGCTTTTGCTTCAAATCCAAACAAACAGCCAACAGGGGTTTGCAATTGTTCTTAATGGTAAATGTTATCGGATAAGTAGTATTTTAACTCAAAATAATCCAAATACAAAAGAGCACAACAGTTCGTATAAGAGTTACATAAAACAAAAGACATAAGCAGATTACACTCCCATATAACAACTAGAAATTTACACACAAAAAAGCCTAAAACGAATAGGTGTCCTGGTTTATAAGCGTATGTGTGTGTGTGTGCGTCAGTATGTGGAGCTTTTTTAAATGTTTTTGTGTATGCGTGTAATATTAAGTAAATCTAATAATTTATACGATGTTGATGTGTAAGTAATTTTAAAAACGTGCGTAAAAATAATTGAACAGTAAAATATGAAACATGGCAAACAGTATGAAGTAGAGAAGAGAGAGGAATGTCATAAACGGAATGCCTACGAGGTATAAATGAAAAGTTCTTTTAAACAAGCAATAACCATTTTAAAATCAATAGCAATAAAAAATACTACTTAGTTTTTTAATTTTTTTTTAAAGAATTTATGATTTTTTTAGGCTTTCAAAAGATTCTTAAGCTTGGCCTCGTAAAATTTTGTTTTTAGTATATAATTTAATTGTTGGAATTTTGTTCTTTTTGTTTGTTTTTCGGTACAAAAACACAGACAAGATTAACGACACATTACTAAGCATATTAAATGAGATAAAATATAAATAAAATTTTCTTTTATTTTTTAAGCTTTTTTTTTTTGCTTCAAGGCCTTTTTTTTATTATTCGTGAATATAACGCAAAATGAAAATCGTATATATTAACTGTTGCTTCTTAGGCTGGGTTTTTGAGATCACAGTTGAACCAAGTTTTGTTAATCTGAAAACAGATTTGTCCCGTCATAACCAAGTTTGTATGAAAAATTTTGATGGAACCGTTTCGTTTCACTTAAAAAAAGAATCACTTTTCGCGGGAATAATCCAAGTTTCCGATTACGTTAAACTTAGTTTAAACTTAATACACATCTCAAAAACCCGGCTTTATTCTTTCGATGTTAATGTTTTTGAAAATTTGATTTTACTGAATTTTCATTTAAAAAACAAAATTTCACTGATTTTTTTTTTACTTGTGAAATTTAGGAAATCTTCCTATAAAAAGTAAAATATTTTGAAAATTTCCTTTAAATTTTGAAATGTTTAAGGTTTTCCTAAATATAGTAAAATTAAGAAAAATTTCCTATAAATTGAAAAAAAAAAAAATTTTTCTTAATATCCTGTCTGTATTAAAAATTCGTATTAAAGTAAAACTTCGAGAAATTGTCCTAAAAGTAGTAAAATCTGAAAAGAAAAGTTAAGTTCCAAAAAAGTTTCTATAAAAAAAACTTTGCAAGTGTAACTGCGATATTTCCCACAAATAATAAAATGTCGCCAAATTTTTATTAAAAATAAAATTTGTTCAAACTACGAAATTTTGGCAAAATTTTCTAGAAAATCAAAATTTCAATTCCGCAGAATTTCTTTTTACTAGTGAAATATCAGAAGGACTTCCTATAAATATTGAAAATCGGCAAAATTCCCTCTTAATCTTAAAGTATTGCAAAACTTCCTAAAAATAGTCAAACCTTTGATAGAATTAGGGTAATCACGATGGGCAGTGCAACGTGTGCAAACCATGCAAATGTGTCCAGCACAACAACAAAATGTACGTTTTTGAAATTTGCTTCATTTTACTTTGTTTGCACTAAAAAACCTTGAGCAAAAATATTAGTGCATATTTGCTCAGTTGCAAATAAAAGCAAACAACAACTTTTGTCATACGGACCGCCATATTTTTTTATTTGTAAAAAAGAAAATTATTTTTCACTGGTTTAAATCATTCTTATTTGTTCTTATTTTAATACTTTGCTTGTGCATAATTGTAAACAAATGAAAATTTTTGACAACTTATGATAGTGCTGCCAGAAGCTTTTTATGTTGCCAGAACACATTTTTAGAAAAATAGCACATTTGCACCAAAAATAAATGTGGTCCTCGTATGCTCACGATCAATCATAATATGCACTGAAAATTAAGAAAGTGAAAATTTGCACAAAGACCAAAGACCATCGTGATTACCCTTAATATAATTTATATTGCAAAAAATTTTCTATAAAAAGTAAAATGTCGAAAAATATCGCAAAATTTCCTATAAATAGTGAAATTTCTTCAGATTTGTTATAAAAATTATATTTGTTAAAAAAAACAAAAATTTTGCGCACGAGTTAAGTTTTGAAAAATTTCCTATAAATAATTAGTGTTGTGGTTATATTTGGTTTTAAGATCGATGTTTGACTTATGACGTAATCCGTCGTCAATGGCGGTAAGTGCTAAACGGCAAGCCCTCTGAAGAGATTGTTTAGTTACAATCGAAACTAATCAGGGCAACCTGTCCGTGAAAACCTGGGTTCAACTCCCAGCTCAGTCAAGAATGAAAAGTTATCAACAAATCTTAATTAATTTCATGTTGTACAATTCCTTTCTTCATAAAAATAATTTTAAGAAAAATTAAATTCAATGAATTTAAGCCTGAATAAAATATCGAAATTTGGATTAAAAATTTCCTATAAATATTGAAATTTTGCAAAATATCCCATATGGGCATTTCCTGGGGTCACGAACGTACGTTCGTACGCTTTTGATGTAAAAAAAATATGGAAAACAAAACTTTTTCCTAGCATTTTTTTTTTGCAATTCGATAGCATTTTAGTAGCTCTATGTTTAGGGCAAAAGAGGGATTTCATCGAGTTTAAGTTTTTATAATGATAGTTATAAACATGTGGTCACAAACGTACGCAAAATAGAAGTCAACTTTGGCTGACAGTAGTGAAACGTAAAAATCAGCGAAATTAAACGGAATATTCAAACGTGATTAATTTATTTTGAAAGTGTGTTAATGTAGGTCTCTATCCAGTATTTACACTATTGGTTTTTGTTTAATTGGCTTAAGTACCGGTCGCGAACGTACGATTTTTCCATATGTTTTAACCCTTAATCGAACTTTTTATGTTCTCCTTACATTTTTCTCTTCTTAATTGATTGTAATAGAGAGATTTTAAAGAAAGAGTGCAAGCACAACAAATTTTTTTGCATGTAAAATAATTAAATATAAAAATAGGTTTAGAAGTAGCTTAAAACGAAAATATAAAATTTTCCAGTTTCCAGCCCAATTTTCTCAAGTAAAACAGCTAAGATATCATAGAATATCATATATAGCATTCTTTTATAAAAACATAGACTTTTTTTATAATTGGGGTGCCCCGGTAGGCTAGCTGGTAGTGAACTAGTCTATCAGTACCGAGGTTGCGGGCTCGATTCCCGCCAGAGACTCTGGTATCCTGCAGACAAGCAAAAAGCTTCGCGGGATTTAGTATAGGAATTATAATAAAAAAAAAAAAATAAAAAAAAAAAAGGAAATGCCCATATATTATAAAATTTCGCAAAATTTTTTTCAAATGAAAAATTTCATACAAAAGTGGAGTTTCAGAAAACAGATTATTTGTAAAATTTTCTCAAAATAGTGAATAGTGAAATTTGGCAGTCTCCTAAAAAAAGGTAAGTTTCGGAAATATTGCTATAAATATTTTTATATAATGCAAAATTTCTTATTACTTTAAAAGTTTTGAAAATTTTCCTATATACAGTGCGCTCGGGATAACGTCAACATCCCAAAACGTCCACACTTTTTTATTGACATTGTCTACTGTAAAACGTCAAGTATACCTCAAAGCTCTTAAACGTCAACTCTAAATAAAGCAAAAGTTTAGCTTAGGCAGCAATTAAAATACATACATATGTACATTCATTGTATGTACTTAGTTCCAAATATGGTGGTCACCCTTTAAGAATGTAGTATAGGAAAGTTCGTTTACACATGCAGTTGCATATTTTCTTTTTGTGCCGTTGCTTTCTTGTTCTCTTTTAACAGGCGTTAGAAAAAATAACAGATTTCTTTTAAGATATGTAAAAGTATGGATACATACTTATGTATGTATGTATGCCATAGTCTTATGTCAAATATGTCTGTTGCTTTTATTAAAGTTGGAAAGCCTTTTCTTGATTTCTTTGGATTAACTTTTTGTTTTTTTTTGTACTTAAAAACAATAAAAACGCTTTCAACTTAAGTATGAATTTTAATTTGTATATTCATTAACGTCAACAATCTGATAAACGTCTACACTCGCGGTTTTAATTAGTTGACGCTATCCCGACCTCACTGTATATTGAAATTTTGCAAAATTTTCCAAAATTTTGCAGAAGTTCCTAAAAGTAAAGTTTTGGAAAATTTACTATAAATAATGAAATTTCGGAAAATTTTGCAAAATTTCCCATAAATCTTAATGTCTCGCAAACTTTTCTCAAAATAGTGAAATTTTGCAAAATCTATATATATAAAAATGGATTATGTATGTTTGTTTGTTTGTTTGTTTGTTTGTTTGTCGCTTTATAGACTCCGAAACTACTGAACCGATTTTCCTGAAATTTTTACAGTAACATCACGTGAGCCCTAAAAATAAAATAGGCTACTTATTTTTTCGATAGGGGCAGGGGAATTGGTACCCCCCATAGGATTCCAATGTTAATTATCGCACGATTTTCCTGAAATTTTTACAGTAACATCACGTGAGCCCTAAAAATAAAATAGGCTACTTATTTTTTTGATAGGGGCAGGGGAATTGGTACCCCCCAGAGGATGCCAATATTAATTATCGCACGATTTTCCTGAAATTTTGACAGTAACATCACGTGAGCCCTAAAAATAAAATAGACTACTTATTTTTTCGATAGGGGCAGGGGAATTGGTACCCCCCATAGGATGCCAATATTAATTATCGCACGATTTTCCTGAAATTTTTACAGTAACATCACGTGAGCCCTAAAAATAAAATAGGCTACTTATTTTTTCGATAGGGGCAGGGGAATTGGTACCCCCCATAGGATGCCAATATTAATTATCGCACGATTTTCCTGAAATTTTTACAGTAACATCACGTGAGCCCTAAAAATAAAATAGGCTACTTATTTTTTCGATAGGGGCATTGGAATTGGTACCCCCCATAGGATGCCAATATTAATTATCGCATATCTTAAGAGCCGCTGCACGCATTTTGCTGAACTTTTTGTAGTAGGATCTTCTGAGCCCCGGAATTGAAATAAAATAGCAGCGGGGGTATAGGAATACCCCATAGGACGCCAATGTTTAACATCGCATATCTTAAGAACTGTAATAGTGAGAATGTTCAAACTTTCTAAAAGTCACTCTTATGGTATACTACACTTTTGAAAATAAAAATAAAGCGGGTAGGCGCAGGGGGGAAATACCTCCCATAGGATGCATACATTAAATATCGCTCAACTGAAGAACTATTAAAGGGAGAGTCTTCAAACGTGGTTAAAGCTACTATTATAGTAAACTATAAATTTCAATATAAAAATGTGCGGGGTCAGTGTAGCGAAGCGCACCGGGTTAAGCTAGTTTCGTATAAAAAAAAATGTTCGCCAAAAGCACTAACAATGTCATAAATATTTCGTAATTTTGTTGTTGCTTTCTATAGAAGTTCACATTGTGTTTTAAAATTTCAAACGTTGCATAGCTTGTGGCGTTGAAAATCGTAAAACGGTACATACATTTTTGTACAAGGCAACAACAAAATTACTAAATATTTATGACATTGTTTTTGCTTTCAATGTAATTCTTTGGCGTTGCGTTGCGTTTTACATGATTAGGGCATTAAATTCCAAAATATTTTCTGCAGTGAAGTCTCTCACAGATTCCTTTAATTAGTAAAATTTCTTATAAAAGCAAGTTTTGAAAAACTTTCTAAATAAAATTTTGCCGCCTTTAGCAATTAGAAAATAATTAATCATGCATTTATGCTTTCAGCCTCTTGCCCTTGCTGTTAGTTGTTTTTTTTTAGAGATTTGGGAACCATTCATAAAAATTTATTATTCAAGATATCTACAATTGATAAGCACGACTTTATGAATTTTACATAAATAACGAAAAGAGACACGACATACGAGTATGTATCTTTTAATAATAAATCAATTTTGTACCTTCCTTAACTTATGACATGCACAAACATGCACATTTATATATTAATTTATATTAAGACTAAGAAGAAAGTATATGTTTTTATTAATGCTATGTATGTATGTTTATATAAAATGTTTTAATATCACATATGCACATACGTTTGTGGTATATATACACAAGTATAGATATACCTGAATTTAAATATATTTTAATATATTAGTCAGGTCCAAAAAAAAGCAAATTTCATGGCCAACTAGTTTTTTTAAATAAACAATATGCAAGCAGAGAAGCCTAAACTAACCAACAAATTGCTTCAAATACGCAACAAAAATAAATATGTTTTTGTAAGCAGATTGCTTGCTAAATTGCTTAATATATAAGTTTGAAAATAGGATTTTACCGGTATTTAAAAAAATTATTTAAAAACTTATTTTTACAAATTTTGGAAAACAAATATTCTCAAAACTTTTAAGAAATACAAATTTTTGGCTTAATTTCTTAAAAATAACTATATAGCATCTTATTTTCAAAATTTCTTTTAAATGAGAATTTTTTTTTTTTAATTATCTATACACAGAAGAAAATTACGACAAATCAATTGTCATATTGAATACCATATTCGTCAATAATTAAACTTTTCAATTGAAAATGCACCAACAACCGAATTTGTAAATATAAAAAAAAAAAATTTTGTTAATTCAAATTGTTAAAAATCAACAAATATTATGAACAAAAACAAAATTCTAAAAGTAAAATTTACAAAATAATATATAAAAACAGTGAATTAATTTCATTTGTGTTTTTTTATTCTCGTTAAAACTATTTTGGTAAATTAAACGTTAATTTTGCCGACGTGTTTTAAAATATGGCAACATTTGTATATTTATTAATTTTTTGAATTAACTGTCAACAATCGATGGTGCAAAATACACTTCAGTTTAACCAGTAGGCAAGACATACGTGTTAAAATTATGAAAAATTGTTTACACCATAGATATCTCGATATCTATTTGTAGAAATTACGGGCATTATTGGGAATTTTTCGAATTAACAAAATAGTTTGTTGTTCATAAATTTGAATAAGCAATTGATTTAAGAGTTGTTTTTATTAATTTTTTGGTAAAATATATTAAGAATCGCATTACAAATAACATTATAACCTAACATTATAGCCTGGTGCTGAAGGCTTAGCCCTAGATGCACTAGGAAGTTCTGACATCACCAATAAAAAACGAATTCTTGATCCCATTGTTAGTAATATTTGAAATACTATAAAATAGTTAATTCGTTTCTAAAATTTCACTTTAAACAGAAAAATTCCAGTGCAAGAAAATTTTTTTACATTAAAGTTGAGCCGCACTATTGCAAGCGTTGTGCTTCTTTCGGTTGTATGATATTTAAAGATTTGATCTATTGTATTATGGCATTATCTTGTCTTCTACTGAAATGTTAAACACAATATTATTTAGTCATTTGTCAAATAAAATCCAAGTACAAAAGTAAACAGCTTCATCATACAATAATATACAACAAATGTGTATAAAACTTTTGAAATTAAAATAAGCAACAGTTTTTTTGCTTTGAATTTATAAATACTGTAAAGAAATACACCCTTATTTATAAAAAATTAAACATTTTTAGAAAAGGTTTTATAATCAAATTTTACTAGAAAATCCGTTTCATAAGGCTGTTATAAACCTGTTTTATTTTATTTTAAATAATAAATTATAATTTAAAACTTTTTTTAAAATACGCCGCTTTTTGAGTAAATTTTTCATTAATTCATTTTCTCTCCCACGTTTTTTAAAAAAGAATTTATAAAGGAAAGATTTTAAAATAAGAAAATTTTTAATATTACGAGTAAATAGACCTTTTGGTAAAAAAAGGGACTTTAAAAGGCAGGACTTAATACGATTTTTTTTAGAAAAGTCTGCTATAACTAAAGACTTCAGAAAAGAATAACTGTAAAATTCTCCAAACAAAATTTTTAATCTTAATTTAACCATGCGCACATTTTGTCGGATGTTGGGTACTGATATCCAAGATGCTTGTTCCTTATTTGGAAACTTTGGCCCTTGCCGTTTTCAGAATATACAGAAATCTTAAATATAATTTTACGGAAGATGCCACACCGAATGCCGCATATTTAGTTTAGCGACGTTGTGTATTGTTAACCCATCTTTGTGTACCAAATTTGGACAATTTTTCTCTTACCGTTCATTGGAAATAAATAAATCAATTTTTTGCCACGCTCACTTCTCCACTTGCCTCACATTTTGTCGGATGTTGGCTTTTGAAAACTAATCTAATGGAATATTGTAGCGAATACAAATGATTTCTAAACATTGCCAATCCTTTCCAACTGTCTATTTCACGCACTGTCCATTGGTGCCCTCTGTCTCGCTAGCGATGCTCTGACGACCGATTGGGGGCGGTGTAACCGTATACACAGCATGGACTAAATACCTGTAGCATTTCAGCATGCCTGGAGGCCAAGTTGGCAGCCTTTACACCAGGAACGCTTTGGCCTAATCAGTCATTCGTTTTAAAAACTACTCTTCATAGGAGTAAAAGAAACCAAAAAAAAAATATAATAGAAAGTTTTTAGAAACACTTAAACACAAATAGGAAACAATTCAAACTAGTGTATATGCTAAAAATTTAAAAATTCTCGTCTTGACTTAGAAATAATTTTTTTTATACATAACCCACTCGCGGCCCAAAAAGCGACAAGAACTACCTCAAAGGAAAAAAATAAAAAAAGTTTTAAATTAAAAAAAAAAAAAAAAAAATTTTAGAACAAAAAAAATTTATAAAAGGATCTTATGCGATTAAGATTAAATTTTTATAGATTATTTATCTTTATGCTTTTATTATTAGTATTTTATATTAATTTAATTATTATTACAAATAAATAAAAAAATTTAACTTGTCAACATCCTATAGAAAAAAGTGATTTTGTTTCTGGGATTAACATACTCGTATTGTGGGTATTACAGTATCGAGGGTATGAAATGCTAGTTAGGTATGTATTATACCGTCGGAAAGGTAAATTTGTCTTGTTCCTCAGCATAAGTTTTATTTTTAAGATTTTAGAAACACTTACACATAAAAAGCAAAAAATTCAAAATAGTGCATATGCTGAAGATTGAAAAATCCTCGTCTTGACTTAGAAATTATTTTTTTTTATACATAACCCACTCGCGGCCCAAAAAGCGACCAGAACTACCTCAAAGGAAAAGACCTAAGCTTTCTTTTGGGCAAAAAAAGTACCCGCTTAAAAAATAAATTAAAAAAAAAGTTTTAAATTTAAAAAAAAAAAAAATTTTAAAATCTAAAAAAAAACAAAAAAAAAAAAATTGAAGATTATAGATTGAAGAAATAGCTATCTAATTTGTTTGGGACAAATTTTGCTAACACCAATAGATAATAAGTTACATGGATAAGAAAGAACACCCGTTTGGCCAAAATGTCAAATTTTGACCCCCTGTAACTCAGAAACTTTTTGATCTTGTTGAAAATTTGTGTCTAAGCTACTATCCAATAGGACTAACCTTGGTGCTAATTTCATCCAAATCGGAAATTGGAAATCGATTTCAACTTGACATGAAATCCCCCATATATATATATATCTTTGATAACTAAGATGCTTGTACCTAATTTGGAAATTTTGGCTCTTGATGTCTTGTAGATATCAATAAAAACCCATATAGAACACCAAAAATAGATTTATGTGCCAATATTGGACCGATCTGGCTGAATTTCCATAGCAAACGATTTCGGACTATTTGTGAATATACCAGGGACCGAAAATAACAGTTATTTTGGAATTTTAAAACAAAAAAGCATATGGAAGTAAATGCTGGCAAACTGATTCAAGTATACCATATTGATCCTTATGAACTTTTCTATGATAGAATTTTATGATTTTTAAAGTTTTGATTTTTATTTTATCGTTAAAAAATTGCAGTAATTTTTTAATTTATATTTTTTTGAACAAAAATAACAGTTATATTTTGATTTTTATTTTTTTGAACAAATATAAGTTGTTTTTGATTTTTATTTTTTCGAGCAAAATTAACAATTATTTTTTGATTTTTATTTTTTCGAGCAAAAATAAAAGTTAGTCACTAACGAAATGTACGTGTTATCGTTATTAAGTTGACTTTAAATATTTATTTCAATATGTGATCATCGTTGGGATTTCTTATGCGTATAAAATATATATTTAAAGTCAACTAAATAATTAAAACACGTACATATCTTTAAGGAATAACTTTTATTTTTGCTCGAAAAAATAAAAATCAAAAAATAATTGTTATTTTTGTTCAAATAAATAAAAATCAAAAAATAAGTGTTATTATTGTTCGAAAAAATAAAAATCATAAATAACTGTTGTTTTTGATCGAAAAAATAAAAATCAAAAAATAACTGTTATTTTTGTTAAAAAAAAAAAAAAAATAAAAACCAAAAAATAACTGTTATTTTTGTTCAAAAAAATAAAAATCAAAAAATAACTGTTATTTTTGTTCAAAAAAAAAAAAAAATTAAAACCAAAAAATAACTGTTATTTTTGTTCAAAAAAATAAAAATCAAAAAATAACTGTTATCATCTGACTTTTATGAATAACTGTTACGGTCCCTGGAATATACAATAGTATGGAATATTTAGGTTATTTTACAATTCTTTTATTTAAGATTCTTATGTGACATTAAATTGTGCCAAAGCTTTTCATAAGGTAAGGGCTATGGTATATAAAAAAGCTTTAAGCCCGTTCCAAAAGAAAGGCTTAATCTGAATGCCAAAGTTTACACAACTTTAAGATTCAAAAAAAGCAAAAAACAAAAACACACAATCAATTAGTGGAATTAATTTATAACCAGGATAATTTTAATATATTTTAGGGCTTAATAAAATGAATCTGTCAGAGGAAAGACTTAAGTTCAATTCGCCAAGCAAAATAAAAATTTTACTTGCACCCAAATATATGAAATTATAAACATCATTGTTGAGAGCGTCATTAAAAACAACATAGATAATGCTTCATTATTTTAACAGAACTTTCTTTTGATAGTAATGGGAAGGTAATTAAAACCATACATTTTTTATTTACGTTTTTTTTATGAAATATGTGAATATTAATTTGATTTTTAAAACACTAAAAACATAAATAAATTCAGAATTCTGGTTCAGAATGGGTTATTCTTTACTAGAATGAGATTTATGTGTTGTCGCTTTCAATATACCACCGGTGTGTGATAAAAAAAAAAAAAAAAAAAAAAATGGGCATTAGATAGGACGGACGAAGTGACACCCAGAATTTGATGTCATATTAAAAAGTCACCCACCGTAAAAATGAAGTCATAGATAAGCCATAACAATGTGCAATATGTGATGAAAAACTGTATCCAGAGGCGTGCTAAAAAATTAAAAAAAAATTTCTGAAATTGTTTTAAACTAATCTTTAGTCCTAGGGGCTGAATGTTCAACTTAACTTTAAGAAACACCCTAAGCATATATACGTATATATTTATGTATGCCCATCTAATTTCTAATTTCTCTTCGTTTTGAAATAAAATATTAAGTCTAATTATTTTTCAAACACCATTTTTTTTACAAAAAAAATATGTTGTTTTTCCAAAAAAAATATAAATATCGATAATAATAGGCTTCCGCGAATTAATCCTTACTTTATCTATGTTTCAACCCACTGTGCGTTGTCTTAAAATATTTCTCAAATACTAATTATATATACTAGTTCTAGGTAAGTAATGGTTAATATCACTTCATGTCAAAAAGCCTTAAGTTTATGTCAAAGATTTTACGAAGAAATTTCCAAAAATTTTCCAACCCGAAATTTCAAAGATATATTTCGTATTTTTCTCAAATTGAGATATGTGGACTTTAACAATGAGCCAAAATTCATTGGTTCGATGATAACATTTTTCATACATATGCCCATGTCTCTCAAATGGAAGACTCTTAAAACTAAATTTTCTGAATCCAGAGATTCCTATCAACAAATCACAAGTGGAGTCATTTTTAAAATACCAAGAAATTAATTAATCATTTAATATTGAAGAAAAAAATGGTAATATTTAATCGCTTTAAGCTTTTTTGCAAAACTATTAAACCTCCATTTTTTAGATAAAATTCTACTCTATCCTTAACTCAACAAACATTTTAGCTTTTATCTAAACAAAAAGCGAAAAGTAAAATCTAAGCCACCCAGCCAGCCAAGATGTATAAGAATTATATAAAAAATTACAATTTCATACTAATTAACAACAAAATAATTTTGTAAGGATAGTTAAACACAGCTTAAGCTTAAGGAACTTAAGCCATAAATCCTTCAGAATGTAAAAATTATAATTGAAAGAAATGCCAAGAACACACAAACACACGCACACTTAAACTATAGCACATACACTCATACTAATACAAAATTAAAACAGTATCCCAACAAACACGAAGGTTTGATTTCAAATTGAAAATGATTTTAAATCAAACCTTTTCTCAAACCACAAACCTTTGATAATGATTTGAAAATCATAGCATTCTCACCAAAAAGGCGAATTTATTTTCATATTGAAAAATGCATTTATTTTCAATTTGCTTTCAAACGGTATTCTCAAATGTTTATTAAATGTGTTGACATAAATGAAAAATCTTTTTTATTTTAAATTTAAACTTATAGTTTATTTAAATAAACTGTCCGCTAAACATTCGGCAGCATAGCTTAGAGATAATATAGTGTTCTTGATGTCCTTAAATTCTTGGAAAGGCGAAATACTTTGATTCTTTTTTTAAGGATTGTCCTGGCGTAGCACCGCAATCGTACAACAAACTTATATTTTCTTCAATTTCCCGTTTCATTTTTTTTCACATTCTTACACTTTATAATTAATTTTTTAATCACAAATAATCTATATATTTTACAAGAAATTTAGGTTTTCTAAAGGCGAATTCACTTCGCGTAGCATGTAATTTTTCTGTAATTGTAAAACACTTTTTAATTTAATCGCCATTTTTTAATGTTTACATTTATTTTTCGCTTTAGTGTTGGTAAGTTTATTTTTGATTTGAGAATAACATTTGATTACAATTTGATATCAAATTGATAAAACATTTTAAATCAAATGTTTATATTCAAATCTTTATTGAAAAAGGTTTGAGAATTGTGTTTGACGTCATATGATAAAGTCATTTCATATCAAGGCTTGACTTCGTGTTTGTTGGGTAAGAGGAAGGGTGAATTGCGTAAAGGTATCTTCAGATGTTAATACAATGTATAAAGATTTTGTCGAATTAAAATATTATAAAATTCTCTTCGTGTTTAAGAAAAGAGAACAAAAGTCTGCCGTAAGTATTTTTCATGTTTCCACGGATGTTTTAAACGGAAAATCAAAGCAAAGATATTAAACAGCTGATGTAATGACAAAACCCCGCTAGAAATTTGTGGCAATTGTTCCAACAGAACTGGTCTTGGAATTTGTGAAAATAGAATAAGAACAGAAATAAATAACTACACCATTTTTCATTGAAAATGAGAAAATTTCAGATGAAATTGAGAAAATTCCAAATGAAAATGAGAATTTCAATTTGAAATTGAGAAGATTCCAATTGAAATTGAGAATATCAATTTGAAATTCAGAAAATTCCAAATGAAATTGGGAAATTTTAATTTGAAATTGAGAAAATTCCAAATGAAATTGGGAAATTTTAGTTTGAAATTGAGAAAATTCCAAATGAAATTGGGAAATTTTAATTTGAAATTGAGAAAATTCCAAATGAAATTGGGAAATTTTAATTTGAAATTGAGAAAATTCCAAATGAAATTGGGAAATTTTAGTTTGAAATTGAGAAAATTCCAAATGAAATTGGGAAATTTTAATTTGAAATTGAGAAAATTCCAAATGAAATTGGGAAATTTTAGTTTGAAATTGAGAAAATTTCAAATGAAATTGAGATATTTCAATTTTAAATTGATAAAACTGAATTATATGATTTATATTATATTCATACAACATACATTATGATGGAAAAAATGAAAATAAATACAAACCGCAATCTCCAGTAGTTATACATGTCTTCGAACCCTTAATCCCCTCTTCTAAAAAGTCAAGTCTCAGCTCTTCTACTCAATTGGGGGAATAACGTTTGGTACATTCATCTTTGTTTTCACCATACCCTCCAGCTACACTCCTGCGATTGAGCGATGCTTAACCCCATTGAAACTATTTGGTTAAAAATAAAAAGTATGGCGAAAACAAGGATGAATGTACCGAAAGTAATTTCCCCAATGTAGGAGAGCAGAGGCTTGCCTTTTTAGAAGAGGGGATTAAGGGTTCTAAGACATGTATAACTACTGGAGATTGTAGTACACACTACACCATACAACATACTACAACGTTTTACCAATCTGCTCTGGATCTGGAAGATATGCCTGTTGGTCAATAATACTGCGATTTGCATTTATTTTCATTTCTTCATCCTTATGTTTGTTGTATGAATATAATAAAAACCATATAATTCAGTTTTATCAATTTATAATTAAATCTTCTCAATTTCATTTGAATTTTTCTCAATTTCATTTGGAATTTCTCACTTTCAAATTGATATTTTCAATTTTAATTGGAATTTTCTCAATTTCAAATTGATATTCTCAATTTTAATTGGAATTTTCTCAATTTCAAATTGTAATTCTCATTTTCATTTGGAATTTTCTCAATTTCAAATTGACATTCTCAATTTTAATTGGAGTTTTCTCAATTTCAAATTGTAATTCTTATTTTTATTTGGAATTTTCTCAATTTCAATGAAAAATGGTGTAGTGCCATGTGAAAAGAGAACTTATCACTTAAATGATATATTAGTTAGTAAATTTAAGTAAGACGAAAAAGTCAGATTTTTTAATTTTGTACGCAGAAAAAAGTTTTTTATCAAAAAAATGGCTTAAAAAGTATTTAAATTTAATAAATGTGATAATTGAATCAATTATTTTTAATCAATATAAACATTTTGGTAATAGGTGCAAAATCAACAACTTGTTTGCTTGATATTATGAATTTAGAACAAATTTGGTGATTGGAGAAATTTAATAATTTTTTCTGTGTATTAATTTTATTTTAATAATTTTTTTATAAAAATAATTTTTTATTTATTTATAAGGAACATTTTTGTAATTGGTTCAGTACCCAGTAAAAAATGTGCTCCAAAAGGAGCAGGTTTTATGTATGAATTCATACCTCAAATCGCTTCAAACCTGCTGATGGGATTCCTGATTTTTGTAAAGCACTCCTAAAGTGCTAAAATAGCAGCAGTATTTGTACATTTTATTTGTTATCATTTACTGCTGGATAAGAGCACTCTTATTGAAGCGCTCGATTATGCGCTTTTTCTCTAAAGTGCTTCAAAAAACACAAATTTTTTTTACTGGGTATTCACCGGTGGTGTGATATATTTCTTTGGGATTATTTAAAAATTTGTTCTTAATATTCATTCTAGAACTTTTTTAATTGGAAAAACCCCAAGGACTAACATTGTAGTCAGTGTGACTAGATCAAAAAAAATTTACTGCTAAGTCTGGCATTAGACAGGACCAAAAAGTGCTAAAAAGGAATTAAAAAATGCTAAAATTTTTTCAAGATTTTTGTTAACAATTTATTAGCAGTATGAAATATTATTCGAAACTAAATACATTTAGTGGCTTAATTTTTTAACGAAATTGAAATAAATGGTTATATTTAAAATGCACTTACTCGTACATAAAAATATGTAGCACTGGTAGTTGAGATTTTAAGTCTAGGGGTCTGCAATACCCTATAACATGCAACATTTAAACGATTTTATTTCTATGATATATTTATTTGTTATTGTTTAATTAAAATTAAAATTTTTAAAATTATTATTTTAAATGTTTCATATTTATTTATAATTTTTTTTTAAACACTACAGAATTTTTAACTAAATACAAAGTGAAATTTCTTAGTACTTTTATATAAATATCAATATCAAAGGAATTATAATATTAAGAATCATCAAGATGAGTGCATTTCTAATATTAGCTGAATATTCTATTTTTTTTTTAACAAGATAGGCATACTGTTTCTTAACATAAGAATTATCCACTTTCTTGCGAAATTTCATTTTGGGTACAAATATTTTTAGTCAAAATTTAGTATAATTTATAATTTAAGTAAAACCAATAAAATTTATTTTTAAATAATCCCAGCAAAAACTTTACTTACCTGGTAAGTTAGCAAGTAATGTTGGAGAAATATAATCACTACTTATTTGTCGGCTGAATAACTACTTATTTTTGTTCGAGTTATCCACAGAGTTCAGTACTTACAATACAGAAGTCACAAAATATCTAGTTATTATTTTACTACCAGTAAGTTAAATTGTAAGTACTTACAATATACTTACTAGAAGCTAAAAAATAACTAGTTTTTATTTAATTGTCGCTAGTAAATAGACCTAATAAGTAGTTGTGGAACTAGTTATTAGTAAGTAAATATTCAGTACTGAAAACAACACAACTAATAAGTTGGTATTGAGCTGATTATGAGTAAGCAAATAATCAGAAGTGAAAATAGTAGAAGTGAAAAGTACTTACTGAGGTCATACTAGTAAGTACTTATTGAGGCTTTCAGAATAATGACAATTGTATTGACAACTACTTACCAGGTAACATATGAAATAACTACTACCTATTACCAAAATTTAAAAAGTTTTTCCTGGGATGCTAAAAAAAGCTCAAAACATTTTCTAAAAATGACTAGTGCTAAATGAGAGTTGCAGCTAAATAATAAATTTTAATGCTAAATTTAGCTGCAAAAATGCCAAAATGGCCACACTGATTGCAGTAACTTACACTTAACACGTTTATTGAGAATAGATGTGTGACTAGTCAAATGGTTGCTGTTAGGTGTCAATTAACCCCCTGCAATGACAACCCCATGTAAAAGTGATAGGTCCCATTCATATAGAGTGTTAGAACTAGGACCGGTCGCTGCCACCAAAGAACCAATCACGGGAATACTTTAGTTCGCTGCTCTCTAGGGAAGATTTAAAAAATAAACTTATTTTTTTAAAAGTTTTATTTTTGTACTATCTAATTAATAATTAGTATTGTGGTTATTTTTTGAACTGTTAATGGTTTTTAATCCAATTTTTGATATTTTAATCAGGCTTAAGTTCATTCAATTTAATTTTCATTAAATTATTTTTTATGGAGAAAGGAATTTTACAACATGAAATGAATTAAAATTTATTGATAATTTTTCATTCTTGACTGATCTGATAAGATTTTTTTCATTCTACATAATTTTTTGACATTTCGTAATACATGTATTACCATTTGAAGATACGTTAATTACCAATTTCTTAGTAATAGCCCAACAAACACGAAGTCAAACCTTTGATATGAAATGACTTTATCATTTGATATCAAACACAATTCTCAAGCCTTTTTCAATTGTTTGATTTTAGCTTTTAAATTAAAATTGATAATGATTTGAATATAAATATTTGACATACAATGTTTTGTCAATTTGATAACTATCAAATGTTATTCTCAAATCATAAAATAAGCTTGGCAACACTGAAGCGAAAAATAAATGTTAACAGTAAAAATTGCGCTTAAAGTACATAATTAAAGAAAAATGACATATTACGTGAAGTGAATTCGCCTTTAAAAACGTTAACTTCTTGTTAAAAAATATAAATTATTTATGAGTAAAAAATTCTTTACAAAGTGTAAGAATGTGAGTAAGAATAAAACGGGAAAGTCAAGAATATATAAGTTTGTTGTACGATCGTGGTGCTACGCCATGACAATCCTCAAAATTAAAGGGTCCCAAGTATTTATCCTTTGCAAGAATAAGAGGGCGGAAAGAATACCATTTCATCTTTTAGCTATGGTGCCGAATGTTAAGCTCACCGATTATTTAAATGAATAATGAATTTAAATTAAAAAAAAAATTTTTTTTAAGTTATGTTCATCATTGTATTAAAATCCACATTTGAAAAACATTTGAGAAAAACGTTTGAAAGCAAGTTGAAAATAAATGTATTTCTCAATATGAAAAAAATTTCCCCTTTTTGTTGAGAATGCTATGATTTTCAAATGATTTTTGTCGTTTGAGAAAAGGTTTGATTTAAAATCATTTTCAATTTGAAATCAAACCTCCTTGTTTGTTGGGAGTGTTTCAGCTAAATGATTACACTAAAAAAGTAGTGGTGTAAAATTTAACTTGTCAGTATCTCAAGCAACAATAAACTGGTACAAATGAATAAATTAATAGACCAACCAACATTAAAAGGAAGATGCAACAGAAAAAAATTGACAAAAACATGAAAATATAATTAAAAGGCTGTAAAACAATGCAAAAACCTTAAAATAAAAGTAAAAATCATGGATGTTCTAGGAAAAGGAACAAAAAAAATTATGAAATAAATTGGGGGTTGTAAGAAAACCAGGAAGGCTGGCTGACAAACAAACCTGAAATGTGAAAATGTGCTTGAATCTCACGGATGTTCGGCAACAGCGATCAATAAATTGTTGTTGGGCTTTCTTTAATCTTTAAATGTGTATTTGCAAAATTTTTACGACTTCTGACGCCAATTTGGCGTTAAGAAATTGAAATTTCATTTCTTTGGCATAAACATTTAGTTCAGCAGTCTGTCTGTCTGTCCGTCTGTCTGTTTGTCATTAAGTTTCTAAACATTTCGTTGTTCTTGTTGTAGAGTTTATTTTACAATACCACAACTTAACTGTAAGAAGAGTTATAAAAAAAGGTTCAAAATTTCAACAATTTCTGATAGCAAGTATTTTCTAAATAGAATTCCCCAGACAAAGACATGCGAGTATTCATATGACTCTAAATGGTACCTTAAGTAACACGCGTTAGAGTCGTAAAGTTAAGTCCTTTTTTTGCCTAAGTCCCCCAGACACGTCCTTGTGCTATAAAATCATAAAAGTATAAGTATTGAATATTTGAGGTCGGGGTATATTCGAACAAGTATTTGAGACAAGATTTGACCAATTGTTTATTCGTTTGGAAAATATTTATATCGTCAACATAAAATTGTGGTCAATAAAATGTTATCAATTTAGTGTTTTTTTTATATCTTTATTGACAAATTTTATTTCAATTTTTTACCTTAAAATATGTGCGTGCCATGAAAATACTTTATTGATTTTAAATAATTTAGCAGAATGAAATAGACCGGGATGGGGGGCGGTGGGCGAGAACAAGTCCAAATATGTAATATGATGATTGTAATATGTGAACTCAATGAAATTTAAGAATGTTTGAAATACGAAAAATAAGCAACATTTTTTACCGCACTTTACAGAGCCAAATGTATTAAATAAGCAATGTGTAAACAGATTTACATGCGTACCACGGGTGCCCCGGTAGGCTAGCTGGTAGTGAACTAGGGTATCAGTGCCGGGGTTGCGGGTTCGATTCCCACCATCGATTCTGGTCTCCTGCAGGCAAGCTAAGAGCTTCGCGGGAATAGCATAGTTAAAAAAATATGTGGCCAACAGAAATTATATATTTGGCCCTTGTTTAGGAGATGGAGCTATCTAACCTTAACTGCTATATAACAAATCCAGTAGCTTCTGACAAATAGCCACAGTACCTAGGGATGATTTTTGCTTGCAGCTAGTGTCCTCCACAAGTGACTAACTCTCCTGGCGGTTCTTGGTTAAAGCTTTGTGCAAAGAGGGGAGCCTAGCCAAAAAATGGAGAGATGGACTTGATGGATTTGGGCGCGTAAGAATTAGCTAAAGAAAATATGAAATTAATTAAAATTTATTGATAATTTTTCATTCTTGACTGAGCTGAGAATTGAACCCAGGTTTTCACGGACAGGTTGCCCTGACTTGTTTCGATTGTAACCATACAATCTCTTCGGAGGGGTTTGCCATTTTACTCACACAGCCATTGAAGACGGATGACGTCAATAGTCAAACTTCCATCTTAAAAGCAAATGGTATTTTACCTTGGTAGATCGAAATTTGCTTTGAATGAATGATTATCTATTAAATTGATTTACATGTCCTTCCTAACTTCTGTTTTCGTACTTTTTGTCAAGAATTCTTCTTGAAATCCAAAGTACATTTTTTATTTTTCATGTTTTTGTCTTTCTTTTTCTTGTTGACCTTTTTCAGCACAACTTAATGGTTTTTAATATAAATTTAGATATTTTTAATTAGGCTTAAGTACATTGAATTTAATTTTCATTAAATTATTTTTATGAAGACAGGAATTTTTACAACATGAAATTAATTAAATTCAATGAACTTAAGCCTAATTAAAAATATCTAAATTTGGATTAAAAACTATTAACAGTTCAATAAAATAACCACAATACTAATATTTATTAATTAATTTTAAAATTTTTTACTAAATTCTACATACCGACATGTTCTAGAAATCGAAATGAAGTGCAATTGAAATCGAACGAGATTTTGATTGCAATTATTTAACAAATGACAGCAGTTTTTTCAGTTATTAAGAGTTGTTCTTGAAAAGATAATTGGTACTCAAATTATGAAGTATATAAAAAGGAATATTTTTTATGAACTTTCTTTACAGCCTCGTTTTCAAAATTTATTCGATTTTATATATACTTCATTTCGATTTATAGATCATGCCCGATAGTCTAAATTTGATTGGACAAACTTTTATACATTAAAAAATTTTCTTAAATTTTACAGGCTTTCGAGCAATTTGCTCTTCAAAAAAAATCTAATTAAACAAAATTATCAACAATTATTTTTAAGAAAATTTTTGAATTTACAAGATTTTTATTTAATTTAATAATATTTTTGTTAAATTTCCTAAAGAATGATTGAAATTAAATCAATTTTGTTAAATTGGAGATAATTTCCAAATTTTTATACGCTTCTTGCCAAAGGCCATATAATCACAGGATAGTTTCTGCTAGTCTTACTGCCAGGTGTTAAATATTTGCTAAATATTTCCTTATGACTCCATTTCGAAGCCCCTTAAAATAATTCCCTATTTTCTTGAGAATTTTGTGGTGTTGTGTTATTAAGACTTTGTTTTTTTTTCATGCCCAAATATCCTTAAAATGCCTCCACAAGACTTCTTGAGTAGGTGTAAGACACAAAAACATTTTTTTGTCCATGTTCGCATTTTAAAGTTATTTGGTGCATTATTTTTCGTTTGTTTGGTGTTTTGTCACGATGCCGATTTTATATCCAAGAAGATCTATAAATTATAAAGCTGCTGTTGTTTTTGGAGACTGTATAATAAGAAATATTGTGTTTATGTGCATTTCTTTATAGTTTTTATTATTCGAGGTTTTTTTTTTGTTTTGCTCATTTTGTAAGAAAAACCAACGCAATAGCAAGAAACCGTTATAAATAAAATGTTATAAAAATGTGACAAACTGCAATGTTTAAATGGGGATTTTATGGCGCATAAAACTGCAAAAAACTATTGCATACTCTTTGGATTGAATTTTATTTTGTTTATATTCCATAAAGGCAGAGCAATATTTTTATGACTGGATCTTCAGAATTATTACCATTGAGCTTGTAAGCAAAATTTTTGGTTTATAAGAAATATTAATATAAAATGTAAAAAAAAAACAAGTAAACGTGCAATATTCGGCTATGCCGAATCTTATATATCCTTTACCATGGGGCGATACAAGCAGAAAGTTATATAAATACCACTCTTAAGATATAAATAAATCCCCCTTCTCCTCCAATCCCCCTTCCACATTTTGTCGAATTTTGTGGACTGACATCCAAAATGTTTGTACCTAATTTAGAATCTTTGGCTCTTGCCGTTCTCCAAATATACAGAAATCTTGAATGTCTTTGTATGGAAAGTGCCACGCCCACTTGTCCAAAATCACTCAAATTTTGTCGGATGTTGTGTGTTGAAAACCAACATGGTTGTACCTAATTTGGAAACTTATTCTCTTGCCGTTCTCCAGATATACAGCAATCTGCAATGTCTTTGTATGGGAATTTCCACATCCACTTACTCAATCTTGCCCAAAATTTGTCGGATGTTTTGTATTGATAAGCAAGATGCTAATTTGAAAACCTTGGCTCCTGCTGTTCTCCAGAAATAAAAAATAAACAACAACAACTAGGATTTTTCAGTAAAATTAGGGGCAGTCGTGGTTTTTTGCTCAGATCTCAGCAATAACAAACAATCCTGGACTATATATGATATAAATATATATATACCAAGTCTCCTTAATATCTGGGGTCTTCGAAAACACCATTTCAACGGACAGACAGACGAACATCGTTAAATCAACTTCGCTACTTATAAGGATCCATAATATGTTTACTTTATAGGGTCTAACATCAATATTGTAGAAACTACACGCAAAGAAAAAACATGGTTGATACAATCACAATCGCAAACTATCATTAATGTTTGTGGTTATGATTGTACCAAACACGTCTTCAGTAACAATATATGTTCAGACATGTTTATAGCTTATTATTATCTCAAAAATATTATTATTATTATGTTTCTAATTTTCCTAACACCATGCAATATGGTTCTCACAATAAAACCAATAAAAAATTTTTTTTCAAAAATTTTATGTTTTATTAAAAATACATGCATTTACAGCTTAGCATATTATTAAATATAATTTACCTGTTTCAATAAACATATAATAGTTTATTTCCTTAATATTGCATTCATGCATGGCCTTTTTCTCCCGAAAAACTTCAGTCATTCATGTTTCTCGGTTTACTGACTCTCGCAGACGGAAAATGACATGGAAGAAGATTTTATTTGCTTTATAAACACACACTGTTTGTTTTGACAATAAATGTTTGCTCATTTAGAGAATGTATTTTAAAGCGAACAAAAATGATGATATCAATCATACGTTTTGTGTAAAGCCAATATTATGATTTTAATTGTATATTTGAAAATATATACATTATCGTAGCAAATATTTCACATAATTTAATATGTTTAGCTAGATCATAGTAACTTTTTAGGTGTAAAACACCATATAATATTATTATAATGAATTAAAAAATGTTAAGGAAAAAAAATATTTTTTCAAGTTAAATAAGGATTATAATAAGTTTATTAGAGTAAACATATTAGGCAAATATGAATAAAAATGGTCGTAGTGACCATTCATTAATCATGTTTTTTCTCTGCGTGTACAAACGGAATGACAGACTTATATATTTTCCACCACCTGTGGTGAAGGGTGTAATTATACTTACGGTAATAAATGCGGTAACACAAAAATTTCTATGATATCAAGTTATCGAAAGCAACATTTTCATGAAATCAAGTTATTATGTTCTCGGTAATAAAATTTTTATGAAATCAAGCTATCGATAAAAATGTTTCTATGAACGTTAGTTTCACGATAGATAAAGTTCTATGAAGTTATAGGTGTGTTCATTTACTTTACTAGCAGAAACTTGCAAAGAGAGAGAGTAAGTAGGAGTTTAAAGAAATTGCTCTCAAAAATACTAAAAACTAAATGAACTCTTTGCCAGCCAAAATTTGCAAGTTAAAGCCGTGACGAATATACAGGAATATTTAAGTACCCATTAATTATTCTAAGACTTGGGAAAATTTTATACATTACGGTAAAAATAATGTGATTTTATTGAATAACATGAATCATGAATTGGATTTATTTTTTTTATTTAGGAGGTGAAAGAAGATTTCGGATTTTCATCGAGTATAAAAGATAAACAAACCCTTTGTTAACAATAAAAGTATTTATAAGGCAAAACAAAATATTTAATTTAACAATCTATGTACAACCTATGTATATGGGTTAATTCCAAAAGTAGTGTACATGAGCATTTTTTTTTTTTTTTTTTTTAAGGTTGAGGAATTCATTCTCTGAAATTGTTTACTTGCATTAAGATTTGTGCAGATTGCGAAATTACTTTTAGTTTCTTTAAAAAAAATTTGTTTTGCTTTTTTATTGCATTTTGGTGAAATATTTTCCGGAATGTCACTTTTTACAAAAATTTACAGAACTAAGAAATTAATGCAAAAATGTTAGAACAAAGCCTACTATCGCATTCGTTCACTTATTATTTACCAGCTTTGGATGTTTTTCTTAAAAAAAACGGGTTAGTAATAGCAAAAAGTTATTTTTCGAAGAGATTCCAATTATTTTTTTTTCCTTTTATAATTCAAGAATTAAAAAAAAGTAATTTTTTTACAAAAATTTGTTTTTGTGCAGCTTACATTTAAAGTAACAAATTTGCTTCAAACAATTTGGAAGAAATTGTTGTATTTTGCTGGAAACTTGAAAAAATAAAAAGTGACAGTACGGAATTTTTTGTGACAGTAAAGAAAATCCAATTTAAATTTCAAGTGTAACGAAAACTTAAACATTTATTCATTATTTTGTTTTTGGTTACTGTTTGTTTTTTCTTTTTTATAAAAACGAAACAAAAAATAAAAGTAATCCAATTATATTAACAAAAAATTCATGAACAAATCTATTCATCGGAATCTGTGAATATTTCATAAAAAATTGATTCCCGATTGGTTTTTTTTCTATTTGTTTTTATCTTTACATCAAAAGAACTACAGTATTGAAATCAATCAGAATTTTCGAGAAATAAGCTTTTAAAATAAAAAAAACCTTTTTACTTAAAAGTGACAGTAAAGAAATTTGTGATATTTTTTTTGTTTTTTTCTTCTAAAAAGTTATTTCACGGAAAATAAAAACAAGAAAAAGTGATCAAAACTTCGTAATATATTAATATACATTTTTATTTATTTTATTTTTTACGATTTTTTATTAAATAACTGTGTGACAGTACGGAAATTTTTAGCTGTACTTACCATCGTGCGATTATAAATTCACTTGAAAACACCAAATAATTGATTTTATTATTTTATTTTTTATCTTAATCAATTTATCACTTCTTGCACTTTTTAATAGCGATGCACATAAAGCAAACGAAACAGCTCAAGTAATGATTATGACTTAATTAAAAAAAATGTGACATTACGGAAAAAACGCAGAGACAAAGTAAAATTAGAACGTCAAAATGACATTGATAACATTTTTCAGGTAAAACCAGGAAAAAGCAATAAAAATAAATACAATCATTGAAAAACAGTTGAATTTTTTATTATTGTTCTATTGTTTTCAACTCTTTTTCCATGTTGCTTAATGAATAACATGTGTGGAGACAGGTATATTTGTATGTAATAGGCATGATATACAGTTAAAGCACCATTTGCACAATTTAGCAGAAAGTTTTACAATAATAACAACTACTTTTGTTTGTTGCTAATTATTTTAGAGCTTACTTGCCGTTTTTGTTTTTTTATTTTCTTTTACATGAAAGAAATAAAAAGCTTGAGACGAAAAAAAAGCATTGTGTTTGGAATTAACCCATATAGGTATAAAAAATTTCAACGTTACGGACTGACTGAAAGATTCATCTTCGCACAGCCTTAACGCCGTAGTTATAAGCAGGGCTGTGGAGTCGTCCGAAAAAAGTACTAACTCCGACTCCGACTCCAAACGCCGACTCCTACTCTAACCGTGATGCGAAATAATTGAGACGTAAAATTATTTCACTTTTTTGTAGAAACATCTTTATTAAACGAGTTATGGGAATCCCCGCGTAATGTGCATAAGAAAAACATGAGTGTTATGGTAGGAATTAAAGGCAGGCCGATAAAGATGTTTCTACACAAAAGAGAAATAATTTTACGTCACAATTTTTCTAATAGTATTTATGCGCTATAGCAACACTTATTCTGTACAATGTTGAAAATATTTCAGCGTTGGTGGTTAAAAAATTCTGATATTAAAATTATTGGCAATTCCTGTCATTAACATTTTTTAGCATGAGTAAATTATTTAAAAAATCACACATCTTTTTCAACTAGATCAATAACTGAGTATAAGTTTTGCTAATGTAATTTAGACTTTTTCCCGCACGTATAAAAAATATACTTAAATAGTAAAGTACTTGAATCAACTATTTCTCATAAAATAAATTAAAATCTACTTATTCATATTGATCTGCAAAATATTGCATCGCCAATTTCGATGAATTTTTATATTGGAAAATATTAGAAATTTTTTTAAATTTTTTATGCCGAAAAATTTTGGAGTCGGAGTCACGCGTTTTTTTGGGTACTGCGACTCCGACTCCGGTACAAAAACCTCAACTCCGACTCTTTAACTCCGACTCCGACTCCACAGCCCTGGTTATAAGGTTGAAATATGAACCGGATGCTGGTCTCTCGCTAGAGCGATCCACTAAAAATCGAAGAAATTGCCTAATAGTACGAAAATTGTGTATGCTTTAGGGAACAAATTTAGTGCATTGCGACTCGCTGATGGAAATTTTGGAAATTCGAATGTTTAGGGGATAAATAGCGTAACAACGAGTAAATTCGCTTACCTCATAACATTCATCCATGCGTTCCGAACAATATTATTGTCCGAAGAATAATTTTTTTACTGAGAGTGTTCTTCAGAACGATTCACCTATTTCGGAAAATTTGCCCGGAAAAACAAAGCTACCAAATGGTTATCAGATGTAAACAGTTATACAAACTGGCAGCACAACTAGCAAACTACTTATATTGAGTTGTTTTCTAAAAGTGTGTCAAGAAAATAAACGAAAAAAGGAAAGTGATTTTATTATTTTTAATTATATTTATTTTTTTATTTAATTATTCAGCAAAAAAACAATTATTGCACTAAGCACTATATTATGTGGCAGCTCAACTTTTATGTACAAATAGAAAAAAGTGGCATTGCTGTTTATTTTGTTCTGAACAAGAATTAAAATTAAACCATTAATTTTTCAATTAAAGCCAATAACCATAAAAATAAAAACTATTTTACATTCGTAACTTATCCAAAAAATACAAATTTGTTTCTTTTTCGAAATTCAAACATTTACTTTCGTAACAAAACATTTTTCTCCATTCTTTGCAATAAACGTTCTCAATTATGGGCTTCCACTACAATAATAATTTTTTTTTATATTTCAATGGGGAGAAAAAATATAAAAAATGGTCAAATCCGGGAAATTAAATGTCTTTGTTTTACTTTTTCAAGTGGTTTTCCTTTAACAAGTGGTACCTTTTTAATTTGCTATAATAGATATTAGAAACATAAAATAATAGGTGCAGGGTCCTGAGTGAATGAGGAGAACCTATAACGTTGGTAATTTTTTTTTAAATACATAGAAACATAAACTTTGGCATTTAATTATGACCACGAAAGGAAGGTCACGCAGTAGCGGGTTAAATTATTTTTAACAAATAGATATTGGGAATTATTTCTTTTCATAAGCAACTTTATTATATTCAACATTTTTTCATTTTTCGAATTTATTCTATGAGTTAAATTTCAGTTATGTATTTTATAAAGGTTTTGTAATAGCTCTATTCCTTAAATTTTTTTAGAAATTACTTTATACACTACCAGACTATTATATTTTATTTTTTGGTAGTGTATAAAGTCATTTCTAAAATTCAAAAAAAAAATTTTTAAGGAATAGAGCTATTACAAAAAGCTTTATAAAATACATAACTGAAATTTAACTCATAGAATAAATTCGAAAAATGAAAAATGTTGAATATAAATTATTTTTAATTATAAAATAATTTTAGATATTCTCATTATCGACTTTATGGGCTTTTATTTGGTCCAAATACATTTCTTTGGTGTTTGTTTCATAATAAACAAGACGGTCATGAAGTAAACAATGAGAATATCTCAAATTATTTTATAATTAATAAGAATCTTTAATTTTGAAAAAATATATAAATTTGCAAACTAAATTTTTAACTAATGGGTTATACTGCAATATTGTTTAATATCGGGTATGGTATCTAGGTAACCATTTTAGTCACAGTACTAACAACAACATAATCGGTAAAAACAAAACAAAATACATAAGAGATTTTTTAACAAGTTCGTAATTTTATTTATCAATAAAAATATCGAAATATCTGTCCTAAGTTAAACAAAAGTATGATTTATTATGGTATAAATATTTTTAATAATTTTAAAAATCAACATTAGCTTATAAATTTTGCAGAGTATCTTTATTTAAAAATTCTTTTGGAAAAGTTTTGTTTGTAAACAAAAACATGAAACAGCTGTTTCAAAAATTCTTGCAAGTAAAAATTTTACTAGTAAAAATTTGCAAGATTTTTTTGTCTCTCAATTTTTTTTCTCTCTTGTTACGCTCTCAACTGGCAAATTTTTTGGGTAAATGAACACTTGCCAGAAACAATTGTAACAAATTCGTAACAATTTTTAGTAAATGAACACAGTTTATGTAATTGATAGCAAAAGCATTATAAAATTATGGTATCGCAAAAAAAAAATTTAAGTTAAATTAAGATATCGATAACAAAATTTGTCTAACTTTTTTTTTATTTTCATAGCATTTTTTTTTTTTTTGAACTCTAACCAGACAAGCCCCGTATTAGTAGATTTTTATTAGAAATGTTCACAAAAATTTCATAAAAATCCAGCCCAAATCTCCTCGAAAAGGAAAATTCCTGACATGAATTTGTAATTTCTAAGCAACAATATATTTTTATCTGGTAGTAATAAAAAAAAGAAAAAAAAAACGTATTTTATCAATGAGCCACCCATCACCAATTGTAATCCATACACGAACCAGGGATGGAAAGTTGTTTTTTATACCCGCATCACAATTGTGGAGAGGGTATTATGCGTTTTTTTATTTATATATTTATAAACTATGTATGACATTATAAACGCAGTTAATTCGCCGAGTGTTCCACCTAGTCCTGGACAATTGTGCTCAATGCAGAAGGGGTTTTAAATAAATACAGTAAAAAAGAAGAAGTAGAATGTTTTCTTTTAACTCGTATTTATTTTCTCCAAATTTTATGTTTATTTTCCAGTGATAATAGGTGGTGCAGCATTTTTACTAGAAAGTGGTCATGTCTAGTCGGTCACTGCAAAGAATTTTACATGACACAAATGGTTCTCGAATTTAAATATTAAAATATGGCTCTCCTATGAAAAATCTTTCACGATCAAATAATATCGGAACTTTTTGATTTTAACTGGCGATTTCCCGGCTCCTGGTTTTTTCTTTAGGGCTTACTAAAAAGTAATAGACCAAGTACCATCCAACAGCTTAAGGCTAGTATTCAAGAAGAAGTTAGAGCTTTGTGACCTAAAATAAATAAGTAGCGCCACTAAAAAAATTGTATCCTTAAAACATCTTTAGAGCATATTTCCAAGCTATAATTTAAATTAAAATAAATGCTACTTAGAAAATAAAAATTATTTTGTAAATAAATTATAACTCTCAGTGCCAAGGAATATACGGATGAAATATCTCCTTCTCTTTTAAATTATATCAATTAATGCTATCCTTAAATCTTGTATATAATCTGCCTAATGTATGATATGACCTATGTGCCACTTTATAAATAATAGTATTATAGATGTTAGAGTTTTCTAACCGTCCCGACATTTTCGGTATATAAGTCAATCATTTATAAGTCTTCGGTTTATTCGCAGTTCATTCGGTTGGAAAACTCTAACATCTATAAAAATAATATTTATAAAGTGGCACATAGGTCACATAATACATTAGGCAGATTATTTACAAGAACTAAGGATAACAAACAAAAGTTAGATAGGTCAAATATAGTTTGTAGAATACCTTGCAGGGGAAATAATAATGGACAATGTGATAAGTTATATGTGGGAATAACAAAAAATAAACTAAAATCGAGAATTGCTGAACATAAATCAGATCAGAAATATAAGTACAATATTAGATTACAAAAAACAGCATTAGCAACCCACTGTGCTAGTTTAAATCATTATCCAGATTTTGAGAATGTAACAATTTTAAATACAGAGATTAATTACAAGCGACGTTATATGTTAGAAATGCTTTAAATATTAAAGGTTCCAAATTTTTTAAGAATAAATTATAAGACAGATACAGATACACATATAATAGGGGGAATGTAAGAAAGAAAAAAATGACGGTTTATTGTTGTGTCTTTGTTGAAGCTTTGGTATTGTTGCATGTAAGACCTAAGTGTTTTAAAATTCTTATTCACTTTATGGTCTTACTTGTATAATATTTTTAGCTTTTCTAAAGTATTTGGAAAAAGTTTCCTGACGAGCTGGCCTAAGCAACCAGCGAAATGCGCATAGAAACTAGCTTTTCCACAACAATAAATTTCAGTGTTTTCATTTAAAAATTGGGATTATTAACACAACATTAATAAATGAATTAATTAATAAAATATTTCATTCCCGAAAATTATTTTTGATAATAATAGATTATGTTTAAATATTTTGTTAGCATACAAATTTTTTCAAATTTTGTAAATTTTTTATTTTAAGAAATTTTGTTAATTTGTTTTTTATGTAATAGTTTTTAAAAAATTTTCAATCCTGAAGACGTAACACAACGGACTTACGAAAATTCGAAATAAATAAAATAAAAACGAGACCATAAGCTTAAATAAATAGAAATAAAAAATGATTAAAAATTTTGTAATTTTAAAAACCATGAAGAATCCAAAACGGGAAAAAGTTAAAGTCTTATTACTTTCACGTAATGTCACATAACCCAGGAATAAAATGAGACATAGATCATAAAAATCGATGAACGTGTTTCGCATTTCTTCACAATTAAGTGAAGATAAATCATTTTTAAGTGAATGAAAAACCGTCCATTAATAGTAAACCAGCCAACACAGACACTGTAAAAAATTTTCTGCCAATTTCACGATGTCGAAAGAACGCTTTCTTTCGCACAAATACATATGAAACAAAAACAAATTTTTAAGAATTTGTTTTTGCTTTTCATGTAGTTGTGCGAAAGGAAGTGTTCGTTCGCATTTAGTGAAATAGTCGATCGATTTTTGTATGGAAATCGCGATTTTTATCAATTTAGTTTTCTTCAGGTACGTTCAGACTAATGAAATATTTGACGAAAATATTTGTTCGGATATTTGCTTCAAACTGTGTGAAACAAAAAAATATTTTGTTTAATGTTCAAACTAAGCTCAAATATTTGACAATTTTTGTGTGTTGAAACAGTTGGCAAATAGTTTCAAATAAAATAAATTAAATCATGTTTGCCATGCGTTTAGACTAAAATAAATATTTGCATCAAATAATTATTTAATGAAAGTGTTCAAAAATAATAATATATTTCACAAATAGTAAAAATGAGCGCAAAAGCTAATTTATTTTTTTTTAATTCTGTGGAGCAGCATCTTTTATAGTGTTAGAACAGGAGAATGTAAAAGATAAAAAAAACTGGAAGACAATGGGTAACGGGAACATGGCTAAAATTTGCGAAAAATTGCAAACTTGGAAACAAACCCTTATATATATATTTGAAGTCGTTAAATCAGTTATAAAACAAAATGTCGGGAAAAATTTTTTTTTTGCAAAAATAGCGAAAATTCGCGAAAAATTTAGATAATAAAATTTATTAAAAGTGCCTAAAACTATAAGGAATGGAAAAAATTCGATAAAAAATTGCTAAATTAGCGGAAATACGCAAAAATTTGCTAATTATCGGTGATAGCAAAGCCTCATAATTATTTAAATTCGTTAAAGCTCTAAAGATTCACAATGAAAAATCGCTTCTTCGCGAGCATGGCTAAAATTCGCGAAAAATTGCAAACTTGGAAACAAACCCTAAAAAATATTTGAAATTGCTAAATCGGGTAAAAAACAAAATGTAGGCGAAAAAAAAAATTTTGCAAAAATAGCGAAAATTCGCGAACCATTTTAATATTTCAAATAAGCCATAAAATTTAGTAAAAGTGCCTAAAACTATAAGGAATGGCAAAAATTCTATAAAAATTTCTAAATTAACAGTAATTCGCAAAAATTTGCTAATAGCGGCACGATAGCAAAGTCTAATAATGATAAAAAATCTTTAAAATTGGAAAGAATCCGAAAACTTACAGGAAAAATTGCTTCTATCCGGAACATTTCTAAAATTATTTGTCGTTGTTTGCTCTTACAATTTTCTTGTAATATCAAATAAATGTTTGCTCAAAAATTACTTTAATATTTGATTTTTTGTGTTCACACAATGTTCACATTGGACAAATGTTTGTTTTCCGGCAAATACTTTTAATTGCTCAAACTCAGCCGTTATTTTATTTGATACTCAAAAATATTTTGTGTTCAGACTACGTTAATGAAATATTTGATGTTTGCTTTCAAATATTTCATCAGTCTGAACGTACCTTTAGTAAATTGTGAATAATATCAGAAGTTGTGCACCGATTACCATGAAATGAAGCTCATTTTATTCAAAATATATTTAACTAATCGTTTTTATGCCATAACTGTCGCATTTTAATTTTCTATGAATTTTTAAAAAATAAAAATTTTATTTTTTTTTAAATTGTTCTTGTTTTTAAACTTCAACGATATCTGTGAAACTACTGGGCAAATTAAAAATCAATGTAAGCACGGCTTAAAGATATTATTGTTGACGAATTTTGAATTTTTTTTAAACTGAATATGGTGAGCGGGTTTCCAGTTATTCCAATATATGTGGCGGAAGTGCCTTAATTGTGGACATCACGGTATATCGCAAAAAGTCGAGCTGATAGAAAAAAACTTAGTACAGATTTGGATTCAACGACCCTAATAACCGTAAAAACAACATTCAGTTATTAATCAACAAAAATCCCTTGTGTCGCGGTAGTATCAACAAAATATACCACAAAATACAATTGCATCATGATATCCATCCCTGGGATGAAACCACGAAAGATAGTCCTGCTTTTACAGAGGAATCAAACTGGCTCATCTTAATTCCTTGAATAAAAATCAAATGAAATCCAGAATTTACTTTGAATGACAAATGAAATACTAAAACAACAATTTCCAGTTTACCGATTATCAGGCTGAGAGAAAGGTGAGCGTTCTAGAGGGATGTATATGTCTCATGTAATCCAATCTCGTCTAAATGTAAAATAAGCCAAATACCGACAAGCAGAGAAGGATAAAAAAGCAGAAGCTGTTACATTTTGAACAACATATTTATTTGATGGATGGTTGATGATTGATCTGAAGTTTTGCCAAGGGGTTCTTGATGTGGGTCTTCATATATTCTAAAAAAAAATATAAATTTGAAGTATTAATAATAGCACGCCGATTATTTCCAAAATATATATTAATCCAAAAATTTTTATATGTTTTCAAATTAGTGATTTTAAATAAGTTCATGTTTTCCAGTATTTTTTTTTAAGTTGAACAATTTAGAATCTATTTTGTTGCTCTCTGCTGTTCTGTAGTATATACATATTATTTTATTATTAAGAACAATTACTCGGGGGATGTAAATATCATCATTACATGAAACATTTTGTAAATGTAAGATTTGTGTTTTTTTTTGTATTTCAAAGAATCATTTCTTTGAAAAAAGTCTTATTTCGCTGCAGAAGGAAAAATACCAGTTTTGCAAAAATAATTAACCAATTTGTTTTTTTTATTTTAAGGAATGGAACTATTACAAAAAAGCTTTATAAAATACATAACTAAAATTTAGCTCATAGAATAAATTCGATAAATAAAAAATGTTGAATAAAATAAAGTAGCTTATAAAAGAGAAATAATTCCCAAATTCCAATTTTTTTTATAAACATATTTGAGCAACAACAAAATTTCTATACAAATATGTCAGAGATAAAAAATAGATCATATGTCAGCGATAACTAAATTTCTAGGGAACATAAGTCACCGGTAATATATTTAAAAAAAAATACTTCAGAAACAACAAAATTTCTACAATAATATGTTAGAAAGAAAAGATTTTTCATTAAAACATGTCAGTGACAACAAATTTTCTATACAAAATACTTCAGTGACAACAAATTTTTTTCAGAATTTTATAGCGACAAAAAAATTTTATGAAAAAATATGTTAGCGACAAAAACTATTCTATAATATTGGTGCCTATTATGAACTTAATTTGATTTTCGATAGCTGTCGAATAAGTTGATTGAAAGAATTTTCATTTGGTATTATGCCACAAATTCGAAAAAAGTACTGTTGTGATTTAGTTTATTCACAGTAGTACATTTTCTATCAGCTGTCACTTTAAATAAAAAAATTTTGTTAACAAATTTAAAAAATAATACTAATATAAATCATGACTATGATGGAGTTATGGTACGATGATTCATCTGATGAAGATGAAAGCTTACTGGAACTGAGGGGCTACTCTCTATTGCGATGCGAAAGAAAATTGTCGCAAATCTAGTGATTGGTACTCTTTAATATGTTTGCGCATTTGTTTTTCGCATCTTTCTATTTTTTCTTTTCGCAAATCCTCATCATATTTTTACATATTTTGCCATTGCATTTCTGGAAATCTGCGCTATCTTTGATTTTTATTACCAAAATTGCTTAATTTTCAGAAAATTTTGCGAAGTGATAAAGAGTACCAAGTTGGCATTTAGCTTTCGCATAGAAATTGTATTCGCTTCGCAATAGAGAGTAGCCTCCCCGGCCTGCACCTGTAGCCTGAACTTTTGTAAAAATTCCTTTTGCCAACAAAGGATATTGTTCCATAAGGGAAACAAGCTTTTCCAACTGCTGCTTACTACTGTCGACTTTGACTTGCATAAGAAAATCAAAAATAGTTAAGAATGTGGAATTTGCACACCAAAACTAATAAATTACCAAAAACTTACATTTTCAACAATTTTTTTTAAAATTATTTACACCATCGAAAGCAAATTTGTTTTCGTTGAAAAATTCGAGGCTCAACGTAATTTTCGACAGTGCTGCCAACTCATAATGCCAAATTAACATTCCATAGTCGATGTTCGATAGCCAGCGAAAATAGTTTGTCGAATGTAACTCATAATAGGGGCCATTAAGTCGCCAATAACAAATTTTCCATTAAAATATGTCAGCAACAACAAACTGTGTATAAAAGTATATCAAAAGCATCAAATTAGTCCTCAACAGACAGTTTGTCAGCGACAACTAAATTTCCATGAAAATATTTCACCGACAAAAATTTTTTTTAACTGCCAGGCCCACAATGTCGACCAAAAAAATTCCTTCCAAAAAAACTAAATTTGTTTTTGTTTTCAATATAAATATACGAAAGAAATGTTCTCGTCGACATTGTGAGCCAGGCAGTAAATTTGTTAGCGACAACGAATTTTCTATGAAATAACTTCAGCAACAATAAATTTTATGTAAACATATGAAAGCGCCTAAAAATATTCAATGAATATGGTTTTGGAAATATGTCGGCAACAACAAATTTTCTATGAAAACATGTCAAATATATTCGATGGACATACTTATCTATTTTTAAATAAAATTTACTAGTATGGGCCAGCTGTCGACATAATCGACTGCAATCTAGAAATAACTTATTTGCACCGTTATTTCTAATATTAACCATTCGAACGTCTGGGTTAAAACTTTATTAAATATATATGTATTTATTTAATGCTAAAAAACATATCGCACTTGATCATGAAGAGGGTATTAACTTAAGATTCAAAAATTCTCAGTAGGCCAAACAATTTTTAATTTTATATTGAAGGCATATGAAATTAAGTGACGATTTTTCTAAAGAAGTGAAAAACAAATTTTTTTTTAGTTAATAGCTTTTTTATGATTAATTACGATATATATTGAAAAGTTGACATTAATTTAAATTTAATATTTATTTTTAAATATGTACATATATATCTTAAAATAGTTGATTAGGATTTCTAAATGCACTCTTAATATTCTGTACGTAAAATTAACTATTATTGTAATATAAAATAAATGAATATTCAGTTAAAAACCGGTCTACTTATTTTTCATTTATTTTTAACGAAAAGTTCATTTAATTTTTTTACTGTCAAAAATTCAACTGTGAATTCCGTAAAAACAAAAGAATTTTCAGTTATTTTATATAATTTAACGACCAAAAAATAACTGACAAATTCCATACAAACAAATGAATTTTTAGTTATTTTATGTTATTCAGTAATTTTATATAATACAGGTTTCACTTGAATTTTTAAAAAATAACAGACACCTGTGGGGTTACGCGTATTACGATTCGAAATAAATAATTTACGAGTTCGAACAATTTGTACTGTGTATTACGATTTTCGTACAATTTGTTTCGAATGAACGAAAATTTTTTATACACTATCGAAAACAAAAAATCCCTTTCGAAACGGAAACTCTCTATTACGAACAATAAAAATCCCTTGCGAAAGTGCAACTCTGTATTACGAAAACACGAGTCTGTTATGCAAAAAGCGTTAGGAAATTGTTCGAAAGCCATTTGGTTAGTGACAAAGTGAAAGAAAAATAAAATATGTAAGTATTTAAATATTTCATGATAAATAGAAGTGTAAAACAATCAAATTTAACCTGATAATGTTAGATTTGGTACAAAAAATGTTTACTAATGTTATTGTTGAAATTTTTTTAATATTTGTGGTCTTGAAATTTTCAAGGAATACTTCAAAAAAATGAGATATACAAATAAAAAGCATTATAATGAAAAGGTTAACATTTTCTTTAGAATCTTCAAACCACAGGGAAACACAATCAGTTTTTATTAAAAAAAAACCATTATTATATTTTTCACACATTGAATAGTATTTAATAATTCTTTTGTTTTGGGATTTTTTCGTCCATTTTGGTATTTTAATAGTAGTGCTACCAACTTTTAATCAAATTTCCCATTTGTTTATAAATACGACTCTGTCATCGTTTCGAACGAGTTACGCCGTACGGTTTAACTTTCGAATCGGAAATTGCTTTCGAAAAATTTCACTTTTCAAATCGAAATACGCGGTAGCCCCCCTATCCGCTTGTTTTTCTAATGGGAGAGAGAGAGAGAGAATATTATTTTTTCATTTACCTACCCCGTTATACATGTTTGTTTTACTTTTGTTGTACTGACCACTTGTTTACAGAAGAACTTTCAAATAAGACACCATCAGATCGCCCGATATGGTATTCGCAATTATTTTACTTTAAAATTTTCATGTATTTAACTAAATAATTTTAACAAATAGAATATGGCAATTTTCTACACAAAACAAGCAAATCGGTTTTTACTTTTAGTTTTTGCCATAGATCTATAAATATATAACTAAAAATTAATTTTTTGGTAGTTAAATTATATAAAATAACTAAAAATTCATTTGTTTTTACGGAATTTGTGTTTAATTTTTTATGGAATTCGCGGTTGAATTTTTGACAGTAAAAATTAAATTAAAATTTCGTTAAAATTAAATGCAAAAAAAGTTGATCGGTTTTTTTCGGATTTACAGTTTTTTTAAATTTAATTTTCAATAATTTTACTTACAAAATACTTTTACTGAATCAACGGACAATATTAAATGCAACCGAAAATTCGTATCATTTAATTTATTATTAAAAGCTTATGAAAAAAAATTTTTTAATCAACAGTTTCATTATCAAAATGAAGATAAAAATGCACGATATTTTTTTAGCGGTTAGATATGAATATTACGTGTCGATTATTTCCAAAAAGTGAAAAAATAAAAATTTCGAATTAATGCGCCCTTGTTGATCAAGTGCGGATTGTAAATTTTTATATTTTTATTGGTACTAATGACTGCATTCCTTTGAAGTACTTGCCAATGAATACGTAATTGGTGAAAAAGTAATGGATATTAATGTTTTGTTGTGTGAATAATGCAAAGTAAAAAAAAAAAAACAAAGTAAAATGTAAAATAAAATAATGTCAAACAAAGGAAAATGTACTAAAAATCTCTACTACACCAAAAAAAAAAAAAAATATTATGAAATCCAAATGAAAACTCATCAAGCCCAAACAAACAAACCACGAATATTTTGCCTACAATAAACGAAATGTTTTCGTAAAATATAAAATAATTTGTTAAATGTAATTGAGTCACCAAGTGCAGAAAGGAACTACTGACATTTATTTCATGTACTTTATTTGAGTATTGCGAAGAAACCGGACTAAAAAGCGTCGTCTTAAAAAACTTCAAATACAAGTCAGTTCTCCATTTTACGAGCTTAGAATATAAAAACTCGTATTTATTCCCAGTAAAAACTTCGCCTACAAAATAATGTATTGAGTTATCAGGAAAAACTAAAAAGACTACTTACAGTTCTACTGAAATAACCAATGAATTTTACAAGGGATGTCCCAAAATGAACGCATTCAAAAGTTTGTCATTATTTTTTACCTACATACATCTGGAAAATAAGTAGTTAAAGAAGTAGTAAAAGCTGAAAAAACACGTTAAAAAATTATCAACCAATAATATTAAAATGATAACAAAGTGTTGTTAATATTTCGACAACATTTGTTGTCAAATTTTTAACAAACTGTTGTCAAATTGGTACAAAAGATGTTAAAAGTATCATTGTTGTCATTATTTGCAGTTTATCGAAATAATAAGTGCAAATTTTTATAAATAATTTAAATAAGTGAAAAATAAAATAAAAAATAAAACTTGAACTGTGAAAAAATATAATAAACTGTGACGTTTACATTTTGTTGCTACGGAAGAGATTTTCTTTTTGAAGAAAACATAAATTTTGAATTTAAAAAAAATCGACGACGACGATAAGGAATTGAAAACTTCTTGTATCTATATATATGGAAGTTATTTAGGATTATTTGAAAGGTAAGTAAAAATACAATAATAAGGAATTTGTAGTAAATTTTAATATTCCTTTATTGAAGATGCTAATGTGACATAGAGAAGCTTGCCGTTTATAAATAAAGAAGTTTTGAAGGAAGCTGTACCAAACTGAGGTCTCCGCGCTGAACTCAAAGAAAAGGTCTTTTCATGAAAAAAGCACAAGTATGTAGGTATATCGCACTGCAATTTTGTTTTATTAAAAAAATAATTGCTGTCTTTGTTTTGTTGTTTAAAAATTTAAATAAATAAATATATTTCATTTGTTTTTTTTATTGCTTGAGTTTACAATGTACACGCAGAACAATGTGTTGTCGAATTGATAACTGAATGTTGTCAATAAATTAAAATTGTGTTATCAAAAATGAAAACAATTTATTGTCAAAATGACACCATTATGGTGAAAATATATTAACATTTTGTTGTCAGAATGAGACCAAATGTTGGCAAAGTGACAACGAGTTGGTTAAAAAATGTTGATACCATTCGTTATCACCTTGAACACAAACGTAGTTGGCTCACTTTTGACAGCGGATGGTATTAATTTTGGTATTTTTATACCGTATTTTTTTCCTCTGTGTAGAAGAAAGCTACTAAATAATGAGTGAAAGAAGCTATTAATTTTGAAAAAGTAAGCCAAGTTTTTACTGGGTTATTACCCAATAAAAAATTTTTTGTTTTGCGAAGCACTTATGGTAAATTTTAAAAAGTAAGTGCACATTTATGCGCTATGCAACAAGACATACAGAGATGCAGTAAGAGTAAGTGAACGAATTCTTAGCTAATTTAAAAAAATAACATTTGAAGAACCACGACATTCCCCTACTACGGAGTAGGTTTGTAAGAGAGCATATTAAAGAATTACGGGGATAACAAAAAAATTTAGTTTGTAAAGCTGATCGTTACATTCACCAATTTTAGTATGCGTTGAGTAAATCGCTTCCTGTGTCAAACATGTATTGCTCCACAGTGGGAACTCGCCATAAAAAATTCATGTCTTCCGTAAGCGATATGATAAGTGAAACTTTTACGTTTCTCCCTTACAAACCTGCTTCGTTGGAAGCTCCATTTTTATATTGGGTATTAACTATACTGTTTTAATTGATTATCTCAAAATGACTGTTTTAAAGTAGTTCCCTTTCTGCACTTACCGATTCAATTAATTTCGGCAAATTCAATTTTTTTTAATTTCAGCTTTTTCGAGAACTTAACGTGCAATTTCTGGGAAAGGTTTTCAAATAACATTTAGGAAACTGGAGGGTAAAATACATTCCGTACTTACCTATTTACTAGGGTATTCATTTAATCGGGCTTTTTTGGTTTAAACCGTTAATCGCTCGATTTAACCAAAACCTAGGTTTTGGTTTAATCGGTTAATAATCGGGTAATATTGTAATTGATCGGTTAACTGATTAATAAAGTTTTTTTTTATAAATTTAGAATTTTCAAAAAATAAAAATGCTGATTATTTGGAGTTTTTTTTTAGTAAAAAAAAAACAATTGGGGGATTCACAAGGTGTCATAAAGTCATATGTCTTAAAATAATAACATGAAAAAATACGACTGTTGTGAGCAACCCCTCATAATTTAATGTGCTATTAATTACGACAGCACAATAAACATAGCAAGCAACGTTCTATTTATTTAAGACACTTTTTAAACCATTGTAAAATGTTAGAACATTATGACAATAAACCATGATAGCACACCTTGTGAATACCCCAAATAACATAACAAACATAATTAGTTTTTTAACTAAAACGAGCAAACAAAAAAATAATTTATATTTTATTCGACCTTTATTATTTATAGTATAATTAAATTATCGAGCTTAAGGTCTTTTTATATAAAAAACTTTAAATGTTTATTATATCCAATATTTCGGAAAATATATTTTTTTTTATGTAATCCCTTTTGTAATTCTTTACGGTATAAGTGTAAATCATTACGTTGTAAGTGTAAGTGATAATGTTTAATAGAATACGTTACAATAAGTAGTTATGAAAATAGCTGCTATTTAACGCAAATAGTAGCAAAGAAAACTACCTAATAATGAGTAAAAGAAACTATTAATTTTAAAAAAGTAAGCAAAGTTTTTACTGGGAATAAAACCAATCAGTCAGTCTCTTTTGAGCTTTTACACAGTCAATGTTAACATTTTATCATATATTTATGATTTTTTAAAACAGATATGTACAATGCTCTTAAATTGTGTAGATTTGTATGATACAATTATAAAAAATATTTAGTTTGACCCATTTAAAGTGCCCCAATCGTGTCTAAATGTATGACCGACCCCCACTTACATTGAAGGGCCGACCCACCCTTGTCACTTGGGCGATTTTTAAATCGACCCGCCCTACCGGGGACTGTTCTAATATTACATTTCAACAGACATAAAGTCAAGAAACATTTGATATGAAATGGCTTTAACATTTGACATCAAACACAATTTTGAAACCTTTTTCAATTGTTTGATTTTAACATTTGAGTTCAAATTGATGATGATTTGAATATAAACATTGGACGTATAATGTTTAATAAATTGTATATCAAATTGTTATCAAATGTTATTCTCAAATCAAAAATAAACTTGGCAACACTGAATCGAAAAATAAATTTAAACAATAAAAAATGACGATTAAAGTAAAATGTGTTTAACAATTGAATAAAAATTACATATAACGTGAAGTGAATACGCCTTTGAAAAAATAAAAATTATTTGTGACTTAAAAATTAATTACAAAAGGTAAAAATGCGAATAAAAATAAAAGGGGAATGTGAAGAAAATATGAGTGTGATGAACAATCGCGGTGGTACGCCATGACAATCCTCATAACAAAAAGGAGCCAAGTATTAAGTACTTAAATTCACATATGAGAATAACGTTTGAAAGAAAGTTGGAAATAAATGCATTTCTCAATTTGAAAATAATTTACCCTTTTTGTTGAAAATGTTATGATTTTTAAATCGTTTGTCGTTTGAGTAAAGGTTTGATTTAAAATAATTTTCAATTTGAAATCAAACCTCCGTGATTGTTGGGATGGTCGAATGGTCTCCACTATGGTAGCGGTGTGTTTAGAAATAGTAATACAAAAAGAGGCTGCTATAATGTCTCTTAAAATGAAAATTTTATTTCGGCACAAATTTTTTGTCTTTATATACGAGTACGAATTCGTTAGTTTCGTAGTGTTTCGCAGGGATAAAGAAAATTCTTCGTAACATATATGAGACGTTGCGACGACGAAAAAGTATCTACACAAAATTTTTTCGTAAAATTAAGCATAAATTACTTTCAATGTAGAAAAAATGTTGCAGAAAACAAGAAGTTGTTAACACAAAAGATTAAAATTATCATCAGAACAGATTACAGATGATACAAATGCCCCTGGAGACGAAAGAGAGAGTGTAAGAGGTAAGAATAGCGAATTACATTAGGAGCCTTTTCAAACGGTTGATTTAGTAATGATTTGATAAGAGACTTTATTTCTTGTAGCGAATTAAAAGTAATAAAATATAAATATCCTGGCAAACCATGTGCCATGAAAGTGTGAAGTCACACTAGAACACTTAACACTTCATTTGAAAGGAAATTTAAGTCTGAAGGGAATTCGATTTAGATGGTTCATTTGTGTTAATATTTAAATTAGGCAAATTTTAAATATTTAAAAAAAAAATAAATACATTTGTATGCCTCTTTGTGGTGTAAGAGTACATGTAAAAAAAGTTTTTTGGCTCTCCTGAAAATTTATAAATTTTAGTTAAATCCCTTTAGAGGTACCGGTACGTCTGTTGTGTTTAATTTAAAGATACATTTTTGGAAAATGTAGGACCTGTACTTTGTACGACTTTTTCTTCTGGAAACACTGGCGACAACATGTATGATGCTTATTACTTCTAAAAGGGTATCTAAGTAGGTAGGTAGAAAGTCCCAGACCCATGGACGAGTATGCTTCATTGTGATGTCTTGAAAATCAAAAGAAATTAATAAGAAAAAGGGGAAAACAAAAGAAATAGTGAAAGCCAACACCAGACGAGAAGAAAAAACCGCTCTACTAAGCAAAGTAGCCCTGCAGTAGCTCAGTTCATAGTTGCCTGTTATACAGCCAGGTCATGTCCACAACGAATCCCCTCAGAATCTCGAACACACATCCTGAGACATCTCCCACCTTGGGCAGTAGTGAACAATATTTACATGAGTACCTGCCAATCGGCTTAACCCCATTGTGGATCTAATCCAGGTAGCAATTGGAGTATATAATCCTGTAGAGCAATACTTTCGCCCCTTTTTTAAGAGCTGGGGCTATCTAACCTTATCTGTATTAGAAGAGTCGACATCATCTGTTGAATAGCAACAGCACTAAGGAATGATCCGTCCTCACAATTCGAATTTGAAAGCTCCATGTCGTTCAGAAACTCCCATCCCAAGTCTTTGGGCTTAAACCACAGCCACCACATTATTCCCAAACACATCCTCCCGTAAGAACAGCACTCTATGCTTAAGAGCATCACTCTGTGAAATACACACTTCAGGAGACATTCAGCTTAATTTTCATCATCAACATCATCCGGAATCCTCGCCACTCTACATAAATAACACCATCTACATCAAACCACCAACGCACAACCAATACACCATCCACGGTACCTCAACCTTTCTTCCGCCTTCAATACCTAGAACCAGCTGGTTTTACCCAGCCACAGTGGCACTTTGATATACTAAAAACTACTCAATTTTCACCACAACCAGCATTATCCTCGGTCCCTTAACTTTTCGCCTTACACAGAATCCAGATCTGCACTAATTCTGGTTAGAACATCAGTAACTTGACCCTTCAGCCACTAGCTACTAGGATTTAAGCCATCATCACCATATATTTTGACTGTCACATAATGTGTATCTGATACAGAACTTATCTCAAGCGCATACACCTTTTCTGAAAACAGCATGGCCCTGAGGGCCTCAACCAAAAGTCAGTCCAATACCGATGTACTGAGGGCTGCTGACTTCCGTGGTACCAGACAGGATCTCTGGTCAGCCACGACTTTCAGAGACCATAAGATCCCAAGCAACTTGCCAGTTTTGAACTACTGCCGAGTCCCAGGCATTGGCTGCAGCTGTTATCTCTAGAGAATGTAACACAAAAAGGTTGAGAATCCTTAAGATTATCACCCCCGGGGAGTGTAACCTAGGATATTGTCGCAAAATGGGCTCAACTGCCTCTATCTGCTCTGTGTCTTTGCGCAACCTACATGAATCTTACGAGTCAAAATAAAGTAATACCGCCATTCTGCCTTTCATGCAGTGGTCTTTCATAATACCTATCATAATTTTAACGCAGACTTTAATCCTGCCTACAGTGAATTAGAATCGGTCTAAGCACCAGCCACAAAGTCCGTGACACTCTGCAATCCGTTCTATTCCTCCAGACTCGTTTTGCCCCGTTCAGAACCCATCTCTAATCTTTCCCATATAGGATTACAGGGGAGGCCTGACTGCCGCCATACAGCTAGGCTCATCAATTGCCGAGCCCAGTTCCGTAAACAATTACCGGTGACCAGGTACCCAGTGCAGTGACCAGCTACCCAGTACAGCCTAAGCACATACTCCCCTAAGATCTCTCTTAAGGGACTTCTAAAATCATCCACTAGCCTGGAATTTACAAAATAGCTCATTAAGGCTTTAAAGCCACATTTAAGAAGGATTTAAAAAGAAACATGTAAGAGTGATATATTCGGCTAGGGCAAATTTTACATATCCTTCACCATGGTGCGATAAGAACATAGAGTTATAAAAATACCGTTCTTTAGATTTAAAAAAACTATTTTGTGCCACGTCCACTTCTCCAATCCCGCCCACATTTTCTTGGTAAGTTGTGTGCTGATAGGCGAGGTATTTGTACCTAATTTTACTTTCGCTGTTTCCATGCTCCAGATATGCAGAAATTTATTATGGAAGTGCAACGCCTACTTCTCCAATTTCGCCCATTTTTTTTTAAAGAGGAAGTGTATTGCTAACCAAGATGTTTGAACCGAATTTGGAAAACTTGGCCCTTTCGTTCTCCAGATATATAGAAAAAATAAATTAAAAAACAGCAACAAGGAATTTATAGATAAAATTAGAGTCGGTCGTGGTTTTGTGCTCATATCTCAGTCACTTGTGGACCCATGTGGCTGAATTTCAAAAATCGTTACTGTCTTTGTATGGGAAGAGGCACGTCCACTTCTTAAATCCAGGTTGTTAGAGGCTGTGTTTTTATAACCAATATACTTGTACCTAATTTGTAAGCTTTGGCTCTTGCCGTTCTCCATATATACATACAGAAAACAGAAATATTAGAAACAACAAGAAGGGATTGATGGGTAAAATTAGAGGCAGTCGTGGGTTTTTGCTCATATCTTAGTAATTTATGGACCGATCTGGCAGAATTTCAATTAAAACCTTTAACGGAGCATATATGACATAAACATATAACAATCTAGTCCTCATCGTTTCTGATGTCTTCGAAAACCCCATTTCCGCATACACAAGGACGGACGGTCAGACAGACATCGCTAAACGAACTGCGTTACTCATAAGGACCCAGAATATATATACTTTATGGGAAGGACCTAGAATATATATATATACTTTACATTCTATAGTGTAGAAATTACAAATGGAATGACAAACTTATATTTACCCTTTTACCGTGAAGGGTATAAAAAAAGAAATTTTAAGCCAGAAGTTTTCACAAATAAAAAATCCATTAACTAGATCTTCATACGTAATTTTTAGTTCGCATCATCTACGATTTTGTCTTTTAGCAGCTAATAACCAGTGCAGATCCAAATTAACATTTTAACAATTTTTAGGATCTTAAGAAATCCTATCAAACTAAAAATCGACCAAAGTTCAGGCAAAAACATATTTGATGAAAATTTATATGCCAACCTGTCGTTGGACCAACGTCCTGCCTTCGTTCGCTATGGTAATTAGCGTCCAATGCCTTTTTGACTGAAGCGCTTGGATTCATCCGCCCGCCACGACCCAGTAAACGCTGTATTTTGAAATTCGAATCGGGATATAACTAATACAGTTTGCAATTCGTTCGACGCCTATACTCCTCGACTTTTTTTGATTTTTGAAAAATAACAGTAATTTTTTTGTTGTTATTTTTTCGTGCAGAAATAACAGTCAATTTTTGATTTTTAATTTTTTGAACAAGATTTCTATTTCTTAATTATGTTGAAAATGGCGCCAACTAGGCTTAATTTATCTAACATTATGAAACAAGTATTTTGACCGACACGAGTACTATTTGACCGATACCTACTTGGTACTCGGTGCTAAAGTATCGATGCCAAAAGTACCCGGTATCGAATGAAATGTATCGAGTAAGTTCTTGTAGTTACTCGTACCGTTGCATCCATTGAAATAATTACTGAAAACATCTGTTCTTCTGCCGTTTTACGGTTTGCCTGCCTAGAGGCTGTTGGTAGTGCCTAATAAGTCGCTTTTTCTTAAACTTTTTTTTTTTATTCTTAAAACCACAAGTGGACTTTTGTTCGTCGAGAGATTGATCTGCCCTTAGAATGTTTTCAGTCATGATAACTGAAGAGAATAAGACATTTTAAATTGTATTTTTAATCAGAAAATTTTCCACAAATGTAAATATTTTTAATTTTCTTATATAATAATATTTTCTTAAAATTACGTTAATTTAATATAATCATGAGAAACATTTCTTAAGACTCTTTCTAAGCTCTAGAGATTTTTCAAAGGCACGCACACACTTGCAACTTTGTGAGAGAGTTACTTTTTATGCATTTGTATGCGAGACTTGGTAACCCAATTGGCCACGTCTTTAATGACGGGTACAAGACAACAGTAACAATAATCGTCGACAAAATTTTCATACAAATGCTGACAAGGTCACACAAGATGAGATGAGCTACAATGTCTTTAATAATTTCGTCGACGACTTTAAAGAAGACAATATCACGTATGCAATATATTCTATAATACAAGGTGGCGCAAAATAAATCACCCTATCGTAAGATGTTATAGCTTTTGCGTTGTACGTCAATCAAATTTCATACTTGTGAACTAGACAGCTGCAGAATGCAAATCGACAAACAATGGAGCGCTTACTCCTCAAGAGGGTGGAATAATTGTGTCAACAGCGAACAGGACGATTTTGAGCCGAAAATCATCATGAGCGACGAGGCGCATTTTAATTTAAGTGTGGAGCGGCATTTACGAGTAAGTAGTATTGGGCGATTTGACATGACCAGAAAGACCGCCTGACTTAAACATCCCAGACTTCTTTCTTTGTGGCTACTTGAAGTGGCGGGTAATGCCAACAAGCCCCAGACAATCGCAGCCCCCTTAAGGAAAATATTCGACAGGAATGCGAACACTTATCACCGGAAATCCTGCGGAAAATCTTGCAAAATGTGATAAAACAGGATCATATGTGCATTAACACTGGCGTTAGCCACTTGGCGGACATCATATTTTCCAATTGGCAGAAAAAATTGTAAAGGTCCAAAGAAAGAACTCAATCACTCTAATAACATTTTTTCTATTTACAGCCCAATTATGAATAAATATTCCCCAGGAGCTTTTTCCCTTCTACCATTTTTGCTATTTAAATTCAATTGTAGAAATGCGAAAGGAAAAAACTCCCTGGGGAATTTTTATTCATAATTGGGCTGTTAGTAAAAACGTCGTTCAGAAAACAAAATTGGATGATTACTTTTGCGCCACCATGTATATTCATGAAAATATCTTTATGACAATCGGCCATAACCGGCTGAGCTATGCGTGCAGTTAAAACCACACAAAGCTGAAAGGAACTCTCTTTCGGCGTAGTTCCGGATAGAAAAATTCTCAAGTAACGGTCTCCAGTAACCATAACGCTCTGCCCGTTTTGTTAAAAGCAGTATGGCCCAACAATACAGCGTGAAGAAACTGCACACCACGCTGTGACGCGAATTGGATGCAATTCCCTCTCATGCAGTATTTCTCTGCAGAAACCACTCCGTATGCGAAAATTTTGCTTATTTACGTTCGGATCAAGTTTTCTTTTAATAGCGGCTTTCATCAGCCACCCTTTATATTTCAAATTTTATTTCGCTTGTTGACAATGAAGTATAAATGGCACATAATCCGTTTTCCAGCCCGCGACTGCCTTAACCCGCATGTCTTCGGCTTAACTGGTCTCTGATAATTCATTAATTACATGTTGAATGTGAGAAGCAAACCAAACCAAGTGATTAAAAACATTCAACTACAATTTATAAGACAATGTAATTTACACCCTGCGGGAAATTTGTGTCAATTGCGCTTAAAGCACTTATCCCGTGACCAGTGAACAAAAATTTATAATTAAAATGAACGAATTGTGTTGGATGAAAACAAGACCTATCACTTAACTGGTAATAATGTGTTTAGGGTGTAGTTAGTCCAGAGGAAAGGTAACTGGCATAAAACTATTCATGTGACTGGATTTTGTGCGGGTAGTGGCGATTCTCTCTAGTTATATGACTTTATATGAAGGGGATTTATTATATTGACATGGCTCATTTGGGACAATATCTGCGACAGGAATTATTTTAACCGAAATTGGAAGATTTTTTCAGTGACCTGTTGTCAAAAAGGTGCCAATTAGCCCCCTCGTAGGACATCGCCATGTTAAAGTGACTTGTCACGTGACAAGTTTATTGTTAGTTCCCTTTTCCATAGGGTACTGTCCCACATAGAGTTTGATAGAAGACAATTTCTGCAACTATGTCCTTTATATTGTCCTACATAGAGTTTAATGAAAGACAACTTATAAGACAACGTTGCTCATATTGCCGTACACGATGATTTTCTCTAAATTGTCTTCTAGATAACCTTAACGATAGGGTACAAGTCGTGCATACATCATTGTGTACGATGTCGTCAACGGCAATCTGGCCAACTGGGAAGATGGCTTATAGCACGTGTGTATTTGTTTAACACACTCAAAATTATAATACGTGCGTAAATTTAAATTTATTTACATTCCCACAATTGTAATTGTAAAATTATTTGAAACTTTCTCAAAAACAAACAAACATTTTGGTGTGAGACTGTGTCATCCCTCCCTTAGGAAGGTGGGTGGTTGTTATTTGAATATATTTGCCGTATAATATTAAGCTGGTGATAATCGTATTATCACTTACTAAACAAACTACAAAATTGCATTTGGGATTTGAAGTGAAGAAAAAGCACGAAAGCCTTTTTGATATATTTTTTTTTGTAAAGTTGTGTGTATTCTTGCAGTTTTTATGCGAAATCTATACGAGAAGAAAATTAAAAGTAATTTACATATAAAAGTTGAATTTGCATAAAAAGTTTATTCTTTATTCATTATAAGATTCCAGGAAGTTTAGGTTTTTAAAAAAGATTATTCAAAGAAGATAAAAATAAATTATTGGAATGTTATTTCTTACTTTTTGTGTGTTGTAGAAAATCAAAAGGAATTGTGGTAATTATCAGAGGAATTTGCAATATGTGAAAGAACAAGAATTTAAGGTACACGAAAAATAAAATAATAATGGATTTCAATTAAAAAATTAATTAGACTAGAGTTTGCCCAGTGGTCGAAATTCGACCATAATTTTTTATGCAAATATGAAGAAAACATACATATAAGTATATATGAATTTAAATGCTTAGAGAATTCGTTTTTTTTTCATCTTAGTGGATCGATTTGGTTAGGTACCAACCTCCGAACCAAATGTTCACTTCTACTCAAGTCCGCGTTTAATGTTTAATTTAGTTTTTTAAGTTGAATTATATGAAAAAAGTCAGAAAGTACCAATTGAAAAAGAAAAAGTACAAAAATTTCGCCTCTTAAATATAGTTTCTCAATCACTCAGGACTCTGCATGCTGAATTTTATGTTTCTATGTTCAGAATTATTAAAAATTCAAAACGTACCAGTTAAAGAACGAAAAGTACCAAAAAGCTCTTCCTTACAGATTCTTATTCACTCAGAGCCATGCATGTTTAATATTATTTTTCTAGGTCCAATACTAACGGAAATGCAAAAAGGACCATTTGAAGACCAATAAACTTCCCTTTTATAGATTCTCACCCATTCGGGACATCGCAGGTTTAGTTTTATGTTTCTAGGTCTAATATTAAAGGAAATTAAAAAAGTACCAGTTGTAGAACCTCTCCCTTACAGATTCGTATTCCCTCAGAGCAATGCATGCTTAATTTTATGTTTCTAAGTCCAATAATAACTAAAATTCAAAAAGTACGAGTTGAAGAACAAAAAAGTGCCAACATTTTTCATCTTGTAGGTTCTCATTCACTCAACCCCTTGCACAAATAATTTTTTATTTCTAAGTTTAAAATTAGAAAAAATTTAAAAATTACCACACGCAGCACGGAAAAGTAAAAGAAAGTAATTAAATTTCCCGCATTTCCCCTTTCTAAAAATTATTTTACTCCGTTGAAGTATCAAAAATTTCAGTGTTGTAGTGGGAGACCATAATATATTACGTTATATGTCAATATACAGAGAAAAATGTTTTTAAAAAAACGTACCAATGGGTACGATTTCATCCCATAAAACGTTCGAATTTCGAAAAAGTACCAAATGGCCTACTGCCTATGCGCATAGAAACTAGCTTTCCCACAACAATAAATTTCAGTGTTTTCATTCAAAAATTGGGATTATTAGCACATCATTAATAAATGAATTAATTAATAAAATATTTCATTCCCGAAAATAATTTTTGGTACCAAATTTATATTTGTATTTTTTAGGTAAGATACGAATTTGGTATAGCCTTTATGCCTATACTTATTGGTTTAAAAGCTAAATGGGAAACCCAAAAGTTCCAAAATAGAGGTTAAACCAGTTTACTCTCTGAAAGGGCCGAATTGCAAAGAGAACCAGACACCTGTCCGCTTATGTTTTTAATAAACAACGATAAGTATATATTTTTTTTTTGGGTTTCTATTAGTTTTGGAGAAATGAAGTCACCGAATTTTTACCCTTTTTACACTCTTAATAAAATATACATTGTGCACTTCTGTAGGCAAATGCCTCTTAAATGGTGTATTCTTTGTTTAAATCTGTTGACAAACAGAGACGGAAAGTGTTCTTAACCGTTTTGCCTTTGCCGATTTATATATAAATTTGCAACAGCAAACAAATTAATAGTATCAGTTAAACATTTAATTCACTTGATTAAACGTATCAGTTAAACGTATTAGTTAAACGTATCAGTTAAACATTTAATTCACTTAATTAAACGTTGAATTCACTTGATTAAATTTTTAATTAAAACTGATTTTATTTGTTAGTAATGCTTTAATTGTTGAAAAACTTTGGAGAATTTTTTCTGTGTAATAAGGAAGAATTTAAAATTAAATATATTAGGGCGGAAGTTACAATGTAATTAATTACCTTTTGTATTCCATGTAATTTAGTTATGACATACATATGTACAAGAGCTGTAATTGAAAATAAAAAGAATTACATTAATTGCATTCAACAAAACTTAAGAGCATCAATTACTCATTATAAGTCATTGTAATTGAAATTATAAAATTACAAACAGCTATTATTAAATCCAATTGCTCCAAAAAATACTCAATTTTAGAAAATGCTTATTGTTTTATAAATTACAATTAAATTTATAAAACAATTTATTGCAAATTAAGTTCATATTTTTCCATTACTATTGCAAATAATTGCAATGAAAAATTACGATCAAATTAGAAGCATTTAGTCCAATTGTTGTAAAAAGTTAACTGAAACGTCACAATTACAAAACATTTAAGAGCCACTTTTTGGGTTTGAGACTAAACTTATTTTTTTTTTCTATAATTAGCTAATCTGAGAATTAAGTTTAACTAGCATTAAATGAATTTGATATTTTTGGGTGGTGGCTTAAACCATGTAGTGCTACCATACTAAAAACAAATAAATGGCAACTTTTTTTGCAAATGTCAAATTTTTTACGTACAAGGGATGCCAATAGGGGCTGGTTTTCGTCCAATCGGGACTGATTTTCGTAAACCCCAGGATTCGGGATTTAAAAATATCAAATAATTTTTTGGGATATCGGAATTCGGGATTTTTAAAGGTCGAAGGATAAATGCTTTTTATAGATAAGTCCATATTTAATAAAAAAATGTCTGAATGAATTTTTCTTTCTTACATTCCCCTACAATTGGCTGGTTTTTTCCCACACGAATTATAGTTGTAAGAGGATAGAAAGAAAAAAACAAAATAAAAAAAAAACAAATTGCTTAATAAAGCAACTTGCGCAGAGAAACTAGTTTTCCAACAACAATAAATTTCGGTGTTTTAAAGATTAGGAGTTTAGCACGTCATTAATAATTGAATCAATTAATAATAAAATCTGCCTTAATTAACAATTTAATCAAGTGTCACTTTTAATTTGCTTACTGGTGCAAAATAATAGTATCAATTAAACATTTTATTCACTTGATTCAACTTTTGATTCACTTGATTAAACGTTTAATTTACTTGATTAAATGTTTAATTCCCTTGATTACATTTTTAATTAAAACTGATTTTATATTTGATAAATGCTTTAATTGGGACTAAATTTGTTTCTGTGTGGGGTCTAATGAGTCCAAGTAGGCCGAAAATTACCTCAGTACTTAACTGATGGCGGTCTGACTATTGGTGAGGTTTCCATTAATATGCTTTCCAAGAAGTAGATATATATTTAATAAAATAATGTCTTTAAAAGAGGTTTACAAACAAAAGTTTTAAAAATCGTTTAATATTACAATGTTAAATATAATGATTATATTGATTAATTAAGAATTGAAAAATGTGATTTTTTTTTTAATAATTAAAAATATGATAAAAAAAAACAACGTACGATTTTCAACAATGTGTTAATTGAGTCAATGGAAAAATAATTAACCTAAAATATATATTTTACTCAATTAACTCAGTCGATTCAAAATTAATAAAAAAAAAAAACTTAATATAGTAATTGAATAGAGCAAACTAGTAACTGATTTAATTAAAATATTATATTAAAATTTTTATTAAATTAATTAAGATGTATAATTGAAATTTGAATACAAAATTAATTAACAAAATCAATTTGGTTAACTAAAACCATAAAAATCTTATTTTAACAAAAACACATTTTTATACCCACCGCCACTAGTGGTAGGAATTATGTAGTGTATAAATTACACTAATCAATTTCGTGAAATTGATCCATAACTATCCGTAGGTTCCATGACCAATCGCGGAAAATACTTTAATAAACCTGTAAAGAACAAAGTTTAAATTTTGCATTTGGTGCACCAGCGGAATCTATTAGAAAATAAAACCACACGAAACTTTTGGTTTTACTTTTTGTTTTGTACATTTCAAAAGACATTTCTTTCTTTAATTCATTTTCTGCTTTAATTATTTTCAGCACTTCTCACATTAAAATTTCTTTATAATTGTTGGACGCGTTAAAAAAGGATATCAAAGTTTAACCTTTTTTTCTTTCGTTTTCAATTACAGTATTAACAGTGTTAATAAAATAAACATAATAGATCAATATTGTGTTCCCTATCGTCTCAAGGGAGAATGCCATGATGAATTTCTTTTTATAAAAAAAAGTAAAACAAAAAATTAAGTTAACGATTTCGGGATTGAGTAAATCCCGAAAATGCCGGGATTAAACAATTTAAATCCCGGGATTCGGGATTCGCTGAATCTGCTTTTGGGGATTGGCTAATACACAGAAAAAAAATTTGTTGATAATTTAATCAAATTACATTTTAGGGAAAATTTATCGAAAGCCTATAAAATTTAAGAAAATTTTTTATTATATATAAAATTATTATATATTATATATATTATATATATATTATTATATAAAATCGAATAAATTTTGAAAACGAGGTTGTAAATAGAGTTTGTTTCCGGGATTTTCAATTGTTTTCAATTCCTGCTTTCCCGGGAATTAATTACGGGATTCCCCGGAAATTTTGAAGGAAATCTTTTTTCAAACTTTAGTAAATCTATGTCGGACTAGTGTCTAGACTGTGTTAGTAGTGATTATTGTAAATGATTATTTAATTAATTTATATAATTAATATAAAAGCTAAGAATTAATAACAAATTTGAGTGCCCCGGTAGGCCCGCACTGATAAGCTAGATCACAGTTTTGCGGATTCGATTTTCACCAGAGACTCGGTGTTGTTTCACTACAACTCGCACTGGAAAATAAGGCCAATTTAAGCCTTAACGGAAATAGCAAATGTATAAAGAAAATCCGTTTAATATAACGGATAAAACAATTTAACAAAAAAGAATGGTACTTTGTTCGAAAACGTCCAGCATTATCGATTCAATACGCCCATGGCCTAATTAGTAGGTCTGCGCGAAGCTACAACAATGCAACAATAGAAAAAACAACAGGCATATTGCTTGTGTAAATTATGTTAAAGATGTCAAAACCCAATGTATTTATTTGTGTAAGAAATGGACCAGATGTCTTAAGCAATTGCACGGCAAAAATACAACTCTACAAAAAATCAGCAGGCGTTTCGAGAAGACCTACTAATTGGGCCATGAATACGCCAACAAATTTGATATAAAAATCAATAAAAAAAATTACAACCCAGTTTTTTCTCAGTGTTTAAAAGGCGATATTTTTCGAACCAGCTTAATTAGCGATAAATAAATTTTATTTTTGAAAGCACTGATTTGTCCGCTTTGATGTTGCGTTTAACTGCGTGTTCCTCGATTTTGAACGAAAACTTCGTTCACTTAATTTACAATTAAAACAAAAACAAATTTTAAAAAGCTGTAAGTTTTTATACCCACACTACAAAAATGGCGAATGTATTATAATTTGTGCTGATGTGTGTAAACCAAAATAATATTGGCCCTATAAGTATACCGATCGACTCAGAATCATTTTCTAAAAAACTTCCAAATCCTTAACTTAAATAAACTTTCCAAAATTTACCTGACCATTATTAAGCAAAATCTATAACTTCCTCCAAAAGACATTAACTTCCCTTAAGATACATTAATTTTTGGCATACTACAGAGCTTCAAACAAAATAACTAAATAATCTTTGCTTATTTTTTTTCTTAAAATACAACAGGAAGTATAATGTTTTGAGATGCAAATGCCAATGACTGCATTAAGATTTGGCGCTTTTCCTTCTTTGCGCTCGGCAGGAACAAACCAACAACAACAACTACCGAACGAAAGTTGTTGTTGGTTTTTTCCTACAAAGAACTATTCATAAACACTGACACTTTAGTTGGCATCTTTTAACGCTACTTGACTCACGTAGCGAGATAACTATACAAATTTTCTACAAAATTTCATTTGTTCCTTTTAGTTTCTCCTTTTTGCTAATTCGTAAGCACATGGGCAAAATACAAGGTCGAGCGGAGTTTAAGGAACAACAACAGGATGTAAAATGCAGTCAGCAGGATAATCATAATGGTCCTTAGATATTTGTTAACAGCGTTTCGTTAGAGTAAGCAAAACAATTTTTTTTTTGCTTAAGTTCGAAGAAAATCTATACAGGAGAATATTTTAACTGTTACGAGTACACAAAATACATTGGAGATTTATATTGAGATATAGAAATAATTAAAGAGGTGGTTGAAAAAATAGCATTGGAGAAAGTTTGCTTCTTTGGAAATGAAAAAATCATAACAACAAACATTTCTTAAGATTCCAATTCAGGACTTAATTCGTCCGGAATTTAAGAAGAACTGGGTAAATGTAAATTTTAAGCGAAAAACATTTTGCTTTAAAGTAGATAGTCTGGAAAAGTTAGTAAAAATGTTTTATCTTTGGGCATATCTTTTATCTTTTACACATGATTTGCTCCTTTAATTCATTGATAGAAAAGGCGTCATAACGCTGAAATATTTCGAAATCAGTACTACGATATGTGTCATCGTTTTTGACCCTATGACTTTTTCCATCATTTTGATGTCAGCCTTAACATCATTTGGCAAGATTGTCATTTAGGTCAAAAATTGAACTTATGTCATCAATGGGATGACACATCGGCATCACAGAAATGTCGAATCGGAGTCGGTTTTATAAAGCATGTCATCAGTGCGATGACAAACTGTCATCAAATTGAGTCATTGTAGTTGACCTGAAGTCAAATTGAGAGAATATCATTATTTACTTACCCGTTACACAGTTTTGTTTTACTTTTGTTGTATTCCGCCCTTTGTTAACAGAAGAACTCTCAATTTAAATAAATAATTTAAAAGAAAAATAGAATCGGACGATTTTTCTTTATCGTTTTATAGTTGTACTTCTATTGAGTTCTTCGGAACAGTGATATGGTAGCGGGCTAGAGGAGCCTGACAGTTAACTGTTTGTGTCGATATTCTTTCTCAGACATTGAAAATCTATGAACGTTTAAGATGTATGCAAACCTAGGATGCGGCTTACATTCGAAATGACAGGACTCTTTGGGATTAAATGATTCCAAGGAGACCGAAGTTTACCTGAGTACTTTTCTGATGGTGCCTCGGGAGCCTATAAGCCGGTCTGACTGTTGGTGAGGTTTCCGCTTGTATGCTTTGCCAGAAGTGCTTCCTGATTTCAGAGGACTCGGAAGATGGTGTTGTTCTTCTTTGAACCTATTGCGATATTTAAATCATCCTTTCTGTTGCTATCAGAACGGAAACGGTCTTGAATCAGATTCGCAGTGGAGGTTAGATACCTCCAGATCCTAAACAATGAGGAGGGCATGATTTAGCCGGTCATACTCTCAAATTGCAAACTGTGTATGAAACATGATTCTGGAATACGCGAGACACTTGGTAAATGCATATATAAATCACCACGGATTTTAGATCCACCATGAGATTATACCATCGTTCAGGTGCTCAATAAAACAGTTGTACCAAAACCCTCCTCCAGGGCGTTGTAGGGATCATCTCAAGGACATTTAACTTTTTAGTATTAGATCCTTCGGGACAAATGATTTGCTGACAATGCCTGAGATTCGGCCAAAATCTAAAATTAACAGATCTTTAGAGATCGCGGCTGACCAGATATCCTATCTGGTACCACGGGACCTTGTAGCCCAATGTGACGTGCCACCGCACAGTGTGACTTTTGTTACTTTTAGGATGCCAAAAGTCGTAACAGTCAAATAAAAGTAGATATGGCAATGAAAACTAGCAATAATAATGATGAGATCGATATAGCATTGGACACAAAAATGGGCGTGGTCCGCCCACTTTTTTGGCCACCCCCTAAATATAAGGTGTATTTTCAAAATTCCATAATTTTAATTTAATAGTACTTATTATGGCGGAAAGAAATAAAAATAATTTTAATTTCACTAAATTTTTAGATACACACAAATGCCTTCAATTAGTAGTTGTTTTGAGATGATTAATATATATTTTTGAAAACAAATTTAAATTTCATATTAAAAAAAAGCAATCTGGAAATAAAAATAATTAATTAAATTCGTCGCTTTGTCTTAGTCGCTTTCCTCAAGCTGCATATAAAGGGGTCTGACGATATGAGTAATCTGTGCAACAAATCCAAATTACTTTCAATTCTAGATGTTTTTCAAAATATCGGAGAAAGGAGCAAAAAGAAGCAAAACCTTATTGTTAAATCTGAAACTAGATATATAAACCTTCAATCTCCATATAATCACTTAACAGAATTCTACAGAATCATGAAAGTTTTTCTCTATCGAAAAACAAACATTTTTGGAAATCACTAAATTTTTAGTGATTGCATATTTGCATTGATTAAAAATTAAAATAATAACGTTAAAGTTTCAGAAACTCACCAGTCTTTATAGAAAAGGTTCCAACTTAATTAAAACAAAAAGACTTTTGTAAAAACATTTTGCCAAACAAAAGTAATGCCACCGCAAAGTTTAACAAAAAATGAAAACTATAAACAGATTTACTACACTTGTCACAGTGACACAAGTTTGATAACTGTTATCATGTTAATTGTTGTTTTTTTGATTTGTTTTGAGTACATATTCGTAATAGTTGTACATTTTACTATTACATAGCATAAAATTATTAAAATCGGAGAACATTTTTTTTTTCTTTTGGCATCCTATAAGTAACAAAAGTCACACTGTGCACCGGTCTGATTATTGGTTGAGGATTCCGTTAGTATGCATCTTGCGGCAAATGCTTCCTGTCTTTCTGGATGATTGTCTTAATGGAAGCTTTACCATTTATAAAGAAAGAAATTTCTTACACAAGAAAATACTTTTTACACACAAGTTGCGTCTAATGAGATTGTTAAAAATGGGTGATGATGATGACATGAAGAGAAAATATAATGCAGAAGAAGTAGAAATGAGTGAATGGGTAGGAAACATGATGACGAATGAATGCAGAGTGTAAATATAGTGCGAATAATGAGATGTCCACATCATGTACGAAAGAAAACTCACGACCGATTTATGTATGATGAGTGAATGTAAAATGAAGACTACCCGAAGACCAAAGTGAATGTATAAATGAATGTGTCGAACGCACTTTTCACGAGCATGAATGAGTGATGAATGAAGAAGGTGTTAAGAACATGAACGAAGGAGAAGTTGGTAAAGTGATAAAGACGGTGACGAGGAAGAGGAAGATTGACTATTCTTATAAAAATGTGCTTTTACAAATGTATGCTCTTTCATTAAAAAATAACATTTTTTCCTTAAGTGATGTTTTTGGGAATCACGTATTGGCCGTGACCTAAACCCAAAGTAGCGGGAGGGATAAACTGCAAATCCCACTAAAGGCAAAACTTTAATCACTTCTGAGAGATTTCGCCTGAGGTGCTGCTGTTACTGGCATCAAAGCAAAAAAGGTTAGATATATTTAGCTCCTAAACAAGGGCCGAGTGCATAGTCTGGCCAATTAGGCACTCAAGTTGCTGCCTGTATTTGGTGGTGCCTCCCACACATAAATAAAGTTCCAATTTACCGAATTTTATAGTTCCTTGAGCTCTTACATATTTTAAGCAATACGCATATTAAGCCTTCTAGTAACATGTATGTACATAAAATTGATTTAGCAGTATTATTTAAGTTGTCTGTGCTATTTCTTTAACCATCTCTACATATTTATAGGACTACAAGAACGTGTAGAATTTTTGTATTGGGTATAATTTTAGTATGTCGAATTTTTTTTCTTTAACTCATAGAAAACACTTCAAAGATAAGTTAATGTGACCTGGGTGCACCATCATCATCAACGGCAAAAGGCATTCTCAAAGCAGCAAAGAAAAGTTGCCGAGTCGTTTTATCTTAACAAATTAAAAAAAAAGACTTAAGTTTAGCTAAAACGTTATTTCTAACATTTGCTTTTATAGACTCGTACTCGTACAAAATTTCTATACATTTCTTTTTTATTTTAGTTATATTTTCCTTAACTATTGTATAAAATAGTTTCCGGTACACGTTTATCGTATGGTTGCTTTAAATACACTACAAAGTTTTACAAACACCCAAACAATCAGTAGCGGCTTTAGGGTAGTGTCGCCTAGGCGGTTGGACAGGGCGCCGAGCGTAATTTTTAAAACGTTTTAGATAGAAACCGTTTTCTTAATTTAATCAAGACGCAAGGGTTTCAGATTGTCATAAATTTATGGGTGTTGAGTAAATGGAAGAATCTGATGCAATAATATAGTGTTTTTTTTCAATTATCAAAAAAAAAAAAACATTTTCTAGCGGTACTGACTCACTGACTGACTGACTGATTCATCATCGAACGGCCTAAACGCCTTAAGCTAAAAACTTAAAATTTTGGACCAGTAGTTGGCCTCTCTTCAAATTTATTTTTTATTATTTCTACACTAAGTCCCGCGAAGCTTTTTGCTTGTCTGCAGGAGACCAGAGTCTCTGGCGGGCATCGAACCCGCAACCCCGGTACTGATAGACTAGCTCACTAACAGCTAGCCTACTGGGGCACCCACTAGGACGGGATTTTTGGAAATTCAAATGTTTACGGAGTAAAAAGGGGTAAAAACGGGTAAATTCGGTAACCTTATATCTCCAAAACTAAAAGTGATACAAAAAAAATTTAATACTTTTCGTTGTTCTTTAGAAAAATAAGCGGACAGGTGTCTGGTACTTTTTGGAAATTCAGCCCTTTAACGGAGTTAACTGGTAAAACCTGTATTTTGGTACTTTTTTTGTCACCCCATCTATCTTTTAAACCCATAAACATAGAAATAAGGGTTATATCACATTTGAAACTCATCTAATAAATCCGAATACGAATTTGGTACTTTTTCGAAATACGGACGTTTAAGGGGTAAAAACCGTAACTATTTTTGGTCCTTTTTTTACAAAACATTTTTTTTTTATTATTTGACACATACGTATTAAATTATGGGCTCCCACTACAATATTGAAATTTTATATGCTTCAATGGGGAGAAAAAAAGTACCAAAAAGGGGAAATACGGGAAATTTTATTTATTTCTTTAGTTTTTTGGTTCCACAACTGGCAATGTTTTTAATTATCGTTAATCTACATGCAATGTCCTTAGTGGATAAGAACCTATGAGGATACTTTTTGCTCTTTAACTGGTACTTTTTGAATTTCCGTTAGTATTAGACCTAGAAAAATAAAATTAAACATGCAAAGTCCTGAGTAAATGAGAATTTGTTAGAGGGATCTTTTTTTAACTGATAATTTTTTAATTTTCGTTAATATTAGACCTATTAACATAAAATTAAACATGCAAGGTTCTGAGTGAATGAGAATTCGTTAGAGGGTACTTATTTTAGGTACTTATTCGTTCTTTAACTGGAACTTTTTTTAATTTTCGATAGTATTGGACCTATGAACATAAAATTAAACATGCATGGTCCTGAGTGATTGAGAATCTGTAAAAGGTACTTTTTTGTTTTTTAACTGGTGAATTTTCGTTAGTATTAGACCTAGACACTTAAAATTCCACATTAACAGTCCTGAATGGATAAGAATCTATAACAGGGAAATTTGAGGTACATTTTTGTTTTTTAACAGGTAGTTTTTGAATTTCCGTTAGTATTGGCCATAGAAACATGAAATTGAACATCCAACGTCCTGAGTGAATGAGAATCTGTAAGAGGGGCTTTTTGGTACTTTTTGCTCTTTACCTGGTACTCTTTGCATTTCCGTTAAAATTGGACCTATAAACAGAATATTAAACTTGCAAGTTCCCAAGTGAATGAGAATCTGTAAGAGTGGTCTTTTGCTACTTTTTCGTACTGTTACAGCCTAGAAACATAAAAATATGTCCAAGAAAGAAAAGGGTTAAATGCTAGTCATATATAAATTATAGATGTATCTGATCAAAATAGAGTTAGTAGAAATTTGCTTCTTTTTAAAACATATCGAGTGTTGCCAAGTCATTTTTGTTAACCTTATATATCTTTTTGGAATTAGAAAGTTTGAGCATTTCAGGTGTTGGAATAAAGTTGTGACATGTATTTTTCAATGAATTCTTTACCCTCAAAATGCTTTATTTTTAATCTTGCCAAAAATTATTTTTGCTCAACTAAAAACAAGCTGTAAAATATATCTAGTATTACTAAGTAATTGTAATGTACAGACAAGCAAATAGTGAAACCCCCTAAAAATTGATTTATGTCCCCCAAATTATCCCCCTAAGAATTTGTACCCCCTAAATTGGCCCTAAATGAAATAAAACCCCCTAAGGTTAGGGGGAAACCCCCTAACCTGAACACTCTGGTACGAAGTTTATTTGTACTTGTGGATTAACTTGGTCTGTCATTTAATCTACCAAGACTCATCTCCATTTGACTACTTAGTTCTTTTAATTGTTTTATTTTTAGCTGACGAGAGGACGTGAATACAAATTTCGCACGGGCCCCAAATCGCCTTATACCGGTACTGCATACAAAGATAAATGTCAATAAAAATGTTAGGATAAATTTTAATACACTTGTACTAAAGTTAGTCATATTACTGGCAGCAATAGTTGAGGTAGTAGAATTTTATGTTTACTTAAGTTCTTTTTACGTGAAGGTGTTCTAAGGAACATGAATTTTAGCTGTATGTGTATTATCCTTTAAACACTTTTACACAATCTATTCTACAAACCCATTCAGAACGTTTTTACTCTTAGAGACAGAGAAGTTCAATGCAATCATTTTATATTGCTTGGAAAGCAATATAAACTAATCGTGTATCCTGTTTGTATCGTAATAGTGACTAATACAACTGAAAACACATGCATTTTTACTAAAATATTTAAACGCTTACACACACAAACGCACACACAGGGAAAAGTTTATACATTCGTGTGAGTTTAAACGACAAACGGTAACAGTTAGACAACAAGTTTAAATATTAACGTCTCGGTTCAAAATAACTATTAAGATACTGTGTTTATCGCAGTAGAAGACTGTTTTTGTATTGGACTTTGGATGAACTAAGAGGAGACGACTTAAATTTCTTTAAAAAAAAATAAGATAGAAAAAAAAATTAATTTTAAAAGTGTCAACCGATTTCCCATTTTTTCTTAAGTTAGGCATTAATGATGAAACAGAACTGGGGCTGAACGATGTTTTCCATACAGTTTGACATAAAATTATGCCAGAGAATGCGGTCGAGAAATAAAATCAATTTTATTGTGAAAACGTTTTTTCTCATGCTCTCACATAGAGATAATTATTCTCCAAACAATGCTACCATACTTTCGTTCAATTTCATACATTTTGTAAACAAAGAAAAAAAAGAACAAAAGAAAACGAAAGAAATGAGGGAAAATTTGTAGTTACGGTCGACGTTTTAATTATGGGTTTAAGAATTTTTGCCTAAAGTTTAAGACTCAATTCTGTTTCATCATTTAAAGTGTTAAAGCAACAACGGTATCGTTGTCATTTCTTAATAAAAAATGGAGCCTTCCACGCAGCAGGTTCGTAAGGGAAAACGTAAAAGCATCGCTCACCATGTCGCTTACGGCAGACATGATTTTTATATGGCGAGTTCCTACTTAGAAGCGAGACATTTTTGACACAGAGAGCGCTTTATTCAGTGCATATCAAAACTGGTGAATGTAGCGATCACACAGAATTTTTTGTTGTTATCGTTATTCTTTAATATGCTGCCTTCCAAACCTGATTCGTAGTAGGGAAATGTCGTCGCTCTTCAAATGTTATACTTTTATAAAATTTGCTTAGAATTCGTTCACTTACCCCAATAAAAAATGGAGCTTCCAACGAATCAGGTTTGTAAGGGAGAAACGTAAACGTTTCGCTTACCATATCGCTTACGGAAGATATGAATTTTATATGGCGAGTTCCCACCATGAAGCAATACATTTTTGACACAAAAAGCGCTTTATTCAGCGCATATAAAAATTCGTGAGCGAAACGATCAGCTTTGCACACTAAATTGTTTGTTACCGTTATTCCTTAATATGCTCCCTTACAAACCTGCTTCGTGGTAAGAGAATGTCCTCTTCAAATTTTATATATATTTTTTTAATTTATTAAGAATTCGTGCAAATTTTATATATATTTTTTTAATTTATTACGAATTCGTGCACTTACCGTACTCCATCTCCGTATATCTTATTGCGTAGCTCATAAATGTGTGCTTACTTTTTAAAATGTACCATTAGTGCTTCGCAAAATAAGAACATTTTTTATTGGGACCTTACTGCATTTCTGTATGTCTGTATGCAAAACAAGAAATGTTTTTATCCGCTTGTTACAGAACGTTGTCAAGTCAAGAACGAGGAAGGAACAAGTGGGCTTTTTATGGGAAAAAATAATTTGCATTATGCTTATCGAGAGATATACGTATATTTACTGATAGCAAGGCTGCCATTGCTTCCCTAACGGGTGTCTACACGACATCTAGGTTAACTGTAGAATGGCGGATGTCTTTGAATGAGAATGCTGAGCATTCAAGGGTAACGCTTATATGAATACCAGGGCACTCAGACTGCCCGGGAAACCAGACAGCAGATGAGCTGTTCAAACGAGGTGGTCGCATAGATAACACATTCATAGATCAATTCGTTGGCCTTCCAATGGCTCACTGTGGGTCACTCCACAACAGACGCGGATCCAGCTTAAGTCTTAGGGGGGATTTTTTATGATACAAAACAAGTAAAAAATATGTCTTTAAAAATTTTTTAAGAACGATATGTTGATATTGTATTAAAAAAAACTCAACAATAAGGTAAAATAAAATATAAGATCAGTTCAATATAAATTAAAATAAATTAATCTTTTTAAATAACGTTTTTGCTATAAAAATAATTTTATTTATTTTTAATGTTTTTTTTTTTTTATTTGAAACAATTTATTTGACTACATCATACTACATACATCAAAAACATATGCAATTGTTAACGAAATTTTGGAAGAAGGAATAAGCTTCACTAATTTTAAAATTAAGTTATGAATTTTAGTCGAACTGTTTGGGTTTTAATCTAAAAATACATATATAATTATTCTTGTTTAAGTTGATTACAGCTAATTTTTTTATTTAAATTATTTTTATTTAGAAAGGAATTTTAAAGCTTACAATAATGGAAAGAAAAAATTAATTTTGGCTGCACATACATACGTACATATGTACCTTCAGCCGTAAATGTGCTAATGCCACAATTTTTGAAAATTAAGTTTTTGATGCAGTTCAATAGAGTTAACAAAAATACATCGTTTGCAGAAAAAATACAAATATTTTTTTCTAGTTCTTGTTTTGCAACGATATGTAAAAGTTCTAAGTCCAAAAATGCTAAAGAAAAAGCGCTAGGGCCCTCTAAAATGTGAAAATTTCGAAAAAATTTGTTAATATTTGTTGTACATTAAAAGTATAAAATATATAATAGAAAAAGGGATAAGTCACAAAAAGCTTTGTAAAACATAAATGTATTATTTTAAGTTGGTTTGCAAGCCAAATATATTCAGAACTAAAGACCTTAGAAAGTTTTTTCTCTCTCCTACAAAATTTATACATTGGACTTACATCCTTTACGACTAAATGATATATACTTATATAGGTAAATTATATAAAAAAAATTACGGACTCACCATTGTTTCACTCATTTTTATGTATTTTTGTATATCAAAGAACTTTTCTTATTAATGCACTTGAAGTTTGACAGTTATATAATTCTTCTTTGGTGAACTTTCACTAGACCAATACATATTTTCATATGTATATATGGGAAGATAGAATGCATATACTAAGGCTTATTAATAATTCAACCGCTCTCATTTTCAACCCAAACGTTTTTTTCGGATATAGATGGCACTTGCTGGGATTGAGTGTAGAATAATATGTATTTAAATACAGTAAACCAGATGTTTCATTGCCACAAAACTATTTTAAAAGAAAAAAATTTACATTTATTATAATTAATTTAGCCATATTTTTGTCACCGACAACCATATTATTGTTAAATTGGTCCTCCATCAAGACTCACAACCTGTAAGGACTCATGCTTGGAGAATGAGTCTGAAATTCAATGACTACTGTAGAAGTCGTCTCGATAAGGAGGAAGAGGAAACTGTGCTAAAATTTCTTTGTCAATTTCCTGGGATACGCGGTATTAAGGAAAAATACCTGTGTGAAACGGTATTTGTCTGCTTGGAGGATATACCTGGGATAGAACTTAGGTCGCTTCTTCTCTTTCTTAGGAAGACGAATTGGTTGAACTCTACAGAATGGGCATTGGCGCTGGGTATCACAATGGGACCACTGAAGGATCCAAGTGATCTGACTCTCGATGGCTGCCCATGGAGCCTTACCTAACCTCACCTATGGGATATTAAATTTCAGATTTTTTTGTTCCCATTTTAGCCCATTTTTCTCAGAAATGGCACAGACTATTTTCAGCAAGATGTTATTTTTGCTTCCCCTCTCATACATTTCATCTCTTGGCAATGCCAAAATTTTATGAAAAAATATGTTTTATTTATTTATTCCAACAAAAACTTTATGTTCTTTAGGATTTAATGAAAATAATAAAGTCAACAAAAAAAAAAAAAAACAAAAGAATTATAAGAAATAATAAAAATTTAACAAAAGTATTTAAGGCGTATTAACGAAAACTAAAAATATAAAGGGTGATCACTAGGGTGGGTCACTGATGTATGAGAAAAAATAAAACTTCTCGGATCATATTCTCATAGCAATATTTTGGTGTCTTACAAATAAAAACTGCTAAAAAAAATGTTTAAAAAAGTCACATCTTGAGCCCGCGCCGGAGCTCCTAAGAAATTAGTATATTAAAAAAAGACATTTTTTAAATTTTAATTTTTTATTTACTGTAAATTATTTATTATTAATTAATACTGAACACATTTTTAGTTACACCTTAAAAAAAAATAAAACTTTGGTTTCTATACAACATAAAACAATAAAAACACGAAATTTTATTCGTTATTTATTGGTCCCAAAAGCTTGTCAAATCTGGGCATTGCAAAAAAATTAGAGTGTCACTTATTGACACTCAACTGCCGCATTTATTTCTTTAGTAGTGATGTTCCGAAGAATTGGTGGATCGAAAAATTTTCGATTCCAGTTTATAACTTCAAAGTAGTTATTTGCGTCAAAATTTATAGAAGGGGCCTCAAAGCCGCGAGGTTGCTTTCGGGAATGAGATGAGCTTCGTGCTTCATGAACAGGTCTGGCTGCCAGTTCTCCCACTGTTTCATCCAACAACATCGACAGAAGCAAGTTTTTCGCAGTTTTCTAATAAGTAGCCAATAGGACCAGCATGCGAATATGGTCTCTTGGTAACACCATATAGCTTGTTAAATAGATGTTTGAATGGCAATTCTTTCAAATGTAAATAATCCATTGCAGTGGGCGTCTGTGAAGTCTTTTTGCCAATACTCTCATTACTCCGTTAAATTTCCCAGTGTTAGTGACTGTACTATCACAACCAATTGCCATCAAATTTTCTTTAATCATTTTTTGAGACGAAGGAAGGGCAATAATTGACAATTTAATATTTTTAGAAGTACTTCGATCTGGTGTTGCATAGCCAACATAAACTGAATCTGGCTCCTTTACAGATACATGTTCCTCAATCAGTATTTGTCTATATTTCCTAGCTCCCTTTTAAATAATATTAAGCGCCTTATTTTTTCGGCCGTCAAAGTATAAAGCTAGAAGGTCTAGCTGCTTCTGGTTTTGAATATATTTATTACGTACTTTTTTCTTTCCTGTCTTATTTTTGATTTATAAATTGGTTCACTGCTAGGAGAGATATCTAGCAATACAGACGAAGCAATAGCAGCCGCTGCGCTATCGGAAATACGTTAACGGTTACAAGTTTTTAACAATATAGGCAAACTAAAATTTTTTTCTTTCTGCCTTTGACGTGGAATGTAAATTGAAAGAGTTGTCACAAGAAGCACTGGAACTACTTACAGATAACTCCTGCTGTTTTAAGTTAATTTTGTCGTGACTTTTATTTACGTTTTTACTGTATTTGTTGCTTGGGCTGCTCTTTTTTGAAATTTTGTTGGAAGATCTCAAACTACTCCTCCAATATGCATCTTTCTCGCCCTCGCATCTAACTCAAACACTCCTGTTCTTCTTTGGGTACCCTATATTGCCTTGGACATTAAAAAAAGCTCAATTTGTTTACATCTACAGGAACAAATATGAAACAAAACTCTGCTACGTCGGAGAAAATTTTCTTTCTAATAAACGGACATTTTTTTTAACGACTTTATGAGATTTTTATAATTTATGTATATGATAACCGTTAATTACTTGTATGACTATTGCATTTGACACTGTAGGAAGAGACGACTTTCTCCAAACGCATTCCATCCTTTGAGCTACAAGTTTTGCAATATCTAAAAACGATGGTTCTTTGGTAGTATTCCTTGTTATTTTTATTTCGCTTTTTTGCAATACAATGCTTTTGCTGTTATATAACAAATTTAACAAAATTAAGATCAAAGCGCTCTTACACTAAAAATAAATTAATAATATTTTACAGGGGTCTAATGCAGACAAATATACAACATACATATTTACGATATTAGAAGTCGTTACGAGAAAAATTTTTTTTTTGACCCAACTTAGTGATTACGATGATGATTGTGCAACTCTGCACTTTGTATTTTGCAAACCATATTATGGTTGATCGTGAGCAACCCAGTTTTATTTTTTGTGCAAATGTGCTATTTTTCTAAAAATTTATTCTGGCAACACAAAAAACTTCTGGCAGCACTGTCAAAAATCTGCATTTGTTTACAGTTATACACAAGCGTTTTAAAATGAATTTTCTCTTTTTAAATTAATTAAATTAAATTCTCTATTTTATATTAAAATCTAAGACACTTTCAAAATATTAGTTTCCTTTATCAAACAATATGGCGCTAAATGTGTTAAATGTTATGGTTTACATTAGTTTGCAGACTAAGTTAAATAAAGCAAATTGCAAAAACGTACACTTTGTTGTTTTTTTGTGCAAATATTTGGAATTTTGCACACATTTGCATCGTTTGCACACTTTGTACTACCCATCGTGAAAATCCTTATTATTGTTTATTTCTTGTCAATGCCAAATATTTTATTAAAATGTATGTTTTTTTATTATTTAAATATCTTTTTCAAATAAATATTAAAGTTTTTAACTTATGTTATTTAAAAAAAACCAAATTCTTTTTAGCAAGTTAAACTAAACAAAAGAAATAACGAAAATAATAAATAAATATTTTTGTATTTGGGCCATTATTACAACCTAATGATAAAGTTGCTGATAGTTAACGTGAACAATAGCTATCTTGAACGATAAAGTGACCTATAAGTTTTTTCCATTATTACAACTGTCCGATAAAATAAAAAATGTAATTTATATACTGTGGCAACATTGCAGTATATACCGACTACTTTTGGTTGTTTAAAATTCGTAGTAGCAACGACTTAGTTTTGTTTAATTTTTTAATTGAAAACAAAAGTTTATATCTTGTGCTTTATTTCGGTTTATTATCTCATTTAAATAAAATAAACGCTGTCTGTTGTCCATTTTTTTAATTGTAAAAGTTTAAATAATTGAATATGACATAAAACTGTCATTGAAGTTACCATATCTTCAGCAGAAAATATGGCATCTTCAAGTTCTTAAAGTTCACTTGTAAAGTTACCATGAGGACAAACCTGATGTTAGCTTATCAGTCACTTTTTAGGTTAATGTTAACTTGTAATAACCAAAAACTATTTATCTGTCAGATAGCATCCTAAAAATAACTATTTGTAAGTTGTAATAATTGCCCTTAGAACATGTTCTTCAAATTGCGTGTTTGTTATTATAACGCCCTTCATCGCGAATTGTAAAGTCTAATGGCGATTTATTTTCTGAGAAAAATATGTTACAATATATACATGTAACACTTTCTAATGTTACCTATAATCACTCGAAGTGTTACATGTTGTGCAACTTAAATAGAACAAAATTAACGGCTTTTATTTCCAACTAATGCACTTTTATCATTAATGTACTTCATTAGCGATTTTGAAAGCTATTTGAGCGGTTTCTACACACTATTACGACTTGGAAACAGATATTGACATCACTAATGGCTTGCAAAAAATTAAATCACTAATAATATACATATAATTTTTTTTATTTTAATATGATAAATTTTTTTATATTTTGTTTTTAAACAATCTTTTCACAAAATTATAAGCGGTATGTGTTATGACCAGGGCAACCAAAAATATGCTTTAAAAAAAAGGTTTTATGCGCATAATAAATGCTCTAAAAAACAAAAGATATGCTTTAAAACCATGAAAAATTTGCTCTAACAAAACTCTTTTTTTTTTTTTTAATAGAATATTTTATTAAAACAAAAAATAAATACACAAAATTCAATATAAAATAAACAGTATCACGAATTCATAAATTTAACTTGTTAATTGTGTTATTTTGTGTTTTGTGTGTGCCCAGATAAAACTTGTATGAATTAAAATTATGTTTTTATTTCTGTATAAAAGTTCATACAGTTCATACTCTGTAAAATATGTATTTAAGGTGAATTAATGTTGCAATAAATTACAATGTGTTGACATAAATTCTCAAAAAGAAAATTTTGTCTATTGCTTCTAAAAATATTTTTATAAAAAGAAAACCTTCTTTCTACTTCCGCTGAATTCATTGGTGCATATTTAAAAGCCAAAACTTCGCTTACATTATACTCCGTAGTTGAAGTAACTTTAGAGCCATTTAGCTGACCACAAATATTTTGCAGTGTTTCTAAGCCTCTGTTTTTATCTACAATTTGCTTTATTTTATTTTGAACAGTATATTTAGCGTTACAATCGGGTACATTGTCGATATTTTTAATTGTATCATTTAGTATTTTTATTTGTTCATTAAGGGAAATGGCAGAAGTTTGTAATTTTTTTATGTGGTTGGCAATAAATCCGTAATTAGATGCAATAAAAACTAAATCAGTTTTTGTCGTAGATTTGCGTTATGCTTCTTTGGCATTTTTTAATCGATTGAGCATAATCTTTTAAATTATCTAAAACGTTTAAAATGTTTTCACTATTAATGGCATAGTAGTTGACAGTCTCAAGCCATGTACCCCGACGGGTTGTTATGGGTTCAGGAGGGAGAGAAAGTTCCGGATAAATTTCCTTAAATATTTCTACTCTGCATGGTGCTTTTAAAAACACTTTTTTAACATTTGAAATTATTTTGTTCACATTTTCATAATGATCCCTTATAGCTTCACAAACTCTATGAAGACCGTGGGCTAAACATCTCACATGTGTTATTTTTGTGTAAAAAGTTTTAATGGCTTTTGCAGCTTTAACCATATATGGAGCCGCGTCTGTTACAAAAAGTAAACTCATAACTTTATTAAAATTAACATCCAAAATTTTAATTGAATCACCAACAAGTGTTGCGATTGACGAATGATTAGTTTTATTTAGGATTGCAGTGTTTAATAATATTTTTTTTGCGGTTTCTTCATTAGAGCTTAATATTCCAACTATTACGTTTGGTATATTTCTTCCTTTTGCATCCTATGTTTCGTCAATCGATATCCATATATATTGATTTTTTAACGCCTTTTTTATATTTTCTATGCAATTTACGTGAAGCCTGTTGATGTACTTCGAACGAAGGGTTGATTCCCATGGAACTTTATAGTTCGTAAACGTTTCAAACAAATTTTTTATGTTTTCATTTCTAAGCTTGTACAAAGGAATGTCAGCAGACACAAATGCTTCGCATAACTTTTGCTGAAACAAAATAGCTTTAGAATATTGGGCCTCAGATTCAAGCAAGAACACTTGAGTCTTGTCTTTATTTGCATGCCTTTTCTTTAACTGAATATGTTTGACACTTGCTATGTGTTGTTTCGCAAAAAAAATCCTATCTGAGGACACAGACTTATTGCAGACGGTACAAAGAAGAACTGTTCCATCCGTTTTAAATTCAGAGTACTCTTTTACAATGTTTTTTCGTTTTGCTGATTGAGACAACTTTTGCTTTGGCATTTTCTAAGAAATAAAGAAAAATGCATAATAGCAACATTTTGGTTTTATGTATTGAACTTTACTCACATTATTTTTTTAAGTAAATTAAAATATACAATGTAAATTAATATTTAACAACTAAGAAATACAAATCTTATTTAAGACACTTTGTTACATACAAATTCCGTTCAGATTCAAAAGAATTGCTGTGCTTTTTTCTTTTAGAAATATTTAATAGTTGCTTAAAAGGAAGTATATTTCTTTAAACAGAGCTGCCGGATTTAATTGTTTATTATCACTTGACGATTTTATTATTAAAAAGAAATTTTTTTTTGAAAAATGCCCTTAAAATATGCTCTTAAAAAGAAAATATGCCCTTAAAAATAAAATATGCGAAAATATGCTCTTAAGGTCAAAACATGCAAAAATATGCCCTAACAAACCGATGCCAAAATCCTTAAAAAGTTATGAATCGGATAAATATTTACCTTAAATGTTTCTACGACGCCCACAAAAAAATATGATATATCATATTTTTGGTTGCCCTGGTTATGACAAACAAAATAAAACTTTAATAGTAAAAACAAAGTACGAGGGCGGATCAATAAGTCCGCGATTTTTTGAACGAAACACAGTTTTTTTTTACAAAAAAAAATTTTATTTTTCAACATAATCTCCTTTTAGCTCAATACACTTAGTCCAACGTTTACCCAATTTGTGTATCCCTTCCAAAAAATAGAATTTTTGAGATCCATAAAATAGGCATTTGTTTGACCAATAATTTCATCGTTTGAGCTAAATCTCTTTCCACCGAGCCATTTCTTTAGGATCGGAAATTGGAAATAGTCACTGGGGGCTAAATCCGAATCTTCATATATTAAATATGAACTAACAATAATTAATTAAATCTTATACTAATACTTTATTTTTGTCCTGCCAATGCTAGACGAAAATTTTTTCCTCATGTTTTCTGTTCATATATGTAGATGTTTAGCGGTCTTCTCGTCGGATGAGTCCTGCAGAATCTCTTCTCCTTAATCTAGAGTGGCCACTGGCATTTAAAATATTTCGAGCTAGTGGATTTGGGTGCGACTCAAGCCTTTTTAAATATTTTACTGCCTACTTCGTAATGGCACATTGAGATCCATGTGAATATTTAAGTTTTTAACATACCAGGGAGCGACTGTGATTATTCGAAGAAGTTTATTTTTACGCCTTTGAATTTTTTCGATATTTGAAACCGAGACAGTGCCCCATAGCTGAATACCGTAGCACCAGATTGGCTTTAATATAGAGTTGTAGAGTAGAAGTTTGCAATCGAGGCTAATAACAGAATTTCTTCCAATAAGCCAATTTAAACAAGGTGGTATTTTTTTTGAAGAAAAGAAAACACCATAAGTCGTGGCAACACTGCCTAATACAAAGTGTCAAAAATGTGCTAATAAGCCGCCTCCTAGGACATCGCCTTGTTAAAGTGACAAGTCCTCTTCATATGTAGAGTTAGAACTGGAACCGGTCCCTACCACTTTAGAGCTATTACGTGACAAGTTTGGTGTTAGTGCCCTTTCCCCTAGAATATCACTAACGATCGACAATACTTTAAATAAATTTTTATTGCAGCATCAAAAATGTTCACCAACTAAAGCAAAATTAAAAAAATAATCAGTTTTAATTGAAAACTTAATCAAGTAAGTTAATCGTTTAACCAAGTGAATTAAATGTTTAATCAAGTGAATTAAACGTTTAATCAAGTTAATTAAACGTTTAATCAAGTGGATTAAACGTTAACTCAAGTTTAGTAAACGTTTAATCAAGTGAACTAAAGGTTTAATCAAGTTAATTAATCGTTTAATCAAGTGAATTAAACGTTTAATAAAGTGAATTAATCGTTTAATAAAGTGAATTAAACGTTGAATCAAGTGAATTGAACCTTTAATCAAGTGCATTAATCGTTTAATCAAGTGAATTAAACGTTAAATCAAGTGAATTAAACGTTTAATCAAGTTAATTAAACGTTTAATCAAGTGAATTAAACGTTAACTCAAGTTTAGTAAACGTTTAATCAAGTGAACTAAAGGTTTAATCAAGTTAATTAATCGTTTAATCAAGTGAATTAAACGTTTAATAAAGTGAATTAATCGTTTAATAAAGTGAATTAAACGTTGAATCAAGTGAATTGAACGTTTAATCAAGTGAATTAAATGTTTAATCAAGTTAATTAAACGTTAAATCAAGTGAATTGAACGTTTAATCAGGTGAATTAAAAGTTAACTCAAGTAAAGTAAACGTTTAATCAAGTGATTTAATCGTTTAATTGATAATATTAATTTGTTTACTGGTGCAAATTTAATAAATTTTTTTATTAATATCACAAATTTTTTAATTGAAATCAATTTTGAATTTTTTCTGTAAAGAAACGCTCAAACAATAGCCAAAATTCCGCAATTTGTATTATACGCAAAATTAATTAAGAGGAAAATTTAATAAATTTCTCCAAATAAAACTCATTTTACATGACCACTAGTGTAAAAATTATATTCTATTTTACCTTTCAAATTGACATTACATGACTTTGCAAATGGGCTGTAATTGCCGGGTATAAAAACATGAACAGGTTTAAGTAATTCTGTGAATGTTTATCGTATTTTAAATATAAATTTTATGATGTTTTTTCCTTCTAGAAAATTGTTATTATTGTTTTCCGACATTTTTCTTTTATGTTATTTTGTTAATAATAAAGAGCAAAATGTGTTAAAAGGAAAAATAAAAGATACAACAATCCCAAAATAGATCAAAAGTCACGTAATTCATTGCATGTTACTCATCACAAGATGTTACTTTTATAGATGATGCCACAGCTCCTGCTCTTGCCTCTATTCCTGTGCCTGCTACTGTTGATGACGATGATGTCTAAAATGTATTAATTTTTTTTTACTGCTCCTCAAATTACTCAAACTATTTTTGAGGAGGGTTTATTTATAAAAATATGTTGCATGTTCGAAATATGTTATTCCTTTTTTTTTTTTTTTTGCTGATAATAGTTTTGATCATCTTCATCTCATAACTGACAATACAACCGACAAACAAATGGCTTGTTAGCTTTATTAGTTTAATGTCCATCCCGAAGTTACTCCTGCTTATTAAATTGTTGTTTCTATTTTGTTTTTATTGGTTTGGGGGTTTCATTTTCTTAGCTCTTGTTGGGAATTAAATATACGAGCCTTATGGTTAATATGGAATATTATTATGAACGTGTTTGTGTGGTCAAGTTGGAAAACTTAACATAAAAGAAACACAAGTTAGAAATATAATATTTTGTTTTTTAAATATAGAAAACAAATAAGTGGGAGTGTTAAAAAAGGGCTACAAGTAGCAGGAGCAGTAGCTACTAAAATGTATACGTAATGGTATAATTAAAAAAATTAAGGAATTTGGAGCCATATTTTACCTACTACTACTGCTACCTTAACATATTCTTAGTAATAGTTATAGTCGTAGCAGAACCTTTTTAGATTATCAGAGTTCTTAAACTTCGTATGCTACTGCTAAATGTTGTTTTTTTAGGCCGATAGATCTTACGAAAGGGTTAGCTGTCAAACAAGCTGGTCTCACTTTCTGATATTTGTGATCAGTATACTGCAGAGTTGCCAATTTCCATGTAATTATCATAAGTTGGGAAAACACTATTTTTTTTATTAGACTTTCTTGGACCGTAAAGTTTTTGTGTAATTTCTTCTCAACATTCTTTTTCATAGAAATAAATTTTTCAAGAATGAGCTCCATATGTATTTATTATGGCTTTTGCTTTAATCGGTTAATCGCTCGATTAATTAATCGAGGTTTTGGCTTAATCAGTTAATAATCGGTTAACTTTGTTATTGATGGGTTAACCGTTTAATAAAGTGTTGTTAATAAATTAAGTAATTTCAACAAATAAAAATTTATAAATTATTTATTATTTGGTGTTTTTAAGTAAAAAAAGCAATAACATAACAAACATAACAATTCTTGAACTAAAGCTAACCAAAAAAACAATTTATATTCATATTATTAGTTATTTCAACAGTTTAAGGAGATCTTGTAAAATAATCTTTTAGAAGAATAATTAAATGTTTAGGACTTATGCAATTCTTTTCTTAAGTATTAATAAATTTTGACTTGGAAAAAATTCTTTCAATTATCGTTAATATCGGAAAAATCGAAAGCATTATACAGAATATCTAATTTCTCAGTGATCTTCAGGACTTCTCTGAACATATAAAATGTTCCATTATGCCATTACAGTCCTGTTTTAATTTTTTTTTAAATTTTAGCACTTGTAATTGTTTTGCTTAATTCTGTTAAAAGATTGATATGTGAAGATTTGAGAAGGAAAAAATAACCCAACGCATACATACAAAATGTCCCTGAAACAAAAAGCTCTTGACAGCAAACACTTATTTAAAATGCAGAACCCTAAATACCTTTTTTGTTTGTATGGAAATATATTTTCTAAACACATACCTTTTGTATATGAAACGAATCAAATAATTAAAAACACAAAAAAAATATGTTATAATAGTACAAAAAATTAAAAAGTTTGCAACATCGGTTAACCAGTTAATCGACTGAAATTAACCGCTTTAATCGTTAACCGAAAATAGCCAATTTCAAATTAACCGATCAGTTAATCGGGTAGAAATTAATCGGTTAACCGATTTTGGGTGCCGCGGAAGGCTAGCTGGTAGTGAGCTAGTCTATCAGTACCGGGGTTGCGGGTTCGATTACCGCCAGAGACTCTGGTCTTCTGCAGACAATCGAAGAGCTTCGCGGGATTAGCGTAGGAAAAAAAATTAACGGTTATTAAATACCCTAGTGTTTACACACTAAGAAAAATGCATCTTCATATTGATGATGCCCCAACATCAGAATTGTGATATCAATGTTATTACTAATGGCATCAATGAGATAAAAAGTGATATCAATCCAATGAGGAACGTTATCATAAAATATTGTCATATTTGATGCGTCATCTGTGCTATGACTACAGTGACATCAGTTCGAAGCCACATTTGGTGTACACTTATAAAAAAGGCGACATAACGCTGATGTATTCTGACAACAGTATACAGAAACTGTCATCAGTGCTTTGACAAACTGTTATCAGTGCAATGACATAATATACAATGTCATCAGTGTGCAATGACAACCTGTCATCTATGCGATGACATAATATATCATGTCATAATATATTATTAACATTATTTTCATGTTTAAAAAGTAAAACTAGAAGCAAAAATTCCCATATTCTATTTTTTTTTAATTATTTATTTAAACACATACAATTATTCAAGTAGAATTATTACGAAACCCATATCGAGCAGCAGGGTTATAATTAAGAGTCTTATAATTAAGAGTTCGTCTGTTAACAACGGGCGTAATACAACAGAAGTGAAACAAACATGTGTAACAGGTAAGTTAATAATGATATTCTCTCAATTTCACTTCAGGTCAATTACAATGGCTCAATTTCATGACAGTTTGCCATCGCACTGATGACATGCTTTATAAAACTGACCCAGATTCGTCATTTCTGTGATGCTAATGTTTCATCCCATTGATGACATAATTGAAATTTTTGACCCTGATGACAATTTGGCCAAGTGATGTTTAGGCTGACATTACAGTGATGTAAAGTGTCAGGGGCCAAAAAACGAAGACTTGACCATAGTACTGATATCAAAATACATCAGCATTATGACGCATTTTCTATCAGTGCATGTTCAAAAAGTAAAATACGAGTAAGAAGCAAAAATTCCCGTATTCTATTGTTCTAAATTACTAAGTTAAATACATTAAATTTTTAAAGTAGAATGATAACGAAAACCATATCGGGTCTTATAAGTGAGAGTTCTTTTATAAACGAAGGGCGGAATACATCAAAAATGAAACAAACATGTGTTACAGGCAGGGTTACCGTTTGCCCGACTAAAGTCGCAATTTAACCCTTTTTTAACGGTCTGCGACTCTTTGTGAGAATTTGTTTTTATCACCGACTCTTGCAACTTTTTTAATTTTGTTGCAACTTTTAATCCTTTTTTGTCAAAGTTTCTCACAAGAAACATCGATGCAGGTCCTTCCAAGAAACGCAATATTTCGCGATACTATTCGAGAGACTGTGAACTGAAGTATGAATGGCTTAAGCAAGACATGGAGTCAAAGCAGCCTTTTTGCAGTGTTTGTAAATAGATTTTAGTGAACCAACACAATCTTCTGCAGGGACATTGAAAAACAAACAAAAAACACAATAATAATAAGGGTTTTCTTGAAATCGTTTAAAACTTTCATTTCTGCAAAAAGGAACTCGCGAGACTCATTTCATGAATCGGCTTTTTAAGTTTTGCGTTTTTTTACGGTTGATGTGAATTTTTAAGAAACGACAATACAAAAATAAATTAAAAAAGAGAAAAAATATATAAAAAAAAAGTAAAAATGTGTCTCTAAAAATTTTAATTTCTCCTTAAAAATATCTAAAAAAAAAACCAAAAGACTAATTTGCTTAGATTTATTCAAGAATTTGTGCTTTTAATTGTTTAATTTTTCATTAAAAACGACGATTAGTATAAAAAAAATCTGTTTGTATAAATGCACAATTAAACAGCGCAATTGTTGGTTTATTTTACGAAGTTTGTGTTTATGAGGGTGTTAAAATACATAGTCTGCACAGATTGCGAGACTTTTAAGCGATATCATGAAAACCCTTAATGTAAAAGAGTCTTCTGAAAATAAAAAATGCAACTGACTGTTTTGTTGAAATTTTAGTTTTTTTGTTTTGTTATGCTTTTTATTAATAAAAAAAATGTTAAAAAAAAGATGTGCGACTTTTATTTTCTCAAACAACTTTTTGGTGCGACTTTATTTTTATGAAACGACTTTTTGTGCGACTTTTAAAAAGTTCTTAGCAATAACCCTGGTACGGGTAAGTAAATAATATTATTCTCTCAATTTGACTTAAGTCAATTAAAACAGTTTTAAATTGAACCTAATTAGTCCTTTCTCCGCTGTTACCGAGTCATCGCGCTGATGGCATGTTCTATTAAACCGACTCCGAGTACTCATTTCTGTGATGCCAATTTCATTGATGACATAATTTAAATTTTTGACTCTTACGACAATTTGGCCAAGTGATCAAATGTGTCATGGTGTCGAAAACGAAGACACTTCTCATCAGCGTTTCCGTTCAAAATTTTCAAAAATAGACACAAAAAGGGGATTTATAAAAAATAAGTGGCACAAAAAGGGAAATTCTGAGAAAAAAGGGGCATTTTCAAAACAAGAACATTTTCAAAAATAAAACATATTTATTAAGTTGTTTTCACTGAAAACATAAACATTGAAACAAATTACTTCTTATATATAAACAATACATTATTTTTAATATATAATTAAATAATTTTTATGAAGAAAGAAATTTTGAAACAGGAAATGATTTAAAATTATTTTTAATTTTCCATTCCTGACTGAGCTGGGAATTGAACCCAGGTTTTCACGGACTGGTTATCCTGACATCTTTCAATTGTACCCACACAATCTCTTCAGAGGCAGCTCTCAGTCAATAGCCAAACTTCAATCTTTAAACCAAATTGGTAGATCGAAATTTGTTTTTTGAATGATTATATATTTTAATTGATTTACATGTTGACCCTACTTCCGTTTTTCATACTTATTTTTTTTTTTAAGAATTCTTCTTGAAGTCCAAAGTACATTTGTCTGTTTTTCATGATTTTTGTCTTTCTTTTTTCTCGTTGGCCTTTTTATCAGCACAACTTGAAGGGCAAATATAAACATAGAGCTAGTGCCTTAGCTGTTTAACAATTAGTATTGGAGTTATTTTGTTGAACTGTTTATGGTTTTTAATTCAAATTTTTAATATTTTATTCAGGCTTAAGTTCATTAAATTTAATTTTTCATTAAATTATTTTTATGAAGAAAGGAATTTCAACACATGAAATGAATAAAATTTATTGATAGTTTTTCATTCTTAACTGAGCTGGGAATTGAACACAAGTTTTCACCGACAGGTTGCCCTGACATGTTTATATTGATAATGAATAAAACATGTTTATATGAATAAAATATTAAAAATTTGGATTAAAAACCATAAACAGTTCAACAAAATTACCACAATACTAATTGATAAAATACAAATTGTTTGAGAAATACATACACAGTCGAACTTCCCTATAATGAAACTGCATAGGACCAGAAAAATCACTTCATTTTATAAAAGTTTCGTTATACAGAACTTGAATTTTTTTTTACTTTTGTTTATATAAACCGGCATTTTAGTTTCGATTACACTTCCACGTACGACGGTTATCGATTTGACCTTTACTTCATTAATATCCTTTAAATGTCAGGTTTAAAGTCTTTTGCATTTAGTGCTTAATTTCTTGTTTCTACAGTTTTAGAACTGGCTATAAAGTGCTGGAAAATAAACTGCTTAGATAGAAAACTTTATGTGTTACTGCTTTAACTTAAACTGATCAAATTTTCTTAAAATAAATGCTGCTACGAGCGACTGCTGTCAAAATTTTAATCACAGAACCTTTTTCTTTTATTCCTATTTTCATCTTTGGGTATCGCCTAAAGCCTGGTACTCTGTTCAACATTTCACGTGAAATACTGTAAAAACTCATATGAAAAAAACTTGTGCGGAATTTCTATGAAATAATGTTGATAGAGTTGTACTCTGTTTAATTTGTGAAAAAGTTGCGAAATGTTTCTGGCAACATTTTTTTTACAACTGCGAAATAATATAAGCTGCACTTATTTCACGTGGAATTTTAAGCAAATGAAAAAAGTTTAAACTTACTATTAAAATGAAAACTGAAAACCATAAATAACACAACCGGTAACAGCTTTTCATCCATATTTACTTTAATTTTTACTTAATTTTTTATTAAAAAAAATACTTTTTAGTAAAATACGTATGGGTTTTGTTTGCATATGCAAAACAATGTCGCAAACTTTGAAAGATTAAAAACGTCAAATTGTGCAAACTCTCGAGGTACGTAACATTGATACACGTCAAATTTTTCGCGTGAAATAATAGATGTTGCTGTAAATTTTTCACAAATTGGAACAGAGTACTAGGCTTAATAGAAAATTTTTTTAAAAAATGTATTTTATAGAGACAAAAATTTATGAAACTCAAAGTTACGAGGTCGGATCAATAAGTCAGTGACTTTTCGAACTTCCCTCGTAGTTTATGAAATGCAACACTGCTCCCATCAAGTACCACCTGCTAGTAGACTACTGTTAAGTTTTGAGCAAGTTCCGTCATTTACTTTGCGTTCAAAACATACAGCATCGTGGATTTTTTTTTTAAAATGGAAGAAAAGTGAATTTCGAGTGCTTATTAAACATTATTTTTTGCGAAAAAAAACCGTCAATCAAACCAAGGAAAAGCTAGATAAATACTATGGGGATTCTGCACCATCGATTTCAATGGTAAAAAAGTGGTTTACTGACTTTCGTTGTGGTCGCACAAGTAAAAATGACGCTGAACGTTCTGGACGGTCAATTGAAGTCAATACACCCGAAAGTGTCGAAAAAATTCACGATATGGTATTGGCCGATCGAAGAGTAAAACTGCGTGAGATTGTTGATGCCATAGGCATTTTATATGGCAGTGTGGTTTCGATTTTAAATGATCAGCTGGGTCTAAGAAAGCTGTCTGCAAGATGGGTGCTGCGTTTGCTCTTAATTGACCATAAACGTGACAACTTTGGAGTTGTTTAACCGCAATTCGAATGAGTTTTGCGGCGTTTTGTAGCTGTGGATGAAACTTGGATCCATTACAACACTCCGGAGACCAATCAGCAGTCTAAACAATGGGTTTATCCGGGTGAACCGGCTCCGAAGAAGACCAATATAAGTTTGTCGGCCAATAAGGTGATGGCAACAGTTTTTTGGGATGCACGCGGTATAATCCACATCGATTGCCTTCAAAAGGGAAAAACAATAAACGGCGAATATTATGCCAACTTATTGGACCGCTTTAACGAGGATTTAAAAAAAACGACTCCATATGGCCAAGAAAATGCACGGTCAAGGTAATGCACGGGTGCACAAGTGTGCATTCTCAATGGCAAAACTACATGAATTGGTACCTCATCCTCCACATTCTTCGGATTTAGCCCCCAGTGACTAGTTCCTATTTCCGAACCTAAAGAAATGGCTCGGTAGGAAGAGATTTAGCTCCAACATTGAAATTATTGGTCAAACAAATGCCTATTTTTTGGACCTCGAAAAATCCTATTTTTTGGAAGGGATGCACAAATTAGAGAAACGTTGGACTAAAAGTATTAGTCTATTAACAGGTGGTACTTGATGGGACCAGTGTTGCATTTCATTTAACTACGAGGGATGTTCGAAAACTCACGGACTTATTGATCCGCCCTCGTATATTTGAAAAATTGGATCATTCTAAAGAAAACTTCACGGTATGCAAATTTATTATGAGGAATTAAGAAAAAATTCGCCCAGCAGATGCACTACTATGAGGTAAAGTAAAAACATACGAATATATAAAAGCTGGCAGGCATATCTGCGTCCATTGACTGCCAATAAAAAAAATTATGTAGTTCAAAAAGGGCCAAAAGGGATACAAAAAAATACAAAATCATACTAAAGCGGGTTGAAAAAAAGGGACAAAGAAAGTGGCAAGGCAGTCAATTATGAGGCAAAATGCGACTTCAGTCGCATAACGGTAACGCTGCTTATCATGGTACTGATGCCAAAATACATCGCTGTTATGAAGGCTTTTTTTATCAGGGCATAGTCTTAATACTTTAAGCGTTTAACTTTTTTGGTTAATATATTTTTTCTTTGTTCATTGTTTTTACAATTTAATAATGAACGATAAAGCCCAATCCAATTATATGGCTAAGTCCATAAGCAAAAAGCAGTTTAACAGCGACATTTACACCCATTTAAGTGAACTGTTTGGACAATCCAAATGACAATTTAATTTAATTAATCTCTGTCAACGGTGGCCCATATCTGACGATGTTGGAAAATATTGTTAGGCCAGCTGTCCATGCACACCCTTCTGTTTTCAACAAGATGGAGGCAGAGCACTAATGACGGTGCTTAGATGGCTTTGGTAAGGGATATTTTTGGCAAACGTATTATTTCGCGCTCAAGCGAAATGTCTGATTCAGAAAACGTCGAAGTATTTTGCTGGCTCGGTTGTTTTGTGTAATTTAGAAAAATATTGGATACAATCGATGTTTTGTCTGTGTAAAATTGAATTCGGATTTCGGCAAATCATCATGAATTGGTACAAAGAACTCTTAGAAATCCAGCATTAACCAACTGCAAAGCCGTATTTGAAAACTATACAATTTTCCTAAAAAAAAGCCCGCGAAAAAATTCCTAAAAAACTCAGTATTATAAGTCAATTTCTCTTCAATTCTACAATTTATTTATTTACTACTTTTGCTTCAGTTTTCCATCATTCAATTCAAATAAAATTTACTAATTAAAAAATTGACATTTACAATTAACTTGTCCTTACATTTAATGACAAAATGCCTTAATGTTTTTAACAACTTCGATACAATTTTGTATTTCATTTTATATGCTTTTAAAAGAAGTACCACCCCTCGGTCTCAGAATACAAAATAAATACAAAATTATTGGGCAATATCTTACAACCCCATTAAAATAAGATTAATAGAATCCACTAAAACAAATATAAGTACATTAACATAAAAAACCCAACAAACATATAAACACACTTAAACGCGTAAACTAACACAAAGACAAACACTCACGCTCACACACTACTTGCATATAAATATAAATTAAAGCATATTTAAGTAATCTTTAATATCCTGAAAAGCCAAATGAAGCCAACCAACAAATCCCACACACAAATACACCAAACGAACTATAAAATCAAAAAGAAAAAAAAGAAGGGGAATGAGGGATGAAAAGGAAACTACAACAAGCAACAACTACTTCTACTCGCACAACTTCTACCACAACTGCAACTATATCGTTAAAACCAAGTAAGAAAAACATCAACATTATTTGTAATTTGAAAATTTGTTTCGTGTCCAAGCATAAGAAATGAACCAAATCAACTAACCCAACCATCTATTGAAGGTCCTGTGAAGTCAAGTCAGTCAAGTCAATTCTGGCCATCTCGTTTACTCGCCACACCAATAGTTTGTTTCCAGTGTTGCCAGGATAGTTATACCCACATCACAAAAGTGGAGAGGGTATTATGCATTTGTGCTGATGTGTGTAATACTTTAAAATATTAATCCTAGACCCCACCTTAAAGTATACCGATCAAATCAGAATCACTTTCTGAGTCGATCTGATTTTCGTAATACAGCTGAACAATATGGAGACGCTGTTCTGGCGGGAGTCTTTCAATGATGACTTGCCAAACGATACTGAACAAATATGATAAAGCAGTTTGATATATATATTGAAAATATTGTATGAAAATCAAACCGCACGATGAATCGCCCTTTATATAGATTTTATTGAGTTATACCATTTTTATTGCTTGTTCCGTAAGGCCACTATCGCGCCAAAAGCCTATTATTTCGGGCGGACGTGTGCTTGAGAGCTAAAGGTAAAGATTAAGCCAAACAAAAATTATTCAAGTATTCGCTATTGTGCCAAAAGTTGTATTTCAAAGGAAATATTTCTATGTTGCGTTGCTGAAATAGTGTATCGATGTCTCGTTTTCGTCCCCTTAGTGCTTATGTATATGTGCTTAATTTTTGTCTTTACCTAAGCTCTGTCATTCCAAAAATCTCATACCATTTTGAATACCAAAATAATTTTTAACAGATTTTTATCTTTCTAAGTCTTTTAATGTGAGCTCTATTGTGCTTTCAATAGCTGGACGGACATGGCTAGATTGTCTTTTAATAAATATACTTTATAGGTTCGCTGTGTTCCAAACATAATGACAGAATCAATATACCTCTATCATCATGGTAGTAATAAAAATAGAACCTACAAAAAATACTGTGTTCTGCAAGGAAATCTAAGGCCTATACACAAAATTGGGAGTTTTTATTATTGAACAAGAAGAATTAAGGGTTTCTTATATAAATTTTCTGGTATACGAAAATATGACATTTAAAAATATTACATACAATTATCAAAAGTTATTTTCGGGAACGAAATATTTATTATTAATTAATTCATTTATTAATGATGTGCTAATATCCCAATCTTTATTTATGATTAAAACACTGAAAATTTATTGTTGTGGGAAAGCCAGTTTCTATGCGCATTTCGCTGGTTACTTAGGCCAGCTCGTCAGGAAACTTTTTCCAAATATTTAGAAAAGCTAAAAATATTATACAAGTAAGATAAGTGAATAAGGATTTTAAACAATCAGGTCTTACTTGTAACAATATCAAAGCTTCAACAAAGATACAACAATAAACCGTCAATTTTTCTTTCTTACATTCCCCTACAATTGGCTGGGTTTTTTCCAACACGAATTGTAGTTGTAAGAGGATGAAAAGAAAAAAACAAAATTAAAAAAAAACAAATTGCTTAATAAAGCAGCTTGCTATTTCAGTTTTTTATTTAAATAATTTAATTCTTATTTATATTAAATAAGAATTTTTGAAAATATATGGCAACACTGGTTTGCTTGTTTCCTCGTTTGTATTAGTGCTTGTTTTTCTGTAAAGACTAATTTAACGGATGCATTTACCGCCATCGTATATTTCGTATATAAAAATTTACGATTTAATGTTCGGCTAATGTTCGTAATGTCACCATGAAATAATGTAAGAAATAACATAAAAAAAAAATACAATAAACTCACAGACAGTTATACGATTTCGTTCTATAGTGAAAAAAAAACACAGTATTCCCTATAAAAGCATATGAATCGATTATTTATGAAAAGCCTCTTGTCGCATAAAGTAAACTTTTGTAAAATAAAAACAAGTAAGAATGTATGGTCGGTCAAGCCCGACCATATGATACCCTACACCGCAGTATATACGAACAAATTTTTGCAATATTTGGGACCCAGTTTTGAAAAATGCATAGCTAATGTGGCTTTATGAATAGGGATCGAATTATGTTTTAAATTCATTCAAATTGGTTTGATAGTGGGCACAAAGACCCTATTACGGAATCGCCCCATTTTTAAGAGGCCTTGGTCCTTGTGCCAATTAGAACCGTTGCACTATAGGAAAATTTCCCCCTTTTTTTGGCCATAAGTAAAAAAATTTTAATTTTTGCAGTTTAATAAAAAATATAACAAAGTAAGCATAGCTTTTTTTTTTGCTACTTTAAATTTTTTCATCATTAATTAATATTTGAATTATAAGCCCTTTTCTCATCTTTGGAATAAGATGAAAAAGTTTTCGATTTTTTTCTGATGGTGTTTTCTTTTCAACAAAAAAATATCTTAAAAAAATATTTCTTAAAAATGTTTTGCTCTCTAAAATCGTAGCATGTTTTTTTTCTAAAAAAATTCACCTTTTCTAATGGCATAAGGCACTGTACTTTTCGACCCGTATAAATCCACAGTGTTGATAGTGCACTGTAAAATGTGCAACATCGCTTTATATATGTGGCTTTTTATATAACGCCGACAATTGCCTCAAATAGCAACAAAGCTACGCGAAAATTGCAAAAATTCGAAAAAGTTTGCAAATATATGGTGAAAATGTTCAATATTCAAGTATAATTAAATTTTCAATTTGTGGTCTTTTTTATCAAAAAACTGTAAACGTTTATTCGAACCAATATTTCGGCACTTCTTTGAGTGCCTCCTTCAAGGGTTTTTTTTTTCTTTCTTATTTTACAAAATTTTAATAATTTTTTTAACAAAATTAACAATAAATGACAAATAAAAATTTTTTTTTATTGAATACAAGGCGAATTCATTCCAGGTAATCTCAGTAGTACAACAAGTACAACTCATACAAAACCCACAATCAATTTGTTTTTGTAAAATCATTGTACAATGTCAAACAACCGAAACAAATCAAAACAGAAACAAAGATAATAAACAAAATTTTGACATCCAACAATTATAAAGCTAAAGAAAAAAAGTTATCAGCAGAGCTTTTAGGATCACCTGTAATGAATTCGCCTTGATTGATACAAAAAAATTATTTTTCAAATCAAACTTCATATATTACAATATAAATAACTTTTTAACTTCCGTTACCATTTTTATAAATTAAATGTCTATAGTTTTGTGCTACATTTTCAGTGTCTCACTAAAAATTAGTTCTCGACATTGTCGGTACATTTATATAGCATTTTCAGTTTAAATAAAACCTTTTTCAAATTAAACGAAACCTTTTTCAAAATAAACGAAATATTTTTCAAAATAAACGAAACTTTAGTCAAATTAAACGAAAGTTGTTTTGATTACGATTTCTGAACCAGTTATCAGAAAACCTTTAAGTGTAGTGAATTTTGTGACATGTTCTAAAAAAAGTTTTCGTAACAAAAATTTATATTTTTAAAAAATTAAAAAATGGGAAATAATTCCGAAGGTAAGTACTTTTACATTCTATAGGAAAATGTTGGTGTAAACTCATCTATAAAATCGATTAAATTGGAAAAATTAAAGTGATCTTAAAATGAACTATGAATTAAAATTTTATATAGACTCACAAAAAAATGATAACACATGTTAGACATAATATCATAATAGTTCTCTAAAACAATCAATTATCTTCAAAATTTAATATATTTCATCTGCGAATTTTTGCGAGTTTAAAAAAAAATAGATTTTTTCAGGTGACTACTGCGTGCCAAATTCAGAATTATTTAATATATGGCTAGAGAAACACAGCGAAATTGACAAAGGAGCCGCTATTTACGCCCATTTCGGAGAGTGATTGTTCCGAAAACTTCAAGCAGTATTTAAAAGAGCATTAACGATTATTTTGTTCAAATATGAATATGAAATAGCGTAATAGTTCCAGTACATAAAGCCCGTACGTGAAACGCAGTGTACCTCCATTAAATCGAAACCTGGACGACCGCAAATGCTTTTTTGCTAAAAATCTGAGATAACAAAACGACGAGTTGCAGCAGAAATCTATAGAGATTATAATAATGAAATGGAATTCCTAATTCTTGCTGCATCTGCGTCTGCTCGTAAATGTAACCAAGTAGATTTAGTAGTGGTTTTAAAAGACGCTGTCAGTACTCCAACTAGAGTTTCGAAAATACGGAAAATAATTTCAAAAGCAACGCCAACTAAGCTATCTGCTGATGAAGGACTAGCCTTTATTATAGAGAACAACTTTTCAAAAGAGCAATATGGCAATATAAGATATGAAAATAAAATCAGAAATTGCGATATATATCCTCTATATACTTAAAGATATTACATGTAGTAAATATAAATGCAAACCAGACGGCGTAATAATTACTGAGACATTAGCGAAAGTTCCATTGGAAATGTTACTGAAGCATACATCGGAAAGAATAGTAAAAGGGCAAGAGGATGTTTTATAGGGGGGGGGGGGGGGGGGGGGGGGGTTGCTTCAAAACTTTGTGAGATAAGGCCATGATGGCTTTATCTCTCAATCAATAGGGAGATAAAGCCTTTTTTCATTTGAATGGGAGATAAAGCCATCATGGCCTTAGCTCACGTTAGCAATATTAGAAAAAGGCTTTATCTCTCATTTCAGTTTTGAGTGAACTGTTGCATTTTACATTGATTAATAATAGATTTTCCCTTTTACGAAATCTGGCTTCGCATACTAAAGTTTTTCTGCGTGCTTACGGGTTTTCTCCTCCAGTAGGACGCGGCAGGTGGTTTCGCTGAATAAAGTTTTCCTGCGTGCGTCACAAGAATAAAAAAATTTATTTTCCCGGAAACACTAAAGTAAAGTATTGGAATCTTGCTTCGCATACTAAAGTTTAAAATATGGCTTTATCTCTCATTTGCCAAAAAAAAAAGTATGGCTATATCTCTCATTTCGCAAAATTTTAAATATGACCTTACCTCTCAATGATTGGGCAATAAGGCCATTATGGCTTTATCTCCCATGGTTTTAAGGCACCCCCCCCCCCCCGTTTTATCTGCTTTAATGGAAACCAAAAAAAACCGAAATTTTATACGCCGAACTCATTGTCATTGTGGTGGCATGTTGAACCCATGTATATTACATTTAGTTAACGGTTTGGAACTCGAAAATCAAATTGTTGAATAAAATCATTTTTAAACTTGACTTTGTTTGTTACTTCATTAAATTGGTGAAATTAATTTCTACTGTTATATTCGAAAGGTAAGTGTACAGTCGAAAAAAGCAGTTTAGAAAACCAGATTATCTATCAAAGATCTAAAAAAATCTTGGTTGCGGGAACCTTTATCCCGTAACCCCTTCTTAGAACTAATTATTCGTTAATTTTTTAATTAAAATTACTTATGTTTTCTTCTGAGTGTATGTACGTATCCTAGATCTGTCATGGTGAATATCGTGAATGCACAAAAGATCCCAAGGATCGGAGTGTGAAGGGACTTGGCAAAGCTAAATATAGCAATAAGTATTTTGGTTGTACTAAATTATTTTATGCACCACAATATTAGAGAGGCTGCTGTACTTGTATAGTTAAAATTTATAAAGGAAAACAAGCAACAAATTTTATTATTTAATAGTCAAAACTTTGAAGGCAAATGTTTGTTTTATCATATATATGTATGTTTTTATGTATGAACAGTTTTATGAACATATCGCCACCTAAAATGCAATATGGCATAACAATAAAAAAAAATTCGCAATATCTTTTTGATTAATTTTGTTCGTTAAATTAGAAAAAACTTACGAATGTTTATGGTCAATGGACCATTTGGTCCATATAAAAAGCTTCTGTAAAAAACAAGTTTTAACCAAAACATATTAAATAAGTTAAAGACAATTGTGGGATCTCCCTTTTTTGATTTGTTTTGTAAAGCAGTGCAAATATTTGCACTGCTTGGATGTTTTCATAAGTTCAGACGTGTTTTTCTTACGGCATGGCATACTTGAACGAAGATGAGATACGAGAACTGCTCAATGCAGAAAGTGACTCCGATATTTCTGATTCGGAAACTGATTATATATTAGAAAATAGCGCAACAAATTCTTCTGAAAGAGGTACTGAACGGGAACCCGTTCGAGCTGCAGCTAGCTCTGTTGATCCGTTTTTTATTGCTAAAGACAAAATGGTTTGTAGTCCCACTTCATAACGTAAGCCTATTGGAGCTATGGGGGAGAACATTATCTCAACATAACCAGGACCAAATCGATTTGTGGTGTCCAGAAGCACTGACATGCTGTCAGTTTTTTTGTTGTAGAAAGAATTATCATCAAAAATACTAATAAATTCCTCAGGGTTAAATTTGAAGAAAATGCTGATCAAATTATTGGTGCCTACATCACAAAACGCAACAAAAATCGTTGTATTTGCAAACATACTAGGAATATCCGCTTTGTATGCGTACATACTATTTTCTGAAATTTAAGTTTCATGGGCTCTGGCTTATCGGAACCGCAGCAGACCAGAGCACTAGCACTTCCTCTGGCTAAGGCGTCTATGGTGAAACGAACTAGATTACCTCAACAATAGTTCTCAGCACAGCTATTGACTGAAATACGATCACCGTGCATAGTTCCAGTGGCCTTCAAATAATTCTACTAATTCAGGGGCTCGAAAAAATAAAATGCTCAATTTGCAGCAAGTTTATTTGCAAAACTAACCGAAAAACATTTTGCTCCTCATGCAATGACAATTATTGTAAAACAAACTCATAAATACTTATTATTTTTAAGTAAATGTATAAAAAAAATCAAAGAAAATATACTATGGTCCAAATGGTCCCTAAACCGAAGATTCGTAATTTTTAATCTTTCTCAGTCCCGTTTTAAGTAAGAATCTGGAATTTTTGTATATAACATTGTTTTATAAAAAGACCACGTGAGCAAAAAAACTAAGTCAGTATATATCACCGTTCAAAAATTACAAATGAAACACTTCAAAAATTCGACCAAATGGACTTAATCTAACCAATAAAGTATATATATTCTGGCACCTTGAGTAATTCTAAGGGCTAATAAATGAGAGCAAGTTAAACTCTCTTTCTGGTTTAAAAAGTGTTTAAACCAACAAATCTTTACATCAGTAAAGATATAAACCATCTTTAGACGCATAAAATTGGGCGGTTAAACTACCAATACAGACCATAAGAATTTTACAACATTTATCGTTATGCTGCCACATGTTACTTTTGAAACTACATATCGAGGGTTATTATTCAAATAGTGCTATCTGCAATTTTTCGCAAATCTGTTTTTTATAGAAACAAATTCACTGGCTGAAGGGGTATCTGTCATTTAAATTTGAAAAAAAAAATTTCCTATAGGTTTTTTTTTCATAAATATTGTATTGTGCTATCTAACACACACTTTTTTTTTTTTTTTTTTTTTTGTAAAAATATATTAGAGCGACTCAAAAAAAAAGTGTTTTAGTTACCCCTCTGAAAATAAAGGTTGATATGTTTTATGATGATTCCCAAAATATTTTGGTTCTGGCGTTGACCATCCGTGAGCTGGACCATTTTTAAAAAAGGTCTTGTTTTCATTTTTTCGAATTTTTTTGTACTTTAGTTTTTGAAGCAGCATCCAATGGTATATAAAACTTGATTGCTTGCGACATACTAATTGAGATATTAAGCTAAATACATATTTTCGTTTCGGGTTTTAATACAAATTCTACGCATGTGGAAGTAATGTTCTTCTTTTCAAATTGAATCTGTTTTAAAATAATGTTAATTTACTTTTTTTTTGTAATTATTCACATAAATCGCGAAAATCGCGATATATTTTATCTTTTTTTTTCATATATAGGCGATATGGGTATACAATTTTTTTATTTTTCAATTTATCAAAATGTGAAAAATAAAAATAAAAAAATATAAAATTAATAAAAAAAATACGTAGAATTTGTATGAAAACCCGAAACGAAAATATGTATTTAGTTAAATATCTCAATGAGTAGGTCGCAAGTGGTAAAGTTTTATATACCATTAAATGCTGCTTCAAAAACCCTTTTCGATGATAACAAATTTTATTTATGTCGTCTTGGAGCAAAGTACAAAAAAATTCGAAAAACTGAAAAAAGACCTTTTTTAAAAATGGTCCAGCTCACGGATGGTCAACGCCAGAACTAAAATATTTTGGGAATCATCATAAAACATATCAACCTTTATTTTCAGAGGGTAACTAAAACACTTTTTTCGGCTCCATACAACTTGAGTCGGTCTACTGTATATAATAAAATGATAAAAATTATTATTACAAAGTAGACATATTATACATCAAAAGGTTGGGAATTGTATCGTCAAATCAAAAGCTATTATTATTTTAAAATTCGTTGGAGACATTTTGCAAAAAAAAAACTGCAAAAATTTTTGGATGAGTGTTTGTCAATAGTATAAATTTTTATTTATTATATTTATTTATGTCATGTGCTTACCATGGATGCACAAGCAGTAAAATTATGTTCCGATATAAACGCATCAGCTATTTACAATAAACAAATTTACTATTTACTACAATTTATAACCTCGCAACCCATCAATGTTTAAATAACTGGTGGTATTAGAGAAATGGGAATCTGTCCGCATCGACGTTTATTTCATGTATTATACATTATTTAAAGATCCGTTGTTTGTCAGATACGTTACCAATTATATATATTATATATATTCCGATGGTTGTGGCTATCGAAATCTTAACCAATATTTATCAAATGCCACTCTCCGTTTTTTTCTATAGAAAATAATAAGAAAATTGAGCAGAAGTTCTTAGAGAAGGGGGACACTCAAATGGAGTGCGACAGTGCACACGCTAAGATGGAGATAAAGCTGAAAAATCAGACAATTTATTTGCCCAAGGATTATGTTAAAATAACAAAAGATGCCAGAAAGACAATCAAAATTGATAATAAAATTGTTAAAATGCCTTTTGATAGTCTATATCTGAATTATGATTTCTTTGAAGACTATACCAACAAAAAAAAAAAAATGCGCATAGAAACTAGCTTTCCCACAAAAATAAATTTCAGTGTTTGAATCATAAATAAAGATTGGGAGTATTAGCACATCATTAATAAATGAATTAATTAATAATAAATATTTCATTCCCGAAAATAATTTTTGATAATAAATTTGCATGTGCCCGGCAAATAAAAAACTGAAATGGCAAGCTGCTTTATTTAAGCAACTTGTTTTTTTAATTTTGTTTTTTTCTTTCTATCCTCTTACAACTACAATTCGTGTTGGAAAAAAACCAGCCAATTGTAGGGGAATGTAAGAAAGAAAAGATTGACGGTTTATTGTTGTGACTTTGTTGAAGCTTTGATATTGTTACATTTAAGACCTGAGTGTTTTAAAATTCTTATTCACTTTATGGTCTTACTTGTATAATCCCAGCAAAAACTTTACTTACCTGGTAAGTTAGCAAGTAATGTTGGAGAAATATAAACACTACTTATTTTTCGGCTGAATAACTACTTATTTTTGTTCTAGTTGTCCACAGAATTCAGTAGTTACAATACACTTACTAGAAGTCACAAAATATCTAGTTATTACTTAACTACCAGTAAGTTGAATTGTAAGTACTTACAATATACTTACTAGAAGACAAAAAATAACTAGTTTTTATTTAATTGGCGAAAGTTAATGGACCTAATAAGTAGTTATGGAGCTAGTTACCAGTAAGCAAATATTCAGTACTGAAAACAAGACAACTAATAAGTAGTTATTTAGCTGATTATTAGTAACAAATATTCATATCTGAAAATAACAGTAGTGAAAAGTACTTAGTGCTGTCATTACTAGCAAGTACTTATTGAGGTTTTCAGAATAATGACAATTGTAATGACTACTACTTACCAGGTAACGTATGAAATAACTACGACCTATTACCAAAATTCAAAAAGTTTTTCCTGGGATATTTTTGGCTTTTCTAAAGTATTTGGAAAAAGTTTCCTGGCGAGCTGGCCTAAGCAACCAGCGAAATGCGCATAGAAACTAGCTTTCCCACAACAATAAATTTCAGTGTTTTTTATCATAAATTGGGATTATTAGCACATCATTAATAAATGAATTAATTAATAAATATTTCATTCCTGAAAATAATTTTTGATAAAAAAAAAAAAAAAAAAAAAAACTAATTATTTTAATAAAAGTTCGTGTTACTTAAATTAAAATCTCAAAAAGTATTCATTACAGCTAATTTTATTTTTGTTCAAATAGTGCCATCTGCTTATTTCAATGTTCAAATCGATAAAATTTTAATTTGTAAATAGTGCTATCAGCCATATAACCGCGAATATCTGAAATTTAAAAAGAATTAATATATGTATGATTAAGACGTTTATTTTGAATAATATTTTAAAACAAAGTTTACTCAATAATCTTAGAGTTATAGAAAAAATCAGTTTTTTCGCTCTGCTGTAAAATTGTGATTTTGCTGATAGCACTATTTGAATAATAACCCTCGATATAATACATGGGACACTGATTTACAACTGTTGAGTTTAAGCTACATATAAATTTAAGTTCAGTTTAACTAAACCAGCGTTTAAGCACTCACTGATTTATTAGCCATAAGTCGTTTTAGCCATGTCCGTCTGACCGTCTGTCCGTCTGTTGAAAACACGCTCACTTTTGAAAAACGCAAAACAAAAGAACAAAATTGATGTTCAATTGCCTGTGGTTATCCTGAGCAGCTTGGGATTGAAATCCAGCAACATCGGTTCAGTAGGATCAGAGCTATGAATCAAAATGTGTAACCACCACCATAAAAAATTGATAATTTTGATACAAAAACAAACAAAAATGGTGGAATAATGCACAGACTGATATACGATTTTGCACAAATTCGTTTTATACGACTGGATAGAATACTGTTAAATTCCGTGAAGATCGGTACACAATTAACCCTGGGACCCATATAAACGCTACTCCCGGTAAACTGTTTAGTATTCACTTCACAGTTTTATAGGACTAGAAATCATACTAGCGAATTTCGTGAAGATCGGTCCGTAATTTACATAGATGGGGGTAGTGCACTCATTTCGCAGTTTCAGCTCACAGTTAGTGATAGTGCAAAATTATTGCAATCATTTTGTTGGTGTTGAGTGGTGAATTAAAAATTAGCAGCATCACTTAACATAAGTGAAAGCGATGCTAAAAACATTTTGCAATCAAAAAAAAATATTGTTTGATTTAAGAAAAAGCAATCATCAGTTAATTGCAACTTTTTTGCTCTTCACTCACTTGAGTGCAACTTAAAATTTTGCACCAAATTTACAAACAAAAAACTTGTTTTATCATGATTAAAGCCATGAGATATTACGTTATTGACAAATTATTGACATGTTGTTTAATTTCCTTTCTTATGCATATCATTACATGAATCCAAAATTATGCTCATACAAAACTACAGTTTTCAAATTTTAGTGAGAGTCGGTTTATATGCGGCTTTTTTTAATGCAAGTACAAATTTTGCAATATTTGAATTGAGTGCAGATTTTTGCATTCAATCTTCGTTTAGTGATAGTGAAAAAATTTGCAATATCACTAATTTTTTTTTAGTGGTAGTTAAAAGAAATAGCAGTAATCACTAAAGCTGGTAAAAAAAAGAGTGCAAACTAATTTTTTTCCAGTTTTATTTAGTGATAGTGCACTACCGATTAAAATCAATATTTAGTGCACTACCCCCAACTATGATAATTTACCCTAGGCCCCATATAAGCCCTACTCCCGGAAAACAGTTTAGTACGCCTAAAACCACAATATATAATAATACTACCATAATAACATTTAATACTTCACAGATTTATAGGACTAGAAATCACACTAATAAATTTCTTGATTGTCGGTCCATAATTAACCATAAGCCATATAAAAAGCCCACTTTGGGAAAATAATTAAATTCCCCTTAAACTGTAGTAGATAGAGATATTGCGGTTAAATTGTTTCCATCTTAAGGGCATAATAAACCACACAAATTGCTTGGCAAACATGACAAAATATTACGTTTGTGCAAATATTTTGTGTTGTTAATTGGGGTGTTTGCTGTTTGGACAAACATTTGAAGCAATGTTTGTAGAAATATTAAAAATGTTTAATATTTGGCAGACATGTTGGATAATTGTCAAACTTTTTGTGGTGTCTAGTGCTAAAAGTAATCATTTAAGCGAAAACTTTGCAAAGTAAAGACGTAGAAGAAGAAGCAATAAAATAATTTTCATCCGTAAATTCTAATTTTTTAGCAGCATTGTTTGCCCCAAAACAGCTTTTTGCTTAGAGCACTCTTTAGTATAAATTATTTTTTTTTATTTTATATTTCTTCTGCGTTTTAAACAAATAGCGAGCAAAATTGCCGCAGCACAATCGTCGTTAGCATCCATTGAAAGCAAAACAAAAATGAAAAATTTATGTTTGTACGAAATATGATTGTGCTGTTTATTGGCAAACAGAAGAAAAAACAAAGTACATGTTTGCCAAGCCATTTGTGTGGTTAATTATGCCCTTTAGATTTATATGGCCAGAAAAATATCATGCAATTTTGTGATATAAGGTCCATAATTTTCCTTAGAACCCATATTAAGCAGCCTTCTGAAATTCACTGTAAACGCTAAAACTTATTTCACTGCTCTATTGAAATTTATTTTTTTAATACCAGAATCAGTCTACAGAATTTTCAATAATTTACCATGGGTCCAATACAAATTCCCCTCCTGAAAATCATTTTAGTTCGCCTAAAACTGTTACGAATCATGATATTTTACTCAAGCCAGTTCAAATATCTAAAAAGAAAAGCATAAAACTTCCTGATTTTCGGTCAAAAATTTGATATAGGTCTAAGCCTCAACCAGGGTGTTGAGCCGAATATAGCACTCTAACTTGTTGTTATAGATTTTGTAAAGTTGTTTGCTTCTCCAGTAAAAAATAATCAAAAATGTTGTTTCGCCCTTTTGCATTTTAGGTTACGATATGTATGTTTTTATATATGCACAGTTTTATGAACATATATTTGTTTTTAATTTATAAGAACATAAATGAATGTGTGTGAATACATACATGAAAATAACATAAAATTTTATTTTTACTATGAATTTACTACATTTCAAGTATTAAGATGTTTTCCTATATGAGTATTTATTAATTTTAATAAAAGCCCCCACTAATTCACATTCAGACATATTCATAAATATAATCTACAAATACGTTTCTAATGTTTTTATTTACATACTGTTTTTATGTCATCTTTTGTGTTAATTTAGAAGAAAAAACCAGAATTTCCTAGATTTGAGCAGCAAAATTCGTGACACATGGCATTAAAAGCAACAGCTGAGTGTATAAACGAGTAACTAATTTTTGGCGATAAAAGAAATCTCTGCTAGAAATTGATAAAAGCTGATGGCTAGAGAAGAAATTCTAAAAAATATTCTTTCAAAATTTCCTACGTGTAAAGTTACAACAACAAATTTCATTTCATTGTTATCGGTGCACAACTTTTGATTTTGCTCATTTGATATTATTTGATATTACTGAGAATATTGACTTGATAAAAACCACAATTTCCGTAGAAAAATAAATATGTGTGTGTTTGCTGCTGATCTATTCATGTAAGTTTTTCCCTTCACTTAAAAATGAGGTGGTATCTCCAATTAATTGTGAATAAAAGCGAAAAGCGACCTCAAATTAGTAAAAAAAAATTGCATCAAATTTTCAATCAACACAAAAGATATCAATTTTGTTCCCTTGTGTAATCGGTGCCTTCTGTCATTACTTTATGCTAGTTTTTGAACCAAAATATCAATTTTTTAGAAGGACAAACGTAAACATAGCTCGTGCCTTAGCTGTTAACAATAATTAGTATTGTGGTTATTTTATTGAACTGTTAATGGTTTTTAATCCAAATTTCGTTATTTTTATTTAGGATTAAGTTCATTACTTATTTACTTATTTTATTAAAAGGGGGTTGGTTCAATTTTTATTTTTTAAGAAGCATTTTTTCCATAACATTTTTGTTGGAAAATTTTCTGTTTTTGTAAAAAAAAATATGGCAACACTGCTGGGTAATAACTCTTTCTTTTTTTGGCCACCCGCTATATGAAATGACGACACTGTGCAACGCCCCTGTGTACAGCATGTATGAAATTGCTATCAAACAATAATGTTAGGTCATACTGTTCCAACCAAATATCACACATACCACATGCTCGATACAACATCTGACAAAAAAGTTTCTTTTTTTTTGCAACAAAAAACGCTTCTCATAAACTATGAAATATAGCCCAGAAAATAAAGCGCATTTCCGGTACAAACTGAAACCAACAATAACAATATTTGAAAAAACGTAAAACCAAATATCTTAGTGTGTGTATGTTGCATTCAAAACACGTACAATATGCAACCCCTAACAAGCAAGAACCTAAAAACGAACAAAAAAATTAAACTACTTAAAACACAACAAAAACGAAATTCAATGCGAAAAACGACAAAATTTAAACACAACAACAACAACAAAAACACGATATACAGAACAAAACATTCAGCGAATGAGCGATGAGAATTTCGTATACGCCCCACTACGTGACTAGTGAAATGTAGGGAAGGGCGTTTTAAATAACGAACACGATTTTACACAAACTTTCGTACTTAAACATTAAAGCGAGTCGTGTTATTTTCAAAGGGGAAGTAAAAATCGAGAGGGAGAGCACCTACTGAGTAGAAATAAACACAGACATACATCATCATCATGAAATGGGTTTTGAATGTTGTATTAGTTGTTGTTTTAATATTTTTTTTTTAGTTTTTGAATTCTCTTTTTTGCTACGAGTGCTTGTGATGATGGTGTTGTTGTCGTTGTTGTTGCAGTGCTATATTTTTGTGTAGTGGTAATTGACATGAAAAGACGAACGAACTAGTAGCTGTTCTAGCAGTGCTACTGCTACAAGTACAAGTGATGACAGTAATGCATTTATTACACAAACTTACACAGGCACACACACACACACACACACAAGAATCACATACAGAGAAAATTACTAAAAATAGTGATAAAAGAAAAAAACAAGCTTAAGAAGAACATGTACAATTGAACATGCATGCAGGCATTTGAGTTTTGGAAAAAAATAATAGAAAATTGGAACAAAAACTTACTTGAACAAAGGAAAAAAATCTTCAAAATGTTGTAAAAATTGTATTTTCATTGTTCATTCGTAGGCATTCAAATTGAACATGTTAAGACTCCAACTAAAACGTTTAGCAGAGCAGTCGGCCTATTTTGGTTATTAAAGCGTTAAAATACTAAAATTACCGTTTTATTTTAAATCCAAAGGAAATTGGAAAAATGTATTAATAAAACATTTACTAGCCTTTTTAATAAGTTTGTATAAGTTCTCATCATTAAAAATATGTTAAAGATGTTCGGTTCTTTAACCCTGGATGGTAACTGTTCGTCGAATCGACGAAGCTGGTTTACACTTTATCATATAACTTTTTTACGGGTATTCAAATCACGCATTTTTCAACAACGTTAGAGATGACAATAGCTTTAAAAAAATAAGAAATTTTAAAACACAAAAATTAGTAAAAATTCGTATAAAATTTTGAGAAAAAAAATTAATGTTTTACGCTTTTTTTATTTTGTTGATTTTTTAATTTAATAATCGTTCCGCCAGAATTTTTTTTTTTTAAGGTTCGGCGATTCGACGAAAAGTAACTTTAATGTACTGAAATAAAGAGTCTTTAAGAAATGGTTCGTTGTATTACTGTACCGTTTACACCTGACGTGTTATAAAATGTTTTCCCTGGCTCTAAATTTCAGTTAAATCCGAATTTCAGAGGAATAGAACTTGTTAGGGTCAAAAGGGGTGAAAGAGATTTTACTGCCATCAGAAAGCTAAAAGTGTCCTCTTTAACTCCATATGTACTTTTGCAACTGTTAGGAACTGTCTGCAAAACACTTTTTTCATTTAAAAAAAATTATTTGCAAATTTTTTTGTTCTCATTTTATTTTACTGAAATATAACACAATGGCCTACGAACGTTTTGTTTTGAAAAATGTCTTCAAAGTGTCATACCCGGGCATCTTTTGAATTGATTTGAAAGAACACGGGTCCATAGAGGTTCGGGAGAGTGACTTGTAGACCTCTATAATTAATAACCTCGGATATTCATACTTTTAAAAATTCGTCAAAAATATATGTATTTATGGATTGCAAAAATAGACTTAAGCTGACCTTCAAAATATATGCTTAAATGTTTAGATTATCTCCTTTGCCTTTTAGAGATATTTCGATAAAACTGTTTTTTTTTTTGTGGATTTTTTTTTACGATTTTCGAGTTATTTAATCCGGTATATTATGTTTAATATCAAACTGTTAGCAATAGTGAGTAAAACATTTTTTATATTAGCAGGAAAGCAGACTTTAAGCAATGGTATGCTGTATTATTAAATGCGTATGCCTTTTTCTCTTAGTGTAGTGGTATATTCGAGGCGAATGTATATGCGTATAAAGGCAATACATATGAATACTGATTTTTACTATCTCACCAAAATATGGCCATGTTCTTTCGCTGATAAGAAATATTTTCTCCAGAAATATTCTTAACAATTTTTATATTTTTCGAAAGAAAACGTTATGGGTATCCTTGTATAAGCAATTTTTAGTCGATTTGACATTTGTTACTCCCACATGCCCTATACCAAATCAAACTTTTCAAACAAAAAAAAATTAATTTAAGTTAAAAATTATAAGAATTCATCAACACACCGATTTTAATAAAACTAGAGCAGTAATGTTTTCTAATATGTTTTTAATTTTTTGGAAAATTCTGATCAATATCGAGTGGCAAATAGTGACAGTATTGCCATTTTTATAAAAAAAAAATTATTTTTTATTAAACGCGTTTTTCAGGGATTGAGAATTTGGAGTATTTCTTAACCAAAATGGGGATGCTTTTTAGTGCACTGTTTTAAGATCTTTTCGAACTACATAACTTCAAAATTTCATTGTGGTATCTCTTAGGGTGTTCAGCCGATTATTTCTTGTTCGATTAATCGAACAATTTTAGACGATTAATTTATCGATAAATTTATAATTGCTGATTTTGATTAGAGGAATAATCGAAGAATTTATGCCGATTAATCGAATAACAATACATATATGGTTTTTCTGTCAAATGTTTAATTTTTTTAAAGTTTTAAGTCAAATAAATAAACGAAGTTTATGTGTCCGTTGGAATTTTAAAAAAACAGTCATGTTAAGTGAGTTATTCACTGTGGACCTCTTCTTACTGAAAAAATTTTCAGTAACGAGTAAATGTTTACTGATTACTGAAATAATGCAGTAATCCGTTAATTTTTTACTTATTATTGAAACAAATGCCCAAATATATTTTTAACCCTGGAGCCACACGTTCAATAAATCACTTTCAAGTTGTTCACAAAAACTGCTTGTCAAAACTTGTTTGAATTGACAGCTGTGTCAATTTTATAGTCAATTTCAAAAATGCACCCAACGAAGAAACAACTCAAAGAAATGACTCAACATATTCTGTAAAAAAAGCACAAGAATTTTTTAGAACGCAATTTTTTTTTAATAAAGCACATTTATTATCTAAGAAATATATTTTTTACAAAGAAAGCGCCAAAGTTAATGTGTGATCGGTTGTTAAATTAACCGTAGAATTGGCAAACAAATGGAAAGGTAAAACTGAGAGCGATCTCGTGGTCAATTTAAAAAGAGTGAGTGCGTTAGTAATAAAAAAATAAGAGAGTATGGCGAATTAAAAGGAAAGACAAAATTTAATCGTGTGGCTTCCAAGTAAAGCAAAACATTTAAACAAAATTTTATCTGATCTGTTATTTGAAAAAAACTGTTTTAATTATTTCTACATATAAAATTATATGATCTCAATACCTGTTTTATTTTTTTATCGTTGTAAAAGTTTTATCAATTAGTATGAAAATTTACGTTTGTTTTTTTTTTTTTTTTTTTGTTAATAAAATATTAAAATAATTGTAATTAATAATGTTTATTTATTCAAGTACCAATTTTTTCTAAAATGATTGGAAAACAAATCTCTTAATTTATAAAATTTATGGATTTTGAATTATTCGATCAATCGATTAATTTTAAAACATTATTCGTTAAATCGAATAAGTCAAATATGCCAAATATCGATTAATCGTTTAATCGAACAAAAAAAGCCGATTAATTGAACACGATAGTATCTCTATCCATGTCACATTTACAGAATGTCAAACATTAAAACTATTATTTCTATAGTGTAAATGAATGAAAGGACATTTTTTATTTTTCAAATTTATTCTATTAGCTTAATTTCAGTTATGTATTTTAAAAAGCTTTTTGTAATAGTTCTATTCCTTAAATTTTAAGGAATGTTGAATATAAAAAAGTGACTTATGAAAAGGAATAATTCCCAGATTCTATTTGAATGAAAAGACTTTCAATATGATTAAATAATAGTAATTTTAAGGTTTGAAATTCTCTAAATCTGAGATGAATAAAGATATCATAATGAGATCAAAAAGTTCTTAAAATAGGGCACTTGAAAACATCGCCTTTTTTGAATAAAAAGTACCATAATTCCCAATCTCAATCAACAGCATTTTCATCAAAATGCTAAAAAAAGCAAAACTTTAAAAAATCAACGTTGACCTTACATTTTATCAACAACTGATAAACCGATTTTTATAAAATTAAAAGTGTAGGAAAGAAGTCTTCCCTTTAGCAAAAAAAAAAAAAATTGCAAAATTGTCTCTTTCGGTTCAAAAGTTACAGATTTTTGGCCGATGAAAAACGATTTTCAGCCATTGAGCGACGAGGAAGACCCAAAAACCGATGCCGCAGAACCATTAGGATAGAGCTTGCCGCAATGTATAAAAAATGAGAAGAAACAAAAGTTATTACTACAAATAGGCTAAGCTAGAAATATCCTGTTGAAGCCCTATAATCCCTCGAGGAATGAATAAAGGGAAAAAATTTCTCAAGCCAAAATATTTAGTTTCATATGTATATCTTAATTGGCTCATTGAAAGAAATTCTGTTCTTAGTCTCGATTGCAAACTTCTACTTTACAACTCTATCTTAAAGCCAATTTGGTGCTACGGTATTCAGTTATGGGGCACTGCCTCGGCTTCTAATATCGAAAAAATTCAAAGGCGCCAAAATAAACTTCTTCGAATAATGACAGCCGCTCCCTGGTATGTCAAAAACTCAAATATCCACAAGGATCCCAATGTGCCATTAGTAAAAACTATGATAACGAAATATGCAGTAAAATATTTAAAAAGCCTGGAACTGCACCCAAATCCATTAGCTCGAAATATTTTAAATTGTGGCGGCCACACTCGCTTAAGAAGAAGAGACACTGCAGCACTCACCCAATCAGATGAGCAATAAACACCTACACATGTGAACAGAAACCGTGATGACTAAATTTTTTTTGTCTGGCACTGGCAGGACATAAAGTAAATATTAGAATAAGATTTGATTAATTATTGTTAGTTCATATTTAATATATGAAGATTCAATAAATAAATACTGAAAAAAAAAAAAATATGTATATCTTCGAAACACTAGTTCACACTACTACCCTTTTATTGTGCTACCTTGCATCTATTGTAGTGTATTAAACTTAAGAGTAGAATTTTTGCGGTTTGTTATGGACCTCCGCATTTCCACTTCGACCCCTATTCACTGTCATCGTCTATTTATTTTAATTTTCATATTTTACTGACCTCTTACTTATTAGTTTATTTCTTGTTTTCTCTTATACTTCGTTGGCCAGTTTATGATTTGTCTTGTTATTCAATAAACCTAAAAGGACCTTTGCATTTCACAATTGCTACGACTTGCTTAAATAAAAATTTCAAGTGCAAAAATTTTTCTTAAGTATGTGGTAAAACAAACAAATCCGAACTTACACACATTTTTTATTTCCTTAAAATTTTTGATAACTTTGCCGCCACTTGCGTCATAATTTGAAAATTGTTCACAACTTTTCCACTTTTCATTCAATTTCTTCTATATTTCCTTTACCACCAACCATTTTTTTTTTTTTGCTTATTTTAAGAGTTTAGAAGCAAAAAAAAAGAGTTCGTGTGGAAATATTATGGAAAATTTCCGAGTTATAAGTTTCTGTTCCTTTTTCTTTAATATTGAAGACACACAAAACCAAATCATGCAAATGCAAAATAAACAAAGAATTTTTGGGTTTTATTTTCTTTTAAGTAAAAACAAACTTAAAAATTATGAAAAGAAACTAACAAATTTCTAACAAACTAAGTATTCAAGTAGAAAGTTCAATAGAACAATAACAACTATACACTAAAACAAAAATTGTGTAAAAAGTAAAAAATAAAATAAAAATCAGGGGCCAAATTCTGGCAGTCGTGACCGAAAACTTTTTCTATGCGAAAGCAATTTTATTTCCAATTCTTTCGACGAACTTTTTAAAATAAAATTCTAGCGGAACGATTTTTAAAGTAAAACATCAACAAAAGTTCCTTTAGTTAAGCATTTTTTAAAAATAAAATAAAATAAAATAAAGCATATAAACTAAAAGTTCTTGTTCTCAACATGAAATTAATTAAAATTTGTATTAATAATTTTTCATTCTTGACTGCGCTGAGATTTGAACCCAGGCTTTCACGGACAGGTTGCCCAGACTAGTTTCGATTGTAACCACAGAATCTCTTCAGTGGGGTTTGCCGTCTTTACTCAAACTCTTCTTCTCTCTCAAAATTTAATAGGAATTTTAACTCATTTTTGTGTTTTAAAAATTATTATTTTTTTTAAGCTTTTGTCATCAGCTCACGTTGTTGAAAAGCGACCGTAATTTGAAAACGAATAAAAAAATTCTATAATAAAGTGTAAAAGTCTCGATTCGACGATTTAAAAAACTTTTTTATTTAAAAATTGATTAAAAAAAATTCCAAACTAATTTAATTCTTTATCCTTTTAATGAAAAGTGTGTATTCAAAAAATTGTCGTCAAATTTAACAAAAATATTCAGCTGGAAGAACGTTTTTCAAATTTTATCAAAAACATTCCTTTATTTTAATAAAACTTTCTTAACGCCCCGGGTTAATCCAGCTTAACAAAAATGTTTAATCCAATTTAACAAAAGTTCTTATTCAATCTAAAGCACCCCATACACGTTTCAATTCAATTGTCAATTGAGTCTTGCAATTGAATTGATTCTTGGCCACATACTTCATAAGCTGAATTGAAAGATTATCTTTATTTTTAAATAAATTTTAAAATTCAACGAAATTACAGACAATTTTTAAAATACTTAACTTTTTTTGCAAAAGAAAACTAAAAACATTACTTTTATCAGCTGATCAATAGGTGGGTTGCCATTCGTACTGTTTTTAACAGTACATGTACTGTTTTTTGTTTCATGTACTGATTTATGTACTACAAGCAAATCAGTACGTAAATGTACTGATTTTTTCATTAATGTACTGTTTTTGTACTGTTATTATATATTAATTTTGTTCAGTATATAGTTTGTCATATTGTCAAATTGTTTGCGATACAAATATTAATATAGATGTTCTTATCGATGAGATATTAACAAGATTTTTGCCGAGTCAGTACGAAAAAGTTTACGAATTTGAGGAAATGTGGAATTTTATTTCTTCCATTCCACATTCAAACGCTTTTACAGTTTTCAAAGTGGAGGAAAGAGAGAAACAGGCTTCTAATATAAAACACAGAATAAAGTGTTTTATCAATTAAAAAAATGGTTTAAAAAGTATTTAAATTTAGTTAATGTGATAATTGAATCAATTATTTTTTTTAGTTGAAAGAAAATTAAAAATTTAATTTTGATTTAATAAACGTTTTAGTTGTTTTGAAATAAATTTTCAATTAAAATTTTAATTAAATAACAAAAAATCTTTTAAACATGTAGAATTGTTGTTGGGAATTGTCAATATTTATTTAAATTAATTAACACATTGTTTGAAATGGCAAAGTTTTTTTAATCATTTTTGTAATTAAAATTAAATATATCATTTATTGAAAAAAAAAAATATTCACAATTTTACAATTTTTAGTAATTAATATAATCATTTTGGTAATAGGTGCAAAATCAACAACTTCTTTGCTTGATATTATGAATTTGGTATTAATTTGGTGATTGGAGAAATTTAATAATTTTTTCTGTGAACCTAGAACGTGACTTGCAGATAAAGACAAACTTTGGTTATAGTTGTAATGAGTTTTACAATTTCTTGAAGACTGAAGACAGGAAAGAAATTGTGGACAATGTACAAAAAGGCCATAAAAATTTTTAACTTGTAACATTGTAAATATTTATGTCCATACACAGTAAATATATTATTTATAAAAATCTTTAGGGTAAGATCGTCTGAAAAACGATTGTGCCTTTTACAATAATTACAATTATTAATAGTTATTAGTTGTTAATCACTTTTAAATAATTTTTTTCAACGATTTTGAAGATAAATACATAACAAGATTCGTTTAAATTTTTGAATTGGTTTTTTAACATTGTTGTCCTTATATCTGTTGCTTGGTGCTAAAAAGCTCAATGTAATTCATTTTTAAGAAAATTTAATTTTTAGTTTTCTATAGAAGAGTTATAAGTGAAATTGGCTAGCACGGTTGAGGCTGTTCACGGTTAAATTAGACATTGGCTGTTTCCGCAAAATAAAAGAGATTTAGCATGACATTTTAATTGCAAAAATGAAATTAATTATGTGGTAGATATAGAAAAAAACAATTTTTATTTAATATTTATTTAATTTTATGTTGACATATCGTCGGTTGATAATTTAAATGTCGTATGTGGATTTTTTGTGGTTTTGAGTCAAGATCGATTCCTTCGGTTTTCCGACCTGATCTACCATTTGGCGTAATCCGTCTTTCGATACCTGATACGGTTTTCGAGATATGGAGTGTTGAGTTTGTCGTATGTGGTATTTGCTGAAGCAATTTTAAAACTAAATGTGTTCAAACTCAATTTGCTCGAAACTATCGGAATCCACATACGACAATTAAATTATCAGCCGACGATATATTCAAAAAATATAATAGAATAAAGGAAATTAAATTTCTTAAGAAAAGCTAAAGAAAATACCTAATGCAACACTTAACTTAAACAGCAAAATATTGCCATTGGCCCTTTTAGTACCAAGCTTCAGACATAATGAACTTAAATTTTGCTTTTAATAAAACTAATGTTTCTTTGAAAAACCAAGTAGCTAACAAGAAATTAAGAATCGAATGTTTAACAACTTGTTGTGTTTAAGATTTTTTTTGTTATTCACTTTGTATTCCCGCTAAAAATATATACGAAATTCAATTATTGTTTTGAAAAAATTCAGTTTAATTAATTAAATTTTGTCACTGTTCAAATTATAGAATGAATTCAAGTTTTGGTTTAAAAAAGATTAAAGGTTTTTATATTATTAATATGCAATTTTATATTAATATAGTGTATGTACTGTTTTTAATGCAATTGTACTGCTTTTTTTCTCTTATGTTCTGATTTTTCTGATTTCAAGTCTGGCAGCCCTAATCAAGAGACTTGAACACACACGGCACAATCGAATTGAAAGACTGACTAGCCAATTTGAAACTATCAATATCTTTTGATTTTTTTTCAACCAACTCGACAACTGCCAAACTAATCAATTGACAGAGCCATACACGTCTTGATTTGGACAACAGCCGACTCAGTTGTCAATTGGATTGAAAGGTGTATGGGGTGCTTAACAAACAATTTTATTAGGACGTTGACTTTTTTTTTCTTAATTTTTTTTGTAAAAAAAATTTTTTTTATCCTTCAACAATAAATTTCCATATTATTAAAAAAGTGAATTAAGCACAACAAACAAAATCTTATAATAAATAATAGTATTCCCAAAAACAACTTTGATAATAAATTTTTTCATTTGTACGTGCAAAAAAACTGAACTGGCAAATTGTTTTTATTTTGATTTCTTGCGAAAACAATAAAAGCAATTTGTTTTTGATTTAAATATGTTTTTTCTTTACCCACTTACAACTACAATTAATGTTGGGAGAATTCCAAATAATTGTAGTGGGGAATGTAAGAAAAGATAAACTCATCACTGATTTATTGTTTGGTATTGTGTTTAAGCTTTGATATCGTTGCAAAAAAGACTTTTTGAGTGTTTGTTGGTAATTCTCATTCCCTCTGTAGTCTTGTTTACTGATAGCTTTGGCTTTTCTAAAATTATTTAGGAGAACGTTTCCTGATGATCTGGCCTAAGCAACCAGTAAAATGCACATGGAACAGCATATCCTCCAACAATAAATTTCAATATTTTTTTTATCAATTATTAAAAAAAGGGAATTAAGCACAACAAACAAAATCTTTTAAGAAATAATAGTATTCCCAAAAACAACTTTGATAATAATTATTCAAAAAATTATCAAAAAAAAAAAAAATCCCAAATTAATTAAATTTTTGTATCCTTTTAATGAAAAGTTTGTATTCAACATAAATTAATCAATTTTAAACAAAAATATTCAGCTTGAAGAACGTTTTTCAACTTTAATTAAAAGCATTCATTTATTTTTATAAAACTTTTTTAACTTTATACCAGTTTAATAAAAATTTGACTGAAATCTTTTGTTTTTTAACGAACTCTAATTTTTATTTAATAGTTAAACAGTTAACATTTTTATTTATAATTGATTCAAAATGTTTAAATTTATAAAAATATCATTTTGAAAAACTGTAATTGAAATAAACTTAATTTCGTTAAATTAATAAAATAAATGAGTTTTAAAAAATTTCATTAAACTTAAATTGAAATTCTTGTAAAATTTTAATTAAATTTTTATATGATTTTTTTTTTATATTAAATTAAAATATATATTTTTGTTTTGCATAACGAAATTAAAAAAAAAAAATCTTTAGTTTTATAAATTTTCTTTTAAAATTGAAGATTTTTATGGTTTTATTTTATTTTTTCATATGATAATTTAATTAAATTAATAAAACGTATCAAAAGGAGCTTTTCTTAAGGTTAGTTTACACTGTCACACATTTCTTACTTATTCCATAATACTTTGTGAGATATAAATCTAATAAGTTTGGTTGGCACTGTCAAAAGATCTAATTAAACATGACATTTTTCACACCATCACACAAAGTATAAGCTATCACCCATTAAATAACATGCAACCCTGATCCAATGAAAAGTTTTTTTGTTTAGAAAAATTTCCAAAAAACGATGAAGTCATATGGGATGTCAAATTTTTTTCGTAATACTATAATTTTCATGACACATTGCATTCACACTATCACACTTTTACATATAAATTGAGTTTTTGACATGTATTAATACAAAGTATAATAGTGTAAACTAGCCTTTAGGTTTGTTGATTTTTAATAAACTTTATGAATTATTTAAATTGTAAAACCTGGTAACCCTTATAGCGGATCAAACAATATTTTTATTAACGTTCGCATAGAAAATAGCATTTAAAACAAAAACAAATTTTAAAATTTTGTTGCTGTTTTAAATATTATTTTCTATGCGAACGTTAACGTTCGAAATCGATAAACTGGCCGTTAACTAGATTTATTAAAAAGTAACAAAATCTATTAAAATATTTAATCAAATAAATAAATTTGTTATCAACAATAAAGCCAATGGTAATTTTTATAAAATATTTGTTCTGTTATTTAAATATATTTCTCCCATAAACTTTTCAACGTTCTCTTTGATTTTAGATTCACTATTAAGATTTTGTTCAGTGTAACAAAAAGTTGAAGAAGAATAGCTGCAAACCAATTTGCGTTTTTTGAAATGTTGTCGAAGGAGTTGAATGGAATAACAAGAAAATAGTATAAATGAATGAATAAATAAATTTTTATGCTAATCAGGAATAAAAAAAAACACACAAAATTCTTTTGAGTGGTTTACAACAATACACCAACATATTAAATTATGCATGGCAAAGAAAAGAGAGAAAAATAATAAGTTTTAGGATTATTCAATAATATCCTAAATATTGAGAGAAGTTAAAGATTTTAGGAATTAATTGGAAGTCAATTTAACAACTTGAACAAATAAATTAATAAGCTAAATAAAAGATTTCCGGTATGTTTGCAATGGAAAGCTGTCAAAAACCTGAACTTTAGTTTCAGCTTTAAACCCAGCAGCTTCTGTCATAAATTATATTTGAATCCTAATTAAGAAAATCATCCAGTCATAGTGAGCGATATTACACAGATCTCTTTCCATCTCATAAATAAATTTTTTTGTTAGAGTTGATTCATGTTTACAGAAGTTATAAAGGGTGTCCCAACTAGAAAGCAAATTTTAAATTTGGCGCCATTCGAAGTGTCATTGTTTGACATTTGAACAATTGTTATTGTTTGCATTCTCATTGTGAAATTGTTTTACCAAAATGGTGAAAGTTTTGCGGCTACAGTTCGCAAATTGCGATCAATTTGGGGTCACAATAATGCTCCAAAAGAGTCGACACCGACCTCAGCAAATTGGTGTCTCCAAATCCACTATGCGCCGAATTTTGACGAAAGAATTGAAGAAATGAATGTGGAGGGCATGTGGTTTCAACAAGATGGCGCCACATGTCATGCAGCCAGAGAAACAATTCAATTGCTGCATCAGTCATTTTCCGGTCGTGTTATTTCGCGTTTTGGAGACCAGAATTTGCCGCCTAGATCGTGCGATTTAACACCTTCAGATTTTTTTCTTTGGTGTTTTTTGAAGTCGATGGTTTACGCGAATGAGCCGACGACGACTCAAGCCTTAAAAGAGGAAATTGGACGCTGCATTAATGAAATACCGCAGCATTTATGCAAAAAGGTCATTGAAAATTTCATTAAAAGATCGCGTGTGTGCCAGCAAAGCCGCGGCGCCCATCTGCACGATATATTGTTCCATACATAACCTCATTCTGTCTACTTTACGATATAATAAAGTTTCACGATTTTTTTTTAAATATCTGTGTTTTATTTAAAATTTAAAAATTGCGTTCTAGTTGGGACACCCTTTATAAGGCAGGGTAGATTTCTCATACTTTTTACTGTATAAGGATATTCCCTACAGCTTCCTTCACGCATTACTTATTATTTCTAATCGTTTCATTACATTTTCTCAATTCAAAGGTATGATTACAAAACTCGATCTTAGACAACTTTTAACTCTTTTTATTATTTCATTTAAATCGGTCCATATTTACAAAAATCGTAAATCCCGAAGGGTTCAAATTTCCCCCAAAGGATTGTCTAACCAAGGATAAACTTTTGGGCAACGATCACAAACGGTCATATAGCGGGTCTCACCAGTCGATTGTTTCTGTAAGGCACATGCAACTGGTCGGCAAGTAGTTTGGGGTTTCTTAAAACAACCCCTAAATGGTTTATCCAGTGAGGGATGCTTAAGATATTGTATAACGGAAGTTGCGGTGGTGATATATACGCCTGGCAAGGAGTTGGCATACTCTAAAAATCTATAAAAAAAAAAGTAATAATAAACTTGTTCTAGCGTTTATAAATGGAACTTACTTCCTAAGCGCCTTAAAATAATTCTCGCTTCTGCCAAACCATGCTGCGTGCAAATACATGCCAAATGGAGCCCTATTATTATCATAGTGACGATGAAAGTTCTCCTTCATCCACTCAAACAAACTGTTCACCTTGTCTTCGGGTAAATATATACAGCCATCTAACATGGAACAGCTATAGCCTTCCTTATCCACCCAAGTAACCATTGGATTAACCCATAAACCCGGCAATGATACAGTCGGACAGGGCCCTATTTGACAATCTTGTACGGACAAATAATCCAGGGTGTATGGCCACAGAGCGGGCTTACGATACCTTTGAGTGGGCCAAGAACTGTCGTATAATAAACCCAAACGCTTGGCCGCTATATAAGTATTATTACCAGATAATTGCAGGAATGGCAAACGCATGCCTCTTATGTGTTTACGATTGATCTTGGCGAATTTTTCCATTATATCAATTTGATTGCCGAATTCACGCATTAGAAGATCGACATCTGCCTCGCGCCAGTACTCAGTTCCAGCACCATGAGTTATAGAATGTAAAGCTATCTCATGACCTTCGTTGTAGAGAGCGTTTAGTTTGGCATAATCTGTGTATTCGTGGGAAACAAAAAAAGTTGCCTTTATTTCACAACGATCAGGGTTAAAGAGTTTTCCGAATAATTCTTGATATTGTTGGTAGTTGATGACATTGACAGCATCGTCAAACGTGACGGTAATGAACTGAAAAAAAATCAAAATTAATCTAAAAGTATTGCGTATGAACATCCAACTACCACTTTTATATACAACAATTTTTTTGTTGTTACCTTGTTGGTTTTTCATATTTGTACTTTTCACTTATAAGTAAAAAAATTTAATTGTCAAACTTAAGATTAAATCATTAATTGTTTTAAATAAAGTATTTTTTTTTTATAATTGGAAAATATAACAAAAATTTAATTATTAAGTCGACCTGGTTTTTTCGGAACGATTTGTGTCGAGAAATAGAAGAGCTTTTATACATGAGTCGAGCTTACACTCATAGAAAAATGCATCTTGATATTGATGGCGGTCTAACATCAGAATTGTAATATCAATGTTATTACAAATGGCATCAACGAGGCAAAAAGTGACATCAATTCAATGACGAATGTCATTATAAAATTTTGTCATATGTTATACGTCATCTATGCTATGACTACAGTGACATCAATTCGATTTTGTGTATTATTAAATATATTTTCATGTTTGAATAGTAAAATTAGAAGCAAAAATTCCCATATTCTAATTTTTTCAATTATTTAGTTAAATACATCAAATTTTCCAAGTAGAATGACTACGAAACCCACATCGGGAATGCTGGTGGTGTCTTATAATTAAGGTCCTAATCATGTAAAACGCAACGCTAAAGAAATACATTGAAAGCACAAACAATATCACAAATATTTTGTAATTTTGTTGTTGCTTTCTATAGAAATTCACATTGCGCTTTAAAATTTTAAACTCTGCATAGTTTGTGGCGTTGAAAATTTTAAAACGGTACATGAATTTCTGTGGAAAGCAACAACAAAATTACAAAATATTTATGACATTGCTTGTGCTTTCAATGCAATTATTTGGCGTTGCGTTGCGTTTTACATGATTAGGGTCTAAGAGTTCTTCTGTAACCAAAGGGCGTTATACAACAAAAACAAAAAAAAAACATGTGTAACGGGTAAGTAAATAATAATATTATTTCACTTTGATTTAAGTCAATATTAATGGCAAACTGCCTTAACAAAAAATTGAGCCTAATGAGTCGATTCAATGATGTAACTGAGTCATCGCACTGATGACATGTTTTATTGAACATGAGTCAACACATTAACGGCATAATTTAAATTTTTGACACTGATGACAATTTAGGCCAGTGATCTTAAGGCTGACATCACAATGATGAAAAGTGTCATGGGGTCAAAAACGAAGATACATCATAGTACTGATTTTAAAATATTTTCTATCAGTGGCTATAGTTAAAACAAGGAGTTTTTGCTTCTCATAAAAACCCGATTTTTATAAACAAGTGGGTTCTGGTAAAATTCTGTTTCCCATTAAGTGCTTTTCTTTTATTTTTGTTGAAAAAAACTAAATTATAATCTGTAAATATTTTTAATCCAAATTTTTATTTTTTAATCAGGCTAAAGTTCATTAAATTAAATTTTCATTAAATTATTTTTATGAAGAAAGGAGTTTAACAACATGAAATGAATTAAAATTAATTGATAATTTTTCATTCTTAACTGACCGGGGAATCGAACCCACGTACACGGACAGGTCGATTTGACATGTTTTGATAGTAACCACACTATCTCGTCAACAATCTTCGCCGTTTAACACTCACCGCCATTGACGACGGCTGGCAATCAAAAGTCAAACATCAATCTTTAAACCAAATGGTATTTCCACCATTTTGGTGGGTCGAAGTTTGTCGTAAATGATTATCTATTTAATTGATTTACATGTTCTTCCTTACTTCTCTTTTTCAAACTTTTTGTCAAGAATTCTTCTTAAAGTCCAAAGTCCTTTTTTTTTAGTTTTTATGTTTCCTTTTTGGCTTTCTTTTTTTCGTTGACCTTTTTCAGAATAACTTGAAGGACAAATGTTAACATAGAGCTTGTGCCTTAGCTGTTTAACAATAACTAGAAATGTGACTATTTTATTGAATTGTTTATGGTTTTAATCCAAATTTTTTGATATTTTATTCAGGCTAAAGTTCATTGAATTTAATTTTCCTTAAATTATTTTTATGAAGAAAGGAATTTTACAACATGAAATGAATTAAAATTTGTTGATAATTTTTCATTCTCGACTGACCGGAGAATATCGTTATATTTCATTATTTTTAAAATTTTTTCTTACAAAGACAAGTTTTTGCGAAAAAAAAAACAAACTTCAGCGAGTTTTTGTGAAATACCCGCGCTTTTGTGAATAAATCGAATTATTGGTAAAAAACTGAGTTATTGAAGTATACCAATTTTTTGGTTTTTGCGAAAAATCAAGTTTTTTGAAAACCCAAGTTTATAGAAATCCTGTCATTTGTATAAAAACCCTGTTTTAAGTATAAAAACGCTGGTTTTATTATAAAAATTCTGTTTTTATACCATCCACCACAACTAGTTGTTATGAGGGTATACTTAGTTTGCCATTCCGTGTGAAACTTTTTTTATATTCATCTAAGATACCAAAAAGTGTATATATTCCATGTCCTTAAGTCGATTTAGACATGTCCGTCTGTCTGTCGGTCTGTTGAAATCACATCCACTTTTGAACAACTCAAAAGAAAATAAAAATATTGGTGTCAAATTGTTTCTAGTTCTCCTAAGCAGTTTGGAATTGAAGTCCAGCAAAATTAGTTCAGAAGGAAAATAGCAATGAATCAAAATGTAAAGGGGTATGTACACGGTCAAGCATTTCTCATCAAGCGCTATGGTAGTATTAGTGAAAATGTGTTTGTATGTGTGACACCGACAATGCTGGATGGAAAATCAAAAAATTTAGATATGGAGGCGAATATTACGTCCACAACACGGACACGAGTGAATTCGCCTGCATGACAGCATTTTGACCGTATACAGACCCCTTAAAACAACCACCCAAAAAAGTTTATAGTTTTGTCTCAGAAACTGGCATAAATAGTGGCGGAATGAACATATTGATATAAGATGTTGCAAAACTCGTTATATATGGCAAGAAATCATACCACAAAATGATCGCTTCATAATTAACATGAGGCCCCATATAAAGACCACTCTGGAAATTTACTTTAGTACGCCTTAAACCGTAGCGAATAGTGCTATTGTAATAAATTTTGGTATGTCACAGTTTTATATGACTAGAAATCAAACTGGCAATTTTCGTAAATATCGCTTCATAATTTACAATGGGCCCCATATAAAGTCCACTCAAGGAAAACACTTTAGTAAGCGTTGAATCGTAACGAATTTATAAAGTTATAAAAAAATTCGTTTAGTCATTGTTTTATAAGACTTTAAATCATATTGTCAAACTTCGTGAAGAAGAAGTATAATGCCCACTTGGGACATAATTTTGATATGCTTAAAACCGTCCAATTTAGTTTCATATGGCCAGAAATGAAACCATGTAATTTTGTAATAATCGGTCCATAATTTACCTTAGGTCTCATATTAAGCAGCCTTCTGAAAACCACTCTAAAACTTTAAAACGAAATTTGTTGTAATTTATGTTTTTACTACCAGAAAATACTACAGAATTTTGATTGGTCCATCATTGACCATGGGTCCAATATAAATTTGCCTCTCGAAAATAATTTTAGTTTGTGTACACAAATAAGTTACAAAAATTGCATTATCTACTTTACAATTCATGTTTTCCTTTTTTACGCTTAAGGTTATTGTGATTTGTTCGTCGTGTGGGGAGGATTGGTACGCAGATCACACGCACATATCACTACTGTCAGGGCAGTTTTAGACCTCTTTTATGATTTTTTTAACATTCGAATTTGTTTTGATTAATTAAATTGTAAAAACGATATACAAGTTTCTGTATCGGTATACCGATACCAAAATAACAAATACTTTAATACTGTTACCGATACCAAAATTCATTTCCGATGCTAACCTTAATATAAACCGAATCAAAATTTTACTTCACCCCTCGTATATTTTACCCACCTGTGGTATCTCCTTTTCATGACCCTTAAACTCCATCTTCGGCAACGTCATACCCGAACAGCGACAATTCGGCGGCTGACATTTTTCAGTAGAACAAGGTTCCGCCAGTTTCAAATCAAAATCCATGGGAGAGCGAAATGCCGCCTGTATATTCGAAATTATAGCACTTAATATCAAAATTGTATGTAGTTCCCACATTTTGTGTAAAACTTCTTAAATAAAAGTAAATGAAATTTATTTTCTCCAACATCTTTTATAATATTTTTTCCGGCATCTTTCCATTGTTGTGTTTTAGTTCTTATCTTATCTTTTAAGAAATAGATTCATGATACTTGTCAATTATTAAAACAATAAATTTAAGGTGTTTTAACAATAAATTAATTATCAATTTGTTGTTGAGCTAAAATTGTTTATAAAAAAACGTTTCCATAAAAGTGGAGGTAAAAAAAAAATAATGAATGATAATTAAGTCCCTAATAATTTTAAGTTCTAATTATAAATGACAGATATAAATGTTTTCGAATATAAATAATTGAAGTTTGTTGACTATTTAAAATCGATATATATGCTACCGTAATTTTCAAATTCTGTGTCTCATTGTTTTACTATCAGCTCAGGTGTTTTTATTGAAATTTTCCACCTTCTCCATAATATAAAAATTAATAAATTTATGTCTATTGGCTTGTTTTTTGTTCCATATAGCCGCCTAAGCCGCTGAACCGATCTTTTTGAAACTTTGAGAATATACTACTTATGGTCTAGAAGCTGCTATATATTTTTTTTAAATTTTAATTGGGCGTGGCACATACCATACAAAGATAATATCGATTTCTCTAAATCTGGAGAACGGCAAGAGCTAATTTGCTACTAATATATTGGCTAACAACACCCGAACGAATAGGGCGGGACAACCATATTATGGTTAAATCGGTCCTCCATCAAGAAGGCACAACCATATTATGGTTGCCTCCGAACATGTTTTGGTTTATAATAACTAAAATATGTTTAACATTTATAATAATATGGTTGATTTTCAACCATAGAATGTTGCTCTTGAAAAAGAGGAAAATACTATTGTTAATTTATAAACAAATTATTGTCATATTTAACCATAACATGTTTAGAGGCAACCATAATATGGCTGTGGCTTCTTGATGGAGGACTAATTTAACAATAATATGGTTGTCGGTGACAATAATTTAACCATATTATGTTTAAAATTTTCTTTAAAAATAGTTTTGTTGGAGGTGACCATATTTAAACATATTTTTTCTCTGCGTGCATAGAACAGCAAAAGGCAAAATTTTCAAACTAAGTACTGGGTGGCCCAAAATTACCGAAGGGTCTTGAATTGCTTATAACTTTTTTATTATAATTTTTTTATTCTTTTCTTTTCAGTATTTTGTAACGAAGATTTGGGGAATTTAAAATGGAGCAGTACCCAATTGAACAACGTGCTCAAATTGTTGAGCTTTATTTTTTAAATCAACGATCCATTGTTTTGATTCAGCGTACATGAATTATTTCGCGTTCACCGGATTTAACCGCCCCAAACTGTTTTCTTTGGGGTTTTTTGAAAGGAAAAGTCTACATTAATAAGCCTACAACTATGCAGCAATTAAAAAGCAATTTACGCGACGAAATAAACACCATAACACCTGAAGTTTTGCGAAAGGGGGAAGAGCACGAATTTGCGAAGCAGAAAATGGCCTCCACTTGCGAAATATTATTTTTCATAACTAAACTAAAAATATTCCCATTTATATACTGTATTAAAAAAAAAAATAATAAAATTTATTTCTTAAATAAAAAGTTATAACGTATTCAAACCCCTTCGTTAATTTTGGGCCACCCTGTATAAGCACCTTGGTTAGCAGTACAGAACATCCGAAAAATGATGGGTGGGATTGGAAAAGTGGGCGTGGCAGACAAAAAATTTAGTTATATCTAAATCAAATATATTGTTTATAAAGGCCATGTCAGATAAAACTTTTGCTTCGCGTTGCGTTACCGATTCGCTTTGACATCTAAGATAAAATATACAGACTTATACGAAACATGTCACATAAAGTAGTTTCAAAGCGGAGCGAAGCAAAAAGTTAGCCAATTCTCATCTTTTTGCGCGCTTTGACAATTGGCTAGTATAATTTTCTTTTTTTTAACTTTTTTTTGCCAAATTCAATTTCATAAAACCGTCCAATTAAATTTTTCACTTTTATTTTTATAACAAATAATTAAATGTACAAATTACCAACTGCTTTTATAAGTAAACAAGCAATGCGTGAGTGTTGTCAAAGTTTTCATTGTGGCATACACCTTTTGCTTTGCGTTTTTCTGCCAAAGGTAGAAACGTCACGCAAAGCGACAAAGTTGTATCTGACACGGCCTTAAATGCCCAACATCTGTCAAAAATAACTTTCTGTATAACTTGAGAATGGTTGCAGTAAGAGTATTCAAACTTTGTACAAAAAGCTTCGTAAAAAATGCACGAGAATTGAATTAAAAAAAATTATTTTATTTGGTGAGGGTTAATGAAACGCACTGGGTTTAGCTAGTTAAATAAAAAAGAAGATATCAGAATTCTTTAACGATATCTGGATTAGTTTTCAGCAGTAAATTATTGAAAAATATACCCCCATATTCATAAAAATATTGGAGGTTTATAGCAGGTTTACGAACGAATTTTCTATGAAAATCTGTTTAATAATCAATTTATTAATCAAAAATATTTTTTATGAATATGCGGAACAATTTTTAATAGTTTAAAGATTTAAGGCCTTTTTATATAAAAAAAACAAGCCCTTTATTGAGCTCTTTCATTTTTTTTATAAATAAGACCTTTAAGTACTAACTAAAACTTGCTTTTTTGCAATGTACGTTTTGATGGGTTAAGGAAACGCTGCTAAATTTCACCAGTCCTATTTTTGGTTAAAAAATATCATTTGGCAGCGGTGGGATTCGAACCCACGCCTCCGAAGAGACTGGTGCCTTAAACCAGCGCCTTAGACCGCTCGGCCACGCTACCTTACTTTTAAAACAGTGCTGCCAAATTTCAATGTAGAAAAAATTATGTAATACTTTAAACCAAATGAGGGTCAAAAGTTATCAAAAATGTTTAGATTAAATAAAAAAGTTTACTTTTAAAATACAAAGCAAATATTAAACTACTTAACATTGAAATAAAAAAAAAAAATTAAGATTTGTGTGGCTCATTTTAGTTACCGAGCATTTGTTGCATAAAATAAGTAGTTGTGCTTCATTGTGTTGCCTTAGCCCAGGGGCAATTTTATATGGCGCTTTGGTAAAATAATGGGCCGATTGGCCAATTTTCAATACCAAACGAAGCTGTCGTCTAATCATTTTACCGAATTTCACATTTCTAAGATTTTTATTGCAACCTCCAACGTGCCTTATAAAGACAGACAAATGGGCGAACATGGTTAAATTGTCCTTGAATTTCGAAAGTATCCAGAATATGTATATAGCGGAATGACCAAAAAATATTCCTGTTTTTCTAGTCACTAAATATAGAATTATATTTAATAGGGAAAATGGTTAACTTGCTTTCTAAGGTAGCGTGGCCGAGCGGTCTAAGGCGCTGGTTTAAGGCACCAGTCTCTTCGGAGGCGTGGGTTCGAATCCCACCGCTGCCAGATGATTTTTTCTACTGTATATAATTTCAAAAAATTTATTCTGCTCTTGTGGTATAAAATCGATTAAACAAAGCAATTTTGCTAATTAAGGCCGGCCCTTTTACAATTAGCCCACAAGATCTAATTATTGATATATATGTATATAAATTAATAATTAGACGAAAATGCTTCCCTGATCTAATTATTGTTTGAAAATTTTCAAAAAACAATAAAAACTTATCATGACTAGCAGCGTTTTCAACTCAGTGCTTTTTTAAATTTTATGTGCGAAAAATTTCTTTGTTGGTGCGTGGTGCGCTTTTTTTAAAATTTCGTTTTTTTTAATTTTTGGTGGCACCAAATCAAATTCAACACAACTTTTTGTTTCATAGTGAAAAAAAACTTTGTACAATAAAATACACCTGTTTCGATATCATTTAATTCGACAGTGCAAAAGTGTTACTTACATTTTTACAGACCACAATGAGAACAACAAGTAATGGTGTTTAAGACGTACCAAATTATTTATATGCACAAAGTAAAACGGTCTCGTTGTTGTAGATAATTGGTATTATGTAAAGAAAAATTAACTTATAATTCCAAATAAAATGGCGGGTTTTTTCTCTCCATTTCGGTGCGTTTTAAAATTCCAAAGTTGACAACGCTGCTGACAGTGAATAACTTAAATAGGTACTTAAAAAAGTTAACAATTGGTGATCATTTATGAATATGCGCCATTGTTTTCGATTTAATAAATAAGACTCAATCCATTTAAGAGAGTTATATGAAAGCCCCATTGTGTTCAGTTTCTTCAAGAGCAGTTTATGGTTTACCTTGTATGTAAAGCAATTAGAAGAATATAGTTAGCAGCAGGATGTTACGTCTCAATCTGTAAGAAATAGATTGGTCTTAATTTCTTACGGTCGCATTACTGAGACTTAAGACTTGTTTTCAAAACTTACCGATTTCTTAAGGTATAATTTTATCGGCCGTATAAAAAGTGTTCCATTATTACAACTACACCCAGAGAAAAAACATGTATAAATATGGTCACTTTCAACAAAACTATTTTTAAAGACATTTTTAAACATATTATGGTTAATATTACCATATTATTGTCATTGGCAACTATATTATGGTTAAATTAGTCCTCCAGCAAAAATGCACAATCATATTATGGTTGCCTCCGAACATGTTTTGGCCAAAATATGTTTAACACTTATAATAGCATGGTTGGTTTTCAACCATAGAATGTTGCTCTTGAAAAAGAGGAAAATACTATTGTTAATTTAAAATCAAATTATTGTCATATTTAACTATAACATGTTTAGAGGCAACCATAATATAGTTGTGGCTTCTCGATGGAGGACTTATTTAAAAATAACATGGTTGTCGGTAACAATAATATGGTTAAATTAAACATAATATGTTTAAAAATTTATTTTAAAATAGTTTTGTTGGAAGTGACCATATTTAAACATGTCTTTTCTTTGCGCGTAGGGTTTTAAGTGGTCCATTGTTATGAAGAAGTCTCTTTCGAACATTTCATTTCAAATTTGTAAAAAAAAAAAACATTTTACGCCAAACTCATATTTTCCAACTCTTTAAATCTCTGGATACATTTTCCTTTAGATAGTAAGACTTTCTAATAACTTTTGTATTTAACTTTTTTATTCTGAGACATAATTTTCAATATTTTCCACAATTTTCAACAATAATCAAAAGTGGATACCATTTCTAGGAATGTTACATTTACCTAAGTTTATGGGTAGCGTGGCCGAGCGGTCTAAGGCGCTGGTTTAAGGCACCAGTCTCTTCGGAGGCGTGGGTTCGAATCCCACCGCTGCCAGGTAAAGTTTTTGTTAGATATTTTTAATGCAACATTTTTCCTGCTATTGCATTATTATTTCTATTATTGTAGATTATTAATCTATAGCAGAGGTAATCACAAAGAGAGGCGGTTAAAAATATGTTTGTAGTGGTGAGTGTATTTTGGGTGCACTGAAAGAAATTTCTAGATAAACATGTCGAAACCAATTTTGTGTGTATTAAACATATTTTTTGTTATATAAATGCATGTATGCAGTCATTTTTTTTTTATTTCTGATTGTATACAAGGCATGCAGCTTTATTCAAAATATTAAATGAAAATTAAAACCTTTTCCCCACTTTATTTTCCACATTTTAATAAACAAATGCAATAGTAGCAAAATATTCAAAGTGTACTGAAAATATTTGAAATTCTGAAAAAGAGAGACAAATAAAAGTACTCAGTTAAGATATTAACTATGTGTTTTGTTTTTGTTTTTAAATAACAAAAGCGACGGCGACCTGCTTATTTCAAAGCTAGCATACAACCAGTGTGACCATATTAGCTTTTTTCGAGCTAAATTTAGCACTTTTTTTTTGGATTTAGCTTGATATATTTCATTTAGCTTTTAGCTTTTTTTAAAGCTTTTTTAAAAAATGAATTTGGCTTTTTCTAGCCTTTTTTCTATTTGTATTCCAATGATATTAATATATGTACATAATAAAAAAAGAAAGTTAAATAAAATAAAGATATAAGGTTACCATTATAAACTAGTCTCAAACAGCTAAAATCTGGCATCACAGAAACAATAAGTCAGTAAGTAATTCTTTAAAGTTTAACAAGGTGGAAAATATTTAACATGTAGTCAAATATTTATCAAGTTTATTCGTTTGCTTGTTAAAAAGTATTTTTATAGGTACTTATAATTTGTGCAAACGAAGAATCCAAATCTTATAGGATTCCAAATTTGTTCTATACTATACTATATATTAACCGATGCCTTTGAATCTATACCTTTTTGTATTTTAGCTTTAAGAGCTTTTTTATATATGTTCACCATTGTACAAAGATACATACATACGTTCATGTGATATAACTTTTTATATGTTAATTTTATATTTTTTGTTTTTACTTTATTTTTATATACATATATCAACCGAAGTAGTTTTGAATAGCTATCAATTTTATTTTAGTCTTAAGACTTTTCTTAACTTTATTTGCTTTGTGGTTAACTTATGCTGGCATAAAAATTACAAAAAATTATTTTATAATCATTATTATTAAACGAGCATACATACATGCATATGTTTTTGAACTTAATGCTCATGAAGATATTTTTGTTCCATAAATATACAAAGTTTGATTTGGTTACTGATTAAAAACATATTTTACTTAAATTTTGACTAAAAAAAAGGTTTTTACATAGTATGTGTACATGTATGTGTTATTTAAAATACGAATAATGAATTAATATTATTAAAAAGCAATATAAAAATTTAGCTTTATTTTTTGGCTTTAATTTATTTATTTTTAGCTTTTTTTAGCTCTATTTTTAACCCGATTTAGCTATATATTTTTTTAAAATCTGGTCACACTGCATACAACTGAATGAAATTATAGTTTTTTACAGTCTTTCGGTAACACTCGTGTTGTGTGTGTGAAAATCCCGAAAAGTGCTCGGCCCCTGGGGGCATAGCGTGATGATCGTTGATCTATAGCCATGCCTTTCAAGTAATCTTTCAAGCAATACTTTAATGACATATTTTTAAAACTGGCAACTCTAATTTCTATTTTGTCAGATATACCCCATTTATACGAATTTCTTATTTGAAAATAAAACTATAGCGGAATTCACCCTTGATAGTAAAGTCCCTTGTAGACCTTGTTAGTCTTATAGTTTTAGTAAAAATACTAACATTTACAACACTGCAACAACAAAATGTATTAGACTAAAATATACTACGCTGTGGTTGAAAAAGCCCACAAAAAGCAATAGTAAACAAGTGTGTGAATTTACCAGAATAAAACAGTTTTAGAAACTTTATCTGTCTCTTTCTCTCACTCAGCAAATTCATTAATTTACAATGCATACGAAAATGACACTCACGCTTTCAAGTATAAAATCGTATTAAATATAACAGAGTTGTACACTTAATACAAAGGGTGAAAACCGCTTATGTATTTGCAAATACTTAACTTACTGTTTATACTTTGATAGCATTCAGAAATGTTATTATATTTTCTTAATGCCATGCAGCAAGATTATAGTCATATGGCAACACTAATGGTTAACAAATATACAGGGTGGCATTGTTGTGCCAGTTTACAATTCAAGAATACATACGTGTACCAGATCATTAAAAACACCAAATATAGTAAATCAAAAACGTGGCCGCATCACACATTTATTTGCCAACAGCTACTTAGTGCTGGCTCACACACTTTCAATCTCAAGGCCCAACCATAATATGCATGAAGTCGGTTAAGTCAACTGCTTAAGTTGCAAATACATATAAAACATATATGGAGCCAACTATAATGTACCTAATGAAACTTTTCGTTAAGTTTCGTCAAATGTCATTTGCTTAAGCAAAGTGCCAAACTGAATCCACATTCCGTACGGAATCAGCTGTTTGTACACTGTTAAAAAAAAAATAAATTGAAATGGATAAAGAAAAAAAAGGAATAAAGAAATAGAAGAATTTTACATATTTTAAATTTGTATGCATTTTTTTTATTAATAAGTATGTAAAACAATCACCAATTTTGGGTCTATTTAAAAAGTTGATTGCAAATATAATAAAACATAAAATAAACAAATACAGGGCCGTTATTGTTGGTGCTTTTTAATTTAAAGTACTCGCACAATATTTAATCAAGTTAATTAAACGTTTAATCAAGTGAATTAAAAGTGTAATTGATACTATTAATTTTCACCAGAGAACCAAATTAATAGTAACAATTAAACATTTAATTCACTTAATTAAAAATTTATTTCACTTGGTTAAACGTTTAATTAACTTGATTAAACGCTTAATTCAGTTGATTAAAATTTCAATTAAAATTTATTTTATTTTTGATTAATGCTTTATTTTGGGCAATATTTTTTTCTGTGCAAAAAAACAAAATATTGCACAAGTTTGAAAAATGGATCTTAAGTTTATGTAAGTACATTATGGCCACCTAGAAGTCTTTTTAAATTTTCTTATGCATTTGACAGACTTTTCATTCATTTTAGACAGAAAGTAAGGCCAACTTATGCATATTATTGTTGGGCCTTTAGCCGTCAAGTCTTGAGTTTTTATGAGAAAGAGGAAATGAAATGGCATTCTCTTTTCCCTTCTCTCTTAAAAGCTCCAGACTTGACGGCTAAAACTTAAACAGTGTGAACCAGCACCGATGCTGCGTCTCCACGTAGCAATTTTTTTTTGCTAAGCACAAGAAAAATGAGGCAGAACAATGGCGCAAAAATTGCTGATTATATTGCTGGAGAACACGTGAAATTGCTTTGCCATAAACAAACGTACAGAGAAATTAAATGTCAGATAAATGACAACTGATTTGACAGCAGATTGCTAAGCAATAATTACTCAAGCAATCAGAAGAGCAATTATGGCGCAATGGAGCGCCAGCCATGGCAATTTGCGGTTTACACGTCGCAAATTTTATGGAGCAATCAAATTTGACGTTTGCCGCAATAAATATTTCTACGTAAAGATCCGGGGTTATTTGCAAATGGTTTCCGTGACTTATAAAGTTACAAAAAAAAGTTATACGGCAACGACTTTCACTTTTATTTGCAAATAAGAAAGGCGTATAAAAGGAGTAATAGTAATAAAAAAAAAGAAAATTTTACCAACACTTAAAATTGCAGTTACTAAAAATTTACTATTTGTTACATAATTCAATATACAAGTATATTTATTTTTCTAGATATTCAAGAATTGTTCTAAATTTTTCTTAGTATTTTTTATATAAAAACAAAATATAAAAATGTTTCAAGTCTTCGAAAACCAGCTGTGGTTTTAAAATCGGTTTAATATATTTCTCTCTCTCTCTCTCTCTCTTTCTATGTTTGTGTAAACTTAAGCCATTTTTCCTACATCTTTTAAGCCTTAAGTTATGCAACACTTCATTAAAATTTCCAATAGCCTATAAATATGTGACTATATTGTTTTCTTATATACATACATATTTTTATCCATTACAAGTTATTTATATGAAGAAAACAAATTCATAGAATTCCTTAAACCACTTTGTGTGAGTGTAAGGAAAAGAAGAAAAAAGGACCAGACAAATTAAATTTACAATTTTTATATTGTTTTCTGTGTTTTTTTTCCACCACTTGCAACTATGCAGAGCATGTCCAGCAGTTAGTTTGGATTTTTTTTTCCTTACAAACTCCCTCTAATCAAGACGTGCTTTCTATTTAAAGGAAAACTAAATAAATATCCATAAAAAAGACTAGACAAATTGAAATTTAAAATTTATAAAAATTGTTTACTCTTGAATAAATTGTCGAATACACAAGAGTGCTTACATTAGTGCAGCATACACAAAGGAGTTAAGGTCACGTTTGAGTGAAGCTAAAAACAAAACCCCATCAGACCACAATTTATTGGACATGATTATGAGAAGAAGAAAAAAAGAATTAAAATTTAACGAAAAATATTCAAGGAAATTTAAATTCATCTGAAACAGAATTTTTCAGCATAAACAGTCAATGAATGACTGTCATTTAATTTCCTGGCCCACAAATATAAAACAAAACTCTTCTACAATTTCCTCATAAGACATTGATGGATTAAAGCATGCCACTAGTAATAGGATTGTGTGGAAAAATACTTTTCATTAGTATGATCAACATGTTTTAAAGGAGGTGGTTGTCCCCTGCAACTTAAATGCAATTGTGATTTACTTAACTTCCCATTCTTTCTCTTTCCCACCCAACAGACGTTTTCAATAGGCTCTTTTGTTATAATGACCTGCAGCCTGCAACCTGTGTAATTGTAGGGCTTAAAAAATAAGAAAAAAAAACATTCTTTTTTTCTGGGATTTGAATGTAACTTAATTAAGGATGTTTGTTCGTTTTTTCTCCTGTGCCTGGGAGTTGCAATAATGCAAAAGTGTGTTGCAAGAGTAAGCAACACAGTGTATCCTCTATTACCTGCGACATCATTAAAAGCCAAAAAAAAAATGCAAACCTTACGGCCAGACATTATTCAAACTCATTTATCAAGTGACGTAAAGTGACACTATCTTAACGCAAATATCAAAATGCTTCCGGTTATGGTCTAGCAAGCTAAAGCGTTTATGGTAAATTAGGGGAACGCAGATTTATTAAGGGTAATTTTTTTAATATTATTGGTTTCTTTACTTGAAATACAAAACACATGCAAGTTTAAAATGTTGCTTGAACGCCATTAAATGACGTATTTGTTGATGAACATTTTATCAATTGCGACAAAGGCGAATATCAATGCCACCAAAATAATGATATGTATAAAGTGGGACCAGAAGCACCAGTCATCAATATGCGATCATACAAAAAGCCATACTGCCCGAATAGAATTAAAAATTCCCCGGGAGTTTTTTCCCCTTTTCCTATTTTTACAATAGAATATAAATAGGAAAAATGGGAGAAGGGAAAAAACTCCCGGAGAATTTTTTATTTATAATTGGGCTGATAATATTCCATCAAGACAACGCTCGGTCACATGCTCCAAGACTAGTTACAGTACTTTTCGCTTATAGTCCATTTTGCTTAAAGGCACAAAATGGATTAAGACAAAACTATCATATTTACTTGCAGATTTTTTCGAATTTCATACAATTTATTTATTTTAAGGTCAATTTTGATTGTAGTCCATTTTTGTTTAAAAGCCACATTTTTTTTTGCATGCGTATCTAATAATTTATGCAAAAAATATTTTTTTTAACAAGCTGGCAATGTGTTTTTATTTACCCTTCTGGCAACTTTTAAAAGCAGAAGTAAGAAAGAAACCTTGTATTGCAGTTGGCGATGTATAATAAATATTCTTTGGAAAATATTTATTAAAAATTCTGTTGACTCGGATTGTTGCACACTGGGCAGTTTTTTTAAAATCCCAAAAAAAAAAAATGAAATCAAAATTAGAACACAAATTTATTTAAAAATATGATATCGTCGGTCACAGGTTGACATCTCTTAACATGTTTTTTTGTACTTTTCAGGAGACAAAAAAAAAAACGTTATTACTAGGGATGCCAAACGGGAAATCCCGAATCCCGACATCCCGGGATTTTTCGGGATTGATAAATCCCGAATCCCGGGATTTATTTTTATGAGTCCCGGGATTTTTAACATATCAACTTTTATGTACAAAACGGTTCGTTTTTATTGAATTTTTATAGTATATACAAAAAAATTATTAAAAATTATATTTGGGTTATATTTTCTATTGCAAATAATTCTTATTTTTGAGTTTAATTTTTGTTTTTGGAACACAGCGAGTATATAAAATTTGCAATTTTTGCTTGATATATGACGACTATTTCTGGATTTTTGTATTTTGCTTAATAAAAACCATTATTTTAAGTAGAAACGAAATTGGCAGATTTACATCTCAAGCCTTTATTACAATTACGTTTAGCAAGTTCAGCTTTGGCTTAAGACATAATTCCAAATTAAAAATGATTATTTTTATGCAAAATATAGAAATCAAGAAATAATTGTTATATATCAAGCAAAAAATAAAAATTATTCACGATCCAATTAAAGTTTTATTCAGAAACTAAATGATAAAAGTTGATATAATTATAACAATTGAGTCGTAATATTGATGAAATAGCTCATATTCCTTCCGGTCATATAATAATAAAAAATTTGCTTAAAAAACATACGGTAAATAAAATAAATTTTTTTTATAAATAAACTCTATTTGACGTATTCATAAATAAATTATTTAAACTTGAAATCTGTTTTAAGAAACATTTTATAAACATTTTGTTTTAAAATAAATTTCAAACGTACTTAAATTATTGATTATGAATCTCGCCCTTAACCTGGAGGTGTACTGCAGTGCAGTCGACATAGTTTTACAGTTTTTAGCTCAGCTATCGAGATCGATAAGGGACTACTCTTTGTAGTGTATTAATGTCGTCACAACTTAATTCACATTTAAAATTTAATAGCTGTCAAAAAACCGAAATGAATTGATCTAGAAAAACTAAGAGATACGTATGTTTTTTTAAGCTTTTTTCAGAATCTGATCATTTTGATCATGGGTGAGGCCAGTGTTATAAACATATGTATAAAATAAATTGTTTTGTTGTTTTCATTTTTAAAAATGTCTGTTACGTTTATAAAACCTTTTGAATATTTAAAAAGTGTTGTTTATTAAAAAAAATTCCGAAAAATCCCGAAATCCCGGGATCCACAAAATCCCGAGATTTCGGGATCGGGATTTTGAAATCCCGGGATTTTCAAAAATCAGTCCCGATTGGCATCCCTAGTTATTACTCCGTTACTAAACCGTGTTGGAAGTAAATAAAAAAAAAAACCAAAATTAGTAGGAGATATTTATTGTAAGATTGTGTAAAGAAAACAAAGGTATTGACATAATTTCAGATTAAAAAAAAATTAAAATAAATAATACGAGTTTTTTTTGCGAGTTAAGAGTTGTCAACCTGTGACCGACGATATGTAACATTTATGTTGTTTTAATTTTATACAAAAAAAAAAAATAAAATAAAAGAAAAAACAAAAAAAAACGATTCGCCCGAGCAGGGACTTGAACCCTGGACCCTTGGATTAAAAGTCCAATGCTCTACCGACTGAGCTACCCGGGCTCTGTCACTGGAAAAATTAAAGCAGCATATAAGCCGAATATATGTTTTAAAGCACAAACACCAAATTACTTGAATACTTAAGACAATGTGGTCTTACGTCGTAAAAAGTAGGACGTAATGAAGTTTAATTTGTAAAAACACCCTCCGTTTGCCCACACTTCCGTTGCAATTAATTAACATTATTAATTTCACTTTATAGTTCTCGTTTAGCATTTCATTTTGTTAAATATTTGCGATTGCAGTAAAGCGATTATCGATGAGCAATAATTATAAAAACTACGACCACTTTGGGGAGATGTCAAATAAATTATAAAAATAGAATCATTTTATGAACTTAAGATCTAAATGCCGCCCTATTAAAACATTTAAATGGTCTTGTGTTGAAAATGAAATATCATTTGAAATTGTAGCTAAAAATACAAATTTATTGGTTGACGTTGTTAGTTCAAGTTAAAGGTATTAAAATCTAAAGATAAATATTCAATATAGGAAATAAAATTAATCATGAACGGTGGGATTTCGCATAACAACATAAAAGTAAAGCTATATCTTAAATAAAAATTAAAAAATTCTATACCAAACTTTATAGGTTGAAGGATAACAGTCCGAAATTTATTTAAAACGGTCAACCGATGCCAATAAACGTTTAAATTAAGTTCCTTAAAGCAATAACTGAAAGGCGAAAAAAACTCAATTGAACCTTAAGGTATATTCTAAATTAACTTTAGATAACAACTACTGAAAGGAACTCTTCTAAATTTTTAACTTTCCTTATACAAGGTGTCGCAATATTCACTATCCCATCGGAAGATGCTATAATTTTTGCTTTTTCCACATTTATATTTATGAAGTAAAGGGATCAGACATCAATAATATATGGAGCGCTATGATCCTCAAGAACGCGGAATATTTGTTTCGACGAACATTGGTCTGAAACATACATAGGGAAACTAAAGGCAGAATTAATTTGTACGTTCTGTTCTGTTACGAATCAGCTGTTTTGTTTCTGTTCAATTGCAAGTCTGTATGTGACTTTGAGCGCTCAGTGAGTCAAAGTCAAATGTTAGCTACTCAAAGCAATAATTTTAGCAGTTATTGATGTGGAATTTTACCTACTTTTACCCAATACCAAACGTGACTGTGAATGATAGAGTTCAGTTTTTGAATAAGTCCTCACTTTTAGTAAATTTCAACCCCCTGTGCGTTGGTGCTGTTGCCGCAGTACTGAGTTGGCAAAATTATCGCTTCTGGGGCACTGAAAATCAGCGTATAAAACACGAGGTGCAATTACACTCGCTCAAAGTAACAGTATGGTGTGGTGTTTAACCCGAAGGCATTAATCGGAAAGATCGCCAATTTACGCATTCTAGACTTGTTTTTGTGAGGTTTTCTTGAAGTCACGAGTCTATGCCAGCAAGCCTCAGACGACTCTTGAAGTTTTCAAAGAGAATATCCGCCAGGAATGCAGGAAACCAACGCCGGAATCTTTAAATTGAGCCCGTATGGTCATAAAATCGGACGGCAGCTACTTGGCCGATAACATTAGTTTCTACTTAATGAGAAAAAAATTTGACATTAAATAAGCACAATCCAAAAGAAAAACTAAAGTTTTTCATATAGTAAAATAATACATTCAACATTTTTCATTTTTCGAATTTATTCTATGTGTTAAATTTCAGTTATGTATTTTATAAAGGCTTTGTAATAGCTCTATTCCTTAAATTTTTCAGAAATGACTTTATACACTACCAGACTATTATATTTTATTTTTTGGTAGTGTATAAAGTCATTTCTAAAAAAATTTAAGGAATAGAGCTATTACAAAACCTTTATAAAATACATAACTGAAATTTAACTCATAGAATAAATTCGAAAAATTAAAAATGTTGAATATAATAAAGTTGCTTATGAAAAAGAAATAATTCCCAATATCTAAAATAATACAGTCAAAGAACATCCTGTGACAACTTTTGCACCACCTCGTAGTATGTGTCTCAGTTTTTTTTTTGATACTTTCAAGAAACTCTTACTTAGCCATAGCCTTAAAACCTTTTAGCAACACAATGATAAAATGTTGAAAAAATAAAAATATTATTAAATCTTTATTTACAATTGCAAAAGTTAAATTTGTTTCCTCCAGTGCAATAATTTTCTTTCAATTATAAGTCTATTAAAATATACAAAATATTACCGAAGTGAAATAAATTATAGCACTTTATGACCAAAGTTAAGACGTTTCTTTTACAGAGAGAATAAAAATATAGATAAATAACAGCAACACATGAAACAACTTAAGTATTTGAGTTTTTTTTGTGGGGGTTTGACGTTCCTCTTGAACTTTTTTCTTTATTTAACAGTAAGTTTTACTTATTTTTTGTATTTTATCCTCATACGTTAACATTAGTCATTCAGTGAGTCTAGGAAGAGGATGCCAATTAATTGATTCCCAAAAGGGAAAATTATAATCGCTTAAAAGTTGATGAAGATGCAGGAAAACAAAATTTATGGATACATTTTAAAACATTTCGCTTATTATAAGAAATGTATGGAGAGTTTTGCCAAATTTAATAATTATTTACAAAAAATGGCGTAGTTTTTTTTTAACATAGTGTGTGTCTTTAATAACTTGGCATTTAGGAAGTTAAGCATTTTCTATTTATTCTATATTATTCTCATGTAACCGTCTGAGCGACTGGAGTCATCTTAAGGATATATCAACTTCTGGTGTTACATCCTCCGGGACATAATCAGGAGCAGCCAATAATTGGCATTCGGCAAACATCCTAAATTGACAGATCACAGGATATCATCACAATCTCTTGCAATCGCGACTGACCAAAGATTCTATCTGGTATCATGGGAGTCATTGCTCCCCAGTGATACGACACCGGCCAAATTTTTGGTTGAGGCCCCCGTTAATATACTTCTTGCGGGAAATGTTTCTTGAAGAAGGTATACTTTCTGGGATCCCGTGATGGTTGTGGCTTAAGCACAATGTCGCGAAAAAGGATATTCTTAAAATAATACTAAGGAGCTGATTTTCCACCCCTTGCAGGAGAGTTCGGTGCTAAGGAAAACCATCCCTAGGGGCTCACGCTACTTACCAGCTGCGGCTGGTATTTTTCCCAAATCAGAGGAGGTTAAATAGCTCCAGCTCCTAAGCAAGGGTAGTGGGTGCCTCGGTAGGCTAGTTGGTAGTAATCTATCCTATCAGCGCCGGGGATGCGGGTTCGATTCCCGCCAGAGACTCTGGTTTCTTTCCTGCAGACAAGCGTAGAGCTTCGCGGGATTATTATAGGAGGAAGAAAAAATCTTGCCGGGTCGGGCACTCCAATTGCTACCTAGGTGAGATGGTGCATCTCACACTCGGGGGGTGGTTGGCAAACAAATAACTTGTCACCTTAGGGGATCCGCCAGGGCAGATTATCACGTAAATTTCCTATTTATATATATACAAAATTATTCTATATCGTCAGCTCATTATTAGTGTGACCTACCGACCATTTCAAAAAAAATTTTGTTAGGTATGGGGCTTATGTTTTTTTTAATACCCTCTTTCTGAATTCAAAACCTGTTTCACAAAATTTATAATGGTTTCGGAGATATCAAGCATTAAGTTTGCTCCATAGGAACTATTTTAAAGTTTATTAAGTATTGTTTTGCTCTACACGCCACTTTTTGACGATTGCACAAAAATTATCATACAAAAAAAAAACACTCTTGTTTCATTGTCCTAAGAAATTAGAAGTTAAGACGCAAGCAAAATAAAATTGCAACAAAAAAAATCCATTTCACTATTGCTTTGCTTCATTGCCGTAAGAAAAATTGTAGTTAAATCAAAAGGAAAATAAAATGATAACAACGCAATACACAGCAGTAAGTATACGCATAAAGCACAAAAAGCTACTTTTTAAAAATAAATTTAGAAAAGTGGCGTATGCGGCAAAAACAGTCTATCGGGTATATTTTCAGAAAACTTCATGTAAACCTTCATTTTCGTTTTTCTCCACTACGACTTTTTGCCATATGTGCCCCGTTAAGCTAGCTGGCAGTGAGCTAGTCTATCTGTACCGGGATTGCGGGTTCGATTCGCGCTAGAGTCCTGAAGACAAGCCAAGAGCTTCGCGGGATTAGCGTAGGAATAATAAAAAAAAAAAATTATTTTTATTGTTTTAATTTGTCTGTATTTCGCGACTGATAAGAAAATTTGGCATTGCCCTCCCCCTTTTGTAGCAAATTTTTGCAAAAATTTTACTATTTAAAAGAATTTCTTTCAAAAATTGTCAACTTTTATTGAAATGTTTCGCAGCATTTTGGAAGTTTTGTTGAAATACATCGCTCTTTGTAGGTATTTTCTTTTTACGAAAATTTCTCTAAAATTTGGTATTTGAAAATTTTTTTTTAAATTTTTTCCATTCATAAGAAAATTTTACTAATATTTCTACTATGTATATGGCAACTTACTCTTGCCCCCAAACTGCTTATCCCCTTCATCACTTAAAAACAAAATAAACTAAACCACACAAAATGACAGTAACCCACCACAAAATGAGGTACTTAAATGTCTCCAGTTCTGTAAGTAAAATAATATTTTTTTTTTGCTTTTGCGTTTCTTTATTTTTATGAAAACTTTTAAGAAACATCATTTGTCATAATGAATTTTTTTTATTTTTATTTTTTGTGACATTTAAGTTAAAATCATGCTTTAGTCATCAACAAAAGTCATTCATTCATGCACATGTTTGTTTTTTATGAGAATTATAAAATAGACAGAAAGTCACATATGGAATACGAAAAGAACAAACGACTTTTGAGAAAAGAACAAAACTTATTAATAATAAAAAAGAATTTTACTTCAAAATTTAATTAAGAATAAAAGATATCTATAAAAAATTTAAAAAAAAATTAACTCGCCCGAGCAGGGACTTGAACCCTGGACCCTTGGATTAAAAGTCCAATGCTCTACCGACTGAGCTACCCGGGCCTTTGGTGGCCAGAAGACAAATGCCTTTTATCGATATACAAACGAATTGTATTGAGAATGTTTATTTAAGAATTTTTAAAAATTAAAATAGACTTGATGTGTTTTGTTGTTGTGTTTTCATTTTAATGAATTCATTAAAAAAGCGTGCAAGGAGTTGTTGTTGTGGTTGTATTAATTATAAAAGCAAAAGTTCAAGATAGTTTAAAACTGTATAAATAGTATTAAAAATATAAATAGATAATTATTGTTTAACAGCAAAAATATCATTTCGCATAAGAATGTTTTGAAATACAGTAAAGGACAAAAGAAGTCAAAGAACAAAGTAAATATTATATATACATATGTACTAGAGATGAGCGATCCCGTGATTTTTAAAGATCACTGTGATTAGTGAATGTGATTTAAAAATCACTGCTCCTTTAAACTGTGATTGTGATCACGGTTTATCAGTTTTCTGTTCTTTTATAGCAATTGCGGCCAAGGTTATGTACAATGCGAGAGCTTTTGTAAGCACTTTACAAAGAAACAACAACAAATTGTAAGAGCTTTTAAATCTGTTTACTTTCATATGCATACATAATTGAACAAATAAATTTTGGCATAAAAAAATTCTAATAAGATAGAAGAGAGAATGAAAGGAACAGCAATATCATTCGCCATTTCATTCAAAAAATGCTATTACCCACACAAACAGTGAAATATCATAAATTTGTATATGTAACAAAATACAAAAAGAACGACTTAGAAAGTACCTGTTACTTGACAAATTTGGTCACAACTGTGATTCGTGATTTTTCAGTAACAGTGATTAAATCACAGGTACAGAAATATCGCTCATCCTTAATATGTACTATATAACAATATTTTTATATTTCACAATGTAAAGCTTACAATTTTTAAAAATGTTCATAAATTTTAATAAAAAACTTTAACAAATTTGAATTAAAATATGGCCAATTTTTATAAATTTTATAAATTTAAGCTGAAAATCAAAATTGGTTTCTTTTAAAAAGTTTTTAGGATTAAAGGCCGTGTCAGATACAACTTTGTCGCTTTGCGTGACGTTTCTACCTTTGGCAGAAAAACGCAAAGCAAAAGGTGTATGCCACAATGAAAACTTTGACAACACTCACGCATTGCTTGTTTACTTATAAAAGCAGTTGGTAATTTGTACATTTAATTATTTGTTATAAAAATAAAAGTTAAAAATTTAATTGGACGGTTTTTTGGAATTGAATTTGGCAAAAAAAAATTTAAAAAAAAAAGAAAATTATACTAGCCACTTGTCAAAGCGCGCAAAAAGATGAGAGTTTGGCTAACTTTTTGCTTCGCTCCGCTTTGAAAGTACTTTATGTGACATTTTTCGTATAAGTGTGTATATTTTATCTCAGATGTCAAAGCGAATCGGTAACGCAACGCGAAGCAAAAGTTTTATCTGGCATGGCCTTAAATCGTTTTTATTGTATCGGGTGACTCATGGTGAGGTTTGATTTATAATGTAACATAAAACACATAAATTTGAAAGTGAAATTAAAAAAAGAACAAGGGGTAAATTACGGCATTCGATATCGATCGAAAATTTCCATTAAAATTGTATTGTATTTTCGATCGGTTCGAATGCCGTAAATTGCCCACAGTTTATGGCATTTACTGTTTGATAATAACGTCATGTAAATGTTGGCCATGACTACGTCTGAGGTGGTCTATTCGAAAGGTCTAATTTTGGGCGCCTCGTTCGAGCATAGCGACTGGTGTCTTGCAAATAGCACGAGTAATGTTGGCATCCCAAGCATCGATCGTAGCTGGCTAATTCCTGAAGATTCAGACTTTACATAACCCCAGGGAAAATAGTCCAAAGGTGTGATATCGCACGATCTAGGTTGCCAATTTACCATAGTAAAACGTGAAATTAAATGCTAGCCAAATTGATTTCTCAACAAGGTCATTGTTTCATGCGCCGCACACAGGGACATATTGAAAATTTAGTGCGACAATATTATTTAGTTCATGTGGATTCAATACGTTTTAATAAAAATAGGTACCTCAAGGGTTTTAGAGCCGTAGTTAAATTATGGACCGATATTCACGAAATTTGGTGCCTTATAAAACGAATTTGTTGAAATTTAATGACAATAGGTGCATTTCGCCACAAATGTATGTTAGTTTTTGTTGATTCAGCTGGAATTAAGCCACAAACAGCCTAGAAGATCTAGAAACAATTTGACACCCATATGGCGAAATCAGCTTATAATAAACGAAGGACTTACAATACAAATACGTTATGGGATCCTAGATGAATATTAAAAAAAGATTCACATGGAATGGTAAACTTAGTATAACTTCATCCACCACTGCTGATTAAGGGTTTTAAAATTGTAAATAATATGTGATTAAATATATGTAGCAAATAAAATTTCTCCTTTCTGCTGAAGTTGTTAAATGGTAAAATTGTTTCAGAATTCCTACTTCGCAATGTTATGCTTCAGTTCCTAATCGTTATAATTAATTTCGAGTTATAACTATTGAAAACATATTGTTAGCTGGAAGTTAAGGTAACAGTTAAGTTTTAACTGAACTTGATGAAATTGGATGTAAGACTTCAATACTTTCATTCTAATTATGCAAATGATCTCTGAATTTGACAATGTATATACGTATACTGATTTCTATGATCCTATTGATATAAAAATAACCTCTTAAGTATCTTAAAATAATTTTAATATTAAATTTTTTACGTTTTTGTTACATAATGGATACTAGATTTAATTATTTTAATCGTAATTGTCAGTAAGAAATATTAGTTTCATTGGAAAAATAAGTAAAGAAATAAATAATACATTATGGGCGGGAATCCCGGGATTTCGGGAATTTAATTTTTATTTCCCGCTTTCCCGGGAATCCAAAAAGTGCAGGAATAAAAAAACTCTACTGATTACGAATCTGATGTTAGTTTTTAAAAATTCAAAATGGCTGATCCAATATGGCGGACAATTTTTAAAAAATTGATCGAATTCGCTTAAAACTTATTACACGGGATTTTTGATGTCGGTTTTTAAAAATTAAAAATTTCAAAACATTATGCCTAATTACGAACTTGAAACGAGAATACTTATAAAAAGCGGAATAAACAATTGTATTTTTTGAAAGTTTTTATTTAAATTTGATGCAAAATATACTGTAATATTTGTTCATTACACTTTGATGATGACATATTATAAAATTGTTGCTTTTTCAGTACATCAAATAACACCTTTCTCTTCATTTTCATTTTCTGTAAAGCACAGATCTCAATACACCCAATGTAGTTACGGAATTGCCCTTTCTAGTATATTTTCGTTCACACAAATATTTTGTAAGAAGACGGCACTGAATGAAAAAGTTTGCTATTGCGGTTCTTAGTTACAATTTAGTAACGGAATTCCCCTTTTTATATTTTTTCGTAGCAGTTTAAGTCATATACATCAGTGGTGCAAGTATTTTGTGAGGAGACTGCACAGAATGTAAAATGTAGCGAATTAAAAAAAAATTCATTTGTATGTGGGATTTTTAGAATTAGGTGTACTACCTAAGAAAAAAAGGGTCTATTTATTGAAAGGGGAAACGGGGGGACCTCCACTTAACTTTTTTACACTTACCAGTAGTTGTTTATTTTAACTTATAAGGAAAAGTCGTGGAACTGCTTGGAACTTTTTTTGTAGCTCTAGCTAAAGTAAATGCTTCAATATATGTCATAATAAAAACATTAGTCTATACCTACACTACATATAATTGGTATTTTAATAATAACTGCAAATTAAATATATTTAAAAATATATTTAAAAATATATTTAAAAAACTTTAAACTGTAAATTTTCAAAAAATTGTCGAGTGTGGCAACAATAAACGCTATAGATATTGCTGAAAGGTATAAAAGCGTGTAACAGATAATAATACTTGTCACGCACGTACAGAATAATGTGATGCGTTAAAAAAATATATATTTATAGGTTGATTGCGTACTGGTATATAGAACATATTAAGTGCAATAGTGGTTACATTTAACAAAATAAAAAATTTTATTTTTGTCGTCGTAATTCGGTTATTTGTCCCTGTGTGCACCGTATGGCTCATGGCGCTGTCTTGTTAAAACCAGAGCTCAGCAAGACCATGCACTTGAATTTCAGGAAGCACATAGTCCGTTAACATGTTGCGCTAACACTTACCATTGATTGTAACATTCTCATTTTCCTCATTGTTAAAGAACCACTCCATACCGTTGTTTTTAATGGATGTAATGGTTGCTATTGGTACTCTACGGGTTGCTATAATTTGCGGTAATTTTGTTTATTAAATTATCCATTCAGCCAGAAATGTGCTTTATCACTGAACAAAATTGCACGACAAAACACCGAATTTTCATGGAGTTTTTCTAGAGCCCATTCATTGACGCTGTTGTGGTATGAGTCTTTCCATGATGACTTGCCAAATGATGCTGAATAAAAATTACAAAGCAGTTTAATTTGTAAAAAGCATATTGAAAATCAAACCTCACGATAAAGCACCCTTTATATTGGAAAACTTGCTACTAGTAGAATTTTTTAAGGAAACTTTTTCTTATTTTTTCCTACATTATGGAATAAGCTGGTTCTAAGTTATTCATTCTGTGTGAAAGTTTTTTAATATTAATCTAAGAACCCATAAAGTATATACATATATTCTGGGCCCTTGAGTACACAAAAACAATTCTCCAAGGGTTTTCATAAGGCCCGGATAGAGAAGAGTCGAGAATTCTTTTTACAACAAGATCGAGCCACTGCTCGTACTGATCTTCCAACTATGGCTCCTTTTTTCGCGATCTTAACGTTACTTATGCGCCACCCTATAGCTTTTAAGGTCATAACTTTCTTATAGATTTTGGTATTTGCGTAAAAATTGGCGACAATGACGTTTACGATAGCCACTCTACAGAGAAAAAAATTATCCAAAAATGTTGGCTCTAATTAAAGCCTTAATCAAAAATAAAATCAGTTTTAGTTAAAAAAATATTCAAGTTAATTAAATGTTTAATCAAGTTATTTAAACGTTTAAGCATGTGAATTACACGTTTAATTGATACTATTAATTTGTTTACTGGAGCAAATTTAATTATTTTTTTTATTTATTATATATCAAATTTTTTAATTTAAATAAATTTTTATTTTTTTTCTGTGTAATTCTAAGTCGGTTTAGCCATGTCCGTCTGTTGAAATCACGCTCATTCCCGAACGACTCAAAAGAAAAGAAAAATTTTGCCTTCAAACTTTTTCTGGTTCTCATGAGCAGTTTGGGATTGAAATACCACACAATCGTCTTAGTAAGAAAAGAGTTATAAGCCCAAAGGTGAAACAACCACCATAAAAAATATATATTTCTCTGTTACAAAAACTATCAAAAATTGATGGCGGAAAGGCAGGATTCTCATTAAATTTTGCACAAACTGGTCTTATACCAGTAGAATTAAATTTACGAAATTTCTCTCAGAAAATGTTTTTGTACGCTAAAATAATTTTATTGTAATAAAATTTCGCCCATTATAGTGCGCTAAAACTACAAATTACACGGCCAAATTTTTTTTCCTCTGTATTCCGGACAAGCGTTTTTTTTTCTAAGTTACACTTTCAACTACAACATGGGTTCATAGTGGCGATAACTCGGATTCAGGTAGAAAAATATTAAAAGTGAAATTTTTTTTTATGCTGTGCGCTAATGCATCTGGATCTCATTATTGAAAAAAAAATTAAAAACCAAGATCATTTAAAAACGTAGACTCCCTGTTGTATAAATGTACAAACTTAACTAACCCGCCTACACAAACAAGCGCCTAAAATCATACTCAGTGCGATATGCGCATAATAAAATTTGCAAAGATTTTAAAACTTATGGAGATCACATAATAAAAAAAGAAATAAATTTGTCCCGCTAGCTTGTACGTGTAGAGACACTGTGCGATGATACAAACATCTGTAATGTTTTAAAGTTATTAAATATACAAAATGCCGTTTTATTTTTAAAAAACTCTACTTGACAGAATATTACCAATTTTATCTTCTCTTAAACCTTCTACTAATTCCTGCCCTTCGATTTCTTTGACGAAGATGTTCAATCACCATAATGAAGGCCATGATAGTTCTTTGGAGAAATCTGAGAAAATTCAAAACAAAGTTTCAAAATATGAAGCAAGTGAACTATTTTCAAGAAGTTTTCTATGGGCCGAGCAAAGAAAATCGATAAAAAAAGGGAATTTTATTTGCAAAGAAATATCTATAGCTACTGAAAAATCTTCCAAATCCGTTTGCAACTTTCACAACTTCAAACGCGATTAATGCATTAAACACATTCGAGACAGCAGGCAACACGAATACACGACTACAAATGCTGCTGGCTGAAATTGTAGTTGCGTAATCAGCCACCGAATTATTTTGAAGTCGACAGACAATTGAAAAACTATAAATAGCTGTGTCTTTTGTTATGTATTTACATATCAGTGGTGCCACTATAATTTTTAATTTTGCATAATTGCAGACTCGTACACAAAGTTAATTTTAGCCTACATATTTATAAATCGAGGGCCTATATTCAAAATACTCTATCTTAAAAAACACAACTTTTCAGGAGAGCCAAAAAACGGTTTTTTTCGCGTATTAGTTGAGTTATTAAAATTCGCTATTCTACAATATTTTTTAAATCAACTACTGAATCTTACAGATAATTGGTTCATAAAATTCTGCATTATTGGGGACTTTACGCGAGATAGAGGGTTTTGCTTCTCAAAAATATTCAATATGTATGTATGAAAATGAAAAGATAGTGGGTTTTGCATTTTAATAAAAATAAATTATTTTGATTTTATTTATGCCAGCTGTCGGTGTTTAACGTGGTTTATTTAAGATAATACAACATAAGATAAAAAAAAATTAACAACTAACAATATTAAACAAAAAGTTATAGCAACAATTTTTTTTTGTTTTTGCTTTTTTAAGTTTGTTTGGAGTTTGATTGGTGTAACTGATATAATGTCAAATTCATGTTCAGCTTGCAAAAAATAGTAAAAAAAACATGTATTGCAAGAACAAGTTATTCCAAAAAATATTTGAAAATTAATTATTAGAAAAGATAGAGGGTTTTGCATTCTGAAAAATTAATTGTGTAAGATAGAGAAAGTACAAAAATGCAAATAAAACAGCAAAAAAAAATATGTTTGTTATGAAAATCACACCATAGATGAGGGTTGTTTTACTGAACATTTTACCATTAAAAAGTCATTTTCGTGAAAATCAAAGATAGAGGGTTTTGAATATAGGCCCTCGAAATACTCATTTTTGATACATTTTGTAACGTAAAAACAAATGAATATATTAAAAAACATTTAAAATATAATTATATTTTGTTTGGACAAACATTTGAAGCAATGTTTGTAGAAATATTCACCCCTATCGTGAAAAACAAGTGCAATTTTTGTTCCCATGAAATTTTTATTCCCCTCGAAGGGAAAAATGCTATCGTGAAACTCCCGTGAACAATTTTTCCGCTATCAGTTCTCAGTGAATGTAAAAAAGAAGAAATATTAAAAAACTTAAAAAAAAATTTTTTTTTTTCAAAAATATACACGTATATTTTAAAGAAAAGTTAAAGAAACAAAATAAAATGTATTGCGCTTTTATGTTGTAAAAAAAAATTTTTAAATTCTGCCACCACGTCTTTGAAAAGCTTCATAACTACTCAGGCAATCGTCCTGTTTTTTGCATTTTGTTGAACAATATACATACATATAAGTTTGTGTGTGCCTCTTTAGACGGAAATTGACCTTAAAATTAATTTTGTAAACTTCAATATTCGAATTATGAGAAGAATTACATACATAAATGTTTTGTTCCCCAGGAAAAATAAAGTGAGAAATTCAAAGGGACAAGTGAACAAATTATGAGGGACAAAATTGTTCACGATAAGGGGAATTTTTTCCCGCGAACATTTTTTCAAGTTATTATTCTCCTATGAATTAATTTTTTCATGGGAGTTTTTCATGATCGCAAATACGTGAAAAGGGAAGAAATTCCGAGCGAAAAATTACTCACAATAGGGGTGATTAAAAATGTTTAATATTTGGCAGACATGTTGGATATTTGTCAAACATTTTGTGGTGTCTAGAGCTGAAAGTAATAATTTCAGCGCAAATTTTGCATAGTAAAGACGTAGAAGAAGAAGTAATAAAATCCTTTTCACTCGTAAATCTTAAATGTTTAACAGCCTTGTTTGCCCCAAAACAGCTTGTCGTTAGAGTACTCTTTACTACAAAATATCTTTTCCGTTTTCAACAAATAGCGAGCAAAATTTCCGCAGCACAATCGTCATTTGCATTCATTGAAAACGAAACAAATTTTAAAAATTGGCGCTTGTACGAAATATGATTGGGCTGTTTAATGGCAAACAGAATCAAAAACAAACTGCAAGTTTGCCAAGCAATTTGTGTGGTTTATTATGCCCTTTAGTTTATGAATTCTAGGTCATAAAAGTTTTAGAGCACTTTGTCAATATCTCTTTAGGTAAAAACTGGATCTTTAAAGTTTTAGTATCATAAGAAAGTCTTTCGAAATACATTTCCCATGAACCGATTTATTAACCCCTTAAGAGCCAACTTCAAAAATTAATTTCTTAAAAAAATTTTCTACAAAATTTCATTTCATAAGATTTTGTCGATATGTATAATAATATTTATTTAAATATAATGTGTTATAGACAACACTTCAAGTTTTTGTATGCTATATTTTTAGAAGTTCCATCATATACAATTTTAAAGTTATTAGTTTAAAAAAAATTTCATTTTGGAATTTATTAATAAGTTTGAGTAAAAATATATGGGGGATTTCATGTCAAGTCACCCAACTTTTGAAATCGATGTCTTCCGATTTGGATGAAATTTGCTAAAAAAAAAAACATTTAAAAAAAAAAACAAAAAAAATATTTTTCGAAAGCTTGAAGAAATAGCTATCTAATTTGTTTTGAACAAATTTTGCTAACACCAATAGATTATAAGTTACATTGATGAGAAAGAACACCGGTTTGGCCAAAATGTCAAATTTTGACCCTCTCTAACTCAGAAACTTTTTGACCGATCTTGTTGAAAATTTGTGTCTAAGCTACTATCCAAATCGGAAGACATCGCTTTCAAAAGTTGGGTCACTTGACATGAAATCCCCCATATATGTGGTAATAGTTTATGCACTTTTTACATATTTTATTATAGTACTATGCATATATATGAAGAATTTTTTTAGTCAAAGCCCTAAAAAAGTTGCTAACATGTATATATTATTGATAAATAATAATTGTTATATAAAAAACAAGTCAGTCAGTCAATAAGCATGAGTATTTGAAATGGGCTCTTTATGGGTTAATAGCTCGGTATGCTTTAAGCACCATGTCAAACGCACTTTGAATTTTTCAATGACACCCATACTGCTAAGATTCAATTAATACCTTAAAAGATATAGATAAAGAATTTTGATGCTTTTACGACCTAAAGCTCTTAAACTAGTAGCGTTGGCGTGACAAATATCTTCCTGTATAAATTCCTTTAAGGAAACTAAAAAGTAATAATAATATTTGGTGCTGAGCCGAGCCTATATTATTGGTTCAATCCGGCTCTTTGCTGTTTAATGAAAAAATTATTTTTTTTAAGCACAAATTCTTCTAATTTTTGATTATGTTAGCAGCACTGTTTCTGTTTTGTAGCGGACAAAAATAGAAATTAGTTTAATTTGACTACAGCCATAAAGCCGTGTCGTCGTTAAAACAATCATTTCTATATACATACTTGGGATGCCAATCGGGACTGATTTTTGAAAATCCAGGGATTTTGTGGATCCCGGGATTTCGGGATTTTCGGGATCAATGTGTTGCCTTAAAATGCTACTTTTTTTTTAATAAACAACACTTTTTAAATATTCAAAAGGTTTTATATACATAACATAAATTTTAAAAATGAAAAGAACAAAACAATTTATTTTATACATATGTTTATAACACTGGCCTCACCCATGTCAAACTGATCAGATTCTGAAAAAAGCTTAAAAAACTATACGTATCTCTTAGTTTTTCTAGATCAATTCATTTCGGTTTTTTGACAGCAATTAAATTTTAAATGTGAATTAAGTTGTGACGACATTAATACACTGCAAAGTGTAGTCCCTCATCGAGATCGATAGCTGAGTTAAAAACTGTAAAACTATGTCGACTGCAGTGCAGTACACCTCCAGGGTGAGGGCGAGATTCATTATCAATAATTTAAGTACGTTAAAAATTTATTTTAAAACAAAATGTTTATACAAATGTTTCTTAAAACAGATTTCAATTTTTAATAATTTTTTTATGAATACGTCAGATAAAAAAATTATTTTATTTACCGTATGTTTTTTAAGCAAAATTTTTATTATTATTGGACCGGAAGAAATATGAGCTATTTCATCAATATAACGACTTAATTGTTATAATTATATCAACTTTTATTCTTTAGTTTCTGAATAAAACATTAATTGGATCGTGAATAATTTTTATTTTTTGCTTGATAAATAACAATTATTTCTTGATTTCTAAATTTTGCATAAAAATAATCATTTATATTTTGGAATTATGTCTTAAGCCAAAGCTGAAGTTGCTAAACGTAATTGTAAAAAAGGTTTGAGATGTGAATCTGCAAATTTCGTTTCTACTTAAAATAATGGTTTTTATTAAGCAAAATACAAAAATCAAGAAATAGTCGTCATATACCAAGCAAAAATTGAAAATTTTAAATACTCGCTGTTCCAAAAACAAAAATTAAACTCAAAAATAAGAATTATTTGCAATAAAAAATATAACTCAAATATAATTTTTATTAATTTTTTTTTGTATATAGTATAAAAATTCAATAGAAACGAACAGTTTTGTACATAAAAGTTGATATGTTAAAAATCCCGGGACTCATAAAAATAAATCCCGGGATTCGGGATTTATCAATCCCGAAAAATCCCGGGATTTCGGGATTCGGGATTTCCCGCTTGGCATCCCTAATACATACACACATGTATTCTATTTTTGACATATTGAAGTCGGTAGCCTGCTGTCTCGAATGTGTTTAAAGCATAAGGCTTCGAAGAGCCGATCTTTCGGACGTGGTCCCTTCTGATCATTTATGCACTCCTAGATGGAAACTGATTTCTTAATATTTAGTTTTAAAAATTTTACTACTGACTTACTGTTAAATAACATAAGCCAGATTCGGTTAATTAATATAAAAGCAGATAAAAGAAAATGTTCACTTTACGTTCTCAGTACGTTTTTATTTCAATAAAAATTTCACACAATTTCATTAAATATGTTCTCAAAGTATCTCTAGTTTAAAGCATATTTTACTCGTTTGTGACAACGATTGTGCACCAGGATATAACCAATAGGACACAGGATAATTGAATCGAATATATTATAGGGTTGAATGATTAACGGCGTTTTGCTAACAATCGTAGTTCTATCATCACCGTCAAGCAAATAAAATTGATGGCCACTTGCTGGTGCTGGGGCAGAAGCTGTTAGAGTTGTTGAAAATTGTGTCTGCCTGGCTAAAACTTTATTAATATTTCCCATTCCAACGACTAGAGATGATGCTAATAATGTATTTGTTGAAATTGAAATTATTATTAAATATTTTATTAACTTGTAAAACATTTTTTGTTTGCTTGTTGTTAAATTAATAAATCGAATGTTTGCTCTAGATTTCTTATTTTGAATGAGTGTTAATGGCTGGAATATTATTTAACGACTGATGCCGTTATATTATTTTATTTAACTTGATTATTTTTTAATTGTTTTTTAATAACACTTTCTTTTGGTTTGTTGTCTTTCTAATTTTAAATTTTCAAAACTTTCGTTTTTATAAATAATTCAAGTGTTTTGTTTGATGTTTTAATTGTACAAATAAGGAAGAGTCTTAATGAGCGGAGTAGGTATTCATATTAACCATTATTATAATTACATTATGCCATTAAAAAATAAACAAGTAAGAAAGTATAGTCCGTCAAGCTCGACCATATAATACTCTACACCACAGCATATAAGAACAAATTTTTGCAAGTGTACCCAGTTTGAGACCCAGTTTAGAAAAATGCATAGTGGCTTTATGAATAGGGATCGATCTATGTTTCAAATTTTATTAAAATCTGCTAGATAGTTTCGGATAGGTAGAAATTGCCCCCTATCGTCCCTCGTGGTCCTATTTCTTAAAAAATGCATACTTTTCTGTCCATGTAAATATGGATCTATCTATGTTTGAATTTCCATTAAAATTGGTTTGATAGTAGACACAAAGACCCTATTCCGGAAAGCAGCATGGCGGCTATGTGCAATTACGGACCGATTAGCCCTATTTCTTCAATGGGCTTGGTCCAATTAGAACCTATGCACCAAATTTCATTAGATTATCTCCAAAATTAAGACCTGTACTTTGTGCACAAAACTACATGGGCAGCGAGCCAGCCAAGCGGATGGAAATCGTTAGATCGTTTTAGAAAGTGATTCGGAGTCGATCGGTATAATTTAAGGACCAATATTTTAAGGTGTTACACACATCAGCACAAATTCATAATAGTGTAAAATATTTTAACGTTGTGTCTAAAATAATACAACACTGTAGTAAACAATTCAAACAAACATTTCATTTTGTTTTAATTTAACATTTTAAATTTCATAATTCTAAGCAGGGACCGAAAATAACAGTTATTTTGAAATTTTAAAACAAAAAAAGCATATAGAAGTAAATGCTGGCAAACTGATTCAAATATACCATATTGATTCTTATGGACTTTTCTATGATTTTTAAAGTTTTGATTTTTATTTTTTCGATCAAAAATTACAGTTATTTTTTGATTTATATTTTTTTGGACAAAAGTAACAGTTATTTTTTGATTTTTATTTTTTTGAACAAAAATAAGAGTTATTTTTAGATTTTTATTTTTTCGGTCAAAAATAACAGTTTTTTTATGATTTTAATTTCTTTGAACAAAAATAACAATTATTTTTTGATTTTTATTTTTTTGAGCAAAAATAAAAGTTATTCTTTAAAGAAAAGTACGTGTTATAATTATTGAGTTGTCTTTAAATATTTATTTAAATGTGTGGTCATCATTGGGATAAATATTTAAAGTCAACTAAATAATTATAACACGTACAATTCTTTAAAGAATAACTTTTATTATTGCTCGAAAAATAAAAATCATAAAATAACTGTTATTTTTGATCGAAAAAATAAAAATCTAAAAATAACTGTTATTATTGTTCCAAAAAAATAAAAATTATAAAACAACTGTTATTTTTGATCGAAAATATAAAAATCGAAAAAAAACTGTTATTATTCAGAAAAATAAAAAACAAAAAATAACTGTTATTTTTGTTCAAAAGAATAAAAATCAAAAAATAACAGTTATCATCTGACTTTTATGAAAAAAGGAATAACTGTTACGGTCACTGATTCTAAGTGAAAATTATAGAATTTATAAAAGATTGCTCAGAACCACATGAACGGTATACCTTTTTGACATATCGCTTATTTACTTCAACAACGTCATAACTCAAAAAATGAAATTTTGGAGTCAGTGATGCAGAATTGTTCGCTATGTTTATATTTATATTGTGTATAAAATTCATCTTTATATATTTTATACTATTCCCGTTTGAAGATAATGTATCTTTATTTTTTCTATGTGGTTAAAGCAAATTAAAAACGTGTGGGTTTAATAAATTACACTTAATCAAAAATGTTTGTACTGAATTCTCTTAGTTTTTATTCATAATAAAGAGTAGTTAAATTTTAAGGGCCGATGTTGATTTTGAATAAGACACAAATGATTTAGAAAATTATTGTCATTTCTTTTTATTATGATAATATTGGTATGGCTCAATTATGTATGGAACAAAATATCGACCAAATGGCCGCCGCGAATACGGCGGCACACATCTATACGATGGTACAAATTTTCAATGACGCTGAGGCATAATTGGGGTTCTATGCCGTTAATGTGCCGAATTATTTCATCCTTTAGCTCTTGAATTGTTGCTGGCCTTTTATTTCAAACAACCCCAAAGAAAGAAGTCCAACGGTGTCACGGCCATTGAATTTTTCGCGCAAAACAGCCATTGTTTCGTTAGCTGTGTGGCAAGTGGCACTGTCCTGCAAAAGTTCGTTATCATCTCACGATAGCGAACACCATTCACAGTAACTGCCAGACCGGCCTCATTTTGGAAAAAATACGGCCCGATGATGCCGCCAGCCCATAAACCGCACCAAACAGTCACTCTTTGTGGGTGCATTGGTTTTTCGACAATCACTCTTGGATTATCATTCGCCCAAATGCGGCAATTCTGCTTATTGACGAATCCACTGAGGTGAAAATGTGCTTCATCACTGAAGATGATTTTCACGATATGCATTTTGATTTGAGCGCCCATATTCATAATTAGCCTGAATAACTTTGACGCGTTGCTCGATTGTATATCTTTCCATGGTTTAAATTGAGTAAGTCTGAAATTGAGAAATGTCAAATGAAATGCAGAAAAAAACTTGACGTTTAGGTGTGATTAACATTCAAAATCGGCCCTTAAAATTTAACCACCCGATATATATGAGGACCTTAAAGCACAAGGGGTTGAAGTGTCTTTTTTTTTAAACTGAGATAAGGTGCTCATACAAACCGTGTGCTTCAAGCGAAACAGGTATTTTAAAGACAACTGCTAGAATTGGTCGGCATAGCTACCAGATGAGAATTCCACATTCACCTCTTGTGTTCTGAACTTATCTGATCTTCACCTACTAATTCCATATGTTATCTCAATTTAAAAAAAAGCACTTAAGCCCCTCTTATGGCTTTAACCTATTGCCCACTGCCAAAAATCGGGGTTTTTCATTGCGATCGAAAATTTTAAGTCAACAGGTCAACAAGTTGTTTTCGGCTGTGTCTAATCTTTAAAACCCTCCACGTTGTATGGGGCCTACAAATATTTCATTGATTAACCTGCAATGTGTCCTAATCTCAGAGTGGTCTTTTTACCAGGTGAATAAAACGCGTTCACCAACACCCTCTTGAACCTACCACCACAAAGCCGTGGAAAAAAGAGCTAATTTGCCAATTGAACACTCAAAAGAAAAATTCATCCAGCCGTACTCAAATCAATCCGAAGGGGTATCAAGCGTACGATGAGTATGGATCAAGTGAAGAAAAATTGATTTAAGTACAATGACATTGATTAAAGTAAAACTGATATTGAACCAATCCCGAATTTGTAATTAAAATAATCCATTAATCAGATTGATTTTAGTAAAACTAAGATTGAATCAATCTCAAAATTCGCTTGATTCAAGTATTATAAAGTTGATTTAATCCCGAATTCGTCCTTGAAATAAACCACAAGTGAAATTAGAAGGAGAATATTTTTATGATTGATTTACTTACCCGTTTCACATCTTACAAAGTTCCAATTAAAAAACACCACCATCATGCCCGATATGATTTTTACTTTAAAAACTGAATGTACATATTACATTAAATATATAAACTAAATGGGAACTCTTGCTTTCAATTTTACTTTTTAAACATGAAAACAATGTGTTTTCTTCTTGTTCTGTTTTTGTTGTTTCTACACACAACAAGCAAATCTTTTTTAACTACTTGTGTGGTGTTGTTATAGTGGCTACATTAAATTTTGATAAATATTGTGAGATTAAAACGCACACTTTGTAATTGTACTCTCAGATTGACACTACCAACGAAAAGTTCAATCTTTTGTGTACTTGGTTTAAGAATATTGTACTTATATTAAGGAATTCCGGGATAAGTTTTCGAAAGTAATCCCATTTAGGATTGTTTAAAGTACGAGCTAGTGTTGTTCGTACTTAAATTTTTGAGTACGACTCGTACTTAAAGTAAGTTTAAAAATCTTAATTTATCTCGAGTGTCTTTTTCTGTGAAGAAATTGCATTTAGACACGTTCCTCTACCTTTGCAAGTTGCTGGACTGATCTAACCTTTCTACTGGTCATTGCATAACAAAAATTCGGTTGCAATGCAACTCCACATCGGGCAAATTGCTTTCCCGCAATTTGGGGTTAACATCTTGTTACTCCCAGAAGGGTCTCACCATAACCAAGTTGGGACCATAGGGCATCCTGGTTACGATTGTACCAGATAAAGACTATCGTATCCTTCGCCGAAAAACTACTAACAGTTGAACCCCAAACAGTTCCGGACTGATGGCCGAGCAACATTAGGAGACAACACAGAAAACATCAACATACCGACGATGCAACAGCATCGAAAAACAGTTGATAAGCCTCGTGCAGACCCAGGGCCTAAGTCCCACCCACTCTCCTCATATTTAAAACTACGCTTATAGATTAACCCAACAACAACAAGGACCGACTGTCCTACAATGAACCACTGGAATCATACGGATACCCAGTACGTATAATCCCCATGCCACCCAAGTCCATAACATCAACATAGCAAGGACACTCCGTTATGACATGTAACCAACGCTCAACACTCGCTTCATATAACGACCTGTTAGACTTAGACAAGCCCCTATCATTCAGATATGCATTAAATGAGCCATGTCTAGTCAGGAAGAAACTCAGGGCAAAGTCCGAAGCTTAAGTGCGGAGGATTTCTCGCGAAATTTACATCCCGAACAAATGCAAACGTCACACGTCCCTTGTCAGAAGCATCCTGTATGGGACCTTCAGGAAGTTGGGAACCGATTACCAAAAAAATAACTATTACAGCAAATAACTCTTGACAGCTCACTTGGGTACTCCAGTGGTCCCTTTGTGATGCCGAGTGCCAATGAGCAGTTTATATATAGGCGTAACTGCAGAAACCAACCAATTCATCTTCCTAATAAATAAGGTGCCCCGGTAGGCTAAGCTGGTAGTGGGCTAGACTATCCATACCGGGGTGTCGGATTTGATTCCCGCCAGAGACTCTGGTCTCCTGCAGACAAGCGAAGAGCTTCGCGGGATTAGCGTAGGAATAAAAAAAAACTGAGAGCCAACTTTAGTTATATCTTAGATAAATCATCGAAACAGACAAACACAGGTTCCCTCCCCCTAATGTAGCGAATTCTAGGACATTTATACAGAACATGAAACACAGTTTCCTCTTCCTCCTCGTCATTGCAACTTCTGCAGTAGTCATTGAATTTCGACACATTCCCATCGCATGAGTCCCTATCGTTCAGTGTCCAGCTATCACTGAGATCACTGTTCTAATCAGTACCCATAGAGTAAAACTTTAACAAGCAAACGAACATTAAACAAAATGTATTTGTTAGCTCAAATAATAACATCTATGGTCAATTTTTAAGTTGTGGTTTTTTTCTGAAATACTTAAATTTGTTGTTTTGTCTTTATTCTTATTAATCATTATTGATATACATAAACAAAAATATTTATTTATTTGATTTTGATAACCCATTAAAGTTTATCTCAATTAAAAGTCCATAATAAATAATAACTGCAATTGAAGATTAATCAAGATTCTGCCGTAACAATGAATCACAATTATCACGAAAAACTTTTCTTTTATCAATTTTCTCTGCTCCATATCCAATTTTGTTTCAAAATATTGTCTTGTATCTTTAATTTTCTATCCAAGCAATCGGTTGTAATTTATTCCCACGCAATTTATACACCATAAATATTATTTTTTTTTTGTATACCCTACACTACAATGAGAAGTGAGTGCAAGTATATAAGATTTGCCATTCCGTGTGTAACATTAACAAACAATTTGATTAGAAGCCATAATGTATTTATAATTTGGGTTTGTTAAGTAATTCTAAGGCGCTTAAGACATGCCCATATGTCAGTCTGTTGAAAACCTGAAAAAATTTATAATGTGAATTGTGAGTGTCAAATTGTTTCTAATTCTCTTAAAGCCTCTTTCCACTTTTTTACAATTATTAAGATTTTTACTCTCAAAACGGGGTGGGTGAAATTGGTACAATTGTTTTTTTTTTTTTTTTTTTTGGCAATATATTGGTACTATAAACTCGAAAAGTACAATGCTACACCAAAGACTAATAAAGTACAATTATGAAATCTTGCCAGTTTTATTATCTTTATATGGCAACTCATCATTTTAGTCATATTATTGCAAATGCATAAATACAGACATGTGTAATAGAGGTATAACTATACACAGAAAAAAGTTTTTTATCAATTATAGAAATGGTTTAAAAAGTATTTAAATTTAATTAATGTGATAAAAAACAAACAAATAAAAGAATTAAAGATATAAGAAAAACAAAAAAAAAACAAATTTTTAAAAACTTGAAAAAGGCAACATTAAGACAAAAAACTTTATAAAACATATTAAAAAAAAGATAAGAATGAAGAAAAGACATCTTCAAATTTGTATTTTAAGTCCGAAATAAAATGTATTAAAATTTAGTGATGAGTGAAATTAGTGAAAGGGTTGAAAAGAATTTGCCGAAGGTAAGGGAATTTATAGTTTCTAATGCAGTAGGGAAATTGACGCTGTTCAATAAGATTTTAAGAAGTATTTTAAAAATTTTGCACTGCCAATGAATTAATTAAAATGTAAGCACTTGTTTAATTTTACTTTATAAATTTCAGATGTCTTTTCCAAGCAATCTTCAATAGAATTTGAGAGGGCCCTCGGGTTTAGGAAAAAGGCTTTTGACAAAAGCCACCACAGGCAAAACAAAAAATTTATTCTTAGAAAAATTAAAAAAAAAAATTATTAATTTTTTGATAATAATTAATGTTATTTTGCATTAAATTTTTTTTAAATCTTTTTTTGGAAATTATGTAGCAGTAAACTATGGCTGCTTTATACATCAGGACTGATTAGTCAGGTATGACGATTTTTACATCAGCTCTGATTAGTCAGCTATGACGAGGTTTAAATCAGTACTGATTTCTCACCTCTGACGATATTTACATCAGTACTGATTAGTAAAATACTGTGGAGTGAGCAGTTCAGATATATAATTTACTAGTTCACGATTGTTTGGAGTGTTTTAAAATACATATGGACAATTTTAAAATACAGTTCGAAATTTTTAAAATACATTTGTGTAATTTTGAAATACATTTGAAGAATTTTAAAATACATATGGAAAATTTTAAACTGTATTGGAAAATTATAAATTATTTTTGGACAATTCTAAAATATATTTTGAAAAGTTTCTCATATATATTCGGAAAAATTTCAAATCTTTAGAGAATTTTAAAATACATCTAGAAAACTTCAAAATATGTATATTTGGACAATTTTAAAATTCATTTGGAGAATTTAAGAATACATTTGGAAAATTGTAATATACAATTGGAAATGGTGTATTTGTTTATATCAATAATCAAATATGGATAAAAATAAGATTTTTATGTTTTTTTTGTAACGTTTTTTATGCCATGATCTTCATGAATTGTGATCAATTAATAATTTAAGTTTGTTGTTATTACATATTTTACAAAAAAAATAATATATGTCCATGAAATATGTATTTTAATTGCAAAATTAAGTTGTTTTTAATACAGTTTTTATATATTGGGTATAATTAAAAAAAAATAATTAAAAAAAATCCCGAAAAAATGTTCCCATGAATCCCGGAATTCGAAATATCCCGAAAATCTCGGGATCCCGAAATATGTAACCCGAAATATATTCTTCAATCTCGGAAAAACCAATCCAGAAGGAAGCCCCACAGGGTACACACTAGGACTGTGGAGTCGTCAAAAAATAGTTCTTACTCCGACTCCAACCGCTGAAATTTTTTATGTACGACTCCTACTCTTACATTGATGCTAAATGTATATGATACTGGTCCCTATTTGACTTAAAACTCTTTTTTTTTTTAATGCAGTACCTTTTAAATGGTTAATTATTCTATGAAAATTTCGAATAGAAATATTAAATATTGCATCGCCAATTTCAAAGAATTTTTATTTTGGAAAATTTTAGAAAATGGTTTTAAGTTTGTTATGCCGAAAAATTTTGGAGTCGGAGTCGCAATTTTTTTGGGTTCTTCGACTCCGACACCGGTACAAGAACCTTAACTACGACGCCGACTCCACAGCCCAGGTACACACTCGAAAAATTTTTTATTTATAAGATTTCTCTATGACGTGCTCAATTCCCAATTTTTATTTTTGATCAAAACACTGAAATTTATTTTTGAGGGAAAACTGTTTTCTACGCGCATTTCGCTGGTTGCCTAAGACATATAATTTTTTACATTCTTGACTGCTCGGGTCGACTGGTCGAACTCACGGACAGGTTGATTTTACATGTTTCGATAGTAACCACACCATCTCTTCAGAAATCTTGCCGTTTTACCCTTCCCGCTATTGACGACGGCTGGCAGTCAATAGTCAAACATCAATCTTTAAACCAAATGGTATTTTTGCTTGATGGATTGAAATTTGTTGTTGTGATTGATTATCTATTTCAATTGATTTACATGTTTCTACCTTTCCTTCTGTTTTTTTTTTTTTTTTTAATATAAAAATTATCAATAAATATTAATTCATTTCATGTAAAATTCCGTTCTTCATTAAAATAATCTAATGAAAACTTGATTTGATGAACTTAAGCCTGGTTAAAATATAAAAAAATTCGATAAAAAATATAACAAAATTAAGAAACCAACAGCATAAACTGTAATATTTCTTTAATATTTAATAATTTTTATTCTGATGCTGTCGCCAAATATTTTATTTGTTTAAGAGTGAAAAACTTGTTACGATCGTACATTTTTTTTTTGTTGTCAGTGTACCCTTTTTACCGTATTTTTTACAACAAATATCTGTAATTTATTTAAAATTTTTAAGAAAGCACTTGAAATTGTATATTTATTTTAATGATTTGGCATTTTTCTAATAGAAAACATTCTGAACAAAATTTCAATTTTCATCCTGGATTTTCTTCTTGGGCTTTTGTAAGAACAAAACTTTGATAAAATTAATATTTTTTTTTTACCCTGCAGCGAAACGTTAATCTTTTGATGCTCCACTCTTGTATTTTTCAGGAGAGGAAAGAAAGATGAAAGGGTACGAAGATGCCTGTACTCGGTCAGTACGCTTTGTTTTTTCATTCGTAGGCGTACACACTCGAAAATTCATCTGTTAATACTGTAGTGTAGGGCATCATATGGTCGAGCTTGACCAACTATAATTTTTTACTTGTTGTTTATTCTCAATTTTTTGCATTTATTATCGACATTTCAAAAACAAATTATAAAAAACATTTCTGTGAGTGATTTGTCTAGAAAATAGTGAATATTTTGTCTGTTTTTTTTCTATTGCATTGACTTTGATGGTTCTATTGGTTTTTTTTTTCAAATATTATTGTTGAGATCTTGATTGTCTGTATGTCGTCTGTCTTTGGCAAATACCGGCTGCCAATGTAGCAAATGAAGACTCATCATCTTTACGATGAAACTTTCTAGGAAATAATAAATCTTTAGTTGGTTATATGAAGTATTCTAAAGATACGATATTTTTGTATTTATTGGCATTACTTTTGTTTTATATATATATTTATTAACTTTTTTTTTTGTCTTGTAGAATAGTCTTGAGAGATTTTATTGTTAGCAAGAGAAGAAGAATTCTTCTTGGAATTGTGTTGGTTTTTTGTTTTGTCTCTATTTATCGAAATAACTCTTCACTTTATTCCCCAGTTCCTTAATGGAAATGGGAAATATTTATAAAGTTGTTGTCTATATAAATCAATTTTTGTTGTTGTTTCTGTTGCATTGTTTAACATTTTCATCATTTTGTTTATTAATTTTCATAATGAAAAAGTTTTCTTAACAATTTTTTTTTTGCTTTATTTTTTTTTTTTTTTTTTTTTTTGCTTTATTTCCCTTTTTCCATTTAACTGTTTGCCAAGAATAATAAACCGCCAGATAAGCAATCAACAAATATTGAAATATAAGTAAGAAATAAATATTTGAAAGGAAAACAATTATTTCCATACAGTAAAGAACAATAGTCCTTGTCTGTTGTAAGAATCACTTACGAGAGTTTTTGGTTTAAATGATATCGAGAGTGGAGTGTTTGAGAAGAAATTTTAAGACAATTGAAGAAAATGAAATCGTAAAGATGGAGATTATCTTCATTGTATTGGGCCAAAAAGTTCAAAATTGTCTCTAAATACATTAAAACCAATAAACTGGATCCTTAATATTAAATAAATAGTGTAAAATAATACTGGCCCATACTCATAGTCAATATTATATAAAACCGGCTTTAAAAGCATGTGATCACCATTGATCTAAAGTAAACTCTAGAAAAATTCGACATTATTAAGAAAAATTAGATTAACAATCAGCTCGGGCAATTTTTAATTAACTCAATCAAAATTATTTGTTAGAAAATTACTTTTTAGGGAAAATTTTTAAAAAGCAGAAAATGCTTGAATTTGTTAACCTGCATTTTCCCATTAGGAGAAACTTATTTTAGAGTAATTTTAATATAATTTTACTTAAATTAACTATTTCTTACATTTTACATACGAGTATCTTACGTCGATTTGGAAAAATTGTTCATATTAAAGACATTTCTTAAGTTTAAATACGAAAATATATTTTAATTTTAAATAGTTTTATACCCTCCACCACCACTAGTGCTGAATGATGGTATACTAAGTTTGTTATTCCGTGTGAATATTTTTTATTATAGAGTAAAAAAAATGTCAAACTATCATGCCGTTCGGATACAACACCTCTGATTTCAATGAAATTTACCACAACTGTTGTATGTTATTGGACTTTAACAAAACATTAAAGTGCCATTCAGCATCGTATCGAAAATCTTCCTTATCATAGCACAAATTCACAAAATTTTTGATTTATTAAAAAAAAAACTGCAAAAACAATCGAAACAGAAAGTGTGCACATACATACTTCAGCTTGTACAAAACAAACAATCAATTGAACAGGAACACAAAACATACTTAGGATCACGTTCTGGTCTAAAACTCTGACACCAATCGAGTCTCCACCTTAAAATTTTATGCAAACGTAGAAGAGGGTCTAATACTTGACATATATTTTTTTTAAGAATTTTAAAAAATGTACTTTTTCAGATATGAACCTTTAAATTCAAGATCCCCAAAAATTACCTTTGACCTTTTCTTAAAAAAACACAATATGCATATAATTTTAAAGGGTGCATTTTGACCTTTAAAACGATGCCAAAAAAACTAAATTATTTTGCATAGTTCAGAAGTTCTATCCCCTTTTGTAAGGAGACTTTTGTGATTTTTTAACATTTTTCACATCTTTTATGACGTCATATTTCGGAAGCCAAAAGAATCTGGGGTCAAATTTTTTTTGTTTAATTATACTTTTATAGTGTATGATATTTGTGTTGAATTTCATTGAAATCGGAAATTACATTTTTTTCGTGATGGTTTGACGTGTTTTAACTCTATACATCTAAGACCCCATAAAATATATATATTTTGGTCGATTTAGCCATATATATTCTTAGTCGATTTAGCCATGTCCGTCAGTTGAAAACACGCTCACTTTCGAAAGACTCAAGAGAAAAGAACTTGGTGTCAAATTGCTTGTAGTTACCCTAAGCAGTTTGGCATTGAAATCCATCACAATCGGTTAAGTACGATCAAAGCTATGAATCAAAACGTGGATGCCACTACCCTAAAAAAATTGATGATTTTGTTACAAAAACTGACATAAATGCACTCATAGAAAAATGCATCTTCATATTGATGATGGCCTTACATCAGAGTTGTGACATCAATGTTATTACAAATGGCAGCAATGAGGCAAAAAGTGACATCAATCCAATGACGAACGTCATCCTAAAATTTTGTCATATTTTATGCGTCATCTACGTTATGACTACAGTGACATCAATTCGATGCCACATTTTGTGTACACTGATAGAAAAGGTGTCATAACGCTGATGTATATTGACATCAGTACAGATAAACTGTCATCAGTGCGATGACATAATATATCATTTCATCAGTGGGATGACAAACTGTCATCAGTGCAATGACAAACTGTTATCAGTGCGATGGCATAATATATCATGTCATCAGTGCGATGGCATAATATATCGTGTCATCAGTGCGATGACAAACTGTCTTTAGTGTGATGAAAAAATGTCATCAGTGCAATTCCAAACTGTCATCAGTGCAATGCCAAACTATCATCAGTGCGATGGCATAATATATCATGTCATAATATATTACTAACATTATTTTCATGTTTAAAAAGTGAAATTAGAAGCAAAAATTCCCATATTATATTTTTTTAATGATTTAATTAAATACATCAAATTTTTAAAGTAGAATTATTGCGGAAACCAAATCGGGCATGCTGCTGGTATCTTATAATTGAGAGTACTTCTGTTAACAAAGCGCGGAATACAACAAAAGTGACACAAACATGTGTAACGGGAAAGTAAATAATGATATTCACTCAATTTGACTTAAGGTCAATTGCAATGACTCAATTTAATGACAGTTTGTCTTCGCACTGATGACATTCTATATAAAACAGACTCCGATTCGTCATTTCTGTGACGCCAATGTGTCATCCCATTGATGCCATAATTTAACTTTTTGACCCTAATGACAATTTGGCCAAGTGATGTTAAGGCGGACATCACAGTGATGTAAAGTGTCATGGGGTCAAAAACTTGTCATAGTACTGATGCTTTTTCTACTAGTGTGGTCATTAAAAATTTGGTTCTCAATGTAAAAACCCATATAACTTTAAAAAAAATAAGAAAAAAATTAAAACAAGCGTCAGAAATCAAATAAATTAATTTGACATTACGTGGGTAAGTTATGACAACTCGCCCTAATGAGCATACCAATTACACTATGGTTTATTCTATAAAACCTACGACCTTGACCCTATGACGACCGTTGTAGAACTGAGACGTTTCATTGCTTTAGTAAAAAGAAAAACAGTTGGAGTGTTATATTCGGCTGTGTCGAATCTTTGATATCCGATATGGTATCGTATTAATTCTGCTTAAAAAATTTAATGTATTTAACCCTGCCGCCACACGATCAACTTTTTGTTGAAAGTCTTTTACATATACTGTTTGTCAAAATTTACATAAATTGAAAGCTGTGACGTAGGCTGCACGCAATTTAATTTCAAGATGTCACCAAGAAAACAATTTATACTGACAAACGAAACATTTTCTCACTAAACTTCTAATCAGCTGTTTAATTGAACGTAAAATTGCCAAACAAATGGATAGTTAAAATTGAAAGCAATTTCGTGATCAATTTAAAAAGTGTTAGTGTGTAAGTAAAAAAATGAGAGTGAGAGCAAATTGAAAGACAAAAATTGATCGCGTGGCCTCCAAGTAAATAAATAATTTTAAAAAAAATTGAATATGGGAATTTTTGGTTCAAATTTTACTTTTTAAATATGAAAATAATGTTAGTAATATATTATGACATGATATATTATGCCATCGCACTGATGACAGTTTGCAATTGCACTGATGACAGTTTGCAATTGCATTGATGACAGTTTGCAATTGCACTGATGACAGTTTGTCATTGTATGATGACAGTTTGTTGCCACACTGTTGAAGTGATATAGTATGTCATCGAGCTGATGACAGTTTGTCTGTACTGATGTCAAAACACAACAGCGTTATGACGCCTTTTCTATCCGTGTACACAAAATGTGGCATCGAATTGATGTCACTGTAATATGACAAAATTTTAGGTTGACGTTCGTCATTGGATTTATGTCACTTTTTGCCTCTTTGCTGCCATTTGTAATAACATTGATGTCACAATTCTGACGCTAGAGCATCATCAATATGAAGACTCATTTTTCTATGAGTGCATATTCATTATTCTACCGTGGAATAAACGATATGTTTTTTTGTTAGAACGATATTTTTTATATTTTATTATAAAATCGATATTCTTATCTACTTAAAAATATAAAAATAGTATTTTTTGAGTAACACTATTGAAATAAATAAGTGTTGTTAATTAGATTTCCGCCTTTCTAACTTGCTTTTAATTGATTTGACGAATTTTTTTTTTAATTCAACCAAAAGTTTTAGTAAAAATAAAAAAAAAATTTCAATAAATATTATTCAATTCATTATTGATTAAAATTACACATAACAAATTTAAGATGCAAACCGTCAATACGATTTCTTATTCAAGTCACTTGTAAGAATTTATTCTAAATCATTTTAACTACGTACTTTTACATATTTTTAAATATCTGCAAATTTAAAATTCACCATGTAAATACATACATGGGGAACTGTTCGTATTTCTACAACTGCAAAAGACAAGAAACAGAAAAAATTCCAACAAATATTTGACACCAGCTGTCAATTGTAATAGAATGGCATTAATTTAATGTGCATAATTTTTGTTTCATTTAACTTTTTTTTTGGGTTTTTTGTTATTCTCTTCACCTTTTTGCAAAATTTGTTTCTCTTTGCTAAAAATACATTCAAAATTATTTTTTATTTTCCACCACATATTTGATATCAAATTAACCACCCTTGAGAAAATTACCCTCCTTAAAAGGTTTTTACAATTATGTATTTCAGTCTTCTTTTTCACTTGACTGTATTTTTTAGACCCTCCACAACTAGTTGTAAAGAAGGTAGATATACTAAGTTTGTCATTGCGTGTGAGACTTTTTTTAATATTGATCCAAGGACCCGTTAAATATATATATTCTTGAGTTTTTTTTACTAGATTTAGCCATGTCTGTCTGTCTATCAGTCTCTCTAACTGTTTGTATGTCTCTCTAACTGTCTGTCTGTCTCTCTTATTGTCTGCCTATCTGTTGAAAACACGTCACTTCTGAAAAACTCAACAAAAAAGAACAAAATTTATGTCAAACATTTTGACATAAATTTGGGATTCAAATCCCGCAAAATACAAATGTGGAACCACCTCCCTAAAAGATTTACAGCCAGGCCCCCGATGTCGATCGACAACTTAAGCGAGCGACAATAAGTCACTCATTATCGTTATATTAAGCGGCCCGCTAACTAGCGATTTGTCGGTCAATAGGTTTTCCGTGTCTAACGTAATCCATTTATTTATAAAAAAAAATATTTAGTGTTTGTGTGTAAAGAAAATTTTGCTAAATATTTTAACAAAATGCCTACGTCGCACAGTGGCTGAAAATTGTTTTTCATTGGCCAAAATTCTGTAACTTTTGAACCGAAGGAGATATTTTAGTAAATTTTTTTAGTCGACAGACAGATTCTTAAGCTTTTCTCCAGTTTTAATTTCATTCAAATCGGTTGAGTAGTTATTAGGGAATTTAAGGGGAAAGTGGACCTTTAGATTTTTTTTAACTTTAGCGTGATATATGGTTTTTTATTTATTTTTTTTTTTTAATTATTTAAAAATGTCATATTTGGATTTAAATAATAATCATTAACATTTTTTGTAATAATGGGACAATCAAAAAAATTTAATGTTTACACTAAAAAAAAATTTTAACATAAAAAAAAAATAGTAAAATCAATTTGAAATTTTGCTATTATTACTGAAAAATTAACAAGTTTTTGCTGTCAAATTTGTTTACACTTAAAATAACTTAAGAAATATTATCTAAAATCTTGCTATTACTACAGAAGAATCTATTATTTTTTGCTGTAAAATTTGTTAATATTAGCAAAATAAATCCGCTAAATTCTGATTTTTTTTTTTATAATTTTGATACCAAAATATAGGTATTTATTTTTTATATATTTATTTGAATATTAAAAAATTTATACAAATGTGGATAAAAAAAACCTTTTAAAAATAAGCCGCAATAGATTTTAATAGATTTTGTAACAATGTGAGGTTCTGTTTATTATTATTTTTTACTAATACAATGTCTGTCTTAGATCTAATGAATTATAATTATTGTTCATTTCATTGAAAGATTGATTGCAAAAATTCCATATTCTGTTCTTTAGTAGTTTTTTGCCTTCTTCATCTCAATCCCGATGTTCCACTTTCCAATGATTTCAAATACTGGAGATGAAGGGATCTAACGTTGCAAATAATATATTAAATATATTTTCATTTGTGGAATTTCGTGAAATTTTTCTAGTGCTCTCTATAAATTCTGTAATCCTTATTCCTTTTTTCCTGAGCTTCCTCTGATAAATCTCCAAGTGGCACTAACTGATATTCAATGACATCTTCTCCATGATAGAGGATTTTGTGAACTGTAGCAGACATATTTCTCCATGGTTACTTGGTTGTATATATTTTTTTCAGTTTCCTTAGCAAAATCTCCAAATTTTTTTTAGAGTCAATTTCTTCATTGCAAACTTAGTGTAACGGATAAGGATGAATCAGGGCAGCTGTACGTTTTTCTGATTGTGTAACAATAATAAAATATTTAGTATATACTACCTGTATTCTGTTCGATCACGATCAATATTCCCTATATCATACAAATTTTTTTTTTTTTGAAGGCAATAGCACATGATTTCTGTTACTTCTGCAAAAATTTTTGTGGAATAAAAAAATAGTTTAAGAAAAAATTGTAATTTCATTAAAATTAAAAAAGTGTTAAACAGACGGGTCCAAATGGGTACAAGAGTATATACAGGGTTAAAGAAAATACTTTCTCCTCTACCTCAGTGGTTTTACCTTCTTAATGCCTTTGGATCCGCAAAAGTTCTATTCTACTAAAGTTGAAATTTGACAAAAATATAGTAGTTTAGAAAATATGTCTTAACATCTCAAATACATATAAATAACACAATAGGCGCACATATTACTTTTTTAAAGATAACAAGCCTACCAAACTAGCAAAAAACCTATCAAGTCATTATCGATGATAGTTTTTAAGCAATGATCATTTCTTTCGAATTAAATATAAAAAAATCACTTTTTTCTGAATTTAAAAAAAAAGTTGTGTTTTACAACATGTCACGACCACAATTGCCAATATTTTCACCAAATTTTTTGGCTACCTTAGTTTTAATATGTTTACTATTAAATAAAATTAAAATTTTGGATATCGGTGAAAAACAAAAATTGGACTTTTGGCCAATGAAATAAAATTTTCAGCCACTGTGCGTCGACAACTGCAACAGAAGTGACTGATTACGACATTTGGGGTCGCTTAATATTTCTTAGTGGGCCGCAAATTTGTATAAAACCTATTACGTTATCGGTCGCTTGCATTGTTGATCGATTTGTCGTGCTGAAAATTGTTAGCGGGTCGCTAACCGTCTATAATTACCGTACACAGAAAAAATTTGAAATTTTCTCTAATCACCAAAGTCATAGAATCAAGCAAACAATTTGTTGACTTTGCATTTATTACCAAAATGATTATATTGACAACTTAAAATTGTAAAATTGTGAATATTTTTTTTTAATAAACTGTATTATTAATTTTAATTAAAAAAACGATCAAAAAACTTTGCCGTTTCACACAATGTGTTAATTGATTTAATTAAATATAGCTCTGGTTTTGACAATTCCCAACAACAATTCTACAAGTTTAAATTAAATTATTTTATTTTAAAAGAAACAAATCAATTAAGATTTCTTGTTATTTAGTTAATATTTAAGTAAAATATTTATTTCAAAACAACTAAAATGTTAATTAAACCAAATTATATTTTGAATTTTCTTTCAACCAAAAAAAAATAATGGATTCAATTGTCGCATTATGTGAATGGCAAAAAATACCTTCAACAGTACATGTACTGTTTTTTGTTTAAAGTACTGATTTATGCATTACAAGCAAATCAATACGCAAATGTACTGATTTTTTCATTAATGTACTGTTTTTGTACTGTTATTATATATTAATTTTGTTAAGTATATGTCATATTTACAAATTGCTTGCGATACAGATTTTAATATAGATGTTCTTATCGATGAGTTATTAACAAGATTATTGCCGAGTCAGTACGAAAAAAGAAGACAGTAGAAGAAAAATGGAAAGTGTTTTTACATGGTGGCACGTTTACGAATTTGACGAAATGTGGAATTTTATTTCTTCCATTCCACATTCAAATGCTTTTACAGAACGAGTCTGTAGTTTTCAAAGTGGAGAAAATAGAGAAACAGGCTTCTAATATAAAACCTAAAAAGTGGCTTGCAGATAAAGACAAACTTTGGTTATAGTTGTAATGAGTTTTACAATTTATGGAAGACTGAAGACAGGAAAAAAATTGTGGACAATGTACAAAAAGGCCATACAAATTTTTAACTTGTAACATTGTAAATATTTATGTCCATACATAGTAAATATACTATTTATAAAAATCTATAGTGCAAGATCGTCTAAAAAAATATTGTGCCTTTATAATAATTACAATTATTAATTCTAATTAGTTGTAAATAACTTTTAAATTATTTTAAAGATAAATACATAACAAGCTTCGTTATTTCAAGTTTAATTTGTTTTTTAACATTGTTCTTATATCTGTAGCTTGGTGCTAAAAAGGTCAATGTCAAATAATTCATTTTTGAGAAAATTTAAATATTAGTTTTTTATAGAAGAGTTCTAAGTGAAATTAGAACTAGCAAAACCCTTTTGAAGCTGTTCTGGGTTAAATTAGTTATTGGCTGTAACCGCTAAATAAAAGAGATTCAGCATGGCCTTTTAATTGCAAAATGAAATTAATTATGCTGGTAGATATAGCAAAAAACTACTTTTATTTAATTTTTATGCTGACCTATATTCAAAATATATAATAGAATAAAGGAAATAAAATATTCGTTCACATGTTGGTCACGTTTTTTTTCGTCAAATATTTGCTAGGTGTGTCCATAGGTTAAGAAAAGACCTAATGTAACAATAAAGTAAAATAGAAAAATATTAATGAACTCAAATTTTACTTTTAATAAAATTAAAGTTTCTTTGAAAAAAGCTAACAAGGAATTAAGAATCGAATTTTTAACAACTTGTTGTGTTTTAGATTTTTTTTGTTGTTCACTTTGTATTCCCGCTAAATATATAAAAGGAATTGAATTATTATTTCGAAAAAATTCAGTTTTATTAATTAAATTTTGTCACTGTTCAAATTATAGAATGAATTCAAGTTTTGTGTTAAAAGAGATAAAAGCTTTTTATGTTATTAATATGCAATTTTATATTAAAAAACTATATGTACTGTTTTTTATGCAATTGTACTGATTTTTTTTTCTCTTATGTACTGATTTATCTGATTTCAAAACTGGCAACCCTAATTGCAAGGTATCCGGGTACCTTTACCATAAAACCGTAATGAATCATACTATTGCAGTACAAATGGTATGTAAAAGTTTTATAAGATTGTAAATGACCTTGCAAATTTCGTGAAGATCGATCCATAATTGACCATAGGTCCCATAAAAAGCCCCCACTCTGGGAAATTTTTTAAAGACGACCAAACCCGTATTAAATATAGAAATTCTTGTAGCAAATAAAGTTTTGTCTGTTATAGTTTCATAGCAATAAAAAACATACTGTCATGTTTCCTATAAATAGAAATCATACTACTAATTTTGGTGAAGAACGGTCCATAATTTTTCATATGCCCTATATAAGGCGCACTCGCGGAAAGAACTTTAGTACGCCTTGAACAGTAACGAATAATGATATTGCAATAAATTTTGGTATATCATAGTTTTATATGACTAAAAACCACACTGTCAATTTTCCTGAAGATCGGTCCATAATTTACCATAGGCTCCATATAAAGCCCACTCTAGGAAAAAACTTTAGTACGCTTTAAACTGTAACGAATAACGATATTGATGTAAAATTGAGTCTGTCATAAGATTAGAAACCAATATGTTAAATCTCGTGAAGATCGGTCCATAGGCCCAAAAAAAAAACTGCCTTCCAAAAAGCAATTTAAGAAGCACTAAACTTTAAAAAAAATTTGTATTACTGTATTGAAATTTGGTCTAATTAAGGGTTTGTTTGATGCTAGAAATCACTTTGCCTAATCTTGTGCGGAACGATCCATAATGCCCAATATGTCTAATATGAAATCCGCTGCTGAAAATGTCCTTAATACGCCCAATAATATTTCTGAGACAAAATATGATATATTTTTTTTTGTTGTTATTTGGCAACGAATCATAATACTGTGAGGTCAGCTTTTATAAAGATTTTTTGGTTTCATATAAAGCCCAGTCTTGGTAAAGGGTATTAAAGATTCCGCACAGCCGAATATAGCACACTTACATATTTTTTTTCTTCATATTTTGCTTACTTTTAAAATTTTTTTTTTTGTCATTTTGCTAAATAATGTCATTTAAAGTGAGACATTTATAATGTTTTGGCTTGCAGGAAGAAGACAATTGTTCTTAAAGTACGGGGAAATTAAATAAAGGGAATTAAGAACGAGTTGCTAAGAGTAAAGAAATCATTTTACCCGGCAACTGCTCGCAACTAAAAGAGATCAAAGAAATCAAATATTTTACTTTCAAGACCATGAAGAGCTTTTCGCTATCGCTGTACCAATTTAGAGTTTCTGATTGTAAAAGTGCAAATTGAGACAACTTTTCTACACTCAAAAGATTATGTAGGTAAATTCCACAGAAAATTCATTTTAAGCAACTAAAAATTTCTTTAAAAAACGAATCATTTACATTTCATTTAAAATAAATGAATTTTACATAAATTTTTGAATTTTTCTTTATTTTACAGTATATTTCGTAAAATTTAATAGTTATTGCTTTAAAAAAATATTATTTAACTGAAAAAAAAATCAAACTACATTACAATAACACTGTGGAACACATTCAGATTAGCAAAAGTTAGGTCGATTCTGAGAGTGAGGGGTAAAAATAGAGGCTAAATTAGAAGACCCGTATCAAATTATCGAAAGTGTCAGTGCTATACGTAATCGGAACAGAAGGCATTCTGGCTAGAGATGGACGATATTTCTGTACCTGGGATTTAATCACTTACTGAAAAATCACGAATCACAGTTGTGACCAAATTTGTCAAGTAACAGGTACTTTCTAAGTCGTTCTTTTTGTATTTTGTTACATATACAAATTTATGACATTTCACTGTTTGTGTGGGTAATAGCATTTTTTGAATGAAACGGCGAATAATATTGCTGATCCTTTCATTCTCTCTTCTATCTTATTAGTATTTTTTAAGCCAAAGTTTATTTGTTTAAGTATGTACATATGTACATATATGCAAGTAAACAGCTTTGAAAGCTCTTACAATTTATTGTTGTTTCTTTGCAAAGTACTCACAAAAGCTCTTGCGAAAGCTCGCGCATTGTACATATAGCTTGGCCGCAATTGCTATAAAAGAACAGAAAATTGATAAACCGTGATCACAATAACAGTTTAAAGGAGCAGTGATTTTTAAATCACGTTCACTAATCACGATGATCTTTAAAAATCACGGGATCGCTCATCTCTAATTCTGACAAAGATGAAATTCCAGAATATCTGTTGGACGAAATTATCAACCTTTCTGATAATGATGGCGATGACCAAGATATTAGAGAGAGCAGTGATGTTGATCTACAGCCGCCTGCTAAACGGCAACTAGCCAAATCATTTATTTAATTTTTTTACTTAAAACTTTTCCTAACTAACATTTCAAAATTATATTTTTTCCCATATTTTTTTAATTCTTTTTCAATGTTTCTTCAAAACCAACACTGAATAAAATTGGTACATAAAAAATGTGAAGTATATTTATATTAAGCCGGAAAACGCAAGTTTTGTATTATGATTGTTTTCTTTTCAAATGAAATTTATTAAAGAAACTGAGAAGCATATTATAGATTAAACAGAAAGCAAAAAAGACTTAGTTTTGTGGAAAATATTTTCAAAAAGCATGAAAAACAAATAATTTTTCCAATATTTTGCTTCATAAGCACCACAAAAATTTTCTAAATAAATTTTTTAAAAAATTTTAATTGTTGCAAAAATATCAATTAGTCGACGAGTTATAGGCAAAAAACCATATAAACAATATACTGAAAATCGGCATTTTTTTTTTTTTTTTTTTTTTTTAGATTTTTATTTATTTGCAATCTATTTACGATAAAAAAAAAAAAAATATTAAGCAAATTTATTGAAAACTTAATAATAACAGAGTCACTAAGTTCCATTGAACTTAGCAAAATATGTGTAAATTACATTTAAAGTAATATTATAATATATTTTCATTTAAATTATAAAATATTGGAAAAAGAAAAATTTGTTTTATAAAAACTATTCTGTAAAAGGGAGATCTAAAATGTGCAGTCTTTTTAATCTTCTCGTTTCATTACTATCATCTAGTAAAGTTATTGCCAGTACATTAGGGTGATTACTTAATCTATTGAGGTAGTTAGTGCAGTATTTTTTAATTTCGTGTTTAATTTTAGGTACATCAAGATCTTTGTGAATGACATCATTTCTAACGAACCACGGAGCATCGGTAATAAGTCTTAACGTTTTAGATTGATACTTTTGTAAAATGTCAATGTTTGAATACGCAGAAGTGCCCCATAACTGGATCCCATAAGTCCATATAGGTTTTAATATGGCTTTATATAAAATTAGTTTGTTCCATAAACTAAGCTGCGATTTAGGACCCAATAACCAATACATTTTTTTCGTCTTGATATCAAGCTGTTCCCTTTTTAATTTTATGTGTTTTTTCCAAGTTAACCGTCTATCGATGTTTAAGCCTAGATATTTAACATATTCGGCAGAAGGAATAGTTTCTCCATTCAAAGTTACTGGTGGACAATTGCCTTCTTTGAGGGTGAAGGTTACATGAGTAGATTTGTCAGGATTGACCTTTATGTTCCATTTGTTTAACCACTCCTGAATTTGATTTAGCTGCCTTTGTACAACCATGGATGCTTCAGAGGCAGTCTCCTTGGATGCTAGTATTGCTGTGTCATCTGCGTATGTGGCAATAATCACGTCATTGTTAGTAGGCATATCTGAGGTAAATATCGTGTATAAAACGGGGCCTAATACGCTACCCTGTGGGACACCTGATTTTATATATCCGATTTCAGAATTATCTTGATTAATATTTACATAAAAACTACGTTCAAGCAAATAAGACTTAAACAGTACATAAAAAGGAGCAGGGAATATTTTTTTAAGTTTAAATAATAGTCCTTTATGCCATACTCTATCAAATGCCTGTTTGACATCTAAAAATACCGAGGAACAGAAATGCTTATTTTCCAAGGCTTCTCTAATAGTTTTAACAATCCTATGACATTGTTCAGGAGTTCCGTGTTCATGGCGAAATCCGAATTGATGTTCAGGAATTACGTTCATGGATTCCAGAATGGGAAATAGTCTTTTCTGAATTAGTCGCTCAAACAATTTGGACAGAATTGGAAGTAGACTGATAGGTCTATAAGAACTAATTAAGTTTTCCGATTTGTTCGGTTTAGGGACCATTACTATTTTTGCATGCTTCCATTGAGTAGGATAGTGCGTTAATCTAAGCACAGAGTTAAATAATGTTGTTATCAGTACGAACCCCTTTTTTGGTAAAAATTTAATTGATTTCACATTTAAATTGTCGTATCCAGGAGACTTTTTTGAATTGAGGTTTATTACTTCTCTTTTTATTTCAGAGACTGTAAAACTTTTTATTGGTAAACTCATTTGACAAGGAACGTCAAGAAAATTTTCTATTTCGGTATAGTCTGTTGAGTTGCAAAAAGAAAAAGGTGTGAAAGTGTCTTCAAGAAAGTCTTTGAAAGCTTCAACTTTATCTTTATCCGATCTGCACCATGAATTATTTAAGTCTTTAATTGGAATATTTCTTTTTTGGGCTCTTTTAAGGTATTTTGTCGCCTTCCACAAATTGTGTTCGTTGTTATTTGCTGGAGAAATATTGCTTAAGAATCTACCAACTGATTCATTTTTTAAATCACTAAGACGCTTCTTTAAGTAGTTAGTAGCTCGATTGAAGTTGGATTTATCCGTAGGGTGTCTTGTTCTTTGCCACACTTTACGAAGTTTTCTTTTCTTGTTTATAAGCTCTCTTAATTCTGCAGTTAACTGAAAGTTCGAATTGAAAACAGTTTCTTTCGGTGTTGATATGTATGCAGCTTCGTGAATTATTTCAGTAAAATTTTCTAAGGCGTCTTCTAATTCTGAGCTAGATTTAATTGAAATATTTAGATTTATTTGATTTTCTATCCAATTTTGATAAGTGTTTATATTGGTTTTGTATGTTACTAATTGCGTATTCTTTTCCTTTCTCAACGGAGTAGTTTCGTAACTAATAATGATTGGACTATGATCAGAACTTAATTCATCGCTATTTTTAATGTCTAAAAGATTTCTAGATATTCCCTTGTAAACAAAAAAATCTAGCAAATCAGGTATTTTTGCCGGATCACTTGGCCAATACGTAGGTCTACCTGATGACAGAACGCTGTACTGGTTATTAGAGATACACTTGAATAATTCTTTACCTTTTGGATTGGACAAACGGGAACCCCACCAAGGATGTTTAGCGTTAAAATCACCTCCTGCTATAAATTTGTTGCCAAGTTTTCTAAAGAACTGTTCGTACTGCTCTGAGACAACTTTAAATCTTGGAGGGAAATAAACAGAATATATCGTTATACTACAACTGTTACTACAGATTTTTACTCCAGCTGCTTGTAGATATGACTCAGTTATAGGTTCTACAACTTCATATTTTAATGACGATTTAATTACTACTGCTGCGCCTGCATGCGCCCTGTCATCGGGTTGGTTAGCTGCAACTATGTCATAGCCCCTTATACGAATAAAAGATCTACTAGTAAGATGTGTTTCGGATACTAGCAGAATATCAACAAAGTTGTTTTTAAGAAATATTTCTAGTTCATTTAAATGATTTGAAATGCCATTGGCATTCCATTCTGCAATTATTAAATTTACTTGCATAGTTTGGTCATTAACATTGACATCATATTCATTAAAGTATTGGTTAATTCAATTTGTTGACTGCAAATGTTAAAGGTCGATTAAAAAAAAAATTCGAATTAACATAAACAAACGCCGCGATACGGGTCTTCTAATTTAGCCTCTATTTTCAACCCTCACTTTCAGAATCGACCTAACCTGAATTTGTTCCACTGTTATTATAATATTACTATTATAATGGTACGGAAAAAAAACAACAATAACTGTATTTTCATTAAATTTTAATAGTACGGAAAACGATAATTTTATGAGTGTAAGAGCAAGGAAATAAACTTATCCTTCAACCGATCGCAACTTCACGAGATCAAAGAAATTAGAATTTTACTTGAACATTTCTTTCCACTATCGCCTAACAAATTTAGTCAAAATCAAAATTTTGTAGAGTTTTTGAATGAAAAATTCTAGTGCAATTTTTTAAGAAACGGTAAAAGAGGATTCAATAATTGTTAATTTCAAATAAAATGTTAAAAATTGGATAATTTTAATGAAATATTGAGATTTGGAAAGTCTGAAAATTTCGTTTGTTGAAAGTATTCGCAGAATACAGACTTCTTTTTGATCGAAAATCTGAAGGAATGAAATCTTTCAAAAAAAAAAAAAAAACAATTTCGGATTAGTTTATCCACAATCGGATTTTCCGCATGGTTCTATCGCGAAGTTATTCACCCCTATCGTGAAAAAAATTTCCCAAAGAATGTCTTTCTTTTTCCTTTTAAAAACGCCAAATTTCGAGCTTGTAGTTTTTATCTAAGATTTTTTGTGCTCTCTTTCAGTTGCTTTATAAGCAGCTGGGTGGATCTGTGGAGTTGCCATTCTCTTCGAACTTTACTTTTCTCAAACAAGAGTCGCTTAACATCTGTTAAGATTTCTATCTACGAGGTCGGATCAATAAGACCGTAACTTTTTGAATGAAACACAGTTTTTTTTACAACAAAAAAAAAAAAAAAAAAATTATTTTTCAACATAATCTCCTTTTAGCTCAATACACTTAGTCCAACGTTTCTCCAATTTGTGTATCCCTCCAAAAAAAATAAGATTTTTCGAGGTCCATAAAATAGGCATTTGTTTGACCAATAAGTAAATTACGGAACTTGCTCAAAACTTGACAGTAGTCTATTAACAGCTGGTACTTGATGGGAGCAGTGTTGCATTTCATATAGCTACAAAGAAAGTTCGAAAATTTACAGACTTATTGAACCGCCCTCGTACATTAGCAATAGATATTTTTATATTTTCTTGGGTACGCTTCGATATGTTCTCCGTGCAATGGGTACTAATAAATTTTTTTTATTTTCACCAATTTATCCGTGAGGCAGCTGTAGCTAAATTATAAATCGGGGGTACAATTTTCATTCTAGTTCATTATAGTTACTTGAGTAGGATTGTAAACGGAAGATAACTCAACTGATGCTTTAAAAAAACATCATTTCAATCGAGATGTTTTTGACAACGCCAAAATTATTGAAATATGGCAAATCAAATCATTCCGAAAACCGATTCGAATAAGTTTTCTTTGTTACAAAATGTTTGAACTTTTTTTTAAGATATTTGATAATCGGAAAATCTGACTGGCTTTATCCAGGGATTCTGTAACTAAGATTATTGATAACACGGTATTTTGGATGGAAAAGAGATATATTTCGTAAAATGCTGCTACACTTTTCACTTATTTAAATATCCCTTACTGTTATGCAGTACTTATATTTAGTAATACCCACGAAAAGTTCTTAAAAAAAACAATAAAACAAATAGACTTGTAGCGAAATTATGCTATTTAAATTTGCATATATATATATATATATATAGAATATACACATTTTTTTTTTTGTCATTTTGTTCCTTCTTTTCCCAATTGGTGGTGTGGTTTTTTTGGTTGGGTGGGTCGTTTGCATGTACCACATTAATATCTAGTCTAGTAGCAATGAGAAACATGTTCTCCAAAATAACTAAGACATAAACGAAAAAAAAAAAAACAGGAAAGAAACCAAAAAGGAAAAAGAACAGTGTTCTAGCTGAAAAAATTACAATAGAAATGTCAAAATTATTAACGTAAATTACCAACATTTATTATGCCACTTTTACGTGTTGCATACTTATGAGCAAAAGAAAAAAAAATCTTGTTCTATTCCTTTCGCGTTATTTTAACCTAAAAATATACTACACTTAAATGGTTATAAAATCCACTGAAGGTATTCAACTGAAAAAAGGTCTTTATTTTTATGTTTTAACTAATATTTGCTAGAAAATTTATGATCAAATAAGCTTAACTTAAATGCATGTAAAAAAAGAACAAATACTTTTTTTATAATTAACTGAAATTTATTCGGTTAAAAAACAGTATAAAGGAAATAAAATAAAAATTGTTAGGGAACGTGAAATGTATAATTGTGGTAATTTTAGTTAAAGCTATTTTTTTAATTTTTTTTACTAAAATAGTTATGACATAATTTCATTTAAGGGCAGGCTGCATTTATGGATTTTTGAAATGTATTTTATGAACCGGAAATGCCCAATTTATTTATTTGAATAGTTTGTTTAATTTTTTGTACTTTAGACTTTTCACTTGAACAGCGATGTTTGCGATTGTAGGGTTGGCCAAAATAAGAGCTAGAATAATAGAAAAATGCATCTTCATAATGATGATGCCCTGACATCAGAATTGAGACATAAATGTTATTACAAATGGCATCAATGAGGCAAAAAGTGACATCAATCCAATGACGAACGTCGGCTAAAATGTTGTCATGTTTGATGCGTCATCTACGATATGACTACAGTGACATCAATTCAATGCCACATTATATGTAAACTGATAGAAAAGGACTCATAACGCTGATGAATTTTTATATCATCTGTCATCATTGGCATGACAAACTGTCACCAGTGCGATGACATAATATATATTATGTCATCAGTGTGATGACAAACTATCAACAGTGCGATGACAAACTGCCACCAGTGCGATGAAACAAAAAAACATGTCATGAGTGCGATGACGAACTGTCATCAATGCGATGACTACTATATCATGCCATAATATATTATTAACATTAATTTCATGTTTAAATAATAAAATTAGAAGCAAAAATTCCCATATTCTATTTTTTATATTATTTAGTTAAATACATAAAATTTTCAAAGTAGAATTATTACGAAAACCATGTTGGACATGCTGCTGGTTTCTTATAATCGAGAGTTCTTCTGCAAACAAAGGGTGGAATAAAATAGAAGTGAATTCGACTTGAGTCAATTCTAATGACTCAATTTAATGACAGCTTTTAATTAAATTGAGCCTAATGAATCCTTTCTCCGATGTTACTGAGCCATTTCAATGATGCCAATGTGTCATCCCATTGATGACATGATTTAAATTTATGAACCTGATGACAATTTGTCCAAGTGATGTTAAGGCTGATATCACAGTGATGTTAAGTGTCGTGAGGTCAAAAACGAAGACATTTGTCGTAGTACTGATGTCAAAATACATCAGCGTTATGACGCCTTTTCTATCTGTTTACCAATATCGTTGTTGGTGGTCCTGCGGTAGTAGTGCTTGCAAACTTTAAATTATGTATGAATGCATTTTTAGATGTCCGGAAACACGACGAGTTAAGGTAGATGGATAATTTTCAACACTCTGCCGGACAGCTTCTACGTTGCCTGTAATGGGAATACAGTGGTATTCCGGTTTAACGAATACTTTCTTTAAGGAATTCGCGATTTGAAAAACACTTAACATTTTTATTTTTTTAACAGTTTTATTTATTCGAAAATGGTTCCGAAACACCGCAACATCTTGTTTTAAATACGATGTACATTTTTTTCTCTTTAAAAAAAACTTTTTTTTTTTAAATGATACTTAAATTTTGGACTCCTTTTATTTGGCAGACATGTTGAATATTTGTCAAACATCTTGTGGTGTCTAGCAAGGTAGTTCGAAAAAAAGTTGAGCCAGTCATACGCAAGGATTAAAGATTAGTTGAAAAGGATTCCAGAAAAAATAAGAGATACGGACTGTAAAAGATAATGATAATATAAATAAAAGAACTTATTTTGAGCTCGAGGTCTTTTTTAATTATTTTTATTTTATAATGATTTATAAAATTTTGCCGATATTTCGTTTTTCATTGAAAAACATCTTCTGGGCTATAATCTAGAAATTACAAGTAACAAAAATAAACAAACAAATATATAAATACAAAATTCAAACGCGTATGTATATAAAAACAACAAAACTCTTACATTGAAAAATTATTAAAAAGAAAAAACTTAACTATTATTATGTTGTGTTAACATCGTCTAATTATGAACTGAGCTTAAACAAGAAAAAATTGCTCTATTTTCGTTTGTTGACGAGATGTCTGTACACTCTCATCGACATCGGCTTTAAAATTCATCCTAGTTGTTGTTTTAATTATGTGTAACATTTCCAATGTGAATCGTCTTTTGTAGTTATTTTCACTCTGTAACACTTGTACATTGTCAAAATCAGGAGAGTGTTTTCTTTGTGCACAGTGGGATAACAAAGCCGTTTTTTGTGCAGGAATATTATTCCGTAATTTTTGATCTGATTTGTGTGCTGAAATTCTTGTTTTCAGTTTGTTTTTTGTGGTACCTATGTAAACTTTATTACATATCCCAAATTCATTGCCATAACATGGTATTTTATAAATTATATTGGATTTGTCTAATTTGTCTATTTTATCTTTGGTTTTACTGTACAATTTTGTCAACGTGTTGATAGATTTTTGGGCAATGGTATACATTTCATTATTGAATAATTTAGATTTTTCAAATCTCTCAGATAATACTGGAACAAATATAATGGATTTATATATTTTCGGTTGTTGTTCACCATCTAAATTCTTTGTTTTATATTCATAATAATTATAGAGTAATTTATTAGTCAGATTAATTGGAAAATTGTTGTCACTAAGTATGTTTTTGATTTTTTTGATGTTGTTTCCGTGGAAATCTGCGTCACTTATAGTTAACACCCTTCTTATTAAATTGTTTGCCGTGTTGATAATAATTCTTTTTGGGTGTTTAGAATAGAAATTAATTATTCTACTTGAGGCACTGTAGAAATACGTTTAAAATCAATGGTTATATATTGTATGATACAAAGGACCCTCGAGACAGAGCTTGTGGAGGTTCTGCCATTTTGATAAAGAACCGAGTAAAACACTACTTAATGAGTGATCATCGTGAAGATTATCTCCAAGCAACAAACATTTGCGTTGAGGAATTAAATCGAAACATAGTAATTTCATCATTATACTCCCCACCTAGATTTTCTATATCAGAAAGCCAATATAATAAATATTTCAAATCATTAGGACCCTGCTTCCTGGCTGCTGGCGATTATAACGCTAAACACACCTTCTGGGGGTCACGACTTATTACACCTAAGGGTCGTGTTTTGTTTAACACAATTTTTAAAATGGATCTAAATGTGGTCGCGAGCGGACAACCAACATATTGGCCTACTGATCAGCAAAAAGTTCCAGATGTCATCGATTTTGGAGTGGTTAAAAACATCCCCGCAGAAACGATTAATGTTGAAGCTTCCTTAGAATTATCTTCTGATCACACACCTACAATTCTTACTATATTAAATCCTAATAGATTTGTATCTCCGTCTGATAACTTAGTGACGTCAGCCACTCAAATTAATTGGTTAAAATATAAAAAATATCTCAGTACCCACTGCACTGAAAATATTCCGCTTAGTACACCGGAGAATGTGGATATTTCTATTGTAAATTTTGACAGTTATCTGAAACTAGCTGTTCGACATTCTAGTATAACCCTCAAAAAAACCAAAAATAGTAAAATATATTCTGCAGATGTCGAGCGTCTATTGACTGAAAAAAGGAGAGCTCGAAGAGAATGGCAATTGCATAGATCCCCTCAACTTAAGAATTTACTAAAAGAGTGCACAAAAAGGCTAAGAAAGTTACTGCAGTCTCAGAAAACGGCTTCCCTGGAAAAATATCTTAAGGAACTTGATGCAACTTCTCAATCAGACTACTCTTTATGGCGTGCAGCTAGAAATCTTAATAGACCAGTTATCACTAAACCACCATTAAGAAACTTAAATGGAAGTTGGGCACGAAATGACGAAGAAAAAGGAAATCTTTTTGTTAATCATTTGAAAAACGTATTTACCCCGCATACATCTCCCGATATTGCAGTCGAGTTGCCACCTGTTGCTGTTAGAGCTGCTGTTCCACTTAGATTTGAGATAAAAGAAATCGAAAAGGCTATTCATGATTTAAACCCCAAGAAAGCCCCTGGGTTTGATAAGATCAGCAACAAAATGCTTTTAGAGCTACCCAGCATAGCAAAGAAAATTATTCTCTTGATTTTTAATGCTATTTTACGCCTTGAATACTACCCACAAGAATGGAAAGTATCCTTAGTTACAATGATACCTAAGCCAGGGAAGGATCCTACAAAAGTTGAGTCATATAGACCTATAAGCTTATTGTCTAATATATCAAAGCTGTTTGAAAAGCTGTTAGTGTCAAAATTAGCCCCAATTTTAAATGTAAATCGATGTATTCCTAACCATCAATTCGGCTTTAGAAGAGAACATAGCACAATTGAACAAACCCATCGTATAGTAAACGCCATAAGAAAATCCTTTGAAGAAAAAAAATATTGTTCCGCCCTCTTTATCGATGTTTCTCAAGCTTTTGATAAAGTCTGGCATGAAGGGTTATTACATAAATTGAAGTTAAACTTACCAGTAAACACACACAAGCTGTTAGAAAACTACTTAATCGGTCGAAGGTTTATAATTAAAGAAGGTGATTTTATAAGTTCTCCTCAGCCAATTGACGCTGGAGTCCCTCAGGGAAGCATCATGGGCCCACTGTTATACTTAATATATACCTCAGACATGCCAACAAATAACCACACCCTAACTTCAACATTTGCTGATGATACAGCTTTTTTAAGCGTACACGAAAACTGTCATGAAGCATCTCGCTACTTGCAGAATCATATATTTGAATTGGAAAAGTGGTTAAAACAATGGAGGATAAAGGTCAATGAGCAAAAATGCGTACATATAACATTCACCTTGCGTCGGGAGTCATGTCCCCCTATTATAATCAATAATCAATTAGTGCCCCAACAATCGCATGTAAAATATCTTGGTATTCATCTTGATCGGCGCTTAACATGGAAATGCCATATAGAAGCAAAACTAACACAAATGAAACTGAAAGCAATTCAAATTAATTGGCTTATTGGAAGAAATTCTGTTCTTAGCCTCGATTGCAAACTCCTACTCTACAACTCTATATTAAAGCCAATCTGGTGCTACGGTATTCAGCTATGGGGCACTGCCTCGGCCTCAAATATCGAAAAAATTCAAAGGCGCCAAAATAAACTCCTTCGAATAATCACAGTCGCTCCCTGGTATGTTAAAAACTCTAATATTCACAAGGATCTCAATGTGCCATTAGTAAAAACTATTATTACGAAGTACGCAGCAAAATATTTAAAAAGGCTTGAGTCGCACCCAAATCCACTAGCTCGAAATATTTTAAATGACAGCGGCCACTCTAGATTAAGGAGAAGAGATACTGCAGGACTCATCCGACGAGAAGACCGCTAAAAATCTACATATGTGAATAGAAACCGTGAAGAGAAAAATTTTCGTCTAGAATTGGCAGGACAAAAATAATGTATTAGTATAAGATTTGATTAATTATTGTTAGTTCATATTTAATATATGAAGATTCAATAAATAAATAATGAAAAAAAAAAAAAAAAAAAAAAAAAACTTGAGGCACTAGGTTTTTGATACCAGTCAATTTTGAGTGTACCATTTCTCCTTATCACAATTGTGTCCAGATATGGTTACTTTTTATTGCACTCAGACTCCATAGTAAACTTAATACTAGGGTGAAAATCGTTCAGACTCGTCATAATTTCTTCTGTTGCACTCTCCCTTACAATTCCAAAAAGATCATCTACATACTTAGATAAAAACTTAGGCTTAGTTTTTAATTTTCCAATACAGGTGTCAAGTAGTTTTTCCATAACAATGTCCGCCACAATTGGAGATGCTGGTGAACCCATGGGAAGTCCCTTCTTTTGTGTATATATTTTGTCCTTGAATTTAAAATAGCGGTTGTCGTTTATGCAAAATCTTAAAATTCTCAAACATAAGCCCTTTGTCATGTTGGTGTGTGTTGCAATATCTTCCCATCTATCCTCTATAATTCTTAATGCTAAATCGACAGGTACGCTTGGAAACAGAGACACTACATCAAACGAGATTAATCTTTCATCGTCTGTAATAGTCAAGTCCTTAATCTTACAACAAATAAAAAAGCTACCACAACATATGTTTTCGCAGTTGAGACAAGTAAGAACAATCGTGTGATTGTGCTGCGTCAATTATTGTACCCCCATTTCGCTTTGTACGAACTAGCGGCAATTAAATTTAGTTCATTTACATATTTAAACTTAAGGATTTAACACGTGTATAAAACAAATGGAAGCATTCAATTTTAATTTATATTTTTGATAGATATTTATAAGTTTATATGTATGTTTATTATATTTGGGGGATTCACAAGGTTTACTATCAAGTCATATCGTCATAATGTCCTAAATAAAATTTTACAATTGTTTAAATAAAAAATTTTTGTGTTGCAAGCAAAAGAAAAATTTTAATGCTGTGTTTATTGATTCGTCATAACTGTACAGTAGAAATCGAAATTATAAGCGGTTGCTCACAACAGTGGGCAACCTACCTTGTGAATCTCTCAATTGCATGTTTTGTTTTTTAATAAATAGAACACAGAAAAAAGTGTTTTATCAATAAAAAAAAAATGGTTTAAAAAGTATTTAAATATAATTAATGAGATAATTGAATTAATTATTTTTTTTGTTGAAAGAAAATTAAAAATTTTATTTTGATTTAATTAACATTTTAGTTGTTTTTAAATAAGTTTTCAATTAAAATTTTAATTAAATAACAAAAAATCTCAATTGACTTTTTTCGTTTAAAAAAAATAATTTAAACATGTAGAATTGTTGTTGGGAATTGTCAATATTTATTTAAATAAATTAACACATTGTTTGAAATGCCAAAGTTTTTTGATCACTTTTTTAATTAAAATTAAAAATATAATTTATTGAAAATATTTTTTCAAAATTTTAAAATTTTTAGTAATCAATATAATCATTTTGGTAATCGGTGCAAAATCAACAACTTGTTTGCCTGATATTATGAATTTGGAATAAATTTGGTGATAGGAGAAATTTAATAATTTTTTCTGTGAAGTAAAACACATGCAGTTCTAGTCACTTAAAGATTTACAAAAAAGTTATCTTGGTCAAAAAAGGTTTTTTTTCCCAGAAACTAAAAAAATAATAAATAAAATTATATGACAACACAGGTAACGGGTAAGTAAAAAATAATATTCCCTCTACCTCTAGTTCTCTGCGGTAAGTGTTCAGATTTCAATCCGTCTCATTTTCAGATTATTTCAAGTACGAATTCGGAATTGAAACCAACTTAGAAATTCTTGAATCAAGCTAAAATGTTAATTAATATTTATCTCACGTTTATGTCTCACTTTTTAGTCAATCCCGTTTCGGATTATTTTAGGTACGGGGTACTTGAATAGTCCGTTGTTGTATCAAGCATTATGTACCTTATTTAAGGAAAACCGTACTTACCGTACACTGAAAAAATTATCAGTAGTTTTTTATCAATTAAAAAAATTGTTTAAAAAGTATTTCAGTTTAATGAATATGATAATTGAATCAATTATTGTTTTAGTTGAAAGAAAATTAAAAGTTTAATTTTGACTTAATTAACATTTTAGTTGTTTTGAAATAAATTTTTAATTAAAATATCAATTAAAAACCAAAAAAATCTTAATTGATTGCTTTCGTCGAAAATAAAATAATTTTAACTTATAGAATTGTTGTTGGGAATTGTCAAAACCAGAGCTATATTTGATTAAATCAATTAACACATTGTTTGAAACGGCACAGTTTTTTGATCATTTTTTTAATTATAATTTAAAATATCTTTTATTGAAAAAAAAAATATATTTACAATTTTCAATTTTTACAATTTTTAGTAATCACTATTATCATTTTGGCAATAGCAGCAAAATCAATTGTTTGCTTGATTTTGTGAATTCGGTATGAATTTGGTGATTGGAGACAATTTTTTCTGTGTACTTTTGACACCCCGCTTTGCTTTCAGTTAAGTACGGATAGATTGATTTTTCTTTTCAGTGTACAATAAAAAAATTTGTAAACAAGAGAATATAAATATTTTAGCATTTTCTAACATTCATGCATTTCTAGGCATTAGGCAACAAAACCAATAATAGAGATTTTGTTATTAAATATAGATTAAAGTTTTTTAATTTTTAGAACTTTTGTTATCATGTGTGTCGTCAGCAAATGAAAACACAATCAAAATTCATGTTACACTCAGTTGTTCATGCTTCAAAAAAAATATATATAAAAAAATTGTGCTTAGTGCTGACTCACACGCTTTGGGTTTTTGTTAATTAGGCCAGAATGTGCATAAACACGCTTAAGCTACAGTCTAAAATTAGCGAAAAGTTTCCAAAATGCATTTGAAAAAACAAAAACCAAAATAAGAGAAAACATTTGACTTAATATGAAATGTGCGATCCGTTTCGCACTTTGCTTAACCCTAGAACTTAAACGTTATTTTCTTATACGTTAACACTAATCATTTCTTATACGTTAACACAAATCATTAGTCGAAACGACTAACATGTATATATAACCGATTTTCTTCGTATCAAAGGGTGGGCCATTAAAAATTAAAACAAAAACGATTTGAAGTTTTGCCAAATTTATTTTTTTGTTGTGAAGTGCAATTGTTCATATGGCTGCCTCGGCTGGCCTCATAGTACGTCATTCCATCGGACCAATTTTCGTGCACTTTTTGGAGTGTATGGGGTCGTATCTCGGCAATGGCATCACGAATGTTGGCATTCAAATGCTCAATTGTCTATGGTTTGTCGGCATAACAATTTATTTTAACGGCGCCCCACATAAAGTAGTCTAACGGTGTCAAATTGCAGCTTCTTGGCGGACAATTGACATCACTATTTCGGCCATCAAACGGTTAACGCAATAAATTGATTGTGGCATGAGATGTGTGGCAAGTTGCACCATCCTGTTGAAACCAACTATCGTTCACATCGATACCATGAAGAGCTGGTACAAAAAAATCGGTTATCATGGTACGATAGGTGTCTCCATTGACCGTAATAGTTGCGCCGTCCTCATTTTAAAAGAAATACACGTCAATGATGCCTCCGCTCCATAAGCCACACCAAACAGTCACTCCTAATGGGTGCATTGGCTTCTGTTAGACCATGTGTGGTTGGCGCATCAACAATTAAACCAGTTTCACAAACTTTAGCAATAAGCTTGTGTATACCGGGCACTGTTGGTCCTCCTTTGCGACCAAATTTTGTACGACATTTTCGTGCAATTTCCGACCAATTGTCTTTGTTTTGGAAATTAATTTCCAATAAATTGGATGCAGGAGCAACAAGGGTTCTATTAGGATTGGATAGGAGTGGTCTCAGGACCCTTATAGGGTTCCTGACCGGGCATTGTTCTGTTAGGGCTTTTATGAGTAAATGGCAAAATGTCATACCGGACTTCAGCAGGCTGTGCGGAAATGCCGAGGTGCTAGAGACGGTTGAGCATGTACTGCGCCACTGTCCTAGGATGCAGGGTCCCAGGCAGAAATTGCTAGGGGCTAGATTTCAAGACGAGCTGGGGTGTATCGTTGGATGTAATTCAGCCGATCTACTGGGGTTTGTCACGGCTGTTTCTGTTGGGGGGACCCTAGGGGGGAATTATCCTACGCAGCATCTGTCTATCTGTCTAAAACCTGTGGACTATTTTCTTCTTTTCTTCTTTAGTTTTCTCTTTCCTCTTTTTCTATACTGAAGGGATTCACAATGGACCTCATTGGCCTTAGAGTGGAGATGCGCCCTTCTTATCCTAGCCTAAAGTTGCTCATGCGTAAATCGATTCATTTCGTTCAGCAGATATAATAGTCTGAATTTTGTGATAGAATTGAATAACAAAATGGTCACACTGCTCATCATAGGAAAAGTTGGCACTTTTGGTACTGTTTTACATTTGGAGCGTCTTCCCTTTTCAACAAATTTGCTGTGGAGATAGCAGATGGCCCAGATTTAAATATAGGGTACGTTTTAAGAGTTCACCCAGAGAAAAAATATGTTTAAATATGGTCACCTCCAACAAAACTATTTTTAGATAAAATTGTAAGCATACTATGGTTATTTTAACCACATTATTGTCATTGACAACCATATTTTGGGTAAATAAGTCCTCCATCAAGAAGACACAACCATATTATGGTTGCCTCCGAGCACGTTTTGGTTAATAATAAATAAAATATGTTTAACATTTATAAAAGCATGGTTGATTTTCAACCATAGAATGTTGCTCTTGGAAAAGATGAAAATACTATTGTTAATTTAAAAACAAATTATTGTCATATTTAACCATAACATGTTTAGAGGCAACCATAATATGGTTGTGGCTTCTTGATGGAGGACTAATTTAACAATAATATGGTTGTCTGTGACAAAAATATGGCTAAAATCACCATAGTATGCTTACAATTTTATCTAAAAATAGTTTTGTTGGTGGTGACCATATTTAACCATATTTTTTCTCTGCGTGTTTAAACTGTTAAAAATTGGTACTTATTGTCCAGTGGCCGGAATATATTTACACATCCCTTGTTTTTCAGGACAGCTGTATGTCAGTTGCTCAAGAGTATCGAGTATTTAAAACTTATAGGTGTTGGCGGAATATAATATTTTAACAGGAAATTATTTATTGGATAAACCCTTTTCTTTAAATCGTGCTCTGATGTTCACGTGAAAGAAGTCACGGATAAAAGCTAATACTTTATATAATTTGGTAAGAGCTTTTTTTAAATACCGGATTTTTTTGAAAAATGTCGCTTACCTGTCTAAAATTAAAACAATAAAATCTTCTATTGTAGACAAGTACTTAAAGCCAATTTAAATTTATTCCATTTTTTTAAAAGACATGCTGACTCCTGCTAAAAATATAAAAAAAAATATAATTATTATTAAGTAATAAAATAAATCTATTATTTAGAAATACGAAGAAAAATGTTAATTATTTTTATATAAATATTAAAAAAAAAAATTAAAATAAAATATAATTATGTATGTATAAATTAATGAGAAAATGTTATGCATTGAATATATTAGTGGTAAGAAATATTTTCTAACTTACAATTTGTAAGAAATAAGAGAGAGTAAAAAAGAGAAAACATAACTAATGCTAGGAACACAACTGGGACGAACGACGAATTTTTGCCCGCGAATATTCGTCGCCAAAAATCAAACATATTGGTGCATATGAAAGTACACACAATAATAGCGTCCGGCGAAATTCGTCATACGCGGCGTCTTTGCAATAGGTTTATTTCTATTTCATACGCCGGCGAACGACGAACAAATCAGTACCATGTGACCATGTTTGAAGTTAAAATACAAGTATTTTAGTAAATAAAGTTACTTTTTACTGTTAAAAGTTGTAAATAGTTGACCTTAGGTTATTAAGTTTGTTGATTTAGTTCGGCAGTAGGTCATACGTTTTAAACAAATTTAAATAAAAACATAAATATTTTGTTTTAAATTTATTATTTCATTCCCAATATTTCGGTCAACATCGTTGACCATCTTCAGGGGTTCTATGTAAAAATACAAAAATGTTACATAAATTTAATTAAAATACAAAAATGTTAAAAATAAAATAAAATAAAAACATTTAGAAAAACCAAAAAATATAATTTTAATTACTTTGAAAAAATTTTTAAAAATAAATAAATTGATAAATAAAACTTCACTTTATTGTAGCTGTAAGCTTTTGTCAACTGATGTTTTTTATTTTTTATTTTGGTCTTTTTCTGTTTTTTTGTATCGTGTGTTTGTATGTGTGTGCTGAGATGTTTTCTGTATCTATTTTGTAGTTTAGTCTCTCATTTGTGTCTAGATCAAGTATGTGTAGCATCTCTAAAGTAAATCTCCTTGCATAATTATTCTCTTCTACTAATATTTTAACTTCATTGAAATTTGGTTGATGTCCAGTAATTGCACAGTGGGCTGCTAGTGCTGTTTTTTGCTCCAGAGGTTTGTCAATTGCTTTTATGTCAGATTTATGCGATGAAAGTCTGGTTTTCAGTTTTGTTTTCGTTGTACCTACATATACCTTCTGGCATATGTTAGTATTGTCACCTTTACAATTGATTTTGTAAACTACATTAGGTTTATCCTCAGTTTTCACTTTTGATTTTGTCCGACTGAATAAGTTATTAATAGTATTGTTACATTTAAAAGCTAGCTGGAACTTGTCTTTATTATAAATATTAGTAATATTTAATAATTGTTTTTTATTTATTTTATAAAATTTAATTTAATATACAAAGTATTTTGCTATAAAAATGGTTTTTAGTTGTATTTTGGATTATGTTTTAATTTTTAAGAATGCTTGTTTTTAATATGGTCACACTATTTCTCTCTCTCTCTTTGTACAAACAGCAATCAACTTTCTCAATAATAAAAGCTGCTGTCGTATGAAGCACAATAACGACGAATTTACTCAGCGAATTTTTACTGAAAAATTTGTCGTGTTAGGAGAAATTCGTCGGTCGTCCCAGTTGTGTTCCTAGCATAAGTTGCAATAAGAAGAGAAAATATAAGGGGTAAATTTAAAAATTAAACGTTTTATGGTAAGAACTGAAAGGGCAGAGTCTAAAGTTATTTATTTAGATCCAACATTAATCGTGTCTATATGTATACATTTTTGGTTTAAACCTTCAATGTTTTTTTTATAATAATTAGTATTGTGGTTGTTTTATTAAGCTGTTAATGGTTTTTAATCCAAATTTTGATATTTTAATCATTAATCATTAATTAAATTTATTGAATTTAATTTTCATTAAATAATTTTTTTGAAGAAAGGAATATTACAACATGATGATAAAGATAGTGCATAGAAAATATTCGTGGAAATTAAAGAAAGCTTTTTAAATTGTAATTTGACTTGGAATACCCATTCGAATTAATATAAAAAATTATAATAAAAATGAAACTAAACATGAGAACTAAAATTCCCAGATTCTATTTATTGATAATTTTTCATTCTTGACTGAGCTGGGAATTTAACACAGACAGTTTGACCTGATATTTTTCGAATGCAACCACACAGTCTCCTCAAAGACGTTTGCCGTTTAACACTCAACGCCAGCGACGACGGTTGGCAGTCAATAGTCAAACATTAATCTTGAAACCAAATGATATTTTAATCTTGGTAGATCGAAATTTGTTTTGAATGATTATCTATTTTAATTGATTTACATTTTCTTCCTTACTTCTGCTTTTGCGTACTTTTTCTCAAGAATTCTTCTTGAAGTCCAAAGCACATTTTTCAGTTTTTCATGTTTTTGTCTTTCTTTTTCTTGTTGACCTTTTTTAGTACAACTTGAAGGACAAATGTAAGCATTAAAAAGAAATTGTTAGTAACAAATCGATTTTTCCGGTACCTCGGGAATTTTCGAGCTCTTAAAATATGTGTGTCCCAAATCAATCATTTGTAATTGTCTTATTTGTGTAAACTTAACGTTCTATTCTTCAGTAGTACCAAAAAGTCTTTCCCAAGGTTCGGTGCTAATCCCAACTATGTTCAACCTTCACATTCATCACCTGCCGCCCTCAAATTCCCTCAAATGTATTTTTGTGGACGACGTGGCTCTCGCTTTTCAACATAAGAATTTTTTTTGAATTAGAAAAAAGTCTAACCTCAGATCTTTCTAGACTTTCTTACATCTTGCAAAAACTGGGGTCTCTTGCCAAGCCCTGCAAAAACTGAGCTGTTTTCATCTTAACCATAAGGAATCACATAGCAAATTAAACGTCGTTACGAATAATAAACGACTAATAAACAACCCTTTCCCAAAATACCTTGGAATTACTCAAAGACAGAACCCTTTTATTTAATGCGCATCTTTCAAAATCTTCACAGAAACTGAAAACGAGAAATAAGATCATACAAAAACTCACTGGCACTTCATGGGGGGAAAGTCCAAGTTGCTTGCGCATATTAGCGATTTCCCTTGTTAACTCAACTGCTTAATACGGTAGCCCTGTTTGGATAAATAGCCGACACATACAAAAAATGGACACACAGCTCAACACTTCAATGAGATTGATCTCAGGAACACTGCCGCCAACTCTAACAAAATGGCTACCAAAGCTATGCATTGCGCCGCCACAGGTAAGAAGAAAGCATGTATTTTTTGGAGAATAAAACAAGATTCAAAACAACGATGACATTCCTTAAAAGTCCGACCTTTGCAATCCTCCTAGACGATGACTTAACTCAAGGCAGGCGCGTCAATATCTGGTCAAAATTATTTTAAATGACAATTTTGAATTTAACACAGCTTGGGCTAATATCTGGTCAAATTAAGGCCGTTCAAGTCCTTTGTTCGCTGAACGTAGCAGTGACGCCGAGCATCAACTACCAAGGACTGAAATCTGAACAGATTGCGATCTGGTACTGGCAGAACCCTAGAAACCCTCTTTAAATGAGGACGATCCTAAATGTCCATGCGGTCGCATTCTACGAGAATGCTAATTGTTATCTTACAAGGGCCCATAGAGCAACATCAACTCGTTGACGCCAGACGCAGTTTTCTGGTTAAGCTCATTAAATTTGTAAAAGTTCTATATATTCTTTCTTTTGCAATATAATTCATACGCTAAATAAATAACCGAAGGGACCATTAAAATATGTTCGTACAAGAGCACCGCAATGCCTTCCGGGACAAGAAAATTCTGTTGAATGGTGGTGTCCGCTTAAGAAAAGGGTCCGTTAAGAGAGAGATAACACTGTATCTTCAAACTCCCGGAGTTCATTATTCATTTCCCATGATTTCAACAGTTGAGATAAAATAACCAACAAGGTCGGCTTCAGTCTATAGTTCAAGGGAGAGGAAAGGGGCGGGGGTCTTAAAGTGGAAATTCAGTCGGGACATCCTTAATTTATGATATACACACGCAGAGAAAAACAAAACTATTTTTAAAGAAAATTTTAAATATTTTATGTTTAGTTTAACCATATTATTGTCACTGACAACCATATTATTGTTAAATTAGTCATTCATCAAACAGCCACAACCATATTATGGTTGCATTTAAACATGTTATTGTTAAATATGACAATAATTTGTTTTTAAATTAACAATAGTATTTTCCTCATTTCCAAGAGCAACATTCTATGGTTGAAAATCAACCATATTATTATAAATGTTAAACATATTTTAGTTATTATTAACCAAAACATGTTCGGAGGCAACCATAATATGGTTGTGCCTTCTTGATGGAGGACTAATTTTACCATAATATGGTTGTCGATGACGATAATATGGTTAAAATGTTAAAATTTTTTTTTAAAAATAGTTTTGTTGGAGGTGACCATAATTAAATATAATTTTTCTCTGGGTGCACATGCTGGACTAGACTGGACTAGACGCTGAAAGACAAACTGTGTCTTCCTTTGAGAAAACTTAAATCTCAAAACTCTACTTGAATTGCGACTTATGAATTGTGAACGTAAGTAAAATATCTTCTAAAAACATTGTCTAAAAATTTAAGTAAGAATAAATATTTTTTACCCGATAATCGGAGTTAATTTTTTTTTTAATACCCCTAATACAAATTATCTACAAATAAATCCGTTATCGCTGAAAATTTCAATTATTTTTATAAATAATTTTCTTCCACAATACTCATCATTTTACATTGTCAATTATTGAGCATCTCAAAATAAAACATTAAAAAAATAAAACAAAAACAAATGTTTTAATAAAAAAAATTATACAATCTAAAATAATACTAGTCTCAATTAAACAGTGCTAGTGAAACGTGAGAGACCGGAATCGATCGGAAAATATTTGAAAAAAAAAACCCAACAATAGTAAAAAAAAAAAAAAAATAATTGTTACAACAACAATAATGGGGTACATGAAAATGTCAATCTGCCTGCTGGTGATAACAATGATGACGAAGGCCTCGCACACAGCCACTCATCGAAACGGAAAAGTACACTTTCAAGACTCTTCGGAAATTGAAGCAGATGAGCGTTATAGCACTAATCGAAACCGAAATCATAGGGGACGTTCTAGAGCTCATAATAAACACATTAATATAACAGAATTTGAACAAGGTATACCTGAAGTTTATCCGATAAGAGGACCACCTCAGAAGCCTCTTATTACAACCACTCAAATACCCAATTATGTAGCACCAGTATCAGATAAACAATCCATTCAAGAACCTACGAATAATCCATATGCCGGTAATATATTTTTATCAAAACATCTAAAAACATCTACCGCACAACCAGCAATAAATAAAAATGATCCCCCCGTCATTCATGGGGTTACCAATCAATTACCCACCGCGGATAAACCTGTTGCCACCACCACCATTAATCCTAGAAGAACTGATCTATTGTATGGCAGTAATCTGTTTGAGGAATCTACCAATCGTGAGGGTAAAGTCAGTGAAGCAACTGAAGTAAATTTTGAGGATCGCGGTTTGTTCGATACGGCTCCACACTGTCAACCTGGACAAATTTTAGTGAATAATAGATGTCGTATGGCAGTGTAGATTAAAGGGCCCTTTGGTATTTCGAAATATTGGAAACGTTTTTCTAAAATATCTTTAACAACAAAATGTACATATATAATAAAAATCGGTTGTGTTTCGAGAAAAAAAATGTTATCAATTTTAGGTGCCATCATTAAACAAAATTGTGAAAAAATTTAACAAAAAAAAAAAAAACAAAAAAAAACTGATAAAAATTGTTTGTGTAAAAAAATTGTTAATAAAATTCAAACTAAAACGGAAGTATTAAAGACAATTTTTAATTAAACATTGGGAAATTTTAAGCGTTTTTAATGATACAGTGGTATAAAATTATTGGCTGTCGTATCTATACTATAAACTGAAAAGGCAAAACAAGCCATCCGTACTTAGCACGTTTACAACTCAGCGTTATATATTTGTGACATGGGAGTTTACACAGAAACTTATGTCACATATATTTGTCGGATTTTTAGTGAACTGTATTTGCCTCTAATTTCGTGAATGTTTGTTGGAAGTATTTTTCTTCTACGTTTGAGTCTCTGTTACAATGTGATATAACTAAAACTGCTGCGAATTGTGTCTAGGCTGAGTAGTTTTTTAAAAAATTAGCTTTTTGTTTGGATCATGTCACATATGTGTGACACATATCTTTTGTTCCTAAGTTTAGACAGAAAACGCAAAAAACCGCTGAGTGGTGAACGTGTTAAATCAAGCCGAAGCGGTGACAATGGTAAGGTAAATACGGATTTCCTTAAATCCAGTACAGAATGCTTGATTCAAGTTCGGATTATTCAAGTGCCCCGTACATAAAATAATCCGAAAACGGAATTGACTTAATTAAAATTGAGATGAAATTAATTTCAAACTGTGCTTGATTCAAGAATTTCCAAGTTGGGTTAATTCCGATTCGTACTGGAAAAAATCCGAAAATGAGATTGATTTTAACCTAAACACTTACCCGAGAAAACCAGAGAAAGAGAGAATATATTATATTATTATCCGTTACCACTAGTAGCGAATAAGGGTATACTAAGTTTGTCATTTCGTTAGAAACTTTTTTTATTCGTCTAAGACCCCATGAAGTATATGTATTCTGGCACCTTGAGTAATTCTAAGTCGATTTATCTATGCCCATATATCTGTCCGTCTGTTCATCTTGGAAAACAGGCTCACTTCCGAATGACTTAAAAGAAAAAAAAATTGGAGTCAAATTGCTTGTAGTTATCCTAAACAGTTTGGGATTGAAATCCAGCAAAATGGGTTCAGTAGGATCAGAGCTATGAATCAAAATGTGGAACCCCCACCCTAATAAATTGATAATTTTGTTACAAAAACTAACATAAATGGAGGAATAATGCACGGAATGATATAAAGTTTTGCAGAAATCGACTTATATGACTGGAAATCATTGCGTTAAATTTCATGAAGATCGGCCCATAATTTACTATAGGCCCCAAATAAACCCTACTCTCGGAAAACAGTTTAATACTCCTAAAAGCGTAATTACAATTTCATAGAACTAGAAATCACATTGTCGTATTTCGTGAAGATCAGACCATAATTTACTATAAGCCCTACTTTTGGAAAACAGTTTATTACTCCTAAACCCGTAGTTAATAATGCTATCATAATAAAATTTAATACTTCCCAGTTTAATAGGACTAGAAATCATACTAATTAACTTCGTGATGATCGGTCCATAATTTTCTATATGCCCCATATAAAGTCCAATCTGGGAAATTAGCTAAATATGATTAAAACCGTAGCAGATATAGATTTTGCGGTAAAAATTGTTCAAACTTAGCTTCATATGGGTATAAAACATGTCATGCAATTTTGTAATATACGGTCTATAATTTACTTTAGATCCCATAATACGCAGCCGAATTAAATTCACTGTAATATCATTTTGGTTCGACTATAACTGTTACGAATCATGATATTTTACTCAAGCTAGTTCAAATTTATAAAAAGAAAAGCATGAAACTTTCCGATTGCCGGTTAACACTCCTGAAATATTCGTAATGCCGGTGGAGGGTATCAAAGATTCGGCACAGCCGAATACAGCACTCTAATTTTTGTTTTTATTAAAGCAATGAAACGTATCAGTTCTACAACGGTCGTCATAGGGTCAAGATCGTAGGTTTTATAGATAGAATAAGCCAAAGCATATTTAGTATGTTCATTAGAGAGAGTTGTCATTACTTACCCATCCAATGTCAAAATAATTTATTTGATTTCTGACGTTTGTTTTAATTTTTTCCTGATTTTATTTTGTTTAACGTTATATGGGTTTAAAATTGAGAAGCAAATTTCTAATGACCACACTGATAGAAAAGAAGTCATAACGCTGATGTATTTTTACTTTAGTGCTATGACAACTGCCTTCGTTTTTGACCTCATGACACTTTACAACACTATGATGTCAGCCCTAAATTCACTTGGCCAAATTGTCAAAAGCGTCAATAATTTAAATTATGTCATCAATGTGATGACACATTGGCATCACAAAATTTACGAATCGGAGTCAGTTTTATAAAGCAGTGCGATGACAAACTATCATCAAATTTAGTCATTGAATTGACCTTAAGTCAAATAGAGAGAATATCATTATTTACTTACCCGTTACACATGTTTATTTCACTTTTTTCGTATCCCGCCCTTTGTTGACAAAACAAGTCTCAATTATAAGACACCAGCAGCATGGCCGCTAAGCTTTTCTTAATCATTATACTTAGAAAATTTGTTATATTAAACAAAATAATTTAAGCAAATAGAATATGGGAATTTTAGCTTCTAATTTTACTTTTTAAACGTGAAAATAATCCTATTTTTTTTTTGCTTGTAGTGTTGTTGTTATTTCTACACAAAACAAGCAAATCGTTTTTTAATTTCTTTTGTAGTGCTGTTGTTGTTTCTCCAACAAACTTTTACAAACACGCGCATATGCAAGCATATTAGTTTTTTGAAGTAAAGCGCATTTCACTGAGAGCGTTCTTCATCAATCAAAAGACTGGTAGTCGGAGGACACAAGGCCTATACTATAAAGTGTGTAGGGAAATATTTCCCAACGATTATTTTCTAAACAGTTTTAAATAAGTCTTGCACCATTTTGCTTAAGCCCCTTTCACACTATTCTATAAATCTTAAGATTTTTTCTCTCAAAAAATCCAGGTATTTTTTGCCTGATTGTCTAAGAATCAAATATAAAATCTTTTTCCTAATATTTTGCGTCTACACTTCACAATTCACACATTAAAAGAAATTACACAAGGAATGGCAAACTTATACAAATATCGAATTTTCCAGCTGTGGTGAAGGGTATAAAAAAGTATTTTTAGAAGCTTAACGGCCAATTCCACCAAGTTCAGTTAAAACTAACTATTACTTTAACCTACTTAACTATTTTAAATTAAATTCAAATTACAACCGATTTCTCAGTTCAACAATAAGGTACAAACAACAATTACAGGGAAGTGTGGTTTTTGGCTTCGCGAAATAAGTCCCAGTGCAATAACTCCCAATGCAATAAATCCCAAAATAAATGAAATAACCCCCAAACTGGAAAAAAAATCCCCAAAAAAAATTTTATAATTCCCAAATCAAGTCTCAACTTTTGGGCGATATTTCATATTGAAATAACACACTAAAACAGTCAAGAAGAAATTAAATATGTAATGGAGAAAATTAAAGCACTCCCAGGCAAAATTGATATTATATCAAAAAAAAAAAAAACGGCAAAATAGCCCGAAAATAATGAAAAATTTTAATTTCAAATTTTCATTTGAAAATTTTAAAATGTAGTTTTAAACATACATACATGCCTACCTATTTAAGTAAGGGTCATTTACCCAAAACGTAAAATCACGAAATCAAAAACCCCGAACTTCAAAATCTCACATTTAAAAATCCAGACTCGCTAACTAAAACTCTTCTGCATAGCCGGCCCACGACCGGGACCAAAAATGTTCTCCTCTATGGTATAACAATCACCGGCAGACGGACAGACGGTAAAAGTAGCTTATGTCGAATATTTTAGTTGGCAGATATCCTCAGTTTTGTTAAAGTTTCTTTTCGTATTAGAAAAAACTATTAAAGATTTCACACCTTTTCTAACTGTAATTACTCAATTTTATCCAATGTCGACTTAAGCTACTCTTCCATACGCACAGAAAAAATAAAATAGTTTTCATATTTCAATACGAAAATCGCATATTTGATTAAAGGGCATAATAAACCACACAAATTGCTTGGCAAACATGTCAAAATATTACGTTTGTACAAATATTTTGCGGTGTTTGCCGTTTGGACAAACATTTGAAGCAATGTTTGTAGAAATATTAAAAATTTGCAATATTTGGCAGACATGTTTGATATTTGTCAAACTTTTTGTGGTGTTTAGTGCTAAAAGTAATCATTTAAGCGAAAACTTTGCAGTGTAAAGACGTAGAAGAGGAAGCAATAACATCATTTTCAGCCGTAAATTCTAATTTTTTAGCAGCATTGTTTGCCCCAAAACAGTTTTTTGCTAAGAGCACTCTTCAGTATAAATTATTTTTCTTTATTTTATATTTCTTCTGCGTTTTAAACAAATAGCGAGCAAAATTGCCGCAGCGTAATCCTCGTCAGCATTCATTGAAAGCAAAAAATTAATGTTTGTACGAAATATGATTGTGCTGTTTATGAGCAAACAGAAGCAAAAACAAAGTGCATGTTTGCCAAGCAATTTGTATGGTTGGTTTATTATGCCCTTAAAAAAAGGTTTTGAATTTTCTGCGACGACGGGTTTTGCGGTATTGATTAAAGTTTGTTGGTAAAGGTTATTGAACTTTTGGTCAACAACCAATTTTATTGAGTCAACCAAAAAAGTTGTTGCTCAAAATAATTTTTTTTGTCAAAATGTTTACGTGATTTGTTAAAATAAATTTTTGGAAATGTTAAATAAATCAAACAAAATGTTTATCGAATCTTTATGTATATATTCATTAATTCCAAATTTGTATTCTTTGATAAATACACTAAAATTTATTGTTGGTGGAAAGCTAGTTCATGTGCGCATTTCGCTGGTGGCTTAAGGCAGATCATCAGGAAACCATTTCCCAAAGACCTTGGAAATACTAGAGATATTATACAAATAAAACTGTAAAGCGAATGAGAATTGCAAACACTGAAGTCTTATTCGCAACGATATCAAAGCTATTAAAAAATGCATGGCCCAATTAGTAGGTCTACGCTAAACTACAAAAATGCAACAATAGAAAAAATAACACGCATTTTGTTTGTGTAAATTATTGTAAAGATGTCAAACCCCAATGCATTTGTTTGTGTAAAAAATGGGCAAGATGTCAAAAACAATTGCATGATAAAAACACAACTCTACAAAAAATCAGCAGGCGATTCGAGCAGACCTTTTTTTTTATTGAATATGAAGAAATATTAAATTATTTGATTATTAACTATGTTTTATTGAGAGCTTCATTGAATCAAATAAAAAGTTTGTTGACCTTAAATATTATTTTTAACAAACTATGTTGTTACAAACGGAATGACAAACTTATATACATATATGTACCCCTTCCACCTGTGGCAGTTAGAAAAATGAAAAATTTTGTTTTGTAAATTTTACTCTCAGTGTATTGATGATGATGATTTGTTAAGTTTTTTTTTTTTTTTTTTTTTTAATTTATTTTTCTAACACGCAAACTAATTCTCTTAAGTATATGAAGAGAGTTGGGGTTTGTTTAAGTGTGTGCTTATGTGTGTGTGCTTGTTTGTGGCAAAGACCCAAAGGGAAAACTAAGAAGACCTTCTTACTTGAGGCCTTAAAATTTGAAGGTCTGCTTTGAAATTTATTTGAGTCAATTACCATACTGATCTGAACTGATAAAGAAGGCCTCAAAGAAGGCCTCGTTTTTTTTTTTTTTTTTTGTATAAAGATAAGATACCCATTCCGCACTCGCTTCTATGAGAAGGAAAAGAGACGGGAGAAGAGAAGGAGTAGAATTTTTTTTTTTCCAAAGCAAAAGTAAAAGACCTACTCCGCAATGACAACCTGTGTAAAAAAAGATATGAGTATGGAATGGATGAAGCAGGCCTTGTACATCCAATAGTAGAAGTATGGAGGCCTTCTAGAAGGCATCCGTGCTCCTTCTTTTACCCGCTGGGGAGTATCATTCGAAGTATTTCTCGTGTTGTTTTCATTATTTATACAAACATTTACCAAAAGCACCTAAAAGTACTTTAGGGAATTTTATTAATTAATTGTATCGTAGCAAAAACAAAACTTAAACGTAAATAAGTCGAAGTGACGTACACATACGAGTTGTTTGTGTGGTTGTGGTAAAAATGGAGTAGTACGCTATTTTTGTTAAGAAAATAAGAAAAGTATTTAAATATTTTTAAAAGTATGTAGCTTCCTTTATTGTAGCCGTAAATCACCTCCCTTTACGTTAATTACGTTGATATAGATACCATTCACATTTTTTTTAAGCGGTTTAATTTTTTCCGAACGGTTTAATTGACAAGATGGGCTTACAAATCCAAATTTTTTATTCGAATTAAGAAATTATAGTTTAAATAACTTGACAACTTGAGACAATTCAAAGAATTAAACGTTTAACTACGGGAGAATTTAGTTTGTTATTAAGCGTTCGTTTCCTAAACTCTACTACGAATAAATGAAACCGGTTTTTGTTGTGATGTGAAATTTAATTGAAAATTTGTTGTTTTATATGGCATAGCGAAATAAAATAAATTTGAGAAATCGTAATATAAAAAAAAATGTATTAAACTCTTTTCGCTTAATTTTAAATTGCCCCTCTTTAAAAGAATACTACATAGCAAAATAATAAACCATGTAAAAGTGTGACAAATTCTTAATATATTATTAATTAATAAATTGCAATTGGTTTTTTTAATACCCATACCACAAAAGTGAAGTTGGTATTATGCGATTGTGCTGATGTTTGTAACACCTAAAAATATTGGTCCTAGAGTCTAGGACCTAGACCAACCTTCATGTATATCGAACGATTTTTCGAATTGATCTACCGATGTTCGCCCATCCGTCGGACTGGCTGTCCATGTAAATGTTGTGCGCAGAGTACAGGTCGCAATTTTGGAGATTTCAAATGGTGAGCAGGCTTGTGTCGTTCTTGAATGAATTACTTCAAGTGAATGATTCTCTGAAGTGAATGAATGAAATATTTCTGTATTTTCTTTCCATTTCCTTCATCTTTCAGTTTCATCTTTTTTCTTTAATATTTATGTTTGCTTTCATTTTCTGTTTTATGTCTATCTTGTTTGTTATGCTTTTTCTCTTCTATTTGTCTTTTATTGAAATAAAGTTTTTTAATTGACTTTTTTGGTTGAATGACATTTTGTAAAATCAATCTGAATTTAGACATACATATGCACATAAACATACTAAATAAATGTATGCATATTTAATATTTCTAAAATAACAATGTATGAAAAAAGTTTTGGGTTTTTAAAATATCAATATAAAAACTACTCACACGAGATCGACATTTCATTCTGAAAGCCTCGCGTCATTCAGAATGGTGAAAAAAAGGAAAGAATTAATTCACTTAAACTTTCTGAAAGAGAATGAAACATTGACATAAATAAAAGATTTTTCCCAATGCTAATGGTGAGCATAGGTCCATTGTTTCACATGGCACCCCTACAATCATTTTCCGGAATAGATTCTTTGTGCCAAAAAAAACCATATAATTATGTTAGATTAAATTTGGTCAGAACTTATTCTATGGCATTTTTGACCATGGCTCCCATACAAATAAAGGGTGGTCCAACCAAAACGCAAGATGTTAATTGTAAAAAAAAACAAAAAGTCTTCAGAGAATTATCTTAATATTTTTTATTATGTTTGCAGGATCTATGAAAGTAATGCGTGAAACAAAATATTGGCCAAATGCTCCCCACGGCTTCGGTGGCAGAACTCTATTTGATGACCCATATTTTCAATGATTATGAGACATAATTAAGGTTCAATATCGTGAACGTGTCGAATTATCACATTCTTTAGCTCTTGAATTGTTCTTGGCTTAATGCCGTACACATTTTATTTTTAATATTCCCGAGGAAAAAAGTCCAACGGTATACAATCACATGATCGTGTCGGCCAATTAACATCGACACAACGTGAGGTAACACCGGCAATAGAATTTCTCGTACATAAGAGCCATTGTTTCGTTGGGTGTGTGGCAAGTGGCACCATCCTGTTGGAACTACATATTGTCCAAATCCATATCCTCAATTTCTGGCCACAATAAGTCCGTTATCATCTCGCGATAGCAAACACCATTCATGATAACTGATTGACCGACACTTTCGCGAACAACAGCAATATTCTCCGCAGAACACACAGGTGTTTTCACATTTCCTACAGACCTGTACCCATGTTCTGTAACTTTGGTGGGAACTTCCCGCATCGAAAATATGTGAAACAAAATATACCATCGTTTCTCGAAAAGTGAGAAAAAAGTGCGTCTGTAACTCATGTCAAAAACTATCAAAATAGATAACGTCGTTACGTTATAAATGTCATAATATTCCACTCGAAGCCGATGTTAACTTGTAGACGTTGAGAACGCCAGTAACACATATCGTTGACGGCGTCCAAAATTATTAAAATTGAAAAATTTTCAATGACAGCGGCGAAAATACAACCGTTGGCTAAAGCAAACAATGTAAAGAGCAACTTAAATTTTTATTGTTTAAAAAATAGATATTGGGAATTATTTCCCTTTTTTATAAGCAACTTTATCATATTCAACATTTTTTTATTTTTCGAATTTATTGTATGAGTTAAATTTCAGTTATGTATTTTATAAAGCTTTTTTGTAATAGTTCTATTCCTTAAATTTTTAGGAATGACTTTATACACTACCAGACTATTATCTTGTATCTTCTTGTTACATTTTACCTTAGCTTTCCGTTATAAAATACATAACTGAAATTTAACTTATAGAATAAATTCGAAAAATAAAAAATGTTGAATATGATTTTTCAAAAATGTTAAAAGCAAAATAATTAAACAATGAAAAAATCAGTCAAAAGCCAAATACTTATCACCTCCATGTTATTATTCATTGCATTTTGCATATTTAACTTATTTTTTTGTGGTAATATTTTTTTCTCACCCCGATTTTATGCGTGAGTTTATTTGATAGTTCAAAGCGGGAACTTTCTCACAGACACACTTTTTCTGTAAATTGGCGAGTAATTTCCTTACGTGACAGCTATTACTCGCTAAAAATTTAACAGACGCAATTAAGTGAGAAAAACAGTTGTTTGTTTCAATTTATGGAATTTTTGTTAAATTTCTTGCATTTCAATCGAAAAGTTTCTCGAAGCGACAGAACATGGGCACTGGTTTGCTTAAAATTTCGCACAGTTCTCCCGACTTTGCACACATTTGTTCGATTATGCTGCCCTTGGGTTGCAAAAACGGTTCACTTTCTAAAATTAGTTTTAAATACTGTGGTGTAGGGTATAATATGGTCAGGCTTTACCGATTATACTTTTTTACTTATTTCTCGTTTCGTTTTTGTTCCGAATTTTGTTAGTTCGTTTAACTTAATTACGAAAATTTCGAAGTGAACCCGGCTTTTATTGTAATGCAAAATTTAATCTTAATGAAATAAAAAAAATAAAATATATTAAGTTTTCTCTTTAATTTTAGAAATCATAAAAAATTTTCTTAAAAAAAGTTTTTGCCAAAAATTTCACTTAATTTTAAATTGGCCCCACAACCTTTAAACCATTATAACTGAGACCAATAACAAGCCATGTAAAGTGTAACCAATTCTTTATATAGAATTATTAATTAAGAAATTACAATTAGTTTTATTGTTTTTATTTTCTTTTTGTTTTTGTGCCATATTTACAAACAAAATTCACTTACAAACTAAAAGTTGACTCGCATTTTACTGCACATTTATTTAATTTAGTATTAATTTTACTTTCTTCGTAACATCAACACGCAAGACCGTAAATTAAATTAATTCAAACAAAATGTTCAATAAACGTTTTATACAAATTTTAAAATATTATTTTTTCTTAATAATTGTTTTACTCGTGATACATGGAGCCATAGTGCAATGCCCTCCGGGTTATACATACGCTTTGGGCAAATGTCATAAAGTTGTTTAATTTTTTCTTTAAAATAAATTAAAAAAAAAACCCAAGTATTTAAATATTTAAGACAAAAAAAAAAGAATTCAAAAGTTAAACCATTTTACGACACTTAATGCCTACTAATATATAACCTGGCATACAACGGGGCAGAACAGTCAAAATACTTTGCAAAATCGGTGGCGGCTGTTCGGTGTTAAAGGTGGCAAAAGATTCTTTAACAAAAACATCTTGTGTTGAATTGATGCAGCCCGTTTTTAAATCATCATCTGCCATTATCAGTTTGTGGTGACTCCGTGTTAAGGCCTGCTTGTTGAAAATAACCAGTATAAGAATTATTAATATTTTAGAAATCGTTTTAAACATTTTAATTTCTTAATTATATTTTATGTTTTAAAATTGAATGTGTGTGTTTGTGTATTTTTTTTTTTTTTTTTTTTTTTTGTTTCAGTAATAAAGATGTTAAATAAATTAAAAAAATCACGTTTAACTTGTTTTATTAAAATTATCAACAAAATTTTGTATTAAAAAAAGTTTGTATTCTTTTGATTTTTTTAAGTTTTTAACTCGTTGAAAGTGTTTTGAGATTTAAATAACAGTATTAATAAAAACATTTAATAATAAACAAATGTGTTTTTGTTTATAAAAAAAATCTGAGATAAAAAGCAATTAACGACCCAAAAGAGCTTTAAAAAAAAAGAAAGAGTAAGACAACTAAAGAGAAAAGAGAGAATGGAATAGCATTAAAAAAAATTCAAGAAATTAAACAGTAAAGACCAGGGATGTTAAATGGGGTTTTACATTTTGTTCCAACTTCCAAAAACAATGTACTTTTTGGCCCTTCACGGTACCAATTTTTTTTTTTTTTTTATTTATTAAAACAACAAAAAAATTACAAACAAATTCAATTGTACACAAAAAAACAAAACTTAACATTAACATACATTATTGGGGTATTCACAAGGTGTGCTATCATGGTTTATTGTCATAATGTTCTAACATTTTACAATGGTTTAAAAATATTGTTGTTGGTTTGTAAACAAAAAGTGTCTTAAAAAAATAGAACGTTGCTTGCTATGTTTATTGTGCTGTCGTAATTAATAGCACATTAAATTAACCAACCCCTGCTCACAACAGTCGTATTTTTTCATGTTATTATTTTAAGACATATGACGTTATGACACCTTGTGAATCCCCCAAATATGTATTAATAAAATAAGGTACATAAGAGCCTTATAAATATATGAGATAAAAATCAGGCACTTATTTGTTTAGTTAATAAACTATTTGGAACTTTTACATGTCGATTCTTTGTTTGTATGAGACTGGATAATGTTGGCACATGTAGTCTGTTTCTTTCCTTAGTTTTTATTATTTTTTGAAAAGAAAAAACTCTTTCCACATTTGCTGACGAATGTGAAATTGATAAAATTCCAGCAACGACTCTAGGAATGTCAGGAAACATATGGACATTCAGGTCATTTTGTAAATTAGCTACTGCCGACCAAAAGCTACAAATGTTTTCAGTTTTAACGACTGCAGTTGCTAGACGTCAGCTAAAGCTCTAAATTGATTATTGATTGAATCAAAATTTGCTATTTCATTCGGGAACATTTTTACTAGAAGAGGTACTTGTTGTACCTGAAAAAACATTTTCAGGAGTAAATTTATTGAACTTCGTTATTAAAGTTGACTTTGGTTCTCAAATCTTTCCAAAATTTTATATAAAGTGTTTTGCATTTTCTTTCATTTCTTTAACAATATCAATATTGATATTATTTGTAGAAATATATAAATCGGCTTCTGTTCCGCAATAAATTTCTTCAAAGGGCATGTGAGGTTTGTAAAAGTCTACGATAGAGATATCACATTCTTCCAAAACATTTTTATTCATGAAATTACGTTCTACTTGGCGGAACAAAAATGTTAGCCTTTGTAAAAATACATGCATTCGAGCATCTTCTGATTGCATTTCTAAATTAACTGTTAATAATTTTAAGTTCTTACTGCATAAATAAAAAATTTCAATTTTAAAGAAGGATTTTTTAATCCTGATGAAAGAAATAATAATTAAAAAAATAAATTCAATAAAAAGGACTTAATAATTTGTTTGCTATACTAAAAATTCAAAAAGGGGGAACTATGACAAATTTTTAAATTGTACCAAATGAGTCACGCTAGTACCACGGTACTTTAGAAGGTCACAATGTATCACCAAAAGTACAATTGTACCAACTGTAACATCCCTGGTAAAGACAGATTGTTTGTTGTTATAAATATTTAAGAGATATCTTTTTTACACTGAAACAAAAATGATAAGCGGTTAAGACACGATCAAAATGGTTAACAATCATGTTTATAGTATGGATCAATCAAAGCACTTTAGAAAATACCTCAAGTACACATACACGAGCTTCAGAGCAAGCATCTTGATTCTGTCTAAGCCGCTTTAGACATTTCACACTATAACACAAGTCTTAAGTATTTTGACAAAAATGCATCACTGATCTCATTATTGTTTGAACATTTTTAACAAACCATGACAGCTTATCATGTAGGAGTTTTACTTTCCTCAAAATACGTAAGACATGCATTACAGTGTGAAACTGCCTTGATTGGATGGTGAATCAGAGAAAAGTGGATTTCTAACTGCGTTATGCAAATTCACAGTGCCGCGTTTTCTCTTTTATTACGTACGTGTGAAGCACGGCTGCCAGATTTTACGATTTATTGTCGTATTGACGCTTTTTTGTATTGAAGCCCTCTTAAGGAATGGTGATAGCGGGTAGGTATGCTAGAAATAAATATTGGATATGTAAAATAAAGTGGGGTTGGTTATGCATTTGACCCATCTAGAGGCATTAATAAACTAAACCATTTTTGTGTATAGTTTCATAAGACCAAAAATTACAGTGCCAAATATCGCGAAGATTGGTTTATATAAAGCGTACTTTTAGAATAGACTTTAAAACGCCCAAAACCGCAAGGAGTTTTAATACTGTAAGACCATTTTTTAAAAGGTTTGATCCATTATTTATAAATTCCATATAAAAACCACTACCGGAGTATTTATACTCTTGTTGGAGGGTGATAAAGATTCGGCCAAGGCGAATATATCACTCTTGCTTGTTTTGAATTAAAATAGTTTGCCGGTTATCCAGCATTGAATTCGCACGAAAACGGATATTGAAACAATTAAATTTATCGCGAGTTCCAGGGGAAAAACAATTAACATTTGTATTGTTTTTTTTTTGTTCGTTTTATTTTTTTTCTTTCTTAATTTAATTTTTTAAGCCCAACAAAACTTAACAAAATAAATTTTTAATTGAAAAAAAAAAAAAATATAATGAATAAATGGGGCTTATTTTATAAATCCCTTCACTTTGGTTTGAAAATTTTTTTCATATCAAATTTTTGGAATTCTCAAAAATTTGTATGAAAATAATTTTCAAGTGAGGTGAAGTTTTTTACAAAATAAGCCTCTAAATATAATTTTTCCAATATCTAAACGTTTGTCTAGAATTTATTAAAAATCTGTTGATTTGATTTCATATCTTAGAATTCTTTTTCCTGTTTCGCTTTTAACACAATTCATTGTTAAGCAAATAATAACACCAAACTTTAACCTAAAGCAAGACAAAAAAGTCTTTGCAACACAAAGGTCATAAAACAAAGTCACTGCCAGGTCAGCATTAACTTGAACAGTCAAAAAAACAAAACATAAATAAGAGCTTCAACGAGTCAATTGTTGTTAAACATTAATGGCATATACTACATACCCATCCACCCCAGTGTGCGAAATGTTTTCAAAGTAATGGCCACCTTAAAACAAATACCAATTTAATAGACTTAAGTTACTTTCATACATTTACTTAGATAACTATTTTTGTGTATGTTAAACATACACTGAGCCAAAAACATTGCACATCATTAGCCCACAAAAAATTTAAAAAAAATAATGAAATTTTTTGTTTTAAAGAAGCCTTTTCAAGAATTGCATTACAATTCTGTTGTTTTAAATATGTTTTTCGTTAAGGATCTATTTAAATATTTCTTTAATATTCCCAATACAAAATCTTCTTATTTTTCGAGGCACGAATAGTACATTTAAAAAAGTAAGCACCCACTTATGCGCTACGCAATAAGACATGCATAGATGCATAAGGTAAGTGAACGAATTATTAATAAGTTAAGAAAATATATATAAAATTTGAAGAGCCACGACATTCCCTTACTACGAAGCAGGTTTGTAAGGGAGCTTATTAAAGAATAACGATAAGAAAAAATTCAGTGTCCAAAGCTGATCGTTACATTCACCCTTTTTATATGTGCTAAATAAAGCGCTTTCTGTGTCAAAAATGTATTGCTTCAAAGTTGGAACTCGCCATACATTTATAAAAAAAGGGAACTTCATATTGGTGATGCCCTAAGATCATAATTGTGACAACAATGTTATTACAAATGGCATCAATGAGGAAAAAAGTGACATCAATCCAATGACGAACGTTATCCAAAAATTTTGTCATATTTTATGCGTCATCTACGCTATGACTACCTACAGTGATATCAATTCGATGCCACATTTTGTGTATACTGATAGAAAAGGCGTCATAATGCTGATGTATTTTGACATCAGTACAGACAAACTGTCATCAGTGCGATGACAAACTGCCATCAGTGCCATAACAAGCTGTCATCACTATGGTGACATAAAATATCATGTCATCAGTGCGATGACAAACTGTCATTAATGGGATGACATACTGTCATCAGTGCGATGACATAATATATCATTTTATAAAATATTATTAACATTATTTTCATGTTTAATAAGTAAAATTTGAAGCAAAAATTCCCACATTCTATTTTTTTAATTATCTATTTAAAGACATCAAGTTTTTAAAGTATAATTATTACGAAAACCATATCGGGCGTGCTGTCGGTGTCTTATATTTGAGAGTTTTTCTGTTAACAAAAATGTGTAACGGGGAAGTTAATAATGATATTCTCTCAATTTCACTTAAGGTCAATTGCAATGACTTCATTTTATGACAGTTTGAAATGGCACTGATGACATGCTTTATAAAATTGACTCCTCCGATTCATCATTTCTGTGATGCTAATGTGTCATCCCATTGATGACATAATTGAAATTTTTGACCAAGATGACAATTTGGTCAAGTTATGTTAAAGCTGACGTCACAGTGATAATAACTGGCATGTGGTCAAAAGCGAAGACACTTGTCATAATACTGATGTCAAAATACATCACCGTTATGGCGGCTTTTCTATCAGTGTATAAGATTCATGTCTTTCGTAAGCGATATGGTAAGCAAAACTTTTACGTTTCTGCCTTACGAACCTGCTGCGTTGAAAGCCCCATTTTTTTATGGTGTTACTAAAGGCCGTTTTATACCATCATACAAGTCTTAAGTATTTTGACGAAAATCCTTCTTTAAACTTATTATAGTAAAAAATTTTCAAAAAACAATAACAACTTATCATGTCAGGGTTATATTTTCCTCAAAATATTATAGTGTAAAACTGCCACCAAGTGATTTCTCTAAGTGTTTGTATGTTAAAATATATTTCAACTATATATATATATATATATATATATATATATATATGCACATACATACTTAAATACGTACGTATGTTCATATCTTTCGCAATAAGGAAAAAGTGTTTAAGTCTGTTTTTTTTAGTTTAATAGGAAATTAATTTTAAACTTTAAAGGTTAATCTTGAAAATATATTTTTATTCTAATCAAATCATAACTTTTTTCGGTTAAAGTTTTCTTAAGTTTTTATTCCTTAATACTCCTAACGTCACAGATCGGAAATGGACTTAAGTTGTTATTTATTCCAAATCTTAAAAATAAGCAAAAAGTAATTTTGCTTTAACTTCCAAGAAAAATCGTTCAAAATAATTGAAACCTTGTCCTTGGGTACTATTAAACATGGAGATTAGAAAGGTGCCCTGAACTAAAATTTTGCTTAAGTCGACTTAAGCACTTTTTTCTTTTTGCCACAGATATGTACATTTTAATATATCAGATTAAGCATTTGTAGTAAGTAGTTCACCACAAATATTTGTCGATATCACGTAATGGTTGTATATCCTAAAAATCCTGTATAAACAAACTTAAAACTTTAAGGGGGCCATAATATCGACCTTATTGGAAAGTTGAGTAGGACAAGCCCACTAATATGATATCCTAGCAACCTTGCAATTGCAACTATTATTGCAGTCGATTAAAGAATTATTTTTTGTACCGATTTTCCACACTCACTTCTCCAGTCCAGCAGTGACATACGAGGGCGGATCAATACGTCCGTGACATTTTGAATAAAACACAGGTTTTTTTACAAAAAAAATTTATTTTTCAACATAATCTCCTCTTAGCTCAATACACTAAGTCCAACGTTTCTCCAATTTGTGTTTCCCTTCCAAAAAATAAGATTTTTCGAGGTCCATAAAATATGCATTTGTTTGACCAATAATTTCATCGTTGGAGCTAAATCCCTTTCCACCGAGCCATTTCCTTAGGTTCGAAAATAGGAAATAGTCACTGGGGGCTAAATCCGGAGAATATGATGGATGAGGTTCCAATTCGTAGCCCAATTCATGTAATTTTTCCATTGAGACTGCACACGTGTGCACCCGTAAATTATCTTGATGAAAAAGAACTTTTTTCTTGGCCATATGGGGTCGTTTTTTTTAAATCCTCGTTAAATCGGTCCAGTAAGTTGCCATCCCCTTATTGGCCGACCAACTTATATTGCCTTCTTTGGAGCCGGTTCACCCGAATAAGCCCATTGTTTAGACTGCTGCTTGGTCTCCGGAGTGTTGTAGTGGATCCATGTTTCATCCACAGCTACAAAACGCCGAGAAAACTCATTCGAATTGCGGTAAAACAACTCCAAACAATCCTTTGAAGTTGTCACACGATTACGTTTATGGTCAATTGAGAGAAAACGCAGCACCCATCTTGCCGACAGCCTTCTTAGACCCAGCTGATCATTTAAAATCGAAACCACACTGCCATATGAAATGCCTATGGCATCAACAATCTCACGCATTTTTACTCTTCGATCGGCTAACACCATATCGTAAACTTTTTCGACATTTTCGGGAGTATTGACTGCAATTGGCCGTCCAGAACGTTCAGCGTCATTTTTACTTGGGCGACCACAACGAAAGTCAGTAAAACACTTTTTTACCATTGAAATCGATGGTGCAGAGGCCCCGTAGTATTTATCAAGCTTTTCTTTGGTTTTATTGACGGTTTTTTTTTTCGGAAAAAATAATGTTTAATGAGCACTCTAAATTCACTTTTTTACATTTTTAAAATAATCCACGAGGTTGTATTTTTTGAACAGCAGCTGAACGCAATGTAAATGACTGAACTTGCTCAAAACTTGACAGTAGTCTACTAGCAGGTGGTACTTGATGGGCGCAGTGTTGCATTTTATATAACTATGAGGGAAGTTCGAAAAGTCACGGACTTATTCATCCGCCCTCGTATGTTGTGTAGATACTGATAACAAAGTTGTTTGTTCCGAATTTGGAGACCTTTAGTGTAGCCGTTCTCTAGATATACAGAAATCTCCACTTCTCTTGAAGAACTCCCTTCTCGACAGATGTTGTGCATTCATAATTTAATTATTTGGGTGTGTGTGAAACGGTAGCAAAGTACTCTCGGAAGTAAAATTTTTACACTGTTGAGGTGAATAAAATTTCAATATTTGTAGTATAAATATTGACATTAGCGTAGAAATGATTAATAATTTTAATTCACTACAGAACTTTGCTACCGGTTCATACACACACCCTTATACCCAACTTGAAAATCTTTGTTGTCAGCGTTCCTAAGATACATATAAATTTATAATGTCATTGTATGGCAGGTGCAGACAAGCGTAGAAGTCTTTGCAAAGGAAGTTTTACGCCCACTTTTCAATTGATTCTAATTTTTGAGAGACATTTTGTACTGATGTGCAAGGTTTTTGTTCCAATATTTAAATACCTTTAATGTTACCGTTCTACAGGTATAAATAAATATACTGTTGTTCTATGGGAGGTGCAACGCCCACTTCTTTAATCTAGTTAACTTTTGGCCAGGTGTTGTGTATTGATAGCCACTATCTGTATCATAGTTCAAAACATTTACTGTAACCACTGTTAAGATATACAGTTATTTATATTGCCTTTGTATGGAAGGTGCCACGCCCATTTGAAATATTCATAGCCTATATAAAGCATCAGAAGAATACTGTGAAAAATTCAGAGAAATAGCCTCAGTAGCTAAGTACACAGAAAAAAATTTATTTCTATTAAAAAATTTGTGATATTGATTAAAAAATTAATAACATCTACACGTTTAATTCACTTGATTCAACGTTTGATTCACTTGATTAAAATTTAATTAAAATTAATTTTATTTTAAATTAATGCTTTAATTGGTGAAACATTTTGGAGAATTTTTTCGGTGTAGGTTATGTATAGGGAACAAACAAACGCATTTTTATTTGTTTATATATATACCTATACATATGTGCATATATTTCTAAGCGGACTTTATATTGGCTCTTGATTAATTTTTTTTTAATAGTTTGGAATGGTGGTTAACCCAATTTTTCGAAAGAATTCAATTAAGTCAATTATAAACTTATCTAAACAAAATTTGGCGGAAAATCGAGGAAAAGAGTAAAATTCTTTAAGAAAGTCCCTAAAGTATAAGTCGGTTCACAAAAAAAAAGTGTTTTATCAATTAAAAAAATGGTTTAAAAATTATTTAAATTTAATTTATGTGATAATTGAATCAATTATTTTTTAAGTTGAAAGGAATTTTAAAATTTAATTTTGATTTAATTAACATTTTAGTTGTTTTGAAATAAATTTTTAATTAAAATTTTTATTAAATCACAAAAAATCTTAATTGACTTTTTTCGTTTCAAATAAAACAATTTAAAAACATGTAGAATTATTGTTGGGAATTGTCAATATTTTATTAAATAAATTAATACATTGTTTGAAATGGCAAAGTTTTTTGATCATTATTTTAATTAAAATTAAAAATATTATTAATTGAAAAGCAATATTCACAATTTTACAATTTTTAGTAATCAATATAATAATTTTGGTAGTAGGTGCAAAATCAACAAATTGATTGCTTGATATTATGAATTTGGTATAAATTTGGTGATTGGAGAAAATTAATAATTTTTTCCGGTTGGTACCCGATTTTGGCTTATTGTTCATGTAAATCTTATGCACTGAGCATAAGTCCCAATTTACATTATACGATTTTTGTCGTTGAGATTCTTACCTTATAGGTGAGAGGGGAGAGAGGCATTAAAAGGGGTACACAAGCGAGTGTACTCTTCGATTCGTTTTGTTCATTCATTCTCTGTGTAAAAATATATGTATACACAAGAAGTTGTAACGACAAAAATCGTACAATGTAAACACTATACCGACTTCAAAGAAGAAAAGACAATAATCGCAACGACAAAAATCGTATAATGTAAATTGGGACTAAGTTACAATTTGCTGTTTTGACTTAAATCGGTCCGTTTTTTTCATGTAAGTATTTGGATAAAATTTTGCACAAAGTGTTTTTATTAAAGTCAACAATCTGTCTTCAAATTTAAAGGTTAGTTTAACAATTTTTTTTGCAGCAGCACCAAAGTTTGTCCCATCCCGTCGTTAAAGTAATAAGATATTAAAAGAACTTGTTGGTATCGTTTGGATTTAATGGCATCTCTGAAACTAATAAAAGAGGGAGTGAAATAGAATATTAGTTTAGTTTCACCATCGATGTCTAAAGGTGGAAGTTGATGTTAGTACTGCATTTAGATTGTATTTAAGAAAACATAAATGCGACCATGTTTTGAAAGAAGAAAAAAAGGATCATCATCAAGGGTGACATTTGATTTAGCAACATGTTTCTTTTGAAATATTTTTGGTTCTTGCTTCTCTTTTTATAACACAATAAAGGAAAAACATTCTGTTGAATGGTTGGTTTGTTTGGTTGAATTGAACAAAACACATTGAAAATGTGGACACAACAGATGTTAATCGATGAAAATTGATGTGTTTGCGACATGTTCGTACATGTTTAAAATGATGCCAATCAACCTACAACAACAACTTCAATATTCCAAACTGTAAACTTTTCGATAAACCACCCTTTAAACTTTTTTCATAAAAATGACAACGAAAGACAGAGTAGAAAAAAAATGTTGAATGAAATCATTTTATTTAAGATTTTTTTATTCGATTATTTTCCGTTATTTACTTAATAAAGTGGCCTATATTTCCATTTTTTACACTTTATAAATTTAAACGAATAGCAACAACAACAATAATAAAAGAAAAGGCTCATAATGTCAGAAAGAAAAGGGCTTTTTTAAAGGATTTTTTTTAATACTTATGCTACATAAAAAGTGTTTGTGTATGAGTATTTTGTGCTAAAGAGTGTGAGTTGATATGTGAATGAATATTTTACAGAAAATTAAACACGCCTATTTTCTTTTGTTATTGTCGGTATTGTAAGGAAAACATTTTCAGGTCTCCTTTCAAAGCAAAAAAAAAAAAAAAAATTCAATATTTCCACATTAAAAATTCCTTTAAGTTTTTATGCAAAATATTTCTTCAAATGCCAAAAAAAAAAAAAGTTTTATTTGGCTTTCAAAAAAGTTAAAGCTTTTGTAAGCCTTAAAATATGCCACAATTTATTCTGTAAAACACCTGGTATTTGTGGTAAAACAGAATAAATGTAGTTTTGTAGAATTTCTCTTTGATATTATATGCAGTGCAGTACACCTCCAGGGTGAGGGCGGGATTCATAATCAATAATTTAAGTACGTTTGAAATTTATTTTAAAACAAAATGTTTATACAAATGTTTCTTAAACAGATTTCAACTTTAAATAATTTTTTTATGAATACGTCAGATAGTGTTTATTTATAAAAAATTATTTTATTTGCCGTATGTTTTTTAAGCAAATTTCTTTTTCTATTATTGGACCGGAAGGAATATGAGCTATTTCATCAATATAACGACTTAATTGTTATAATTATATCAACTTTTATTCTTTAGTTTCTGAATAAAACTTTAATTGGATCGTGAATAATATTTATTTTTTTCTTGATATACAACAATTATTTCTTGATTTCTATATTTTGAATAAAAATAATAATTTTTCTTAAGCCAAAACTGAACTTGCTAAACGTAATTGTAAAAAAGGCTTGAGATGTGAATCTGCAAATTTCGTTTCTACTCAAAATAATGGTTTTTATTAAGCAAAATATAAAAATTCAGAAATAGTCGTCGTATATCAAGTGTGCCAAAAACAAAAATTAAACTCAAAAATAAGAATTATTTGCAATAAAAAATATAACTCAAATATAATTTTTAATAATTTTTTTGTATATAGTATAAAAATTCAATTAAAACGAACAGTTTTGTACATAAAAGTTAATATGTTAAAAATCCCGAGACACATAAAAATAAATTCCGGGATTCGGGATTCATCAATCCCGAAAAATCCCGGGATTTCGGGATTTCCCGTTTGGCAACCCTAATATGTACATATGTCCAAAAAGCAAATTTTGGCATAATTCCCTATAATAACATAATTTTGGCAAAATTTCCCATAAATAGCAGATTTTGTTAAAATATCCTTTTAATTGCACATATTTCATATAACTAGCAAGTATTCCATAGAAATAGCCAATTTTGTCAAAATATCCTATAAATAGAAAATTTTGGCAAAATACCCTATAAATAATAGCAAATATTGTCCGAAAAACTTATAAATAGCAAATTTTGTCAAAAGATCCCATAAATAGCAAATATTTCCTAGAAATGGCAAATATTTCCTATAAAAAGCATATATTTCATATAAATAGTAAATTTAGACAACTTTCCAATAAATGAATAATTTCTCATAAATAGACAATTTTGGCACAAAAAAAAATATCCCATAAATATTAAATTTTGTCAAAATTTCCTATAAATAGCAAATTTTGTCAACATATCCTATGAATCTATGAATAGCAAATATTTCTTATACATATATAAAAATATTTCCTGTAAATAGCTAATTTTGGCAAAATAGAAAAATTAACATAATATCAAATTAAAGCAAAATATCCTATAAATAACAAATTTAGGCAACATTTTCTATAAATAGAAAATTTCGGCATATTATCCTATAAAAGAAAATTTTGTCCACATTTCCTATGTGTAACATATCTTGTCCAAATTTCCTATAAATAGCAAATTTTCACAAGATATCCTATAAAAAGCAAATATTTCCTATAAATACTAATTTTGGCAAAATTCTCTTTAAATAGAAAATACTTACTTTAAATAGCTAATTTTGTCAAAATTTCTTATGAATAACATCACTGTGGGAAAAATTCCCATAAATTGCAAATTAAGGCAAAATTTCCTATATTGCAAATTTTGTCAAAATTCCCTGGAAATATAAATTTTTGTCAAATTTTCCGCTAACATATTTTGTCAAAACTTCCTATAAATAGAAAATCTTGGAAAAATTCCCTATAAATAGTAAATTTTTTCCAAATTCCCTAAAACAGCAAATTTCTGCAAAATTTCCTATTAATAGGAAGATTCGGCCAAATTCCGTATATCGCCACTTTTGACAATATTCCCTAAAAAAAGGAAATTTTGAAAAATATACTAAAAATAGCAAATTTTGTTAAAATATCATATAAATAGAAAATATTTTCTATAAATACTAATTTTGGCAAAATTCTCTATAAATAGAAAATTTTGGCAAAAGTTCTTACAATAAATAGCTAATTTTCGCAAAATTTCCTATAAATAACATAACTGTTTTGTCAAAATTCCCTAAAAATAGACAATTTTGGCAAAATATCCAATAACTAGCAAATTTTGCCAAAATTTCCTCCAACATTTTTTGTCAAAACTTTCTATAAATAGCAAATTTAGGCAAAATTCCATATAAATAGTAAATTTTTCCAAGTTCCCTATAAACAGCACGTTTTTGCCCAAACTTCCTATATATAGCAAATTCTGGTAAACTTTCGTATATATAGCCAATTTTATCAATATTTCTGATTAATAGCAAATTTTGACAATATTTCCTTAAATAGCCTAAAAATATTTCCTGTCAAAATATCCTTAAAATATTACCTATAAATAGCTAATTTTTGCAATACTCTATAAATATAAAATTTTGGCAAAATTTTCTATAACATATTTTCTCAAAACTTCCTATAAATAGCAAATTTTATCAAACTATCATATAAATAGTATATTTCCTGTATTTTCAAATAGCAAATTCATGCCAAATTTCCTAAAAATAGCAAATTTCGGCAACATTTCCTATAATAACATAATTTTGGCAAAATTCGCTATAAGTAATGGCAAATATTGTACAAACTTCTTATAAATAGGTAATTTAGTCAAAAGATCCTTTAAATAGTATATTTAGGCAAAACTCCCAATAAATGACAGATTTCGGCAAAATTTCACATAATATGCCATTTTTGGGCAAAAAAAAAATATCCCATATATATAAAATTTTGCCACAATTTCCTATAACATATTTCGTCAAAACTTTTTATATATAACAAATTTTGTCCAAATATCCTATAAATAGCAAATATTTCCTATAAATAGCGATTATTCTATAAAAAATATCCTATAGATAAATAGCAAATTTTTTCAAAACATCCTATAAATAGCAAATATTTCATATAAATAAAAAAATTTTCTATAAATAGCTAATTTTTTGCAAAACTCCCTATAAATAGAAAATTTTGGCAAAATAATAGCAATTTAAGGCAAAATTTCCAATTTATAGCAAATTTCTGCAAAATTTCCTCTTAATAGGAAGATTCGGCAAAATTCCGTATTTCTTTTGGCAAAATTCCCTAAAATGCCAATTTTGGCAAAATATCCTCTATATAGCAAATCTTGGTAAAATTTCCTATTATAACATAACTGTGGGAAAAATTTCCATAAATAGCAAATTAAGGCAATTTTGAAAAATTCCCTAGAAATATACAATTTTGGCAAAATATCTAATAACTAGCAAATTTTGTCGAAATTTCCTTTAACATATTTTGTCAAAACTTTCTATAAATAGCATATTTTGGCAAAATTCCCTATAAATAGTAAATTTTTCGAAATTGCCTATAAACAGCACGTTTTTAGCAAAACTTCCTACAAATAGAAAATTTTGGTAAAATATCGTATAAATAGCCAATTTTATCAATATTTCTTATTAATAGCAAATTTTGACAATATTTCCTTAAATAGCGAATTTTTTCAAAATATCCTAAAAATATTTCCTATAAATAGCTTACTTTGGCAATACTCTATTAATATAAAATTTTGGAAAAGTTTTCTATAACATATTTTCTCAAAACTTCCTATAAATAGCCAATTTTGTCAAACTATCCTATAAATACATATATTTCCTATAAATAGTATATTTCCTGTATTTTCAAATAGCAAATTCATGCCAAATTTCCTAAAAATAGCAATTTTTCCTATAAATAGTAAATTTAGGCAAAATTTTCAATAAATTACAAATTTCGCCAAAATAATAGCAAATTTAGGCAAAATTTCCAATGAATAGCAAATTTCTGGAAAATTTACTCTTAATAGGAAGATTCGGCAAAATTCCGTATATTCCAGTTTTGGCAAAATTGCCTAAAAATACCAATTTTGGCAAAATATCCTGTAAGTAGCAAGTTGATGTCAAAAATTTCATATAAATAGCACATTTTAGCAAAATTTCTTACAAATAGCATATTTCCTTAAATAGCAAATTTTGCCAATGTGATGAAAATCGATCGATTTTAAATGGTGTGATGAATTTCGATCGATTTTAAAATCCGTTGCTGAATTATTGTCTCAATAATTTGTTTAGAGTACAGCTCAACTTACATATGTTATAAAAAATTTTAAAGAATATAGAATGGAGATAAGAAGAAAATGTGCTAGAAATCAATTTCTAGCCTTAAAAAGCAAATTTTGCCAAAATATCCTATAAATAGCAAATTTTGTCAATATTTCCTTAAATAGAAAATTTTGTAAAAAATTTCCAATAAAAAGCAAATTTTAGTAAAATTTCTTACAAATAGCAAATTTTGGAAAAATTTCTTTTAGATAAATATTGGTGTCGGGCACTAATCATTAGGAACCGTTAAATATGTTTCTTCCATTGTTGCTACGCTGGGAATCTGGGTGGGCCATTCTTCCAACCTCAACTTCTTTGTTAATAAATAAGAGGTTTTTTTTAAGTACGAAAGTGAATTGTTTGAATGGGGAACAAAAACAGATAAAATGTTCAATCTACTAAAAAAAATTACTTAAGGCCTATTTCACCCATTATATTTATATATCGGTTTATGTTTAAAATTCGTTTTCCATGTTAAATAAAAATAAAATTATAAAGTCAACTTAAATGCAAACGGACGTAACTACGTTTTAATTTTTTTACAGGAGAAGCAAAAAACATTACAAAATCCATAATAACAAAGTATTGTTGGAGTTTGAATTTCATTAATAATGTCACTACTTTTTATCGCAGCGTGAGCACGTAGTTCGATAAAACGAACCACAATCAATTAAAAACGCCACATTGCATTTTTGTGTAGTTACGTCCGTTTGCATTTAAGGTAACGATATGAAAACTATATTTAAATATGAATTGATTTAAATGTAATTGCTCCTTAGAATATTATTGTACATTATTAAAAAGAACCTGAACCAAAATTTTCCCCTTTTTCTTTCGCAAAAAAAGTACCTCCTCATGTCAAGTTAAAGTTTAGTATCCACATCTCTATTTCATAAAAAAAAACTTAACTTACCTCAAAGGCTGTAGCTTGACTTCAGGTACCACAAACTCCTTTGCATTTATTATAATGCCACAATTTGAGGCATATTAGAGTCAAATAAAAGAAAAATAGGAGTAATTTCTTAACATTAAATTTCTTTACCTAAAAATGGAAACCTCTTGTCGCTTACAAGTATTGTTTGAAATTTTCTACATTTAACTCAACATTTAACAATGGGGTTAAAACATTTTTATGTGAGTTTCTGTTAAATTTCACTTGTGTTTGCGGTTTATTGTCTAGTCCTCATTTCAATGCTGTTGCTGCCTGTTGTTCGGTGTGACTTGTTGTTCCTTATTTCCAGATTGTAGTCGCTTTTTGTCCAGACTTATGTAACACCAGAAATTCAGTAGCTTTTATTTTCTATAAGCTCAAGTAGCTTCATACGTGATATGTTGCCTTTAAGTCGTTGCGTTTAATTTTAATAAACAATTTTATAAAGCTGCTGTAGTATTTGAAAGAATTCAGTGACAATCAGTAACCGATTGTGAATGAAATTTTCGATTCAATCAAAATGAAAATTTGATAATAATAGTAAATTAAGAGAGAATAGAGTAGGTTTAAAGAAGAGTTAGACTAGAGAAGAGTAGAGTTAGATTTAAGTTCCAGAAGACTAAAAGTAGAGTTAAGCTTCGTACAAAAGGTTGTCAGATCTAACAGTATTGTCAGTTAAATCTGCTAAAAATGTCTTACAACCGTGTGACCTGGCAATTTTTGTGAACTGGCAACGTTGAGAGAAAACGATTTGTCAGTCTATTGTTAGACAACAATATTGTTATATATCTGAAATCTTGTAAATACTCTTCGTTGCATTGGCAAATCATTTACAGACGATGGAAGCTTATTTTTTATTGTCAGATGAGCGAAGTTTATACATCTGACAATTGCATCATTGTAAAAGGGGTTTTTTATTTTGGCAACGCTGCATTATTAATAACGAATTCTTATTTCAAAGATACCACCAATGTATCAAAAAAAAGTACAACTGCACCATAGTTTCCATCCCTGATATGCATGAGTGAAAAGAAAAAACAAAAAAGTTTAATTTTGCAAAATTAAAATCAATTGTAATGAGAATCAATGAAACCGACTAAAACAACATAAAATAGTAAAAACCATTGATATTGCTTTTTCTCTTCAATAACAATATATCAACTTTTTTTTATAAAAATACACTTAATTTTAATTTTCTGACAATGTCAAAAATCAGATCTGGCTATTCTTGACATGCAATTATTAAACAATCGTGTGAACTGACAATTTTTGTTGGGAGATAAATTTATTATCAGATAGTTGTTTGCCAATGAAATGGTATGGTTTTCTTTTAATCGTCTGATCTGACAGTTTACTTTTGATAAAAATCTTTCTTTGGCAGTATATTGTCAGCACATTGCCAGACTTTACAACGTCAGTACGAAGCTTTAGAGTAGAGTTAGAGTAGAATTAGAGTAGAGTTAGAGTAGAGTTAGAGTAGAGTTAGAGTAGAGTTAGAGTAGTGTTAGAGTAGAGTTAGAGTAGAGTTAGAGTAGAGTTAGAGTAGAGTTAGAGTAGAGTTAGAGTAGAGTTAGAGTAGAGTTAGAGTAGAGTTAGAGTAGAGTAAGAGTAGAGTTAGAGTAGAGTTGGAGTAGAGTTAGAGTAGAATAAGAGTAGAGTAAGAGTAGAGTTAGAGTATAGTTAGAGTAGAGTTAGAGAAGAGTTAGAGTAGAGTTAGAGTAGAGTTAGAGTAGAGTTAGAGTAGAGTTAGAGTAGAGTTAGAGTAGAGTTAGAGTAGAGTTAGAGTAGAGTTAGAGTAGAGTAGAGTTAGAGTAGAGTTAGAGTAGAGTTAGAGTAGAGTTAGAGTAGAGTTAGAGTAGAGTTAGAGTAGAGTTAGAGTAGAGTTAGAGTAGAGTTAGAGAAGAGTTAGAGTAGAGTTAGAGTAGGGTGAGAGTAGAGTTGGAGTAGAGTTAGAGTAGAGTTAGGGTAGAGTTAGAGCAGAGTTAGAGTAGAGTTAGAGAAGAGTTAAAATAAGAGTAGAGTGAGAGTAGAGTTAGAGCAGAGTAAGAGTAGAGTTAGAGTAGAGTTAGAGTAGAGTTAGAGTAGAGTTAGAGTAGAGTTAGAGTAGAGTTAGAGTAGAGTTAGAGTAGAGTTAGAGTAGAGTTAGAGTAGAGTTAGAGTAGAGTTAGAGTAGAGTTAGAGTAGAGTTAGAGTAGAGTTAGAGTAGAGTTAGAGTAGAGTTAGAGTAGAGTTAGAGTAGAGTTAGAGTAGAGTTAGAGTAGAGTTAGAGTAGAGTTAGAGTAGAGTTAGAGTAGAGTTAGAGTAGAGTTAGAGTAGAGTTAGAGTAGTGTTAGAGTAGAGTTAGAGTAGAGTAGAGTTAGAGTAGAGATGGAGTAGAGTTAGAGTAGAGTTAGAGTAGAGTTAGAGTAGAGTTAGAGTAGAGTTAGAGTAGAGTTAGAGTAGAGTTAGAGTAGAGTTAGAGTAGAGTTAGAGTAGAGTTAGAGTAGAGTTAGAGTAGAGTTAGAGTAGAGTTAGAGTAGAGTTAGAGTAGAGTTAGAGTAGAGTTAGAGTAGAGTTAGAGTAGAGTTAGAGTAGAGTTAGAGTAGAGTTAGAGTAGAGTTAGAGTAGAGTTAGAGAAGAGTTAGAGTAGAGTTAGAGTAGGGTGAGAGTTAGAGTAGAGTGAGAGTTAGAGCAGAGTTAGAGTAGAGTTAGAGTAGAGTTAGAGTAGAGTTAGAGTTAGAGTTAGAGTTAGAGTTAGAGTTAGAGTAGAGTAGAGTTAGAGTAGAGTTAGAGTAGAGTTAGAGTAGAGTTAGAGTAGAGTTAGAGTAGAGTTAGAGTAGAGTTAGAGAAGTGTTAGAGTAGAGTAAGAGTTGAGTAGAGTAGAGTAAGAGTAGTGTTTAAATAGAGAAGAGAATGCGCAGAGTTCGAATCGAGTTTGCTGCAAATATACATTCAGTATATTCTGACTATATCATATGTCAGAATATTGTTAGATTAGGGTTCCAGTATATTTGCTGTGAAGTCTGCCTTTAGCTTGCGGGGAGTAAAAGTAGTTTGAAATTTAAGTTGGAGTAGTTAAAATTAATATTAGTAGAATATGTCTTATTATGATAACTTAACATTGTCAACCCTAAAGCAACATTTAGCTGCTTAGATTGCTCAAAGTAATCGCTTAGATACCAACAGCTCTATTAATGTTAAAATTTCTTTTAAGTTATATAATATATTCAGCATAAGCCACACATGAATATACATACATATTTAAATATACAAGCAACATTTATACGCACACAACAACTCATAATCAAAAATACATATGTATATGTTCTTTACATACTGCCTGTAGTCAAACTCACATAAGGAACCTCACATATAGACGGATTTCAAAATGAAATGTTACAAAAAAAAAAAAAAAAAAAAAAACTTTATGCCAACTTGCAACCACTTAAACCCAATATTATTCAGGTGCATTCGGTTTATTGTTTTAGATTCAACTCTCTACTGATCCACCCACACTGCTCATTTAATATTTGTAAAATTGTGTGATGTTATGTTGCATTCACAGGCTTGAGAGTATGCTCCTAACGTTGCAAAAAAGTCAGTGATATGGGTGTTTGGAATATACATACATGGAGTTTGTATGCATAACACACAACTCAACTTATAATACGCTTAAATGTGTGGAACATTTTGCATTTGTTACACTCCAAGGATAATATCATTATGTTTCTGGATAAAAATCATCCTGTTTGTACCGCAACTATGTGAGTTGGTGTGCGTAAGAGGAAGTTAAGCCCTTGAACCGGTGTTAAAATGGGATACAAAGGTGTTGGTATTTGACAAAGAAATAACATCGAGAAAAAGAACTATGTACTAATATTGGCATAAAAATAAATCAGCTGGTAACACCTTAAATAATAACAAGGGCCATAAACTAACTCTATTCGGATTTCAGCCACACTTTCTCTGGCTCTACTCTAACACTAATATTACTTTATTCCTACATCTACTTTAACTATTGTCCAACTCTATTGTAACTTTGCTCTAACTCAACATTACACTACTCTAAATCTTCTCTACCTCGACTCTATATCTCTAAATCTTTTAGGGTATTCATTAGAATTACTACCCGATTAACTGATCTGATGATTTAAAATTAGCTATTTTCGCTTAACTATTAAACCGGTTAATTGCAGTCCATTAAGCGATATAGCGAAACATTTTTTGTGATTATAATTATTTGTTTCGTCTCATATACGTTTTCATACAAACAAAGAAAGTGATCCTCATTTTAAATTAGTGTTTGCTGTCAACAGATTTTTGATTAACGTACTTTTTATATGTATGTGTTTAGTTATTTGTTTCTTCTATATATCAATCTTTTAACAAAATTAACCAAAACAACTAGAAGTCTTAAAAATTAAGACAGGACTCTAATGACATAATGGTAGATTTTATCTGTTTAGATAAATCCGGGAAAAGGACTAAAAAATAAGACATTCTGTATAATGCGCTGCTTTCGATTTCTTGAACATCTACTATAAGTGAAAGAATTTTTTCCAAGTCAATCAAAAAAAATAGGAAGGAATCGCTTAAATCCTAAACATTTAAACCAAACTATTTCCCTAAATGATTATTTTATAAGATCTTCTTAAACTTTTGAAATAAATAATAAAATTATCTCACAGTTGATTTTTTAAATAATACATAATATTTATGTATTAATTAAAAGATATTTATTACATATTTATAAATTATTTTTTTGTTTTAGTACAAATTAGTTCGATCAACTCCAAATAAATAAAAATTTATGTACTTTTATTAATTGAAATTACTTAATTTATAAAAAAACTTCATTAATCGGTTAACCGATCAACAACAAAATTAACAGATAATTAATCGATTAAACCAAAACCTCATTTATTTAATCGGGCGATTAACTGATTTAAGCAAAATGCCGATTAAATGAATACCCTAGTATCAACTCAAACTCAACTCTTGCTCTATTCTAACTCTAGCTCTTAATCTAACTCTAACTCTTACTCTAACTCTAACTCTAACTCTTACTCTCACTCTAACTCTAACTCTAACTCTTACTCTTACTCTACACTAACTCTATTCTAACTCTAGCTCTTAATCTTACTCTTAGTCTTACTCTTACTCTAACTCTAACTCTAACTCTAACTCTAACTCTAACTCTAACTCTAACTCTAACTCTAACTCTAACTCTAACTCTAACTCTAACTCTAACTCTAACTCTAATTCTAACTCTAACTCTAACTCTAACTCTAACTCTAACTCTATCTCTAACTCTAACTCTACTCTAACTCTACTCTAACTCTACTCTAACACTACTCTTACTCTACACGAACTCTACTCCAACTCTACTCTAACTCTACTCTAACTCTATTCTAACTGTACTCTAACTCTACTCTAACTCTACTCTAACTCTACTCTTACTCTACTCCAACTCTACTCTAACTCTACTCTAACTCTACTTTTACTCAACTCTAACACTACTCTAACTCTACTCTAACTCACCCTAACTATACTCTAACTCTACTCTAACTCTACTCTAACTCTACTCTAACTCTACTCTGACTCTACTCTAACTCTACTCTAACTCTACTCCAACTCTACTCTAACTCTACGCTAACTCTACTCTAACTCTACTCTAACTCTACTCTAACTCTACTCTACTCTAACTCTACTCTTACTCTACTCTAACTCTACTCTAACTCACCTCTAACTCTACTCTAACTCTACTCTAACTCTACTCTAACTCTACTCTAACTCTACTCTAACTCTACTCTAACTCTACTCTAACTCTACTCTAACTCTACTCTAACTCTACTCTAACTCTACTCTAACTCTACTCTAACTCTACTCTAACTCTACTCTTACTCTACTCCAACTCTACTCTAACTCTACTTTTTCTCTACTCTAACTCTACTCTAACTCTACTCTAACTCTACTCTAACTCTACTCTAACTCTACTCTAACTCTACTCTAACTCTACTCTAACTCTACTCTAACTCTACTCTAACTCTACTCTAACTCTACTCTAACTCTACTCGAACTCTACTCTAACTCTACTCTAACTCTACTCTACTCTAACTTTACTCTAACTCTACTCGAACTCTACTCTAACTCTACTCTAACTCTACTCTACTCTAACTTTACTCTAACTCTACTCTACCTCTACTCCAACTCTACTCCAACTCTACTCTAACTCTACGCTAACTCTACTCTAACTCTACTCTAACTCTACACTTACTCTACTCTAACTCGACTCTAACTCTACTCTAACTCTACTCAAACTCCACTTTAACTCTACTCTTACTCTACTCTAACTCTACTTTAACGTTACTCTACGCTGATTCTACTTCATCTCTGCTCTACTAGGACTTTTCCCTAACTCCAGTTCAACATTACCCTAACTCTGCTCCACCTCTACTCAAATAATTTTTCTCCAGCTCTACTCAGATTATTTTTTTCTCCGTAGCATTTAGTTTATTCTGCTGAATATGTAAGTTTCTTAAACATTGCCCAACCCTGGTCAGAAGTGCTTACAAATAGCAAACAAAGGTGTTAGAACAAAAAATTACATAAAATAGAATTGCACTTGTTATACATCTGATTATGTTTAGATTTTAAATTTTCTTTCATCAGTTTCAATAAAATCGGAAGCGTCTATTATAAATTTTCTGCTTTTTTCGTCTTCAAGCTAAAGAAAATTAAGCTCTTGCATTTTGAAAAATTCCCTTAAGAATTTTGAGGTTACAAATGGAAAACTTAGTTTGTTACTTAATTTTTTTTTAGCGTTACATTACTCCTGGCAAGGAGACTCCATGCATACTTTCTTAGTTACCTCTGCTTACTATCATCCAATGAATACATTCATACATCTTGCATGTGAATGAGTTCTTTGCATGAATGTATGAGACCTTGTTGGTATTAGAATGTTAAAACACTTTACATTATTTGAAATTCTGATATTAAAATAGAACAAAAGCTAAAAAGAAAAACTTTAAATGTACAACAACAGCCAAACAGTAAAAAATCGTATTGCGCTCGTAATTTCAACAACATTATAAATATTTAAAAATTTAATCCTTTTAAAAATAAATTCTTATTAAATATTTAGAAATTTATTTCAGTTGAAGACTAGCAAGTGTAAATTTTGGTTTGTGGCATAAAAGAACTAACAGAGAAAATAATGATGCGAATAAATGATGTAGCCAACCACGCCAGAGGTAGCGTGGCCGAGCGGTCTAAGGCGCTGGTTTAAGGCACCAGTCTCTTCGGAGGCGTGGGTTCGAATCCCACCGCTGCCAAGTAAGATTTCTTTTTTAGGGTTTACCAAAATAACTTTTTCATTTGATTTTTGCCCATTACCAACATGTGTTGTCTGCTTTATGCTGCTGCGTTTGTACAAATAAGTATTTTTGTAATTTACTGTGTTAAATTTTGATAAATAAGTGTGCGAAATGAGCATTTTTAATTTGAACACATACTTATTTTATGAGCTGCGCTACTAGTCAAGGAAGAAGTTTGATAAATTATAGGAAGCACTTGCCATGATTCTGTTATGAATAAATTTACTTAAGATTAGAAAATAAATTCTTTTCCAGCTGAGTTTTTCTCTTCTTTAATAGTCGAAATATAAAGGAAATATTCAAAGAATTTATACCAAAATCATTTAAGATTAATTTTTGACATTGAAGCATTTAATATTTACAAAGTTTTGAGTTTACACTTAACGTGCTATTTTAGTACGGTGGTTGGTGGTTCATCTAACCCACATTATAAGACTGTATAAAAAAAAAATAAATGTAATTTTTCTTCGAAACTCAGATAAGTATGTATAATTTTTAGTAATTTTCTTTTCTTTACCTTTGAAATTTCTTGCATGCAAAATTGTTTATTTTACAGTTGAGAGCAACCACTAAGCGCCACTAGCTACTTAACATAACTGTAACTCTAGTCTAAATATACTCTTATTTTTCACAAACGTTAATCTTATTCTACTGCATTTCTACCCTTAATATATTTCAACTATAGTTTAACTCTACCCTAATTATACTCTAACTTTAGTTTGACTCTTCTTGAACTCTACCCTAACTCTACTTTAACTCTTCTCTAACTCTACTCTAACTCACCTTTAATTTAAAAATTACCTAAATCTTTTATTTATTTACTTACGTCATTTTTTCTTTCGCCACTGTTCCACCTTCATTTATATGTATATAAATTTAACTGAGATTTATGTGATCCTTTAATTTATGACTCTATGATGCTGCTACTTCAAACAGCTCCAGCTACAAAAGCAACACACAACTTAGCAAATAATTCTTGCACCTTGAAGAATCCTTAAAATTTTCAAAACGTAAACGAGCTTTCGTTAAAAAGTCATAAAAAAAAGAAAAATATTAAATGCAGAATTTTAATTTTTTTCTTTTAGAAAATATTATATTTATATGATACTCGTATAAGAAAAAATTGTGGTTGAAATAACAAAAACATTAAAACGCCAAAATATATTTTATATTTATATTTTGCTGAAGTTACAAAAACGATCCCATTTTTTTATATAAAAAATAAGTTTTCAGAGGTTTGGGTTGTTTTTTTTTTACCTCTCCAAAGCAGGAAGGGCTTATAATTTACGATGAAGGGTTATTGATACTTCTTCCTTTTTTTTTTGTATTTTATTTATTTTTAGTACTTTTTTTGCATTTTTCTTTTATTTTTGCCTGTTGTTGTAAACAAAAGTAATAAAAATTATTTCATGGTTTTATTTTCGGGGGCTTTTTACTTATTCATTTTAAACAGCAAACAGAAAACGCAAAATGAATTTAACATATGTTTTTAAAAAGTTTTATGTTGTTCTTTTATATTTTATTTGTTTAACGACATGTATAGAAATAATTGTTTTCAAAAGGGAGAAAACCACAAAATTATGTCTACATTAGATAAGGATAAAAGCTCCCCCAAGTAGTCACAAAACAAACAAAAACGTACTTGTAACTGAAAGGAATTTAAGTTTTAAAAATAAAATTCAAACTGCTTAAATCTGCTGGACTATATTTAACTAAACTGTACTCTAACTCAGCACTTGCTGTACTCTTACTATGTATGTATTAGCTTGACAACACATCTACTTTAATTTTTTTCTATTCCTATGCTGGAGTGCTCTAACTCTACGTAACAGTAGCCCTATTGGAACACACATCAAACTACTATATTCTTCAGTACTCCAACGCAATTCTAAATCTAATCTTATTCTATTTTTACTCGACTTTAACGAGAAGCTAGAGACGGTTGAGCATGTACTAGGGATGCCAAACGGGAAATCCCGAATCCCGAAAAATCCCGGGATTTATTTTTATGAGTCCCGGGATTTTTAACATATCAACTTTTATGTACAAAACTGTTCGTTTCTATTGAATTTTTATACTATATACAAAAAAAAATTATTAAAAATTATATTTGAATTATATTTTTTATTGCAAATAATTCTTATTTTTGATTTTAATTTTTGTTTTTGGAACACAGCGAGTATTAAAAATTTTCATTTTTTGCTTGATATATAACGACTATTTCTGGATTTTTGTATTTTGCTTAATAAAACCCATTATTTTAAGTAGAAACGAAATTTGCAGATTCACATCTCAAGCCTTTTTTACAATTACGTTTAGCAAGTTCAGTTTTGGCTTAAGAAAAATTATTATTTTTATTCAAAATATAGAAATCAAGAAATAATTGTTGTATATCAAGAAAAAAATAAATATTATTCACGATCCAATTAAAGTTTTATTCAGAAACTAAAGAATAAAAGTTGATATAATTATAACAATTAAGTCGTAATATTGATGAAATAGCTCATATTCCTTCCGGTCCAATAATAGAAAAAAAATTTGCTTAAAAAACAATATTTGACGTATTCATAAATAAATTATTTAAGCTTGAAATCTGTTTTAAGAAGCATTTGTATAAACATTTTGTTTTAAAATAAATTTCAAACGTACTTAAATTATTGATTATGAATCTCGCCCTCAACTTGAAGGTGTACTCCAGTGCAGTCGACATCAGTGATGCAAAATGTGGCACAATTGGGCCATTTGTGGCACTTTTGAGTGTTTGATGGCCCTGTGGTACTTTCTAATCTATTTTGGCCCTTTCAGATCAAAATTCAACTAACAACATTTACAAATTTTTCAATGTAATTTTCTCACTGTTTTAAACACGAAGTTTATTTACAACATTGCTTTGTTTGTTAAAAAAGACTTCATAATTGAATTGGCAAATATTTCATGTATTAAATAAAAATTATGTATATGAAGTTAGTACCAAAATTTTCGTATTGGACCATAGCAACTCAACCGTGCAACTTTATTTCAATATTTTATTCGTTTATTTTGATTTGCGGGACGCAGTGCCTCATCAATAGCTCTTCTCCAGCTTTTTTTCAGGGGCGCGACGAAGCGTCCTCTACCTATAGGGTTACGAGTAAGCGCTTGTCGAGCAAAATTTTTGCTGGTTCTTCTTATATGTGGACAATCCATCGCCATTTTCGACGTTTTATTTCTGGTTTTGATTTGTTTTTAACCACAAGCCAGCATTATTGATTCTATTTGGCCACTATATACGCAGGATATTTCTGGTGAAAACTTTTGGCCCTATCAAAGGTATTTTGGCCCTTTCAAATCGTCATTTCGGCCCAAAAATTAAAAAGGCAATATGCATCACTGGTCGACATAGTTTTAAAGTTTTTAGCTGAGCTATCGAGATCGATGAGGGACTACTCTTTGTAGTGTATTAGTGTTGTCACAACTTAATTCATATTAAAAATTGAATTGCGGTCAAAAAACCTAAATGAATTGATCTAGAAAAACTAAGAGATACGTATATTTTTTTAAGCTTCTTTCAGAATCTGATCAGTTTGATCATGGGTGATGCCAGTGTGATAAACATATGAATAAAATAAATTGTTTTGTTCTTTTCATTTTTAAAAATTTATGTTACGTATATAAAACCTTTTAAATATTCAAAAAGTGTTGTTAATTAAAAAAAAATAGCATCTTAAAGAAACACATTGATCCCGAAAAAATCCCGGAAAATCGGAATCCCGAAATCCCGGGATTTTCAAAAATCAGTCCCGATTGGCATCCCTAGCATGTACTGTACCAATGTTCTAGGATGCCCTTGGGCGCATAACCCTTCTTAACCTAACCTAACTATATTTCTATAAAAATCATAGTAGAATGTATTTAACAAAATCCTAAATGTTGTTTATTATAGCAAACATTTAAGAAAATCAAGCAAATGTTTTTGAAAAACTGTGGGATGATGTATAATTTCAAATATTTGTTAAGTGTGACAAGAGTTTAATCAAACAAAGCCAAAATTTGGCAACCTATAGTACGTTTCAAATCTACTTGAAATGTATTTCAGTTCTAATTCCAAAAAAAAAAAATAAAAGAAAAAAACCGGTCTATCACTCTGCTTTAACTTGACTTTAACTCCGGCTTACTCTAATCCCACTAAAACTCCACTCTAACTTTTCATGTCATTGCTATTGAGTGTCAATAAGTAAAAAAAAACCGTATAAAAAGTATTAAATAGTTTCCAAATATTTCCATTAATTCCTGACTCACGAGTGTTTAGTTGGGATAAGGTACTTTTTACGTCGTTTGGGGTACTGCCCTGTTTTCTATCTTTAATTAAGTACTAAAGAAAGTACAATAGTTCTGAATTCTGCTATTTGGCTCGTCTATTTCTAATCGAATTCTAAATTTGTTTCGGACTTCACAAAAACACATAAATTTTCTTCTAAACTATGAAAATATCTAAAATTACTTTAATTACTTACGTAATAAAAAACCATCAACTACGCAATATAATTTGACTTTGTGAATTTGTGTCGAAATAAAATTAAAAACACGCAATTCACAAAACAGGAAATTTTTCCAATTAAATCAATTAAAATACATCGAAATCATTGTTCAATAAAAAAAAAAATACTAATTTTATGCTCAAACTCATGCAGTTTTAACGTCTTTAATAGATTTTACTGCCAGAACGTGACGCACTTTTCGGAGGGCTGGTAAAGTATTATATGCGTGTATGTGTATGCCCATTGAAGAGTACGATTATTTTAAGACATGACATTGATGGCGCATGTTTGGGGCGTGCTGTTTGATTATAATTTATACAAAAAGCACAATAATAATTAAATAAGAAAAGCAAAAATCCCCTTAAATTTGAGCAAAAAGAACAAACTAAGAAATGCGTTTTATTTTTTATGTCAAGGTCCAATGAAAAGATTTAATTTTCTTTTGGAATAGTATAAAATTGATAAGAGTTTCTACGACAGTGCTTATTTAATTGTTAATTATTTAATGAACATAATTGATTTGCTTAAATTAAAATAATTAGATAAACACTTTATTCTAGTTTAAAAACTCTTAACAATTTCCTTTTATAATAATAATGAGTCCTTTTAATTATGCTGTTTCATATGAAGTATCCTTGTTTAGTTTAAGTACTTCAGGAAAAAGTTTCGTCGTTCATATTTTCATTATTATGAATTTTTCATCATACGTTTTGAATTTTTAACACAAAATTTTCATCACTCAATTACATGCTCTTTTTTTTCTCTACCTGTTTTTCTTGTTTTCTCAAGAGGCGCCACCACCTACGTTTAAGTGGTTGAGAATTGTTGTAATTAAAACAAACAGGAAAAAGTCATTTTTGCACCAACTGAAAGGGAAAAACTGTAGCAAACACTTCCATTTGTAATTGCACGAAATTTGTCACAATGCAAAGTGTTGTTTAGTAACTTGTTTAAGGCCTGGAGAAGACAAACATATAACGGCCTATTCCGAGAATATTTTGTTTTAAGGTCAGTTTGTAAAAGAATCAAATCGCTCTGTGAAAACATAATATGTTTAAAATTGTGCCTTTATTGAACACAGAATTAAAAATAAATGGAAATGGTAGTTAATTTAGTGTAATTTAAACAAAATGAATTCACGTGTATCCAATTTGGTATTCATTTACTTCAAAAATAGAAGAAATGAATGTGCTGTTTTCACAACACAAGTGATTGAACGTGTAGAAATATGAAAAACACTCAAAAAACGGAGTGCTTTTCATACAAATTTTACCACACGTTCAATACTTGTTTTCTGAAAACAGCACATAAGTTTCATTCGACTGGCATCGTATACCATTAGATCTCGGCTAGATCCACAAAAGAGTCAGGCATAGAACAGGGGGATTCCTGATTGGTTTTGGGACTGTGGGAAGGAGGGGGTTCCTGGCCTCTGGGGGTTTAATTAAAAACCAAACATTATTTTCTAATTCAATTTACTAACATATTTAGTATTTATTTCAATTTATACTTATTTTGGGTTCGATTATTTTGTTCAATGATGAAAATGGGTTTTGATGATGTTAATGGGGAGCCGGAGGATGGCCGAAAAATTGGTATCTCAGGAAGAACTGACTTAAAACAAAAAAAAAAACGAGCTAACATTTTTCAAACGTGGAAAATATTAAAAATATTATGCTAGGATCACAACTGGGACGAACGACGAATTTTTTGCCGCGAATATTCGTTGCCGGTGTGGCCATTTTTGCAGCTAAATTTAGCACTAAAAATTTATATTTAGATCTTGGGATTTTATTGGGAATTTTTGGAAAATGTTTTTAGCTTTTTTAGCATTATTTATTGTAAAAATGTGGACGAATATTTTTATAGAATTTACTAATATTTTTTTATAAATTATAATAAATTAAGACTAGAAATAGTTGTAACCAAAATGAAATTTCGTATGAAAATGGATAATACTTATGTTAAGAAACCTGAACCCATGTTCTATAACTTTGGTGAGTACTTCTCGCATCGAAAAAATGTGAAACAAAATATTCTATCGTTTCTCGAAAAGTGAGAAAAAACTGTGTCTGAAATTAATGAACCTTATGACAATTCAAAAGTATGTACACAATTTCATCAAATTATCTTCAAAAGATCGACTCAGAAAGTATTTCTGAGTATACTAAAAGCTGGGTCTGGGACCAATATTTTTTTAGTGTCACACATGTCAGCACAAAAGCATACAAATATTACCACTATTGTCGTGTGGATATAATAATGTGTGTTACCCAAGAATTTTATCAAAATAATATGAAAAATAAAAGAAAATGTTTTAAAAGCACAACCATCTTCAGGACCCATGTTCTGTAACTTTGGTGAGAACTTTTCGCATCGAAAATATGTGAAACAAATATTCCATCGTTTCTCGAAAAGTGAGAAAAAAGTGCGTCTGTAACTCATGTCGAAAACTATCAAAAGAGATTACGTCGTTACGTTATAAATGTCATAATATTCCACTCGAAGCCGATGTGAACTTGCAGACGTTGAGGACGCCAGTAACACATATCGTTGACGGCGCCAAAATTATTAAAATTTAAACATTTTCAATGACGGCGGTGAAAATAAAACCGTCGGCTATAGCAAATAATGTAGAGTGCGACTTAAATTTTTATTGTTTAAAAAATAGCTCTGAAAACAGCTATTTTTCAAAAATGTACAAAGCAAAATAATTAAACAATGAAAAAATCAGTCAAAATAAAATACTTATCTCTTCCATGTTATTATTCATTGCATTTTCATATTTAATATATTTTTTCGTGGAATTATTTTTTCTCACCCCGTTTTTATGCGTGAGTTTATTTGACATTTCAAGGCGGGAACTTTCTCACAAAAATTTTACAGACACACTTTTTCTGTAAATTGGCGAGTATTTTCCTTGCGTGACAGCTTTTACCCGCTAAAAATGTTACAGACGCAGTTAAGGGAGAAAAACAGTTGTTTGTTTTAATTTATGGCATTTTTGTTTCATTTCTTGCATTTCAATCGAAAAGTTTCTCGAAGCGAGAGTTACAGAAAAAGTTGTTAAAAAAAAAAATTGAATATTCAGGAAATATTAGAAATGCCCTTATCATGTCGATTGTAAATATTATTTGCTCTTTGATTTTACGATATAAAAGTTCAAGGAAATTTCACTTTGTATTTAGCTAAAAATTCAATGGTGTAAATGTTTGAAAAAATTGTTGCTCTTAACTGCTGAAAAAATTATTTTTTAAAGATTCAACTTTTTTAAACTATTAAAAATAAAAAAATCTAAAAAATTTTGTATATCATAGAAATAAATCGTTTAAATTTTGCATATATCAGAGGTTTTCAGTCCACCTAAATTTAAAATTTAATCTCAACTACCTGTGCTACATATTTATATGTATGCTTTACCAAGAATCTAGCCACTTTATCAAAAACGATGGGCTAAAGAGTTCAAGGATCCATATGTTACGAAAAGTCTGTATACTTCCCTGGTAAGCCCTGTATTGGAGTATGGATCCTGGGACCCTATATATAAAAAACATTCCGACCAAATTGAATCAGTCCAAAAACCGTTTCTGACCTTTTACAAATGACCTCGTTACAAAATTAGTCATTGAAATGTATTTAGTTCGAATAGAATTTTATTCTGGTAAAACATTTTTAACAAAAATCTTTAAAAAAAGAAGTGTAGCATTATTTTAGCATTTTTTAAAATCATTTTTACCATTTTTAAGCCATGTCTAATGCCAGATTTAGCTGTAAAAATATTATAGATCTGGCCACACTGTACGTCGCCAAAAATAAAACATATTGGTGTGTAAGACACACAATAATAGCTTCCGGCGAAAGTCGTCATACGCGGCGTCATTGCAATAGATTTATTTATATTTCATACGCCGGCGAACGAGGAACAAATGTCAGGTGACCATGTTTGATGTTAGTTGACAAGACTTTTAGTAAATAAAGTAACGTTTTACTTTAATAATTGTTTTTTATTTATTGTATAAAATTTAAAATAAATATACAAAGTGTTTTGCTATATAAATAGTTTTTAGTTGTGTTTTTGATTATGTTTTAATTTTTAAGAATGATTGTTTTTAATATGGTCACACTATTTCTCTCTCTCTCTTTGCACAAACATCAATCCACTTTCTTAATTATAAAAGCTGCTCGTTATTCGTCGTTATTGTGCTTCATACGACTAATTTACTCAACGATTAATTACACAGGACTGCGATGAAATTTTTTTTTAAATAAATTCTTATAAAATATTTATATGTTGGACAATATGTTGCAAATATACACTTCGTTTAAATATACCACATCACAAATATCACATAACGGTACATTTGTGTTTTTCGATTTATACTTCTCTCTCAGCCGCCATCCAGCATCAACTGCGGTTTCAAATTAATTATATCTGTGGTCAGAAGCGATAACCTCCTCAGTCGACTTAAGAAAAAATTGAGTTTATACATATTTTTTTTTATTAAATACATATTTCTGAAACAAATACAACTTCCGTTATAATATTTTTATCATATCATTGTGGGGATAAGAATCTTTGATTCTGAATTACTTTTTTCCTAATGCAATTTAGTTTTTCAGAAACGCATAATAATAAATAAAAAGTGTCTTTTCCCAAAAACTATTTCGACTTAAAGCCTAGTACTCTGTTCAAATCTGTGATAAATGTTGAGCAACATCTATTATTTCATACGAAAAATTTGACATGTATCAATGTTACCTATCCCGAGAGTTTGCACAATTTGACGTTTTTAATCTTTCAAAGTATGCGACATTGTTTTGTTTATATAAACAAAACCTACATGTATTTTACTAAAAAGTGTTCTTTTTTTAATAAAAAATTTAATAAAATAGAAAGTAATTTTCAAAATAAATTGCTGGTTGCTGATAATTTTTTAATAAATTTTGTTAAAAGTTTATAAAAAACTTTATTTACAGCTGTCAAAATTCCGTATGAAATAAAGAGCATTTGCGCTATTTCACAGTTGTAAAAAAATGTTGCCAGAAACATTTCGCAACTTTTTCACAAAATGAACAGAGAACATTATTTCATAGATATTCCGTACAAGTTTTTATACCCTCCACCACCACTGTGGTGAATGAGGGTATACGAAGTTTGTCATTCCGTGTGAAATTTTTTTATTATACATCTAAGACCCCATAAAGTATATATATTCTGGCTTAGAGATGGGCAAATTGAAAAAATATATCGATATATATCGTATCGATATTTTTCAAGAGTATCAATTAAAAATATCGATATATCGATGTATCGAACGTATTAAGCTGAAATTATTACTAAATTTAAAAGCTTAATAAACCTATGACAAATATTACAAACAAATTTTAAAAAAAGCAAGGAATACAAAAAAGTTTTTACTTATTCGCCATATGAAATTTAAAAAAAATAATTAGGATTATATAATGCCGGATTATATACTGCCGGTAAACAAAACTTGTAACACATACTATACAAGTAAACTGTGCAATATTTTATTATTAATATATAAGAACATGCTCAAATATTTAATAATTTTTCCGCGCTTATTTTTTTGTTGTCATCTCTTAAAAAACCAAGACAAAACTGACCTGTGTAATCTATGAAAATGTACAATGGAAAAACGCCTTTATTTTCTTAAAATTACTTAAAAAAAACCTATGATGCAATTCTTAAAAAACAACAGTATTGTAAGCAGTTGAGCAACGGTTAAAATGTTGAATTTTATTATAAAGTGATCTTAAAAATATCGAATTCGATAGTCGTAGATAAATATCAATTTATCGATATATCGGTATTTTTAATATCGGCGATATATATCGATTATAAATTTTTTAAATATCGATATTTTGATATATCGATATTTATTGCCCATGCCTATTCTGGCTCCTTGAGTAATTCTAAGTCGATTTAGCCATGTCCATCTGTCTGTCCGTCTGTCCGTCTGTTGAAAACACGCTCACTTTTGAAAAACGCAAAAGAAAAGAACAAACTTGGTCTCAAATTGCTTGTAGTTATCCTAAGCAGTTTGGGATTGAAATCTAGCAACATCGGTTCTGTAGGATCAGAACTATGAATCAAAATGTGGAACCACCACCCTGAAAAAATTGATAATTTTGATACAAAAACTAACATAAATGGTTTATTAATGCACGGAATGACATAAAATTTTGCTCGAATTTGGCTTGTACGACTGCAAAATATATTGGTAAATTTCGTGACGATCGGTCCATAATTTACCATAGGCCCCATATAAACCCATCTCAAGGAAAACAGTTTAGTACGCCTAACACCGCAATAAATAACGCTATCATACTTAAATTCGGTACGTCAAAGTTTTATAGGACGAGAAATCACATTGCCAAATTTCGTGAAGGTTGGTCCATAAGTTACACTAGGCCCCATATAAACCCTACTCCCGGAAAACCGTTTAGTACGCCTAAAACCGTAATAAATGACGCTATCATACTTAAATTTTGAACGTCACAGTTTTATAGGACCAGAAATCATACTTTAACATTTTTTGAAAATCGGTCCATAATTTACACTAGGCCCCATATAAACCCTACTTCCGGAAAACAGTTTATTTAGTACACCTAACACCGCAATAAAAAACGCTAGCATACTTAAATTCGGTACGTCACAGTTTTATAGGACGAGAAATCACATTGCCAAATTTCGTGAAGGTTGGTCCATAATTTACCCTAGGCCACATATAAGCCATACTCTCGGAAAACAGTTTATTGCGCCTAAAACCAAATAAAGCTCACTTTGGGAAAATAATAAAATTCGCCTTAAACCATCACAGATATAGATACTGCGGTAAAATGTCTTACTTAAATTCATATGGCCAGAAAAAATATCATGCAAATTTGTGAAATTTTCTGTTAACGCTAAAACTAATTACACTGCTGTATTGAAATTTATTCTTATTTATTTTTTGTAATACTAGAAATCAGTCTTCAGAATTTTCGGATGATTGGGCCATTATTTACAATAGGTCCAATACAAATTACCCTCCTAAAAATTATTTTAGTTCGGCTAAAACTTTTACGAATCATGATATTTTACTCAAGCATGTTCAAAGTCCTAACAAGAAACGCATAAAGTTTTCTTATTGTCGGTCAATAATTTAATTCATGTCTAAACCTCAACTAATTTTAATGCTGACGCTAGTTTTTGTGAAGCTTTATTAATAATATATATGTATTTATCATATAGAGCTCACTCCTGTCGGTGGAGGGTATCAAAGATTCGGCACAGCCGAATATAGCACTCTAACTTGTTTTCATATGAGTTTTGACAGCATTTCACGTGAAATATTGAACAGAGTATCAGGCTTTAGGCGGTTATTGTTTGTGCCCACAGAATATCTTGTTTTAAAAGATGCTAAATTACACGCCGAGAAATGGCTAATTGGATAGAAAATACTAGAGTTATAGTGGATCAAAGCTAAGATCTGCTGAAAATTTTATTGTTTGTCATCAATTATTGTCACTTCGGATGATATTTTGTACCACAGAAAATCCATAGTTTTATAATTCTGTTGTATAGTCAGTCCATTTGGTTACAAAAACTTTTATCCTTATTGGACTGAAATTCTATAATAAGAAAACAATGGCAATAGCATTTAAATTAAATTTTACTTATAGCTGCTTTACACTATTACACAAGTCTCTTTGAAAAAATACAAACCTGTCACTATAAGTTGTAATTGTTTTTGAAAATGTTCAAACAATAATTAGATAAGGGAAGCATTTTCGAAAAATACTTAAGACTTTGTGGGATAGTGTATAATGGCCTTTAGTAACACCATCATATTTTCGCATTTTTATAGAAATGTATGCACCGAATGAAACCAAATTTACAACAGATCTATAACGCATTATTTTTGAATATCTTATTAATTTTTAGTGCATTCTAATCAAAAATGCAGCTAAAACATAGTTTTTTAAGAAAAGGATATATGGGAGGTAGGCATGTCCTTGCACCGAAGGCAAAAATATTTACAACAACGCTAAAATGTGAAATTTTACAGATACCAGTTGTTGCTACATTCTGATATAAATTGTGGCTAAAAATCAATATTTTTAATTCAGGTATGGGAGGTAGGCATATCCTTGCAGCGATTTTTCTCAAACTTCCCATTTTTCTTAACTTAGTCATTAAGTATCAGTATTCTTAATTTTGTCGTTCTGCGGTAAAAACTCAAGTTTTGCCGATTCACTATATGGGGACAGAGCACTGTGCGTCTGCCTTCTATATGCTACCAGAATTTTTAGACTTCACCAATTTAAATTTGTAGCTCCCAAAGGAGCCACATTTTTCAGTATTTCGCTAACCAAAACCCTGAACTTGCTCTGCTCAACAAGCCCGAAAGTGAAGCAGGGTTTGAAATAATCTAGATTGCCCGTAAATACTTTGAATTTTTTTCTGCACACAAAATAATTTAAAGAATTTACTCTTTTAAAAATTGTTTTCGGTGTAACTTGTTTCCCAAAATTCAAGTGCATTTGTCCTTTAATTTTGAGTACCCAACTTTTTTGTTTCAAAATTTCAATTCAATTTTTGTAACTACTGAAATATTGTTATTCTCTTTTTACAATTTTCAACTCATTATTGTGTCCTTCACTGATCCAAGAGGTTTTGTTATTGTAATTGTTCTTGGTTATATTTGCTGCCTTCGAGTTCTAAGAGATGCCCAACCCCTCTTTTATATTAGTAAAAAAGAAGGCTGATGTTTTTTTTTTTTTTTGTTTTGTTTTATTAAATGTTTGACACTTAAATAACGGTAAATCCTTTTAACTTTTCAAAATTGTTTCATTCGAGCTAAGTGTTTTTGAGTATTTCCGGTGATAATGAGAAAAAGAAGAAGGATGAAGATGAGAATGGAAATGAAAATGTTTCGTGTTTTTTTTCTTGTTGCTTGTTAAATTGCTGCTTCTTAAAAATGGCAAAAGAGAAAATAAATAATGACAAATACGTGTTTGATGCGTTGAAATGTTGATTGTTGTATTTTTTTATTTTTTTTTTTTTTTTTTTTTGAACAATTCCTTTAAAAAACTATAGAATTTTAATTGCTTTAAAATTAGAGCAATTAGCAAGAAAAAATTAAAAAATATTCATATACATACACAGAAAAAATTCTCCAAAGTTTCTCACCAATCAAAGCATTAATCAGTAAATAAAATCAGTTTTAATTAAAAATTTAATCAAGTGAATTAAACGTTTCGCCAAGTGAATTAAACGTTTAATAAAGTGAATTAAACTTTTAATCAAGTGAATTAAACGCTTAGTTAAGTGAAATAAACGTTTATTTGATACTATTAATTTGTTTACTGGCGCAAATTTAATCCATTTTTTAATTAGTATCACAAATTTTTTAATTGAATTCAATTTTTATTTTATTTTTCTGTGTACATTTGAAAACAGAGCAATGAGGAATACAGCAAATATCACTAGTGCAGGAAACATTTTGATAACAATAAAAACAAGGCCGTTTCAGATGAAAAAAATATTTTTCCACGAGCCGAAAATAAAAAATATCTGCTATAATGACCGTTAGGAGGCCCAGCGATGCACATTAGCGCCTTTTCCTAAAACCCGTGGCAAAAATACAAAATTTTGTGGAACGATTGAATACATTGTATATAGAGCTACTCACTGATCACAATTTAAAAAAGTTTCCCTTAATTCGATAAAAATTTATAGGTGGTGGAGCCAGCCAGATTTGACGACTTATCGTCATTTTGAACCCTAAATTTCACGATTTATCAAATGACGAATTTTGTTCATATTTAGAAATATTTTTAATACAATTTCACATTGTGTTTTAGCTTCTTAGATAAATTGATTTTTTTGATTGGCAGTAATTTCTTACTTCTCTTATGAATGCCAATACTTTTGAAAAAATTTTTGGTTGTGTTATTTCAATAATAAGTTTCTAAACAAAAATTTTTAATTTTATTTAAAAAAAGGCAGAATATAAAAAAAATTTTATTAGCAACGGAAACTAAAAATAACAATTAATTTTCAAAACTTATTAACAGCCTGGCCCACAATGTCGACAAGAATATTTCTTTCTTATATTTATATTGAAAACAAAAACAAATTTAAATTTTTTATTATTGTTTTCAATATAAAAATGCGAAAGAAATGTTCTTGTCGATATTGTGGGCCTGGCAGTAAAAGTTAGTTGTTTTATATAATGACGATTTTTGTGACGATTTAGGTTGATTAATTTGACGACTTTGACGATTTTCCACCAATTGTAGCTGGCATACACAATAATATAAAAGGCGTCATAACGCTGATGTATTTTTACTTCAGTACTATGACAAGTGCCTTCGGGTTTTCAACCCATGACTCTTTCCATCACTGTGATGTCAGCCTTAACATCACTTGGCCAAATTATCATCAGGGTCAACAATTTAAATCCAAAAAAATGGGACGACACATTGGAATCACAGAAATGACGAATCGGAGTCGGTTTTAAAAAGCATGTCATCAGTGCGATGACAAACTGTCATTGTAATTGACCTTAAGTCAAATTGAGACAATATCATTATCAACTTCCCCGTTAGGCACGTTTGTTTCTTTTTTTGGTGTATTCCGCCCTTTTTTAACAGAAGAACTCTCAATTATAAGACACCAGCAGCATGAACGATATGGTTTTCGTAATAACTCAACTTTAAAAATTTGATATATTTAAATAAATAATTAAAAAACTAGAATATGGGAATTTGTGCTTCTAGTTTTACTTTTTAAACATGAAAATAATGTAAATACAGTGAACTCGCGACAATGTGAACTAATAAAAACGAAGGTAGTTCACATTATCGAATTTGTTCACATTTTCGATTGTAAAAAATTGTAGCGCCTTACTGTGTTTTTTTGCTTAATAAAGTCTTGAATGCAGTGGGGCCAGAGCTTAAAAATTTTTTACAGCTAAATCTGGCATTAGACATGGCCAAAAAAATATTTTACAAAATGCTAAAAGTAATGCCAAAATGTTTTCAAGATTATTGTTAAAAATTTATTTATTTATTAACGAAATTTATTTATTTTAACGAAATTTAAATAAGTGGTTTTATGTAAACAAGTGGGTAGATTTAGGTAAAACATCAAATTCATATGTACATATAAATGTGTAGCACACGTAGTTGAGATTAAATTAAGGGGCCCGCAAACCTCTTATACATTCAAAATTGAAACGATTCTTTTCTATGCTATACAAAACTTTTAAGATCATTTTATTTCTTATAGTTTAAAAAAAGTTGAAGTTTTAAAATAATTATTTGTTCAGCAGTTTGGAGAAAAAATTTTTTCAAACATTTACACAATAGAATTTTTATCTAAATGCAAAGTCAAATTACTTTGTACATTTATATCGTAACATTAGTTTTAACAATCAATATGATGAGGGCATTTCTAATATTCCCTGAATATTCCATTTTTTTTTCAAGACACGTAAGATTCTCCAGATAAAAATTAACCATTTTCATACCAAATTTCATTTTTAGTACAACTATTTTTACAACATTTTATTATAATTTATGAAAAAAATTCAAGTAATAAAACTACTCGTACAAATTTTTAAAATCATGATAAAAAATCTAAAAACATTTTATAAAAATGCGTAATAAAATGACAAGTGGCAGCAAATGAAAAAATGAAAATGTTGCAGCAAAATAAAAAAAATTGTATGCTAAATTTACCTGCAAAAATGCCAAACTGGTCACACGGCAATAAAGTATTGAAACTCTTGGTGTTTGTAACATAACTGATGTAACATTTGCTCCTTTTTCCAAAAGTAGCAGAGTTTATATTTTTCATTGATGGTTAAAAACTTTGGGTTATTCTTAGGCATCCTTGTTAGTATACACTCAAAGTATGTATGCATGATTTGTTTTGATTTTTTATTCAATCGAGGGCTTCCCAAAATAAGAAAATAAACAAAAATTGCCAACATTTTTTTTCACTATTTAGAGCCATTAAACTTTGTAAAAAATAAGTGTTCACATTAGTTCACTGTATTGGAAGTTCACATTACCGAGAGTTCACTGTAATATATAATGACATGATATATTATGTCATCGCATTGATGACAGTTTGACATCGCACTGATGACAGTTTGTTATTGCACTGATGACAGTTTGTCATCACACTGATGACATGATATATAAGTCATGGCACTGATGACAGTTTGTCATTGCACTGATTACAGTTTTTAATTGCACTGATGACAGTATGTCATTACATTGATGACAGCTTGTCATCGCAGTGATGGCAGTTTGTCAGTACTGATGTCAAAATACATCAGTGGTGTCGAATTGATGTCACTGCAGTCATGCCAACGACGACGCATAAAATATGACAAAATTTTGGGATGTCGTTAGTCATTGGATTGATGTCACTTTTTGCCTCATTGATGCCTTTTGTAATAACATTGATGTCACAATGCTGATGTTAGAGCATCATCAATATGAAGACGCATTTTTCTATGAGTGTATGGTTAGGAGGCCGAACTTTGACGTCGGATCTAAAATAATATCAACCTCTAGCCTTCAGTCATTAGATTTGCTTCCTTGTATTGGAGCTGTGGCTTATTTTGATCTTATGACCTTGAAATTATGTGAAAAGATTTGGCTCTCTTTAAAGTTATTTTAACCGAATTTAATTTTTATACGAATATTTTTGTAAGACTTTTGGCAGTGTTTTCTGAAAGTGGTTCTTTTATGAAAGCCACTGTACATAATAGACACACGACCCCGAAATTATGTCAAGAGGTTTTCACTCACATGACAGTTGTGTTTTCGGAGCAGTACGGCACACAGTGGCTGAAAATTCAATTACATCATTTAATGTCATTCGATAGCAAACATATAAGAACTAAGGTATCCAAAACTCTGAATCAAAATTTTGGTAATTATGGGTGTGACAGGCTGCTGGATGCACATATTTTATTTTATTTTAAAAAAAATTTAATTTTTGATAATTTTATCTGAATTAAGTTCGGTTGAAAAAACAATTTATGGCATTTACGGTTTGAAAATGATATAAGTGTAATTACATGTCAAATCGACCAAGAGTGGGACCCGACCCCTTTCGATTTGAATGAAATTTGGTGAGAAGATTCCTTTCATCCTCTAAGAATCATATACAAATTTTAAAATTTTTTTGGCAAAAGTTATGTCATATTCAAAATGTCATAATTTCGCTGAATTAGCCGAATGTGTTGAATTTATTTTTTCAATATCTCAAAAACTACTTAACATACGAAGATGATTTGTATGTCATTTTAAAGAGAATACTTGGGGCTACAAACAATATATTAAAAAGTTAAAAAATGGACTAAAATTTTTTTTTTTTTTTTTTTGGAAATATGTAATATCTGCAATATATTAAATTTTAAAAATGGACTAAGTCAAAAACTTAATTTTTTATTTGGCTGATTTTTTTTAAATAATACCTCAGACTGTTCTTTAAAAATCCTGAAACTTTGAAGGTGGTGTTTTTTTATGATATGATTTTTTTTCTTTCGCAACCAAAAAAATTTTACAGCTAAATCTGGCATTAACATGGCCAAAAATGTTAAAAATAATTTTAAAAAATGCTAAAATAATGCTACAATTTTTTAAAGATATTTGTTAAAAATTTATTACCAGTATGAAATTGTATTCGAAACTAAATACATTTAGTGACTTATTTTGTAACGAAATGGAAATAAATTGTTATATTTAAGCCAGTGGCTAGATTTTGGTAAATCATCTGATACATATAAATATGTAGTACAGGTAGTTGATTTATTTCCATGAAATACAAAATTTTTTACATCATTTTATTTTTTATAGTTTAAGAAAAGTTAAAGGTTTAAAATAATTATTTTTTCATCAGTTTACAGCAAACAATTTTTTTCTACCATTTACACCATTGAATTTTTATCTTAATACAAAGAGAAATTTCCTTGTACTGTTATATCGTAACATCAAAGGGCAAATAATATTTACAATCGACCTGATTTCTAATATTCCTTGAATATTGTGTTTTTAACAAGACATAAGAATTATCCATTTTCATACAAAATTAAATTTTGGGTACAACTATTTTTAGTCAAAATTTATTATAATTGATAAAATTTTTTCCTCCAAATTTTTAAAAACATTTTCCAAAAATGCTAAATAAAATGCCAACTGCTAAATGAAAATTTTGCAGCTAAATAAAAATTTGTAATGCTAAATTTAGCTGCATGCCGAAATGGATAGACTGTTCGCAACCTTTAACCGTAGAATGCATAACCGGGTACCCGTGTGTCCACTAGCAACTTTAAACGTTGCTAGCTGAAAAACGAATCCTAACAGAGTACTGAAACATCGGATCTAGGAAATTCAAGTCTTTCTGAGTCATTTATGAAATTTGGTTCAGCCGTTCCATAACTATTAGCTACCAAAGATGACACCTACGCAAACGCATAACCGGGGTACCCGTGTACCCAATAGTTTTTATATGAAAAAACTAGCAAATAAGACCCTGTTCAAAGATTTTATCATTACATTTTTACTGAAAATTTCGAAATAAAGAATAAGGAATAAAAACTTTATTATATAAAAATTAATTAATTATTACGGTCACAAGAAATGCAGAAGCAATTCGTTATTGAGTGTTCCAGGCACATTGGCTTCTTGCAAAGGCTACATGCTTTCCGCGTTTTCCTTCCGTCATGTAGCATATATAGCAAGATCCAGTTTCTGGCTTTCTTGATCCTACTGCAGTCGATCTTGATAAACCGTTTTCGCGAATAGTTTCTAGTGGTCGATGCAGGTAACTTTCTATAGCTATTTTTGTTGTGAAGTGTCTTGAAATTTGATGGTTGAGTGCACGTTGCTCTATGATAATATAATAATATAATGGGGTACACGGTTACCCTGGTTATGCGTTTGTGTGGTATTTTTTGGTTATATGTTCTACGGTTAAAAAAAAATCATATTAAAAAAAAAAATTCGTATTGTAATTTTAAGCAATAAGTATTTATAAAGTCTGATTTATTTGATTTAAGGTGTCTGCAATAAATTTAATGAGTTTTATACATTATTTTAGCGAAGTCGTTTTTTTTTTAATATTGTTTTGTAGCCCCAAGTATTCTCTTTAATGTGACATACAAAACATCTGCATATGTAAAGTAATTTTTGAGATATTGAAAAAATAAACTCAACACATTCGGCTAATTTAACGAAATTATGACATTCTGAATATGACATAACTTTTGCAAAAAAAATTAAATTTTTTTTCGTTGATATACCACCTAGATCTTGCGATATCTCACCGTTGGACTATTTTCTCAGGTGATATTTAAAGTATGAAGTCTTCAGGAATAAGCCAGCTACGATTGACGCTTGTGTTATCCGCCAGATACCAGTCGCTATGCTCGACCAAAATTGGACCTTTCGAATGGACCACTGCAGACGTAGTCATAGCCAACATTTACATGATGTCATTTTCAAACAGTAAATGCCACAAATTGTTCTTTTAACTGATAATTAAGTTCGATTTAAAATTTATGTGCTTTATTTGACATTATAAATCAAACCTCACGATGAATCGCCCGATATTTGGAAAGCTGTTAAAATTTTAAGAAAGACCATCAACTACCTTATTTTTCTCTAGAAATTTCTTAGCTCTCTGACATTTTTGTTAATGGAAAAACCACAAGTTCACCACTAACTTAATAATACAAACAAAAAAAAGATGAAAAAAACACCCTCTAGGAAAAGATTTTGCAAGTATTTCCATGTAAAAAGAGTGGGCCTTATGAAATTGTATGGGTATATGTTAAAGCGTGCGAAAATTTTCATAAAATTGGCTAAAAAAAAACATTTTTTTTTCTTGTTTTCACATGCCACACGTATATTTGAGTTTCAAAGTCTTTAATATAATTTTTTAAAAACTTTTTTATTCTGCAAAATATTTCTTCCTGCCTCATCTTTCTTGCATCTTGACAAAAATGTTTGCAAACAATTTTTAATACCCTTCACCAACACAAGCAGTGAAAAAGGGTGCATTCCATTTGCCATGCTGTGCGTAACAGAAAGAATCATGTATGTAATGGGTGATTCAAGTAGAGATACTTTTTTCAATAGCCTTTTTTTGACAGATGACGTGTGTATCGTGTCATGCTGACATGTTATTTTTGATTAGTATTGTTTGGCATTTCATAATGGAAAGACTTACGCCTGAACAATGTTTACAAATCGTTCAACGTTATTACGAAAATTCACGTTCACTTCGCTCAACTTATGGGCAACATAATCGGCTTACTGAGCGTACTATTCGCAACACCATCACCCAATCTGAGACCCAGCATTCATTATTGGATAATATTCGACCGAATAGACCACGTCCAACATGCTGTGAAGAAAATATACCGGCCGTAGCTGATAGTGTACACGAATACCGTGGTTCGGCGCCGTTCGCAGCAACTCGGACTGACGTATGGAACGACTTGGCGCATTTTACGTCGAGATCTTGAATTGAAAGCGTACAAAATACAGCTTGTGCAATAACTGAAGCCGCTCGACCTTCCCAAGCGACATCGCTTCGCTTTATGGGCTCTTGAAAAGTTGCAAGAAGATCCGACGTTTTCAATGCAAATTTTGTTCAGCGATGAGGCCCATTTCTGGCTCAATGGGTATGTAAACCAACGAAATTGCCGCAGTTGGGACGAAGAGCAACCTGAAGAGATTCAAGAACTGCCACTTCATCCAGAAAAAACAACGGTTTGGTGTGGTTTGTGGGCCGGTGGAATCATCGGTCCATATTTCTTTAAAAATGATGCCGGTACGAATGTAACCGTCAATGGCGACCGTTATCGTGCCATGATAACCGAATATTTGATGCCTGAAATTGAAGCTCGAAGCTCGATCATCAGCATTTAAAAGAAATTTAGATTTTTCGAAACAAGAAATAATATCATTGATAAATAAATGGAAAAATAATGACCCTAAAATACTTCCCTGAGGTACACCAGAAGTTTGAATATAAGGTTTAGATTCATAGCCCTCAATCACAACCTTACACATTCTGCCAAATAAATAAGATTTTATCTAGTCTAAAAAATTAGAATGGAAGCCTTTGAAAAATCAGTGTAGATAACCTCCACTTGACTATTATACTCAAGAGTAATTTGCCAGTCGGGCTTGTTTTGGCTGGATTGTCCAGATTTTTAATGGCCTGTCCAGTTTCAAGCTAAAAAGAAATTTGTCCAGCTAAAAAATTTTCCACAAAATGCTCTTAATATTTATTGCTTTAAAATAATTTTTATAAATTTCCTTATTGGAACATAATGCATCTGCAAAAGCGCCAAAAGAAAGAAATATAATGTCTTTCGATCTTATAAGAGCGGAAATATTAATAAGAATAAACTTAGAGGAATCGTGCAAAAATTTTCAAGGTTTGGAATTAGTAAAGGCCGTAAGTGCAAATACAAAATATATGTGGCAGAAAAAATAATTTTTTTTATTAATTTGCTATGGCTGTGGGAAAAATCGCCCCAAGAAAAATGGCCCAAAAAAAGATATGAAAAATCGCCCAAAAAAATTCCATGTAAAATTGGGCCTAAATTCATATGAAAAGTGACCTAAAATTTTTGGGCTATTTTTCGTTATTGTTGGGTGATTTTTCGTTTTTTAAATTTGGGTGATATTTCATTATGAAAAATCACCCAAAAATGTTGTATGAAAAATGGCCCATTTTTTTGATTTTCTCCTCTATGGTATAACAAACACCGGCTTCGCTTACTAAATCTTCTCAGCACAGCCGGCCTTCGGCCGGGCGCAAGGATTTTCTCCTCTATGGTATAACAAATACCGGCTTCGCTAACTAAAGCTTCTCTGCACAGCCGGCCTTTGGCCGGGCGCAAGGATTTTCTCCTCTATGGTATAACAAACACCGGCTTCGCTAAGTAAAGCTTCTAAAATCTGCCTTGTTTCCAAACGAAAGCCGACTATGCAGAGAAGCTTTAGTTAGCGAAGCCGGTGTTTGTTATACCATAGAGGAGAAAATCCTTGCGCCCGGCCGAAGGCCGGCTGTGCAGAGAAGCTTTAGTTAGCGCAGTGTCCATGGACACTATGACACTTTTTGGAGTGTCATAACGTCCATGGACACTATGATACTGGACGTTATAACATGCCACCGGGAAAAAATTCGTTTTTGCTTTTTGGGTCATTTTTCATTTTTTTTTTGGGCCCTTTTTCGTTTCTTTTGGGCAAAATTTCATATATAACTTTTTGGGTCATTTTTCATGTTCTGTTGGGCGATTCTTCATTTGGGCGATTTTTCATTTCTTTTTTTGGGCCATTTTTCTTGGGGCGATTTTTCCCACAGCCATTTGCTATAACTTTTTTACTTCAAAGTACAAAAATATCTAGTAGCTTTTTTGTTTTGTTTGCGTCTTTTTGGTATGATTTTTTGTTTTCGTTATTTAATTTTAATTCTTAAATACATATCGCTCATTTGCTGGAAAAAGTCATAATTGAAGATAAATATAGGAGCGATAATTAATTCTACATTAAAATAAGAAACTAATTTTTTGAGTTGTGACGTTGTTCCAGCAAATGAGAGGTATGTAGATATATAGTACATATGAATGAACTGAAAAAATTTAAGTTAAGTTATATTTTGTTATGTTAGTATTGTAGTAAAGTATTATAAAAAAAAACAATGTAATAATATTAATGTCATACTCGTACATATGGGTATTTTTTAATAAAATTGTTTGTACAATAAACAAGTAACTTTTCGTGAAAATTTTATTTCAAAATGTCCAGTTTTTTTTTTAATATCCAGCTTTTTTAATTCACATGTCCAGCTTTTTGATAATCTGGATCTGGCAAGCCTACTCAAGAGCGTCAAGAGTCTTGACTCAAGACAATATTCACTAAAGACAGTTAAATTTAATATCGTAGATCTGCCGGCAAAAAAACAATGCTGGTTAGGGAGTATCCAAGAAAATATAAATATAAGAAAAAACTATTTTTGGTAAATAATACATTCAAATAATTTGGAAACAGATGATAATTAAGATATAGGTCTGTAACAGGTAAAAATTGAATTCACGCTGATAGTAAACAAAAAATTATTTTGATTCAGAATCACCCAGATCTAAAAATCGTTTATGATATTTATTCCGAAGATTTTTAAGTTTCTTTAGACCACTAGTATAGCAATTCAACTACAGGTGGTGTCGATACTACAACAATCCAAAAACAGCATTGCATTGTTAGTGTTTACTGTCCAAAATGTCAACCATTCCTAACAAACACTAACAAATCAAAACAGAGTAGCTCGAACTGTCAAAATCAGATGGCGTTTCGACACCACCTGTAGTTGAATTCGCCTTGCTCTTATGGTTTGGCAAAAATTAAAATAATGCTGAGATCCATACGATTGCAAAATTAATTTACGTATTTATTTAATTGTATAACAAATTATTTTCGACACTATTATAAATTCTTGACCTGCCATAATACTCAGTAATATAGTGTTAAGGGTCTTTAAATTAGACTTAAAAGGTTCGAAACCCTACTACCACACATTGTTTTAGTATAGTTTGCCATTAAAAAAAAATTTGTGTTTTTTGAAGCACTTAAGAGAAAAAGCGCATAATCGAAAGCTTTAATAAGAGAGCTCTTATACAGCAGTAAATGATAATGAATAAAACATAAAAAAAAAGCTGTTATGTATTTTAGTGCTGACAACGAAGAAGGTTTTAAAGCGAAAAAAAAATACAAATATATTATGGTTTACGAAAATGCTTGAAAAAAGGCACTTAAGCCAGTAAAAGCAAAACAATTATGAATATGTTAGTAAAGTTAGCCCTTAAAAAAGCACTTTAGGAGTGCTTTGCATGTCTTATTAGGTTAAAAGAAGCGCTTATTGTTAGCAGAAAATAGTCCTCCAAACCGGGAACACCCCATACAAAAATCAGACATCCCAATAGCAGGTTTGAAGCGATTTGAAGTATGAATTCATTCATAAGCCCTGCTCATTTTCGAGCACATTTTTTACTGGGTTATTACAGGTCCATTATACAAACCATTTCCAAAAATTTATAATTATTTGGTTTAGGGCATTAAATATTCGTTACAGCCGATTACATTACTCTTGATTGGTTGTTTTTTCTTCTTTTTCTCCTAAAACTCGCTTTTGAAACTTGATAAACTTTGAAAGAACACATTTGTTCCCTGTACTTTTTGTACTTGTACCTCTTGCCCACCCATACCCCGAACACACACACACATGGGATTTCACTGTTCTTCATTTCACATGACTGTATGAATGAATTTTGTTTTGGGAAAATGTATGAAAAGACATAAATAAAAAGTTTTCTTTTTTCTTTGTTAGCGAAATTCTAGACACGTTTTTTTAAAATTGCATAACGCTATAATTTAATATAGATGTTGTCAGCAAAGAATAATTTTTTCTTTTTCTGGGAACAAAAAAAAATCTAAATATGTAGAAATTCTATGAAGAAAACAGAGAAAAAAATTTTAGCCCAAAGGAAAAGAAGTTTAATGGAAGTTCTTAGAGGGTAAGATGGCAGTTTTAAGCACCTGTTTCAGAAAAAAACATTCACAGACTTTACCCGTTGTGTCAGACATTTTTGTAACTCATATTCTCAATTTTATGTCTAAAGTATCTTAAAATACCCATCACAAAGTTTAAATTCCTAAATGTGTCCTAATTTATTAAATAGAAAAATTGTTATACTGAAGAAATTTGTTCAGTTCGATTTATGTAATATGTCAAACAATTCCCAGCTCAGTCAAGCATGAAAAATTATCAATATATTTTAATTCATTCCAGGTTGTTAAATTCCTTTCTTCATAAAAATTATTAAATGAAAATTAAATTTAATAAACTTTAGACTGAATAAAATATTAAAAATTCAGTTCAACAAAATACCAGAATACTACAATTTTAATAAAAATTCTTATATTAACATTTCTTTTTTTTTAACTTATCTAATGTATTGAATTTTATTTTAATTTATACCAGGGACCGAAAATAACAGTTCTTTTGAAATTTAAAAACATAAAAAGCATATAGAAGTAACTACTGGCAAACTGATTCAAGTATACCATAATGATCCTTTTGAACTTTTCTATGATAAAATATTTAATTTTTAAAGTTTTGATTTTTATTTTTTCGATCAAAAATTACAGTTATTTTTTGATTTATATTTTTTTGGACAAAAGTAACAGTTATTTTTTAATTTTTATTTTTTTTTAAAAAAAATAACAGTTATTATTTTGATTTTAATTTTTTCGATCAAAAATAACAGTTATTTTATGATTTTTATTTTATTGTACAAAAATAACAATTATTTTTTGATTTTTATTTTTTTCGAGCAAAAATTTACAGAAATGTACGTGTTATAATTATTTAGTTAACTTTAAATATTTATTTAAATGGGTGATCATCATTGGGATATCTTATAAATATTAAAAGTCAATCAAATATTTGTAACACGTACATTTCTTTCAAGAATAACTTTTATTTTTGCTCGAAAAATAAAATTCATAAAATAACTGTTATTTTTGATCGAAAAAATTAAAATCAAAATAATAACTATTATTATTGTTAAAAAAAAATAACTGTTATTTTTGATCGAAAAAATAAATATCATAAAATAACGGTTATTTTTGATCGAAAAAATTAAAATAAAAAAATAACTGTTATTTTTGTTCAAAAAAATAAAAATAAAAAATAACTGTTATCATCTGATTTTCATGAAAAATGGACTAACTGTTACGGTCCCTGATTTATACCGAATTCTTTTACTTATCGTTACCGTAGACGGAAAAAGTGCTAAGTCCACTTTTCGTCGAAATTGAGATTTTGATGTTGCTTGCTAGTATAATTCAAAATACATCATTTACAAGCAAAAATAATGTCATTATTTTGTTTTTCCTTGCTGGAATGCAGTGGTAGGCAAATATGCTAAGTCCAAAAAAAAAAATTTTTTAAAAGTAAGAAAATATGCCAAGTCCTCCAGTTGAAAGGAACAAATTTTTTTTTTTTTATAAAGTCTTTTCTTTTCAAGTTGGATTATAAAGAATTACAGCAATTTGGCAATAGCTGCAATATTAAATATCTACTTTGCATTTCGTATAATTCGTTATATTAAAGTGATTAAAGTTTTAAATGCTTTTGCATGCATTGAAAATTTTGGTTATTAGTATTGTGGTTATTTTATTTAACTGTTAATGGTTTTTAATCCAAATTTAGATATTTTCCATTAGGCTTAAGTTCATTGAATTTAATTTTCATTAAATTATTTTTATGAAGACAGGAATTTTACAACATGAAATTAATTAAAATGTTTATGGATAATTTTTCATTCATAACTGAGCTGGGAATTAAACCCAGGCTTTCACGGACAGGTTGCCCAGACTAGTTTCGATTGTAACCACACAATCTCGTCAGTGGGGTTTGCCGTTTTACTCACTCGGCTATTGAAGCCGGATGACGTCAATACTCAAACATCAATCTTTATTTTCATGGGTATTTTCAATATTTTTTACATCTAAATACAATCTTAAGTATTTACTGTCTTGAGTCAAATTATATACGGGTTTGTGAATTTGCAAAAATATAAAATATTGCAAAATACCATTAATATACAGTTTTTTGACACCGAAGGTAACTATTTATTGTATTGTATTATTTATTGGCCTGGACGAGGTAAAGGAGATCACAAGGTGTAACGGATATTCCTACAAATAAATATACACCAAATTGTGAAATAAATTTTTAACTTCGTTTTACCGAAGAGTGGACAAATTTATCGCAGAAAATATATAAAAATATAAAGCCTATTAATTTTTCGAGTTTGGAACCACTCTACAACAAAAGAAGAAAAATAACGCCAAGAAAATATGAAAACCTGCAATTTTTAAAACTGACTTTACCTAGAGACCATCACCGTTTATATGATGATCTACCTTATCTATGATTTGGTTTTCTAAATATTCCGTACCTATTTTTTTAACAAAAGAAACTTCCGCTGAAATTAAATACACTATTGGATTCAACATAATCGTATACCTTTTTATTACACGTAAAGAAAAAACATGGTTGATGCAACCACAATCGCAAACTATCATTAATGTTTGTGGTTATGATTGTGTCAAACACGTCTTCAGTAACAATATATGTTCAGACATGTTAATAGCTTATAATTGTCTCAAAAATAGTATTATGTTTAGAAGAAGAACACAATGATCTTCCTAACCATGTCTATTGGAACATGTTATATGGTTCTCACAATAAAACCAATAAAAATAATTATTTTAAAAATTTTATAAATTGTTGTATAATTTATTGAGCTTGAGGTTTTTTTCGTTTTCATACACAAATTTTTATTAGATTTATTTTATAACTCCAATATTTCGATACATCAATGTGTATCATCATCAGGGAAACAAATTAAACAATTAAACTAACGTTTTTTTAAATAATGAAAAAACAATAACAATTGTCACATAGAAAAAATTATTTACAATTAAAAAATAATAAAAAAATTTTTAATTTCCTGTTTTGTTTTTATAAACTAAATGTCTATAAATTTGTGCAACATTTATTATAATATTTTTCTGTGTTTAAAATTGATACTTTCTCAAAGTCCGGAGAGTGATTTCATATAGCACAGTGGGTTGTTAATGCTGAATTTTTTCAATGGGATCATCAGCATCACCAATTATAGCAGATATTTTTATGGAGAAATTATTAGATACTTGTATTTCAAAATTTACTATTAAACCATAATTTTTTTTTTTTTTTTTTTTAATTGTAAATAATTTTTTCTATGTGACAATTGTTATTGTGTTTTCATTATTTAAAAAAAACGTTAGTTTAATTGTTTAATTTGTTTCCCTGATGATGATACACATTGCTGTATCGAAATATTGGAGTTATAAAATAAATCTAATAAAAATTTGTATATAAAAAAGAAAAAAACCTCAAGCTCAATAAATTATACAACAATTTAAAAAGTAAAGGTTGAATAAAATAAAATTTATTAAAAATTTTGGTTATAAAAAATTTTGTAACCAAATGGACTGACTATACAATAGAATTCTAAAACTATGGATTTTCTGTGGTACAAAATATCATCCGAAGTGACAATAATTGATGACAAACAATACAATTTTCATAAGATCTTAGCTTTGATCCACTAAAACTCTGGCATTTTCTATCCAATTAGCCACTTCTCGGCGTGTAATTTAGCATCTGTGGGCACAAACAATAACCGCCTAAAGCCTGATACTCTGCTCAACATTTCACGTGAAATGCTGTCAAAACTCATATGAAAAAAACTTGTACGGAATATCTATGAAATAATGTTGATAGAGTAGTTCTCTGTTCATTTTTTGAAAAATTTGCGAAATGTTTCTGGCAACATTTTTTTACAACTGTGAAATAAAGCAAATGCTCTTTATTTCATACGGAATTTTGACAGCTATAAATAAAGTTTTTAATAAATTTTTCACAAAATTGATTAAAAGATTATCAGCAACCAGCAATTAATTTTGAAAATCCACTTTCTATTTTATAAAATTTTTTATTAAAAAAAGAACACTTTTTAGTAAAATACATGTAGGTTTTGTTTATATAAACAAAACAATGTCGTATACTTTGAAAGATTTAAAACGTCAAATTGTGCAAACTCTCGGGATAGGTAACATTGATACATGTCTTAAGTCGAAATAGTTTTTGAGAAAAGACACTTTATATTTATTCTTGGGTTTCTGAAAAAATGAATTGCATTAGAAAAAAAGTAATTCAGAATCAAAGATTCTTATCCCCACAATGGTAAGATAAAAATATTATAACGAAAGTTGTATTTGTTGCAAAAAAATATGTATTTAATAAAAAGAAATATAAACTCAGTTCTTTCATAAGTCGACTTAGGAGGTTATCGCTTGTGACCACAGATATAATTTATTTTAATTTAACTAGCATTTGATGCTTGATGGCGGCTGAGAGAGAAGTATAAATCGAAAAACACAAATGTACCCTTATGTGATATATCGTCGGTCACAGGTTGACAACTCTTAACTCACTTTTAAATTTTTTGAAATTGCCAACTCGTATTATTTATTTTAATTTTTTTTAATCTGAAATTATTTCAATACCTTTGTTTTCTTTACACCATCTAACAATAAATATCTCCTACTAATTTTGGTTTTTTTTATTTACTTCCAACACGGTTTAGTAACGGAGTAATAACGTTTTTTTTTTGTCTCCTGAAAAGTACAAAAAAACATGTTAAGAGTTGTCAACCTGTGACCGACGATATGTTATGTGGTATATTTAAACGAAGTGTATATTTGCAACATATTGTCCAACATATACATATGTATTTTATAAGAAATTATTTTAAAAAAATTTTCATCGCAGTCCTGTGTAAATAATCCGTTTTCTGAGTGCGTTAAAAATACAAAATTTCCATTTTCCGGCAGAAAATCTTAAATATTTTTCTCAACGGTCGATGGAGCTCCTAACATTGTATCTAATGTGCTGTTTCCAGGTGACAAGAAATTGAGTGTGTTGTAAAATTGATATGCAAATTACTCAGTTTATTGAGTGCTTTTCATAACAATTTTACTACACAATCAAATGCCAGTCAACTGGAAACAGAACATAAATCAAAAATACAAAACCACTCATTTTTTATACTTTGTAGAATATTAGGGTAGACCAAAAAAAAATAATTGATTGCTTGAAATTTTTTCTATTTTTTTTCCTTGTCTTAAAAAAGAACTTATGTGCTGTTTTCACAACACAAGTGATTGAACGTTTAGTAAAATTAATATGAAATGCACTCAGTTTTTTGTGAAAACTGCACATTAGTACATAAAAATTGAGTTAATTTTTTATAGTATAGAAGAAAAAAGATATTTCTAACTTAATATTTTCCAATTTTGGCTGTTCCATAAACGTACCTCTTTGTAATTAGTTTGGTAACTTAGAAATTATGACACAAGAAGTAAACGCAGCTTTTATATTTTAGGACTTTTTTAAATTTTTTAAAATTTTTTTTTTTTTTAATTTCAAACTTATTTTTTATTTTTTTTGGAAACGGTATTATATAAACGGTATTATATAAACGGTATATTAATTTATTAAGAATTCGTCCACTTACCTTATGCATGTTTGTTTGTCATATTGAGTATCGCATAATTTTTAAATGTACCATTAGTTCTTCACAAAATAAAAACAATTTTTTATTGGGTAATCTTATAAGATTTTAAATCACTTTGTCAAATTTCTTGAAGATTGGCCCATAATTTACCATAGCACCCATATTAAGCCCACCCCGAAAATATTCTAACTGTAGGTGGAGGGTATCAAAGATTCGGCACAGCTGAATATAGCTCTCTATCCTTTTATTCTGCTCTTAAATATTTACTGCCGTATTCATAAAAATTAAAATGAGTTTGAAATGTATTTTAAGGCAAAATTTTCATACAAATTTTTCTTAAAACACAATTCAAATCCATTTTAATTTTTTATGAATACGATAGTTAAATTCTATCAAAGTAATTTTTACGATACAAACACTTTTTTAGATGTTTAATAAGCTTTATTTATTTTATTGACTTTTAAAACTAATAAAGATTAACAACAAAAATTTTCTTAATAAAGATTTATTAAATTTAATAATCGTTTATGAATGCGGTGGTTTTATTTTATGTTGACAATATATTTGCAAAAATTTATAAAATGAATGAGACTCCTTTTTAGTCGGATTTGAAAAAAAAAACAATTGGGTTGTTCACGAAAGGCGGATTATCAGGTTATATGGTCATTTAGTTACAGTAACAGCTACAAAATATATTAAAAAAAAAAAAACTTTGAATAAATGTATTTTGTTGTTGTGAATATAACTAAATAAGCATATAACCTTATAACCTCCGTGACCTCCGTGAACAACCCAAATATTATAAAAATGTTGATTAATTCTCTTTTGATAAGGCATCTACAGGTTATGGCAGCTTTGTCTATTGTCCTGATTTTGGTTTTTCACACACATTCCGAATGATAATATAAGCAGGATTCTTAGTTAATCTATGCGCATTCAAATTATGCCATTCTGAGACGCTTAAGTCCTTGATAATTTTCAGTGCTCCTGAAACAGGCTATAATAAAGATTAGCACAGCAACTTTTAGAATTTTCATCTTTATTTTTATATATCTCGAACTTGACTATAAATCTGTACAGTTGCGTTTGGTATTTATAGAAAAATTTCTTTAATTTTTATAACTGAGTTGGAGTAACGAACTCGTAGTTAAACAAAACTGTTCGATTTTTTCGTTGTTTAAATAATAGTTAAACAAATATTTTCTGTTGCGTACAGGTGTTTTATTAATAAACGAAAAAATTATACAAAAACTAAAATAGTTTAATAAACTCCAATATTTTTCAAGGTTTTTATTTTTTATATGTAAATAGTTGAAAAAGCATTGACAGCTATAGAACAGATGAAAATTATTTCGAAAACTTAGATTCAAAGTACAGTTGAACCTCGATTATCCGGCTCGCACGGGACCGGACTAGGCACCGATAATCGAAAAACACGGTTAATCGATATAGTAAGAAAACAAAAAAAAATTAATTTTTTTTTTCAACTTAAAATGTTGGTTTTCATTTAGCAAAGTTATTTTAAGTTGGCACGTATGTATGTATTTGTATATAATATAAACATGAGTGAATGCATAACAAAAAATGGAAATCACTAAATTTTAATTATGCTTATATGTATTTGATTGGAAAAAGAAAACAAGCGTATGCTTGTTGCACGGATACAAGAGGTGAAGCACGGTTAATAGAGGCATAAAAAAGAAGCACGAATAAAAGGGGTAAACATCGCGGATATTAGAAGTTGCAAATGAAATCGAGCAGCATGCCGGTTAATAGATGTAACCGGTTTATAGAGACCCGGATAACCGAGATTCATGTATTCAAAATTTAAAACTCTTATCCCGCTTAAGTCTCTGTTGTCTCTGTTTTTTTTCGCATAGTTATTGCAGAACCCAAAGTAGTTCTCGGTTTCAAAATATCGTGCTGCCGCCACAAACATTTTTATATGCGCCGTAAAAGAGTTCAGCCATCTTAACATTTTTTTCTTTAAATTCGAAGAAACCAATTTAGGATATTATAATAAACCAAATTTATATTCAATGGTGAAATTAGCATACATACATCGGTATTGTAAAATATTATCTTTAGCCGGCTAATGATTCCGTCAATTGTGCACCGCCGCTGCCGGTTTTTCCCCGGCATAGATTTCTGACACAGCTGATGTCAGATGGTTTGTTAGAAGAAAATAGAGCACGCTCTAATTGAAATTTTGTCAGATGACTTTGCGTCTGACTTTTACGCTGCATTTACACATGAAAGTACATTCATGAAAATTCCGTATACGTATTATCACCACAAATTTCACAAAAAAATAATAAAAGTTCATGAAAATTTACATGAAAGTAAAATTGCATTTTCAAAATGTCGTCAAAGGGCAAACTTCTCTTCTTCTTCTTCTTTTATTGTTTTGCTTATTTCATGTTTCAGTGTTGCCGAGCCAATTATTCACGGCGAATTTCAGGCATTAGTTCAAAATAATAATTATTTTTATTAGCTTTCATTATATTTATAAATTTTAATTAGAATCATTGTGTTCTTAATATTTAGTTGAAAAAATATATTAAAATTCTTTATATATACGAAAAAAAAATTTCAATTGGCAACACTGCTTAGTTATTGTCATTTACTTTCATGAAATCGCTTTCTTGAAATTTTCATTGAAAGCTAGCTGAAAGTTGGACTGAAAGTAGAAGAAATTAAATGTGTAAGTGAAAAAGTGTGAGTGTATTGCGACTTTCAAAAAACTACTTTCATTTTACAGAGGGAAATTTGGCAAGTCGGACTTGCAGTCTACGGGCACCTCCGGGCGCAGCCGATTGAACTGAATTTTATACGAAAATATTTATTTATTACACTGATTCATAAGTTTTCAACTTCATGCCAGTTTTTTGCAGCTTGTAAAGATATTTCGAAAAATCATGAGAACTGATTTTTTTAATTACGAAAATTTTACACTGTTACAAAGAGATATATTTTTCTCTTTTTCTATACTGTATTTATCGATATGGAGCGCGACGAAGATGATTCTGGATCACATCGTGGGGTGATCTGTGGTGACAAATTACGTCGATAGTCAGGCTGCGCTCAGAGCATTGACAAATTACACGGTGCGATCGTGCCTGGTCGCTTGGTGTAGGAATTCTCTGAGGGAGCTCATGGAGGTATTCACAGTAAGATTTTGCTGCAAGGTGGTGGACGATTTCGCGAAAGAGGGTTCGGGTCTGAACTTAGTGGTTAGGGACGGAGGGTTAAACCATCCTTATATCACTTCTATGGGGTGATACGTGAAAAATTCCATGATGCTGTTAACCGCTCCTTGAGGGATAGGATGGATTGGAGGGTGTCTAGGGTTCTGTTCTGTAAGAGCTTTTACGAGCAAATAGGACAATACCACACCGGACTTCCGCAGCTTAAGCGACGATTCTGACGAACTTGGGTGTATCGCTGGATATAATCCAGTCGATCTTCTGGGCCTCGTCAGGGAAATAGGACGGCAGTTTTTGACGATGGGACTGCACACTGTAATGAAGGATGTTTTGTTTTAATTGGGGGGATTATGGGTTGCTTATTATCAAGGCGAGCACGCCACTTGGGTATGGCTAATAAGCCGCAGGTCTGTAGAGAATAAAATAAAGAATATTTTACAGCTAACAAGCCGTTTTGATTATCCAATTTATTCTGATTTCTTCCATTCATCTTACAGCTATTTATATGAATTCTTAAATCTAAAATCTTTACATATCTATACTTATGACCTAATTATAAATTATATTTGTTTACATTTACATTCAGCGTAGAGTGTGGCAAGTTATTCTTACTTCAGCATTTTACTAATTCGTACTTATTGAATTTTGATAATTTGTGCAATTTGATTCCTCGCGCCGTTACAATTTGTAGGTCATGAATACTTATTGTTTATATTATTTTGAAGTGTAACAAATGCATTTTTGAGCTACAATGAACAAATGTGACCAACACACTACAACACTAATAGAAAAATGCATCTTCATATTGATGATGCTTTAACATCAGAATTGTGACATTAATGCTATTACAAATGGCATCAAAAAGGCAACAAGGAACATCAATCCAATGACGAACGTCATCATAAAATTTTGTCACATTTTATGCGACATCAATGCTATGACTACAGTGACATCAATTCGATGCCACATTTTGTGTTCACTGATAGAAAAGGCGTCACAACGCTCATGTATTTTGATGTTTAAAAAGTAAAATTAGAAGCAAAAATTCCCATATTCTATTTTTTTAATTTTTTTATTTAAACACATCAAAGTAGAATAATTACGAAATCCATATCGGTCATGCTATTGGTGTCTTATAATTGAGAGTTCTTCTGTTATCAAAGGGCGGACTACACAAACATGTGTAACGGGGAAGTTAATAATGATATTCTCTCAATTTGCCTTAAGGTCATTTACAATGACTCAATGCATCAGCCTTTTGACGCTTTTTCTATCAGTGTGTTGAAATATCAATTTTTTGTGGCATAGTGTTGTTAAATTAATCAGAATTCTTCCGAAATGTTGATTAATCGCTTAATTGAGTAATCAGCATTTTGATTAAGCAAAATTTTTATTAACCGATTAATCGGTTTTTTTTTAAATAACTTAAAGTTAAAAACTAACAGCCTTGCTCACAATGTCGACAAGAACATTTCTTTCGTTTATTTATATTGAAAACAAAACAAATTTTAGTTTTGTTGAAAACCATATCGAACCTGTTCAACAAAAAATTTTTAAATTTTGAGTAAATAAAATAAAATGTAAATAAAAAAAAACATATTTTTTTTTAATAAAAAACTTGGCATTGACAAGAAATTAACAACGTTATTTTTAGTTTTGGTTAATACGAATTAAATATTTTGGTTAAATTTTTGTATACCCTTCACCGAAGGAAAAGGGTATACATAAGGTTGTCATTCCGTTTATAATTTCTACAATATTGATTTAAGACCCTATCAAGTATCCTTGTTATTATTTTTTTTTTTTTTTTTTTTTTGTTGACAAATAAGTAAATAAAATATATTTTTTCATAAAAATTCCATAAATTGTTCTCTTAGCCGATAATGAAAATTTCAAGTTCACTTTGAAACTCATGTGTTTTATTTAACATTTTAAGACAAACCTCACGACGAATCGCCCGATATATGTATGTAATAGTTGCAGGCAAAACATATTGATGAAAAATGGTTTTGAAGATAGTGAATATTTTGGAAAATAAAATTATATATTTTTAAAATTTTAAAATTGACATTGAAAACAGAAACAAAAAACTTTAGTATGCGAAGCCAGATTTCAATACTTAACTTTAGTGTCTTCTGGAAGACATTTTTTTACAGAATGTTATTATTTGTTATAAATATTATTAGATTTTATTCCTTCAATGAAAACTATTGATTTTCCCATATACGGAATGTTTACACCTAATGTAAACATTTCGTAAAAGGGAAAATCATTACTTCTTAATTATAAAAATAAGAAAACTATTAATCAATGTAAAATGCAAAAGTTCTTCAAAACTGAAATGAGAGATAAAGCCATTTTCTAATATTGCTAACGTGAGCTAAGGCCATGATGGCTTTATCTCCCATTCAAATGAAAAAAGGCTTTATCTCTATTGAATGAGAAATAAAGCCATCATGGCCTTATCTCACATGGTATTAAAGCACCCCCTCGTTTTTTTTTTTTTTTTTTTTTTTTTTGTTAGCTTAATATTAAAATGTTCTTCCTAATCTTGTTGCATTTCTCCTTTATAGTTATTTTTTTATTTTCTAAAGTGTTTTTCTTTACATTGAACTGGCAACACTGAATTTAATATTATAGTGTTTTTCCATGAACTTTATCGAGGTTTCTTCAATGGTTCCTGCAAATAAAAGGACTAGTCCATACACGCGGAATATTATTTGGATATCTTCATCTATATGAGAAATTTTTTTCGCTATTTCTCTTCTTTTGTCAAAGGCAGACAAAAGTGTAGACAGTGTTACCAAAACAATCGATAAAAGTGGCGATTTGGAAACAATTAATCCCAGGCTTAGTATAACATCATGAACACAAATTAACAATAATGCAATTTTTGGTAGTTCTGGTCAGGGCTGGAGATATGTTATTAAAAATATTATTATTGAAAAGATTAGTGAGTTAATCCACCTCAAAGAAATAATGAAACTTTGTAGGTATTTTTATTTAAATGGTACCAAAAAAGGATTAATTGTACCAGTGTACCAATAAAGTTTCGATTGTTCCAAATTTGCTACTATTGTACCACAACTCCCATCTGTGTTAGTTACAAGTTGAGGTGTCGAAGAGGAGTAAGAGTCGACGGAACATCTTGTCTGTCATTGCCCCGTACTCCGAGACCTAAGACGCAAACTGTTTGGTCAAAGAACCCTCAGGGACAAAAATTGTCTCTTGATATTGATTTTAATAGGATCCACTTCTTAATTAAATCAACCGGATGGCTGAGTCAGAATGTCAGCAGCCGAGTAACATAAGACTCTTGGGAGACGGTGAAACGTTGTTACACAGCGGGAACGAATGCTGGACCCACGTGAGCTGTGCTCGATCACGGCTGCAACCGGAACCTAACCTAGCCCTGTTACCAAAGTGATACAAGAGAGGTTGATTATCCGAAATTTGCAATAGAAGAACGTACCGTTAATTTAAATGAATTAAATGAAAGCCATTTTTAAATGTCAAAACGTAACTTTAAAAAAAACAAAAGCTAAAAACGTAAAAGTTTTATTACTAACGTTTTAACAAAATTTTTATTTGATTTGAATTAAAAATTTATGTAGAGGATCCCCTGCTGTTTTCGTTGTATGCTGATGATGTACAATTGTACTTAAGCACCAAAATAGACAGTGTAAGCTCTTGTATTGATTTAATAAACAATGATCTTAATAGAGTTCATCACTGGGCGTGCATGAATGGTTTGTGCAAAAATCCATCGAAATCTAAATGCATTTTCATATCCAGGAATAATAAGAAAACACTAAATAACAACGCTTTATTATTAATTAACAACAATAAAATCGACTTTGTGCCATCGGCATCAAACTTAGGAATTACGTTCAATGCTGAACGCTCATGGTCAAACCTTATTTGTATTATGGCAGGAAAGGTACATGGAATGCTAAGAAACTTATGGGCTATTCAATCTTTCACTCCATTTAATATGCGATTGTTATTAGCTAAAACTTATCTAATACCGGTTTTACTATATGGATGTGAAATATTTGCAAATTGCGACACCACTGATTTTCACAGACTTGAAGTAACCTATAAATAATAATATAGCTAGATATGTTTTTAATCGTAGTAGAATTGATAGTATTTCGTCGTACTTCTTTCAGCTCTATGACATGTGCTTTGTAAACTTACTAAAATACAAAAGCCTCCTCATGATGCATAAAATAATATATATAAAGGAGCCAGAATATCTATTAAGTATAATTATTTCCTATAGGGGGCAAGCCCAAGTTGCTTGCGCATATCAGCACTTTCCCTTGTTTGCTCAACTGCTGAATACGGTAGCCCTGTTTGGATAAATAGCCAAAACACACAAAAACTAGGCACACAATTCAACACTACAATGGGATTGATCTCAGCAACACTGCGTCCAACTTCAACAGAATGGCTACCAAAACTATGCAACATAGAGCCTCCACAGTTAAGAAGAAAGCAGGCATTTTTTCGAGAATACAACAAGATTCAAAACAACGATGACATTTCTTTAAAGTCCGACCTAGACGAAGACTTAACTCAAGACAGGCGCCTCTAGATCTTGCCAAAATTCTTTTGAACGTCATTTTTGAATTAAACATATTTTGGGCTAATATCTAGTCAAATTAAGGCCGTTCAAGTCCTGTGTTCCCTGAATGTAGCAGTGATGTTGAGCTTTAACTACCAAGGAAAGCATGATGTAATCTGAACAGATTGCGAACTGGTGCTGGCAGAAATAGAGTCATGTGAACGATCCTTAATGTCCATGCGGAGCCCTAGTTCAAACAACTGACCATTTTCTTCGAGAATGCCAATTGTTATCTTACAAGGGGGCCCATTGAGCAACATAAACAAGTTGACGCCAGAGGCAGTTTCTTGGTTAAGCTCATTAAATTTGTAAAAATTCTATATACTCTTTCTTTTGCAATGTAATCCATACGCTAAATAATAAATCAACTTTTTGAATCCCCCATATATTTTTTTTTCTTAGAACACATATTTTCTGCCTGTGCTGCCGTTATATGGAAAATATTTTTAAAACTGAGTGTTTATCGCAGAAAATTTCTATTAAAATTTCGCGAATTTCGCGTGTTGAGTTGAATAAATTTTGCTGGTATTATGCTGGTAACACACTATGCAATGCATTTACGCTATCTAGCAAATTTTAATCACTTTCATTCGTTTGAAGGAATAAAATTTGCCAGATTGCGAAATGCATCGCATAGTATTTTTTCCTCAAAATAAAAAAAAGTTTACTATTGCCTTTTGAAATTACACGGAACTTACGGATGCCTTTGTGGTCTAGTTTTTCTTAAATTTTAAGAAACTTTTTCTTGTCTTACGAAGTTCATAAGATTGATTAATTAAATCAATATTTGTATGATCGATAATAACCGAATAACGGATTTGCAAAAAAAAAAAAAAGAAGTAGCCTATTAAAATTAAAATATTTCAAAAATTTTCTTACGCGAAAATTCCGTGTTTTCGCACCGAGTTGCGTACATTGTAAAACACTGTTGTAGGCTTGCCAAACGGTCTTGATTTACAAGAATTTCAGTGCTCGTCAAGAATCAAGAAAAATATCTTTTGTCTAGATTTTTGAAAGCTTAACCAGAAAACATAAAACCTCAATTAAAAACGTTAAACATCTGCCTCTAATATCTGACAAAAGCGTGTAGAAATTGGTTTGCTTATATTTATTACTATTAACTGGTTTTAGCAATTGTGTTATTTTTTTAAAGTTTATTTTAGGAAGTATTTAATTATCAAGAATTCTTTTCAAAATTGTTTGTAAATATCAAGAATTTTGCAAATTTGACTTTTTTGATAAATTTTTAAACTGATACAAAACTTTTCAAACTTTAAAGATTGAAACAGAGTTTTCCTCCCCTTCTTGTAGTCTGTGTCTGCAAGTTTTATTTATTTTTCCTTTTAATATTATTTTAAGTGCTTTTCGTAAGAAATGTACAATTTTTATATCAGACAATTCACATTTTCCTGTATGTTTTTCTGCCATTTTTGGTTTTTATGCTGTCTTTATTTTTTTTTGTTTTTTTTTTGCGTTGCTGCTGAAAACGAATTTCATTAATTATTTATTTATCACCAACATATTCATGTCCTAAAAGACTTTATAGCATTGTAGCAACATTTATGTAGCTGTAAATGAACTGCAACTTTAGCTACCAAAAAAACACAAGTACTAAAATAAAGTACTAGACGTAGACGTAGTAGCCATTCTCAAAAGCCATCATATAAACTAGACACGTGACTTTTGTTGGTAGTTTTAAAGCTTTAAAAAAAACTTACATACTTTACATATGCATGTAAAATACTTAAAACAAAAAGTAGAGGTGTTATAATTGGAACTTGCGATAACAATTTAAGGGAGGAACAAGGAAAAATGCTAAATGCGGTTGTGTCGAATCTTCGATACCCTCCACCCAGAGTAAGAATGTTTCAGGATTATTTCCTCTATCTTAAAATTATAAAAAAATAAAAATTTACCTTATATCCCATTTACACTACAACGAATTCTAGTACTTACGAGATTACGAGCAAAATCTAATTGTTTTTGACTAGATTTCCCATATAAAAGAAAATCTACTTCGCGACTACATTTTGAAGACATCTACTCAAAATCTAAAGGCGTCTGTACAGGTGGGGTGTGACAAAGCCATATGACATAAAGCCATATGGCGTTAAGTCCCATTCCATTGAGACATAAGGGCATATGCCATTAATGGCGATTTCTTTTCTGAGAAAAATGTTGCATAAATAGTACATGCTCTACACAAAAGAGATAGAGCATGTACCATTTATGCAACATATTTCTCAGAAAAGAAATCGCCATAAGTCTCATTATAATGGGACATAAATTTTTTTCCGAAAATTACACATAAAGCCATATTTTTTTCCGGAGACACTAAAGTTAAGTATTGAAATCTGGCTTCGCATACTAAAGTTTTTCTGCGTGGCGGACTGCGGCCGCGCTTAGGGATTTTTTCCTCCAGTAGGACGCGGCAGGTGGCTTCGCTGAATAAAGTTTTCCTGCGTGCGTCACAAGAATAAAAAAATGTTTTCCAATGATAACTAAGGATTTTTTCCTTTCACAAAATGTTTGCAGCTGTAATTCCTGGAGCCTAGAAATTTTGGATTTTTTTAAGTCATTAATTTCATAGATAAATAGGCATATTTAGTGAAATAAAGCATTTGTAACGCAAAACATCAAATGGGACATAAAACCATAATGGCTTTATGTCCCATTTCACTAAAATTGATATGAGACTTAAGGCCATATCAAAATTATGGCTTTATGTCCGTTTAGATTAAGACATAAAGCCATTATGGTTTTATGTCCTATGGCTTTGCGACACCCCACCGTCTGTTCATGGTCATACGGGCGAATTCACTCGTGTACGTGTGCTAGGCGTAATATTCGCCGTCTTATCTAAATTTTTTGATTTTCCATCCAGCATCGTCGGTGCTACACATTCAAACACATTTTCATTTATACTACACAGAAAAAATTTTTGCCCCAATTAAAGTATTAATCAAAAATAAATTCAGTTCCTATTAAAAATTTAATCAAGTGAATTAAACGTTTAATCAAGTAAATTAAAGTTTAATTAATACTATTAATTTGCACCAGTAAACAAATTTTTAGTACCAATTAAACGTTTGATTCACTTGATTACAATTTTTATTAAAACCGATTTTATTTTTCATTAATGCCTTAATTGGGGCACTTTTTGCTGTGTACCATAGCGCTTGATGAGATATGATTGGCCGTGTTCAGACCTCTTAATAGTGCCTGTTGATGCAACTATGGTTTCTTCCATAAGCCACTAGAAAATACTTTTCTGTTCAAGAAAAAAAAACCGCAATAATGGCGGCTTATTAAAACTCTTAAAAAAGTTTCAAAATTTTTAGAAAAAAATAAAAAAAAAAAATTTTTATAGACAACAAATTTAATAAAAGGAAAATAAAAGGCAACGCCAATATTTAAATGCTTATTCCTTTATATGTAGTATGTGTTGCACAAAAAAGTTTCAGTGAGCTGTTTTTGTTATGCAAAAAGTACAGTGTAAACGCACTAAATTTTGAGGAAGATTTAAAATCAAATCTACCAGATTTCGTTGCAATGTAAACGGTCTATCACAGTATAATAATTCGTTGCTTTTTAAGAAGCATTAAAGTCTATTTTAAAAGTACGCTTTAATGGGGGGTTTATTATGGCTTAAGGCGTATTAAGGCCAAGAGTGGACTTTATATGGGGCCTATGGTATTATAGACCGATCTTCACAAAGTTTAGTAGTATTATTTCTGCATTCCGTTGCCAATTTATGAAAGGGTACGTTCGTAAATGGAGTTGTTGCGCACCACTTGCGCTTCGCAAAAGCTTCACTTGTAAGAAACTTGGCATCATTCTCATTTGTCAAAAGTTTTTTTTATGCAGTGATGCCGCAATTTTGCAGCAAATTTTAGCAATTATTGCATCAGCAGCATTGCCAAGTTTGCAGATTTATCTGCATTTTGCAGTTTTTCTAAGCGTTGGGCAGTGTTGAAGTTTTTTGTTAAAAAAAATAAATTTTTTTTTGTAAATTGTGCAGATTTTGCATTAAAATTTTGTAATATAAATTTAGTTATATTATTTTTTATTCCATAAGCCCTAATCTTACCTAATTTTCTTAACACCTACTCGTATAACAGAGGCAATCTTTAAGAGTCAAACAAAAAACACAATCGGCTTAGGAAACACGCACTTTTCGTTAACAAATAAACCACCCAAGCCTAATTAATAATTTTTCAATAAACTCCAATAAAATACTTTTATTTTTTTAAATTTTTATGTTTCGTCGTTTCCTTCTTGACTGCAACATGTTCACTTAAATGACTTGATTTAGCACTAAGTAGCGCAAACAGTTTGGAAAATATACAACATTTCGATTTTTCTACAAACATGATTGAATCGTTTGTCAAATACTCCAATTAACAACTCATGACGATTGTACAAACGTACAATATTGGCATGTTTGCCAGGACGTTTGAGTAGTTTATTTGGCTATTCTTTTAAAATTTAAGGTGTAAGAAATACTCAACAACAACAATAGTAATATATTAACTCTCCTCGTATTATTAGCAAAACCAATCATGATTACTTATTTTTCGAAGGCCTCCAATGTCTCAAAAGACACGACGTGTAAATTAGCAATGCAGTTTGAATGCGACTGGGAGGTCTTATGTCTGCAAAAAAAAATTGACTTTTAGAAGGCCCCTTTACTACTTCTTTTTCCCGCTGCGCACTGAACTATTCGTACTAAGCACTACACAGAAAGAAAAACACTCGGGATAAGTTAAGCCTTTTATAATTACTTTGAGTACAAGTCGCACTCATAAATTCAAGTACGAATAACACTAAAACGTACTCACAACAATCCTTAATGGGGTAACTTTCGAAAATCATTCCCGGAATTTCTTAAAGTAAGTATACAATTCTTAAACCAAGTACAAACAAGATTGAACTTTTCGTTGGTACTGCCACTCTGAGAGTAAAATTACAAATTATATAACTTATTATTAAAATTTGTTGTAGCCACTACAATAACACCACACAAGTAGCTAAAAAACGATTGGCTTCTTGTGTGTAGAAACAACAAAAACAACAGAACAGGAAGAAAACACATTATTTTCATGTTTAAATCTTAATCAATTTTATTTTTTAAACTTTAAAAAGTAAAATTGTCTTGCCTTCAATTTCTCACTTCTCATTTAGTTTATATTCTTAGCTTAATATGTACATTAAGTTTTTAAAGTAAAAATCATATCGGGCATGGTGGTGGTGTTTTATAATTGGATATTTGTAAGGTGTGAAGCAGGTAAGTAAATTAATTATAATAATATTCTTCTTCGAATTTCAGTTTTGATTTATTTAAAGTAGGTACGAATTCGGGATTAAATCAACTTTATAACACTTTACTTAAGTACATTTTGAGATTGATTCAATCTCAGTTTTACTTAAATCAATCTCATTTTCGGATTATTCTAAGTACGAATCCGGGATTGAATATGGATAACTTGAGTATTTCGTGATTGAATAATCTGTACTTGAATCAATCTTTCTGTACTTGATTCAAGAAAATCCGTACTCACCGTACTATTGATACCGCTTCGGATTGATTTGAGTACGGATGGATTGATTTTTCTTTTGAGTGTACATCCTTGCACTTATGCACATTCCCAATAATTGTCAGTACTCATAACAATCGTAGAGTACTTTACACATGAAATGGTGTGTTGTATTTGTATTCGTTTATAGCCAAGGATGTGCATGTTTTTCCAGCACCTGAACACACACAGTTACATACACCTGTTTACATGCATACCTACGTTCATATACATATAAACATACGTATATGATTATTATTTTAAAGTGCTTCATAGTTCTCCATAAAGTCAAGAACAAAAAAAAAGTGCACAAGTTACAATCATTTTACGCATACAAAGTGTTTCGAAGTGTATATTTTCACATAAAAAATTTTTGTTTTACGGAATACTCAATTTTATTTGTAATACCCACCTCCTCTCCCACCCTCAATAGAGAAGACTGTCAAAGAATAGTATTACCGGCACGTTTTTGGATATTTTTTGTATCTCATATTCGTCTTTATATGAATTTGATGATGGCGTTGTTTTTTGACGGGAGAAAAAAAATGTTGTTTTTTTCATAAATATATAACAATTTACTCACAGTACTAGAGCAAATGCCAAAACTATAATTGTTTTAGTTGAATATAAATTAAAAATCCCATTATTTTGCATTACAACCAGTGTAGCCAGGTCTAAAAAAATTTTACAGCTAAATCTGTCATTAGACATGGCCAAAAAATATTAAAAATTATTTAAAAAAATTCTAAAATAATTCAAAATTTTTTTTTTTTTGCATTTTTGTTAAAATTGTATTACCAGTATGAAATTTTATTCGAAACTAAATACATTTCAGTGGCTAATTTTGTAACGAAATGGAAATAAATGCATATATTTAAGCAAGTGGCTAGATTTGGGTAAAGCATCTGATATATATAAATATGTAGCATAGGTAGTAAAGATTAAATTTTAAACTTAGGGGGGCTGCAAACCTCTGATATATCGAGCCTTTGGTGCAAGACCGTAGTAACTCAAAATTTGAATTTTTTGAACTGGGTATGCAGTAATGATCTTTGGGGATATATCTATCTGAAGAAAAAGATTATGGTTCTATCTCTAACTGTTCAGATTTTACAGCTAAAAATGGCTTTATTGCCTCTAGCTTTGTCCAACAATATTTATTTGCAATAATGAAATATTTCCTTTAACTTACAAACAGAAAACAAATTGTGAAAAAACAATAAGGCAATAATTTTTTTTGCTACGTTTTAGGCACAAAAACACAACTGCATAATTTGTGTTCTTTTTTACTTGTTCGTATTATTTCACAATTCATCTTTGTTGAAAAAAAATTAGTTATCATTTCTTCTTATGCTTTATTTGCTATATCGATATATTCCGAATTAATTCATAATTTTGTCGTTAATTTTGTGACAATAACGATACATTATTGATAGGTTGATACAAAATACTTAAATATAAATAAATATTTCATATTTTTAGTAATTTTTTACCTAATTTAATTATAAAACATTCCTCTTTATTAAAAAGCTTGTAAAAAAATAACTTTAGTAAACGAAAATACTATCAAAAAGGTGATTCAAAACTTCAAATGCATTTTTCTCAGTTCGCGATTTTTTGACTTACTACGGTATTGCACCAAAGGCTCGATATGTAAAATATAAACGATTTATTTCCATGATATACAACATTTTTTAGATAAATTTTTTTTATAGTTTAAGAAAAGTTGAAGCTTTAAAATAATTATTTTTTCATCAGTATAGAGCAAACATTTTTTTTTTCAAACATTTACACCATTGAAGTTTTATCTAAAAACAAAGTGAAATTTCCTTGTACTTTTATATCATAATATCAAAGGGCAAATAATATTTGCAATCGACATGATAAGGGCATTTCTAATATTTCCGGAATATTGTATTTTTTTAACAAGAGAGGTAAGATGTTTCTTAAAATAAGAATTATCCATTTTCATACGAAATCTCATTTTGGGTACAACTTTTTTTTAGTCAAAATTTATTATAATTTATAGAAATTTTTTTTAGTAAAATCAATAAAACTTTTCGTACAAATTTTTAACATAAATAATAATAAAATAGCTAAAAACATTTTCCCAAAATAATAAATAAAATGCCAACTGCTAAATGAAAATTTTGCCGCTATATATAAATTCTTAATGCCAAATTTAGCTGCAAAAATGCCAAAATGGCCACACTGATGACAACTTAAAATAATTTCAATGTACATAATTAAATTTAACTTACTTTATAATGATCGCCTTAAAGTATGCTTTGCATTTTAATCAAATCTATACTTCGACTATCGAACACAGGTATGGAAAGGTCAATGCAATTGAAATTATTCATAAAAAAGAAACCTATTGCAATAGTTTAGCTATTTAAATCTTACAGAAATTTGTTATTTGCGACTTTAGGACAACAACCCAGCAAAAACTAGGTAATGACTTGAAATTACTGAACAACTTACTTTTCAATGACTACTTCATGCCATCTGCATTACATAGAAGTAGTTAAGTAATGGTTGACATATACAGTGAACTCTCGGTAATGTTAACTCCCAATACAGTGAACTATCCAGTAATGTGAACACCTATTTTTTACAAAGTTTAATGGCTGTAAATAGTGAACAAAAATGTTGGCAATTTTTGTTTATTTTCTAATTCTGAGAAGCCCACCATTGAATAAGAAATCAAAACAATTCATGCATACATACTTTGAATGTATACTAACGCGGATGCCTAAGAATAACCGAAAGTTTTTAGCCATCAATGAAAAATAAAACTCTGCTACTTTTGGAAAAAGGAGCAAGTGTTACATCACTTATGTTACAAACACCAAGAGTTTCAATACTTTCTAGCCGTGTGACCATTTTGGCATTTTTGCAGGTAAATTTAGCATACAATTTTTTTTATTTTGCCGCAACATTTTCATTTTTTTATTTGCTGCCACTTGTCATTTTATTACGCATTTTTATAAAATGTTTTAAAATTTTTTATCATGATTTTAAAAATTTGTACGAGTAGTTTTATTGATTTAACTTGAATTTTTTTTATAAATTATAATAAAATGTTGTAAAAATAATTGTACTAAAAATGAAATTTGGTATGAAAATGGTTAATTTTTATCTGGAGAATCTTGCGTGTCTTGAAAAAAAAATGGAATATTTAGGGAATAATAGAAATGCCCTCATCATGTTGATTGTAAAAACTAATTAATATTACGATATAAAAGTACAAAGTAATTTGACTTTGCATTTAGATAAAAATTCTATTGTGTAAATGTTTGAAAAAAAATTTTTGTTTTAAACTGCTGAACAAATAAATATTTTAAAACTTCAACTTTTCTTAAACTATAAGAAATAAAATGATCTTAAACATTTTGTATAGCATAGAAAAGAATCGTTTAAATTTTGAATGTGTAAGAGGTTTGCGGGACCCTTAATTTAATCTCAACTACGTGTGCTACACATTTATATGTACATATGTGTTTGATGTTTTACCTAAATCTACCCACTTGTTTAAATATAACAACTTATTTAAATTTCGTTAAAAAATAAGTCATTAAAATGTATTTATTTTCGAAAACAAATTTGGTAATAAATTTTTAGCAATAATCTTGAAAACATTTTGGCATTACTTTTAGCATTTTGTAAAATATTTTTTTGGCCATGTCTAATGCCAGACTTAGCTGTAAAAAATTTTTAAGCTCTGGCCCCACTGCATTCAAGACTTTGTTAAGCAAAAACACAGTATGGCTCTAAAATTTTTTACAATCGAAAATGTGAACAAATTCGATAATGTGAACTACCTTCGTTTTTATTAGTTCACATTATCGCGAGTTCACTGTAATCTGATACATAAGTACTTGTTTATGAGTTGCTTAACGAAATTTATAATTAATTCATAATAAAATACATTTAAGGTTTTATTTATTCAAGTCTAATACAAATTGATTTTAAATACATATTTGTTCTTACAATTTGCTTTATTTTTTTTTTTAATTTGTTATAAATGAATATGAATTTGAATATGAAAAATTTAAATACTTAATTGGTTTTGGTATGTAATTTAAAACTAATATTTTTAATAAAAACTACACTAATCAATCAACCAAACGACATTATAACGATATCGTCTAGGTGATATAAATTATAATATATGATATCGATCTTGTATCATATATGATAGTATTTAAATTGTACCTTTCCTTTTAATATCGTTTTTCCATGAAAAATCATATCGTTTATGCAATCATATCGTTCTCTGGTTTATTGGATATGAATATGTCCTTGATGCAGGGTAGTAAAATTTTGCATTAGAAAGCAAATTAAATTAAAGACGCAATTTGTTTGACAAATTCAGTTTTGTTGATAACCGTGTGAAGTGTCTATTTGTAAGCGAATGTGGTAATGACATATTTAACTCCCTAATTGTAAGCGAATGTAGTCATTACCACATTCGCCACATTTATTTAATTCCCCATTTGTAAGCGAATGTGGTAATGACTTATTTAACTCCCTATTTGTAAGCGAATGTGGTAATGACTTATTTAACTCCCTATTTGTAAGCGAATGTGGTAATGACTTATTTAACTCCCTATTTGTAAGCGAAGGTGGTAAGTACTTGCCTCCAATGACGTCAACGTGTTAAAATAATGAATTAAAATGCCAATGTATAGAGCAGTTATATTAGACTTTTAACTCATTACTTTGCAATGTAAGTTTTTGCTGGGAAGGTTCTATCTTACATGCAGTTTAGATGCAAATAGAACCTTGTTGTCCTAAGGTCGCGATTAATATAACATATGTTTGGCAAACACTTGCTATGTACAGGAAATAATTGCAAGCAATTCGTCAGTTTTAAGAATCTATTGCTAAAAATTTTATATTTTATAAAAAAAATTTCATTTAAATTTTGCTACTTACCACTATGGGGCCAATGACAGGTTTTTGAGGCAATAAGTCAATATTTCAAGTCAACTATTTAAAAGAAATAAAAACGGAATTTAATATTTAACGCTTTGAAATACTCAAATACTAAAAACTAAAGTCAGGTGGCAACTCCTGACGACATGCCGAGCTGTCAAAGTTATCATATTTTGTTTTGCTACATTTTGTGACATTCTATCATAAACAAATAACAAAGGAATTTCGGTCGTCAAGCAAAAACTTTTAAGGTCATAAAAATTTTGTAAAATGGAAAACACTTGTAAAGGTATGTAAATTAAAATCATATTAAAATTGTTTCAAAAAAGTCAGATGTGGTAGGTAATTTTTTTGTGTTAAAGTGCGTTGTATTTTTTGTGAAGTTTTTGTTGTCGTCCATATGTTCTTTGGAGTATAACTTTGTTTATCTGAGTGTATCCGTGAAAAAATTTATGTGTGGGGAAAGGTAATGATGTGCACTATATTTTTTTTTGGAAAAATGATCTGCTTTTATCCGCCTTATTTTATAAAAAAAAAAAAAAAAAAAAAGCTCCAAAATAGACTTTGAAGCACCGGCCCACACATGAGAGTTGTATTCCATTCGCGGTCGGATATAGGTGGTATAAATAGTAAGGAGATCAGATGGAGTGAAGTATATCTTACACCGTTTCAAAAAACCGAGGCACTTGAATGCTTCTTTCGACACCTTGAATATATGTTCTGTCCATCGGACATCACATTGTATCCTCATGCCCAGAATATCAAGAGATTCTGATTTCTCAATATTTATACCACCCATATATACAGATGAGGCACCTTGATCCGTCGCGCGTTTATGCGTTAGTACGCAACATTGGGTCTTTCGAGCATTAAATTCGGCCCTATTCGCACGACCCCATTCTGAGATTATGTCTAGGTCACGGCCAAGCGTATCATTCATGTTCTGTCTCATAGCACAAACATCGGACACGCCTGGTCTGTAACCAAATGATTGTATTTTTATGTTGGCAACAAGTAATAAAAGCGTTTAATTGTTAATCCACTGCTATTAAGTGTTTATAAATCAGACTTTTTATTAAAGGTTTATAAAACAAAAAGTGTTTGATAACTATTGTAAACATTAAAGCTGAAATAAGAAATATTTATGAATTTGACTGTATGTATGTAAATGCTGAGAATCGGTCTATAATTTCACATATTAACCATAAAAACTTCTTTCCAAATTAGGCTTTTTTTGTCCGTAAACCACCTAATGTTGTTATTTAGATTAAATTCGCCGCAAAAATATTTTACTGCAAATTAAACTCTTTTCGAATCGGCTCACAATTGCCCAAAGCTCCCATCTATAAATAGCTTTAGCCTCCTGTTAAATGTTAACATTAATAAACAATTAAGCGACCGTCCCTAAAATCCCTTTAAGACAAAAAATCTCATATGGATGTTAATATCTAGATAATATTCCATGACTGCCCATCGTTTCCAAATTGTGTAAAATATCGAAAGTTCGTCTGTAAATACTAGGGTGTTCAATTAATCGGCTTTTTTGTTTGTTCGATTAATCGATATTTGGCCTTTTTGACTTATTTGATTAAGCGAATAAAATTTTAAAATTAATCGATTAATCGAATAATTCAAAATCTAGAAGTTTTATAAACTAAGAGATTTTTGTCGATAATTTTAGAAAAAATTGGTTATTGCGATCTAACGATATCCGTTCTTTCGGCTGGCTGCAGGCAATGAATGGAAACATTGTACTCAAATTCTGTTCGATAATTTCATTATATTTGGCATACAAGCCATTTGAAAATGGTGAGTTCATTATTTCACATAGTCCCCAAGCAAGGTTTTTTCGGAATTAAGTATTTGTACCCATGAAACCACTTATTATGTTGGTATTTAGCTTAAATTTGGTCTAAACTTATATCATTGCAATTTAAATCATCTTAAAAAATTATATTGGAATTGGTCCATATTTGACCAAAGTTCCCATACAAATACTATCCTGAAAATATATTTTTTATAAATGTTGGTACTGACACAAAATTAAGCGAAAAAACACTTTAACGATAGATTCTATGTCATGGCTAAACGTGGTATTTGTAGATCCTTAATTAACTATAGGCCTCATATAAACCCCCTTATCTAAAATCGTTTAAACTAATCTCATATACATAGATGAAAATATCTAAATAATATTCGGCATAAAGAACTTTTACATGAATCTTCTTAACCTCATAACATATTTTTTTCTTGCGGGTCAATGATTGCCAATGGGTCCCGAATAGGATACACTTTTGAAAATTTCTTTTTAAATATACTTTCTTAGTTGTTTAATTCTGTAAATATTTTGTAATTTGTTTATAAATTAGCCTTTCTTTATGTGTTTAATAAAGGTACATTTTATAGAACACATATGAACATGTTTAAATTCGATTTACGTTGTTTCGATGTACGTCGTCATTTTCCGGAACCAATTGCGACGTAAAGCAAGGGACTACTGTATTGTTATTCGATTAATCGGTATAAATTCTTCGATTAATCCTTTAATCGAAATCAGCAATTTTAAATTAATCGAACAATTAATCGTCTAAAATTGTTCGATTAATTGAACAAGAATTAATTGGCTGAACACCCTAGGAAATACTATGTATGGTGTTTGGGCTTTACCGATTATAATTTTGGGATTGCTTTTTTTTAATAGTGGAATATTTTGTTTTCAAATGAGCAATTCTTGATTATTTTGTGACATACTTTTTAACAAATTTCAGGGCATATTTTTGAGTTTTTACTGCAAAATTAAATTGGATAAAAGCTTTTTTTAAAGCATATTTCTGGTTTCTCTGGTTATAACTACCGACAATTTCTTATTGCGCCAATGTTTCAAAATAAACGCTAAAGCTACAGCATTTGAAAAAAACTCAATATTTCTTGTATTATTTTCCGATTTTTTCTTTAGAAAAAAAAAATAATAATGAAACTCATACGTTACTCGTGCAGATTTTAATTTGTTTTAGAATTCCTTCTAGAGTAACTTTATAAAATTAAACCTCAAATAGAAAAAAAAACCCAAACTAATATGGGAATTTTTACTGTATGTATCTCTTTTTTGCATACATAAGTAATCAGAAGTTGGGGGGCAACAGATTTCTAAGCACAGGGTGAGTTCAAAATGGTATAGTGGTGGCATACTTACTTTTTTTACGAATACGATTACTTTTCTTTTTATACTCCACACCACCAGGGAGGGTGTTATGCATTTATGCTGATACGTGTAACATATTGCAATATTGGTCAAAGGTCTGCCTTTAAGTATACCGATCGGCTTAGAACCACTTTCTGAATCGATGGAAATGTGTCCGTTCATTTGGTAGGACTGTCCATGTTGTGGCCAGTCCATGTGAGCAAAGAATATGTCGAAAATGCTGAGAATCGGTATATATGTATTTATATCTTCCAGAGTACTGCCAGGGCTGAGACCATGAAACCTCTAATTATACAGTACTTTTCGCTTATAGTCCATTCCGCTTAAAGGCCAAATACGGATTAAAGCCTAAACTGTCATAGACACTTGCAGATTTTTTTGCGAATTTCATACAAATTATTTGTTCTAAGGTCCATTTCGCTTGTAGTCCATTTTTGCTTAAAAGCTAAATTTTCTTTGCATACGTATCTAATACTTTATGCAAAATAATTCGCTTACAGTCCCCTCTTTTTTTTAATATTTTTTTTAACAAATTGGCAATATGTTTTTATTAAAGTTTCTGGCAACTTTTATATATGTAAAATTTTGGCTAATTCATAAAAGTATAACAAATAAGTAAACGCTTTATATTGAGTGGTTTTATTAAAGTAAATAATTTTTATATAGTCCAAAATATGGATTATACTAATATTCACGTATTATCCATAAAATGACTTATAAAAAAAAATCGTTTATAGTCCACAAAAATTGTTCAACTAAAGTAGTGGACTATAAGCGAAAAGTACTGTATTCGTATTCAAGTAATTTTTGTGCTGTTAGGTTTATAATTGCAAAGCATTTCGTACTACTCAGAAGTAGTGTAGGGTATTATACAGTCGAATATACTCTCTTACTTGTTTTATATTTTCATAGTACTTGGTTTTTTTGTTAAACATTTAGGGTGCTTGTTTTTCTTCACTTTTGAATGGAAAATATACATTTTAGAGTTTTTATTTTGCATTTTCCTGAATGTTGTTTCGTCATACAAGGAATGTTTGTAATTTGTTATTATTATATAAATTTTTTTATGTTTTTTTTTTAGAAATTGGTTACTGTTTTGTTTTTCACTTGCCACATATTGTTGTTTTCTTGGCATTTTAATGAAACCGCAGACGCAGCCATTCTGCTATATTTTTTTAAAGAGGTTTTTTGTTTTGTATTCTAAAACTAAAAAACTGCTTCGCAAAACGTCAGAGGGAGAAAAGAAAGGTAGGAAAAACTAATACAAACTGAGAATTTCACCAAGTGTAGAAAATGTTTAAATATTTTTGGTTGTTGTTTTTTTTTTCTTAATTCTCTAATTTGGTGATATTGCACAATTTCTAATACATATGTAGGTATGTAATAGAAAAGGTATGTGAGCTTTTTTGCTTGTTTGCAGAACAATAAGGACCTTAGAAAAAGAACTAACACAGGTTGTTCTTTGTTGTTGTATAGTATTTTATTATATAGGCACGCGATAATGTGCATGTGTGCTCAAATAACCCAACAGCAACATTTTAAATAACAACCCCTTTTTAAATACGCAATTTGAGTTAAATTAAAGAATATTTTTCAATGCCACAAATTTCAAAATTGATGAATTTGTTTTTTTTTTTAATTTTAACAATTTCTTTAGTATAAAAAAAAATAAGATTTACTCAATTAAAGATATATTATAATTTATAGAAACACCAGAAAACTTTCGTTAATTTAAAGCTTTTTTCTAAAACAACTAATTTAATTAAGGTAAAAAAATTTTAAAACTACCCGTTTTTAAATACGCAATTTTAGTTAAACTGAAGAATATTTTTTAATACAAAAAATTCCAAAATTAATTAGGTATGTGATGGAAATCGTTTTAGAAAAAGAAACGAATTAAAATCGTTATTATTGTTTTCAGGATATTATACTACATTTATCTTAAAGAAATTTTTTGCCGTTTACACCAATGCTTTTTGACATATTTTCGGATTTGGTTTTCATAATAAAAACAGCTGATTGAAAAAGGAAAGAAATTGTACTGTAACAAATTTTATTATATTTTACATCCAGATCTAAAAAATACAATCAGAATTAACATTGTTGCGTAAAAAAAACAGCATTTGTTGCCGTTTTACTTACTCGGCTATTGAAGCCGGATGAATCGAATCTAGTGATGCATCGAAACTAGTAGAGGCTACCTGTCCGTGAAAGCCTGGGTTCAAATATCAGCGCAGTCAAGAATGAACAATTATCAATAAAATTTTAATTAATTTCATGTTGTAAAATTCCAGTCTTCATAAAAATAATTTAATGAAAATTAAATTCAATGAACTTAAGCCTAATTAAAAATTATCTTAATTTGGATCAAAAACCATTAACAGTTCAATAAAATAACCACAATATTAATAATGTTATTCACATTCTCAAAATTATAAGTTCTTATCTATCCTTGTAAAAGGATAACAATGATTAATTTTTTAAGTTTTTTTTAACAAAATATTGTTGCTATTGTAAAAAGTAAGTAAAATTTAAAGAATTAAGAAAATCTGTCTAATTTTTCTTTCGCTATAAGAAGGGCTTTCCCATACTGCTGGCAATATTATTTTAATCTTTTAATTTGAAATTTGTCTGCTTTCGAATAAGTTTAAGGGTGAGACTATTATTTCATTATAATTTGCATACCCATAATCATATTCTCCTGCATTTTATTATTTTTATTTTTGCATTTATGTCTAATATGTCTAGTGTTCATGTTAGTTTTTGTTACCTATTAGTCCTTATATCTAAACAACAAGTCCTTTGTTCTTTTAATTTCGAAAATAAGGCCATTTATATTCTGTCATATGAAAATTATTCATATAAGTTTTACCCATTTAAATTCAGCCATTACACAATAAGAGATTTAAGAAAAAGAAAAAAAATTATATAAAAAATTTATAAAAGTCAAAGAAAATTTAAATACACTGCAAAATTAATAAATATGTTTTTCCCTCCGCCAATATTTAAAAAAAAAATTATGTTGTTTTTAGACCGCATAAAAAGCTTTTTAAATTCACTACACAATCAGTAATCAGTTGAATAAAAACATACAGTAGGCTGAATTTCAAAACATCATAATACTTTAAAGTAAAAGTCTACCACCGTTTTCACAAATTGTCGAAAGCTAAAGGTAGGATTTTATCAGCCAATTCGAAAGTATTTCCATTATTAAAATGTACTTTAACCTGCCAGATAGGATGACACTTCCTTTAACGTATCGCTCACTATAGGTTAAAGTAAAGTTTTAATAATGGAATCCTTTTTATACGGCCGACAAAATCCTACCTTTAGCTATCGTTAAGTTGTGAAAACAGGCCATAATGTATATCATTAAGCTAAACGAGGAATACTACTTGTTTTTTTTTTCGAACTAAAATAAAAATTTTCGTTTAGAAATTTATATTGAAACAACAATAAAAAAAACTCAAATTTATCTGTTTTTGTTTTCAATATAAATTTCGTTACAAATCGTATAAAAACATCTTTAACGAAAATTTTCTGGTTGCTTTGCAACCGACGTTTTTAAACTCACCCGTACTGTATATTTAAACAAGAATGATAGAAATAAAGACTACGACATCAGGCAGGCATAAAATTATTTTACTGCGCATGTAGTAACTCTGACGTCACACAACCTGTGTTCTTATTGGCTTAAATTGTTTAGCTGTCAAACTTATATATTTATGTGTAAACATAACAGTGGGACAATTTATAATTTTTCTATTTAAATTATTTAAAATAAAAGATTTTTTTAAAGTTATTTTTTCATAGTTTTATTTATGACATAATGTACGTTAACTTTATCTTTACTTTATAAATTAAAGCGGACGAAAAAGGGAAAATACTTTTAAATCAAGAATTTAAGTTTCTAATTTTATTTAGTTTCCTCTTTGGCTTTTTGAAATTTTAAGCAGTCTCGGCATTTAGTAACCTCATTCGAAAATACTTCCTACATCTAAAAAAAAGTTTTTTCATGGATTAACTTACTTCAAATTCCTTTCTTTCTAACAACGGATTTTGCAAATATTTTGCTTTTAATCAACAATTTTTTCCATTTCATTGCAAGAAGATAGCATCACATGATCAAAACGTTTCCATTAATGCACTTGATGGCTTACTTAACCCACCTTCACTTAGGTGGTTAACCCATTAATAATTAAGGTTATCTATTATTTTGGTCCACGACGAATGCTAAATCTTATTCAATATAATTTAGTAATAAACTGCAAAAATTTAATTTTAGTTAACTTACCCATTTCAAATTTTAAGCTTCTTTCAAAATCTTCTTGTGTGATATGTATAGCACAAATTTTTTCTTTATTCAAAATTACTGATTTCACTCGCTTGCAAAATATTACCCATAGCTTAATTTGGGCTGAATCTATTGGAAAATTGTAAAAAGGTTGTCATATTATTAAAAACACGCTAAACTTGATTATTTACACAACTTCGCACTTGTTTTTTTTTTTTTTTTTTTTTTTTTTTTTTTTTTTTTGCTGTTACTTTATTTGCATTTGCCCACTGCACACTTCATATTTTCAATCTTTTTTTACTCTATTCAATTTTGAAAATAAAAAATATTTATTAAAATTATTAGTTTGTTTGACAATTAATATAAAATTTTTTTTATAACTTTCTGAGTTAATTAATTGTAGGGTAGCCAACTTTCACGCAATACATAAATTTTTTCCAAAAAATGATGAATTTCACATATAAAAAAGCCTTGGTAAACTTTATAAGGGAAATACTACGTCATCACATGCGCAAGGCGTAATCTTTATTTCTATCATTCTTGTATTTATGCAAACAACTGTGTTTGCTGATAAAATATTAAGAAAATATAATAAAATAACAAATAATAATAAAAAAAAAACGAAAAAAGTTAACTTGGCAGCGGTGGGATTCGAACCCACGCCTCCGAGGAGACTGGTGCCTTAAACCAGCGCCTTAGACCGCTCGGCCACGCTACCCACATGCCTACTAATGTCAAATAACGGTTTTCATTCCGAAACATATAATTACAAAACACAATTTTGTTTATAGAATTGGAGAACTTGTGTTACATGTTCTCTTAAGTATTTTTAGCAATTAGAAAACAAATATTTATCTCGAATAATCCCAAGAGGTTCCATAGTGTAGCGGTTATCACGTCTGCTTTACACGCAGAAGGTCTCCAGTTCGATCCTGGATGGAACCAGGTTGTTCAAATTTTTATTCTTTAAAGAATTGTTATATCTAAATAAATATGTATATTGTACTTATAGAGAAATAACCAGAGTTAAAGTCTTAATTACGTCAGATGACGGACGACGATACTTTTGCTCTAGTATCGTTTGTCTAGTCTTCTGTCAAAGTTTTATTAACTTGAAAAATTCCACTTATTGCATTGTAAAGATCTTCAGTTGTGATTAGCGTATTTTATTTAAGTTTTTTATTATTTTTAAACGAATTAGCCTGTGGTTTTTAACGAAATGTTCATGGTTTAATTGAAATTTTCGAAGATTTTTAAATTTATTACTTCACTTAAAATTAATTATATTCTTATTACTTCGACCTTTTTTCCTCAATTAAATATTTTATTTTTATCAAGCTTATTTTATAAAACACTTCACCTTATTTTATAAAACACTTATAGCCTATTTCCGATGTGCGAACGAATTCTTTCTTTCGTATAACTACATTGAAAACAAAAACAAGTTTTTAGACTTTGTAAAAATATATGAAAATAGAATATTTGATTTAATTAAAATTAATAAAAATATTGAGCATAATGAAAAAAGAAAAATTGGCTAAAAACTGATTTATTTCATCGCGTTTAGCGCCACACTTTAATTGTTGTTTGAATAAATTTTTTTGTAATATTACAGTTGTTGCCCTACTGCTGACACTTGTACTAGGTATTTCACCATGATTCTATTTTTATCGAAAATATATTGACAACCACTTAAGTTGTATTAAAAAGTGAGCAAAAATATATGTATAATGAGTTTAAAAAAAAAACTGGTTTCAGAATTACAATTCATACAATGAATTATAAATGTATAGCCGTGGCTTAATAATTAAATAAATTTAAAAAAACCTAATTATTTTTTTTATTTTTTTTTTTTGTAATTTAAATCAATTTTTATTACATTTTGAATTATCTTAATTGGTTTCACAAGTGGTTCCATAGTGTAGCGGTTATCACGTCTGCTTTACACGCAGAAGGTCTCCAGTTCGATCCTGGATGGAACCAGGGTACAGATTTTTTCCTTGAGTAAGGAAAAGGTCGTTTAATTACTTAAAATGAAATTTATTAAATCTTTCTTTTTTGATAGTATCTGACTAAATTGCCTTTAACTTTTTTATGAAATGATAGCTTTATTTTTAAAAACGATACATAATCGGAAAATAAATTTTTTGAGTTAATTTTTTTTTTTGGTAAATAGTTTCCTTCAATAATTAAAATGTCAGGACTTGAAACTCTATTCATAAAATTCAAAACAAATGAAACTCTATCAGAGCTTAGAAAAAATATTGCAAGCAAAAAAAATTCTTTAACTTTTCTAAAACTTTGATAGGTCATTGAACCGTTATGTGGTTCCATAGTGTAGCGGTTATCACGTCTGCTTTACACGCAGAAGGTCTCCAGTTCGATCCTGGATGGAACCAGATACATTTTTTTGTTGTTTTCTATATTAAATTTCCGGGCTGGTCAGGTGAGTGCAGATTGCATCGGAGATTTACGATTCTCACTGATGGCGCGAAGATAAGTGGTAAATGGGTGTGGGGTCTACATTAAGGATCTGGACATTAGAAGGTCATATAGGCTTCCTGATGACTGCAGTTTATTTAAGGCGGAGATTCTAGGGATCTTGAGATTAGTGGAATTGGTAAGGGGCAACATTGCTAGGGGCTCAAAGGTCACTATATATGTGGCCTCCAGCTAGTGGAAGATTGTAGAAGGGCTTTAGGAGAAATATTAGGGGAGAATGTAGTGAGGCTGTGCTGGGTACCGGGTAACTGCAACATCACCGGCAATTAGATGACTGATTAGTTGGCGAGACTATGCTCGGAAGTGGAGGATCCTGACTGTATGGAGGCGATCAGGCCTCCAATGGGCTTCTATTTTGAAAGGATCAGGGAATGGGTTCTGAGCAGGACTAACTAAGTCTGGGGGAATCGAACGGACTGTATATGGTATCGCGTGCGCTGTAGCCGGTGCCTAGGAAGTCCGATTCGGATTCGCTGCTGGCCAGGAGTAGGGTCTGCGTTAGGACAGAATGATTAGTATTGTCACCGACCACAGTTTAATAGGCAGGCTGGTCGTGAAAATGGGAACTGACTTGTTGGATATATGCAAGTTGTGTGAGGACCCAGAATAGTTGGAGACAATTGAGCACATTTTGTGTCACTGTCCCAGGCTGCAGGACAGCAAGATGAGATGGCTAGGTAGTCGATTCTTAGGCAAATGGGGAGATGTTTTGGACTGTGAGCTCGAGAATCTGACGAGATTCGTAATGGGAGTGACCTGACTGCGCAACTGGAGACTGGGGATTGCGGTATATGTAGGGCATTTTTCTGTTTAGTAGGGTTGTGCTTTCTTGTTTGATCCGATTTTTATCATCCACTACTTTTTCTATTATAGTGTCTCCACTCTTTATTTTTCCTATTATTTTCTTATTAGTATTCTATCAATAATTAAGGCGTTACAATAGACCATGTTGACTTCGCACCAGCCTTTATACGTTACCTAACCTATATTAAACTTCTGTAATAAAAACTATTTTTACTAATAAAAAATCTATATTAATAGTTAAGGGCCAATACATTTTTAAAATTTCTCATTAAGCGCTATGGTAGTATTTATTAGTGAAAATTAACAGTTAACGAAAGCTCGTAGTTTATTTCTGAGGTTTTCATGGGCAACCGCGTATGTCTTAAAATCAAATTCATCAGGAGAGCGGAAAAACATTGTAGAACGAACTATGGGGTAGGTATTGAACTTTTTTAAATTGGTCATTACCTAAAAAAATCGGAATCGGTCCATATTTTTTCAGAAATTTTGAGAACCAAGAAAAGGGCCTTTAAATTTAAGCAATATGTCATCAACATCTCAAAATCGAAAAATGGACATACGCGGTTACCCATGAAAAGCACAGATTTTGTATACCTTTTGTGAAAAACTAAGGCCCTAATCATGTAAAACACAACGCAACGCCAAAGAATAACATTAAAAGCACAAACAATGTCATAAATATTTTGTAATTTTGTTGTTGCTTTCTACCTATATAAATCTATATTATTATAATATCAAAGCCCGATTTTTTTTTTTATTTTTTTTTTTATTTTAGCTAACGAGCATTTTTGTATGAAAAACTTTGCAATAAATGGATGCTTAGGGTTAGGTTAGGTAGGCTGGTCACAAAGACCCCGCATAGACCCAATAGGTCCCTAGCGTTACCACGTTGTACGATAACCCGAAGAAGAAAGTTGGACAGAATAAAGTTCATTCCGATATGATGGTACTCAGAGCACCCACACTCTCTTGACGAACGCCTGGAGTCTCATTAACCCAATTCCAGAGATTTTGGAAGTAATGATCTCTCAGACAGTTAGCCCTGGAGCGCACGAGTGCCGGACAGTAGTAGAGTATATGCTCAACTGTCTCCTTTTCCCCTGGTACACCACATAATCAGCAATTGTCACTATTCAGCCGCCTCGTCCTCTGGGCGTATACCGCAGTCCAACAGTGACCTGTTATAAAACCTAACAGAAGTCTACAGTCCCTTCTCGATAGCGACAGAAGAATTTTCGTCTGCACGTTTCGGTGTTTTCCCAAACTGCCTCTGATCTCCTCCGTATAGCAGAGTCCGTATCTCTCCGAATATTCCGAATTGGAGCCGGAATGGCCATCACCCTATCGTATTGTAAATGGACCCCCCGTTTCGCCAACTGGTCCGCCTCCTCGTTGCCCTCTATGCCCTGGTGGCTGCGAACCCAGTAGATGTGTACCCTCCTATTGGCACAGAGTCTATCTATCGAGTCCCTACACTCCTGGACGATAGAAGAGTATGAATATTCAGCGGATATCGCCCTTATCGCCGCCTGACTATCGATGAAAAAGTTTATGTGTGAGTTCCTAGTACTGGAGCTACGTGCCAAATCAGCAGCCATCTTATTCAGGGGACTCAACAAAAAATTCTTTATATTTAGTTTTTCGTTATAATGAAGTTTATTATAACGAAGTTTCAAGAAGAGTATGAATATTCAGCGGATATCGCCCTTATCGCCGCCTGACTATCGATGAAAAAGTTAATGTGTGAGTTCCTAGTACTGGAGCTACGTGCCAAATCAGCAGCCATCTTATTCAGGGGCCTCAACAAAAAATTCGTTATATTTAGTTTTTCGTTATAATGAAGTTTATTATAACGAAGTTTCAATTATACAAATTTAACTTTTTATTCTATATCTTTCATATTTAATCTCTACTTTAGTATCATTACTATTAAAAATATGCATGTTTTTTTAAACTTTTTGACCACGTACACTACCATTATTACTTTAATTACCTTGATTGCGTATTTTCTTCAACCCACCATAAAAAAATAACAAAAAAAATCTGAAAAAATTAACATTGTATTCACACCTTCAAAGGTGGAAAATTATATTTCAGTTGTTTTTTTTTTTTTTTTGGTTTTTTTTTTGCTCAGTATGAATGTTTGTCTATTTATACGTGTAATAATTTGAACTTTCACCATTGTCATGTAGCTCGTTATGATCTGTAATGTATAGTACTAAAAGACGAGTGGGAGAAAATAAAATAAAATTATGAAATAAGGCAAAATGGAGTCTCAACGATTTGCAAAAACCCTGTAGACTGTTAGATTAAAATGTTTAACAATTTTTATTATTCCTTGAACTATTGATTTTTAATTGAGGTTTTTAATATAAATCATATGTACTTAAGTTTAACCAATACAAAGTCTTGATTAAAAGTACGAAAAAAATGAAGTAAGAAAAAAATAAAATTATTAATAATATTGATAATTAATAATCAATTATAGCAAATTTCAATCTACCAATACCATTGGTTAAAGATTGATGTTTGACTATAGGCTGTCAGGCGCCGCAGTGGCGCAAACGGTGGAGTGCAAAGAATTCTGATGATGAGAATGTGCTTATACTCGAATCATGTAAATTTAATCCGAGCTCAATCCCGTATTCAGTAAAGAATTATCAAAAAAAAAAAAAAAATCCAGTTGCAAATTCCTTTCTTCAATAAAAATAATTTAATGAAAATTTAATTTAATGAACTTAATTCAAATATCAAAAACTTCAAATTAAATGTTCAAGTTAAATTAAAAAATTATTTGGGAAAGGTAAGGCTTTTAGAAAACGTTAACGTTAAATTCGATCCAACACACAAAGAAATCAAAGTAAAATCGTCGAAAACAAGTTTGATTTAACATTTTTCGGTGGTGGTTTTGCTTCACAGTTAAACTCAAAAGAGAAAATCAATCCATCCGAAGCAATATTAATAGTACGGTTACTACGGATTTTCTTGAATCAAGTACAGAAAGATTGATTCGAGTACGGATTGAAATAATCCGAAAATAAAATTGGATTGATTCTAACCTAAAACAATTACCCCCAGAGGCAAAAGGACAATATTATTATGTTTGATTTACTACCGCGTTTACACCTGTTTGTTTCACTTTTGTTGTTTTGCCTCCCTTTTTTACTGAATTTCAATATTTAAACACCAGCATCATGTCGGACATGGTTTCTACTTTAAAATTTTCAAGTAAAGGGTCAACCAAAAAACTTTTTTTTTTTTTGAAAATCCTATAAAAAAAACTACTGAATATTTTCTCAAATTTTTTTGTTTTATTTGAAAGTACAATCCTTCCGGTTAATAACGGAAAATAATTGCATTCAAATGGCTGCCTCGGCTGGCCATGCAGTAGCCTACACGATCGGTCCAATTTTTAAGCACATTATTGATTGTGTGCAGCTGTATTTCACCAATGGCTTTACGAATATTGTCCTTTAAAGCGTCAATTGTCTCTGGCTTGTCGGCGTAACACTTATATTTGACGGCACCCCACAAATAATAGTTCAACGGTGTCAAATCGCAGCTCCGACGTGGCCAAACGACATCAGCTCTGCGGCTGATAATGCGATCTTCAAGAACAGGGCGCAAAACATCGAGTGTAGCTTCCGCTGAGTGGCACGTAGCGCCGTCCTGTTGAAACCAAATGTTGCCAATATCCTCCTCTTCAATTTTTGTGAACAAAAATTCGTTCAACATGGCCCGATAACGATCGCCATTGACTGTAACGGCCACTCCTTGCTAATTTTCGAAGAAAAATGGCCCAATTATGCCTCTAGACCAAAATCCGCACCAAACAGTGAGTCGTTTTGGGCGTATCGGCTTTTCAATGTATGCGTGCGGGTTTTCTGTGCCCCAAATGCGACAATTTTGCTTGTTTACATACCCGCAAAGATCAAAATGAGCTTTATCTTTAAGTCGATCGCAGGCCCACTTAGCGAAGCGAAAACGCATTGGATGGTCAGTTGGCTTCAACTCCTGAACCAATTGGACTTTGTATGGCGTCATACCAAGGTCTTTATGCAAAATTCGTCTCAATGATGTCTCCGAAATGTTCAATTGTTGAGAACGACGGTGAATTGATGTTGATGGCGCTTCACGCACACTTTCTGCCAGAGCAGCAATATTCTCTGGTGTACGCACTGTTTTTGGCTTTTCAACCTTTGGTTTATCAATGAGGATGCCAGTTTCTTTCACTTTTTTCACAAGATAACGAACATACGGAGCTGACGGTGCTTCTCTTCTTCCAAAATCCGTACGCAATTTTCGCACACATTCTGCAACATTACCATGATTTTCAAAGTAATGTCGCAATATTTCCTAGCGTTGTTCAAGCGTAAACACAACCATATTCGTTCAGCGGAAGGATAAAACTAATTATCTGTCAAATCAGACATGAGGTAAGTGTTACCATTCACGAAATAAGCACTAGTTGAAAAAAAAACGTTAGATGGCGGACCCTTTATATAACTAAATATAAACTAAATGGGAACTTTGGCTTGTTATTTGAACTACTTTTTTAACGTGAAAACAATGTATAAATGATGTTGAATGAAAGTTATTTAAAGTCGAAACAACGTGAATTTCATGTATAATCTTGTTGAGTTGAGTGTGAAATAACAGTGAGAAGAAGCTTCAAAGACAACATAACGCTTATTTTCTTCAATAGTGACATAAATAAAAAACTAAATTTTGGTGTTAGTGATGCAGAATGGGTCGCTATATTTTTCTTTATATTGTGTATAAAATTATTCTTTCCCCGTTTGATGAGATTGTGTGGTTATTTTTTGTAAGCGGTTAGAACAAATCAAAAACTTTAAACGCATTTACATCTTGAAATAAATTTTTTTTGAGTTATGTCACTATTGAAGTAAATGATTTATTTTATTTTGTTGAATTTATATTGTTGTATAATTTATTGATCTTAAGTTTTTCCTTTTTTTATATAAAAAATTGTCAACGTTTGTTTTATAACTCCAATAGTTCGATACAGCAATGTGTATCATCATCAGGGGAAAAAATTAAACAATTAAACTATCTTTTTTTTTAACCCTTCGTCTTACTCATGGGTCTGGCCAAAACCATTTTCAATGCATTTTGATTGCAAAGTCAAAACTTGTGTAAGACGGAGGGTTAAAAAAGAAAATCCTCAAGCTCAATATATTATACAACAATTTAAAAAGTAAAGGTTGAATAAAATAAAATTTGTGTTTTTGAATTTATTTCAGAATAATTCAAAACACTTACCCCCGAAGCCGAGAGAGAGAAAAGGAATATTATGATTTGTTTTCCTTTATTACAAGATGTTACAGTTTTGTTGAATTCCCCTTTGATTACAGAAGCATTCTGTATTAAAAGACACCAGCAGAATGGCCCGATATCGTACTCGTCGTCGTTATACTTTGAAAATTTAATGTTTTATTTAGCTCAATAATTTTGACAAAAAGAATACGGGAATTTTCCTTCTTTTAAATTATTTTAAATATGAAAATAAAAAAATATTTGTTTTTCTTCTTGTAGTGTTGTTGTTGTTTCTACACAAAACATGTAAAACATGATGTAATAGATTCCATATTGAACAATGTTATTTAACATTTTTCATTTAAAATTATGTAGAGAATAACAATTTTTTATAAATGTACTATGATATTCTCTCAATATTGCGCCATGCTAATTTAAAATTTAGGAAAAAGAAAATAACAAAAATGTACTGTGGACTTCAAGACGAATTCTTGCCAAAAAGTATGAAACACAGAAGTAAGGAATAACATGTAAATTAATTAAAATGGAAAAATACCATTTGGCCGGTGCTTCAAAGTCTATTTTGGAGCTTCTCGACCGCGTGCAGGAGAGGGCGAAGGTTGTCATTGGCGACAGTAGGGTATCCAATTATATTGCCTCCCTTGAGCACCGTCGCAATGTGGGTTGTACTTTATCGTTACTACAACGGGATGTGTTCTGATGAAATTAGGGATTTGGTTCCCGAAACCCATAGCTTTGTTCGTAATACACGTTTTTCCTCAAGAGCCCATCCTTTTGTGGTCGATTGGCCGGTGAATCGTACAACGCATTACAGGGAAAATTCGTTTTTTGGCTGGACTGTTCGTATGTGGAATAACCTTCCTGCTAAAGTCATCCCTCTCACTTAACCTCCTTCCCATAACCTATTTTCCTAGTTCCAACACAATGCATTGCATTAGTAGGGGTCATCCCCTGAGTGCTGGTCCTAACAAAAAAAAAAAAAAAAAAAAAATGCAAAAATACCATTTGGTTTAAAGATTGATATTTGACTACTGACTGCCAGCCGTCGTCAATGGCGATGAGTGTTGAACGGCAAAGATTTATGACGAGATAGTGGGATTACTATCGAAATATGTCAAATCAACCTGTCCGTGAACGTGGGTTCAATCCCATAGTCCGTCAAGAATGAAAAATCCTAATTTTTCCATAAATTTTAAATTCATTTCATTTTGTTAAATTCCTTTCTTCATAAAAATAATTTAATGCAAATTAGATTTAATAAACTTTATAGCCTGATTGAAAAATAAAAAATTTGGATTAAAAACCATAAACAGTTCAATAAAATAACCTCAATACTAATTATTGGTATTTTTTTCTCTCTGTCTGCATGTGCCAAAATAAACTTGGTTATATTGAATGTATTTTTATTTTTAAAATATTTTGTACCTACTTAAAATACTAAATACGCCTTCCTTCCGAAAATTGAAAAAAAAAAACAGGCAATATATTTTTTTAACCCTGAAAGGTTACTCTTCATTTTAGTACATTAAGGAAACTCTTCGTCGAATCGACGAAATTAAAAAAAATTCTAGCGGAACGATTTTTAAAGTAAAAAATCAACAAACAAAGTTTTAGTTAAGTTTTTAGAAAAATAAAATAAGTTTTATTAAAAAATAAAATAAAGCAAAAAAAAAGTTTTACTTCTCTCTCAAAATTTGATACGCATTTAAACCCTGCCTTCTGTTTTCAAATTAATTATTTTTTTAAAACTTTCGTCATCAGCTTACGTTGTTGAAAAAAGAGCGTTATTTAAATACACATAAAAAAGTTATATGATAAAGTATAAATGAGCTTCGTCGATTCGACGAACACTAACCGTCCAGGGTTAAATAGAAAAATAAATAATGAGAAAAAAACTAAATAATAAGAAAAAAATATAGAAAAGAGATGTTGTAGAAGTATTATTTGTTAGTGAACCGTTATATGGTTCCATAGTGTAGCGGTTATCACGTCTGCTTTACACGCAGAAGGTCTCCAGTTCGATCCTGGATGGAACCATGCGGTGAAAGACTTTTTTATTTTATGTTTTTTTTTATAATTAATTGTTTTTTTTATAAAAAAATTTTTTTTTAATTGATACTTAAGATGTAATTGTAAAGTGGTTAGACGATGAGTTCGCTTTAATAAAGTCAATATTAGAATATACTGTGAAAAAAAATTGCCCTTAAGTGCGTATATACCCCGTGTGCTCCATTAATTTATTTTAATGACAACTGCTAGAATTGGTTGCCATATCTCGCTACCGGATGAGAATTCCACATTCACCTCTTATGTTCTGAACTTCTCTGAACTTCACCTACTAATTCCATATGTAATCACAATTTTAAAAAAAGCTCTTAAGCCCCTTGTGGATTATGCCACTCATATGTAGTTCAGGTGCAAACAGAACATTGTTGTCCTAAGGTCCGCGTTATTCTGATAAAAACTTAGTTTCGCAAATTTTAATAGATTTATTCAACCATTGATCCAACCATTAAAGAATATATAGTTGTACTGTAGGGTATAGGAAGAACAAAAAGAATCAAATCGCAGATGTTGACAATACACACACACACAAACTCAGATATATTTTTATGTTGTTATTAAAGTCAAACATTCTCATTAACTAGAAACGAATGCCCATACCTTTAACCAGCACACTGATAGAATGAATTCGTTATTTTGGATAATAAGAAGTTGCAATAACTACAACAGAGTAATATAATCGCAATCACTAAAAAAATCTTAAAAAGATATACAGACACTGATTTGAAAATATTTATTTTCTGTTACATTTTATTTGAGATTTAAGGATTCAGAATTCTGAAACTCTAAATTAAAAAAATCCTCATTTTGCCATTTCGTAATTTTGATATTAGGAATTTTGATACAATTTAAAAAAAATATAAAAAAAAAATTTTTTAATAATCAGTTAACCGATTATTAACCGATTAAACCAAAACATCGTTTAATTAATCGAGCGATTATCCGATTAAATCAAAAGCCCGATTAAATGAATACCCTACTAATTACACATGTATACTGAATTTTAGAAAAAATATTTTTTGTTTTTAAATAACATTATTAATTTTTTATGAGTTGTATATGAAAGAAAAAGCCCTAAAAAAACTATTGTTGTGTAGATTGTCCGTCGTCCACCATATTTTGTGTGTAGGTGTCGCATCGTTTATTATGTTTTCAAAGTTTATTATATTTTCAAGGAAAGGCACAATGAAATAATCCAAGAAGTAACTAAAATTCAAAGAACACGTTTGTGATGTGTCCAAACAATAAAACATGCCAAAAGAAAGTGCATTTATGAATGATTTCTTGACATTTCAGTACAAGCTCCCAGCGGACATTTTCACACGTTTCCGTACTAAACCCCTTTAAATCTCAATAAAAACTAAACTATTGGTCAGATCGTCTTGAACTTTTTAAAACAATTCTGTATAACATTTGCTTGGAATACATGTGGGTGTCGTGTGTACTTCCCATGGACCATCAAGCAGTAATTTCAGTTTGAAAATTAAAAAGATCCCAAGAGACCTTCTCACCCGTCGGAGGGTTAAAATGTTAAATGCTGTTTGATCTAGCAACGTTATTCAAATCAAACTAATGTTTAATAAAAATAGTGGTTACGTGTGTGCCGTCAAATGTTTGTCAGGTGTGACCATAGCTTAACACTACTTTAGCATTTTTCTAATCTAAATATACTTCTTATACTCTTATGAATTTTTTTTAAATTCAAATCTAACTCTATATTGATTCTACTCTGGCATTGTTCTAAAAAATTTTGATTCTGAATCTCTTTCAACTCTACAAATTTAATAAAAAAAATTACAAAAATCTGTTCACATCTCATTTTTCAAATATTTATTTATCCCTCACCTGGCCCCTTGAGGTTTAATTTTATTTCAGTTGTGTGTTAAAAGGCTATTTGCTTTTTGATTAACGTATGCAGTTAATATAAAGGGACACAATTTGAATTGTTAACAATTTTTGTATAAATTGAAACATGGAATAAGGCCCCAAATACATTTTTGGGGTTATATTTCATTATTAATTTTGTGATGTTATTTCAGTTGCAATAAGTCACTTCACACTTAAAGTGAAAAGGCACACTCATAGAAAAATTTTTCTTTATATTCAAGATGCCCTTACAGCTGAATTGTGATAACAATGTGATTACAAACGGCATCAATGAGGCAAAAAGTTACATCAATTTAATGACTAACGTCATCATAAAATTTTGTCATATTTTATGCGACATCGGTGTTATGACTACAGCGACATCAATTCGATGCCACATTTTGTTTATTATTAACGTTATTCTCATGTTTAGAAGCAAAATAGAAAGAAAAATTCCCATATTCTATTTGTTTAAATTGTTCTGTTAAATGTATCAAATTTCCAAAGTAGAATGATTGCGGAAACCATATCGGCCATGTTGCTGATGTCTTATAATTGAGAGTTTTTCCTATAAAAAAGGGGCGGAATACAATAAAAAATAAGCAAACATGTGTAACGGGTAAGTAAATAATAATATTATCTCACATTAACTTAAGTCAATCCCAATGACTAAATTTTATGACAAACTGTAATAATGAGTCCTTTCTCCGATGCCACTGCGAGTCATCGCGCTGATGACATTTTTTATTAAACTGACTCCGATTCGTGCTTTCTGTGATGCCGGCATGTCATCCCATTGATGACATAATTTCATCTGATGGCAATTTGGCCAAGTGATGTTAAGGCTGACGCAAAATGATGAAAAGTGTCATGGGGTCACAGATGAAGTCACTTGTCATAGTACTGATGTCAAAAGTTATAATGCTTTCTATCGATGTATACATTTCTAAGTTAATTTTTTATATAAGTTTGTCATTTCGTTTGAATTTCTACAATACCCTATAATGTATATGGATACATATATATTATGGATCCTTATGGTTGCTACAAGTGCCCAAAGGGCTAATACCTTGGACTGGGAATGAACTCCTATCTGAATGTTCTAGATTGGTACTTTAAAAGTGGGGGATTTGGCTGAACAATGTCGGTATTACCGGAAGTGTGTTGATAAAGGGTAGATGCGGTCGGCTCTATCCGAATTTAGATCCTTTATTCCGAAACTTGCGATTGATGGCAGGTCATTGTTATGCTCTGATGGATTTTTCACGGGAATTTTGAATTTAATAGACACATAGACGGTTTGGCACGCGTCAAGGGAGTATAATAAATATTTTACAATCAAAAATAATCCGTGATAAAATTAGTAAACATATATTGACATTTAAAAACAATATTGTTTGTAGCTAAACGATGATACTCCTTTCGACTTCTGGTACAGATGAGAGAGAGCGTAATTTACTACAATGATATGAAAATGCCAAGCATTGGCATTATTATGAAAATAATGTTACAGGTCGGTCGGTCGGTCAAACGGTGCAAATAATGGGATTGTTATTGTTGTTATTGGTCTTATTGCGTTGTATGTGTGCATGAGTATTTATATAAAATCCAGCACTGAAAGCTATTCCAACTCTTACTCTCTCTCTTTATAAACACTGAAATAAGTATAAATGATATTGTAATTTTCAATCTGTATTATATTTCACTCATGATACAGTGAACAAAAGAAAACTAAAGCACAAAAAAAAATTATGAAAAAAGCAACCAAGTTAAATAAACATGGAAAAAAATAAGTTTGAAATGTTGTACCTACAATATGTAATGACAGTTATCTTTATAGACTCATTATTACAGTTACAATAGACACATATTGATATATACATATACATACACATACATATTAATGCCGTTATTTTATATGGAAATTGTAACGATATCTATAATAATTGGATGGACAGATATTTTATAGGAAATTAATCTAATCATTACCCATTTATACAAGAAAACACAATCTTTTATAACAAAAATTATGTACAAAAAAGTTATTGTTTTATTCTCCAATAAATATGTCATAATTTCAGTTAGATTTTTTTTTCAAGTGGTTCCATAGTGTACACTGATAGAAAAGGCGTCATAACGCTGATGTATTTTGACATCAGTACTATGACAAGTGTCTTCGTTTTTGACCCCATGATACTTTTCATCATTGTGATGTCAGCCTTAACATCACTTGGCCAAATTGTTATCAGGGTCAAAAATTGATATTATGTCTTCAATGGGGTTACACATTGGCAGCATTAAAAGACTCATCGGAGTCAGTTTTATGAAACATGTAATCAGTGCGATGACTTAGTAGCATCATAGAAACGCTATACACTCATAGAAAAATGCATCTTTATATTAATGAGCCCTAACATCAGAATTTTGACATCAATGTTATTACAAATGTCACCAATGAGGCAAAAACTGACATCAATCCAATGACGGACGTCATTCTAAAACTGTTTCATATTTTATGCGTCATCTTCGCTATAACTAGAGTGACATCAATTCTACGCCACACAAGTACACTGATAGAAAAGGCGTCATAACGCTGAAGTATTTTGACATTAGTACAGACAAACTGTTATCAGTGTGATGACATATAAATCATTTCATCAGTCTGGTGACAAACTGTCATCAGTGCAATGAAATAATATATCGTGCCATCAGTGTGATGACAAACTGTCAGCAGTGAAATGACAAACTGTCATCAATACTATGACAAGCTGTCATCAGCGCCCTGACATAATATATCATGTCATAATATATTCATAACATTATTTTAATGTTCAAAAAGTAAAATTAGAAACAAAAATTCCCATATTCTATTTGTTTTATTGGTTTATTTAAATACATAACATTTTTCAAGTAGAATTATTACAAAAACCATATTGCGCATGCTGCAATATGTTAACAACGGGCGGAATACAACAAAGGTAAGTAAATAATGATATTCTCTCAATTTGACTTAAAATCAACTACAATGACTCAATTTGATGACAGTTGACATGCTTTATAAAGCCGACTCCGATTCGTCATTTCTGTGATGCCAATGTATTGATGACATTGATGACATAATTTAAATTGTTTACCCTAATTACAATTTGGCCAAGTTATGTTATGGCTGACATCTCAGTGATGTAAAGTGTCATGGGATCAAAATGGGGACACTTGTCACAGTATTGATGTCAAAATACATTAGCCTTATGACGCCTTTTCTATCAGTGTAGCGGTCCAAGTAGATCCAAGTTCAAAGTTACTCATATTTTTTTCTAAGACATTAGTTTGCAATAAAATTTTCTTTATATAAAAATATAGGACGGATTTTTAGGTCAAGTATCGAAAAATCAAATCTTCGGAAAATTTTAAAGGCAGAAGGTCTCCAGTTCGATCCTGGATGGAACCAGGGGACGGGTTTTTTATTTACTCTTATTAAATAAGGAGTACGGTGATAAATGCATTTAAAAGTAGTTTACATCTTTCTGGTATCCTAATATTTTAAGTATCTGATGAACTTTCCTATAAATCCGGTTTTTAAATCTATCTATATATATAAAAGAAAGTGGCGTTAGTTACTACGTTTACGGCTGGACCGATTTCGATGATTCGTACCAATTCGGAATGGTCTCTGACCAAGTAAGAAGAATAGCAAAAAAAAAAATCTAAAGTAGGTGGCGCCATTGAAAATAACTCAGTATGAATTAAATCGTAAACTCTGCATTTGACGATGCTATGATCTTTAGCAAAGTTATTGAGCATGAGCCGGCGAAGGTTTATAAGTTGATATGACCAATTCAAGACAGGTGGTGCCACTGAAAATGACTCGAAATGAGTTAAATCATAAACTGTGCATTTGATCATGCTATGATCTTTAGCACAGCTGTTGAGCATTAGCATACAAAGGTTTCTAGGTTGGTATGACCAATTTCCGATAGGCGGCACCATTGAAAATTACTCAAAATAAATTAAATCATTTGATCATGCTATGGTCTTTAGTAAAGTTGTTACGCATGAGCCGGCAAAGGTTTCTATGTTGGTATAACCAATTTCCGCTTTTCTAGGTAAAACAACGTTTGCGGGTCAGCTAGTTCTTTATAATTTTGTGTCTCAATATTTTTTAAATTAAAGTGCATATTCCGAAAATCGTTATTTGAAGCTGATTTTTTCTTTGGTATAAAGTTTTTTTCATAAAAATAAAAATGTCAGGGCTTAAAAAACTCTATCCATCAAATTCAAAACAAATGAAACTCTATCAAAGCTGAGAAAAAATATTGCATGCCATAAAAATTCTTTCACTTTTCTAAAACTTTGATTGGGGATTGAACCGTTATGTGGTTCCATAGTGTAGCGGTTATCACGTCTGCTTTACACGCAGAAGGTCTCCAGTTCGATCCTGGATGGAACCATGCAGATAACTTTTTTTATAAATAAATTTAATATACATTTTTATAACGAGTTTGTCATACTACAAAAATATTTTGTTGCCAATTAATTTTCATAAAAAATTGCATTTAACAGTTTTTAACATTCGCCAAATGTAAGACCATTTTCAAAATAATGTTAGTAAACGTGTATGTATATGCTATAATACCTATTTGTTTATTCTATGATATATGTAAATAACAAATATTAAGTTATTTATGTATTTATACGTACAAGAAATACAGTTTTAATACCATTTAAATCTCTTGGTACTTTTCCTGCAAAGGGGTCACCATTTGAACATTTTAAATTCCCATCACTGTGTGTATTGTTTTATGTATACTAATGCTTCTTTGTTTATGTTTTTAAAAAACAGATGACACGTTCTTACATGTTCTATAAGTGCACAAATGTTTAATGCTTTACCTACCAGCACAAAATGTTGCCATGGCATAAGAGCAATTTTTTTTATCAAAACGAACCCATATTTATAAGCCAGTTATGATATTTTTTTCGTAAGTGGTAGTTGAATGGGAGCCATGATCATATTTGGACTGATTCCAAAATTAATTTTGGAATCAAATATTTTTTTTAAGACATTTGGGCTGAATTTTGTCCAAATAAAATGGTTTATAGGAACAAAGACTCTATTAAAAAAAAGTTCGTATGAGGACTATGTAAAATTATGGACTGTAAATGATCTTAAATAGTACGTAAACTTTTCAAATTTAACAGTCTAACCCCCGTTTTCACAACTTACCGATAGCTAAAGGTAAGATTTTATCGGCGGTATAAAAAGTGTTCCATTTTTAAAACTTAACTTTAACCTATCAGGTAGGATGAACCTTCCTTTAAGTTATCCCTCACTTTAGGTTAAAGTACAGTTGGAATAATGGAACTCTTCTTATACGACCGATAAAATTCTACCTTTAGCTATCGGTAAGTCGTGAAAACGGGCCTAAATGAGTTAAATTAATATATATCAAAACTTCCCTATTTTACCCACTTTAAGGGGGTAAAACCTTAAACGCGCCGACTTTCAAAATGAACTTTTTGCGACGTTATGAAATTCATTCAAACATCGCCAAAATATTTGAAACAAATTTCCCTGTTTCGTCCCTTTAAGTTAAAATTTTTTGGTAGTCTAAGCCAAAAAAAATAAATTAACTTTTAAAATTTTGCAGTATAAATGGGGTTGATCAAAATTGACCTGAAATTCGCCTTTTTAATTTTAAGATTTGAGGTTATTTAAAATATATCGGTTTTTGTCAATTTTTTTACCATTTTTTGATTTCAATATAAATTTCTGGACGACAATTTTTATTTTAGTTTGAAAAACAGGCAGTTAATTTAATCAAAATTATATTTTTAATTTTTTTTTCAACTAAAAAATAATTGATTCAATTATCACATTAAATTACATTGAAAAACTTTTCAAACAATATTTTTAATTGATAAAAAATACTTCTGAAATTTTTTTTCTGTGTAAAAGTTACACGAAAAAATCAATTAAAATTTTTTGTTATTTAATTAATATTTTAATAAAAAATTTATTTCAAAACAACTAAAATGTTAATTAAGTCAAAATTAAATTTGGAGTTTTCTTTCAACAAAAAGATAAAAATAATTAATTTAATTGTCAGATTTATTAAATTGCAATACTTTTTAAACAATTTTTTTAATTTGTAATCCAAATATTTTGATATTTTATTCGAACTTAAGTTCATTAAATCTAATTTTCATTAAATTATTTTAATGAAGAAAGGAATTTTACCAACATGAAATTTAAAATTGAATGATAACTTTTCATTGTTGACTGAGCAGGGAATTTTTTTAACTGATAAATAGCTAATGATAATCTTTTCTGTGAAGCAATGGACGTTGTAAGCACGGCCAATCGGACGAAGTTAAAGCCAAGGCCAAGGCAATGTTCAGCATTTGGTGAAACCAAAAGGGTTCTATCTATTGGAAGCTGCAAAAAACGGGACAAAGAGTCATACGGGACCTACACCGAATACTGTAGGCTCGTTTGAAGCGTGAAAAGTATGCAACAAGGAATGCGGCCGTAATATTTTAACACATGTTGCAAGACCAGTTAAAAACTAGTTTAAAAAAAATGTTGTTGGAAAGTATTAACTCTCCTGCCTTAAAGGGTAGAACTTGACCAGGCCGAATACAATCTGTTTTGATCTATGAAGAATGCTTCTCTTAGAAATACACTATACTTTAGAGCTGGGCATCTGAGACCCGTTTGATTCGTTTCTTTTCTACCGGAATCCATATGTAACAATATTTCATTATAATTGCTCAAAACTTGCCAAAATAAGCCCAATTTTTTAAGTTATACACCCAATAAAAATCTAGATTTCAGCATCTTAAAGGAAATTATGTAAATCGAAAATGTTATTAATTTATAAACCCTAGTTTACACTACACTCATAGAAAAATGGGTCTTCATATTGATGATGCTCTAACATCAGAGTTGTGATATCAATTTTATTACAAATGGCATAAGTGAAGCAAAAAGTGACATCAATCCAAAGACGATCGTCATTCTAAAATTTTGTTATATTTTATGCATCATCTACAGTGACATCAATTCGACGCCACATTTTGTGTACAATGATAGAAGAAGCGTTATAACGCTGATGTATTTTGACATCAGAACAGATAAACTGTCATCAGAGCGATGACATAATATACCATGCCATCAGTGCGATAACAAACTGTCCTCAGTGCAATGTCAAACTGTCATCAGCTGAATGAAAAACGGTCATTAGTGCAATGACAAACTGTCATCAGTGCGCTGATATAACATATTGTGTCATCAGTATGATGACAAACTGTCATTAGTGCGATGACGAACTGTCATCAGTGCGATGACAAACTGTCATCAGTATGATGACATAATATATAATGTCATAATATATTATTTACATTATTTTCATGTTTAAAAAGTAAAATTAGGAGCAAAAATTCCCATATTCTATTTTTTTTAATTATTTATTAAAATACATAAAATTTTTAAAGAAGAATTATTACAAAAACACCATATCGGGCATGCTGCTGGTGTCCTATAATTGAGAAATCTTCTGTTAACAAAGGGTGAATTAGGCCAATTACAATGACTGAATTTGATGACAGTTTGTCAGGGCACTGAGGACATGCTTTATAAAACCGTCTCTGATTCTCCTTTCTGTTAAAATTAAAATTGTTTACCCTGATGACAATTTGGCCAAGTGATGTTAAGTTTGGCATGAAAGTGATGTAAAGTGGCATGGGGTCAAAAACGAAGACACTTGTCATAGTACTGATGTCAAAATTCATCAGCGTTATGACGCCTTTTCTATCAGTGTATCACACAAGTCTTACCTATTCCATAATACTTTGTGATATCGAAATCAAAAAAATTTTGTTGCGACTGTCAAAAAAGCTAATTCAACACCTTATCAAATGAAAAGTATTACCCCCTTATAAAAAATAAGAAAGTTAAACTTCACATTAGTTAATCAACAAATTAAGCCCGGTAAAAGCATATGGGCTTAATGTGTTGATTAACTAATGTGAACTTCAACTTTTTTTTGCATAAGGCGATCATTGTTTAGAAAATTAAAAAAAACGATGAAGTCATATGGGATGTCGAATTGGTTTTTCGTAATACTTGTCCTTTTCAGAACACATTGCATTCACACTTTTACATATTGCTTTGACATGTATCAATACAAAGTATAATAGTGTAAACTAACCTTTAAGGGATTTTTTTCTGGAATTTATTTTCATTTCAACTTGAATTTCAGCAGTTTCCCATAAACTCTAAACAATGAGCGTCAAAACATTAATTTCTAAGCAAAACCATTTTAGAATTAAATACAAAACATAATGACTTCTAATTGAAATTCAATGAGAGTGTCTTTTTGCTCTTTTCTATTCATTTTAATTGTGCGTTTCGAACAATTGTTAAAGTTCCACCAGTGAAAAAGACAAGAATTTCTATTGAAATGACCATTTCTTGTTGTCTCGCTATTGCTTTCGATAAGAATAGAAATAGTTTCTGCAAATATTTTTCTAATTTGAAAATTTAGAGGTGGTACAACAAACATATTTAGTGTATTGTTTGTCATTTATTGTCTTGTTCATTTACTTTTTTTGTTGTTTGTTTTTTCTTTAATTAAGAATTAATTTTCAAAGAAAATTCCAATGGGTGAGAAATATTCAGGGAATTTTTAGACGATGACAAGAAATAAATTTTGTATTAAATATTTAGTGGAAATTTAAGTTTTTTTTTTTTTTTTTTTTTTTAATAAATAACTTGGGGAAAATAGAGAACAGTTTTAACTATTGTTTTGTAGGAAATATATGTATCTGGTTTACATTTGAATTTAATACGAATAGATTTGAATGTGGTATAAAAATAGACAATGGACAATGTCTGAAGGAGCGTGATGTCATGGATAATATCTGTGAATACTTTTCATGGATGTTTTACGATAAAAGTGTTTTTTACAGTTGATTTTATTGGTCGTAACCTACAAAATTTAAAATATTTTTTTTTTGATTAAACCTAATTTTTGGCAAATTTTACAAAATCGTTGCTGATCTATTGCTCAGTTTTATTCATATCAACAAAATTTTTTATATTAAAAAAAATGATTTCGTACAAAGATAAATTAGATATCAAATATATATCCAATTTGGTTAAAATTTAACAAAAGTTTTGTGAAAATGCTAAAAAAAATACTAAAAAATTTTTAAAAGTTTTTTGTTAAAAATTTATTACCAGTATGAAATTTTTTATTTATTTCGTTGAAGCTTTAAAATAAATATTTTTTCATACGAAATTTCATTTGTGGTACAACCAGTGATGTAAAATTGAAAATTTTATATGGTACTGACCACCAAGCAAAAGAGTACTTTTTTCAACATTTTGGTCCATTTTCAAACTTATTTTTTTTTTTTTTTTTTGGAAAATAAACTTAAAAATAAAAAACTAAAATACATAATTTGTTTGCCCATATCTCAGCCATTTATGGACCGAGCTGCTCAATTTCAACAGCAAAATTCTGATGTGGATATCTGACATTAAAATAATCAACAAGCTGTGTTGCCATAACCTTTTGATAAGAATTTACCAAAACTTTAAAAAAAATATGATAAAATCTGCTAAATCGTAAAATGAAGAAAATCGGCTAAGATTAAAACAAAAAAAAATTTTTTTTTTTGCAAAAATGCCAAAATGGCCACACTGTCTATAGGTGACGATTATTAGCAATTTTCTCTAGCATATCTATGAAACTATTTTAAACATACATTTATTACTTGAACAAAGATAATAGCCTAAATTGTTTGTCAGTTTTTTTTGACAACTCTGGAATTAAATAAACTGTGAACTTTTTTAACTTTTTTCAAACAGTTTTTTTGTTTTACACTTTTTGACTTGTGTTGTGCTAACTAAATTGTTATAAAAATGTCAAAAGGGAAAGAACCGAAATACTATTTGTTGATTCATACTGTAAGATACACAAGCTTAAAATAAGAGTGATTATCATCAATACATAGATTGCATTTTAGTTAAAAATAAGGTTAGAATGTTAAGGGTCACCTGGCAGGTGACACCGGGCAGTATTCAACATATTCACATACCTTTACACTCACAATATTATTACAGTAACGGACTGTAGGTAATTCAAGAAATATTCCGTTCAGTAATTCTGAAATAAATAAACATTTAAAATTCGAAGCAAATTTATTTTTAACTGATTCTAACATAAAACTATGTGCACATTAATACGGATTTTCGATTGCATTTAATATTGTCCGTTGATTCAGTAAAAGTATTCTGTATGTAAAATTAAATGAAAATGAAATTTAAAATAACTGCATTAATAAAATTATTACAGTAACTAATTGTAAGTTATTAAATTCGTTTTCCGTACTGTTAAAATTTAATAAAAATATAGTTATTTTACGAATCAAATTATTAAATGCTTTTCTTTAGCTTCACTTCGGAAAATCAAATCTTGTAACGTAGCCAGAGTAAAATCTAGGAGGGTGCAAATTTTTCTTTAGCTTCACTTCGGAAAATCAAATCTTGTAACGTTAATTTAACCGCCTTTTACTCAATGCAAATGGATGAAACTTTGCAGGCATACATACTCCCGATGCCAATACACGAATACATGGGCGTAGCCAGGATGAAATCTAGGGGGAGAGGCAAAATTTTTATTTTAAAATGCTTTTTTTACCCGCCTTATACTCAATGCAAATGGATGAAACTTTGCAGGCATTCATACTCCCGATGACAATACACGAATACATGGGCGTAGCCAGGATGAAATTTAGGGGGGCACATTTTTTTTTGTAAAATGCTTTTTTAACTGCCTTTACTCAATGCAAATGGATAAAACGAATACATGGGCGTAGCCAGGATGAAATTTAGGGGGGCAAATTTTTTTTTGTAAAATGCTTTTTTAACTGCCTTTACTCAATGCAAATGGATAAAACGAATGCATGGGCGTAGCCAGGATGAAATCTAGGGGGGCAGATTTTTTTTTGTAAAATGCTTTTTCAACTGCCTTTTACTCAATGCAAATGGATGAAACTATGCAGGCATTCATACTCCCGATGGCAATACACGAATACATGGGCGTAGCCAGGATGAAATCTAGGGAAGGCAGATTTTTTTTTTGTAAAATGCTTTTTCAACTGCCTTTTACTCAATGCAAATGGATGAAGCTTTGCAGGCATTCATACTCCCGATGGCAATACACGAATACATGGGCGTAGCCAGGATGAAATCTAGGGGGGAGAGGCAAAATTTTTTTTTTGTAAATGCTTTTTTTACCCGCCTTTTACTCAATGCAAATGAATAAACTTTGCAGGCATTCATACTCCCGATGGCAATACACGAATACATGGGCGTAGCCAGGATGAAATGTAGGGGGGGGGGGGCAGAATTTCTTTTGTTGTAAAATGGTTTTTTTACCCGCCTCTTTACCGGCTTACGAATCGAAGCACTACAATGCGAAAAATAAACAGGGCCTAAGCCGTGCAATATTAAAGCATTGGAAGAGATGGAGAGACTGCGAAATTTATCATAACAGTAAATACTAATCCACAAGTGTAAAGTTTTATTATATGAATATAATTTTTTTTTATTATATGAATATAACATACAAAACATGTAAAAAAAAATTTCTTATTTAGCATGGAAATTGTAATGTATTAATTAAAGCGATTCGTTACTAAAAAGTAAATAAAATAAAAAAAAAAAAAATTTTTAAGAAATGCTTTTCTTTACCTTAATATATTGATCAGTTGTGAACACAAAATGAATATGAATACTAAAAAAAATCGACTTAAAGTCAAAAAATAAGAACATTTCAAACAACATAAACTTTTAAATCAAAGTCGAAAAAATCTCACACATCCCTTAAAGAAAAGCGTGGGGCGCCCATACCCACCTCAACTTAAAAAAACATGACTGCCGTGAGTACATTTTAATATTTCAGACCGAAAGAAATACAACCAATCATGTTTAAAGTTACGAATTTTCAATAATTGAGCACTTTGTTTCATAACAACGCGCCCCACGCTTTTCTTTAAGTGATGTGTGAGATTTTTTCCACTTTGATTTAAAAGTTTATGTTGTTTGAAATGTTCTTATTTTTTGACTTTTAGTCGATTTTTTTTAGTATTCATATTCATTTTCTGTTCACAACTGATCAATATATTAAGGTAAAGAAAAGCGTTTCTTAAAAAAATTTTTTTTTTATTTTATTTTTAAAATTTTAAGTTTGTTATTCAAAAAATAAACTACCACAAAATACTGTTTTCCGTACTAATATTGTTCTGTAGTTTGGTTTTTTGTCAATTAAATTACATAAAACTATATTTTTTAAAGCAATAACTGTCAAATTTGACGGAATATTCTGTTAAAAATAAAAAATTCAAAAATTTATGTAAACTTCATTTATTTTTAATGAAATGTAAATGATCCGATTTTTAAATAAGTTTTAAGTTGCTTAAAATGAATTTACTGTGGGATTTACCTACATAATATTTTGAGTGTGTAAATTTACTTAAAAGCCGATCTACTTATTTTGCGAAAAGTTAATTTAAATTTTACTGTCCAAAATTCAACCGCGAATTCCATAAAAAATTAACCACAAATTCCGTAAAAACAAATGAAGTTTCAGTTATTTTATATACATAATTTAACTACCAAAAAATTAATTTTTAGTTATCTATTTATAGTTCTTTGACAAAAATAAAAACCGATTTGCTTGTTTTGTGTAGAAAATTCCCATATTCTATTTGTTAAAATTATTTAGTTAAATACAGCAATGCTGGTATCTTATAATCAGCGTTGCCATAATTTTTTTGAAAATAACTGCATCTGAAGAAAGAAAAAAACTGTTTTCAACTTAAAAAAACTGCACATAAAAATACCCAAAAAAATATGTAATTAACTAAGTTTTTTTTAACATATGTACAGAAACAAATTTAATATTACATTAAGGGTTTCCATGTACAAATGGGCAAACTTGCGAGACTCGTTTCATGAAGACCCTTTTTAATTTGTGTGTTATTTAAACAATTAATGTCAGTTTGTAAGAAACTTCAATACAAAAAATAAATAAAAAAAAAAAATAAAAATAAATTAAATATAATAAAAATAAAAGTTGAAATTTATGATTAAAATGTTTAATTTGTTTTTGCAAATGCATAAAGAACGCCAAAAGACTTATTTGCTCAAATTATTGCTAAATTTATTTTTTGTGATTTATAAACACTTGAACTTTTCATTGAAAACGATGGTAAGCATTAAAAAATCTGTTTGTAGAAATGCGCAATTGAATACCCCAAGTTTATGAGCCAAAACTGTTGGGAAAGCTTACGAAGTTTCTGTAAATGAACAGATTGCGAGTGATATCATGAAAACCCTTAGTATTAACTAATATCGTTACTTTGTAGGTCAGATAAAAGAGAGTGAAATTCAGAGTACACAAGGACATATATTTTTTTTGTCTCCTCATTTGACACAAAGTTTATTTTTCTTCGGCCGCAGATTTTCTATTTGTGAAGTATGCATACATAAAAAACCTAAAATTTACAATTTAAACCCAAAACAACAAAAATCACAAAACGTATGCAAGTACATAATCAAACTTTCAGAATTAAAAGCAAAATAAACTACACAAACGGGTTGGCAAACATGTCAAAATTGTACGTTTGTACAATCCTTTTGCGTTGTTAATTGGGGTATTTGACAAACGATGAAAACATGTTTATAAAAGGTGGTCCAACCAAAACCCACGATGTTAATTGTAAATAAAAAAAAGTATTCAGAGAACTATAATTGAGGTTCAATGTCATAAATGTACCGAATTATATCATTCTTTAACTCATGAATTGTTCTTGGTTTATTGACGTACACTTTTTCTTTTAAATATTCCAAAAGAAAGAAGTCCAACGGTGTCCATTCACATGATCGTGGCGGCCAATTAACAACGGCCGATAACGCATAGGTGTTTTCACATTTCCTACAGAACCGGTTTGCTGAAATTTGCGCACAATTCTCCCGCTTGTGACACATTTGGTCGATTATACTGACCAAAAAAATCACGAAGTGCATTTTAATTTGAACGCCCATTTTCGTAAAAGGCTTTAACAATCTTAACGTCAAATTTTTTGCCCAAATCAAGGTGTGATTCACAATCAACATCTTCCATTTTGGCTGGACCACCCTTTAGAAAAACCAAAATGTTGAATATTTTCCAAGCTGTTTGCGCTACCTAGTGCTAAATTTAATCATTTAAGTTAAAATTTAGCAGAGTCAAGAAGGAAAAGACGAAGCATAATAAATTGAAGAGGATACCATTTTTTTTTAAGAATCTATTAAAAAATTTTTAATTAGGTGGGTCGAATATTTATTAACGGAAAGTGTGTGTTTCCCAAGCCGTTTGTGTGGTTGGCTTGGCTCTCGGCACTGTTACACGAGCAAATTAGGTAAGATTATTGCTTAAGAAATAAAAAATAATATAACAAAATTGAAAGTAAAAAAAGAAATTGCTGTTATAACTGAAAAATCTGCACAATTTACAAAAAAACTTATTTTTTAAACAAAAAATTTCAAAACTGATCAATGTTTAGAAAAACTGCAATATGCAGATAAATCTGCGCATTTAGCAACGCTGCTTATAATTGAAAGTTCATCTGTAAACAAAGTGGTCAGTACAACAAAAGTAAAACAAATATGTATAAACGGGGTAAGCGAATAAAAATAAATATTCTCTCTCTTATTAGAAAAACATGCGGACAGGTTTCTGGTATTTTTTAGAAATTCAAGTAAAACCTGTATTAGATAAAATAACTCAATTACATAAAAAAAACTGAAAATTCTTTTGTTCTTACGGAATACGCAGTTGCATTTGTGAAAGTAAAAATTAAATGAACTCTTCGCTAAAGATAAATGAAAAATAAGTAGACCGGGTTTGAACTGAATATTCAATTATTTTATATTACAATTTCAGTTAAATTAACGTACAGACTATTGTGAGTGTATGTTCATATACATATCGCACTTGCTACTCGACACAGAGCCAACTCAAAATTTATAAATTTTCTGTAGAGGCAAAAAACTTTTTTTATATGTAATCTTATATTACAAATGGGCATAAAACTGCATTTTTTTAAGGCAAAATACTAGAGAAATAGATCTAAGATTTTTACAGTGGGTAGATATAGGCCACTCTTTATTGTTTTCTTGCAAAAAGTGAATATTGAAAAATTTTGAGTTTACGCTGTTTAGAGGAACAAGTGCGATATAAGTATAGTAACTAAGCTTATATTTTTCTAAAATTGGATTATTTTGCTAAAGATCGAAATTGAATGAAAAAATGGAAATACTAGAGGCTAGAAATGACCCTGACGTATTCATACAGTACCCCCTTGTGGATAGTGAGGTAACCGGTGGAGACGAAAATAAAGCTAACTGCGATTACTTTCTAAGCCGAATGCTAAAAATGTGCAATAACTTATGCCCAGTGTCACCTGTAAGTGACACCCCTATAAATTCGAAATAAGCAATATTTTTTTTTAATTCGACTTTTTTTTAGTGTAAACTAAAAGACAAATCAGGTTTGTTTTCATTACTCAAGGTATGGGAACTGCCGGGTTAAAAAGACTTATTTTGGCTTACTTAATTCATCTTACAAAAATGAAAATAATGAAATCTTTAAAAAATACTTAAATATTTCATTTCAATTTAAGAAATTTGATTGTCATAGTTCTATAAGACCAATGGCCAATTTCACCAATTCTATTTAAATATCCATTTATTTATTTCGTTTAAATGTTGTTCAATATTTTCTTTCAGAAATAAAAAAATATTTCACAAGATTTTATTTTTAATCTAAATTTTTTTTTATATTGAAAAACTTACCTTATAAAAATCAATAACTTTCCTTTAAACTGCTTAAAACCAACTTTTGTTAAGTTTTATTTTATTTTTTCTATATTTCTTTTATGTCATTTCAAATTTCTTTTAATTTTAAATATTTATTTTTTGCACATTTTTAATAAAAACAGGCCATATTTTGTGGTAATTTACCATCTTAAATTTTTTTACTTTTTTTATTTACCAACAAAAAACCAAAATAAGCCCTTTTCTCTTTTAATTTTATTTCTTTTTTGCAGAATTTTTAATAAAAACAGGCCATATTTTGTGGTAATTTACCATCTTTAATTATTTACTTTTTCAATTTTTGCTTTTAGCTGAGACACTTTTCTTCTTATTGAATTTGCTTTTATTCCCCAAAATAATACACAAACTCACACTTCAAAAAAACGGATAGAACTCACTCAATGCTGCCCACAACCGCGGCAAATGTAACAACTTAAAACCAACTGAGACTGCGCTGTCGTTAACTCTGATTTTTAAGAAAAAAATTTCTTTCACCGTGCTTATTAAATGGCGTTCAACTTTTTGCATCGGTTTTTTAATAAAATAATCTAAGGGCGTTTTTATTTTATTTATTTATAAAAATTACAAATGTTCTAGCACTTTTTACTTTGTTTTTAATTGATTTAATGGAGTCCTTTAAACTGCCTAAAACTTCTTTAAACTTTTATTAAATTTTATTTTATTTTTCTATATTTCTTTTATGAATTGTTTACATTTTTTTAATTTTATTTTTTTTTTGCATATTTTTAATAAAAACAGGCCATATTTTGTGGTAATTTACCATCTTTAATTATTCACTTTTTTAATTAACCAACAAAAAAAACCAAAACAAAACCTTTTCTATTTATTAAATTTGCTATTAGCTAAGACACTTTTCTTCTTCTTATTGACTTTGCTTTTATTCCCCAAAATAATACACAAACAAACTCACACTTCAAAAAAAAATACGACAGAACTCAATCTGCCCACAACCCATAACCGCGGCGATTTAAACAACTTAAAACCAACTGAGACTGCGCTGTCGTTAGCTCTGCTTTTTAAGAACAAATTTCTATCACCGTTTTTAGTAAGTGGCGTTCAACATTTTGCCTCGATTTTTTAATAATATTATATAATAAGGTTTTAATTATATTTATTTATAACAATTACAAATGTTCTAGCACCTTTTACTCTTTTTTTTATCTGATTTAAGGGAGCAATTTTTTTAATACGTTCACGCACTTTGTAAATTTATAGAAACTAAAACGAAAAGGAAATGGAAATTAAGAAAAAGGGAATTAAATAAAAACTTGTTGGCTTAACTTGAGTATAAGAGTAAAAGAGACAGATAGTGCCTGCAAAGCAAGAATAAGTGCAAGGCGAATTCAGCTACAGGTGGTGTCGATACTACAACAAGTAATTACACCAACAACACAACAATGTATATTTTTGTTGCTTTTGTTGATCGATATGTCAAAAACAGAAATAACTTTTGACATTTCTCTCTCTTAGTAAGAAAATAAGTAGCACAGCTGTGCTTTTAACGCCACCTGATAAATGGATTCGCCTTGAATAAGTGCTTTAATAAAGGGTTCAGCATTTCCCATCAAGCGCTATGGTAGATTAGTGAAAATGTGTTTGTATGTGTGACACCGACGATGCTGAATGAAAATTAAAAATGTTTGATATTACGTCCAGCATGCATGACAAGCATTTTCACCGTGTACAGACCCCTAAACGATAAGAAAAGATGGTTACCCCCCATTTTTGAGTTGCCGATTTTTTTTAAAATTTGCCGACTTTCTGTCAAAATTATCCGGCATCCCTGATAACGTGCCATTGTCTCACTATGTGCGGATATGCGTCTCTAGCAGTGTTGCCAGGTAATTATTTTTTTAAAAAATTTAAAAACCCCCCAAATTAAACGTCAAAAATCCCCCTAAATGAAAAAGTTTATATAATAATTTCATTTTTTTTAGTCTAACTTGACTCAGTTTTAATTTACATTCTAATATCAATACCTAAATAAAGCAAACAAAGCAAAACGTTTAAAATTTTATGGAAATTCCACCAAAAATATTTTTTTAAAGCTTTTTGAATTATTTTATTTAATAAAATATCTAAAAAAAACAGTTTAAAAAAGACTTTAACATATGTACATACATAAATCAGAATAGAGTTAGTAGAAATTTGTTTTTTTTTTAAAATATAGGAATACATTTTCTTCAAAAATATCGAGTGCTGCCAAATCATTTTCATTAACTTTGAACATATCGGAATTAAAAAGTTTGAGCATTTCAGGTGTTGGATTAAAGTTGTGACACGTTTATTTCCATGAATACTGCACCCTTAAAACGCTTTCTTTTTTATCTTTTCAAAAACGATTTTTGCTCAACCACAGACAAGTTGTAAAATATGTATAGAATTTCTTAGTTATTGTTATGTACAGACAAGCAAATAGTGAAACCCCATAAAAACCCCCTAAATATAAATTTATATCCCCCAAATTTTCCCCCTAAAAATTTGCCCCTAAATTAAATAAAAACCCCTAAATTTGGGGTGGGGGGGGGAAACCCTAACCTGGACACTCTGGTCTCTAGAAATATTAAGAGTTTAAGGGCAACGCTCAACTCTTCATTAATGATAATAATGAAAATAGTAATAATCGTTAACCAAAAAAATACATACAAGATTTAGCAATGATAGAATATTTCACTTCAAGGCACAGCGGGAGATTTTTTCCAAAGCCATAGGCTATGTTAGGTTGGAAAGGCTGGTGCGAAGTAAATTTCAAACCCCCACCCAGAGGCCAATATGGTCCATTATGACCAAAGCCCTATAAGTTTGCTATTTCTTTTCGTAAATTGTGATTTCCTAGATGTTTTTGAAAACTAGTAACTGTTACTATTTCCTACAAATTTTTTATTTTGATTTACATACTTTCCTTCACACATTGAAATATTGGTTGTGAAACACACAATACATAATTGTGTGCCTTTACACTACTCTTTGGTAAGTCCCTCTAACCTCTAAAAGCTTCCGGAAAAATCCCTGGCCCTCCAAACTTTGTATTTCTTTATATTGTGGCTATATTTTATATACCGGAAAGTTCATGCATATTAACGATGCAGTAAAAGTTATCAAAAACAATGTGAAATGACTAAATGAGTGTCAGTTTCAAGGACCGAGGAAAAAATTATATTTGTATGAGGATTATCCAAATTTAGCCTACACCGATTCCGTTCTTGAAAAAGCCAAATATTTGAAATAAAACTCATAATGAAATATGATACCTTTTCGGCACCTCCCACAGTCAAAGTAGGCTGTACATTTTGATCAAAATTTGTAAATATGTACATGTTTTGAAATTTCAGCTCTAATATTGTATCTTTATATATAAAAAACAGGTTTTGTCCGAAATATATGTTCCTCTATGCTATGGTGCAAACTAAAACGGTTAGGATTTAAAAGAAAGCATTTCAATTTTCTGTTTAGATTTTCTGCTCTGCTCTTAAATATTTTATTTCGCTGTTTGTTGTTATGCACAAAAAAAAAATCATTGAAAATTTGAGAAAAAACTAAACAAAATTTTCGACAGTAATATATCGCTTATATTGATTTATCGGCAAAACTTAAGTATCGCCTTAGACGTTGCGAATAAATTAGTTTCAGTCATAGTTCTATAAGGCCAATTTAATCAATTCTATTTAAATATCAATATATGTATGTTTTTCAAATGTTGTTAGTAATACAAAATATTTCACAAGATTTTATTATTGCATTTTAAATATCTTAATTTTTTTTTTTGTTGTTATTGCAAAACTTACCTCATAAAAATCCATAACTTTCCTTTAAACTGCTTAAATCTAATTCAGACTTTTTTTAAATTTAATTTAATTTTTCTATATTTCTTTTATGTAATTTTAAATTTATTTTTATTTTATTTCTTTTTTGCACATTTTTAATAAAAACAGGCCATATTTTGTGGTAATTTACCATCTTTAATTATTAACTCTTTTTAATTTACCAACATAGAAACCAAAACAAACCATTAATTAGCTTCTAGCTAAGACACTTTTCTTCTTCTTATCGAATTCCCTAAATTACTAATTTCCTAAAATACTAAACAAACGAACTCACACTTTGAAAAAAACACGACAAAGCTCACTCAATTCTGCCCACAACCGCGGCGATTTTTACAACTAAAAACCAACTGAGACTGCGCTATCGTTAGCTCTGCTTTTTAAGAAAACATTTTCTAACACCGTTTTTATTAAGTGTCGTTCAACTTTTTGCCTCGATTTTTTGATAAAAATAATCTAATGGCGTTTTAATTTTATTTATTTTTACAAATTACAAATGTTCCAAAATTTTATACTCCCTCTTTAATTGATTTAAGGGAGTCCTTTCAACGGCTTAAAACTTCTTCAAACTTTTATTCAATTTAATTTTATTTTTCTTTATTTCTTTTATGTAATTTTATAATTCTTTAATTTGATTTCTTTTTTGCACATTTTTAATGAAAACAGGCCATATTTTGTGGTAATTTACCATCTTTAATTATGTATTTACTTTTTTAATTTACAAATAAAATAAAACTAAAACAAACCCTTTTCTCTTTGTTTTAATTTGCCTTTAGCTAAGACACTTTTCTTTTATTCATCAAAATACAACACAAACAAACTCACACTTCAAAAAAAAAAAGACACGACAGAACTCAATCTGCCCACAACCCACAACCGCGGCGATTTTACCAACGAATGGCCAACAGAGACTGCGCTGTCGTTAGCTCTGATTTTTATGAAAAAATTTTCTAACACCGTTTTTATTAAGTGGCGCTCAACTTTTTGCCTCGTTTTTTTAATAATATAATATAAAAACGTTTTAATTTTATTTATTTATAAAAATTACAAATGTTGCAGCACTTTTTACTTCCTTTTTAATTGATTTATGGGAGCAATTTGTTTAAGACGTTCACGCACTTTGTAAATTTTTAGAAACTAAAACGAAGACGAAAGGAAATTAAGAAAAAGTAACAAGGCGAATTTACTTCAGGTGGCAGCAATCCAACAACAAGTCAACAATACAAGAACAACAGGGTTTTATTGTTGCTTTAGTTGGTCGGTATGTCAAAAAGCGTAAACAAGGCGAATTCAATTGTAAGCCACTTTTGATATTTCACTCAGGGATGTTGAATGGGGTTTTAAATTTTGTACCAACTTCCAAAAAAAAATGTACTTATTGGACCTTCACGGTACCATTTTTTTTTTAATTTAACAAAAAAGTAAATAAAAGTTCAACTGTACACAAAAAAGAAAAAACAAAACTTAACATTAACATACATTATATGTATGAATAAAATAAGGCACATAAAAGTCTTATAAATATATGAGATCTTATTTTTGTGAAAACAGAAAAGGAAAAATGACGAACATTCAAAACAATGAAAATTGGAGAAATTTTAGAAATGGATTTAAAAACTTTACAGAGTTATGGGAAGTTAACGGAAGAAAGTTATAAAAATAAAACAAAAAAAAGCAGGATATGAAAAATTTTTTTCGCATATATTTGTTAATTTAGGTAGTACTTTTATTTTAAAAAAACACATTACTAATGTTTTGCTTTAAGTGTCATCTTCTGTGGCAAAAAGGAAACAGAAGTAGTAACACAGGTTTTGACTAATGTTGCCTCGTCTGTGGGTACCATAAGTCTCCTTTTACAAAGTTGAAGGTGAAAGGCAGACATACGAAGTTTGTAGGCGAGAGAGGAAAAAAGTTAAGCGTGTCACGCATACAGCGTCGCCGTCATGCCAACGAACTACCTCTGTCTGCTTTCACTTCCCACATTGTAAAAGGGGACTAAGCGCTGTATACACCATAATACTAGTCGCATATTTAAGCGCCCATTACATTAACGATTTGTTTTACAACATAAATGCAATGAAAAGGACTCAATAATTTGTTTGCTATACTTAAAATTCAAAAAGGTCATGGTAGTACCACAGCTCTTTATAAAGTTAAAATGTACCAAAAAAAAAGTGCAGTTGTACCAACTTCAACATCCCTGATTTCACTTTATAAGCAGGGTTACCGCTATGATTTTTTGAAAAGTCGCACAAAAGGTCGTTTTATAAAAGTCGCACAAAATAGTCGTTTGAGAAAATAAAAGTAGCACATTTTTAGTAAAAAGAATAACAAAACAATTGAAACAAAATAGTCAGTTGCATTTTTTCCTTTTCAGAAGCCTGTTTTACATTATTAACGTTTTTTTTTGTTTTTCCATGTCGCGAAAGATGCTTGTTTTGTTTCACTAAAAGCTGTTTACAAGCACTGCAAAAAAGCCGTTTTGACTTCATGTCTTGCTTAAGCCATTTATTCTTCAGTTCGCAGTCTCTCGAATAGTATCGCGAAATATTACGTTTCTTGGTAGGACCTGCAGCGATGTTAACGTTATCCGTTTCAGACTCCGAGGTTTCCTTTATCTCTGATCACGTGTTTCGATCTTCATTTCCTTTTTTGTTTTCAGATTTTCTTTTCGTTTGAACAAGAAATCTTATTTTAAAGAATAAAATATATCTTATTTTTTAAGTTAAAGTCAAATATTTCCCTGTTGGTCCATACTTGTCGACGTTATTTTGATGACAAGAGACATTTAATTTACTACAAATTAAATGTCTCTTGTGAGTAAGTTCACAAAAAAAGGGGGCTACAACCCTGGATATCTTTGCAATAAAGCATAAAAAGAAAAGAGTACTACAACTACAACGTTGGAGTACTGTGGTATTTATAAAAAGAAAAAGTGCTGAAAATAGTACCATAGTACGGAATTTTCCATCACTGATGTATAGTTAAATTTAATCAAGTACATTTGGTAGTTTAAACCACTACTAATTAGTAATTAAAACCAATTAAAAATTTTACATAATATGTCATAATATCTCTAATAATTTAATATCCTCACGTTCTTAAATGCATAACGGCCTGCGCTGCATGATACTATATATATATATTGTGTGATTATCACTTTTTTAGGTACATTTATCCACATTTAAATTAATTTTTTTAATGGCAGCGTTGTAATTACAACCACGTACTTTCTCTTTCTCTTTATATTTTATTTTACTTGTAATATAACAAAAATATTTAAATATTAACATTTGTTAAACTTAACACCAATATTTTTTTTTAAATCAATTACAAATTTAAACAACGTAACAAAAATGACTTAGAAAATAACAATAAGAACAATATGTTTTCCACAAAACTATATCGGTTATCGCGTTTTTAGCTTAAATATTTAAAATTGCTTTCACATCTTAAATATTTTCCATTTTATAACGTTTTTCCCTTCTCATGTAAACTTATTGAATGTGATGTTACATTATTCTGCATTTAAGGTGACGATATGCCCAGTTCTTTTAGTTTTTTCTCAATAATTCTTGCCTGCGAAAAACAAACACACACACACACACAATTTTTCTGGTAAAGGCAACCAAAAATATTTAACAAAAACAAAACACTAGTGAGGAGCGTTACTAAAGTTTTTTGTTACCACATTCTTCATGAGTGAAGAAATGTGGTAATGAATGAATTGGCGATAAATGTGAAATTCATGAATAATTAAATGTGAACGATCATATATGAAATTATTCTGAACTCTGTCAGAAATTGCCAACAAAATCGTCAACTATATTATAAATCGCCATGTGGCCAAATAAAAACTTAGGACACCAAACTAGTTTTAAAATCGCCACGTTTGGCGAGAAAGCGATAAGTCTGACAACCCTGCTCGAATCTTCTAAAACAAAACCAAGGCGAATTCAAATACAGGTGTTGTCGAAACGCCATCTGATTTTGACAGTTCGAGCCATTTTGTTCTGATTTGTTAGTGTTGTGTTAGGAATTGTTGAGATTTTGGACCGTAAACACTAACAATGCAATGCAAAAAACTCTTTGTTGTTTCTGTTGTTTTTGGATTGTTGTAGTTCCAACACCACCTGTAGTTGAATTCGCCTTGAACAAAACCTAATAATTTCACTAATTATCTTTTCAAGGCGAATTTAAAAAGGCAAGTGCACCCAGTGATTCCAGAAGTGCAGATTTATCTGCAAATTGCAGATTATATACCCCAAAATTACAAAAATGCAGAATTGATGATTTTTGGCTTAAAAATTCAGATTTTTTAGCCTTACATTGTCACTTATGTTTGTACTTTTTCCACTTCTTGTATTGAAAAACGAAAAATATTAACTGTTCACGCCAGAACAAGAGTGATTAACCATCCCTGTCCCGGTGTGCGTGATGCCTAGTCTTCAGAGATGGATTTGAGCTCTAGGGTGCACTGCAGCAATTGGAACCTATCTTAATTAATTTTTTTTCTTATAAGTACTTTGGGCTTAAATATCTATTGTTAATTCGCTCATTAGGACAGTTAGTCGTTTCTGTTCTGAAGCGATTAGTTTTACAATAAAATCTTGGATGGTCTAAAAGTAATATAAGCTGTAAACTTCGAATAATCTACATAGTATCCTGGTATTGCCTTTAGCCGCCTTGACGCCGACAACACTAACACATCAATTATTAACCATTCATGGACGAAAACAGAAAAACTCGTGTTTGTTAAGAGTTGATATTCTCGGTAGTTTTTGGACTTATAGTACAGCAAATTGTAAACAAAGACTAAGTTGGAAGGAAAACAAATATATAATAACGGTTTTCACATCATTCGAACCAATTTTGCGCAAGAAAAGTTTAAAAGAACGATATAAAGAACAAAATAAAAATATCGGGTGTCCAAATTTTGGTGGCGGAAAATTCATGATTTAGACGTAGAGAATATATGATTTCAACAGGATAACGCCACATGGATTTTTGAAAAAAAGTTCGAAAATCACATTATTTCTCGTAAATAGAGGAGGGTGGAGTGAATTGGCCATCAAGGCGTGCGATGTGACAACTTTAGACTATTTTTTGTGGAGGTTTTTGAAATCGAAATTGTGCAGAAATAATCCCATAACAATTCAAAATCTTAAAACAACATTATCAAGCAGATACAAACCATTAACAACAGTTGATTGCAAAAATGTGATTGAGAATTTTGGTAAAAGATTCGGAGCCAGTAGGGAGGTGACTTGACCGACATAATTTTTAACCGGAACATAAAAAAAAGAAAAAAAGTATGAAAAAAAAAGTTTTTTTTTATTAAAATTAAAATGATACCTCAATTTTGAGGCACCGTTGCCGATCCGTTTGGAAATTGATTCATTAGTAAGAATTTTATTCACAAAAGATTACTTAAAAATTTGCATTGTCTTGACATATTTATATCGCCGGAATAATGTCATCTGCTTTAACAAGAAATAGTATGCATATTCATATGTACTTGTGTATAAATATCTTTAATAATTGCAATATTGGATCTCTTGTAAATTCCCAATAAGATTTTTAATAGATTAAATAAAATGTCAAACAATTAACTTTTAATTTGTTATTTTAAATTACAAAGATGTGATTAATCCTTAATCAGCCTGAGTAATTAAATTTGGATAGATATTTTAAATGTAAAAAATATCCACCATGTTCTGAAAATCGCAATTAAAATCGAACAAATTTTTAAATCTTTTCTTTACTGAAAGTTCAAAAAACTAATTCTTTTCTTATACCTCATACTTTGAGGACCACTTATATTTACCAGAACTAATTTTAAAGTCAGAAAATCTGCATACAAAAAAAAATTATGCAATTTAAAATCTCCATCGATTTCAAATTCCACAACATGGTCGTATATTTTGAATTTTTATATATTTTTCTAAAAAACAACATTTAAAATGTAATAAATGTGTTTTGAAGATTTTTAAAATATTGACGCAGATTTGTTGATGAAAAATTATTATTTTTGGTTATTTTAAACTCTAAAATAAGTTCTGGCAACACTGAGTCCAACTCGTCCGCCGTTTATCAGCTGTGTCCACGGCGAATTCAAAATATAATTCCTAAACGTCAAAAAAGTCTTTTGCTTATGTTTTGCGCCAAAGTAGCCCTGAGAAAAATGGCTGCCTTGGTCAGCTGTTTTTGACAACAAGCAATTAAATCGCAAAAACAATATACATGTGGCTTATTGTTGTTGTAGAGTTGCACTTACCTTTTTAAATTTGCTTTAAATCTTTTCTTATCGTCAGCGTTACCGTTGGATATTTTCCAAAAGTACCAAAAAGGGGATATTTACAAAAAAAAAGTGGCAGCGAAAAGGGGATTTAAGAAAAAAAAAGGTAATTGCATCTTTTAAAATCAAAATAAGTACACAAAGTTATGTTTTTTCGCCTATTTTGTTCAATTTATTTTAAATTGCATATAACATTTTATAAATGGTAGAAAACATTATGTAACATCACTGGTCAGCAATAAACAATAAGCCTCGGAAGAGCACTTTTTTATGTGATTTTAATTGACTTTAGCGAGCTGAATCCAACTCTGTTTACAGATTTATGGGCTAAACAAATATTTCGCCCAAAATAAGGCGGTTATGCTAATACATTATATCATAACTTGAGATTAATTTTTCCGATTTTGTCAAAACACTTACAGATGATTAGAAAAAAAGTTTCCTTTACGTCATCCAAATAATTTTTTTTGAACTTATTTTATTTTGAACTGTTTTAAAGTTATTCAGAAATTAATGGCGATAAATATATTGCAATAAAATATTGCAAATTCTACTTTGCTAATTTTATGTATTATTAACTAGTGTTGGCATGACTAACTGCATATTTCCGATGTGCGAAAGAATTCTACATTTAAACATAAAATACATTTAAAACAAAAACAAAGTTTTTAGAATTTTTTTTAATGTAGTTGTTCTTTCGCATATCTGAAATAGACTATAATTATACTTTTGTAATTTATCGGAGAGCTAGGTTAATAACGAATAAAATAAGCCACAAGCCTTGAACATGGTAATTTTGACCAGAATTCATTAATAATGCGTAGGCCGAAATTTCATGAAAGTACTTTTATGTATAAATGCAGTGTTATATAAAAATCAAATTTTGCGACTTTTGGTAAATTTTTATTAAAAAAAATTAGAAGAAAATTAAATTTGGCGAATTTCGGCGATTTTCGGTGTGTAATTGGCGACAAAGGTGAACAAATCTGACAACCCTGATTTATGCAGACATAAGTATACACAATGGTATAAGTACTTATTTGATCCTGGTGTACGCATATAACATGTGTACATACATTTTTCGGAAGATATCTGTACATAAGCTAACCACGCACTTCACGAAAACTTTTATATAAGCTTATTCACATACATGTATATAAATATTATAACTTTCATTAAAGCTGAGAGTTTGAATAAAACAAAATGGACAAACGAGTATCTCTTCATTTAGTAAAAAAGTATCAAAAAAATTGCAAGAATTACAAAAAGTATCACATCTGGATACATTTTGTAAAAGTAGCAAAAAAAAAGTATCAAAACAGTCGAAAAAGTGGCAATTTGGAACTTTAGTAGCATCAACGGTAACGCTGCTTATCGTTATAAAAGCACTTATTCTTTCTTTGCTGGCACTATCTTTCTCTTTTACTCTTACACTCAAGCTTATTCAACAGGTTTTTCAAATTCTCTTTTTCTTAATTTCCTTTTCCTCTTCGTTTTAGTTTCTAAAAATTTGCAAAGTGCGTGAACGTCTTTAAGATATACTCCCTTAAATCAATTAAAAAAAGAGTAAAAAGTGCTGGAACATTTGTAATTTTTATAAATAAATAAAATTAAAACGTTATTATATTATATTATTAAAAAATCGAGGCAAAAAGTTGAACGCCTCTTACTAAAAACGGTGATAAAAATTTGTTCTTAAAAAGCAGAGCTAACGACAGCGCAGTCTTAGTTGGTTTTAAGTTGTTTAAATCGCCGCGGTTATGGGTTGTTGGCAGATTGAGTTCTGTCGTATTTTTTTTTTTTTGAAGTGTGAGTTTGCTTGTTTATTATTTTGGTGAATAAAAGCGAAGTCAATGTGAAGAAGAAAAGTGTCTTAGCTAATAGCAAATTTAATAAAAGAGAAAAGGTTTTGTTTTGGTTTTTTTGTTGGTAAATTAAAAAAGTTAAGAATTAAAGATGGTAAATTTCCACAAAATATGGCCTGTTTTTATTAAAAATATGCAAAAAAGAAATAAAATTAAAAGTAAGTTAAAATTACCTAAAAGAAATATAGAAAAATAAAAAAAATTTAATAAAAGTTTAAAAAAGTTTTAGGCAGTTCAAAGGACTCCATTAAATCAATTAAAAACAAAGTAAAAAGTGCTAGAACATTTGTAGTTTTTATAAATAAATAAAATTAGCTCGTTATTATATTATTTTATTAAAAAACCGAGGCAAAAAGTTGAACGCCATTGAATAAAAACGGTGAAAGAAATTTTTTTCATAAAAGGCAGAGCAAACGACAGCGCAGTCTCAGTTGGTTTTAAGTTGTTAAATTCGCCGCGGTTGTGGGCAGCATTGAGTGAGTTCTGTCCGTTTTTTTAAGTGTGAATTTCTTTGTGTAGTATTTTGGGGAATAAAAGCAAAGTCGATATGAAGCAGAAAAGTGTCTTAGCTAAAAGCAAATAAAAATAAAGAGAAGAGGGTTTGTTTTGGTTTTCTGTTGGTAAATTAAAAAAGTAAAGAATTCAAGATGGTAAATTTCTACAAAATATGGCCCGTTTTTATTAAAAATGTGCAAATAAGAAATAAAATTAAAAGAAAGTAAAAGTTACATAAAAGAAATACCTGTAGAAAATTAAAATAAAAGTTTAATAAAAGTTTGTTTTAAGCAGTTAAAAGGAGAGAGATTAATTTTTATAAGGTAAGTTTTTCAATATAAAAAATTTTTTTTTTAAGATTAATCCCCATATTCATAAAAAATATTTTTTGATTAATAAAAGGTGTATTAATGAAAATTTCATAGAAAATTCGTTTCATAAACCTGCTAAAAACCTAAAATGTTTTTAATGAATATGTCGACATATTTATATCGCCGGAATAATGTCACCTGATTTAACACGAAATAGTATACATATTCATATGTTCTCGTGTATAAATATCTTTAATAATTGCAATATTTGATCTCTTGTAAATTCCCCATAAGATTTTTGATAGATTAAATAAAATGTCAAGCAATTAACTTTTAATTTGTTATTTTAAATTACAAAGATGTGATTAATCCTTAATCAACCTGAGTAATTAAATTTGAAAAGATATTTTAAATGTAAAAATATCCAAAAAATATCCACTATATTCTGAAAATCGTATCGAAACTAAAATCGTAAACTTTTCTATACTGAAAATTCAAAAAATAATTCGTTTTTTATACCTCATACTTTGATGACCACTTATATTTACCAGAACTAATTTTTAAATCATTAAATCTGCATTTTAAAAAAATTATGTAATATAAAATCTCTATCGATTTCAAATTCCACAACATGGTCGTATATTTTGAATTTTTATATCTCTTTCTAAAAAACAACATTTAAAATGTAATAAATGTGTTTTGAAGATTTTTAAAATCTTGACCCAGATTTGTTGATGAAAAATTAATATTTTTGGTTATTTTAAACTTTAAAATAAGTTCTGGCAACACTGAGTCCAACTCGTCCGCCGTTTATCAGCTGTGTCCACGGCGAATTCAAAATAATATTCCTAAACGTCAAAAAAGTCTTTTACTTATTTTTTGCGCCAAAGTAACCCAAAAAATTTCTGAGAAAAATGTCTGCCTTGGTCAGCTGTTTTTGACAACAAGCAATTAAATCGCAAAAACAATATACATGTGGCTTTTTGTTGTTGTAGAGTTGCACTTACCTTTTTAAATTTGCATTAAATCTTTTCTTATCGTCAGCGTTACCGTTGGATATTTTCCAAAAGTACCAAAAAGGGGATATTTACAAAAAAAAGTGGCAGCGAAAAGGGGATATAAAAAAAAGGTATTTGCCTCTTTTAAAATCAAAATAAGTACATCAAATTATGTTTTTGCGCGTATTTTGTTCAATTTATTTTAAATTGCATATAACATTTTATAAGTGGTAAAAAACATTATGTTACATCACTGGTTAGCAAAAAACAAAAAGGTTCGGAAGAGAACTTTTCTATGTGATTTTAATGGGCTTTAGCGAGCTGAATCCAACTATGTTTACAAATTTATGGGCTAAACGAATACATTTTATCATAACTTGAGATAAAACTTTCCGATTTTGTAAAAACACTTACAGATAATTAGAAAAAAGGTTTCCTTTTGGTCATCCATATATTTTTTTTTTAATATTTTGAACCGTTTCAAAGATATTCAGAAATTAATGGCGATAAATATATTGCAATAAAATATTGCAAATTCTACTTTGTTAATTTATGTATTATTAACTATTGTTGGCATGACGAACTGCCTTTTTCCGATGTGCGAAAGAATTCTACATTTAAACAAAAACTCCATTTAAAACAAAAACAAAGTTTTAATAATTTTTTTTTTATGTAGTTGTTCTTTCGCATATAGACTATAATTATACTTTTGGTATTTATCGGAGAGCTAGGTAAATAACGAATAAAATAAGCCACAAGCCTTGAACATGTTGATTTTGATCAGAATTCATTAATAATGCTGCATACGCATTATTAATGAATTTCATAAAAGTACTTTTATGTATAAATGCAGTGTTATATAAAAATCAAATTTTGCAACTTTTGGTGAATTTTCATTAAAAAAATCAGAAGAATATTAAATTTGCCGAATTTCGGCGATTTACGGTGCGTAATTGGCGACGAAGATGAAAAATTATGATAACCCTGATTTATGCAGACAAAAGTTTACACAATGGTATAAGTACTTATTTGATCCTGGTATACTCATAGAACATGTGTACATACATTATTCGAAAGATATCTGTACATAAGCTAACTACGCACGACACGAAAAATTTCATATAGCTTGTTAACATTCATGTATGTATATAAACATTATAACTATCATTAAAGCTGAGAGTTTGAATAAAACAGAATGGACAAACGAGTATCTCTTTATTTAGTAAAAAAGTATCAAAAAAATTGCAAGAATTACAAAAAGTATCACATCTGGATACATTTTGTAAAAGTAGCAAAAAAAGTATCAAAACAGTCGAAAAAGTGGCAATTTGGAACTTTAGTAGCACCAACGGTAACGCTGCCTATCGTTATAAAAGCACTTATTCTTTCTTTGCTGGCACTATCTGTCTCTTTTACTCTTCCACTCAAGTTTATTCAACAGGTTTTTTCAAATTCTCTTTTTCTTAATTTCCTTTTCCTCTTCGTTTTAGTTTCTAAGAATTTGCAAAGTGCGTGAACGTCTTTAAGATATACTCCCTTAAATCAATTAAAAAAAAGGTAAAAAGTGCTAGAACATTTGTAATTTTTATAAATAAATAAAATTAAAACGTTATTATATTATATTATTAAAAAATCGAGGCAAAAAGTTGAACGCCACTTCCTAAAAACGGTGATTGAAAATTTGTTCTTAAAAAGCAGAGCTAACGACAGCGCAGTCTCAGTTGGTTTTAAGTTGTTTAAATCGCCGCGGTTATGGGTTGTGGGCAGGTTGAGTTCTGTCGTTTTTTTTATTGAAGTGTGAATTTTTTTGTTTAGTATTTTGGGGAATAAAAGCAAAGTCAATAAGAAGAAGAAAAGTGTCTTAGCTAATAGCAAATTAAATAAGAGAGAAAAAGTTTTGTTTTGGTTTTTTGTTGGTAAATTAAAAAAGTTAAGAATTAAAGATGGTAAATTTCCACAAAATATGGCCTGTTTTTATTAAAAATATGAAAAAAAAAAAGAAATAAAATTAAAAGAAAGTTAAAATTACATAAAAGAAATATAGAAAAATAAAGTAATATTTAATAAAAGTTTGGTTTAAGCAGTATAAAGGGAAGTTATTAATTTTTATAAGGTAAGTTTTTCATTAAAAAAATTTTTTTTAAAGATTATATATTCAAAAATAAAAATCTTGTGAAATATTTTTTTTTAATGAAATAAAATATCAAACAATATTTGAAAAACCTAAACTGATATTTAAATAGAATTAGTGATTAGTCTTATAGAATTATGACTACAATTGAATTATTCTTAACGTTTTAGGTGATACTTAAGTTTTGCCGATATATCAAGATCAGCGATATTTTACTGTCGATACGACGGTAGTTTTAAAATATTGCTTAGCTTTTTCAATAAACAATTTACTTTGCAATGATTTTTTTTTATATTTTTTTATATATTTGAGGACATGAACCTCTGTGCTATGGAGCAACCCAAAACGGTTAGGGTTTGCACCATAGCACAGTGGTTCATATATTTCGGCCAAAACCTGTTTTTTTTTATTTATAAGAGATGCATTATAAGAGCTTACATTTCAGAACATGTACATATTTACAATTTTTGAGCACAATGTACAGTCTTTGTACTTTGATTGTGGCAGTGCCGAAAATTTTCGTTATGAGTTTTATTTTAATTATTTTGATTTTTCAACAATGAAATCGGTGTGGCCTTAATATTCATATATATCATAAGAATAACATTTTTTCCGCGGGTTTTAAAACTGACACTCTTTTAAGTCAATTCACACTGTTTTTGATAATTTTTACTGCATCGTTCATATAAAATATCCGGTATATACGAGTAGAATATAACCACAATATAAAAAAAAACACAAAGTTTGGTAAGCTGCGGATTTTCTTTCTGAAAAAAATGTATATTATAGGTTTTGACAAAATTAATGTAAGCTGGCTGAAATCATACATTTTCTGCATAAAACAATGTGTACAATTTGGGGTTTCAACTTTCAAATCCATATTGGTAAATTCCGTTGTTTCGCAAGGAAGTCACCTCAGACCAGCTTTAGGTAAATTCAGGGCGCCGCACCTCTCGTTTTCTCCTTTATTACGTACGTGTGCTCACACATTGTAGAGAATTTAACAGCATTTACAACAACATATCGAGGGTTATTATTCAAATAGTGCTATCAGAAAAATCACAATTTTACAGGAGAGCGAAAAAACTGATTTTTTTCTATAACTCTAATGCCCAATTTTCAGGATAGTATTTAAATCTATATTATGTTAATTTTCATATAAACTTAAATCGAATTTTAATACAGATTGATTTTTTAAATTGTCGTATTTAATTAAGATAAAAGTATGGTAGCACTACTAAATACAAGGAGATATCAGAAAAAATTGTAGTTATTTACAAGGTGGTCTCAAAAAACAGCTGGATGTTATTGCTTATCCTGTTGTTCGTGTATTGTTACGATATTGAGGCCACCTTGCTAAGTTAATCCAATGGAAACTTAAGTTGAACTTAAATGTACCACATTGGTCAATTAAGTTTTATTTAAGTGTGTAGTGAAGAAGAGAATTTTGTATTTAAAACGATTTTAAACATAAATGTGTTTTAATGTCAATCCTGAAAATTGGCCATAAGAGTATTAACTAAACTTTGTTTTACAATGTTATTCAAAATAAAAGTCTTAATCAGACATATATTAATTTTTTTTTTTTAATTCCAGATATTCGCGCTTATATGTCTGATAGCACTATTTACAAATTAAAATTTTATCGATTTGAACATTGAAATAAGCAGATGGCACTATTTGAACAAAAATAAAATTAGCTGTAATGAATACTTTTTGAGATTTTAATTTAAGTAACACGAACTTTTATTAAAATAATTGGTTTTTTTTTAACAAAACAATATTTAATGAAAAAGTAAATTATTTACGCGTAATCATATTAATATAACTCGTAATTATGTTTATTAATTTTACATTAACCTACACGCAGAGAAAAAATATGTTTAAAAATGGTCACCTCCAACAAAACTATTTTTAAAGAAAATTGTTCAACATATTATGTTTAATTTAACCATATTATTGTCACCGACAACCATATTATTGTTAAATTGGTCCTCAATCAAGAAGCTACAACCATATTATGGTTGTCTTTAAATATGTTTTGGTTAAATATGACAATAATTTGTTTTTAAATTAACAATAGTATTTTCCTCTTTTCCAAGAGCAACATTCTGTTTTTGAAAACCAACCATGCTGTTATAAATGTTAAACATATTTTAGTTATTATTAACCAAAACATGTTTGGAGGCAACCATAGTATGGATGGGCTTCTTGATGGATGATGAATTTAACCATAATATGTTTGTCGGTGAAAAAAGTATGATTAAATTAAACATAATATGTTTAAAATTTTTCTTTTAAAATAGTTTTGTTGAAGGTGACAATTTTTAAACATATTTTTTCTCTGGGTGTATATTCGAAAGCAATAAAAAATTTATTTTTATTCGCATGTTTTAAATTATCATAAAAAGAATGATATTCTTGCGGAATAACAGGCTTCAATGCTTATAAGTGCTTCCACTGCTAAGTTTAAAAGGACGTGGGCCAGATTGTAAGGGATTCGGAAGGTTATTGTATTCGTCATCAAATCTAACTTTATACATAATGTCATTGCTTGGTAGATATATGAGAGATTTTATTTGTGATACGGTGGGATCACTTTTTTATCGACCAGGTCTAATGGATGTAAAACGAATAAGTTTTTTGTTGGTATAGTCTTTAAAGAAATCATAATTCAGATATAGACTATCAAAAGGCAACAATTTTATTATCAATTTTGATTGTCTTTCTGGCATCCTTTTTTTATTTTAACATAATCCTTGGGCAAATAAATTGTCTGATTTTTCAGCTTTTCTCCATCTTAGCGTGTGCACTGTCGCACTCCATTTGAGCGCCCCCCTTCTCTAAGTACTTCTGCTCAATTTTCTTATTATTTTCTATAGAAAAAAACGGAGAGTGCATTCGATAAATAGTGGTTACGAATTTGATGGCCACAACCATTAGAATATATTATAATTGGTAACGTATCTGACAAACAACGGATCTTTAAATAATGTATAATACATGAAATAAACGTCGATGCACAGATTCCCATTACTCTAATTCCACCCTTAATTAATTATATATAAATTGTAAAGTTGTGTACTTGAAATCGCTGTTTATAGTAAATAGCTAAGGCGTTTATATCGGGACATAGTTTTACGGCTTGTGCATTCATGGTAAGCACATGACATAAATAAGTATAATAAATATAACTAAAAATTTATACAATTGACAAAAACTCATCCAGAAATTTTTTGCAGTTTTTTTTTTTTGCAAAATTTCTTCAACGAATTTTAAAATAATATTAGTTTTTGATATGAAGACACAATTCCCAAACTTTTGATGTATAAAATGTCTACTTTGTAATAAAATTTTTTATCATTTTATTATGTATATACAGTAATATTTTTTATGTAATAGCACTTTTTTTTTTACCAAAAAAAAAAAAAAAAAAAACGTGTGTGTTAGGTACAATACAATATTTATGAAACAAAACCTTTCGGGAAAATTTTTTTTTTTTCAAATTTAAATGACAGATGCCCCTTCAGTCAGTGAATTCGTTTCTATAAAAAACACATATTCGAAAAATTGCAGATAGCACTATTTGAATAATAACCCTTGATATGTAGAATGTAGGGCCTCCAATCGGGATTGGTTTTTCTGAATTCCGGAATTCGGGACTGAAGTATTTCGGGATCCCGGGATTTCCAGGATATTTTGAATCGCGGGATCCACAGGATTAAACATTTTTTCTCGACTTTTTAATTATTTTATTTCTTTATTTATACCCAATGTATGAAAATTTTTTAAACTGTATTAAAAACAACTTAATTTTCCAGTAAAAATACATATTTCCTGCACATATATTATTTATTTGTAAAATATATAAGAAAAACAAACTTAAATTTTTAATTGATCACAATTCATAAAGATCAAGTAATAAAAAACGTAACAAAAAACAGAAAAATGTTGCATTTCTATCCATAATTGATTATTAATATAAAAAATTACAATATAATTAGAAATGTGTATTAAAATTTCCAAATGTATTTTAAAATTTTTCAAAAGAATTTTAAAATTGTCCAAATGAATTTTAAAATTGTCCAAATATACATATTTTTAAGTTTTCTAAATGTATTCTTAATCCAAATTTTAGATATTTGTAATTATGCTCAAATTCATTGAATTTAATTTTCATTACATTATTTTTATGAAGACAGGAATTTTACAACATGAAATTAATTAAAATTTTATTGATAATATTTCATTCTTGACTGCGCTGAGATTTGAACCCAGGCTTTCACGGACAGGTTGACCAGACTAGTTTCGATTGTAACCACACAATCTCTTCAGTGGGGTATGCCGTTTTACTCACTCGGCTATTGAAGCCGGATGACGTCAATAGTCAAACATCAATCTTTAAACCAAATGGTATTTCACCTTGGTAAATCGAAATTTGCTTTTTGAATGAATGATTATCTATTTTAATTGATTTACATGTTCTTCATAACTTCTGCTTTTTCGTAGCTTTTGTCAAGAATTCTTCTTGAAATCCAAAGCACATTTTTTGTTTGTCATGTTTTTGTCTTTCTTTTTTCTTGTTGACCTTTTTCAGCACAATGTATTTTGAAATTGTCCAAACAATTGAAATTTGTCCAAACATTTGAAAATTGTCCAAATATATTTTAGAATTGGCCAAATTTATTTCAAAACTATACAAATGTATTTTAAACATTTCAAAATTTATTAAACAATTTTCCATATGTAGTTTACATTTGTTAAATTGTATTTAGAAATTTTCCAAGTGTATTTCAAAATTATTTAAATATATATTCTTGAATTGTCCAATTGGGTTTTAAATTTTTCAAATGTTCTTTAAAAAATTGTGAACAAGAAAACATTTGGACAATTTTCAAATACGATTGAACAATTTCAACAAAAAAATTGTAAATAATTGGCAAATTTAGATACATTTAGATAATTTTAAAATACATATGGGCGATTATTAAATAAATTTTAAAATAGGTGTTGAAAATTTTAAAATACATTTGAAAAGTTTTAAAATACAATTGGAAATTATGTAGTGCCAAACTTTTAAAAGTCATGAGAATAAATCTCATGATATCAATATTGTATCTGACAAAACTTTTGTCGGATTTTTTGATTTGTGTTCCACAAAATTTATATTTTAATTATATAAAAATCGTTTAGACTTACACAGAAAAAATTTAAATTTTTCTCTAATCAATTTATACCAAATTCATAATATCAAACAAACAAGTTGTTGATTTTGCACAAATTATCAAAATAATTATATTGATTATTAGTATTGTGGTTATTGTTATTGAACTGTTAATGGGTTTTAATCCAAATTTTAGATATTTTAATTAGGCTTAAGTTCATTGAAGTTAATTTTCATTAAATTATTTTTATGAACACAGGAATTTTAAAACATGAAATTATTTAAAATTTTTATTGATAATTTTTCATTCTTTACTGCGCTGAGATTTGAACCCAGGCTTTCACGGACAGGTTGCCTAGACTAGTTTCGATTGTAACCACACAATCTCGTCAGTGGGGTTTGCCGTTTTACTAACAATTTTAACATTTTAAAAAATATTTTCAATAAATGATATTTTTAATTAAATAAATGATCAAAAAACTTTGCCATTTCAAACATTGTGTTAATTCATTTAACTAAATATTGACAATTACCAACAACAATTTCACAAGCCTAAATTATTTTATTTTAAAGATCAATTAATGTTTTTTTGATATTTAATTAATATTTTAATTAGTATTTTGGTTATTTTAATGACCCGTTAATGATTTTTAATCGAAATTTTGATATTTTAATCAGGCTTTAGTTCATTGAATTTAATTTTCATTAAATTATTTTTATGAAGACAGGAATTTTAAAACATGAAATTAATTAAAATTTTTATTGATAATTTTTCATTCTTGACTGCGCTGAGATTTGAACCCTGGCTTTCACGGACAGGTTGCCCAGACTAGTTTCTATATTTTAATTAAAAATTTATTTCAAAACAACTAAAATGTTAATTAAATCAAAATTATATTTTTAATTTTCTTTCAACTAAAAAAAAAAAAATTATTTAATTATCACATTAATGAAATTGAAATACTTTTTAAGCCATTTTTTTAATTGATAAAAAACTTTTTTCTGTGTATTCATGGCCCAATTAGTTATTAATTGGGCAAAATTAAAAAATATTTATGACATTGGTTGTGCTTTCAATGTACTTCTTTGGGGTACCGTTGCGTTTTAATTAATTTCTTAGATTTCGATTAAACGCGGTTTGAATTAAAAGTTTTTGCTGTGAATCTGAAAATGGTTGAGCTGTGATACAAAAGTATCAATTTGACCCTTTTTGACGGTGTTGATACCATTTATGACCCTTTTTTATATTACTCTTTTGTATAATTTTAAACTATTTTGTGCCATTTTTAGATCTTTTTTTAAAATAGCACTCACATTTAGTGATCTGCTAATACTGTTGAACAGTCGTGCTTCAGCTAAACACAGTTTGGCCATTTTTGCAGCGATATTTAGCATTAAAATGTTTTATTTAGCTGCAAAAATTTCATTTAGCACTTGGCGTTTTATTTAGCATTTTGAGAAAATGTTTTTAGCTTTATTTAGCACTTAATTTCTTTTATAAATTATAATAAATTTTGACTAAAAATAGTTGTACCCAAAATGAAATTTCGTGTGAAAATGGATAATTCTTATGTTAAGAAACATCTTACCTGTCTGGTTAAAAAAAATTTAATATTCAGGGAATATTAGAAATGACCTTATCATATTGATTGTAAATATTATTTGCCGTTTGATATTACGATATAAAAGTACAAGGGAATTTCACTTTTTTCACTATTTAGATATAAATTTAATAGTGTAAATGTTTGAAAAATTGTTTGCTCTAAACTGCTGAAAAGATAATTATTTTAAAGCTTCAACTATTCTCAAACTATAAAAAATAAAATGATCTAAAAAATTTTATCATAGAAATAAATCGTTTACATATTGCATATATCAGAGGTTTGCAGGCCCCTTAAATTTAACATTTCAGCGCCGGGGTTACGGGTTCGATTCCCCCCAGAGACTCTGGTCTCCTGCAGACAAGCCTATAGCTTCGCGGGATTAGCATAGGTAATATTAAAAAAAAAAAAAAAAAAAAAAAAAACTCCCTGTGATACATATTTATTTATATGTACAGATGCTTTTGCAAATTCTCGCCATTTGTTTTGAAAAAAAATTCATACTGATATCTTTAAAAAAAATTTTAGCATTATTTTTTAGCATTTTTTGGCCCTGAATAATGCCAGATTTAGCTGTAAATTTTTTTAGACCTGGCCAAACAAGAGTTTTCGAAATGAGCATTGCTTAAAAATAAACTTTGGAATAGTCTCAAAGAAGAAACTTACAATTCCATGCTATTCCCTCTTAATTTTTTCGAAGCGGAGATGGAGGAATGGACTTCAAGTGAAGATTTTATAACAAAATATAGAACGCACATTCCTAAAAAGTAGTTATGTTCTCGGATGAATTTTGAAAAAATATTTTTTACGACTTCTTAATTGTTTTTTCGATAGTAAAGAGTACAAATTAAATTACAATTTCCCTAATATCAAACATCTCATATACATATATACATCTCTGTTATTTTTTATATTTATTGGTACTTTATTGAATAATTTATTGTGTTTTCTTTTCTACAAAAAAAAAAAAAAAAAAAAAAATTAATATAACACTTTATTTAAAATTGCAAATTGGTGTTCGTTTCTTAAAAATGTTTTGCTCTCCAAAAGGGTTTTATTTTAAAAAATTCACCCTTACTAATGGCCTAAGGTATTGAACTTTTGCTCCGCAAAAATCGACAGATTTGATAGTGCCCTGTAAAATAGGTAACTTCGGTTTATATATGGGGCTATTTTTAAATTAACAAATTCCGAAAAAAATTTTGTATTTCAAACAAGCCACAAAATTTATTAAAAGTGCCTAAAACTAAATGAATAGCAAAAATTCGGCTAAAAATTTCTAACTTAGCAGAAATTTTTAAAAATTTGCCAACAGCGGTTCGATAGCAAAGGTAAATATTAATTTAAAATCTTTTATGAATTAGAAAACATATAGGAAAATATCGCTTCTATCGCTTCTATGATGCCAACCTGGCTTGTTTTTAAAAACAGCTAAAATTTAATATTTATGTGAAAAAGTGGCCACTTTATTTTTTTCATGTGTGCAGCTAACTTTGATGTTTTATATGAAAATATTTTAAAGCTGCTCAAAAATATGGTAAATGTGCAGGTAAGCCAATTGCACGTAACCAAGGATTTTGAAGAATAATTACAGAAAATATGTATTTTGGGCAGTTAATTCAAAGTGCAGCTATCTTTGATTTTTTGTATGAAAATAATTTTAAGATACCAAAAATGTTGTGGATTTATCTTAAATGTGCAGGTATAGAAAGAGCACTTAAAAAAGGAATTTGTATGAGATTTGAAAGAATAATGACAAAAAATATTAATTTTGTGCAGTTAAGTCAAATGTGCACTTAAACAAAAGGCAGTTGTCAAAACTACTGTATTACAAAAAGCTTTACTGAAACTTAGCTTATAGAATAAATTCGAAAATTAAAAAGTGTTGAATATTTTTTTTTTGTTTATAAAAAACTTGGTCTAATTATTGTCTTTAAAGCCTGGTACTCTGTTCAACATTTCACGTAAAATGCTATTAAAACCCATATGAAAAAAACGTGCGCGGAATTTCTAATATAGAGTTTAATTTGTGAAAAAGTTACGGATTAATATAAGCTGCACTTATTTCACGTGGAATTTTAAGCAAATGAAAAAAGTTTAAACTAAATATTAAATGAGAACGGAAAAACATAAATAACACTACCGGTAAAAGTTTTTTTTATCCATATTTACTTTCATTTTTATTTATTTAATATAATTTTTTATTTAATATAATTTTTTATTTTTATTTAATTTTTTATTTAAATAAATACTTTTTAGTAAAATACATGTGGGTTTTGTTTACATATGCAAAACAATGTCGCATACTTTGAAAGATTAAAAACGTCAAATTGTGCAAACTCGCGAGATAGGTAACATTGATACATGTCAAATTTTTCGTGTGAAATAACAGATGTTGCTGAACATTTTCACAAATTGGAACAGAGTACTAGGCTTAAAAGGGGAAATACTGCTTATAAAAAACTTGACCCTTTTTAATTGAAATACCCCTTTTTTGTGACTCTTTTCGAAAATATCCAACGGTAACCCTGTTCTCTTCTTATTTGCATTTACCTAATTATTCTGCACTGAAAATTGGCAACAGCGTAATTGGAATGGTAGCGTGGCCGAGCGGTCTAAGGCGCTGGTTTAAGGCACCAGTCTCTTCGGAGGCGTGGGTTCGAATCCCACCGCTGCCAACAAGAATTTTTTTTATTATTTTCTTTTTTATAATTTTTTCCATATTATAATTCTGATTGCACAATGTTAACTATTCACTTTAGAAAGTATACAAAAGCCGAAACTTTTCCTAGTTGTAGGAAAGTTTTTCTTGATTTACTTTACTTGGCAGCAAAAAAAAAAAAAACAATTTCCCTGCAATCATTTCATTTATTTTTAGCCAACCTAAATCAGCCAAACTTTATTTTCACATATAAAATTGCCCCTAAAAATATGCTTTCAAAGGTAATAAATGTATAAGAACATATTTTTTTTATTTAAGTTTTATTTACAATATTTTTTTATTTTTATTTTTAAGTAAAATGCACATTAAAAAGTTTTTCATTTCTAGTTGTTCATTTTTTATGGTTCCATACTTCTCTCAGATTACTTAAACTATTTGGAAAAGTGTAGGAGTGTAAAAAGTTTTTGGCAACACAATAATATCATTATGATTTGAAGGAAAGAAGAAGAATATATTTATGTATATGTTCATGTATAACTCCTTCCAACACAAACAATGACTTAAAAAAAGGTATGCAAACATTTTTCGAATTTAATTCAGCTCTCTGCGCTAAAAAGTTACTGGAAAAATGCAACAAAAAGAATAAGAAAAAAAATATCTAAAAATCTACGAAAAATTTTCTACAATAAATAAACACAAGTTTTGTTTGCTGTAAAGAAAAATCTTTGGAAAAATAACAAAAATTTAACAAAAATACAACATTAATTTCGATTATAAACTATAACAACTGTAATAAACTGCGAACATTTTGTATTTATTACTAAAAAAAAAAAAATGAAAAATAAAAATATGGAAAACGGAATTTGTCATTAGAAAACAGAAGTTGCAAAACCAAGACCAAAAAAGTTAAGACGATTTCAAAAATGTTTATGGGGGAGAACGCTGATTAAGCACTCGCGGTGGAGTTTCAGAAAGTTAAAACTGAAATTATTACAGTAGTTAAAGATTGGATGAGAACAGGGCTGCCATTTATTTTTTTTACATGTCCCCCAAATAATATAAAATAAATCCCAAAAAATCCCCAAATTAAAAACAAAACCTTACAAATATTAAACATTTTTTCTAATGTGCTTCTATGAAAATTCATGCTCAGCATGAATTTGTCGATCTTAACCAATCCTTTGTGTGTATGAGACTTGATAATGTTGGCACATCTTGTCTTCCTTATGGTGTTTTCTTTTCTTCAAAAAATGTGACATTTTATTTAAAAAAGTGGAATTTGGTGTTCGTTTCTTAAAAACGTTTTGCTCTCTTAAAGGGTAGCATGTTTTATTCTAAAAAAAATTACCCTTACTAATGGCATAAGGCATTGTTGCACTTAACGCCCCGTATAAATCGACAGTGTTGATAATGCCCTGTAAAAAGATGGCTTCTGTTTATATATAGGGTTACCAGACAAAGTTGGGAAAAAATCGTTTCTAATCAGGACAGTAAAAATTTAAAATTTTAATAGTTATTTTTTCTATTATTTAATAGTAAAAACATAAGAACGCATTACATTGTTAATGGTAGGTTGTACGTGATATAAAATTTAAGTAGATTCGGTGTTATAATATTGTTTTTGAAACAAAAACGTCAAATCAATTAATCTTAAAAACTGGGTGTTAATAAATCGGCAATCTGACAAAAGTATTTTATTGTTTACATATTTTATAAAAAATTAACTAAAGAAATTGGAATTTCGTACATTTTGTTCATTTATTTATTTATTTAATATCAATCTATTAAAAAATTTTGGTTTTTGTATATTTTTTTTTTATATTTTGAAGAACAAATTTTTTTAATTTTTATTATCTTTTGAAGAACAAACTTTTTGTCAGCTTTTAAAAACAGGGCGGTCCAATTTTGTGTTTTATTCTCGTCAAATAAAAATTGCATTATTACAGGGTCGGCAAGACATTTTATACATGTACTTTTTAACAAGGTGGTATTTTTTTGTAGAAAAGAAAACACCATTAGTTTTTATTATATTTTGAAAAGAAAAAACGCCTTCACATTTGCAGACGAATGTGGAATGGATACAATTCCAGCAACGGCTCGTGAAATGTCAGTAAACATATGGACATTCAGCTCATTTTGTTAATTAGCTTCTGCCGACCAAAAACTACAAACGTTTTCAGTTTTTAACGACTGCAGTTGCTCGACATCAGCTAAAGCAGGTAAAATGTAAGAAGAAGATACAAGATAATAGTCTGGTAGTGTATAAAGTCATTCCTAAAAATTTTAGGAATAGAACTATTACAAAAAGCTTTATAAAATACATAACTGAAATTTAACTCATAGAATAAATTCGAAAAAATAAAACATGTTGAATGTAATTAAAAATAATTTATGAAAAAGAAAAAATTCCCATAATTCCCGGTGTAAAAGTTGAATATTTCAAATATAGTTTTTTTTATAACTGATCATTATTTCACTTTTATTTTACAACTGATACTTATCAGAAAATGCCAACATTTGGCCTCTGTAAATTTTTTAGTCCCAATATTCGAAAAGGCCAAAGGTTGGCTTTTTTGGGAAGCGATAAAACTGAAAAGGAACATTTTGAAAAATGCCCAACTAGTATTCTTGGCTATCGATAACATTTTATGTAATTTAACTTTTTGGTTTGATATGTATATGCACTTTATTTTTGTCGGTTATCGCATTTTTAGCTTCAATATTTAAAACTGATTTCATATCTCAAATATTTTCCATTTTAAAACGTTTTTCGCTGTAAACTTATTGAATGTGATGTTACACTATTCTGCATTTAAGATGACGATATGTCCAGTTCTTTTAGTTTTTTTTCTTGCCTACGAAAAAACATACACACACACACACTTTGGCTGGTAAAGGCAACCAAAAATATTTAACAAAAACAAAACACGTATAAATAATACAACAATACTAGTGAGAAGCGTTACTAAAGTTTTTTGTTATCACATTCTTCATGACTGAATAAAGTTAAACATATTGGATTCCACGGCCTCATTAATGAATTGGCGAAAAATGTGAAAAAATTACACATTTAAGGTTTCTCATTCATGAAGAAATTCATGAATGGTTATATATGAAATTATTCTGAACTCTGTCAAAAATAGCCAACAATATCGCTAACTATTTTATAAATCACCATGTCGCCAAATCAAATATAGGATTCCAAACTAGTTTTAAAATCGCCACCTTTGGCGAGAAATCGATAAATCTGACAGCCCTGCTTAAATCTTCTAAAACACAACCAAGACGAATTAATTTTTCAGGTGGCGTTGAAAGCACAGCTGGGCTACTTTTTTTTCTTACTTAGAGAGAGAAATGTCAAAAGTTGCTTGTGTTTTTGTTATATCGGTCAACGAAAGCAACAAAAAATGCATTGATGTGTTTTTGGTGTTGTTACTTGTTGTAGTATCGAGTATGAATTCGCCTTGAACACAACCTAATAATTTCCCTAACCATATATTCTGATTCAAGGCGAATTCATGTATACGGTGGTGTCGATGCTACAACAAGTAACAACACCAAAAACACACCAATGTATTTTTTTGTTGCTTTCGTTGATCGGTATGTCAAAAACACAAGCAACTTTTGACATTTCTCTCTCTAAGTAAGAAAAAAAAGTAGCCCAGCTGTGCTTTCAACGCCACCTGATAAATGAGTTCGCCTTGTTCTGATTGTTATAAAAGCACTTATTCTTCCTTTGGTGGCACTATCTGTCTCTGTTACTCTTACACTCCAGTTTAACCAACAGGTTATTTTAATTCCCTTTTTCTAAATTTCCTTTTCCTCTTCGTTTTAGTTTCTAAAAATTTGCAAAGTGCGTGAACGTCTTAAAAAAATTGCTCCCGTAAATCAATTAAAAACGGAGTAAAAAGTGCTAGAACATTTGTAATTTTTATAAATAAATAAAATTAACTCGTTATTATATTATTTTATTAAAAAATCGAGGCAAAAAGTTGAACGCCACTTAATAAAATCGGTGTTAGAAAATTTTTTCTTAAAAAGCAGAGCTAACGACAGCGCAGTCTCAGTTGGTTTTAAGTTGTTAAATTCGCCGCGGTTGTGGGCAGCATTCAGTGAGCTCTTCCGTGTTTTTTTTTCAAGTGTGAATTCGCCTTGTGTAGTATTTTGGGGAATAAAAGCAAAGTCAATAAGAAGAAGAAAAGTGTCTTAGCTAAAAGCTAATTAAAATAAATATAAGAGGGTTGGTTTGTTTTGGTTGGTGAATTAAAAAAGTAAATAATTAAAGATGGTTAATTACCACAAAATATGGCCTGTTTTTATTAAAAATGTGCAAAAAAGAAATAAAATTAAAGAATTGTTAAATTACATAAGAGAAATATAGAAAAATAAAATAAAATTTAATAAAAGTTTAAAGAAGTTTTAAGCAGTTTAAAGGACTCCCTTAAATCAATCAAAAATAAAGTAAAAAGTGCCAGAACATTTGTAATTTTAATTAGTAAATAAAATTAAAAAGCCATTAGATTATATTATTAAAAAATCAAGGCAAAAAGTTGAACGCCACTTAATAAAAACGGTCTTAGAAAATTTTTTTCTTACAAAGCAGAGCTAACGACAGCTCAGTCTCAGTTGGCTTTAAGTTGTTAAAATCGCAGCGGTTGTGGGTTTTGCTAGCAGATGAAGTTCTGTCGTGCTTTGTTTGTTTTTTTGAAGTGTTAGTTTGTTTATGTAGTATTTTGGGGGATTAAAGCAAAGTCAATAAGAAGAAAAGTGTCTTAGCTAAAAGCAAATTATCAGCCATGTCACAGAGCACAATTCCGTTCGGAATGATTCCTTTCTGAACTGAAGAAAACATATTTGTTTATTGATAGAAAGTATATTTTTATAGTTTTTTGGCCTCTAAGATACAGAAAACTCCCATTCCGTTCATGAAAACAAAAATGGTTTCATGCCGCAAAGTTTTTTCGTCATTTTCTGAAGCAGCAAAATACGGATTGAATTCCGTTTCCGAACGGAATTGTACTCTGTGACATGGCTGTATATAAGAGAAAAGATTTTGTTTTGTTTTGGATTTTTTGTTGGTAAATTAAAAAAGTATATAATTAAAGATGGTAAATTACCACAAAATATGGCCTGTTTTTATTAAATATGAGCAAAAAAGAAATAAAATTAAGAAAAATTACATAAAAGAAATAGAAATATAAAATAAAAGTTTAATAAAAGTTTGAAGAAGTTTTAAGCAGTTTACTGGAAAGTTATGGATTTTTTTATGGTAAGTTTTTCAATAAAAAAAAAAAAAATTTTAAGGATTAAAAATGCAAAAATAAAATCATGCGAAATATTTTTTATTACTGAAAGAAAATATTGAACATTTAAAAAACATAAATTGATATTTAAATAGAATAAGTGAAAGTGAGGCCATTAGTCTTATAGTACTATGACCACAATTGATTTATTCATAACGTTTTAGGCGATACTTAAGTTTTGACGATTATCGATATCAGCGATATTTTACTGTCTATACGACGATAGCTTTAATTTAAAATTAAAACTTTTACCCTAGAAAGATAGATGAGTAAAACTGACGGATTAATTTAACTTTCTATACTGTTGCATTATTTAGTTTCTTAAGAACAAATGAATGTGGGTTATATTTTTACATATACAGGGCCAGCTCGCTAATCCGAAGGTGAGTAATCCGAGTTGAATTTATGACGTATTATATACTCTATAGTCCGCATTGATTACAAACAAGCTCGCTAAACTGAATGTTTATTTTCCTGCTTTTTATACCCTTCGCCAAAAGGTAAAAATATATAACTTTGTCATTCCCTTTGCAATATATAAAGTGTATATATTCTTGCTCCTTATGAGAAGGGAGCTCAAATTCGGTGGTCCGTCTGTCCGTCCGTCTGTTGAAATGAACTCAGAATTTCTGAAAGAAAACTTTCATAGAGTGAAATCAGACTAAAGATACTGGTTGTAAAATGGATGCAATAAAACATTACTAACAGATCAAATATAACTCTTAAGAATATTCCTTGTACTAAAAAAAAGTCGTATTTTATATGATGATCAGCTAAAATACGAATTACTGCCAATCAAATAAATGAAGGTGTATCTAAGAATCTAAAATGAACTGTGAAATTAAATTAAAACATTTGAAAAATTGTCAAATTTAGGGTATAAATCGTCCAATCGTCAATAAACCATTTTTGTACCTAAAAATTGTCAAATCTTGCAGCTGTGGATTGAATATGGATTAGTTAAGTATTTCGCGATTGAATAATAGTACTTGAATTAATCTTTCTGTGCTTGATTCAAGAAACTCCGTACTCACTGTGCTATTGATACCGCTTCGGACTGATTTGAGTACGGATGGGTTGATTTATCTTCAGAGTGTGTGTTAAAAAAAGCATTATATTTCAAAAAGCTTTAATTTTGTTTAATATTTTTAAATATCTTTTATAATTCTTGATTAATAAAAATAAAATAAATTTGTTTTGGAACCCTGGCTTGTGTTTTATTTTCGAATATAGTGAATTATAATACATAATTACAGCATATACAGTAATCCGTATATCTCGTTAATCAGAATCAGGATCTGCAATCATTAATTCGAATAAGCGAGCTGGCACTGTATATCAAATAAAAATACAGGTGATTTTTTTTAAAATAAAACATTTTTAAGGAACAATCACCAAATTCCATTTTTTTAAAATTAAATCTCACCTTTTTTGTGGAAAAGAAAACAGCATAAGATTTTTGTTGAATACATAGAGGCATTAACATTAAATATAGACAAATAGAATCTGGGAATCATTTCTTTTCATAAGCTACTGTATTTTATTCAACAGTTTTATTTTTCGAATTTATTCTATGAGCTAAATCTCAGTTACGTATTTTATAAAGCTTTTTGTAATAGTTATATTCTTTAAATTTTTTAGGAATGACTTTATACACTACCAGACCTATTATTTTGAATCTTCCTGTTACATTTGACCTTAGCTATCCGTTGGATTGCAATGAAGTATATTGTATGTACAGAAAAATTTACAATTATTAGAGACCAGCAGAACGAAATGCTTTTCTGTCCCGCAACGGCCTTCGTGAGCATTCTTTGGATCACACCGGATAGTGATACTTTATAAATTGAATGTATTTAACTCAACTATTTTAACAAATGGAATCTGGGAATTATTTCCTTTTCATAAGTTACTTTATTATATTCAACATATTTTATAAAATACATAACTGAAATTAAGCTTATAGAATAAATTCGAAAAATAAAAAATGTTGATTTAAATACAGACTTTAGATGAAACACGGAGACTTTCGTTTTAAACGTTTTCAATGAAAATATTAATATTCAAAAAAACCATGGACATGGATTTTAGAGAATATGAATTTTAATTAAAGATATTGATTTTCAGTAAAATTTTATATCTTTCAAAGGAAATAAGTAGATCTAAAACTTTGACTAAAAGTAAAAAATTTAGTTCTAAAATTTCTGCTTTATACATTTCCCATGAAAATGTAGATTTTTAATTGAAAACATCGGTTTTCGTTTAAAAACTTAAGGCCGTTGTTTTTAATGTAACGACAAAACGACAATTACTTAATCTCGACATAAACTTATTAAACTAATAAACTGTCCGTTAACGATTTTGCTTTCCCAATATACTGACAAAAACATTCTCAGTTGGCAATACCTCTCAAAATAGATGTATAACTTGGGAGTCAGCTGATTGAATTTATTTGTACGGCGATAAAATAAATGACAGACGAGGTCGGGCGTAGCACGGGGTCCACACCACGCGTTTTCGCCTTCATGCATTGTATGTTTTTATGACCTCCACCACAACTGACTGTGAAGAGGGTATACTAAGTTTGTGTCCCCGTGTTAAAGTTTTTGAATATTAATCTAATTCTGGGTGCTTTTGTAATTCTAAGTCGATTTAGCCATAGGGCCTGGGGGAACCGAACAGACTGCCGGGTATCAGGGACGCTGTGGCCGGTGCTTAGGAAGTCCGATTCGGAGTTGCTGCTGGGCAGAAGTAGGGTCTGCGTGAGGACCATAATAGGAATTATCACGGGCCATTGCATGATAGGCAGGATGCCGATGAGGTTGGGATCCGACGTGTCGGATATGTGCGGGTTGTGTGAGGATCCGGAGGAATTGGAGACGGTTGAGCACATTTTGTGCCACTATCCCAGGCAACAAGGCAGCAGGCTGAGGTAGCTGGGCAGCAGATTCCTAGGCGAATTAGGGGATGTCCCGGGCTGTGGACTCGAGAGTCTGATAGGATTTGTAATGGGGATGGCCAGGCTGCGCAGCAGGAGACTGGGAGCTAGCCGCATATAGGGCGGATTTGTGTTGTGTTGAGTGAGGTTTTCTCTCGGGTTTGGTCAGATCTTCTTTTCTTATCTATCTTCTTTATCTTTTCTAATGCTTTCGCGGTTTATTTCACTTACTTTCCAGATATCTATTTCTAAACAAGGCATCACAATTCACCATATTGGTCTCTGGGTGAAGGTGTGAAGGAGACTTCACACCAGCCTTTCTACCTACCTACCTAGCCATGTCCATCTGTCTGTCCGTCTGTTGAAATCACGCTCACTTCCGAACGACTCAAAAGAAAAGAACAATATTTGTGTAAAATTGGTTCTAGTTCCTAGAAGCAGTTTGGGATTGAACTCCAGCAAAATCGATTTAGCTGTATCAGAAATAAAAATCAAAATGTGGAACCACCGCCCTAAAAAATTTACAGTTTTTTTTACAACAAGTAGCACAAATAGTGGCGGAATACACATATTGATTAAAGATCTTGCACAAATTTGTTCTATATGAGTAAATATCATACCAAAAATTTTTCTGAAGATCGGCTTTTAATTTTTCATAGGCCCCACTCTCGAAAAACACTTTAATACGCATAAAACCGTAAAGAACAATGCTTTTGCAATAAATTTTGCTCTGTAACCATTTTATATGTATAGAAATCACTGTGTCAAATTTCGTAAATATCGATTCATAATATACCGTCCGATATAAAGCCCAGTCCCGGTTGAGGGTAACAAAGTTTCGGCACAGCCGATTATAGCACGCTCACTTGTTCATTCTATACTTGCGTTCTACGGTTCAAGTTATATATAACGCTTTTTATGTGGCATTACCACGATTAAAAATAAAATTTCATTTGTCCAAATCAGCTTATTTGTTCGAACACCGCTTGTGACACTTAAAAAAGTACACTGATAGAAAAGGCGTCATAACGCTGATGTATTTTGATATCAGTTCTATGACAACTATCTTCGTTTTTGACCCCATGACACTTTTCATCATTGTGATATCAGCATGAACATCACTTGGCGAAAATGTCATCAGGGCCAAAAATTTCAATTATGTCATTAATGGGATGATAAATTGGCATCACAGAAGTGACGAATTGGAGTCGATTTTAAAAAGCATGTCATTTGTGCGATGACAAACTGTCATCAAATGGAGTCATTGGAATTGACCTTAAATCAACTTAAGAGAATATCATTATTTACTTATCCGCTCTACACATGTTTGTTTCACTTTTATTGTATTTCGCTTTTTGTTAACAGATAAATTCTCATTTACAAGACACCAGCAGCATGTCCGATATGGTTTTCGTAATAACTCTACTTTACAAATTTGATGTATTTAAATAAATATATAAAAAAAATAGAATATGGGAATTTTTGCTTCTAATTTTACTTTTTAAACATGACATAATGTAAATAATATTTTATGAAATGATATATTATATCATCGCACTGATGACATGATATTTTATGTTATCGAACTAATGCAAGTTTGTCATCGAACTAATGACAGTTTGTCATCGCACTGATGACATGATATATTATGTCATCGCATAATGACAGTTTGTCTGTACTGATGTCAAAACACATCAGCGTTATGACGCCTTTTTTATCAGTGTACACAAAATGTGGCATCGAATTTATGTCACTGTAGTCATAGCGAAGATGATGCATAAAATATGACAAAATTTTATTGACGTTCGTAATTGGTGATGTCACTTTTTGCCTCATAGATGCCATTTGGAATAATATTGATGTCACCATTCTGATGTTAGGGCATAATCAATATGAATATGCATTTTTCTATAAGTGTAGAAAGTAAACCTACTATTCGCATTCAAAGCCTAAATGCAACCTACGTTTGTTACATATAACTACACCGATTCTAATTTTTTGACACCTGCGTAAAATAGAAGCAAGTGAGATTTTGAGAAAACCAAATTTCTTTAATCTGCTGTTTTTCGTTGGGAAAAACAATCATCACCTAATCAGAAATTGGTCATTAGAGTCTGTTTATTTAAACTTATACTTTTAAGAAATTTATTTTAATTAAATACATTTTTTTTGTGATCCTTAATAAAAATTATCTACCTCAAATTAAGCCTCAGACCATGACTTAATTTTCTCATAAATTCAATTTTGAAACTCAACAAAATTTATCATTTGACACCGTAAACAAAGAAAAAAAAAACGTATAAAGCTCTTCGTAAAATAAATTTAATGAAGTTTTTCATTAAAAAGAAAACAAATTGATATTCTGTTTTTCACATTCCGTTTGCACCTTTAAAACTCACGTATGTCCGTTTTATTTTGGGATGCAGAGAAAAACACGACCAAAAATAAACTTTTTCTTTTATTTTTTGTACAATTTTTCATGTTTTTTTGTTTTTGTTGCTTTTCACCGATTACGTGATGTGAAAAAGTAAAATTATTTCATTTTCTTTTTGTTTTTAAAAATTGCATTAGAAAATAAAAAGAGGTGACAAAGAAGAGGAATTTTTGGTTTAAAAGACAATTTGTTACATCTGACAATATATATTAATTAATAAGAGGTGAGGACTTTCTTATAAACATAAAAAAAAAAAAAAAAAATAAAATTTTTTTTACATTAATTGTTATTTTTTAAATTAACGGCTTTGAGTTGTGATGTTTTTAAAGTAGCGCCTTAAATAGGCGTTCTAGTGGCTTCGAGATATTCTTTTTTCTTTTTTTTGTTGGTTCTGTTTTGATGTTTTGTTTTTCCTTTTATGAAGGATAATCTAGTGAATTTGTTTCATAAGTATTTGTACATTGTTGAAATTAATTAACAGGGTATATGTCTTTTTCTTCTTTAAAAAAAAACTTTTTAAAAGGATTTTGAGTGACAAAAAGAAAATAATTTAGTACCTCACGTTTTGTTTTATGTCATACGAAATATTATTTTATTTTTTGGTCTGAAAGGGGGCAAAAACTTAACTTAATTATGAATTATGCTTTTAATTTTTGGAATAATGATAAAATAAATTGCCTTTTAAGAGTTAGTATTTATTATAAAAGAACTGCGGAATACGAGTATTTAGCCGAAACGAGGCGCAATCTTCTGTTGCCTTTTGTTGCGATGTGATAAAAAAAAGAAACCTAAAAAAGCATAAATGAATTATTTAAGGTTTTAACTCCTCGGAGTGGATGTAAAACCGTAAAATTATATGATTATAATTTGGATAACCTTTCGGTAGGATTTTCCTAGGTCTTTATTCAAGTTCCTTGCGACTTTAGTGCATTAAAAATTAAATTGTAAATAACCTGATTCAGATTTTTATTAGTTATAAAACGAATTCCTTTACTACATTTCTTTTCGGACGTTTAACAAGTTATTTATAATACCAACTTAATTTTAGCCTTCCCGGTAGGATGAACTTGCGTTTAACATATTGCTCGCTTTAGTTTTAAGCAAAGTTGTAACAGTGGAAAACTTTTTATACTTGGGACAAAATCCTTCCTTTAACTAACGGCAAGTTGTAATAAGGGCCCTACACTCATAGAAAAATTCATCTTTATACTGATGATGCAAGGGAATTGTGACATATATGTTATTAGAAATGGCATCGGTGAAGCAAAATGTGACATTAATCCAATAAAGAACGTCATCCTAAAATTTTGTCATATTTTATGCGTCATCTACCTTATGACTACAGTGCCATCAATTCGATGCCACATTTTGTGTACACTGATAGAAAACGCGTCATAACGCTGATGTATTTTGACATCAGAACATGCAAACTGTCATCAGTGCGATGACATAATATATTAATATAAATATATTATGTCATCGCACTGATGAAATTATATATTATGGCATCGCACTGATGACAGTTTGTCATCCCACTGATTACACTAATATATATTAATATATTATGTCGTCAGTGGGATGACAAACTGTAATCAGTGGGATAACAAACTGTCATCAGAGAGATGATTACACTAATATATATTAATATATTATGTCGTCAGTGGGATAACAAACTGTCATCAGAGAGATGACAAACTGTCATCAGTGCGATGACATAATATATAATGTCATCAGTGCAATGACAAACTGTCATCAGTGCGATGACATACTATATAATGTCATCAGTGGGATGACAAACTGTCATCAGTGCGATGACATAATATATAATGTCATCAGTGCGATTACATAATATATTTTGTCAGCAGTGGGATGACAAACTGTAATCAGTGGGATGACAAACTGTCCACAGTGCGATGACATAATATATAATGCCATCAGTGCGATGACAAACTGTCATCAGTGCGATGACATAATATATAATGTCATCAGTGGGATGTCAAACTGTCATCAGACATAGTATATAATGTCATCAGTGCGATTACATAATATATTTTGTCATCAGTGGGATGACAAACTGTAATCCGTGGGGTGACAAACTGTCATCAGTGGGATGAAAAACTGTCATCAGTGGGATGACAAACTGTCATCAGTGCGATGACAAACTGTCATCAGTGCGATGACATAAAATATCATGTCATCAGTGGGATGACCAACTGTCATCAGTGGGATGACCAACTGTCATCAGTGCGATGACATAAAATATATTTTGTCATAATATATTATTATCATTATTTTCATGTGTAACCAGAAAAATTAGAAGCAAAAATTCCCACATTCTATTTTTTAAAAATATTTATTTAAATACATAAAATTTTTTAAGTAGAATTATTACGAAAACTATATCGGGCATGCTTCTGGTGTCTTATAATTAAGATTTCTTCCGTTAACAAAGGGCGGAATACAACAAAAGTAAAATAAACATGTGTAATAAAGATATTCTCTCAATTTGACTTAAGGTCAATTACAGTGATTGAATTTGATGGCAGATTATCACCGCACTGATGACATGCCTTATAAAACCGACTCCGTTTCGTCATTTCTGTAATGCCAATGTGTCATCCCATTGATTACATAATTTAAATTTTTGACCCTGGTGACAATTTGGACAAGCGCTGTTAAGGCTGACATCATAGTGATGTAAAGTGTCACGGGGTCAAAATCGAAGACACTTGTCAAAGTACTGATGTCAGTACATCAGCGTTATGACGCCTTTTCTATCAGTGTATACCAAATTTTCAATACAGACTAGAAATATATGGAATAAAATGCCCCATAACTACCAAGAAGTCGCCCCTAGGGGGATAAAATGTACGACCGACCTCCATTTGTTTTTTGTTCTTAACATTTTCCCAAAAGGGCAAGAATCCTTCATCTGCACTTATTAGGGGGCTCCCATACAAATATTGCGTCTAATGAAATTCTTAAATTTAATTTAAATTTTTAATTATACTAACCATTTTTTCGAATGTTTTAATATAATTAATAATAAATATAAATAAAAATAATTTATGAAAAAGAAAAAATTCCCACATTCTATTTAATCAAAATTTTTCGTCTTTTTAAAAAAAAAAAAAAAAAAAAATGTAAACAGATTTTAATCATTTATGGCTTGTTGCGTTTGCAACTTCGTTTTTTATAAGTCTAGAAGCATGGCTGCATTTCCAATTTTTTAGGATTTAAAAAAAAAAAATAAAACATTCGAAATTTTTTGCTAAGAAATAATTTTTTATGAAAAAAAAAAAAAAAAAAAAAATATATATCTCAAAAGTCTGCGCATACTATAAAAAAGTTTTTCGGATTTTCGGTTTTTTGGCTTGTCCAATAAACTAAACCGTTTTTGAGTTACGTTAATATATGTTGAGCAACCGCCCCCATTTTCGAAGTTACAGTATATTTCGAAAATTAGAGCCAACCTATAAAAACGGTTAGCAACACTGGTTTCAGCGTACCCGAATTAGGTTAAAACGACGCTTGTCTTAAAAAAAGTGTCAAACTCTAGCACAGTGTAATTAAAAGAAAAACAATTTGAGAATTCTAAGCAAATCAACCAGTAAAAAAAAAAAGCATTCGGCTATAATAGAGAGCAAACTACCGCCATTTTGTTACTTTTAAACATATTATTTAACATTTAGAATTAAACGTACAATGTCTTAAAATATTATAATTTCCAACATATTATTGTTATTATTAAACATAACATGTTCGCAAATAACCAAAATATAGTTGTGGATTTTGGATAGACTAATTTAATCAATACATATGGTGACAATAATATGGTAAAAGGAACCTTAATATGTTTAAGTGTATGGTTGTAGTTAAATTATATTTTAACGTTATATGGTTAAATTTGAAGTTTCAAGGTAGCTAACAATTTTATTGTTAAATAGAAACAAAATTTTATTAATCGCGAAAAAAGAAATGTTAATAACAACAATTGTTTGTTTGTTGCCATAGCGGGGACCATAATATGATTTATTTTTTACCATATTCCAACCATGTTATTTTTTTCTTTTCTATTTATTGTTTGGCCATAACACAAAAATGAACCAAAAGACGTCTCTATTTCTTAATTAATTTTCATTTTAATTCAAAAATCCGAATTAATTTTTTTTTTTAATTATTTAATATCAACAACAAAAACAATATATTATTTCAAAAATTGGTCAACAATAGGTCTTATCATTTCTCTAGACTTAAGAGCGGCGTCTGTAGACAACACGGCGGACAGTCTTGTAACGGTAACCGTCTTGGCCGACAGATTCTACGTGCGATTCAGCAGCTGGTGGAATATAAGTGTTTTGTGGTTGTGCAACGGGAGCTGGTGGTGGTGGGGGAATGTAAGATTGTTGAGGGGCTGAAGGAGCTGGCACAGGAGCTGGTGGTGGTGGGGGAATGTAAGATTGTTGAGGTGCTGAAGGAGCTGGAACAGGAGCTGGTGGTGGTGGGGGAATGTACGATTGTTGAGGTGCTGAAGGAGCTGGAACAGGAGCTGGTGGTGGTGGGGGAATGTACGATTGTTGAGGTGCTGAGGGAGCTGGCACAGGAGCTGGTGGTGGTGGGGGAATGTACGATTGTTGAGGTGCTGAAGGAGCTGGCACAGGAGCTGGTGGTGGTGGGGGAATGTACGATTGTTGAGGTGCTGAAGGAGCTGGCACAGGAGCTGGTGGTGGTGGGGGAATGTAGGATTGCTGAGGTGCCGAAGGAGCTGGCACAGGAGCTGGTGGTGGTGGAGGAATGTAAGATTGTTGCGGTGCCGAAGGAGCTGGTACTGGGGCAGGTTGTGGATAGTCGTAACCCAATTCCGAGACATCAGCATAGGCAAAAGCCACAAAAGCCAAAGCAACGATTAAAACTTTCTAAAAAGATTCAAATAAGTTCGAAATTTTTTTTCCAATTTGAATTGGTGTTAAAAGAATATTTACCATTTTGCTTGTAAAAAGTTTGTTTTTCGTAGATTTTGAAATGTGTTTATGGTTTGAAAACTGTTTAGTTTTTGATACTATTTGTTAGAAAATTATATGTTTTTATATAATTTGTTTGTTGCTTCGTTGGAACAAACAAACAATCAATAATGACCTCAAAACTCGTTTGAATTGATTCTAACCCAAAGATTGTGTTGTTGAACTTCAACATCTTCATCTTCATTATCATAAAGTTTAAAGTGGATTCTCTGCATCTCTAAATTACTGGTTAAATTCATCAAAAATGCAAATTTATTAAAAACAATTTCCGTTTTTTCGATCTATTAATTTTATTTATATTTCTTATACAGTTTTGTTGTTGGCTTTTTGAGTGGGTAATTAATTAAAGGTTTTTTTTTGTTTGTTTGTTTATTTGAATGCTATTTAAAAAGTTTTGGGCCTAGAAAGTGCTGAAGCTTAAGAGAACTATTGGGAGATTCTTTAAATTAATGCAATCAGTTTTTCTGGCCAGTTTTTGTAATCAACTAACAAAACTTTTATTCAAATCATCTTGAAATTTTTTGTTAAAAATTTACATTTTCTTAAATTTCCTTATTTCCAATACTCGTATCATTTTATAATTTAAAAAGTTTAAGATTTTAAATTAACTTAACAAATTTTTAAATGTGGATGGAAGCGTTTCAATTGAAATTGAGAAATTCTTATATTAAATTAACAAAATTCTATATTACATTTAGAAATTTTTATTTTAAATTGAGACAATTCAAAATGAATTGAAAAATTTCAATTTGAAATCGAGAAAATTCCAAATGAAATAGAGAACATTTTTATTTTAGCAAATAGAATCTGGGAATTTTAGTTCTCATGTTGAGTAACATTTTCATTATAAATTTTCATATTAATTCGTATGTGTAACAGAAATATACAAAGAAAAATTCTAACAATGCATAGAAAATATTCCTGAAAAATATTGAAGAAATAAGACGGGTAACTTTTTCAACTTAAAAATTCTCGCAATTCTTTCACAATTAAAATATGGCGATGAAACTTCAAATGGTCGCTATTTAGGTCTTAAAAGACATTAAAAATGAAAAAGAAAATTATATATATAGCCAGATATTTGTTTAAAATCGCTTTGCATTCGACACCTACGTATGTCAATGACCGGGTACCGTGGTACCGGGTACCATGTACCCCTTCAACTTTTATTTGTTTTTTGTTAAAAATTTACCACTTGTTATTTTGATTGCAAATTCATTTTTAAACTTTCAAAACGTTTGGAAATAGCATTGGTATGATGATGGCATATCAGCTCATGACACATGTTGCACACTTTTCTGATTTGTCTTTTTCCTGGTGGTGTAAGGCACAATAAACATGAACCAACAATGAGCTTTCTTCTCAGAGTTCGGCTAGAGGTCGACGTCTATTCACATGCTATATTTGTACGTATCGGTTTGCCTAAATAGCCATTCAATAGCAGATCTGGATGAAAAGTAGAAAGAAATTTTGCTATTTGCAGCCTTTAATGAGAGGCACAAAAACTCCTCGCAAAGCCCTTCAAAAAACTATTGCTATAAAAGGGTGAGAAAGGCCACCTTTTTGTTTGCCAAGCATTTTTTCCATGACATCCGCAGGCCAACTTTTTTTTTGTTATAAAATGTGATCATATCGAAAAAGTATTTGATCACGACTGCCAGAATTAGTCCCCTGGTTTTCCATTAATACCAACACTGTTGTTCATTGCGGATAATACAATTACAGAGTTGGATTTTTTTTTTGCCGTATGAACACATTGTGATATTGCCCCCCTTTTTTTTAACCTTCATTATATCAGGAATGTAAAGCTTATTTTTGGACAGCGTTCAATTTGTATGATAGTACTAAATGTTTCGCCAAATTAAGTGTTGTAAAAAATTATCCATTGTGATGTTGCGCCATCTTCCATGGAACGGGCCTGTTATATCCTAAATTTATTCTTATCCTTGTCGAATCTACGATCCATTGCTGTTTTCCCGGTATATAGTTGCCCTTCGGGCGGATAGGAGTTTTTGCGTCGCAAGTTTTTGTGTGAACTTGTTCTGCCGCGGCATGGGAAGATATGTTCGTCGATTTTAAGGTTATCGCTGGGTTTGCAATGTGCTGAAAGATTTGTGCTGAGCATTAGCTATATGGAGCAGCTTAATCCGTAGTTTTGCTTTCAGCTCTGGTGTTACCATTGTCAAAGGGTGCAAAGTGTTGTAGTGATGGGGATTTGTTAATGCCCATTGTTGCTCAGTATAGAGGATAATATGCGTTGCCTACTCACGTAGGCTCTTTTAATTTAACTGCTTTTATATATGTACGTTGGTTTTATATAATTTCACTTAAAACCCTCATTTCTAATATAAAAGTGAAAAATCCATAAAGGGGTACCCGGTTATTGACTAACGTATATATTTTTGGTTATTGAGCGTAGGGAGGGCTATTAAATTATGAAATCTTTATAAATTGTAATTTGAATTAGAATACACATTCGAATTAATATGAAAACTTATAATGAAAATTTTTATTTTAAATTAAGAAAATTTAATTGTGTATATAATTTTTATTAGACTAATACAGCAAACATGTATAATACAACATAAGAATCAAAAATTAAATTATCAATACAAATCGTGGTATTATTGCCAATTCATATTTGAACAATCACATTTTCCAGATCCAAAGGAGAATGGTTAAACGTTGTAGTATGATCTATACCTCAACTGCAGTCTTTAAAACATTAATCATCTCTTCTGAAGAGACAAGTCTCTACTTTCCTGCATTAGGGGACTTACGTTCGGAAAATTCATCTTTTTTTGTACCGCTCTTTTTATTTTTGACCAAATGATTTCAATGGGGTCAAGCATCGGTATGTAGGGGTTCAATTGCAGGAGTGTAGCCGGAGAGTTGTGAATTATTCTTTGTAGCCGACTGTGGCAGGGAGTATTTTCACATACCAATACGAGTTCAGATAATTCATTCCCCAACCCTTCCGACCTATCAAGAACGCATTGGACTAGGGATGCCAATCCCAAAATCCCGATCCCGAAAAACCCCGGGATTTAAGGGATTCAGCGAATATAGATAGATATAATAGAGATATTGGCACACAGGGTTTATATGTTTTTCAAAACTAGGAATATGAAGGGACAGATGGCCAATTCCGATTTTGATGAAATTTAAAACTTATGTAGATCGATCTACACACAGGCTTTACATATCTTTATACACCCAGAGAAAAAATATGTTTATATATGATCACCTCCAACAAAACTAATTTAAAAGAATAATTTTAAACATATTATGTTTAATTTAATCATACTTTTGTCACCGACAAACATATTATGGTTAAATTTGTGCTCCATCAAGTAACCACAACCATATTATGGTTGCCTCCAAACATGTTTTGTTTAATTATAACTAAAATATGCTCAATACTTATAATAGCATGGTTGGTTTTCAACCACAGAATGTTGCTCTTGGAAAAGAGGAAAATACTATTGTTAATTTGAAAACAAATTATTGTTATATTTAACCAAAACATATTTAAAGACAACCATAATATGGTTGTAGCTTCTTGATTGAGGACCAATTTAACAATAATATGGTTGTCGGTGACAATAATATGGTTAAATTAAACATAATATGTTTCAAAAATTTATTTAAAAATAGTTTTGTTGGTGGTGACCATTTTTAAAAAATTTTTTCTCTACGTGTAGTTAGTCAAAAATTCATTCTGGGCGGGCAACGCCGTGTGAACGGCTAGTTATTGTATAAAAAAAATCATAAATGACGTGCTTAGGAAAAAGGCAGTTTTATTTCACCGTCATAAAATAAAAATCTTTTGAGAAGTTTTATTTCGCCGTCATAAAATAAAACTTATTTGAAGAGTCCTTGAATGAGTTTTATTTAAGACGGAAAAAATAAAACTCATCAAATGTGTCTCATTTTAGACTGAAAAAAAATTAAACTCTCTTGTTTTAAGAGTTTTATTCGACCTTTTATTTTTACGTTGAAAAATAACTCTTAAATGTGGAGTTGTAAAATATTTAGGCCTTCATCTTGATCGAAGACTTACTTGGAAAGAGCATGTCAAAAAGAAACGTGAGCAACTTAAATTAAAAACAAAAAAAAAATGTTTTGGTTATTGGGCCCAAGATTAAGCTTAAGCTTGGAAAATAAGGTTCTGTTATACAAAACAATACTAAAATCTATATGGACATACGGCATCCAACTGTGGGGAACTGCAAGTAATTCGAACGTTGAGATATTACAGAAATACCAGTGAAAAACACTCAGACTTTTAACAAATGCGCCATGGTTTATCAGCAACAAAAACATACACAGAGATCTTCGAATTTTAGTGGTAAAAGATTTTTTTTTTTCAGTATTTATTTATTGAATCTTCATATATTAAACATGACCTAACAATAATTAATCAAATCTTATCGTAATATTTACTTTATGTCCTGTCATTGCTAGACAAAAAAGAATTAGTCATCACGGTTTCTGTTCACATGTGTAGGTGTTTACCGCTCATCTGATTGGGTGAATACTGCAGTGTCTCTTCTCTTTAAGCGAGTGTGGCCGCCATAATTTAAAATATTGCGAGCTAATGGATTTGGGTGCAGTTCCAGCCTTTTTAAATATTTTACTGCATATTTCGTTATCATAGTTTTTACTAATGGCACATTGAGATCCTTGTGGATATTTGTGTTTTTGACATACCAGGGAGCGGCTGTGATTATTCAAAGAAGTTTATTTTGGCGCCTTTGAATTTTTTCGATATTAGAAGCCGAGGCAGTGCCCCATAACTGAATACCGTAGCACCAAATTGGCTTTAAGATAGAGTTGTAAAGTTGAAGTTTGCAATCGAGGCTAAGAACAGAATTTCTTCCAATAAGCCAATTAATTTGAATTGCTTTTAGTTTCATTTGTGTTAATTTAGCTTCTATATGCCATTTCCAAGTTAACCGCCGATCTAGATATATACCGAGGTGTTTTACATGCGAGTGTTGGGGTATTATTTGATTATTGATTTTAATAGGGGGGCACGTGTCCCAACGCAATGTGAATGTTATATGTGCGCATTTTTGCTCATTGATCTTTATCCTCCATTGTTTAAACCACCTTTCCAGTTCAAATATATGATCCTGTAAGTAACGAGATGCTTCTTGACAGTTTTCATGTACGCTTAGAAAAGCTGTATCGTCCGCAAATGTTGAGGTTTGTGTGTAGCTGTTTGTTGGCATGTCGGAAGTATAAATTAAGTATAATAGAGGGCCCAGGTTGCTGCCTTGTGGGACTCCAGCGTTAATTGGCCGAGGAGAACTTAAAAAAAGTCGCCTAAAAAAAAATCGGTAAAAGATGAGATCAATAACTTCAGTGAAATATACCTGAATAGACTAATAGACTGACTGCTTATGCTAGTACCAGCTTCTGGCGGTATGGAACTGCGCTGTGCCGTTGATACGGGAGGTACGGGGAAACACTTATGGGACTTGCTACTACGGGATAAACTGCAGGTTGTGCTAAAAGTTGACTCCGTGAAATTGTCTACTGAGGATGGTTGCCTACTGGGTATTTGTTTTTTTTTACTAGGATTTCACTCTGTGTTAGATACCACGCGGTGAAATTGGCTACTGGGTATTTTTATTGTTTTACTAAAATTTCACTCTGTTTTAGAAACCACGCGGTGAAATTGTCTACCGGGTATTGGTATGTGTTAGCAATAAGCCTGTTAGATGATAGCAATGAAATCCAGAGACTTAAAAGGCTTTATGTTCTTGACCTTCCCTTCCGAAAAAAGAAAATTTTAATTTGTCAAATCCTATTTAAAGTACAAAAGTAAAATTTGATTTTTTTTTGAGTTTTAAGGAAAACACAATGTATGTTATTTAAAAGTCATGAAATTTGCTTATTATTTTGATTGTAAAATAGATTGCAAATAAAACAATTAAAAAAAAAAAAAAAAAAAAAAAAAATTTGAGTTGAGATCGGTTTTAAGATTGCCATGGATTCTGAAAGAGCTCGTCAATACGAATCTATTGGTATATGACAGCATAGGTCTTCGTTGACTCTAACATGAGGAGTTTTTAAATTTAAGTGGTCTGTATAACTGTTACTTACGGTCCCTGGTATTTTTTTAATATTTGGCAAACGTGTTCAATATTTATTGTTGACCTGTGTCGATTATCTATGTTGTTGTTTATTTGTTTGGCTTAAGGTCATAAAAAATTATAAAATAAAAAATTTATTTTATTTTTATATTTTTTTTAATTTTGTATTGTATTTTTCATCCGATATTTCGACCATACATCGATGGTCATCTTCAGGGGATTTAAAACACTGTAAAAATTAAAAAAAATTACAAACAAGTTGATACGTCCTAACAGCTTAACATGTTTTCATCATCTTTTAAGATTGCACTTAATTTTTAATACCATTTTTAATAATTTAGTTTATAATTAATGAGAAGAAAATTATTAAAGCTATTAAACAGGAATTTAAAAGTATCAAAATTAAAAAAAGTCTGTAAGGAAATTTACTGCCTTTAGCCTCTAAAAACTTAAAATTCTATTTTATTAATAAACATTTAAAATTCTTAAATTAACTTTAATATTTTTCCTTTTAGAGACAAAACAAAATTATACAAATACAAAATCAACCATTCATTTTGAAGTTTTATAGTTGAGTAGCTTAACCCGGTTGGCTTCGCCACCCCCATTAAAATAAAATTAGTAAACATTTTTTCAAAAGACCTTATGTGACTCGTACACCTTCTACTGCCTTCTTCCTCCAGATATTATTATTATTATTATGTCCTGTGGTTGCTATAAAGAATAAAGAGCCAACACAAACTGATTCTATTCAATTCTATCAGATGCTTTTTGCTTAATTTCTCTCCAACTAAGACCACTTTGAGCAATCTCGCATTCCAGTTGGCGCCTCCATGTATGCAATATACGGCCTCTTCTTCTCGTACTACCCTGGGGTGTCCAGTCGAGGACGGCTTTTGCTATATCTCCTGTAGGCCTGCGCAACTTATGGCCAATCCAACGACATTTGCGATTAAGTATTTCAATTTGGATTGACCGTTGATTACTTCTACTCCATAGCTGTACATTTGATATTATTGCAGGCCAGAATATTCCAGATATTTAAACAATTAGTCCAAATTTATACGTTGCAAGACTTATTGATAAACTTATCACATTTTCCTCTTTGAATCAGCTTCGACGCAAAATATATATGAAATTGTTTTTGCTTTCAATGTAATTCTTTGTCGTTGCGTTGCGTTTTACATGATTAGGAGCTAAATTTTTCAATTAAATTTTTTTTTTACATATTTTGACATTTCATTACTGTCAATCTGCACCATCTTTAATTCTTATTGCCAGTATTGCTTCTGTTATTATTATTAAGCTTTCGCATCGAAATTGTATTCGTATCGCAATAGAGAGTAGCTCCCCAGGAAAATCGTCTATGGGAACTAACAAACAAACTCATTTTCCTCTGTACATATATATATATGTATATATAAATATATATGTATATATATATATTTATATGTATATCTATATTTATATGTATGTGCATTGATATCATCAACAGAAAATAATTTAATTCCACCTTTTCATTTGTTGCCTTAAACAAAATATTGTAATTTTCCTTTTGAACTGAAGCTACTCTTGTTTTTGCTTTTTTGCTTGTTTATTGTTGTTTATAATTCTCTGGGGTTCCATTTGAAAATGAAATTAAAATATGAAAATCTTCAAAAAAAAAAAAAAAAAAAAAAAAAAAAAAAAAACTTCCTGCCATCATATCCACTTTACACCAACAAACAGCTTGTTTTCACCTGCGTGTATAATTTCAGGCGAAAATCCGAGACCATAAAAATCCAACTCATTGAAAATGTTGGCTGGCACTTCTAAAATAAACAAATAAAAGAAAGTAATGAAAATTTTTGTTTGCCGCAGTCCCAGCCCAAAATGAAATGAAAACTTTTTAATAAACATAAAAATTCCATTTTAAATCTCAGCCAAAGATGAAAATGAGAATTATTTCCAAATAGATTAAATGTAAATAAGTTTTTGCTTTTCCTTTTATCAAGTAATCAGGTGAAAACAATTCGTCGTCGTATCTTATAGATTAAGATACGGTAACAATAGCAAACAGTGATAACAAGAAAATTAAGATTTGAAAGGAAAAGTTTTTAATTTCGTTGCCTCTGCTCTCTGCTACCGCAAAAGTGGTTGGGCAGGGGAGCGGATTTGGTTTGGTTGATTGTCTTTGCTTAAATTTAATCAATTGCGGGTATTAATGTTGATGTAAAAAGTTGCTTTATTTACAAAACAAACAAAAAAAAAACTTGTTGATATTTTAGGGAATATTAGAGGATTAGCTATGATATTAACAATAAAAAAAAAATTTTTTTTCAACAGAATCTTTTTTTAAGGTAAATAATTGAAACACGGCATTATAAAATTACTAGGATATCTTTAAGAAGCTGAACTTATTACAAAAATTAGTAAGAAATCGTAAATTATGTTTTACTCAGAACAAAATTTTGAAGGTAATACATGGTTTGTTGGTTAACGTGGTAGCACGCCCAAAGCTCGACGTGCTGCAAGTAGAGTCGATAGTGACTCCGTTTTGATACCACACCACTCGTCAAGAATTGGAACCCCAATCAAAACTTGACCCAGGGGCAATACTGAGGTGGCTAGAGCCAGCCCGTTGCGTTGAGATATTTCAGCAAGTTGCTGAGTTTTATCCGCGATATCTCCGAAAGTCCTTGTATAAGGTAATTCCCAAGTAATCCATGTCGTATTGAATTAAACGCTGGGCAATCACATAGAAGATGAAATACTGTCTCCGGTTCCCTGCAGCTTGGGCAGTATTCATTAAAAGGGAGGCCGAGTCTGATAGCATGCTTACCGATCGTCCAGTGACCAGTGAGTACATGTATAAGTCTTGACACGTCTTTCTGACTGAAGTTGAGAAGTCGCTCAGAGCGACCTATGTCATATGTGGGCCACGTTGCCTTGGTAGCTCTGCAGCCATCCAGTTTCCTCCATTTATTGTCAGCCATATCCAGACAGTGTCTGAAGATTTCGCTCCTGATATTTCCCAGGGGTGTTGCGACTGACACACCCTGTGAAATATCAAGAGCAGCTCCAGTCTTGGCCAGCCCATCCGCCTGTTCATTACCGTAATGGTACCTATGCGCAGGGACCCAAATTAAGGTAATGTCAGATAGGCTGCCAAGTCCGGATAGTTCCTCCTTACACTGGTTGACGAGAATGGACGTTGTTTTTTGTGACCTTAGTGACAGCAGAGCCGCCTGACTATCAACGAAAATGCCAATTTTGCCGCTGCTATTCCTGATGTACATTGTTCTACATGCCTCTCTTATCACCAATATTTCGGCCTGAAATACGCTGGCCCAATCTGGCAGGCGGAAAGAGAGATTTACATGCAGTTCCTCCGAGAAAACCCCAGAGCCAACACCACAAGTCACCTTTGACCCATCTGTGTAGACGCTCGTGCGGTATTCCCCGGCCAGGATTCTCCTGCTCCATTGCCGCCTTGACGGAAATATGACCTTGAATTTTTTATCAAAGTCTGTACGGGGTATCTTATAGTCGGTTGGTCGTCTCAGAGATGTGGGTTGTTTCTGTAAGATCGTTGCATGACCGTACATCCTCTCCTTTCAACATCCCGATGCAGAGAGCCTAACCGCGCTGTTGATGGATATGGCCATAAGGTGTAATTCTATTGGTATAAGGTGCAGTATAGTATTCAGAGCCTCTGAAGGACTAGTGCGTAGTGCGCCTGCTATACCAATACAGGCTGATCATTGTACTCTGCCCAGCTTGTGCACGACGTATTTCCTGCCCATCGCGATCCACCATACCAGAGATCCATATGTAAGAATAGGCCGTACTATTGCTGTGTATAGCCATTTGACCAGTCTAGGATTAAGGCCCTACCTGGTGCCAAACATTCCACGGCAGGCATAATAAGCCACCGTAGCCTTCCTGACCCTGTGTTGAGTATTTAATTTCCATGATAATTTTGAGTCCAGGATAATTCATAGATATTTCGCGTGATCCGACAGGGGAAGGTCATAACCCCCCAGCCGTGGTAGCCTGAACTCAATTTGGGATTTTCGTCATTCTGGTGAATAGTACCAGTTCCGTTTTGTGACAAATTTTAGTAGATTCGTCGATAACATATTTATGCCCTACACCACTATGTGTGTTTTGCGTTTCTCCTAAAGTTTGTAACGCTGAGCCAAACTCCAAAATTAATTGTAGTAGCTCGTTCGTTTTATCCACAAGTGTGTCGAAACTCCACATTAAGAGGCTTTACTTGTATGAGCGTCATTTCCGATATGGGCATTTCCACAGAAATGTCTAATCTTCGTCACAGCAACGCCACCAAGCATTTTTAATTGTTTCTCAAGAAAAAATTTATTTATTATATAATTTTTTTTGCATTTTTCTGCAAAGCGCAAAGCGATAAACATTTAGTGAAAGAGAGGAAAAATTAGACAATATGGGTCTAAAACACAAGCTTAATTGATTGATAATGTAACGGGACAAAAGGATATCTTTTCTGTGAAAGTGCCCATATATAAAAACAATTGAAGCCAAATTATGTTGTTTTAGCAAATTTTTTGTGTGGCCACTATAATACTAGAAGCCTTAGGACTCAACTATAATATGCATATGCTTGCTAAAGTTTATTAACAAAAATTAACAAAAAGCATTTAAAAAACCCAGAAATATTTGATTTCGTTTGGAATTCATAAAACTAAACAAAATGTTACCTTAAGTTCAATATAGTTTGACACATATGATTAACATGTATTCGCACAGTTGCTTAAGCCAACTTATGCATATTATACACTGATAGAAAAGGCGTCATAATGCTGATGTATTTTGAAATTAGTACTATGACAAAAATTCAAATTATGTCATAAATGCAATAACACATTGGCATCACAGAAATTATGAACTGCCATCTAGGCATGCCCGATATGGTTTTCGCAATAATTCTACTTTAAAAATTTGATGTATTTAAATAAATAATTAAAAGAAATAGAATATGAGAGTTTTTGCTTCTAATTTTACGTTTTAAACTTGAAAATAATGTTAATAATATATTATGACATGATATATTATGTCATCGCACGGATGACAGTTTTTCATCGCACTGGTGACGTGATATATTATGTCATCGCACTGGTGACAGTTTGGCAACCCACTGATGACAGTATGTCATCGCACTGATGACATAACAGATTATGTCATCGCACTTGGTCATCGCCCGGATGGCAGTGTATTATCGCACTGATGACAGTTTATCTGTACTGATGTCAAAATACATCAGAGTTATGACGCCTTTTCTATCAGTGTACACAAAATGTGGCATCGATATGTTGTAAGTTCAGTCATATCGTACATGGCGCATAAAATATGATAAAATCTTAGGCTGACGTTCGTCATTGAATTGATGTCACTTTTTGCCTCATTGATGCCATTTGTAATAACATTGATGTTACAATACTGATGTTAGGTCATCATCAATATAAAGATGAATTTTTCTATAAGTTTAGTTGGGCCTTTATTGAAGCTAGTTGTCTTGAGTCTAAGTTAAATAACATACCTATTCAGCTAATTTTAATTAATAAACGAAATGACAACTTTAATATTTGTTTACGTTAAACTAATTTTGGCTATTTCGCAGCTAGAAATTTAATTAAGTCAAATCATCTACTAATTCCATGCTGAACTATGTACGTTAAAAAAATATGTTTAAAATAATTTATAGTTTTTACTTTCGAATATATTCTTAATATTCAGCTGTTAGAAATAAAATTTAGTTTGCTGAATTGGCAACAGATAGATTTTGCCAAAAATATTTCTTAGTTTTAAGTCTTTTTTAGCTATTCAGCCGCTTAATAATCAAATTCAGCTAGCTGAATTGACATTAAACTTATTCAAGCATATTAAGATAATAAAAAATATAAGTTCTAGGCCGTTTTTAATGCCCTTGAACTTTTTTTTTAGTTTTTTATTATTTTTTTTTTTTTTTTTTTTTTTTTTTTTCTCATTATTTATTTATTGAATCTTCATATATTAAATATGAACTAACAATAATTAATCAAATCTTATACTAATACTTTATTTTTGTCCTGCCAATGCTAGACGAAAATTTTTCTCCTCACGGTTTCTGTTCACATATGTAGATGTTCAGCGGTTTTCCCTTCGGATGAGTCCTGCGGTATCTCTTCTCCTTAATCTAGAGTGTCCACTGTCATTTAAAATATTTCGAGCAAGTGGATTTGGGTGCGACTCAAGCCTTTTTAAATATTTTGCTGCGTACTTCGTAATAATAGTTTTTACTAATGGCACATTGAGATCCTTGTGAATATTAGAGTTTTTAACATACCAGGGAGCGGCTGTGATTATTCGAAGAAGTTTATTTTGGCGCCTTTGAATTTTTTCGATATTTGAGGCCGAGGCAGTGCCCCATAGCTGAATACCGTAGCACCAGATTGGCTTCAATATAGAGTTATAAAGTAGAAGTTTGCAGTCGAGGCTAAGAACAGAATTTCTTCCAATAAGCCAATATATTTGAATTGCTTTTAGTTTCATTTGTGTTAGTTTTGCTTCAATATGGCATTTCCATGTCAAACGCCGATCTAGATGAATACCGAGATATTTTACATGCGATTGCTGGGGCACTAATTGATTATTGATTTTAATAGGGGGACATGACTCCCGACGCAAGGTGAATGTTATATGTACGCATTTTTGCTCATTGACCTTTATCCTCCATTGTTTTAACCACTTTTCCAGTTCAAATATATGATCCTGCAAGTAACGGGATGCTTCATGACAGTTTTCGTGTACGCTTAGAAAAGCTGTATCATCAGCAAATGTTGAAGTTAGGGTGTGGTTGTTTGTTGGCATGTCTGAGGTATATATTAGGTATAACAGTGGGCCCATGATGCTTCCCTGAGGGACTCCAGCGTCAATTGGCTGAGGAGAACTTATAAAAGCACCTTCTTTAATAATAAACTTTCGACCGACTAAGTAGCTTTCTAACAGCTTGTGTGTGTTTACTGGTAAATTTAGCTTCAATTTATGTAATAAGCCTTCATGCCAGACTTTATCAAAAGCTTGAGAAACATCGATGAAGAGGGCGGAACAATATTTTTTTTCTTCAAAGGTTTTTCTTATGGCGTTTACTATACGATGGGTTTGTTCAATTGTGCTATGTTCTCTTCTAAAGCCGAATTGATGGCTTTGATATATTAGACAATAAGCTTATAGGTCTATATGACTCAACTTTTGTAGGATCCTTTCCTGGCTTAGGTATCATTGTAACTAAGGATACTTTCCATTCTTGTGGGTAGTATTCAAGGCGTATAATAGCATTAAAAATTAAAAGAATAATTTTCTTTGCTATGCTGGGTAGCTCTAAAAGCATTTTGTTGCTGATCTTATCAAAACCAGGGGCTTTCTTGGGGTTTAAATTATGAATAGCCTTTTCGATTTCTTTTATCTCAAATCTAAGGGGAACAGCAGCTCTAACAGCAACTGGTGGCAACTCGACTACAATATCGGGAGATGTATGCGGGGTAAATACGTTTTTCAAATGATTAACAAAAAGATTTCCTTTTTCTTCATCATTTCGTGCCCAACTTCCATTTAAGTTTCTTAATGGTGGTTTAGTGATAACTGGTCTATTAAGATTTCTAGCTGCACGCCATAATGAGTAGTCTGATTGAGAAGTTGCATCAAGTTCCTTAAGATATTTTTCCAGGGAAGCCGTTTTCTGAGACTGCAGTAACTTTCTTAGCCTTTTTGTGCACTCTTTTAGTAAATTCTTAAGTTGAGGGGATCTATGCAATTGCCATTCTCTTCGAGCTCTCCTTTTTTCAGTCAATAGACGCTCAACATCTGCAGAATATATTTTACTATTTTTGGTTTTTTTGAGGGTTATACTAGAATGTTGAACAGCTAGTTTCAGATAACTGTCAAAATTTACAATAGAAATATCCACATTATCCGGTGTACTAAGCGGAATATTTTCAGTGCAGTGGGTACTGAGATATTTTTTATATTTTAACCAATTTATTTGAGTGGCTGACGTCACTAAGTTATCAGACGGAGATACAATTCTATTAGGATTTGTTATTGTAAGAATTGTAGGTGTGTGATCAGAAGATAGTTCTAAGGAAGCTTCAACATAAATCGTTTCTACGGGGATGTTTTTAACCACTCCAAAATCGATAACATCTGGAACTTTTTGCTGATCAGAAGGCCAATATGTTGGTTGTCCGCTCGCGACCACATTTAGATCCATTTTACAAATTGTGTTAAACAAAACACGACCCTTAGGTGTAATAAGTCGTGAACCCCAGAAAGTGTGTTTAGCGTTATAATCGCCAGCAGCCAGGAAGCAAGGTCCTAATGATTTGAAATATTTATTATATTGGCTTTCTGATATAGAAAATCTAGGTGGGGAGTATAAAGATGAAATTACTATGTCTCGATTTAATTCCTCAACGCAAATGTTCGTTGCTTGGAGATAGTCTTCACGATGATCACTCATTAAGTAGTGTTTTACTCGGTTCTTTATCAAAATGGCAGAACCGCCACAAGCTCTGTCTCGAGGGTCCTTGGTATCATATAATATATAACCATTGATTTTAAACGTATTTCTTGAGGTCAGATGAGTTTCAGAGACCATCATAACATCAATTTGTTTATTTTTAAGGAAGTATTCTAGTTCATTTTTATGTTGGCGGATGCCGTTTGCGTTCCAAAAGCAAATTTTTAAACAGTTCATGGCTTGTTTAGTACAGCTTGCAATAACATCGATTGCATTCTTAGCATTTCTTGCATCATGTTACCCATTGTGTTGGTAAAATTGTTAACTGTTTGCACTAATGTTTCCATAGTTTTTTCTAGCCGAGTTAAATTAGAAATGGGAATTTCGTCGTTATTTGGTACATCACCTTGAAGTTGCATATGATTAGATTTTAATACATTAGCGTATGAGGTTCTGTTATTATTTGGCTGAGGCATCTGGACGCCGTACGTGTTTCCTTGATTAGTTGCCTGCGTTTGAGGGGGATTAAGTTTCTGTCCAACAGAACGCTTGACAATCGAATATACCGGGCATCCTCTATAGTTGGCAGTGTGGTTACCACCACAGTTGCTACATTTTTTTACGTTAGGGTCATTTTTGGACTTATCGCACCGGACGGTACCATGTAATTCTCCACATACGACGCAAACAGGGGGTAAATGGCAGTATGCCCTAGTATGACCAAATTCTTGGCAGTTTAAACACTGAACGGGCCCATTTCTTTTGTGCGGCTCCTCTATCGTGATTTTTCTGTACAGAATGTATTTTAAACTGTAAATGGGATGCGTTTCATTTTTTTTTAGCTTAACATCGCCGGGCTCTAACTCCACTCGAAATAGTGGTTGGGGATTTTTTTCCCTATTTTTAATATTTGTAACATTTTTTATTTTGAAGCCCTTTTCTTCTAAAAATGTTTTTATTTCGTCTGGGTCCACGCATGAGTCAATGCCCTTTATCACAACATGAAGACCTTTGCTGCTTTTCAGTTGGTATGTATAGAAGCTTTTTTTAAGTGCTTCAAACTTATTAATTATTTTGCGAAAATCATTCTCGTGATTAACCTGTATTTTTGGTTCGTTTATATTACCACGCTTGATTGCAGCTACGTAAAACGAATTTTCACCTATCACCGAGATTAGACTTTTTATAAGCTCACTTGAGTTTTGCTCTCTAAGGTATATCGGGGGTGGCTTTGACGTTTTTATGACGTTAGGTGCTTCAGAAGATTCATCCTCCAGAATTGCAAAACGATTTTGCGAGTTTATTCTATCAAAAGATGGAACTTTCGAGGCAGAGGCTACAGCTGAAGAGGCAGGGCTGCGACCACGTTTAAGCACTGTTACATACCTGTCCATACCAACTTGCACTTGTGGTTTTTGACAAATTTTTTCTTGTTTGTTTTCCATTACGTCTTTGTTCGAGTTTATGTTGTCAATGGTAACGCTTGTATTATTTTCTGTTGTTGTATTTATTTCCACATTGCTTACACTAGCATGAGTATCATTTATTTTTGTTGTTGTTTCATTGTTATTACTCATATAGAGTTGTTTTTGTTTTTTTCAGCGTTTTTTTTATTTTTAATTTTTGATAACTGTGCTCTTTTTATTATGTATAATGTTGTTACACCGAGATAATAAAAGAAAAAAGAATAAATATTTTTTTTGCACAGATTATTTGCAAGTATGTATGTGCGTACATACATACATATGTAGGTATATTTTTTTACTTGTATTTTTTTTCTTAATTTTTTTTTTTTTTTTTTTTTTATATTTTTTTTTTATTGTTCACTTTTATATTGAGCGTCCAAATTCGCTTGTTAAATTAACTAATTTATGTTAAAAAAAAGAACCGTATGCGGAGTTAAAAGAAACACGTCTTTTCTCATCGAGCACGACCGACTGAATGATTTATTTTTGTGTATAGATTTTTAATCACTCCACTGTTAGAAATCAAATTTTAACTAGCTGAATAAATGGCAAATAATTTTTAATAAAATTATTTTGTTTTATTTTTAAGCACATACATATTTTTTAATCAAATTCAGCTAGCTGAATTGACTTTAATTGCCCGTAATATCTACAAATATATATCTAGCTGTGTATAGATATCTAAGATGTAACGAATTTTTCATAATTGTAGCACGTATTTCTTACCTACTGGTTAACCTGTATTGACTTTATACCATGGATTTTTGACAGTTAATTAAAAAAATTATTAAAAATACAAATGTTGCCATATTTTAAAAGAAAACTGAAAGGAAAAAAACGCAGGCAAAATTAGCGTTGAAATTACCAATATAGTTTTAACGGTTAGTTAACGGTTAGTTGACAGTTTTTAGAAATATAAATATTTTGACTATTCAGCTGAATAAAATCAAATGCATCTAACGGAATTGGCTATGTTTGTGGTAACTATTTATTGGTTAAATATTTCTTTTGGTTACTGAAATAAAAAAATTATTTAATATAATTCATAAACAAAAAAAAAAAAAAATCCCCTATTTCCAAAATTATTGTTCCCCCTTAGTTGTTTACCCTATAAAATATGTAATGCATTTATTAATAATATTTTTTCCACATTTCCTCCACTCTAGTTACCATATTCTGTACTATTTGCTACCCGCACTATATTGCAGTTGCTGCCACAAATCCAATTACATTCAAAAATAATAAACTCCAATCTTGGCGTTTCCTCAACCCCAGTAACCGACCAACAATGTCAGTGATGTTGTCTTCAAATGTGTATATGCGAGCGTTTTGTTGTTATTTCGTTTCAATTTTTTTTTTTGTGTTTTCCCATCAACTGTTGATAGACTCCCTAAGGAATTATTCCTTAGTCTTAGCCACTATATTGGTATTGTACTACAGTCTTAACATTGTTGAAGTTGGTACATACTCCCAGTGATGTCCTTTTTTACTGTTTGTTTTCTTAAAGCTTTTTTCTATTTGTTGGTATATAATTTTTCTTTATAAAGAAAAATATGCTTTTCTTTTAACACATCAGCTCATTATTTTCTATTTTCAGATAGTGCAAAAAGTGGCATATTCGGTTGAACCGAATCTTTGATACCCTTCATTAGATCAGAATAATATTGATTTAGGATGTAAGAAGATATTGCGAAAAGAGATTATTAGGAATTAAGCGAAGAAAGCGAAAAATATGTTAAAAGCATTTATCTCTAACTGCCTGTATGTAGAACGCGAGCTCAAAAGTGACTCGTTTAACTTACATTTGAAATAAAAGCAAAATTTTAAAATTTGTAATGCAAGTTAAGCGAGTTACTTTTGCGCTCGCGTTCTTCAAGCAGGCAGTTAAAGTATTTATTGGAAATGGGTCTTATTTGGGAACTGTGTACCGATAACATTTTATATCATTTTGTCATAGAAAACTTATTTCTAATATTTTTATATATATTTTTACGCTGGTCTTATTGGCTATGATTTTATATCTTTTCAATATTTATAGTATCATTAAACGTCTTAGTTTTTAAATGAATGAAAATTGGGGTGCCCCGGTAGACTAGCTGGTAGTGAGCTAGTCTATCAGTACCGGCGTTACGGGTTCGATTCCCGCCAGAGACTCTGGTCTCCTGCAGACAAGCAAAAAGCTTCGCGGGATTTAGTGTAGGAATACTAAAAAAAAAACAAAAAAATTAATCCCTTTCGTTTTCAATGTAATAAAGTGAATTTGGTGAGCGGCTACTATGTGGGGGCAATACGCAAATTTGAACCGATTTTGGAAAGAATGAAAACAAATTTCTCCAACGGAATTGGTCCTTTGCTCTATATCTCCAGTTGGTAATGCCAAGTTTCCTTCGGAATTCGTCCACCTGGTTCTTGCAGCGGAGCTTAGCCCGTCCTACTCTTCTTCCTTCGGTATGTTTTCAAAAATTTTTTAAGCTGGTTCATATTTATCCATTTTGTTGATATGAAATGTATACATATATGTATATATATATATGTTTTCATCGAACCTATAAGGAGCATAAGACCACCAAAAGCGTTCGTACATTCCAGGATCCAAATCGTGTCCTTGTTTTCATGCTAAATGTCGTCAACGATAGATCGGATAAATCATTCATGTTATTTGAGGTGTCGTTAATCATGATATCTCGGATGAGCAAATGATTAGTCTACTGCATCCTATTCTGATGATGGGGCTGACATCTTAGCCATCAGACTGGCTGTACATATTTCACGTTTATATAGCGAACCGCTTAGTATAAGTACAGAAGTCCGCTTGCAGCCACACCAATTAGGTGAACAGACGCTGCGATGTTCGGGAAGTAAAAATTTAAAGGTGATACTCACTCACCTTGTCGATGCTGCCAACATGGCATACATCCGCTGTCAGTCCGGGACTGCTTATTTGTGAAAAAAAAACTTATTCGCAGCTAACCTTTATATCTAATGGCCGTTTACTATACGCAACATGTGACCCGTCCAGTTGCCTCCAGCTCGGCACATGATTTGCATGAGTTAACACACCAGTCATCGGAAATAGCCAGCGTAATTTCCCTATCTTGATGTGCTTTATTATGCCGTTGTCGGGATATACAAGTAGGTTTTACAGCTCATGGCTCATACATCTTCGATACTTGCCGTTGTTTACTATAGGACCATATATTTTGAGGAGTAGCTTATCTCGAAGAATCCTGATTTTGTTTTGTCTGTTTGCGATAATACCTTTATTAAGGGATCTGCCAAGCATTTCTCTTCAAGCGCTATAATAGTATTAGTGAAAATGTGTTTGCATGTGTGACACCGACGATGCTGGATGGAAAATCAAAAATTTAGACATGACAGCGAATACTAGATACGTCCCTAGAGGGAAGCAAACTGACACCAAATAGTCCCGTGATAGGTCTTTGGTGGTAGAGACCGTTCTAAGATTTTATATGCATGGGACCTATAAATTTTGCATGGGGTTGTCATTGGAGGGGGTAATTGACACCTAACAGTCACCATTTGACAAGTCAAACATCTATTCTAAATGAACGCGTTTAGTGTAAGTTACTACAATGGAGTATTATTTCAATAAAACAAGTCCCAGAACTAAATTTAAGAACCAAATTTAAGAAATTCCTAAAAAATGTGTCACACAACCGGTAAATACTGTACTGTAATTTCTTACTTTTTTTACCTTTTTGTTCTTCATATACTTTCACTGGTCATGAGTACTTTCTTTTTGTACTTGTTCTATTTTCACAAATCCCAGAACCAGTCTGTTGGAACAATTGACACAAATTTCCCGCAGGGGTCCAGCACACCTACGCGAGTGAATTCGCCTGCATGAACTGCATTTTGACCGTGCACATACCCCTTTAGAGACTGATACAGTTCGATTTCCGTCCCGGATACCGATTGAGGGACTTATCCCTCATGTTCTTTTTCAAAGATTAGCAAGGTTCCCCACCACTAAGCCAAATACATGGAGGGCCAGCGCTATTATCCGAGTACCTGCTACAGCAGACCAATCATCTACTTAGCTGGAAGAGTAACCGATTAACGAAACTGATACAAGACAAAAATAACAATACAATAATAACAATCGATACTCCAAGATTTTGTACAGTGAAATCTTACATGAAAAGACGCGAAAACAACTGCAACATATCGTGTAAGATGGAGGCTATGTGAAAGCCATATTTTCCCAAAGGATGTAATGGAGAAAAACACTTTTTGAGCATAAAATCTGTTTGCAAGCAAAGTTGTCCGCCTTTTATCAAGGCTGACGTTATTTTTTTTTATTCACGCCAGATCCGAGGTATATAAATTCGGCCACTTCCACGAAATTATAATGGTTGTCAACGTTCACACTTTGGTCTAATCGCGTGGCGGATCTGCTTCTTGAAACTAATTTCACTATATTTTAGTTCAACCCAACCCACACCCAGAGAAAAAACATGTTTGTATATTGTCACCTCCAACAAAACTATTTTAAAAGAAAAATTTTAAACATATTATGTTTAATTTAATCATATTTTTGTCACCGACAAACATGTTATGGTTAAATTTGTCCTCCATCAAGAAGCCACAACCATATTATGGTTGCCTCGAAACATGTTTTGGTTAATAATAACTTAAATATGCTTAACACTTATAATATCATGGTTGGTTTTCAACCATAGCATGTTGTTCTTGAACAAGAGGAAAATACTATTGTTAATTTAAAAACAAATTATTGTCATATTTAACCAAAAAATTTTTAGAGACAACCATAATATGGTTGTGGCTTCTTGATGGAGGACCAATTTAACAATAATATGGTTGTCAGTGACCATAATGTGGTTAAATTAAACAAAATATGTTTAAAAATTTTCTATAAAAATAGTTTTGTTGGAGGTGACCATTTTTAAACATGTTTTTGCTCTGCGTGCAGCGGGAAAAATAGCAAACGACGACTTTTCAGACCTTTAAGAAGGTTCGTAGTTAACTTTTACCCGTTCCACTCCGCCTTATTTAAGAAGAAGGTCTTTTAGAATGACTTTTATAAAAGACTAGCTGACAAGGTCCGCGTTGCTGGCCCTAAGCAAACATTAGTGTTGTATTACCACACGATTTAAATTGAGCTTTTAACGAAATTTACGGCCTTTAAATAAAAATCCATGGAATACCTATCATAAAGTTTTTTTACAGAATAGCTTACATATGGTGTAGATATGCGCTCAATCAAAAAAGTAACGCATGTATTTAAGGTAAATTGGAAATAATATTTATTTATTACTTCATCTTAAGGCCAGCTTTTAGACAATGTTTTTTGTTTTTTATTTGGTGTAAAAACGTATAAATTTTTTGGCGTGCCAACTCGGGACCAAGCCACATACAACTGGCCGTGTGAAAAACATTAATTTTCCAAAATTAAGCCAGCAATATTCAATGGTTGGCCTTGTGCTTATTTGATGGTAATAGCAAAGGCAAGACGCAAAGGGAATTGGAGCCGCTTGAATTGGAATGGTAAATCGTTGGAAATCATCAGAATTCGTGGAATAAGCACGTCTTCGCCTTTGAATCTGTTACCGATGATTGTTGCCTCGATTAAATTTGGCGAACAGTTTTTGATGGCCAATCTGGTTCCGTTGCATAACTTTGGTGCGTTAAAGTTGCGAATAAGAATTATCGGTGATCCGACCCTTAATGTTAGTACTTGCGGTGGCATTGCGGGTGGTTCCAATGAATTCAAAAATTCAGCAGTTTGTTTAAATGTACCGTTATTTTTTTTATCAGCTTTTGAAAAAAAAACTCAAAAATGAGCACAACATGTAGGTATGTTAAATGCAAGAGTACACAAAGTTGTTTATCATCGATTGATAATATAATATTATTTTTAACTTATTGTACAATGTTGCACCTTAAGTTGCATGTACACGTCATGTTTTTTACATCTGACTTGTCAAATTTCCCACTGCAAAATACATACATGTCGTGTGTTACCTTTAAAACATTGCATCTGTACAAGTCAGATGCAAAGTCATCTGACAAAATTTCAATTAAAGCGTGCTCTATTTTCTTCTGACAAACCATCTGACATCAGCTGTGTCAGAAATCTATACCGGGAAGAAACCGGCAGCGGCGGTGCATTGTTGACGGAATCATTAGCCGGCTTGAGTTAATATTTTACAATACCGATATATGTATAATCATTTCATATATAATCATTTGGCGGCAGCACGCTATTTTGAAACTAAGAACTACTTTGGTTTATTCCATAACTACAGAGAAAAAACAGACAACGTCTGAAGCAAATTACATGTACGTTTGTGACCAAATATTATAAACCCTCTGTAAAACCCCAATTTTGACAGACATTCACAATTACATATGACAAGTTGAGAAGTCAGATGTAAAAAACATGTCGTCTACGGCCACCTTTAGTAAGCGCGGCATATCTTGTGTTATCGAATGATTTAAATATTTTGTAAATAAACCAAAAACTCGGATTTCTGAATGCAAGATTTCTAAAGTTTTAAAATTTTGATATTGGATCATTATTAACTTGGTTTTTTTGTAAATATCTTTGGAACTACATAACCGATTTAAGAGTTTGATATCTCGTTTTGAAAAACATGATAACGGCTTTCAAAAAAAAAAAAAAATTAAAAAAGCAAAAAATAAATATATGTATATGTCATTAGTGGTGCAATATGAAAGTTGGATTTTTCCACGCCCCTCCACCCGCAGAAAATCAAAAATCAGACTTCACAGTGTCACCCGCCTGAATATTCCCTGAAAATTCATCAAACTCGGCCCAGCCGTTTTGGAGTCCATACGTTACATACATACACACATCCTGTTTTATATATAGAATTATATAGATTTACCAAAATTCAAGCTTCCATTCTAAGATAAGGCCCGTCAAAATCATCCACTTAAAAAGGCGTTATGTGGAATTTGTATGAATTACTTCTCAAATTTGTAAAAATACTCCACATCAACATTTAATAAATTACTCACTTCGAATTATTGGCAAAACCATTATGCTGGCTGAGATAGAGCTTAAAGCCTCGTACACAATGCTAGCAACAATTTCATATTGTGATCTATCTCTTTCTGAATAACGCTTTTTGATATATTTGCCTTTCATTTTTTCTATAAAAATGTAAATTAACTTTTGTTCAAAAGATGAATATATTTTAACGTTAATTTTTAGTTATTTTTAGCCTTTAAAGCGGATGTGAGAGTGTCTGCAGTGACACGTCGTGTAAATTAGAAATAAAGTTGGAATGCGGCAGGGAGGCCTTATGTCTGCAAAAAGAGCTTTTAAGAAGGCCTCTTTACAACTTCTTTTTCCCCCCGGGGAACACATATTTGTTTCCAAATCATTGCCATTTATCCTTCCCCCTTGAGAGTCTAGGATTTCTCCTTTGAAAATAAGCTGAATGTTGAAATGTTTATGTCATCGGCATAAAGTCTAAGAAAATATTGTTTTGTAATATTTACGCGTTCTTTTTCCTCTATTAAAGTTTCAGTCCGTTCTTAATGTCGTTGTTTATGAATTCTCTTCTTTTTTTTTTTGCTGTCAAAGAGGTCACAATTTCTTATTGAATATTTGTCTGTCTGTCGCATTTTCTTTGTATTGAATTGGTTGTTTGGTTGGTTCCTTCGTTGTTTGTTTGACAGGCGACAATGCATATTGCATGTACAAGTTAAGTGCATAAAATGAATTTTCAATAAATGCTGTGTTTACATAACGAAGATGCCAGATTTAAAAATGTTTTTACTTAAAAACCTTTTGTTTTCAATATTTAATTATAAATATATCAAGCTGAATAGCAGTCTTATTTAGCTGAATATAGTTTTTTTAATAAAAATATTTCTATATTCGTAAATTTTTATATTAATTCGAATGTGTATTCAAAGTCAAATTACAATTTAAAAAGCTTTCATACTTTAATAGTCTTATTCCTTCAATATTTGCCAGGAATATTTTCTATGCACTATCACAACTTTGTTTGTTTGTATATTTCTATTTATAATATTATTATTTATATATTTATTTATTTACAAATTTATTATAATTAAATTACAATAAATCTTAATTGTAAAGCATTAGCGACTAACGGCTATCGGCTCTTAGGTACTAATAAGTAGGTACATAAATAAAGTTTACATTATTCAATTTTATTGTATAAAGAGAGATATTGCAAAAAATTGAGGACTATGTTGATGTTATTTTCGGATATTGTTGTTAGCAAATTTATAATATTTGGTGAATTAGAGATGGTACTGCGAAGTTCAGCAAGGGCAGGGCAGTCGCTAAATATATGTGAAATCGTTAAAGGTGAATTATTACAGTATGAGCATTCCGGTTGGGTTAGTCTATTTATCAGGTATTCATGAGTAAGCTTTGTTTGAGATAACCGAAGTCTAACAAAGCTTTTATTTTTCCTGCAATTAGTTGACGTTGGGAGCAGGGCTGCCATTTTTGGTTATTTCTAACCAAAATTGGTTATTTTTTTTCTCAATGTGGAGATGTGAATATTTTTTTTCATTTTGGTTACTTTTTTCTAAAATATAAAATACGTATGGATGTGTTTATCTTGATACACTTGTATTTTTTCGCTTTCAAAACAGCTACCGGATATTTTTTTAAGATTTTTATTAAGAAAAAATTGCCAGATATGATTTTTATATAAGAAACGGCCATGTTCTGAAATTAAAATCAAATGAAGTTTTAATCGATGAAAACTCTCAATTAATTTTTTTTAAACGAGCGTTTTTCCTGATTTTAATAGTGGTCAAGATAAGTGGTACTTAAAGTAGAAATTCCATATCATGCGGAATCGATATCAGAACATGACTGAAAAAGTACACAAAAGTAGTTTTAGTGTTGTAGTAGTATATTTTAATACATTGAAATACACATAGAAATTTTAAAGATTTTTGAAAAAGAAATTATTATATAATCTCTCAGCCATGTCACAGAGTTCAATTCCGTTCGGAAACAGAACTCATTCCGTATTTTTGTGAGTTGATTGAAACTATTTTTATTTTCATGAACGAAACACCCATTCCGTAACTTAAAGGCCAAACAACGATCAAAATATATTTTCTATCAATAAACAAATATGTTTTCTTTGGTTCCGAACGAAATTGTACTCTGTGACATGGCTGTATAATTTTAAAATTAAGAAATTTACTGTAAGAAAATTGCGTTAATTTAAGATAATGATTTGGCAATATTTTTATTTTATAAAAAAACCTTTAACTGTCAGTCATATACTTCTTATCCATTGAATGTACGGTCTGAAATACGAATTTGTTTATTGTCGACATTATAAAATAGAACAATTTTGAAACAGTAATAATTATAAATATAAAATACAATTTACAAACAAGAGAAATAAGTAACACCCATTTTTATAATATTTTAAAGATATGTAAATTAAAAAATATTTTAAAAAAAATGCATTCCGCCTACCGCCAACAGTTTCCAATTTCGCTAAAACAATCGCCATATCGCCAAAAGTAAATTTTCATCGCCAAAAGCATAAAAAATTGCCACATTTTACAGCCCTACCACTGACATTTAAACTCGGAATCTTATTAAATTTTTCTGTTTTGTTATTAATAACTGTGAAGTACAAATTTCGCTTGTTGTAAAGAACATATTCAAAAAAAATTAAATTTATAAACTTTCAATATACTGAATTTTTTATGGAAATTTGACGGGTAACTCTTATAAAATAAAAATATTTTTTATGAAAAAGGTCTCAAATAAACAAAACCTTTTAAATTATATTTCTCGTTATTTTTTTTCAATATTACCAAGAACTATAATTCTTGTTTTGTTTTCTTAATTTGTAATTAATTTTTTCCTATAAAGTGAAAATAACCTTTGTATTATATCGTAACTTAAAATAAATTTTAACGTTTTTCTCAATTAAAAAGAGGCATTTATAATTTGGTTATATTTTTCCATATTTGGTAACTTTTTCAAAAATTTTGGTTGTAAAAGTTCTATTAGTCGCGGCAGCACTGGTTGGGTTTTTATCCGGGTTGATAGATTTATAAGGATGTTCGTAATTATAAAAAAAATTATAATATAAATGAAACTCAACGTGAGAACTTAAATTCCCTGTTTCAATTTGTTTCTATATTTGTTAAACATATAAAATAAAAGTGAATTTCAGTAATTCAGCTAGCTGAATTAAAATATTTTGCAGCTGAATTACTAGTTATTGCTTAAGTATTATGAAAATCTTAATTAAACTTTAATTAAGCTTAATTAAAGATATAAAAGATAAATGCTGTATAATTTTCAACAATACATTTATCAAGCTTTATATGTATGTATTTTACTCAGATAAATTGCCTTAACTGTTAAATTTTTTTAAATTTGCTTTATTCTTTAAAAAATTAAATATTAAATACATTTATTAGCAATTTAGCTGGCTGAATTTTTTTTTTATTGCTGAGCTAGATATTAACTTAAAAATATTAGGACTTGACATGCTAAATATGATTAAAAGCTGTAGAATATAACTTTTACTAAATCTAATTTGATAATTCATTTTTTAGTAAAAATAAAAAAGTTCTTAATAAAATTCTGATTTTCTATGAAATGTACTTCTAGTTTTGAAATTGAACTCATTCAGCTAGCTGAATTAAGACTCTGGTTCGTTGAATAAAGACTATGTACCTTTAACAACATAATTTTAGTTTCTTTGTAGCTGAATTAGTTTATTCATAGCTGAATAAGTTTATTTTAAACTATAATACTTATTTTTATTTAATTTTCGCGATTGAGCTGGTTGTCTTATATTTTAATTAATGCATTAAATGTAGAAAAATTATATACAAAAGTTATTTCGCTTGGTCTGTCCTTATATATTTATTTTTATATAATATTCCTAGCTGAATTGTATAAGCAAACTAGGAAATCACAATTTAAAAGGAGTAAATAAGTTTAGATTGTAATTTTAAATAATTCAGCTAGCGATATTATAAAATTTTGTTTTGTAATATATTTTTTAAACTAGAAACTTAATTAAAAGTTGTATTCAGCCATTAGATTCATTAAGAACCATTAGCTCAATATATTATGCAATTTACCCAACTCGATATATTTAAAAGGGTATTGTTTTTAATTATTCTTTAAAGCTGCATAAAGTTTCTATTAGCTGAATTGACCTATAACATGTAATATATCGAAACCATCTGGCAACCCATTCAGCTTATTTATAATCATTGATAAACAAAATAAAAACCATTTAATATGTTATGTAAACAAAAGTCATTCTTGTTAAAATTATGAGGTGGAAAGAAGAAAACAATATTAAGAAAATAAAAAATAAAAACAAAATCGAAAAATACAACGACCAATACTATTTCCACAATCTGCCATGGAGAAGCAAAACTAAATGAAAATCAGACAGAACGATAGTAAATTAAGCATCCCGTACACAGTGGAAATGGGGAACTGTAAATGGCAAATGGCTGGCTGCTTGTCCAGCGCGGTTGACACAACATAAACAGTAAATTTCACTTAATGTTTAAAAAAAAAATGAGCGCTAGGAAAAACAATTTTATAGAATTGTTTAAAAAGATCCACAAATAGGAAAATTTAAATGTTTTTTCGCTAAATGAAATCAAAGGACATGCAATTTTAAAGAAGAAGGATATCAGATTTCTTAAAGGAGAAATAAAAGGTTTTCAAAGTTTTCAAATTTAAAAGAGACTTTTTAAAAAGAATTAAGTTTTTTATACTACTTAAGACAGTAGCAGTTGATTAAAGAGCATAAAGCAAATTTGTTTAGAATTTTTGCTTTTAGCTTTTTATAGGATATTTTAGCGAAAATTTATAAATAGAATCTGGGGATTATTTATTTTCATAATCTACTTGATTATATTCAACATTCCTATTCTTTCGAATTTATTCTATGAGCTAAATTTCAATTATGCATTTTATAGAGCTTTATAAATTCGAAAAAATAAAAATGTTTTATTTAGAAATGTTATAATTAAATGTACATTAGTTTTTTTGTTTTTGTGTAAGGACAGTCTTATTTTGTGTTTAAAACAAAGCAGTAAAATAATTATTTTACCGCATCACACAAATTGACGTAACCGATTTGGTCGTTGCTGCACATTAAGAAATTATGAATTTCACAAAGTGCGAGAGAAAATGTTTAACGGCTTTAAGATATTTGTAATTGGTTTTATCATTTTACACAAAAAATGTATGGAAAATAGTACTTATTAATTTTTTGTGATCATTTGATGTTGTTCGCAGTTTTGTGTATTGAGCGTTATTCTTTTTTTTAGTATTTAAGTATTTATTACTCGGCTTAATTTTGAAATCGCATTAACACTAAACCCTAAAATAACAGCGTCGTTTTCATTCTAAATGCTGAAAAGTTTTGTCAATTTCTGAAAATGTATTGAGTGTTATCTATTTTTTTTTAAATCAATCTAAGATTTTTAATTCATATTGCGGGATTTTATGCTAAAACGCGTCGAAGATTATACATACACCTTTATCGTTACAAATTCAACATTCTTTTTTTCATGAATTCAAGAATTATTTTTTCGTACAAATACATTTAAAACAAAAACAACGTTTTTAGAATTTGTTTTTATTTTAAAAGTTGTTCAAAAAAAAAAAAAAAAAAAATCCATTGCACATCGGAAATAGGCTAATAGTTTGTACTTGGGGGGGAAAATATGAAATTCGTACAAAAAAGTATTGAGCGTTACATTGACATAATTTTTATATAAATATATAATTCTTAGGTTAATTTAACTGCGATAAAAAAAGTTAAAACCAGCAGAAATAATATATTTTTTTATTGAAGTGGATTACTTTTATGTTTTTTTTTTTAATATTAATTGTTTATTTTCTCTTACTAATAACTGAAAACATACCATTTTTTTAATAGAAGTGGATAACTTTAATGTTTTTTTTTAATTTTTTTTTAATTCTTATTATTTATTTTCGCTCCAAAATTCATGTTTTTTTTAATATTTTTAATTAAAAACAAATTCTTGTGAAATTTCATTTCGATAGGATTGCCTGTTAATAAATAACAGATTTATTTCTAAAATGTTCACTGCAGTTTTTATATATCCGAAGAAAGTATACTGATAGAAAAAGCGTCATAACGCTGATATATTTTGACATCAGTACTGTGACAAGTGTCGTCGTTTTTGACCCCATGACAATTTACATCACTTTCATGTCAGCCTTAACATCACTTGCCTAAATTGCCATCAGGGTCAAAAATTGAAATAACGTCATCAATGGGTTGACACATCGGCATCACAGAAATGACGAATCGGAGTCAGTGTAATAAAACATGTCATCAGTGCGATGCCTCAGTAACATCGTAGAAATGACTTCAATTTTATGACAGTTTGTCATTGGGATAGACTTAAGTCAAAGTGAGAGAATATTATTGTTAACTTACCCTTAACAAATGTTTGTTCCATTCCGCCCTTTGTTTACAAAATAACTATCAATTATAAGATACCAGCAGTATGCCCGATATGGTTTTCGTAATAACTCTACTTTGAAAATTTGATGCATTTCACTAAAAAAATAATTAAAATAGAATATGGGAATTTTAGCTTCTAATTTCACTTTTTAAACATGAACATAATGTTAATAATATATTATGACATGATATATTATGTCATCGAACTGATGACAGTTTATCATTGCACTGATGACAGTTTGTAATCACCCTGATGACATGATATATTGAGTCATCGCACAGATGACAGTTTGTCATTGGACTGATGACAGCTTGTCATTGAATTGATGAGATGATATATAATGTCATCGCACTGATTACAATTTGTCATCGCACTGATGACAGTTTGTCTGTACTGATGTCAAAATACATCAGCGTTATGACGCCCTTTCTATCTGTGTACACAAAATGTTTTTTTTTTCAGTATTTTTTTATTGAACCTTCATATATTAAGTATGAACTAACAATAATTAATCAAATCTTATCCTAATATTTACTTTTTGTCCTGCCAGTGCCAGACAAAAAAGATTTCGTCATCACGGTTTTTGTTTCACTTCTTAAGCATGCAAATAATTTTAATAATACACATAAAGTGGCTCGGAATTGATGTCCCTGTAGTCATAGCATTGATGACGCATCAAATATGACAGAATTTTATGATGACGTTCGTCATTAGATTGATGTCACTGTTTGCCTCAATGATGCCATGCATTTTTCTATGAGTGTAGAAGATAGATGGCGTTTTGATACGAATAATAAGTTGAAATTGGCATACCTTTTGTTATTGTCGGTCGATTTGGGTAATCGATACTCCATCATGTATAATGTGTATAGAGAAAGAATTATTTAAAAAAAATCAATTCAAAAAACGATCATAATTTTGAATTTCCACTTGCGATTATTTCTATATTTTTTTTAGAGAGTAGGCTATAAAGCTTTCAGACCACATGCTCACTTTTTGTGGGCTATTCTATTCCGAAAAATCATTCCCAACCGTGAAAGCAAATGTAACTCAATACACAAAAATGTTAAAAATTCAAAAAATACAATTTTATTTTAGGATTTGAATTATGGAATTAGGCGAAAATTATAACATGAATCTCACTTTCTCATATATTTAATAATAAAATTGGAAAAGTTAAAAAACCTGAAACACATACACACACTTAAAATTAGGATCACCCATAAAAGTTTTTCTCAAAACTTTTCTATTTATATGAAAAGAATACTAAAAATTAGCTATTTAAAGAAAATTTTACTAAAAATTAGTGCTTCTATTTCTGTATCTGCTTCTGTTCGGTCGTTTTCTTAAAGAAAGTTTTACTTATTTAATATTGTTTTTTTTTTTCAATAAAAGAAAAAATGTGATTTTCATTTTGCTACACAGTCACATTTATCACAAAATTTATTGTGCGGAATAAGCATTGATGAAGTGGAAATATGCAGACAAACATATAAAAACGAGACAAAGTCTGTCTACCTACTGCAATTGGTAGCAGACAGGCGAAAGTACCAGAAAGTTGGTACTATTTTGCTAAAAAATTATGCTGTTTTCTCTAAGTATCACAGATATTTTTTTGAAAGGAGTTCATTCCCTAACTTTTTTTTTTTTTTAAACAGACAATTTTGCTGCAAATATTTTTTCAAATTTATTACAAGTGAGTTTTAATTATTTAATTATATTTCTCTTATTTTTTTTGTTGTTTTTTGTTTTAAAAAGTAATTTTAATTACCTGTCATGTTACCAGGCCAATACAAATATAAAAAACCATTTAAATGTCAATTTTAGCAACAAAAAAAAACAAAAATTAAGCTTCATAAATAACTATTTTATAATTATAACTCTGTAATTAAATACAGGCATTTTAGAATATTGGACAGATAAATTATTGTGGTTAGAAATTTAAAATTGTTTAATTATTTTATTGCAGTTCTTTTTTTTCGGTTTTAAAATGAAGTTAATTTTCATAAATAATATATTTTTATTTATACGAAATTTGGTGAAATTTGAGAAATTTGGTGTCAGTCAGTATTAAAAAAAAAATTAAACGAAGTTTTACTATTTATCGGAAATTTGGCGATATTTTTAAGTTTACGAGAAATTTGACTAAATATCGTTTAATCAACGTTTCACATTTTTTATAATTTGGATAAAACTTCAACATTTGTTAAAAAGAAGGATTGCGAAATTGAAATTTTTACAAAAAATTTTGACGAAATTACACTTGAACTTTCACTATTTATAGGATAGTTTTTATATTATTAGTTTTTACATATTAGTTTTTATAGAAAATTTGAAGAAATTTCATGACAGGAAATTTGATGACATTACACTTTTTATAGAGTTTCAGACGAATTTGACCCATTATAGGATATCGGAAGAAATTTCTTAAATTTAGGGAAATTTTTACTATGAATAGGAATTTCTGAGAAATTTAAAATTTTATAGGAAATTTTGAAAAATTTTACATTTCATAGAAAATTTAAAGAAATTCCTCTGATTTTAGCAAATTTTTTAAAATATTACTATTTCAACGAAATTTTAATTTTATAGAAAGTTTAACGCAATTTCATTTATTAATTAAAGGACATTTTAAACAATTTCAGTATGAATGTATAGGCAATTTTGCGAAATTCACTATCTATATGAAATTTATAGGAAATTTTTCGATATAAAATTTTTTTTATAGAGAATTTGACAAAAATTCAATATTAAGCAGAAAAATTTTACTATTTATAGAATTTCTGATGAATTTTACTAATTGTAGGATAATGGGCGAAAATCTTAAATATAATGAAATTTCTTTATTTATACGAATAATGAGATATTAACCTTTTTTTTTAGCAAACTTTGAAAAATATGCGAATTATATGAAATTTGGTAAAATTTCACTATTTAAAGACAATTTTACGATATTACACTGTTTATAAGAAGTTTTGCGATATATGTAACATTATTTATAGAAAATTGCATAACAATCCAATATTTAGCAGAAAAATTTTACTATTTATAGAATTTCTGACGAATTGCCCATAAATTTTGCGGTATATCTCTTTTTATAGAAAATTTGGCCAAGCCCAATATTTAACAACCATTGGGCAAACATTTTACTATTTATAGAATTTCTGACGAATTTTATTAATAGTGGACGAAATTTCTTATATACAATGAAATTTCGCTATTTATAGGAATTTTGAGATATTTCACTTTTTATAGGAAATTTTGAGATATTTTACTTTTCATAGAAAATATGATGAAATTTCATTAATTCAATGAAATTTGGTGAATTTTCCCTATTTAAAGACAATTTCCGAAATTGTTTTTATTTAAAGGAAATTTTCCGTTATGTCTCTTTTTATAGAACATTTGGCGATACTTCACTATTTACCAGAAATATGGTAACAATTTTAGTGTTTATAGAATTTCTGACGAATTTCTCAAATGATGATATAAATTTAATTATAGGAAATTTAGTAAAATTTCACTTTCTACCGGAATATTTCCAAATTCGCACTTTTTATAGAAATCTTAACTGTATTGCAATATTTATAAGAAATTTTTTGAAATTGCATTATATGTAGAAACTATGGAGAAATTTCATTGATAATATGAAATTTGGAAAATTTTTCCGATTTATAGGCAATTGTGCGAACTTTTACTATTTATAGGAAATTTTGCGTTATATCTCTTATTATAGAAAATTTGGTGAAACTTAATTTTTTAACAGAAATTTGGTAAACATTTTACTATTAATAACATTTTTGAGGTATTTTTCTAATTATAGGATATTTGACGAAATAAATTTAACTATAGGAAATTTAGTAAAATTTCACTTTTTACAGGAATATTTGCGAATTCGCACTTTTTATAGAAAATTTGACAGAATTGCAATATTTATAAGAAATATTGGGAAATTGCATTATTTGTAGAAAATATGACGAAATTTCATTAATTATATGAAATTTGGCGAATTTTCCCAGCAATCGTACGAAATTTTACTTTAATAGAAAATTTTGCGTTATATCTCTTTTAATAGAAAATTTGGCCAAGCTCCAATATTTAACAGCCATTGGGCAAACATTTTACTATTTATAGAATTTCTGACGAATTTTACTAATATTGGACGAAATTTCTTATATACAACGAAATTTCGCTTTTTATAAGAATTTTAAGATATTTCACTTTTTATATCAAATTTTGAGATATTTTACTTTTCATAGAAAATATGACGAAATTTCATTAATTCAATGCAATTTGGTGAATTTGCCCTATTTAAAAGCAATCGTACAAAATTTTACTTTTTATAGGAATTTTTTCGTTATGTCTCTTTTTATAGAAAATTTGGCGAATTTGATTTTTTAACCGAAATTTGGTAAACATTTTACTATTTATAGAATTTCTGACGAATTTATCTAATTAAAGGATATTTCACGCAATAAATTTAACTAAAGGAAATTTTGTAAAATTTCACTTTTTACAGGAATATTTGCGAATTGGCACTTTCTACATAAAATTTTGACGAAATTTAATTGATAATATGAAATTTGGTAAATTTTTCCGATTTATAGGCAATTTTGCGAAATTTTACTATTTATAGAATTTCTGACGAATTTCTCAAATTATAGGATATTTAAAGATATAAATTTAATTATAGGAAATTTAGTAAAATTTCACTTTTTACAGGAATATTTGCGAATTCGCACTTTTTATAGAAAATTTGTCGGAATTGCAATATTTATAAGAAATTTTGGGATATTGCATTATTTGTAGAAAATATGACGAAAAATCATTAATTATATGAAATTTGGTAAATTTTCCGTATTTATAGGCAATTGTGCGAAATTTTACTATTGATAGGACATTTTGAGTTATATCTCTGTTTTTATAGAAAATTTGGCGAAACTTCATTTTTTAACCGAAATTTGGTAAACATTTTACTATTTATAGAATTTCTGACGAATTTATCTAATTAAAGGATATTTCACGAAATAAATTTTATTATAGGAAATTTAGTAAAATTTCACTTTTTACAGGAATATGTCCGAATTCGCACTTTTTATAGAAAATATAACAGAGTTTCAATGTATATAAGTAATTTTGAGAAATTGCATTATTTGCAGAAAATATGACGAAATTTCTTTAAATGAAATTTGGCTCTTAATAGGTACAGTGAACTCGCGATAATATGAACCCCCTAATATATGAACACCCCAAAACATGAACACTTATATTCTTCCATTGACTACTCTAAAATATTAACTTGTGCGAAAGCTTTAAAATATGAACAACTTAAATTTTTATTTTTAACGTATTTTATTTACGTATAAAGGTTTAAGTCTAAATCAACTGGGTGGTGGATAAATTTTGATTCAATAGTATAATAATTGGGGAGTTTTTCTAGCAGCTTGCTTTCAAATTGTCTTCAAATGTCAATCAAAATGTCTTGCATACACGATTTAGTTAGTGCTCACATTCAACTAGAATTCCATATATTAATTTTTAAATATAATTTGAACGTGCATAGTTCTTAAATATGCATACAAAAAGCATAAGTTTTTAACTTTAACAAGTCAGAAATTTTAAAGAATTTAGAACATTTAGGAAAAGGTGCCAGTGTTACTAATTTAGCTTATAAATGTGGTGAAATATTCTATAATATGTGGGCAAAAAATAAAAATGCTAACAACGCATTTAATTGACCTGGAAACAGAAAAACTTGCAGCCTTCCGAGTACCCAAAAACTGAAAATGCGTTCTCCGGATGGTTTTTGAATATGAGAGACAAAACGATCACTGTAAGCGGACACGGAAAATATTTTTGAGAGGAAATTAGTTGCCATTCGTAAATATGAACAATCTTGCAAAAGCGAACTGTCGTGGTTTTAATTAGTTCATATTATTGCGAGTGCACTGTATTTTTGCATATTTGCATTTTCTATAGAAAAATTTACTTTTCTTGGAATATCTGACGAAACTAAACTTATTTTGGCAAAGTATTACTATTTAAAGGAAATTTGACCATTTAAAAAAGAAATTGCGATATTCATTTTCCATAGAAAATTTGAAAAAAAAAACTTCAATATTTATCAGACATGTTGCAAAATTTTACTAATTCTGACGAATTGTACTAATAACATAGGCGATATTTGACGAAAAATTTTTTAATTATAGGCTATTAAGTGAAATTTAACTATTTAAGGAAATTTAGCGCAAATTTATTATATATAGAAATTTTTTTAAAACTTCATTATTACTAGAAAAATTTGTGTTATTTACCTTTGCATAGACAATTGGACGAAATTGCGCTAATCAAATTAAGGAAATTTGACAGAATTTCTTTAATTAGAGGAAATGTTATGCAATTTCAATATATACTAAGCATTTTTAACAAAATTTCATTACCTTTAGAAATGTTTGCAAATTGTTCACTATATAAAATATAAATTGGACAAAATTTCCCTATTTATAGGAATTTTGGCGAAAATTTCTTTTTTTAGACGAATACGTATAAGAAATTTTGCGATATTTTAAGTCTTTTAGAGAATCTAACCATCTTACACAATTTCATCAACAATTATTAGTATTGTGGTGACTAATAATTGTTAATGGTTTTTAATCCAAATTTCGATATTTTAATCAGGCTTAAGTTCGTTGAATTTAATTTTCATTAAATTATTTTTATGAAGAAAGGAATTTTACAACATTAAATGAATTAAAATTTATTGATAATTATTCATTCTTGACTGAGCTGGGAGTTGAACGCAGGTTTTTACGGACAGGATGCCCTGATTAGTTTCGAGTGTAACCACACAATCTCTTCAGAGGGGTTTGCCGTTTTACGCTCACCGCCATTGACGACGGATGACGTCCACAGTCAAACATCAATTTTTAAACCAAATGGTATTTTATCCTGGTAGATCGAAATTCGCTTTGAATGAATGATTACCTATTTTAATTGATCTACATGTTCTTCCTTACTTCTTTTTTTCGTACTTTTTGTCAAGAATTCTTCTTAAAATACAAAGTACATTTTCCGTTTTTCATGTTTTTGTCTTTCTTTTTCTTTTTGACCTTTTTCAGCACAACTTGAAGGACAAATGTTAATATATAGCTCGTGCCCTAGCTGTTAACAATTATTAGTATTGTGGTTATTTTATTGAACCGTTAATGGTTTTTAATCCAAATTTCAATATTTTAATCAGGCTTAAGTTCATTGAATTTAATTTTCATTAAATTATTTTATTAAGAAAGGAATTTAACACAATAAAATTAATTAAAATTTATTGATAATTTTTCATTCTTGACTGAGCTGGGAATTGAACCCAGGTTTTCACGGTCAGGTTGCCCTAATTATACGAAATTTAACAAAATTATATAATTCATAGGAAATTTAAAAGAAGCTTATTGTTTGTTAAATTATAGAATATTTTGCGAAATATTTGAAAAATTATAACGTTAAAATTTTTTAACGAAATGTTACTGTTAATGTATCTGAGGAAATTTCCCTAATTATAGAATATTTTATAAAATTTCGCTATTAATAAGAAAATCTGGTGATATTTTAGTTTAGTTTAGCATCACAAACAAAATCTTATTAATGAAAAATTATGTATTCCCAAGAATAACCTTGAAAATAATTTTATATAGAATTTATGAAAAAATTTGATACAATTTCAAAATTGATAGCAGATTTCACTATTTAACAAAAGTTTAGTGATAATTTGTTTTTTAATTAGAAATTTGTAGAATTTTCACTGTTTCTCGAAATTTTGTGGAACTTTAGTGATCATGAAATTTAAAAAAAAAATTGTATATTTTAGAATTTTTTGTTTTGCAAATGTTTGCTATTTCTACGAAATGCAAGAAATTTGTCAATTTAACAGATTTTAAAAATTTTTGGAAACTTTGTAATGTTCTTCATATATTGCCCAGATTCTGAATATACAATATATTTTTAAAATTATATTTCTGAATTTTTTTCATTAAAAGAACTTTTTTGATAATAAAATATATTTCTGAATAATTTTTACTTATTCGGCCTGGCCTCTGCAATGGCTTTTGCATATAAAAATTCGCTACTTTATTACTTTAAAAAAATAATTATTAACAGCGAAAGAAAAGTTGTTGACTACAATTTACAATTTATGGTGGCAGTTATTGCGCCAGCAACAGCCCTACGAGCAGCAATGACATCAAACTGCAACACAAAGCAACAAAAATATCAAAGAGTTAAGTATAAAACGAAAAAAAAAAAAAAAAAAATATTAAATTACCTTTACACAACACAATAAATTGACCTGGCCTTCATGGTACTGGGTAAATAAATGACTTCATTGTCGTTTGCCCGAGGAAATTTCATCTCTTATAGAATATGAACTGAAAAATATAGATATTGTGCAGTGAACTTTTATGTATGTTATGTAAAAGTACATGTGTGTGTATTTATATAAGTGAATATGTTTCGCATGTGACATAATTGCAATTTTTATAACAGTGACTTTTAATCGATTGCCTCTGCATGAATTTCTCTTTCTCGCTCCGACCCTTTAATATTTTCATATGCATCATTATATCGTCCTGTTTATGTGTTTTTTTTTGTGTTAAAGTATTTTCCAGTGTAAGTATCGAGATATAATTATCACGATATTGTCAATTTGTAGTCAATATGCCATAAATGTAAAAAATAAACGAAAACGAAAAAAATTAAATTGAACACTATCGTATTATTTAATCGGGGGATGGGTAAACATGACATTATTTTTTAGTTGTTGTTTTTATGAAAATTACAAATAGTTGATTTAATATAAATTGGAGATTTGTTTTAATTATGATTTTTTTTTCACATGAGCTTAGTTACTTTTTATAGTAAATTTTGCAAAATTTCACTTTTTATGGTATATGTTGCAGGAAATTTTAAATACGAAATTTTTTAAAAATTTCGCCATTTAAAGATATTTTGTGAATTTTTTTTTAAATTTTAATATTTAAAGTAATTTTTTTTAAAGGAAGCTGGGCGTGATTTAACTATTTATAGTAAATTAGGCGAAATATCACTATTTTGAGGATATTTGGTAATATTTCCCAATTTATAGGAAATTTGGAAAAAATCCACAATTTATAGCACATGTGACAAATTTTACTATTTAGAGTGAATATTATAAAATTTCACTGTTTTTAAAAAATATTGCTAAATCTTACTATTAATAGTATTTTTGCAATATGTCAATATTTATAGGAAATGTTGCAAAATCTCACTATTTATAGGATATTTTGCCAACTTTCACTGTTTTCCTTATTCATAGGAAATTTGGCAAAAAACCCCTATTTATAGGAATTTTGAAAAATATTACTATTTAGAGTAAATTTTACAAAATTGCACTATTTATAGGAAATGTTGCGAAATATTACTATTTATAGGATATTTTGCATAATTTCACTGCTTATGGAAAATAATTCACAATATCACTGTTTATATGAAATGCAAAATTTCACTTTTTATAGTAAATTTTGCCAAATTTCACTTTTTATAGTAAATTTTGCCAAATTTCACTTTTTATAATATATTTTGAAAAATTTCACTTTTTATAGTATATTTTGCAATTTTCACTTTTTATAGTAAATTTTGCAAAATTTCACTTTTTATAGTAAATTTTGCAAAATTTCACTTCTTATAGTAAATTTTGCAAAATTTCACTTCTTATAGTAAATTTTGCAAAATTTCACTTCTTATAGTAAATTTTGCAAAATTTCACTTCTTATAGTAAATTTTGCAAAATTTCACTTTTTATAGTAAATTTTGCAAACTTTCACTTCTTATAGTAAATTTTGCAAAATTTCACTTCTTATAGTAATTTTTGCAAACTTTCACTTCTTATAGTATTTCTTTTTGAAAATTTCCTCTTTTTATAGTATATTTTGAAATAAATCTTGAAAATTTCCTCTTTTTATAATAAATCTTGAAAATTTTCTCTTTTTGTAGTTAATCTTGAAAATTTCCACTTTTTATAGTAAATCTTGAAAATTTCACTTTTTATAGTAAATTTTGCAAAATTTCACTTTTTATAGTAAATTTTGTAAAAATTTCACTTTTTATAGTAAATTTTGCAATATTTCACTTTTTATAGTAAATTTTGCAAAATTTCACTTTTTATAGTAAATTTTGCAAAATTTCACTTTTTATAGTAAATTTTGCAAAATTTCAATTTTTATAGCAAATTTTGCAAAATTTCACTTTTTATAGTAAATTTTGCAAAATTTCACTTTTTATAGTAAATTTTGCAAAATTTCACTTTTTATAGTAAATTTTGCAAAATTTCACTTTTTATAGTAAATTTTGCAAAATTTCACTTTTTATAGTAAATTTTGCAAAATTTCACTTTTTATAGTAAATTTTGCAAAATTTCACTTTTTATAGTAAATTTTGCATAATTTTACTTTTTATAGTAAATTTTGCATAATTTCACTTTTTATAGTAAATTTTGCAAAATTTCACTTCTTATAGTAAATTTTGCAAAATTTCACTTCTTATAGTATTTCTTTTTGAAAATTTCCTCTTTTTATAGTATATTTTGAAATAAATCTTGAAAATTTCCTCTTTTTATAATAAATCTTGAAAATTTTCTCTTTTTGTCGTTAATCTTGAAAATTTCCACTTTTTATAGTAAATCTTGAAAATATCCTCTTGTTATAGTAAATTTTGAAGATTTCCTCTTTTTATAGAAAACTTTGAAAATTTCCTCTTTTTATAGTACAGTTTGCAAAATTTCTGTATTAATAGGAAATGGTGCAAAATCTCACCATTTATAGGAAATTTTGCAAAATGTCACTATTTATTAGATATTTTGAAAAATTTCACTATTTATAAGATATTTTGTAAAATTTCACTGTTAATAGAAAATTCATCAAAATTTTACTGTTTATAGAAAATTTTTCAAAATTTCACTCTTTATAGGCAGTTTTGCAAAATTTCACTATTTAAAGGAAGTTTGGCAATATTTCATTGTTTAGAGGAAGTTTGCAATATTTCTCTTTTTATAGGAAGTTTGGCAAATTGCCCATTTATAGTAAATTTTGCAAAATTTCACTTTTTATAGTAAGTTTTGTAAAATTTTAGTTTTTATAGTACATTTTGCAAAATGTCACTTTTTCATAGTAAATTTCACTTATTTAAGGAAAAGAATCTGGGAATTATTAGAATAAATTCGAAGAAATAAAATTTTATAATTCAATACTTTAACACCTTCTAGCTCGTCTATATTAAGAATCAATAGCACTATTTACCACATTTTATAAAAGATCTTATCATGCCCCTTCCCACAAATAAAATAGTTTTGAAGGTTTGTTGTTTAACTTCATATGATGCTTAAAAAAACTAAAAATTGTTGTCAAATAAAAAAAAAAAAACTCATATACATTTAAACATACAAATAAAAATGTGTTAAAATGTATTTTAAAATGTATGACTACGTGTATTTATTTGAATGCGTATAACCGTAATTTTGACGCCAAAGGATATGACGCCATTTAATAGTTATTGCCGTTGCCATTTGTAGCTGTCCTTGTTGTTTTTGTTCTTGTTTTTGCCGTTTTTATTTAACTGTTACCGTTATGCATCAATTTATGGTATGTAAAAGTTTGTTGTTAAGTGTTTAAATGTACGAAATACTTAATGGGGTTTTCTGTTGGTTGGTAACAAACTGTATGGCTTATTCTCGATTTAAACTTTTCATTATTTGTCATTGGGTTTATGTGTTTTCACTTGACACCTTTCGCTGTCCGTTTCTCTTTTCCTAATTCTCTCTTTGGTCCAATTGTAGTTTTTGTGTTAATTGCTAAATTGGCTTTTAAAGCAGGGGAAGGCTAGAAGAGAGAATAGCTAAAATATGTTTTACTAAAACTATTTAATTTTAAAAGAAAATATTAAAAAATTGAACTTATTTTTGAAATTTTACAAAATTTCTCTATTTATTTGCAAATTTCTTAGTTTTGGGATATATATTTTAAAAGTTCACATTTGAGAGGAGATTTTGCAAAATTTTCGCTATATATAGAACATTTTGCAAATGTTCAGTATTTATATATATTAAATTTGGCGAAATTTCACTATTTAAAGGAAATTTGGTGAAGTTTCACCATTTATGGGAAGTTTTGCGTATTTTCAATATTTATAGGAAATTTTTCCAAATTGCAATAATTATTGAACATTTTGCAAAATTGCATTATTGATGGGAAATATTTCGAAATATCAATAGTTATGGCGAATTCCAATATGTATAGAAAATTTTGCGATTATCCAATATTTAAAGAAATTTTGTGATATTTCAATATTTTTAGAAAATTTTGCGAGATTTAACTATATATGGGAAATTTTGAGATATATTAATATTTATGGGAATTTTTGCAAAGCTTTAATGTATAGGAATTTTTGACAAATTTCAATACTTTCTTACTAAATTTTGCAAAATTAGAATTTTTATAGAAAATTTTGCAATATTTCACTATTTAAAGAAATTTTTTTCGAAATTTCAATATTTATAGGAAATTTAACGAATTTTTACGAACTTTTAATATTTATAGAAATTTTTGCCAAATTAAATATTTTTTTAAGAAATTTTGCGAAATTTCAATATTTTTAGGAAATTTCTCTTTTATAAGAAATTTTGTGTAATTTAACTATTCATAAGAATTTTGGCGAATTATAGGAAATTTCACTATTTATAGAAATTTATGCAACATCTCAATTTTTTTTGGAAATTTTTTTATAGGAAATTTTCAGAAATATCATAGTTTATAAATTTTTTTTTAATAATTTCACTATTTTTGAGAAATTTTGCAAAATGGGAAATTTTTCATAAGGAAAGGAAAGTTTTGCAAAATTTCCCTATTTATAGAAAATGTTGCAAATGTTCACTATTTATTGTAAATTTGGCGAAATTTCACTAATTTAAGGAAATTTGGTGAAATTTCACTATTTATGGGAATTTTTGCAAAGTTTTTATGTATAGGAATTTTTTGGCAAATATCAATACTTTCTTACAAAATTTTGCAAATTTTAAATTTGTATAGAAAATTTTGCAATATTTCACTATTTATAAGAAATATCAATATTTCCAGGAATTTTTACGAACTTTTAATATTTATAGAAATTTTTGCCAGATATAATTTGTTTTAGGAAACTTTCAAAATTTCAATATTTTTAAGAAATATTGCGAAATTTCTTTTTTTTTTTTGTAGGAAATTTGGTGATATTTCACTATATATATATAAGACATTTTGTGTAATTTAACTATTCATTTAATTCATTTCATGCTGTAAAATTCCTTTCTTCATAAAAATAATTTAATGAAAATTTAATTCAATGAATTTAAGCCAGATTAAAATTTCAAAATTTGGATTAAAAACCATTAACAGTTCAATAAAATAACCACAATACTATTTATTGTCAACAGCTAAGGAACGAACTATATGTTTACATTTGTCCTTCCAGTTGTGCTGAAAAATTTTAACAAGAAAAAAGAAAGACAAAAATATGAAAAGCAAAATAAATGTACTCTGGATTTCAAGAAGAATTCTTTAAAAAAAGTACGTAAAACACGAAGTAAGGAAGAACATGTAGATGAATTAAAATAGGTAATCATTCATTCAAAGCAAATTTCGATCTATCAAGGTAAAATACCATTTGGTTTAAAGATTGATGTTTGACTAATAACGTCATACGTCGCAATGGCGGTGAGAGCTAAACGGCAAACTCCAATGAAGAGATTGTGTGGTTACAATCGAAACTAGTCAGGGCAACCTGTCCGTGAAAACCTGGGTTCAATTCCCAGCTCAGTCAAGAATAAAAATTATCAATAAATTTTAATTCATTTCATGTTGTAAAATTCCTGTCTTCATGAAAATAATTTAATGAAAATTAAATTCAATGAACTTAATAAGCCTAATTAAAAATATCTATTTTTTTTTTGTTTGAAATACAACAATATTTTTTTTAAACAATTATAAAATATTATTAAAGACATTATGTCGATATTACTTGATAGCACACCTTGTAAATCCCTCATATATATGTATATTATAAATTTTATGTAATTTCACTATTCATAAGAAGTTTGGCGAAATTTTCCTAATTATAGGAATTTAAGCGAAATTTCTCTATTTATAAAAATTTATGCGAAATCGCAATATATATTCGAAATATTGCGATTGCGAACTTTGTAAAATTTTTTTAATAACTATTTTTGAGAAATTTTGAGCAATTTCCCAATTCAGAAGAAATTTTTGCAAAATGGTATTTAAGGAAAGTTTTGCGAAATGTCACTTATTGTAAAAATTCACATACTATGGGAAATTTTATTTCTTATGGGAAATTCCTTCTATTTATAGCAAAATTTCAATTTGTATAGGGAATTTTACAAAATGTTACTTAATAAATGAAGTTTTTGTAAAATTTATCTCTGTATTGAACACTTGGCGAAATATCTTTCTTCACTATTTCTAATATAGACTTGCAACATTTTAGTCATTATAGAAAGTTCACTATGTATGGGAAATTTTTCGACATATCACCCTTAATAGGAAATTTTATACTTTATGAGGAAATTTTGGCGAAATTTCTTAAAATTCGACTAATTTAGAAAGAGACATCCACTTTTTTTTCATCTGCTGTAGCTTTATTCGCCATTTTCGTATATGTTTTGTAAATTTTTTTTGTGAAGTTGCAAAATATACATCAGCATAAGGAATTTTTACATTCTTCCAATATCTCCCACTTTGTCTCTCGTTTCTTAGTGGTTTTGGCTACCTTTCTTGGTTTTTTTTTTCTCTTTTTTCGTCTTGTAATTGATAAAATTTGTTGATGAAATTGGCGCCATAAAGCCGTTTAGTACAATTTTGTTGAGATTTAGTACGTTGTTTTTCCAAAAATATCTGAAATTATATTAAAGAGCAGTTCTTACGAATGCTTGAAAACAGAGCAGGCATTAATAATAATTTAAGAGACGAGAAAAAGTTGAAATATAAAACCTTTTTTAGTTTCGCGTTATCGCTGAAACAAAAATATTGTCTAATCAGAATTTTTTTTGCTTCATAATGAAAAACAAAATTAACAATTTTTGTAAATTTTACAAAAAAAAAAAAAAAAAAAAATTTTATTTCAAAAAACTTTTGTTGGTTAAGTCAAAACATTTTATTCATTGTAACAAAATTTTTTTACTAAAGCTTTAATTAGAACTAAAGCCTAGAATTAGTCAACTTAACATAATTAAAAGAAATTAATTTGAACAGTTTTAGTTAAACTAAATAAATAAACAAAATTTTTTCTATACATTTCTAAGAGTTTCTTTTTTAATCAAGAAATCTAACAATTTTTTCAATATAACAAATTCAATTTTTAATGAAAAATTTAAATTAAAAGTATTTGTTGAATCCCACACACACTGTGTCAGTTGATAACAACTTTGTTCCACTCCTGAAATGAAAGAATTTTCTTCAATATAGCAAATGTTTTTTAATCGTACCAAACAACAGCAATATATTTTTTGTTAAAGTCAATTAATATAATTTTTATTGATTTTAAATCTTAATAAGTTTTTATTAATTTGCTTGTATTGCAGTACATCGATATTAATTAAAAGTAAAATTTTAAATTATAAATAAATTTGCTAAGATAAAGTTTTATTTTAGTCAATATTTTTTTTTTTTTTTTTTTTTTTTTTTTTTTCATAGAATAAATTCGAAAAAATAATAATAATAAAAAAAAAAAAAATATTGACTAAAATAAAGTTGCTTATAAAAAGAAATAATTCCCAAAATCTGTTTTGTTTTAGTAATAAACACAATTTACACTTTATCTCAATTCAAAAATAATTTAAGTTATAGCCCATGTAATAAGTATTTTATCATTATTATTTATATTTTTTCTTTATAATTTCTACTTTGAACAAAAGCTCGTTACAATTAACGAAAAATTTCGATATTTTAATCAGGTTTAAGTTCATTGAATTTAATTTTCATTAAATTATTTTTTATGAAAAAAGGAATTTTACAACATGAAATTACTTAAAATTTATTGATAATTTTTCATTCTTGACTGAGTTGGGAATTGAACCCAGGTTTTCACGGACAGGTTGCTAATTAATTTCGATTGTAACCACACAATCTCTTCAGAGGGGTTTGCCGTTTTACATTCACAGCCATTGACGACGGAAGACGTCAATAGTCAAACATCAATCTTTCAACACAATGGTATTTTACCCTGTTAGATCGAAATTTGCTTTGAATGGATGATTATTACCTATTTTAATTGATTTTAATGATCTTCCTTACTTCAGTTTTTTGGTTATCAGTTGATTGTTATTAGTTGATAACAACTTTGTTCCACTCATTGTTATTAATGAAATGAAAGAATTTTCTTCAGTAGAGCAATTTTTTTTGTAACGTACCAAACAACAGCAAACTGTTCTCAATTAAATAGAACAATATCCTCAGTACTACAAATTTTTTGAAAATGTGCATTTTTAATTAAAATTGTTTTTTGAATTGAATACAAATTTTGTTAGTTTTTATATAATTTTACATCTAACTTTTGGTTTATTGCTCAAATTGAAGAGTTTTCTTCAATGTTACAATTTTTTTTTGAAACGGGCATTTAAATTTAAAATTTTACTTGAATTAGCAAAAAAACCTTCTTAGATTTTTATAACTAACAAATGTTTGATGAATTAAAGAAAAATTTTGTCTTATTTATTTTCTTCGTCTTTTTGACTTTCCTTTTTTTTCGCTAACCCTGCCTGAAATAGCCGAAAGTTTTGCAAGTAGCTTGAGTATTTGACAGTCAGTTTGACTGTCAAAATAAGTCATATTTGAAATTGATTAGAGAAAAATAAAATTTCAAAAAATGGAGCACAAATGTGAATGTGTATTATTTTTTTTTATTTGAAGAGAAAGAATTTAAATGACGCAAATAAATAAAACACAATTGTTATATTTTGTTATTTTAATTTTTTTAAGCCCTTCATTGTTTTTTATTCAGGGCTGCCAGAGAAATTTGTGAAAAATCTTTAATATCCTAAGAAAAAATAAAAAAAATCGCCTATTTTGTTTTAAGAAATCGGACAATTTAAAATTAATTTTGACAAATTTTGTTTGATTTTTATTAAAACATAATCAAAAAAAAAAAAAAAAAAAAAAAAAAAAAAAAAATTGTTAAAGTTCATGGGTAAAATACATATTTTATACATACATACATACTTAAGCTTGAGGTACATTTAAATAAAATTATTTATTTTATTTTTTCTTTAAGCCGATAACAATTTAAAATTTCAGATAGTTTTTTTCCTGAAAAAATCACTTAGAAGCGTAACAAAATATCAGATGGAACTAAAACTAAAATTTTTGGGCAAAAATTTCCTATAGTGTCGCTGAAAAATGTTTTGTTTTGATCACATAAACCAATGTATTAAATAATCTAAGGAAATAAAAATTAAACAGTTTTCCTTCGAAATTTTGCTTTTGCCGATAAATTTTTTAAGCTGCCTTAGTTTTAAAAATATCGTTTTTCTGTGGAGCCGAATATACAAATATATTAAACTATTTATAATTATTTTATTTCGAAGACTGAATAATATCGTCACTAGAAAAAATCAGCAAATCGGCACTTTGCCAATTTTGGAACAAAAAATCATCAATATGACGATAAATCGTCAAATCTGGCAGCCCTATTTTTATTATATCTATTTCTTTCGTTGACGTTTCGCTAGCATTTGACAATAAATTACTGGAAGTATTCCAGTTAAAATAGAATCAGTGTTGTTTGTTCTCGCATTCAAATACAGAAACACTTTGTTCTCACAAATCGAGAAACGATGGAATTTTTTGGTTCACACTTAATGTGAGAAATTTTGCGATGCGAGAAAAACATTAACGAGCTACAGTATTGCCGTTGTTACCGATATCATAAAATGTCTGAGAAATTGTATAATTATTGCAATTTATGTTTAAAAATACCATGAAGATGTGCTGCTGTATAGTAGTGTTTTTGTTTTTTTTATTTTTATAAATACACAGAAAATCAGCTATAAATATAATTTTTCTTTTACTAAGTACTAGTTAATTAATACAAAATGCATCCACGGTAGCACTGTTTCTTTATTTATCATTTTACTTACTGCAAGTGTCAAAAATTACCTGGCAAGCAAATTCTCTTGCAAGTTGGGCTGCAAGTACGAAAAATTTAAAAAAATGTTAGTAAAAATGTGTGAGTGTATTGAGTTTTTCGAACTTGCATTTGCATGTGTAAACCCCGGGTAAAGCTCGATTCACCCATGCGTTCCGAACAATATTTTTGTCCGGACAAATTGTTTTTTTTTAAATTGAGTTTATAATTGTTTATATCTGTAAGCCACATGGTAGCTTTGGTTTTCCGGACAAATTTTCCAAAATGGGTGAATCGTTCTGCAGAACACTCTCAGTAAAAAAAATGTTCTCCGAACAAAAATACTGTTGGGAACGCATGGATGAATCCAACTTATGTGTAACAAATAAAATATGTAATATTATTTAGTTTTTTTTTTATTTTTTATTAAAACGAAAAAAATCAATAACAAATTGCCCTTAAAATTATTTAAAAAATGTTAAGGTATTTAAGCACGGTGCTTGTAGACAACACGGCGGACAGTCTTGTAACGGTAGCCATCGGCAGGGATTTGTTCGATTTCCTCAATGGGAGCAATTGGCTGTTGAGGGGCAGCGGGGGGAATGTAAGAGTTAACGGGCTCTTCTACATGAGGGGCAACAGGTGCTGGTGGCACATAAGTGTTGACTGGGGCAGGAGCGGGTTGAGGTTGTGGTTGTGGTGGTGGTACATAAGTACTAACTGGTGCTGGAGCAGAAGCTGCAGGAGGAATATATGAAATTTCGGGTTCTGCTTGAATGGGAGCAGGGGCGGAGGCAGCGGGTTGTTCGTAATTATATCCCAATTCAGAAACATCAGCATAAGCACAGGCAACAAAAGCCAAAGCAACAATAAGGAATTTCTAGATAAAAAATAAATTTAATTATAAAATTGAAAATATTCGTTTGTTTTTTTTTTGTTTAGTTTATTTTTCTCACCATTTTAAGGTGTTTAAAAGTTTCTTTGCACTTGTTTAAAGACAATTAGGCGACTGTGTCTTCCCTAGCTCGTTTTCGAGTATTTATAGTCAATCACTCAAAAAAGTGAGACAACAAAAAAAGATGGTAAAATCATAAAAGTCAAAATATATTTATCAAAAGTATGAAATATAAATGCTGTTATTGTTTTTTTTTGTTTTTGTTAATAGTTTTTTGTTTGGATTTTAATTTGTACGTTTTTTGTTTAATTAAAAATTTGCTAAAATTTTTTTATACATTTTACTTGTGTATGAAACAGGGATGGAAAATTCAGTACTATGGTACTTTTTTCAGTACTTTTTCTTTTCAGAAATACCACAGTACCCCCACGTCAATTTTAGTACTCTTTTCTTTTTATGCTTCCTTGTAAAGAAATCCAGGGTCATTTTTTTAAACACTGACAAAATATTGTACGGGCCAATAACATACAATTTAAAGTTATTTTTCGTTCATGTTTTTTGTTGCAAAAATATTGATATTCTTCAAGCACCAATGTCAATTTAAATGCGTTTCAATTACATGGTTTCGATAACAGTATAATATACATAATGGGGGGATTCACAAGGTGTGCTATCAAGTCATATCGTCATAATGTCCTAAATAATATTTTACAATTTAAAAAAAAAATATTTTTTTATGTTGTTTGAAAATCAACAATATTTTTTTTTTAAGCAATTGTAAAATATTATTTAGGACATTATGACGATATGACTTGATAGCACACATTGTGAATCCCCCCAATATGTATTAAGTATTTTGACTCACCAATAGTTAACAAACTTATTTTGAACACCACTAGAAAACTTTTTGTTCGCGAATGAAGAACGAAAATAAAAAGATGCTTTGAAACTTTACAAAAAATGGAGGCTGCTTCCAATGGGTTAAGATTTATACAATTCTAGAAAGTATAAGTTCATAACTGCACACAGAAAAAATACCAATGTCAAATCAACAAGGCGCAATGTTAATTGAAAATCATAGTCAATTTCGGCTTAAGTCCGGATATCATTTAAATTTATCATTGTTTCATATTAATTTTAAATGAATAATGTCAAAATAACATTGTTCAATATTGAATCCATAAAATCCTGTTTTACGTGTTATGTGTGAAAACAACAACAACACTCCAAGAAGAAATACATGAATTTTTTTATTTTTATATATAAAATAATATAAAAAACAAAGACGAATTCTCGTATTATTTAATTGAATACATCAAATACTCGAAGAAGAATGATGACGAAAACATATCGGGCCTTTTCTGCTGGTGTCTTTTAATTGTGAGTGCTTCTGTAAACATCGGGGAAAAGAACAATGTGCAACAGGAAAATAAATAATAATATTCTTTCTCTCTCTCAGGAGGTAAGTGTTTACAATAATTCTAAAACAAAAACATATGTAGATTCCAAAGCTTCTTCTTTCTACTATTTCACACTCAAATTAAACTGATTCTACTTTAAATTCAAGTTGGTTTAACTTGAAACAACTTTAATTCAACGTGAGTCGTAGTGTTATTTCAATATCAATGTAATTTTGCTCTAACTTTATTGGAATCATATATATTATTTCTTTAGCACTTTTTGTCGGTTGCAAATATCTCCCATACCACCGCATCAAATTTAATGAATGATATCTTATTTTAAAGCTTATTTCTAACACTAATGACGAAAAATAATTTGAAATTGAAAAATTAATATTTTTATTGATAAAAATTATATTTTATATAGAACTGCATGATAATACTGTTGTCAATATGATTATATGTTTTTGTTCAAGTGTGGTAATACAGGGTCGCTTAATAGTAATGCAGTTCTACATAATATAGTAGAACTGAACGTATTAAAATCCGTTCTGGCAATACCGCTATTTACTATAATGCCGTTTATTACTAAGTCAGTTATATATAATTGCGTACGTTTAAAGATATTTTTGTTTGTATTAAGGATTCGTACGGGCAAAAAGTTAACGATGATCATGTCATTACCTCTAACATTGTATTCAAAGAAGTATTATAAAAGCATTTAAACATATGTATGTATGTATGTAAATATGTATGATATATATTATGATTTCTAATATTTTTATACTTTTAACAAAATGTATTGAAGTTACTAAAATTTCTATTAATTATTTTTATTTTATGTTACAAAAATTACAACTAACGGTGCGAAATATTCGCACGGGTCATCTAGTGTTAAATTAATATGAATTACAGTTATTTAAAAAAAAAATAATTGCTAGCAAGTGATTGTAACCGAAAAATATAAAATCAACCTCGTTTTCGACAATTTTACATTGACTTTCTTTTGTGTGTTTGCTTACCAAAATCTTATTTTTTATATTAAAATTAATATATTTGTTACTCTTTGAAATTGTTGTGTTTTTTGAGCATATTTTTTTAATAAGAAATATGTTTTATAAAAAGTACCAAAATGTTGTATAAAGTACTCTTTTGCTTGGTGGTCAGTACCATCTTAATTTTTAAATTTTCCATCACTGGTATGAAATATCTGGCAGATTCACTGTACATTTTTCATAGCTGGGGGTAGTGCACTAAATATCGATTTAAATCAACATTGCACTATCACTAAATAAAACTGCAAAAAATTAGTTTGCACTATTTTTTACCAGATATAGTGATGATTGTTATTTTTTTTCACTAGCACTAAAAAAAATTGAGTGGTATTGCAAATTTGTTCACTATCACTAAAGCTGGCGATACACTATCCTATTCAGTCGTACGACTTGTCAAAAAAATCGTGTGTGCCCATAATGTATGACAGTTTGGCTTAAAAAAATTTTGTTGACAAGTCTGTCCGACTTGCAAATGTTTATGAAAGTTTTCATAAAATGGTAGATTCTATCCGATCAGGGTTGAATTTTCTTGTAAAGTAGCTGAGTCATTCGAGTTTGGATCTTTTCTGTGGGATAGAGTGGCATTGACAGCAGATTTTTATGTCGGATAGAATTCCTTCAGATTTTGGTGTGAATGAATCGTACGATTATGTAGGCTAGTGAATACCAGCCTTAACGCTGATAGAATGCATAAAATTTGCACTCAATTCAAATAGTGCAACATTTGTACTTGTAATAAAAAAAGCTGCATATAAGCCGACTCTCATTACAATTCAAAAAAGGAATTTTGTATGCGCATAGTTTTTGACTAATATTATGATATGCATAAGCAAAGGAAATTAAACAACATAAGATTTTGTCAATAGCGGAATATCTCCTGGCTCTAAGCAAAAAAAAAAACAAGTTTTTTGTCTGTAAATTTAGTGCAACATTTTAGTGAAGAATAAAATAGTGGCAATAAACTGATGATTGATTGCTTTATCCTTAATCAAACTACTTTTTTTTTGATGCAACATTTTTAACATCACTGTCACTCATGCCTAGTGAGTCTGCTAATTTTCAATTCATCACTCAATATCAATAAAATGATTGCAATAATTTTGCACTATCACTAACTGTGAGTTGAAACTGCAAAATTAGAGCACTACCCCCATCCATGATATTTTTTGTTTAAGTTAAGTTATATAATTTTTATTGATTTTAAATCTAAATAAGTTTTTATTAATTTGCTTGCAGTACATCGATACTAATAAGAAGTACAATTTTAAATTATAAATAAATTTGCTAAGATAAAGTTTTGTTTTAGTAATAAACCCAATTTACACTTTATCTCAATTAAAAAATAATTTAAGTTATAGCCCATGTTATAAGTATTTTATCATTATTATTTATATATTTTCTTTATAATTTCTACTCTGAACTAAATCTCGTTACAATTAACGAAAAATTTCGATGTTTTAATCAGGCTTAAGTTCATTGAATTTAATTTTCATTAAATTATTTTTTATGAAAAAAGGAATTTTACAACATGAAATTACTTAAAATTTATTGATAATTTTTCATTCTTGACTGAGCTGGGAATTGAACCCAGGTTTTCACGGACTGGTTGCCCAGACTCGTTTCGATTGTAACCACACAATTTCTTCAGAGGGGTTTGCCGTTTAACACTCACCGCCATTGACGACGGATGACGTCAATAGTTAAATATCAATCTTTAAAGCGAATCCTACTTTATCCTAGTAGATCGAAATTTGCTTTGGGTGAATGATTACCTATTTTAATTGATTTGCTTGTGCTTCCTTACCTCTGTTTTTCGTACTTTTCGTCAAGAATTCTTCTTGAAATCCAAAGTAAATTTTTTTTCTTGTTTTTTATGTTTTTGTCTTTCTTTTTCTTGTTGACCTTTTTCAGCACAACTTGAGGGACAAATGTAAACATATAGCTCGTGCCTTAGCTGTTAACAATAATTAGTATTGGGAATAAAAAAAAAATTTATGAAAAAAAAAAATAAAAAATTTTATTCAATGAACTTAATTAAGCCTGATTGAAATATCTAAATTTGGATTAACAACCATTAACAGTTCAATAAAATAACCACAATACAAATTATTAACGAAAAATTTTATTCGATATCTTCCAACAAAAAAACAAAAACAAAAAACCAACACGCTGAGAAAACACATTTTTCTATATGGTCACCTCCAACAAAACTGCCTTTAACAAAAAAAAAAAAAAAATTTTAAACATGTTATGGCTATTCTTACCATATTAATGTCATCGACAACCATATTGTTAGATTAATTAGTCATCCATCGAGGAGAAAACTGTATGGGTGTTTCCGAATACGCTATTGTTAATAATAACAATAACATTCTTACAACTATTAATTGTATGGTCTTTAATTAACGTTTTCCTCTTTACAAGATCAACATATGAATGAAAAACAACAATACTATTATTATTCGAGAACATATTGTTGTTATTAATCATAACATGTTCGCAAGCAATTGCAAAATGATGTGATTTCTTTATTGAGCATTAATTTAACCATAACATGATTGCGCCTGGCTAAAAATTTTAAACATTTTTGATTAAAATGGTTTTGATGGATTCAAATCTAAAATAAGTTTCTTTCTGCATATTAGAAAATGTTATCTAAACTAATTAACTTAATTAATTCTAAAAAAAAAAAATTCTAATCAATTTAAATAGCCAACTTTTTACTTTTATCTTCTCTTAAGGAATATTTTTATTCAAATTTACAACAGTTTTCTTTAAATCAACAAATTTTATACAAATAAACAAATTTTATTTATGTTCAGAATAAATATTAATTTATTCAATTTTATTAATTCTTATAAAAAAATTGCAATAATTTTTTTAAATCAATTAAAATAATCACATCAAAGAATATTTACTACATTCATATCTAAAACAGTTTTCTCAAATTCTGTTAAAATTACGAGGGCGGATCAATAAGTCCGTCGAACTTCCCTCGTAGTTATATGAAATGCAACACTGCTCCCATCAAGTACCACCTGTTAATAGACTACTCTCACGTTTTGAGCAAGTTCCGTCATTTACTTTGCGTTTAACAGCTTTTCAAAACATAGAACCTCGTGGATTTTTTTAAAAATGGAAAAAAATCAATCTCGAGTGCAAAACAAACCCGTCAATCAAACCAAGGAAAAGTTTGATAAATACAATGGGCACTCTGCACCATCGATTTCAATGGTTAAAAAGTGGCTTACTGACTTTCGTTGTGGTCGCACAAGTACAAATGACGCTGAACGTTCTAGACGACGGCCAATTGAAGTCAATACACCCAAAAATGTCGAAAAAATTCACGATATGGTGTTGGCCGATCGAAGAGCAAAAGTGCGTGAGATTGTTGATGCCATAGGCATTTCACATGGCAGTGTGGTTTCGATTTTAAATGATCAGCTGGGCTTAAGAAAGCTGTCTGCAAGATGTGTACCGCGATTGCTCTCAAGATAATGCACGGGTGCAAACGTGTGCAATCTCAAAGGCAAAATGCTTTCCTGATCTAATTAATGTTTAAGATTTTTCAAAAAAAAAAAAAAAAAAAAATAATATGGCAGGTTTGTATTGTTTTCAAAATACGTAAGAGACTTGTGTGATAATGTAAAGCAGCTATAAGTAATACAAGATATATTTTACAGCTTGTTTTTAGTTGAGCAAAAATCGTTTTTGGAAAGATAAAAAAGAAAGCGTTTTAAGGGTGAAGTATTCGTTGGAGTTTACGTGTCACAACTTTAATCTAATACCTGAAATGCTCAAACTTTTTAATTCCAATAATATATACAAAGTTATCGAAAATAATCTGGCAACACTTGATATTTTTGAAGAAACTTTTAATATTAGAATAATATTAAACAAAAGCAGATTTCTACTAAATCTATTTTGATTTTATATGTACGAGGGCGGATCAATAAGTCCGTGACTTTTTGAATGAAACAAAGTTTTTTTATAAAACAAAATTTATTTTTCAACATAATCTCCTTTTATGGTCAATTGAGAGCAAACACGGCAAGAATTTTTTCGACATTTTCGGGTTCAATGACTTCAATTGACTTCAACAGTAGTCTATTAACAGGTGGTACTTGATGGGAGCAGTTTTGCATTTCATATAACTACGAGGGAATTTCGAAAAGTCACGGACTTATTGATCCACCCTCGTATGTAAGTATGTTACAGTATTTTTTAAACTGTTTATAAATTGTTTTTTAAGATATTGTATTAAATAAAAATATTGAAGAAACTTTAAAAAAAATTTTTTTGGAGGAATTTCAATAAAATGTTAAGCATTTTGCGATTTTGATTTATTTAGGTATTGATATTAGAACGTAAATTAAAACTGAGTCAAGTAAAGCTAATTGAAATTAAATTATTATCTAAACTTTTACATTTAGGGGGATTTTTTTTTCAAAATACGTGCTATTTGGGGGAAGAATAATAATTACCTGGCAACACTGCACTGTAGTCATTGATGACGCAGAATATATGACAAAATTTTATGATGACGTTCGTCGTTAGATTGATATATATCACTTATTGCCGCATTTGTAATAACATTGATGTCACAATTCGTCATTTCTGTGATGCCAATGTGTCAGTCCATTGATGACATAATTTAATTTGTTGACCCTGATGACAATTTGCGCAAGTGATGCTAAGGCTGACAGCACAATGATGTAAAGTGTCATGCGATCAAAAACGAAGGCACTTCGTCGGTTGATAATTTAGTTGTCGTATGTGGATTCCGATAGTTTCGAGTAAATTGAGTTTGAACACATTTAATTTTAAAATTGCTTCAGCAAATACCACATACGACAAACTCAACACTCCATATCTCGAAAACCATATCTCGAAACTGATTACGCCAAATAAAAGATCAGGTCGGAAAACCTAAGGAATCGATCTTAACTCAAAACCGCAAAAAATACACATACGACATTTAAATTATCAACCGATGACTTGTCATAGTTCTGATGTCAAAATACATCAGCGATATGACGCTTCTTCTATTAGTGTAGTATTTTTACGGATTCTTGATCATGGTGCCGCTATTTTTGTTTTATAATTAAAAATTGTCAGATTAAAAACAATATTTTTGTATCAAAGGTGTTAATTTTAAATTCATAAAAAAAATCTATTGAATTTGTTAAACGGAATCTTAAAATTGTGATTACAAAAAACTTTACATAATACGAACACACTTTCAATCAAACCAATGACCAACTTTAAAACCAGATTAATGACTTTGAAACGCTGCTGTTTTACCGCTGTGTAACCAGGTCTGTTGTTACTACAAAATGGAAAAAAAATAAATCATTAAAGAGCATATAAATATACATGAGTAATAAGAAAAAAACTGCAAGACAACATTTCAAGTGCGGGAAGCTATCAAGTGTATTTGAGTGAATATTTAAAAAAGCGACTTGTAATTGGGTTAAATTTATTTCCGTTAAATTTGAATTTTTATTTGAATTTTTGTTTAAAGGGACTGGTTTGTTTAAATTAACATAATTGTTTAAAAGAAAAAATTACAAATATGGATTTTTAACAGTAACTGTAATATTTATAAAGATGATGTTGAAAGTTTGAGGGCAAACAGGTTTGAAATATTCGTTGAAAACCAATTTGAAGAAAAGATTTTGAAATACACCAAAAATGTTTGATTAATCGTAAAAAATTTTGAATTGTTTAAAATTTGATTAATAAACAGTTAAAGTGAAGTAACTTTTTAATAAAATTTGAGCCAATAACTTTAAATTTCTCTAAATATATTAATTAAAACTTGTCACTGTCACACGCACATAGCATGGAGAGGTGACACGAGACGGAAGATATTGTTTTTTATGTACATATATAAGTATTGATTTGTATGTTGTGCTCATGGCCCAACTAGTATTTCTGCGCAAAACTACAAAAATAGAAAAAACAACACACATTTTGTTTGTGTAAATAATGATAAAGATGTCAAAACTCAATGCTTTTGTTTGTGTATAAAATGGACAAGATGTCAAAAGCAATTGCTACAATAACAATTGCATTACAAAAACGCAATTCTACAAAATATCAGCAGGCGTTTCGAGCAGACCTACTAATTGGGCCATGGTTATGCTAATAAGAAAGAGTGTAACCGCCACTCAATATTTAGACGCCGTTTTGTAACGATTAATAATTCAAACGTTTCATTTCATGTTTATTTTCGCATAGTTTTTGCAGAAACCAAAGTAGTTCTCGGTTTAAAAATAGCGTACTGCCGCCTCAAAAATTTTTATTTGTGCCGAAAGAGTTAACCCATCTTAAATTTTTTTTTCTTTAATTTCGAAGATACAAATTTAGGATGTAAAAATTAAACGTTTTATATATACAAGCGTTTGCCTAATGGTCAAAATTCGACAATAAATTTTTATGTAAATATGAAGAAAACATGGTACATCTAAGTATAAATGAATTTACATGTTTTGAGCATTTATTTGTTCCGTCTTAGTTGATCGACTTGGCGATGGACCAACCTCCGGTTTATATTTTATCTTACACGTGAGTTAATCTATTTTGTAAGTTCAATATAAAAAATATCAGAAAATATCAATTGAAAAACAAAAAAGTATCAAAAAGTCTTCTCTTATAGATTCTAATCCGCTCAGGACATTGCATGTTTATAATTTAATTTTTATGTATGTAGACATACATTGGCACTGCTGATGTTACAAAAAAATTTATTTTATGTATCAAAAAAAATATGTACATAGTCCCATACCTGGCTAGTGATCAAAGCACATTTTTGCTAAAACATTTCATACAAAAATTTTTTTTTCATATTAACGCAGTAGTGCCAAAAATACTGAAGGTACCCATGTATATTTTCTTACACATAGATATTTTATATGTATGGCAGATAACCAAAACGCATTCATGGGTATTGAATAATATCTGCATAATATTCATGTATTCAAGTTTACTGAATGTGGTTGTGTAAAATATTTTTTTGCAACGCACAACCATAGCTGTTGTTATTATTTGTGTTATAAGTATGGATATACACAATAACGTAAAGTGTGGGTAAATACCTCTGTATATTATTCTTATGGGTACTTGTTGTCATTCTCTGATACATATACAGAATTATTGTTCATGAAAATTAAAAAAAAAGGAATTTGATTACTTTGTAAAACTGTTAAAAAAAACAACGAAGAAGTATAAGAAAACCTTATCGCAGCATTAATAGATTTGTTTAACAATTCTAAATTTTTGTGTACATATGCCAGCCGTTCGAGTATCAGGGATGCAAACGTAATACAAGTAGGAGAAAAAGCTATAAAGTTTAAGTATTGCGCAAAAGCAATGATGTGACAATTGGAATTCTCTTGTTGTTGGATTGCAAACAAAGCTACAATAGTATGCATTTGCACTTTCGCAAGACCGTTCGCATCAAACACTGAACTCCGCTAATATGAATTTCTGTAGAAAGCAACAACAAAATTATAGAATATTTTTGACTTTGTTTTTGCTTTGCATATAATTTTTGGCGTTGCGCTGCGTTTTACACAATTAAGGCTGAAATTTATGTGTGATAGTTGCTGACTCTTCTTTAGTGACGCCGCCTCTTCTTCCGTAATTCCGGCTGGTATCCGCAGGCGCTAATGAGTCCGCTATCAAGTTTTTATATTCCTGTCCATATACCCCGTGTCCACACCCAGAGAAAAAACATGTTTAAATATGGTCACCTCCAACAAAACTATTTTTAAAGAAAATTGTAAGCATATTATGGTTAAATTTAACCATATTATTGTCACTGACAACCATATTATGGTTAAATGTGTCCTCCATCAAGAAGGCACAACCATATTATGGTTGCCTCCGAACATGTTTTGGTTAATAATAACTAAAATATGTTTAACACTTATTATAGCATGGTTGGTTTTCAACAATAGGATGTTGCTCTTGGAAAAGAGGAAAATACTATTGTTAATTTCAAAACAAAATATTGTCATTTTTAACCATAACATATTTAGATACAACCATAATATGGTTGTACCTTCTTGATGGAGGACTAATTTAACAATAATATGGTTGTCGGTGACAATAAAATAGTTAATTTAAAAAAATATATTTAAAATTTTCTTTACAAATAGTTTTGTTGGAGGTGACCATATTTAAACAAGTTTTTTCTCTACGTGCAGGAACCTGCTTAAGGATAACAAATAAATCTTTTGCTATCTCTTTCAGGGACAGCCCGCATTTCTCGATGTGTCAAACTTATTCTCCAGGGACCATTTGGCCGCTCTACATGAAGTTAAAATGTGCATAACCCGCCAGATATTTCGCTGAAGCGAGTGTATCTTCCGGCTTTGTATATGACCATTATCTCGGCCTGAACGCCAATGTTTGCGATAAATACCAAAGTGTTAATTTTATATTCTAATGATTCCAATTATTCTTATTCCTAATGAAGGTTATCAAATATTTGTGAAAGCCAAATAAAGCATTTCAACTTGTTTACACATCTTCTATATTTAAAATTAAAAACTCTAAGGTCTAGTTATTGACCTTTTAATTATCATGATCATATTCATAAGTGCAGCCGAAGAGTCACGAGATTTTTATTTGTGTTTTTAATATTGCCAAGAAGAGTGCTCCTCTAAATGCGTTAATTAAAGAACCAGTTTTTGTGAAACTGTATAATATAATACACGCAATTGTTTGAGCCAACTCTATGGTTTCTTTGCGACCATTTAAAACCATTAAAAAATAAACAAAACTTAAGTTGACAAATTAACGATGTTTTAATTTTTTTTTTTTTAAATAAATTACAAACAACAATTTATTATAATTTAAATCCAAAACTAACAACATTCAATCATTTGAATTTTATCAAACCAACTTTAAGGTAGCGGGAGTTTGAATACAACATGTTTAGGCAGACATGTTTGTTGATGAAATCAACTCAGCAGCATCAGTTAAATTGCTTATCATAATTATTTTGATTGTGTATAAAACAAATTTTAAAGATTTGCTTAAATTTATTTACATCTTTCTTTATTTTTATTTTTTTTTAATTTTTATTAAGATTTTGATTTCAAACACGCTTAACCTTGACTTTGAATAAGAGTTTCTTTTGTTCAAATTGAGGTTTTTTTTTATTATTATTTTTATTCATAATAATTAAAACCATTGTTAAGTTTTATCATCTATTATCGAATAAAATTAATGATTAATTCCTTAAGTTGACATTTGTAGGTCATAAACTTCAATTGGAATTGATTTGGATTTTGCTTAAGCCGAACAAACGTTTTTTTTTGGCGATAATCAAAGAAGGAGTGCCATTTTTGAATAGATCTTTTTGTGTATTATGATTTATTGAAAAAAAAAAAAAAAAAAAATTCGGTTAAAACAAAAGACAGTTTTGCAAATCTTTCAGTCTGCATTTAGAAGGACAGCAAATTAAAAAATGGGATGGGCCAAAACAATAAAATCTTTCGAAATATTTTTTTGACAGGTTTCATCTTTAAAGCAATTGTAAAGAAATTAATAAGTTTAATTAATAAGAATTAGTATTGTGGTTATTTTGTTGAACTATTCATGGTTTTTAATCCAAATTTTTACTATTTAATTAGGCTTAAGTTCATTAAATTTAATTTTCATTAAATTATTTTTATGAAGAAAGGAATTTTTACAACATGGAAGATTAATTAAAATTGTTATTGATAATTTTCATTCTTGACTGACCTGGGATTCGAAGCCAGGCTGGCTGGCGTGTGATTCGAACCCAGGCGGCTGGTTACCCTGACATGTTTCGACCTCAACCACTAGGTCTTCTCAAAGGGATTTGCCGTCTTACACTCGCAGCCATCGATGACTGCTGACGTCAGTAGTCAAACATCAATCCTTAAACCAAATTGTATTTTAACCTTTGGTAGATCGAAATTTGCTTATTGAATGATTATCCATTTATAATTGATCTCACATGTTTTTCCTTTACTTCTGTTTTTTCCGTACTTTTGTCAAGAATTCTTCTTGAAGTCCAAAGTACATTTTTGTTTATCATGTTTTTTGTCTTTCTTTTTTCTTGTTGACATTTTTCAGCACAACTTGAAGGACAAATGAACACATAGAGCTTGTGCCGTAGCTTTAACAATAATTAGTATTGTGGTTATTTTGTTGAACTATTCATGGTTTTTAATCCAAATTTTTACTATTTAATTAGGCTTAAGTTCATTAAATTTAATTTTCATTAAATTATTTTTATGAAGAAAGGAATTTTTACAACATGGAAGATTAATTAAAATTGTTATTGATAATTTTCATTCTTGACTGACCTGGGATTCGAAGCCAGGCTGGCTGGCGTGTGATTCGAACCCAGGCGGCTGGTTACCCTGACATGTTTCGACCTCAACCACTAGGTCTTCTCAAAGGGATTTGCCGTCTTACACTCGCAGCCATCGATGACTGCTGACGTCAGTAGTCAAACATCAATCCTTAAACCAAATTGTATTTTAACCTTTGGTAGATCGAAATTTGCTTATTGAATGATTATCCATTTTTAATTGATCTCACATGCCGCCTGGGTTCGAATCACACGCCAGCCAGCCTGGCTTCGAATCCCAGGTCAGTCAAGAATGAAAATTATCAATAACAATTTTAATTAATCTTCCATGTTGTAAAAATTCCTTTCTTCATAAAAATAATTTAATGAAAATTAAATTTAATGAACTTAAGCCTAATTAAATAGTAAAAATTTGGTTTAATTAATAAGTTTAAAAAAAATCTTTAATTACATAATTACACAGAAAAAAATATCTCAACAAAAATTTTAACAGAACAGTTTTTTTCCAAATAAAATTATAGATCAATAACTTTTTATTTGATTCAGTGAAACATTTTATCAAAATTGTACTTTGCAAAAAAGTACTCAATAAAACATATTTAATAATGAAATAATTAAATATTTCTTCATATTCAATAAAAAAATGTTTGAATCAAAGTAACGACAGTATTTTTACAACTCTTGTTCATTTTTAATAGCTTTGATATCGCTGCAAATAAAACTTGAGTATTTGTAATTCACATTCGCTTTACAGTTTTATTTCTATAATATCTTTAACTTTCCAAAGTCTTTGGAAAAAGGTTTCCTGATGATCTGGCATAAGCAATCAGCGAAATGCACATTGGAACTTGTTTATCCCCCAACAATAAATTTTAGTGTTTTTATCAAAGAATAAAAATAGGGAATTTAGCACATCAAAATTAATAAATAAATAACTGAAGATTTGATAAACATTTTGTTTGATTTATTCAACATTTTGTTAAAATAAAAATTTGTTTGGGCAACAATTTTTTTTTATTGACACAATAAACTTGGTTGTTGACCAAAAGTCCAATAACTATAATTACAAACTTTTTTTTTATCAATACCGCAAAAATTGTCATCGAAGAAAATTTAAAATTTTTTTTAATCAAATATGCGATTTTCGTATTCAAATATGAAAATTATTTTTTTCTGTGTATATGGACGAGGCCACCGTCAGTAACGTTACGCTTGTATACATATTTTGGTAAATATCTTCACAAAATACAATTATTTCTCCCAACTTGAGAGCTTGGAAGATATCGTCGCCTTCGAAAAAATTTCCAATTTCCAATTTCCTTTGAAAGCTGACTGGTTACTAGTTGGTTGTTGGGATTAGCTTTTGTTACAATACTGTTTTTCATCTTCGTCCAAATTCGCAACAATGAGCGTCAATACCGCTGTTTTCTTGCGTGGTGAAGCCGGAAAAGCACGCGATACCTTTTTCACAGCTTTTCCTAATGCTTGTGAGCACTTGTAGCTTTTCTGAACGATTTCGCTAAGGCTGCAGCTTGTATTCGTCTAAATTTGGGTTTCTTAAGCTGATTGTTTTAATTTCTGTCGATATTTTTTGCTTCTTTCGCGGCCACTTATTCACTTATTGGCATTAGTTTTTCTTCCTCCTTTCTGTTAGCCCTCAATTTTTTCATTGCTTCGGCCTTTTTCTTTTTGTACTCGTCATATTTGTTGCTTACTTTTAGCTTTTCAACATAGCGCTTGTCTCTTTGTGCACCAGGAATCGGACTCTAGCAATTAAATACCAAGTTATTAAGCAAACAAGTAGAAAAAAATCGTCAGTAACGTCATGCTATCTTTTTTTTTTTTGCAAAAATGCCCTGCTATATGCAAATAATGCTTCATTTAAGCATTGATTATGAAAGTACTTAAAAAATACCAAAAAAAAAAAATCAGCTCATCCAACCTCTTTTCTGCATAAAAAAACATTTTATAAAAATTTGTCAGTAACGTCACCATTTATTTGCGGTTGATTACTTTAAGCCCTTATTGATCCAACAGACAAGCTCTGTACACAAATTTGCTTGCTAATCAATAGTTTGATTTATATTCTATCCAAAAAAAGTGGATGATTACTTTTTTGGATAGAATACAAAAAAAAACAACAAAATTTACCTTTTTCGCCGATATTGCTATATTTTTCAACTACGCCTTGCACGTGCTGCCTGTTATAAAAAGAGTGTAAAATGTCTAAACAGACACAAATTTTGCACTGGCATATAGTGCTGCCATATTTTATACATATTTGACATTTCAAATGTAAAAAAAATTTGGGCTTTGTGACACAAAAAAAAAAAAAAATTTATGTGGTTTAATTTTTCGTGGCCCTGCCCATATGTACATTAGACCGGCTCAAAACTTACTTTGACATGTTTTATGACGATTCCCAAACTATTTTGGCTCTAGCTTAACCCCTTCATAAAACCTTTAAAAAAAATTGTGAAAAAGAGTAATGATTCAATGCTACCCAAAATATATTGTTAAAAAATATTGGCCACAAAAGGGTTCAATGTTTTCACTATTTGATATCAAATAAACGTGTTTCCTAAACGAACAACACTTTTTGGAGTTAAACAACTGGTTTGTAATGAAGTCTTGTTAAATGTGCCTTGATAGCAATTATATATCATTTTTTTAAGTATAAAACTGGACTTAAATTTTTTCAAATTTTTTTTTTAATGTTCTCTTAAAATTTTTTATCATGAACGGGCTAATAAAACGTATTTCCTGCACAAATATAAGCATTTTGTGGTTATAAGGGTTTTAATGATGTCTTTATGAATGTTATAAAAAAAAGTAAGATAGTGAATGCAGTTAAGGGTTCATTTTTGACTAAAATCTTTATAACGACGCATTGGAAATATGGCTATTTAAATTTTCAAAAAAAAAAACCTTATTTCAATTTCCATAAAAATCCAATTAAAAAGCATCAACAAGCTGTCATAATTTCAATTTCTCAACATCTCGCTATCTCGAGCCTGTGGTTAGATTTTTAAAATGTTTTAATGCAGAATCAAAGAATCCCTAAATATATATTAAATTTGGTTATTCATTGGACAAAAAGGAATTTACCGAATTTTTTTTATTCATGAAACATACCATTTGTCTACCCTTCTTTAACGGGGCTTAGCTCACGGGAGATAATCGCTAGACCCAAAATATTTTTAAATAAAAAATGTTCATTAAACATGTCAAAGTTAATTTTTAGAAAAATTAATTTTTAAAAACTTAAATTAGGTTATAGCATCCAGGGTTTGAAAACGGATCTTTTGCTTATCATCAGGTTATTACGAGTATACACAGAAAAAATTATTAAATTTCTCCAATCACCAACTTTGTTCTAAATTCATAATATCAAGCAAACAAGTTGTTGATTTTGCACCTATTACCAAAATGATTATATTGATTACTAAAAATTTTAAAATTTTGAGTAAATATTTTCAATAAATGATATTTTTAATTTTAATTAAAAAAGTGATCAAAAAACTTTGCCATTTCAAGCAATGTGTTAATTTATTTAATTAAATATTGACAATTCCCAACAACAATTCTACATGTTTAAATTATTTTGTTTTAAACATAAAAAGTCAATTAAGAATTTTTGTTATTTAATTAAAATTTTAATTGAAAATTTATTTCAAAACAACTAAAATATTAATTAAATCAAAATTAAATTTTTAATTTGCTTTCAACTAAAAAAATAATTGATTAAACTATCACATTAATTAAATTAAAATACTTTTTAAACCTTTTTTTTAATTGATAAAACACTTTTTTCTGTGTAATTAAAAAATCAAAAAATGTTATACCCATATTGCCTTTATATGAAAAAAAATAAAATGTATCGCGATTTTCGCGTTTTTTGTGAATAATTACAAAAAAAAAAAAAAAATTAATTAACCTTATTGTAAAACAGATTCAATTTGAAAAGCAGAACATTAATTCTATATACGTAGAATTTGTATGAAAACCCGAAACGAAAATATGTATTTTGCTTAATATCTCAATAAGTAGATCGTAAGCGGTCAAGTTTTATATATGTATGTACCATTGGCTGCTGCTTCAAAAACTCTTTTCGATGATACCAAATTTTATTTATGTCGTCTTGGAGCAAAGTACAAAAAAAATTCGAAAAACTAAAAAAAGACCTTTTTTAAAAATGGTCCAGCTCACGGATGGTCAACGCTAGAACCAAAATATTTTGGGAATCATCATAAAACATATCAAGTTTTATTTTCAGAGGGGTAACAAAATCACTTATATTTAAGTCGGTCTAATGTACATATGCACTTATGAATGTGTGCACAGAAAAAATTAAAAATTGTCTCTCATTTCCAAATTCAAATTCATAGAATCAAGGAAACAATTTGTTGATATTGCACCTATTAACAAAATGATTATATTGATTATTAAAATTTTTAATATTGTGAATATTTTTCTTCTCAATAAATAATATATTTAATTTTATTTAAAAAAAGGATCAACAAAATTTGCCGTTTCAAACAATGTGTTAGTTGATTTAATTAAATACAGCTCAGGTTTTGACAATTCCCAACAACAATTCTACAAGTTAAAATTATATTATTTTAAACGAAAAAGTCAATTAATAATTTTTGATATTTAAATAATATTTTAATTAAAAATTAATTTCAAAACAACTTAAATATCAATTAAATCAAAATTAAATTTTTAATTTTCTTTCAACTAAAAAAAATTATTCAATTATCTATCACATTAAATTTAAATACTTTTTAAAATTTACGCATTTTACGTCGAGATCTTAAATTGAAAACGTACAAAATACAGCTTGTGCTACAACTGAAGCCGCTCGACCTTCCCAAGCGACATCGCTTCGCTCTATGGGCTCTTGAAAAGTTCCAAAAAGATCCGACGTTTTCGAGGCAAATTTTGTTCATCGGTGAGACCCATTTCTGGCTCAATGGGTATGTAAACAAATAAAATTAACGCATTTGGGACGAAGAGCAACCTGATGAGATTCAAGAACTGCCACTTCATCCCGAAAAAACAACGGTTTGGTGTGGTTTGTGGGCCGGTGGAATCATCGGTCCATATTTCTTTAAAAATGATGCCGGTGCGAACGTAACCGTCAATGGCGGCCGTTATCGTGCCATGATAACCAACTATTTGATGCCTGAAATTGAAGCTCGTGATCTCGGCGACTTTTGGTTTCAGTAAGACGGCGCCACTTCCCACATATCCCATCAATCAATAAATTTATTGGCAGAACTCTTCGGTGAGCACATAATTTCATGTTTTGGGCAGGTCGATTGGCCACCAAGATCGTGTGATATCACACCGTTAGACATTTTCCTGTGGGGATATGTAAAGTCTGAAGTTTATGTGGATAACCCCACTTCGATACAGGCCTTGGAGGAAAACATCACGCATGTCATTTGCCAGTTACCAGTCGAAATGCTCGAACGGTCATCGAAAATTAGACATTACGGATGGACCATCTGCGACGTAGCAACGGCCAACATTTGATAGACATAATCTTTAAAAAATAAATGCCAAAGAATGTTCTTTGAAATGATAATAAACATTCCACATTAAATTTGAATTTTGTGTGTTTTTTTCTTTAAAAAAGTAGGGAACCTCGAAATGGATCACGCTTTACTTTTAAAATCTTTGACGTTAAAATAATTTCGTTATTTTTTTTAAGGGCGTAAATTCCCGGAAAATTCATTGTTAACTGCTTTCGTGATCCTAATTGTAATCAAAGAAAAATTCTTCAATCAAAGTCTTTACATATCCCGTACATCCCTTGTAATTCGATTTTTCTTTTGATCACTTTAAACCTTACACATTTCGCTTTTATGGGCAAAGTTTTACTCTTCACTAAATTTCGTTAAACAAAACAAAAACTCATTAGAAAAAAATACTAAGTCTTGAGACGTTTAACAGCTTAAGTATCTAATTACCCAACCAATATCGCCAAAAGAACATAAAAAGAAACTTTAATACTTTGTTGAAATCTATCGTTATTTTATAACATTTCGGCGTTATTTGTTTTTATTTTTTCTTTATGTTGGATTCCTTTTGGTTTGTTGAGGAACTCGAAATATCAAACCGACAACAGTTGGTCATTAAAAGTATTAAAGGAGTATTAAAACCTCAATGGCATTAATGTTATGTTTAAAGAAATGTTAGGAGAGCCAACAAGAAAATAAAAAGGACTATAATCAAAATATTCATTCATACCACTACCAAGACGGACAAGGAGTCATAGATGTGGCTACATGAATTTCCCAGACTTGATTTGTTTTCCCCGCACTCCCCTCCAGAACTAATGGTTACAACACAAACTGTCATTATTGCTCTTTTTCTAACTTAATTGCAAAAGTTTGTTTAATTTTTTTTGCGCCTGGTCAAAATGTCGACAAAAAACCAACTTACCACAAATAATATTGGTTTAATATTTAAAAGTTTTTGTTGTTTTTTTTGTTGTTGTTGTGTGTCATGTTTTAAAAAGTCAAATTACAAAAACTAGTTGCAGTGATACTGTTCCATTGAAAATATTATTTAAAAAAATATTTTTTGCTTTATTTATTTCGAGGTTTGTCTGTGAGTATTTGCTTAGAAATGTATTGCCAATGTTGCTATAGAATATCTATATGAAACTCATTTTAAATGGCTAATAGCTACAATTAGCTACAAATGATAGTTGACAATTTTGTTTTACACAAAAGAAATAAAATTAAAATTAAAAAAAAAAAATGTAAACAGTCCAGCTCATCAGACTTTTTTTCTATTGCTATCATTGCACTTGTTAACTAAATAAGTTGTTAAATTGAAGTACATGGAAAAAAATTAATCAAAATTTGAATTTTAATTGAAAGGAAATTGTTGGTTGAAAAAGGAAATTTTTCCCACAAATTGGTAAATTATAGTAAAATTGTGCTTTTAATAAGTTAAGGGGTTGTCCAGTTAGTGGTTTTAAAACCGCCGGTCTGCCAAGGATGTCAGCCGTTTAAATATCTCTGCTACGTATCATACTTTTTTGCCATGGACGATTATGAACTGGTCGAAATGTGGTTTCTAGAAGATGATGCCACTAGCCACACAACACGACCGATTTTTGTTTAAATGCATGGCAAGTTTTGCCTCGCTCACTTTGTCAAGGGTGGGTTAATTTTAAGGGTTGATGTTAATTGTGAATCACATCTAAACGTCAAGTTTTTTTCTGCATTTCATTTGACATTTCTCAATTTCAGACTAACTCAAGTTGAACCAAGGAAAGATACACAATCAAGCAACGCTTTAAAGTTATTCAGGCTTATTATGAAAATAGGCGTTCAAATCAAAATGCATATCGTGAAAATCATCTTCAGTGCACATTTTCACCTCAGCAGAATTGGCGCAATTGGGCGAATGATAATCCAAGAGTGATTGTCGAAAAACCAATGCACCCACAAAGAGGGACTGTTTGGTGCGGTTAATGGGCTGGCGGCATCATCGGGCCGTATTTTTTTCAAAAATGAGGCCGGTCAGGCAGTTACTTTGAATGGTGTTCGCTATCGTGAGATGATAACGAACTGGCCCGAATTGGAAGATATGGATGTGGGCGATATGTGGTTTTAACAGGACGGTGCCACTTGCCACACAGCTAACGAAACAATGGCTCTTTAGCGCGACAAATTCAATGGCCGTGTTATCTCACGTGGTGGCGATGTCAGTTGGCCGCCAAGAGCATGTGATTTGACACCGTTGGACTTTTTTCTTTGGGGTTATTTGAAAGAAAAAATGTACGTCGATAAGCCAGCAACAATTCAAGAGATAAAGAATGAGATAATTCGGCACATTAACGGCATAGAACCTTAATTATTCCTCAGCGTCATCGAAAATTTGGGCAATCGGATGGAGGTGTGCCGCCGTATTCGCTGCGGCCATTTGGCCGATATTTTGTTCCATACATAATTAAATCATACCAATATTATCATAATAAAAAGAAATGACAATTATTTCCTAAACAGTTTGTGTTTTATTCAAAATCAAAATCAACATCTTAAAATTTAACCACCCTTTAGTACAGACTTTGTTGCTCCGTCTAACCACCATTAGTTTGGATCGAAGCAAAACGCTTTCTCTTGAATACGCTGCCAGAAAGAAGAATACCCAAAGTCTGTCACAAAATTTTGCGATTTATAAAAAATTTCATAAAAAAACAAAAATTATATTTATATGAATTTTTTTGCAAAAAGAGCGTCAAAAAATTTACCCAAATTTCGCTTTCAATAAAAAGTTTAGCAAAGTTTCTTTATGCTTAGAACACTTAGCGAAATTTATTTTTTATAGAAAGTTTGGCGAAATTTCTTTCTTTATAGGAAATTTTTACGAAAGTGAAGTTTCTCTGTTTAAAAGAAATTAAGGGAAATTTTTCTTTTAAGTGAAAGTTTTGTGAAATTTCCCTGCTTATAGGAAAATAAGGGAACTTTTACTGTTAATAGAAAGTTTGGTGAAATTTCTTTGTGTGTAGGATATTTAGGGAAATTTCCTTGTTTAGTGAAAGTTTGGAGAAATTTCTCTGTATATAGGACATTTAGGGAAATTTCCCTGTTTACTGAAAGTTTGGTGAAATTTCTCTGTTTATAGGAAATTTAGAGAAATTTTCCTTTGTAGTCAAAGTTTGGCGAAATTTCTCTTAAAAAATTTTTTTTTTTTGGAATTTTCCCTGTTTAATAAAAGTTTGGTGAAATTTCTCTGTTTATAGGAAATTTAGGGAAATTTTCCCTTTATGGTTAGAGTTTGCTGAAATTGATCTGTTTATAAGAAATATAAGGAAATTTTCGCTTTTAGTCAAAGTTTGGCGAAATTTCTTTGTTAAAAAAATTTTAGAGAATTTTCCCAGTTTAGTGAGAGATTGGTGAAATTTCGTTGATTATAGGATATTTAGGGAAATTTCCGTGTTTAGTGAATGTTTGCTGAAATTTTTTGTTTAAAAGAAATTAAGGGAAAATTTCCTTTTACGTGAAATTTCCCTTTTTAGTGAAAGTTTGGTGAAATTGATCTGTTTATAAGAAATATAGGGAAATTTTCGCTTTTAGTCAAAGTTTGTCGAATTTTCTTTGTTAAAAAAAATTTAGGGAATTTTCCCAGTTTAGTGGGTGCTTGGTGAAATTTCTCTGAATATAGGATATTTAGGGAAATTTCCCTGTGTAGTGAATGTTTGCTGAAATTTCTTTGTTTAAAAGAAATTAAGGGAAAATTTCTTTTTTACGTGAAAGTGTGGTGAAATTGATCTGTTTATAAGAAATTTAGGGAAATTTTCGTTATTAGTTAAAGTTTGGCGAAATTTCTTTGTTAAAAAATTTAGAGAATTTTCCCTGCTTGGTGAAATTTCTTTGTGTGTAGGATATTTAGGGAAATTTCCCTGTTTAGTGAAAGTTTGGTGAAATTTCTCTGTATAAAGGACATTTAGGGAAATTTCCCTGTTTACTGAAAGTTTGGTGAAATTTCTCTGTCTATAGGAAATTTAGGGACATTTTACTGTTTATAGAAAGTTTGTCGAGAAATTTCCCTGTTAAGTGAAAGTTTGACGATATTTCTTCGTTTATAGCAAATTTAGGGAAAATTCCCTGTTTAGTGAAAGCTTGAAACCATTTCAGTATTAATAGGAAATTTAGGGAAACTTTAGTCTTTATAAGATGTCTGTTAAAAATTTCCTTAGTTACAAGTTATTTGATGAACTTTTTTTAAATGTTAGAATTTTATTGCTTTTCACTTTTTATAGGAAACTAGCTGACCCGGTCCTCGTTGCTGGCCCTAAGCAAACATTAGTGTTTTATTACCAGACGATTTAAATTGATCTTTAAACGAAATTTACGGCCTTTAAATAAAAATCCATGAAACCGCATTCTCTGGCAAAATTTCATGTCAAACTGCATGTAAAACATCGTTCATCCCCAGTTCTGTTTCATCATTATAATATTATAAATTAAAATGTTGTTCATATACATATGTTTGATTAGAATTTGATGTGAAAATACATATGGTTGTATGTATGTATATATATGCTGTGAATCTTACGAAAAAAGTGAGCGTAAAAGTGGACGGGGCAACATTTTCTTTCCGCAAAACCTAAGTTAGACCATGGCGATCATTTTAAAGAAAAAATCGTCCAAATCGGTCAAGCCGTTCTTCAGTTATGCGCTTAATAGAAAAAGTGTGCGTAAAAGTAGGCGTGGTAAATTTTTCTTTCGATGAAAACTTAAAGTTGATAATAACGGACATTTGCAAGAAAAATTAGTCAACTCGATGGAGCCGTTTTCTGATTTTAGGTAAATCGAAAAAAGTGGGCGTCAAAGTGGGCGAGGCAAAATTTCCGTAAAAACCTAAGTTTGACCATTGCGATCATTTTAAAGAAAAGATCGTTCAAATCGGTCAAGCCGTTCTCAAGCTATGGATTTTGCCACGCCCCTCCGCCCCCAGACCGAAAATCAGAAATCAGACTTCACAGTGTCACCCGCCTGAATATTCTGAAGATTCCCTGAAAATTTCATCAAAATCGGCCCAGCCGTTTTAAAGTCCATTCGTTACATACATACATACATACATACATACATACATACACACACACATCCTATTTTATATATATAGATAGAAGATATAGATGTTGGGTTATTTATTGGAAAATTTTGCAGTAAAAAAATTTTTGTTTAAGATTTCGCTTTTTGTAGGAAATGTTGAAATGTTTTTCTCAGTGCATTTAATTATATCTACACCGACATTGGCGGTATGTAGAACGTGTTAGTAGTAAAATTATATAAAACGAATGGAAAAATAAACTCACTCTTTTTCTCTCTTCTACATGTAGTTGTTTTTATTATTAGAACTCAAGCAGACATAATGACATCTGTAATTATGCGTGACAGCTGTCAAATGTCAAAGCTTAAAATTTGCTGTTAACAGGGAGTTTTTCGCCTTTTTAGGGAGTTATTTTTTCTAATGCAGCATTTCTTTTCGTGTTTGTTGCCATGAATTTTTGATCATAAAAGCCTGCGGTAATTACAAATGTACAAATATTGTTTAATGATGTGTTTAGAATATTCATTTAAATGCAAGGTGGTGTTGGAGGCAAGTGTTGCTTCAAAGTGACAATATGATGCGGAAAGTTTTTTCAATCTGTTAATAATTAAAAAAAATACAATTCATTTAAATGAATTCTCAAATAATACAACTAGATTATGTTTTTGTTTGTTGAGAAAGTTTGAATTGGTGGTTGTAAGAGGCCTACTGGAAGGGGAAGTTAGAAAAGTTTACTTTATTAATAAAGAAAAATTTTTAATCCTTAATTTTAAGTAGAAAATTTTTAATAAAACGAAAAACCATAATTTGCAAGACCTCAAAAGTTTAATTTAAGCTCCAGCTTTACAAGGTTTTTTTGAGGTTTAAAAATATATTGAATAATTACAAAACAATTACACATACATCCACACACTTAGATACATACATGAGCCAACACATACATACATCTGCATATGAGTACAACTCAATGGAAAAACAAAGTTTCTTATTGAATTAAAATAAGAAATCAACAAAAACAAACATTTAATGACTGGAAAATTCATTTATTATTGTAGGGGTTTTTTTTAATATTGTTTTTTTTGTTATTGTTAATATTTTTATTGGTTGTTTGTTGTTATTGTTGTTTGCATTCCAAAATCTGCAGCTGTGTAATGAAAAACAACATCAACATTTTCAAGCGGAAAAGCGCATTATTATTAAAAGGTTTCATTTCGTATCATCCTGTGAACTGGCATAAATACTTATAAAAGCACTTGTACACACACACACACACATGCTCACACACACCCACAAGCTTTCACATACATATTCCAAAGCATATGAAAACATCGTGCTTGCAAAAGTTTGTACAGAATCGTATGCTGACTATAGAATTAGGAGGGTCCAAATGTTTGCCAAAACTTCACTAATTATAAAAAAATTTAGAGAAATTTCATTCAATTTCATGGGAAATTTTGCAAAGTTTCAGAGAATTCTGTGAAATTCACCTTTGACAACAAATGTTGCAAAATTGCCCTTATATAGGAAATTTGGGGAACATTCACATTTCAGATAATTTGGCAAAATTTAAAATTTTTTAGGATATTTTTAATTTTGCAAAATCTTTTGTAAAAAAAAACTTTTAAATAAAAACTTCACCATTTATTGAAAATTTGGCCATGTTTTACTATCTAGAGGTAAATCAATAAAAAAACACTAATTTAGGGAAATTTAAATTTTCATAAAAATGTTTTTAAAATTTACAATGAAAATTTTCAAATATAAAGTTGACTATCATGCATTTTTGTCTCCATATAATGAATTAGTTCAAATAATTTTGATAGCAATTCGCTGTGCTTAGTGAAATAAAGTTTCGCACAAAAGTGGCATATCTCTTAAAAAAAGTTAGTAGTATTTGATAAAGTTGAAGAATGAATGAATGAAATAAAATAGAGCCAAAGCAGTTCTTCCCAGCACTTTTTCAAAAAAAAAAAAAAAAAATAAATAAATAAAAATTAAGTTGTTCGAAGAATGTAGAGGGCAAGCTGTTCAGCACTAAGCATATAAGGTTCCAATCCTACTATTTTGAGAAGCAATTTTAAAATGGATAACCGGCGCACGTTAAGGAGTGTAATCCACACTAAAACACCTGATTATTTGAAATAAAAATGGAAAAAAATATAATTTCTTCATAATGATATTTCTATATAATAAACTGATTTTATGGTCCCATGTATACTCATTATAGGGAAGTTCAACTGTAATTAAAAAATTAAACTCATTTCATTAGTTTTCACTCAAATCAAACCTAAGCAAAGCCGAAGCTTTTTCTCAGCACTTAGAAAATACTTTTCAACCTCACCCTGAAATTGACTTGTCAACTGATGGTAAAATACATGAATTTCTGGATGTTCCATGCCAAATGTACCTGCCAATTAAACATTTTGCTCCCAGTGAAGTTAAAAATGAAATTACAATGCTAGGAAATAATAAAACCCCAGGATACGATAAAATTGATTCCAAATTAATCAAGGTATTATCTAAAAAAGCATTATCCTTATAACTCTATTATACAATAGCATATTACGATTACACCATTTCCCGACTCAGTGGAAATGTGCTGAAATCATTATTATTCTGAGGCCTAACAAAAATGAAAATGAGCTCGTATCCTACAGACCAAAAAGTTTGCTATCTACCCTTTAAAAAATATTTGAAAGATTGTTTTTAAATAGAATAAAACCAATTTTAGAACAAAAAAATATTATTCCCGACTATCAATTTGTTTTTCGCAGTAAACACGGCACTCCAGAACAGTGCCATTATTTATGTAGCATCGGATGCTTTTGAAAATAAAAAATATTTGTCTGCGGTATTTTTAGATATCCAACAAGCTTTTGATAAACTTTGGCATCCGGGTCTATTGTTCAAGCTACAGACGTTACTACCAACACCATTTTATCTTGTTCTTAAATCGTATTTGAAAGATAGATTTTTTTACGTTAATAATAACGAGGCAGTTTCAAACATAAAACCAATTAAAGCTAGAGTTCCTCAGGGCAGTGTACTAGTACCGACACTATTACCATTTATACTTGTGACATGCCATGCACACAAAATATTACAGTTGCGACTAATGCAGATGATATTGCGATAATAGCATCGGCGATATGTCCTATTGACGCTTCTATATTGTTGCAAAGAGCATTAAATAAATAACAACCGTGGTTAGAAAAGTGGAAAATTAAAACAAACACTTCAAGGTTTTCCCACATAACATTTGCCCTTAGAAGAGAAATGAGTCCACCTGTTGCACTTAATTGAGTTCAAATACCTATTGTTAATTGTGTTAAATACTTGGGGTTATACTTAGATAGGCGTCTTACTTGGAAAGAACACATCAAAACAAAGCAGAAATATCTTAATATTAAAACGAAAAAAATGTATTGGCTTTTAGGTCCGAGATCCAAATTAAGTTTAAACAACAAGCTACTTTTATACAAAGCAATACTTAAACCCATGTGGACTTATGCAATACAACTATGGGGAATAGCTAAAAACTCTAATATTGAAATATTAAAACGATACCAGTCTAAAACTCTGCGATTTATTACTCAAGCACCTTGGTTTATAACAAATACGGCCATACATAATGATCTCAACATACCTACAGTTAAGAAAACCATAAAAAAGTTAAGCTCCAGATACCTTTTGAGACTGAGCAATCATAACAACTTATTAGATATTAGCCTACTAGATGAAACAGAAGAAGTACGTAGACTGAAAAGATAACATATTTTAGATTTGCCTTTTACTTAATTTATTTAACATACATTGAAAGATATCATAAATATAATTAAATAAGTTTTAGTTATTGAATTATAGTTCAATAACAGCTGTTATTTTTTAAGTATTATAAAATTTTCTTATTTTTGTATAAACAAAAAAAGAAAAAAAAAATTATTAGTTATTTCATTAAGGACATCTTATAAAATAATCTTTTAGAAACATTTTGTCTTAGATGTTTAGGATTTAAGCGATTTCTTTAGTTTTGCTAAAACTTTCTTTCACTTATCGTAGATGTTGGAGAAATCGAAAGCAACCCATAATACAGAATATCTAATTCTGTATATCTCAGTACTTTTCCTGGATTTCTCAAAACGTATAAAATCTTCCATTATGCCATTAGAGTCCTGTTTTAATTTTTTTTAGTTTTTAGCCCTAATTGTTTCTGTTAAAAGATTGATATGAGAAAATATGAGAAGAAGCAAATAACTGAACACACAACAAAAAGCTGTTGCCAGCAAACACTTATTTAAAATGAAGATCACTGAACACCTTCTTTCGTTGTATGAAAAAATATTTTCTAAATACATACCTTTTGTATACGAGACGAAACAAATAACACAAAAAAAATTATTAAATTTCTCCAATCAACAAATTTGTTCTTAATTCATATTATCAAGCAAACAAGTTGTTGATCTTGCACCTATTACCAATATGATTATATTGATTACTAAAAATTTTAAAATTTTTGAAAAATATTTTCAATAAATGATATTTTTAATTTTAATTAAAAAAATTATCAAAAATGTTTGCCATTGCAAACAATGTGTTAATTTATTTAATTAAATATTGAGAATTCCCAACAACAATGCTACAGGCTTAAATTATTTTATTTTAAACGAAAAAAGTCAATTAAGATTTTTTGTTCTTTAATTATAATTTTAATTGAAAATTTATTTCAAAACAACTAAAATGTTAATTAAATCAAAATTAAATTTTAAATTTTCTTTGAACTAAAAAATTAATTTATTTATTTACTAATGATGTGCTAATACTCCCAATCTTCATTTATGATTAAAAACTCTGAAATTTATTAATGTGGGAAACTAGTTTCTATGCGCATTTCGCTGGTTGCTTAGGCCAGCTCGTCAGGAAACTTTTTCCAAATATTTTAGAAAAGCTAAAAATATTATACAAGACCATAAAGTGAATAAGAATTTTAAACACTCAGGTCTTACCTGTAACAATATCAAAGCTTCAACAAAGCTTTCCCACATTAATAAATTTCAGAGTTTTTAATCATAAATGACGATTGGGAGTATTAGCACATCATTAATAAATAAATAAATTAATAATAAATATTTCATTCCCGAAAATAACTTTTGATAAAAAATTAATTGATTCAATTATCACATTAATTAAATTTAAATACTTTTAAAACCATTTTTTTAATTGATAAAACACTTTTTTCTGTGAATAAAACTCAAAAAAATATGTTATAAAACTGCAAAAAATTAAAAATGTTGTTAGGTCGGTTAATAGGTTAATCGACTGAAGTTTACCGGTTTAATCGTTAATCGAAAAAAGCCAATTTTAAATTAACCGATCAGTAAATCGGGTACTAATTAATCGGTTAACTGATTAACGGTTAACCGAATTATTATCCTATTCGATACTGAACGATTCAAAATTATTTTTTCAGTGTTGTGAAAACTCAAATAAATGCTTTGCACCACTGAAAAAATAATTTTCATTCGTTCGGTAGCGACTGAAAGAATTGAGAAATTAAATTGCTTTCGAATCGAAAAAGTATTCGAACAGAATTAGCCCCTGGCCTCCTTAGAAAAAGGACTTCGCCCTCAGCACGTTACCGTGGAGGTGGCGGACCTCCAGTACGCCAACACTCGTGGGACGCAACATTAATATAAACTTTTTAAGATTTACAATCAAAAACATGAATAAACAAGACGGTTACAGCACAATAAAAGACAAGGATAAGGATGATAAGGACAAAGGACATAAGACGAATCTCTTGGATACTGTTACAGTTAGGAAAATATGCAAAATATCTTATAGATAATTCTGGCAAAATTGTACTCAAAATTTGCTGCTTTTATTATGAACCACCCTAATTTTTTACTAGCTACCACATATGATTTAACACATGTTTGTGTAGGAATGAATATCTTAACATGTGAACCTTTTTTTTGTCTGTTATTTAATTCATTTTTTGCTGGAAACAATTATGGGGAAGAAGAAAATATTTTATATGTTGGTAGAAACTCAGTTTTGTTCTCATATTTTTATTTGAATGTGCTTTCAAATAAACCAAAACAAAAACAAAGAATTATATTTTTACGATTGAATTGCTTAAGCAGCTGAATTAAAAAAAATATTGAAAACCAAATGAATAAATTGTGCTTCTGCATAAAAAAAAAACGTTAAAGCAATTAAACATGGGCGTGGCTTAAAGCCTTCTGTGGGACAGAACATTTCTTTAAATATTTTAATCCTTTACAAAGCCAATCAAATATTAATAATTATGTAATTAATTTTTATTTTTGCACAAGTGGCAGACAAATTGATAATATTCTTCTTAAATAAAATTTATTCTTCAATTGCTTAGTATCAAGAGAATACACTTAAATACAACTTTATTTAATTTCTAATGGATTTTTACCATTAAGAATGCGAATCCTTCATTTCAGAATCATTTTCATCAACAATATTTAAGTAACATCAATACGCCAGTGCATTTTACATCTTTTACATACTAAAATTTATATTCAATAGCAATAGAATATATTTTTTTTTCAAAAAAAGATACAAACTATATGAAAAAAAAACGTACTAAAAATATTAACTACGTTGCAATATGCCTCTAACGTACAAATAAATAAAAAATATTATGTAAAGGAAGCACAGTGGAATAATAAAATTAAAAAAAGAAAAAATCTTTATTGTATTTCCCTTCTTGAATCATAAAAAGACTTATAGGGATCCATAACATACATATATAAATAGCTTCAGAGAAGCTTTTTCATAAAAACTTTCTTCAAATACTTATGAAATCCTCTTCAAAAAGCTTTGTAATTTTTAATGTTTAGATTTTTACTACTAAAAGTAACGCATACAAAATACTGATTCAGTAAATAAATATTGAAGTAAACAAGAAAAAAGCTTTAGGACAGCTTTTCACAAAAGAATTTAAAAAAGGATTTTTATAAGAAAGCTTTTTGTGAAATAATAAAAAAAAATTTGCTAATAAAATTTGTTAAGGCTTAAAAAACTTTTTAGAAATATGGCCGGGAAAACTTCTTGGTAAATAAATATCTTTAAAATGCTTTAATAAAACTCTTTAGTAAAAAGTGTTAAACAGTTTAAATAAAAATCTTGAAGAAAGATTTTTTTCAGTTAAAAAAATTTACAAAGAGTTGTTTAAGGAAACTTAAAAAATAAGTTGTATGAAGGCTTAAAAAAAAGCTTTAAGAAATTATTATTTTAAATGATTTTTATTAATAAACCTTAACCAATTTTTTCAAAAAAGCTAAAAAAACAATTTAAAAAAAGCTCTCAGAAAGCTTAACGTAAGATTTTTGGAAAAAGCTTAAAGTAAACTTAAAGTAAAGAGAGATTTTGATGCAAAAAGCGTTAAAAAATTAAATAGAGCTTTAAAATAATAAGCTTTTTAGAAAAAGCTTAAAGAAAGCTCTTTAAAAAGTTTGCATCGGGCTTTTTAGAAAAAGCTTAAAGTAAGTTTTTACAAAAAGTTTAAATTGAGCTTCTTAGAAAAAGCTTAAAATAGGCTTTAAGAAAAAATATTAAAGTAAGTTTTTGAAAAAAGATTAAAGTAAGCTTTTGAAAAATGATTAACGTAAGCTTTTGAAAAAAGACTAAAGTAAGCTTTTGAAAAAAGATTAAAGTAAGCTTTTGAAGAAAGACTAAAGTAAGCTTTTGAAAAAAGATTAAAGTATGCTTTTGAAAAAAGATTAAGGTAAGCTTTTGGGAAAAAGCTTAGAATATGCTTCTGCTAAAAATGCTTTAAGAAAACTTTTGAGATAAAGCTTTAAGAAAGAGATGAGGCTTAAATAAAGCTTTTTAAAGAAAATCTTAGAGATGTTTTTTTTGGAAAATGCTTAAAAAAGCTTAAAGTAAGTTTTAATAAAACTGCTGTATTTATAACAAAGTATTTAATCAAAAAGCTTTTAATAAGTTTTATGAAAGGTGATAAAGTGAAAAACCTTAAAATAAGCTACCGAAGTTTTTTTTTTTTGGCATAAATACAATTTTTCAGTTTTACCACCCCACTGTGTCCAATCATAAAATACGTCCTACAGCAAAATGCATTTCAAGGCAATTTATCTTGAGCCAAATTACATTCTCATAAATGAGAGACAAGATTCAAGGCATTTTTCTTTATGCCAACAATTGAAGACGTACGTACCACTAGCAGTTGAGGCACACAGCAAACATCACATTTGGTGGCATCTTAAAATAAACAAACAAAAATAAAAGGAAGACAACAATTGCAACAACAGTTTACTGAAGTCATATAGAAGTTTATGAATGGAATAACAAAAATATAAATTGTTATTATACATGTTACATATTATATGGGAGCTGTTATTACTGCTACTACTGCTGCTGTTGCTGTTATAGCATTTGAAAGTATTTATTTATGCAAATCACTGCAGAAATCATAAAAATAAAAACTTTTACCCATTAGAGCAAAAATATTCTTGCAGTTTAATGTTTTTAGATTTAATATTGCAGCAGATATAAAACAACAAACATTCGAAATGCCATCATTTATTGGCAAAGCTGTTTGGTGGAAAGAAAATATTAAAAAAAAGAGCAATAAACGTTTTACGATTGCGATGATGTTGCGATGTCACCAGGATCATGGAAATTAAAATAATGGTCTTAGTATTAGCGGAGTTTGAAATGGCAAAATATTGTCTATTAAAAAAAGTGCTTAAAATGATTAAATTGTTGTAGAAATAGGTAAAGTGTAAAGTTTTTGATAAATAGTTTTGTAATTTTTTTATCTAAGTGAATATAATGAATGCCTTGGAGATAATTCATATTAATCATACGCCAATGAAAATTATACATCTTAAATGTATGCTACACTTTTTTTTTAGTATAATCTTATATATAAATACGGGAACAATTTTTTTGTAGTTGATTTTTAAGTATATCGTTTTAAAAGTATTTTTGTATAGATATTCACAATAAAAATAAGTGTTTAAAATTTGCTTGCATACACACACACATACAAAAATTTTTTGTTTTTGAAAATAAAATTTTTCGTTTTATTTTGTTTATTGTTGTTTCAATATACATACAGTGAACTCGCGATAACGTGAACTAATTTCTACCAAGGCGGTTCACGTTTTCGAGATTGTTCACGTTATCGAATGCCAAATTTAAAAAAATAACACCTCTAAATATTCTAAAATAAATAGATAAACAAGTATTTTAAAACAAATATTTTATTCATTTTTAATAACAAAAAATATATTTACAAATATGCAATAATTCAGTTCACTTTGCATATGATAAATAAAAAATAAATTTCTTATGAATATCACAAAAAAATACGCATAAAATTAACAAAAACTAATGAGGACATTTTTTTGTTTGAAGAATGTTTATGAGGAAAAAAAATTTTATAGGAAAAAGTCGGTCATCTTTTTTTTGATAAGTTTTTTGTTTGACCATCTTTAACAAATTTTTTCCATTTTCGGAAGCTCAGAAGAAGGTAATGTTTTACGACACCATATTTTCTTGCCAAGCCACTGACACTATAACCTTTTTGCAATAGTTCAAGAATATTTACTTTATCTTTCAAAGATAACACTTTCGGTTTTTTAATGACATTTTTCACTTTCACGAATAAAATTTTTTAATAACTTTCAACTTTTACGTAGCGATTACAAAAAACAACTAACAGGTCAGCGTACACATAAAATTAAGAAAAACAAACGCTGTAACATAAACCAATAAGTGAACTCAATTGGGGGATTTTCCAATAAAAAAAAAAACATTTTAAACAGCAAACAAAAATAAACAAAAATGTGTTCACGTTATTTTGTTCACGTTTTAGAATAGTCTGTGTAAAAATAAATTTGTTCACGTTTCTGAGACGTTCACACTTTCGAGTGTTCACGTTTTCGCGAGTTCAGTATTTTTTTTTTAAATTCTATTTCTAAGAACAGGCAATTTAAACTGTATTTAACCTTTTATACTCGAAACTTTATCACATACACATTGTAAAAATACTAAAATAAGAAATAAATGCTTTAATAATAACGAATAAAAGGAAATATGAAAAGACGTTTGTTTTAACGGGTGGTTAAATTTTAAGGGCCGATGTTGAATGTGAACCACACCTAAACGTCAAGTTTTTTTCTGCATTTCATTTGACATTTCTCAACTTAAGACTAACTCAATTTGAATCATGGAAACATACACAATCGAGCAACGCGTTAAAGTTATTCAGGCTTATTATGAAAATGGGCGTTCAAATCAAAATGCATATCGTGAAAATCATCTTCAATGATGAGGCACATTTTCATCTCAGTGGATTCGTCAATAAGCAGAATTGCCGCATTTGGGCGAATGATAATCCAAGAGTGATTGTCGAAAAACCAATGCACCTACAAAGAGTGACTGTTTGGTGGGTCTTATTGGCTGGCGGCATCATCGGGCCGTATTTTTTTTCAAAATGAGGCCGGTCAGGCAGTTACTTTGGATGGTGTTCGCTATCGCGAGATGATAACGAACTTTTTATGGCCCGAATTGGAAGATGTGGACGATATGTGGTTTCAACAGGACTGTGCCACTTGCCACACAGCTAACGAAACAATGGCTCTTTAGCGGGACAAATTTAATGGCCGTGTAATCTCACGTGGTGGCGATGTCAGTTGGCCGCCAAGATCATGTGATTCGATACCGTTGGACTTATTTCTTTGGGGTTATTTGAAAGAAAAGGTGTACGCCGATAAGCCAGCAACAATTCAAGGGGTAAAGGATGAGATAATTCGGCACATTAACGGCATAGAACCTCAATTATGCCTCAGCGCCATCGAAGATTTGGACCATCGGATGGAGGTGTGCCGACGAGGTCGCAGCGGCCATTTGGCCGATATTTTGTTCCATACATATTTGAACCATACCAATCTTATCATAATAAAAAGAAATGACAATAATTTCCTAAATATTTTGTGTTTTATTTAAAATCAACATCGGCCCTTAAAATTTAACCACCTTTTATACTTGAAGCAACATATTCTAAATATAAAACTATTACAATAAAATTTCAAAAAAAACCTAAAAAATATTCATTTTAAAATTCCAATCTAAAAAGCCTAATGATAAAAAATAAAAGTATTCTATTAAATTTTTTGCAAATTTTATTCTACTAATATTAATGAATTTTCATATTTCTTTCTAGTCATTGGTGTGTATAATAATTTTAATTGCTTGTAATGAAGTGTAAAATTACAAAAGTTTGTTGATATGAAATTTTTGCTAAGTTTTTAGAAGGCGAAACATTAATCCGATTTTCTCCCAAACATACACAAAAAATAATAACAAACAACTACGAACAATGCAATTATAGGAAAATATTTGGCCAAAATATGAGCAAGTAATTGGCAAAAAATATTTTTGGCAAATGCAAAAATTTGTGTAAAAGTTTTGGGAGTCATTAGCGTTTGCTGTTTTATAGCAAAGTTTTTTAAAAAAGTAGTGAACAATTTAAAACAATTTTAATAAAAACTGAATTTTAGATGAGAAATTCGGAATATAATTTAAATAAAAAATATTATCAAAAAACCTTCAAATTTCAAGTAATTTGTTAATCTATATATCGTTACCTAAAACGCAAAAGGACCTATCTAACATTTTGAAAATTGTATCGGAGAAGCAAAAACTTTTTAATATGATAAATTTATAAATTGCATAAAATTTTTTGTAATTAATTTTTCTTTTAATTATCTTGTAAAACCTACCAGTTGGTTTGACAATTAGCAATGTTGCATACTAGTCAAAATGCTAGTTAGTCCTTTTAGCATATTTCGCGTTTTCGTTTGTAGATAGGGCCTTTTGTTTTTGGTTATTAAAATCGCTAATTTTGGTCTAAAGATTCCAAATCGTTTTGCGATCATTTGAATTGATGCAATACATCAGAATCAATGAAAAAGTCGATTTTAAATTTTTTGTTAGATAGGGCCTTTTGCGTTTTAGGTAACGATATACAAAATTGTACCGTTACTGACTCACTGACTGACATCGCGCAGCCTAAACGCCTGAAGCTAAAAACTTGGAAATTTGGTTGGTCTCTCTCCAAATCGATCCACTAAACGGGATTTTTCGAAATGCGAATAGTTAGGGGATTAAAAAGGGCAAAAACGGGTAAATTCGGTAACCTTATATCTCTAAAACTAAAAGAGATACAAAAAAAATTTAATTCTTTTCGCTATTGTTTAGAAAAATAAGCGGACAGGTGTCTGGTACTTTTTGGAAAATCAGCCCTTTAACGGAGTAAAGGGGTAAAACCTGCATTTTGGTACTTTTTTGTCACCCCATCTATCTTTTTAACCCATTAACATAGAAATAAGGGTTATTTGAAACTTATCAAAAAAATCCATATACGAATTTGGTACTTTTTCGAAATTCGGACGTTTAAGGGGTAAAAAGCGTAACTATTTTTAGTACTTTTTTTATAAAACATTTTTTTTTATTTATTGACATATACGTATTAAATTATGGGCTCCCACTACAATATTGAAATTTTTTATGCTTCAATGGGGAGAAAAAAAGTACCAAAAAGGGGAAATAGGGATCAAACGGGTAAAATCTGTATGTTGGTACTTTTTTGTCAACCCACCTATCTTTTAAACCCATAAACATAGAAATAAGGGTTATATCACATTTGAAACTTATCTAAAAAGTCCAAATATGAATTTAGTACTTTTTCGAAATTCGGACGTTTAAGGGGTAAAAAGCGTAACTATTTTTGGTACTTTTTTACAAAACATTTTTTTTATTCAAAAATTTAGTACTTATTGTTGTTCATTCAAAAAAGTAAGCGGACAGGTGCCTGGTACTTTTTTGAAATTCGGCCTTTTTGGGGAGTAAACGGGTAAAACCTGTATTTTAGAACTTTTTTGCTATGCCATCTATCTTTTAAACCAATAAACATTGAAATAAAAAGCATATCACATTCATAACGTATCTAAAAAATACAAATACACATTTGATGCGTTTCGAAATTCGAACGTTTATGGGGGGAAATCGTACCTAATTCTGTTGTTTTTGTTTCGAAACATTTCTCTTCATCAGCCTATATAATATAAAAATGTAAAGACTGATTCATCATCGCACGTCCTAAACGCCTGAAGCTAAAATGTTGAAATTTGACCGGGAGGTTGGCCTCTCGCTAAATCGATTCCCTAGGATGGGAGTTTTGAATATTTTTATGGTTAGAGGTTAAAAAAGCTAAAAACGGGTAAATTCCCTAACCTCATGTTCATCAAAAAAATAAGCGGATAGGTGTCTGGTACTTTTTTGAAATTCGGCCTTTTTGGGGAGTAAACGGGTAAAACCTGTATTTTAAAACTTTTTTGCCAAGCAATCTATCTATTAAACCAATAAACATTAAAATAAAAAAATATCACATTCGTAACGTATCTAAAAAATACAAATAAGAATTTGGTACATTTTCGAAATTCGAACGTTTAAGAGGTGAAAATCGTACCTAATTCTGTTATTTTGGTTTCAAAACATTTTTCTTCATCTGCCTATCTATCTATATATATATAAAAATGAAATTATGTGTGTTTGTATGTTTGTATGTTTGTATGTTTGTATGTTTGTCGCTTTATAGACTCCGAAACTACTGAACCGATTTTCCTGAAATTTTTACAGTAACATCACGTGAGCCCTAAAAATAAAATAGGCTACTTATTTTTTCGATAGGGGCAGGGGAATTGGTACCCCCCATAGGATGCCAATGTTAATTATCGCACGATTTTCCTGAAATTTTTACAGTAACATCACGTGAGCCCTAAAAATAAAATAGGCTACTTATTTTTTCGATAGGGGCAGGGGAATTGGTACCCCCCATAGGATGCCAATATTAATTATCGCACGATTTTCCTGAAATGTTTACAGTAACATCACGTGAGCCCTAAAAATAAAATAGGCTACTTATTTTTTCGATAGGGGCAGGGGAATTGGTACCGCCCATAGGATGCCAATATTAATTATCGCATATCTTAAGAGCCGCTGCACGCATTTTGCTGAACTTTTTGTAGTAGGATCTTCTGAGCCCCGGAATTGAAATAAAATAGCATCGGGGGTATAGGAATACCCCATAGGACGCCAATGTTTAACATCGCATATCTTAAGAACTGTAATAGTGAGAATGTTCAAACTTTCTAAAAGTCACTCTTATGGTATACTACACTTTTGAAAATAAAAATAAAGCGGGTAGGCGCAGGGGGGGAAATACCTCCCATAGGATGCATACATTAAATATCGCTCAACTGAAGAACTATTAAAGGGAGAGTCTTCAAACGTGGTTAAAGCTACTATTATAGTAAACTATAAATTTCAATATAAAAATGTGCGGGGTCAGTGTAGCGAAGCGCACCGGGTTAAGCTAGTATAATATAAAAATGTGAAGTTACTGACTGATTTATCATCGCTCGTCCTAAACGCCTGAAGCTAAAATCTTGAAATTTGACCGGGAGGTTGGCCTCTCGCTAAATCGATTCCCTAGGATGGGAGTTTTGAAAATTTTTATGGTTAGAGGTTAAAAAAGCTAAAAACGGGTAAATTCCCTAACCTCATGTACATCAAAAAAATAAGCGGATAGGTGCCTGGTACTTTTTTGAAATTCGGCCTTTTTGGGGAGTAAACGGGTAAAACCTGTATTTTAAAACTTTTTTGCCACGCAATCTATCTATTAAACCAATAAACATTAAAATAAAAAAAATATCACATTCGTAACGTATCTAAAAAATACAAATAAGAATTTGGTACATTTTCGAAATTCGAACGTTTAAGAGGTGAAAATCGTACCTATTACAAAGTAGCGGGTTAAAACATAGAAACATAAACTTTGGCGTAAAAATATGTCCACGAAAGAAAAGGAGATGCTAACAGAGTAGCGGATTAAATGCTACAAGTTTAAATTATTTTATTTTAAGCGAAAAAAAAACAATAAAGTTTATTAGTTATTTAATTAGTATTTTAATTAAAAATTTATTTCAAAACAACAAATATGTTAACTAAATCAAACAGATATTTTTAATTTTTTTTTTCAACAAAAAAAGTAATTGATTAAATTATCACATTAATTAAATATAAATACTTTGTAAACAATTTTTTAATCGATAAAAAACGACTGAAATGTTTTTATGTGCAGTGTAAACTACATTTTATTCTATAGATTTATCTTTACGCACGCCTTTAGCTTCGTTTGCAGTGTCGTTTAAGTGCAGCTTCGTCAATTGTCTCGTTTATAGCACAATGTATATCGTCTATAGTTTCTAATATGGACTAGTGTATAGTTTCGTCTACTGTCTCGTCTATAGCTAGAAGAGTGTATGGTCTCGGTCAACAAATAAGGTCTCAAATCGTCTCGCATATGGCCTCCTCTATTGTATCGTCTGTAGTCTAGTTTATGGACTACACCGAAATTTTATGATGCCAGATCAATTGCTACCCTGCCGGAAAATTGTGCCAATTGTTTAAACAGAACTGGTTCTGTGATTTGTGTTAATCGAATAAGAACAAAAATAAATAGCTAATGACGTGTGAACGGAGAACTTATCATTTAACTGGTACATTAAGTAAGAACAAAAAGGAAGATTTTTTAATTTTGTATTATATTTATTTTAATACTTTTTTTTATAGAAATGATTTTTTATATATTTATTAGGACCGCTTTTGTAACATGATCAGTATTCACCGGTGGAGTGATACATTTCTTTGGGACCAGAGTCTCTGGCGGGACGAACATACTACCAACTAGCCTACCGGGGCACCCCACTTAAACCATTGTACTTAAAATTAATTCTAGGACTTTTTATTGGAAGAATACCAAGGACTATCATTGCAGTCCTTAACACGTTTATTGAGAATAGATGTGTGACTGGTTAAATTGCGGCTGTTAATTGTCAATTAACCCCTCTAATGACAACCCCATGTAAAAGTAATTGGTCACATTCATAAAGAGTGTTAGAACTTGGACTTAGCCACCAAAGTATCTATCACGGGTTTACTTCAGTGTTAGTTCGCTTCCCTCTTGGGTAGTATCCTTAATTTTATCATCTCTTTCCTCAGGCATCCATCAGAAAACTTTTACAAGATGACCTCTAGTTGGAGGTTATTTTCTGGGTCCTTGCAAATTTGCATGTATGCAATTAAAGCTAATAACATTTTTAGAATAATCGAGAAAATAAAGAAAACAACTCTGCTTTCCAAATAATTCAAGTAAAATGCAAAAAACAAATATGAAATGTAACTGCAATTCTCTAAAATAGCCATTGATGTCTTGGGTCACGTTTGTCTTGAGTTTTTTTCTTTTCTGCTATACAACTTTCCGCATCATAGTTCGACTGATGTTGAGGGGTTAAATGCATTAAAAACAGCAAAACGAAAAAAATATCATAGATATTGGCATTTCTTATCAACTGCAATAGATGTCGATGGACATTTAATGGCAGCCATTACAAGCATCAAATGTTTGTAAAGTATTAAAGAAAAATATAAAAAAAAGTAAAAGCAAAATTACAAAAATACTACTGAAGCTTCCCATAAAGCCAGAACTCATATATTTTAGTTGCAGTTTCTTCTTTCTTTTTTATTTTTTTTTGCATATACAAATATACAGTTTTAAATTCATTGTTGCATGTTGGCAATAAAGTGGTAACATTTTTACACGTTTCTAACATTTATCTTCGTTAGCTTGAAAAAAAAAATATATATATATATATATAAGAAACTGCATGGATAGTTCGAAGACGGAGCAAAAGCATTATATTATCAAATAAGCATTTTTTATTTTAAGTAGTATATTCCGTGGCAGATTGTAGTTTTATAGCGCATTTACTTGCAGAATTTATTAATAATACCTAAGAGTATGCAGGAATATTTTAAAATTTATTAAGCCTAAGTGTATGCAATATTTTTAATATTCAAAATTTAATGCTGTAAAAGCACTTTGCCATATTTAACTAAAAATTCAAAGACCTTAAATTAATTAAAATATTATTAAATGTTAATTTGCCTGGCATTTTGCTTTGTTGTCTTCCATAGAACAAAGGGCTTTTTAAGGCAAATTGACATCACTGTTAGCATTTGCTTCTTACTAAATTTAACTTTCTGGCACCAATGTTAACGTTGATTTTATTATACCATAAAATAATCAGTAAATTTGGAAACTTATGAGGATACAACTAAATTCAACCTTATTTAACTAAAAATGTATATAGAAACTCTTCTCCAGCAAAAACAAAAAAAAAAAAAACTTCATACATCTGTACACAAAGTATTTAACAAATAACATAAATTAGACCGCAATTAGTTAATAATATGTAACCACTACTTAAATGAACTTAAAATAACAAACACTTACACATTCGCACAACGTACTCACAGCCATTCTCAAACTTATTTAAGATGAAATGTAGCAAAGTTTTTACTTTTTATCACGATGGAGACGGCGATGATGATGTCATACATGTATGGACAAACTTTTACAAATATAAAAAAACATAGGCAGGCAATTTGTGCATTAACTTTGTTATAATTTTACATAACTACAGTGGGGGTTAACAGTAGTCGTCCAGGGAAAGAGAGGAAGGTTTTCAGACTTACGGAATTTTGAAGCGCTTAGCTCAGAATTAGCTTCGAAAGTGGACTTCGATTGGGCAAGATTTGAATTTTTAGGAAATAAAACTTTTTAAAAATTTGCCTTCAATATACGATTATCCAAGTGTTTGCATTAGACGAATCTTTGAACAAAAGCGGAATTGATTTCAAGGTAGAGTTAATATTGTTACGAAATTAGATTTGTCTAAGAATTATTTATGGTTTTAGTTATAAGTTATCTTGTAAATTATAGTCTTATGTCATATTAGTTTATATTCTTATGAACGCCACTGTACTAGCAATTGCAATTGTAGACTTTAGATTTAGATGTATAACATTTATTTTAAAATAATTCGAACACAACATTCTAGAATCTACTAGATGGTTCTTGAATCAACTAGGAATAGTTTTGAACTATAAATACAGGCTAACTCATAAAAGTTTAGTTTAGTTTGATTGGAGACATTAAACGGTTCAGATCGCTACTTACAATAGTGGTTAAATTTTGTGAATATTATAATAAATTTCAATAAAGTTTGTTAAGTTGAATTCGTGTGTATTTATTTTCATTTGCAATTAAAAGAACTCAAAGGTTTATTAGAAAGGGAATAAACCTTAACGCGTTTTATTAAGTAAAAACGTAACAATATGGAATTTATAGGCTTTTAATTCAAATTGTAACTCTTTATCGCTTTTGGCCAGTTTCAGCCATTTATTTAAACTAGTGTTTGACAAAGGTCAAAATTCGACCATAAATTTTAATGTTAAAATGTGGAAAACATATAGTATTTGCATCTAAGTATATACACGCAGAGGAAAAACATGTTTAAATATGGTCACCGCCCGCCAACAAAACTATTTTTAAAAAAATTTTAAACATATTATCTTTAGTTTAACCATATTATTCCCGTCACCGAAAGCCATATTATTGTTACCTCTAAACATGTTATGGTTAAATATGACAATAATTTGTTTTTCAATTAACAATAGTATTTTCATCTTTTCCAAGAGCCACATGCTATGGTTGAAAACAAGGACCGTAACAGTTATTCCTTTTTTCATAAAAGTCTGATGATAACAGTTATTTTTTGATTTTTATTTTTTTGAACAAAAATAACAGTTATATTTTTATTTTTATTTTTTTGAACAAAAATAATAGTTATTTTTTGATTTTTATTTTTTCGAGCAAAAATAAAAATGATTCTTTAAAGAAATGTACGTGCTATAATTATTTAGTTGACTTTAAATATTTATTTTAATGCGCATAAGTTATCCCAATGACGATCACACATTTAAATAAATATTTAAAGACAACTCAATAATTATAACACGTACATTTCTTTAAAGAATAATTTTTTTTTTGCCCGAAAAAATAAAAATCAAAAAATAATTGTTATTTTTGTTCAAAAAAATAAAAATCATAAAATAACTGTTATTTTTGTTCAAAAAAATAAAAATCAAAAAATAACTATTACTTTTGTCCAAAAAAATCAAAATCAAAAAATAACTGTAATTCTTGATCGAAAAAATAAATATGAAAACTTTAAAAATCATAATATTTTATCATAGAAATATTCATAAGGATCAATATGTTATACTTGAATCAGTTTGCCAGCATTTACTTCTATAAGATTTTTTATTTTAAAATTTCAAAATAACTGTTATTTTCGGCCCCTGGTTAAAAACCAACCATGCTATTATAAGTGTTACACATATTTTTGTTATTATTAACCAAAACATGTTCGGAAGCAATCATAATATGGTTGTGCCTTCTTGATATAGGACTAATTTAACCATAATATGGTTGTCGATGACAATAATATGGTTAAATTAACCATAATATGTTTACAATTTTATTTAAAAATTGTTTTTTTGGCGGAGACCATATTTAAACATGTTTTTTCTCTGGGTGTATGAGTTTATATTTTTCAAGCATTTATTTTTTCCGCCATTGTGGATCGATTTGGCGAGGGACCAATCTCCAGTCCTTATATTATCTTCAACGTGAGTCCGTGAATGTTTAATTTAAGTTTGTTAGTTCAATATAAAAAACATCAGAAAGTACCAATGAAAAACAAAAAAAAGTATCAAAAAGTCTCCTCTTATCGATTCTCATCCACTCAGGAAATTGAATAGCTTAATTTTATGTTTCTGCATCTGTAGAATGAAAAAGTACCAAAAAGCTCCCCTTACATATTTTTATTTAATCAGCACCAAGAATGCTTAATTTTATCTTAATAGGTTTAATATTAACAACCAAAAAGTACCAGATGAAGAACAAAAAAGTACCAAAATTTTTCATCTTAACGCTTCTCATTTACTCAGTACCCGGCACATATAGGCCCTGACAATGTAAAACGCAACGCCAAAGAATAACATTGAAATCACAAACAATGTTATAAATATTTTGTAAATTTGTTGTTGCTTTCTACAGGAATTCCTGTACCGTTTTAACATTTTCAACGCCACAAGACATGCAGCGTTTGAAATTTAAAAATGCAATGTGAATTTATGTAGAAAGCAACAACAAAATTAAAAAATATTTATGACATTGTTTGTGCTTTCAATGTTATTCTTTGGCGTTGCGCTGCGTTTTACATGATTAGGGCCTTAATTGTCCACTCTCAGCATCCAAGTTTTGTTTGGAACATGAAGTTTGTTCTACAAGTTGCTCACATCAAATTTAGTGTACCTCACTATTTCAGTTCTTCAGAAATAAAAAAATAATAATTTTTTGAATGTGGGATACCCGTCTTCCCCCTCTTATGCCTCCAAGATTTTGTTGAAATATGAAGTATGTTCTAAGTGTTATCCACAGCAGATTTAGTGTGCCTCATTATTTTAGTTCTTCAGATGTAAAAAAAATAATAATGTTTTGTATGGGGGGTACGCTTCTGCCGCTTCTTGTACCTGCAAGATTTTGTTCGAATATGAAGTTTGTCCTAAGAGTTACCCGCATCAAATTTGGTGTGCCTTCCTCTTGTAGCTGACGATAGGAATTGATCCGCGAACAAAGGGCTGTTGGCCCCAGTGGGCGCCGTTATGTCTTTTTAACCTTTACCACAGATGTTAACAATATATATAAGTTACTCATTCCGTTCTTAATTTATACATTATTGAACTTTGACCCTATAGAGTAAACTCAACTGTATCTCTGTCTTATTTGGAGCAAAGTTAATTTCACGATGTTCGCTTTGTCTGTTGAAATCGGGCTTCCGATGATCCGATATTTATGTCACATATGCTCCGTTTAATTTTGCTACTGAAATTCAGCCTGATGGATCAAAAAATGGCTGAGATATGAGCAAAAAACGACGAATACTTTGACCTATAAATTCCTTGGCGTTGTTGTTTTTTTCTTTTGTATATCTGGAGAACGGCAAGAGCCAACATTTCCAAATTATGTACAAGCATCTTGGTTATCGAAACACAATATCCGACAAAATGTGGGCGGGATTGAAGAAGTTGGTGTGGTACAAAATAGATTTTCTTTCTGCATCTCAAGAACCATAAGTGAAAAATTGTTTGATACACATATATGGGTTATTAAAGGGCGGAATTGGAGAAGATTCCGTGGCACTTTACATACAAGGTCATTATAGATTTCTGTATATCTGAAGAACAGCAAGAGCCAAAGTTTCCGAACTAGCTTCAATAATATTGGCTATCAATAAATAACATCCGACAAAATGTGGGCGGGATTGTAGAAGTGGGCGTGGCACAAAATAGAATTATTTATATCTAAGGAACGGTTAGAGAAAATTTTTCAAAATTTGGTATATATGGGGTTATCAACATCTCTAAAAATATAGGCGGGATTATAAAAGTGGCCGTGTACCCTCCCGAACCAAGAAATTATAGATTTCTATATATCTGGAGAACGGCAAGAGCCAAGGTATCCAAATTAGGTAGAAGCATCTCGGTTTTCAATACACAACATCCGATAAAATGTGGGCGGGATTGGAGAAATTAGCGTGGCACAAAATATATTTATTTATATCTTAAGAACGGTATTGATATAACTTTCTGTTCTTATCACACCATCGTGAAGGATATACAAGATTCGGCATAGCGTAACATAACATCCTTCCTTGTTTTTACTCCACTTATTTTTGAGGCAACTATAAAAAATCCATTAAATTTTAGTTAAACTGGATTGTCTTCTTTAAAACTTTAGAGATAACAAATTAACAGTGTATTCGTTTACTCTCGTCTGCCACTGTTAGGCATTGCCACTATGTAATTATTAAATTTTGAAATTTATTGTAATTAGTATGCCGATTCCGCTTTTATTCTGAGTTGCTCTGGTCTCCCTTTTATTAAGTTTTTTTTCTTAAAAAATTTTTTAAAAGTTGGCAGTTTCCCTTTTGTTCCATTTTCCATTAATTGTATGGCTTTATAACTTTTTAATAATTATTATTACGTACATTGTTGATACATAATGTAAATGTACAACTTAATTAAAGGGTCTTTTATTAATCACTTCACATCTTCAAATTTAAATAAAACAAATTATGTAGTAGGAAATATTTACATAAGAACCTGTCGGTTACGCCTAATCTCATAGTGGTCTTAACCTCTGGGTGACCATCAATGCGCTTACTTAACATTCTGTGGACAGAAAAAATTAAAAATTTTTTTTATCACCAAATTTATAGAATCAAGCAAAAAATTTGTTGAATTTGCAATTATTACCAAAATGTTTATATTGATTACTAGAAATTGTAAAAATTGAAAATTATGAATTTGTTTTTATCAACAAATGTTATTTTTAATTTTAATTAAAAAATTGATCAAAAAAACTGACGTTTCAAACAATGTGTTAATTGATTTAATTTAATATAGCTCAGATTTTGACAATTCCCAACAACAATTCTACAAGTTTAAATAATTTTATTTTTAATTAAGATTTTTTGTAATTTATTTAAAAATTTATTTCAAAACAACTTAAATGTTAATTAAATCAAAATTATTCTTGTAGTTTTTTTATTCACCTAAAAAAAATATTCACCCCTATTATGTAAGTCGTTGTCGACATTAATTTTTATTTGTTGTCACATCAAGTCGACGACTACATCACTTCCCCGTTAATTAGGTATTTTATAAGAAAGTTGTGTCGACATCGACAAGTTATCGAAAATCTGACTTAAAAAATCCAATCTCCAATTTTTTTTTCTATTATGTTTGTTCTTCATCATTAAAGTAAATTTTTTAAAGCTATTTATGCTATTTTCCGACTTTTTGTTTATTTTAGCCGATTAAGCGATTTCAAATTAATTTTAGAGTTTGTTTCCGATTATGAATTTTTCGCGAATTTTTGCCAGGTTCGTGATAAGAGTTTTTTTTTACTGCAAGTTTTCTGACTATTTATACCTTTAGCGATTACTAATAAATATAAGACTTTGCTATCAGGCCGCTGTTAGCAAATTTTTGCGAATTTCCACTAATTAGTAATTTTTACCGAATTTTTGACATTCCTTATAGTTTTAGGGACTTTTAATTAATTTTATGGCCTGTTTGAAATATTAAACATTTTCGCTAATTTTCGCTATTTTAGCAAATTTTTTCGAATTTTCGCGTTTAATTTACTATTTAAATTTGTGCTCATAACTTCTTTAAAATTCGAATTTTTTTTTATTTTAACGGACTTAATAAATATGTTTACATTCTAATTAAAATTTTCGTTAACTTTCATTTGAGTCGTCGCAAAATTTCCTGTCGACTAAAACAGAGACAATTTTACTCGACGTCGACTTAAAAGTGCCATTGAAATTATCAAGTGACTGTCAATAGTAATCGATTATTGTCAATAACGACTTAGAAAATATAATTAATGTTCCGATGCTATCGACTCATATTAATTAATTTATTTATTACTGACGTGCTTAATTCTCAATTTTTATTTTTTATATAAACTCTATATATATAGATATAATCAGAAATTATTAAAAGGAATATAGTATCTGTATTCAGAGTGAAAAATGACAAACAATACTTTTCCTGAATTTACGTGCGTTACTAATGGCTTGTGATGTATAGGGGATTCCGTTCCATAGACTGATTGCATGAATAAAGAAATGGTATTTAGACATCAGTGTTCGATGACCGATGCCTTACTTTCTCAACCTCGTATCTTAAAAAAATACGGTTTGGACTTTTTCATATAAAACGATTGGTTTTTTTTCTGTTCTATTACTGCAAAAACTTATTATTTCAATAATTTATTAATATTTACAGAATTGAGACAAAGTATTGAAATAATAAGTTGTTGCAGTAATAGAACACAAAAAAAAAAAAAACAATCGTTTTATATGAAAAAGTCCAAACCGTATTTTTTTAAGATACGAGGTTGAGAAAGTAAGGCATCGATATGTAGGTACAACTAAAACAAAACTAAAAACCAGACTTTCATCACATAAATCTGATATAAAAGCAATTGACAAACCTCTGGAGCAAAAAACAGCACTAGCAGCCCACTGTGCAATTACTGGACATCAACCAAATTTCAATGACGTTAATATATTAGTACAGGAGAATAATTATGCAAGGAGATTTACTTTGGAGATCCTACACATACTTGATTTAGATACAAAAGAGAGACTAAACTACAAAATAGATACAGAAAACATCTCAGCACACACATACAAACAAACGATACAAACAAACTGAAAATGACCAAAATAAAATATAAAAAAGCATCAGTTGATAAAAGTGTACGGCTACAATAAAGTGGAATTTTTTATTTATCAATTTATTTATTTTTATATATTTTCAAAGTAATTACACTTCTTGTTTTTCAAAAAGTTTTTGTTTAATTTTTAAAATAATTTATGTAACATCTTTGTATTTTTATATAGAACCCCTGAAGATGGTCAACAATGTTGACCGAAATATTGGGAAATAAAATAATAAATTTAAAACAAAATATTTGTTTTTGTATTTAAATTTGTTTAAAACGTATGACCTACTGCCGAACTAAATCAATAAACTTAACAACCAAAGGACAACTATTCACAACTTTAAATATTTAATAGAATTTTCATTCCTTTTCTCTAAAATAACACAAAACATTGGTCAAAATTTTTGCACCATTTTCAAACATTATTAAAATTTGTTTAGCATTGACGTTTTATTTTGTGGCACTTAATAATTTTTTCTTTATTTTTTTATTTCTTTAAACTTGGTTTTTTAATCGGGCTTTTTTAAATTGCTTAACCACTGAATAACAAATAATTCGCTAGGCATTTATAAAACAGACGACACAACTGATGCAAAATTATGTTACAAATGGCGATGACAAATAAATATTACACCGCGTTACAAAAACGAGCTTTTGTTATGTCCTATGAACCAATTATACTTTTTCGGAAAGGGGAGAAAAAATAAAAATACACGTGTATCGGCGATTTTCATGTACACGTCAGAATTTTTTTTATGTATAAAGTATAAAGCTCGTAGTGTCCGTCTGTCCGCCTGTGTAAAAGACTTTGGATCGATTTTTAACCCTTTTTCCATTTTATCGAGCTGAATTTTTGCACAAACGAGCTGCCAATTATAAAAATATTGTCGCAGAAATAATTTCGGCATATGGCGAAAGGGGCATATTAATGTCGCTAAAGATCCATTTCCTTCACAATCATTTAGATTTTTTCCCTGATGATTTAGGAGCTTGTAGCGATCAGCATGGCGAAAGGGCCCATCAGGACATTGCGGCTATTGAAAATCACTTTAAAGGACTAGACATTACGCATATGCTTGGCGAATACTGTTTGTCTATTTGTAGCGATTCTGACACAAATGCTTACAAACGCAAAAATAAAAGGCCTAAGTTTCTTTAAAAGCATTGAAATTTTTAATGTAACAATTTTTAATTTTAATATAACAAAATTAATTAAAAAATTCGGTTTTTTATCGAACTGAAACCGTTAAAAAAAAAAAAAAAAAAATTCAGGAAAATCTGAGAATTGATAAAAATCTATTTTTTTTAAAAATTTGACGTGATACAGACATTTCCACGAGTCTGCCTGCAAAAATTCAGCTCGATTGGATCACGGAAAAAGGGTCAAAAATCGATCCAAAGTCTTTCACACAGGCGGACAGACCGACACTACGAGCTTTATACATAAAAAAAAATTCTGATTTTTTCTCCCCTTTCCGAAAAAGTATATTTGGTTCATAGGACAGAATGTGTGTAACGCGGTGTTATTATAGTAAAGATATTTCGTTTGCATCTTAAACATATTATGAGTAAACGTATAGAAAGTTATCATGTTTTGGCCATTAAATATCATTAAATGTTTGTGCGGAATTTAATATGTTTTCAAAGTTATAATTATTTAGTTGTTATAAAAATAATTATTTTTCAGTGAACCATAATTAAATTTATAATTGCTATAAACATTGACATGTTTTCAGTAACTTTAATATTGTTGATATTAAATAAAAAAAATAACAATATTTTGTGTACGACAACAATATATTGTTACAATAAACATAGTTCAGTTGCCATAATCATACCAAACAATATTTTTTTTCTGCGTGTGTGAAGAATTCCACACGTTTCTTACAATTAGTATTCATTAAATAAAATCTGATTGCAACCAATTTTATATAACTCCTCCTGAAACTCATATATTGGCTATAGTAGATTTCGAAGTGTTTTTGTCCAAAATTTATGTTGTTTTTATGTTACTCTTATGGTTTTTTTACGTTACTTTTTATTGTTATTTGCGTTCGATTTGATGTTCTATTATTTTTAAATGAACATAAAATTTATGTACCTGAAATGAAAATGTACAAATTCAAAATGAATTTTTTTTTTGTAGAAACATTTAAAAAAGTATTGTAGAGAGAAATTAAGGAGGAAAAAAGTGGTTGTTGGTAAAAACATTTTTTTATTCATAAGAGTAGGGAGTTTCGCAAAAACTTCCTGGCAGCACTGCCTCTAGCGCTCGCTGTTAACGGTAATGGACTGACCAATGGTGCTATAAAAGAAGTATGCACCGATGACGCCTCTAACCCAGAAACAACGAGAAACAGAGATTGTTTTTCATTCTATAGACTTTGCGTCAACGAATTTATCAGCTGTTAAAGGGACCGTAACAGTTATTCCTTTTTTCATTAAAGTCAGATGATAACAGTTATTTTCTGATTTTTATTTTTTTGAACAAAAATAACACTTATTTTCTGATTTTTATTTTTTTGAACAATAACAACAGTTATTTTTAATACTGTTACTTTTGTCCCAAAAAATATAAATAAAAAAATAACTGTAATTTTTGAGCGAAAAAATAAAAGTCACAACTATAAAAATCATAATATTTTGTCATAGAAAAGTTCATAAGGATCAATATGTTATACTTGAATCAGTTTGCCAGCATTTAATTCTATTAGCTTTTTTTGGTTTAAAATGTCAAAATAACTGTTATTTTCGCTGCCTGCTCTAAAGCCCTTACCGCAATATCCTTTGTATAATATAAATATATGAGTGTTAAAATATGTATATATTCCGTGGGGTATATACACAGAAAGAAAAAAGTTTTTTCTACTTACTTTAAAAGTTTAGGTACGATTGACACCAAAAAGTTCTTAAAACAATCCAAAATGGGATTACTTTCGAAAACCATTTGCATTCAAAAAGCGTGCACACATGTGTGTTTGTAAAAGTTTATTGTAGAAACAACAAAAATACTATAAAAGTGGGTAAAGACGATTTTATTGTTTTGTGTTGAAACAACAACAAGACTACAAGAAGTGAAACATGCATTACCTTCATGTTTAAAAAAAATTCCCAAATTCTATTTTTTTAAATTATTTAGTTAAATACATTCTTATTTCTTAGACTTTTTTCTATTAAAAATTATATTTTAATATATTATTAAGGCTTAAGGTCACTTTTTTTTAAATTAATTTATTAATTAATAATAAATTAAGGTCACTTTTTTAAAAAATTAGTTTATTAATTAATAATAAATTAATAAATTAATTAATTATAAATTATTTTATAATCAATTAATAAATTAATTTATAATTTATTAATAAATTAATTTATAATTTATTAATAAATTTATTAATTATAATTATTTATTAATTAATTTTAAATTAATTTATTAATAAATTATAAATTAATTAATAAATGGTTGGACAACAAAGGTAAAACGCACATGTGTAACGATCAGGAGTGGGTAATTAAAAATAAATAAAGTAAATAAATAATAATGTTCTCTTCCTATCAATCTCTGGGGGTAAGTGTTAAGCTTAGGATCATCAATCCACTTTCGGATTATTTCAAGTGCGAATTCTCGGGATTAAACCAACTTAGAAATTCTAGAGTCAAGCACAGAAAAAATTAAAAAATATTTCTAACCTCAAAATTCATAGAGTCAAGCAAACAATTTGTTGATTTTGCACATTTTACTAAAATGATTTTATTGATTACCAAAAATTGTAAATATTTAATTTGTAATTTTTTTTTAATTAATGACATTTTTTATTTTAATTAAAAAAAGGGTCAACAAATTTTCCAATTCAAACAGTGTGCTAATTGATTTAATTAAATATAGTTCAGGTTTTGACAATTCCCAACAACAATTCTTCAAGTTTAAATTGTTTTATTTTAAGCGGAAAAATTGACTAAGAATTTTTGTTATTTAATTAAATTTTTTTTTCAAACCAACTTAACAGGGGTGTTCTGTAAATTAAAAGTCATTTTCTTAATAAGATTTTTGTAGTAAAAGAAATACTAATACAATAAAATACAAATATTTCTCTATTAAACAGAATTTCTTAAGAAAATTTAAAAAAAAAATTGGATTAATAGTGTATTAAAAAGAACTTCAAAATTCTTGCGTTTTGCGTTTTCGATTTCCAGAACACCCCTGTAAATGTTAATTAAGTCAATAGTATATTTTTAATTTTTTTCCAAAAAATTGTTGATTTATTAATAACAATAATTAAATTGAAATATTTTTCCAACAGTTTTTTTTAATTCGCAGAAAAAAATATCTGAATTTTTTTTTATCAAATAAAAAATTGTTTAAAAAGTATTTCAGTTTAATTAATGTGATTATTAAATCAGGGTGTTTTTTTTAGTTGAAAAAAAAATTAACTGCCAGGCCCACAATGTCGACAAGTACATTTCTTTCGCATTTTTATATTGAAAACAATAATAACAAATTTAAATTTGTTTTTGTTTTCAATATAAATATAAGAAAGAAATGTTCTTGTCGACATAGTGGGCCAGGCAGTAAAAATATAATTTTGATTCAATTAACATTTTAGTTGTTTTGAAATAAATTTTTAATTGAGAAATAAATTAAATATCAAAAAATCTTAATTGATTTTTTCGTTTAAAATTAAATAATTTAAACCTTGTAGAATTGTTGTTGGGAACTGTCGAAACCTAAGCTTTATTTAATTAAATCAATTAACACAATGTTTGAAAAGGCAAAGTTTTTTTGATCATATTTTTTATTACAATTAAAAATATCATTTAATGAAAAAAATATTCAAAAATTTCAATTTTTTAAATTTTTAGTAAACAATATAATCATTTTGGCAATGGGTGCAAAATCAACAACTTGTTTGCTTGATTCCATGAATTTGGTAAAAATTTAGTGATTAGAGAAAATTTTATATATTTTCTGTGTTGATAAAAAACTATTGAAAATGTTTTCTGTGAGCACAGTTTAAGTTTAATCTTTATCTCACTTTTACTTAAGACAATTCCTTTTTTGAATTATTTTTAGTACGAGGCGCTTGAATAATCCGTACTTGAATTAAGCATTCTGTACATGGCTTAAGGAAATCCATCTTTACTTACCAGACTTTCGGCAACCGACTTGTCGGATATGTGCGGGTTGTGTGAGGACCCGGAGGAGTTAGAGACAGTTAAGTACATTCTGTGCCACTGTAGGCGAATTAGGAGATGTCTGGGGCTGTGGTCTCGAGAGTCTGATAGGATTTCGCACGTAGAGCGAATTTGTGTTGAGTAGGGTTTCTCTCGGATTTGGTCCGATATCTTCTGTTCTTATATATAAATTTTATCTTTTCTTATGCTTTCGCTATTTATGCCACCTACTTTCCATCTATCTATATCAAAACAAGGCGTCACAATGGACCATACTGGTCTCAGGGTTTTCTACCTACCTACCGTACTTTCAACAACGCTGCGTCTGGATTTAAGAACAGATGGATTGATTGCTCTTTTCAGTGTACTGTGTTATAGTTATTAAACATGTCTGTATTGGTAAGTATTTATGGAAATGAACGTAGAAATGTACCAATATATTGAAGCATTAAAAGGAGCTCATGTGTGCGTAAGTTATTCAATATAATTTAATTGTTTTAAACACATACAGCTATTTTTATGAGTTTGTATGTGGGTGTTAAATAAGCTTATTGTAAACGTGAGCACATGTGTGTAACAATCTGTGTATTAAGTTTTAAAAGTATTTGAATTTAACGTAGTTGCCCTGTTTTTCTTAGTTTTTAAAGAAAAATTGTATTTTCTGGTATGAATTTTTTATTTTATTTTCACGTCAAGGTTGTGCAAAAGGGAAGAGGGGGAAAATATGCAGGGCTTCTCTTATAGCAAATCTGCTTTATTGAACGCCATAGATTACAAAAGTCGAGCACTTTTAGGAATTAATAGTAGATAGATATAAAGTTACAGCCTACAAAAAAAAGTTGGTTAACCGATTTCATTTGTTTTTCTTTTATTTAAAATATATAATTCTAACTTTTTATTAATGAACAAAATTATTAAAAACGTTGAAAATATGAATATGACATGATCGCTTTAGTTGAAAAAGTAAATTTCTTAAAAAAAAAATTTAGTCTCTTTATACGTTTACTGGCTTAACCCGGTGTGATTCGCTGCCCTGTTAAGGTCAGGAAATAACGGAGGTAAGTCTTAAACTCAGGAACTTACTGTCTGCTTTTTAAAACTAAAATAAAAATTTTCGTTTAGAAATTTATATTGAAAACAAAAACAAATTTGAGTTTATTTGTTGTTGTTTCAATATAAATTGCTAGGCGAAAATTTTAAGTTTATTTTGAAACACCGGCAATTCAAAACGAAAAGTTATAATTACTGGTAAACAAAAAAAGCAAAAACTTGATCCCTCATTTTTTTTTCAAAGATAAAGATGCGTTTTAAATGTTATATCTATATCAATTACTTTAATTGCTATATGATAACCGATTTAAGCTGCTCTACCCATTTTTAAATTCATTACGTACTTCGAAAATATACATAGTTTTTTCAAAAAAGTGCGAAGAGGAGATCTTATTTTTTGTTAAAATTTTAATTCTTTTTAGATATCTGTAAAAGTTATGTGGGGACAAAATATGTACCAATATACGCCTTAGAAGTTCTGAATCGCACTATGAAAGATCTGCTTTAGGACGCAAGACGTTTTGGTGGAGCACTGATTTTACTCTTGGGCGACATTCGAAGCTTGAGAATTGTGTATGATGACATATGATAAAGTCATTTGATATCAAACGTTTGACTTCGTATATGTTGGAAACCTAGTAGTGTTGCCTTGTAGTCGTCAAAATAATCATTTTCGTATAAGCGAGTGTGTTTTAGTTTCGACATATTGAATATCGGCAGCCTGCTGCCGCGAATGTTTTAATTGCATCACAATTATAGCAGGGACTCGATATCAACATCAAGAAAGTTGCCCTTCTGCCTTAATTGCATTTCCTCGGAGTGCGCCTCAACACCGTCCTAAACGTAAATTGTTTTCCTTTAAAAATGATATTAGAAAACAGCAAATTTATTCAAATTGTACTTTATATTTTTCTGCTCTTATTTTTTTACAAATATTCAATTTTAAAACACAAAAATTATTTCATATTATTTTATATTTTTAATTGATTCTTTTTCTATGACAATAAGGCGGTAACCAGTGTATGAAATAGAATGAGATCTAAGTCGACGTACGACGAGGATACGCTTTTACGTTTGCATTAGCTATTGTGTGCCTCTGTTTTCAATATAATGCATGTTAATTTGACAACGTATAAGCGTCGTACGCAGTTGTGCTCCTACGGTTAAATATTTCCTATATTTTATTATTTTTTTTTCATTATTTTCGTTTTCCTATTGTCTCTTACATTTTGAACTTGCTGTATGGAAGACCCTGCCTATATCTTGTAAATCATAATAAAATTTATACGTTAAAGGGGCATTTATATGATGTATTTTCAGACATGTCTGTTTTCTTAATTTTTTGTCGAACATGCTACCAAAAACGTTTTGTATTTTCGCGATGTCTTGTAAAACAATTTTTGTCTGTTTCGTTTTTGTTTCTTATTTAAAACGATTGCCTACAAACAACACAAACATGTTTGTCAGCCATGTCTAAAAAGACATCATATAAAAGCCCCCTAAAAAAGAATTTAAAGAAAATCTCTTTAAAATTGGCCAAAAAAATTAAAAAATTTTTGAAATCGAAAAAAAATTCCTTTTAGAAGTTGTTTTTTTGGGGTCTATTAATCTCCTTGATTTCACTATGACCAAACTTTGCTATAGGGTATCAGTTTTTTTTGTTATTAACGTCCTGCAACTTTTTGTTATATTTTTTATTCAAACTTTTGTTTACTTTCCTGTTTTTTTTTTTTTTTGGTTTATTTATTTACTCTTTATTTAGTACAAATTTTTTAAAATCACATCACGTTGCTGTACTAAATAAATACAATAAAAATCTACTGCATTGCGCTAAGAGAGTGTCATCATACTAAATTTAGTTGTGCAACGTAAATACGAATAGTTCCACATTTTTATTTTTGTTTTAACCAAAGAAAAATAAACACCAAATTAACAAAGAAAAAAAATTGTTTTAGTTAAAAAAAAAACGTACATATGTGTGCGTATATGTGAAATTTAGGATAATAAAATATAAATAGAAATAAATTTGGAACAAACAATATCTGTGGCAACAAAGTTAGAAAAGAACTAAAAGATTAACTTGGAAAAATTTCAGCGGAAATTTGTGATTTGTTGTTAATTCATAAATTTAAAAAAAATTAATTTTCTTTAAGTCCTATAAACAAATAATAATATTTGGCCCGGTAGGTTTCGGCAGCCACTTGAGCTTCTTTTGCGAGATTGTTGATCCAATTTCGTTTATCACTCCGGGTACTTCGTTTTCCTTCACTATGTTTGAGGCGATGATACAACTGTTGTTGTAATGTGTTGGTCAAGCGCGTTCTGCTAGATTTGATTGCACCAAGTTTCATCGTTAATCCACTCTTTACGAGAATTTTTCCTATATCCTAGGCGAATAAGTCATCATCAACTGCCCTTGCCAAAACATCGTCCAGAACTATGAGGAATAGTAATGGCGAAATACGACAACCTTAAAGAACTCTTGAAATTGTATTAAACTGCTCGAATAGTTTGTTATTATAGAGAGTCCTGCAACGAAAGCAAAAATGGCTTTAAAATGTTTGTAGCATTACTATAATCAGACTAACGAATATTCCAAAGCCGGCATTTTCGATTTGGCGGTGGCAAGATAAAGTCACCCTAAGTATTAAAATATTTGTAACTTTCATTTAGTTTTACAGTTCATAGATGTTTAAAAGCCGCCGCCAAAATATTTTTTTTCCGAAAAGGCCTTATAAATAAAAGTTTAACAGCCTGTTGCTTGATAGCGAACGGAAAATTATTTCGTTTAAATTTCATTTAAAAGAATCATTTTGAAATTTTGATTTTGTTTTACATGATTTTTTGCATCCGTCATCTAAAAACAGGCAATGCATTGCATTAGTAGGGGTCATCCCCTGAGTGCTGGTCCCAAAAAAAAAAAAAAAAAAAAAAAAAAAAAAAAATAATGATTCTTTTTGACGCCGCCAACTTTTTCATCGACCACCACTAAACAAGGAAATCATTTATATCTTAAGGTATTAAAATTATATTTGGTCCTAAGGGGACCTCTATGCGATATTCTTTTTCTCCACAACTCACGAAATGCTGTTTTTATTTTACGAATTTTAGAACGGAACATTTTAGAAGGGTCACGGACGTTTTCCGTTCATCTATTTAGTGTTTTAGTTTAAAGAGAAAACTAAAGTTTTTTTTAGACATACAAAATTGTTTCGGCAGCGTCAGCCTTTTAAGGTAATCGGCGGCTTGAATTAGTCGGCTTCTTGTGCCACTTCAAAAATTTTAAGTTTTTAAAAACGTAGTTTGAAGGTAACTTGTGCGACTGAAATTAATTTGGTTTTACTTTTTATTTAAGCGCCCTGAATCAAAATTAGCATGGAATAAAATTTCTGTAGTATTTTCTTGAGAAGACTTCAAGACAATTATACTGCCGCTAAAATGCTTAGACTTAACCGTCGCACACTGGGGCCAAAAGCCCTTTTTTCGAGGATTAGTTCATAGCTCCTCACCTACAATAGTGAGTCACACTGAATTTTATAAAGTAACTCTTAGATCAAACTTCATGTTTTAACGAAGTCTTGTGGGTATATGGGGGGATACGGGTACCCCCATACAAAACAATTAGTTTTTTTCTTATATCTGAAGAACTACAATAGTGAAGAATACTAAATTTGATGTGCGTAACTCTAAAACAAACGTCATGTTCCAACAAAACTTTGGAGGGATAAGAGGGAGGAGATGGGTACCTCCCATGCAAACAAATTATTATTAAAAAATAAACATGATTTTTTATTCACGCACACTCCTGCTTAATTGTCTGCAATAAATGAGTCGCTAGAATCACTAAAAGAAATGTTTTTTCGACCACGCTTTGGGGTCTTACCACACGTTTCACTGAATAATCGATCTTTGTTTCTGTGAGCTTTATTCCATTTAGTCTTGTACTCAAGAACGAAACTGTTAAACGTTTTATTAAAAACTTGAGAGTGGCCCTCTGAATAACCAGTGCGTTTTTTTTAGTTCTTCTTTTAAATAGGTAATTTTTTCATCTATTGTTTTACAATTAAAATATTTTAAAATATCATAAAAGCTTTGGCGGCTAAAAAAAAACAACGCTCGAGCTTGTTCCTGTAAAATGTAAACATATTTAAACATTTAAAATATATAAATTATAATATATAAATTTAATCATGGTCACGCGTGATTTATGCGTAGCTCACGCGTAAGAAATCACGGCATTTGCACATCTCTAATAAAAATTATGGCAGAATTTGTGAAGCGCTTTTTGCTGGTAACACAAAGCGTGTTGCTACTAATTCGTACATAACTTCTAAGGCGCACCGATGCACACCCTTAATTTTTTTCTAAAACAACGCTGATTTATTCAACCTTTAAAATAAAGTTAAAGTCTCTACTCAATTAGGGCTAATTAATAACTTTATGTTCACTTAAATAATTTTTTACAAATTTAAGCTACACGTTTGAATAAATACCTTGATGCTTGCACGGTTATATTGATTACTTTTTGAATTAATTTTCGGGTAATCGGATTTATTTACTTTAACCGGATTTTGTGTACTTTAACCGAGTACTTTTAGTTTTCACGGTACTTGAATTTATTTTTTTTAATTTATCCGTGAAATCAGTGCCTTTGGCCCCTGTGTGCGTGTTCTCGAAATTGTATCAGCAACTCAGCTATATCGCCTTAAGCTTTAAGGGGTTAAAAAAATAAGAGTGGAGCGTTGAGATCTAATATTAGTCCAAATAATCTTTGTGCAAAAAATTCCGATCTTAAAATCCTATTTGGCGGCGCTTGCTATTGGAAATTAAAAGCGGCTTCATATTTATAAACCTGAAATGATTTAACATAACTTTTTCTCTATTTTTTTTTTAAGTATTAACATATTTTTAATAGAATATATTTGCAACTTCAATTATTATTTAATTTCTTTAAGGAGACCGACAACCAGGCCGCCGCTGTTAAATTTTAAACGGCGGCCCTACATTTTTGTCTCGCCTCATATCGCTCATAAAGCAAACAGTCCAGTAAATTGAAGTTATTTAGCTAAAGCACTTATCTAACAAAATAATTTGTTTCCCAAAAATATTGTATCTTCAAAAAGAAAAGAAAAAAACCAACAAATAGAAAATCTTTAAGTGCTACTAATTTATGTTACATCACATGTCCATTTAATTTCAGGACATCAAAAATACAATAAAAGTTTTAGCAAGAATTTCATTTTAGGCAAACAACGCCCCTGCTACGTGATGCCATTTCACATGTATTTATTCTAGTTTCAGAATTAAATTATATAAATGAAGTAAATGCCTCTATTAGAATATAATCCTGGAAACATAATTAGCCAAACTGGATACTAAACGGTGAATTAGGGGAAATACAACGAAAATAAGAAAAATCGTAACATGTGTGCAAATTTAATATATAATGGAATATAATTACAATGTTTGTTTTAATATAATAAACGGGTCTTTATAATTTTTATACAATTCGGTTTAAGGATCATGAACTTGGAAAAAATGAAGAATTTAAGAAATTTTTTTTTAAAAATTTAGCTCTTGTTGGTTTTTTAATTCGTTTTTTCTTGAACTCGAAACTAAATTTTAGTAATTTTTATTAAAGTTATTTTTGTCTTAGGGAAAAATTTTATAATTTGTTTATCTTTTAGAAAATCAGGAAAACTACGCTCATTTATAAAAAAAAAAAATTAATTTAAAATCTCCATCACATGACCGTTTCTAATATATCATATTTAGCAATATTTTTCTTAGGTTAGGTTAGGTTCAATGGGCAGCGGCAAAGAGGACGGCTCACTTGGGTCCTTATGGCGGTCTCTTTGTGATACCCTAAGCCAGTGACAAGAGTCAGCCAGTATTTACCAGATTATTCCACAGAAGTCACTGCAGCCTCGAACCACCCCGATTCCCTGCAGAACAGAGAGATCGATTTCAGTCCCATATTAGACATATCGTCCAGTTTGGCAGAGAAAGTAAACCACTGTTTCTTCCTCTTCCTCATCATCCTGGCAACAATATTCATTATAATCAAGACCCATGCTTCCGCATGAGACGGTTGGCACCCTTCCGAGGCCAAGTAGCATTCGTGTTCTCGCGGCGTCACACGGTGCTTTGTCCCATAGACAAAAATCAAAAAAAAAAATTTTAGGCCTCAAAATGAGATAAAAGATATATGAACCGATATATAACAACACAACTCATATAGTTTTTTTGGAATTGATATCGTGTGACTCTCCTCGACTCCAACAGAGGTCGCTAAAGCCAGTCAAATTTCAGAAAGAATTAATGATTAAAAAATATGAATTGAATTGCTTCAAGAAAATAATTCTCAAAAATTCCTTTTTTAAACAAGAGTTTAAAGTTTGGTCTTTTAAGTTCCTTGGTATGTTCAAAATTTAGTAATAAAAACATTTTTAATTAAAAATATTAACTAAAGTTAGTTTTAATCGCTCAAAAAATATAAATTTTTCGAAAAAAATCCAAAAACTACAAAAGTTTGATTGAACTTTAAAAAAAATCATATAAAATCAGAAATTTTTTTATTTCGATTTTTCTTAGCAAAAAATTTTCTAAAAAGAGCCGTGAAAATATGAGTGCCGGTTTTTTGCCGCAGCTTAACAAAAAATGCATTAAAAAAAGGTCTAATTTCACAATTTTTTCGTAAATTTTTTGTGTTATAGAGCTTCAATCAGACATCAGAAATTAAGAACCGAAAACTTAAAATTTAAGTTTTTCATTTGAAAAATTCAAATCACATGCGTACAGAATAAATTTTTTTTTCTATCAGTTAAAAAAAAAATAGGAAACACAAAAAAGATATTTATTGTTAAAGTACAATATGTGTTTTGTACATGAAAAGAAACAAAAAAACAAAAATTTGAAAAATTTTTTTTTTTTTATTAAATATTTATCATTGATGTTCAAAACATGTTTTCAACTGTACAAAAAAAAAAAAAATTAAAATTATTTTGTTTTATTTGTTCTTCAAAGTTAAAAATAATAAAGTTCTTAAAAAAAACGTTTATGAGAAAAATATTTTTTTTTGTTTTAGGGAACTAACAATAAAAACTCAATTTGAAGTTAAAATTGAGAATTTTAATTAAAATTATAATATAAAATTGTGTTTAAAATAGCAAATGCAAAAAATCCTTAGAGATTCTTAATTATCAAAACTAGCTGCTGTTGCATTAGCTGTTCTCGTAACACAGGTATCTGTGGAGACAGCCTTCAGTGCTTTGCCAATTATTATGGCCAAAAATAGAAGGAATTTAAGTTCTGAGCATGTAGAAAATTTATTGTTGTCAAACTTAACATCAAGCTAATTCATAAGATTACTATTTAGTTCTAGGATAATCTTTATCATGTTATAACTACTTATTATTAATTAGCTTTATATTTTTTTCTATAATTTTGTACGTATTAGTTTAAATTTTGTCAATTAAAAAAATTCAATTTTAAGTTTTCGGTTCTTTTTTTTTCATGTACAAAATAATATTTTACTGAAAAAATAAATATCTTTTTTTTGTGTTTGCTTTTATTTTTTTAAACTGATGAAAAAAAAATTATTTTGTACGCATGATTTTTAAATTTTTAAAAAGAAAAAATTAAGTTTTCGGTTCGTAATTTTTTGTACAAAAGAACAAAAAAAAAATATTTTTTTCAAAAACGTTTTTTTTAAGAACTTTATTATTTTGAACTTAAAGAAACAATATCAAACAAAATATTTTTATCTATTTTTGGTTATTGTACAATTTTAAATATTTTTCGAACACCAATGATAAATATTTTTTTAAAAACATAAAAAAAAAACGTTTTCCGGTCCTTGGCTTCAATGTTTAAGTAAAGTTACAAGCTATGTGAAAAGCATTAAAATCCAAAATTTGATTAAAGAAATACTAAAAAGGAACATATGGATTAAACATAGATTTTTTGCAGCCGATATTGAGAAATATATACAGAAGAAAAATGTTGATTTGGAAGATGAAGTAATTGAAACGGACGAGTTAAGTTCCTCGTTGTGCGAAACTTTGTTTTCGGAAGACTCTAGTTGTTATGATGATATATAAAATGTGTAAGAACTAAATTAACTATTTATAACCTCAGTTATTGTGTAAATAAATTTGAAAAAATATAAATATCGCATTAATCACATTTATTTAACCTACATATGTATTAGAGTTTTTTTTTTCCCGCACTTTTTGGATTCCCGGGACGGCGGGAAATAAAAATCAAATTCCCGGGATCCCGGGATTCCCGCCCGAAATTTTTTATTTATTTCTTTACTTATTTACCCAATAAAACTGACATTTTTACTGACTATTACGCTTAAAATAATTAAGTCTAGTATATATTATAGAACAAAAATGTAAAAAATTTAAGATTAAAATTATTTTAAGATACTTAAGAGGTTATTCTTATGTCAATAGGATCACAGAAATCAATATACGTATATACATTGTAAAAGTCAGAGCTCATTTGCATAATTAGAATGAAAGAATTGAAGTCTTACAGCCAATTTCATCAAGTTCAGTTAAAACTTAACTGTTACCTTAACTTTCAGCTAACAATATGTTTTCGACAGGTAGTTAATTATACCTGAACTTGGTGAAATTGGCCGTTAGTGGAATAACATTTCTGGAAGGGCGATTAGGAACTGAAAGCATAACATTCTGAAACAATTTTACCGTTTAACAAATTCAGCCGGAAGTAGAAATTTTGTTTGCTACATATATTTAATAACATATTTTTTTACAATTTTATAACCCTTAATCAGCAGTGGTGTATGAATGTATACTAAGTTTGCATTCCATGTGAATCTTTTTTTAATATTCATCTTGGGTCCCATAAAGTATTTGTATTGTGAGTCCTTCTTTTATTCTATGCTGATTTCGCCATATGGGTGTCAAATTGTTTCTAGATCTTCTAGGCTGTTCGGGGCTTAATTCCAGCAGAATCGCTTCAGTAGGAAAAGAGTTATGTACCCAAATGTGGAACTACCTCCCCAAAAACTCAACAAAAATTAACATAAATTTTTGGCGAAATGCACCTATTGTCATTAAATTTCAACAAATTCGTTTTATAAGGCACCAAATTTGGTGAATATCGTCCATAATTTACCTACGGCTCCATGTTTAGACTAATCTCGTAAATCATGTAAGTATGGCTAAAAGCGAAACAAATAATGCTTTTGTGGTGCAATTTAGCATAATCTACTTTCATAAGACTCAAAATTACTTGAAATGCCGCATATAAAGCACAATCTAGGATAACACTTTAATACGCCCTTAACCGCAAAAACTTATACATAGTATTATTGTAAAATTTACACTTCAGTTTGTTAAGACAAGAAATAAAATTTTGGAAGATATGTCTATAATTTTTCATAGGCCCTATATAAGGCCCATTCTCAAAAATTAGCTTAATAAGCCTTAAACTGTAGCAAATTTAAATATTGTGGTAAAATTAAGTTGGAGTAAACTACTAATAACACATTCTAGACACCACTCCAACATAAATTTAATAAAGTTTGAAAAAAGATGTTCTTCAAAATTTCCCGGGAATCCCGCAATTAAATCCCGGGAAAGCGGGAATTGAAAACAATTGAAAACAAACTCTAATATGTATATTATTTGAGTATTATTTGGTTTATTTTTTTTTTATTAAAAGAAAAATCCACTACTTATTGACAATAACATGTTTATAAATATAGCCAAATAATGGCATTAATATATGTTTTCATATTATACAATATAGTGCTTCACGGGAAAACACATACAATTTTTAATTTTTAGAATTTTTTTCGCATTCCTTTATGGGAGCTAGGACCATTAATGGACCACCATAAAAATTGGAAAGTACATTTGCTTTTATTTAAAACTTGTTTCTGTTAAAATTTATTAAAATGCTATTAATTATTAGTCAGTTATATTCGTTAAAGTCCAACTCCGGTAGGACATTTGTACGGAGCCTAGGTGAAATCATGAAACGATTATAACCAAAGTTAGAAGGGTTTGTCCTTGGGCCCAAAGAGTACTGTGCACCAAATATCATGTTAAAAGTTGCGACCTGTACTTTGATTAAACAATTTTCATGGACAGACGGACGGACAAATCGATGGAGACGGAAAGACTGACGGGCAGACAAAGCTTATTCAACTTAAAAAAATACTTAGTAATTACAAATAAATATACCAAGTTTAATTACAATAGGATAATTTTTGCAAAAGTTATAGAGTTTTTACAATTAGGGATATATGGCAGGACCTAGAGTCCTTGCTGTATCACTACCAAAAATTAACAGAAAGATTGTAAGCTAAGTACGTATAACAAATACGGATTTTCATGATTTTTAGATCAATTATATAGCCAATATTAAAAATTATATTTTTGTCATATATGGGAGGTAGGCGAGTCCTTGGTCCGATTTTTAACTAAGATATTTTATATCGGCATACCAAATTTCAAAAGTCTACGACAACTCCTTCTATTTTTGTCCCTTCGTTATATAGTGACAAAGCACTGTGCGTCATAGCCAGCCCATAAAGTCCTGACCATCGACCAGGTATACTCCCCCTGCCATCTCTCCTGTGCTCTTCTATACGACTTACGTCTGCTGAGAGTCTTGCAGCGAACCATTGAAATGTACCTCAGCCAGTTTGCTGCCAGCCATGTGGCGGAGGTTCTCGCCTGCAGTACAGTTCTGCCATCGGCCATCCTAAAAGAGACCCTTATGACCAATTCCTCGATGAGCAGATCTCCACTTACTCTACCGATCATCTTGGAACCATTAGTGAAGACCCTTAGGGCCAAGGCCCCAGTTTCTGCCCACAGATCTCCTACAGGTGTATATGGCCACAAATCAACCCTCGAACGAACGTTGAGTTCCCAAGATAGTTTACTTTCGAGAATCACGCCGAGATATTAAGCACTATCCGAGATTATCAGCTCCGTGCCATTTATCCTAGGACGCCATAAGTTACCCACTTTGGACTTCCTCGTGGGGAGCACCAACTCAGTTTTCTGTGGATTGACACCAAGTCCACAGGAGATACTCCATGAGTTTAGAATCTGCAATGCAGATTGCATACAACGGGACAATGTGTCCAGGTGTTTACCCATGACCGCCACCGCCACGTCATCCGCATACGCGCCGGTTTTTATCCCTAATCCGTCGAAACGGCTCAACAAAGTGTTTATCGTCCAGTTACACAATAGAGGTGACAACACCCCACCTTGTGGGATGCCCCTGTGCTCCAATCTGCAAACACCCATCGTGGATTCAATGATACTGTTGCCTAGTAGATTTCCAATAAATCTACAAATAGCATCCTAAACACCCAAATCACTCATTGATTCCAAGATGGCGTCAGATCTGACATTATTGAAAGCTCCCTCAATGTCCAGAAAGGCTACAAGCAAGTATTCCCGAAATTCAAGGTATTTCTGCGGTAAGGGCTCGCTCGATATGAAAGATGAATAGTCTATTAATTTTTACAGCATATTTTTTAAGCCTGTTTTATGTGCTGATTTTTCAATATTAAATGCACGATATTCCCATCCTAATAATAATATAAGCAAAATTGGACAGTTCCTATTACAAAACAACAATAAAAAGCCCTATTGTTGTTTTTTGTATTGTACATTTGCTTTAGCTTCGAGCGTACCAGAAAGATGATTGCACCAAGAAAAAGTCATAATTAAATAATCCAATTTAAAGCCCCTCTGTAAATGTCCATATTTTTGTTCTGTCAAAATTTTTGCCGCATTTAATACTTTAATTATCCAGCAATTTTTGATTAGTTTGACAAACCATAAACGAGAACATTTTATTTTATTAAATATTAATTTTTACAATATTTTATTACCAAAATAAAAAAATAAAAACAAATTAACTTTTAACTAACCTGGCTTTATAGTGTCAGTATTTACATTTGACATATTTTTTTGGGTTTTTTTTTATCAAAATCCAATTTATTGTTCTTTTATCCCTTTTCTGTTTAAATACATACATACATTCATACACACATACATACAGTGGCTTACAGCGTTTTTCATGCAGTTCATACTATTTTCTTTTAGACTCTATATCAACAAAACCAACTGAATTAGGAATTAAAAATTGGATTCATATTAAAGAAAAAAACTTATAATTTAACGGAAAAACTTTATTTTTAAAATTAGAAATATGTAATTAAAAGGATCTCCACTTGGATTAATTAAACAATTACTAAGGCACAACCAAAAGCCCCTGGTACAAATTAAACTCCCTCTTATTATATTCAAATATTTAACTAAACAGCAGTTTTTTTAATAATTCTCACACTTTAAAAATATACGATTTAACTTATAATTCAATTTAAAAGTTAATAATTAATTCGAAGTACCGGATCGATTCAGCTCGCAACCAAGATTAACTGTTTTTCCGTCATTCTTGTTGCCTTTGCGATTGTCGGGTTTTAAGTAAATTTTCAGTTGTTTTAAAATTCATTTTACATACAGAATAATTTTACTTAATCAACTGACAATATCCCTTTCAGGGTCAAAAATAATTTTTGGCGAGATAAAAATTTGAAAATTTGTATTAAAGGTAATGTGATGGCGCTGAAGCCGAGAAAAATAAGCTCCCATGGTTTTTAGGGAATGCCGAATATAATCAAAATTGATTTTCAAATGTCCACAAAAGAACCTACAATTTATTTTTGCAATATTTTTTTTCAAGAAATACTTATTTATGCATATAACAATAATTAAAATTTTTTTTAATATCGCCTGATCCCCGAAATTATTATTTTTTTATTTCTTCCTAAATCTAAGCTTTTTACAAATTTCCTGACTTGGGTACGACAGTGCACTCAATAATAAGAAAAGAAAGCCAATGTCTACTATAATAACAATTTAAAATATCAAAAGTGTCCCTTTTCAGATAAAACAAAAAAAATTTAATTAACTGTACATTTTTATACAGTAAAAGTGCGCAGAAAGAGAGTACAATGCAATGTCGAATATGTTCGACAAAAACACTGAAAGGGATATTGAATGCAACCGAAAATCCGTATTAATGTGCACTTAGTTTTTTGAATAAATGTTAGAATCAGTTAAAAATAAATTTGCTTGGAATTTTTAATGTTTTTTTATTAAAAAATTACTGAACGGAATACTTCTTGAATAACCTACAGTCCGTTTCTGTAATAATATTGTGAGTGTATGTACTCGGGTATAAGAAAAAGCAGTCATCACTATATTCTAGGGTATTCATTTAATCGGACTTTTGCTTCAATCGGTTAATCGCCCGACTAATTAACCGAGGTTTTGGTTTAATAGGTTAATAATCGGTTAATTTTGTTATTGATCGGTTAACCGATTAATAGAGTTTTTTTTTCATAAATTAACTTATTTCAATAAATTAATAGTTATGCACAAATTATTTGTTATTTGGAGTTAATTAGTAAAAAAAACATAACAATTCTTAAACTAAAACGAGCAAAAAACAAAAATAAAATTTCATAAATATGTAATACATATTTTTTAATTAATACAAACTGTGAGATAATTTTATTAGTTATTTCAATAGTTTAAGGAGATCATTTTATATGGTTTAAATGTTAAGAATTTAAGTGATTTTTTTCTTTAAGGGGTCTGTACTAGGGATGCAAATCGGGACTGATTTTTGAAAATCCCGGGATATGGGATTTTGGAAATCCCGATCCCGAAATCCCGGTATTTTCGGGATTCGGGATCAATGTGTTTCTTTAAGATACGACTTTTATTTAAACAAGCAACACTTTTTGAATATTCAAAAGATTTTATATACATAACATAAATTGAAAAAAAAAGAAAACAACAAAACAATTTATTTTATTCATATGTTTATAACACTGGCCTCACACATGCACGCAAAGAAAAAACATGATTGATACAATCACAATCGCAAACTATCATTAATGTTTGTGGTTATGATTTTGTCAAACACGTCTTAAGCAACAATATATGTTCAGTTATAATGATTTTAGATAATTGTTGTCTCAAACATATTATTATGTTCAGAAGAAAAATACGCACGATCTTTCAAACCATTTTTCTATATTTCCCAATACCATGCAAAATGTCTACTTCAACATTTTATATGGTTCTTAAATAAAAATTTATGTTTTATTACAAATATAATAAATAAAATATAGCATACATAGGTATATTAAAAATAAAATTAAATACACATATTTATATACCTGTGTATGTACTTTAATTTATAAATTTACGTTGTGTGGTACAAATATATCCAAACAAATAAGATCTCCGTTTTTGAAAAAATTCGGGGCTGATGACAAAATTATGTGTCAAAATTTGTTATAGGTTTTTTTGGCTACAAGACAGACAAAATAATTGCATATTTATATATTTTTATAATTATATTTAAATAACTTACCTGTTTCAATAAACGTATAATAATTTATTTAGTTAGTTTTGCAAGGCAGCATGGCATTTTTCTCCCCGAAAAATGTTTTCATTATTCTGTCATCATTCATGTTTCCTGATTAACTGACGCTCGCGGACGGAGAAAATGTAATTTTAAAGCACAGACTGTTTGTTTTGACAATAAATGTTTGCATCTTAAGAGAATGTGTTTTCAAGCAAACAAAAATGATGGTATTAAACATTCCTTTTGTGTTCAACTAATATTATGTTTTTATTTGTATAATTGAAAATATCTGCATTATAATAGCAAACATATCAAATAATATAATATGTTTAGCTAGACCAGAGAACCTTTTTAGGTGTAAGCACCCATTTAATATTATTATAGTGAATTTAAAAATGTTAAGGACAAAAAACAATTTTTCAAGTTATATTAAGAATATAATTAATTTATGAGGGTAAACATATAAGGCAAGTATAAACAAAAATGGTCGTAGTGACCATTCATTAATCATGTTTTTTCTCTGCGTGTGATTAAACTGATCAGATTCTGATGCCCGTTATTTCTACAAATATATATCTAGCTGTGTATAGATATCTATGGTGTAAAGAATTATTAAGCAGTAAATTGCTATTTAAAAAACACGATTTTTTTTATTGATTGTTACTGAATTCAGTATTAAGAGCTGGTTCGACATCGATGTGATCATGGTTTGGGTTACCTGCAGCTGAAATACATTCCCAAACAGTGACACTGCCACTGCCATGCTTAACTGTTTGCATAAAGTTTGCCTTATTGAGCTATGAATTAGGTTTTCGTCACTCATATGACATTTCATCTGAGCCAAAATGTTGAACATCTATTCATTGGCGAAGATAACTGATTTCCAAAACTCTGCGTCGTCCCCTGGGGAAGTTAAGTCTTCATACACTTTTATTCCGACTGATAAAGGTCTTCTTTAGTGCAAATCAGCCATGAAAATTGTGTTGAAGTAGGACACAGTACTGTTTCCACAAGCCAGCCTGAACAATTGGAAGGGACTTTTGGAGCTGAAAGCCCTACATTTGCCTTTATTTTTCTTGAAATTAATCGCTCTTCGTGCTGTTTTAAAATCTTATTTGGTGCTTTTCTAGTTCAATTGCTTCGACAATTTTCAGGCGCAATGAGTTTTTCTTACAGAAAAAGCATTTATGTTATCATCTCAGCTATTTTCGCTGGGAATATGCGTTTTTGAAATGACTTTTTGCCAATTCGCCTTGGGTGTTGTCCGCAAACTTATTTAGATGTTTTTTGCAACTTATACTTCAAATAACAAAAATTACCTTAAATTTAAGGCAAAGCACATCTAGAACCAAAATAAAGTCATGAAAATAACGAAAGAATGCAACCCTTAACCCTGAAAGGTTCATGTTAGTACTCTTCGTCGAATCGGTGAACTTTTTTAAAAAAAATTTAGCGGAACGATTTTTAAAGTAAAAAATCAACAAAAAATTGTAAAATCATGTAACTAGAATATCTTTTTCTTTTGTATTTATTTAATGTTGCCAGACCAACAATAAAAATCAATCCCTGAGGAAGGTGGAAAATCCCAACGAAAAAATGCGATAAATTGTCTTTTATTTAATTAAGAATAAAAACAAAGACCTTGAAAGCCTGTCTATAGGTAACATTTTTGAAAAAAAAAATTTTTTTAGTTAAGCATTTTATTAAAAAATAAAATTAAGTTAAGCATAAAACATATAAGTTTTTCTTCTTTTAAAAATTTGATACGAATTTTTACTCAGTTTTGTGTTTTAAAATTTATTATTTTTTTAAAGCTTTCGTCATCAGCTAACGTTGTTGAAAATAAGAGCTTTATTTGAATACACATAAAAAAGTTATATGAAAAAGTGTAAATGAGCTTCGTCGATTCGATGAACTGTTACCGTCTAGGGATAAGCACCGTTACATAGAGTGAGTGCATTAAATAAGCTGCGAGCTGAAAATAGTAGCAATTTTTTTTTTTATTTTTATTTTGTTTATAACTAATTGAAATGTAAGTAACTTCATGTAAAAATAAAGTCTTATTCTTAATTTAGAAATCGTTCTCTTTTGAATGGTACCCATTTTTGTTTCTTAAATTCTTTGAGTTTTGTTTTTATGGTGCCTTAAATTGGAAATGATGTACTGCATAATATATGCTGTGAGCCACTGTACATACAAAATTTTTCTGGTGATTTTGCTTTATAGTTTACAAATCACTAAGAGTACTATTTTCGGTTGTGCCGAATTTTTGATGCACTCCACCGAGGGTTCGAATGTTTCAGGAGTGGGCTATTTATATGAACTAAAAATTGTAAAACCATCTTTATAAAAACTGACTTAAAATTTTTATAAATTGTTGCGGTTTAAGGACCATTATCATAACAAAATTTGGTATTAGGCAACAAAAATTTTGCCGAATTTCTATACCGTAGGTCAATGTTTTTTTGTAGCGTTGTATGCGCTTGAAAGTGCTTTTGGTTAGGCCGCTTAATATACGATGTATGGAACATTATGGACCTATTCTTACAAAATTGCCGGGGGTTATTTCTAGACATATAAATCTAAATTATACATAATTTGACCAAAATATCTATATTTGTTCCAGCTTTAGGCGGATCTAAATGTTTTTTCCACAGTGGGCTTTATATGAAGCCTATGCTAAATTATGGACCAGTTGTTACGAAATTTGGCACTGTGATTTTTGGTATTATGAAACTATGACAGACAAAATTTAACTTTGCAGTTTCAGGTGTACTAAATTGTTTTTCGAGGGTTAGCTTAAAATATGGCCTATGGTAAATTATGGACTGATTATCATGATATTATGTAGAACGATTTCCACTCGTATGAAATCCGTTTGTGCAAAATTTAAATACAGTAGGTCTTTCCGCCATCAATAAAGGTTGATTTTCTAACAAAATTATCAAATTTTTAGGGTTCTTAGGCCACATTTGGATTCATAACTGAGCCATATAAATATAATTTAATGAGGTTTTAGATGAATACTAACAAAGTTTCACACGAAATGACAAACTTAGTATACAAATTGAGAGGAAATCAAAATTTTTAATTTTGGCTTTTATGTTGTTTTTGCTGTTGTAAGTGGCTAAAAAACAAACAAAAAAAACTCAAATAAAAAAATCTGCAACAATGGAGTCACTAATTTTGTGTCATCCTTTTCGTTCGTGTTTGTTTTACGAGCCTGATGTAGGTTTTCATAGAGTTCCATACTTTTGGTCATGTGATATTTTTTTTACGAAATTCGTCTATTCTCAGTTTTATCATGTTAGTTTTAAGGTCTTTTTATTATTGTTTTTTTTTTTTTTTTTTTTTTTTTTTTTTTTTTTTTTGTAGTTTTCTTTTTGATGTTTTTGCAATTAATTGCCACCGAACGTGGTCAATGGAATTGGTAAACAAATGTTTTGTTTATCATGTATTCAATTGGCCGATGATGATGATGTTGGAGTTAAAAAAGGAAAATGCTCAAAAATATAGATTTTTACGTACAAATACTTATACAGATAACAGGGTTCCTAATTTCTCGGATATTAAAATTCCCAAAAGCTTATTAAACTTTTTTCCCGAAAAATTCCCGGAAATTGGTTTGTGAAAAATCTAGATACATATATAAGAATTAAAAAGCGTTTGTTTCTGTATTTTTTTATTCCCTCTAGACTCCTAAGCTTCTGACATTTTCACAATAATTACCTGATTATCCGGCATTTAGCAAAGGATATAAATATTTGTAAATTTTCAAATGTCACCCCTCATATAAAGACAATCAGCCCAATCACGAATAAAAATTTTGTAACGGATGCTGAAAACGAGCTTAATTACATGCACAGAAACTTAGGGCATTGACAAATTATATGGTGCGATCGTGCCTGGTCGCTCAGTGTAGGGATGCTCTGGGGGAACTCATGGAGGTATTCACATTGAGGCTGTGTTGGGTACCGGACAATGCAAGGTGGATGGCAATGAGGTAGCGGACGAACTCGCGAGAGATGGTTCGATTCTGGACTTAGTGGTAAGGGAAGGGGGGTAAAGCCCCCCTATGTCACTACTATAAGGAGATACGGGAAAGATTCCGTGATGACGTTAACCGATCCTAGAGGGACAGAACGGATTGCATGATGTCTAGGGCACTATGGCCTAGATTGGACGCAGGGGCAACCAGGGTTCTGCTGGTATTGGATATGAGTGGTGTCAGCACGATTAAAGGGTTCTTGACGGGTCAATGTTCTGCTAGGATTTTGCGAGTAAATGGGATAATGCCATACTAGAATTCTGCAGATTATGCTATGATTCTGAGGAGCTAGATACGATTGAGCATGTACTGTGCCACTGTCCTAGGATGCAGGATATTAGACGGAAATGGCTTGGGGATAGATTTCACGACGAACTGTGGTGCATCGCTGGATGTAACCCAGTCGATTTACTGGAGTTTGTCAAGGAAATAGACCAGCTGTTTCTGTTGAGGGGACTTTAGAGGGAGTAACAGTTCTACGTAGTACCTACAAGTGTCTTTTATTCTATCTAAATGTTTATTTCTTTCCATCTTCAATTCTCTCTTTTCTCTACGTCCTTACTGAAGGGATTCACAATGGACCGCATTGGTCTCCGAATGAAGGTGTGCCCTTGGGCGCATAACCTTTCTTAACTTAACCTAACCTAACATGCACCGAAAAAATGTTATCCCAATTAAAGCATTAATCAAAAATAAAATCAGTTTTAATTAAAAATTAAATCTAGTGAGTTAAACGTTTAATTGTTACTATAACACCTTACTTAACACCAAATAAAGCCCACTTTGGGAAAAAAATTAAATTCGCCTAAAACCATAACACTTATAGATATTGCGGTAAAATTTCTTCCAACTAAGATTCATATGGCCAGAACAAATATCATGCAATTTTGTGACATTCACTGTTAACGCTAAAACTAATGACACTGCTGTATTGAAATTTATTCTAATTTATTTCTTTTAATACCAGAAATCTGTCTTCAGAATTTTGGGATGATTGGTCTATAATTTACCATAGGTCCAATACAAATTAACCTCCTAAAAATCAATTTAGTTCGGTTGAAACTGTTACGAATTATGATATTTTACTCAAGCCAGTTCAAAGTTCTAACAAGAAACGCTTAAAACTTACTTATTGTCGCTCAATAACTTAATATTAGTCTAACCCGCAACCAATTTTAATGCTGACGTTCGTTTTTGTGAATCTTAGTTAATAATATATATGTATTTGCAATATAGAGCCCATTTCTGTCGGTGGAGGGTATTAAAGATTCGGCATAGCCGAATATAGCACTCCAACGTGTTGTGTACAAAATTCTCGGCAAACTATTTGTGAATAGGAACCCTACTGCATTCATATTAAAACACTATTGTTAAATACCAAAAACATTTTTGCAAAAGCCTTAAAATTGAAAAAGCAAGCAATGTAAACAAAATGAAATTGTTTCGAAAAAAAGTTCATAAATTGATTTTAGATATCTAAGAAATCTATATAAATGAGTGTGTTACCTTTTAGTCACTATATAGACACATAACTATGAAGATTGGCAGATGTTTTTTAAGGTTTCAAACTTTATTTTAGGATATTGGCTGAGTTCCTGCCTTTTAAACTAACCTCTCGGTGGTGTAGTTCCCATTCCAAAAGAATGCTAGCGGAATTTAACATGGGCTTACGCCCTTATAATGTAAAACGCAGCCAACGCCAAAGAATAACATTGAAATAACAAACAATGTAAAAAATATTTTGTAATTTTGTTGTTGCTTTCTACAGAAATTCACATAGCGTTTTTAAATTTCAAACGCTGCATGTCTTGTGGCGTTGAAACTTTTAAAACGGTACATGAATTTCTGTAGGAAGCAACAACAAAATTACAAAATATTTTTGACATTGTTTGTGCTTTCAATGTTATTTTTTGGCGTTGCGCTGCGTTTTATATGATTGAGGTCTTAATATCACAAAATAAAACTAATTATACTGCTAGACATACCAAATCACTGTTTTATGTTAGATGTGTGGTAAACCAGACAAAATACATATTGGAATTAAAGGAAATTATATATTAGTTTGCCTGTTTGTCCCTTTTTTTGTCATATATGTGACAAGTGTGACCGTAGCTTTAGACAAATATGGATAGCGTTGAATTTTAAATGTTAAAAAAAATAAACGAATATGTCGTTAATTTTTCTCCAATTAAAACATTAATAAAAAATTAAAACAGTTTTAATTAAAAATTTAATCAACTGAATTAAACGTTTAGTTAAGTGAATTAAACGTTTAATTGATACCATTAATTTGTTTATACTGGTGCAAATTTAATTTATTTTTTAATTAGTATCACAAATTTTTTAATTGAGATCAATTTCAATTTTTTCTGCACAGAAAAAAGTGTTTTATCAATTAAAAAAAAAAAAAACAAGTTAGAGTGCTATATTCGGCTGTGCCGAATCTTTGATACCCTCCACCGACAGGAGTGAGCTCTATATGATAAATACATATATATTATTAACTAAGCTTCACAAAAACGAGCGTCAGCATTAAAATTAGTTGCGGTTTAACATGAATTAAAATATTGACCGACAATAAGAAAATTTTATGCTTTTCTTGTTAGGACTTTGAACATGCTTGAGTAAAATATCATGATTCGTAAAAGTTTTAGCCGAACTAAAATAATTTTTAGGAGGGTAATTTGTAGACCTATGGTAAATTATAGACCAATCATCACAAAATTCTGAAGACTGATTTCTGGCATTCCAAAAAATATATTAGAATAAATTTCAAAGTGTAATTAGTTTTAGCGTTAACAGAAAATTTCAAAAATTTGCATGATATTTTTTCTGGCCATATGAATTTAAGTAAGACATTTTACCGCAATATCTATATCTGTGATGGTTTAAGGCGAATTTTATTATTTTCCCAAAGTGAGCTTTATTTGGTTTTAGGCGCAATAAACTGTTTTCCGAAAGTAGGGTTTATATGGGGCCTAGTGTAAATTATGGACCGATCTTCAAAAAATTTTACAGTGTGTTTTCTGGTCCTATAAAACTGTGACGTACCAAATTTTAGTATGATAGCGTCATTTATTACGGTTTTAAGCGTACTAAACTGTTTTCCGGGAGTAGGGTTTATATGGGGTCTACGGTTAACTATGTACCGATCTTCAAAAAATTGTACATTGTGATTTCACCTCCTATAAAACTGCGACGTACCAAAGTTAAGTATGCTAGCGTTTTTTATTGCGGTTTTAGGCGTACTAAACTGTTTTCCTCGAGATGGGTTTATATGGGGCCTATGGTAAATTATGGACCGATTGTCACGAAATTTACCAGTATGATTTGCAGTAGTACAAACCAAATTCGAGCAAAATTGTATGTCATTCCGTGCATTAATAAACCATTTATGTTAGTTTTTGTATCAAAATTATCAATTTTTTCAGGGTGGTGGTTCCACATTTTGATTAATAGTTCTGATCCTACTGAACCGATGTTGCTGGATTTCAATCCCAAACTGCTTAGGATAACTACAAGCAATTTGAGACCAAGTTTGTTCTTTTCTTTTGCATTTTTCAAAAGTGAGCGTGTTTTCAACAGACGGACAGACGGACAGACAGACGGACATGGCTAAATCGACTTAGAATTACTCAAGGAGCCAGAATATATATACTTTATGGGGTCTTAGATGTATAATAAAAAAGTTTCACACGGAATGACAAACTTAGTATGCCCTCATTCACCACAGTGGTGGTGGAGGGTATAAAATGGTTTAAAAAGTATTTTAACTTAATTAATGTGATAATTGAATCAATTTTTTAGTTGAAAGAAATTGAAAATTTAATTTTGATTTAATTAGCATTTTAGTTGTTTTGAAATAAATTTTCAATTCGAATTTTAATTAAATAACAAAAAATCTTAATTGACTTTTTTCGTTTAAAATAAAATAATTTGAACTTGTAGAATTGTTGTTGCGAATTGTCAATATTTAATTAAATAAATTAAAACATTGTTTGAAATCGCAAAGTTTTTTTAATCATTTTTTTAATTAAAATTAAAAATATAATTTATTGAAAAAAAAACCATTCAAAATTTTACAATTTTTAGTAATCAATATAATCATTTTGGTAATGGGTGCAAAATCAACAACTTGTTTGCGTGATATTATGAATTTGGAATAAATTTGGTGATTGGAGAAATTTAATAATCTTTTCTGTGTGTGAGGCGCAATGGTATGTGGAGTAAAGTGGAGTTTTTCATAGAGTAGATCCATAATTGACCAAGACACGAAAATTCCGTTTTACTATTTTTTTAATATTTGACATTTCTTTTGTGATTTGTACACTATTGATCTTAGACCTTAATTAAGTGTACATTAGACCGTCTCACTTTTCATTTTTTTTCGAAATTTCTTCATGAACATCGATTTTCTTTATCTACTATAAAAACCAAGAATTTTGGTGTATAACACTTAAATATTAATGAATGGGAAGTGGTCTCTCAAATCGATTTTTCATTTTTTAGGCAAAATCCCTTTTTTTCAAAAAATGAAAAAATCTTGATTTAGTAATTTGCCTCAAACTCAAGCAGTTCTGAATGGATATGCACATAATTTCATGCATTAGAAAGCTTATTAAATTTCCTAAATGTTTCTTAAAGCAACATTGCCATTTTGTTCGATGGTTTTTTCTTCATAGCACTACAAAGTCAGATTTTCAAATACAAACTTAACATTTTTTTTAATTTTTGCTTACCTATTTATATATAAAAATTGAATGAGGCAAAACATTTATATTCTGTAAATGCAGTATGGTAGGAAATTTTAAAATAAAGATTTTGGTGTAAATAACAGTCGCATTCTGTTAAGAAAAACTGCAGTTTTAGTTGAAATGAGTAAAGTTGTTTATTTATAAATTTGCTTCTATTGCATAAATACATTATAAAGAAGATATTGGTTTTTTTATTTTCAAATTTGCTAAAATTGTGCTTTTGTTGGAGTTTGGATGCGTTTTGTGAAAATGCTCGATGACTTAAATTAAATTATTTTGGGTGTGGCACTTCCCATACAAAGACGTTATACATTTCTGTATATCTGGAGAACGACACGATCTAAAGTTCCCAAATTAGGTAAAAACATTTCGGTTATCAATATACATCATCCCACAAAATATGGGCGGGATTGGAAAAGTGGGCATGGTACCTCCCGTACAAAGATAAATTGAAAATACTCAAAATTTTAAATTTTAGGGCTCCAGTATGACATATGAACACGTTTTATATATATCAAAATATCAGACATTTTTAGCAGAATATATTTCCCGAAAACCCTGAAAGTTTTTTCCCAAAAATGGAAGAGTAATGCCCAAAATAATTTTTTTTTAAACATACCCATTTTCGGAAATAATAGCAGCCCAATTATGAATAAAAATTCCCTGGGAGTTTTTTCCTTTTCCCATTTCTACAATTCAATTTACATAGGAAAAATGGGAGAAGGGAGAAAACTCCCGGGGAGTTTTTTTTTCATAATTGGGCTGTAGATCTTCCCGAGTCCAAGTATTATAATCTAAAATAATGGTAAATTTCTTCCTAAAGACGTAGGTATATAAATCTGCCAAATCGGTTAAGAAATGGTTAAGTAATTAGCAAAATACTCCAAAAATGGGCTAAAAAGCATCAACATTTTTATAAAAACTAAAATTTTAGAGCTGTTATATAACCTATGGATATGTCTAATATATCAAAAGATCGGAAATTTTCAGTAGAACATATTTGCTGAAAAACTCGGAAAAATCGGTTAAGGTACAAAAAAGTTATTACCAAAATATAATTTTTTTTTTTTATATTTAGAAATAAACAACTTTACTCATTTCAACTAAAACTGCCGTTTTTCTTAACAGAATGCGACTGTTATTTACACCAAAATCTTTATTTTAAAATTTCCTACCATACTCCATTTACAGAATATAAAAGTTTTGCCTCGTTCAAATTTTATATATGTTAAGGTAAGCAAAAATTAAAAAAAATGTTAATTTTGTATTTCAAAATCTGAATTTGTAGTGCTAGAAATAAAAAACCATCGGTCAAAATGGCAACGCTGCTTTAAGAAACATTTAGGAAATTTAATAAGCTTTCTAATCCATGTAATAATGTTCAAATCCATTCAGAACTGCTTGAGTTTGAGGCAAATTACTAAATCAAGATTTTTTAATTTTTTGGAAAAAAAGAGATTTTGCCTAAAAAATGAAAAATCGATTTGAGAGACCACTTCCCATTCATTAATATTTAAGTGTTATACACCAAAATTCTTGGTTTTTATAGTAGATAAAGAAAATCGATGTTCATGAAGAAATTTCGAAAAAAGTATAAAAACTGAGACGGTCTAGTGTACATATCGCACACTTGATCATAAATAGTCACAATACATATTTCAAAAATGTTTGGGAGCTTGGGCAGAGAACTGGCTTCAAAAACATGATTGCAATTTGTTAATCACATGGAGTTCCACAAATGTTAAAGAAGAAAAGTCAAAGAAGACAGTGACCCAAGCGAAATTTTCGTTGTCGCTGTACATAGAAAACAAATTAAAATTGATTTAAAAAATTTGTACTGTCAATTAAAATACAAGTAAGAGTAATATGTTCGGCTGTATCGAATCTTTAATACCCTGCACCTAACTTAAAGCAGCATCTTAGACCATTCACCCACTAACACACATTATCAACCAAAATTTAAAACCAGCTTTATGAACCAAATATTGACCAATTTTTCTCCTTCCGTTCACCAGATATACAGAGATTTAACCTGGTCCACTCCTACTTCTGCAATTCCGCCCACTCTTTGCCAGATGTTATGCATTGACATCGAAGCTTGTTCTACATTTGGAAACTTTTACTGCCAGGTATTTATTTATTTATTTATTTATTTATTTGTCTATGGAAGATAATCCTTACAGACATTTTAAATTAAATATTCTTAAATAAAATATACATTAAACATAAAATACAATACAATATATATAAAATGTTTATTTACAAAAATTATGAATTTAATGAAATAATTATTTTGTTCTTAATTTCATTAGGACTTAAAGAAAAGTCAATACAATTAAAGAATTTTTTAAATTCATTGCACATTCTAATTAAAGGATCCGCATTAGCATAATTAGCTCTAAAAAATCGAACTGATAATGGAATAAAATGACGTGAAGGACGTTGAGAAACATTTAATGGAATATTGTTGATTAAGAAACCAGGGGCCTGATTCTGGCAGTCGTGATCGAGTACTTTCTTGATTCGAAAGCAATTTAATATCTTATTATTTCAGTCAATAATGAACGAATCGGAATTATTTTTTCAGTGTTGTAAAGCATTAATTTGAGTTTCACAATACTGAAAAAATAATTTCGATTCGTTCAGTATCGACTGAAAGAATTAGAAATAAAATTGCTTTCGAATCGAGAAAGCACTCGATCACGACTGCCAGAATTAGGCCCCAGAGCTTACTACGCCAGTAATTATGTTGCAAATAAACGATATGTTTATCATAGTCCTATGGCTCTTGAGAGTGGGCAGCTTAATAAGAGAAAGTCTGGCAGAATACGAAGGCAAGTTCACTGGGTTAAAGTTTAGTCCACGAAGACAAAAGAGCAGGAATTGCTTTTGGACGGATTCGATAGCATCGGAGTGATTTTTATATATATGGTCCCATATTATAGATCCATACTCTAGAATAGGTCTTGCGAGCGCCGTAAAGAAAGTTTTTGTGACATAAGGATCATATACAGAAATCTTAATTTTATTTGATTATGAGGTGCCACTCACACTTCTCCTATCTCGTCCATATTTTTTAGGCAGGTTATGTGGTGATAACCCAGTTATGCCTACTAAATTTAGCCCAGTTTTCTCTTACCGTTTTATGCCACGTCCACTTATCCAATTTCGCCCATATTTTGTTTGGATGTTGTTTATTTATAACCCAGATGTTTGTATCTTGTTTGGAAACTTTGGCACTTGCCGTTCTCCAGATATACAGAAAAAAACCACAACAAGGGGCTTATGGGTAAAATAAGAGGCATGCGTGGTTTTTTCTTATTACTCAGTCAATTTTGGGCCGATCTGGCGGAGTTTCAATAGTGAACTTTAACGGAGTATATGTGAAATAAATATATAATAACATAGACCCCATCATTTCATGGGTCTTCGGGAAACCCATTACAACATAACACAAGCAGAGGGACATCGATAAATCAACTTCGCTGCTCATAATTATCCAGAATATAAATACTTTATAGGGTCTAAGATCAATATTGCAGAAATTATAAACGAAATAGCGAACTTTTTAGAACCCTTTTCTGTATAAATAATATTAATAATTAATTAAGTTTGCACCAGTAAACACATTATTATACAGAAAGAAAAACACTCGGGATAATAAATCAAGCTTTTAATACTTATTACTTTAAGTACGAGTCGTACTCAAAAAATTAAGTACGAATAACGAACTCAATACATTGCTAAATGGGATAACTTTCGAAAATCAATCCCAGAATTTCTTAAAATAAGTATGAAATTCTTAAACAAAGTATAAAAAATATTGAACTTTTCATTGGTAGTGCCACTATGAGAGTAAAATTACAATGATCGGCAATCTGGTTTTCGTAAAAATCATAGCTGTATAACGGCCCTGGTAGATGTTTCCGAGGATATAAGGCAACAGGAAGACTGCGGTAATGTTACATTTTTAGTTCTCTTGGATCATTCAAGAGCGTTTGATATGGTTGACCATAACATTTTGTGTCATAAACTTAACCACATGTTTAGATTTGCATCAACTGCCACAACTCTGATATCTTCCTATCTAACAGATAAATATCGTTACGTCGAAACAACTACCTCAGTTTCAAGCTCTTTGCCATTAAGTCGAGGTGTTCCACAAGGATCAATCTTAGGCCCGTTACTTTTTTTGTTATACGTGAATGATCTTCAGGATAAGCTTGGGCACTGTAGGGTTAGATTGTATGCGAATGATGTTCAGCTTTATATTAGCTGCAGTAACACTGCGATTAATGAATGCGTGGGGACCTTAAACCAGGAGTTAGGTCGTGTTTACGAGTGGGCCACCGCTAATTGTCTGGCAATTAATCCTACCAAGTCCAAGTGTTTGATAATTAAAACTTGGGGGCAATCCTATATTAACTTTAAACAAACTGTCCATTGAAATAGTAAACTATGCCAAAAACCTTGGTATTTTCTTTAATAACACCCTCACTTGGACTCACCACGTAAATTTTGCATGCGGTCGAACGTTTTCAATGTCAAGGAATCTGTGGCAAACTCAGTATTGTACTCCTATTAAAATCAGAAAACTCATTGCTAAATCTTATTTAATACCGATATTATTGTATGGCTGTAAACTATTTGCCAGCTGCGATAGCGAAAGCAAAAGAAAACTTAATGTGGCGTTTAATAACATTGTTCGGTACGTATTTGGTCTAAGGAGATATGACCATATTTCCCCCTACGTTACATTGCTTTACGGAATTACTTTTGATGATTACTTAAGAGTGCGTATTTTACTGTTTATGCACAAAATTATATACACACATCAGCCTGAGCATCTCTATACACGTTTAAATTTTTCAACACTTAATAGAGGTAAAAGACTTCTAGCATTTGGTCATCGAACACTGATTTCTAAATACCATTTCTTTATTCATGCAATCAGTCTATGGAACGGAATTCCCTATACATCACAAGCCACTAGTAACGCACGTAAATTCAGGAAAAGTATTTTTTGTCATTTTTCACTCTGAATACAGATTTATTCGTTTTAATTATTTCTGATTATATAAAAGTATAAAAATGTATGTTTTCAACTATTCTGGTTTAACATTTTAGATTTTTCTTTCCTTTTTCACCTTTTTTTCTAGCTTATTTTTATTAAATCTTGCTAGCTTCATATGATTAAATGTTATTAAATTTTAAATTTTATTGGAAACTTTAAGACTACTATTAATTAAATTTAACGCAATTTTATTATTTTTAATTTAAGTTTTGATTGATTGTATTTGCATATGCATAGTTCCATACTGTAATATAAGTCTTGTGAATAGAACATCGAAAATAGATAAATAAATAAATAAAATAAATTTGTTTTAGCCACTACAACAACGCAACACAAAGAGTTAAAAAACGAACAAGAAGAAAATACATTATTTTCAAGTTTAGAAGGTAAAATTGAGCGCAAGAGTTCTCATTTAGTTTATATTTTTAGTTAAATATGTACATTAAGTTTTCAAAGTAAAAATACGTCTGGCATGATGTTGGCGTTTTATAATTGCAACTCTATAAGGTGTAAATAAATCAATCATAATAATATTCTGCTTCTAATTTCACTTTTGGCGTATTTCAAGTACGAATTCGGTATTAAATCAATTTTATAACTTTCGAATCAAGCACATTTTGAGATTTTTTCAATTTCAGTTTTACCTAAATCAATCAAATTTTTGAATTATTTCAAATACGAATTCGGGATTTAATATGGATTGAATAATCCGTACTTGAATAAATCTTTCTGTACTTGATTCAAGAAAATCCGTACTCACCGTACTATTAATACCGCTTCGGATTGATTTGAGTACGGATGGATTGATTTTTTTTTTGAGTGTAGTATCAATGAAATATTTTGTGATATCAACAACATATTCTGCAGTTTATGGTGTTGATATAAGTAAGCGTTTAATTCCATTCATTAAATTTTTAATTAAAACTGATTTAATTTTTGATTAATGGTTTAATTTAAAAAAAAATTCGGTAGAATTTTTTCTGTGTAGATTTGATTTGCAAACTGGGTTATGAAAAAAAACGATTTTTGTAAATTTTGAGTTGTGCCCCTGTTTAAGAATTATTGTGCGATATGTATACGTACTAGGGTATTCATTTAATCGGGCTTTCGCCTTAATCGGTTAATCGCTCGATCAATTAACCGTGGTTTTGGTTTAATCGGTTAATTTTGTAATTGATATTTGCCATATTAAAAAATTAAAATGAAATAAAAATCTTAGATTTCCCTTTCATAAGAAATATTAAAGATTTCTGTTTTTCATTCACTGAAAACTCTGTTTAATATCGAAAACGGAGAGTAGGGATTAGGGTATTCATTTAATTCATTTTTAATTCAATTAATGGGTTAATCGTTGGGTTAATTAACCGAGGTTTTGGTTTAATCGGTTAATTTTGTCATTGACCGGTTAACCGATTAATAAAGTTTTTTTTTATAGATTAAGTAATTTCAATACATAAAAATGCATAAATTATTTATTATTTGGAGTTTATTGTTTAAAAAAAGCAATAACATAACAAACATAACAGTTCTTGAACTAACACGAGCAAACAAACAAGAATTCATAAATATGTAATACATATTTTTTAATTAATACATAAATATTATGTAGTAATTAAAAATAAACTGTTTGATAATTTTATTAGTTATTTCAATAGTTTAAGGAGACCATAAAAGTAATCTTTTAGAAAAATGTTTTGGATTTAAGAGATTCTTTTCTTTAGTTTTGATAAATCTTGACTTGGAAAAAATTCTTTTACTTATCGTTGATCTTTGGAGAATTCCAACGTAATCCAAATACAGAATATCTAATTTCTCAGTCCTTTTCCTGGATTTCTCTAAACGTATAAAATCTTCCATTATGCCATTAGAGTCCTGTTTTAATTTTTTTAAATTTTCAACCCTTTTAATTGTTTCGGTTAATTCTGTTAAAAGATTGATATGAAAAGATATCAGAAGTATCAAATAACTAAAAACATACATACATACATATGGGAAGTTCAAGCGAAAAGTCTCCTTTTTGTAACATAACGCCATTTAAATCGTTTATCAAAAATTTTATTTGTATAATTTACTTTTTTATATGTTGTGTAAAGCGCAACTAGCTCTACATTAAGTTTCAAAAGGGATGACTTTTTAACAACATGGTCCTAAAATACAAACTTATTTACTTTCTGGCGTTACATTACAAAAAGTAGACTTTTCGTTGAAAATTCCTATATGTACCTAAAACGAGAAAATATATTTAAATTTGATAACTTGGAAAATAAATCGTTATAAATCCAAAGCTTATTAAAAAAGGTTTTATACAAAAAGTCTTGCCTAATTCGCAGACTTATGCAGTTTTGTAATGCAAGTCAAAATCCACTTCTGTTTTTTGTAACGTCATATTTTTGCTTATATCTTCAAATCCTTACGGTTGATTGTTGTAAAATTTTTTCTGAATATAGTGCTGCTTTATTACTCTGTAATAAAGGAAAAACTTTTTACAAATTTGACTTATTCGTTTAATTTTTTTACATTTTGTCGCACAAATGTCACGTCATGTCACAATGGAAATGCCCATATAAAAATCCAAAAGCTGTTGACACCAAAGATCTATTTAAAACGAAGATCCCTTCTTTGTTTATATGAAAATATATTTTCTAAAAACAAACCTTTTGTATATGAGACGAAAAAAATAATTAAAAACACAAAAAATATGTTATAATACTAAAAAAAATTTTGTTACTTCAGTTAATCGGTTAATCGACTGAAATTAACTGGCTCGAAAATAGCCAATTTTAAATTAACCGGTCAGTTAATCGGGTAGTACTTAATAAATAATCTAATACGTATATACTGGATCTGTTTGGGTATAGGAGTTGATTTGACACTGTCCGTGTTTATGTTAAAATCAATGTTAAGATAAGACCCACTTTGGAAGACCACTTTTACGGACATAAGTCATTACTGATATTGATATGAAGTCGAAAATTTATAGAAAATTTCTGTCGTCTAGGTCCATAATTGAACTTTTCCTGACATAAATGTTTTATGGATGTCTCCTAATTTAAATTAATATAAGCAAATGTGTTAATAAAGTATTGTTTTATAGGGTCAGTGTAACCTAATTAAGACCTATCAAATGTGTATTGTGGTCGTTACTGGTGGTCTTGCGGTAGAAGTGCTTGTACCATTTGAATTTTGTATGAATACATTTTGAGATGAAACTTCAAAATTATCTGCAATGTTGCTCTGTATATGGCCAATTGGGTGGTACGACGATGCACTGAGACAGACTGATAACTTTAAACACTCTGCCGCACATCTCCCACGTTGCCTGCAGTGTGATTATTTTGATTAGCTGCTCTTCTAGGATTATCGATCACTGAACCCCGTTCTTTAAAACGGACGACTGGACTTCTTATCATGAAGTCTTTGAGAACTCGTCTTGAATTAATAAAAAGACGATGTTTTCACTGCGTCATAAGAATTGATCCTTGACACGAATTGAAAAAATTCGATAATATTCACGCTTTGTTTAACATTGGTGGATATTATTTGGGCCACCCTGAAGTGTCATAACTACCGCTGGGTCCAATAAAAATTACTTGTGCTTAGTATACCATTTGGTTCGACTTGTGCCGAGTGTAGTTTTTCTGCTCATTTATTTTTATACTTTTTTAATATTTAGTGTATGAATAGAAAATTTATATGGCAAATAATGAAAAAATAAATGGAGATTTATATTTATTTTAGTATATTGTTAAGTTTGTTGTGATTAAAAGAGTTGAATAGCAAAAAAATTCTATTTTTTTCTTGTTATATACGTAATGCAAAAAGCAAATAAATGCGACTGTACGACGTAAGAACGTATGACGTAAGGCCTAAACGCTCCATTTACCCACAAATCCAACCGTATATAAATTTTTCTTTTCGTTTGTGCCATCTATTGTGTGTACCTTTGTAAAAAATTTTATACGTTTTAATTTGACAACGTATTTACTTCATCCGCTTCTACGTCCATACGTTGTAACTGTGTTTCTACGGTTAATTCAAGTAGAATTTGTTTTAGGCTTTATTGCCTCAGGATTTCCCAGAATATTCAATTGTTTTAAATTTCCCCATTTCTTTACAGGAATTTCGTATTAAATAGGCAACAAAGAAACAAACAAACAAACTTTAATTTTCATACTTATAAGTTACATAAACAAAGACTAATTATTAACTTAACATTGTCTGTAGTCTTTAATCTTAATGCTTGAAATTTTCTTAATTTTATTTTAATACTTTGTCTTTTTGCTGTTCGGCTAATAAATCTCTTTAGAATTATGTAGCAAGAAATCATAGATTTATTTGATTTCAAGCGTAATTTATTTTTGCTAAGACTCTATTGAATTATTTAGTTTACAACTTATTTGTGAACAAAAACAAGGGTTACAAGTAAGAAAGTATTATTGATTAAGCCCGACCATATGATACCCTACACTTCAGTATTTAGAGGCAAATTTTAAAGAGTGGAAATTACGTTATGATTTTAAGATTCCTAAAAAAGTTCTTTGTATAGAATATTATTTGGATAAATGCATCCAAATGAGATTTTGTTTGATTTAAGGCAGGGGGCAGGGGGTAATTTTGAACCTAGCAGAGCAACATTTTACCGCGACATAGTAGCTATTACAAAAGCTATTAATACCAAATTTTATTTCAATACCATCATTATGGATAATTACGTCTTTAAGGAAGTTATTGCATTTAAAGCTTTTTTCGGGAGTGGTATTCGTCAAATATAGACCGATTTTATAAAAATTTTGTAAGACGATTTATGTTGCAATTTATTTATTTATTTAATTTGTGTTTCTGTGCTACAAGATTTAAAATCTTATTATTGTTGCAATTAAATGTGTTTAAGCCAAATTGAATCTAAATACCAACATAATAATAGGCTGCACCCTTTGACAATCAAAGCAAATATATCTTCAAAATTGAGACCTGTACTTTGTGCACAAGGTTGTGGATATACAGTCTGCAAGATGGACGGACGGACATGGTTTAAAAGCTAATCTGAGTCGATAAGTATTCTAAAACGTTTGTTTATACTATAGAGCATTGATGTCTAGCCCATACCACGGTTGTGGAAATTAATTTACACGTTTGGTTAGGTTAGGTTCCATGGGCAGCCATCGAGAGACACCTCAATTGGGTCCTTCAGCGGTCCTTTTGTGATACCGAGCGCCAATGCCCATCCCATAGAGCAGTTACTCAGATGGCGTCACTGCTGAGTTAAGCCAATTCATCTTCCTAATGAAGAGAAGAAGCAATCTAAGTTCTATTGTAGATAGATCCTCCAAGCAGGAAATCACCGACTCTCCCAGGTATTTTCCCTGATGCCCCGTAGCCCAGGGCATTGACAGAGAAAGTGAAGCACAGTCTCCTCTTGCTCCTCATCATGACAACTTCTGCAGTAGTCATTGAATTCCAGACCTATTCTTCTAGCATGAGTCCCAACAGGCCAGTGTCAAGTCATGACCGACACCACAGTCCTGATTTGGTCCCTATTGAATCTAAGTAGAGATTTGGTTCTCCGTTCATCATAGCCAGGCCATAGTGCCTTGGATTTGGAGCAGGTGGACTCACAGGTCCATCCCTCTTGCGCAATTCTATAATTCTCGCGCAGAAAGAGTGACTTACAGTGAGCCATTGGAAGGCCAATGAATTGATCAATGAATGTGTCATCCATGCGACCACCTTTCTTGGCCAGCTCATCTTCTATCTGGTTTCGCGGGCAGTCTGAGTGCCCTGGTATCCATATAAGCGTTAACCCTGAATACTCAGCAATCTCATTCAAAGACATACGCGATAATTCTTTAGCCAGTTGGCTGCCCGCTTTATAGCCGAGATTTCCGCCTGCAGGACACTACATCCATCTGGCAGACGATGGACAAAACCACTTACTTGCTGTTTTGTTGTCGAACCGTTGAATTTTAAAAAACAAGAAGTATTTAAGAGTAATTTAAATAAATAAAAATGGAGAACAAATGGTAAGGATTAACTCAAAATTTATAAAAACTGTTTTCTTTTTATACGTACTCTTATATTCCAAAGGGGGATACAATTGCATTTTTATTTTTTGACAACATACTAGAGAGAATGATTTAAGATTTTTACAGTAGGTAGATATGACCACTGTTCATCGATTTCTTGCATAAAGTTAGAATTTAAAAATTTTGAGTTGACTCTCTTTAGAGGAACCAGTGCGATATGTAAAATAAAAATAATTTAATTGATTGTTTAAACGTAATATTATATTTTAAACAAGTAAGAAAGTATAGTCGGACAAGCCCGACCATTTTTGAGAGTTTACCCTGTTTGGGGCACATGGGCAATCATGGACAATCCTGAACAAAATTATGTTATGAGGTTAAAATTTATTTAAAAGTTGTTTGTGCCGAATATTATTTAGATATCTTCATTTAAATATATGAGATTTTAGGATAAGGGTTTACATGGGACCTATGGACTATTCTGGACCTACCAGAACAACATTCTGTTATGACATATTAGATATCGTAAAACTCATTGTCGCCAATTTGTATGTTAATACTAACATTTGTAAGAAAGTTATGCCATTAAAAACTATGTTCGGGAGTATTATTTGTATAGGAGCTATGGTCAAATATAGACCGATTCCAATTAAAGATGATGGTAAGATGATTTAGATTGCAATAAATTAGTTTGGACAACATTTAATCTTAATACCAACATAATATTATCATTTATCGGAACAACAACCCTATCCGGAAAGTATTATAATTATGGCCCGTTTAAAATAAGCTCGATCCTTGTGCCAATTAGAGCCTATGTATGTGACAAATCTTATCAAACGATCTCCAAAATTGCGACCTGTACTTTGTGCATACGGTTACATGGATAGCCAGCCAGCCTACCAGCTGAGCGGACATCGTTGGATCGATTTAGAATGATTCTGAATGATTCTGAGTCGATCGGTATACTTTAAAGTAGATATAGGACCCATTTTTTAGGGTGTTCACAAATCAGCACATATGCATAATACCCTCTCCACAATTGTGGTGTGGGTATATAAAATCGACAATGCAGTAACTGCTAACATTAGTCGAAGACATGGACGAAAATCTTGAGTTGGCGAGAGGTGCACCAGTGCTTGGAGCAAATAAATTTTCGATGGAAGAGCAATGGAAAAGTAGAAGCCAAAAACTAAACGCCATTTGGCCACCTACGCGTTCTATTGCAGAGTAGAAAATGGTAAACGACATTATATTTTAAGGCAGAAAAAAACCATATGCTTGAATTGACTTTGAAATAATATTTACAAGAAAAAAAAAAAAAAAAAAAAAAAAAAAAAAAAAAACAACAAAAGCCTGAAAAAAACTAGTCGCGGTATTTAAAAACTAAACTATTTAACTTTCCTAGTACAGAAAATTAATGGGTACCTGCTTTTGTAAACCTGAAGTTCTATGCCATGCATTCTATGCGTTATTCCTTTTTATTCATATTTCAAAAAGTAGAATCAGTGTAATGGTATGTGACAAGTTACACACCAAAACGCATAGAATGCATATACATACGTATCAACGCGTCACATGTGTGGTGAAAAAATGTCAGCTGTTTTTTAAAGTCATGGATGACAAATCATATTTTATTTTCCATGTTATCGATAAATATGTTTGTGTGGTGGATTCCTTTTTTCGTTTTTTTTTGTATTAAAAATAGTTTTTAATAAAATAAAAAGGCTTCGTAATAAAAATTGAAATAACTTTCAAGAACAAAATACTTTGATATTAATTTTTAGAACCATTTTGTCATAAACAAAATTTGCCATTCTAGTTATCGATTACTTTTATGTTCTGAGTGCCATCTTCGTTGTGCTTAAGTCCTTATGACACTACATTTTTTATTCATTGAATTGATATAGAATTGATGGAAAGAAACAGTAAATGTTGGAAAGAGCAAACTATAAAAAATGTAAACAGAAATTTTTTTTTTAGTTTTTCTTTTGTTTTGATTTTATTCATTTTATTAAATGTTGTCAACTTTTCGTTTATAGGAAACATAAAAACAAAACAAACAAAAAGCGGTTAATCGCTGAATTTCCACATTAACCGCTGATTCAGCAACACTTTTAATATTTCAAGCTTGAAATGTCAATTTTAAGTTGAACAATTTTACATTGTTTTTGACATAACTTCATTTTTTATCGATAACTTTAGTAAAATTTTTGACAGTTTGCTATTTATCTTAATACAACTGAACTTTTTGCACTTGGTAAATTTTTCTATTACATTATATTCGCACTGTTCACCAAAACTAGAACAATGCATTAAAAATGTAGTGTCATAAGGCCTTTATCATGTTTTTTTAACAAATGCCTTGAAAGGGAAACTTATCGAAACAATGAAAAATTGCGAATATTTTTGATAATAGAAGCTCCTCTATGAATTCTTATAAATAAATTCTATTCAAATATCAGTTACGCCTTCCATTTTTGCCAAATTGTTTTTATTTAATAAACATACTAGCACAACAGATGATAAAAAAAAACAATTTGGCGCATAAAACGCATTGCATGTTACTTGAATTTAGGAACGCATGAAATGCACAAAAATAATAATACGCATCTACGCATAAACGCATGGTGTGGACCTTCAGCTTAATTGTTTAATTCGTTTGCATGATCTATTTATTTCTTTGTTTATATATTTTGTTTTTAATTAAATTTAAACTTTGTTTACACTTTTTTAAACTTTTGGTATCAATAAAAAATGTTTTTTTTTATTTTTTGACATTTCTATACAGCTAATAAAATTTCAAACACAGTTGTATTTGTTATCAAGCAAATTAAAATTTTTTTTGATACTTTTGAACAAAAACGCAACAAATTATAGAAATAAATTATATGGCAATACTATTTTAATATGTAAGACCCAATCAAGGCGAATTCATTACAGGTGATCCTAAAAGCCCTGCTGGTAACTTTTTTTCTTTAGTTTAATAATTGTTGGATGTCAAAATTTTGTTTATTATCTTTGTTTCTGTTTTGATTTATTTCAGTTTTTGACATTGTACAATGATTTTACAAAAACAAATTGCTTGTGGTTTTTGTACGAGTTGTACTTGTTGTACTACCGAGATTACCTGGAATGAATTCGCCTTGGACCCAATTTTCACGATGATTTAAAAGACATGTCTTTTCTGTATTTCTTTTTAAAAAAAACTTCAAAAAACTTGTTAAATTTTTACAATGTTTCTTTTTTCTTAGTTCCTTATTCGTATAAAAATATTTAAAATTTTGTTATTCTACATAATTTTGATATGTTTTGAATTTTTTTTTTTAATAAAATTTTTTTATTTTTCAATATTTTAATAAGCAAATTGTCACTTTGCAATAAGAATAAAACATAAATTAAAAAACACAAATAAGTTCAAAGAGGAATGTCAAAAACGAAACACTTAAAATACGATTCATGTCTTTTTTTTTTCTACCCCGCTTACTTCTCTACCCCGTTTGCTATCAAACGAAAAAAGACATGATTTAAAAATAGGGGAAAAAATCATCGTGAAAATTTGGTGTAAGTAGCAAATATTCAGACTCGTAAGAGCAAGCGATCGAAAGCTGTCGAAACGGTTGAACCCAATCTGATTCGAAATCGAGCGAATGGATTGCGTTCGCTTCAATTTGCTATCGAGATCGTTGAAGAGGCCATTAAACTTATTACTAACATTTTGCTTCTTATTCCAATTTTAAAAGGCAACATGTTATAGTTGTTGAAGCAATCATTCAATCATTATTGGTAAATATATAAATGACTGCTACTACAGTTAAATGGCCAATGGTTGTGAGGGGTATGTGGAGAACTGAATATAATTTGGGCACCTTTCTTTCAAAAACTGCTTAAAAATTTCCCTCTTGTTTTCTCTGCGTGTAAAAAAAGTTTTCGTTCTCAATTACTTTAATTCTGCCTTGACAAATCATGGCCATAACAAAGATGGTTTTTCTCACCTGGCTGACAGTCATCTTCTTTCGTTTCTCCTACTGCCTTTTCTGCCTGATGTTATCATTAAATTTAACGACAATGGAAAAGACTTAATGAAAAATTACAAAATACATAAATTTTCTTGTTACTTGTAATGTATTATTTAATTATATGTCTAGAATTTACATAAATTGTCTCTTAAGTTATAAAAGTAGATGAGAAATCCATGACATTAAATAAAATCACAGCCACAAATGAAAAGTTTTGTTAAAGAAACTGTAACAAAAACAAATTTAATACATTTTGACATGTAACACCTGTTTATTGGTAAGTGATGTTTTTGTTAAGCAAAACTTTACTTTTCCAGCTTAATTCAAGGGAATTCAGAAAAGCAAAGGTACCGACCACTTCTTAAGAGCTAATACCCAGTGTTACTTTGGCAGGGTGAGTTTTTTCAAAAGAAAAAAAAAAAAAAAAAATTATTTAAAAAAAGTTACAAACAGTAGTGAAGGGGAGAAAAATAAGTCTTTGCCATCAAGAACCATCGTCATCAGCATCATCAATGTATCACCTCAATGAATTTTTATTAAGTATTCCTAACAAGATAATTAGAAGTTTTGTGTTTTTTACTCATTGATTCGTTAACAGCTTTTTCTTTTATTCTGGCTATTGCTGTTGCTCTTTTTTTGTTTTCTAAATATTTAGCTTCACAACAACACAAGCACCAACAATAATGGAATTATTGCTTTTTGCTACAGCTTTAAGACATTTTAATATTTTATCAATACCTTAAAAGCAGTGGCCGGCAAAAAGAGATTAACATGAATTTGTAAATGTCATAGACATTAATATATTTCAAATACAGTGACTTTTTTTCCTGCAGAGTTTCGTAGATTGGGGCATTTTGAACAAGTGTATAAAATAATTATTTCGTGAGCTGCCGCTTCAGAAAACAACGAACCGCTTGGCAGAAAACCCAATTTTAGTTTTGAAGCTCTCCAAAAATGTTTGGGTATATATATATGTTCCCATCGATCCTATAAGGAGCAAAGGGCTTCAATAAATTGATTTAACATATTCCTGTCTTGTGCCAACGCTCTCACTTCGCCCCAGGTTTTACCCATTCCGGCCATTTCTATATCAATTTGCCTTCCCTACGTATGAGCTGGGCGTCCTCTTCTTTTCCTTGCGGGTTCCAATCTATGGCATTTCTTGTAATGTCGTTCCGTGATCTTCTTAACGTGTGGCCAATCCACCGCCATTTACGTCTTTTTATTTCTTTGGCCATGTGTTGTTGGTTGCATTGTTCCCAAAGCCTGTTGTTGGATACCACTCTAGGCCAGAATATTCGCAATATCCTGCGAAGACACGGATTAACAAACACTTTGATCTTCTGCATGTCTTGAGAGGCAGCGTTCCATGTTTCGCAACCGTAAAGGAGAGTGGACTTAACTGTTGTGTTGAAAATTGTAAGCTTTGTGCGCTGAGATAGTGAAGACAAATTCCAAATGGGTCTTAAACGACCGAAACTTGACCCTCCATTTTTGGAAATTATGCTCCCAAGATAAGAAAACTGGCTAACATCCTCCACTTGATTGCTTCCTATTGTAAATAAATCCTAAGATGTCGCATTTACTCGCAGTGTTTTGGTTTTAGCAGTGTTAATCTTAAGTCCAGCCGCATCTGTTGTTGTTGTTATAAGGCGCAGATTTGATACCAGATCTGAGAAGCTGTGAGCTAATAAGCAAATATCATCTGCGTACTCCAGATCGTTTAATCGGCCTTGCAGTCCCCAAGTAATTCCCTTTCCGTTTTGTATGGCACTTTTTAGAACAGACTATATTAAATAGAAGTGGTGATAATACACAACCTTGGTGAGCACCGATTTCCACTCTTACCCTCCTGCTTAACGCTTTGCCATGTTTGATTCGACAGCTGGCATTGCGGTAAAGGCACTTAATAAGTGAGATAAGTTTCCACGGGAAGTTTTTCCATCAAAGTGCGCTCCAAATCACGCTGTGATTTAATTTGTCGAATGCTTTAGAGTGGTGATCGCCATGTAACAGATTGCTCGATGATAACACGGAGACTGTTTATATGGTCGATAGTGGGGTCTAAACCCCGCCTGTCGGAGTGCTGGTGACACCCTTGCGGAGATTCGTTTGGAGATTGTTTGGGCAATGACCTTGTTGACCAAATGTTTGTATACCTCAAACTTAAATCCCTAATATGCTTTTTACATTGACGACATTTAGGTGAAACGTAGGGAAGATGTAGAAAGTATGAAACATGCGTTTACATTGTTCACATCTAACATCTACCATCAATCAAAATTGTAAATGATACAATGTACAAACACATACACAAAAAGTGATACAGAAATAAAATTAAGCAAACAAAACGTAGTTTGAATATAAATAAAATTTAACAAAAACAAATCAAATTAAACATAATAAATAAAATTATACAAAAAAAAGCATTTTCTTTAATTTCGTCAGTGATGCCACTGTAATAATAGAACTTATTTTTGGCACTTTTCTAGTGATGACACTAAAATAATCGAAAGATGTAGAATGGAAAAAATGAGATATGTACACATTTTAACGATGTTGATTTTTACCCCTATGCATTTCTAATTGGAAGATGTTAACATCTTCGCAAAAGGATGGTAAATGTTAGATGCTGATCAGTGTAAAGAGGTTTTAATATTTTACTTTTTTTATTTTAGTTAACTTACTTATAGTTAATACAAATACATCACTTCTATTGGAGCTTCTAGTAACCAGGGAATGAGATTTTTCATAAAGGTACACGTAGGTCCCAAAAGATTTCTGCCTGCTTGGGTATAGCAAGATGCGATTACTTTTTTTAATCTCCCAAGCCGCTCATAACGTCCGATTTTTTTTAAAGTCACGTATTCCCTGGAAATTTCGTTCAAACACCTGTTGAACGGCAGCCAATGTGAGTAGGCGGTCAACTGAGTAACCTGAATGGCATGAATTACAATGTAATTCAATAATAAGGTTACAATCACTGTAAGTGAAACTCAATTGAATAGAACATACCTGCATAGAGGTTGCTGGCAGCCCCTGCACTAGGATCGGATGCTGTTGCCCAATCAGCTGCACATTTTCAAATTAGTCCGATTAACGCAACAACACATATAACTATTTTCCGTCTTATGCAAAAAAAGTTAAAGTTCACATTAGTTTACCAACCCATTAACCCCATACACTTTTGCTGGGATTAACATGTTGGTTACCTAATGTGTACTTTAACTTTTTTTTTTGCATAAGGGGATTTATCTATATCTTTATGTATAACATTTTCGTGTCTTATGTTTGAACTCAGACGAAACGGCTTGACCAATTTTTATGAAATTTTGTATATGGGTAATTCCATGTCAAATCGACCAAGAGTGGAACCCGACCCCTTTCGATTTGAATGAGATTTGGTGTGAAGCAGAGATCAGCAATGAGTAGTGAAAAAGTGAGTAGAGCCGAATCATGACTCATAATTTCTTGTACTTATACGCACTCATACTTATTGTAATTCGATCGAAACTCATATTCACTCAGAAGTTTGATTTAACTCATCGTACTCATAATTAGAACATTTATGTAGTGGTTGATTTAGATTCAACAGAACTCAATGTGCATAAATATCAATAATAATAAAAAAATGTAATTTCCCCAAAATGTTTCTGTATAAACTTACAATTTTATGCTTTTTTATATTTTTATACATTTTATACTAGTTAGAAGCTGTTAAATGACTTTACTTGTAAATATACTTGGATGAGTTAAATGAGCTGAATCAATGTGAGTATTATAAGTATTTTCCTGAAATTACAAATCAAATTGAGGTCATTTTTAAATGTGTGAGTATGAGTCGACGTCATACTCATATTTATTGCAACCTATACTTATACATCAACGGTCTCGTGAGTATGAGTGAATCAGAGTAGTTGAGTTTAAATGATTTCTACTCACTTATACTTAAAATTTCATGAGTCACTATGAGTAGCGAAAAAGCGATTCATTGCTGATCTCTGGTGTGAAGGTTCCTTTCATCCTATAAGAAATATATATTAACGAAAAAAATTAAAAAATGTTTTTTTCAAAAGTTACATCATATTACAAATTTCATAATTTCGCCGAATAAGCCGAATGTGTTGATTTTATTTTTCCAATATCTCAAAAACTACTGCACATACTAAGATGATTTGTATAAAATTAATTTTTTTTTTCGTTAATATATGTTCCTTATAGGATGAAAGGAACCTTCACACCAAATTCCATTCAAATCGAAACAATTTATTTGTATGGAATTTTATGGCTGCAGCAAGAACATTTATTTGCCAACTAGCATAATTCCTCGAAATATATATATTCGATATATAATAGTTCAGGGCTTGGCCAGGCCCTAATAGTTGGTTGAATTACGTGATAGCATGCCCAAAGCTCGACGAGCTGCAAGTAGAGTCGACAACTCGTTAAGAGTAGGAGCCCCGGATAGAGCGTTACCCAGGGCAATACTCAGGTTGCCCGTTACGTTAAGATATTTCACCAAATTGCCGAGTTTTACCCGCGATGTCTCAGAGAGTCCTTGTAGAAGGTAATTTCCAAAAAATCCATGTCGTGTTAAATGAAACACTGGATAATCACAAAACTAGAAGAAAAACTATTTCCCCAGTTCTAGGTTCTCTGTAGCTGCGGAAGCATTCATTACAAGAGTCTCATCAGTACGTCACCAGTCTCGACATGTCTCTAGCGATTGAAGTTGAGAGGTCGCTCAGAGCGATCTTTGTCCTATGTGGGCTACGTTACCTTGGCAGCCCTGCAGCTCTCCAGTTTCCTCCATTTAAAATTAGCAGTATCCAGATAGTGTGGCCGCTGGCATAGCCTGCGAAATATCTAAAGCAGCTCCAGTTCTGGCTAGACCATCTGCCAGTTTATTGCCAAAATGGTCCCTATGTGCAGGGCCCTGATGGTATAAATATGAATAAAAATTGCTTGACAAAGATTGCCACGCCCACAGATACAAGAAATTTACTTTCTCTAAATTTTTCCACTCGCTCAGAACACCTTGACTGAGGAATACAAACAGATTAAGGAGGCTCGGTCGAGGGTATTAAGGTAAAATATTAAGAGATAATTCAAAAATTTCTGGCCAGGCCCAGGTACCCACTTAAGGGTTAATTAAGTCGTTAAAGAATTTTTGAAAAATCACATTTCGTTAAAAGTTTTTAACCATTTCCTAGAAATTTCAAGATAATCAGTAACAAATACCAAAATCTGATATGAGAATTTTTGGCATAAATTACGGTTGTTATCAAAAAAACTTTAATTTATTCTTTCTTATTATGAATAATTTTCGTTATCTAGCCAAAACAAAAGCCACATACTGCTTTTTTTGATAACATTTTTCTGTTTGTTTTGGTTTTTTAATACAATTTTTTTTTCTATCGAAATATAAATTCTGAAAGAAAAAAACCAAACAACTTGTGGTGTTGCTGTCTCTTCAGCTGCATGGAAACGAGGGTGAACATTTTTGTATAAGGTATGTGGCATGTGGCTTACAAAGTGGTCCATGCCTTGTAAATATGCGGCATTCGTGGCATGGCAGTGTGTTTGCCATAAGGTCACAAATATATTTAACCGAGATGAAGAAATCTTTTTGTGCAAAATTTAACATTTACACTTGATTTCGTTATGGAAACAAAACCATTAAAACGACCAAATAAAAACAAGGTAATTTATCTAGCATAAAAAAAAACCCGGGGTGAGGAAAAAGTGAACACAAAACGTTATGTAATTATAAGTTCCTTTGTTGTCGTCCCTCGTGCTTGTGTTTATAATTCAACAAAGAGCTAATTTTGTTTGTAAAATTTTTCGTTTTAGATTTTAAAATCTTTAACTTTTGTTAAGACAAAAGAATTGTGATACAATAGAATTGAATAAAGGTCTTTCGATTAAGTAAATAAATATGTCACAGTTGCTACCCCAAAACTTTATTTTGATCGGAATTGTTTTTTGTATTCGCTCTTTTCAGAAAGCTTTAATTCTTATAAACTTGACTTCGGCTATCAAGATTTTTAGTTTTTAATTTTGTCCAGTTCTAATAACCCAGTTGCGGATTAATGCCAACAATGTGAATATTTATACAAAAAGTATTACACTGTAAGTACATCAAAATGACTCAGAAAAACTATTAACTTAAATATAATAATTATTAAATTTAAATTAATAGTACCCCAGCGTGCAACTCAAGTTTTATGAATAAATTTTAAACTATTATCAAAAAAATTTAATCAACTTTTTCACGTCATTAAGACTGGGGTTTTGAGTTCTCAGTTAAACTAGGTTTAGTTATTCTGAAAACAGGGGTTGGCATACAAAATGATGATGAAGTAATTTAGGTTTGCTAATGGCCAATTTTCAGGATTGATATTAAAATACTTTTATGTTTAAAATAGTTTTAAATACAAAATTCTCTTCTTCACTAAGCACTTAAATGAAATTCCTAATTAATTCACCGATTTGGTACATTTTAATTGAACTTAAGTTTCCATTGTAATAACTTAGCAAGGTGGCCTCAATATCACAACAATACAACAACAACAGGCGAAGCAATAACAGTCAGCAGTTTTTTGATTCCACCTTGCAAATAAATAGACTGTTTTTTGATATTTTTTTGTACTTAATAGTACTTTTATCTTAATTCAATTTCACTTTTCAAATAAAACTCAAAAAATCAATCTGTATTTAAATACGATTGAAGTTTATATGAAAATTAACATAATATGGATTTAAATACTTTCCAGAAAATTTAACATTAAAATGTTGTTCTTTAACCATAGGATTCTCGGTAACTTTTAACCAATAAGTTCTCCACTTCGCCTGGCCAGACAATAATTTGTACAGCTAAAAACTCCAATTAAAGAAATATATTTTTTATTGAACGTATGCTAATAACTTTAGATTATACAAATTTATTATATAATTTTATTATTTCATTATTTTATTCCATATGCAAGTCATCGAAATATTTAGTCTTTAATTTCTCAAGTTGCTATTTCGCATCTACCACAGCTGGAACGAGTTTTGCGTTAGGTTCTTATAGTTAGATTGAACTTAGCGCATAAGGGGCCGTAGTTTTCTGATTTGATTCAAACTTGATTCATTCGATTTAGAACACATAATTTCTAGAATTCACGTATCTGTTTTTTTAATATTATGTCCTATTTGAAATATCCTTCAAGGAAAAAAAAATTTGGTCTGGCTAGACCAAGAGGGTCATTTCATAGACTTTTACATAAAAATGGAATTTAACGCCACTTATTTGCTCCAATCGAATCCAAATTAGTTTGCTTCGATTCAGAACATATCATTTATAGAATTCACGCTCCTATGTTTTTGATTTTTTTTTATATGCGAAAAATATTGCAAGCAAAACACAAATTTGGTCTGGACAGACCAAGACGGTAATCCTGGTGATAATGAAATAAATAACAAAAAGTCACAAATCGCCAGAAAGATTCGAGATTCAGAGAATGTTAAACTAAGTTTAAACTTAATCTATATCTCAAAAACCAGGCCCGTCTTTTACTTAAAAAAAATTTTTTTTCAACTTAATCGTATTTTTCTCTTTGTGTTTGTTGAAACCATGAAACAGTCTACAAGCTTTAATGGGTCGATTTCGGATAACAACTGAACTTTAGTTGTGTTGCCAGTAGTTAAATCAGGCAGCGCCGCTGATGGTAAAATATAAAATAAGAAACAATTTGTTATATTCTAGCATCAGCGGATTTGCCTAATATCCCTGAAAGCAACATAACTTCAGTTTAGTTGCCATCCGTAATCGACCCATAAAATTCGACAGAATATTTCGTTTTTATCTTATCTTTCTTCAAGGCTGTGGAGTCGTCAGAAAAAAGTCCGGAGTCGGAGTCGCTAGTTTTTGTGGGTACTACGACTCCGACTCCGATTCCAGTACAAGAACCTTAACTCCGACTCTTCAGCCCCGACTCCGACTCCACAGCCCTGGTTTACTTAATAAAGGTTGTTCTTTTAAGGCGGACAAAATCATCGCAATGACTAGCTGTTAAACGTATTGTCAAACTTCTCTTACTTTTAGACGTATATGATCCGTTTGCTCTAGCATTAAACATATCGCAGACTAAATTATAAACAGGCACAACACAAAAAACAAAAATACGCTTAGGAGAGGCAGAGATTTCTCTTCATCAGAGATGGCACTGCGACCAAGTTAGGTCTATTGTACCCAGGCTTTAAAAAAACATAATTGCAATTTTTTAATCGAAGTGAGTTTCACAAATGTTAAAGAAGAAAAGCTAAAGAAGACAGTGATGCAAGCGAAGTTTTCATGGTCGCCATAGTTTTGACTTGTGAACTGGTTTATAAAAAAAAACTGTTTTATTAAAATTTTTACAGAAAAAATAAAAAATTGTTTCTACAAACTTGTTGAGAAATCATTTTGGTGAGCACTTAATTTCATGTTCTGCTACTGTAAATTGGCCACATAGATCGTGTTAAATCACACCTTTGGACTATTTTCTCTGGGGATATGTTTAGTCTAAGGTCTTCAGGATTACGCCAGCTACGATTGACCCTTTGGAAGCCAACATTCCTTGTGCCATTCGCGAGGTACCATTCGCTATGCTCGAACGAGTTGCACGAAATCAGATCTTTCGAATGGACCACCTCGGATGCAGTCATAGCCAACATTTACATCATTGTATCATTTTCACACTGTGAATGCAATAAATTGTTATTTTAACTGGTAATAAAAATTTTAAGTTCACTTTCAAATTAATGTGTTTTATTTTACATTAAAAATCAAGCATCACGATGAAGTACCGATATTTTTCTTATTATTTAAAAAGATTAAAATCTGTACAGGGCTTCAATTGGTACTCACGATGAAGTACCGATAATTTTCTTATTATTTAAAAAGATTAAAATCGGTACAGTGTTTTAATTGGTACTCACGATGAAGTACCGATAATTTTCTTATTATTTAAAAAGATTAAAATCGGTACAGTGTTTCAATTGGTACTCACGATGAAGTACCGATAATTTTCTTATTATTTAAAAAGATTAAAATCGGTACAGGGCTTCAATTGGTACTCACGATGAAGTACCGATAATTTTCTTATTATCTAAAAAGATTAAAATCGGTACAGGGCTTCAATTGGTACTCACGATGAAATACCGATAATTTTCTTATTATTTAAAAAGATAATGTTCTTATTATATAAAAAGATTAAAATCGGTACAGGGCTTCAATTGGTACGATGAAGTACCGATAATTTTCTTATTATTTAAAAAGATTAAAATCGGTACAGGGCTTCAATTGGTACTCACGATGAAGTACCGATTATTTTCTTATTATTTAAAAAGATTAAAATCGGTACAGCGCTTCAATTGGTACTCACGATGAAGTACCGATAATTTTCTTATTATTTAAAAAGATTAAAATCGGTACAGGGCTTGAATTGGTACTCACGATGAAGTACCGATAATTTTCTTATTATTTAAAAAGATTAAAATCGGTACAGTGTTTCAATTGGTACTCACGATGAAGTACCGATAATTTTCTTATTATTTAAAAAGATTAAAATCGGTACAGTGTTTCAATTGGTACTCACGATGAAGTACCGATAATTTTCTTATTATTTAAAAAGATTAAAACCGGTACAGGGCTTTAATTGGTACTTACGATGAAGTACCGATAATTTTCTTATTATTTAAAAAGATTAAAATCGGTACAGGGCTTCAATTGGTACTCACGATGAAGTACCGATAATTTTCTTATTATTTAAAAAGATTAAAATCGGTACAGTGTTTCAATTGGTCGAATTAAATCGGACAAATAGTTACATTTTTTTTTGACCTGGAAATAAAAAAAAAAATAAAATAAATAATATCCATACGAAGGACTTCTCGTTCGATTTTCAAGAACTAAATATTTATTTTGCTTAATTTGGATCTTCCTAGAAAATAATATTGGAAAGCTTTTTTTATAATTAGTTATTCATTTAAACTTGTTTTGGCTCCTTTAATTTTTTAAAAACATTTAAAAATTTCTAAATATTAATAATTAGTACTGTGGTTATTTTATTAAACTGTTAATGGTTTTTAATCCAAATTTAGATATTTTTAATTAGGCTTAAGTTCATTGAATTTAATTTTCATTAAATTATTTTTATGAAGACAGGAATTTTACAACATGGATTTAAATCTCAGCGCAGTCAAGAATGAAAAATTATCAATAAAATTTTAATTAATTTCATGTTGTAAAATTCCTGTCTTCATAAAAATAATATAATGAAAATTAAATGCAATGAACTTAAGCCTAATTAAAAATATCTAAATTTGGATTAAAAATTTTTTAAATATTTTTAAACTATTTATATAATCAAAGTTTGTAACTTAAATTTATCTAAAATGCTATAAATCTAAACTAAACAAACACTATTTATTTTTCAATAAAAAAAAACTGCAAATAACTATTTGTAAGATACTTTTAACTTTGAGCTCTTTTTTTTACTACATTTTTCTTTTTTTAACTCTTAAATCTGCTCCTTTTAAAAATCTGCACAAAAATACTCTCCATATCCTGTTCAATATTTATCTAAATTGCTCTTTTTGTAACACTTAAAGGTTCTGTCAAGGTACTCTTAGTTTTGTTAAGAGTTAGAAGTGGAAAAGCGCATGTGTTGGAAAAATAAACTGTTGCTCTTAAAAGGAAGTGATTCAACAGAAAGTTGGATTTTTGAGATTTGCTATAAAATTTCCTAGTATAACTATAATTTTTTTATAGAACCTATAAAAGTGTAGTTCAACTAAATAACGGGAATTTTGTAAATTTTTAGCGTTTATTGTAAAAAATTGGTACAAATGTGTTTAAGATTAACATGAATACCTGCCATGATAGTCCGTCCTCACCTCACGATGGTATTAAAACGGATTGAAGCAAAGCATCTGCCAATGCCTCCCCCTGCGAGACCAAGTGACACATAGCTATCTAGACTAGCCAAGTAGTTTGTCTAACATTAGCACACAGGTGCATTCGTAGGCTTGTCTCTATGCACTCAAAGTTAAGGGCGAAAATTAGCTCCTAACACAGAAACAAATTATCAGTAGTTTTTTTTTATCAATTAAAAAAATTGTTAAAAAAGTATTTCAATTTAATAAATGTGATAATAGAATCAATTATTTTTTTAGTTGAAAGAAAATTAAAAATATAATTTTGAGTTAATTATGTGTTGTTTTCAAATAAATTTTTAATTAAAATATTAATTAAATAACAAAAAAATCTTAATTAATTGTTTCGTTTAAAATAAAATAATTTAAACTTGTAGACAGAAAATATTTTCGTAGTTTTTTATCAGTTAAGCAAGTTGCTTAAAAAGTATTTCAATTTAATTAATGTGATAATTAAATCAATTATTTTTTGTTTATTATTTTGGGCAACAATTTTTTTATTGACTCAATAAAATTGGCTGTTGACTAAAAATTCAATAACTATAGCCACAAACTTTTTTTATCAATACACAGAAAATTCAAAAAAAATTTTAATTATTTAATTATTTTTTTCTGTGCACCAATAATACAACATTGCTTTATTTTTTTTGGTTGCTTTCGTCGGTTGATATGTCAAAAATACAAGCAGCTTTCGACATTTCTGTCTTTAAGTAAGAAAAAGAAATAGCTCAGCTGTATTTTGAACGCCAGTTGAAAAGTGAATTCGCTTGGAGTGTACCCTTCCATTTTTAATAAAATAAAATAAAATTATATTAATATAACACTGGGGCAATGTGGCTATTTTGGAATTTTTGCAGCTAGATTTAGCATTAAAAATTTTCATTCAGCACTTGGCATTTTATTTATCATTTTTATAAAATATTTTTAGCTGTTTTAGCATTATATATTTAGTTAAATTTTTTTTATAAATGATGTATAATTTTTGCATTTTTTATTTTTATGGACTTAATAAATATATTTACATTCTACTTAAAATTTCATTAACTTTCGTTTGAGTTGTCGCAAAATTTCCTGTCGACTAAAACAGAGACAATTTTACTCGACGTCAACTTAAAAGCGCCGTAGAAAATATCAAGTGGCTGTCTCAATAGTAATCGATTATTGTCAATAACGACCCAGAAAATATAATTACTGTCCCGTTGCCGTCGACTCATGTCGAAGTCGACTATCATAAAAGGGGTAATTAACCTTAAGGCGTGCTTACATTGTTTTTAAATTTGTCCAGCAGTTTCAGAGATATCGTTGAAGTTTTAAAAATAAAGAATAATTTAAAAAAATTAAATTGATGTTCTTTAAAATTTCATAAAAAAACAAATAAAAATGCGCAAAAAATTCGAGTTTTCGTGTAAAAACCTTTAATTAAACATATTTCGAATGAAATGAGCTTTATTTCATTGCAATCGGTGCACAACTTTTGATTTTGTTCCCAAAAAAAGTTCAATTTTGTTCCAACATGCACATTCTAAAATGGTTTTTTTTTTTTTAATGGAAGTCGCTGTTTTTATCAATTCAGTTTTCTCAGTAAATTGTTGTGCGTACTTTAATCTGAATAACAAAGTTTTTTGTGATTTTTTTTTGGAGAAGGGCTTATATGGATTATAGGTTTTCTATTCGGGAAAAAAATTTTCGGAAAGAAAAATATATTTGAAATTCCGGGGAATTTTTACAGTAAAAATTTCGGGAAATTTCTTTAACAGTTTAAGACTTAAATTAATGTTTGTATGACTTTAAATGTGGAAATGTTTATACAGTCAAACCCGCTTAATTACCCCCTCTTAAATGCCATCAAGCTTATTTACCTGGAGTTTTAAGAACACGTGTTTTTCTGCATTTTTCAAACAAAAGTCCACGTTTCATTTAAAATTAACGTACCAAAATAATTATTCCCGAACATTTTTTTTCGTTTAATTGCCTCAGTGCTAATGTGCACCAAGACTGCATGTAATGCAACCAACTTAACATGCACAGAAAAAAAATTTTATTTTTATCAATTCAAAAAATGGCTTAAAAAGTTTTTATATTTAATTAATGTGATAATTGAATCAATTAGTTTTTTAGTTGAAAGAAAATTAAAAATATAATTTTGATATAATTAATATTTAAATTGTTTTAAAATAAATTTTTAATTAATATATTAATTAAATATCAAAAAATTTTAATTTTTTGAGGGAAGAATAATGTAATTATGATGTGGTTGTCAATGAAATAATATGGTTAAAGTAACCATAACATGTTTAAAAATTCTACATTAAAAAAAAGTTTTGTTGGAGGTGCCCATAAAGAAAAATGTGTGTTCTCTGCGTGAAATATGAGGAATATGTACAAATCATGTTTTAACCCATATTTCGGCGACCGGTGATTATAATCACCAACACTCTAATTGTTTTTTTCTTCTGTGAGTTACTTACTGGGCATTTACACATGAAAATAGTTTCTTGAAAGTCGCAATCAGGACTGCCGTTTTTGGTTATTTCTAAACAAAATTGGTTATTTTTTTTCTCAATGTGGAAATGTGAATATTTTTTTCATTTTGGTTACTTTTTTCTAAAATATAAAATACGTATGGATGTGTTTATCTTGATACACTTGTATTTTTTCGCTTTCAAAACAGCTACCGGATATTTTTTTAAGATTTTTATTAAGAAAAAATTGCCAGATGTGATTTTTATATAAGAAACGGCCATGTTCTGAAATTAAAATCAAATGAAGTTTTAATCGATGAAAACTCTCAATTAATTTTTTTTAAACGAGCATTTTTCCTGATTTTAATAGTGGTCAAGATAAGTGGCACTTAAAGTAGAAATGCCATATCATGCGGAATCGATATCAGAACATGACTGAAAAAGTACACAAAAGTAGTTTTAGTGTTTCTAAAAACTTGAATATAATTAAAATGTTCTAAATTTACATTATTTCTAGTAGTATATTTTAATACATTGAAATACACATAGAAATTTTAAAGATTTTTGAAAAAGAAATTATTATATACTCTCTCAGCCATGTCACAGAGTTCAATTCCGTTCGGTAACAGAACTCATTCCGTATTTTTGTGAGTTGATTGAAACTATTTTTATTTTCATGAACGGAACACCCATTCCGTAACTTAAAGGCCAAAAAACGATCAAAATATATTTTCTATCAATAAACAAATATGTTTTCTTTGGTTCCGAACGAAATTGTACTCTGTGACATGGCTGTATAATTTTAGAATTTAAGAAATTTACTGTAAGAAAATTGCGTTAATTTAAGATAATGATTTGGCAATATTTTTATTTTATAAAAAAACCTTTAACTGTCAGTCATATACTTCTTGTCCATTGACTGTACGGTCTGAAATACGAATTTGTTTATTGTCGACATAATATTAATTCGCCATAATATCACAAAATATTTCAAATAGAACAATTTTGAAACAGTAATAATTATAAATATAAAATACAATTTACAAACAAGAGAAACAAGTAACACCCATTTTTATAATATTTTAAAGATATGTAAATTAAAAAATATTTTAAAAAAATGCATTCCGCCAAAAGTAAATTTTCATCGCCAAAAGCATAAAAAATTGCCACATTTTACAGCCCTACCACTGACATTTAAAATCGGAATATTATTAAATTTTTCTGTTTTGTTATTAATAACTGTGAAGTACAAATTTCGCTTGTTGTAAAGAACATATTCAAAAAAAAATTAAATGTATAAACTTTCAATATACTGAATTTTTTATGGAAATTTGACGGGTAACTCTTATAAAATAAAAATATTTTTTATGAAAAAGGTCTCAAACAAACAAAACCTTTTAAATTATATTTCTCGTTATTTTTTTTTTTCAATATTACCAAGAACTATAATTCTTGTTTTGTTTTCTTAATTTGTAATTAATTTTTTCCTATAAAGTGAAAATAACCTTTGTATTATATCGTAACTTAAAATAAATTTTAACGTTTTTCTCAATTAAAAAGAGGCATTTATAATTTGGTTATATTTTTCCACATTTGGTAACTTTTTCAAAAATTTTGTTTGTAAAAGTTCTATTAGTCGTGGCAGCACTGGTCGCAATACACTGACACTTTTTCACTAACACATTAACATTTTTCTACTTTTAGTCCAACTTTCAGCTACCTTTCAATGAAAATTTCAAGAAAGCGATTTCATGAAAGTAAATGACAATAACTAAGCAGTGTTGCCAATTGAAATTTTTTATGTATATATAAAGAATTTTAATATATTTTTCAACTAAATATTAAGAACACAATGATTCTAATTAAAATTTATAAATATCACGAAACATAATAAAAATAAATATTATTTTGAACGAAAGTCAGAAGTTCAGCGGCAACTCTCAAACTTGAAATAAGCAAAAAACTAAAAGAAAGAAGAAGTGAGATTTTTGATAGAAGTTTGCCCTTTGACGACATTTTGAAAATGAAATTTCACTTTCATGAAAATGTTCATGAAATTTTATTTTTTTTTTTTTGTGAAATTTGTGGTGATCATACGTATGCCGAAATTTCATGAAAGTACTTTCATTTGTAAATGCAGCGTAAAGATCTTATTTCGTTATTATATTGTCAGTTTACTTGGTGCGGTGAAAAACGGGTTTAGTAAAATTTGGTCCGAATTGTTGTCCATAATTTTCATCTGATTAAACCAATTGTGCTGGATAATTTTCTTCTGTTGAAACGTTTGGAAGTTAACATGTTTTTAAGAGACAGACGGATAGACAGATAGCGCTTTGTGCGGCGTTAGATTCATAAGTTTTGGTGTTTTTGTTATTTTCGAAATGGTAAAGTAAACTAAAGCTTTCGCAAAATATTGTTAATGACTGTTACCACAAATGCATTTGAACTCAATGGATGGTTTTTTTCTGTTTGGCTTCTATAAATCTATAATTTTTTTTTTTTTTTTTTTTTTTTGGTTTTGTCATATTGAACATCATAAATTACCAGCATTTTTTTTATCCACCCAGTATCATGAAAAAAGCAAAGTTTACTTGTAAACATGGTAATTATGATTGAATTGTATAAATAAATCACAAACAAAAATAAAAAAAATAATTTAAAAAAAAAAACATAAAATTTATAACAAAATTATTACAGGCCTGTAAAAAAGGGCAGATTCAACGAAAACGGGAAAAAAAAATTTAAAACAGAAACACTCAATAGGCGCCACTTGAAGTGATAAATGTTCACACATACTGCAGATTCTTCTACAATGCAACCACTACTACTACTACTACTTCTGCAACCAATATGAACACCATCTACTACCACTACTACTGCATTTAGTGTATGTGTCCAGTTGACGCCACAAAATATGCTAATTTATCACAGACTCATATGCGTGTGAAAACGGAGAGAGAATACAAATCACAGTGTGTGAGTGTTGACAAAAAAAAAATTGCATTGTTACTGCAAATAAATAAGCGAAAATAGGCTTTAATGCATAAGTTGATATACAGTGCGTAGTAAAAGTTAAAAAACATATTATTTATTTTTTTATTCAAAAAAAATTTTATTATACCTCAGAAAACCTTTTTAATTTTTTTAAAAATTTTTTTTATTGGGTTTTAAAAATATGTAAATTTGGCTGCTTATACTTTTACATTTGCTTAGAGTGCATTTACTTTCCTTATGCAGTGTTAGCCAAAAAAAGAAAAAAAAAACAAACCTTTTAGTCTGTTGAACTGCTGTGTGTGTGTGTTTCGCAAAAGTGTGTTTGTATTAGTTATGAAACCAAAAAAATTATAAAATTTATATTCAAATATAACTAAATGAATGAATATTATGCTGGCTTAACCCGTTCTGAAAGTAGACTCTGAAAGTCTACAATGTATATTTGGAATTTTTTTTAAAAAATTATATAAAAATTAAATTGCAAATATTGAACAATTTTGAAAAAATTACAAAATCATTATAAATTTATTTCCTTGTGGCAAAAAACATAAATTTAAAATTTTGTGCTTGAAGGGTGTAGAGAGGCATGGTGAGTAGATAACCCTTTCTGCTCTTTTCTTCAACAACAATTCAAAATCATATCAGTTCGCGGAAGAAAAAAAACCTAACGAAAACTAAGTCTTAGTAGCGTTACTCCAATTTTATTTTTTTACTTTTTGTTTTATTTATTTATTTCATTAAGTCTTTGGAAAAATCCTTACAGACTGTTACAAATTAAAAGTTTCAGTAAGTACAAAAATACAAGCATAAACAATTGCACCTGTTCAAACGAATTAATTTAATGAATTTAAATATGATATTCTATTACTCTTTATAAGTTAAAGGTTTTTATTCAAGTCAATTGGGTGATTTCACTACTTTTCTATAGTCAAATATCTGTCGATTTGAATAAAACTTGTTAACCTGTTTCCGTTCGCAATCATCTTTTGTTTTGCTGAAATTAATATGTATACAACCAAAATAAGAGTTTTATGGATAGAAATGCTCTTTTCCGGGAGGTAATTTGTATGGAACATGAGCATCTGGAGAAACTTATGGCTGAGGCCAGAGGCTTACTCAACAAAGTCAAGGAGACTGGTGCGTTAAGCGGCCAGACGGTACGTTTACTGAGTCGCCAAGGGAGACCTGCGAGCTCCTACTAGCGATCTCTGCCCTTTTCGTCACCAAGAATGTCCACATGGCCGCCCTCGGTGTCCAAAAGAAATATCAGGTTGGCGGGCACGCGTTTTGTTGTAAAACGCGTGAAGTGGGCTGTATCCAAATTTAGCCCTTTCAAATCACCCTAGCCAGTTGGAACCCTTCCATGCTGTCTGCAGCAAGGGGGGAATGCGAGCACTTCCCACATGTCAAGGATACACAGAAAAAATTTAAAATTGTCTCTAATCACCAAATTCATACCAAATTCGTACAATCAATCAAATAATTTGTTGATATTGCACTTATTACCAAAATAATAATATTGATTACTGAAAATTGTAAAAATTTAAAATTTTGAATATTTTTTTTTCAATAAATTATATTTTTAATTTTTATTAAAAAAAATGATCAAAAACTTTCAAACAATGTGTTAATTGATTTCATTAAATATCGCTCAGGTTTTGACAATTCCCAACAAGTTAAAATTATTTTATATTAAACGAAAAAAAGTCAATTAAGATTTTTTGTTAGTTTATTAATATTTTAATTAAAAATTTATTTCAAAACAACTAACATATTAACTAAATTAAAATAACATTTTGAATGTTCTTTTAACTACAAAAATAAATGATTCAATTATTATATTAATTAAATTGAAATACCTTTTTAACAATTTCTTAATTGATAAAAAACTACACTGAAAAAATTATTAAATTTCTCCAATCACCAAATTTATTGCAAATTCATAATATCAAGCAAACAAATTGTTGACTACTTAAAATTTTAAAATTTTGAAAAAATTTTTTCAATAAATGATATTTTTAATTAAAAAAGTGATCAAAAAACTGCCATTTCAAACAATGTGTTTATTTATTTAAATAAATATTGATAATTTCCAGCAACAATTCTACACGTTTAAATTATTTTTATTGTAAACGAAGAAAGTCAATTAAGATTTTTTGTTATATAATTAAAATTTTAATTGAAAATTTATTTCAAAACAACTAAAATGTTAATTAAATCCAAATTAAATTTTTAATTTTCTTTCAACAAAAAAAAAAAATTTAATTTTTAATTTTCTTTCAACAAAAAAAAAATAATTGATTCAATTATTACATTAATTAAATTTAAACATTTTTTAAACCATTTTTTTAAATGATAAAACACTTTTTTCTCTGTACTGAAAATTTTTTCTGTGTATTCAGATCCAGTTTAGTGGCGGTGCCATGGCGAGAGTTTAAAGTGTTGAGTTCATACCTAAGGCAGGGTCTGAACAAACAATTGCCCAAGTGATACAGACTAATAAGCCTCAGCTCGTTTTTCCTGAAGACCATGGAAAAACTCATAGATACTTTCATAAGGGATGCACATATATCGGTAGCTCTGATACGGCGCTTTCAGTTTGCCTATCTGTCGCCCAAGTCTACGGTGACTGCCATCCCTCAGGTTTTGTGCACGATTAAGAAGGTGTTAATAGACTTCGTTCGAAATGGAACGTTTACCCCTTTTTTTTAATGGGCTTCGTAGTTGGGACAATTAACAAAAAATACTTGCGCATTTTATTCAAATCAATTAAACTTATTAAAATATGTTTGAATCCACACGTAGAGAAAAACCATTTTTCAATATGATCATCTCAAACAAGACTAGGATTACCGAAAATTTTTAAACATATTATGGCATCCATATTATGGTTAAATTAGTCATCCATCACGAAGCTACAACCATATTATGGTTGCCTCCAGACATGTGATGGTTAATTATAATAAAAATATGTTTAACACTTATAATAGCATGGTTGTTTTCAACCATAGTATGTTGCTCTTAGAAAAGAGGAAAATACAATTGTTAATTGAAAAACAAAGTATTGTCATAATTAACCATAACATGTCTGGAGGCAACCATAATATAGTTGTGGCTTCGTGATGGATGACTAATTTAACCATAATATGGGTGCCGGTGAATATAATATGGTTAAATTAAACATAATATGATTAAAGATTTTCGGTAATCATAGTCTATTTTGAGGTGATCATATTGAAAAATGGTTTTGCTCTGCATGCACATACATGTTGATTTAAGGTAATTTATGGACACAACGAAATATTCAGTAGCTTCAATTTAAAAAAATCTTTGTACTTGACTATTTCTTTTTCTCCATTTTGGACTTAACTAAAATTTTCCGTCCCTTAATGGGTTAGTCTTCTGTTTGCTCAGCACTACTCGGTACTTTATTAGTGAATCAGAAAAGTTTAGGTTTTTGTGGTTTTGTAAATTTATTGTTTTAACAAATTTGTCACATGTTGGCAACAAATTATATGAAACATGGGAATTGTTAACAAATTATAATTTTTTAAACGATTGGTTTTCGAAATATTTTAGTCCTTTTTTTCTTCTTTATTTCACGCATTTTTGTGTTGCATTATTTATCACCTCTCAATGCAATTGAACACAGTTAAAGTTGCAATTAAGTGTAGCATTAAGTTGGGTGAGAAGAAAAAGTAGAAAAAATCCAATAATTAATGAATCCAAATTGCAATTTAGTTTGTAAATAAAATGGTTTAAGTATTGACTGAAAATCAGTAAAGAGGAATAAAGAGAAAAATTACTAGAAAAATTTAAAAAAAATTTACTTTAATTTTGCTTCTAATAAGTGATTTTTAGCAAATTTAAAACTTTACATTAATTTAATGAACATTACAGACACTAAAATTGAATTTTGTTAAATTTATGTTTCATGTTAAAAAAAACCTATAAATTACAGACGAGAAACTCTCGAAGTGTTACTGACAATATTTCAGTTACAAAAAAAAAAAAAAAAAAAAAAAAAATATCATTTTATTTCCTCTAAAAGTCTATGTATTTCATGAAAATATATTCCTTTACATACACAGAAGAGCACACGTCCAAATATGTCTTCACCTTGTTGTTTGTTTGTTGCATGTAAGAGTATGTGAGTTGTTTCTTTTTTTTTATTACTGTGCAACAACATTTATATTTAAGTTAAAAACTCATTCGTCAATTAAATGAAAACACATTTATCAAAACAATGGCTTTATTCATCACTCATCATACTTTTGCTTGCAACGGGAATATTTTAACAGACAAATAGACTTGCACTCAAAAATATATGTATGAATATTTAAAGGAAATGTTGATTGTTGTTCCTTAACGTGCAGAGGCTTATAGGTTTCAACGTTTTATAGCGGACTGACAATCTAAAAGTTATCAGTTTTTACATCATATTTTCGAGAATCAGTAGTTTTCGAATCGGCAATAAAATTACAATCACCACTACAAAAAAAATTTTTGTAGTCATATCTTAACAAGCGAGAAAATAGAAAGAGATATAATGGATTTGTGAGAGTTTTAAAAAGATTAATGCGATCTTGTGGTCTACAGTTGAATCAAAAGTCGAGCTTATAACTGATTCTATACTCAAGTATATTTTCGAGTCTTTAGTAGAGGGTTTAGTCGAAACAAAATTACAGTCAAGTCTATTTTCGTGTCTAAGTCGAGTCTATAGTCGACTCTATAGTCGAGTCTAAAGACGAGTTTATAGTCAATTTTATGGTCGAGTCTATAGTCGAGTCTATAGACGAGTATATAGTCGAGTCTATGGTCGAGTCGATCGTCCTATAGTCGAGTCTATGGTCGAGTCTATAATTGCATATATTCCAGAGTCTGTAATCGAGTCAATAGTCGAGTTTATAGAAGAGTCTAAGGTCAAATCTCTTTTCCAATTTTAAGTCGAGGGTATGGTCGAGTATATAGAAGAGTCAAAAGTCAAATCTAAAATCAAGTCTATAGTCTAGTCTATAGTCGAGTCTATAGTCGAGTCTATTATCGAGTCTAAAGTCGAGTCTATAGTCCGAGCATACAGTACAACCCAGCCGATCGGCGTATTTTTCGAGCCTAAGTCTATTTTCGAGTCTAAGTCGAGTCTATAGACGAGTCTATAGTCGAGTCTATGGTCGAGTCTATAGTCGAGTCTGCATACGAGTATATAGACGAGTCTATGGTCGAGTCTATAGTCGAGTCTATAGTCGAGTCTATGGTCGAGTCTATAATTGCATATATTCCAGAGTCTGTAATCGGGTCAATAGTCGATTTTATAGAAGAGTGTAAGCTCAAATCGCTTTTCGAATCTTAAATCGAGTCTTTGGTCGAGTTTATAGAAGAGTCTAAAGTCAAATCTAAAATTAAGTCTATAGTCTAGTCTATAGTCGAGTCTATAATTGCATATATTCCTGAGTCTGTAATCGGGTCAATAGTCGATTTTATAGAAAAGTGTTAGCTTTAATCGCTTTTCGAATCTTAAATCGAGTCTATGGTCGAGTTTATAGAAGAGTCTAAAGTCAAATCTAAAATTAAGTCTATAGTCTAGTCTATAGTCGAGTCTATGGTCGAGTCTATAATTGCATATATTCCAGAGTCTGTAATCGGGTCAATAGTCGATTTTATAGAAGAATGTAAGCTCAAATCGCTTTTCGATTCTTAAATCGAGTCTATAGTCGAGTTTATAGAAGAATCTAAAGTCAAATCTAAAATCAAGTCTATAGTCTAGTCTATAGTCGAGTCTATTGTCGACTCTATTATCGAGTCTAAAGTCGAGTCTATAGTCTGAGCATAAAGTACAACCCAGCCGATTGGCGTATTTTTCGAGTCTAAGTCTATTTTCGGGACTAAGTCGAGTCTAAAGTCGAGTTTATAGTCGAGTCTATGGTCGAGTCTATAGTCGAGGGTATAGTCGAGTCTATGGTCGAGTCTATAGTCGAATCTATAGACGAGTATATAGTCGAGTCTATGGTCGAGTCTATAGTCGAGTCTATATTCGAGTCTTTAGTCGAGTCTATAGTCGAGTCTATAGTCGAGTCTTTAGTCGAGTATAGTCGAGTCTATAATTGCATATATTCCAGAGTCTGTAATCGAGTCAATAGTAGATTTTATAGAAGAGTCTAAGGTCAAATCGCTTTTCGAATCTTAAATCGAGTCTATGGTCGAGTTTATAGAAGAGTCTAAAGTCAAATCTAAAATCAAGTCTATAGTCTAGTCTATAGTCGAGTCTATTATCGAGTCTAAAGTCGAGTCTATTGTCTGAGCATACGGTAAAATCCGCCGATTGGCGTATTTTAATTGTTGAGTTTGGCTGTTTGTGCTAAGTTTTGGGCTGTGGTGTATTCTGACATATGCAGTAAAATTTCATGGCCACCATTTTTGTAGAACTATTGCTGCACGAACAGGCCAAAAGGGGAAATCTTTAACCGCACCAAAAATAAAATTACTGTGTGATCTTTAAAAAGCGAGCACACGTTTTTTTTATCTGCTCTATCAGAATCCTGGCAGAGGACGAACAATTTTCATCATGCTTTTCAAGTTTTAAGAATTTAGTCGCTTTAACCCCCCTCCAAATATTCCTTTCAAGAAGACCAATAAACTGCTCACCACCTGGGGAAAAAAAGGTTAGAATCAATGATTAGCTACAGCAGAGCCATTATCTACTTAGCTGGGATAACAACCGATTACCAATACTGATAGAAAACACAATAATAATACTCAATGGAGTGGTACTCAAAGAACAAGGGCAAGTGAATCTTAAATCGGAAGAGGTGAAAACAATTGCAACAGATCGTGTGTGATGGAGATACTTTGTTGAAGTCATATGCTCCCAAAGGGGGTAATGGAGAATAAAAGCTGAATCCATTGTCAGAACGCAGTTACTTTGGACAAAGTTCGCAGTTGTTGTACAATGTATTTAGTCGTGTCTACAGACAAGCAGCGATAGGCAACAACATACGCGATTACATTTTGTGATTGTATGCATTGTATGAATTCCACATACGCTCCCAGCGGGAAAAAAAGAAGTACGGACGCCTTCTAGAAGGCCTCTGTACTCCTTCTTTTGGATGTACAATGCCTTCTCGCTCCAATCCATACTCATATTTTTTTTACACACGTTGTCATCGCGGGGTAGGCGTTCCGCTCTAGCGTATTTGGCAGGTACATAAGAATGGCAACTGGATAAAGAAAAATAGTTCTTCTACTTTTACTTTGGCAAAAAAGGGCTACTCCTTCTCTTCTCCCTTCTGATAGAAGCGATAGTGGAATGTGTATCTTATCTTTAATACCAAAGGCCGAGGCTTTATATGAGGCTTTCTTTATCAGTTAAATCAGAATGGTAATTGAATCAAAAAAATTCAATTACATTCCCCAATTTTTTATATGCGCTGCATAAAATGTATTGCTTCAAAGTGGGAACTCGCCATATAAAATTCATGTCTTCCGTAAGCGAAATTTTAACGTTTCTCCCTTACAAACCTGCTTCGTTGGAAGCACATTTTTTTTATTGGGATGTTATACAAAACTAACAACAGTTTTCGAGTTTGTTAATGAGGCTACCATCAACCCTACATTATAAAAGACTCCTATTTCAGCTGTTGGAGAAACTGTCCTTAAGGAACGAATCTCGGAGGAACGAAAATCACATCTTCAGCATAATCAATCAGGGGTCTAATTCTGGAAGTCGTGATAGAGTACTTTCTCGATTCGAACGCAATTTTATTTATAATTCTTTCAGTCGATACTGAACGAATCGAAGTTATTTTTTCAGTATTGTGAAACTCAAATTAATGCTTTACAACACTGAAAAAATAATTCCGATTCGTTCAGTATTGACTGAACTAATAAGATATTAAATTGCTTTCTAATCGAGAAAGTACTCGATCACGACTGCCAAAATCAAGCCCCAGATCTTCGTAGGGTCAGTTTCGTATCGACTGGTCTACATTAGTAAAGGTAATGCCTTTGTGCACAATGACCGCTTAGGTCAGTGCTAAGTTCGTTCGTCTATCTTCATATCGTGTTAGTAGAACATCTCATTTTCTAGGTTTCTAAAGTTTTTGATCTTTTTTGCCGATCGATGATTCTTTAAAATCGGTCATAATTCCTTTTAATTTCAGGTATTTTTATTAATTTTTTTTGATCGACATCCACGTCACCATCAATGCCATAAATAAATGCATTCATGAAATATTTATTTTGTTTTTTTTAGATTTGTTGCTTTTCCAACTGCTGCGACTTTTATGTGACTGTGAATTCTGTCAATATTTTGTTGTCACAAAAAATAAAAATGATAAAAAAAAAATAAAGAAACAACTAGACGAACTATCGAAAAAATGAAGTTGCATTATTTTAATGCCTTTTCAGTAGATATTTTGCATTTTTTGGTTTTTTTCAACATGCCTCATTCAATTGTTTGATGACTCTGCTCTTCTGTCCGTCTGTCTGTCAGTCCGTCTGTCTGTCAGTCCGTCTGATTGTATATTGTATTGACTGTTTTTCTGCTGATATAAAATTTATATTTTATGTACTCGTATGTTTGTATATGAATTTGTACTCGAATGTGTGATTAAGTAAGTAAGTGTTAGTTTGAGTGTATTTATTTGCAGTATGAGTGTCATGTATAGTATGCTTGCAACTGTAGTGGCAGTTGTAGTAGGTTAAGTTTTATAAAAAAAAGAAAACATTTTAAGCCATATATTGACACATTTTTAATTTTCAGGATTTTCTTTATTAAGCCTCTTCACAACAATATAAAAATACAAAATTAAACTACAGAAATCAAACAATTGTGCAAACAAAAAAAAAAAAAAAAAAAAAAAACAAAAAAACCAAAGACAACAAATAACTACTCGTGCACATATTCTGGATTTAAACTTGTCAATTTGGTTGAAATCAAAATGTTGCATTGCCAGTATACGGATTGATGTTATTTCATGTTTTAAGTCTATTTATTTTGCTATGAATTGATTCTTATGGAAGACGAGTGTTTTTAAGGTTCTTGTAGGGTGTAATAGAGAAATTGATTTCGAATTATGGTGGATTCTTAAGATTGGATTTTTTTTTCCAAACCATCAGTAGTGATCTTAAAGTTTTAGCCTTATCCATTAAATTTATATTGTTTGTTTTGGCGACATGATGAAACGAGACAGTTAAGAGACATTTTCTGTTTTATTTAGTTTCTAAATCATGGAGTATAAAAAAGCATGCGGAAATATAAAGAATATAAATTAAACCACAAAAAGAAAATATTTAACAAATGGCATGAGAATTTCATAAAGCTCAACTGTGACTGAAAAGTTGCCAAGCGACTAAAAATATTTAAAGTGCTGTTTTCACAACACAAGTAATTGGACGGGTTGTTTATATTTATATGGAAAACACTAAAAAAAACTGGGTGCTTTTCATATAAATTTTACTACACGCTCAATCACTTGTGTTGTGAAAACAACACATAAAAATAATTTATGTTTTTAATAATGCCAGTAGAATATGTTAAGCTAAGAGAGTCGATTATAGATTCGATTACAGACTCGATAATAAATAGACTAAAATAAAACCTGTTTTATAAGTTGGGCGATAGATTTGTTGGTATATTCGTCTATGGTCTAGACTATTGGACAAACTATAAGTTGTTCTATATCTGTCTCGCAATAGTCACACAATTATGCCTCGCGACGACATAACAACCTACACAGAAAAAAGTGTTTTATCAATTAAAAAAAATGGTTTAAAAAATATTTAAATTTAATTAATGTGATAATTGAATCAATTATTTTTTTTGTTAAAAGAAAATGAAAAATTTAATTTTGATTAAATTAACATTTTAGTTATTTTGAAATAAATTTTCAATTACAATTTTAATTATATAACAAAAAATCTTAATTGACTTTTTTCGTTTAAAATAAAATAGTTTAAACATGTAGAAATGTTGTTGGGAATTGTCAATATTTATTTAAATAAATTAACACATTGTTTGAAATGGCAACTTTTTTGATCACTTTTTTAATTAAAATTAAAAATATCATTTATTGAAAATATTTTTCCAAATTTTACAATTTTTAGTAATCAATATAATCATTTTGGTAATAGGTGCAAAGTCAACTACTTGTTTGCTTGATATTATGAATTTGGAATAAATTTGGTGATTGGAGAAGTTTAATAATTTTTTCTGTGTAGTTAACGTGAAACCCCCTGAGCCGAACAATATCTCAACCGCAGTCAAATACCTCAAGAACAACAAAGCCTTAAGTATTGATTACTTACCAGCCGACTTTTTCAAACTGAAAGGATCTATTTACTGGACCGTCGGTTACTTTTTGTCCTTAAGTTCACTCTTGGTCTGGCCAGACCACAATTAGAATAGCTAAAAAGCGTAATTAAATAAAAAGTAAATAAATAAAATTTTTATTGAACGTATGATTAATTTGGGTTTATAATATTCATCTTCCATCCCAGTTCCTAAAGGAGTTCCACAAGGATCAATTTTGGGGCCACTATTGTTCTCAATGTATATAAATGACTTACCACAATGTCTAAAATATACAAAGGTCCACATGTATGCAGATGATGTGCAGATATACATTGATAGTACGGTACAGCTTATTGCAGAAAATGTGTACAAATTGCATACTGATTTGAACAACGTCTACAATTGGGCCACTGCCAACAAACTTTTAATTAATCCTCATAAGTCAAAATGCCTTATTATACACAAAAAAAAAAAAACAACTAGGGTAAACTTGAACTTTAATATCTTGCTAAATAACCAGAAAGTTGAATGTGTATCATCTGCTAAAAATCTTGGTGTCATTTTCAACAACAACTTGGATTGGTCAAGCCACATCAGAAAAGCCGCTGCAAGTACATAACTAAGGTTACGAGAATTATGGCCTACACAATTTCTTACACCTCTTGATACTCGAATTTTGATAGCAAAAACATACTTAATACCTCAATTATTATATGGTAGTGAAATTTTCACTAGCTGTGACTCTGCAAGTAATAACATACTACGCAAAACATATAACAACATTATAAGATACGTATACGGTTTACGCAAATATGATCACATATTGTCGTTTTCAAACAAACTTTACAAAATATCTTTTAAAAATTTTATGGATATGAAAATACTTGTCATGATGCACAAAATCATATATACAAAGGGACCATCTTATTTATATAATCGCATAGTATTTGCAAGATCCAATAGAGGCAACAAACTTATTCCATGTAGTCATCGTAGCCTTGTCTCTGAGTACCATTTTTTCGTATTTTCTATCCGTCTTTGGAACTCACTTCCTAATTCTCTCCAAGCAAACAACAACGCTAGAGATTTTAAAAAAGGTTTACTTACATATTTTACTTAAAAACCATTAATTTTAATTATTCCCAATAATATCTATGTTTGTATGTCTAATTAGTAAACATTGTATTGTTATTTATAATTTTTAATTATTGTATAAATTGTCATTCACTAATGCATTATCTACAGAATCTACTTTTTATAACAAACTTAATTCGCATACTATAATTATAAGATTTAAATCTTGTTGTATGCGATATACAAATAAATAAATAAATACGTAATCGAAATCGAGTAAAATTTTCATTGAACAAATTTTGGAATTTTTCCCGTATTCAAAGTCATACTTTGAGGACAACTTTCCTCTACCTAAAGTACTTTTTAAATCAGGAAAGGCTGCCTTCATTTTTACAAAAACTCAATTGAAAAGCTTCATCGATTTGAATTTCACGTGATTTCGATTTCCATGACATGGTCGATTATTTCATTATTTTACTCCACATGCTTGTCATCGAAAATGTAGTTTTTAATTGCACACACTGTTTTTCGCATTTACCACAGCTGAGACGAGTTTTCCGTTTGGTTTTTCTTCTTAAATTGAACTTAGCGCATAATGGGTCCTATTTTTTGGATTTAGCTCAAATTTGATTCATTCGAATTAGAGCATATCATTTATGGAATTCACATTTGTGTTTTTTGATAGTTTGTCCTATTTGAACGATATTGTAAACAGAAAACAAATTTGGTTAGACCAAGAGGGTAATTCCATAGACTTTTATATTAAAATGGAAATTCACCCCACCACGTAATTTGCTTCAATCGAATCCAAACTAGTTTTATTCGATTCAGCTTGTATCATTTATAGAAATCACGTCCTTTTTTTGATTTTTTGTTATATTCGTGTTATAATGCAAACAAGACACAAATTTGGCCTGGCCAGACCAAGACGGTAATCCTAGGGTTAATAAAGTTATTCCAAACCGGATCCTTAACCCCGTGGACGAACTGTTTCTCCCTAACCGCCCCTGGGTCGACCACCTTAACAGTCTTCGTTTGACAACCGAGCATTGTAGTAAATATAACCATACCTTTGTCGTCTTCGGAAAGTCCTTCGATGCCATTGATTGCAGCAAATTCTGGCATGTATTCCCCAAAACAGGAATTCCATAGGAAATAATCCAGCTTATAAAGGAATCATCTTAATACTGCCAAATTCATGTTTCACATTACGGAAAAATTTGAGAATATTTTGGTACAATAAGTGGTGTCAAACACGGAAGCCTAGTCTCTCCTATCCTTTTTATCAGAGTGCTTATCGACATAATGAGAACCGCGTCCGATTAAAGTAGGGGATAACAGTAGATAATCAATGATACGCTCGGAGACCTCGAACTAGCAGACAACCTAATCCTATTGACTTCGAACAAGGAAGACATGCAAGAAAAAAAAACTATGGTCTGCGAATCAACGCAAATAAGACAACAAGCGTGGCTGTTAAATCCAGCGTTTAAAAAACTGCAGTGAAAGTTGAAAAACTGCTTCTATATGTTTCATTGGCCCAAAAAAAAACTGCTGCTTTTATTTCTGATACATTAAGGCTAGGGTTTTAAGATAATAGTTAAACTAGGTTTAGTTAATCTGAAAACAGATTTGTGCCACCCTTACCAAGTTTGTATAGACAATTTTGACGGAACCGCTTAATTTTGCTTAAAATGTTGGTCTGTATTGAAATAATAGAAAAATAACATTTTGCCGGAAAAATCCGAGTTTCAGAGTACGTTAAGCTAAGTTTAAACATAATACACATCTCAAAAACCCGAATTAAATGTAACCAGTCGCTGTCAAACCAACTCAAGGTGTACACAAATTTTCGTTTTTTGTTCGACAGTTTTTGGTTTCGACTGCAGTTTTTCAAACCCTGATTAAAACCAACCACACTCCAATTTTTACACACAACCACATTTTTTTCTCTTTGGGTAGCATAAAATCCCAGACGATCGTGCAATGGAGAAAGTAGATTCCCGTATACAAAAGGCCAGGTCAACTTCTTGCAGCTTTCGAAATATATGGAAATTGAACGCATTCTCCTCTTAAACAAAACTTTTTAAGAAGCATTTTTCTATACGGTTCCCATACATGGCCGAGCAACGATAAAATCAGACATAAACTTCAAGCATTTCCTTACCGATGCATGCGAAATATTTAATAAATCTGGTAGCCTAGAGATATATCAAATGAAAGACTTCTTCAACTCTCCGTTGAAGATAATATAACTACGCAAATAAAAAGAAGAAAAAGCAAATGGTGGTAAATAAAGCTAAACAATGAAACCTGCCACGAATCACTTGAATAGAATACCCAGGGCTCAAGTAAAATAGGAAGGCCAAAAACTTCATGGTGGCGCAGAATCGTTAATGAGAGCGGAAATCAGTCAATGAACTTCGCTCTATCGCAACAGACCGACAAACATGGAGATTCTATACAGACAGCCTATCCTCCTAATGGAGTTTGCTGAATAAAAATATTAATGTGACTATAAGCTGAGTTTAATCTGTTGATGCTACTTAATTTGACCAGATACTATAGAAAGGAGGGCAGACTCAAATGTATACTACACTGTAGACTTTACTTTATTAAAGACTTGAGACTATGCTTTAGACTTTAGACTAGACTGAAGACTTGATTGTAAATTCAGTTTAAGAGTCTTTGATGAAACTGACCCCAATATAAATAAACTAGACCTAAACCGACAACGGATACGAATATAAATGCGAATATCGACTATGGAGTTTACACCAAAACTATTGATTCGACTTAATTATAGACGCGACTCGATTATAGACGCGACTAAAACCTCGGTTGTAGTCTCACAACGCTTCGCTTATATAAGTTAATACAATAATAATTACTGCCCTAAATATTTTCCGCAACACATACGTTTTAATTTCTCATATTTCTCTTTAAATAATTTTCACATTTGTTTACGTCAGCGTCTGCTGTTATTAACGAAAACAAAGTATAAGGTTTCAAGCTACACGCGCAACCAAAATGTTGTCGCATCAGCAATGTAAGGGCTTTATGCTCCAAATAAATTATTGTATTTTATGATTGGAAGTTTTAGTTCTGTTCCAGCACCCGTAGTCATAAGTAACGGTATGAGCATAGCTCAGCACGCGTATTTCTAAATAAAACATATTTAACTAAGAAAGTGTATGGGCATAGCTCAGGAGTAAATATAATTTAAATAAAGAAATAATAAACCTTATTAATTTGAAAACAATAAAAGTTATTAGTTTTATTAATTTATACGCGTCTAAAGCCTCTCTTATAGTCTCAGCTTAAGCCTCGATTATAGTCACTACTAAAGCCTCGATTATGGACGCGACTAAAGTCTCAATTGTAGTCTCAACTTAAGCCTTGTTTATAGTCGCGTCTAAAGCCTCTCTGATATTCCCTCAATTATAGACGCGACTAAAACCTCTCTTATAGTCTCAGCTAAAGCCTCGATTATAGTCTCGGCTAAAGCTTCTATCATAGAGCGACTAAAGTCTCAATTATAATCTCTACTTAGGCCTATTCTATAGTTGCGACTTAAGCCTTTCTTAGAGTCTCAGCTTAAGTCGAGACTAAAGCCTCGATTGAAGACGCGACTTAAGTCTCGATTGTAGTCTTGTTTATAGTCGCGACTAATGCCTCTCTTATTGTTTCAGCTTAAGTCTAGATCATAGTCTCGGCTAAAGCCTCGATTATAGACGCGACTAAAGTATCGATTGTAGTCTCAACTAAAGCCTCGTTTATAGTTGCGACGAAAAGCCTCGGGACTAAAGTCTCGGCAAAAGCCTCGCTTATAAACTTAAATGTTGACTAGATACTCTGCTATGTACTTGCCTATCAGTCGTGTGAAGACTAAACAATAAACTGATTTCTTGGTTCTAAATATATATACTCTGAGAAGATATGGCAACCCTGTCTAAAATATATTTTTAGTCAAACATTCCATAGAAGCAAACAAAAAAAAAAAAAAAAAAAGTCTCATTGAAAACCCAAAAACAAAAAATGCCTAAAAGTCTGCCACATTAAAACTCATACAAATTTTGATGCATCGCACAGTAGGATATTTCGGCCAAAACGCTATAACATTATTATTTCTTTTCGTAAGGTAATAAAACTAAGTATGTGTGAAGTATAGGGGTGAAGAAGCTGGAGTGCCCATAACGGCGCCATTTGTTATCCAATCTTAAAGATATATCGATATCATTGTAAATGGTCTTAAGACAGCTATATTTCTTCTGATTAGGTATTCTAGAACCCGTCGCAATATGAGTTTTGATTTCCATACACGCTGTAAAAATATCGTAGTATTTTGTCAACTTTTTGGTTGGCATAAAAATTCTTTTTCATATGCCAATCAATTTTGTGGTTATTTTATTGAACTGTTTATGATTTTAAATCCAAATTTTTAATATTTTTTTCTGAGTAAAGTTCATTAAAATTAATTTTCACTAAATTATTTTTATGAAGAAAGGAATTTAACACAATGAAATGAATTAAAATTTATTGGTAATTTTTCATTCTTGACTGAGCTGGGAATTGAACCCAGGTTTTCACGGAAAGGTTGTCCTGACATCTTTCGATTGTAACCACACAATCTCCTCAGAGGGGTTTGCCGTTTAACACTCACCGCCATCGAGGGCGGCTGGCAGTCAATAGCCAAACATAAATCTTTAAACCAAAATGGTAGATCGAAATTTGTTTTTGAATGATTATCTATTTTAATTGATTTACATGTTCCTTCATATGCCTTTAATGTTAAAATAACAATTGTTTTACTTCTACTGAAAATTTTTATATTTTGGGTTTATACAGTATTGTTGAAAAAGTGCGATATAATAAACCAATTTTTCATAGGTAACCAAATGATAAGTTGTGGCTTATTTTATTTTTATTATTTCATACAACAAAATATTAACACAAAAAAAAAAATCAATATTTTTTCAATATTTTTTGAACTTGCTCGATGTTTTCAATAATAACTGTAACTATTACATAAAGTTTTTTTTTTATTTTATGTTCTTTCCACTCATTGAAACGTTTAAAATTTGTAATAATAGGGACCACTAAAAAGGTAATAATTAAAAAAGTTGCCCGAAGATTGTTGTGAAAATCATATTGTCCCTACTTCACAGAAAAAATTATTAAATTACTTCAATCACCAAATTTATTCCAAAAACATAATATCAAGCAAACAAGTTGTTGACTTTGCACCTATTACCAAAATGATTATATTGATTATTAAAAATTGTAAAATTTTGAAAAAATATTTTCAATAAATGATATTTTTAATTTTAATTAAAAAAGTGATCGAAAAACTTTGCCATTTCAAACAATGTGTTAATTTATTTAAATAAATATTGATAATTCCCAACAACAATTCTACATGTTTAAATTATTTTATTTTAAACGAAAAAAGTCAACTAAAATTTTTTGTCATTTAATTAAAATGTTAATTGAAAATTTATTTCAAAACAACTAAAAAGTTAATTAAATCTAAATTAAATTTTTAATTTTCTTTCAACTAAAAAAATAATTGATTCAATTATCACATTAATTAAATTTAAATACTTTTTAAACCATTTTTTTAATTGATAAAACACTTTTTTCTGTGTTTGTATTACCCTGTGGTAAGGACCTTCAACTTCCAAAAAGCCTCTAAAAGAACCCTCAGCTTACCAAACCTTACACATTTCTATTTGTGTAAAACTTTTATATAAACAATGCGCTCAAAATTATCAAAAAATAATTTGGCTGTTTTCAAGTTAGTCTTCAAAGGCCGAAGAAATAATTTAATTTATATGACACATATCAAAAATTAGCCTTCCTCGATATTGTTGTTCAAAACCCAAATAATTGTATTAAAAATGTATAATGAAAAATTCTGACTTTCCGGCACTGCTGCATTCAAAGTAGGCAGTACCTTGTGATCGAAATTTTTAATGTTATGTCTTGAACTGTTAGCTCTAATATTGCATAAAATTTTTTTTTAAAATTCAAGAAAATTTTTTTGAGGTTTTGGCCGAAATGAACCATTGTGCATTGGCATGAGTAAGATTTTCTGATGAAATAGTACGTTTAACAGTGCTTTTGTTTCGTTTCGCGTAAAAGTTCTGTAGATGAATTAAAAAACTGAAAATATACAAATTGTAGTTTAATGTTTTAATACAAATTTTCTAGTATTTTTTTTTTATTATTTTGTTTAATAGAAACGAAAAACTTTTATATTTTTGGATTAAAGCCAAACGCGATATTATTTAAATTAAATGGAGCTTCGAGCAAAAAAATTACAAAAATGACATGTTAAAACCTAAACGAAATTGAAGAAATAAAAACTAAATAATAGCAGCATGTTTAATTAAAAATAATCCAGTTCAACTAAAGTTCATCTAAAATGACAAATAGAATTCGAAAGAGTGATTAATAAAGTCATATGTGGGACTTTGGTTTTAATTTAGAAATGGAAGTTTTAAACGATTTAATAAAATAGTCTAAAAAAAATAATAGAGAGAAAATAATAAAGAAAGGAAAATATTTCTCCCTCCAAATCCCCCTTCATCATTAATTTAATTTCAATTAACGTTTTTATAAATACAAGTGCAAATAAAAGCCTCTTAAAAACTGTTCTCCAGTTTAATGTCCATAATAAATTTTAAAAAAATTTTCATTTTCTTTTATATCTCTTACACCGCTTTTTTAATTATTAATCCTTTTTAATTAAAAACCATTTTCTTTTTAAATCTTCTGCCGGTTTGTACTTCAGCGTTAATTTTTACCACATACAAATGGCTCTTATAACACTCATTTCAATTTGCCTTCCTCCCACTCCCCGCGTTTTCTTAGTAGTCTTCTTGGGAAAGTTTAAAAGATTTAATGTTGTTAAGTAAGCCGTTTTTATTAATGTTGTTGTTGTTGCTGTTGCTCTTGTTGATAAGTTATACATAAATATAAATATATATTTTTTTTTTAATTTTTAAAGCTGCCATTAACCCCTTACCCTTAATAGCTATTATTTTTACATTTTTGCTATTTTACACCCTACTCCTGCTTGTTCCTAAATCGGGATAATAACCACGTTTGTCATTTGGTGATTCGACTGTAGAATCGATAATAGACCTGACTGTATATTCGTCAATGCAATTTTTTTATAGACTCGATGCAAGAATGTTAATGTTCAGAAAAGTAAAATAATCAAACGATTTTAAAAAGTCGTCTATACCATCGCCTTTAGATTCGAATACCCAATAAAAAATGCGGCTTCTAACGAAGCAGGTTTGTAAGGGCGTAACGTTAAAGTTTCGCTTACCATATCGCTTACGGAAGACATGAATCTTATATGGCGAGTTCCTACTTTGAAGCAACACATTTTTGACACAGAAAGCGCCTTATGCAGCGCAGATAAAAATTGGCGAATGTAACGATCAGCCTTGCACACTGAATTTTTTGTTGCTGTTATTCTTTGATGTGCTCCCTTACAAACCTACTTCGTAGTAAGGGAATGTCGTGGCTCTTCAAATGTTATGCATTGTTTTTTTTAATTTATTAAGAATTCATTTACTTATCTTATTGCATCTCTGTATGTCTTATTGTGTAGTGCATAAATGTGTGCTCAGTTTTTAAAATGTTAGTGCTTCGCAAAATAAGAATTTTTTTTATCGGATATAGACTAGGCTTTTAACTCGACTGAAGGACTGTAGTCGCGTGATTTATCGCGAGGTTTCATTTATAATGTAAAATAAAACTCATAAAATTGAAAGTGAACTTAAAATTTTTATTATCCGTTAAGAGCAATTTATGCCATTTACTGTTTGAAAATTATGTCGCGTAAATGCTGGCCATGACTAAGTCTGAGGTGGTCCATTCGGAAGGTCCAATTTTGGGCGACTCGTTCGAGCTAAGCGATTGGTATCTCGCGAATAGCACGAGTAATGTTGGCTTCTAAAGCATCAGTCGTAGTTGGGTTATTTCGCAACCCCTCAGACTTTACATGTCCCCAGAGAAAATAGTCCAAGGGTGTGATATCGCACGATCTAGATGGCCAATTTACAGGAGCAAAACGTGAAATTAACGGCCTATTTCCGATGTGCGAAAGAATTCTTTCGTTCGTACAACTACATTTAAAACAAATACAAAGTTTTTAGAATTGTTTTTGTTTTAAATGTATTTGTTCGAAAGAAAGAATTCTTTCGCACTTCGGAAATAGGCTATAAGAGGTCACTAAAATGATTTCTCAACAAGGTCATTGTTTCTGGCGCTGTATGGCTCGTATCACCGTCTTGTTGAAATCAGAGCTCACCAAGACCATGTGCTTTAGTTTCAGAAAGTATATAGTCCGTTGACGGTAACATTCTGATTTTCCTAATTTTTGAGGAAATATGGAGCAATGATTCCACCAACCCATAAACCACACCATACCATTGTTTTTAATGGCTGTAATGGTGGTTCTGGGTACTCTTCAAGTCGCTTATCAGCCCAAAAGCGGCAAACTTATTTGTTAACGTATCCATTGAGCCAGAAATGTACTGCATCACTGAACAAAATTTTACGATAAAACACCCGATTTTCATTGAGTTTTTCCAGAGACCATTCACTGAAAATATGACGCAAATTTAAGCCGCCTGGCTTTAATTCTTTCACGAGTTGAATTTTGTACGCTTTAAGGTCGAGATCCTTACGTCAAATAAGCCAAGATGTCGTATACGACAAGCCAAGGTAACGAGAATGACGACGAATCGATTCGTCGCGGTCTGCACTTACACTTGCAGCTGCAGCTGCTATATTCACTTCACTACGTGCTGGATGTGGTCTTAGCGGTTGAGTATCACCCACTAAAGTAAACTATTAATTAAAAAGAAGTTTTGGAAAAAGCGGCATCAAATAAAACGTCAACGCTAAGAACAAAGGTCATGTGCTACTCGTTTAAGGCCTTTCCGTTGCCGTTCTGTTTCGTTCCTTTCTGTAGCAAATATTTTGTAATTACTTTTTCTGTGAAAGGAATCATCTGCTTTTAAAAAGAAAAGCATTGAAATTGTAAAAAAAAACTTTTCGTAAAAAATAAAAAACTGTTGTTTTGTGTCAAAAATACGTAAATTTATAAAAAATCAATTGATTAATTAAAATTAAGACGAATAAAATATGACGCACTTTGCCGCAAGCAGGCAACTGTAATTTCAAGGTATTAGAAGAGTTTACCTGACTTGGATCCGCTGTAAATGCCCTAGGGGAAAGGGAACTAAGACCAAACTTGTAACGTGACAGCTTTAAAGTGGTAGGGCCGGTTTAGTTCTCACATTTTATATGAAGATGTCTTGTCACTTTAACGTGGTGGTGTTTAGGAGGGGGTTAATTGGCATCTTTTTGACACTTTGTAACAGGTCACTGAAATAATCTTAATGTTTGCATTCAATTTCGGCTTATAAAATGACTTTCGCAGATATTGTCCCGTGCGAACAATGTAAATAATATAGATCACCTTTATATAAAATAATAGAATCAGATAGAATCTGCTACACTTTAAGCACATAATCACCAGTTAAGTGATGTGTATTGTTTGCTCACATAACAATTCGTTCCTTTTGATTAAACTATTGTGGTCACTGGTGCTTTATAAGCAATTGATACAAATTTCCTGCTGGGGAAGGGACATAACACACGTATTTTTCCACAGCTTATTTTCACATGATCTGACCAATTAAGTTGATTGTTAATAACTATACCAAGATTTTTTGCAGTAGTGACATTAATTGTCGTATCATAAATCTTTATTGGTGGCAGACAAGTGGTTATACATTTTGATGGTCCAATTACCATAGCAACTGATTTTTTTTGGGTTTAAGCTAAAGCCATTTGCAGATGCTCAAAGATAATTATGATACAGATCTTCTTTAATCCGTTACACTATAGACTTGAGTTAAGACGATATTGTGAAATTGGATATAGACGTGTATGTAAAATCGGTAAGCGACTTCACTTTAGTTTCAATAGAATAAAGTTTACATAGAATACACTACAGACTTACGTATTGATTACACAATAGACCCCAATATTAACCCGATAATAGACTTTACTTTATGTACCCTTGACTCAGTATGGAACCAAAAATTAAAAATACAGTTTTAAATTTTTTTCCAAATGAAGCGTATCAGAAATTCGACCTGACTCGTTTATCTTAAGAGGATTTTTGTAATTACAAACTCATCTGCCCGCATTTTTGCTTTAAAATGCAGCATCCCCTTATTATTCTTACCCTGTTTCTGTTTTATTTTAGGCATTTATTTTCATAATTTACTTGCCGAAATTATGACCATTAAAAAAAATTAATTTTCACTTAAAAGTTGCCTTTTAAATGTTTATGAGTTGGTATATGTTTGAGTGCGGGTGAGTGGTGGAGAGATAGAGAGAGAGAGAGAGGAAGAGCAGTTTTTAAAGGAAATGAAAGAAAATGTGTGTGTATTCGACGATTAAATTAATTTTTTAATCCAATTTTTTTCCTAATTGATAATCACAATGAGATCTTTGGTTTTAAATCCATGATACTTGAAATCAGTGTTTGAAAATAAACCGAACATTTTTGGCGTACAAAATCTATTATTTTTTTAGTGTTTGTGTATTAGAAGACAACCCTTAATACCGTTCATAACTATTTTCTAGAAAGTAAAACACATTATGATTTAGTCGGTTGTAAATTATAAAACAGTACAATAATTGCAGTGGTATTGGTGACATACATTATATATTAATGTAGTGTAGTGTTTTTGGTCACATTGATAAAGGAACGAGCAAACAGAACATTTAACCAACTCCTCACTAGTATTGTTGTATATATATATATATATATATATATATATATATATATATAATCCTTTAAATTCCTATAAGTATGTGCTTTAGTTACTGATCTCCATCGAGTTCTATCTGATGTTGCTCTCTTGGCTCCATTCCACATTAATTTAGCAGTTTGTAGTTCGGCTTGAACTTGGCGTCTCCATGTATTTTTAGGTCGTCTCCTTCTTCTTGCACCCTTTGAGTTGTAATCAAGTGATTTTGATGTCATTGGCTGGCTTACGTAGGGTATGACCCAATCATCTATATTCGCGAATTTTGCACTCTTGTTCAATTGGAGGATGTTGCGCTCTAAATAATAACTCAGAATTTGTTATAGTTTGAGGCCAAAATATCTTGAGGATTCGGCGAAGGCATTTATTGACGAAGACCTGTAGTTTTTGTATATCAAGGTTCTTAAATTTCCAGGTCTCCGAGCCATAAAGCAGTACTGACTTTAACATACTATTTGTATATTTGTAGATTATATGTAGATTCTGCAATTTTAGCGGCCCTCCAGAACTTATTCAAGATTCCAAACGCAAGCTAAGCCTTAGTCAGTCTGTTTTGAATACACAAGTAGCAAAAGGTTGCGACACCTTCAAGCTGTTTCCCCATCAGTAAAAAGCGATAGCTGTTCCTTACATTGAAAGGCAGTGATTTTGTTTTGTGGTATTAATAATCAGTCCTGCGTTCATCGCATTATTGTTGTTGTTGCTAGGAAATTTGCTCGCTGTGGTCGACGAATAGCCTGTGTACACAGAAAAAAAATTTCTGTAGTTTTTTATCAATTAAAAAACTGGTTTAAAAATTATTTAAATTTAATTAATGTGGTAATTGAATCAATTATTTTTTTAATTGAAAGAAAATTAAAAATATAATTTTGATTTTATTAATATTTAAGTTGTTTTTAAACAAATTTTATTAGTGAACCGATTAGCGGTTAACCGTATGACTACCCCAGGAGAAGGGAAGAAACTTCCGTGGAATTTTTATTCATAATTGGCCAGATAATGATTATTTTCAAACACAGCTTGAAATTATATTACGAGTATCAAAAGTGCTTAACAATTTCTTTTTTATTTTTTAAACATTATTTTATTTTATTTTATTTTTGCTAACAATTTTAGTTCTTGTAAATTTAGTTTGTACTTTTCTGGCTCAGAATTTTTTTTATTCCTTTAAGGCAAACATTTTGCATTTAATAAATTTTGTGCTTGTAATCTCAAGCTGTCCGAAATGTTTTGAAATTTAATATCTTGATAAGCCATTACACGCGTCATTTCCTTTATTTTGATTGCCTTTAAAATGTATAGAGGCGTTTTAGGCTGAATCTATGTATGGTCTATTGTACATATTAGGGATGGGCAATAAATATCGATATATCAAAATATCGATATTTAAAAAATTTATAATCGATATATATCGCCGATATTAAAAATACCGATATATCGATACATCGATATTTATCTACGACTATCGAATTCGATATTTTTAAGATCACTTTATAATAAAATTCAACATTTTAACCGTTGCTCAACTGCTTACAATACTGTTGTTTTTTAAGAATTGCATCAAAGGTTTTTTTTCCAAAAAATTTTTTTTTAATTTTTTTACTTGTGAGCTCAACAATTTTTATATATATTTTAGTAATTATTGGTTTTTATTTTTGCTAATATAATTTTCTACCAAAGGAATTTTTTTTAAATTTTTTTGTAAAAGTTTTAAAAAATTTTTTTTAATTGTGACCTCAACAAATTCCATATATTTTAGTTATGATTGTTTTTGTTATTATTTGTTCTTATTTTTGCTAAAATAATTTTCTACCAAAGGAATTTTTTTTAAATTTTTTTGTAAAAGTTTTAAAAAATTTTTTTTACTTGGGAGCTCAACAATTTCCATATATTTTAGTTATTATTGCTTCTGTTATTATTTGTTTTTATTTTTGCTAAAATAATTTTCTACCCAATGAATTTTTTTAAAAAAAATTTTTGTAAAATGTTTTTCCAAAAAATTTTTTTACTTGTGGGCTCAACAATTTTTATATATATTTTAGTAATTATTGGTTTTTATTTATGCTAATATAATTTTCTACCAAATGAATTTTTCAAAAATTTTTTTGTTAAATTTTTTTTTCTAAAATTTATCTATCAAAAATTTTTTTTTATTTTTTACTTGTAGGCTAAATAATTTCCATATATTTAAGCCATTATTGTTTCTTTTATTATTTTTGCAAAAATAATTTGCTACCAAATGAATTTTTAAAAAAATATTTTTCCAAAAAATTTTTTTACTTGAGAGCTCAACAATTATTATATATATTTTAGCCATTACTGTTTCTGTTATTATTTTTGCTAAAATATTTTTCTACCAAATGAATTCTTGGCTCACAAGTAAAAAAAAAAAAATTAAAAAAAATCAAATTAAAATTCAACATTGTTTATTTTTCGAATTTATTCTGGTAGTGTATTAAGGAATTCCTAAAAATTTAAGGAATAGAACTATTACAAAAAGCTTTAAAAAATACATAACTGAAATTTAGTTCATAGAATAAATTCAAAAAATAAAAAATGTTGAATATAATAAAGTGACTTATGAAAAGGAATAATTCCTAGATTCTAAAAGTAAAATTCAACATTTTTTTTTCGAATTTATTCTGGTAGTGTATAAAGGAATTCCTAAAAACTTAAGGAATAGAACTATTACAAAAAGCTTTATAAAATATATAACTGAAATTTAGCTCATAGAATAAATTCGAAAAATAAAATATGTTGAATATAATAAAGTGACTTATGAAAAGGAATAATTCACTGATTCTATAAGTAAAATTTTTAAAAAAAAAATTTTTTGCAAAATTTGTTAAAACAAATTTTTTTAAAATTTTTTTTTTTAATTTTTTTACTTGTGAGCTCAACAATTTTTGTATATATTTTAGTCCATAGTATACAACTAGTATGCCAACTGGAGAGAGCGTTCTCAATTTTTTAGTTCACCCCTCACACATTTACGTTCTGTGTAAATTCAACACACATAAAAACAACAAAAACCAAACAAAATTTTAAATTTTTCTATTTAAAATTATTTACAATATAACACTTTTTGTTTAATTTTATGACACAAACACATAACTAATAATTTTTTCCCAATACATTTTGCTCATTTGCTTTTGCAAAATGTTTTTATTTTACACAAACTAAAAAATTTTAAATAAATATTTTTGACAATAATTTTTTTCTGTTGTTAATATTATTAAAGCCAGCAGAGTATGAAAATAAAATTTTAAATCATAAATTATTTAAATATTTTCCGATATTGCAGAATAAAAATTTTACGAAAATTGTGTTTAAAAGTTGAGAAATGCAGCCAACTTTTAATAAATTAAAAATTTATTGAACTAAGAAAGTTTTATTTTAGAAAATTTTTTTTTTTTTGCCACATTCTATACGATTTTATGCAACTATGTTAAGTGGTGGAAATGGTTTTATACACCAATACATTTGAAAAAATCTTACTAATCCAAACATGAGTTAGGTACCACTGACATTTGAGTAATTTACCTGTCAAAGAGTCGGCATACTAGTTGTATACTATGTTTTAGTCATTATTGTTTCTGTTATTATTTGCTTTTATTTTTGTTAAAATAATTTTCTACCAAATGAATTTTTTAAAAAAATTTTTTTTTTAATTTTTTTACTTGTGAGTTTAACAATTTCCATAAATTTTAGTCATTATTGTTTTTGTTATTATTTTTGCTAAAATATGTTTCTATCAAATTAATTAATTTTTTTAAAAATTTTATTGTAAAATTCTTTTCCAAAAAAATTTTATTTTACTTGTGAACTCAACACTTTTTATATATATTTTAGTCTTTATTGTTTTTGTTATTTGTTTTTATTTTTTCTAAAAAAAATTTTCCCCCAAATGAATTTAGAAAAAATTTATTTGTTTAATATGTTTCAAAACTAATTTTTTTTTACTTGTGACCTCAACAATTTCCATATATTTTAGTCATTATTGTTTCTGTTATTATTTTCTTTTATTTTTTCTAAAATAATTTTCTACCAAATGAAATTTTTTAAAAATTTTTTTCGAAATTTTTTTTTTTTTAATTTTTTTTGCTTGTGACCTCAACAAATTCCATATATTTTAGTTATTATTGTTTTTGTTATTATTTGTTCTTATTTTTGCTTAAATAATTTTCTACCAAAGGAATTTTTTTTAAATTTTTTTGTAAAAGTTTTAAAAAATTTTTTATTTTAATTTTATTTTACTTGTGAGCTCAACAATTTCCATATAGTTTAATCATTATTGTTTTTATTTTTGCTAAAAAGATTTTCTACCAAATGAATTTAGAAAAAATTTATATGTTAAATATTTTTAAAAAAAATTTTTTTTTTACTTGTGACTTCAACAAATTCCATATATTTTAGTTATTATTGCTTCTGTTATTATTTGTTTTTATTTTTGCTAAAATAATTTTCTACCCAATGAATTTTTTTAAAAAAAATTTTTGTAAAATGTTTTTCCAAAAAAATTTTTTTTTATTTGTTTTTACTTGTGAGGTCATCAATTTTTAAATATATTTTAGTCATTATTGTTTTTGTTATTATTTTTGCTAAAATAATTTTCTACCAAATGAATTTTTTTTTAATTTTTTTGCTAAATTTTTTTCAAATTTTTTTTTATTATTTTACTTGTGAGCTCAACAATTTCCATATATTTTAGTCATTATTACAAGTATTTTGTATTTTATTTTAGTTTTTGAAGTGCTAGTATTTACATATATTTTATATTAAATTGTTTATATATGAAGGGAAATGAAAGGAGACGTTATATCTCACATTCTGTTTGCTATTAAATGAAATAATTTTATCAAGGAACTTATATTTGCGACATTAAAAAAGCCTAATTTAATTAAGAACGGTCTCTAAAAATCTGCGCTTAAGTATTTCTTTGATAATCAGTTTTGTAAAGTTAAAGATCTAAGAAAAATTTAAAACTTATTCTAATAAAGACTCTGTCAAACAGTTTTAGAATTTAAAGACCCAAACCATTAATAGGCAATTTTCAGGATTGATATTTAAACACATTTATGTTTAATATCGTCTTAAATACCAAATTCTCTTCTTCACTAAACACTTGATTGAAATTCTTAATTCACTTAATTCACCGATGTGGTACATTTAAATTCAACTTTTGTTGCCATTGGATTAACTGAGTAAGATGGCCTCAATATCACATCAATACAACAACAACATGCAAAGCAATAACAAACCGCTGTTTTTTGAGACCACCTTGTAAATAACTACACTTTTTTCTGATATTTTTTTGTATTTAGTAGTTTTTTTTGTATTTTGTTTTATCTTTATTAAATAAGACTTTTGAAATAAAACTCAATAAATCAATCTGTATTTAAATACGAATTAAGATTATATGAAAATTAAAATAAAATTGATTTAAATACTAACCTGAAAATTGGACATAAGACCTATTTTCAAGCCTGATACTCTGTTCAACATTTCACGTGAAATGCTGTCAAAACTCATATGAAAAAAACTTGTACGGAATATCTATGAAATAATGTAGATGAGTACTACTCCTCTGTTCATTTTGTGAAAGAGTTGCGAAATGTTTCTGTCAACATTTTTTACAACTGTGAAATAAAGCAAATGCTCTTTATTTCAGACGGAATTTTGACAGCTGTAAATAAAGTTTTTAATAAATTTTTCACAAAATTTAATTAAAAGATTATCAGCAACCAGCAATTTATTTTGAAAATTACTTTCTATTTTATGTAATTTTTTATTTAAAAAAATTTTAGTAAAATAAATGTAGGTTTTGTTTATATACGCAAAACTATGTCGCATACTTTGAAAGATTAAAACCTTCAAATTGTGCAAACTCTCGAGATAGGTAACATTGATACATGTCAAAATTTTCGTATGAAATAATAGATGTTGCTCAACATTTTTCACAGATTTGAACAGAATACTAGGCTTAATGCAAAAAATCATGATTAACACCAAAATTTTACTATTTAAAGTCAAACGATTAAGTCGGCAGATAAGTTAATAGAACCATAGTCTGCTCTCTTTCCCCTAACCAAACTTGTATTTTGTATCTCGTATACTTGAAAACAAGAATCTGAAATCCATGCAAAAAAACCATATAAAACCACACTAGAGAAAACTCATTTTGCTATGTGAACTTTAGCCACAGTTTGACATTTTGCGCCGTATGGTCTTAATTTTTTTTTCTTTGCTGCTGCCTTCATTCTCCCTTCTAAATTTGATCTTTGTTGTTAGTTTTATTAAGATTTTTTTTACTTTGTATGAATTTCGCTCAAGTTAAAATTGTTGAAAAAACAAAGGACTAACAAACCTTTTTTTCGAGACAGGCATTTATGGTAAAAAGAAATACAAAAAAAAAAAAAAAATAGAAAAAAGCAAAAAACTGAACACGAAACCAAACAACGAACTTTAGAGAATTCTCGTTGCACTTGGCTGCCAATTGCAACTGTCATTTTGTTTAAGCAAAAGTTGGTTACAAACAAAAGGAAGAGAGTGGAAAACCCAATGGAAAATATTTGGAGGAAAAAAGCTAAACAGCTAAAATGGTGGGAAATTATTTGGAGGAACAAAAGTACCATGTTTATGTCAGAGTTTCTTTTTTATTTATTTAACTATTGAACATTAAAAGTTAATAATGTGATTAAAACATCAATAAATCTTAAACTTTTGTTATATAAGTTTTTTTTTTTTTTTTGAATTTCTTTAGGAAAGAGTTGTGATGGTAACGAAAAAAAAAATTATTTTTTTTATAAAAAAATAGCAAAACCAGGATAAAAATAGACAACTTAATGAAGTAAAATTTAAACAATTTTAAGATCCAATATTGAAACCAAATAAAGGCCTGTCAAAATTTTTATCGAAAAAATTACTTCATTGAACGACATTTTATAGGAAAATGAGTCTAATATAAGACCCAAGCCTACACTAAAATTATACCACTTTAAGACTTCCAATAGCAGACAAAAATTTGATTATTAAGAGATCCTACATTAACCGCAAAATGCAAAATCAAAAATGATCAAGGAAACACATAACCAGGGTAACCCCATTAAAATTAAGAATTACTTTTTGCTTCGAAGAAAAAATAATTAATTTAAAACATTTTAAGTTTAAGAACACAAGATGTAAAGAAAGAATTTTAAAAAAAATTAAAAATAATCAGTTTAACCAAAAATTTTATCAAGTGAGTTAAACGTTTATTCAAGTGAATTAAACGTTTAATTAAGTAAATTAAACGTTTAATCATGTGAATTAAACGTTTAATCAAGTTAACTTAACGTTTAATTGATACAATGAATTTGTTTACTGCTGCCAATTTAATTAATTTTTTAACTAATATCACAAATTTATTAATTGAGATCAATTTAAATTTTTTCTGTGTATAGAATGGCAGGCGCCGCACACTGGGGCCAAAAAACCCTTTTTTCGAGGATTAATTCATAGGCTCCTCAGCTACAATAGGGCGGCACACTTATTTGATGGGGGTAACTCTTAGATCAAACTTCATGTTCTAACAAAATCTTAAGGGTATAAGAGGGGGTATACGGGTACCACCCAAACAAAAAAATTAGTTTTTTTCTTATATCTGAAGAATTACAATAGTGAAGCAAACTAAATTTGATGTGCGTATCTCTTAAAACAAACTTCATGTTCCTACAAAATTTTGGAGGTATAAGAGGGAGGAGACGGGTAGCTCCCATGCAAAAAAATTATTGATAAAAAAATAATCATGATTTTTTATTCACGCCCACTCCTGCTAAAAACTGTTAAACGTATTATGGAAAACTTGAGAGTTGCCCTCCGAATAACCAGTGCATTTCTTTAGTTCTTCTTTTAAATAGTTCTTTTTTTTTCATCTATTGTTTTACAATTAAAATTTTTCAAAATATCATAAAAGCTTTGGCGGTTAAAAAAAAACATTTAAAATATATAAATGATATATAATATCGTCCCCTTAATAAAACAATAGTGTATACGCATTTACACCATTATTTTTTTATTGCATAATAAGAATCTACATAACTGATTCTAAATGTGGTTGGTGAAATTCTACTTCCACAAAGTGGGCCAAAAAATTTATTGAAATATTATTGTATAATTGCGTGTTTGAAATTTTTCATTAATAATTGTGTAAGTGCAGTTATGATGTTTAAATTAGTTGTTACTCTGAATATCATTTCAATGAAAAATAGGGTATAAAAAGCATACACTATTTTTCTTATTCACTATTTGTATTATTCTATAACAAATTAAAATCGAAAAATTACGTATATTGATATACACAATTTTTTAATAATATATTTGGTGTAAAATATTCAAATAAAATAGTGTATTATGATTTTCATACACATTATAAAACAAATAAAATAGCCTAAGTGACATCATGGTACTTTGATTCCCATTTATTTGCAATTAAAGCACTTGTAAATTAATGAAATATCATCAACTAGTAGCCTGATTATTCCATCACATATTTAAATGACCACAACTCAAAAACATCGATTATTTTCTGAGATATTAGTGTTTTCCCATTTGTCTAATAACTCAACAATTTTAAACTCTATTATCTCGAAATGGCAAAAAAATTATACACTATTGTTTTGTTAAGGGGACGATATATAAATTTAATCACGGTCACGCTTGACTTATGGCATTTGCACATCTCTAATAAATATTATAGCAGAATTTGTGAAGCGCTTTTTGTTGGTAACAAAACGCTTGCTGCTACTAATTCGTACATAACTGCTAAGGCGCAACGCTGCGCACCCTAATTTTTTCTAAAACAACGCTGATTTATTCAACCTTTAAATTAAGGTGAATTCTCTACTTAATTACGCCTAATTAATAACTTTATGTCTACTTAAATTGAGAAAATAATTTTTTTTTGCATTTCCTATATAAACTAAACAAAATAAAAGCTTTTCCACAAATAATTTTTTTTACAAGTTTAAGCTACATATTTGAATAAATACCTGAGCTTGATGTTTGCATGGTTATATTAACTCCTTTTTTGAATTCGCTTTCGGTAAATTGGATTTATTTACGAAAAAAATTTAGGTTTTATACCAATTAGGTTTTATAACAATTTTTAAATATTTTGTTACAATGTTTAATTTCTACGCGTCAGTACAAAAGCACCGTAACATTTTTGACATTTATTTGTTTGCCTACTGATGCAGAATTTTGTGCACTTTAACCGAGTACTTTTAGTTTTCACGGTACTTGAACTTTTTTTTTTTTTTGATTTAATCCGTGAAATCACTGCCCTTGGTCCCTGTGTGCGCCGCATTAGCGCAAACGGCAGAACGACAAAGAATTCTGATGATGGGAATGTGGTTATTCTCAAAACATGTAAGTTCGATCCGAGTTCAATCCAGTGTATAGTCAAGAATTAAATTCTTCAAAAAATTTCAATGCATTTTCTAAATTCCTTCCTTCACTAAAAATAATTTAATAAAAATTAAATTTTATGAACTTAAGCCTAATTTAAATATCAAAAACTTCAATTAAAAATCACCAGTTCAATAAAAAACATCACAATTGTTACACAGACAAAATTATTAAATTTCTCCAATCACCAAATTTATACCAAATTCATAATATCAAGCAAACAATTTGTTGATTTTGCACCTATTAACAAAAGGACTATATTGATTACTAAAAATTGTAAATTTTTTTTAAATCTGACAAGCCCACTGCAAAATTAATATCGTGTAAAACCATTTGTAAGGATTACCTATTAAAATCTAAATCCATCAGTTTTACTACACAAGTTTAAAGTCCTAAAAATACTTTATTAAGATTTAGTTTTAATGATTTGAATCGACTTCTGGCTTAAGCTTTTTTGTGCATTTTTCTTTCTTCCCCAAAATCCCTTTAAGAATTTACATTCATTAGAATTACTTCTTATACCACTAAAAAGACATTAGCATTTAAATTATCTTTAAACTTTTCCAGTGTTTAAGAATTTCCACAGTTATGTCAACTTCAGGATTTTTTTCCTTTACAATGGTCTGGCTACCATATGGCTTGCAGTTAAACCAAGATTAGACCGTTTAAGATCCTCTTCTCTTTTTAAGCTTGATTCATTTATTTTAATTAATTTTTCTTTTTTTTTTTGTTGTTGCCATAGATGATGCTTTTGCAACAGCAGATATTTTACACGATACTATTCGCCCTTTTAAGTGGTACTACATGGACATATCTACGAAAAATAAAATACCAGAGAAAAGTGAGAGAAATATAATAATAAAGAGTTGGTTTACAGAATCTTATTTAAACACTTTAAAAAATAAGGACTTTTAATTAATAGAAGAACACTTAGAAAAACGAAGGTCAGTAGTGGAACCTTTTGCCTTTAACGAATTGCCTGATGTATAGGAGTTGAATTCTTAAGTAGAAATTTTGGAAGTTTGCGCTGATTTCAAATAATAACAACTTCCTTAAATAAAAAATGTCACCCCACCAAATGCTGAGAATCACATTTCGCAAAATAGAAATGCGTTAACGATTTGAAGTCATTAAATTTTTGTTTTAGAAATCGCAACCACAAAAAATTTTGATATCTCAACTCGCAAGGAAGGCACAAAGTGAGTGTCATGCAGCAGAAATAACAACACTATAATAAAATTTTATGTGTTTTTATTTAACCCTTACACGCCTGATTTTCCAAACTAAATTTCAATGTGTTTATTTTATTTACCAGTTAAAAGAAAATATAATAAAAAAAAACTCATTTTTTATAAATTTAATTGAAAAAAATAAAAAATTTTTTAAAAAAGAATACATTTTTTTTTTCTTTAAAAATTCATCAAAATAAAAATGCTAGAAAAATCACAGTTTTGTCTGAAAACATTTAGTTAAACATATTTCAATATAAATATTTGGATTTGTTCACAATTAACTGAGAAAACTGAATTGATAAAAATCGCGATTTTAATACAAAAAACTATTTTTTAATGTGTGTGTTGGTGTCATTGAATTGGCACGGCAGCTAGTTATTTCACATATGACGGAACGGGCGACTAACCCTTTAGTATGGAGGTTTGCTCACATAAGACAAGCAATGAATCTTTTCAATATCGATGTGAGTAGGATTTATATACACACATACATCTGTATCTTTGTATAAAGATATGTGTGTATGTTTTCAAATATACTAATTTATAATTTAATATTTAATTATTTTTAGGTACCGGACACTTGCCCGTCGACATCAGACGCGGCACAGCAACAAACATATGCTCAAGTAGCCTCAACACGTTCATCATGCTACCTTTGCGCTGCTTCTTCTTCGAAAAAGCGACGTAAAACTCGTTATATCTGCAGCAAATGTAATCGTCCTATATGTTTGAATGAACATTCCATGCAATTACATAGTTGCAAACCCAATTGCTCTTTGTAATGTATATTTAAGCGCTCAAATAAATAAATAAAATTCTTTCTGAAACATTATTTCTAACGCTATTTTTTATGGGTCTGGGCAGACCCTTATGGTGCACTTACCGCATCATAAGGCACCGAACATCGGAGGGTTAAATTGTGTGTTTTAATTCTAAGTAAAAATTATGGAATTTATGGAAGATTCCCCAGAACCACCAGAATGTATACCCTTTTGACACATGGTTAGTTATCAGCTGTTGCTTACGCAGCAAGCTAAGGCCACCTTGTATGAATTCGCCTTGTTCTCCTTCTTCACAAAATGTAAATAAATAAACAAAAGGCACAAACCTCAGCATTTGAAAAAATCAAATTGGCTCTCACAAGTGATTTCAAAATCGCGCGTTTTTAATTACATGGGTGTCTGTCTTTTATAAATTTAAGCACCAACCTTATCAAATATTTAGTTTTTCATTTTTCTTCAGTAGCATGCAAAGAAGCCCTGGTGTTGTTTTTATATGAAATTTAATATATTTTATGTTTTGAACAAAATCCGTTCTCTCAGGTTGTTACTTTTGAATTTTATTGTAATATTTTTTTTTTAATTTTATTTTATTTTGTTTTTTTTTCGTGCGTTCTTTTTTTACTTTAGCCACTTATTCAGACATTTAATGCTCATTCAATCCCAGCATTTTTTCTAGCACTTTTCATGTGATTATGTTTAGGTACAAAGACTTAAACAGAAATTAAAAGAATGTTGTCTTAAATATGACAGATGGAAAAATCAGGCTACATCGCCACTTTAAATACAAACGGACGTAACTGTATTTTATTTTTACAAGAGAAGTAAACAGCTTTACAAAATCAATAAAAAACGAGCTGTACTTGGCATTTTAATTCCTTTAATAATGACGCCATTTTTAATCGCAGGGATCTAACATTTTTTGTGAACATGTAGTTTAATAATTAAAAAGCACAAAAATGAATTAAAAACACTAATTTTGTGTTACGGTTGTTTGCATTTATGGTGACGATATATTGAATTAGAATGAAGCTAAAATTTTACTAAACATATATACGCCAAGCCTCAAGGTAAGATTTTAGTTCATGCTTATGATTAAGTGTGGATTCTACTTGTAAAATTTTTAGAGTCAAATTACCTACTAAGCGACCGCCAGTATGGCTTTCGTAGAGGTCGTTCTACTGGAGACCTAATGGCCCTGTTATCAGAAAAATGGTGTCGTTCCATTCACCATTTTGGCGAAAGTAAGGTAATTGCTTTAGATATTTCCAAGGCGTTTGACAGAGTCTGGCATGGTGCACTCTTGACTAAACTTGTTGCATTTGGTGTCGGTGATAATTTCTCTCGATTTATATCGAGCTTTCACAGAGATCGCACTATACGGGTTGTTATAGATGGGGTTTCATCAAACGAGTTCAAGATTCATTCAGGGGTACCGCAAGGCTCCGTTCTTTCTCCTACTCTATTTCTTATTTTTCTAAATAACCTCTTATGACAAACTTCCAACCCTATCTATTCTTTTGCAGATGACAGCAACCTTTGCCATTCGAATTCATCTGGTTACAGACCAAGCGATTCCGATGTTTGTGCTATGAGACAGAACATGAATGATACGCTTGGCCGTGACCTAGACATAATCTCAGAATGGGGTCGTGCGAATGGGGTCGAATTTAATGCCCGAAAGACCCAATGTTGCGTACTGACGCATAAACGCGCGATGGATCAAGGTGCCTCATCTGTATGTATGGGTGGTATAAATATTTAGGAAACAGAACCTCTTGATGTTCTGGGCATGAGGATACAATGTGATGTCCAAGGGACAGAACATATATTTAAGGTGTCGGAAGAAGCATTCAAGTGCCTCGGTTGTTTGAAACGGTGAAAGATATATCACTCCATCTGATCTCCTTACTATTTATACCACCTATATCCGACCGTGAATGGAATACAACTCTCATGTGTGGGCCGGTGCTTCAAAGTCTATTTTGGAGCTTCTCGACCGCGTGCAGGAGAGGGCGAAGGTTCTCATTGGCGACAGTAGGGTATTCAATTCTATTGACTCCCTTGAGCACCGTCGCAATGTGGGTTGTACTAGCCTATTTTATCGTTACTACAACGGGATGTGTTCTGATGAAATTAGGGATTTGGTTCCCGAAACCCAAAGCTTTGTTCGTAATACACGTTTTTCCTCAAGAGCCCATCCTTTTGTGGTCGACTGGCCGGTGAATCGTACAACGCATTACAGGGAAAATTCGTTTTTTGGCCGGACTGTTCGTAGGTCGAACAACCTTCCTGCTGAAGTCTTCCTTCTCACTTTCAACATGAATAAGTTCAAGTCGAATGTTCACAAGCACTACTCCCTCTTTCCTCCTTCCCATAACCTATTTTCCTAGTTCCAACACAATGCATTGCATAAGTAGGGGTCATCCCCTGAGTGCTGGTCCTAACAAAAAAAAAAAAAAAAAAAAAAAAATTCTAGTTCATGTTTTAGCTCAGATTCTTGTTCATGATCTAGTTTAGGCTCCATTTAACGTTCCAGATAATGTCTACTTTCAGGATTAGTTATAATTTTAGTCCAGTTTCTAGTTGAGATTTAAGTCTTTGTTCTCGGTAAGGATCTTAGGCTGGGTTTTTGAGATCGCAGTTACACAAGGCTTAGATAATCTGAAAACAGATAAGCAAGTCACCATTAGCAAGTTTGTATACAAAATTTTTACGGAACAGCTTAGTTTTGCGTTAAATGTTGGTCTTTAATGAAATAATAAAAAAACCCCATTTCGCCGCAGGGCTGTGGAGTCTGAGTCGGGGTTGAAAAGTCGGAGATATAGAGTCGGAGTTAAGGTTTTTGTAGCGGAGTCGGAGTCGAAGTACCCACAAAAACTCGCGACTCCGACACAAAAATTTTTCGGCATAACAAATTAAAATTTTCTAAAATTTTTCAAAATATAAAATAGTTTTCTTGCTATATTTAACCATTTAAAAGGTACTGCATTAAAAAAAGGGATTTTAAATTCTAAAAAGTATTAGTATCAAATAAATTTAGCATCAATGTAAGAGTAGGGGTCGGCTTGGGAGTTGGTTGATGTCATACAAAAAAAAAAAAAAAAATCAGCGGTTGGAGTCGGAGCCAAGGTGTCATCCTATTTTTGACCCTGACGACAATTTGGCCAACTGATGTAAGGTCTGACATCACAATGAAGAAAAGTGTCGTGGGGTCAAAACCGAAGACACTTGTTATAGTACTGATGACAAAATACATCAGCTTTAGGACGCCTTTTCTATCAGTTTAAGGCGAATTTTGGCATTAGATATCGATCGAAATAACAATTTAAATAGAAATTTCGATCGATATCGAAGGCTGTTAGTTTCCCTCTGATTAGTGGTATTAAGACAAAGTATGTGATTTTTGACTAACGATATTGTTGCAGCAAATGAGCGATACCTCATAAAAATAATTAAATATCTATAATAATTGTCGAATTAATTAAGACTTACATTGAACAACGAAAATGCAAAAAAATCTTTCTATGATTTTTACTATGGATTTCTCTTAAAGAAGACATTTATTTAAACTCTGCCTTCAAATACTTGTATAATATTTTCTTTTGCCTTTATTCTTTCGTGTTGTCCTTAATATTGCTTTTATTGTTACTTCTGAAGTTATTGTTATTGTTGCTTTAGTTTACTTTGTATTATAGCTGTAGTAGTGTTTGTTGCCTGCTACTTACTAACTTATTGTACTACTCGTGCATCGTATTCACGCGCGTTTAATACAATTTAACGTTTTAATTAGAAATTATGTTGCGTCAGTTGTAAACATTTGCTATTGCGGTTATTTTGGTTTGTCCATTAAATACCACAGAGACATATTTATTTGATTAGCTTCCACTGTGTGTCCGTGTGTGTGTATGTGTGTGTGTGTGCAAGAGTCAGTTTTTATCTGTGAAAGCGGAAGGACGTAAATCCATCCCTTCTATAGACGTCCGCACTCACACATACTATTTACTGTTAAAAACAAAACAATCTTCTTGCAGTTTGTTGGTGGTAATAAATGAATTTTCTGTTAGTAAAAGTACGATTTTAAGGTTGTTGACTGACGTGAAATTATACGAAAATATTTAGACAGTAAAATGAATGAATCAACAATGTTTGGATATTTAAACAATTTTGAAAATTGTGAAAAAGGTTTTGTATAACAATTGTTTTAAGTATACCAAAAAATTTAATTCAACGTTAATTTTACAATATTAAAATCATCAAATGCATGTACAAACGCTCAGCGGTAAATATTTGAAGGACGGCAAGTGGCACTCCTTGCTAAGGCCTCTATATCCCAATCTAAAATATTCGTTTCTTATGATATCCTGCCCTCTAGAATGTTTAGATATCCTCTAGAAAGACATTCCAAAATATATATTATTATAAATTATTCGACCATCCATTATATTATTTTTTATTTCTATTTATTTAAGCTTATGGTCTAGTTTTTATTTTATAAAAAACTAATCTTTATTTTTCTTTCGAATTTTCGTAACGTGGTTATATTTCTGATCTAATTTATGTCCAGCAATTCTCGTTTTTAGTTTATTTTTTGTTGTTCCCACATATAACTTATCACATTGTCCATTATTATTTCCCCAACAAGGTATTCTATAAACTACATTTGACCTATCTAAAATGTAATAGATTATGTTTAAATATTTTGTTAGGATAAGAATTTTTTCAAATGTTGTCAATATTTTTATTTTAAGAAATTTTGTTAATTTGTTTTTTATGTAATTGTTTTTAAAAAATTTTCAATCCTGAAGACGTAACACAACGGAGTTACGGGAATTCGAAAGAAAAATAAAGATTACCTTTTTTATAAAATAAAAACTAGAGCATAAGCTTAAATAAATAGAAATTAAAAACAATCCAAAATATTTATTTCACTTTATTTTTAAGTGACATTCATTACTCCATTCTTTGGGAAGGGAAATAAGTTTTAAAAATTTTTATATTGTTTTGAACTTGTTACTCTTACGTAAACGTATACGTGGCGGATAAACTCTTCCGTTTTCCTTACTAAACTTATGTATAAATAAGTACTCTTACGTAAACGTGACGTTGCTTTGGTGCTGTAATTTCTTTGGATGAATAAGATAACATTACAAATTTTCTCGGGTTTTACCTAACATCTCTCAAAGAATTTTGTGTTTGTTTATATTGATTGACAAAGCGAACTCTATTGACATATACCACGGTCTTTTTTTATATTTCATACAAAATGCACAAATAACAAAAGCTAAAAGATATTCTTCATTTTTCCTTCTTAAAGTCCTTCAACTTGAACCTGTAAAAAAGGGAATCTGGAAGAGCTTGCTCCCAATGACAGCATGTGACAAAAATAAATTAATATGGATTGCGGCGAGGAGTGCATGTGTTTTCTAAAAAAGGCATTCTATATAACAGTTGTGCGGTTTTTTTGTATTAATTCAAACATAAATATTAATAATTATACAATTTAGAAACAGGCTGCCCCGTCCTTCGTCCTTAAAAGGTTATAATGATTCAAGTAGAAATACTTTTTTCAATAGCCTTTTTTGACAGATTAGGTGTGAGTCGTGTCATGCTGTCATGTTATTTTGGTTTAGTATTGTTTGGCATTTCATAATGGAAACACTGACGCCTGAACAACGTTTACAAATCGTTCAAGTTTATTACGAAACTTCACGTTCTGTAAGGAATGTGTTTCGTGCACTTCGCTCAACTTATAATCAATATAATCGGCCTACTGAGCGTACTATTCGCAACCCCATCACCCATTTTGAGACCCAGAATTCATTATTGGATAAAATTCGCCCGAATAGACCACGTCCAGGACGCTGTGAAGAAAATATAGTGGCCGTAGATGAGAGTGTACACGAAGACTGTGGAGAGTCGATTCGGCGCCTTTCGCAGCAACTCGGACTGGCGTATGGAACGACTTGGCGCATTTTACGTCGATATCTTAAACTAAAAGCGTATAAAATACAGCTTGTGCAACAACTGAAGCCGCTCGACCTTCCCAAGCGACATCGCTTCGCTCTTTGGGCTCTTGAAAAGTTCCATGAAGATCCGATGTTTTTGAGGCAAATTTTGTTCAGCGACGAGACCCATTTCTGGCTCAATGGGTATGTAAACAAATAAAATTGCCGCATTTGGGGCGAAGAGCAACCTGAAGAGATTCAAGAACTGCTACTTCATCCAGAAAAAACCACGGTTTGGTGTGGTTTGTGGGCCGGTGGAATCATCGGTCCATATTTCTTTAAAAATTATGCCGGTGCGAACGTAACCTTAAATGGCGACCGTTATCGTGCCATATTAACCGACTATTTGATGCCTGAAATTGATGCTCGTGATCTCGGCAACATTTGGTTTTAGCAAGACGGCGCCACTTCCCACACATCGCATCAATCAATGGATTTATTGAGAGAACACTTCGGTGAGCACATAATTTCACGTATAGGGCCGGTCGATTGGCCACCAAGATCTTGTGATATCACACCGTTAGACTTTTTCCTGTGGGGATATGTAAAGTCTAAAGTTTATGCGGACAAACCCGCTTCGATACAGGCCTTGCAGGAAAACATCACGCGTGTCATTCGCCAGTTACCAGTCGAAAATTGGACTCAACGGATGAACCATCTGCAACGTAGCAAAGGCCAACATAATCTTCAAAAAATAAATGCCAAACAATGTTCTTTAAAATGATAATAAGTATTCCCCATTAAATTGAATTTTCTGTGTTTTTTCTTTAAAAAAGTAGGGAACCTCGAAATGGATCACGCTATAGTAGAAAAAAATTAAGCTAAACTTATCGGGTATCTGTATCTGATACTGAAAATGGACTTGCCAGCATGGCCTCCAGGAGGCTGGGTGAGATGCCCCAAGATCCGACGCCAGCTGCCACCCACCCCTAATATAGAGAACAGATGCTGACCGATGCTGGCTATTGGTTATTTAAAGGCACCAATCACTCGCTTTACTTTGGAAGATTCGTAGGCACTCCGAACTTGCTAGTATTTCTGTATCATGCGTAAACCCTATGAAAGCGTCCACTAGAAACGGATTGTTGGCCAATGCGCTAACAGCTGCTCCGTATATATAAACAGAACCTCCATATATCCGCAACCTGTAGACTCAAGCGGTAGCACTCAGCAGTGCGTCCGTAAGTTGCCAAATGAGGAACTCACTTGAACAAAACCATAAGTCTAATTTTCGTGTATTGCTCATTTAACTCTCGACGTGAGAAGGCACTATGCTTCTTGTAGGAAATAAACTACAGGAGGACTTATGCTGCTAACAGGAACTAAATGAATCAATATATATAATGTTTATGCTAAAACCTAAATTCTCACTGCATTAAGACCTACACTTCAGTCTGAAATATTTATAACATAGTTAATTTATTGATCAACATTAACAAATTGTCAATATCTTGGAATTGCATTTTTTAGTATAAATTAGTATGTGTATCAAAAAATATTCAATATTACATTTATTATATTGCAGATATTACATTTAAAAAAAAAATTTGTTTTAATATTTTGTTTGTAGCCCACGTATTCTCTTTAAAATTACATACAAATCATCTTTGTATTTGCTGTAGTTTTTGAGATATTGAAAAAATAAACTCAACACATTCGGCTAATTCGGCGAAATTATGATATTTTGAATATGCCATAACTCTAGCAAAAAAAAATTTATAATTTTTTTTTCGTTGATATATGTTCCTTAGAGGATGAAAGGGACCTTCTCACCAAATTTCATTCAAATCGAAGGGGGTCGGGTCCCACTCTTGGTCGATTTGACATGAAATTAGCCAGAGACGATTGAGCATGTACTCTGCCAATGTCCTAGGATGCAGGCTCTAAGGCAGAAATGGCTAGGGGCTAGATTTCACGACGAACTGGGGTGTATCGCTTGATGCAATCCAGCCGATCTACTACGATTTGTCAGGGAAATAGAACGGCTGTTTCTGACGGGGAAGACTGTAAGAGGGTCTTGGCCTACGTAGTATATTTTTACCTGTATACTAACTGTCTTGAACCTGTCAACTAGTTTCTTCTTTACGTCTCTTTTTCTACTTTTCCTATACTGAAGGGATTCATAATGGACCGCATTGGTCTCCGAGTGGAGAACCTAACCTAACCTAAACTATTTATTCTTTTGGTTCAAATTTAGGTTCTACTTTTTTCTGGTTAAGATTCTAGTGCATGTTTTTGTTAGATTTTAATCTGAATAATTTTTAAATTTTGTAATTAATTTCCTAAAACTTCGTTTTTAAACTTGTTAAAATGTTTTTTTCATTGAATTTTAGTTTAACTTTTTAAATGGAATAGTTAAATTTTAAATGACAAATATCAAACGACGCCACATTAATTGTAAAAGTTTAGTTTTTTTTTATATCTACATGCATACATTTCTGCAGTTAAATAGAGGCATGGCGTCATATACATATAAAAGCACATACACTTCCGCTGAAAGTTGACGGGAAAACAGGGCCGTCGAGAAGAGAACTTATTCAGTAGTACGGGGGCATCCACAATTAAAATATTAAGGTTAATCCTTACGTTTTCTTTTTGTTGAAAGTTTTTTTTTTTAAATTCCATCACTTAAAAATGACCCAATTTTAGCTCCCTTTGTCAGATACGTTTGTGACTCTTTAGAATATTTTTGCTTTATCGTAACAGGAATTATATGGCGACAATTGTTTTGTTCTCAATAAAAAAAAAAAAAATAAAAAAACGCAAAGCAAGTTGCCTGAATTTTAACGAATCGAAAAGTAGAAACACTTTTTTTTTTATAAATTTTTACCTAAACAAAATGATAATTTAAAATACTAATTAAAACTATTGCAATAAAAGAATTAAAACATAAAAGAAAAGTTTTTAGATGTTTTATATCCAGCATAAAGGAAATATACAATGCAGTTGCGGTTGAGTTTTTGTTACGATTTTAAACATAAAAGTAACTGGAAAAATCATTGGGAGCAAAAAGCAGGATTTATGCATTTAAAGACAAAAGATGTTAAAAAATATTTGCCGGGTCCAAAATGCTCCTTAAGCGTCATAAAAAAGTCAATCTTGCTTCAAATCCGTATTGGCGATAAAAAAAATTAGATCCACTGAGACAACCCGAAACACTTTGGACCTTCCAAATATGAATTGCGTCAAGGTAATTCCCTCTACTTAGTGGCTCCATTATAATCAACTGAAATCAGGCAAGGCGATCAAAGGGTACATGTACCGAACACAAATCGTTCGCTGATAGATTCAGAACAGTCTTCTTGGTATACGCTTTATTTAAGAGGGGGTATCCAAATTTGGCTTGGTTTGTCATTGAACACGGAATCTTTATGTTTCTAGGGTGCCCCGGTAGGCCTGTTGGTAGCAAGCTACACTACCATGGCGGGGGTTGCGGGTTCGGTTCCCGCCAGAGACTCTGGTCTCCTGCAGACTAGCGTAGAGTTTCGCAGGATTATCATAGGAAGAAAAAGTTGGGGAAATAGCTGATGATGGCCAATACTTTGAATTAATTTCGCGATCGTTCGAAATTTGTCAAGGACCAAACATTTTATAGTTATACACCGAATAGATAGAGGACTCACAGCTAAAGCGAACAAAGTCAGAAAAAGACACTTCGAAAATATTTTGAGGTTAAGTCAATGAACTGGCATTTGTTTCTTAAAAATGAAAGACATTGACTTGGTTGTTTTACCTTTACCTTAGGAACGAAACACTTTTTGACTTAATCGGTAACAGAACTGAATTGAGTTTAACTTTGCGGAGAATTTCGCACTTGTTTGGAAATTTCTTATATTTCCTGACTTGGTTCGGTTAAGCTGTGAGCTCTCCATATAAATGTCTAAATTAATTTGCAAAATTAAGTTTAAGCTCTAGGCAAAGGTAAACAAATCTATTTATAGGCCCTGAGCCTTTCTTCGGTGTCACGGTCCGTCACATTAGGAGGACTTTACCAAAATGGTCCGAACGTGAATTCCTTCACACATAAACGTTCACTTCTGGATTAAGACATTTCAAGAGGTTAATGACACTCTCCCATGGCAAAGCAGGTAAACTACTTCTGCTTTAGAAGACGGAACTAGGACTGCTTGTTGGCCTATTCACAGGGCACTTTGGTTTTAGAAACCACGAGTTTATAATGGGTGATGTATGTACCAGGATATGCAGATTCATGGAGGTTGATGTAGCTTTGCTGCTTTCCCGCCTTGGAGACTGCCAGGCGGAAATTTGTCGGGGGCATATGATGAGACCAACTGAAATTTATGATCTTTAACCAGGCAGGGTAATAGGCTTCATTTTATACGTGGCCTGACCATGATATGGTGAGATACATAGGTTGCACAAAAGATCAGCTGGGTCGTGGTACCTATGACCGTCTACATAGATATATACTAGGGCGGGTCAAATTGCATGGAACGATTTTTTTTTTGATGAGGCGTAAAGCAAAAACGTAATCTATAGGTGATTCTGAGAAATTTTGCTCAAGAGACCATAGCTCTAAGTCGGATTTGGAGCCCCCCAAAATTTTAAAATAGAAATTTTTCCATATATACATAGAACAATTTAATTAAATTTTTTTCTTTTAGTAGAGATATTAGGAATTTTTATCGAAAAATAGCCTAAAATTAACTTTTAACTAATAAATTCTGAATTTTCTTCGATTTTTTTCGAGATTTTTTTTTCTTTTGCAGATTATGAAAGTTCAGATAATTTCCAACAGCTTTTATTACGATCAATTTTTTTTTGTTTTCACTTGGTTGCGTATGAGTATTTTTTAACTCCAATTTATTAACATGCATACGCCATGTGGTACAACTAATAATTCAAACTTTTAAAAAAGCACTAAAAAATTCCTAATATCTCTACTAAAAATAAAAAAAATTTAATTAAATTGTTCTATGTATATATGGAATCCGAGTTAGAGCTATGGTCTCTTGAGCAAAATTTCTCAGAATCACCTATAGATTACGTTTTTGCTTTACGCTTCATAAAAAAATTGTTCCATACAATTTGACCCGCCCTAGTATATATCTATCTTTCAAACAAGCCCAGATTGAGAAATCTACTATAATTCTATCAGATTTTATGACGAATTTAATTAAATTGTTGTATGTATGTATATATGGAAAAATTTCTATTTTAAAATTTTGGGGGGCTCCAAATCCTACTTAGAGCAATGGTCTCTTAAGCAAAATTTCTCAGAATCCCCTATAGATTACGTTTTTGCTATACGCTTCATCAAAAAAAAAAAAAAATAATTATCCCGCCCTAATATATACATATCTTTATCGGAGCTTATTTATAGTTAATTTTCAGGCTTAATCGCAATTTCATAATTGCCATATTTAAGCATCTCTTGTCTCAAAAAGGTGATTTCTTTACTTAAGGATACATCCTGCTACTTACACCCAATGATTTTTCTAGTTCTTTTTAATCTAATTTAATAATAAACAAATCATCTGCGATCTTTTTAGGTGGCACTTGCGATCTTTGTCATCATAATGAAATTACAGATTCTTAACCATCTCCCGCAAGTTTAAATCGATGGCTTACGATTGATGTTAATATAAAATAATATTTCGTTTAAATACCACCATATTCAGGGTTAAGCTTGAAAGTAAAGTTTGACTGTAATTAGGACGTTGCGAAACTTGGCACCAGGAAATATGGCAAAAAAAAAATTTACCCTAGCGCCATCAGTCCCCATTTTTTTAATGAAAGATTTTCCAAAAAGTATTAAAAATAGCCGTAATAATAAAATGGAAAATTACACTAAATATGCGGCAAGTCTTCATTATGAAAAATCACCTCAAAATTTTTAATGAATCTTAACCCCAAAAAGATAAAATTAAAAAAAAAAACCACAAAGAAAGTTGTATTAAAAATTTTAGTTGGCTTCTTATGCCCGAAACTTAAAATCCTAAATTTAAAATCCCAAGTTCTAAATCGAGAATTTCAAAATGCTGAATTTTAATATCCCGAAAAATTATAAAGTTTTGGTTTTAAAATCGCACGATAGATGGCATGTTTGGGCCTTCGGCCGGGCGCAAAGATTTTCTCCTCTATGGAATAACGAATACTGGCATCCACAGAAAAAATGATTAAATTTCTCCAATCACCAAATTTATTCCGAATTCATAATAAAATGATTACATTTATTACTAAAAATTTGAAAATTTTGAAAAAATATTTTCAATAAATGATATTTTTAATTTTAACTAAAAAAGTGAACAAAAAACTTTGGCATTTCAAACAATGTGTTAATTTATTTAAATAAATATTGTTAATTCCCAACAACAATTCTACATGTTTAAATTATTTTATTTTAAACGAAAAAAGTCAATTAAGATTTTTTGTTATTTAATTAAAATCTTAATTGAAAATTTATTTCAAAACAACTAAAATGTTAATTAAATCAATATTAAATTTTTAATTTTCTTTCAACAAAAAAAATAATTGATTCAATTATGACATTAATTAAATTTAAATACTTTCAAAACTATTTTTTTAATTGATAAAGCACTTTTTTCGTGTCGCTAAAGAAAGCATCTCTGTATAGCCGCTAAGGATTTTCTCCACTTTGGTATAAGTATTTGGATTTTGATATTATCCCTAGAAATTTTTAAATAAAATTGGGGATGCGAAATATGGCCCCAAAACAAAAATGAAAATTGACCCCAAATTTGGGGCTATTTTTCATAATGCAATGTGACCCAATTTTTTTTTATAAAAAATTACCCCAAAAAAAAATTAAAAAAGAAAATTAAATTTGACCCCAAAGTTGGGATAATTCCTCATTACGAAAAATCACCTCGAAATTTTTATTGAATTTTAGCTCAAAAAAATTAAAAAGCACAAAGAAATTTATATTAAAAATTTGGGTTGGGTTCATACGCCCGAACCTAAAATCCCAAATTTAAAATCCCGAGTTTCAATTGACGTTTAATAAACTGAATAATTATACAATTTTGGTTTTAAAAATCGTATGGCAGATAGCATGGTTGGGCTTTCGCTAACTAAGCTTTCAGTACACAGCTCAACTTCGGCCTGGCGCAATGATTTTCTTTCCTATTGTATAACAAAAACCGGCTTGGCTAACTAAAGCATCTCTACATAGCCGGCCGGAATTTTCTCCACGGCAGGAATTTTCTCCGATTTCTTATATTCTTCGAAATTAAAGTAAAGAAAGAATTTGTATGTGTTGCGTATGCTTTTTTATACGTTTCGTTTTGATTTTATTTACTACAGTAGATATTTAATAAAGCAGGTGGATACAATATGCACAAAATTTTCATTAGGCAAATTACCACGCGGAGGGTGTTTAAATTTACACTTTTTTCTCGTTTTCTTGTAAAAAACACTTTGATTAAGGAATGCATCAAGTTTCGTTCTAATATATTTAATAATTATATGAAAAAAATGGAAATGTTCAAAAAAAGGCCTGACCAGGCACAGGTATACACTAGTGTGTCCCATTAAAAAAAAAATTTTGGGGATCATTCTTAATTTGAATACTCATAAGGCTAAGAATTTTTGAGATTTTTTTCCGATTTTTCGGAGGTGGTTTAGAGGACCGTTCTCGAGTTATACCCTTTTAAAGCTTTTTACACATTGTATGAAATGTATAATACTATAAGGTGTGAACTAGGTTTGCATTGCTTTAAACTTTAAATAATTGGATTTAGAAAATGTTTTACAAATAAAATAATAGTTACTTACCAGTCATACATAACAATAACATATGTAATTATTACAAGAAGTCCCGTCTTTTTAATTAAAATATTTTGTTAATCTGAAGTTTTATTGCTCCGGTAAGTTGTAAATTATCATAAAGTAGTCCAAGAAATATTGGGTAATATTTTTTTAAAATAGATATGCCTTTGTCGAATACAAGGAATGTGTGGTGTGTGGGCAAAATGATTGATGACCTTGATACTGCCAAACCGCCGACAAAAAACTAATTTATTTAAAACTTCATAATCTTTTAAACTGCAAAATTAGTTTTTTTAGTCTTAATACAAATTTTAAAAGTTATAAAGCATTTTTTTTCATATTTGCTGAAAATATACGAAAAACTGATATATAATGTATCAAAATGTGGAAAATCCCTGACGAAAATTATTATTTATGCACATAAAATTAAAGATCGGAAAATTTTCTTTAAGAATATTTACTCAGAAGCCGAAAAAATACCGATTTTTTAGCAATTTTCAATAATAATTCAATAAAAGTCAAAAACGCTAGATTTTTGGTACAAAATCAGTTTGCGCGACCTCTAAAGCACTTCCGAAAAATCTGATAAAATTCTCAAAAATACTTTACCTTATGAGTATCCAAATTAGGAAAGATCTTCCGAGAAAATCCAAATTTTTATTTTTTTTGGGACAACCTAGTATACACTTAAGGCTTAGTTGTCAAACTCCATTATTAAGGATATAGTCTTCTCAGGTATATGCCTTCTTTTGTGTATTTAGGCTAAAAATAGTGATTGCATACAATTTATGATTGAAGCTTAAATTCTACTTAAGTACAGGGGTGCAAATAAGAACTAAATTTCGATATATATGGACTATATATGAAAATAAGATTTGACATTATTATTAGCTAACAGTAATTTAAACAGTAATAGTTTTGTTTACTTCCAGTTTAAAGTTCTAAGATTTTTTGTGTGACTTCCCAGTAAAATTATAAATTTAAAACATTCAAAAAATGCCTAGCAAAGAATTCCACTTGACCATCTGTTTCATTATTACTACAACACAACTTACTGTTTTTTACGAGTACTTTAGAAAACAAATAAAAACTATTGCATAGTTAAAGGCTTGTTTGTTTTTCTAATTCACAGCCTACTGTTAGGCTGTAGTTTTCAAAAGTTTCAATTATTTCTTTTTTATGTTTTTGTTTCCTTAAAAAATAATAAAAAAGAAAACTCTTATCATTCTGTATATGCAACGAAACAACAAGACAACAACAATTTACAACACATTTAGGCGTACATATGTTAGAGTTTGCTGTTGCAATCATCTAATATTTTCCCAAAATTACATTGATTACTATTGCAAACTTTTTGCTAACTAGAAACGACAACAAAAGAAATAACATGAAACTAACAAAAAACGATCTGTTAAAAGTTTCTCTTTCAACATTTATACAATATTTTTTTTTTGTTAAAAAAAATTAATTCTTTTTTTTTTTTTTTTGTTGTTGCTTATTGCCAGTGAGAGCTCAAATTTCTGTATACTATGAGTATAGAAATAGTTGGTCCATGTTTTTTTTTTTAAAAAAACTTTTTTAAAAGACATAAATAATCTTTAAGTTAGTTTCCATTTTATGTGTGTTGGCTTGTGTCTCTCGGAGTATACAGTCAGTGCAGCTGTGCTTTATAATGTTGCTGTGATATTAAAGGTCCTTTGAGCCTGCGGAAAGTATCATGTTGCTTGTAACGTATATTCACACTTGTCTTTTTTCAACACACGTTAAAACAACTGTACAGACTTTGAACATATTTTGCAACTAAAGTTGCTGACAAACAAATATGATACTAATCTTTAGTAATTAGTGAACTCCAACTTAGAATGAAATTAAACACACACACACACACACACACACCCATTTGTAGGATGACAATGTTAAAAAAAAAATAATTTGAAACCTTATTCGTTATCAAGTTAGTTGTTTTTTGAATAAAACGAGGGCAATTTATTAAGTTAGAAAAATGTATAAACTAGCAGTTTAGAACGGGTGATTCATCATGAGGTTTGTTTTATAATGTAAAATTAAACTCATAAATTTAAAAGTGAACTTAAAACTTATATTATCGGTTAAATGAACAATTTAAGGTATTTAATACACAGGAAAAATTATTAAATTTCACCAAATTTATACCAAATTCATAACATCAGGCAATAAAGGTCTGCATGAATAACTTCATTCATGAACATACTGAAATGTTTATTAAATGAAGTTCGTATTCAAACAAAATTCAGACCACTGAACAAACTGTTGTTTTATTCATGCTACTAGCAAACACATTTCGTTTCATATGGCAAACACAAAGACTTTGTTCAATGAAATGACTTTTGTTTTACAGTTTTCACTCTCTCTCATTTTTTTATATAAATACTCAACAGCAGTGTTGCAACTTAGTCAATTTATGTAATTTTTTCTTTTTTGTTACCTTTACAATATATAATTATATTGTAATTTGTAAGGCATTTTTTAGTTTAATTTAAATTTTTTTCCTAACAACTTTTTAATGTATTTCCAAGAAAAACACATTGCTGAAAAATGTTTTTGAAAAAAAAAGAAATTTTTTTGAAATGTAAAATTTTACATTGAAAACAAAGCGAAATTTGTATTATTTTTATTATTTTAATATTAATGTACTTCCTTATCTTGTTGCTTTTACTCTTCATGGTTATTGTTGTATTTTTTTTTCCTAATGTGTTTCATTTCTTTCAACTGGCAATACTGACTTTAAAATTAATGTGTTATTCCGTGAACTTATTCGACATTTATTCAGTGGTTGTTTTGTTTCAGTGTTGTTAGTATTAATTTTCTCTTGCTTAAGTAAACAAAAACACTGCATCTTATTCGTCTCTTAAATTTCGTGTGTTTGTTGCTTTCATTTCGTAGGTATTCATTAAACTGAATACAAACGAAGCAAATACAAAATTATAATGGAAGTTTCATGAACATCATTATAAAGTTGCATGCAGGTGTTTATCAGGCAAACAATTTGTTGATTTAGCACCTATTACCAAAATGTTTATATTGATTACTAAAAATTGTAAATTTCAATAAATTATATTTTGAATTTTAATTAAAAAAATGATCAAAAAACTTTGCCATTTCAAAAAATGTGTTAATTTATTTAAATGAATATTGACAATTCCCAACAACAATTCTACAAGTTTAAATTATTTCATTTCAAACGAAAAAAGACAATTAAGATTTTTTGTTATTTAATTAAAATTTTAATTGAAAATTTATTTCAAAACAACTAAAATGTTAATTAAATCAAAATTCCATTTTTAATTTTCTTTCAACTAAAAATATAATGGATTCAATTATCACATTAATTAAATATAAATACTTTTTAAACCATTTTTTTAATTGATAAATCACTTTTTTCTGTGTATTAAAAAAGGAAAGATTTTTTTGGTTTCACGAGCTGTATGGCTCGAAGCGACGTCTTGTTGAAACCAAACCTCACCGAGCTGACCATGCGCTTGAATTTCAGGAAACATAGTCCGTTAACATGGTGCCATAACGGTGACCATTGATGGTAAAATTTAGATTTCTCTCATTTTTGAAGAAATGTGCACCAATTATTCCACCAACCCATAAACCACACCATACCGTTGTTTTTAATGGATGTAATGGTGGCGCTTGGTGCTCTTCGGGTGGCTCATCAGCCCAAAGTCGGCAAATTTGGTTGTTAACGTATCCATTGAGCCTGAAATGTGGTGCATCACTGAAAAAAACTTCACGACAAAACACCGGATTTTCATTGAGTTTTTCCCGAGCCCATTCACTAAAAATAAGACGAAAAATTTAAGTCGCCTGGCTTCAATTCATGTACAAGTTGAGTTTTGCACACTTTACGACTGACAACCTTAAGCCTAGTACTCTGTTCCAATTTTTGAAAAATCTTCAGCAACATCTATTATTTCATACAAAAAATTTGACAAATATCAATGTTACCTATCTTGCGAATTGGCACAATTTGACGTTTTTAATCTTTCAAAGTATGCAACATTTTTTTGCGTATGTTAACAAAACCAACATGTATTTTACTGAAAAGTATTTTTTTAAATAGAAAATTAAAGTAAATATGGATAAAAAACTGTTACCGGTTGTATTATTTATGTTTTTCCTTTCTCATTTAATATTAAATTAAGGCCCTAATCATGTAAAACGCAACGCAACGCCAAACAATAACATTGGAAGCACAAACAATGTCATAAATATTTTGTTGTTGCTTTTTACAGAAATTCACATTGCGTTTTTAAATTTCAAACGCTGCATGTCTTGTGGCGTTGAAACTTTTAAAATAGTACATGAATTTCTGTAGAAAGCAACAACAAAATTGCAAAATATTTACGACATTGTTTGTGCTTTCAATGTTATTCTTTGGCGTTGCGCTGCGCTTAACATGATTAGGGCCTAAAACTTTTTTCCATTTGCTTAAAATTCCACGTGAAATAAGTGCAGCTTATATTATTTCACAGTTGTAAAAAAAAATTTGCCAGAAAAATTAAGCAACTTTTTTACAAATTAAACAGAGTACAACTCTATCAACATAATTTCATAGAAATTCTGTTGGCTTTACGAAAAATACGCCAAGTTGTCGAACACGACAAGGCAAGCTGCTGAAAACGACAACGAATCGACTCGTCACGGTCTTCGCGCACACTCGCAGCTACAGCTGCTTTATTCACTTCTTTACGTGCTGGATGTGGTCTAACCGATCGAGTATCATCCACTAATGTAAACTGGGACTCAAATTTGCGAATGCTGTTGACAATAGTGGTCTCAGTAGATTGATTATGCGCACGTAAGTCCGTCGAATCGCACGAAAAACATTTCTCACAGACCGCTGATTTTCGTAATACAGCTGAACAATTTGGAGACGATTTTGTGGTGTGAGTCTTTCCATGATGACTTGCCAAACGATACTGAACAAAAACTACAAAGTAGTTTGATATGAGTCACGCATCAAAAAGCATATAGAAAATCAAACATCGTGATGAATCACCCTTTATAACAGAATATAGACCAGACTGTAAGCTGAACTAGCACCTACAAGAAATACTGCTCTATAGACCCACGCACAGTGGCGCCATTTGAGTTTTTTCGTTGCAAAAATCATATCTTTTGAACCGAATAAGATAATTGAACAGTTTAAACAGCATATGATAGATAACTGTTCAGCCTATGAAATGAGCGTTTGGAAAGGGTGCTACGCTTTGTAGGGGCCTACTTATGGGTTATCAAAGTTAAAATTAGTAGAAAAATCAATTTTATGGTAACTAAAAAAAATTATTTTTACATTTTTAGATTGTTTTTATTTTTTTTCTTAAGGGTTTTATGTTTTAAATTATTACCCAACAAATTAAAAAAAAAATAATTTTTTTTTTTAAATTTATTTTTTCAATTTTCTGTAAAATATTCATCACAATTCGTAAGAGAAGGTATATCTAAAAGACTAACCATTTCTAAACTATAATTATTTTGTTACTCTATTCGTGACTTCACATGCCGCAGGGAAGAAATAAGTGGATCGGAAGATGCTGCCAACATGTTGAAGAGGTCCTTATTTTGCCTTACCCTTGATGCTTTGAATGTGTTCTGCAATCTATATTTTTTATAAAATTTGTTAAGAGACTCCTGTGCTTCTTCAGAAAGCTCTCCAATTGGCAAAGGCTGGTACTCAATTATATCTTTGCCATGCGCCAATATTTTATGGACGGTCGGGGTCAACTTCTTCTGTGGATACATTTCTGCTAAAAGAGATGCAGTTTTCGACGCATATTCTCCATATTTTGTAGAATTGACATTTTCTTTGCAGTTTAAAACATCCAAGATCGTTCCCAATCTTTTCACGATTTGATTGTCAATTCCAATGATTCTAGTTACTGCCTCATCATTTTCAAAAAATCTCCTAGAAGTGTTTCCATCGTTTGAGTTACCGTATCCGTGCTTGGGACAGTCTACTTTTAGTCCAACGTGTTTAAAAAAAGCATCCTGTATTTGCTTCTTTCTGATCTTTTCCTTATCCTTTATTGATGTATTTTCATCGAAGTTTTCCTCCTCTTGTGGTAGGGTATATGCCAGTTTTAGCAAGAATTCCATACACCTTATCCTTGCGTACAATGGTGACATTCCATATTCGTAATTCTCCTCATTTGTAGAATCGTTTAAATTACCAAAGTTCTTCTGACAAATAATAATATAAAATCGATAAAAAAAAATATAAAAATAATACGAAAAAAGGGGTTTAGATAGGTTTTTGCTAAATTTTTACCTCCAATATAATTCTGTCTATGAAAACTAATTGAAATATATTATAATTAAGCAGAAAAAGATACTAATCTTAAACTCTTTACAACTAATTATATAAAATTGAGATGTAACATATTATATATGAAATAAATTGAATTGAATTGAAAAAAGTTCTTCTGACTCTTTTTGCAAATCGGGCATGACATTGTTGAGGTTGTTCCTGTCAGTTCGTTTACGACTTTTCCGTCAACCATGGTCAGGTGGAACGTAATTGCATTCAATATATTTTCCTTCTCCAATTTGCAGCTTTGTAGGCTTAATCTTGCTTATTTGTTCTTCAATGTTCTTCACCGTAGTCCTTATGAGTTCTGCCGATTCCCTTGCAAACTGAAACATTATTGGTCGGCAATAATGCACTGATGACGGACGTGGATTTTTCCAGTGTAGGGAATCATCCGATTTTAGCCGCAAAGGAACAACAGATGCCATAAACATATTTCCGTCCGATATTGTAGCGTCATCGAAAGATATCCTTTGCTTATAAACGCTTTGTCCGGATGATCCATCGCAGCCCCATTTGCTGATCAATGTCAACTTCTCAGGAAGAATTTTCACTTCCGTGAAAAACTTTGGTGTGGTTGACTATCTAAACAGTTCAAATAATTTTAAATTGTTCAACGCCATGTTTTCAGTACTTAAATTGTTTAATGGTTTCAGTAATTGTTGCGCCAACTTTCAGGCGTAGACTAATCCAGGCATTATGCTTATTTTGCAATATATAGGCTTATGCTACCATGCCTAAAAATTTACCTGTTCCCTGCATACATATGGATTTAGGCTAAATAATGCAATTTTGATATTATGCACGTGTCCAAATAAGATTTGTGCCTACCTGTAGGGACCATAAGTCAATATTGTTCCTGACCATTTGTACGCCAAAGTATTGTTTATGTGAGGTACGTACCTGCTAATTTCAATGAGTAGTTTTTTTCAAACTATTAGATCAAACTACTGTCAGTCAAAACATATAAGGGATGGACGCCATACAATTTCTGCAACCATGTCTTTTTGAACTTTTTTACCTCTAGAAGCCAAACGGGCACGTACGGGCAGATAAAACCTTTTGAATTATGTAAAGAAATAATCAAAGAACAGGTTTTGCACGTATGGCAAATATAGAAAAATATAGTTTTTTTTTATTTTCCGTCAAAGTTGAAAAATAGTGAAAAAACGGATAGTTTTTAAATAGTGATTTACCAGGAGAAACACAAAGCAAACAGTTAATTTTTTTTTATCATTATACATTTAATAAATACATCAATCAATACAAAATAAGGCGATTCGTTACCTATTTTTCGTGATATTACACCTGAAATCGCAACAAATTGACTAAAAATTGTGTGTTTTTTTGAAAACCGAAAGTCGGTCAACTTTGAACGGTTATATCTTCTAAACTAAAAATGTGATATTATTAAGAGTGGCATATTTGAAATCGTTGAAAAGTTTCCTATAACATGGGTTTATTCAAAACTTCGTCGGCACTCATGAAAATTTTGATTTTTGCAACCTCGCTTGCTCTACGGGCGCCACTGTGCCACGTATAAAGTAAACCATAGAATTAGCTATAGACTGGACTAAAAAGTAAAATATAGACTTGGCTGCCCGTTCGGCTAGAAATTAGATTATTTAACAGATGGCGCAGAAGTCATCACCCTATCGGAAAATGCTACCTATAATCTTTGCAAATGGGGATAAGTGTAAGTTCTGCCTTAACATTTGTGATATAAATGGCCCTCAACAATTTTTACGACTTTCTGAGGGCTTCATTTCCGAGTTTCCTAACCTCTGGTTTTGGAAATTTGCACTGACCGGCAATATCGCCCCTTTCAACAGTTGCAGACTTCTTTCCGTAGGTGGTTCTTTAAGTCAGGAGTCTAGGTTGTCCTAACACCTGAAAACACTGAGGAAAATATGTTAAGATCAATGGAAACGTGGACCTTACACTCATAGAAAAATGCATCTTCATATTTATAATGCCCTACCATCAGAACTGTGACATCAATGTTATTACAACTGGCATCAATGCGCCAAAATGTGACATCAATCCAATGAAGAATGTCATCCTAAAATTTCGCCACATTTTATGCTGCATCTACGCTATGACTACAGTGACATCAATTCGATGCCACATTTTGTGGATACTGATAGAAAAAGCGTCATAACGCTGATGTATTTTGACATCACTACAGCCAATCAGTCATCAGTGCGATGACAAACTGTCATCAGTGCGATGACATAATATATCATGTCATCAGTGCGATGGCAAACTGTCATAAGTGCGATGACATTATATATTATGTCATCAATGCGATGACAAACTGTCATCAGTGCGTTGACAAACTGTCATCAGCGCGATGACAAACTGTCTACAGTGCGATGACATAATATATCATTGTACTGTCTTCAGTACAATGACAGTATATATCATGTTATCAGAGCGATGACAAACTGTCATCAGCGCGTAAAAGTAAAATTAGAAGCAAATACTCCCATTTTATATTTTTTTAAATTAATTATTTAAATACATCCAATTTTTATAGTAGAATTATTACGAAAACCATATCGGGCATGCTGCTCTTGTCTTATAATTGCGGCGGAATACAACAAAAATGAAACAAACAACTGTAACGGGTTAGTAAATAATGATGTTCTCTTAATTTGATTTTAAGTCAATTCCAATGACAAACTGTCATTAAATTGAGCCTAATGAGGCGTTTCTACGATGTTACTGAGTTATCGCACTGATGACATTCTTTATAAAACCGACTCTGATTCGTCATTTTCGTGATGCCAATGTGTAATCCCATTGATGACAAATTTTTGACCCTGACAACAATTTGGCCAAGTGATGTAAAGGCTGGCGTCATAAAAATGGCAATGATAAAAAATGTCATGGGGTCAAAAACGAAGACACTTGTCGTAGCACGGGCGGCAAAATACGTCAGCGATATGATGCCTTTTCTATCAGTGTATAAGTCGCATAATGAGAGCGAAAAGTCGCGGAATTCTGCACCCCTAATCTCTTGTAGGAGGGGGAATGTTGGTTTTCGAAACCTGGATTATGAGGACGTGTAATTGCATAAGACTTTTCCCCCTGATGAAATGCGGCAGTAGTAACGGCATGAATTAGAGAAGAAATCGTAGGGCCACTAGATAATACCGCGCTATCACTACGTCCATAAAAAAAGACTAAAATGTAGACAATACTATAGACTAGATAATAAACTAGAGTATGCACTAAACTAAAGGTTTTTTGATTTGGGGGTGTGTTTAAGTACGAAAGATTCGTGCATGCCCTTAATACGGACTGAAGATATTTAAGACTTGTAAAAGAGTTCACTATGCTTTGAGTAAAGATAACAGGTAACATTTTAAAGTACGATTTAGACAAAAGTTTTGCATAACCAAAAATAAGTTTAAAGCTTAGGCTAAAGTTTATATGGTTTAAAAACTTAACAAGTAATTCACGTACTTCTTCTTGATTAAGCTTGTAGTTGTATTTGCTATTTCGAATTGTTTAATGTCCTTTATTAGAACGATTTTTGGTTTTTTTTTTTTGTTGGTTTTCATTAAAAAGTCTGAGAACAGAAACACCAAATTGTACTTGTTATAATGCATTTGTGGCCAGAAAAGAATAACTTACAGCAACTACAGACAAATAAAAAGTTGTTGCGTTTAATGTTTATTTGTTATTTTATTTAAGTGTTTTTTTTTTGCTTATTTTTTGTTTCGTTTGTTGGCTTGGCTGTATTTTTTTTTGATAATGATGATGCTTTCGCAGGGACGTTTTATTGGAAAAGTTAAGCTGTTTTGGTTTTATTTTTTTATTTCATAAGGCCAGGGTTGTTGTCTTCCTTGGCTGTTTTAACTGCTGTTGTTGCATGATTTTGGCATGATAAGTTTTCATAAGCTTGTAAGGGGATTAATTAGTGGTGCCATGAAGTAAAGGAAGATTAAGAAAAAACTGAATAAAGTACTATTTTGTAATTTTATTTATTTAAATAGAAAATGCAAAAATAGATATTTTTTTTATGTGTAAGAAAAATGTTGGGGTCAATGTCGAGAGTTATTGAAATAAAAAAGGACTGTTTATGTGCTACGTTTGCTGTATTTAACAAAGTCCTTTTTGGTAATAAATTTTCTTATTTTTGTTTTCAAAAATATTCCTAAAACATATTTGGCAATAACATTTTTTTGAATATTATCAAAGTTGTTTTTGGGAATACATAATTTTTCATTAAAAGATTTCTTTGTTGGGCTTAATTCCCTTTATTTTTAAATTTTGATAAAAATAGGGAAATTTATTGTTAAAGGATACGCACTGGTTGCTTAGGCCAGATCATCAGGAAACGTTTTACCAAAAAATTTTTAGAAAATATATCACTAAATAAGACTACAGGGGGAATAAGAATTACAAACACTCAAAAAGTCTTATTTGCAACGATACTAAAGCTTAATCAAAATACCAACAATAAAACAGTATTACCAAAATTTCAAAATTTATTTTTACTTTACATGTAATTTTCTATGCGAACTTTAACGTTCGAAATCGATGAACAAGCAGTAAGACTTTTTGAGTGTTTGTAATTCTCATTCCCTCTGAAGCCTTATTCACTGATATCTTTGGCTTTTCAAAAAAATTTTTTTTAAACGTTTCCTGGTGATTTTTTCAAGAATATTTAAATAGTTTTTTAAACTAGATACAAAATCTGACACAGAAAAAAGTTTTTTTTATCAATTAAAAAAAATGGTTTAAGAAGTATTTACATTTAATTAATGCAACAATTGAATCAATTATTTTTTTGTTGAAAGAAAATTAAAAATATAATTTTGATTTAATTAATATTTAAGTTTTTTTTAAATAAATTTTTAATTAAAATATTGATTAAATAACAAAAAATCGTAATTGATTTTTTTCTTTTAAAATAAAATTATTTAAACTGGCAAAATTGTTGTTCACAGAAAAAATTAATAATTTTCTCCAATCACCAAATTTATAGCAAATTCATAATATCAAGCCAACCAGTTGTTGATTTTGCTCTTCTTACCAAAATGATTATATTCATTACTAAAATTTGTAAAGTTATGAATATTTTTTTTTTCAATAAATGATATTTTTAATTTTAATTAAAAAAATTATCAAAAAACTTTGCCATTTCAAACAATGTGTTAATTTATTTAATTAAATATTGACAATTCCCAACACAGAAAAACTGGTTTACTTGATATTATGAATTTGGTATACATTTAGTGATTAGCAGTGTTGCCACTTTGTGGGTAATTACCCGAATTTGGTGCAGTTTTTACTCTCGTGGGTAGAGCGTGGGTAATTTCTTTGAGGTGTAGATCAGGTGTAATTTGAAATTCTTTCATTTTAAAACAAATAATAAAGGAATTTGATTTTAGAGATAAAAATTATACCATTTAAGATATTGTTGATATTGAAAACTCGCTGTTTATTTAACAAAACCAGATTTCCATATCTACCAAAAGATTGATAGTGATTGGCGCCTGATGGACAGTAGTAGGGAAATGGAAAAATACATTGAGGAAAAAAACTAATGGGTAGGTAGAATTTTTGCTGCTTTAAATAAAAAGCAAAATGCTCCCTCTGTGGTATATGAAATGGGGAGGCAGAATTTTGCTGCTTTAAATGAAAAGCAAAATGCTCCCTCTGTGGGATATTGAATGGGGAGGCAGAATTTTTGCTGCCTCCCCATTTCCCTACTACTATGGACTAAAGTATGTAGTTTTACTAAAAAAAAATATCCCCTGGAGTCATATATGTTTCCAATATTACAAAAAGTAATAAATTTTGTGTTTGCTTTAACATTTAAAATTAGTTGAGAAATATTTAGCGACCTTAATATTTGTTAAACTGAATTGAATAACAGGAATTTTTTTTACTAAATAAAGTACTAGATAAATGGAAGTTTGACTTATTATTTTAAGTTTTAATTTAATTGTTTATTTATTTGAGGTTTTTAATATTATTTTGGTTAATTATTTTGAATTACTGTATAAATCTTAATATTGACATATTGATCTTATTTAATTGAAAATGGTATTATAAGTTTATAGTATAAACTCATAATACCCTTTATACTGATGTGTAAAACACATATAAATATTTGTTGTAGTATACCTATCGGCATAGAATCAGTATCTGAGTCGTCTGTCCCGCTAGCTAGTTGTCTGTCCATGTAAACCTTCTGTCCAAAGTACAGGTCGCAGTTGTTAAAATAATTAATTAAAATTTGGTTCAAAAGGTTTTTTTTTGGAAAATTTTGTGAATCGGCCCATAATTTCAATAGACCCCATAAGAAATTTTTTCTGTATCCATTAAGCATCTTATTAGGTTGGTATTTGGACAAAATTTTGCCTAAATATTTTTTATTTCAACCTAAATTATCTTAAAAAATTATTTATGAAATCAGTCCATATTTAAACGCAGCTCACATACAAATACCACTCACAAAACTAACTTGTAATGCCGTAACTGCCTTATATATATTGGTATGTGTGAATAAAAAAATAGCTTCTATGTCATGGCAAAATGTTCTCCAGTTAGGCTTAGGAACGTAGGTCATATAAAAATCCCCTCCCTTAAATCACTTTAAGACGAAAAAATCTCAAATAGAGGTAGTTACCTAGATAATTATGCATTAAGAATTCTTATATTATTAGTCTAACCCTCATAATATAATTTTGTTTAATAGGAATCTAACTAGGGAACAATCTTAAAAATTTGTCTGTAAATACATTCTTTCTTCGTTCTTTTTTGTATTTTTTTTTTTAATAATTAGACGTTAGTTTGATATCAGGTGTAATTTCATTTAAATTTGGGTAATTTTGCTTCATCTCAAGTGTAGTTTTAAATTTTGTTGGTGGTAACGCTGGTGATTAGCGACAATTTTTAATTTTTTCTGTGAAGTGTATTTATGAATGTGCTTGAAGGGCAATAATGAAAAATACATACAATAACTTTCTTCTAATTTCTAATTCCTAATTTTATAATTATTAATATACAAATTTATTTTAGATGTTAATAAATAAAAATAAAAAAAAAGAAATATACAGGAATTTTTAAGGAATTATCTTAACAATTAATATTTGCTGAAATGCAACTTGTAAATTCTATTAACCACTTAAATACTTAAGGCTTCAGCGGTTTAATTTGTTTGAAAAAGTGTTTTTGAAAGCAAAAACAATAAAATGGGAAAATGAAACCGACTGCTGTTGGATAGTACGTCAAATAAATGTCAAAAAAATGACAACGACGCTGAAAACAACAGCAACAACAAGTACAATAATAATAATAATAATAAAAACAGCCCTTAACTCATTCCCCAAGCAACAATAAATATTACGACCACACACACACACATCCACAGATATACATTTACATAGCAAAATTATTCAAACATACATAAACATTCATACACAGCCATAAATAAAAATTGCAACAAAATTTTTCCACTGTATATTATTATTGTTTTTGGTTGATTTTTTGATATCATTTCTCACTTTATACAGCTGAAGAGCTGGTGAATTCATTTCTTTTTATTTTTTTTTTTTTATAAATAAATTTAATGAATTTTCACGCCATTCGAGTGTAAAATGTGGCAACATTTTATATTACTTTTACTACTAAAGCCAACCAAAATGTTTGCTACAGAAATAAATACGGAGTTTTTTCACTCAAAACACTATGATATATAAGTGATATTATTCCACAACTTGTATTGCGAAATATATTCATACGGATGGACAAACAGACAGACAAACGGACAAACATTTATACATATTTATATTTAATCTACGAAAGTCGGCGGTATATTTGATTTTATGACACAAATGTTAGACAATTTTAAATTATTTAGGTGATATTTTGGCAAAATCTCCAAGAATGTAGCTACATAAAAAAAAAATTAGGCAAAATCAAATTTATCCAAAATTTCCCATAATTATCAAATAAATGCCAAATTAACTATAAATAAAAAATTTTGGCAAAATTTCCCATAAATAGCAAATTTTGGGAAAATTTACTATAAATAGCCACTTTTGGGCACAATATCCTCTAAATAGCAAACTTTGGGCACGTTTACTTGTAAATATCGAATATTGGCAATATATCCTATAAATGTTAGATTTTGACAAAATTTCCAATATATATAGAACTTATGCAAAATTTCCTATAAATATCAAATTTATCCGAAATATCCTATAAAAATCAAATGTATGCAAAATTTCCTATATATATAAAAATTTATGTAAAATTTCTCATAAGTATCCAATTTTTGCAAAATTTAATATAAATAGCAAACTTAAGGCCAAAAAAATCCTTAAATAGAAAACTGTTGGCAACATTTCCTATAAATATCCAACTTGGGCGAAATTTACTATAAATATCAAACTTTGGGCGCAATTACCCATAACTATCAAACTTTGCAAAATTTCCTTTAATTAACAAACTTTGGGCAACATATCCCATAAATATCAAATTTTGTGTATATTTCCTATAAATATCAAATTTTGTCAAGATTGCTTATAAATAACAAATTTTGCTTAAATGTCCTATTAATAAAAAAATTTGTCAAAATGTCCTATGAAAATACATTGTTTCTAATTTTGTCAAAATTTCCTATAATAGCAAGTTTTGATCATAATTTCCTATAAACGAAAAATGTTGTCAAAATTTCCTACAAAAACCAAATTTTGTTCAAAATATCCTATAAATAAGAAATTTTGTCAAAATGTCCTATAAATAACAAATAATAAATTTTGTCAAAATTTCCTATAAATATAAAATTTTGTCCTGTAAGCATGAAATTTTGACAAAATATCAAATTTTAGTCAAAATTTCCTATAAATGACAAATTTGCTATAATTAACAAACTTTGCCAAAATTTCCTATACATAACAAACGTTGGAAATAAATTCCTATAAATAACAAATTTTGGTCAAAATTTCATATAAATGGCAATTTTGTCATAATTTCCTATAAATGCAAAATTTTGTCAAATTTTTCTATAAATAAAAATTTTGCCAAAATTTACTATAAAGAACACATTGTGCCAAATTTTCCTATAAATAAGAAATTTTGTCAAAATGCCCTATAAATAACAGATAACAAATTTTGTCAAAATTTCCTATAAATGCACATTTTTGTCCAAATTTTCTATAAAGAACAAATTCTGTCAAAATTTCCTATAAATAAAAAATTCTGTCAAAATTTCCTATAAACAAAATTTCCTACAAAAACCAAATTTTGTTCAAAATATCCTATAAATAAGAAATTTTGTCAAAATGTCCTATAAATAACAAATAATAAATTTTGTCAAAATTTCCTATAAATATAAAATTTTGTCCTGTAAGCATGAAATTTTGACAAAATATCAAATTTTAGTCAAAATTTCCTATAAATGACAAATTTGCTATAATTAACAAACTTTGCCAAAATTTCCTATACATAACAAATGTTGGAAATAAATTCCTATAAATAACAAATTTTGGTCAAAATTTCATATAAATGGCAATTTTGTCATAATTTCCTATAAATGCAAAATTTTGTCAAATTTTTCTATAAATAAAAATTTTGCCAAAATTTACTATAAAGAACACATTGTGCCAAATTTTCCTATAAATAAGAAATTTTGTCAAAATGCCCTATAAATAACAGATAACAAATTTTGTCAAAATTTCCTATAAATGCACATTTTTGTCCAAATTTTCTATAAAGAACAAATTCTGTCAAAATTTCCTATAAATAAAAAATTCTGTCAAAATTTCATATAAACAAAATTTCCTACAAAAACCAAATTTTGTTCAAAATATCCTATAAATAAGAAATTTTGTCAAAATGTCCTATAAATAACAAATAATAAATTTTGTCAAAATTTCCTATAAATATAAAATTTTGTCCTGTAAGCATGAAATTTTGACAAAATATCAAATTTTAGTCAAAATTTCCTATAAATGACAAATTTGCTATAATTAACAAACTTTGCCAAAATTTCCTATACATAACAAACGTTGGAAATAAATTCCTATAAATAACAAATTTTGGTCAAAATTTCATATAAATGGCAATTTTGTCATAATTTCCTATAAATGCAAAATTTTGTCAAATTTTTCTATAAATAAAAATTTTGCCAAAATTTACTATAAAGAACACATTGTGCCAAATTTTCCTATAAATAAGAAATTTTGTCAAAATGCCCTATAAATAACAGATAACAAATTTTGTCAAAATTTCCTATAAATGCACATTTTTGTCCAAATTTTCTATAAAGAACAAATTCTGTCAAAATTTCCTATAAATAAAAAATTCTGTCAAAATTTCCTATAAACAAAATTTCCTACAAAAACCAAATTTTGTTCAAAATATCCTATAAATAAGAAATTTTGTCAAAATGTCCTATAAATAACAAATAATAAATTTTGTCAAAATTTCCTATAAATATAAAATTTTGTCCTGTAAGCATGAAATTTTGACAAAATATCAAATTTTAGTCAAAATTTCCTATAAATGACAAATTTGCTATAATTAACAAACTTTGCCAAAATTTCCTATACATAACAAATGTTGGAAATAAATTCCTATAAATAACAAATTTTGGTCAAAATTTCATATAAATGGCAATTTTGTCATAATTTCCTATAAATGCAAAATTTTGTCAAATTTTTCTATAAATAAAAATTTTGCCAAAATTTACTATAAAGAACACATTGTGCCAAATTTTCCTATAAATAAGAAATTTTGTCAAAATGCCCTATAAATAACAGATAACAAATTTTGTCAAAATTTCCTATAAATGCACATTTTTGTCCAAATTTTCTATAAAGAACAAATTCTGTCAAAATTTCCTATAAATAAAAAATTCTGTCAAAATTTCATATAAACAAAATTTCCTACAAAAACCAAATTTTGTTCAAAATATCCTATAAATAAGAAATTTTGTCAAAATGTCCTATAAATAACAAATAATAAATTTTGTCAAAATTTCCTATAAATATAAAATTTTGTCCTGTAAGCATGAAATTTTGACAAAATATCAAATTTTAGTCAAAATTTCCTATAAATGACAAATTTGCTATAATTAACAAACTTTGCCAAAATTTCCTATACATAACAAACGTTGGAAATAAATTCCTATAAATAACAAATTTTGGTCAAAATTTCATATAAATGGCAATTTTGTCATAATTTCCTATAAATGCAAAATTTTGTCAAATTTTTCTATAAATAAAAATTTTGCCAAAATTTACTATAAAGAACACATTGTGCCAAATTTTCCTATAAATAAGAAATTTTGTCAAAATGCCCTATAAATAACAGATAACAAATTTTGTCAAAATTTCCTATAAATGCACATTTTTGTCCAAATTTTCTATAAAGAACAAATTCTGTCAAAATTTCCTATAAATAAAAAATTCTGTCAAAATTTCCTATAAACAAAATTTCCTACAAAAACCAAATTTTGTTCAAAATATCCTATAAATAAGAAATTTTGTCAAAATGTCCTATAAATAACAAATAATAAATTTTGTCAAAATTTCCTATAAATATAAAATTTTGTCCTGTAAGCATGAAATTTTGACAAAATATCAAATTTTAGTCAAAATTTCCTATAAATGACAAATTTGCTATAATTAACAAACTTTGCCAAAATTTCCTATACATAACAAATGTTGGAAATAAATTCCTATAAATAACAAATTTTGGTCAAAATTTCATATAAATGGCAATTTTGTCATAATTTCCTATAAATGCAAAATTTTGTCAAATTTTTCTATAAATAAAAATTTTGCCAAAATTTACTATAAAGAACACATTGTGCCAAATTTTCCTATAAATAAGAAATTTTGTCAAAATGCCCTATAAATAACAGATAACAAATTTTGTCAAAATTTCCTATAAATGCACATTTTTGTCCAAATTTTCTATAAAGAACAAATTCTGTCAAAATTTCCTATAAATAAAAAATTCTGTCAAAATTTCCTATAAACAAAATTTCCTACAAAAACCAAATTTTGTTCAAAATATCCTATAAATAAGAAATTTTGTCAAAATGTCCTATAAATAACAAATAATAAATTTTGTCAAAATTTCCTATAAATATAAAATTTTGTCCTGTAAGCATGAAATTTTGACAAAATATCAAATTTTAGTCAAAATTTCCTATAAATGACAAATTTGCTATAATTAACAAACTTTGCCAAAATTTCCTATACATAACAAATGTTGGAAATAAATTCCTATAAATAACAAATTTTGGTCAAAATTTCATATAAATGGCAATTTTGTCATAATTTCCTATAAATGCAAAATTTTGTCAAATTTTTCTATAAATAAAAATTTTGCCAAAATTTACTATAAAGAACACATTGTGCCAAATTTTCCTATAAATAAGAAATTTTGTCAATATGCCCTATAAATAACAGATAACAAATTTTGTCAAAATTTCCTATAAATGCACAATTTTGTCCAAATTTTCTATAAAGAACAAATTCTGTCAAAATTTCCTATAAATAAAAAATTCTGTCAAAATTTCCTATAAATAAAAAATTCTGTTAAAATTGCCTATAAATAAAACAATTCGTCCAAATTTCCTATAAATTACAAATTCTGTTAAAATTTTGTAAAAATTCCCTAAAATTAACAATTTTTATTCAAAATTTCCTATAAATAGCAAGTTTTGGTTAAAATTTCCTATAAATGATACATTTTGTCAAAATTTCCTACAAAAACTAAATTTTGTTCAAAATATCCTATAAAGAACACATTTTGCCAAAATCTCCTATAAATAAGAAATTTTGTCAAAATGCCCTATAAATAACAGATAACAAATTTTGTCAAAATTTCCTATAAATGCACATTTTTGTCCAAATTATCTATAAAGAACAAATTCTGTCAAAATTTCCTATAAATAAAAAATTCTGTCAAAATTGCCTATAAATAAATCAATTCGTCCAAATTTCCTATAAATTACAAATTCTGTTAAAATTTTGTAAAAATTCCCTAAAATTAACAATTTTTATTCAAAATTTCCTATAAATAGCAAGTTTTGGTTAAAATTTCCTATAAATGATACATTTTGTCAAAATTTCCTACAAAAACTAAATTTTGTTCAAAATATCCTATAAAGAACACATTTTGCCAAAATCTCCTATAAATAAGAAATTTTGTCAAAATGCCCTATAAATAACAGATAACAAATTTTTTCAAAATTTCCTATAAATGCACAATTTTGTCCAAATTATCTATAAAGAACAAATTCTGTCAAAATTTCTTATAAATAACATATTCTGTCAAAATTTCCTATAAATAAAAAATTCTGTTAAAATTGCCAAAAATAAAACAATTCGTCCAAATTTCCTATAAATTACAAATTCTGTCAAAATTCCCTAATTAACAAATTTTGTCAAAACTTCCTATAAATAGCAAGCAAGTTTAAGTTAAAATTTCCTATAAATCATAAATTTTGTCAAAATTTTCTATAAAGAACACATTTCGCCAAAATCTCCTCCAATCCAATTTTGTCAAAATTTCCTTTAAAAATAAAATCTTGTCCTGAAAATAATTTTGGCTAAATATCCTATAAAGATTAAATTTTAGTCAAAATTTCTTATAAATGAGAAATTTTATTAAATTTTCCTATAATTAACAAACTTTGTCAAAATTTCCTATTAATAACAAATTTTGGAAATAAATTCCTATGAAAATTACAAATTGTGGTCAAAATTTAAAATAAATAAAAAATTTGGCAAAATTTCATACAAATATAAAATTTTGGCAAATATAAAAGTTTTTGGTAAAATTTCCCATAAATAGCAAACTTTGGGCACAATTACACATGTTTGTCAATATATCCTATAACTAGGAATTTTTGGGCACAATATAGTTAACAAATATGTAGCTGGTTTTGGCAAGATTTGCTATAAAACGAAATTTTTTCTTATTAACTTATTCATTTAATAATGACGTGCTTAACTCCCAATCTTTATTTATGATTTAAAAACTGAAATTTATTGTTGTGGGAAAGCTAGTTTCTATGCGCATTTCGCTGGTTTCTTAGGCCAGCTCGACAGGAAACTTTTCCAAAGACTTTAGAAAAGAATAAGAATTTTAAACTTGCAACAATATCAAAGCTTTAACAAAGCCACAAAAATAAACAGTGAATTTTTTCTTTTTTATTTTCACTTCCTAGTAACGGGTACATCTTTTATTTCAACGAACTAATAGGGCATTAGTAAATTCTATAAATTTTTGTAATTTAGCATTAAAATTTACACATTCTTGCATATGACTACATTTTATTTGAAGAAATGATTTCGTTTTGAAACGGTCATAAAATGGGCCTTCACAATTTGTTTGTATGTAAATAATACAACAAATAAAATTCCCATACAAATACCAACAAACACTCAGCACAGCCATATACAGAGACAGTATATAATGATGAAGTTCAGCTGGTATATGAGCAATTAAAAAAAAAGCGATGATGATGGAAATGAAAAAACTGAAACTTAACGGAAATTTTATTACTCTGTTCATCCATTTGACTTAATGGCGGTGAAAATGATTTTTTCCCAAAAGTAGCACACAAAATACGAGACAGACAGCCAGCCAGGCAAACGCAGCAAGAGGAGAACGGGGTTGGAAAAGTTTAACAAAAATGTGAAATAAGAGAGCAACAGGAATAAATGCTTAAAAATTCACTTATGCAAGTGATAAAAAGATTTTGTTAAACTGAGAAAAAACAAATGCTCTCATACTAAAATTAATGTACAACACAAAAAAAAAAAAAAAATCAAGTACAAAATTATAAAAAAAATAAAAAATTAATGCCACATCAAGTGGAATTTATTGCCGGGAAATTAAGAGAAAATAAAACATTAATGAATTATTTAATTTTTGTTATTTAAGTACAAAACACTTTTGTAGCAATTTGATGCTCAATAAATGTTTGATCAATTTAAAAATGAAATGGATTTGGTAGTATTAGAGTCTCTTGTAAAATTTAAATTCCTTTTTGATATCCTACTCAGGTAAAAAGGGAGTTATTTCATTCAAAAGTTTCAAAGCCTCCTAAATAAAGGCCAAAAAAGTATTTGCAGTCTACTTGAGCTAAGAGAAGAAACAGCTGAAACTGATCTTGAACTGAACCAGATCCTTAACGAGAAATATACTTAATCCTTAAATCTGAATTAAAATCTGAGCTAGAACTTAATCTTGAACTTTAGCTGGGAACTGAACTAGTTATTAAACTAAAATCTTAAAGAAATCCTGAGCTAAGTCCTGATCAAGTAGCTGAAATAAATTCTGGAACAGAGCGTGAAGTAGAACCGAAACTAGAATAAGAAGTTAAGTCCTAATCCAAATGTAAACTAGAATCTGAAGATAAAGTTGCAGTAGAATAAGAGTCCAAACAGGAAACTAAACTATAACATAGACTGTAAACTTAACTAGGGATCGAAAGAAAGACTTCACTAGAACGTGAACTAGAACCTGAAATACAACCGAATCAGGCTCTATTAGGCTAATAAGGGGCATGCGCCCTAGTGCTCACCACCATCCGTAGACCAATGCGTTCCATTGTGAACTTCTAGAACTTGAACTAAATTCGAAATCTAAATCAGAACCTGAACTTGGAAACTAAAGTAGACGCTTAATTAGACACTGTACTAAAATCTGTCCAGAAAGCTAAACGGTAATCTGAACAGATACCTACAAGGGAACTGAAGCAGACCTTAAACTAGAGCCCGCACTAAAGCCCTAAAATTTAACAAGAAACTGTACGACAACTTGAACTTTAACTTAAATTAAAGTTTGACAAGAACAAATACTGGCATCTGAACTACACTGATAGAAAAAGCGTCATAACACTGATGTATTTAGACATCAGTATAATGACAAGTGTCTTCGTTTTTGACCTCATGACACTTTACATCGCAGTGATGTCAGCCTTAACATCACTTGGCCAAATTGTCTTCACGGTCAACAATTTAAATTATGTCATCAATGGGATGACATATTGGCATTACAGAAATGATGAATCGGATTCGGTTTTATAAAGCATGTCATCCGTGTAATGACAAACTGTCATCAACTTGAGTCATTGTAATTGACCTTAAGTCAAATTGAGAGAATATCATTATTTACTTACTCGTTACACATGTTTGTTTCACTTTTGTTGCATTTCGCCCTTTGTTAAATAATTCTACTTTAAAATTTGATCTATTGAAATAAATAATTTAAAAAAAATAGAATATGGGCATTTCCTCCGAATGGTCAACCAGCATGGAAAAATAAAATGTTGATAATCATCGTGTTTTATTGTTTATAATTATAAAAAAAGTCTATGTTTTTATAATAGAATTGTATATATGATATGCTATGATATCTAAGCTGTTTTACTTGAGGAAATTGGGCTGGAAACTGGAAAATTTAAAATTTTCGTTTTAAGCTACTTCTAAAGACATTTTTATATTTAATTATTTTACATGAAAAAAAAAAATTGTTATGTTTGCACTCTTTCTTTAAAATCTCTCTATAACAATCAATTAAGATAACAATCGGTTAAAACATATGGAAAAATCATACCTTCGCTACCGGTACTTAAGCCAATTAAACAAAAACCAATAGAGATATTTTATTGTGTAAATACTGGATAAAACACTTTTAAAATAAATTGATCACTAATGAATATTCGGTTCCATTTCGCAGATTTTTACATTTTACTACTGTCGGCCAAAGTTGACTTCTATTTTGCGTACGTTCGTGACCACATGTTTATAACTATCATTATGAAAACGAAAAGTCGATGAAATCCATCTTTTGCACTAAACATAGAGCTACCAAAATGCTATCGAATTGCAAAAAAAGTTCTAGGAAAAAATTTTGTTTTCCATATTATTTGTACATCAAAAGCTTACAAACTTACGTTCGTGACCCCAGGAAATGCCCATATAGAATATGGGAATCCTTGCTTCTAATGTTACTTTTTAAACATGAAAATAATGTTAATAATAAATAATGACATGATGTTTTATGTCATCGCACTGATGACAGTTTGTCATCGCACTGATGATATGATATATTATGACATCGCACTGATGACAGTTTTTCATTGCGCTGATGACAGTTTGTCATCGCACTGATGATATGATATATTATGACATCGCACTGATGACAGTTTTTCATTGCGCTGAGGACAGTTTGTCATCGCACTGATGACATGATATATTATGTCATCGAATTGATGACAGTTTTCCATCGCACTAATGACAGTTTACTGTACTGATGTCAAAATACATCAGCGTTATGACGCCTTTTCTATCAGTGTGCTTAAAATATGGCATCGAATTTATGTCACTGTAGTCATAGCGTAGATGAGGCATATAATATGACAAAATTTTTGGATAACGTTCGTCATTGGATTTGTGTCACTTTTTGCCTCTTGATGCCATTTCTAATAAAATTGATGTCACAGTTCTGATGTTAGGTCACCATCAATATGGAGATGTATGTTTCTATGAGTGTAAGGTGTTTACTTATACCATACCTAGAATCACCACAAGTACTGAAAAATTCTACTACGTTTCACTACTCAATAATACTCATTGCATTTCATTTGGGTACTCAATAGTTTTAACGGTTTGTTTCTAGTTTTCAAGCAACGTTTCAAAGCCACACTCCGCCTTTTTAATAATTTGCATAACAATAATTAGTATTGTGGTTAATGAAAACTGGCTATTGTTTTTAATTCAAATTTTCATATTTTAATCAGGCTAAAGTTCATTAAATAAAATTTTCATTAAATTATTTTTATATATTTTATATATAGCCCCAATTTTAAATGTAAATAGATGTAATCCTAACCATCAATTCGGCTTTAGAAGAGAACATAGCACAATCGAACAAACCCATCGTAAAGTAAACGCCATAAGAAAAGCCTTTGAAGAAAAAAATATTGTTCCGCCCTCTTCATCGATGTTTCTCAAGCTTTTGATAAAGTCTGGCATGGAGGGTTATTACATAAATTGAAGCTAAATTTACCAGTAAACACACACAAGCTGTTAGAAAGCTACTTAGTCGGCCGAAAGTTTATTATTAAAGAATGTGATTTTATAAGTTCTCCTCAGCCAATTGACGCTGGAGTCCCTCAGGGAAGCATCATGGGCCCACTCTTATACCTTATATATACCTCAGACATGCCAACAAACAACCACACCCTTACTTCAACATTTGCTGATGATACAGCTTTTCTAAGCGTACACGAAAACTGTCATGAAGCATCCCGTTACTTGCAGGATCATATATTTGAACTGGAAAAGTGGTTAAAACAATGGAGGATAAAGGTCAATGAAGGAATTCATCTAGATCGGCGTTTAACATGGAAATGCCATATAGAAGCAAAACTAACACAAATGAAACTAAAAGCAATTCAAATTTATTGGCTTATTGGAAGAAATTCTGTTCTTAGCCTCGACTGCAAACTTCTACTTTATAACTCTATATTGAAGCCAATCTGGTGCTACGTTATTCAGCTATGGGGCACTGCCTCGGCCTCAAATATCGAAAAAATTCAAAGGCGCCAAAATAAACTTCTTCGAATAATCACAGCCGCTCCCTGGTATGTTAAAAACTCTAATATTCACAAGGAGCTCAATGTGCCATTAGTAAAAACTATTATTACGAAGTACGCAGCAAAATATTTAAAAAGGCTTGAGTCGCACCCAAATCCACTTGCTCGAAATATTTTTTTCGTCTAGCATTGGCAGGACAAAAATAAAGTATTAGTATAAGATTTGATTAATTATTGTTAGTTCATATTACCTTTAACATCAATGGTTATATACTATATGATACCAAGGACCCCCGAGATAGAGCTTGTGGTGGTTCTGCCATTTTGATAAAAAATCGAGTCAAACACTACCTAATGTGTGATCATCGTGAGGATTATCTCCAAGCAACGAACATTTGTGTTGAAGAGCTGAATCGTAGCATTGTAATCTCATCTTTATACTCTCCACCTAGATTTTCAATATCAGAAAGCCAATATTGTGAATATTATAAATCACTAGGACCCTGTTTCCTGGCCGCTGGCGATTATAACGCTAAACATACCTTCTGGGGGTCACGACTAATAACACCAAAGGGTCGTGTTTTGTTTAATACAATCTCTAAAATGAATTTAAATGTTGTCGCGAGCGGCCAACCAACATATTGGCCTGCTGACCCGCAAAAAATTCCAGATGTCATCGATTTTGGCGTGGTTAAAAACATCCCCACAGAAACGATTCACGTTGAAGCTTCCCTAGAATTATCTTCCGACCACACACCTACAATTGTTACTATAATGAACCCCAATAGAATTGTATCTCCGACTGGTTACCTAGCGACGTCAGCCACACAAATAAATTGGTTAAAATATAAAAAATATCTCAGTGCCCATTGCACAGAAAATATTCCGCTCAGTACACCGGAGTATGTAGATCGCTCTATTGATAATTTTGACAGTTTTCTGAAACTAGCTGTTCAACATTCCAATATTGCCCCCAAAAAAACAAAAACTATTAAAATATATTCCACAGATGTCGAGCGTCTCTTGTCTGAAAAAAGGAGGGCACGAAGAGAGTGGCAATTGCACAGATCTCCTCAACTTAAGAACTTGCTAAAAGAGTGTACAAAAAGATTAAGAAAGTTATTGCAGACTCAGAAAACGGCTTCTCTGGAAAAATATCTTAAGGAACTTGATGCAACTCCACAATCGGACTACTCATTATGGCGTGCAGCTAGAAACCTCAAAAGGCCAGTTGTCTCTAAACCACCATTAAGAAACTTGAATGGAAGTTGGGCAAGAAATGATGTTGAAAAAAGAAATCTGTTTGTAAGTCACTTGAAAAACGTATTTACACCTAATATATCTCACAATATTGCGGTCGATTTACCACCTGTTGCTGCTAGAGCAGCTATTCCCCTAAGATTTGAGATGAGAGAAATCGAAAAGGTTATATGTGACTTAAACACTAAGAAGGCACCTGACATTGATAAGATCAGCAATAAAATGCTATTAGAGCTACCTCGCGTAGCAAAGAAAATTAGTCTTTGTATTTTTAATGCTATTTTACGCCTTGAATACTTTCCTCAAAAATTGAAGGTTTCCTTAGTTACCATGATACCAAAGCCAGGTAAAGATCATACGAAAGTTGAGTCTTATAGGCCTATTAGCTTATTATCAAATATGTCAAAGCTATTTGAGAAATTATTAGTTTCAAAATTAACACCGATTTTAAGTGAAAATAGATGTATTCCAAACCATCAATTCGGATTTAGAAGAAAACACAGCACAATTGAACAAACTCATCGAATAGTAAATGTCATAAGAAAAACATTTGAAGAAAAAAAATATTGCTCAGCACTCTTCATCGATGTTTCGCAAGCTTTTGACAAAGTCTGGCATGAAGGCTTATTACACAAATTGAAGCAAAATTTACCAGCAAACACACACAAACTGTTAGAAAGCTACTTAGTCGGTCGTCAATTTATTATTAAAGAAGGAAATTTCTTAAGTTCACCTCAGCCGATCGGCGCTGGAGTCCCACAGGGCAGCATCCTGGGCCCTCTATTATACTTAATTTATACTTCGGACATGCCAACAAACAACTACACCCAAACTTCAACATTTGCAGACGACACAGCTTTTCTAAGCGTCCACGAAAACCGTTATGAAGCATCTCGTTACCTACAGCATCATATATTTCAACTAGAAATATGGCTAAGACAATGGAGGATAATGGTCAATGAGCAAAAATGCGTACATATAACATTCACCCTGCGCCGGGAATCTTGCCCCCCTATTACAATCAATAATCAAATTATTCCTCAACATTCGCATGTAAAATATCTCGGTATACATCTGGATCGGCGATTAACGTGGAAATGCCATATAGAGGCAAAATTAACTCAAATGAAACTAAAAGCCATCCAAATTCATTGGCTTATTGGAAGAAATTCTGTTCTTAGACTCGATTGCAAGCTTCTACTTTACAACTCTATCTTAAAGCCTATCTGGTGCTTCGGTATTCAACTATGGGGCACTGCCTCGGCCTCTAATATCGATAAAATTCAAAGGCGCCAAAATAAACTTCTTCGTATAATCACAGCCGCCCCCTGGTATGTTAAAAACTCTAATATTCACAAGGATCTCAATGTGCCATTAGTAAAAACTATTATTACGAAGTACGCAGCAAAATATTTAAAAAGGCTTGAGTCGCACCCAAATCCACTTGCTCGAAATATTTTAAATCATGGCGGCCACACTCGCTTAAGGAGAAGAGACACTGCAGCACTTACCCAACTAGATGAGAGATAAACACCTATATAAGTGAACAGAACCCGTGATGAAGAAAATTTTTGTCTGGCACTGGCAGGACATAAATAAAGTATTAGGTTAAGATTTGATAAATTATTGTTAGTTCATATTAAATATATGAAGATTCAATAAATAAATAACGAAAAAAAAAAAAAAAAAAAAATATTTAATATATGAAGATTCAATAAATAATTAATGAGAAAAAAAAAAAAAAAAAAAAATAAATTATTTTTAGAAAGAAATTTTACAACATGAAATTAATTAAAATTTATTGATAATTTTTCATTCTTGACTGACCGGGGAATTGAACGCAGGTTCACGGACAGGTTGATTTGGCGTGTTTCAATAGTAACCTTAGAAATCTTTACTGTTTAACACTTACCGCCATTGAGGGCGGCTGGCAGGCAATAGCCAAACATCAATCTTTAAACCAAATCGGTAGATTGATATTTTTTTTGAATCATTATTTATTTCAAATGAATTGCTTGTTCCTACTTACATACTTAATTTGCATATCTTTTGTGTTAAATTTGTTTAATTATATTGAATTTTTCCTTAAGCTTAGATTTGTTTTATTGTTTGTTCGTTTTTGGCTGTTGTTTAAAGTGTGCAGGTGTATTTTCAAAGAGTGTTGAATTTTGAAGAAGACCATTAAATTTTCAATGTAATTTTTTTTAAAAAATACAACTCTTAAAGCATTGATACTTCTAAGCATAGCGTACCTAAAATTAAGTCCATATACTCGATACTCGTTACCAACTACTCAATAGTGTACCAGCACTAATCACTACCAGTATCTGAAAAAGAATTTAAATAGGAAATAAACTGCAATCTTAGCTTATTCTTTAATAGTATTGCTCCAAGTTGAACCAAAAAATACAACCTGAACTGGAGCCTTAACTGTTATCTGAACTGGGAACTAAGGCTGGGTTTTTGAGCTCTCAGTTTAATTAGGTTTAGTTTGTTTGAAAACAGATTTCTGCCGCCATTAATAAGATTGTCGGAACAGCTTGGGTTTACTTAAAATTGTGCTTTTTAATAAAGTAGCAAAAAAATTTCATTTCGCCGGAAAAATGCAAGTTTCATAGTAAGTTAAACTAAGTTTAAACTCAATTCACATCTCAAAACCCCGGCATAAGAGCTGAAGTGGAAATTTAACTGGAATCTCATCTAGAATCAGGGGGCTAATTCTGTTAGTTGTGATTGAATACATTTTCGACTCGAAAGCAATTCTATTTATAATTATTTCAGTCGATACTGAACGAATTGAAAATCTATTTCAAGTATGGTAAAGCATTTATTTGAGTTATCACAACACTGAAAAAATAATTTTGATTGGATCAGTAATGACTGAAATAATTGGAAACGAAATTGCTTTCGAATCGAAAAAGTATTCGATAACGACTGCGAGAATAAGCCCCCAGAATAAATTCTATCAGCCATGTCACACAGAACATTTCTGTTCGAAAACGGAATTCATTCCGTATTTTGGTGCTTCAGAAAATTACGAAAAAACTTTTTGTTTTCATGAACGGAATGGGAGTCTTCTGTATCTTAAGGACCAAAAAACTATCAAAATATACTTTCTATCAATACACAAACATGTTTTCTTCGGTTCCGAACGGAATTGTACACTGTGATATGGCTGTATGTAAAAATTTTGTGCTAATAAAATTTTTTTTATTGTGATTTATTTCATTCTCTAATTTTGTATTTAAATGTATTCTATTTAGCTGACCTTTAAGTATATTTCTGTGGCCCAGATACCATCTGTGCTATTTGAATCTAATAAAACTAATTACTGTAGTCTACTTTCAGGCGTTTTATTGCAATTTAATTCTTAGTTACCTTTTTCCCCCATGAAATCATGCAATTAAAGTTAAATGTCTATAAATTAGAAATAACAGCAGCTTAAACACTAAATTAAAGTTCAGTTTGTTGTTTTTTTTTTTTTATATTTTCTTACTCGTAAAAGCAATTATTTAATATTGATTACTCGTACAATGTGGCATTATAAATTTGTTTTTTTTTCGTTAATTTCTTTAACATGTCACGAAAAATATTAAACATGACGTTAAAATAATGATGCCACAGTCATGATAAAACACTATTGACGTTGATGATGAGAATATTTAATCATATCATCACATACATATACAAACATGTACATATATGGTACACACAAAAACTCAAACTTTTGAAAAACAGGATTCTATATTTTTATAGATACTGAACACTTCAATACGTCATATTTCTCGAAAACAAAAAAACATTTTAGCTAATGTCGAAAGAATACACAATATTATGGCCATGTATGGCCCAAATGAAGACCAATCAGGAGAAAGCGGTAATGAAGAATAGCAACCAGAAATGGAAGGAAATGTTTTCTAGAAAAACTATAATAAAAACTAAATACACACGTTTTTAGTTCGAACATGAAATGGAGAGAAAATTGCGGCATTTTAACTTATTTTCTACATGAGTTGCATGTTAAAGTGACCGCTATTCAGTTAGAGTGTGTTTTAGTCTTCTGGTCATCAGAGGTGTTCAAAAAAAAAAAAAAAAAAAAAAAAGAGACACTACAATGGCGGCAACAACATACTCGTATTAGCAATATAATAGTGGTATAGTGGCAGAAGGAAAATATATTCGAGTATGAATGATTACTGCATTTAAAACTAAACTCTAGAATACAGTTCGAGGTTTGCAAGAGGGTGAGTGAATGTTTTGTAAGTCTGTTTCGCTTGAAATGTATTCCTGAACATACCCGACAGCACTTATAATAGATGAGCAAAAAAAATCGAACATAACGAATGTGAGATAATTAAAACAAAAAAGTCTAATACGATTTTACTTGAAATAAATTTAAGTTACACTCTTGGAAGACTGTATTTAAAAAATTATTTGCTAAAACTTTTTATGATAATAAGAAGGGCATCTTCTAAACAATGAGCACGCCGAATCAGAACTAAAGCAGTTCTATATCCAAAAGAAAAACTAGAAAATACACTGAAACATGAACTACACCTTGAACTTAAAACTAAGGAGCGAACTGAATTAGAATCTAAACTGAAACCTGATCCAAAACCGAAACAAGAACTTGAAATGAATCTGGAATCCAAATTTAAATCTAAGCTCGGAACAGATCTGGAATCTGAACTAGAACCGGAGCTATACCTTCAATTTAAGAACTTAAAACCAAACGGAGTTACAATATGAACTGGATTCTTAGCCAAAACCGAAAATAGGAACATAACTAGAATTCGAACTAAAATCGAATCTAGAAACTGAACTAACCAATAATTGAAGAGCCGACTGATTTCACGATTGTGGCTTCGGTTGAAATATTTTTTAAACTATATCTTACCCATGGGTTTGATATAGAATACATATTACAGTGGTTTCGGTCATCTGTTGCGACAGTAACTTCAGTTATCTGTTCCCACAGTGATTCAGTTCACATGATTTTACAGTGGTTCATTTCATCTGTTCTTACAGTGGCTTCGGTCATCTGTTCCGACAGTTACTTCGGTTATCTGTTCCCACAGTGATTCATTTCATCTGTTCCGACAGTAACTTCGGTTATATGGTCTTACAGTGATTCAGTTCATCTGTTCTTACAGTGATTCATTTCATCTGTTCCGACAGTAACTTCGGTTATATGGTCTTACAGTGATTCAGTTCATCTGTTCTTACAGTGATTCAGTTCATCTGTTCTTACAGTGGCTTCGGTCATCTTTTCCAGTAGAGTAGAGCCAGTTCTGTACTATCGTAGAAACTAGTCTTAAGAAATATTGTACATATTTAGAGAATTCCTGCAAATCCCGAAATCCGAACCAGCAACATCGTATTTGAACCCTGAAGCCGACCTAGCGCCCGATCCGACATCATTCCTGAATCCCCGAAGATAATCAGAATATTGTTGCACACGACAACTCCCAAGTTACACGACAACCCAACCTTCCGACCAGTATAGTTCGTGTACCAGCCAAATGCTCTTATATCCTACCCGGACACATATTATCGTAACTATTAGAGATCTGCATTTGTGCGATTAAACGACACATGAATTCACATACCAGACTAGCCAGTAGTGTGTTGTGTGTGATTTTAGAATCATACACAATTTATTGTGTGTAAGAAATGACCTATATGTGCAAAGCGTTCAATTATTTATGTGAGTGTTGTGAGAGAAATATTTGATACAAGTATAAATAACAAATATGCTGTTTTACACGAGTGGAGACTTGTGTGGAGATGTACATATTGTGTTTTATCAACACAACATGTGTTTTGTGTTTTTGAAATTTTTTTATCGTATCGAAAACAAAATATTAGTAAAAATATATTGCATTAAAAGTGATACCAACTTTTTAGAAGCAAAAATTTGTTTTAAATATATTTTTAAGCAAATGAAATTTTTGTTAATTTTTTTGTTTTAATTTTTTTTAAGTCAAGAGAACTTATAACTTATTTTTAAACGTTAATAGATTATTTTTTAACGAGCTTTCTTTCTTAGCTTTGATAATTTTTTTAAGTTTTAAGTTGAACAATTTTACATTTTTTTGACATTATTTAATTTTTTATCGATAATTTTAGTAAAATATTTGACGGTTTGCATAATAATAATTTTTTTATTTATAATTTTATTACTGTTATTGTTTTTGTATATAAAAAATATATTTTTTACAACCATTTTATTTTCTTACGTTTTTTGTAACGATAGGGAAAATTATCAAATAGGGGAAAACCAATTTTAACAAAACAAGAAAGACAACAAACACACGAATGATTAGTGTGATTTTTAACTTAACTTAGGTTTTTTTATTGTAAGATGTATGAATTTGAGTTCATCAAACAATAAACACCCGCTTGTTCGGCAAAACTGCTATTGACGTTTTTTCTGTAATAAATTCGTCACTCACAATTGCCAGTACCTACTTGGTGTACCAATATCTTATATGAATTCGTTGATCGCATATAAGCAAGCGAGCAAAATTTTTTTTCTGTCATATTCTATTAAGTTGAAAAGAAAAATGTGTACAATAGTTTTCTAGCCTAAGCACAACCGTTGTTGTTTTTATGTGAATTAAAGTTTTTGTTCTATTTTTAATGTTAGTTTTATAAGATTTAAAAGACTGTAAACGCTGTGAATTAAAAAAATACAATATTATATAAAACCATAAACCATTAAAGACATTTTTAATATATCATTACTGAGCATTTACGAAGTAGTTCATTATCCAACGTTAACGAAACCGTTCATTATTTAAATTCGGCTTCAGTGTTCTTTTCATCATAGTATTTTGGTGAATGAAAACTATGATGAATATTCGTCACTGTTTTCGTCAACGGAATGTAAGCGAGAAGGTGGCGATTGTATACTTCCAATGTCATCCCCATGTTAAATTCGTCACTCAAACGCACTGCGTAGGTATTGCCGAGCAAGTATAGGTCATTGCTTTGTGCATAATGTTATAATGACTTATGGAATGTATCCGCGGACAAGCGGGCAATAATAGGGACACACACACAATTAGTGTTAGTGTATGTGGCAGTCAGGCCTGCCAAATTTGCCGATTTATCGGCATTTTGGCGATTTTTTGCCTTAAAATTAGCAAAGTGCCGATTGGCCGATTTTTGCTCCAAAAATGCCGATTTTTTTATATAAACTTAAATAACGGTAACTTTGCTTGTCAACGTGTAATTTATTAATTTTGGGCAACTTTAAAGCAATTGTCATTACCTCAACAACCAACCAAATGGTGTTTAAAACTGTATTAACTAATTTTACAAAAAAAAAAAAAAAAAACGATTGGAAAATTAAATTTACTTAACGGAATTTATGAACACAAAGCATTTTTTGAACTTTAATGATTAGTATTTGGGCTTATTGGCTAATGAGTTACTTTCAAAATCAAAACTCAACAAAAGCGATATTAACAAAATTGTTAATAACTGTATTAATTTTTTTATAGAACTTTTAAATCAAATATTAAAACGTTTTGATTTTAAACAAAAATCTTATAAATCTTTAAATATGATAACCCTAACAATATTATGAAAAAGGAAAATATTTCTTTTATGGAAATTCTGAAAGAGTTCCCCAGCTTTATTTCTGAAAAAGAAATACAAATTTTTAAGAAGATTTATAGGGAATTGAAGTAAATTTGCAAACTTTTTGGCAAACGTGGGGATTCTACGGATGCATTTCCAGTGCTGTCATAGTTTGTACAAGAAATTATGGTCCTTCCACTTTCTTCCGCAAACGTGGAAAGAATTTGTAGCTAAGTGAACCTTAATAAAACCAAATTTCGATGTTCCCTGGAAAATGAATCCTTTCAAGGAATTCTTTTTTCTAAAGATTACTTAAAATTTGATAATGCAAACTGTTTTGATGTTGATATTAAAATGGATTTAATTAAACTATGAAACTCAAATATGTATCTATAAAATATTTGTTAAAATAAAATGTTGAAATATATTTGTCAACTATAAAAACAATTTTAACCTAATGTACAAAATTTTTTTAAATTAACTACAATTTATTTATAAAAATATTCATTTTTTTATTAATTTTTATGTTTTTGTATGGGTTATATGTAAGTTAATGCTGAAATTTTCTGTGTTGTTATTTTGTGTGTTAATACAAATATGTTTTATTGTTCTTAAAATGGTTATTAATAATTTACCGATTTTTTTGCTGATTTTTTTAATTGAAGTGCCGATAATGCCGATTTTTTTTCGAAAATATGCCGATTTTTTATCAAAATTATCTGGCAGGCCTGGTGGCAGTGTTGATCTTTCATTTAAAATGATTGAGCGTAAATGACTAGCTCTCATTTTTTTACACATTTGATATGAATATCAAATACACACACAACAATCATTTGGCTAGCAAATACATTTGTGCAGACCTCTAGTAACTATCGCATCGTATTAACTTTGTTTTAGCATTAAGAAATACAATAAAGAATATAAATATTATTAACCCCCCAGAAAAAGGGTAAAAACTAAATCTTATCACTGAAGGTTCGTGGATCCGTAAGTATACCCTGGATGCGACTAAGCTACCCCAGCCTTAGAGAAAACCACGTTGCAGCATATGCTAAAAATATAAAAATCCTCGTCTTGACTTAGAATTTATTTTTTTTTTATACATAACCCACTCGCGGCCTAAAAAACGACCAGAACTATCTTAAAGGAAAAGACCTTGGTGGAAATTTCATCCAAATCGGAAGACATCGATTTCAAAAGTTGGATCACTTGACATGAAATCCCCCATATAAATCATTGTAAGTAGTCTTAAGATAGCTATATTTCTCAGACTAGTAATTCTTACCCCAGTAGCAATAAAACTTTTGATTTTTAAAAAAACCAAACTTTTTGATAGTCAGTCAAATTTTTAGTTTTTGTTTATTTTATTTTTATTATTTCATATAAAAAATATTAGCTCCAAAAAAAAAAAAAAAAAACTTTTTCCATATTTTTTGAACTTTCTCGATGTTCACAATAATAACTGTAACTACCCAGCAAAAACTTACATTGCAAAGTAATGAGTTAAAAAGCTATTAAAACTACTCTTCACTACTTATACATGGGCATTTTAACTCATTATTTTAACACGGTGATGTCATTGGAGGCAAGTACTTACCACCCACGCTTACAAATAGGGAGTTAAATAAGTCATTACTACATTCGCTTACATGTCATTGGTGGCAAGTACTTACCACCCACGCTTACAAATAGGGAGTTAAATAAGTCATTACTACATTCGCTTACACATAGGGTGTTAAGTAAGTCATTACCACGTACGCTTACAAATAGGTACTTCACATTGGTATCAACAAAACTGAATTTGTCACACAAATTGTGTTTTTAATTTGATTTACTTTCTAATGCAAAATTTGAATACCCTGCATTAAGGACAAGTATTTAAATTTATCATACACAGAAAAAAGTTTTTATCAATTAAAAAAGTGGTTTAAAAAGTATTTAAATTTAATTAATATGATAATTGAATCAATTATTTTTTTAGTTGAAAGAAAAATATAATTTTGATTTAATTAATATTTAAGTTATTTTGAAATATATTTTTAATTAAAATATTAATTAAATATCAAAAAATATTAATTGACTTTTTCGTTTAAATAAAATAATTTAAACATGTAGAATTGTTGTTGGGAATTGTCAATATTTAATTAAATAAATTAACATAATGTTTGAAATGGCAAAGTTTTTTGATAATTTTTTTAATTAAAAGTTAAAATATCATTTATTGAAAAAAAAAAAATATTCTTAATTTTCCATTTTTACAATTTTTAGCAATCGATATAATCATTTTGGTAACAGGTGCAAAATCATAAATTGGTTGCTGGATTCTATGATTTTGGAATGAATTTAAATCTATCACAAATGGTTTGTCATTTATAAGAAATAAAAAAAAAATGTAAGAACAAATATGTATTTTAAATCAATTTGTAGTAGATTTGAATAAATTAAACCTCAAATACTTTTTTTTTGAATTAATTATAAATTTCGTTAATCAGCTGATAAGCAACTGATTATGTATCAGATTATATGTCAGTCATTACTAAACTACTTCTATGTAATGCAAATGGTATGAAGTTGTCATTGAAAAGTAAGTTCTTCAGTAATTGCAAGTGATTACCAAGTTGTTGCTAGGGGGTTCAGTCGATTAATTTGTGTTGGATTAATCGAACAATTTCACACGATTCATGGTTCGATTAATTTAAAATTGCTGATTTCGATTAAAGGATTAATCGAAGAATTTATGCCGATTAATCGAATAACAATACCTATATGGTTTTTCTGTCAAATGTCTTTTCTGTCAAAAGTTTTAAGTCAAATAAATAAACCAAATGTATGTGTCCGTTGGAATTAAAAAAAAATAGTCATGTTTAGTGAGTAATTCACATACATGGGCGTACTGCTTACTGAAAAAATTTTCAGTAACCAGTAAATTTTTACGGATTACTGAAATAATGCAGTAATCCGTTAATTTTATCTTATTATTGAGACAAATGCAAAAAAAAATATATTTCACCCTAGAGCCACACGTTCAATAAATCACTTTTAAGCAGGGACCGAAAATAACAGTTATTTTGAAATTTTTTTAAAAAAAAGCATATAGAAATAAATGCTGGCAAACTGATTAAAGTATACCATATTGATCCTTATGAACTTTTCTATGATAAAATATTATGATTTTTAAAGTTTTGATTTTTATTTATTCGATCAAAAATTACAGTTATTTTTTTTATTTATATTTTTTTGGACAAATGTAACAGTTATTTTTTGATTTATATTTTTTTGAACAAAAATAACAGTTATTTTTTGATTTTTATTTTTTCGATCAAAAATAGCAGTTATTTTTTGATTTTTATTTTTTTGAACAAAAATAACAGTTATTTTTTGATTTTTATTTTTTCGATCAAAAATAACAGTTATTTTATGATTTTTATTTTTTTGAACAAAATAACAATTATTTTTTGCGTGTTATAATTATTTAGTTGCCTTTAAATATTTATTTAAATGTGTGATCATCATTGGGATATCTTATGCACATTAAAATAAATATTTAAAGTCAACTAAATAATTATAACACGTACATAATTTTAGTAAAAATACTTACATTTACAAAAATAACAGTTATTTTATGATTTTTATTTTTTTGAACAAAAATAACAATTATTTTTTGATTTTTATTTTTTTAAACAATAATAACAGTTATTTTTTGCTTTTATTTTTTCCATCAAAAATAACTGTTATTTTATGATTTTTATTTTTTTGAACAAAATAACAATTATTTTTTGCGTGTTATAATTATTTAGTTGCCTTTAAATATTTATTTAAATGTGTGATCATCATTGAGATATCTTATGCACATTAAAATAAATATTTAAAGTCAACTAAATAATTATAACACGTACAATTCTTTAAAGAATAACTTTTATTATTGCTCGAAAAAATAAAAATCAAAAAATAATTGTTATTTTTGTTCAAAAAATTAAAAATCATATAATAACTGTTATTTTTGATCGAAAAAATAAAAGCAAAAAATAACTGTTATTATTGTCTAAAAAAATAAAAATCAAAAAATAACTGTTATTTTTGTTCAAAAAAATAAAAATCAAAAAATAACTAGCGGAATTTACCCTTGATAGTAAAGTCCCTTGTAGAGCTTGTTAATCTTATAATTTTAGTAAAAATACTTACATTTACAACACTGCAACAACAAAATGTATTAGACTAAAATATACTACGCTGTGGTTGAAAAATCCCACAAAAAGCAGTAGTAAACAAAGTGTGTGAATTTACCAGAATAAAACAGTTGAAGAATCTTTATCTGTCTCTTTCTCTCACTCAGCAAATTCATTAATTTACAATGCATACGAAAAAGACACTCACGCTTTTAAGTATAAAATCGTATTAAATATAACGGAGTTGTACACTTAATACAAAGGGTGAAAACCACTACTGTTATCATCTGACTTTTATGAAAAAAGGAATAAAAAAAAAAAAAAAATATTGAAAATTTATTCAAAAAACCCTGTCCAAGATATTTTTCCTAACTTTAATTCCATTTAATTAAAATTAAATTTTCTACAATCAAATAATAAAGCAACATTAACATTCCAGTTGCAATTATTAAGTTATACCAAAAAAAAAAGTCTTTACATCTGAAAATACTACAATGAACAAAAAGTTAACTAAAAGCAACAAAAAAGCCAAGCAACCAATAAATATACTCTTTTGCTGAACAAAAGAGGGGAAACATGGATAAAATATCAAAAATTCACGACATATTAACTGCAACAATTTTGCCACCATGTCACCGAATGATTTACGACATTGTTTTTCCAACAAACCAACAAGCGAACAAAAAAATTGTTACAATGAATACAAAAACATACACTCATATTAAAGGACGTCCTCTTCTGCCGAATACAAAGGAGTGTGTAGGAACATATGTACTCGCATTCATCCGAAGGTTGATTATAAAGTGTTTGAAATATTTTATTACCCTTAAAAAAGACACAGTTCTAAATTTTTTTTGTTTAATTTTACAGCAGAGGTTCTTGATCAAAATGCAGCTAAGAGCGCAAAGTAATTGGGGATAATTCCGGACGATAAGTTGAGCCTTAGACAGAATCAGTCGGGAAGGCAACCGTTGCTCTGGACACCTGCAAAATAGCCATTAGCAAAAAATGGGTATAAATCCCAAGGATAGCCCACTGGATTTATACGTCCATAGTTCATCTAATCCTTCTATACAGTATACTCGTACGATGGCCGATCTTGGATGTAAGGACCCACTTGGGAAGGCTAAGGAAGGTGCAGAAAATGGCCTCGCTGTGAATTACAAGGGCATTACGCACTAATCCTATATTATCCTACATCTACAACTCTTGGATCTGGTGGGGAAAGAGATGGCGGCAAACTCGGTAATTCGCCTTAAATATACCCAACAGTGGAGTGGAAATAGCTGCGGCTACCACAATCTCGAACGGGAGGATTGACCACACCTTCGAAGTCTTGAATCACCATTATTAAAGAACACTGATATCAAGCCGGAATTTTTGAGGTACCCGTGCTACATACAGAAGGAGAACCGTCAACTTCTCCACGGATAGATCTAGTACTAGAAGAACACTCAAGGTAGCTCAACTTCAATTTATCGTGAAGACTTCCGGATAATTGTAGGCGCAGATACTTGCTGTCAAGGATGCTGTAGACTGACTCAGACTATCTGCTGTATCGACGTCTGCTGTGTATATTTACATTGCTGAGCGCAGCCTTTGACTGCCGCTCATCTCTTAGTCACCGTCCAGACTTGTAAGTTTTGTTTCTGCAATTCTTGAGTTTATCGGTGGGAGGGTTGAAAAGATTATGGAGGGGTACTCAGTTTCATGTACTCTTTAATTCTGTTTTGTTTTGCTATTCTCACAGTTTTTCAATTGTAATTGGCTGTAGGTCTACTTGTATTTATAAACAAAATATAAAACGGAAACGAGAAAGGACAAGATAAAAATTCAAAAATTGCAAAACTATAAATTCATAATCTGGACACTAATGCAATTTCAATGCAGAATTTTTAAAAATTTCAGCAAAATTGCAAGTCTGGATGATGACTTAGCGAGATGGCTGCGCAGTTTGATATCGGGATGCTATGGTTCCCAAGGCAACGGGGAGTTGCTGGGGAACATAAGGGCAGATGCTCTTGCTTGTCTTGACTCTACCTTACTCGTTCTACTGGACTTGGAAGTTGTTTTGGGGTGCTTCTGCTCTCCTGCACACTCGAACATCGCCGCAGACTATCGATATTGCTAATGACATATGGACTTTCCAGTAAATCATTATGAATCGCTTATATATCATGTAACTAAGAAAGTCTTAACATGTGTTACCACAGATGGGCCGCAAACACTGGATGCAGAATTGTTAGATAATTGTAGCCCCGAATGAATGACGGGCGAACCATGTCCGTTCTATCGATGACCACGAGAGACATATCCCTTTTGGTATTTATTGTCACGGGATACTGTTTTATATGATTACGGACGCAGCTGGGATGACGAAAATGAGGAGGAGAACGTGCACCTTCTCTGACACTGTTCTGCACTGGTGAGACGTCTGGCCGAAATGGTATCTGTCACCTTTGGCGGATTGTACGATGTCTTTGCCGTTGAATTGGAGCGCATTTTAAGCTCCGGGGTTCTGTTTAGGGAGTTCTGTGTAGTGCAACTCCATGGTATCGCAATGGATCATTGGGTCAAAATGTATCAGCTGGATACTGACTGCCATTTCTACCTAACATTTACTTACGTATAAGTTCAGTGTCCATGCTCTGTAAATTCCGCGTCGTCGAAATGAAACAAACATGCAAAAAATTTAAACAAAAAATTGTTTTTCTCACTTAACTGCGTCTGAAAATTTTTTGGCGAGTAATAGCTATCACGTAAGGGAATTTCTGGCCAATTTACAGAAAAAATGTGTCTGCAAAATTTTTGTGAGAAAGATCCCGCCTTGAACTGCCACATTTTCTCAGGAATGAAAACGGACTGAGAAAAGATTTAAACACTAAAAAAAAATTTAAAATGCAATGCATATAAAGACGGAAGAGATGAGTATTTCGTTCTTGGTAGATTTTTTCATTGTTAATTTTTTTGCCCTTAAAATTTTAGAAAAATATACGAATGTTTCCAAAGCAATTTTTTAACAACAAACAATAAAGTCGCAATTTACATTATTTGGTATAGCCGACGGTTGTAGTTTCGCTGCTCGTTGAAAATTTTTGAATTTTGGTCGCCGTCAACGATGTGTGTTACTGGCGTTCTCAACGTCTGCCATTTCACATCGGCTTCGAGTGGAATATTATGACCAGAGAAGACAAAAAAAGCAAAAAAAAAAAGTGTTTACAGCAAAAAAATATTAAAAAAAATCACAAAAATTAAGGAAAAAAGCAGCAAAAAAAAGCATTTTTATTTTTTTTAATATGTACCAACCTATATATATTTATATATAAAAATTACAGTTATTCTATTTCTTCAGAAACGTGAAAACCGTTACAATAAAAAATCATGTGGGCTTTTATATTTGTAAATGTAATTTTTCTTTGTCTTTCTGTTAAAAGTGAATTGTATAAGGAAAAACTTTTTTCCACGTCAACGGATGTTGTTGGAGCAAATTTATATTTCAAAATTTCATTTGATGCGAGGCTTCCTACCATTTCGTCATCAGGCTTAGCACCAGTTTGTAGAGTGTTGTTTATTTGTAAAATTTGTTTGACCCCGGATTTCTTTGAAGTACTGCATTAAATTTTTTGATATATTTTTTGATCATGTAGATTCTCAACTTTCGTACTAAAGCGTATTGTATTAAAATATTAACATATTTTTGTTTTAACCTAGAAAAAAGTTGTCAATTATTTTTTTTTCTCATGTTTTCTCAAAAAAATATTTATTATGTAAAAATTATGTCAAAAAAGCTATTTTCAGCAAAATATAAGGAAAAAAGCAAAATAAGCACCATACTAACAAAAACAGCAAAGAAAGCAAAAATGGGCAAAAACAGCAAAAAAAAGCAAATTTGGCTTCTCTGATTATGACATTTATAACGTAACGATGTTATCTCTTTTGAAAGTTGTCGACACTTTTCGAGAAACGATGGAATATTTTGTTTTACATCTTTTCGATGCGAGAAGTTCTCACTAAAGTTACTGAACATGGGTACTGGTTTGAGCTCGCATTCTGAAAATGGTACTTGTTAACGTTTCAATTCATGATCTTTTAAAGGTAATACAGGGTAGCACAGAATGTCCTATATGACTTAAATGGCGATTTTGGCAAAATATTTCACTACTAACATCCCTGTTTTTAATTTTTCCCGTTTTTTTTAATCAAAAAGACCCATTTTCAGAAGAGTCAGAGGGTTAATGTATACCAACAAAATGTTGCTTGTAATGTTCTGAATAAATCTTCTGACGTGATATCCATTTTTTGCTTCGCACAAACATGCTCCTATTAACATATTTTCCCTAACTTTTAGCAAAATTTCGGTTATAATTGTTTTTGTTCGATCAAGAAGTTATTCATTTTTAATGCCCACGAACTCTCTTCACAAAATACTGAAAAAACCAAGAAAAAATACAAAATAAAAAAGTCATAAGGAATTCAAACCATATAGCTCATTCTGCGCCTCCCTGTAGTTAATGTTCTATCAGTGCGGGGGTTGCGGGATCGATTCCGCCAGAGACTCTGGTCTAATGTAGACAAGCGTAGAGGTTTGCGGGATTAGCATAAGAAAGAAATGTTCTATTTTCTTTCTTGTTCAAATTAAGTTCAAGTTTTGTTCAGCTCTAGTTCAATTCTAGTGCAGTTCGAGCTCAGTTGTAGTTCAATTCTAGTTCAGTTGTATATCAATTTCAAGTGCAGTTATAGTTCAGTAATAATTCAGGTTTAGTCAGTTAAGTTAAACTTTAGTTCAGTTGGTTATTTCAACAACTTATTGGATTACTCTCCTTAATACACCAACATGCTCTTTAAAGGACAAGCATTATCGTAAGAGCAAAAACATTTGTAAATTTTGTTAAACTGTTGGGTTGTATATTGCACGATGACGTTGTTGGTTGGTGTTGCTGCAACTGAAAATATACGAATACAAACAACAAACAAGTTTTATGTTTATTTTTGCTTCTTTTTTTGGGGCCAAATAGTCATACAGTCGTCTAATATTCATATATTGGCTTTGTTTTAGCTTTTCTTTTTGTAATATTTTACGCTACGTTGGGCATGAATGTTACAAAGAGATTTTGTATATTGTCTTAAAATTCTCTCTTCTAGATATTATGGTTTGTTTTGAAATAATTTAATGATTGCCGCACTTTTGTGATTGTGACGCTAATGCGATATTTTCGTTCAAGTATAATACACTCATAGAAAAATGAGTCTTCATATTGATGATGCCCTAATATTAGAATTGTTATTACAAATGGTATCAATTAGGCAAACAGTTACATCAATCCAATGACGAACGTCATCCTAAAATGTAGTCATATTGTATGCGTCATCTACGCTATGACTACAGTGACATCAATTCGATGCCACATTTTGTGTACACTGATAGAAAAGGCGTCATAACGCTGATGTATTTTGACATCAGTACAGACAAACTGTCATCAGTGCGATGAGAAACTGTCGTCAGTGCGATGCCATTATATACCATGTCATCAGTGTAATTACAAACTATCATCAGTGCAATGAAAAACTGTCATCAGAGCAATGACAAACTGTCAGCCGTGCGATGACATAATATATCAAGTCATCAGTGTGATGATAAACTGCCATTAGTGCGATGACAAACTGTCATCAATGTGATGACATAATATATCATGTAATAATATATTATTAACATAATTTTCATGTTTAAAAAGTAGAATTAGAAGCCAAATTCCCATATTCTATTTTTTTTTTTATTATTTATTTAAATACATCAAATGTTTAAAGTACAATTATTACGAAAACCTTATCGCACATGCTGCTGTATCTTATAATTGGGAGTTCTTCTGTTAACAAAAGACGGCATACATCAAAAGTGAAGCAAACATGTGTAACGAGTAATTAAATAATGATATTCCCCCAATTTGACTTAAGGTCAATTACAATGACTCAATTTTATCACAGTTTGTCATCGCACTGATGACATGCTTAATAAAACCGACTCCGATTCGTCATTTCTGTGATGCCAATGTGTCATCCCATTGATGAAATAATTTAAATGCTTGACCCTAATGACAATTTGCCCAAGTGATGTTAAGGCTGACATTACAGTGATGTAAAGTGTAATGGGGTCAAAAACGAAGACACTTGTCATAGTACTGATGTCAACATACATCAGCATTATGACGCCTTTTCTATCAGCGTACAGCTCTGATTATCTGTAGAACGCCTGGAGTGCGTAAATGTTGGTTGTTCTCGACTTTTTAGGAAAATGTTTCTTCTCTGATTGCTAAACGAAATATTTTGAATAAATTGCTGCAAATAATTGCGAGTTTGTTCAAAATCAGTTCTTTTGTAAAAGTAGCTTTAAGATAAAAAATATTTATATATTTTAATCCTTGATCCTTTTAGTCTACCGTAGCATCAGTTTAGGTCATTTCTGCTGGCTATAGCTTTTGTTAGTTTTATTAATATGTATAAACATTTTGTGGTGGCCAAACAGCAGCCACAAAATGCAGGAAATACGGAAATGAGTACTTGTCGCTAGACGCCAAAAACATCATGCTAAATTTTTCCCAAACCAAACAAAATTAAGCAACAAAAAACGAACTTTGCTTAAAAATTACACACGCACATGTAAGAGCATTTACATATGGTCACCACCAAGGAAAAAATATGAATGTTGCATGTAATACGTTGCAAAAAACATAACCCAGCATTTTAGCAACCATATGAAGTATCTAAAGGAAGACATTTATAACGATGAGTTTTAGCCATGAGTTGGATATTGTACCCTGATGAGGATGGGGATGCGAATGGCCCGTTTATGGGAAATAGTATAAGGGACATTTCAAACCCACACAAATATACAACGCACACTGTGACTATAGCAGTGGTAAAACTCTGAATCGAACTGTTTTAAAAAGGGATTCGCAAGAATGTGGGGAAAAGTACAAAAAAGGATTAACTTGTATAAACGATAAGTATCATCACTAAAAAAACATAGCCTGGGAGCACTGGCATAAGGGCGAATATTCATGAGCTCGAAGTTCAGTTTTTAATTCATCCTCCAGATCAAATTCATGTCCAGTTATGGTCCAGTTAAGCTTTTAGTTAAGTTTTAATTTCCATATCTGTACCCATGTTCTGTAACTTTGGTGAGAACTTCTGGCATCGAAAACATGTGAAACAAAATATTTCATCGTTGCTCGAAAAGTGAAAAAATGTGTGTCTGTAGCTCATGTCGAAAACAATCAAAAGAGATAACGTCGTTAGCGAGGCTAATTCATGTATACAGTGGTGTCGATACTACGACAAGTAACAACACCAAGAACACAGCAATATATTTTTTTGTTGCTTTCGTTAATCGATATGTCAAAGATACAAACAACTTTTGACATTTCTCTCTTTAAGTCTCAATTTACACGTTTGATCTTTTGATGCTAAACTTCTTTTCAATTCCCTTTTGAAGATGCCATTGTGTTCACACGCAGCAACCGGTTTCAACTTTTTTTTGCTTCAAAACAACAACGCTTTTATACAAAGCGAAAAAAGAAAAGAAAAAAATTTGCATGCAGCCATTGTTGTCAATATATCTACGAATGAGAACACAAAGCGTACTGCCCGAGTACAGGCATCTCCGTACCAGCCCCTTTTCTTCTTGCCTCCCTCTCCTTAAAACACAAGAGTTGAGATGAATGTAGACTAAGTAAGAAAAAAAAGTAGCACAGCTGAGCTTTCAACGCCACCTGAAAATGAATTCGCCTTGGTCGTAACGTTATACAATTCATAATATTCCACTATTGCAGATGTTGAGAACGCCAGTCAAACATATCGATGACGGCGAACAAAATTGACTAAAATTTAAAAATTTCTAACGACGGCGGCGAAAATACAGCCGTCGGCTATACCAAAAAAATGTCAAGTGCGACTTTAATGTTTGTTGATTACAAAATGTCTTTGAAAACATTCGTATATTTTTCAAAAATGTTAAAAGCAAAATAGTTAAACAATGAAAAAATATGCCAAGAACAAAATACTTATTTCTTCTGTGTTCATATTCATTGCATTTCGCATTTTTAATTTATTTTTTAGTGTTGAAAGTTTTTCTTAACCCGTTTTTATGCGTGAGCTTCTTTGACAGCTTAAAGCGGGAACTTACTCACAACAATTTTACAGACACACTTTTTCTGTAAATTGGCGAGTAATTTCCTTACGTGACAGCTATTACTCTCCAAAAATGTTACAGACACAGTTTAGTGAAAAAAACAGCTGTTTGTTTCAATTTGTGGCAATTTTGTTTAATTTCTCACATTTCAAATCGAAAAGTTTCTTGTCGCGGGAGTTACAGAACATGGGCACTGGTTCTTAAGCTGGGATCACACGATTGCCGCAAATGCACCAATATGACACAATTTTTATTGTGCTTTATTGACGCACAGTAATGAAATTGCCCTAATAAAATATTCTGAAATCACACGATTTCCCTGTTCTATACAAATTTACTTGCCGCTAGTTAGTGCAAAGCGAAATGGGTACAATAATTGCCGCAGCATAGTCACACGATTGGTCTTACTTGTGTCAACTGCGAAAACAGCTGTTGTGGTAGCGTTTTTATTTTTTTGTAAGATCTATGTAAATGGCTTGTTCATTAAACAAAAGAAAATTGTATCATATATTCAAACAAATTTTTGTTGAATAGTTTTATTTGAAATTTTTTAAGTAAAATATATGAAATTCCAAAAATTAAACAAAGAAAAATTCTATTTTAAATATATAAAGAAATAGAGAATATTTATATTGAAAAATAAATTCGCTTTAAAGAATTTCAATACATTTTGCTCCGTTTTCCAGTATACATTCTTTTATATTGTCCTGAACAGCTATTACACTAATTAATAAAAAAATTATATATCAAAAGTTAGTTTCGGGAATACAAATTTTATTATTAATGACTTGCTAAATTCCCAATTTTTATTTTTGATAAATTTAATTGTTAATTTATTTCTACTAAAAAAAACACACAAAAGTAAATTTATAAAAAAGGCAAATATTGGCGCGTATTGTGTTGTTTAATTGCCGCACAAGAACCCAATAAATATTGATATGTTTTTGTCATTTTTATTGACAAACGGTTGCATATCAAGTAGTCACATGATTGCCGCACCAGGGTTGCATTAATATTGGTAAAAGTAAGCACAATATTGCCCTCGATTGGTACATGAGGCATTTCATTAAGCAGGCACACAATTGGGGTATTAAAACGTGTGAAAATTGGTGCATTGCGGCAATCGTGTGATTTCAGCTTTAAGTTACTGAAGATTCTACTTTTGGCTCTTCTTTAGACTTGATTTAAGAGCTTAGTTTAGATTCTACTGCAAGTTTTGTATAAGGTTTAGTTCCGTTTCAGGACAGATTCTAGTTTAGGTCTTAGTTATAGTTCCAGCTAAAGTTTAGAGCTAAAATACTAGTTAAAAGCCACATGGCTGATTCTGCGCCACCCTGTAGTTTATCTTGTACTCAAGGTTATGGTTGAGGTTATACTTTGTGTTCTAGTTTGGCTTCCAATCCATGTACTACAGCTTCGAGTTCACGCTACAGTTCAGGTTGAAACTTACGTTAAAGTTAAAGTTGTTGTTCAGAGTATAATTCTGGTTTTAGGTTTGGTTCCACCATATCTAGTGCTTTTAGTATTTTTCTAACTATTTTTGTAGTTGAGGTTTAAGTCTATAGTCTAGTTCAAGGTTTAGTTAACATTATAGCTTATGCAAGAACACCACTGGGACGAACGACGAATTTTTACCCGAGAATATTCGTTGCCAAAAATGAAACATATTGGTGTATATTTTGATATTTTAATCAGGCTTAAGTTCATTGAATTTAATTTTCATTAAATTATTTTTATGAAGAAAGGAATTTTACAACATGAAATGAATTAAAATTTATTGATAATTTTTCATTCTTGACTGAGCTGGGAATTAAACCCAGGTTTTCACGGACAGGTTGCCCAGACTTGTTTGCCGTTTAGCTCTCACCGCCATTTACGACGGATGACGTCATTAGTCAAACATCAATCTTTAAGCCAAATGGTATTTTACCCTGGTAGATCGAAATTTCCTTTGAATGAATGATTACCTATTTTATTTGATCAACATTTTCTTCCTTACTTCTTGTTTTTCGTAGTTTTTGTAAAGAATTTTAAAATTTTAATTCAATTCATGTTGTACAATTCCTTCCTTCATAAAATTAATTTAATGAAAATTAAGTTCAATGAACTTAAGCCTGATTAAAATATCAAAATTTGGATTAAAAACCATTAACCGTTTAATAAAATAACCACTATACTAATCATATTGGTTTGTATAAAAATACACACAATAATAGCGTCCGCCGAAATTCGTCATACGCGGCGACTTTAAAATAGATTTATTTCTATTTCATACGCCGGCGACCGAAGAACAAATCAGTACTAGGTGACCATGTTTTATTTTAGCTTAGAAGTATTTAAGTAAATGAAGTTACTTTGTACCTTAAGAATTGTTTTTTTCTTCTTTTGTATTTTATAATATTTAAAATAAATATACAAACCCCCATATTCATAAAAAATATTTTTGATTAATAAAAGGTTTATTAAACAAATTTTCAAAGAAATTTCGTTTTATAAACCAGCTATTAGCCTTAAATATTTTTTATGAATATGGGGGAAAGTATTTTGCTATAAAAATAGTTTTTAGTAAAGTTTTAAGCATTATTTTTTTTAATATGGTCACACTATTCTCTCTCTCTTTGCACAAACAGCAATTAACTTTCTCAATTATAAAAGCCTCTACTTATTCGTCGTTATTGTGCTTTATGCGACGAATTTACTCACCGAATTCGTCGTGTTGGGAAAAATTTATCGGTCGCCCCAGTTGTGTTCCTAGCATTAGGTTCTTTTTAAGGATCTAGTTGGAATTCTGGATCAAATTCTAGTTCAGGTTTTGGTTCATTGGAATATCTCTCATAATAATTTTTCTTTAAATTTTATTTAAATACTGTTTATTTCCCATCCCTGATACATTTCTTTACTTCACAGTCAAACCAACAAGTGAAAAATTTAAAAGGAAAATATTCAAAAACAAACATTTAAATATAAAACATACCACATTTTGACTTTTTTTGGAAATTTCTAAAACAAAAACTCTAACTACAAAATAAAAAAAAAAAATTTTCTAACAAAAAAATTAACCTTTTGCTGTTTTAGTATCAAACTTACAAATTACAGTTTTTTTTCAAAATAAAACAAACATGCAACACATAAAAAAAAGAATCGCAACCAAACCAACAATGGCATCAGCGGCAACATCAACAGCAACAAAGTTTATATTAACAAAGACAAGAATATTTTTGTATGATTTTTTTGTTGTTGGAACTCTCACTTCAACATTCAGAAAACATGACTCCTAGTTTTTAACATGAATAATTTGAGCTTGTTTATGGAATGTGGACATCATAAACTTGAGGATAGGAAAAGCAAAAACAAAAAGGCAACCATGGAATTGCAAAAAAAAAAATTACTGACACCTGAGCTCAAAGCAAACTGAAATGAAGAAAGAGAAGTTCAAAAAAAGACATAATCAGTTGCTATGGCAGTTCTCAAAGAATGAGATAGAAAATATTTTATAGAAGAGAAGTTCTAATGTGTAAAAGGATGCCGCATACTTGCCTTGCAGTATGTAAAGGTTCGGCAAGGTTTATGTGTGTATGTGAGTATGTGTGTAGTAAGCCAAGGCGAATTCGCTTTATAGGTGGCCAGCGGGAAAAAGAAGGAGTAAGAATGTCTTCTAGAAAACCTCTGTACTTTTTCTTTTAAATGAATAAGGCCTACTCGCTACATTCTATACTCATATTTTTTTTATACACGTTGTCATTGCGGGGTAGGCCTTCCGCTCTCGCTTCTTTGGCAGTTACATAAGAATGGCAACTGCATAAAAAAAATAATTATTTTACATTTGCTTTGGCAAAAAACAAAAAAAAAATGCTACTCCTTCTCTGCTCCCTTCTCATAGAAGCGAGTGTGTAATGGGTATCTTATCTTATAGTTTATACATATGTATGTTTATAACACTGGCCTCACACATGATCAAACTGATCAGATTCTGAAAAAACCTTAAAAAAATATACGTATTCCTTAGTTTTTCTAGATCAATTCATTTCGGTTTTTTGACAGCAATTCAATTTTTAATGTGAATTAAGTTATAACGACATAAATACACGGCATCTAGTGTAGTGCCTCATAGATCTCGATAGCTGAGTTAAAAACTGTAACACTATGTCGACTGCAGTGGAGTGCACCTCCAGGGCGAGGGCGAGATTCATAACCAATAATTTAAGTACGTTTGAAATTTATTTAGGAACAAAATGTTTATGCAAATGTTTATTAAAACAGACTTCAAGTTTAAATAATTTTTTTATGAATACGTCAAATAGTATTTATTTACAAAAAAATTCTTTTATTTACCATATGTGTTTTAAGCAAATTTTTTATTATTATTGGACCGGAAGGAATATGAGCTATTTCATCAATATTACGACTTAATTGTTATAATTATATCAACTTTTATTCTTTAGTTTCTGAATAATACTTTAATTAGATCGTGAATAATTTTCTATATTTTGCATAAAAATAATCATTTTTATTTTGGTATTATGTCTTAAGCCAAAGCTGAACTTGCTAAACGTAATTGTAAAAAAGGCTTGACATGTGAATCTGCAAATTTCGTTTCTACTTAAAATAATGGTTTTTATTAAGCCAAATACAAAAATTCAGAAATAGTCGTCATATAACAAGCAAAAAATGAAAATTTTAAATACTCGCTGTGTTCCAAAAACATTAAACACAAAAATTTAACTCAAAAATAAAGAATTATTTGCAATAAAGAAAAAACTTTAATATAATTTTTACAAAATATTTTTGTATAGAGTATAAAAATTTAAAAAAGACGAACATTTTTGTACATAAAAGTTAATATGTTAAAAATCCCGGGACTCATAAAACTAAATCCTGGGATTCGGGATTTATCAATCCCGAAAAATCCCGGGATTTCGGGATTCGGAATTTCACGGAATTTCAAAAAAATAAAAAAATTATCAAAAAACTTGGCCGTTTCACACAAAGTTTTAATTGATTAAATTAAATATAGCTCAGGTTTTGACAATTCCCAACAACAAATCTACAACTTTAAATTATTTTATTTAAGCGAAAAAGTCAATTAACATTTTTTGTTATTTAATTAAAAATTTAATTCAAAACAACTAAAATGTTAATAAAATCAATATATAACTTTTAATTATTTTCCAACTAAAAAAAATTTATTAAATTATCACATTAATTAAATTGAAATACTTTTCAACTATATCAAAGCTTAAACAAAATACCAACAATAAAACAATGAGTGTATGTAGGTAATTCTCATTCCCTCTGTAGTTTTGTTTGCTGATAGCTTAGACTTTTCTAAAATTATTTAGGAGAACGTTTCCTTAGTTTGCTTAGGCAACCAGGAAAAGCATAGGAACAGCTTATCCTCCAACAATAAATTTCAGTATTTTTTTTATCAATTATTAAAAAAGGGGAATTAAGCACAACAAACAAAATCTTTTAATAAATAATTGTAGTCCCAAAAACAAATTTGATAATAAAATACTTTTCAAAAATTTTTTTTAATTGATAAAAATCTACTGAAAATTTTTTCTGTGAGTGATAACATAGAAAGATAAGAAAAAGCTAACAGCTTTTTAAATTACACTGATAGAAAAGGAGTCATAACACTGATGTGTTTTGACATCAGTACTATGACAAGTTTCTTTGTTTTTGACCCCATGATACTTTTCATCATGTCAGCCTTAACATCAGTTGGCCAAGTGTCGTCAGGGTCAAAAATTGAAATTATTTAATCAACGGGATGACACATCGGCATCACAGAAATGACGAATCGGAGTCAATTTAATAAAACATGTTATCATTTCGATGAATCAGTAACATCGAAGAAAGGACTAATTATGCTCAATTTAATGATAAACTGTCTTTCGATTGAGTCATTGCGATTGATTTAAGTCAAATTGAATATTATTACATATTTACTTAACCGCTACACATGTCTGTTTCACTCTTGTTATATTCCGCCCTTTGCTTACAGAAGAACTCATAATTATAATTCACCAGCAGCATGTCCGATTTTGGGGTCGTTGTCATTCTACTTAAAAAAGTTGATGTATTTAAAAATATAATTTAAAAAAATTGAATATGGGAATTTTTGCTTCTCATTTTACTTTTTAAACATGAAAATAATGTTCATAATACACAAACTGCGGCATCGAATTCGATGACACTGTAGTCATAGCATAGATGACGCATAAAATATGACAAAATTTTATGATGACGTTCGTCATTGAATTGATGTCACTTTTTGCTTTGTTGATGCCATTTCTAATAAGATTGATATCACAATTCTGATGTTAGGGCATCATCAATATGGATATAAATTTTTTCTATGAGTGTACTAAATCAATTCAATTTTACAGGCCATGAATATTTTTGCATAGAATGATCCAGACTAAATTAAAGTGCAATCATTGCATTAATTGTAGCTGACGTTACGAGAGGCTATTCAAAATTTATTTAAAAAAAATTAGTAAAAATTTAACAAACTTTCGGTAAAAACATAAGATAACATGATCTGATATCGGATATTGATAAATAACTGCCGTATTCATAAAAAATAAAATAGATTTCAAAAGTATTTTAAAACAAAATTTCCATAAAAATTTTTCTTAAAACAGATTTCATATCCATTTTAGCTTTTTATGAATACGGCAGTAAGTCTTCACATCAACATTTATTATTTAGTATGAAGTATATTTCAGATATGAATTGTATTTATTTGGTCTACATAAACGAAGCAAGCAGAGGCTTAAGTGTAATATGAATAATGAAAAGCTGAGCCAACTTACTTTTCTTTGAATATAAGTCCCTGTTTACTTTACGACGCAAGTAGAGGCTTAAGTGTAATATGACTAATGAAAAGCTGAGCCAACTTACTTTTCTTTGAATATAATTCCCTGTTTACTTTACGACGCAAGTAGAGGCTTAAGTGTAATATGTCTATTGAAAAGCTGAGCCAACTTGCTTTTCTTTGAATATAAAACCCTGTTTACTTTACGACGCAAGTAGAGGCTTAAGTGTAATATGAATAATGAAAAGCTGAGTCAACTTGCTTTTCTTTGAATATAAGTCCCTGTTTACTTTACGACGCAAGTAGTGGCTTAAGTGTAATATGACTAATGAAAAGCTGAGCCAACTTGCTTTTCTTTGAATATAAAACCCTCTTTACTTTACGACGCAAGTAGAGGCTTAAGTGTAATATGAATAATGAAAAGCTGAGCCAACTTACTTTTCTTTGAATATAATTCCCTGTTTACTATATTTACCTCCTTTTTTTAATTTATTATAAGGGGATAATATCAGTCAAAATTTTAACTTTCTTAAACCACTTACAACTACAATTAATGTTGGGAGAATTCCAACTAATTGCAGTGGGGAATGTAAGAAAAGGAAACCTCACTGTTTTATTGTTGGTATTTTGTTTAAGCTTTGATATCGTTGCAAATTAGACTTTTTGGGTGTTTGGAATTCTCATTGCCTCTGTGGTCTTATTAACTGATATCTTTGGCTTTTCTAAAATTTTTTGGAAAAACGTTTCCTGTAATTTGGCCTAAGAAACCATGAAATGCGCATATAAACAGGTTATCCTCCAACAATAAATTTCCGAATTTTTTTTATCAAGAATTTAAAAAAGAGAATTAAGAACAACAAGAAAATCTTTTAATTTAATATTCTAACTATTATACCGCAATTGCAAGTTTAAATTTAGTTATTTAATCACACTTAAAATCTTTAAAGCCTAAAATTAACTTTACAATTTTTCAACAAGAAAAACTTCAAGAAAAGAAAATTAACATAAAATAACAACAAATTTGTCTCAAAATAATTACAATCATAATTTGTCATCACATAAATAACGATAATCGTTTTACCCATGAACACACACTCTCGAACCCTGGCATGAGTATTTGTATTTTATTTTTTCTGTTTGTCTGCAATTCAATGACTCTGAAACAATTTTTATTATAAATCATGGCAATTGCATGCAATAAAATCTGCCCACAATCAAAATTTATTTCAAAATTTTCGCTCTTCTGTTAATAATTTTATTTATTTTTATCTTGTATTTCAATCTCTAGGAAAGGAAATCAAAAATATTGTGTAGGCTGGGATTTTTATTGAAAAAAACTGCTTACGCATCACTTACAACAAGACAAAAAGAAAGTTGAATGCAATAAAATTTTAAATCCTTAAGGATTTAATCAGCAACATAAATTTATACATATAAAAAGCAACTTTTTAAGTCTTTTTAAACTGACGAAATTAAACAAAATAAGTAAAAAAAAAGGAATTTTTTCTTAACCAAGAAGCGTTTTTAGTAGAGTATCCATTTAATTTATCGTTGTTCGATTAATGGAAGAAATTGTTCGCCATTATTTGATCGAATAATTAAAATAGCCAATTTTAAATAACGAATAACTCGAACAATGTATGTCAATTAATCGATTAAAATTTATTTCTTAGAAAATTCTAGTTTTTTAATATAAAAATATTTTTTTTTTTTAGATTTCTTACCAATAAAATACATAACATTTTGTTATTTTTTGAATCTATTCTGAACATATTTTAGTAAAATATAGCTTTTTGATATTGAGTTTGACATTCATTATAAAAAATTCATAAGCATTAAATAACTAAAAAAAACCTCCAAAAATACGCTCTAATAAATAAATGCCAAAAAGAATGAATGTACGAAAGTGAGCACTTGCTAGCAAACTGGTAAAATTTGCGGTGTCGAACTTGAGTGACAGTCAAAAATTTCATCGGTCCACAGTCAACCACAAAATAATTTATGGTTGACTGTTGACTTGCAAAAATTAATGCCCACAAAAAAAAAATTATAAGTAGTTTTTTTTTATCAATTAAAGAAATTTAAATGGAAATACTCACAACTTTGATAATTAATTAAACATTTATTTCAAAACAACTAAAATGTTAATTAAATCAAAATTATTTTTTTAATTTTCTTTCAAATAAAAACAAAAATAATTGATTCAATTATAACATTAATTAAATTGAAATACTTTCTTAACAATTTCTTTAATTTTTTCTTTAAGTTATATTTTTATTCGCCTTTTAAAATTCAATATTAAATAAAAATACTCAAGCTCGATGTCTGTTGTATATAAAATTTTCTTTATTTGTTTCCAATATTTCTATATTCTTTGAATATCATCATCAGGGAATGTTTAATTAAAATTAACATAAACTACAAAAAAGGAGTTATAGCTTTTCACCTTTTGGCATCAAAAACTAGTGTAGTTCAAAGTCAAAGATTAGTGATATCAATCTAATGTTAACGATGTTTTTTTGAAGAACATAAGCAGGCCTGTCAATTGTTCGGAATTGTTTTGAATCCGTATTTTCATTTTGATCGATTTTCGTAATTCCGAAACATTTAAATTTTTTTATTTTTAAGTTAAATGTGGATATATTGTGCAAACCGAAACAAAAACTTTTTTCGATCGAAAAATTAAAAGTGATTTCATTCCGAGAAAATGTATCGGTTTTCGTTTTCTGAAGAAGCTTTCTCGGAATTAAAAAAACTTTCGATCGAAATTTATTTCTGTGAGAGGCCCGTATAATTTCATATATTGATACACTCTTTATTGTGCACGCTTTTTCAATATCAATTCCATAAGATTTCAGAGCAATTTGAATTAGTGTGTTTTAACCTTTTTTTTAAAGTACTTATTTCTTGTCTCTTTTGGTAACTACATATTTTTAAACAACTTTTAAGTATAAAATAAAGGTATAATTTTTTAGGTTGTAATTGTCCAAATTATAAAGGATTACTTTTGGGACATCGCGAACAAAAATAAGTACTTTTTCTAGTAGAAAAATAAGTACTCTCTTCCTCAAGTTCTAATTATTTTTCTGCTTATTTTGTAAGCAAAGTTTTTGCTGGGTAAAATTAAAAATATCATTTATTGAAGAAAAAAAATTCAATATAAAACATTTAAAATTTTGAAAATTTTTAGTAATCAATATAATCATTTTGGTAAAAGGTGCAAAACCAAGAAATTGTTTGCTTGAATTTATGAATTTGGTGATTAGAGACAATTTTTAATATTTTCTGTGCACACTGTCAAGCAAGTGCAAATTTGAGCAAAACCATCCGTTATATTCTACTGTACACTGCTTAATATGCATTTTTTAAAAAACCTGGCGATATATACAAAAACTTTATTTTCAAAACAAAAACCCTTGAAAAATTTGCCCTGGTCCTTAGATTTTATTTCATGGAAAGAAACCCCCACCCCCAGCCATAAAATCCATTTCTTAAAAATTGGGTTTCAGAGGTGGAGTCTGAAATTGTTAATACACTTGTAAATGTGTAACCGTTATGATGAAGAACTTTTCGATGGACACGTACGTATGACCATCTTTATGAAAAAAAACAAATTTTTTTTTTAAACAAATTGCTCATCATTTATGCTGAGCATAATCAGGATGTTTCATAATTCTTGCAACTTCAAATGTACGAATTCTATTTGTTGTTGTTTCCGCCACCATTTACAACAATTTTGGCATTTAGTTCGGGCAGGAGTTCAAGTGTTATTTTCATTTGCTTACTTATGTAGCAAAACACACGAAAATATCAGAGATGGGAGAAGGGGTGTTCTTTTTATTATTGTTACAGAAAGCACAATGGGTTGATAACAATAATGAATGGACTGGGTAAATCATAAAGCATGTCTAAAGTGACCTTAGTTTAACAACAAATAATGGGTGATTCAAGTAGAGATACTTTTTTGACAGATCACGTGTGACTCGTGTCATGCTGTAATGTTATTTTTGTTAAGTATTGTTTGGCATTTCATAATGGAACATGACGCCTGAACAACGTTTACAAATCGTTCAACTTTATTACGAAAATTCACGTTCTGTGAAGAATGTGTTTCGTGCACTTCGCTCAACTTATGGTCAACTTAATCGGCCTACTGAGCGTACTATTCGCAACACAATCATCCATTTGGAGACCCAGCATTCATTATTGGATAATATTCGACCGAATAGACCACGTCCAGCACGCTGTGAAGAAAATATAACGGCCGTAGCTGAGAGTGTACACGAAGACCGTGGAGAGTCGATTCGGCGCCGTTCGCAGCAACTCGGACCGTTATCGTGCCATGATAGCCGACTATTTGATGCCTGAAATTGAAGCTCGTGATCTCGGCGACATTTGGTTTCAGCAAGACGGCGCCACTTCCCACACATCGCATCGATCAATGGATTTATTGAGAGAACACTTCAGTCAGCACATCATTTCACGTTTTGGGCCGGTCGATTGGCCACCAAGATCGTGTGATATCACACCGTTAGAATTTTTCCTGTGGGAATATGTAAAGTCTAAAGTTTATACGGACAAACCCGGTTCACGCTTGTCATTCACGCGTGTCATTGATATTGATAATGATAAGAAACATTCCCCGTTAAATTTGAATTTTCTGTGTTTTTTTTCTTCAAAAAAGTAGGGAACCTCGAAATGGATCACGCATCCAAAGACAACAGGCAGCTTTTTTTTTTTGCTATTTCAGATTGAAAATAATTGCTAACAAACAAAATTTGAGTACCACAATAAAATAACTAAAACTCCAACCTATTAATTTAACATAATTTGAATGAAATTTTGTCTACCTGACCCATAGTTTTTTTTTTCATTTTTTTTGGTGAATTGTAATCTGATTATATAAAATTTCTCTATGTGTTTATATGTTATAGTACTTATCATCTGTCCTGTGTTATTCTAACAAACTGATAGCATTAAGTCCTTGTATACCAACACAATCAGACACAAACAACAAATCCGGGAATACATTGATCATAAGGTTGCAGTAATAATGGGGCCTTTTAAATGGGCCTTATTTAAATTGTATAATAAAATGCCTTTCTCTCAATTGTAAATCAGTGTTAAGGATTCCAATAATAGATTATTTTAAAGATTTCTAAATACATTTCATATATACAATCCATTCGGATAACCATAACATGTCTTAATTTTGTATTATTTACGTGTGTTAATAAAAAAATAATTTTTTTTTAAATTTAAAAAAAATTAACAATTATTCTACAGGGGAATTGTATAAGCATAATTATGTGGAATAGCCCAGTTTTTAGTAAAGCCAAATTTTGCAGTTTTAGTTCGAGTTTTAGAGACTTAGTCCAATACAGTGATGCCAATAGAAATTTCCAAAAATTCCCTACGTGCCGAAAAAAAACTCTCTTTTTTCCTAATACAAAAAAAAAAAAAAAAAAAAATTATGCCTACACTATTCCCTACGTTAAAAATGTATTGTTTTTAGCTTCAGGCAAACAAATACATACATTGTTAACATTTTGTAAATATTGTAATTTGAGTTTTATGAAGGACTTTTAAGGAAATCTTATGTACGAATAACATACATCTTCTTTGGGTCAATTTTTAGTTGTCGGAATTTTTTCTTTATTTTATTATGATCGGGATTTTTGTATTTGAATTCATTTTGATTACCTACCCTCATAAAAGAATTGAGATTTAATTTTTTGTTTTCGTTTGAATTCTAAGTCAATTTTGTTTTATAACCAGTAGCCCGTTTCTGTATTTCTCGCATCGTAAAATTTCCCGTATGAAACAAGTGAAATATGAAAAAATGGTTTTTCTCACATAAGTGTTTCTGTATATTTACTTTGCGAGAATTATCTGTCATTTAAATAATTTTCCAGCAATTATTGGAAGGATGTGAGAAGAAGTGTTTCTGTAACAATATTTGGCGAAAAGTTTCTCACAAGAACTGTCAAAATAAATCAAATTTGAAATTGATGCGAGAAAAATAAAATGTTAAGAAATGGAGCCCAAATTATCCGAAAAAATAATTATGTATATACATATACACATGTATGCACATAGGAATGTGTATTATTTTTTTTAATTTGAAAATGAAGTATTTAAATGATGAAAATAAATAAAACACAATTGTTATATTTTGTTATTATAATTGCAGGGCTGCCAGATAAATTTGTGAAACAATCGTTAATGTCATAAGAATAAAAGAAAAAAAATCGTCTCTTTTGTTTTAAAAAATCGGACAATTTAAAATTAATTTTGACATATTTAGTTCGATTTTAATTAAAATATAGTCAAAAAAAAAAAACATAGTTAATTTTATACACACATACTTAAGCTTGAGGTCTATTTTTATAAAATTAATTATTTTATTTTTTCTTTAATCCGATAACAACTTAAAATTTCAGGTTATTTTTTTTTCCCTGAAGAAGTCACACAAGTTGTGACAAAATATCATATTGAACTAAAAATTAAATTTATGACAAAAATTTCCTTAGTGCATTGACTGAAAAATGGGGTAATAGTTTAATGTTTTGATCACAAAAACAAATGTATTAAATAATCCAAAGAAATAAAAATTAAGCATATTTCCCTCAACATTTTGTTTTTTCTTATATAGTTTTTAGGGAACAGACAAACAATTTCGAGAACAATTTTCACAATAGGGATAAATGTCAAAATTTAACCTGCCTTGTTCCTAAAGATATCTTTTTTCTGTGGTGTCTAATACACAAATTCTCGTATATAAAAAATATTTAAAATTTTTTTATTTGGAAGACTGAATAATATTGTCACTAGAAAAAATCAGCAAATCAGCACTTTGCCAATTTCGGAACAAAAAATCGTCAAAATTACGATAAATCGTAATTTCGATTATTTCTATTTCTTTCGTTGACTTTTCGCTTGCATTTGACACTTAATTACTGGAATTATTCCAGTTAAAACTGAATCTGTGTTAACCATAGTATATATCAAGGCGAATTCACTAGAAGGTGAGGTCAACTCTACAACAACACTGTTTCTGTGGTCCATCTGTCAAAAATATTGCTAGTAAAAAAAAATGTTTGTTTACATAAAAAAAACTAGTTCGTATACAAACTTTGACAAATCGACCACCGAAAAAAATAACCATATGCTGACTTGACCCCACCTTCTAGTCAATTCGCCTCGGTATATATCTAGTATGCCAACTCGAGAGAGTGTTCTCAATTTTTTAGTTCACCCCTCACACATATAGGTTTTGTGTGAATTCAACACACATAAGAACGACAAAAACAAAACAAAATTTGAAATTTTGCAATTTAAAATTTTTCACAATATAACACTTTATGTTTCATTTTATGACACAAACACATAATTAATAATTGTTTCCAATACATTTTGCTCATTTGCTTTTGCAAAATGTTTTTATTTTTCACTAACTAAAAAATTTTAAATAAATTTATTTGACATTAATTTTTTTCTGTTTTTAATATTATTAAATGCAGCAGAGTAGCATTTTGTGGTATGAAAATAATATTTGAAATCATAAATTATTAAAATATTTTCCGATATTGCAGAATAAAAATTTTGCAAACATTGTTTTTAAAAGTTTATAAATGCAAACAGCATTTAATAAATTGAAAATTTATTGAAATAATAATATTTTATTTTGGAAAAAAAAATTTTGCCCCATTCTATACGATCTTATGCAACTATGTTTAGTGGTGGAAATAGTTTTATACATCAATACATTTAAAAAAAATCTTACTAATACAAACATAAATTTGGTTCCACTGACAATTGAGTTATGTACCTGTCAAAGACTTGGCATACTAGTTGTATACTATGGTGTTAACTGTTATCGCATTCAAATACAGAAACACTCTTTTCTCACAAATCGAGAAACGATGGAATTTTTTGTTTTACACTTCATGTGAGAAATTTTGCGATGCGAGAAATACAGAAACGAGCTACTGGCTATAAAACAAAATGGACTAAGAATTCAAAAAAAAAAAAAAAAAATTAAATCTTAATTCTTTTATAAGGGTAGGTAATAGGGTATTCACTCGGTTAACCGATTAATTTCTACCCGATTAACTAATCGGTTAATTTAAAACTGGCTATTTTCGATTAACGATTAAGCCGGGTTATTTCAGTCGATTAATCGATCAACCGATGTATTGAAATTTTTTAATTTTGTGGTATGTTATAATACTTTTTGGGTTTTTAATTATTTGTTTCGTCTCAAATACAAAAGGTATGTGTTTAGAAAATATTTTTTTTTTAATACAAACAAAGAAGGTGTTTTTAATTTAAATAGGTGTTTGCTCTCAACAGCATTTTGTTTCACGGTCTTTTTATAGGTATGTTATTTTCCAGCGGGAAAATTGAGGAGACCTTATTACTTCAGGCCTTATTAAAGGCCTGCTTAAAAATTGTGTGATTCAATTACCATTCTTATCTAACTGCTAAAGAATGCCTCATAGAAGGCCTCGGTTCTTTCGTATAAAAGATACAATACACATTCCGCACTCGCTTCTATGAGAAGGAAGAAGGGAAGGAGTAGATTATTTATTTTTTTTATCCAGTTGCCATTCCTATGTACCTGGCAAAGAAGCGATAGCGGAAGGCCTACCCCGCAATGATAACGTGTGCAAAAAGATATGAAAATGGAATGGAGCGAGCAGGCCTTGTACATCCAAAAAAAGGAGTACAGAGTGATGCTAGAATGCATCCGACATCCTTCTTTTTCCCGCTGGATTGTTTCTTCTTATATATTCTCATATCAATCCTTTAACAGAATTAACCGAAACAATTAGAAAAGTTAAAAATGTAAAAAAAATTAAAACAGGACTCTAATGTTGGGCTGCCACACGTCCTGGTTTTCCAGAATTTCTCCTGCTTTTAAACAAATTGTACTGATGGCCTGGTTCACCCCTAAATTGTCCTGCTTTTTTGATACAGATCAATGCAGACACAAATTTAGTTAAAGCTGATTCTTTTTATGAACAGAGGTTAAGGTTTTAAATTAGTCTTTTATTTTTGTTTTATTGTTTTTTATGTTAAGTTTTGTATCTATTGTTTAATTATTGGACATAAATCTGAAATACATATATGGGTTGGTTCATGTATCAGGAAGAAAAAAAAAACATTTTATGGCGTTAATTTTGATATGATTTAGAGCCAAATACATCGGTCAAATGCTTGATATGCAGGCGAATTCAATGCTGTACGTAAATTCGCCGTAATATCCTAACTACTTTGATTTTTTTAACCCGAATCTTCGGTGTCACACATACAAACATATTTTCGCTTATACTACCATAGCGCTTGATGAGTAATTTGATCAATGTATTTGGTCCTTTATTTCTTGGAATAAATACGATTTTGTTGTACGTTCGCTTGTAATTTATATTATAAGTGTCCTGGCCGAAGGCCTTAGACTTCTGGCAGCCCTACTCTAATGACATTTTATACGTTTAGAAAAATCCAGAAAAAGGACTGAGAAATAAGATATTTTCTATTATGGGTTGTTTTCGTTTAAATAATTTTTTTGAATCTTTTCTTTAAAAGGAATTTTAACAGGTCTTTAAAAAGGCCTTTTAAGACAAGGCCTAGTTTCGTTGTTCTATTATGCTGCCGCGACTTCCCCCAACAAAGATGTATGATGTGAATTTGAAAATAATCGTGATTAAGGTCATAAGCCTGTTAACTGCTTAAGTTCACTTTATACCATACAGATTTTATAACATGTTTTTTTTTCTTTCTTTTTTCAACTTCGGATTTATTTTTGTTATTGTTTTTATAGGGTTCAATGAATTTTTTTTTCAAGTTAGAAAAAGAAAACCTCTCTAACTTATTTTCCTTTATTGAAGCACAATTTGCACATAATTTTAGACAAAATCGCACACACACACACATTCAAGTACATAAAAAAAAATCTAACTGATTTACAACACTGCATAAGTGCGTATGAGTGTATGTGTGTGTTTTGTGCGTTATTTTAAAACCTCAAGGGGTTAATTGTTATGCCCAAATAAATATGCAATAAATTTAATATCAAAGTATTTAATCAGATATAATTTTATTATAGACTGGACTCATCTTTACGAGTTTTGGATGTTGCTGCTGTTGCTGTTATTTCTATTGTTGTACATATTTGTTATTTTAATGTTGGTGTTGTTCCTGTTTTATGTTTTACTCGTATCAGAGTGATTTATTAACTTGATTTTATGCCATAAACATGTTTTGTTGTTGTTTTATATGTATGTAGTTGTTATTGTTTGTTTTTTTTTTCTTATGGACTAAGTTATTGTTAGACAAAATTATGTTCAAGAAGATTTAGCAAATACAAAAAAAAAATTAAATTAAAGCTTTTGCTTAAGTTTTAATGATTTTCGAATTATTTTAGTTGATAAATTTGTAGCATAAATTTAGGATTTATGAACATTTTTTATAGTTTTACCACCATATTCATAAAAATATTTAAGGTTTGTAGCAGGCTTATGAAACGAATTTTGTATGCAAATTTGTTTAATAAACCTTTTATTAATCAAAAATATTTTTATGAATATGGGGGTTATTTTGTAAATTTCTTCACCTTGCGTTGGTAAATTTTTCATAACAAATTTCTTGAATTTTAAAAAATTTGTATGAAAATATTTCCAAAGTGTGGCGAAGTATTTTAAAACATAAGGGGGTAAGTGTTAAAAGCAGGTTTAGAATAGAAATGCTTCCAAATGGGTTTTATAAATGCCAAAAAATTGAGGAGGTAAAAAAATTCTAGCGAAAGGCAGTTAAGAGATATTTGCTGCAACTTTAATTTTTTAACTTCGTTTTTGCAGATTTTTTTATTTAAAAAAAGGCGTTACCAAGTAAAGCGACGATGCGAAAACGCGTTTTGTTGGTTATTTAGATACCCAAGAGTTTATAAAGTGTTCCAAATGTGACTATTTTTTCCATATCGCAAAAAAATTTATTTTGACACGATTTTATATTTTTAAAATTCATTAAAGAAGATTGCAGGATTTTTGACTTAGAAATGTTAGCAATTAAACGTTTAATTCACTTTTTTTTTTTTTTTATTATTCCAACACTAAATCTCGCGAAGCTTTTTGCTTGTCTGCAGGAGACCAGAGTCTCTGGAGGGAATCGAACCCACAACCCCGGTACTGATAGACTAGCTCACTACTAGCTAGCCTACCGGGGTACCCGGTATTAAACGTTTAATTCACTTGATTAAATTTTTAATTAAATCTGATTTTATTTTTAATTAATGCTTTAATTGGGGAAACATTTTTTTTCTATGTGTTTGTCACACAACGCTGACGCTCTTGTTTAGGTATGGCATATCAGGGCAAAAGCTACGCGAAAGAAAACGTTTCACCCTCCGCTCGTGTTAAGGTACGGCTGTAAGTGGTTTACGTTTTGATATTTAAAAAGTCTCAATTGTGATTTTTTCATTGAACTATTGGTTTTTAATTGAAGTATTTGATATTTCCAAAAGGCTACACTTTATCAAATTTAATTTTCATTAAAGGTCTCTAAGTCTCTTTATCAAAGTATTCGTTCTTCCTACAAAAATCATGTTTTTTTGATCAAGCGAATACGTGGCGACCAAAAGTTTTGGGTTCTGCCTTTTGACCCTCTTTTTTATATTGATATATGAATGTTTAGTTTTATTTTTGATATAACGAAATTTTTTTCAGTTGTTGCTGGTCGACAAAGTTAAAAACTCCTTTTTTATTTAATGCTTTCACTTTGTCCACTTGCTTGTTTGTTTTTTGTTGCCCAGTTCTTTTCTATTTTCCTTCATACTTCCGGCAATTAATCACTTTCAAGTGAAAATTCCTTCAAATAAACTGTAAATTACTTGACAAAAGTAAAATATTTGGAAAAAAACAAACACACAAATACTTTAAAAGTGGGGAACATTTAAAGAAAACTTATAGGGGTTTCAAGTGGTTAACGTATTGGTATGTGTTGGTATGTGTTTGAGTGTATTTGTGCCTTAAACGGAAACGGATATGTTAATGTTGTTTGAATAATAAATAATGGTGCAGGTTTTCTGTTTTTTTTAATAGTTTTCCTAATGAATATTTGCTATGACTGACTTAATGTATTGTTGTATATTTAGGAATGTCTTCAGCCTAAATTGTTTCTTAAACACTTATTTAAATACACTTGCAAACAAATATATTCTTCAGACATACGACAAGTTGGTTGCAAACGTACATTTTCAATTTTTATAGCTTGCGGCACAAGTGTGGCGTTGGCATAGAGGATTTCGTCGTATCAAATGTCACGTAGATAAAATCGATTTGTGCTTTATGTAAATTAAGATTTAGTATAAACCTATAGAATTTTAGTATAAGAGAGTTTTTAGTATAAAAATATACCAAAGGTATAATTTAGTTTATTCTTAAAACGCTAACATGTTAGTATAACATTTAGTTTTAGTAATAAATTCTGAGTATAAGACGTAATAGTCTCATTATAAAACTATAAATTCCAAACTTAAGAAAAAAGGGGGAAAATATTATACGAATAAAATTGTTAGGGTATTTTTGGGCCTCTGAGTTAAAAAATATTTGTAGGTCGTTTACCTTCAAGGTGAGAAACCATCAAGGACTGCCTTGAGGCACCCTTGGACAATAGAGGGTTAATAAAAAACCGCTATCAACAGAACTATGTAGTAGGCTTAGTATAAGACGTTTTAGTATAAGGAAATGTAGTCGTCTTCGTATAAGAGTATGTTATCGTCTTAGTAGAAATCGATGAAATCGTCTTAGTATTAGGTTATTTCTATGTATTAATGTAAAACGATGTTGTTGCCTTCGTATAAGATGAAATCGCCTGACATAATTACAACACGATGCCGTGGTTAGGGGTCTGCACACGGTCAAAATGCTTGTCATTCAGGTGAATTCTCTCGTGCACGTGTGCTGGACGTCATATTTGCCGTTATATCTAAATTATTTGATGTACCATGTACTCCTTCGATTGGATGTACAAGGCCTGTTTGCTCCATTCCATACTCATATCTTTTTTAAACACGTTGTCATTGCGGGGTAGGCCTTTATTTTTTATGTTGAAAAATAACTGTTCTAAATGGAATTGGGTTTTTTGATTGCCATAACTGTTATAAAATAACTCTTTTGATATGACTTTCCAGCGGGGAAAAGAATTAGTGCGGATGTATTTTAGAGGGCCTGTGTAATCCATCTTTTGGATGTACAAGACCTTCTCGGTCCTTTCCATATTCATATCTTCTTTACACACGTTGTCATTGCGGGGTAGGCCTTCCGCGCTCGCTTCTTTGGCAGGTACATAAGAATAGCAGTTGCATACTTTTGCTTTGGCAAAAAAAATTCTACTCCTTCTCTTCTCCCTTTTCATAGAAGCGCGTGTGGAATGTGTATATTATCTTCTATACAAAAGAGCCGAGGCCTTCTACGAGTCCTTCTTTATCAGTTAGATCAGAATGGTAATTGAAATAAAACACAATTTCTAAGCAGGGCTTCAATAAGGCATGAAGTAAGAAAGTCTACTGAGTTTTCCCTCTGGGTTGTCGTTGTCACACATACAAACACATTTCTAAGCCGGCCTTCAATAAGGCCTGCAGTAAGAAAGTCTGCTGTGTTTTCACGCTGGGTCGTCGGCGTCACACATACAAACACATTTTCACTAATACTTCCAAAGCGCTTGATGAGAAATCTTTGACCTTGTACATACCCATTTAGTAAAGCCCTACGTTTTTGTGATATTAATTGTAGCTCCCACAAAATTCGTCTTAAACTGTAAAAATTGTATATTCTTCACAAACACAAATTTTCCTTTCCCATTAAATAAAGAAATTCAATTTTCTTAACGTTTTCTTTCTTAAAATCATTCCTTCGTTTTCCTACTCATTCAAATGGCAAGCAATATGCTAAAGGAATTTGACATTTGAGTAGGCCTCTTTGTAAAACGTCATTACAAGGACATTATTATTAGTTTGAAATAATAATGGTGCTGAAAGGCAAGCGCAGCACACAAACAAATGAATGAAGAAAAACCGTTTCTAAACGAGAAAACGACATGACTGTAAATTGTTTTCTTCAGTGTCTTGGGTACTTCTTTTTAACTCAAGCAGGGGTAATTTTTTTTATGCCATCCATCAGCTCTCATACTGTTGGGCTCATTTAACCTTTTTTTTTTTTTTTTTTTTGTTATGCCAGTTTGTTGGTTACATGCGATTGTAAGTTCTAAGAGCACAATTTTTCTTTTTTTACTTTGTATACGAAATGGTGTATGAATTTCTATTTGTAGACAAGTGTTTGTATGTTTCCATTTGAATGTATGACTATGAGACTTTTGGTATGTGTTTCAAATTACTATATAAATAAATAAATTCTTTTTATTTATTTTTTAATTCATTTCTTCCTTTGGTTGTTGCTATAATAGTTGTTTTATGAAAAAGACAAACAGTAAATAAGAAAAAAAAAAGTTTAAATAAACGTTAAAATACAGGCAAATTGTATTTCAAAATCTTTGTACTGCAATTGCAGTTAAAGAAATATTTATGGAACAAAGAAAAAGTCAGGGTTAATTTTTATAAGAGTCCGTATTTGTTAGTATAAGATATTATGGTATTAGTATAAGACTTTTATGTGGATGATAATACAGGTTATTTAGCTTTTTAAACAGTAAATAAAAAAAGTATATATAAACCTTAGAACACAGGCCAGTTGTATTTCAAAATCCTTGTGCTGCGATTTTAGTTAAAGAAATATTAAAAGTCCAAAGAAACAATCAGTACCCATGTTCCGTAACTTTGGTGAGAACTTCTCGCATCGAAAACATGTGAAACGAAATATTCCATCGTTTCTCGAAAAGTGAGAAAAAGCGTGTCTGCGAGTGTACACGAAGACTGTGCAGAGTCGATTCGGCGCCGTTCGCAGCAACTCGGACCGTTATCGTGCCATGATAACCGACTATTTGGTGCCTGAAATTGAAGCTTGTGATCTCGGCGACATTTGGTTTCAGCAAGACGGCGCACAGAGGGATTTGTTCATATAAAGTTTGGCAAAAAATATATGGAGTGCTCGTAGAATGTTGAAATTTGTCACAGAGCCTTTGGTTAGCTCAATTAAGAAAAATATAAAGTTTCAACAAAATTGGCCACGCCCCCTACCTACCGCCCATAGAACCCAAAAATTTTTTTTTTGGCCCAAAGTTTTTGAAATTTGGCACAGAGCCTTTGGTTAGCTCAATTAAGAAAAATACAAAGTTTCAACAAAATTGGCCACGCCCTCTACCTACCGCCCATAAAACCCAAAATTTATTTTTGGCCCAAAGTTTTTGAAATTTGGCACAGAGTCTTGGCTTAGCTCAATTAAGAAAAATATAAGGTTTCATCAAAATTGGCCACGCCCTCTACCCACTGCCCATAGAACCCAAAATTTATTTTTGGCCCAAAGTTTTTGAAATTTGGCACAGAGCCTTTGGTAAGCTCAATTAAGAAAAATAGAAGGTTTCATCAAAATTGGCCACGCCCTCTATTCACCGCCCATAGAACCCAAAATTTTTTTTTGGCCCAAAGTTTTTGAAATTTGTCACAGAGCCTTTGGTTAGCTCAATTAAGAAAAATATAAGGTTTCATCAAAATTGGCCACGCCCTCTACCTACCGCCCATAGAACTCAAATTTTATCTATGGCGCAAAGTTTTTGAAATTTGGCACAGAGTCTTGGCTTAGCTCAATTAAGAAAAATATAAGGTTTCATCAAAATTGGCCATGCGCTCTACCCACTGCCCATAGAACCCAAAATTTATTTTTGGCCTAAAGTTTTGTTTTTCTTTTTTTGCTATGCACTTTTTCGATATTGTTGTCAATCAATTATTAAAAAGTAAAAGTAAAAGCCTAAAAGTATACAAAACCTTTTATTGTAAATATGCATTGCAATTTATTGTAAGTATTCATAAAAAATACGTGAGTTTTACCACAAAATTTATAAGTTTGTTCAGCGATCGCAAAAATGAAAGAAAATATTCCAAACATTCATTGAGTAGTAGTACTAACACGGAGGTAGACCGAGCTAACTTATTTTTTTTTTTCTAATGAAAACTGCAAATGCTAAATTTTTTGGAGTCATTTTGATTTGCTCAGATCTCTTAAACTATATATGTAATTTAAATATTTTTTCTTTCCTATTAAATTTAAAATACTATATTTTAATAAAAATGCTGTAAAACTATTGGTAGTAGAATCATATTTATTGTATAAACAACTGAAATGTAGTAAAAATTTTCATCAGTTTTCGTTGTATAATATTTAGATAACTTTACCACACTCTTTTTTATACAAAATTTTATTGTTTAAAAGATTTGGTTTGTTGTGCTTAATTAATTCCCTTTTTATATTTAAAAAGGGAATTAAGCACAACAAACAAAATCTTTTAATAAATAATAATATTCCCACAAACAACTTTGATAATAAATTTTATTTTTTTTCGAAAACAAATCATGGTTTTCTACTAATGAAACATTTCTCTACAGAATTGCATCATTAGATTTCTAAAAAATAACTGTAAAAAATAGACTTTTTGCCAAAAAAAATACCACTGTGCCACACATCCCATCAATCAATGGATTTATTGAGAGAACACTTCGGTGAGCACATAATTTCACGTTTTGGGCCGGTCGATTGGCCACCAAGATCGTGTGATATCACACCGTTAGACTTTTTCCTGTAAAGTCTAAAGTTTATGTGGACAAACCCGCTTCGATTCAGTCCTTAGAGGAAAACGTCACGTGTGTCATTCGCTAGTTACCAGTCGAAGTGCTCCATCGAGTCATCGAAAATTGCACTCAACGGATGGACCATCTGCGACGTAGCAACGGCCAACATTTGATAGACATAATCTTCAAAAAAAAATGCCAAAGAATGTTCTTTCAAATAATAATAAACATTTCCCGTTCATTTTGAATTTTCTGTGTTTTTTGCTTTAAAAAAGTAGGGAACCTCGAAATGGAATTAAGTGGCATATATTTTCAGAAATATTTTTCTAAGTGTATCTACAATCATTCCATAACAAAACTGAGAAGTTTAATTTTTTTCTTAACTCACTTTTAACTACTATTTTTATCTGTAGTTGTGTAACCATTTTTGTGAATATGTATTTGTATTTGTGCATTCGTTTGCTTTTTTGTTTGTATGTGATTTAAGTACCACCGTTGATTGCTATCGTATGTTAGTGACAGTTTTCATTTGGTTTTTAGATATTCCATTTCTCTCTTTTTTCAGTTCAGGTTTTTTTTCTAATTTTCTCTAGAATGTTTTTTTTTTTTTTTGTTATTTAGCAATGACAATCCTTATAAGTGGTTTCAAATGACTACAAACGTATAAAAGAAGACAAAAAAAAAAATAAAAATAGAAAAGAAATGCGAATATTATTCATATTATTTATTTGTTCTTCAAGCTGCTTGCCGGCATTATTTAACAACATCTATAGTATTTATTTCATTTTTATAGTCTCCGCAGAGAATTATTCATTAATTTTACAACTGTTTTGTACAAGGAAATGTTATTATTCTTTTTATGGCTGTTTTTTTCTTTTTCTTCTAATTATATGGAGCGGGACTTGTTAAACGTCTTGTTTTTGTTTTCCTCTTAATCGTTTATTTTTTATTTACAAACAATTTGTGAAGAGATGGCTGTTTTTGACAAACAAAGTCCTTTTCAGTCTGCAGTGTCTGGCGTTTGCTATTCCAATTGAAATGGTCCAATTAATAATTAATCATTGAAAATATAAAATTGTTAGACATAATCGCTTAAAATATTTCCTACTGGCATTGTTAGTATTTTAATATTTTGCAATATATTGTTTCTTTTTATTGCTCTAAATATGAATTTCTAACACGCAAAGTTAAGTTCAGTTGATAGCAACTATTTAAAATTTCCTTCAACAAAAACTAGAACAACGCAATTATAATTTGTAGATTTCAACAAACTTAACAATTTAATATTTTAATTATATTTCTACATGAATAAAAAATATGTATGTATTTAAGTAAATGTCACTTCAGTACAATTGCTTAACAGAAATTATAGTTTTAATTGTGCATTTAAAATAAATTTAAAAACAATAAGAAGACATAAGCTGTTTTCATTTACTAAAAATTGTAACAATTGTTACTGGAAAGTGTCCATTAACCCAACAAGTTTGCGTGTTGAGAGCATCAAAAGAGAGAGAAAAAAAATTGAGAGACAAAAAAATTCTTGCAAATTTTTACTGGTAACATTTTTACTTGCAAGAATTTTTGAAACAGCTGTTTCATGTTTTTGTTTACAAAACAAACTTTTCCAAAAGAACTTTTAAATAAGTATATTTTGCAAAATTTATAATTTAATGTTGATTATTAAATTATTAAAAATATTTATGCGATAATTTTGTTTAACTTAGGACAGATATTTCGATATTTTTATTGCTAAATATAATAACGAACTTGTTAAAAAATCCCTTATGTATTTGGTTTTGCTTTTAACCGATCAGGTGTTGTTATTACACAGGAATAGGGTTGCCATTCGTACTGTTTTTATCAGTACATGTACTGTTTTTAGTTTAAAGTACTGATTCATGTATTACAAGCAAATTAGTACGCAAATGTACTGATTTTTTCATTAATGTACTGTTTTTGTACTGTTTTTATGTATTAATTTTGTTCAGGTTATAGTTTGTCATATTGTCAAATTGTTTGCAATAAAAATATTAATATATATAGATGTTCTTATCGATGAGTTATTAACATTAAAGATTTTTGCCGAGTCAGTACGAAAAAACAAGACAGTAAAAATAGCAAGTGTTTCGAAATGGTGGTGTGTTTACGAATTTTAGGAAATGTGTAATTTTATTTCTTCCATTTCCCATTCAAACGCTTTTACAGAACAAGTCTTTAGTTTTCCATACAAAACCTACAAAGTGAGTTGCAAATAAAGACAAACTTTGGTTATAGTTGTAATGAGTTTTACAATTTCTTTAAAGACTAAAGACAGGAAAGAAATTGTGGACTATGTACAAAAAGGCCATAAATATTTTAAACTTGTATCATTGTAAATATTTATGTGCATACATATTTATGTATGTATGCAAATATATTATTTATAAAAATCTATAGATCGTCTGGAAAACGATTGTGCCTTTTGCAATAGTTAAAATTATTAATAGTAATTAGTTGTAAATCACTTTTATATAAGTTTTTAAAATTATCTTGAAGATAAATACATAACAAACTTTGTTATTTCAAGTGTTAAATTAGTTTTTTAACATTGTTGTCCATAACTGTAGCTTGGTGCTAAAAAAAGGACAATGTCAAATAATTCATTTTTAATAAAATTTAAATTTTATTTTATATAGAAGAGTTCTAAGTGAAATCGGCTAGCAAAACTCTTTTGAAGCTGTTCTCGGTTAAATTAGACATTGGCTGTTTCCGCAAAATAAAAGAGATTCAGCATGTACTTTCAATTCCAAAATGAAATTAATTATGCTGGAAGATATAGCAAAAAACTAGTCATATTAAATTTTATGTTGACCTATATTCAATATAATATAATATAAATATAACTGAATAAAGGAAATAAAATTTTATTTCTCATGTTGGTCACGTTTTTTTCGTCAAATACCGTAGCTTAAGAAAGGACCCAATGCAACAATTAACTCAAAACAGCAAAATATTATCATTGGCCCTTTTAGTACCAAACTTCAGACATAATGAACTCAAATTTTGCTTTTAATAAATTGAATGTTTTTTTTGAAAAATATTAAACCAAGTACGAGTAGCTAACAAGAAATTAAGAATCGAATTTTGTGTTTTAGATTTTTTTTGTTATTCACTTTGTATTCCCGCTTAAAATATATTGTATACGGAATTGAATTATTGTTTTAAAAATATTCAGTCTTATTAACTAAATTTTGTCACTGTTCAAATTATAGAACGAATTCAAGTCTTTTTTTAAAAAAAGATTAAAGTTTTTTATGTTATTAATATGCAATTTTATTTAAAAAAAGTATATGTACTGTTTTTTATGTAATTGTACTGATTTCTCTGATTTCAAAACTGGCAAACCTACCCAGGAAAAACTATTTGAATTTTGGTAATAGGTCGTTGTTATCTCATACGTTACCTTGTTAGTAGTTGTCATTAAAATTGTCATTATTCTGAAAACCTCAATAAGTACTTGCTAGTAACGACCTCAGTAAGTACTTTTCAATACTATTATTTTCAGTTATGAATATTTGCTTACTAATAATCAGCTAAATAACTACTTATTAGTTGTCTTGTTTTCAGTACTGAATATTTACTTAGTAGTAACTAGTTCCATAACTACTTATTAGGTCTATTAACTAGCGCCAATTAAATAAAAACTAGTTATTTTTTGTCTTCTAGAAGTATAATGTTAGTACTTACAATTCTACTTACTGGTAGTTAAATAATAACTAGATATTTTGTGACTTCTAGTAAGTGTATTGAAAGTACTGAATTCTGTAGACAACTCGAACAAAAATAAGTAGTTATTTTGCCAAAAAATAAGTAGTGTTTGTATATCTCCAACATTACTTGCTAACTTACGAGGTAAGTAAAGTTTTTGCTGGGTAGTACTGTGAGTATAAGGGTTACCTAGATACCCGCTACTTAACACTGTTGCAGTATAATACCTCATTAGTTAAAAAATGTGTTTGCAAATTAAATTATTTACAAAATTACAGATTCTTATTAATTTTTTTCCTTAAGTTATATATTTATTCGACCTTTAAAATTCAACATTAAATGAAAATACTCAAGCTCGAGGTCTGTTGTATGTAAAATATTCCTTATTTTTTAACATTTTACATACAACAGAACTCGAGCTTGAGTATTTTCATTTAAGGTTCTTATTAATTATAAAATAATTTGAGATATTCTCATTGTTAACTTTATGACCGTCTTGTTTATTATGAAATAATACCAAAGAAATGCATTTGGACCAAATAAAACAGCCATAAAGTAGATAATAAGAATATCTAAAATTATTTTATAACTAACAATAATTTAACGAGGTAGCATTATCTTTCTTTCGGTGTCATAATTAAACGCTAAAGTTTATGTTTCTAAGTATAAAAAAAATTTACCAACTTTATAGGTTCTGCTCATTCACTCAGGACCCTGCACCTATAATTTTATGTTTCTAATATAACTCGACCCACTGAAGCGACTATTCAGGCTATTGTGACTAAATTTCGCACCAAATTTACATTGTTGGGCATTAAACCACCAACACGCTTACGTAGAGTGCGAAGTGAAGAAAATATCGCAGCTGTATCGGCCAGTGTTAATGATGACCATCAATTATCGATTCATCGTCGTTCGCAGCAATTGGACCTCTGTTACTCAACAACGTGGAAAATGTTGCGAAAGGATTTAGGTGTGTGAAGCCTTTCAAAATACAGCTGGTGCAAGAATTGAAGGCGAACGATCTACCGCAACGTAGAATTTTTGGTAAATGGGCTCTTGGAAAGTTGGCCGAAGATCCACTTTTTTAACGAAAAATTGTGTTCAGCGACGAAGCTCATTTTTGGCTCAATGGGTACGTTAATAAGCCGAATTGTAGATTTTGGAGAGAAGATCAGCTAGAAGCATTGCAAGAGCTACCAATGCATCCAGAAAAAGTCACAGTTTGGTGCGGTTTATGGGCTGGTGGCATCATTGGACCGTACTTCTTCAAAGATGATGCGAATCGTAACGTAACTGTGAATGGTGAGCGCTACCGTGAGATGATATCCAACTTTGTTTTGCCCAAAATGCAAGAGCTTGACTTGCATGACATGTGGTTTCAACAGGACGGTGCCACATAGCACGCTTAACAATGAACTTATTGAGAGGAGAGTTCGGTGAACATTTTATTTCAAGTTCGGGACCGGTCAATTGGCCGCCTAGATCGTGCGATTTAACGCCTTTAGACTATTTTTTGTGGGGCTACGTTAAAGCTCATGTCTAAACACACATGCCCGCTTCAATTGACGCATTGGAAGACAACATTGGAGCATTTATTCATGAGGTACCGGCCGAAATGTTGGAAAGAGTATGCCAAAATTGGACTAAGCGGATGGACCATTTGAGGCGCAGTCACGGTCAACATTTGCATGAAATAATCTTCAAACATTAAATTATATGGACCGTACTATCGATTCAAAAGAAGATTTTATGCATGTTTCTGAATTTTATGTGTTTTTTTTTTAAACTTTTCTATAGCTCTTAAAAAATCACCCATTATATTATAGCAAATTAAAAAGGTACCACTTGTAGAAGGAAGAAGTAAAAAGTAAGACATTTAATTTCCCGCATTTTACAATTTTATGTATTTTTTCTCCCCATTGAAATATAAAAAAAATTCATTATTGTAGTGGAAGGACATTATTGAGAACGTTTATTGCAAAGAATGGAGAAAAATGTTTTGTTAAGAAAGTACCAAAAATAGGTAAAATTTTCTCTTCCCTAAAACAAAATTGTTTTTTTTGGATAAGTTACGAATGTAAAACAGTTTTTATTTCTATGTTTATTGGCTTTAACTGAAAAATTAATGGTTTAATTTTAATTCTTAATTTTAAAAAATGAACTGCGATGCCACTTTTTTTCAATTTGTACATTAAAGTTGAATTGAGTTGGCACATAATATAGTGCTATAGTGCAACAATTTTTTTTTTTGCTGAATAATTAAATAAAAACATAATAGAATCTCGAAGAAATAAATACTCAAGCTCGAGGTCTTGTTTTTTTTTTTTAAATAATTTTTATTTATTTAAATATGTAAATCCAATATTTCGATATTCCTTGAATATCATCATCGGGGATAATTAAGTACAATCATGACGATGCTAGTAAACACTACATTACATAGACAATAACAAAAAATTTTTTTTTGTGATTTTTATTAATAATTTAATTATCCCCGATGATGATATTCAAGGAATATCGAAATATTGGATTTATTAAAATAAATAAAAATTATTTCAAAAAAACAACACCTCGAGCTTGAGTATTTATTTCTTTTAGATTCTATAAAGAAAAGGTCGAATAATAGTATTTATTTCTTTAAGATTCTATAAAGAAAAGGTAGAATAATATAAAACTAACGTTTATTATAAAAAAAATAATAAATATATTCCAAAATAATAAAATCAATTTCCTTTTTTCCGACTGCTGCCAATTGAAATTTTTTTTTTTCAACTAAATATTAAGAACACAATGATTCTAATTAAATTATAAATATCATGAAAACTAATAAAAATAAATATTATTTTGAACGAATGCCTGAAGTTCGGCGTGAATAATTGGCTCGGACACTCTGAAACTTGAACTAAGCAAAATAATAAAAGAAGAAGAAGATAAATTTTAGATAGAAGTTCGCCCTTTGACGATATTTTGAAAATTAAATTTCACTTTCATGTAAATTTTCATGAATTTTTTTTATTTTTTTTTTGTGAAATTTGTGGTGATAATACGTATACAGAATTTTCCTGAAAGTACTTTCATGTGTAAATGCAGCGTTAGCTATGGTGCCAGGCGCGGATTCAGGGGGAGTGAAAAAAGGAAATTACCCCCCCCCCCCCCTATATTATAAAAATATGTTTTTCTTATTTCGATAATACACGAATTTCCGAATGTACAAAATTTTTGGAAATCCCATCAAGTTTTTTTTTGTTTTTTATAGAATCTCTAATCAACTTTTCAATAAGTATCCAAGTATTTATTCTTATAGTTATTTATTATATATTTCCAATGAAACATCTGGTTTACTGTATTTAAATACATATTATTCTACATGCAATCCCAGCAAGTGCCATCTATATCCGAAAAATAAACGTTTGGGTTGAAAATGCGAGCGGTTGAATTATTAATAAGCCTTAGTAGTATATGCAATATTTGTATTTGTGTTATGATAATTATTTATTATATAAATTTGAATATAACCGTTTTTCGTATCATATTTTCATCATAGTAGGATTTGAATTGGAATTTTATATGCATTGCAATTCTACCTTCCCATATATACATATGAAAATATGTATTGGTCTAGTAAAAGTTCACCAAAGAAGAATTATATAACTGTCAAATTTCAAGTGCATTTATAAAAAAAAATTCTTTGATATACAAAAATACAAAAAAATTAGTGAAATAATGGTGAGTCCGTATTTTTAATATAATGTAATGTATATAAGTATATATCATTACCTTCAGTCGAAAAGGATGTAGTCCAATGTATAAATTTTATAGGAGAGAGAAAAAAAAATTTTCTAAGGTCTTTAGTTCTGAATATATTTTAAGTCTGTAAATCCAGTTTTGATTCATTGATGACTCTTTATTGGCTTGCAAACCAACTAAAAATAATACATTTATGTTTTACATAGCTTTTTGTGACTTATCACCTTTTCTTTTATATATTTTATACTTTTAATGTACATTTTAATATGTCAATTTGCAAAAATTAAATATACTATAAAATTATTTTATTTATTTCAATGTTGATTATTAACAAATATTAATAATTTTTTTTTGAAATTTTCAAAATTTTTTTTTGAAAATTTCTTTAGCATTTTTGGACTTAGAACTTTTACATATCGTTGCAAAACAAGAACTAGAAAAAAATATTTGTATTTTTTCCGCAAACGATGTACTTTTTTTTACTCTATTGAACTGCATCAAAAACTTAATTTTCAAAAATTAAAAATTAGCGCATTTACGACTGAAGGTACATATGTATGTATGTGTGTATGTGCAGCCAAAATTATTTTTGTCTTTCCATTGGTATAAGCTTTAAAATTCCTTTCTAAATAAAAATAGCTTAAATAAAAAAATTAGCTGTAATCAACTTAAACCAGAATAATTATATATTTATCTTTAGATTAAAACCCAAACAGTTCGACTAAAATTCATAACTTAATTTTAAAATTAGTGAAGCATATTCCTTTTTCCAAAATTTTGTTAACAATTGCATGTTTTTTTTTTTTTTTGGTCGCAAAATTGTTCAAACAATTTAGTATGATGTATTCAAATAAATTGTTTCAAATAAAAACAAAAAAAACATTATAAATAAATAAAATTATTTTTATAGCAAAAACGTTATTTAAAAAGATTAATTTATTTTAATTTATATTGAACTGATCTTATATTTAATTTAACCTTATTGTTGAGTTTTTTTTTTAATACCGTTTTAATATCGGTTTTAGTAAACTTTTAAAAACTAATTTTTTACTTGTTTTGTATCATAAAAAATTTCCCCCTCCCCCCCTTAGACTTAAGCTGGATCCGCATCTGTATGGTGCCAAGTGTTAAGCTCACAGTTTATTGAAATAAATATAGAACTTAAATCAAAAAAAATATTTTTCCACATTTGAAAAACATTTGAGAATAACGTTTGAAAGCAAGCTGAAAATAAATGCATTTCTAAATTTGAAAATAATTTCCACTTTTTTTGAGAATGCTATGTTTTCCAAATGTTTTTCAAATCATTATCAAACGTTTGTCGTTTGAGAAAAGGTTTAATTTCTAAATATTTTCAATTTGAAATTAAACCTCCGTATTTGTTGTGATGTCTCTTAAAGTTTCGACCTTTGCTAGATCATAGTTCTCATCCAAGGCCACTCGCTTAATAGTTCATTTGCGTAACCGTGTAATGAATATTATATTTCGCTTAACTGAAATAAATTATCATTAGAAAAATAAAAATTTACGGAAACAAATATATATTTTTTATTACAAACGAATGTATTTTGTAGCTGTTTTTTTTTTTTTTTTTTTTTTTTTTTTTTTTTTTTTGGCAAAACACTCATTTGGTAAAGTTTTTTAGGATAAATGATGTCTAAAGAAAAACGCACATTTGGAAATAATTGTTACCCCCTCTGCAACAATTTCAGAAACAAAAAAACAAAAACGCAATAAAAATTCAATTTAACTGCGTACCTTTCACGAAATGAAATGCTTTGAAGCTGATTTTTTTTTTTCTATGGAATAAAAGAAGTGAATAGGCAAAAGTACACAAAATAAAGAAAAAAATTCAAAGACGCCAGCCGTTGGAGCAAAGTAAAATAAATGAAATCATTTCTATACCATCTTATTGCATTTAATGTCATGTTGCATTAGTGGGAGTCTTAAGAAAAAGGGGAAACAAATCCAAAGAAAAGAAAACGAAATCAGACACTATCAAAGTGTCTACTGACTGTTTCTTTATTTAAAGATTTATGTATGTTGGTGTATAAGTCCATCCAAACGTGGATTCATTCAACCGTTTTCTTTTTTTTTTGCTCTCCTTTTCTTGTCTGTCTCTTAGTCTTTATTTTATTTCTGCTACATTTTTATTGCTGGCTTTTTTTTCAATTTCGTATTCAGTGGCTGGGGTGGATTTTTATTACATTTAATGGCCACAGTTTGTTTGGAATTTTACACTTTAACTCAAATTGTTTGTTATTTATACAGAGTTGAAAGGATACATATACATTCCCTACACACATGCATTTATTTGCAATAGGTTTTTGCACAAACACACCCTCAGCCAAACGTATTCACCATTTAGACCACATATACTAAAATAGTTAGCACACGCATACACGCACTTACACTAATGCATACAGACAACACCAACATTTTCATTTATTTATACACTGCTGGTGCTGCTGCCGCCGCTATTTAAGCTGTTTTAATTGCATTTTTGCTCATCTTCTTGTCTTGTGCTTGTAACTTTTTTTTTTATTTCGTTTGTGGAAAAAAATTATTCAAGGAATAATGAATTAAATTTTTATAGTCATTTAGCAAAAGAAATTATTGCAAAATATTTAATTAATTTCCGGTTTATTTAGCTAAAACGGTTTAAACATGAACATAATTGATTTTGCGTTTTAGGGAGAACCCAAAACGTACAAATTACAGATTTGAAATTTTTTATTTAGAACAAAATTTTATTTGAAATTTTTCAACCGTTAAAGCTTTTTCCACAAAATGATTGTGCGCCAAAGTTTTGTTTCTCTTCCCAACAAATAATACTGCTTCGCCCGAAGCAGGTCTTGAAGCGAGAATTGAGGCGAGAATCCCGCTTCGAAAAGCGCTTTAAAAAGGAATGATTTTTGATGGCGATGTCCCACTTAGGAGCTCTTTTTTGTGACATTAAGATCCGCTTTATCAAAGCATTAGTAATGCGCTCATGTCGTAATGGCTGATCAAGTAGAGCTACCTTTTCAATAGCATTTTTTTTTGACAGATCACGTGTGAGTTGTGTCATGCTGTCATGTTATTTTTGTTTAGTTTTGTTTGGCATTTCATATTGGAAAGACTTACGCCTGAACAACGTTTACAAATCGTTCAACTTTATTACGAAAATACACGTTCTGTGAAGAATGTGTTTCGTGCACTTTGCTCAACTTATGGTCAACTTAATCGGCCTACTGAGCGTACTATTTGCAACACCATCACCCATTTTGAGACCCAGCATTCATTATTGGATAATATTCGACCGAATAGACCGCCTCCAGCACGCTGTGAAGAAAATATAGCGGCCGTAGCTGATAGTGTACACGAAGACCGTGGAGGGTCGATTCGGCGCAGTTCGCAGCAACTCGGACTGACGTATGGAACGGCTTGGCGCATTTTACGTCGATATCTTAAATTGAAAGCGTATAAAATACAGCTTGTGCAACAACTGAAGCCGCTCGACCTTCCCAAGCGACATCGCTTTGCTCTGTGGGCTCTAGAAAAGTTCAAAGAAGATCCGACGTTTTCGAGGCAAATTTTGTTCAGCGATGAGGCCCATTTCTAGCTCAATGGGTATTTTAACAAACAGCATTGCCGCATTTGGGACGAAGAGCAGCCTGAAGAGATTCAAGAACTGCCACTACATCCAGAAAAAACAACGGTCTGGTGTGGTTTGTGGGCCGGTGAAATCATCGGTTAATATTTCTTTAAAAATGATGCCGGTACGAACGTAACCGTCAATGGCAACCGTTTCGTACCATGATAACCGACTATTGATGCCTGAAAGTGAAGCTCGTGATCTAGGCGACATTTGGTTTCAGCAAGACGGCGCCACTTCCACACATCGCATCAATCAATGGATTTAGTGACAGAACACTTCGGTGAGCACATAATTTCACTTTTTGGGCCGGTCGATTGGCCACCAAGATCGTGTGATATCACACCGTTAGACTTTTTCCTGTAAAGTTTAAAGTTTATGCGGACAAACCCGCTTCGATTCAGGCCTGGGAGGGAAACATCATGTGTGTCATTCGCCAGTTACCAGTCGAAATCCTCGAACGAGTCATCGAAAATTGCACTCAACGGATGGACCATCTGCGACGTAGCAACGGCCAACATTTGATAGACATAAATAATCTTAAAAAAATAAATGCCAAAGAATGTTCTTTAAAATGATAATAAACATTCCCCATTAAATTTGATTTTCTGTGTTTTTTTCTTTAAAAAAGTAGGGAACCTCGAAATGGATCACGCTTTATAAGTTTTTCTGCGCATCTTTAAGACCAGAAAAATGCGCTTCATCCATATATGTTTTTTACGTATATTTCAAAGCTTTCTCGAACTGTTTTTGAGTGCGCTTAACGTGCAAATATACAAAAAATTATCAGTAGTTTTTTATAAATTAAAAAAATTGTTTAAAAATTGTTTGTGATAATTGAATCAATTATTTTTTTTGTTGAAAGAAAATTTAAATATAATTTTGATTTAATTAACATTTAAGTTGTGTTTGGATAAGTTTATAATTAAATTATTAATTAAATAACAAAAAATCTTTCGTTTAAAATAAAATAATTTAAACTTGTTGAATAGTTGTTGGGCATTGTCAAAACCTGTGCTATATTTAATTAAATCAATTAACACATTGTTTGAAACGGCAAAGAATTTTGATAATTATTTTAATTAAAATTAAAAATATCATTTATTGAAAAAAATATCCACAATTTAAAATTTTTAGTAATCAATATATGCATTTTCGCAATAGGAGCAAAATCAACAAATTGTTTGCTTGATTCTATGAATTTGGTGATTAGAGACAATTTGTATTTTTTTTGTATATATATATGTATCTCCGTCTGGTTACTTAGCGACGACAACCACACAAATAAATTGGTTAAAATATAAAAAATATCTCATGATTCAACTATTACAATTATTTGAAATATTTGTATTTGTATTTGTTATTAATATAAATATATTTTAACCCGATTTCAAAAAGGAGGAGGGTTTCAATTCGGTTGTAAGTTGCTTTTTTAATGTTTGTAACCGCATAACTCCGGGTGTGTCAACTGCTTTTAATTACAAAAACATTTTGGAAATCAGACGGACAATTTGTCTGTCCGGAAATTTCATTTTTGAGCTGCTCCATAATTTATAAACCAATTTTCAGATTTTTTTTTCTTTTCAGTATTTATTTATTGAATATAATATGAAATATGAACTAACAATAATTTATCAAATCTTATTCTAATATTTGCTTTATATTCTGCCAGTGCCAGAGAAAAAAGGGTTCGTCATCACGGTTTCTGTTCATGAGCTGCTCAATAATTTATAAAATGTGAACAAATTTTATGGAATTTTTTGAGGCTGCACATTTGGCGTTTTCAAAATTTTTGCATTTTTTTTTTTAATTTTTGAAGTTTTCAGCGATTTTTTAATTCTCTACTGATTTTGAACCCATAAACAGATATTTTATGCTTTTATAAACTTTAAGGAAATTTCTCATTTTTATATAATTTTTTTAAACATTCGTGAATTGCGCCTTTTAGGTAACCCAAATCCTAATAAGCTGATTATGGGATTAAGCATCTGACAAACATTATTTATCCAGTTTGTTTATTTAGATTACCTCTCAATCGAATATATTTCCATGTCTATTGTGATTAGTATTTTCCAATTACAGTTACATAAGACTGTGCCTTGGAAATATAACAAAATGCTTGTAATTTAAATGTAATTAGCGTTCTGTAGTCTATTAATGAATTTTGAATTTATTGAAATGAAAGGCATTTTACTTTTATTAGGCACTGATGTCAACAAAAACCTAATTAATACAAAAAATTAAATATGTAACTATTTTGATCTTATAATAGTTTAAATAAATATGCAACACGGATAAGAAGAAAAGTTTGAAGAAAAAAAATGAGTGTAAATATGCTTTCGAACCGGCGGCGACTTTAACGCAAAATTAAAATTCGGCGGCGGCGAAGAGTGAAAAATGTCTACGCTAATGGTAAAATGTATAACAGCCCCCTGGGCTAGTGAAATTTTATTCCCCTCAACAGTGTCAAATTTTTACTTTCATGAGTACTTTGCTACCGTTTCACACACGCCCTAAATGCTAAAATACATCCATCAAAAGCAATGATGCCAATAGTAGGGAATTTTCCCTTTTTGTAGGGATTTTTTCGGAAAATTTACGGCGTAGGGAAAAAAAGACAGATATTTTATTTTAAGGCAAATGTAGGGAATTTTCAAAATATTGTCTCATTTTCAATATATTGTGTTAAAATACGTAAATATTCGTATTATTTTCATTTAAAAATTAAAATTTTTCATATACCATAGCATTTAGGTGCAAATGTAGTATTTTACTAAGAGCCCTAATAGCCTGGCAATCTTCAACAAGTGCCACAATCATGTACGTATATATTAGGGTAGCCGAATATTTGGGTTCACATTTGCGAACTAATCGCTTATTTTTGTTATTTGCATTTGCTCTCACATTCGCTAAAAATATATGCAAATATTAAAGGAGAATGTTTAATGAATGAAACAAAGAGAAATAAAGTCATACAATTTGGACTTTTTAAAAAATTTTAAGAATGTGGAAGGATATATATTTAAAAGGAATTTTTTTTAAAATTTTGAAATAAAGATTTTTTTTATATTCAACAGAGCCTTCCCTTGTATTTGGTACCGAGTTTGGTAAAAAATATTAGATACTTATATTAATAAAAAAAAGTATTCTTGAAAAAGGTAAAGTCCTTTAAAAAGGACAAAACATGAGGAGATGAAAATCAAACACGCAGTTTGACTTAGTTTTGACTCTAGATTGAAGGATATACAGTGGCGTTTCTGCCAAATTAAATTATTAAATTAAATTAAATTTGTCACACAGTATTTTTTTTTTAATTGAATTTTTACATGTGTGCGAATGTTTATTTTGGTTTTTTCTTGATGTTAATAAATGCTTTTTTTTAATAAATGTTAATAAATCCCTTAATTATAATATTTACGAAATGTTAACAGAGTATGTATTTGTTTGCCTGAAGCTAAAACCAATACATTTTTAACGTAGGGAATAGTGTAGGGATAATTTTTTTGTTTGTAGGGGAAAAGAGGGAATTTTATTTAGACACGTAGGGATTTTTTTGAAATTTCTCTTGGCATCACTGATCAAAAGTTCAACTTTGATCTGAAATTTCTTAAAAACTGCTAAGCCGATTTGAATAAAATTTAAACTGTAGAAAAGAGTTCAAGGATTTTTAGAAATTTCAAAATAATCTCAATCGATTCAAAAGTTACAGATTTTTGCCCGATGAAAAACGATTTTCAGCCACTGTGCGTCGGTCGGCTTAAATTGGGATCAACCTCGTATTTTTTATTTACTCTATATTTAAGACTTTAACTAAAATTTATTTTCAGTGTAATAAGATTGATTTTAAAACGTTCATCGCTCAGCAGTTTTTTGCGTTTTCTGGCCAAACTCAGGAACAAAAAAATATGTGTCACACTTAAGTGACATGACCTAAACAAAAAGCTTTTTTTTTTAATCTACTCAGAATTTTCTATGAAAATTTGTTTGATAAATCTTTTATTAATCAAAAATATTTTTTATGAATATGGGCGTATGACTTTTGGTCAATATAACAATTTAATTAAGAGCTATACTTTTCACTAATAAAATTAAACAATTTTCAATTCAAACTTCTTTGGCTACCATTGTCCAAAAGCAACTTCCTGGAAAACACCAACCTTGATTTTATTAACCATAATTTGAACTCCGATAAAAAACGATTTTAAGCCACTGTGCGTCGGTCGGCTTATTTTGGGATCAACCTCGTATTTTTTCTTTACTCTATATTTAAGACTTTACCTAAAAATTATGTTCAGTGTATTAAGTTTGATTTTAACACGTTCACCGCTCAGCAGCATTTTGCGTTTTCTGGCCAAACTCGGGAACCAAAAAAAAAAAAATTATATGTGTCACACTTAAGTGACATGACCCAAACAAAAAGCTTGGATTTTAACTCCTCGTTCACCGCTCAGCAGTTTTTGCGTTTTCTGGCCAAACTCAGGAACAAAAAAAAAAAAAAATATGTGTCACACTTAAGTGACATGACTCAAACAAAAAGCTTTTTTTTTTAAACTACTTAGCTTAGACACAAACCGCAGTACTTTTAGTTATATCACATTGTAACAGAGGCTCACTTACAAGAAAAATTCTTCCAACAAACATTCTCGAAATTAGAGGCAAATAAATTTCACTAAAAATCTGACACATATATGTGACATGAGTCTCCGTGTAAACTCCCATGTCACAAATCTGTAACGCTGAGTGTTAACAAAAAATTTTTATACATGATTTTTTTAAAATTGATACAAGTTTAGCTACTTTAAAGGAATATTAATTAGTCTAATAAAAAGTTTTGTAAAATTGTCAAAAAGCTTTAAAGTAAATATTAACGCCCATATTCAGAAAAAATATTTTAGGTTTATTGCAGGCTTTTCATAGAAAATTCGTTTCATAAACCTTTTATTAATCAAAAATATTTTTTATGAATATGGGGGTATGACTTTTGGTCAATATAACAATTTAACTGAGAGCTATAATTTTCATTAATAAAATTCAAAAATTTTCAATTCAAACTTCTTTGGCTACCATTGTCCAAAAGCAACTTTATGGAAAACACCAACCTTGATTTTATTAACCCTAATTTGAACTCAAAATTTATTTAAATATTTTTTTTCTCGTACAAATCTAAAAACTTTAAGCACTGAAATGTAGGAAATGTATGCATGTAAATAATTGCCATGATATTTTACTAAAATTTATAAAACAGAAAGGGAGAGAAAAAGTTTATAACAAATATGGAATAGCAAGAGAGCAGGAAGAGTGTTTTGGTATGATATCACTAACAATCTAGATTTTAAATCAATAAACTAAGACGCCAAACTGGCGGCACATAAACTCAAAAAAAAAAAACATTATATTTTCATTGGCGTCATCTATTCTTTGGTTTTTCTTTCTTTTTTTTTTTTGTTTGTGCCACCATAAAGGTTGTTGCTTTTGTTGTTGTTTCTGCTTGCTTTATATTGTTGCCACATACCACTTACCAAAAGAACATGTTGAAAGTTGTGAAAAAAAGTTCTTGTAATTTTCATAAACAAATGACTAAGCGAAAGGATATTGTTTTTTTTTTATTTATTGTCCTTTTTCTTTTTTTTTTTTGCAGAATTGACAGAAACATGAAGAAAGAGCGTGTACTAAAGAGTTTTAAATGAGAAAAGAGAGTGAAAAAAGGAATTAAGGACAATGTCCATTATAATTGCTTAAACGGTATGTATGACTAGAAAATGAGGTGAAAATTAATGTGTTTCAAACATTCATTTTATTTATTTTAATATGAATAAATAATGTCTATGTAGCGCTTTTTATTTAATTTTTTTTATATTATAATTATTGTTAGGAATTTGTTTTTGCGTGTGTTTTTAGAGAGGTCTATATCTAATTGCATTTTATAGAAGTTTTTAATTTGTAGAGAAATAAATTAGAGGGTATTTATTGAATATTATATTGTTAAGGTGATTAACAGAAGTTTATAATATATTGATCGACTGAGAATGGCTGGCTATATGTTTGTGTAAATCTGCTCCAGTGTGGTCACTTCCGTTGAGTGATACCCACTGGAGAAATATTCAAAGCTGTCAAAACGTCGCCTCAAGGACCGTCGAAGGCAGCCTTAGAAAACATCTGAACGCCATCTAGATGAAGGGGCAAAGGTTCTACCGGTCAACAAACACAACGTAATGTTGAGGCATCAGCTTCTTCTGGGAAGACATCGGATAAATCATTTAAACTTCGGCATTACACATTTAGAGGCTGCCCAGTGGTATGCCAGTCAGGACCTTTGTATACACAAGAGGCCAGACAGAGACATGTACAGGATCCATTTGATCGCAGCTCATTATGACGGCTTTGAATATCATTCATAGAGGCAAAACCAATTATGCGATAGCAGTATACCGCATTAATGTCCGTTTAGGAGGTTGCCTACCACCTATACCAGACTCTGAAATGATTTTGTCGTGTAAAACAAGAGTCGTGCTGGCACAATTAAGATCAGGATGGATCAATGGGCTTAAACTTTTATGTCAACAGCAACATACCCAGGTATATTTGGTAGTTTATTGTTTGAGTGGAATCGGACAACTTTGTTCAGAAATACGGTCACTTTTCGCTATTTTTATTCACTCTAATAGAATCAATTATTATACTATTATCTATTATCTAGCTGCCAAAGATCAGGAAAACAATGATTAATCTCCCAACTATAATTTGCGTTTGCTAAAAACCCCCATGTAAGACATATTCATACCCACAGAACCAAAACAACAATAATAATACCACAAAAAATAGTCTAACAAAAGGCAGGAGTATACCCAGGAAAGCTGTTGTTCAAGTGCGTATAATTTTTCTCATAAATGCATTTTCAACTCACAGTTAGTGATAGAGCAAACTTATTGCAATCACTTTGTTGATGTTCAGCGATAAATTTAAAATTAGAAGCCTTAATAAACATGAGTGATTGTGATGTTAAAAAATTTTGCATTAAAAAAAAAAAAAAATAAAAAAGTTGTTTCATATAAGAAAAAGCAGTCATCAGTATATTCATAGAAGAAAGTGTTTTATCAATTAAAACAAGCGGTTTAAAAAGTATTTTAATTTAATTAATGTGATAATTGAATCAATTATTTCTTTAGTTGAAAGAAAATTAAAAATTTAATTAAATTTTAATTAACTTTTTAATTAAAATATTAATTAAATATCAAGAAGTATTATTTAACTTTTTCCTTTAAAATAAAATAATGAAAACATGAAGAGTTGTTGTTGGGAATTGTCAATACTTAATTAAATAAATTAACACATTGTTTGAAATGGTTTTTTGATAATTTTTTTTTTTAATTTAAATTAAAAATATCATATATTGAAAAAAAATATTCACAACTTTACAATAATTAGTAATCAATATAACGTTACCTTAATATAAAAAGGCCCCAACTCATTATTTTTGGAAATCCGTTTTTTTATTGATTATTGTAGAATGGTTGCTAATACACATTCTATTAAAATTTCAAGCAAATTAGATTAAAAATAAAGAAGTTATAAGCAGAATACAAAAAGCCCTAACTCATACACAAAATTTTTCTAAAGAAAAAAAGGCCTAACTCATACACACAATTTTTCGAAAGAAATACATATTATGTATTTCAATCTGAATTCCTCGTTTAATTTTAATAAAGATGTTTTTTGACAATGGTTGTGTAGCTATATTATTTCAGCTTTTATTAAGTTTTTTCCTTCTCCTGTAAAAAGTGTTTTTGATGAGTTGGGGCCTTTTTATATTAAGGTAACGATAACCATTTTGGTAATAGGTAGGGAGATCGATTTTTCGACTTTTTTCAAAAACCGGTTTTCGAATATTCCGAATAGTTGCTATTTTAAAAAACCGGGTTTCGGTAAAGCATTTTTAAAATAACCGGCCTTAATTCGAATACATAAAAATACAAAAATCAAATAAGTTTCTGTAATAAAACGTTTATTTCAATAAAAACAAAACAGTTCACAAAGGTAAGGGACCAACAAAATACAGAGCTAACAAATATTTGACGATCAAATCGAAAATACCGTGACCAGTTAATTGATCTAACTTAAGCTTTATTTTTAAAAATTTCTATTTATTTACAAAACTTTATTTGTAAGAAGATAATTGTACAATATAAATTTAAAAACTTTTAAATGATGTTTGATCTAGCCAAACGTTTTGCAAATGCAAATAAAAAATTATAGGAATTTGATAAATTTATTAAATGAGATATTCTCCCAAACTTATTTTAAATGAGTTTTAGTTTATTGGTCGTTAAGCGTGTCTATATGAATCTGTAGACTTCCACCATATTTTTGAAAAGTTGCAAACAAAACCTCTTAGCCAGGATTATATATTTCAAATTATTTTGTGTCAGCATTAAAGAAACGAATAGTAATATGAACATGATTTTTGTATGAAATATTTGTCAATATTTGTAGACCACAATTTAAACCTGCTATGACTTTGTTTGATTTCTTGAATTTAGTTTTGTAGATATATAAACAAAACTGATAAATTTTTTTCATATCGTTGATTCCGCCGAAATGTTGTAGTTTTAAGAGTTTTTAATGTCTTAACGGGCATTTCGGGCAACACAACGGGCTAATATTTTACCCAAGTATTCATTTTTGGCAGATATTTTAGTAAAGTATTATATGTCGTCTCTTTAAAACTACTTCGAACGGAATTGTTTTATTTGGAGCACATAATTGTCAAGCATGTGGATTAATTTAAGGTGGTTAATAAGTCGTGACGTTTAAGAACCTTTGCAACTTATTATTTTAGGGCACATCAGACACCCATTTTTGCTTTTTTAATCCAGTTCGAAATATTTCCAGAGATAACATCTAAATTAAAATATATAATATTTAGAATACTCTCGCACAAATTTATATTTAATTTTTAACTGAACACTTTTTTGTAGTATTTTGAATTGTTTTTGGTTTTTTTTTTTTTTTTTTTTTTTTTTTTTTTTTTTTTTTTTTTTTTTTGTTACAAGAACACACGCTTTTATAAGCGATTTTTATTAACATTGTTCATAATGTATTTTGACTCTTGTTACATTTTGTTTTGACATTCTGCATAAAAAGTTTAAGTTTGCCCAATATTTAACTGGAAAAGTACTTATATTACGGGTACATTTAGAACCCGTATACCAAAATAGCCGGTTTATTCGATATTCGAAAAATGAACATTTTAAAATAACTGACTTCGGCAAAACTAAAATAACCGGTTAAAAACGGTCGAATACTAACCGCCCTAGCTAACAACTTGTTTGCTTGATATTATGAATTTGGTATAAATTTCGTGATTAGAGACGATTTTTAATTTTTTCTGTGTATCCTTGACATTTGGGAAGTGCTCGCATTCCCCCCTTGCTGCAGACAGCATGGAAGGATTCCAACTGGCCCAGGTGATTTGAAGTGGATAAATTTGGATACAGCCCACTTCACGCATTTTACAACAAAACGCGTGCCCGCCAACCTGATATTCCTTTTGGACACCGCAAGCGGCCATGTGGACATTCTTGGTGACGAAAAGGGCAGATATCTTGAAAAGTGAGTCGCTAGTAGGAGCTCGCAGGTCTCCCTTGGAGTCTCAGTAAACGTACCGTCTTGCCGCTTAAGCGTACAAAGGCCATTCGTGTGATCTTGAGATAGTGCCTTTTTTGTTCTTCACTCATTTGAGCGCAACTTAAAATTTTGCTCTAAATATAAAGGCAAAAAACTTGTTTTTTCATGAGGTATTCCAGGAGATATTCCGATATTACCAAAATTTCATGTTGTTTAATTTCCTTTGCTTACACATATTTTCGCAACAAACAAAAATAATGCACATACAAAATTTCTTTTTTTAAATTTCAGTAAGTTTTGATTGCAACTAAAAATGTTGCACTATTTGAATTGAGTGCAGATGTTATGCATTCAATCACCGTTCGTGCTAGTGAAAAAGTTGGCAATTCCACTCAATTTTTTTAGTGCTAGTGAAAGAAATTCCAATCATCATTAAAACAGGTAACAAATAGTGCAAACTATTTTTTTCCAGTTTTATTTGGTGAGAGTGCAATACTGATTTAAAACAATAATTAGTGCGCTACCCCCAACTATGGTTTTCTGCTGTTGACATAAAGTTAAATGCATTCTAAATAGTCCTTAACTTATGCCCAGCATGTGGTTAGTGTTCTCAAGATACCCCCGATATATTTAATTTGCCAGCCAGCCCTACTTCCCTATTTCCGAGAAACCTATACCCTGTGGAAGTAGTTCAATTCCTTAGACTGGATGTGGCATAAACCCTGGTCTTAATATTGTATATTGTTTTTGCGGTTTCAACAACAAGGTACTTTAATACTTTTTGTATGAAAAAATTAAACTCTAAAAATTTTGAAAATTATTTTTTAAAGTCTTAATTTTAATAGAGTCAATACTTTTATTTCAACCCTGGTATCCTTTTTTTTTAAGATGGTCAAGCTATATTTACTTTGCTTACACTCATTTACACACATACACAAGCAAACAAACATTCTAAAATACAAGATTATAATGCGCGTTAAAATAAATTTCCCTAAGGCATCGTAGAACATTTAACAAACATGTTCATACAACTTGAAATTTGCACAGACACATACAAACACATACACATGTCGATATACATGCATATGCTACATACAAAATTAAGAGCTCAAAGTCTTTATAAAACACACATACAAATATACTTTAATATATAGTTGTAATATCTACAAGTAAATAAGAGTACGTATATGTAAAATTACTATTTTGTCGTTTTTGCTACAACTTAAAACACGAATAAATTACAAACATTGAGAAAACTGAGGAGCGAAAATGAGAGACGAAGAACTTGAAGCAAGAAAAAAAAAAGAAATTACACTTGATATACGAGAACATGAAACTAGACATTTAAACATGTTGTGTGCGCGAGAATTGAACTGGAACGGTCAAATAGGCCAAAAAGACTGATACATAAAGACGTTAACTCAGGCCAACACAAATGAGAAAAATGTGCAACAGACACACAGAAACCCAGTTAACAAGAAATTAGCCAAGAAGAAAATTTGTTGTTTAAACAAAATTTAGCCTAAATATTTAATATTTGAAATGTGGCTAACAGGGACCGTAACAGTTATTCCTTTTTTCATAATAGTCAGATGATAACTGTTGTTTTTTGATTTTTATTTTTTTGAACAAAAATAACAGTTTTTTTTTTATATTAATTTTTTCGATCAAAAATAACAGTTATTTTTTGATTATTATTTTTTCGAGCAAATATAAAAGTTATTCATTAAAGATATGTACGTGTTTTAATTATTTAGTTGACTTTAAATATATATTTTATACGCATAGGAAATCCCAAGAATGATCACACATTTCAATAAATATCTGAAGTCAACTTAATAACGATAACACGTACATTTCGTTAGTGACTAGATTTTATTTTTGCTCGAAAAAATAAAAATCCAAAAAATAATTGTTATTTTTGTTCAAAAAGGTAAAAATCATAAAATAACTGTTATTTTTGATCGAAAAAATTAAAATCAAAAAATAGCTGTTATTTTTGTTAAAAAAAATATAAATCAAAAAATAACTGTAATTTTTGATCGAAAAAATAAAAATCAAAATTTTAAAAATCATAATATTCTATCATAGAAGAGTTTATAAGAATCAATATGGTATACTTGAATCAGTTTGCCAGCATTTACTTCCATATGCTATTTTTGTTTTAAAATTTTCGGTCCCTGGTTTCTAGAAATTTCCTGAAAATTTTTTTTACAGCAAATTTTGCTCTAAATTTATTTGCAAGAAACTTTGCTACAAATATCTTAAAACGGGTGTTTTTTACACAGAAAAAAATTGTCCAAAGTTTTTCACAAATTAAGGCATTAATCAAAAATTAAATCAGTTAAAATTAAAAATTTTGCCAAGTAAATTAAACGTTTAATCAAGTGAATTAAACGCCTAACCAAGTGAATTACACGTTTAATTGATACTATTAATTTGGTGCAAATTTAATTCATTTTTTAATTAATATCACAAATCATTTTTCATTAAAAGATTTTATTTATTGTGCTTAATACCCTTTTTTTATAATTGATAAAAATGCTGAAATTTATTGTTGGAGGATAAGCTGTTCCTATGCGCATTTCACTGGTTGCTTAGGCCAGATCATCAGGAAACGTTCTCCTAAGTAATTTTAGAAAAGTCAAAGCTATCAGCAAACAAGACCACAGAGGGAATGAGATTTGTTTGCAACGATATCAAAGCTTAAACAAAATACCAACAATAAAATTTGTTTAAAAACTATTGCAATTTAATTAATGTGATTACTGAATGAATTATTTTTTTTGTTGATAGAAAACTAAAAATATAAATTTGATTTAATTAACCTTTTAGTTATTTTGAAATAAATTTTCAATTAATATATTAATTAAATAACAAAAAATCTTAATTGATTTTTTCGTTTAAAATAAAATAATTTAAACCTGTAGAATTGTTGTAGGGAACTTTTAAAATCTGAGCTATATTTAAATAAATCAAGTAAGAAATTGTTTGAAACGGTAGCTTTTTGATCATTTTTTTAATTAAAATTAAAAATAGATATTGGGAATTATTTCTTTTCATAAGCAACTTTATTATATTCAAAATTTTTTTCTATTTTTTCTTATTTTTCGAATTTATTCTATGAGTTAAATTTCAGTTATGTGTATTTCATAAAGCTTTTTGTAATAATTCTATTCCTTCAAATTTTTTTTTAGAAATGACTTTATACAAGATAACAATCTGGAAGTGTATATAATCATTTCTAAAAAAAAAATTTTTTTAAGGAATAGAACTATTACAAAAAGCTTTATAAAATACATAACTGAAATTTAACTCATAGAATAAATTCGAAAAATAAAAAAAAAAAAAATGTTGAATAAAATTAAAAATATTCTGTGATAATAAATTTAAGTTGTGTTTTTTGTTAAATGTTTGTGCAATTTAATTTTATTAAAACTCTGATATTTTTAATGTAAAATTAAATAGTTTTTACGTGTGTTTTGTGTTTTTTGAAAAAGTCACCAAAAAAAGTGACGAACCGTCGGGTGAAATGTAAAAAATTTGATTTTATTTACATTAATATCATTAGGTCTTATTGGCTTAAAAAGAAAAATAAACTGAAAAAAAAAAAATAATTAATTGGCCAAAGAAATAAATACGTATTAAAATATTATTAATTGAAAAAAAATTCACAATTTCAATATTTACAATTTTTAGTAATCAATATAATCATTTTGGTAATAGGCGTAAAATCAACAAATTGTTTGCTTGATTCTATGAATTTGTTGATAAGAGACAATTTTTTTTTTCTGTGCAACATGTTTGCTGGGCACAAGAAAGTGTTCTACGTTTATTCATGTCACATGGTTTGTTTGGGTTTGTGTATGTATGCCTGTATGTGTGTGATTTCAAAACACTTGCTTGTATTAGAGACAAGTAAACTAATTGCATTGGCACGCGTTAAGTAAACATAATGAAATTTTCTTTAGTCTTGTATTTAAAGCAAACAGCTGCACTTAATACAAACATTCAAATAATCATATGTACATTAATACTGACATAAACATAAGCGGATAGTCTTGACCATTAGATTTGTGTGTGTGTGTGTACGTAAATACATAAATAGATATATGTGTTTAGCTCTGGTTTATAATAAAATGATAAACCAGATTCATTTAATAGAAATGTATTAGATTAAAGAAACTAATTTAATGAAACAGAGACATTTAAGCACACAGAGCTAATCTAAAACTACTTTGGCTGTGAATGAGCTGAAGTCCTTATGATTTAAACTGAAGTTCCTTTTAGATTCACGAAATTCAATTTAATATTTTGCTCTAATATGATTTCTATATGCTATTTATCGAAATTTTAGTTACAATTTTCCCCTTTTTTTTATATATCTGGAAAAGGTTGTTGTTTAACGAAATGCTTTTAGATCTTTGGTATTAGGCCAAAATTGGGTAAGTTTTATAATGTTTGCGAAAATATGACACTCTTCTATATTTTTCGAAAATGCCTTCTTCTTCAAATTTTTGGAAAAATGTGCTGTTTATCGATATTTTTGTAAAAATTATTAAAATTTTGGGTAAAATTTTCCATTAATTGAAATTAAGCGAAAATTTGCTTCTGTCGAAATACTTTTTTTCGAAAACTTTTAATTAGTCGCAATTATTGCAAAATCTTATTTCTAATTTTTTAGAAAAAATGGTGAAAATTAGCTTTTCATCGAAATTTTCCCGAAATTTGGCCATCGAATATCTTAGTAACATCATCAATGTATCGAAATATTTGGTAATATTATTAACAAAGCACTTTTTGCAAAAATAGACAATATATCGAGATTTTTAGTAAAAGTTGCTATCTATCGAAATTTTTGTGACAACTTGGCATTTATCGATACTATTACGAAAATTTTCTATTTATCGGCACAATTTTCAGTTTATAGGAAATCGTGGTAAGATCAGCAATTTATCGAAGTATTTGGTAAACCTTGCTATTTATCGCAATTTATACTAAAATTCGACTTTTATCGCAGTTTGGAAAAAATCCTTAAACTTTAGAATTCTCGTAACTTTTTGGGACAATTTGCTATTTGTCGATATTATTGCGAAAATTTGCTATTTATCGGTACAATTTGTAAGTCATCGCAAATCTTGGTAAAATTGGCAATTTATCGAAACATTGGCTAAAATTTTCTTTTATCGCAATTTATACTAAAATTTGATATTAATCGAAATTTTGGAAATATTATCTTTTTATCGAAATTAAAAGTAAACTTTGCCGATTATCGAAAATTTTCGGGATAATTTGGTATTTATCGATAAAATTGCGAAAATGTTATATTTATCGGCAAAATTTACAGCTCATAGGAAATCTTGGTAAGATCAGCAATTTATCGAAGTATTTGGTAAAATTTTCTATTTATCGCAATTGATACTAAAATTCGATATATATTAATCGAAATTTTGTTAAAATTATCTATTTATCGAAATAAAAAGTAAACTTTGCCAATTATAGAAAGTTTTGGGACAATTTGCTGTTTATCGAAGTTTTGCAAATTTATCGAAAATTTTTGTAAAATTAACTATTTATCTAATTTTTCTGGTAGATTTGATTAATTATCGATATTTTTAGTATAATTTAGTATAATTCAAAATATGTATATGGTAAAATTAGCTTTTAACGAAAATTTTGGGAAACATTGCTATTTATCTAAAAATTTATTATGGTAAATTTTATTATTTTTTTTAAATGTTGGTAAAGGTTGATATTAATCAAAAAATTTTTGGTTAAATATAATAATCATCTCGCACTGTTTACTCTTAAGGAGGTTAACTCAAAATTTATAAATTTTCAGTAGAGACAAAAAAACTGTTTCCATTTTATATGTACTCTTATATCACAATTGGGTTTTTTTTGACAAAATACTAGAGAAAATGATCGAAGATTTTTTACAGTGGGTACCACTGTAAATCGGTTTCTTGCATAAAGTAAAAATTTAAAAATTTTGAGTTGACTCTCTTTAGGGGAACCAACCCGTGCGATATGTATATGAAAATTATTGGTACAATTTATATTTATCGAAATTTTTCCAAATATTTAATATTTATCGAATTTTTTTATCAAATTTTTTTATTATTTTTATTATTTTATTATTTTTTATCAAATATGGAAAATGTTGGTAAAATTTGCTATATATCGAAAAATTTGGATACATCTTGACATATGCACGTCGAAATATTTGGTTAGATTTGCTAATTATCGAAAATTTTGAAAAACATTTCTATTTAACGAAGATATACTATAAATTGAAAAATTTAAGTTAAATTTACTGTTTCGAATTTTTTGGCAAAAAAAAAATAAAACGCAACGCAACGCCAAAATATTACATTGAAAGCACAAGCAATGTCATATATATTTTGTAATTTTGTTGTTGATTTCTACAGAAATTCATGTACCGTTTTAAAAAATTCAATGCCTTAAGCTCAGCGTTTGAAATTTTAAAACGGTACATGAATTTCTGTAGAAAGCAACAACAAAATTACAAAATATATATGACACTGTTTGTGCTTTTAATGTAATTCTTTGGCGTTGCGTTGCGTTTTACATGATTAGGGCCTTTGTGCAATTTGCTGTTAACCTAAATTTGATATATATCGAAATGTTTGATCAATTTGCTTTTTATCGAGATTTTTTTTTACAATTTGTTATTATTCGAAATGTTGCTATTATCGAAACTTTTGCGAATATATATTTTTTTTCGAAATTTTATCGACAAAAAAAATTTTTTCTGGAATATTTAGCGAAAAATAGATTTTCACCAAAATTTTTGTTTACTAAAGGATTTTCCGCAAATTATTTTTCAACAAAAAAATTTCTGTAAATTCGTATTTTTGATCAAATTTGCTATTTATCGCATTTTTTTTCAATTTGTTATTATTCGAAATGTTGCTATTATCGAAATTTTTGCGAATATTTATTTTTTTTTTGAAAATTTTTCCAAAATATTTTTCCACAAATTGCTTTTCTGGAAAATTTATCGAAAAATAGTTTTTACTCAAATTTTTGTTAACTAAAGGATTTTCCGCCAATTATTTTTGAACAAAAAAATTTCCGTAAATTCGTATTCTTAAGCAAATTTCCCGAAAAGTCTTTTCTTTTTTGAACTACCCCATAGTAGAATAAGTACAAGGTATATTATTAGAAATTTTAAAACTCATGTAACGTCAAACAAAAGAAAATAAGAAAACAAAATTGAAACAAGCGTCAAAATTCAAATAAATTCATTTTATTTTTTTTAAAAATTTCTTATTATAAGAATTTTTTTGATACCAATTTTATTCAAAAATCAAATTCAAACAAAAAATATATTGAATAAAATATAGTTTTATATAAAAAAAGTAAGTTTGCAGTATCCATATCCAAGTGCAAAATATGTTGAAATTTAAATATTTCTAAACGAGTAATATTTCGTTGTTTGACATTACATGGGTAAATAATGGACACTCTCCCTAATGAACATACCAGATAATTATTATACTATTAACTACCCTAAACTTTGTTTCTCTTTTTCTGTTATTTGAAAAATTTCCGGAAATTTCCTTTCTTCTAAAAAATATTCGTCAAATTCGTCCTTTCTGAACATTTTATAATGTTTAGAAAATTTTATCTTTTCAATAAAATTTCCACCAGTTTGGTCTTTTTAATGTGACAATTTCATATAGAACCTAAATTAACTCAAATAAAACTAAAAGCAATTCAAATTTATTGGCTTATCGGAAGAAATTCTGTTCTCAGTCTCGATTGCAAACTTCTCGGCTTCTAATATCGAAAAAATTCCAAGGCGCCAAAAAAAACTTCTTCGAATAATCACAGCAGCTTCCTGGTATGTTGAAAACTCAAATATTTACAAGGATCTCAATGCCCCCTTAAAACTATGATGATGAAATATTCAGTAAAATATTTTAAAAGGCTTGAACTGCAACCAAATCCACTAGCTCGAAATATTTTAAATTATGGGGGCCACACTCGCTTAAGGAGAATAGACACTGCAGTACTCACAGAATCAGAAGAGCGAAACAGAAAACGTGATGACGAAATTTTTTGTCTGGCACTGGCAGGACATAGAGTAAATATTAGGATAAAATTTAATTAAATATTGTTAGTTCATATTAAATATATGTATGAAGATTCAATAAATAAATACTGAAAAAAATGGTGGGCTTTTTCGAAAACTTTACAAAATTATGTTGGTTTTTTTAGCGAAAATTTTTTTTAAATCTTTTTTTTTATGAAAATTCCTTTCTTCATAAAAATAATTTAATACAAATTAAATTCAATGAACTTAAGCCTGATTAAAATATCAAAATTTGGATTTAAAAACCATTAACAGTTCAATAAAATAACCACAATACTAATTATTTTTAACAGCTAAGGCACGAACTATATGATTACCTTTGTCCTTCAAGTTGGGCTAAAAAATGTCAATAAGAAAAAAGAAAGACAAAAACATGAAAAACAAAAAAAATTGTACTTTGGATTTCTTGACAAGAAGTACGAAAAACAGAAGTAAGGAAGAACATGTAGATCAATCATTCTAAGCAAATTTCGATCTACCAGGGTAAAAAACCATTTGGTTTAAAGAATGATGTTTGACTTTTGACGTCATCCGTCGTCAATGGCGTTGAGAGCTAAACGGCAAACCCCACTGAAGAGATTGTGTGGTTACAATCGAAACTAGTCTGGGAAACCTGTCCATGAAAACCTGGGTTCAATTCCTAGCTCAGTCAAGAATGAAAAATTATCAATAAATTTAAATTCATTTCATGTTGTAAAATTAATTTTTTCATAAAAATAATTTAATGAAAATTAAATTTAATGAACTTAAGCCTGATTAAAATATCAAAATTTGGATTAAAAAACCATTAACAGTTCAATAAAATAACCACAATACTAATTATTGAAAATGATTTCTTTTAAAAAATTTTTCAAAAAGATGTTATTTTTGAAAAAAAAATCCTAAAATTGGCTATTTAAAGGAAACTTAGTAAAAATTTAAGATTGTTAGAAATTTAAGTAAAAATGTGAAAAATACCTCCTTATTTTTCTATAACGTATCTAAGAAAAATATTTACATACACCTACATATTGGTATAACTAAATATGGCTAATATGCTTTGGAGCCTATAACTACTTAAATATACATACAAACACACTTAACACAGAAATATGGTTAAGTATCAAAAGGTTGATTATATGCAGACTTATAAACATCATAACCTGAAAGACATGTCAATAACACAGCCAAGCCTCTAGTGTCAATCATCATTTAACTTGTCTTCTTGTTTTATATATTAACTGTTGCCTAAACATACGTATGCCCATACATTTTCACAAGTGTTAGTAGAGTGTATGTGTTTAATACACACATACATGTTCACATTTGCGGTAATTAAACTTGAAAGCCCATGAGATGTATTTTCTTGAATAAGTCAATGTGTATGTGTGTGTGTGTGTGTGTGTGTGTGTGTGTGTGTGTAAATGCTTCATAAAGTTAAAAGGAAAAATGTCCGCATATACGAAAATGTGTGAGTAAATTTTCACAATTATACTCGTGTTAATAAGTATCATTTTTCATTAGACTTTATTAATAGGAGCAACAGAGCTGCTAGCAGCTGCATTATTAAATGAAGAACGAGCAAAGAAAATAAATAATTGCAACAAGAAATGCATTTTGCAATTGTCTAAACTAATTACGCTGATTTGACCGCGTATGAACTTTGAGACGGCAATGGGACTCAAGTCTATGTTGTATGTAATAATTAGATTTATTTAATCATATAAACAAACAAAAAAAAAAAAAAAAAAAAAAAAATATTGTCACTTAATTAAAGAAATATTTTAGAAATAAAAATCACTTATACGCCATAGAGTTAATAATTTTATTATAACAAAATTACTAACTTAGAGGCGTATACGTAATATTTAATTTAAGATCAAGTCTCTACACGTTGGTTTTTTTTTTTTTTTTTTTGTTAGGACCAGCACTCTGGGGATGACCACTACTAATGCTTTGCACTGACTCGAAACTAGGAAAATAGGTTATGGAACGGGGGAAAGAGGAAGGAGACTTATCAATGTTGAAAATAAGAGGGAAGATTTCAGCAGTCAGGTATTTCTAAATACGAACAGTCCGGCCAAAAATTAAGTTTTCATTGTAATGCGTTGTACGATGCTTCGGCCAATCGAACACAAAGGATGGGCTCTTAAGAAAAAGCGCTTATTACGAGTTTCGGTACACGCAGAGAAAAAATATGGTTGGCCATGGTTACGGCAGCTACACTATGTTTATTGTAACAATATTGTTGGCGTCTGGCTGGTTAAACCAATGAGCATTGCTTGCTCGTGCAACCGCCGCGCTATTGCCCGTGGGAACCACACTACATGCGGTGGTAGCATCTGGCAATCCCTCATGTAGTGTTGTGAGTTAGCGCGGCTGGGTTCTTTCAGTTTTTGATGTCGTCACTGTTTTTATAAATCTTCAACCGGCCTGACGTCATTCTACCTTAAATTAGTGCTAAAAATTTAAATTAAATCTTAAATGAAAACCTAAGATAACTTAAAAGGAAAATTGTGAAACCAAGTGAGAAAAGAAACCTAAAGAAACAAGAAATAAATAAACGAAAACAGAAACCAAACGACTATTGTTTAAAAGAGGGAATCAAAGCAGTACCCAACTGTGCCATCATTGTGCGGGGCTGAATCGAGTAGGTCCACCAGTGTTTTGTCTCTCAGTGTCCCTGAGAAGCCACCCGTACCTTTGGAGCGAACCAGGTAACCTCTGTTCAATTGTTCGACACCCAAACAAATATATTGTGGCCGGCCGTACACAAAATATTGTTGTTTTAATTTAATATCAACAATATTATAGGTTCTGTAAATATGTCAATGTTTATCGCAATTATAAATTTAATTATGGTTCACTGAAAAATAATCAATTTTATAACAACTAAATAATGATTACTTTGAAAACATATTATATTCCTCACAATCATATAATGATATTAAATAGCCATAACACGATAACTTTCTACACGTGTACTCATAATATGTTTAAGATGCAAACAAAATATCTTTACTCTAATAATATTTTGTTATCGCCATTTGTAAAATCATTTTGTATCAGTTGTGTCGTTTGTTTCACATTTGCCTATCGAATTATTTGTTATTCAGTGGTTAAACAATTAAAATCAAGTTTAAAGAAATTAAAAAATAAAGAAATTGTAGGTACATTAAAAAGAATTTTAAAGTGTCACAAAAAAAAATATCAATGCTAAAAAATTTCAATATTGTTTGAAAATGGTGCATAAATATTGACCAAAGGTTTTGTGTTATTTTAGAGAAAAAGAATAAAAATTCTATAAAATAATTTATAGATAATTGCGACCTACGACAAAAATATGATGTGAAATATCTGTAAGAGTTTTACGTTAAGGTTGCCAGTAAGTGAATAAGCATAAATATATATTAAAAATATTTTTCAGTTTTAGATTAAATATACATATTATTATGATTAGCATGGTAATAATATAATTACTTTTTAGCTTATTATGATTGTCATGATAATAATATGATTACATTAAACTATAATATGATGTAATAAAAACAAATTAGGGAAAAATATTATGATGTAATATTATTAATATATTTGGTCATAATATGCTTCAATAATACTCGTAATATGTTGACTACAATCATGAATCTTATCATAATATGTTGCTCTTAGAATGTGTTTACCACAGCCATGTTATTTCTTTGCGTGTAACCAGATCCTTAATTTCATCAGAATATATCCTATTGTAGTAAAGATGAAACAGTTTATTGCAACCCCCATTGGCATTGGTGCTCAAGGGTGTCAATCGAACGTGTTGCTTACTGGCACCACTGACAACCTTCGACCTGTCCTGCATCGCTGGAGAAGCTCCAACAATAGACTTTGACGCACCGGCCCACAAATGAAAGTTGTATTCCTTTCGTGGCCAGAAATAGGTGGTATAAATAATGGGTGATTCATTGTAAGGTTTGATTTATAATGTAAAATAAAACACATCAATTTGAAAGTGAACTTAAAATTTAATAATCATAGTTGTTTTTGGGAATACAATTATTTATTAAAAGATATTGTTTGTTGTGAGGAATGTAAGAAAAGATAAACTCATCACTGTTATATTGTTGCTATTTTGTTTAAGCTTTGATATCGTTGCAAATAAGACTTTTTGAGTGTATGTAATTCTCATTCCCTCTGTAGTCTTGTTTGCTGATAGCTTTGGCTTTTCTAAAATTATTTAGGAGAACGTTTCCTGATGATCTGGCCTAAGCAACCAGTCAAATGCGTATAGGAACAGTTTATCCTCCAACAATAAATTTCAGTATTTTTTATCAATTATTAAAAAAAGGGAATGAGGCATAACAAACAAAATCTTTTAATGAACTTATAAATAAAAAAACCGGCCTGGCCCACATTGTCGACAAGAAAATAAATTTCGACATTGTGGGCCTAGCAGAACAACTTATGGTATTTGCTCTTTGAAAATGGTATCATGTAAATGCTGGGGCTGTGGGAAAAATCGCCCAAAGAAAAATGGCCCAAAAAAAGAAATGAAAAATCGCCCAAAAAAATTCCATGTAAAATTGGGCCTAAATTCATATGAAAAGTGACCTAAAATTTTTGGGCTATTTTTCGTTATTGTTGGGTGATTTTTGTTTTTTAAATTTGGTGATTTTTCATTATGAAAAAACACCCAAAAATGTTGTATGAAAAATGGCCCATTTTTTTGATTTTCTCCTCTATGGTATAACAAACACCGGCTTCGCTTACTAAAGCTTCTCTGCACATCCGGCCTTCGGCCGGTCGCAAGGATTTTCTCCTCTATGGTATAACAAATACCGGCTTCGCTAACTAAAGCTTCTCTGCACAGCCGGCCTTTGGCCGGGCGCAAGGATTTTCTCCTCTATGGTATAACAAACACCGGCTTCGCTAAGTAAAGCTTCTAAAATCTGCCTTGTTTCCAAACGAAAGCCGACTGTGCAGAGAAGCTTTAGTTAGCGAAGCCGGTGTTTGTTATACCATAGAGGAGAAAATCCTTGCGCCCGGCCGAAGGCCGGCTGTTCAGAGAAGCTTTAGTTAGCGCAGTGTCCATGGACACTATGACACTTTTTGGAGTGTCATAACGTCCATGGACACTACGACACTGGACGTTATAACATGCCACCGGGAAAAAATTCGTTTTTGCTTTTTGGGTCATTTTTCATTTTTTTTTGGGCCCTTTTTCGTTTCTTTTGGGCAAAATTTCATATATAACTTTTTGGGTCATTTTTCATGTTCTGTTGGGCGATTCCTCATTTGGGCGATTTTTCATTTCTTTTTTTGGGCCATTTTTCTTTGGGCGATTTTTCCCACAGCCAAATGCTGGCCATAACTACGTCTGAGGTGATCTATCCGGAAGATTTAATTTTTGGGCGACCCGTTCGAGCATAGCGACTGGTATCTAGCTAATAACACGAGTAATGGTGGCTTCCAACGCGTCAATAGTATAGCTGGATTATTCCTGAAGAAGTCAGACTTTACATGTCCCCAGAGAAAATAGGTCAAAGGCGTGATATCACACGATCTAGGTGGACAATTTACCATTCCATAGAAAAACGTAATATTAAGTGCTAACGCACAGTGTCTCGACTAGTAGAAGCTAGCGGGACAAAATTATTGCTCCACTTATTTCAATTGTTTGTGTATATTCCAGGCATATTAAGCTATTTTATAAAAAAAGTTTGAAAAATGTGTACAGTAATCGTTAATCGTTTTTAACCCATTTTTCAATAAATGATGTTTTTGTTTTTTTTTCACATTGAAATTCTACCTAAATTTGGCATAAATATATATCTTAAAAAAATCAATTAAAATACTAAATTTTATTGCTATCGTACATTTGTAGGTGTTATAGCATTTTTGTAGGTGTTATAGCGTCTTTCAGAAAAAGGATATCTATATGGCAGGACCTTGAGTCCTTAGTCCGATTCATAAGAAAATTTACAAACACGTTGCTAGCTGTACGAATACCAAATTTTATTATGATCGGACAATTTTTGTAGGTGTTATAGCGTTTTTAAGATTTAAATGAAAATTTACATACACGTTGCTAGTTGTATGTTTATCAGCATGACCACTTTTTGTAACTTAATACCCAATAAAAAATTGAGCTTCCAACGAAGCAGGTTTGTAAGGGAAAAAGGTTAAAGTTTCGCTTACCATATCGCTTACGGAAGACATGAATTTTATATGGCGAGTTCCCACTTTGAAGCAGTACATTTTTGACAAAGAAGGCGCTTTATTCAGCGCATATAAAAATTGGTGAATGTAACGATCAGTTTTACACACTGAATTTTCGTTACCGTTATTCTTTTATATGCTCCCTTACAAACCTGCTTCGTTGTAAGGGAATGTCGTGGCTCTTCAAATTTCATATATATATTTTTTTTAATTTATTAGGAATTCGTTCGCTTACCATACTGCATCCCTGTATGTTTAATTGCGTAGCGCATAAATGTGTGCTTAATTTTTAAAATGTACCATTAGTGCTTCGCAAAATAAGAACATTTTTTATTGGGTAGGCATTATTGAAGCTAAAATTACATATTTCATTTTCAGGACACATGGGAGGTAGGCGTGACCTTTGACTGATTTCTCCAAAAATTTTCATTTTTCTTAACTAAAATATTTTATGCTAGTGTACCAAATTTCAAAAATATTAAAAAAATTATGTAGTTAATTCTATAATCAGAATTTTAAATTTTTCGAATTTTTTTTTTTTCTAAAATGAAGAATTCTCTGTATTAAAAATTTTTTTTTAGTACAATTTTTGCAAAACTTCGAAGGGATTAGGAAGAAAAATCTATTTTTGGCTTGTAGCTCAAAATTGGATTTTTCATTGGCCTTAAGGCGCTAGTGCTCTAACTAATCATCTATATAATAATTATATTATTATATAGTTATTTATTAAAAGATTTTGTTTGTTGTTGTGCTAAATTCCCTATTTTTATAATTGATAAAAATACTGAAATTTATCGTTGGAGGATAAGCTGTTCCATTTACCACTAGCGGGGGTGGAGGGCTTAATTTTTTTTTTAAATCTTCGACAAGCGAAGTACTTAGTGTATTAAAAAATCAAAAAGTCCGTGTAGGGTTAATTCAGTATGTATTTCTTATTTAAATTACACAAATACATTAACTGTACTTAGATATACCACAGTATTAAAAACAGTTTTTTAGTATCCTTTTTTTAAACTCGATTGTCGGTCTGGGTTGAGGGTGGCCGGCTGGGTTGAGGGAATAGCTGCTGCATGAACTCTACCCGCTATCTCGAGTTTATTGCAAGTATTTGCGATTGTAAATTCATAATTCCTGTAATTTTTGTATTTGATATGTAATTTTAATTCACGGAAATAAAAAACCAACCAAAGTTATAAAGAAAAATTGATATATTCTTATACTGTGGATTTAGAAAACATAAATGCTTTATGAGAACCTTCGCATATTTCTTGTGTACACAGAAAAAAATGTTGCCCCAATTAAAGCATTAATCAAAAATAAAATCAGTTTTAATTAAAAATTTAATCAAATGAATTTAACGTTTAATCAAACGAATTAAACGTTTAATTTTAACTATTAATTTGATTACTTTGGCAAATTAATAGTATCAATTAAACATTTAATTCGCTTGATTAAACGTTTAATTCACTTGATTTAACGCTTAATTCACTTTATTATATTTTTAATTAAAACTGATTTTATTTTTGATAAATGCTTTAATTGGGGCCATCTTTTTTGAGAATTTTTTCTGTGCAGTACACTGTAATATAATAATTTTTTTTATTAATTAACCCTAGGAGGTTCATGGACTTTTTGGCGCTAAATGGTACAACTAATGGCGATTTCTTTTCTGAGAAAAATGTTGCATAAATGGTACATGCTCTACACAAAAGAGATATAGCATGTACCATTTATGCAACATATTTCTCAGAAAAGAAATCGCCATAAGTCTGCCCAGATCTACATGGGCATATAATGGAAATAAAGAAGCAGTTGTGCAAAATTTTTACCGCTTAGAATCCAACATCTCCTTCGATACGAAGCTTTATCTATGTACGTGCACAAAAAATGCTCGCAAATTTTTCATCAATTAAAGCATTAATCAAAAATAAAATCAGTTTTAATTAAAATTTTAATCAAGTCAATTAAATGTTAAATCAATTGAACTAAGCGTTTATAAAAGTGAATTAAACGTTTAATTAATACTATTAATTTGTTTACTGGGGCAAATTGAATTAATTTTTTAATTAATATCACAAATTTTTTAATTGAAATCAATTTTTAATTTTTTCTGTGTGGTTCCAACATATGCCAGACGTTTTGTCATCAAAACCGTGGACAAATCAAAAGCAGGTCTGGGCAGACCTGCTTTGTACTTATGAAACATTTCATTTGTTATGTCGAATAAAACCGAACAGGAACACCTAATCAGTCTTTGGTACGCATTTTGTACTCATTGTGTTCGCCGTAGCCGTTTCGAGGAAGTCATGGATATGCAAAAGGTCTGCACAGACCTGGGTTAACCTCGTATTAGTTAAAATAATTTTTTAACTCATATTGAAGTTGTCCTCTTTTTGAGTTCTGCCCACTTAGCTTTTTTTTAATGTCAATCCTTCAATTTTGGTTTTTACAACAATGACAAAAAAAAAGTAACAAAAACGATAATATGGGTTACATTTTGTTATGCTTTAATTCATTTAACAGTTTAAACAAAAAATGCACCTGAAAATAAATAAATTATCTTAATTGAGCGCCAATCTATACTGAATTTTTTAGCTTCTAAACGAAAACCAACTTCAAATGTAACATTGCAATTAAATGAAATACGTGGGTGGCGTTAATTTCCGCATTAACAGCAGATTAAGAATTGTAATTACTGGTTGCAAACTACTGCAGTATATGTCTACTTGAGCGTTATAATTAAATAGTTTCTAGATAAACTGACATGCCTGCAAATTAAATATCTGTCCCAGCCACTAGAAATGGCAAATGTTGAGGCAGTAAAAAATAGATATCTATGTATCTATTTATATATATATAAATGAAATATGTTTGTGTGTTTGTCTGTTTGTTCGCTTATAGACTCCTAAGCGGGTGAACCGATTTTCCTGAAATTTTTACAGTAACAGCACATGAGATAATCACGTGAAAATAAAATACGCTACTTATTTTTTATAGGCTCGGGGGAAGTGGTACCCCGCATAGGATACCAAAGCAAATTATCGGATACAACAAATTCATAACTATATTTAACACTTTCCATATCAACTTCTTTAGCTTTATCGCATAAGTCCGCAATCGATGAAATTCAGCTTAAACTAATTTCTTTTCTTAAGTTTTGATAATCACTTGAAATTTTAACGGTATTTCAAAACAAATTTTACACATTTTAATATTTTTCATTACCCTACGGCCACACGTGCAATTTGTGATGTCTTAACACAAGCAATAACGCCGGCAGAATAACTTCGTCAAATTGCCAATGTGTTTTAGGTGGAGAACACGTAAATATCTTACAACATAAGTTTAAAAACAAGCTAAAGACAGGTTGTGTGTTTTATTCATATCGCTAAAAATAACAGTATTAAATATTAGCGTGCTTGTTATATTTTTTTGCGCTTTAATTTTAATTATTTATCAGCCACGCGCGTATTTTTGACAAGTTGTATAAAAAAGTTAATAAAAAGCAACAAATAAAAGCTGTCTGTCAAACTTAAACGTCAAGTTATGTTATAATATAGCTTTCAAGACAGATTGCTTAACAACGCTGTTAAAACACAAACAAAACACTAACATGAGGAGGCTATACCTAACACTAACATGATGTTAGTGTTAATGTTAACCATTTGATGTCAGTTGTAGCCTGGGTGTTATAAGTGTATATATTAAATAAATAACGAGAACACTTTTGGGCGCAAGGATTTTCTCCTCTATGGTATAATACATACCGGCTTCGCTAACTAAAGCTTCTCTGCAAATGTCCGCGGACGCTACGACATTTCTTTGATGGACGTTATGACACTTTTGAAAGTGTCATAATGTCCATGGACACTATGACACCATAATTTTTGTGGTGTTTATAAACTCGATAAAGCGTATTTTGAGTTTAAAATGGCTTTTGAGTATTTGACATTCGGTTATTTTGATATTTTGTAGACAGACATGTCAAATGATATTAAATAAAATGAATACAAAAATACAGCTGTATACTATCCTTAACAAGAATTTATAGAATCACACTATCGTTACTGCAAGCGAATATATACATATGTCGACAAATAAAATGATTGTCGGCTCGTTAAAAGTTATAATACCAGTAGTGCGACTACTGGGTATTACAACAAATTTGTTATTAAAAAGGCAATCTCACAACTTAAAACTGTCCGCCATCTTCTATCTTAACGATTTCCTTAATTTTTTTTTTCTCAAAAATGTTAAGACACTATAACGTTTCCTATAATTTAATATGAAATGAAACTACATTTTTCTATTATTCAATTTAACTTAATCATATTTTATCCTTGTTTATTGGCAGCTGCATATTAGCAACAAGAAAAATAAATAAAGTTATTGCAGAAAGGACTTCCACGGCCATAACTGTAGCATAAAGGTATACTCCTGAATTTATACAGCTTCTTACAATATTATGGCCATTTCGTGTTGACTCGAAAAGTTTATTGGAATGCTTTGAAGGAACGAGAGGGAGGAAGATAGAGATAGTGTAGCAACTGTAGTTTTTTGTGACAAGTTTATGGCATCATTCAATTTCTTGTTCGTCTTCATTACGTTACAAAGCAAATTAAATTCATTAAAAATTAATCCAGATTTTTGTATTCTACAGCGCTTGTTTTGTTTGCACTTTTTATTTTCCTTTACTTTCCTTTATTTTTTCCACTTCTTCTTCTTCTTCATGTTTTTTAATATATCTGGATGAGGATGTGTTAGTGTTTTGTATTTGTGGATGTTTACATTGTATTTTTTTTTTTTGTATTGGTATCTGGGTTTTATGCATTCGTTGCTTTGAAATCAACAAATAAGAAAAGAAAGTTTATTCAATTACCACTAAAATAAACAAACATGGACTATGAGAAGACAATGACTTCAGTGTTGGGGAAATTATCGCATTCGGATAATTTTGAAAATGGTAATTCTTAATTAATTTTTTTTTTTTTTTTTTTTTTTTTGTTTTTGTGTTTCTTAAATCTTAAATTTATAAAGTTGTAGAGCGAATGACATTTTGTCTATTTTGAAACGCTTTAAAGGATATAAAGATTTGCAATACCGAAATCATCAAATGCCGAACCTTTTTTCTATATTTGAAATATTAAATTTATTTCAATTTCAATTGCCCCATATGAAAGCCCCCTCCCAATTTAACTGTTTAATAAGACTACACTCATAAAATTACTACAGTAACTGATTGTAGGTTATTAAATTCGTTTTTTGTACTTTTAAAATTGAATAAAAATATACAACCATGTCACAGAGTACATACAATATACAACCATGTCACAGAGTTCAGAACCGGAATTCATTCCATATTTCGGTGCTTCTGAAGATTACGAAAAATCTTTGCGGAATGAAACCATTTTTGTTTTCATGAACAGAATGGGAGGTCAAAAAACTATCAAAATATACTTTCTATTAATAAACAAATATGCTTTCTTCGGTGCCGAACGTAATTGTACTCTGTGACATGGCTGATAGTTATTTAACCAATAACTTTATTTTTTAAACATTAATGGTTGTTATTCGAAAAACAAACTACCAAAAATAATGTTTTTCCGTACTTACTGCCGTATTCATAGAAAATAAAATAGATTTCAAACGTATTTTAAAACTAAATTTCCATACAAATTTTTCTTAAAACCGATTTCATATCCATTTTAGTTTTTTATGAATACGGCAGTTGGTGTTTAAACAGAACTGCGTCGAAACAACATTTTCCATACAAATTGTCGTAAGAATTTGTGTTCGAAAGCTGTCGTAAAATAAAATCTATTTTATTTTGAGAACGTTTTTTCTAATGCTCTCACATATAGACACTTATTCACCCAACAGTGCTGCTACCATACTTTCACTAAATTTCATACATTTTGTAAAGAGAAAATGAAAAACAAAAGAAAATAAAACAATAACATGAGAGAGAATTTGAAGTTACTGCCAAGGTTTTAATTATGGGCCTTACGATTTTTGCCTAAAGTTGAAGATTCAATTCTGTTTGAAAACTTATTTTGAGAACGGGTCAATGATCCGTTTTTTAAATAATAATTTTTTAGTTGTTTAAAAAAAAATTTTCTGTTGAATTTAGCTACAAATTTATAAAATTGTTAAATACTGACTGCCGTATTCATAAAAAACTAAAATGGATATGAAATCTGCACTGTTGGGTGAATAAGTGTCTATATGTGAGAGCATTAGAAAAAACGTTCTCAAAATAAAATAGATTTTATTTTACGACGGCTTTCGAACACAAATTCTTACGACAAATTGTATAGAAAATGTTGTTTCGACGCAGTTCTGTTTAAACACCAACTGCCGTATTCATAAAAAACTAAAATGGATATGAAATCTATTTTAAGAAAAATTTGTATGGAAATTTAGTTTTAAAATACGTTTGAAATCTATTTTATTTTTTATGAATACGGCAGTGATTGTTTAAATACCGAAAAACAATATAAATTTCCGTATTTTTAATAATTTTTATATTCCGATTGTTTAATGCCGGCCCTAAACCGAATCAATTGTGCCTTTTTCTTTAAAATACTAAACTCAAAAAAAAAAAAAAACACACACACAAAAGTAAATAAATTCTTTTTTGTGTTTACCAAAATGACCGAAAATAAAATTTCTTTTTCTTTTGTAAATGTTTTAACAAATTAAAGATTTTTTTTATAAAAAAATAAGAAAAATTTTTCTTCAAAGCAAAATAAATATAAACAAATTTATAGGAATTAAAAAAGAAGAAAGACATCTTAATAAGTTTTAAGGTTATTTACTGTTTAATATGGGAAGACAAATATTCAAACTTAAATATTGAGTTTAGGACTACGAGAATATCGTGTACTATGCAGAATAACTTTATTTTTATAAGTCTTAAAATAAGTTCAATTGCAAGTCCCTGTGAATCTCTTGGCAATAGCGGTAGACAGACCAGTTTACACCATTTTGTTTCTATAACTTGAACCTCTTTATCTTGAATTTTTCTATAATTAAGTCCTATCACAAAGAAAGCGGCAAGCGTTTTCTAGTTGTCAACAATTGTTATGCCCATACAATTTGTATGCAGCATCTCTAAATAGCGCGGCGCCAACGCTTTGCAATTGGAAAATCCAATTTTAACAGCGCGTTTAATAGTGAAGTTGGCTGCTATTGCTAATAAATAATGGTAATTCAATGATGTTTTTTGGTCAGTCTAGCGGTCTTATTTTCTTTTTTTATTTCTATTATTTGGAGTTTTTAACAAGAAAGTTAGCACTACTGTTCGTGACACAATGTTGACGCTCTTGTTTAGGTATGGCTGAAACACTTGCAGTTGTTTGCACAGAAAATAGTGTTTTATCAATTAAAAAAATGGTTTAAAAAGTATTTAAATTTAATTAATGTGATAATTGAATCCATTATTTTTTTTAGTTGAAAGAAAATTAAAAATTTAATTTTGATTTAATAAACATTTTAGTTGTTTTGAAATAAATTTTCAATTAAACTTTTAATTAAATAACAAAAAATCTTAATTGACTTTTTCCGTTTAAAATAAAATAATTTAAACATGTACTTTGGATTTCAAGAAGAATTCTTGACAAGAAGTACGAAAAAACAGAAGTTAGGAGGAACATGTAAATCAATTAAAATAAAAATTCATTCGTTCAAAGCAAATTTCGATCGACCAAAGTGAAGTACCATTTGGTTTAAGGATTGATGTTTGACTATTGACGTCATCCGGCTTCAATAGACGGGTGAGTAGAGATGGCAAACCCCACTGAAGATATTGTGTGGTTACAATCGAAACTGGTCTGGGCAACCTGTCCGTGAAAGCCTGGGTTCAAATCTCAGCGCAGTTAAGAATGAAAAATTATAAATAAAATTTTATTTAATTTCATGTTGTAAAATTCCTGTCTTCATAAAAATAATTTAATGAAAATTAAATTCAATGAACTTAAGCCTAATTAAAAATATCTAAATTTGGATTAAAAAAATTTTCTTCTAAAAAAATTCTTGTGCTTTTTTTACAAAATACTTTGAGTAATTTCTTTGAGTTGTTTCTTCGATGGGGGCATTTTTAAAATTAAATTTACTATAAAATTAAGTGCAGCCTGTGACACAGCTGTCAATTCAACCAAGTTTTGAAAAGCAGTTCTTGTGAACAACTTCATAGTGATTTATTGAACGTGTGGCTCCAGGGCTAGAAATATTTTTTTTGCATTTGTTTCAATAACACTGCGGAACAGCCATTTTGCGGCCTGGAACTTTGTGTAATTTTTTTACTAATTTGAGGTCGCTGATTCCAAATCTAACCTTCATTTTGCCTAAATCTCTATCAGCTCCAGTTTTAGAGATATACCGTTATGTCCAAAATTAAGGCACTTTCAGCACATATATTGAAATAACATGAAAATGGTGCATCATATTCCCTTAAGAAAAAAAACCGAAATTCGCTAACAATATTATCTTTAAGACGTACTAACACTGTTTTAAATTTGGCCAGTAATTTCAGAGATATCGTTGAAGTTTTTAAAACAACAAATACAAATTTAAAAAAAAACAATTTTTTTGTTCTTTAAAAATTCATAAAAAATAAATGTGCAACAAAAGTCACAGTTTGGGTCTAAAAGCAGTTAGTTCAACATATTTCGAATGAAATGAGCTTTATTTCATTGCAATCGGTGCACAGCTTTTGATTGTATTCACAATTTATCCATAAAAAAAACATATTTTAATGTATATTTTTTTTTTTTTTGTTCACACATACACATTAAAATACGTTTTTTTTATGGAAATCGCAATTTTTTATCAATTCAGGCAAACAATTTGTTGATTTTGCACTTATTACCAAAATGATAATATTGATTTCTAAAAATCATTTAATGAAAATTAAATTCAATGAACTCAAGCCTAATTAAAAATTCCTTAAGACTTTCTCAGTGAAAACTGGCATCGTGCGAAAGTAAACTTATTTTTGGAAATGTTTGAGAAAGAAAAACTGTACAACTCCAGTAATGAAAAACGTCAGATAAATTGGGAATTTGTATTTTTTTTTTTAGCGTATGTATTAAATACAGTACAAGTACACTTAATAAGATACAGAACAACTTAAGGGTTTTTACTTAAAAATAATTGACACAGAGCAAAGCTCTGAAATACAGTACTGATCTGTATAATACAGAACGGATGGTCCCCGTACTTATATTGTGTATAAGACTCAGTCATATACCAGGTCTAAATCTCATTTAAAATTAATATTTAAAAATCAATTTGGATAAGCTTTTAATTTTCTTTTGCGTATTCGGCAAAAATTACTCAAGTACAAGTCTTTGGCGTTAGGTAATAAGGTCTTAACTCGGGAACTGTAGTTTTTCGTAGTGTTAAATTGGAAATTTTATATTTCATTCACACAAAAAATTATTAATTTTCTCCAATTACCAAATTAATACCAAATTCATAATACCAAGTAAACAAGTTGTTTACTTTGCTTCTATTACCAAAATGATTACATTGATTACTAAAAATTTTAAAATTTTGAAAAAATATTATCAATAAATAATATTTTTAATTTTAATTAAAAGAGTGATCAAAAAACCTTGCCATTTCAAACAATGTGTTAATTTATTTAAATAAATATTGACAATGCCCAGCAACAATTCTACATGTTTAAATAATTTTACTTTAAAATAAAAAGTTAATTAAGATTTTTTGTTATTTAATTAAAATTTTAATTGAAAATTTATTTCATAACAACTAAAATGTTAATTAAAACAAAATTAAATATTTAATTTTCTTTCAACAAAAAAGTAATTGATTCAATTATCACATTAATTAAATTTAAATACTTTTCAAACCATTTTTGTAATTGATAAAAAACTTTTTCCTGTGTGGATTTTTTTCCGAATGATAAGATGATTACGATTACAAGCAGCTGTGCTAGATTAAAGTTATTGATCCCAAATGAAGGACATAAAAATTGAATTAAAGCCAGTCAAAAATTTAAAATACGTTCTTTTTGACTTAAGACCTTTTTATCTAACGCCAAAAAATAACTATGTATTAAAGAACAGTTTGCTAGAAAATTCTTATAAGTATTTATTTCTAAACCAAATTAAGTTCAAATCTTTACACGCAATTCTTATTTGACATATTTTCATATTACAATTTCTACATATTCTGAAAAAAATTAAATATTTTGTATTGCCAAAAAAATCTCGATATGATTCTTATTAAAAATTCACATGACACGTTTAGTTTTAAATCTATCTGCTGAGATGCTGAAATGTGGCACATTTTGCTTATAAATTATTCTGTATGTAGTTTTGTATTGAAGTACGTTGCAATTATTGTGCCTTTCAAATGTCAAAACAAAAAAGTAAATTGAAATGCTTAAAAAAGGAATACAAAATTAACATGAACTTTCTTAGAAGGAAAACCAAAAATGTTTTCATTAGAAGTTCATTGTAGTGGAAATAATCTTGTGTTGATTTTGGGACTTGGCTGCAGTACAAATTTCAATGCACAACTCAATTAGTCATAAAGTATTTCAATGGAGTATACAAAATATGAAGAAAATCTTTGATATAAAAGAACTTGACTAAACTTGTAAGACTTGTAATAATATTTGCTAGGTAAAATTTATTTAGAGCTGGTTAAGCTCGTTGCACAGAAAAAATGACCAGTAGTTTTGTATCAATTAAAAAAATTTGCTTAAACAGTATTTTAATTTCATTAATGTGATAATGGAATCATTTCTTTTTTTAGTAAAAGAAAATTAAAAAATTGGATTTTGATTTAATTAACATTTCAGTTGTTTTGAATAAAAAAATTCAATAAAAATATTAATTAAATAACAAAAAATCTTAATTGCTTTTTTCGTTTAATATCAAGTAATTAAAACTTGAAGAATTGTTGTCGGGAATTTTTAAAACCTGAGCTATATTAAATTAAATTTATTAACACTTTGTTTGGAACGGCAAAGTTTTTTGAGCACTTTTAAAATTAAACTTAAAAAATTATCAATAAAATTTTCATTAATTTCATGTTGTAAAGCTCCTGTCTTCATAAAAATAATTTAATGAATATTAAACTCAGTGAACTTAAGCCTAATGAAAAAATATCGAAATTTGGATTAAAAACCATTAACAGTTTAATAAAATAACCACAATACTTATTATTAAAATTATCATATATTGAAAAAAAAAAAAAAATTCACAATTTTAAATTTTTACAATTTTTAGTAATCAATACTCGTATAATTATTTTGTTAATAGGTGCAAAATCAACAAATTGTTTGCTTGAATCTATGTATTTGGTATGAATTTGGAGATTAGAAAAAATTTTTCTGTGTGGCCATTTTTGTAAATGCCGGATGGCTTTTTTTAGTCCTTTCTTAAAATACTTTTTGTAAAGCTTTTGTAAACAAGATACAATTCCAAACACAAAAACGGAATTTGATGTCCTTCTGCTTAAGTTCAAATGACAGTCAACATTTATGTTTTTTAATAAAACCTTAGGATTTGGTTTTCCTGCAATGGGACCCTGGAAAAACCGTTTTGTTTAATTTTTATCACAAAATATCTAAAAAAAACTCAATTCTAATCATAATCAAAGTCTTGCTTTTTTAGAATAGAAGAAAGCCTTTTTAACCCTGCTGTTAGGTATGGACCATTTTGATTAATTTTTTTTTTATTTTTTATTTAAATTTGCAATGGATTCCAAAATCAACATAAAATGTCAGATCATGTATTATTTTAATTGGCTAAGTAAGTTTTTAGGTTTCTAGGAGAAAATCGAACAGAATAAAAATTTTGGTTTTTTTTTTTTGATTTTGTACATGAGTAAAAGTAAGTAAAAATAGATATTGGGAATTATTTCTTTTCATAAGCAACTTTATTATATTCAACATTTTTATTTTTCGAATTTATTCTATGAGCCAAATTTTAGTTATGTACTTTATAAATTTTTTTTTTCTGGTGGAGTCATTCCTAAAAAAGAAAAAAAAAAAAAAGAAGTAATTCCCAATATCTATTTGTTAAAATAGTGGAGTTAAATATATTCAATTTATAAAGTATCACTATCCAGTGTGACACAATAAAATGCTGACGAAGGCCGTAGCGGGCCAGAAAATGCATTGCGTTCTGCTGGTGTCTGATAATTGTGCATACAATGTACTGGACATCAACTGGACTGAGAGCTAAGGAAAAATGTACCAAGAAGATACCAGATAGTAGTCTGGTGGTGTATGGAGTCATTCCTAAAAAAAAAAAAAAAAAAAAACATTTTAAGGAATAGAACTAGTACTAAAAGCTTTATAAAGTACATAACTGAAATTTAGCTCATAGAATAAATTCGAAAAATAAAAATGTTGTAAGTAAAAATAATTATGTCTCATTGTTATTGTCGCAGCTAGATGCACAAATTGTCTTCCGATTCAATTGGCATACAAATCTATTGCATAAAGTGCATTTGGCATCACATTTGGATATGAGCAATGGAAAATTCCCTGTTTCCTAGAAGATAATATTTTTATTTCACTGCTTGTAGATGGTACACACTTTGATGACGAAGCGAATTGTTGAGTCAATAGCTCTAATTCAAATGGGTTTTTCCATTTTACTATTCTTTTAAACATGTATGTATTCTTGTTATGATAGATATATATATAACTGCCTGACGTTAAAACTCAGGTCTACTGGGATTTTAATCATTTGCAGCCCACGTAGAATGCGGATATATTCACTATACTTGCAAAGAACTCTTACCATCGATTTGGTTTTCTGTTATTGCTGTAGTAGCTAATCATTTGATCAGCTCATCAAAAGTGACAAAGTCATGACAGTTATACAACATTGAAAGAAGGGCTTCCCAATTGTCTCATAATTCAGGAATAGAAGCAAACTTTTCACAACATTTTGTTGTCTTCTATTGATAACGTCATCAAAACGGAGAGCACTTGTAATCATGTGAAAATTATCTTTGCTCATAATGGACCAGATTATATGCATCAAAAAAAAACCAGGAGAGTTTTCGTTTTGCCTCTGCAATACAAATTTATTATGACTAGTATGGTCCAGCAGTCGACACAATCGACTGCAATCTAGAAATAACTTATTTGTACCGTTATTTCTAATATTTATTTAATGTAAAACTTTATTAAATATGTATATACATATGTAGAAAAATATTTTTTTTTAATGTTAAAAAACATATTGCACTTGAATATAAACAGAGTATCATATTTCTTTTAGGCATATGCAATTTAGTGACAATTTTTCTAAAAATGTATATATAACATAAGTTCCCCAATCTCAATGTTTATAACAAAGCCTTTTATATATTTTCCATTTATATTTATTTCGTTGATGAATTATGTTGTTATAACCTCTCTATATATATATTTTTTGTAAATACCTACATGATTATCATATAACATATGACCATGATCGGAAGTGTCTGTTATATAAAATCGCAGCCCATCAAAAGAACGCACTTTATTTAAAAAAAAATGCAATAAACACATTCTTTACAATGTAACCATATTAATAATGTAACAATAACATTAAAATTATTCATAAGCGCAAAAATTTAAGAAATCAACGGTAACATTTAAAAACAACAACTCTCCCAAAAAGAAAACAAAATACATATTTAAAATTGTTTTTCTCTTTTTTATTTCTTGATCTCTACTGTTCTCCAATTTAATGCATAGCAGAAAACTCTGCATGTTGTTGTTCTTTTTACTATGTAAACACTAAAGAGCTGCACAAGCACAAGAAAAATTGCTTACAAGCAATTTCATTAAATGTAGATAGTATGTGTATATTACTCTCTCATTACAAAACTCATACTTCCAAAAACAATTGTTTTGCTTTACGATCAAAATATAGAAGAATAGAACAAAACTGCACAAGAACAATGCTGAACTAAAATAAAGCTGAATTAGAACAAAGATGAAGTAGAACATTAAAACAGAAATAGAACATTCCAAGCATGTTTGAATGTATTGATTGTAAACATAAACCAAAGAGAAAATTGCAAAGGCAGAAACTTTTGATTTAATTTCGTTTGAGTGGTTTTCAATGGGTTCGGTTGTAGGTTCCTTTAAAATATTATTAAAAATTTAGGAAATAATATAGGTAACTATATTATTAAGCTTAAAGTCTTTTTTTTATTTTTATATAAAACTTTAAACGTTTATTTAACCAATATTTCGGCACTCCTTTGAGTGCATTCTTCAGGGTTTTTTCTTCCTTATTTTATAAATTTTCAACAATTTTTAACAAATTTAACAATAACTGACAAATTAAAAAATTTTTTAATTATATATATTGGTTAAATAAACGTTTAAAGTTTTATATAAAAATAAAAAAAGACATCAAACTTGATAATTTAGTTATACCTAATATAATAATAAAGGTCGACTAAAATAAAATATACATTTAGGAAATAATTCAAAAAAATTAATTTTGCTTACATTTAATGCATCCATTTCTGTTATAAGCTAAGATCACTTTAAATTTTTTAAATTCCTAATTACGTGCACTCGATGCTTTTACTATAATTTACCGTTTCTTTATTTCATTGTCTGTTTTTGTGTTCATATTCTGTTTGTTTTGATAATACAAGCACTAACAAAGCAGAAGAGAAAAACTTTTCAAGTTATGCTTGTTTTGTTTTGGTGAGAGTAATGTGTTGTTATGTTTGTTTTGCTATGTATGTTAACAGTGAAATAATATGATTGATAGTTGTGTGAAGTAGAACACAGAACATTAAGAATATTTTGCGCAGCCCTTTAGTAAACACAAAAACAAAGCATACTGCTTCTGTTATGTGTTTACATTGTTTTTGCTCACACGTATGTGAATTGTTTCAATGGATTAGTACCACTTTCTAACGCGTCTAACTCGTGAAATACAGAACCGATTTTAACAAAATTTATATTAACATAATCTCCCAAAAAATATCTTTCGAATGATATATCATTTGTTAAAACACAATATATAGTTAAGGTGTAAAAGGGATCCTAAGAAATCCTCTTGCCTATTAATATATATGATGATGATGATGATGATGATGATAAGCACTTTACGTATACACAAGATCAAAAATATTTTATATACCGATAAGCCCCAGCAAGAATTAAAACACCTAAACACATATGCCCATAAAGTTATTCTAAGTCCTTCCATTTGCTTTCACATTTAGTTCAATCATATTTTTTCGTATTTTCAAAACGGCATCTGGACACCGCATAAAATGTACCAGGTGGTACTGATGTGATATTCTCTGCTGAAGCTCCAATATGACGTGGTAAATTAATTGCACTTCATTGCATATTATTTTTCGCAATAAAAAATGCATCGATATCACAAGCTTCTTCACAATTTTCCATTTCATATTCAAATGTGCCATCATTAGCACCTTCGCTTTCTATATTTTCATTTTATATGGAAGAAATTTAAATATCTGTGTTACTTTCATTAAGAATGTAAGGAAAAGCACTGCTGTGCAAATTTCGTCGATTTTCTATTTTTTTCTCTTTGAGAAAGTAATCGGAAAAAAAGCTTATCACAAACAGGAGGTAGACTCATACTGGTTTCGCACATATATGTATATCGGTATTAAAAGGGTAAATCCCCGAAATAGAACAATATAAAGCAACAAAATATATTTAATGCACAACAAAAGAATTTAGGGACTTACAGACTTATTATTTTGTTCATAAATTATTTCAAATGAAAAATATAAAGTCGACCAAAATGGTCTCTGGCCTAAGATTCGTAAGTTTTTTTTCAACCTAATAGCAGGGTTAAGTAAGGTACTTTCACCCACTAAAAAATCCTCTCGTCCCCACGGTTTACACTCATAGAATTACCAAACTATATTTTTTTTTGCAGTTTTTTGCTGAACAACTAAAAATAGGCAAAAACTACTAGTTTTTTTTTTGTCTAGTCTCACTGTAGTATTAAATGATTGTAATTTCGATTTGTATTTTATTACATATACATGTATGTACTTATAAAAATAGTCAAAGAATAATAACATTATGAAACATTTCTTAAGATACTTTCCATTACTATACAAGTTTTCAAGTTTACTCCCCTGTAACGTTGATACCACATTCACATAAAATCCATTTTTTTTTGCAATAATATATATTTTATTCCTTCTCGCTTTTAAATTGTTCGTATTGTGCGTAAGCAAAAGAGAAATTAACTCTATAAATAGCAACAGCAAATAAACCAAACAAAAAATTTCAAAAACAAGCAACAACAACAACGATCACATTAATAGCATCAGCTTCAACTACAATGACAACAGCTACAACAATACAAATAACCAGGGACCGTAACAGTTATTCCTTTTTTCATAAAAGTCAGATGATAACAGTTATTTTTTTAATGTTATTTTTTTGAACAAAAATAACAGTTATTTTTTGATTTTTATTTTTTTGAACAAAAATAACAGTAATTTTTTGATTTTTATTTTTTCGATCAAAAATAACAGTTGTTTTTTGATTTTTATTTTTTCGATCAAAAATAACAGTTATTTTATGATTTTTATTTTTTTGAACAAAAATAACAATTATTTTATGATATTTATTTTTTCGAGCAAAAATAAAAATTATTCTTTAAAGAATGTAGGTGTTATAATTATTGAGTTGTCTTTAAATATTTATATTAATGCGCATAAGAAATCCCAATGATGATCACGCATTTAAATAAATATTTAAAGACAACTCAATAATTATAACACCTACATTCTTTAAAGAATAATTTTTATTTTTGCTCGAAAAAATAAAAATCAAAAAATAATTGTTATTTATGTTCAAAAAAATAAAAATCATAAAATAACTGTTATTTTTGATCGAAAAAATAAATATCATAAAATAATTGTTATTTTTGTTCAAAAAAATAAAAATCATTAAATAACTGTTATTTTTGATCGAAAAAATTAAAATCAAAAAATAACTGTTATTTTTGTTCAAAAAAATAAATATCAAAACTTTAAAAATCATAAAATATTTTCATAGAAAAGTTCATAAGGATCAATATGGTGTACTTCAATCAGTTTGACGGCATTTACTTCTATATGCTTTTTTTGTTTTAAAATTTCAAAATAACTGTTATTTTCGGTCCCTGCAAATAACAAAAGAAAGTCATTATACATGATGATATTAATTACATAATAATAACAGCAACAACAACAACAATAAATAAAACATTAACAACACAAACAGTTACAGTCTTTATTTATGCTTAGCAAACCAACAAGGTAGAAATAATAACAACAACAACCAAAAAAAAGAACGAGGAGTCTGATGACGACAATACAGCGAAATCCACAATTTAATACGAAAGTATAAGAAAGATATGCAGTGTGTGTGAGAGACAGAGAGAGACAGGAAGAGGAGCTTCAAGACGAAGTGCATAATTAAATGCATCGTAATAACAAAAACAACAGCATCAACACTTAAGATATATCAACACTCTTATTTTTTCCTTTTTACATATTTCGTTTGGTTTTCTTTGGGGAAGTGGAAGTGTGTGTTGTTTTTGTGCTTTCTTAAATTCAACTTTTTAAACTAAAAGAGAAAAGGGAAATAAGTGTTCAAGAAACAGCTCCTGAAAATATGCAAAAGATGTTTTATATATAAAAAAAATAAACAAATGTTACATTCGTTTATTTAAGCCAAACACATACACACAAATACTTATGTGTTATTAAGTTTTAATAAGTGTGTGTAAAGCCAGCCCTACACACATTTCCATATAAATTCCAGTCACCTACACTTTAACACTTACACTCTTATTTAATGTAATAATAAAGTACATTTACTGCACTTGTCTTAAGTTTGTGAAAAAATTTCCCATCTTGTTGTTTATGTTGCTGCTGTTGTTGTTGCTGTAGATGTTGATGTTTATATATGTAAACTACAACAAGTACATGACTGTCTGGTTAAGTTTTAAGCAGAGGAAAAATTAGAACCCATACCCCATTTTTATGAAGAGTGTCTTTTTATTTTTTTTATACCACATGAGGGTGGTTAAAAGAAATTCTCTGGAAATCTAAAAATCGCTAACATTAAAAAAAACATCAAATTTGTTATTATTCGACCTTTCAAATTTTAAATAAATAAAAAATTAATCAAGCTCAAGGCCAGTGTATTTTTTTTGTAAAAAACAATTGCTGTTTATTTAATTCCGACACTAAAACTTCTAGTGTTATTTTAGATGTTGATACGTACACAATATATTTTTAAGTTTTTGTATTAATAAAAATTCCCTGAAACAATCCCTGAGGATGATCTTCAACGAAGATCGAAATATCGGAATTAAATAAAAAGTAATATTTATTTACAAAATAAAAAAACACTGGCCTCGAGCTTCAATAATTTTTATTTTTTAAAAAAAAAAACCATTTTTTTAATCTTAAAAATGCTAAAATACTTTTTAGATAAATGCACTTCTTGAATAGTTTACAATTTGGAAAAAATTACTACAAAAAAAAAACAAAAACAGAAAAAGTGCTTTAGTTAAAAAAATCGCCAATCATCAAAAAAATCGTTTAAACTTAATATGGAGGCAGAAAAAAGCGAATATCTTATTTAAAAAAGCTTAACCAAATTCTATCGACACTGCAACTGCAGAATTACACCATTTCGTTAAAAAATCGCCAATATTAAAAAAATAAATCGCTACAACCAAATAACCAGGCCGGTCAATGAAAACAATTCCGGTTGAACATATTAGTAATTATTTTGCTCCTTCAAAATATCTCCAAAAAATCACTTAAATAAAGTAAACAGATATTACTAGAGATGTCACTTAAACCAATCCTGATCGAATATGGAATTTTGTAATTTTGTTGTTTAATATATTGATTAGAAATTTTTTCCTGGGGCCAGAAGAATTTTTTATTACATTTTTTTTCCTACGCTAATCTCTCGAATCTCTAAGCTTGTATGCAGGAGACCAGAGTCCCTGCCGGGAATCAAACCTGCAACCCTCACACTGATAGACTAGCTCGCTAACAACCATCGGAGCACGTATTGTGAACCCTGCGCAAAATATTGAACGTTTACGGGAGAGCATAAACACTCAACAGCAGCGTTGCCATATGTGCAGATTTAACTGCATTCTGCAGTTTTTCTAAACATTGAGCAGTTTTGAAGTTTTTTTTATTACAAAAAATAAGTTTTTTTGTAAATTGTGCAGATTTTGCAGTTTTTGCATTCCAATTTTTTTAATTTCAATTCTGTTATATTATTTTTTATTACTTAAGCCATAATCTTACCTAATTTGCTTAACTTATACTCGTATAACAGAGGCAAGTTTTAAGAGCCAAACAAAACACACAAACGGCTTGGGAAATACGCACTCTCCGTTAACAAATAAACCACACAAACCTTATTTATCATTTGTCAATAAATTCTAATCAAAAACATTTATTTTTAAAATTTTTTTTTTGCTACGTCGTTTCCTTCTGGACTCTGCAACATTTTCACTTAAATGATTAAATTTAGCAATAGGTAGCGCAAACAGTTGGGAAAATATACAACATTTCCATTTTTCTACAAACATGTTTTAATCGTTTGTTAAATATCCCATTTAACAACGCAAAAGGATTGTACACACGTACAATTTTGACATGTTTGCCAAGGCGTTTGAGAAGCTTATTTGGCTTTTACTTTTGAAAGTTTAATTATGACCCTTTTTACATTATGTGATTTTTGCTGTTACTTTTTTAAATTTGCATCTGGGGTTTCATTGTAAAATTTCTATTGCAGAAATTTTTTAAGAATGTTCACTTGACAAATAACCAACCTGAGCCCGAACTAAAATAATTTTTGTATTAAATTAAGGAACAAAACATTTCGCAAGACTACATGTACTTCTTAATTCCACTCTCTTTCATCTAGCCAACAAAGTAACGATATTCGTTAATAATAAAATATTGTATTTGTTTCTGTTTTACACGTATGTTAAAAAAATATTCTAAAATTTGCTTTTGTTTTAAATGTAATGTTCTATGTGAACGTTAACGTGTGACATCGTGGGATTGGCTATTAGTAAATTATATATTTTTTGGGCTTTTTTATGTGCAGTTTTTTTAAGTTAAAATCAGTTTTTTTTCTTAAGATGCAGTTATTTTCAAAAAAATTATGGCAACACTGCTTAACAGCAACAAGGAGATGTTCGATACAACTTGGACTATCACGCAGTGATACCAACTAAGTGCTTTTGGCACTATTTATGCTGCTTTCTGATGCCTCGAAATGCCACAAATTTCATCTTAAGTGCCAAACTAAGAAAAAGCACTAACTTGGTACTTTTTCAAATTTACGGTAGTGCCTTTAGTGCTTTTTACTATTTTTAGTTTTTTCTACAATTTTTGTAATTAATTATGCAGCAACAATTTTCTTAAGTGTAAAAACTTTCTTTTATTATGGCAACTGTTTTTTAAATAGCTCACTACAAAGGCATCGCCCAGACTTGCAGTTATTGTTGCAGCAATTATTGAGTTAATTGGTGAGAGAGTTGAGAAGATTGGGGAGGAGTACTCAGTTTCATGTACTCTGCAATCCTGCTTTGTTTTGTAAATCTCACATCTGCTGTTAATCGCAATAAAAGCGATGGAATTGTTTTCGTTACATATTTTATTAAAGAAAATTGCTTGGAAAATATTAAGAACTGTTAATGGAAAAATCAGCAACGAACAGATCTTTTTGGATAGAAGTCAACGATTTTAAAGATTCAATAGGACAAAATCCATTTTTAGATTTGTCTAATTTTGTATTAAGAATTTTAAGTTTGTCATACTCTAACGCGGAAGTTGAAAGAACATTTAGTTCGATGTACTACGGTAAATCCAAAATAAGAAATGGATTATCCTTGAACTCTACACAGAAATAATTATTAATTTTTTCCAATCACCAAATTTATTCTAAATTCATAATATCAAGCAAACAATTTGTTGATTTTGCACCTATTACCAAAATGAAAATATTGATTACTAAAAATGTTAAAATTTTGAAAAAATATTTTCAATAAATGATATTTTTAATTTTAATTAAAAAAAGTGATCAAAAAACTTTGCTATTTCAAACAATATGTTAATTTATTTAAATAAATACTGATAATTCTCAACAACAATTCTACCTGTTTAAATTATTTTATTTTATACGAAAAAAGTTAATTAAGATTTTTTGTTATTTAATTAAGATTTTAATTGAAAATTAATTCCAAATTAATTAAATCAAAATTAAATTTTTAATTTTCTTTCAACAAAAAAAAAAATTGATTCAATTATCACATTTATTAAATTTTAATTCTTTTTAAACCATTTTTTTAATTGATAAAAAACTTTTTTCTGTGTATTAATTCAATTCCTCACATTAAATATTAACTTCGTCGATTAAATCATACTGTAATGGTAACACTCTACCACCTAGTGTCTGCAGTGATATCTTTTCCAATGTAACATACAAAAATCTAAATTTTACTTAAAAACTATTTTATGACCCAATTCAAACTCAACTTATGATGATCTTAATTAAAGTTATGTAGGAAAATGGTCCTCCAACAACGCCGTCGCCATTTTTTTTTAAATATTTCGTAACTTGTTTTGTGTTCAAAATTAAAAAAAATAAAAAAAGAAATAGGAATCAAGTAAATCAACAAAAAACTTTGATCTTGTTAACAAAAAAAAAAACAAATGGACAACTTTTAACAGCTCGCTAAAACTAAAAAAAAAAAACTGACAAATAACAATAGGAAATTTCTAAAATTTAAAAAAAAATAATTCTACCACCAAATACAAATTCAGTAAACGAGAAAATCTATGGCTTGATTTAAAAAAAGCCGCAAGCCTTTTTTTAATAAATATTTTGCTTAGTCCCAATTGATCAGCTTGTTACTTAAGAGGCGAGAGGGGAAAGGAAACGTGTTTTCAGCTTGATGTACTCGGCATATACGTTTTGTTTTCTTATTCGTAATGTAACAAAACGCAAAAATATGTGTGTACTTTATACATAAAAAAGTAATATTTCAGCAATAAGACAAGCATTGTGTGACGCCGAAGCTGATTCAAAGAAGAAAATGTGATGAGTTTATCAATAAGACTTGCAGCGCCTGAATTGGGACTTATTCTGGTAGACATATTCCTCTCACTTTAAAATTTTAGGAAGCCAAAGTATAAAATTATTTGCATCTTTTTTATTAAAAATGGCACTCAAACCTTTTTATATTCAAAATTTAACGGATTTTTTTATATTTATCTTCCTCTGTTAAATAACAAAAAATCGAGTTAAGCCTTTTTAACATTAAGCCATTCTTTTTGTAGAAAATTTAAAAAACAAAAAATTCTAAGAAAATCATTTAAAAGCTAAAAATTACGAGTACTAAATTAAAAAAAAATGTTTGTAATCATCATAATTTTTTTCAGAAAATTTAATTTTTTTGGCTTATTTTAAATTTCAAATAAACCAAATTTAAAATAAACCAAAAAAATTAAATTTTCTGAAAAAAATTATGATGATTATAAACATTTTTTTTCCCAGCAAATATAAAACATTCACCTCCAACAACAACCCTCGTATGTTCGCTGCAAACAGATGACTTTGTAAACAAACTGCATTATAAAATGAACTGTCTTAAGAAACGTTATAAAAGGTAAAATATCTTTCAAGTAGATGAAAACAAGTGTGCAAATGTTTATATTTGCTTATCATCATCAAAAGGAATAATGTCTACAAAGCAGGGAGAAAATAACCCAGCAAACACAAATTCGCATTATATTTTAATTTTAAATATTTTCAATTTAAAATCAAACTTTTTATCATTTGATGTTTTAATAAAAACAAAATTTGTCAAAAACCACAAGCAACTCATGCATGTCGCCAACTTAATGTTTGCTGGGATTTGTATAAATACATAGAGTTACTGGTAGTCGAATCTGTTATTATAATCATAATGAGTCAAAAGAATGACGATGACGAGACTATAAATGAAAATGGATGATGCTGTTGATCAGGATGTTGTTGCATAAATATTTTTCGGTATGCAAAAAAAAAAAAAACAAGATAAATAAAACTAACAAACAACACAAACAAACACGTTGGTGTTCATACAAGCATTTTGTCATATTTAACATCATAAATCAACATGGAACAAAGCAACAACAAAAAATGTTAGCAAAATGTCAAGATACAGCAGAAGCGAAACATGATAAAGAACAATAATAACGACAAGAGGACTCGTAAATGAAGAATTCAGCAGTGGAGTTTTAGAAACAATCAACCATCGCTAAACAACTTTTTATATTAAAAATGTTACGGATTTTATGAATATTTGTCATCTTGGCAAAATCTATGTTCAAAGTTTTGGAGTGGTTAATCCATAATAGGCATTATAAACCAACATAAGCAACAGTTCCCAAAGTCACTTTTCCTCCCAGAATTCTGACAAAAGTATAAAGACAAAATTTTGAATATAAAAGACTAATGAAAACAATAATTTCGTTATATGACGAAATTAAGTGCGAAAGTCCATATTAGGCCATAATTTAACCCCGTTACAAGAACTGTTTGCACTGAAAAAATTCTCCAAAACAATACTTTCGAAGTAAAATAAGCCGCACAAAAATCCCTTTAAGTCATTCTGAAGTCGGAAGTCCATCCCATGCCGTGGGTCTCGCAAGATCGCAAGATATTGTGAAGATCATCTGAGATCATTCAATCTTGGATTCCTGCTGAATCCGCACCTGATTGCCCCAGATTATGTAACACCAAAAGGTAAAATGTCTTTTAGAAGATCCCTACAAATCCCCAAGAATTATAGTATCGATTTACGTGATCACCTGGCATATGACCTTATCTCACGGCGGATCTCAACCACCTGATTTCTGTCAATCTTGGATTCCTGACGAATCCGCACCTGATTGCCCCTTAGCGTGTAATACCAAAAGATAAACAAATATCCTTAAAAAGATCCCTAAAGACCCCCGTGTTTTCTGGTATCGATTTACGTAAGCACCTGCCATATGGCCTTATCTCATGACGGATCTAAGCGACTTGGTGAGTTATGCCGATGTGCCCTTTACAAATGCCCCTGTGTGTTTTAAGGATCATTTTTACACACAGGCCGCAATTTGAGTATACAATCCGCCAAAATTATATACTTTACTCTTGTTTAGGAGCCGGGCTACCGAACTTCCACTGCTACAGGTTATCGAAACAGCTTCTGTTGAATAGCAACAGCACCTATGGATCCATCCACAGTTCGAACTTTTCCACAAGAGTGAAAAATCAATCTTCCATGGACGTTTCGCTTCCGGTGGCTTAAAATTTAAATCGCAGGCACCACGTGCTCCCCGAAAGTATACCAACTGAGACGTCACCAATAGTCAGACGGGTGTGCATGTTCACCGGAAGCTACTAACGCCCGGAGCCCCAAGAATAGAAAGTATTATGGTGTTACTTAGAAGTCGTCCCTCGGATCCCAAAAAGCCATGTTATTTGCACGTTTGGCACATTCCAGGTTGCATAAACCTGTGTCTTACCCCAGTGGATATAAAACCAAGAGGTCTAGATTCTCAAGAAGCTTCAAATACGCACCCTGAGCGGCGAACGAAGCGACCTCCTGTTGAAACCGAATATCGTCATACTCTGGTCAAAATAAGTTGGTATCATCGTCCAATGTGGCTCGCCATTTACCGTGTTGGCTTAGCCAGAGTCTATGCGAAAAAATAAAAATAAAAACACAGTCCTCTGACGCCGCCAAACAAAAATCCACAACAAACAATAACTTTTTCGTAATACATTGGACGCTCTTGGATCTTTGATGTACGAAGCTTATTGGCGTACAAGGGCAGCTCAATATGTCCATTAATTTTTTAATTTCCCACCTTTTACTGCAAGAGCAATACTGCTACTTTCAACAAACATCTGTCAGTTAACTTCTGCCAAAGCTTTGGGGATTTAGTTTGTGTTAGGTAGCCATTGATAATATGCTACTGCGTGAATTTGAGGATATAATGGAAAGAAGTGAATTTCGTGTGTAAAAAAAGCAGCCTCAAACGAAGACTAACTGCCAATTTCACGATCTCGAAAGAAAGAGTTATGCCGCATTTAGTAAAAAAGGCAGTAAGCCTGACAAATATAATGAGAGCTCTGAACCATAAATTTCAATGGTAAAACCGATTAACTAAATTTCGTTGTGGCCATACCAGCCCGAACCATAACGAACGTTCTGAACGCTCAGTGGAGATCACTACATCTAAAGCAGTTGGAAGAAAATACAATTTGATGCTGGCCAATTGAAAAATGAGAGACCGAAAGATTGTGAAAGCCATAGTAATTTCATTTTTGGGTGCGCCGGTAGGCTAGCTGGTAGTGAGCTAGACTATCAGTGCCGGGGTTGCGGGTTCGATTCCCGCCAGAGACTCTGGTTTCCTGCAGACAAGCGAAGAGCTTCGCGGGATTAGCATAGGTAAAAAAAGAAAACATGTCTCAGTGGTTTCCGTTTTTAATGATCACCTGGGTATAAAAAATCACTCCTTAAGATTGGAACCGCATTTTCTATAATCGATCACAAATGCATGTGCAGTTTCTATAGAAAAAAATTCAAGGAATATGCTACAAATTGCTCCACCCTTGCCTCCGGATTTGGTCACGAGCGACCATTTATTGCTTTCAAGCATGAAGAAATGGCTCGTCGGAAAGAGAATCGACTGTAACGAATCAATCATCTCACAAGCAAATTATGACCACGATAAATCTTATTTTTTTGAAGGAATCCAAATACAGAGAACGTTGGACTAAGTGAAAAAGCTCAAAGCAGACTACTTTAAAAGTTAAATAATTTTTAAACCAAAAACCCAAAACTTAAATAATTTTTAATCCAAAATCCCATGTTTTATTACAGAAAAATGCACCTTTTTATCCAGAAATGGGTCTAATACCTGAAGATGATTTTTCGCTGAAAATAAGGGTCAGTTAAAAATTTCTTGGAATTTTTAAAAATTTATCCATCCATAGCAATTTTTCAAAACAGACTGCACAAAAACAGTTAATTTTACAGATGTAGCATTAACAATAGCTTCGTTCTCAATTGTTAAATTTCACAAGTCCCCGTTGGAATACCCTTTATAAATCCACATTTACCTTAGGTCCACTACCTAAAAGTGTTTTAGATGGAAAACCAAAAATAATAATAAATAAAAATGCACACCTGAAAACGAAATTTATCATTAAAGTCACTACACTACACCAAAGTCATGTGAAAAAGGAAAATGACTTTAAAAAAGAACAAAAATGAGCTAAAGATGACGATGCTGGCGATAATTAAGAAACGTAGACAAGAAGACAGCAACTGCAGTGTCACTTTCTTGTTCAACTTCAATTCAATTGAACAGTGAGTGTATGCTGTGAAATAACACTCTTCTAAATAAACACACAAGCAGAGATTGCAGATAATTTTCAAAAGGATATACGAGATATGCTTAAGTTATAAACCTGTTAAAGTATGTGTGTATGTCCGTAGAAAAGCCCGTGTATTTGTGTAAGAGTAAACATCAGCTATATGCAAAATTTAATTTTCTTATAAATGTGCTCTTGTTTAGGATAAAAAGTACTTACTAGAATATTTTGGAGGGATAAGTCATTTTATTGCAATAAAAGTACTTTTAGTTGACGAAATGAGAATTATATGTACTTTTTGTACACAGAAAAAAAGTTTTTATCAATTAAAAAAATGGCTTAAGAAGTATTAAAATTTAATTAATGTGATAATTGAATCAATTATTTTTTTAGTTAAAAGAAAATTAAAAATTTAATTTTGATTTAATTAACATTTTAGTTGTTTTGAAATAAATTTTCAATTAAAATATTAATTAAATAACATTAAAATTAAAATTTAAATTTAATTAATGTGATAATTGAATCAATAATTTTTTTAGTTGAAAGAAAATTAAAAATTTAATTTTGATTTAATTAACATTTTAGTTGTTTTGAAATAAATTTTTAATTAAAATATTAATTAAATAACATTAAATTTAAAATTTAAATTTAATTAATGTGATAATTGAATCAATTAAAAAGTTAATTTGGATTTAATTAACATTTTACTTGCTTTGTCATAAATTTTTAATTAAAATATAAATTAATAACATTAAATTTAAAATTTAAATTTAATAAATGTGATAATTATTTTTTTAGTTGAAAGAAAATTAAAAATTTAATTTTGATTTAATTAACATTTTAGTTGTTTTGAAAGAAATTTTTAATTAAAATATTAATTAAATAACATTAAAATTTAAATTTAATTAATGTGATAATTGAATCAATTATTTTTTTAGTTGAAAGAAAATTAAAAATTTTATTTTGATTTAATAAACATTTTAGTTGTTTGGAAATAAGTTTTCAATTAAAATTTTAATTAAATAACAAAAAAATCTTAATTGACTTTTTTCGTTTAAAATAAAATAATTTAAACTTGTAGAATTGTTGTTGGGCATTGTCAATATTAAATTAAATAAATTAACACATTGTTTGAAATGGCAAAATATTTTGAGCATTTTGTTAATTAAAATTAAAAATATCATTTATAGAAAAAAAATAGAAATTTTCCAATATTTAGTAATCAACACTATCATTTTGGTAATAGGTGCAATATCAACAAATTGTTTGCTTGATTTTATGAATTTGGTATAAATTTGGTAATTAAAAACCATTTTTAATTTTTTCTGTGTACAATTTTATAGATATCGAATTCTATATCTCGACAACATGCGAGTTGTATTCTGTGAAATGCACAAAGAAAATACCTTTAAGATAATCGGCCTTATGACGAGAGTCGTTGTTTTAGTCAAGTTCCGTAGTCTTTTGAAATTTCTGTCGATAAAGTTTTCGGCAATGACAATGTAAAACACATGGAAAGTTTTTGGTATTTGTGTCTTTTATGACAACCATATGCCATAATACGACTGGTTTCCAAATACGACAATGACAATCATATTAAGGCCAATTATTCTGCTCGTATTTTTTTACAAAGAAAAATTTAAAAATTTTCTCTAATCACCAAATTTAGACCAAATTCATAATATCAAGCAAACAAGTTGTTTATATTGATTACTAAAAATTGTAAAATTGTGAATATATTTTTTCAATAAAATTTTCAAATAAAATTAAATATATAATTTTAGTAAAAGATTTTGTTTGTTGTGCTTAATTCCCTTTTTAAATAATTGATAAAAAGTACTGAAATTTATTGTTGGAGGATAAGCTGTTCCTATGCGCATTTCACTGGTTGCTTAGGCCAGATCATCAGGAAACGTTCTCCTAAATAATTTTAGAAAAGCCAAAGCTATCAGCAAACAAAACTACAGAGGGAATGAGAATTACCTACAGACACTCAAAAAGTCTTGTTTGCAACGATATCAAAGCTTAAACAAAATACCAAACAATAAATCATTGTTGAGTTTTTATCTTTTTTACATTTCCCGCTACAATTAGTTAGAATTCTCCCAACATTAATTGTAGTTGTAAATGGGTAAAGAAAAAACATATTAAAAACAAAAACAAAGTGCTTTTATTGTTTTCGCAAGAAATCAAAATAAAAACAATTTGCCAGTTCAGTTTTTTATGCACGTGCACTTGCTAAAATTTATTATCAAAGTTGTTTGTGGGAATACTATTATTTATTAAAAGATTTTGTTTGTTGTGCTTAATTCCCTTTTTAAATAATTGATAAAAAGTACTGAAATTTATTGTTGGAGGATAAGCTGTTCCTATGCGCATTTCACTGGTTGCTTAGGCCAGATCATCAGGAAACGTTCTCCTAAATAATTTTAGAAAAGCCAAAGCTATCAGCAAACAAAACTACAGAGGGAATGAGAATTACCTACAGACACTCAAAAAGTCTTGTTTGCAACGATATCAAAGCTTAAACAAAATACCAAACAATAAATCATTGTTGAGTTTTTATCTTTTTTACATTTCCCGCTACAATTAGTTAGAATTCTCCCAACATTAATTGTAGTTGTAAATGGGTAAAGAAAAAACATATTAAAAACAAAAACAAAGTGCTTTTATTGTTTTCGCAAGAAATCAAAATAAAAACAATTTGCCAGTTCAGTTTTTTATGCACGTGCACTTGCTAAAATTTATTATCAAAGTTGTTTGTGGGAATACTATTATTTATTAAAAGATTTTGTTTGTTGTGCTTAATTCCCTTTTTAAATAATTGATAAAAAGTACTGAAATTTATTGTTGGAGGATAAGCTGTTCCTATGCGCATTTCACTGGTTGCTTAGGCCAGATCATCAGGAAACGTTCTCCTAAATAATTTTAGAAAAGCCAAAGCTATCAGCAAACAAAACTACAGAGGGAATGAGAATTACCTACAGACACTCAAAAAGTCTTGTTTGCAACGATATCAAAGCTTAAACAAAATACCAAACAATAAATCATTGTTGAGTTTTTATCTTTTTTACATTTCCCGCTACAATTAGTTAGAATTCTCCCAACATTAATTGTAGTTGTAAATGGGTAAAGAAAAAACATATTAAAAACAAAAACAAAGTGCTTTTATTGTTTTCGCAAGAAATCAAAATAAAAACAATTTGCCAGTTCAGTTTTTTATGCACGTGCACTTGCTAAAATTTATTATCAAAGTTGTTTGTGGGAATACTATTATTTATTAAAAGATTTTGTTTGTTGTGCTTAATTCCCTTTTTAAATAATTGATAAAAAGTACTGAAATTTATTGTTGGAGGATAAGCTGTTCCTATGCGCATTTCACTGGTTGCTTAGGCCAGATCATCAGGAAACGTTCTCCTAAATAATTTTAGAAAAGCCAAAGCTATCAGCAAACAAAACTACAGAGGGAATGAGAATTACCTACAGACACTCAAAAAGTCTTGTTTGCAACGATATCAAAGCTTAAACAAAATACCAAACAATAAATCATTGTTGAGTTTTTATCTTTTTTACATTTCCCGCTACAATTAGTTAGAATTCTCCCAACATTAATTGCAGTTGTAAATGGGTAAAGAAAAAACATATTAAAAACAAAAACAAAGTGCTTTTATTGTTTTCGCAAGAAATCAAAATAAAAACAATTTGCCAGTTCAGTTTTTTATGCACGTGCACTTGCTAAAATTTATTATCAAAGTTGTTTGTGGGAATACTATTATTTATTAAAAGATTTTGTTTGTTGTGCTTAATTCCCTTTTTAAATAATTGATAAAAAGTACTGAAATTTATTGTTGGAGGATAAGCTGTTCCTATGCGCATTTCACTGGTTGCTTAGGCCAGATCATCAGGAAACGTTCTCCTAAATAATTTTAGAAAAGCCAAAGCTATCAGCAAACAAAACTACAGAGGGAATGAGAATTACCTACAGACACTCAAAAAGTCTTGTTTGCAACGATATCAAAGCTTAAACAAAATACCAAACAATAAATCATTGTTGAGTTTTTATCTTTTTTACATTTCCCGCTACAATTAGTTAGAATTCTCCCAACATTAATTGTAGTTGTAAATGGGTAAAGAAAAAACATATTAAAAACAAAAACAAAGTGCTTTTATTGTTTTCGCAAGAAATCAAAATAAAAACAATTTGCCAGTTCAGTTTTTTATGCACGTGCACTTGCTAAAATTTATTATCAAAGTTGTTTGTGGGAATACTATTATTTATTAAAAGATTTTGTTTGTTGTGCTTAATTCCCTTTTTAAATAATTGATAAAAAGTACTGAAATTTATTGTTGGAGGATAAGCTGTTCCTATGCGCATTTCACTGGTTGCTTAGGCCAGATCATCAGGAAACGTTCTCCTAAATAATTTTAGAAAAGCCAAAGCTATCAGCAAACAAAACTACAGAGGGAATGAGAATTACCTACAGACACTCAAAAAGTCTTGTTTGCAACGATATCAAAGCTTAAACAAAATACCAAACAATAAATCATTGTTGAGTTTTTATCTTTTTTACATTTCCCGCTACAATTAGTTAGAATTCTCCCAACATTAATTGTAGTTGTAAATGGGTAAAGAAAAAACATATTAAAAACAAAAACAAAGTGCTTTTATTGTTTTCGCAAGAAATCAAAATAAAAACAATTTGCCAGTTCAGTTTTTTATGCACGTGCACTTGCTAAAATTTATTATCAAAGTTGTTTGTGGGAATACTATTATTTATTAAAAGATTTTGTTTGTTGTGCTTAATTCCCTTTTTAAATAATTGATAAAAAGTACTGAAATTTATTGTTGGAGGATAAGCTGTTCCTATGCGCATTTCACTGGTTGCTTAGGCCAGATCATCAGGAAACGTTCTCCTAAATAATTTTAGAAAAGCCAAAGCTATCAGCAATATATAATAAATAATGATAATAAATTTTAGCAAGTGCACGTGCATAAAAAACTGAACTGGCAAATTGTTTTTATTTTGATTTCTTGCGAAAACAATAAAAGCACTTTGTTTTTATTTTTAATATGTTTTTTCTTTACCCATTTACAACTACAATTAATGTTGGGAGAATTCTAACTAATTGTAGCGGGAAATGTAAAAAAGATAAAAACTCAACACTGATTTATTGTTTGGTATTTTGTTTAAGCTTTGATATCGTTGCAAACAAGACTTTTTGAGTGTCTGTAGGTAATTCTCATTCCCTCTGTAGTTTTGTTTGCTGATAGCTTTGGCTTTTCTAAAATTATTTAGGAGAACGTTTCCTGATGATCTGGCCTAAGCAACCAGTGAAATGCGCATAGGAACAGCTTATCCTCCAACAATAAATTTCAGTACTTTTTATCAATTATTTAAAAAGGGAATTAAGCACAACAAACAAAATCTTTTAATAAATAATAGTATTCCCACAAACAACTTTGATATAATTTTAGTTAAAAAAATGATCAAAAAACGTTGCCATTTCAAACAATATGTTAATTTATTTAATTAAATATTAAAAATTCAAGTTTAAATTATTTTATTTGAAACGAAAAATAATCAATTAATATTTCTTGATATATAATAAATATTTTAATTAAAAATTTGCTTCAAACCAACAAAAATGTTAATTTAATCAACATTAAATTTTTAATTTTCTTTCACCTAAAAAAATAATTGATTCAAATATCACATTAAATTAATTTAAATACTTTTTAAACCATTTTTTTAATAGATAAAAAACTTTTTTCTGTGTATCGAAATATAATAAAAAAAAATTCGACAATTGAAGCAAACCCGCGAATAACGTTGTAAAAGCCACTTTTTGCAAAAACAGTTTTTTGCAGATTTGCGTTAACATTACTCTCTTACACTGTTTAAACGTCAATTTACCCAAAATTATGCACCTTGACGCCATCAAAATGCGATACAAAGAGTGGAAGAACGTTGTAAGTTACTAACAAAATGATACAAACGAACTGGTTTTTCAAGGTGGAATAACGTTCTAAAAGCCGCTTGCGTAGTTTTTCTAGTAAAAAAAAGAATATAAACTGTAATTAAGCATGTTATTTAAAATGCGATTTACTTGATATTTTGCATAAAAGTTTTTATTGTAATTTTTTTTGATAATCTAAAAAAAAAATTAAAAAATTAATAATCCTGCCTTCTAAAAATGTTTTTTTGCTCTCCTGAAATATATTTATTTTGTAACTTACAACGTTATTCGCGGCTGTGCTTCAATTGTCACACACAAAAATTTGGATATCTAGACATTATTTGATGCATTTAAGCCTTATTCAGCCGAAACTTAAAACTTTTGTTAATAGAAAACTTCAAGATTTTTGGTCCATAATAAATCGTATCTCCTAAAAAATCCCGTCTATCAAAAATCACTTCAACTGCCATAAGTTTGTAGCAAAGGTTTGGTACAATTCAATTATAAAAAGTACTTTTTTTTTGACAATTACAGTTATATCCAATTTTCGTTGAGAACACGCACACATGAACAAAAACCAGCAAAGCTTTTGGCAAATTTCTCTTTTCCGTTAAACTCTCGTACAGTAGTACATACCTATACAATGGTTGGGCAAAACAGAATTTAAAAAAAATTCTTGTGAATAAAATTTCATACACAGCTACGAAATGTAAAAAACATTTCGTGTACGGGTACCGTTAGAGGGAGATATTTTGTTTACCATATTTTTTCGAAAACTACGCACATGTGCATGTCGTTCAGTACCGGGCAATGATTAAAACTTTTCTTAAGCTTGAGGTAGAGAACAATCCAACAATTGTGGTTCCAATTAGAAGGAGCCACAGCGTCTTACTATGGCTCTCCTGGGCGAAATTTTTAGCGATCGAATAATATCGCGCTTTTTCCCGATTTATCTGCTCCAGATTTTTTCTTTTGAGTTACTTAAAGGCTAATGTATATGCAAGTAAGCCAAGGGCCATCGAACAGCTTAACCCTTAAATGCATGATTTTTTAAACTTTGAAAAAAAAATGTTATTATGTAGGCAAATACATTGTAAAGCAGGAAAAAATAAAAAATTTACTTTTTCTAGTGAAATTTATTAAAAAGCTTGCTGTTGCATATCTGCAACACTATGCATTTAGGTCAAAATATATGTTTAATTTTAAATGAAAATTGTTAAAGCAGTTCTTGGCCTTTGTGAAGCAAATGCCTACTTCGCTCTTCCCGCACTTTGTTGTGGTACATTCCGTGCACTCAGGCAGTTTACAACGGATTCTCAGACCAGCGGCCAACATTATCTCATGTCCTTAGGTGAAACATGTTGACCTGCTCACCTTTTCTTCTTTGCCTGAATTTCTTCTTCGTTGGTGTTGCTGCCGCTGGGTCTTCCGAGCGAAAAATAAATCATCGACGTTACCCAGTACTTCAAAGTAAATAATATGATTTACATGCCTTGGTACACCTTTGGCTAGACGGCTGACGACCTTTCCTACTGTTTAAAAATCTGGTTCATCCTGAAGCCTCTCACTGTCTTGCCAATTGTTTATTGGAAATTTATGAGCGAAGCGCTTAACACAGCTCATCACATATAGTTTGAGCCCCCATTTGTGGTGCTTATTAGGTGGTACTGCTTTATAAAGTGGAATACTTTTGTAGCATATATTTATTCATCTATGTACAATTTCTGTTTCATAAATGCATAATGTTACAGATTTACAACATTTAAAAATTTACAAAAATCACGAAAAACACAAAAGCTTTTTATTTAAAACAAAGTTGCTATATTAAGTAAACATATTACCACATGTAAAAAGCATTTTTTTATATACTCATCTTTGAACATTAAGAAGATACACAAAAAAAAAAGAACAATGTAAATTGCAGGTGTTAAAAATGTTTGATAAACTTTAATTGTCAACGTCAAACTCACAATAGAAAGCTTCGAAGACACTGAAAAATATTGCCATAATATAAAATGGACTATGGAGATTGATGTTAATTATCAAAATTATGCAGTAGGGGTTCAATATTAACTTTGTGGCCATTTAAGTGGTATGTTGCAGTATTACTACAGTATGCATTTAGGGGTTAAGGAGAATATCCGAGAAGAACAGAGGGCGCTGGAACCAGAAATTCTACTAAAAGTTATAGGAAATTTTTTGAAAGGGCACGCCAGATCGAAGCACACACTAGGCTCCATTTGAAAGATATTATCTTCGAAACAGAACCTGAACATATTTCCAAGCTATAGAGTAACTTCGGATATTGAAGAACCCGTATTTTTGTTTTGGCAATCTTCAAAAACGTATAAGCAATCTCTTCATCGGACTAGTTGGAATGTGTTTCTAAATCGGTTGCCTAAATAAATTCATCACAAAAATGATATTTTCTTAAAACTAAAAAAATTTTTTATTGAAAAATCTGAGGTACCTCAAGAACAGTGATTTTTAAAATTGAAGGGTCAAGTGGAACAACCCTGGTGAGTAATATGGAATACTATTACGTTTTACCAGAAACAAAAGAGGGCTATAAAAACAAATTCATTTTAGCATACAGGATGGCTGATGAAAGCCGCTGCCAAAAAAACTTGATCTGAACGGCAACGTTAATAAACAAAATTGTCGCATACGGAGTGGTTCCAACCCAGAAATACTGCATGAAAGGAAATTGCATTCAATTCTCGTCACAGTGTGGTGTGCAGTTTCTTCACGCTGTATTGCCGGGCCATACCAAAGAAGTATGGCGGACATAGTGTAGAGGGTTTAGGGTTTTGTGGTTTATTATACGTTTCCCTATACCCCTTGGTTATTTGGATTAGCTGTCAGGGTTTTATCTGTTGAATAGGTGTTCAAAAGAACTGCAAACATATTTTGAGAATTGCAAAAATAAAAACACAAGACAAATGACTAACGACTTCAGATTTACGTTTACAAGGCTGCTTTTATTTACAAAATGTATGAGGTTTTATATGATTAATGAAATTTAAATTTATTCCTTCTTACTAATTTTACTTCTTTACAAAATTCTGTTTGTCTTTGTCGGTCATGTGGAAATATCTATAATATGCAATAATTTACTCCTTCATAACTATTTTTGCCCATCAGAATGTTTGAGATTAGAATGCGCTCAATTTTCACTCAATGTAGTGTCATTCACTTACATTTTGATTGTCGTCATTTGTTTATACCGTTATTCGATCTTTTAGAATACCCTACTCTGTTTTGGTTGGTATATGTTGATATCAGAGTGGTTTAAGGGTATGCAGTGGCATCTTATGAGGTGCACTACAACAGCGTTACGGTTACTGGAGACCGTTACTTGAGAACTTTTCTATCCGAAACTACGCCGAAAGAGAATTCCTTTCAGCTCTATGTGGTTTCAACAAGATGGTGCAACTGCCGTTGGCCCCCGAGGTCGCCTGACCTAAGGGCGGGCACTTAAATTCAATTATGTTTAAGACTAATTAAACTATTTTTTAATACAATTCAATGGGCTTTCAAATAAAAAAGTATTGAATAAATTCCATGCATTACATAAAAAAGAATTTCCAGTTTTTTAATGTAGCAACATTCTTGCAAAATTCATCATATAATATTTTTATTCTAATTAATTAAAAGTATAAGACTTCCTTCTTGGCATAACTTGTGGTTTAAAATAAAAATCCACAAGATGACCCGTGCGAATATTTCGCACCGTTAGTTGTAATTTTTGTAACATAAAATGAAAATAATTAGTAGAAATTTTAGTAACTTCAATACATTTTGTTAAAAGTATAAAAATATTAGAAATCATAATATATATCATACATATTTACATACATACATACATATGTTTAAATGCTTTTATAATACTTCTTTGAATACAATGTTAGAGGTAATGACATGATCATCGTTAACTTTTTGCCCGTACGAATCCTTAATACAAACAAAAATATCTTTAAACGTACGCAATTGTATATAACTGACTTAGTAATTAACGGCATTATAGTAAATAGCGGTATTGCCAGAATTGATTTTAATACATACTTTATTATGTAGAACTGCAGTACTATTAAGTGACCCTGTATTACCACACTTGAACAAAAACATTTATCCATAATGACAACAGTATTATCATGCAGTTCTATTAGAACTGCATTACTATTAAGTGACCCTGTATTACAACACTTGAACAAAAACATATAATCATAATGACAACAGTATTATCATGCAGTTCTATATAAAATATAATTTTTATCAATGAAAATATTAATTTTTTCAATTTCTAATTATTTTTCGTCATTAGTGTTAGAAATAAGCTTTAAAATGAGATATCATTCATTAAATTTGATGCGGTGGTATGGGGGATATTTGCAACCGACAAAAAAAAGTTCTTTAGAAATAATATATATGATTAAAGGTTATTCCTCAGCCTTCATGGCCATTGGTGGAATAGGGCTCCACAATACCCGCCTTCAGTTAATCCACATTTGCTGATTGTCAAATTTTTCAAAACAAATCTTATAAATAGAATCTGGGAATTACTTCTTTTTCATAAGTTACTTTATTATATTCAACATTTTTTATTTTTCGAATTTATTCTATGAGCTTAATTTTAGTTATGTATTTTATAAAGCTTTTTGTAATAGTTCTATTCCTTCAATATTTAGGAATGACTTTATACACTACCAGACTATTATCTTGTTACTTCTTGTTACATAGAATAAATTCGAAAAATAAAAAATGTTGAATACAAATCTTATAAATATTATAAAACTTTTTTAAATCGCCACACACAAGTTCTATTTAGTTAACAACTTGTAAAACTTGTAAAGAAAACCAAAAATGAGGATTTCCATAACAAAATGCAACAATTCCACTATAAACATTTTTTTGATAAATGAAAAAAAATTAATAATTGCCAGATCGATAAATCTTTTTAAGACTTGTTGTGGTAAAAGATTTTATTAACACGAAAACGATTCATAAATAAATTACACCGAAAAAAATTTTTAATTTCTCCAATCACTTTATTTATTTCAAATTCATAATATCAAGCAAACAAGTGGTTGATTTTGCACCTTTTACCAAAATGATTATATTGATTACTAAAAATTTTAAAATTTTGAAAAAAATATTTTCAATAAATGATATTTTTAATTTTAATTAAAAAAGTGATAAAAAAACTTTGCCATTTCAAAAAATGTTTTAATTTATTTATATAAATATTGACAATTCTCAACAACAATTCCAGATGTTTAAATTATTTTATTTTAAACGAAAAAATTCAATTAAGATTTTTTCTTATATAATTAAAATTTTAATTGAAAATTTATTTCAAAACAACTAAAATATTAATTAAATCAAAATTAAATTTTTAATTTTCTTTGATTAAAAAATAATTGATTCAATTATCACATTAATTTCATTTAAATACTTTTTAAACCATTTTTTTAATTGATAAAACAGTTTTTTCTGTGTAGTTTGCCTGGAAGTGTGTTATTAAGTTATTTAGAAAACATATTTGAAATTGTTGCGTTTTGAAAAGCGGAATTGTTGCATTTTGTTATGAAACTCCTCAAAGATTAATATTTAAGGCATAATAACGGTTTGAATATGCGCACAAAAAAGTCGATAACACCTGTTTTCACTTACAGGCCGACAAAGAAATAACAGTGCGACCATTTGCATAGCCAAAGCCGTAATGTTAATATTTTGCTGTAGTCTATGTTAATATACTGGGAGCGTTTCTAAATAACATTTAGTTTAGGAAATATAAGGGGGTTTCCACATAGCCCGCCTATTCCATAACACCCGAAGTCAATCTAATCTTAATTTCAATAAATGCCAACTTTAAATAACATCAAATGAAAAAAATTATTTATTAAATAAATTATGACGTTACTTATGCCCCACCCTGTATTTAGTTGCAAAATGATTTAATATTGTTGGGCTTGCACGAATTTACGTTCACAATTGGTTTTTTTTTATATAAAATTTTTTTTTTTTTGGTTTTGTCCATTAAACGTCTCACTGTGCCTCCTCGAGTTTTATATATATTTTCCTTAGCATACTTTTGGGTGCACGTGTACTAACAAGAGAATTGCATTGTACAATGATTGCGTTTGGGTTGGTGTGTGTGTGTGTGTGAGAGTGTGATTACTTGAGAGTGCAAGTTGTGTGTCTTATGCACATGCATCAAGTTAAGTCATAATAATTATTAATTGTGCATAAGTTGGCAAATAATGATGATGAAGTGAAAGGATATTGTTGGCATTTCTTCTACTTGTTTTTCATTTCTCATGTTTTTCTTTGTATTTTTTATACGTTTTCATTTTTGCGCTATAATTGCAAGTCTATGCATGTGTGTTGAATGTCATCTTGTAAGTGTGATAATGCAAGTGTTTGCTTTTGAGTTTTTAGTTTCGTGTTTGTTTTTTTGTTTTTTTTTTTTTTAATTTTTTTCCCCCCATCTGAATTGGTGTGTGTTCATTTAAGTGTATAAGTGGTATTCAGTGATTTATTATTGTTACATTTAAGATTGTAATCGTCAAGTGCTTACAATGATGATTTTTTATATTTTAGTTGTTGCTTTGGCTTGAGTTGGCATTGCAAGCAACATGGTGAAGAGTATTATTTAGCTGATGTGTTGTTGATGACTTTGTAAGAAATTAAATTTGATTAATATTTTGGCAAAATGGGAATATGATTTTTTAATAATATACAGATAAAAAATATTTGTCGTTTCATTATTATAACAGGTCTTAGGTAAACATAAGACTTCTTAAGTCACCAGGCAGGATTAGCTTACACTCTTAGGGGAAATTTTGATACTGCAAGACGGGTGAGCAAAAAATGTTTAACCACAAGTTTTTCACTGGTCTTGAAGAATGTGGCCGAACGTGGTCATGATGGATTATTTAAGCATTTTTCGGCTAATAATCGTTTCAAACGGACCAATTATTCTTCTCTGATCATCTGGCCTGATTTGTGCAGTGCATAATAGAGGGGACCACTAAGGTCCCTCCAAACATATTAAATATCATTGGCGCCACGAATTTTCGGCTTTTCTGGTGCTTTACTAACAATTTCTTGTGCTTCTTGTTGTTCCTATATATATATATTTTTGTATCGCCTGTAATGATTATAGGAAAAAAATCACTTTTAATGGCTTTGAGTAGAATTTGAGATATGCAAAAAAGTTAACTAACATTTGCCGGCTCAAACTCGTGCGGTATCCATTTTCCTTGGCCCAATACTTTTGCTAAGAAACATTTTGAAATGCTGCTTGAGTGGCGGCCAATGGACTTGCAAGTTGTTTTAAAGATTGACAACAATTTTCAAGAGGTAATGACTTAGATTTTTCAGCGCCTGGTGCCCCAGTTGCCCGGTAGGCTAGTTTGTAGTGAGGTAGCCTATTAGTATGGGTGTTGCGGGTTCAATTCCCGTCAGGGATTCTGGTCCTCCTGCAGACAAGCGTAACATATTGCGGGGTTAGAATAAGAAAAAATCTTAACTGGCCTGAACTTTTTGTATTAAAATCACCAATTTTGGACCGCAAAGCTTGTTTTTCGCATATTGCAATAAATGAAACATATTCAGGATAATTTGCGGTGATCAATAGATGTCCTTATGCTGCAACTTTCTTTCAAATTAAAGAAGTAAGACAAACATTTAAAATGTGCGAGGCTAAATAAAACCGTTCTCCTTAATGAGTTGGTGAAAATAAAAGGGATACGTGTACTCTCCAAAAGGCCTTTTATGTCATTATATATAAGTTATTATACAGAAAGGAAAACGCTCGGGATAAATTAAGCTTTTTATACTCAGTTTTAGTGCGAGTCGTACTCAAAAATTCAAATACGAATAACACTAAAACGTACTCAAAAATTCCTAAATGGGATAACTTTCGAAAATCAATCCGAGAAATTCTTAAAATAAACGGATGGACTGATTTTTGTTTTGAGTGTATAGACAGGAACCCTGTGTTGAAAAAATAAGTAACGGTTGCAAGATCATTAACTATTCATGCCCTACATTTAACGATATTTCAAATGGATAATTTTGTAACAATTTACAACAGTTTTTAGTACTATTTCATATATTTGAATAACTTCTGTTCTTCTGGTAGTTTATCCATTTGTCAAAAATTTTCTTTAGCTCTGAAAGAGTAATGAGTAAAATCGTGTTCGATATCTCTCAGTTCATGCGGCAACCAACTTCTGTACTTTTTTATGAATGCTTAGAGTACTTTTAAACAAATCTTAATCGACTCACGACCCTTAAATATTAACCTTTTCGCATATGGCACATCCTTAATAACACACAACAGGCAAAATCATCTGTTGACAAGTTTCGAGAATTAATTTATATCAAACATTTTCGTTTTCATATATAAAGAAGTAAGAAAGTATAGTCGGTCAAATCCGACCATATAATTTCGGACCCATTGGGAATCTTGAAACAAAATTTTGTTATGATATCAAGATTCATGTAAAAGTTCTTTGTGGCGAATATTATTTAGCTACATCTCTTCATCTTTGTGAGATATGTTCGCCTTAAAGTGATTTAAGGAACGGGGCTAATATGGGACATATAATTTATTTTGAACATACCGGCACTACATTTTCTTGTGACATAGCAGCTAACATTAAAGTTATTGTTGCCAATTTTTTTGTAAGTGCCATCATTTATATATAAGAATGGAAGTTATGCCCTTAACCCGGCAATTCCCAGTGTCATCTTTAGGTGACGAAGATTAGCGATAGTGATAAGGGCAATACTAGTAGCTGGAGATGACCCTGGTGACATTATACTGTACGTATAAAATCGGTATTAGCAAAGTCTTATATATTATTTGAAAGAAAAATCAGTCATTACCAAAGGTATGGGAATTGTCGGGTTAAAAGCTATTTTCGGGAGTTGAATTTGTATGGGAGCTTAGGGCAAGTATTAAACGATTTTAATATAATTTGGTCAGTTGATTTAGAATCCAAATTTTATATTAATACCAATATAATAATAAAAGTTATGGGCACAAAGACTCTATTTCAAAGAAGCTTTTATGAGGGCTATGTGAAATTGATCGATTATAACCATTTTCAATAGGCCTGGTCCTTATTAAAATTAGAACCTATCTCCCAAATATCATGAAATTATATCTAAAATTGCGTACTGTACTCTGAGCCCAATGTTAACATGGCCAGCCAGCCGGTTAGCCGGACGGACGGACATCGTAAGATCGGCTCAGAAAGTGATTTTGTACATATAAAAGTTCAATTAAATAAACTGATAACAGCTAAGAATTTTCAAAAACTAACAGAAGTTAGTGATATTTTACAATGCACTACACTGATAGAAAGACGTCATAACACCGACGTATTTTAACATCAGTTCTATGTCAAGTATCTTCGTTTTTGACGCCATGACACTTTTCATCATTGTGATGTCAGCCTTAACATCACTTGGTCAAATTGTCATTAGGGTGAAAAATTTGAATTATCTTATCAATGGGATAACACCTTGGCATCACAGAAATGACGAATCAGAGTCGGTTTCATAAAGCATGTCATCACTGCGATGACAAACTGTCATCAAATTGAGTCACTGCAATTGAGCTTAAGTCAAATTGAGAGAATATACCTATTTACTTACTCGCTACACATGTTTGTTTGTTTTTTGTGTTCTATTCTGCCCTTTGTTTTAGAAGAACCCTCAATTATAAGACACCGGCAGCATGCCCGATATGGTTTTCGTTAATTTTACTTTAAAAATTTATTGTATTTAAATATATAATTAAAAAATACAGAATGTATGAATTTTTGCTTCTAATTTTACTTTTTAAACATTAAAATAATGCTAATAATATGTTATGACATTATATATTGTGTCATCACACTTATGACAGTTTGTCATCGCACTGATGACATGATATATAATGTCATCGCACGGATGACATTTGTCATTGCACTGTTGACAGTTTTTTATTACACTGAGGACAGTTTGTCATCGCACTGATGATATGATATATTATGTCATCGCACGGATGACATAATATATTATAACATCGCACTTATGACAGTTTGTCATTGCACTGTGGACAGTTTGTCATCGCATTGATGACATGATATATTATGTAATCGCATTAATGAAAGTTTGTTTTCGCACTAGTGACAGTTTGTCATTGCACTGTTGACAGTTTTTTATTACACTGAGGACAGTTTGTCGTCGCACTGATGACATGGTATATTATGTCATCGCATTGATGCCAGTTTGTCTTCGCACTGGTGACAGTTTATCATTGCACTAATGACAGTTTGTCATTTCACTGATTACAGTTTGTCCTCACCCTGATGGAATGGTATATTATGTCATCGCACTGATGAAAGCTTGTATGTACTGTTGTCAAAATATATCAGCGTTATGGTGTCTTTTCTATCAGTGTACACAAAATGTGGCGACGAATTGATGTCACTGTAGTCATAGCACAGATGACGCATAAAATATGAAAACATTTTGTGTTGAATTTGGTCTGTCACTTTTTGTCACTTCTGATGTCACTTTTTGCCTCATTGAAGCCATTTCTAATAATATTGATGTGACAATTCTGATGTTAGGGCATCATCTATGTATATGATGATGCATATTCTATGAGTTTATTTTTCTATGAGTGAATGGTTCCAAGTCGATTTTATTACCACAAATTAAAATAATCATGTCAGAACTTTTAATTTCTGCAAATTTAATGGTCATGGCATAAATAAATAAAATAGTCAACTGAAGCACGCCCACACTTTACGCCTTCTTAAAGGGTAGGTAATGGATCCAGCTAGTGGATGTTGTTAACTTACACAGAAAAAATTATTAAATTTCTCCAATCATAAAATTTATTCCTTCATAATATCAAGCAAACTTGATATTACTTTGCACCCATTACCAAAATGATTATACTGATTACTAAAAATTGTAAAATTGTGAATATTTTTTTTTTCAATAAATTATATTTTTAATTTTAATTAAAAAAGTGACAAAAAAAACTTTGCCATTTCAAACAATGTGTTAATTTATTTAAATAAATATTGACAGTTCTCAACAACAATTTTACATATTTAAATTATTTTATTTTAAACGAAAAAAGTCAATTAAGATTTTTTGTTATTTAATTAAAATTTTAATTAAAAATTTATTTCAAAACAACTAAAATGTTAATTAAATCAAAATAAAATTTTTAAATTTCTTTCAACTAAAAAAATAATTGATTCAAATATCATATTAGTTAAATTTAAAAACCATTTTTTTATTGATAAAACACTTTTTTCTGTGTAGACTGGGGCCAAAAATTTAAATTAGCAAAATTTGGCCTTCCAACTTTCTTTAAACAAAAAAATTATTTTTTATTTAAAACAGGTGAAATCTTTTAAAATTTTTACCCAGCCCTTACGCAAATGTATTTCGAAATTGATAACTAGACGATGCATGCAGATGCAGGTTAAGCGAAAGTTTTTTAGGTATTGAAACTTTTTAAATAGGGCTAATTTTTACCAAACTTTCTGACGAATGTTCTTCAAACAATTGCCTTCGCAATTGTTGCATATAAAAACTATCCAACTCTGCTAAAAAAATCTTTTGCATACTAAACCCACACACTCCCATTCTTACGCGAACTGAAAGCTTTGTATAAAAATAAACTACAAAATTAAGCTTTTAAGGCTCCGGTTCCTTATTTTTGGGTTATTTTATATTTTTACTATTTTTTTTTTTATAATTTAACAAATAGGGCCACTTAAATTGTTAAAAGCTTTTTTTTGAAGCAATTTCTCTCTTGCTCTCTTATCTTTGGCTGGCAACTTAATAGAGTAAAATGGAAAAAACAACAAAATAGTTTGACAGTTTATATCCTTGCAACTGGCTTTATATATTTTTGGCATTTTGCTTAATAATTTATACTTAAAAATTAAAAAGAATATTATAAATAGGAAAACAATAAAAGAATTAAAACATCTTATTAACAATATTAAAAGCTGAGTTTTCTCCTTAAATTATTTAAAAGTACATAATTTAAAAAAAATATGGTTACGAAATTTATTTAAGAAAAAAAAAAATAAAGTAAAAATATGTTTTGGTGCATAACAGAAGAAAAAGTTTGTTTGCCATTATTGCAACAATTGAAAGGGCGCAAAAACAATTTTAGTGCTTGAAAAGCTGAAAATTGTGTTTTTTTCTATTCAATTATTAAGTGCTGCTTTTGACGAGTACAAGTGTATCCTTGTAGAATAGAGATAGAATGTTTTTTGCATATTTTTTTTTTTTATTTAATCATGCTTGTGCTTTTTTGTTGCCTATGAAAGGAAATCATCTGTTTGCTTTTTAGTTTTCAATTCACTATTTTTCTGTTGTTCTTCCTCATTTCATGTGTCAAGTGTAATACGTTTCTCTCTCATTCTCTCAATCTCAGTTGATAAAAGCATTTCAGCTTAAAATGTTTACTCTATAAAAAGCTAATAAAAGCTAAGAGAGCATATCTATGAATTAAATAGCTCTAAAGGAAAAAGCTTTTTAAGTTTTATTTGTTTATTAACATATTTCTTATTTTTTTTTTTTCTTAGGCAAAACTGTTGTGTAGTTTTTGTGTGTAATATCTTAAATTAAAAAGTTAAAAGTGTTAATTAAAAGTTATTATTTTAATCGATATTCCCGAATGCTTTTCACCAGCCTTTTAGAAGTACAATCAATGAGTTAAAAACCCACAGGACTGGCTTACAAAACAACAAAAAAAAAATATTAATTTAACAATCAACGTCGAAACTTTAATTGAAAACCATCCATAAAAAGTGTATTGAAATTATTTAACAAATCCGTCTTAAGTAAAACAATAATTTTACAAAACATAAAAACTTTTAAGAAAAACAAAAAAAAACCACAAAAAAACCAAACTTTTATCTAAAATAATAAAAAAAAAGTTAAAAAAAAAATTTTGAATAAAAATTTTATTGAGAAAATAAAACTGAATAACAAACAATAACATTTAAGGAACGAGTAAATTTGCAAGTTTAAGTGAATAATTCGCAAAAAAGAGCTTTATAATAAACTTGAAACAAAAACACAGGAAAGTGTTAAAGGAACTTTAAGGAATAGCAAAACTTCAGCTAAATCTCAAAGCAACAGGTAAGAGTTATTTTTATGCAAAATAGGAATAATACAATTTGTGAACTTTTAAGTAACAAAAAGAATTTTTTTTTAAATCATTGAAATATTTGCACTTGAATCTATTTATACCCAGAGGGAAAACAGAAGGAGTAATTATGCCCTCTAGAGGGCCTCTGTACTCCTTATTTTGGATGTACAAGGCCTACTCGCTCCACTCCATACTCATATCTTTTGTACACACTAGGGTTGGCAATCGGGACAGATTTTTGAAAATCCCGGGATTTTGGAAATCCCGATCCCGGGATTTTTGGGATTCGGGATCAATGTGTTTCTTTAAGATACTACTTTTTTTTTTAAATAAACAACACTTTTTGAATATTCAAAAGATTTTATATACATAACATAAATTTTAAAAAAAGAAAACAACAAAACAATTTATTTTATTCATATGTTTATAACACTGGCCTCACACATGATCAAACTGATCAGATTCTGAAAAAAGCTTAAAAAAATATACGTATCTCGTAGGTTTTCTAGATCAATTCACTGTCGTTTTTTTACGGCAATTCAATTTTTAATGTGAATTAAGTTGTGACGACATTAATACACGGCAAAGTGTAGTCCCTCATCGATATCGATACACGCAGAAAAAAAATATGTTTAAAAATGGTCACCTCCAACAAAACTATTTTAAAAGAAAATTTTTAAACATATTATGTTTAATTTAGCCATATTATTGTCACCGACAACCATATTTTTGTTAAATTGGTCCTCCATCAAGAAGCCACAACCATATTATGGTTGTCTTTAAACAATAATTTGTTTTTAAATTAACAATAGTATTTTCCTCTTTTCCAGATGCTATGGTTGAAAGCCAACCATACTATTATAAGTGTTAAACATGTTTTAGTTATTATTAACCAAAACGTGTTTGGGGGCAACCATAATATGGTTGTGCATTCTTGATGGAGGACACATTTAACCATAATATGGCTGTCGATGACAATAATATGGTTAAATTAAACATAATATGTTTAAAATTTTTCTTTTAAAATAGTTTTGTTGGATGTGACCATTTTTAAACATATTTTTTCTTTGGGTGTAGCTGAGTTAAAAACTGTAACACTATGTCGACTCTCCAGGTTAAGGGCGAGATTCATAATCAATAACACTATGCAACAAATGGGAAGTTTTTTTTTCCTTGAATAACCACTATATTTTTTTGATCCGCTATAGTTATCTAACTGCAAAAATCATCATTATTTCAAATTCTATGGTAAGGTTTTTTTTAAAAATTTTTTCTAAAAATTGAGATTTTTAAAAAGGCTGCTCCTTACACCTTATCGTAATTTTGGAACGACGTACCCGATTTTAGCATACAATCCGTCAACACATTTTAAATAGCGCCAGATTTTCTGTAATATCATTTTTTAATTTAGCCATTATTTTTGGAGTTAATGAGGCCGAAGTGGCAAAAAAAAATATTTTTTTTTTGTTTTTTTTTGTAAAATTTTTGAATAAAAAAAATTCATAAAAAATTGAAATAAACAAATATTTACCAGTTTTAGTACTTAAGCTCAAAGCTGCATCTATTAGAAGTAAAATAAATTTTATTTCATGGAAATCCATGGATAAGTTCCTGTTTTATTCCCGATAAAGTGAAAGTACCTACTTTTGACATTTGTTATCGCAAATTTGCGTAGTCTCTTAATGTACTTCAATTGGATCATGAATATTTTTTATTTTTTGCTTGATAAATAACAATTATTTCTTGATTTCTATATTTTGCATAAAAATAATCATTTTTATTTTGGTATTATGTCTTAAGCAAAAGTTGAAGTTGCTAAACGTTATTGTAAAAAAGGCTTGAGATGTGAATCTGCAAATTTCGTTTCTACTTAAAATAATGGTTTTTATTAAGCAAAATACAAAAATCCAGAATAGTCCTCATATAATAAGCAAAAAATTTAAATTTTAAATACTCGCTGTGTGCCAAAAACAAATATTATACTCAAAAATAAAAGAATTATTTGCAATAAAAAATAAACTTAAATATAATTTTTAAAAAAGATTTTTGTGTAGAGTATAAAAATTCAAAAAGACGAACATTATTGTACACAAAAGTTGATATGTTAAAAATCTCGGGACTCATAAAAATAAATCCCGGGATTCGGGATTTATCAATCCTGAAAAAACCCGGGATTTCGGGACTCGGGATGTCCCGTTTGGCATCCCTTCTTCACACGTTGTCCCGCTCTCGCGTTTTTGACCAGAGATTCTGAAAGGCATTTAAATGAATGGCTCTTAGGGCTAATAAATCAGAGCAAGTTATACTCTGTTTTTGGTTTAAAATGTGTTTAAACCAACAAATCTATAAGTCAGTAAATATATAAACCATCTTTAAACGCATAAAATTGGGCGTTTAAGCTACCAATACTGACCATACGAATTTGACAACATTTATCGTAGTGCTGCCACATGTTACTTTTTAAACTACATATAGTACATGGGACACTGATTTACAACTGTTGAGTTTAAACTTCATTTAAATTTAAGTCTAGTTCAACTAAACTAGCGTTTAAACACTCATGGATTAATTAGCCATAAGCGTTACAAAATTATTTGAAGAATTACGGAAAATTCCCTGGGGTGAAATTGCACCCATTTAGAAAAACGTTTAAGTATTACGTACATCCGATTAAATTTTATGGATAATTTTAGTTTATTGTTTTTTGTTTTCTTTTTTAATATTATTTTATCGAAAAAAAAAAAATTAAATAGAAACTTCTTCAACAAGCGAAATAAAACCCTGTATATTTTTATTATATAATCAGTAATGGTGATTTTTCACCCGAAGAACTTTGCTGCAAGTTATTTTGAGGAACGTATGAGGGTTAATAAAGAAATATTTGTATAATATTTGTCATAAAATTCTTTTATTACAGAAGTCTTATTAAACGACTTTTAAAATTCTCCTTTCAGTAATTATATTTCTGCTAGCTTCAGTTTTATAGTGGATACTAAATATCCTCTAGAACCTGCTTTTTTGTGATTACTAATAATTCTTTCTAACCTACCAATGATAGATTCCATAGAAAAATATGAATCTTATCGAGGTAATTCCATGTCAAATCGACCGAGAGTGGGACCCGACCCCCTTCGATTTGAATGAAATTTGGTGTGAAGGTTCCTTTCATCCTATAAGGAACATATATAAACGAAAAAAAAATTTTAAAAATTTGTTTGCAAAAGTTACGTCATATTCAAAATTTCATAATTTCGTCGAATTAGCCGAATGTGTTGAGTTTATTTTTTCAATATCTCAAAAACTACTGCACATACGAAGATGATTTGTATGTCATTTTAAAGAGAATACTTGGGGCTGCAAACAATATATTAAAAAAATTTTTTTTTTTTTTTTTTAAAAATGTAATATCTACAAATTATTAAATTTTAAAAATGGACTAAGTCAAAACCCTAATTTTTTTTTTGGCTGATTTTTTTTATGTAATTCCTCAAACTGTTCTTTAAAAATCCTGAAATTTTGAAGGAGGTGTTTTTTTTTCTTTTTTAAGATATGATTTTTTTTCTTCTGCAACCTTTAAAAAATAATACTAATATAAAATTTTAATATTGTAATTTTGAGAAATAAGTACTTTTTAAATCTGATTTGTGTGATTTAAGGTGTTAAAAAAAAGTAACGACATTGAAACAGTTTTTTATGTTTATTTGTTGCATTTTTTTGTTGGAGCTCAATGTGGGCACTTTCAAAGAAAAGTACACTTTTTGTCACGTTACGTCTCCAAGAAATTAATTCAGTTTTGTATATTATTTGGCTTCATTCGGAAACAATTAACTAATGAGAAATTAAAAGGAGGTAGTGTGTTGTGTCCTTCAAGTTTCTCCTAAACATCTTTCATACTTAGTTCTTAAAATATTTGTTAATTCTATAAATTAAATATATTGTAACTAATATACAAAGTAGAATAAATGTATCGATTCTAATGGAACTGTCTAGTTCTATGTCTTGGCTGTTGCTGATGGTACCACCGTTGATGTTCTCGTTAATGGTTATTGTTTCTTGTTCTCTGGACTGTGTTTTGCCCATCGTTCCACTTGGCGGAGTTTCTTATATATTTGTCGCTTCTCCTCGCCAGAAACTATGCCCATTAGGCGTCGGATGTGCCTTTTTTCGTTTTTTAAACGCAGCTTTTCTCCACCTAATTTGGTTTTCTTTGGGGTGTTTATTTTTTGTGGTGCTGGTTTTGATGATCTTCTCCTTTTATACTCCTCTATTGTTATTGGTCTAGGGCCGTAATTTGCCGGTGTTGGAGTTTATTTGGGGTAGAATAGTATTTAGAAAAAATTTAAAATAGTATTTAGTAGGGTATTCATTTAATCGGGCTTTTGCTTTTATCGGTTAATCGATCGATTAATTAACCGAGGGTTTGGTTTAATCGGTTAATTTTGTAATTGATCGGTTAACCGATTAATAAAGTTTTTTATAAATTAAGCAATTTTCATACATAACAATGCATAAATTATTTATTATATGGAGTTTATTTAAAAAAAAAGCAATTACGTAGCAAACATAACAATTCTTGAACTAACACGACCAAACAAAAAATAATTCATAAATATGTAATACATGTTTTTTAATTAATACATAAATATTATGTAGTAATTTAAAAATAAACTGTTTCATAATTTTATTAGTTATTTCAATAGTTTAAGGAGACCTTAAAATATATAATCTTTTGGAAAAATGTTTAGGATTTAAGCGATTCTTTTCTTTAGTTTTGATAAATCTTGACTTGGAAAAAATTCTTTCACTTGTTTCACTCGTTGATGTTGGATAAATCGAACGCAATCCATAATACAGAATATCTTTTATCTTAGTCCTTTTCCTGGATTTCTCTAAACGTATAAAATCTTCTATTATATCATTAGAGTCCTGTTTTAATTTTTTTTAAATTTTCAACTCTTCTAATTGTTTCGGTTAATTCTGTTAACAGATTGATATGAAAAGATATCAGAAGTATCAAATAACTAAACACATACATACATACATATGGGAAGTTCAAGCGAAAAGTCTCCTTTTTGTAACAAGTCTCCTTTTTGTAACCAACACGGCAGGTGTCGAAGTAAATCGTTTCTGCTCATGACCAGCTGACCTTTTAAAATGTTCCAACATGCCGCATTATTGAATAGCACCAATCACAGAAAAAATTAAAAATTGATTTTAATCACCGAATTCAAAGAATCAAGTAAACAATTTGTTAAATTTGCACCTATCACCAAAATGATTATATAGATTACTAAAAATTTTTAAAATTGAAAATTGTAAAATTTTTTTCAATAAATTCAAAAAACTATGCGATTTCAAACAATGTGTTAATTTATTCAATTACAAAAATAATTAAGAGAAAATCTAAATATTATTCAAAAACCACATATGATTGAAAAGAAACAAATAACTATTGAATATAGTAATTTAATTAAGCAAACTAGTAATCGAATTATTTGTTAGATTCAATGAAAATTTTTATTGAATAAATTATTATAAATAAATGAAATTTAACTTAAAAATTAATTATTAAAATCAATTTATTTAATTAATAATAAAATTTTAATTCCTCAAAATTACACTTAGAAGCTTTTATCAGGATCGGTCCGGAATTTTCCACAGGTTCCATATAAATCCGCCTTCAGAAATGCACTTTATGATGCCTAAAACTCTAGCAAATTATATTTTTGTGTTGAAATTCAGCAACTTTTTCACTCTAATTTAAAATTCAAATTTAAAACTCCCTCCTGAGATGCCTAAAACCGAAATGAATCATTATATTTTTTTTTCAGAAATGTGCCCCAATTTTACAGATGTACATTAGGGATATAACCATTTGCATTTTTTTGCTAATATCAAAAAGGACCTATCATAGTGAGATAGTGCATACAAAAATAGGAAGAAATGTGCCTTCCTTTTTTTCGCGACCGTTCAAAAAGGTTCGGCACCGATCGCGATGAAGTTTTAGCTTATAATTTTTTTCAGTTTTACAGGAAGTCCATAATTCTAACGTCGAAAGCCATGCTGGTCTTTGCATTTCGTGTTTTTTTTATGAAATGGCGATTCCTTGCATTCCAAAAAAACAAATAATTTTATGTTATGTTATTGTACGTTTTATCCGCGTTATCTGCTTCTGGAAACTATAGAAAAAGAAAAGCAATATATGCGCTGAGCGGGCGGTGAAAGTTGTTCAAGACATTTTTCCGTTCTGTAAATCAACACGAACTCTCAATTTGAAGTTTATAATGTACAACAATAATGTATAAGTTATTTAATTAAGCTTGTTTTAATTTTTTTACTTTGTAATAAAAATTAAAAAAAAAAAAAAAAAAATTTTTTGGTGTTTTAGAAATTGCATTCGGTGCCGAAGGTTTTTGGACCGAAATGACCCCTGATATCGATTTTTAATATCAGTATAACATTGCCCATACCGTAATGAAAGGTTCTTATTTTGGTTATACCCCTAATGTACATACATACTTATGCTATACCTTAAGCACGCGGCATGGCATTTAGTATACCATCTTGTTTGGAGATATTTTAAAAATCAAGTTGCTTTTGTTGAGAATCTATAGATTTTCGTGCAACTACTCTGGCTATTGAGAGTCGGGGTATTTTAGGCTGTTGTGTTATCTTGTTTATTTCCTCATATATTTCGTCTGTAACATCTGTTTTACCATACTTCGTGTTCAAAAGATTTCTTGTTTCCAAAAGCAGACCATTTTTAAACACTTAAATTTTGCAGTAGAAACTTTCATATATCCGTAAAAGGATAAAAAGTTTTAAATTTCTGTATTTTTGTGTGCGGCATAGCGGTGTGTCATGGAAACATTAAACGAAGTTTGTGGCTTACTAACAATTGCATTTTTGAAATCGAGATAAAATTCAAGCAACTTACTCAAGAACTATGTACCTTGCAAACCTCAAAGAATATTGCGTAGACGTAACACAAACCTGAAGGAAATGTTCAAAAGAACTGATGACAATTGCACGGTATCAGGACAAAATACAGTTGACTTTAATGAGACTGTTAATGCCATAAATCTTTTAAAATACAAAGCCAATCAATCGTATAATCTTACGAGAATTTAAAAAAAATTACCAATTATTGAATTAAAAAATTATTTTGATAAAGTCATTTTTGACAATTTCCAATATAAATAATACCCAATTTTCCAATTTTAAATTATTTTATTTTAAACGAAAAAAATCAATTAAAGTTTTGATTTATTTAATTAATATTTTAATAGCATTTTATTTTGAAAACAATTAAAGTGTTAATTAAATCAAAAACTTATTTTTAGTTTTTGTTCAATGAAAAATATTATTGATTCAATTAACACATTAATTAAATTAAAATTTTTTTTAAACAATGTATTTAATTGATAAAAAAGTATTGAAAATTTTTTCTGTGATGGCAGCTGCCATACTGATTTAATTTTTTAAGATAAAAGAGATTACCTTAGTGCATATGTGATCACATTATTAAGAACGCTCTTTACTTAGTAACCTTTATTCGGGATATATTTAATCAAATTATGCTCTAAAAATTATAATTTAATAAATTCATATAAAGTATTATTAACACTACACGTAAATTTCTAACTCTAGGATCAATTACATTTTCAATTATTTAAAAAGGACAACATATAGCAAACATGTCAATAATAATCTACAAAAAGCCAAAAAGTGTAGTACACTCACTTAAATACACGCACACACACACACACACACACACCCATACACATACCTTCAAACTCAAATATAAATTCTACACTCCAACAAATACAAAATGTTATTTTCAATTATTTTTCGACTACAACAATTTCTTTTTTTTTCATTATCAATTCATTGCAAATAATTTCAAAACAATCAATATTTATATTGTTTATTTTACTGTTTTTGTATTTGTGAGTGTGTATGTATGAGTGCGGACAAAAACAGCTTTATTAGTTGTTTTAAGAGCAGCGGTAAAACTTCACTAATATACTCTACACATTCACAAATAAACACACGAACATTCAGATTGTTATGCCATGCACCATTCAAAAAGAAAAGGGTATTGTGAGTTTGTTCTTGTGTTTGTAACGTATTAAAGTATATCCTTTAGAACAGCGGTGGACAATACACATATTACGATATTATCGCATTTAACCCTAGTCCTTATAACCAACTTTTACTATGAGAACGTTTACCCAAGTGTGGTCTCTATAAATTTTTTCCGTTTTGCTTTATAATTTTAAAGAAAAAGAATTTTTTTAATGCGATTTTGTAACTAAATATATTTACGAATATTTTAAGTGGTCAAACACTGATAGAAAAGGCGTCATAACGCTGATGTATTTTGACATTAGTACTATGACAAGTGTCTTCGTTTTTGACCCCATAACACTTTACATCATTATGATGTCAGCCTTAACATCACTAGGCCAAATTGTCATCAGGGTCTAAAATTTAAATTATCTCATCAATGGGATAACACATTGGCAACACAGAAATTACGAATCGGATTCGGTTTTATAAGGCATATCATCACTGCATGACAAATTGTCATCAAATTGAGTCATTGTAATTGACCTTAAATTTTTACTTATCCGTTACACATGTTTGTTTCGATTTTGTTGTATTCAGCCTTTTTATCAGAAGAACTCTCAATTATAAGACACCAGCTGCATGTCCGATATGGTTTTCGTAATAATTCTACTTAAAAAATTTGATGTATTGACATGATGTTTTATGTAATCGCACTGATGACAGTTTGTCATCGCACTGTTGACATGATATATTATGTCATTGCATTGATGACAGCTTGTCATCGCACAGATGACAGTTTGTCATCGCTCTGATTTTGTTGTATTCAGCCTTTTTATCAGAAGAACTCTCAATTATAAGACACCAGCTGCATGTCCGATATGGTTTTCGTAATAATTCTACTTAAAAAATTTGATGTATTGACATGATGTTTTATGTAATCGCACTGATGACAGTTTGTCATCGCACTGTTGACATGATATATTATGTCATTGCATTGATGACAGTTTGTCATCGCACAGATGACAGTTTGTCATCGCTCTGATGACTGATTACATGATATATTATGTCATCGCAATGATGACAGTTTGTCATCGCAGGTTTTCTGTACTGATGTCAAAATACATCAGCCTTATGACGCCTTTTCTATCAGTGTACACAAAATGTGAGATCGAGTTGATGTCACTGTATGACAAAATTTTATTATGGAGTTCGTCATTGGATTGATATCACTTTTTGGCCTCATTGATGCCATTTGTAATAACATTGATGTCACAATTCTGATGTTCGCGCATAATCAATATGAAAATGCATTTTTCTATGAGTGTAAGAATACAATGTGATCGGAATAACGTCAACACCCTATTTTGTCAAGCAATTCGTTTGTGTGCGAAACTTACTTAACTTAAGCTGTCCCACAACAATAAATTTCAGTGTTTTCATTCAAAAATTGGGGTAATTAGCACATCATTAATAAATGAACTAATTAATAAATATAAATATTTCATTCCCGAAAATAATTTTTGATATTAAATAATTCAGGTTATAATAAATAATTATTTGAATATTAATGTTATTATTATTATTGTTATTATATAGTAATAAAAACCTAAATTTATTTATCCAACACAAAAACATTTTTGATTATGTCGTCAATTCATAAATTTGCATTAAAATTACACCAAGTGCACCCGTACTTGGGTAAACGTTCTTGGGGGTTTCGACTTTAAAGGCTCTTCAATTTCTTAATTTAGGACAGTAGTTAAGGTCGCAAATTTGTCGTAGGCTTGCACTACTTTAAGCGGTTTAGGATGTACATTGCTAGGAGATACAAACCGGCCAAACCTGAATCCCGGTATAAGTTTTTTCTTACAAGGCAAAACTGTGTACCAATAATATTAAGTGTAGTGTAATTTTGCGGTTAAAAGCCTTTTTTGTACCAAATTATCCATATAAGTTAACACCACGAAAATCAACTTAAATGAAGCTTAACAGCCTCAAAATTTTAATGGCATTAAGTCCATCTCAACCCATAGATCTTTTACAAGACCCAATCCATATTTTTAAAGGGATTTAAAAAAGTCTGAATTGTTGTAGGGTATAACAGATTTCGTTTTGCCCATCAATAATTTCTTGCTTGTTAGTGTAGAGAAGGCAAAAAAAAAAAAAAACCAAAAACTTTATGCACTGAGTTTAGTATTTGTTAGTAAACAAAGCTTATAAGTCAAATACTTTATGTAGAGTAATACAGTTAGAGAAATTTTTGTAAAAAATAAAATAGAAAAATAAAAAAAAAATATATATAATAATAACACTAGTTTACCACGAAAATGTACATTTGATGGGAGGTGATTTTCCTTATGTATTTTCTCCCGCTGAATTCGAAAATCAAGATAAAATATTTTTATGTAACAGTTTTTGAGATATTGTCATTTTTTAATTTTTTCGACCTCCTTTCACTTGACAAACCAGGTGGCATTATGTTCGGCATCATAAAAGATTTTGCACAAACTCGTTCTACATGACTAGAAATCAATAATAAAAACTGTTGTCATATTAAAATATGCTGTGTCATATTTTTAGAGGACTAGAACTTACACTGTCAAATTTCGTAAAGACCGCTCCATAACTTATCAATAGGCCCCATATAAACCCTACACTCGGAAAACTGTTTATTACGTCGAAAGCCGTAACAATTAATGCTATCATCACAAACCTTGGTAACTGAGAGTTGTATAGGACTGAATATCATATTGTAAAATTTAGCCAATATTGGTCCATAATTTCCAATATGCCCCATATAATAAAGCCTTCTCCCGGGATATATACTTCAAATATTATATACTAGCTAAGTTTCACACTGAACCAAAAAGGTACGTGGAGTCAACGAAAATTTACGTTGAGCAAACGAAAAATTTCTTAATTTTCGTCCAATGAATTTGTTCGTTGAGACAATGAAGGACCGTTTTTAAAAAGATTTGATATTAATAATTTAAAGAACTGTTCGTTAATATAAGAAAAAAGGTTATTAGTTTAATGAACAAAGATCGTCAATATTATTTTCTGTAAATTAATAATTTAATTAAAGAATATTTTAATCCAATGAACTTTTTTGTTATTTAAGTAAACTTTTACGTTAATTCATAGTTTAATTTGGTTTTTTTAATTAATTTACTCAACGAACACAGTGCATTGTCTCAATGTATCACAATTCACTCCTGTAACCACCTATAAAATTAAAAAACTCATAATTGAAATGTATATATTTTTACAAAAATTTTGCAAATTTATTATGGTATATGTATGATGATATTTATATCAAAGTATATACAAAGCTTATTGCCAAATAAAGCCACGCTTTGGGGCTTTAATTTGCACTCCAATTGATGCTGCAACGTAAAAAATTAATCCTGTGAATCCTTAATTGTAAATTTTGAAGTTGTTTTCTTCCATTCAAATCATTGCGCACAAATTTCAATGTAGGAATCAGGCTACCATGCAAAGCTAAAAGCATTATCGCATCTCGACTATCAGCAAAAAAAAAAAAAATATAAAAATCTAACATTATTTGAATGCTTATATTTTATGTCTAATTTTTTATAGTATTGAAAATAAAAGTTTGGAATTTTTAAACACTTGAACACAAGACTCTTCAATACATCTTAAATTACTGTACGTAATTTAACAATATTTTACTAATATATTATAAAATTCACGCGCTTTTGTGTTAATATGACTTATTAAATGTTTCATTAGCTCAACGAACATTTCATAACCTTTTACGTACAGTTCAATTGAGGCGACATAAGAAATAGTTAATTTCAATGAACTATTCTTTTGCCAAATGAAAGATTTATTAATTTTTAATCACATTCATTTTTAAAAAAAATTTACATTACTTATTATAGATCCATGTTAACGAAATATTTAATAAATGCAAATTCATAGAGTCAAAGAATCGTACGTTAATTGAAATATCTGAATGATTTTATTTTTCATTATATTTACGAATAACTCATTGAGCCAATGAAAATTATTTTAATAAACGTTGTTCGTTATGAACACGTTTTGGTTCAATGCACAGAAAATTAATTTTAAACAACTAAAATTTTATTTAAAAAACGGCTCATTTACATTTCATTTAAAATAAATGAATTTTACATGAATTTTTTAATTTGTTTTTTATTTAGCAACAAATTCCTTAAAATTTAACAGTTGTTCCTTTAAAGAAATATAATTTAACCGACAAGAAATCAAACAACATAACAATAAAAGTACGGAAAAACATTTTTTTTTATTGGTAGTTTGTTTTTTGAATAGCCAACACAAATGTTAAAAAATAAATTTATTCGTAAAATAATTTTATTTTTATTAAATTTAAACAATACGAAAAACGAATTTAATAGCCCACAATCAGGTACTGTAATAGTTTTATGAGTGTAGTTTTTTACGCCTAAACCGTAACAAATATTTCTATCATAATAACATTTGGTACGTCCAGTGTGACCAGATCTAAAAAAATTTACAGCTAAATCTGGCATTAAGCATGGCCAAAAAGTGTTAAAAATGATTTTAAAAAATGCTAAAAATAATGCTAAAATTTGTTAAAAATTTTTGCCAAAATGTATTACCAGTATGAAATTTTATTCGAAACTAAGACATTTTAGTGACTTATTTTTTAACGAAATTGAAATAAATTGTTATATTTGAACAAGTGGATAGATTTTGTTAAAACATCTGATACACATAAATATGAAGAACAGGAAATTGAGATTCAATTTTAAATTTAGGGACCCGCAGGACCCTGATACATGCTAAATTTAAACGATTTATTTGTATTTATGATATACAAATGTTTTTAGATCATTATAGTTTAAGAAAAGTTTAAGCTATTATTACTATTTCTTCAGCAGTTTAGAACAAAAAAATTTTTCACACATGTCAGTGTTTGCTAACGACACGGCAATATTGTGTTCAGGTGAACTCTCAGAAAATATTATTTCATATTTGCAAAGAGACCTAGAAAAATTAACTAATTATTTTAATAAATAGAAAATAACATTGAACGGTAATAAAACTCAAGCAATATATTTTACAAGAAAAATCAAAGATTGCTTCATTCCTCAACGCAACATTATTTTTCTAAATACAGAGGTACAATGGGAGCCAAAAGTAAAGTACCTAGGAGTAGTTCTTGACCCTAAACTGAAATTTAAAGAACATATACAGTACATAATCAACAGGGTGAATATTTTCACCCGATTACTCTATCCTTTTTTCAACAGAAACTCTGCCCTGAATATTGAAAATAAAAAACTTATTTTTAAATTAATCAACTAAGCCATAATATTTTATGCAGCGCCTATGTATGAAAAATGCGCCACTTGTCATATTAAAAAACTTCAAACTTCACAAAATAAATGTTAAAAACTCATATACAATTTACCCTGGCACTGCTCAACAGTGCGACTTCATACAATCTCTGAAATTGATCTAGTTATACCTATCAAGAATAAATAAACTCACTACAAATTTTTATGAAAGATGTTCTGGATCTGAAAACCCCTATATTAATGAGTTAGCATTAGCGTAAGTAGTTTGTAGATGTTTTTATTAAAGTTTAGAAAATATTTAAATAGGTTTTTTAAATTTTTGCCTCCAATATAAATATACAAATGTGTATATAATTTTATATATAACTATAAATGTTTAAGAAGAATAAGAACAAAAACTTAAACTATTTGCACAGAACTTTAAGATGTAAATTGTAAACATTATTTGAACTAATAAAAATGAATGAAAAGGGCAAAATATGTTTAAAATCAATATGATAAGGGCATTTCTAATATTCCCCGAATATTCAACTTTTTGTGGTTATTTTATTGAACGGTTTGTTAATGGTTTTTAGTCCAAATTTAGATATTTTAATAAGGCTTAAGTTCATTAAATTATTTTTATGAAGACATTTTATTTTTTTTAACAGGTAAGATGTTTCTTAACATAAGAATTTACCCTTTTCTTCGATATAATTTTGGTTACAACTATTTTTAGTGAAAATTTATTATAATTTATAAAAAAATTTAAGTAAAATTAATAGAACTATTCGTCCAAATTTTTAAAATAAATAATGCTACAAAAAGCTACAAATATTTTCTAAAAATGCTAAATAAAATGCCAAGTGCTAAATGAAAATTTTGCAGTTAAATAAAAAATTTTAATGCTAAATTTAGCTGTTAAAATGCCAAAATGGCCACACTGGGTACATCACAGTTTTGTAAGGCTTGAAATCATACTTTAAAATTTCGAGAAGATCGGTCCATAATTTACCCTATTACGTATATAAAACCAACCTACTCTCGGAAAACAGTTTAGTATGCTAAAAAACGTAATAAATAATGCTATTGTCATACAATTTGGTAAGTCAAAGATTTATAGGACTAAAAATCACACCATAAAATTTCCTGAAGCACGGTCCACAATTTACCATATAATGTCCACTATTATGCTCACTCTGGATAATTATTTAAATACGCCTAAGACCGAAGCAGATATAAATATTGCGGTAAAATTTGGTCCAATTTTGGTTCATATGGCCAGAAATAACATCATACATTTTTCTGATTATCGGTCCATATTTACCGTAGATCCCATATTTAGCAGCCTTCTGAAAAGCTCTTGAAAGGGTAAAAAAAAATTTACTTTGTTCCACTTAAATTTTTTATAACAGAAATCCCTCTACAGGATTTCTTAATGATAAGTCCGTAATTTAACATGGGTTTAATATAAATTCCCCTCCTGAAAATCATTTTAGTTCGGCATAAACTGTTACGAATCATGATATTTTATTCAAGTCGGTTCAAATTACTGAAAATAAAAGCATAACACTGTCTGATTATCGTTCAATTGGTTTAAACCGAAACCAATTTGTATACTGCCGACCATTTTTATAAAGATTAATTAATAATTTCTAGCTCTCATATATTCTAACCAGTGTTGCCAGTGAAATTTCGAGAAAGATACATTTTAGTTTCCAAAAAGATACACCTTTTCCCAAAAAAATACATTTTGAAAATCAATTTGAAAATCAATTTTTAACGTTTAACATTTTTATTTTATATTTAATGAATATTGCAAAGAAAATGATATCATATAAATTGATTTTTATATTTATTTATGTCATAAATATTAGGTATGTAATTTTTTAAAAGTAAGCAAACTTTAAAATTAATTATATGTAACTTTCTTTGGATGTTATCAAAACAATTTCATTTTTGTAAAAATTAATATACGTGTTAGGGCGTAAATACTAAGGCGATTATATCAAAAAGTTTACATAAACTTTTTTCTAAAATTTCATTCTAACACACATACACAAGAATAAGCAGACTACAGAATAGCTTAGAAAAACTAACCTCAAAATACATGTTATTTTTGTATAGCTTCGTACAGACGGTGGTCAGATCATACAATATTCTAAGCAGGCGTGGCCAATAGAAATATTTTCCTGACAATGGTTCCATTTTCAGATGCATTAATTTCAAACGTCTGCCAAATATAAATGAGCTTACAATGTTTACACATTTTTAGTCAATTTTAAAGCAATTTAACCAACACTGTTTGTCAATATTGTAAGATCTGACCACCGTTTGTACGAAGCTTATTTAGTTGTTACTGTTTTTTTTTTTAGTATTCATAACGAAATAATAACTTTAAAGAACTTTGTCAGATGCGGAAAGCTTAATATTTTATTTCTGTACATTTTGCGTACAGATTCAAAAGATACGAAAACTGTCAGGATTATAATTGATACATGAAGTCATCAAAATATACGAAGAAATGAAAAATTATGATTCGGCACAGACGAATATATAACTTAAACTTGTTTTTAATGCACTACCTTTTAAATGGTTAAATAAGGCAAGAAAATGATTCTGTAAAAATTACAAATCGATATTAGAATTATTGCAGCGCCAATTTCGAAGAATTTTTTATTTTGGAAAATAATAGAAATTTTTTTTATGCCCAAAAATTTTGGAGTTGGAGTCGAGAGCTTTTTGGGTCGCACAACCTCAACTCCGATTCCACAGCCCTGCTTTTTTGAATCGTTTCAAATTTAAACACAGCTAATGCCTTAATTTGCTTATATAAAAACCTTATTTTTTTCTCAGTGTACGAGTATCTTCAATCCTTCTAACTATACGAGCAAGAATTAAATACTTATAAAATCAACTGCAATTTTTTCAGTCTGCATTCGATATCGTTTTTTGTTTTTCAAATCAAATAGAACCTTGGTAAATTATTGCTATTTAGAGAGAGAAAAAAAAGGAAAACAATAGAAAAATAAAAATTGAACTAAAGTCTAGTAGAAATTATAGAGAGAAAAAAAAAAATTAAAACATACAGAAATCAAAATAGAAAAAACCTAAAATAATAAAAAAAAAACACATTGTTAAAAATCAGTCAATTTGCCATATGAGCACGTAGCTATTTTTGCGCTTCGTTATGTGTCTGCCAAACAACAATAAGTGTCAGTATAAATAAACAATATGCTCACTTGTTTTACTTACACAGATATAGTCACACGCACCCACACAAACATACACACACACACAGAAAGAAATAAATAAACTTTTTTACTCCTACCATTAATTTTTTTTAACTCCAGGTTAACTATTTTTAACCTTTATAAGGCCAACAGCTTTAAAATTTGTACTTTTTGTGCAACAAAATATTCACACTAACACTGTGCTACACGAGAAATATGCAGGGGCTCTGATATAAGTATTTTGTTTTACTGGAGCTAACAGGGTACAGATATACCAAACGCTTTTTTCCCATTATTACTGAGAACCTACACAGAAAAAAATTAAAAAATTTATCTTATCACCAAATTTATACCAACTTCATAATATCAAGTAAACAATTTGTTGATTTTGCTCCTAATACCAAAATGATTTATTTATTACTTAAAGTTTTTGAATTTTGAAAATTTTTTTCAATAAACAATATTTTTAATTAAAAAAATGATCAAAAAACTTTGTCACTTCAAACATTGTGTTAATTTATTTAATTAAATATTGACAATTCCCAATAACAATTCTACAAGCTTAAATTTTTTTTATTTTAAACGAAAAAAATCCATTAATAGTTTTTGATATTTAATAAATATTTTAATTGAAAATTTATTTCAAAACAACTAAAATATTAATTAAATCAAAATTATATTATTAATTTTCTTTCAACTAAAAAAATAATTGATTCAATTATCACATTTATTAAATTAAAATACTTTTTAAACCATTTGTTTAATTGATAAAAAACTTTTTTCTGTGTAATAGGATTTCTTAATGATTTGCTAAATTCCCAATTTTTATGTTTAACAAATACACTGAAATTTATTATTGAGGGCATTTCACTGGTTGTTTCGGCCAGCTCGTTAGGAAACTTTTTCTAAAGGCTTTAGAAAAGCTAAAAATATTATACAAATAAACCTGTAAAGCGAATAAGAGTTATAAACACTCAGGTTTTACTTGTAACAATATCAAAGCTTAAACAAAACTACAAAAATAAACAGTGAATTTATTTTATCTTACATATTTTTCTGCATTTATTTTTTTTCGTTAACTTTTGTATTACCGTGTAGTTTTCATTGTCGTTTTTTTTATTTCATATATGAAACTTTAATCAACATTAAGTTTTGTTGTTTGTTTAACTGATTTTTATAAACCAAATAGTGTAGTGAGTTAATGAGTGCACTGGTACAAGAGCACTGGTAAAAACAAGTGGGTAGGTATAATAGGTCATATAATACCCTACACCCTAATATTTACATTAAAATTTGGCAAAACCGATCTAGAATTACTCAAGGACACAGTATATATACATTTTGTGGAGTCTTAGATGAATATTAAAAAAGTTTTACACGGAGTGACAAACTAATGGTGTTTCATTTTCTACAAAAAATGTGACAAATTATTTAAAAAAATGCAATTTGGTGTTCGTTTCTTAAAAATGCCTCGCTCTCTAAAAGGGTGGCTTGTTTTATTCCAAAAAATATACTCTTACTAACGGCATAAGGCAATGCACTTTACGCCCCGTATAAATCGACAGTGTTGATAATGTCCTGTATAAAGATGGCTTCTGTTTATACCAGGGTTACTAGACGAAGTTGGAAAAAAAATCGCCCCTCATCAGGACAGTAAAAATTTTAAATTTGAATAGTTTTTTCTATTATTTAATAGTAAAAAATAAGACATTTATTTATTTATGTAATATCAATCTATTAACAAATTTTGATTTATGTATGTATATTTTTTTTATATTTTGAAGAACAAACTTTTTGTCAACTGTTAAAAACAGGGCGGTCCCATTTTGTGTTTTGTTCTCATCGAATGAAAATTGCATTATTACAGTTTTTTACATTATTTATTGTTTTAAATAAATACTTTTTAAATTAATATATTACATTTTTGTTGTATTTTTTGTTTAATATTTATAATAAATTGTTTAGGGTTTTTATCTTGTTTTTTTTAAGAATATTCGTATACTTTTTATTTGAACTTATAGCCTATTTCCAATGTGCGAAAGAATTCTTTCGTTCGCATAACTACATTGAAAACAAAAACAAAGTCTTAAAATTTGTTAAAAATAACTTATATGTAAAAAATTATTTTTTATGTAAAAAACTATTTTTTATGTGAAAAATTATTTTTTATTTAACAAATTTTCATGTGACAAATTATTTTTAATTTTTTAAAAATAATTTTTTATGTAAAAAGAATTTTTTAGATAAAAACTGATTTTATTAGGAAAAAAATTATTTTTTATGTAAAAAAATATTTTTTGTAACAAATAATTATTATGTAAAAAATTACTTTTTTATGAAATATTATTTTTTATGTGAAAAATTATTTTTTACGAGTATGTGAAAAATTATTTTTGATGTAAAAAAAGTGTTTTTGTTAAAAATAATTTTTATGTAAAAACTATGTGCAAAATTATTTTTTATGTAAAAATTTTTTTTAATGTGAAAAATAATTTTTTACCTGAATTTTTTATGTAAAATATGATTTTAGAGGTAAAAATTTCTTTTTTTGTAAAAAATTATTTTTATGTAAACAATTACTTTTTTAAAAAATTATTTTTTATTCCTTAAGTTATATTTTTATTCGACCTTTAAAATTCAATATTAAATGAAAATACTTAAGCTCGAGGTCTGTTGTATGTAAAATGTTCTTTATTTGTTTCCAATATTTCGATATTCTTTGAATATCATCATCAGGGAATGGTTAATGAAAATTTACATAAGCTTCGAAAAAGGGATCAATAGCTGTCACGTTTCAGCATCAAAAACAGTGTAGTTTTTCATTCAATATTATTTTTTATGTAAAAATTTATATTTTATGTTAAAAATTACTTTTTTAATGAAATATAATTTTTTATGGAAAAAACCATTAACAGTTCAATCAAATAATCACAATACTAATTATTGTTTTTTTTTTTTAAAAGTTGAGTCTACTTCTTGTTGATGACGTTTATAAAAATTTTATTTAGTTTTGAATGAAAATTTTAACAAAATGTTTTAAAAAATGAAAATAAATACGTAATTTTGTTTTGGAAAAAAGTTTCAAACGGTTTCTTAACTGAAAATGTGTGTGGTTATGAAAAAAAATTGTTGCTCTATTTTGTACACCAGTGAAAATGTTGATGCCTATTGTGAACGAAGCTTTAAACTGTTTAAAACTTATGTTTTTAATTCAATAAATTTTAAAAATCTTACTTATTTTATATAAGGTTTTTTAAACAACTAAAATCTAAACAAAAATTTTTGGATTTAATTTTTTAAGTTTTTCTAAAGCTTTTTAAAATTTCCTAAAAGTATACTTTATTTTTTTAATAGTCATGGTTGTTTGCTTGTTAAGGGAATGGGTGACATAACTACTTCGCAGAAATGCGCCAGCCAGCTCCTCTTTTTGACACTGGCTTTCCGAACATACTTCACACTTAATATTTCAAAACACACTTGTAGACAGGTCACGCACGCCAGCAAAAGCCTTGAATGCAAAAATCCAAATAATAAAAACGAATCAACACCCAAGCCAAAAAGACTGAGTTGCAAGAACTAAACAAAATAAAAAAAAATAACAAGTAATAGAAGAAATATAAATAAAAAAAATTATATTTAAAAAATAGAAAAGACAGTTAGTGAAGAAATAAAACTAATACCACAAAATGAAATGCATTAGAAAAATCCAAAAAGAAAAATAAAAGAAAACTTTGGGCTCAAATACAAATAACCACAGTTACGAGGACAAAAGGAAGTCAAGAAAAGAATTTTAAAAAATAGAAGAGTTTTTCGAAGATTCAAATAGACCAGCAAATATTTTTTTTGTAGATATTGAAAAGCGTATTTAGCATTTTTTACAGATGCAAAGAATCTAAAAAGTGGTACTGAACTTAGATTTAACTGAAATTTATTTTTTTTTTCTTATATAAGTTCTTAATTTGAGACAACTTCTTAAAAGATAAGTGTTGTTCTACATCCTGTAGAATTTAGAGAATGTTAAAGTTCTCAACTTTGCATATGGAAAATATAACAGCTCTTATAATTTCCATAAAAGGCAGCCGATTCTATACATTTGAAATATTTTTGACATTACAAATTTAAATCCCATTACTTTTAATTGAAAAGCTCTTCATATAAAGAATAAAGTGGTTAAATTTTTTTGTTTTGTATCGGCTTGCCAAGAGATTTTGCCACTGAATAACCAAAAAAAAAATTAGTCAAAAATTTTCAAGCCAACTATATGAAAAACTGTGTGAAAAAAGTTTTTAGGCTCTTAGTTATAATTTGTTCCCCATTGTGGGAAAATTCGGTTTCTACCCATAATTCTTGGAAGGAAGATCGCGAAAAACAGCTCTTGCAGCTGATTTCTCACCTACTGTGGGAAAGTTCGCAAAAATAAAAAATAAAGTTAAAAAAACATAAAAGCAAAAAATGTAGTTTGGACTGCAAGAAGAATTCTTGTCTAAAAGTATGAAAAAACAGAAGAAAAGAAAAAAAACATGTGAATCAATTGGAAATAGATAATCATTCACAACAATAAATTTCGGTCCACCAAGCAAAAATATTATTTCCTTTAAATATTAATGTTTGACTATTGACCGCCAGCCGTCGTCAATGGCGGTAAGTATTAAACGGCGAAGATTTCTGACGAGATAGTCTGTCTACTATCGAAACACGTCAAATCGACCTGTCCGTGAACGTGGGTTCGATCCCCCGGTCAGGCAAGACTGAAAAATTATCAACAAATTTTAATTAATTATTAATTAATGTTTTAAAATTCCTTTCTTCATAAAAGTAGTTTAATGAAAATTCATTTAATGAACTTTAGCCTGATCAAAAATTTGTATTAAAATACAATCATTTAAAAACACATTTGGAGAAGAATGATCCTCTGTCCATCCTACGCTGTGGTACAGCTAAATAACAAGTCTAGATATATCTTAGATCTTCTAATTTTTCTAGAGCGGCAGATCCGTTTGTTTATTGCCGCTTTTAAATATTACATATAGTCAAAATTTAAGACCATGACGCAGAAATACTTAAGTTGTCAAGTGAGTTTAGTAACATCTGAGAGACGATTTTTTACTGCAGGTCTGGTTCAAACGGAGTTTCGAAATGATCTCCGCAAAAGTGGAGAATACTTTGTTTTTAAAGCCAAAATTTTATTAATATTAATTTTGAATATTAATAATCTCTTACACTGATTTTTTGTTTAAAAAATAAATTAATTTTACCAAGAACTTAAATCCATTTTGTTGTTTTTAAAATCTTGTTAAATTAAATTTTAAATATTAGCCCCCATATTCATAAAAAATTATTTTGATTAATAAAAGGATTATTTAACAAATTTTCATAGAAAATTCATTTCATAAACCTGCCATAAACCTAAAATATTTTTTATGAATATGGGATTGTAATTTTGTATAATAAAGAAATTACTCTACTTGAGTTTTGTTAATTTTACCTTGAATTTAAAATTAATATTAGAATCGGTATCGGCGATATTTTTTTTTTTGAGTATCGGTATCGGTTTCGTTTCGCCAAAAAGGCGTAGCGTTACCTCCATAATTTTTATTGTCAACTTTAGAAATTTTTTTCTATTACTGAAACTTTTTATAGCAAATATTTGTTAAGTTTTGTCTCGTTAGTAGATGACTTAGCTTAATTGACATGGAATAAGGCCAGGACTTGTTATACTAAAGGATATATGAGGCATTATTTGTAGAGCGAACAACCCAATAAAAAAATTTTGTTGGAATTCCTTTATATTTGGCTTACAAACAGTTCTAGTAGATAAGAGTAAATGTGCGAATTTGTTTTTTTTTTAACTTTTGCATATTTCTTTACACTCGTACATGTGGCTATTGCACTGTTGTACCGTACAAGACAGGAACTGACGAGTATAAAATGAAATTTTTCTAAGTTCGACCTAATTTTTAATTTTTTTTTAATGAAATTCGTAAGATAACTGAAATTAAATTGTGAAAATTTTTATGCAGTTATCTCCATAAGTTTAAAAGCTATGCAAATTTATCTATGTATGTGGCATTATTTTAGGCGCTTGTTTATGCAGTCTGTCTATTCCAGTTTGTAGATTTATACAATTATTATACGCAGTGCTGTCATATCTGAAGATTTATCTTTTTTTTTTTGCAAGTTTTTTGAGAAGCAAATAAGTTTTTAAGTTTTTTTTCTAAAAAAAAAAGTTTTTTTGAAATTTAAGTAGCTCACATAAATTAAGTTAGAATAATAAAAGAAATTTAAAAGAAATGTTCACTGGGTTCTTTATTTTCCATGAAACATCTTTGTTTGCACACAAATGTTTTTCCTTACGTATTTACTCTTTAAAGAAGTCTTAACTAAACGAAATGCGCCAGCTGCTGCATCAGCTGAATATCATGTTTATATGGAACCACAAATATGGTTGCTTGATTTTCTATGAATTGTTGTTGCTACTGCTTTCTACCCATCATCTTAAATATTTATATTATTATTATTATTATTATTGTTATTCTTGTTGTCATTTCCTTTGACTCTCAGTTCAGTTTGTAGTTTGACTTGGCCGGGCTCGTTTTCTATTTTCATTATGTGCAATCATTCTTCACGTTGCACAAAACACAAAGACATCGTCTAGAAAACGCTTGCTGCATAACTAATGAATTTTCGGAGCAATTCTCCAACTTTTATATAGAGAAGAAAAAGAATGAAAAAAAAAAACACCCTCAATACTGCTGAGTATGTCTATGGAGGAATTTATGTAGTCTGTAAACGCAAATGTTGAATGGCGAAAATGAATGAAGCTTGATTCTTTTTTTTCAGTTCAGTTTAATATTTTGTAGTTTTATTCCTCAATTCTTTTTTTATATATATCGTGATCTTCTTAGTAATAGAATGCCAAAGAATTCATGGGTGTATTAGTATAAATTTATGCATACTTTTAGGCAGAGAAAAAAAACTTGTATATAGTTTTTTAACTGCAAAGTCTAAAATAGAGATTCCCAAATTGGGGTTCCGCGACTTTATTTTGCTAAATACAATGTTTATAGGAATGTTACGTTAAATGTGTAGGAGAAAAATAATTATTCGATTGATTTTTGAAAAAATGTGCTTCTGAATTTTACAAAAACAAATTTCAATAAAATTTTTCTAAAAACTTTAGATTCAATATCCTGTTAAATTATGTTTAATTTGTCTGGCCTTTTAGATTTGTGCATAAATTAAATTGAGCAAAAATAAATATCTAATAAAAAATTTGGCTTATTTATTTGCAAATTACTTGCGCCTTTGTGTATGCCTCACTCTTTTATATACGAAAAACTGGATTTTTATGTGGAAATAGACAAACAGGTGCACCTGTCATTTGGCTTTATCTCATGTTGGATCTTAACTACTGGGCTTCAAGGTTTGCGTTTACCAGCTGGCTCCGAGTGTGGGAGTCACCATCACACCCTGGTGGCAATTTTTAGGATGGGTTTTTAACATCGAGGTTAATCTTTGCAGCAAACTATAATTAATTAATCTGAGAAAAACTTTAATTGAGAACTAATTGGGTTTGCCGTTTTTAAGTTGAAGCAACTTTTTATCAATGCACTCTGCATTTTATACAGAAGAAGAAGAAATTCGGCCCTTTTAATTCTTATAAAAAGAAATTTACTTCTTATAATTGTTTAATTAACGTCTTCATATGTTTCAGAATCACTAAATCTTAATCTTCACTAGAATAATCCAGTTTTCGTTTATGTATGTCTATGTATTCTTTCTGTTGAATAGCGACGATATCTAGGGATTGTCCTTCCTCAGGCTGAACACTCCCACAAGTGCTGAAAAATCAGCTCTTTAGTAGGATTTTCCGGGATTCGACCACGTAATCCCCGCAAGTAAAGCTTCGGCAAAAAAGCGTTGAACCTCTAACATTAAGACTGAACCTTGATGGGATAAATATACAAATTGAAGTAAAGAAAGAAGAAAGAAAGTATTAAGTATTATTCATGGTTGTAGTAAAAAGTATATATCTAAATTTCAAAAACAATATATTTTTTAAGCAAGCGGATTATTTTTATAATAATTTATTAAATGCCTTAATAATACTAAAAATATTGAAGAGCGATCAGCCGTAATCGTTAACGTTTTAATCGATCTAAAACAATATTTTATCGATTTTGTGGACGGCCATTTCGACTTTAACTGACAGCCTCCAAACACTTTTAAAATGGAGTAATGAATGCCTTCCGGCTTTAAACAGCACTGTCGTTGGACTCTCAAATGAGGTGCCGTACTTGGGGATCTTTCTAGATAGGGCCCTTAGCTAAAAGCACAGCTTAGCTCAGCTATCCCATGTCACCAGAAGGGCAACAAGAACAATATATGCCTTCCAAAGACTCTGCGGGAAGACATGGGGGCAAAGGCTCAATATGATCTACTGGTCTTTCGTTACGATAATAAGATTAATCTTGTCCTAGCCGCCCTGGCATGGTGGACCAAGACCGTGCGGGTCAAAGCTAAAGTAATACTCGATACGGTTTATCGCCCAATCTGCGTTTGGATCAATAGCGCCATGAGAACCTGTCCCACTCTAGCTTTATGAGCCATCCTCCACATTCCTCCGTTACACATATCTGTAAAGGAGGAGGCCTGCGGGAGTACCATCAGGATGCAGCGCATTGCTGAATACAAGGCAGGCGACTTTGTGGCCACATGCGTATCCTTGGAATTCTTACATAGAAAGAAAAACACTCGGGATAAATTAAGCTTTTTATACTTATTACGTTAAGTACGAGTCGTAATCAAACATTTAAGTACGAATAACACTAAAACGTACTCAAGACAGTGCTAAATGGGATAACTTTCGAAAATCCCGGAATTTCATAAAATAAGTATAAAACTCTTAAACCAAGTACAAAAAAGATTGAACCTTTTGTTGGTGGTGCCACTCTGACAGTAAAATTACAAAATGAGCATTTTAATCTCATAAAACTTTTCAAAAATTGATGTAGCCACTACAGCAACACCGCGCAAGTAGTTAAAAACGATTTGCTTGTTGTTTGTAGAAACAACAAAAGCAACAGGACAAGAAGAAAACACATTATTTTCATGTTTAGAAAGTAAAATTAAAAGCAGGAGTTCTCATTTAGTTTATATTTTTAGTTAAATATGTATATTAAGTTTTTAAAGTAAAAATTATATCGGGCATGATGCTGGTGTTTTATAATAGGAACTCTGTAAGGTGCGCATTTTGAGATTGACTCAATCTCAGTTTTACTTAAATCAATCTCATTTTCGGATAATTTCATGTACGAATTTGGAATTGAATGTGGATAAGTTGAGTATTTCGCGATTGAATAATCCGTACCGGGTGCCCCGGTAGGCTAGCTGGTAGTGAGCTAGTCTATCAGTACCGGGGTTGCGGGTTCGATTCCCGCCAGAGAATGGATTGATTTTTCTTTTGAGTGTTGGAATGATCCATCTATTTTGGTTGGTGATCATATGCTGCCTAGTCTGAATAGGAATTTTAATGTCGTTATTCCTTAAAGGGATCAATGGCTCACCGATGGCTCGAAACAGACAAATGGTGATACTGGCGCAGCCATTATGGGCCCAGGTTTTCAAAGGGGCTTGCCAATGTGCAAACAGCTAACTGTCGTGTAGACGGAGATTAACGCCATCCTCATATGCGCTGTGGAGGTTCTGGGGAGGAGGACAAGGGGCTTGATATTATTTATAATGTCGAATACCCAAGCCGCACTTCGAGCACTATCGTCTTTGGAGGTGAGATCCAGGTTAGTAAAGGACTGTCTTACGTCTCTAAGCGATCTGGGGAGACACAATGACTTGAATCTGTGTTGGGTGCCCGGCCATGTGGGCAATAAAAAGGCTGACTAATTGGCAACCGGGCTCTTGCCGCCCATATATTGGGTCTGAGCGTTTCTTCAGCGTCACTGCTGGTCACATTTGGGGGGAACGATCCGGATATAGCCTTAACGTGAATTCCTTCACTCATGGACGTCTATTCCTGGGTAAAAACAAACCAATAAATGTGTGACCCTGGCCCAGGGCAGGTATGCAGCTTCTGTGTGAGAAGGGGGAACTCAGGCTATTTGTTGGTATATTTACGGGGCACTGTGATATAAGATACCATCACCTTATAGTTGGTAATATAAGTACCAAGGTAGGCAGTTTTTTGTGTGGCTGATGACGAAACGTCAGAACATCTGCTCTGCTGTTGCCCCGCCTTCTGGACTTCTAGGTAGAAATTTCTCGGGTGGCGAATGTTGAGCCCTACTGAATGACCTTCCACCGAGCGAAATAATGGGCCTTATACGTAGCCTGAACCTAACATTGCAAGACACACAGGCTGCACAAAAGTTTCTCTGGGTTGTGGTCTTGTATATAAATAATACAAATGTAAACATAAAGTTTAACAAGCCAGTGTTATCGTATCGTAACAAAAAAAAAAAAAAACAAGCAAACAACAAATGAAATTTATCTTCTCTTATGTGTGTCTTATTTAACGCTTTTTTTAAATAACCAGATTAACCAATATAATAAGTTAAACAATTTTCAAAAAATGCAAACATTTATGCAATCTAATAACTACTATTCTTACTAAATTATATCAAAGGACTTACCGAAAAATGTCTCCATTCTTAAGAGATCTGAAAAGCAAACGTCAGTGGGAATCCCTGGTGCAGGGTGTTGATAAGTTCACAGACTTCACCGTAGAATATCAAATGGTGATAATTATAAAACCAAAAAATTAGAAAAAACTAAATAATTTCTTTGGCATTGTTTATTTTAAGGACATGTAAGGATAACTAAGGTCAGTATGTGCACTAATTAATGTCTTTGTGCAAAGTCATTATTATTTACTGATAATAAAAAATAAGTTAAGTTTCTATTAGACTACATACTTTTAAAGAAAGATATTAAATTAAAACAAAAAAAAAAACTAGATAATTTTTGCTTTAAAATATAACAGGAAACGTTTTACAGCACTTAAATAGTGCATGTGTTACTAAATGAGTTTATATGCATTTAAGCCATGCACTAGTGATGGTAGTAGTATTGCTAATAGTCCTTTAGTTGTCCTAAAAGTAGAGGTTATCAAATGATGCTGTTGATGATGACGACGATGATGATTGCTGTAGCCGTGTACATGTTTTGTCTGTACATGTCCTTTTTCCCTTTACTACTCTGAAGCCAACGGTATTTTGTTAAAAAAGAAAATGTTTTGCATCATTTTTCTTTAAGGAAAAATTGGAAAATATGCAAATAAGCTGTCACTCTGTGACCGTCTATGTGTCTGTTAAGAGTTTTACGATTAAACAAAAATACTCGTACGAATACTAAAACATTAAAGTAGACAGACAAGCAAACGGACAGACAGAGCAACATTTTAGGGCAGACTTAAAAACTAAAAAATAAATAAATTTTTTAAATAATAACTTCGCTTGTACTTCTAATACAGCAACAGCATTATTATTTAAGTATACATTTTTAACTAGAAATGTATTTACCCTGAAACAACATTTTGAGCTGGGTTATGACCAATGGACGACCCTCCTTCCAGCAGAAACACAGAAGTTGCTGGTTTGCTGTCATGCTCAAGAGTGGTAACACTGCTATGGAATTAACTGACATAAAAACTCTTTTAGGTTTGTAAGTCTTGTTGTGTTGGTTGTTTTGTGGCTAATTTTTGTCTACGTGTTTGCATACTTTTTTCGTTGACTGTAATTTGTGGTCAATTTTATGCATCACATGATGACTGAGTTTAATCAGAATGGTAATTTTTGCTTTTTTTTTTTTTTTTTTTTTTTTTTTTTGGGAGTAAATGTTAGCAACAGCAGGTGGATAATGAAAATTGGATTTGAGATTAAATATCAAAATAGTTAATGAAAATTTTGGATGTAAAAGGAAGTTTAAGTGAAATTATTTTAAGAATTTTAGTTGGTAATTTTTTTTTATAGTTTTAAAGGAAGAAAAACGGCCATATTTAGACATAAAATAATCCAATGTGCAACAAACGATCGGCTTAGAATCCTTGTTTATAGATGATCTAAAGATGAACGTTCGCGTGGAATGTATAGATCGTAAGATTTTCGGGAGCAAATCATTTTTTGGCCATATTTTGGCGAATGAGCCCAATTTTCTTACTGTTATGAATTTTAAGTGAAACGTGTTGTGTTTACACAGAAACAAATAATTTTCATATTTGAATCAGGGTTGTCAGATTTTTTTCATCTTCATATAAGTATATGGAAAATCGCCAAAATTTTATTTTTTTTTAAATAGTTGGTAAAAAATTTCGCCAAAAATCTCCTACCGGAAAATTCATTTTAAAAAAAAAAGTTAAGAAGAGTAATGTTACCTTTATTTTCTATCAGCCATGTCACAGAGTACAATTCCGTTCGGAACCGAAGAAAACATTTTTTTTTTTTTTATTATTCCTACACTAAATCCCGCGAAGCTTTTTGCTTGTCTGCAGGAGACCAGTCTCTGGCGGGAATCGAACCCGCAACCCCAGTACTGATAGACTAGCTCACTACCAGCTAGCCTACCGGGGCACCCCATAATAATTCTTTATTGATAGAAAGTATATTTTGATAGTTTTTTGGCCTTTAAGAAACAGACAACTCCCTTTTCGTTCATGAAAAAAATGTTTTCATTCCGCACAGTTTTTCGTAATTTTCTGAAGCACCAAAACACGGAATGATATCCGTTTCCGAACGGAATTATACTCTGTGACAGGGCGGTATATTTAGCATAATTCTAGTTGTGGTCTTATATTGAAGTATTTCAAACGTTTTAAAATAAATACTCGTGTCTTTAAACTTAGGATTTGTGGGATCAGAAAACTTAATCTTGCAAAAATAATAATTATAATCAGTATGCAAAATGAGTAGAGCTTGATTCCAAAAAAAAAAATCAGTTTTTATAAGACTGATTTTCTATGGGAAAATAGGTCAGGGGGCTTATTCTGAATTGCGATGCGAAAATCAATGCGATGCGAAAATACATAAATGCGAACAATTGCTATTCTGTATTGCAATATTCGCAAAGTTTTTTTTTAATCGCATTTCAAATGTGAAAAGGTGGCAAGTCGGTATTCTCTATTGCGAAAACAAATGTCAAACACATGTTAAATTCGCAAAATTTATTCGACAACAAACTAACATTCGCAAAGTACAAACATGTAAGTGAAAGATAATATTTTATTTATTTATTCATCATATATTTGTCATTTAATTCAGGGAAGCAAGCAATAAGACCACCAAAGCGCCTCAATTTGAAATAATGATAGAATTTATGAATAAGCACAGCCAATTGGCAAGATGCCATTTGAAAACACCAAATGCAAGTTAGTCGGCAAATACTTTGTGGCAAACGTTAACTGAAGAACTAAAAAAGAACTAAAAGAAATATTCTGCACAAGTAAACGTTTATTTTTCGCAAGCATCAAAATAAATTACATTTTTCCATTCAAGCTTAGAATATCGGATTTGCTTCTAAGCAATCTTCTCTGTATCCTTTCATTTTGCTCATGCCCTTCTTCGTCGACGAACCACAGTGCCACATAATCCATTTTTATTATTATTTTTTTCTTACAGAATGTGCTAAATGAATTTTATAAACAATTTTCACAGCCAAACCCAAACAATTTATTTGCTTTTAAAATGACGTTTGTTGACACTGACGTTTATTTGAGCAGCGTTGCCACTACTTTAAATTAATTGCGAATGCGATTGCGAAAGTCTAACAGAATACCAATTTTCTTTCGCATCACATTTCATTTGCGCATCGCATTGATTTTCGCATCGCAATTCAGAATAAGCCTCGAGAATATGGTGAATTTTTTTTATTTTTTGATTATTTTTTTTTATTTTAACATAATGAAGCGATCGATTTGATATGAAATAAAGCATAAATGCCCGAAAATAACTAATTTTTAAAGTCAACACAGTTTCTTTTATTACACGAACGATTTTTAACATTTAACTTCTAATACAGAAAAAATATTTGCCTGAAATCGTTTAATTAAACAATTAATTGGTGTAAATAAATTTTTTTTCAATTAATTTTTTATTTTGCTGCAATTAATTTTTTTATTCAAAACTCATTGTGTGTATGTTATCATGTTTTGCTTTAGTGCTGTGTTCAGGCCCGGATTCAGGGGGTGGGGGGTGAAAAAAGGAAATTCCTCCCCCCCCCTAAATTATAACAATATGTTTTGCTTATTTCGATAATACACGAATTTCCGAATGTACAAAATTTTTGGAAATCCCATCAAGTTTTTTTTATAGAATCTCTAATCAACTTTTCAATAAGTATCCAAGTATTTATTCTTATAGTTATTTATTATATATTTCCAATGAAACATCTGGTTTACTGTATTTAAATACATATTATTCTACATGCAATCCCAGCAAGTGCCATCTATATTCGAAAAATAAACGTTTGGGTTGAAAATGCGAGCGGTTGAATTATTAATAAGCCTTAGTAGTATATGCAATATTTTTATTTGTGTTATGATAATTATTTATTATATAAATTTGAATATAACCGTTTTTCGTATCATATTTTCATCATAGTAGGATTTGAATTGGAATTTTATATGCATTGCCATTCTACCTTCCCATATAAACATATGAAAATATGTATTGGTCTAGTAAAAGTTCACCAAAGAAGAATTATATAACTGTTAAATTTCAAGTGCATTAATAAGAAAAGTTCTTTGATATACAAAAATACATAAAAATGAGTGAAACAATGGTGAGTCCGTATTTTTTTTTTTTTAATATAATGTACCTTTATAAGTATATATCATTACCTTCAGTCGTAAAGGATGTAGTCCAATGTATAAGTTTTATAGGAGAGAGAAAAAACTTTCGAAGGTCCTTAGTTCTGAATATATTGTTACGAAATTAGATTTGCCTAAGAATTATTTATGGTTTTAGTTATAAGTTATCTTGTTAATTATAGTTTTATGTCATATTAGTTACTATTTTTATGAACGCCACTGTAACTAAATTTTCTAGCAATTGTAATTGTAGACTTTAGATTTAAAATAATTCGAACTACTAGACGGTTCTTGAATCAACTAGGGATAGTTTTGAACTATAAATACAGGCTAACTCATAAAAGTTTAGTTTTAGTTTGATTGGAGACATTAAACGGTTCAGATCGTTTCTTACAATAGTTGTTAAATTTTGTGAATATTATTTTCAATAAAGTTTGTTAAGTTGAATTCGTGTGTGTATTTATTTTGATTTGCAATTAAAAGAACTCAAAGGTTTATTATAAAGGGAATAAGCCTTAACGCGTTTTATAAAGTAAAAACGTTACAATATTTTAAGTCTGTAAATCCAGTTTTGCTTCATTGCCGACTCTTTATTGGCCTGCAAACCAACTAAAAATAAATCATTTATGTTATACGTAGGTTTTTATGATTTATCACCTTTTCCATTATATATTTTATATTTTTAATGTACATTTTAGTATGTCAATTTGCAAAAAATAAAATATACTATAAAATTATTTTATTTATTTCAATGTTGACTATTAACAAATTTTTTTTGAAATTTTCACATTTTAATGGGCCCTAGCGCTTTTTCTTTAGCATTTTTGGACTTAGAACTTTAACATATCGTTGCAAAACAAGAACTAGAAAAAAATATTTGTATTTTTTCCGCAAACGATGTACTTTTGTTTACTCTATTGAACTGCATCAAAAACTTAATTTTCAAAAATTGTGGCATTAGCGCATTTACGACTGAAGGTACATATGTATGTATGTGCAGCCAAAATTATTTTTGTCTTTCCATTGTTATAAGCTTTAAAATTCCTTTCTAAATAAAAATAGCTTAAATAAAAAAATTAACTGGTATCAACTTAAACCAGAATAATTATATATTTATCTTTAGATTAAAACCCAAACAGTTCGACTAAAATTCATAACTTAATTTTAAAATTAGTGAAGCATATTCCTTCTTCCAAATTTTTTTTAGCAATTGCATATGCTTTTTTTTTGGCCGAAAAATTGGTCAAACAATTTAGTATAATGTAGTCAAATAAATTGTTTCAAATAAAAAAAAAACATTAAAAATAAATAAAATTATTTTTATAGCAAAAACGTTATTTAAAAAGATTAATTTATTTTAATTTATATTGAACTGATCTTAAATATTATTTTACCTTGTTGTTGATTTTTTTTTGAATATAATATAAACATATCGTTTTTAATAAACTTTTAAAAACAAATTTCTTACTTGATTGGTATCATAAAAATACCCCCCCCCCCCCCTTTTTTGTACGACAAAATGTAAAAAAAATTAAATGAAGAAGTGTTATTTAAAAAAAGTTTTTTTTTATATATTATTTTTTTATATTGTTTTCTCAATAAAATATTCAGAAAACAATTTACAACAATCAAACATAAGGATTTGAATATAACAGCAAAAATGCGCCGGCGTGACGTTACAAAAAACAGAAGCGGACTTTGACCTGCATTACAAAACTGCATAAGTCTGCGAATTGAGCAAGACTTTTTGTATAAAACCTTTTTTAACAAGCTTTGGACTTACAAAGATTTATTTTATTTTATTATTTATTTATCCAAGCTATCAAATTTAAAAATCTTTGCTCGTTTAAGGTACATATGGGAGTTTCCAGCAACTAGGGAAAAGAAATTACTTTAGTTTATTTATTTATTTTTCACAATGTAGTTGGCTTTCTAATACAACAAGATATGATATCTTATGAATTATAGTATTAGAATCAGGTAGGTTATATTAGACAGATAGGATATTAAGCAATAGTATAATAATACACATTTTTAACTAAATAAAATAATAAAGATTAATAATATAATAAATAGGTATACAATCAAACAATTATAAAGATTAATAAAATACTAAATAATAATAATAATAATAGGATACTAAATAATAATTAGGAAAAATAATCAGTAAGTAGTTTTCTGAATTTTATTGCGCTGCAAGTTGTTTGCAAATGATTTGGAAGTTAATTCTAGAGACGTATACTAAATATAAAAAATTGGCGTTCTGATGCATGATTTCGATGACGAAATTGTATAATAAATTTTCCTCTAAGCGATCTTGCAATTTGCAATCGATCAAACAGGTACTTACTTTACCTATCAAGACTAAAAATTGGGAATTTAGCACATTAAAACGAAATCTAGATAATTTGTCTCAAGAATTAAAAATAGATAGTTTAATTAATTTTAAGATGCTTGATTCTTAATTGACCACCTGTTCTGTCAATAACTCTTAACCGCATTGGTTAAACTTTATTGTTAGCAAATAAATAATAAAAAAAACGCTTAATTAAACTGTGACCACCGATTTACTGTAATAAAAATATCTTCCCAAAAAAAAAAATATGTATGTGACACTAATTAGTGCAACTAACTTATTCAATCAACCTTTAACCTTAATTAATATTAAATACACCTGTTATAATTCACAAGTCAATTATTTATTTTACAGAAATCTTTATGTTTAACATGCACACACACGCACACAAGCTCATAAAATAGTAATAAAAAAAATATTTGCATGTAAATAAAAATGTATGTGTATGAGTAAATATGTATGTATGTATGTAGGCATATAGTTTTCTGTGTAGTCTGTGTACTTTTGGGGTATGTAAATATTAAGAGCTAAAAATTTTCTTTTAAATGTGAGACTTTATAAATACACATAAAGAAAAAAATATACTTTTTTTCAAATAATGGCCAATAATTATATAATTATAATTATATATAATTATACTAAAGATTATTCTTTCGCATTCGTCCTAAAATACTATTTACAAAATTCTTCCAGGCACATGAATAGTTTTGTGCCAATTACCTTTCCTCTGGACCAACTACACTCTAAACACAGTATCACCAGTTAAGTGAAAGGTCTTTTTTTCACCATCGTTCCTTTTAAATATAAAATTTTGTTCACTGGTCACGGGATAAGTGCTTTAAAAGATATTGACACAAATTTCCCGCAGGACAGTGTGATATATATATGAATATTTATATCAAAGAAAATTTTGTAAATTGTTTCTTTTTATTTCATCGCCCCACCCCCACCTCCGAGTTTCGTTATGGTGGTGCTTGGAGGCCGTCAGTTAAGGTCAATAAGGCCGTCATCGAAGTCGATAAAATCGTCCACAAGATCAGTAATACCATGTTCACACGGACAGCAATATTCGTGTTTCGCTCTCACATTCCTCCTTCGCGCCCCAAACATGATTGAAACAACCTGTTTTGCCATACAAAATTTTGAGAACGAAACAGGTCGTTTCATTTTGAAACAATCTGCGAAACAGTAAATATGTACTATCATCTCAAATTTTGATAGCAATTATCGTTAGTTTAAAAAAATTATTAAATTTCTCCAATCACCAAATTTATACCAAACTTATAATATCAAGCAAACATTTTGTTGATTTTGCACCTATTACCAAAATGATTATATTGATTACTAAAAATAATTTAATGAAAATTAAATTCAATGAACTTAAGCGTAATTAAAAATATCTAAATTTTGATAAAAACCCATTAACAGTTCAATAAAATAACCACAATAGTACTAATATTGTTAACAGCTAAGGCACGAGCTATGTTTACATATGTCCTCCAAGTTGTGCTGAAAAAGGTCAACAAGAAAAATGAAAGAAAAAAAACATGAAAAAATGTACTTTGGATTTCAAGAAGAATTCTTGACAAAAGGTACTAACAACAGAAGTTAGGAAGAACACGTAAATCCATTAAAACAGATCATCATTCATTCAAAAGCAAATATCGATCTACCAAAGTGAAATACCATTTGGTTTAAGGATTGATGTTTGACTATTGACGTCATCCGGCTTCAAAAGCCGAGTGAGTAAAACGGCAAACCCCACTGAAGAGATTGTGTGGTTACAATCAAAACTAGTCTGGGCAACCTGTCCGTGAGAGCCTGGGTTCAAATCTCAGCGCAGTCAAGAATGAAAAATTATCAATAAAATTTTAATTAATTTCATGTTGTAAAATTCCTGTCTTCATAAAAATAATTTAATGAAAATTAAATTCAATGAACTTAAGCCTTATTAAAAATATCTAAATTTGGATTAAAAACCATTAACAGTTCAATAAAATAATCACAGTACTAATATTATTAAGAAAAATAAAAATTTAATTTCGAAGGCAAAATGGGTTAAAGATTCAAACTTTCATTGAAATTCGGTTTCTTAGTGTCGGCCCAACATACGAGGGCGGATCAATTGGTCCGTGACTTTTTTAACGAAACACAAATTTTTTTTTTCGATATAATCTCCTTTTAGCTTAATACACTTAGTCCTACGTTTCTCCAATTTCTGTATCCCTTCCAAAAAATAGGATTTTTCGAGATCCATTAAATAGGCATTTGTTTGACCAATAATTTCATCGATGGAGCTAAATCTCTTTCCACCGAGCCATTTCTTTAGGTTCGGAAATAGGAAATAGTCACTGGGGGCTAAATCCGGAGAATATGGCGGATGAGGTACCAAATCGTAGGCCAATTCATGTAATTTTGCCACTGAGACTGCACACGTGTTTTTTTTACTTGGCCATATGGGGTCGTTTTTTCTTTAAATCCTCGTTAAATCGGTCCAATAAGTTGGCATAATATTCGCTATTTATTGTTTTTCCCTTTTGATAGTAATCGATGTGGGTTATCCCACGTGCATCCCAAAAAACTGTTGCCATCTCCTTATTTGCCGACAAACTTAACTTGGCCTTCTTCGGAGCCGGTTCACTCGGAGAAACCCATTGCTTAGACTGCTGTTTGGTCTCCGGAGTGTTGTAATGGATCCATGTTTCATCCACAGTTACAAAACGCCGCAAAAACCCATTCGAATTGCGGTTAAACAACTCCAAACAATCCTTTGAAGTTGTCACACGATTACGTTTATGGTCGATTGAGAGCAAACGCGGCACCCATCTTGCAGACAGCTTTATTAAGCCCAGCTGATCATTTAAAATCGAAACCACACTGCCATATGAAATGCCATTGACATTAACAATCTCACGCACTTTTACTATTCGGTCGACCAACACCATATTGTGAATGTTTTCGACATTTTCGGATGTATTGACTTCAATTGGCCGTCCAGAACGTTCGCCGTCATTTGCACTTGTGCGACCACAACGAGAGTCAGTAAACCACTTTTTTACCATTGAAATCGATGGTGCAGAGTCCTCATAGTATTTATCAAGCTTTTCCTTGGTTTTATTGACGGAGCACTCGAAATTCACTTTTTAAATGACGGAAATTGCTCAAAACTTAACAGGTGGTACTTGATGGGAGCTGTGTTGCATTTCATATAAGTGCGAGGGAAGTTCGAAAAGTTACGGAGTTATTGATCCGCCCTCGTATTTAACAAAATCTACCGGAAAAGCAAAACTCTTTACTACTTTTGAAGCATACTTTGCAACTTGTGTAATCATCATTTACTAAAGCATACTTTAAGGGAATTTTTTTGTTCTTTTGATTTCAGCAGCTTTATTTTAATTTTTCTCAGTGCATTAATGCCTCAAGGCGCAAAGGTACTTAAGTATTTTAAGTGTGTACATAAATGTATGCATGTAGTTCGCATAATTGTGTATGTAGGGATGCATGTGTAAGTGCTTACAACAGCCTCTGCGAATTTATGACTCTGCGAGTGTTTATGTGTGCACATTTTCAAAAATGACCGTTGCATCATTTATAGCATAATTAATTACAAATTATATACCATGCGTATGTGATTTGCATTTTAACACAAAAATTTACACACAACTTTAACGTATTAATATCGCCGAAAGAACATGACCACATTTAAACATTGATTTCCATACTGCTGATAGACCTGAAGCCAGATGTTAGCTGCTTTACTGTACAACAGCTTTCTCTTTGCTCCGCCTAGTAAAGCGAACGCAATTCAGGACAATTTATGTGGGGTGGAAAAGAGACATCTGCTCGTATGGATTTTTTTCATAATGAGGACATGATGGTATTTGCGTTGCATGCAAGAAATAAATAAAATTTTAGCATTTACTGCAAGCTATAAAATTAAATCATTTTCATTTATATAAATATATATGGCTGTTTGTATGTGCACAACAAACAGTGCCTTTGTTTAATACTTATATATATATATATATATATATATATATACACTTACTTACATTATAAGTGGGACAACTAGAAAACGTCTTATGTTGCTCTGTTTGGAACTCAAAATAAAGCTCTTAGTTTAATTTAAGAATTTTAATTGAATAAAATAAATGTTTTATGAATTAAATTATCTCATTTTAATTCGTAATTAATAATTATTATAAAGTATGTAAACCAAGTATTCAAATGAGGTGTGCCACGTATAATGCCAGTAGCTGTATATCTAACAGCATTCACACACGTATTGCAGAATATTTTTGTTGCTTATTGTTAGGCCTGATTATGTTTAATAATTAAATTCATGTTGATTTTTTAATTTACTAAATAGCTAAAGTACATATGCTATTAAAATTTGTGTAAATATTTTTATTACGACAGTTTTTTTTAAGCATTTATTTTTAATTAGGAAAAAACTTCCACAAATTATTTTAAGAATTTACAAAAATATTTCCCAAAAGTATGCTTTAGTTATTTAAGTTAATTTTTTTTCTTTAAATTTAACATATAAATTTTTCTTCGGTTTTAAATAAAATATAATAATATAATTGAAAACAGATCTCGGCTATTGATAACGAAATAATTTGAACCAAATTTATATAATTATCCGGTTATCCTTCTTCAGTTATTAAGTCATTTAAATTTTCCTTCTATGGAACGTTCGGCTCTCAGACAGATATTGTAAAGGGTGGTTAAATTTTAAGGGCCGTTGTTGATTTTGAATAAAAGACAAATTATTAAGGAAATTATATTTAAAACAAAAACAAATTCTAAAAACTTTGATTTTGTTTTAAATGTATTTGTACGAAGTAAAGAATTCTTTCGCACATCGGAATTAGGTAGTTAGAATTTAAACAAAATAATTATTTGTGAAAAGAAAAAATTTATTTTTATAAAGTTTCAAACACTGACGAATTATGTTTTTCATGTATTTTAATTTAAATAGATTAAATAATAAGAAGTATGTTTTAATAAAAAATTAATAATTCTTAATATTTTGCCCTTGTTATAAAAAATTTTAATTAAAAAAAAATTTTAGATTTTTCTCTTCAAAATATGATTTTTCTCGCCATATGATAATTTTCTTTCCAAAGATTCTGGCAGAGCTGTATATAAATATAAAATTACAGCCAACTTCAGCTGCAAACTACGAACGAAAAACAAAACGAATTTGCAAGTACAGAAAAGTATGTACTCCCCCGCTATTCTCTTCTCCCTTCCCTTCTATAAACTCAAGACTGTAAAGTAAACTTTGTTTGTCTTAAAGGGGTCCTAATAAAAAAAAAACGGTTAGCAGCACTGGATTCAGCGTACCCGAATTATGGTTAAACGCCAGGTTCCCGGCTTGTCTCTAAAAAAAGAGTAAAAATTTTGCACAGTCTCACTAGTCCAAGGCGAATTCATTGTAGGTAATCTCGGTACTACAACAAATACATCTCGTACAAAAACTACAAGCAATTTGTTTTTGTTAAATCATTGTACAATGTCAAAAACAGAAATAAATTTAAACAGAAACTAATAAAATAAACAAAATTTTTACATTCAACAATTATAAAGCCAAAAAAACTTATCAGCAGGATTTTTAAGACCACCTGTACTATATTCGCCTTGAACTATTTTTTTTCTTTTTTAATAACAAAAAGTTTTCTATTAATTTTTTACTCAATATTGTAGAGTTATTCCAAGTTTAAAAATATAAATTACCTAAATTAATCCTTAGTTTACCTATGTTTCATCCCACTGTGCGACATAAAAACCAACTGTGTTTCAAGCATTAATATTCTCTGCATCTGCCAAAAAAAAAAAAACCCCCCCAAAAGTCATAAAATTTCAAAATGTTAACGCCTCTGCGTACGGTATTAAAAGTTTTTGCACTTCCTTTAAAAAAGTTCTTGGGAAATTTGTCGTTTTTCCTTAAAGTAAAATATTTTTGCAAACAATTTTTTTTTTGTTGTTGTTACAAAGATCATAAAATAATTGATGTTTCTTTATGACATTTTTATTATAGTTTTTTTCTATATACGTACATTCATTTCTTTGTATTAAAGAAATTTTGCTTTTATATTAAAAAAAAAAAAATATTTTAACATGTTTTAAAGAAATATGTAGAAATAGTTACTGGAGTATTGCATTAGTTATTCATTTATTCAGTCAGTTACGCATTGCAGTTGTCATTTTATTCTATTGGGGTTAAATCAATAGAACGAGTCTTTTGTTGTCTCTTTTTGTTATGGAAAATATTTAGTCAAAAGTCATAAAATTGTTTTATATTTTTTTTTCTTTAATCTTTTTTTTAAACTTTCATTTAAACTAAGAAAAGGCATTTTCAATAATTGTTGTTCTACTCAGGAGAAGAAGGAGGGTGGTTAACAATTTGATTGTATTTTGTAAATTTTTGCAAGCTTTAAAGGGAAATGGGCTAAGAATAGAAAACATTTTTATATTAAAAACTTTTAAAACCGGAAAATATTTAGCACAAAGAACTCTTACATTTATAGATCTAAACCTCATAATATAATTTTTTGTTTGCCGGGTCCATGACTGCCCATGACTCCCAAATAGGATAAACTCTGGAAAAGTTTTTCTGTAAATAATTTTATGTATTGGGTATAAAAATGTCGACTATAATTTCTTGCATGTGTTTTTTAATCCTTTAGCCTGTATTTTTTTTTGCTTTAGTTTTTAAAGGGTTAATAATGGTTAGTAAAATATAAACAATTTAAGGCTTTAGTGTTTTTAAACATGCCAAACGGAAACATTTAATTTAAGTGCATTTCCGTTCTACATATTACGTCAGTATTTTTTTCATGTTTTGGGGTTTTTTATGGCAATATTGTGGTTTTTTACTTAAAAAGACAATAACATGTTATTTTTCATACTTACAACAGGATTTGATTATTGAAATGCAGAGTTCGAAAATAAACATTATGAACATTATTTAGCGTACGGTACACATATACACCCAGAAATAATATCTATTTATTAGTACCTGTGTATTAGTACACAACCCTCAATACCGTTCAAAACTATTTTCATGAAAGTGACAGACATTATGTAGTGTTCTGTTTTTCGTTATAAAGCGTGATCCATTTAAAGGCTTCCTACTTTTTTTTAAAGAAAAAAACACAGAAAATTCAAATTTAATGGGGAATCTTTATTATCATTTGAAAGAACATTCTTTGGCATGTATTTTTTGAAGATTATGTCTATCAAATGTTGGCCGTTGCTACGTCGCTGATGGTCCATCGGTTAAGTCCAATTTTCGATGACTCGTTCGAGCATTTCGAGTGATAACTGGCAAATGACACGCGTGATGTTTTCCTCCAAGGCCGCATAAACTTTAGACTTTACATATCCCCACACGCGCAAAGAAAAAATATGTTTAAAAATTGTCACCTCCAACAAAACTATTTTTAAAGAAAATTTTTAAACATATTATGTTTAATTTAACCATATTATTGTCGCCGACAACCATATTATTGATAAATTGGTCCTCTAAAGCAGCCGCAACCATATTATGGTTGTCTTTAAACATGTTTTGGTTAAATATGACAATAAATTGTTTTTAAATTAACAATAGTATTTTCCTCCCTTCAAAGAGCAACATGCTATGGTTGAAAACCAACCATGCTATTAAGTGGTAATCATATTTTCGTTATTATTAACCAACACATGTTTGGAGGCAGCCATAATATGGTTGTGCCTTCTTGATGGAGTACAAATTTAACCATAATATGTTTGTTACTGATAAAAGTATGATTAAATTAAACATAATATGTTTAAAATTTTTCTTTTAAAATAGTTTTGTTGGAGGTGACCATATATAAAAATGTTTTTTCTCTGGGTGCAGAAAAGAGTCTAACGGTGTGATATCACACGATCTTAGTGGCCAATGACCGGCCCAAAACGAGGAATTATGTGCTCACCGAAGTGTTCTCTCAATTAATTCATTGATTGGTGCGATGTGTGGGAAGTGGCACCGTCTTACTGAAACCAAATGTCGCCGAGATCACGAGCTTCAATTTTAGGCATCAAATTGTCGGTTATCATGGCACGATAACGGTCCGAGTTGCTGCGAACGGCGCCGAATCGACTCTCCACGGTCTTCGTGTACACTCTCAGCTACGGCCGCTATATTTTCTTCACAGCGTGCTGGACGTGGTCTCTTCGGTCGAATATTATCCAATAATGAAGGCAGGGTCTCAAAATGGGTGATGGTGTTGCGAATAGTACGCTCATTAGGCCGATTATGTTGACCATAAGTTGAGCGAAGTGCACGAAACACATTGCTCACAGAACGTGAATTTTCGTAATAAAGTTGAACGATTTGTAAACGTTGTTCAGGCGTAAGTCTTTCCATTATGAAATGCCAAACAATACTAAACAAAAATAATATGACAGCATGACACGGCTCACACGTGATCTGTCAAAAAAAGGCTATTGAAAAAAGTATATATACTTGAATCACCCATTAAAATAGTACAAATGTAGTGGCTCTGAACACATACATTTTATTTTAATGTTCTGTAGTATTTTCTTCACATTGATGAAGGAATTAATTAACAAAAAAATTTAGCAACACTTTGTACAAGTATTGTTGTTGTTTCCTGGCAATCTGCATGACGAATAGCCTGTGTGTGTTTATTGTGTACATATTTTTTTTTTTTGTAAAACAAATTTTGTTGTTTTTACCAGCCCAAAGGGCTTTGAGCACAACTTAAAAAAGCGTACAAAAAAGTATGAAAAACAGAAGCAACGATGAAGATGTAAATTAATTAAAATAGATAATCACTCAAAAATAAATTTCGATCCCCCAATTTTGTTTAAAGATTGATGTTTGACTATTGACTGCCAGCCGCCTTCGATGACGGTGAGTGTTAAAGGTTTAAAGGAGTAATGTCCGGGAAACTGAGTTTCTTAACCCCGGACATAACCCCTCACTATAAGATAGTGGCAGCACTATCCACCTAAATCCTCCATGTTTCTTCTTAAGGAGCGCACAACAGGCCCGATAGTGTCCTCGGTGTATATTGCAACAGATATGAAGTTGCATCGTGATGCTTCGTCCTCTTTTCGACCTGACTTAATCTAACCTAATCCACATTTCCCACTACACAGAAAAACATGTTGCCCCAACTAAAGCATTAATCAAAAATAAAATCAGTGTTAATTTAACAATTTAAGAAGTGAATTAAACGTTTAATTAAGTGAATTAAACGTTTAATTGTAACTATTAATTTGTTTACTGGTACAAAGTTATAGTATCAATTATACTTTTAATTCACTTCATTAAACCTTTAATTCACCTGATTAAACGTTTAATTCACCTGATTAAACGTTTAATTCACTTGATTAAATTTTTAATTAAATCTGATTTTATTTTTGATTAATGCTTAATGAATTGGGGCAAAATTTTTGGAGAATTTTTTCTGTGTAGTGGGGGTGGGGGTATAAAAAGATTTGCTTTTTTTTGAAGGAAAGTTCGAACATTTTTTTGTTGCTGCCTTAAAATATTGTAGGCTGGTAAACACAAAAAATAAATTTGTTAATTTATTAATCACCTTAACTTTGGCCCTTCTTTTGCTTTAAAAATTTTTTGTAATAAAATGGCTTTAGATATTTTTTATAATGTGAATTATCCATATTTATTACAAATTTTTACTAACTTTATAAATTTCAAAGAAAATTTACCTGTTTTCATTTTGGGTGCCTTTTTACAACTTTCAGTAAATATTATTTCCTTTCATTCAATTTATTTATGAATTTAGCGTTCATTTAAATTTCACAATGCATCTGGAGATTAAAATTTTAAAAATTCAAATAAATTGTTACTCAACTGCATTTTTTATGTTTCTCAATGGAAACTCTTTCGTAGAATACACCTGCTGCATGTAAATGCCTGTGAATATGATTGTATTGCATTTTATTTGAATGCACTCATATTCACAACATTTACATAACTTTTATTTCAATCCCAATTTTTTTGCGAAGTAACACCTTCCGTTTTTGCCATCAGAGGTAAAATAAAATGCTTGCACTCTGGCACAATCAGAAAAAAAATTTGAATGCAAAAAAGCAATCTACGAAAGGAACAACTGCAGGAGTTTTATTTAAATAAAAACGTTTTAATATTTTAGTACTTATTTTTAACTTTAGATCTTTTGGATGAAAAAAAAAAAACAAACAAACAATTGTAAGACAGGAAAGGAAGTAGAGCTGGCCAAGCCCGACCTTATAGTAATACCCTACATCATTTAAATGTATAGAAATGGACTATGAGGTATTTGCAGCAAAACGGTTTCGGCTATTTTTTAATTTTATTGGAAGGTGATGGCCTTTGGGAGTTATAGACTAAAGGCCTCGTTGCATGTAAATGTTGCGGAAACGTAACCATTGAGGTCGTCTTCAATGGCTGGCAGCTACTAAAAATACGAAAACGAGTTAAGTTAGGTCAGGTTACATGGGCAGCCATCGACAGACAGCTCACTTGGGTCCTTCAGCGGTCCCTTTGTGATCGTGACAACTTCTGCAGAAGTCATTGAATTGCAGACCCATTCTCCTAGCATGAGTCCCAACAGGCCAGTGTCCAGTTACAACCGACACAACAGTGCTGATTTGGTCCCTATTGAACCTAAGTATTGAACCTTGGCCAGCTCATCTGCTATCTGGTTTCCCGGGCATTCTGAGTGCCCTTAATCCATATAAGCGTTACCCTTGAATGCTTAGCAATCTCGTTCAAAGACATGTGGTATTCTACAGTTAACCTAGATGTCGTATAGACACCCGCTAGGGAAGCAATGGCAGCCTTGCTATCAGTAAATATTCGAACATCTCCCGATACGCGATAATTCCTCAGCCAGTTTGCCGCTACTGCCATCGGGCAGCCTAAAACCGACCGCTATGCCCAATTCCTCGATTAAGAAACCTCCACCTACTCTACTGCACATCCTGGAACCATCTGTGAAGATCCTGAGAGCCTGTTCCAAGCGACTGTTGCTGCTTTAAGTAAATAAGAATTTTTATTTAATATTTATTTGTTAAAATATTTAAAGAAAATAATTATATGATAATTTTTCTTCGGATATATATCGTTTATGGATTTTTATTTTTTCATCGTGATGGATATTTATGTTTGAAAATAAATATCCAGGTTTTTTGTTTAAAGTTGTAAATAGATGACCTTTGGTTACTTGGTTTGTTGATTTTCTTCGGTTGTAGGTCATGAGTTTTAAATAAATTTAAATAAAAATATAAATATATTTTGTTTTTAATTTTTCCTTCTATTTTCCCATGATTTATTTATTTCAATAAATTTTAATCAACAGAGATATTAATATGATATGGAAATAAAAAACACAAATTTTTTGGGTCTCTTAAGTTTGCTGAAAAGACAAAACATGCCATCCGTATTTAAATCAAGCCGAAGCGGTGTCAAAAGTAGGGTTAGTACGGATTTCCTTCAATCAAGTAGAGAATGCTTGATTCAAGGACGGATTATTCAAGTGGCAATTACTTAACTTGGTCACATTTAATCCCAGATCCGTATTTAAAATAATCCGAAAGGGGGATTGACTTAATTATATATTTTTATTATATATAGTTTTTTTTAGCCCTGGCAGTCAGGGCTAATTTTCCCCTCATATTATTCCTTTATTTAAGTTTATACAATTGAAACGTTACTGAATGACTGACTGGCTGACTAATTTATCATCGCACAGCTTAAACGCTTGAAGCTAAAAACTCTACCCAGATCAAGACAGGATTTTTGGAAATTTGAATGTTTAGGAAGCAAAAAGGGTAAAAAGGGGTAAAATAGGTAACCTTATATCTCTAAAACTAAAAGAGATACAAAAAATTTAATACCTATCGTTATTCAGATATTTTTAATTAAGCTTAAGTTCACTGAATTTATTCTTCATTAAATTATTTTTATGAAGACAGGAATTTTACAACATGAAATTAATTAAAATTTTGTTGATTATTATTCATTCTTGACTGTGCTGAGACTTGAACCCAGGCTTTCACGGACAGGTTGCCCAGACTAGTTTCGATTGTAGCCACACAATCTCTTCAGTGGGCTTGGCCGTCTTTACTCACTCGGCCATTGAAGCCGGATGACGTCAATAGTGAAACATCAATCTTTAAACCAAATGGTATTTCACCTTGGTAGATCGAAATTGAATTAAAAACCATTAACAGTTCAATAAAATAACCACAATACTAATTATTCTTATCGTTATTCTTTAAAAAAAAATAAGCGGACGGTACTCTTTGAAATTCAGCTCTTTTATGGTGTAAACGGGTAAAACCTGTGTTTTGGTACTTTTGGTATCCTTTTAACGAATAAGCATAGATATAAAAATATATCACATTCGAAACTTTTCTAAAAAAAATACAAATACCAATTTGGTACTATTTCAAAATTTTATCGTTTAAGGGCTGAAAATCGAATCTATTTTTCGTACTTTTTACCAAAACATTTTTTCTTTTTCTTTTTAATTTGTTGAAAATTCATAAATTATATGAACTAAAAATAATTAGTCAAATCTTAATCTAATTCTTAAGTTTACGCCCTACCAATGCCAGACGACGACAGTATACCTAAAAACGGTTCTCGTTCACATCGGAATTTACCACTCTTCTGATCGGATAAGTGCTGCAGTATCTCTTCTCCTTAAGCGAGTGTTGCCGCAACCAGTTAAAATATTTCGAGCTAGTTAAACTATGGCCCTAATCATGTAAGACGCAACTCAACGCCAGAGAATTACATTGAGAGCACAAACAATGTCATAAATATTTTGCAATTTTGTTGTTGCTTTCTACAGAAATTCAAATTGCGTTTTAAAATTTCAAACGCTGCATGTCTGTGCCTGTGGTGTTGAAAATTTTAAAACGGTACATGAATTTCTGTTGAAAGCAACAATAAAATTACAAAATATTTTTGACATTGTTTTTGGTTTCAATGTAATTCTTTGGCGTTGCATTGCGTTTTACATGATTAGCGTAATTCTTCAGGATTTTTTAGAGGCCTTTTAGAAGTCTTCAAAGTAGATTAGAGAAGGCAAGGCATTTGCCTCAAATTACACGCCGTGTTAATTAGAAATGAAGTTAGAATGCGGCTGGGAGGCCTTATGTGTGCAAAAAAGAATTTCAGAAGGCCTCTTTACTTCTTTATTTTCCCGCAGAAATATGAAAGACTCTGTAACTTAGTTTAATTAAATTTTTAACACATTCACATTTATAATCTTCTTTTGCCATCTACTGATTTACTACCCCATTAATTGCAAATAAATTAAACTTCTTCTCATTTTTTTCCTCCTTTTCCCTGTCAAAGACCCCCTACTAACTTTCCTCAAACAAAAACAATGACAAGTAAATGCTCTTTTACTCTTTGACACTTTCGTCCCTTCTTATGCCGCAACCATTAAATTAAAAGCAACAAAAAAATTTTAAACTTTTTAAATTTTAAATAATCGAATCCATTTAGGGGCTTAAAAATTGTTTAAACAAAAAAACTTTTTAATTTCGCCGCGCTTTCCGACACATGAAGTTGCCACGTTTTAAATAAATCTCTACTGTCTAATAGAGTGGTAAAGCAGAAGAGGGGGAGAGAGAGAGAGCATGTGGAAATTACAAAAAAAAAAAACCGAAATTAAGAACATTTTTACCAAAAGTTTTTTCAACTAACATTAAATGTTTTGACCAACAGCCGTTGGACTTCAAATTGGGGAAAAAATTAAATTAGAGTTAAAAAAAATTTTTTTTTTTTACACATAAAAAACAAAAACTTAAACCTCGTTGACAAAAAAAAAATAAAACAAAAAATAAAGAGTGTGGTAAGTTTAAGTAAAAAAAATCACATGCAGTTCATTGGAAAAAAAAGTTTGACTACTGAAAATGTCAACAATTGTGAACTTTTGAATCGTTTTTTTTTCACTCCATATTTTCTTTGGTTTACTGGGTTTTTCCCAAAGAAATTAAAAAAAAGTACGAGCAAAGTACTTTTGTGTTTATTATAGATTTTATCAGGGCTGATAGAAAAATGTTACCAAGTTTACTAATAAAATGTATCTGTGTTGATGAAAATCAACATAAACAAATTTCGGACGATTTGATTTAATAATATTTTCTAATCAAGATAAATTTAGTAAACAAAAAAACGATTAGTGTTCAAACAGAACTGCATCGAGACCACATTTTTTATACAATTTGACATAAAAATTTGTAGCAGAAAGTCGTTGTGAAATAAAATCTATTTTATTTTGAGAACGGTGTTTCAAATGCTCTCACATATAGACACTAAGGCCCTAATTATGTAAAACGCAACGCCAAAGAATAACATTGAAAGCACAAAGAATGTCATAAATATTTTGTAATTTTGTTGTTGCATTCTACAGACAAAACTTTAGGATGACGTTTGTCATTGGATTGATGTCACTTTTTGCCTCATTGATGTTATTTGTAATAACATTGATGTCACAATTCTTTTATTAGGAAAATTGAAAACAAAAATGAAGAGGATAGGCGCAGGGGCAACAATATCCCCATAGGATGGATATTAAATATCGCTTATCTGAAGAACTATTAAACGAGGTTAATGTCACTATTATGATAATCTATAAATTTCCAAATAAAAATGGGCGGGATAGACGGAGGAGAAGCAGTACCTCCCCATGGATCGAAAATATAAGATATCGCATATGAGCATTTCTAGCGAAAAGTCTACTTTTTGTAACATAACGACAGCAAACAACTAATTTTAGGCCCATGTTGTTCAAATGTTATCCCTTTTGTAACTAAATGTAGATCAAATTGCGCTTTTTACTAAAATAAAGAAAAGTAAATTAAATATATAAAATTTTTTGGAGAAACAATTTTAATTACTTGCTTGCGTTACGTTACAAAAAGTAGGCTTTTCGCTGGAAATGCCCATATCTGAAGGCAAAAGTCTTCAAACGTTGTAGGACCCACTCTTATGGTAAAGTAGGAGCACCAAATGTTTACAGAAGCATCGTGTGAGACACAAAAATAAAATAAACTACTTATTTTGTGGATAGGGGCAAGGGCGCAGTTACCCCACAGGACGCAAATGTTGAATCAAATTTATAACTTAGACAAGTGATTTGGTCACATTTCTATTATACGTTGCGGTTTAAGGTGTATGAAAATTTCCTCCAAAGGTACGCTTTATATGGGACCTGAAGAATATTGTGAACCGATCTTTACGAAATATGACTGTGTGATTTCTATTCTAACAAAATAAAAGAAATCCAAATTAACGTAGAAAAGCATTTTTCGTTACGGTTTAAGGCGTACGAAAATGTTTTCCGCGAGTGGGGTTTTTTTGTAGCCTAACGAAAATTATGGACTGATTTATTTGCATTATTTCTTATCATATAAAATTTATTTTTTTAGAAATATTTCTGTTACGTAAACCATATTATAGTCACCGGCAACCATATTATGTTAAATAAGCACTCCAGCAAGAAGCCACAACCATATTATGCTTGCCACCAAACATGATATGTTCAATAATAATAATAATTTGTTTACCGCTAGTAATTGTAGGGTTTTAAAAATGTTTCTCTTTTCCAAAAGCAAGAGCATCTTATTGAAGTCGAGAAACAACTATGCCCTTATAAGTGCTTAATATGTTCTTGTTATTATTAACCATAACATGTTCGAAGTTAACCTTCCTAATTTAGAGCTAATTTAACGTTAATTAATACGGTACTTTTGGGGCGTGGCATAAATAATATTATACATAATATTAAGATCTAGACATACTAAGGCCCTTATCATGTACAACGCAGCGCAACGCCAAACAATAACATTGAAAGCACAAATAATGTCAAAAATATTTTGTAATTTTGTTGTTGCTTTCAACAGAAATTCATGTACCGTTTTAAAATTTTCAACGACACAAGCAATGGAGCGTTTGAAATTTTAAAACGCAATGTGAATTTCTGTAGAAAGCAACAACAAAATTACAAAATATTTATGACATTGTTTGTGCTTTCAATGTTATTCTTTGGCGTTGCGTTAGTTCTGTGGCGTTGCACTGCGTTGTACATGATTAGGGCCTAAGTATTCGAAGGGGGTTCTTGCCGCAAGCAAAAAATTGGACATTAGGGAGGAAGGATACGAGATGGCATAAGTAGCGCCCTGAATTCGTTGTCCGATTTAAAAGACAACGAATGCAAAAATGAAGCCATAGTGAGGCCATTAATAATGATATTCAAAACGATGAAGTCGGATTTGAAATGGCTGCACTTATAAATCAAAACAAAAAGTGAAATGTAATATATGTATATGTAATGAAAAAAGTGCCCAATTGCGGGGCTTGGCATAGAAGTGAGTACAATACAAGCTAGAAGAACATAATTTTAGAAGGGCTCTCTTGCTACGTGCAAAAAATTGCGCATTAGGGGAGTACGATCCAAGATGGTATCAGTGGCGCCCAGAATTTGATTTCGGATTAAAAAGTCCCCAAGACCAAAATGAGGCCATAGACAAGCCATGAATAACGATATGCAATATGTTATGATCGGACTTTAAATGGCGGCGTAAAAAACTAAAATGGCGGTATCCAGAGGCGTGGCAAAAAATTAAGATATAGTTTCTGGAATCCTTTTCAACTAATCTTTAATCCTAGCGGGTGACTGGCTCAACTTTTTTTTTGTATGGAGACCAAACCACTATAATGTCCATATAAATAATTTTAAAAAAGTACCAACAAGTACATTTCATAGCAATTTTTTATATCTAACTGGTTTCCTGTGTTTGCAAAAATTACCCTGCAAGCATTTAGAAGAGTGCTTGGAAAATAAAATTGACCGATTAAAACAACTCCGGAAGATGATGCAAGAATATAATACAGGGTAGCCCAAAGAAAACATACCAATAATTATAATCATTTTTTTGGTCATGCGTTAACAAGTGCTTACTAAACCTCTGCACAAATGCATTTAAGAGCCGTTTCAAGACATTCGTTTGTTTTTTAAATACTGATTGTCAAAATTAATATAAATATAATACATACAACGATCAAAATCTGAGAAACAATCGGCAATAAACATCAAGATCACACACTGTGAATTGAAAAGTTTACCGTACATAACTGTGTTATAGACACACAATTCTTGTGTGTTGTTTTTTCGTTCACATCAAATTATGGATTGAGTTGGTTTATTTAAATCCAACTACTGCTTTACACTGACTTGTTTGAAACGAACTACTGTTTTAACATTGAATTGGTTTTTCATAATGGATCATTCGAGCTGATTTAAAAAAAAAATTACAGTAAAAAGACATAACAATAATTTGGTGTGGACAACTGTGTACAAGAAACAAATGCATTCGTGTAGGGGTTTAGTGCTTACACATTTGAAATTTTATATGGATGCAGCTCAAGATCCAAAATTCTCAGTAATGTTGTTTTAAAAGCGAACAATTGGCCAGAATGACAACGAGTAAATGCAGACGGATTATTTTAAACACTCTGCCGCACAACTTCCATTTTGCCTTCATTGCGAATACTTTAATGAGTACCTCTTCCAGGACGATCCTCAAAAAGGCCAACTTAATTTCTAATCATGAAGGCTGTGGCACCTGATTTTAAATTAAAATATTGACGATATTTTCGCTATGTTATTACAATTCGTCGTTGACAAGACTAGAAAAAGCCGATAATTTCAACGCGTTGTCGTGTACTGTTTGCATTCATTATAAATATCCAAGAGTTCAGTTATAACCTGCAAAAAGGACAATGCAATTATATTAAAAAATCCAAAAGTATTATGTCTTATGTGGACCACTCTATAATTATTTTTAATATTTAATAAAACTTTTTATTCAATATGTTTTTTAAAAAAGTAAAAGTGAAAATAATCATCTATGGGACAAATTTGCGACATATTTGCTCTAGTAACTTAATCACTATTAACCCTGAAAGGTTGCTCTCAATTTTAGTACATTAAGGATATTCTTCATCCAATAGACGAAATATTTAAAAAAACGAAATAAAACAAACGATTTTAAAGTTAAAAAAAAACAACAAAAATGTTTGAAGTTAAGCATTTTATAAAAAAAAATAAATGAAATGTTGAAACAAGTACTTAGTTTGAATACACATAAAACAGCTATATTAAAAAGAGTAAATGAGCTTCGACGAAGAGTAACCAACCAGGGTTTAAAGAAACTTCAATGAAAATTCACGAAGTTTCTTAACTTTCTCGCTTGGAAGAATATTTTTCGAGTCACAAAGACAAAGCCTCAAAGAAAGAGTTATGATGTTAAGATGATGCTGAAATGATATAATTTACTTTAATTGTGACATAATTCAAAAAATTAAATTTTGGAGTTAGTGATGCAGAATTGTTCACAGTATTTTCTTTCTATTGTGTAAGAACAGAAAAAATTAAAAGCTGTTTCTAATCACTAAATTCATAGAAACAAGCAAACAAGTTGTTGATTAAGCTCCTATTACCAAACTGATTATATTGATTACTAAAAATTTAATATTGTTAATTTTTATTTCCTTTATTTTAATTAAAAAAATGATCAAAAAAATTTGATATTTCAAACTATGTGTTAGTTGATTTAATTAAATATAGCTCAGCTTTTGACAATTCCCAACAACAAATCTACAAGTGTAAACTATTTTATTTTAAGTGAAAAAATAATTAAGATTTTTTGTTATTTAATTAATACTTTAATTAAAAATTTATTTCAAAACGAAAAAATCTTAATTAAATCAAAATTATATTTTTAAATTTTTTTTTTGACTAAACAAATAATTAATTCAATTATCACATTAATTAAATTGAAATACTTTTCAAACAATTTTTTTAATAGATAAAAAACTACTAAAATATTCTTATGTGTTCATCTTATCTTTATCGGCCTAAGTTATAAAAAATAAAGCATGTTAATAAAGGGTTTATGAAACGGATTTTTTCTAAGTGGCTAGAGCAAATTAGCAACTTTAAAAGCGTTTATCTTGTAATGATTGAGTTACATCACTGTTAAGGTATATGAGCGATATGATTGGCGATGGTTTTTTGAAATGGCGGCTAATTCTAGAAACTTCTTTGATACCAAATGCTTGCAGGGTAATATTATTTATGTTTCTTTTTTTTTTCTGTATATGTGTGAAACTTATGTGTAAATGAGCTGGTAGAGCAATACCAATAAAGCAAAACAAATCCACTTAACTGGTTAAAGGCTGAAAACAACAACAAAAATAAATGTACAAAAAAAAACACAACAAAAAAAAACATTTTGCATATTATGATGGACTTTATGAATAAGGAAAACAGTATGCGTGAAAAAATTATGGATGAGTCCATGATGTAAAGAAAAATTTTCCTGGGGTCTAATTCTGGCAGTCGTGATCGAACATATACTCGATTCGAAAGTAATTTTAATTCTTCTTCTTTCAGTCGATACTAAACGAATCGAAATTACTTTTTCAGCGTTGTGAAACTCAAATAAATGATTTGCAACACAGTCAAAATATTTTCGATACGTTCAGTATCGACTGAAAGAATTAGTAATAAAATGACTTTTGAATCGAGAATGTATATGATCACGACTGCCAGAATAAGCCCCAAGATAATATTAAGAAAATTAAAAAAAAATTAAAACAGCTTTTTCTCTAGAAGGCAAAAGATCCTTTGAAAAAATAAATTTAATTTTAGAGAAATTTGTATTGAAGAAAATTATCCATGAAAAACCCCATATATTTAAAAATGACATGCAAAAAGAAGATTTCAGTAGTACACACGCACATTCACTTTAACAAAAAAAGGACAAACAGACAATCATATGCCGGGCTTCAAAAATAAACTTGCAAAAACCCGAAATCCTTTCCATTTAGAAAACAAGCATAAGGAGACAGACACAAGAAAGAAACCTTCAATTCATGACATCATACGACAACAAAAAAAAAAAAAAAAAAAGAAAAGCCAACAGAAAAGGAAACAAAAATGACCAGAAAAAAACTACTCGGAAAAAATTCCAAACTCATAAATTGGCTTTATCCACTTAACTGTTAACGGGTTTCAGGCCATTTAAAATATAAAAAAATAAACTGGCAAAAAAGAAGCAAAAAAGAAAAAAAAAATCTCAAGTCAGAGAAATGAAAAAGTTTTTGCTACTAAAATGCCACAGCTCTACTTACTTTCTGTTGCATAAAGCTGGACGTTTAACAGCAGCGGCAGCTGCACACTAACGACCAAAGTTAAGTTTACACTGGCAACATTAAAGCGTCCAAGTATGGCTAATAAAGGCGACGTTTGGACACCAAACAACACTTACTGCGGGCTTCCAGCTAAAGCATTTGCTTTTGACATTTCTTGCGCTACATGTTTTTAAAGTTTTTCCTGGTTTGTGTGTATGTGTGTGTGTTCTTTTTAATATATTTTTACTTTTTTTTTATTTCTTCATTTCTGCTGCCAAAGGAAATGCACTTTAAGGATTGATCACCTCCAAAGTTGTTTCATTTGCCAAAGTTGATTTTTTCATATAATTTTTTTTTTTTTTAATATGGAGTTTGTAACTTTGTTTCAAGTCGTTTAAGAAATTTTGTTGCAATTTTTCACATCATGCCTCAATCACCTTTAGTCACTTGTTTGCTGAATGTGTTCTCTTTTCTTTTATTATTTTTGTCAAACGGGGAATTAAGTTTTTTCTTTTAATTTTGTTATTAGCTGTTCTAAGGGCTTAAAGAAGATATTAAAAAAAAATTTTTTTAAAGAAATAGAAAAAATTTAAACATTTCTAATAAATTTTTTCTTAAATAAATTCAATATAAATTGGACTGAATAAATTAATAAAATTAATTTGATCCGTCTAAGAAATTAATATTTAGTTTGCCAGTTTATGTGTAAGATCAAGAAATATTACCCTAAAGCCCCATTATGTATATAAAGAAAGAACTACCTTGACTAATTCTAGATAGACATGTCCATCAGTACGATGAAACACATTCAATTTCGAAGGCTTTATGAGATAACATTGATTTTTTTCTGTCAAATTGTGTCTACTTCTCCTCAGAGGTGAGATTTAAATCTAAAACAATCACTTTAGTACGAAATGTGCAGCGGACCCTAATGTGGACCAACCTCCCATAAAAATTTCTATTTTTCAACCCATCGATGTTCTACAATCTTAGAGGCACATAGTGCACCAGATGGTCTGGCCAGACCATCCAGAAAGACGTACAATTAAACTTATAAAATATTTAATCCCATAAATCCCATCCCATGAATTCATTAGCGTGGCTACAAATTATGGGAGAGGGGGGGGGGCTTTTATATGTAATCAAAACAACATGGGGCATGTTCTTCTAAATAAGGAACTAAAAGCTGTCGCACGTTTTATTGTCAAATATATAAAATATGCACGATTTTTCTACCAATTCTAGTAACGTTTTTTTAAACTTCTATACAATTGTTAAGTTTAAGGATACAAAGGAGGTGGCCTGGTCCTTACACCGAATTAAAAAAAAATTTACAGAACTATTGATCTAAACCAAAATGTCTTGTGTACGGAATCAATTAAGGAAATTTTATTTTTTTAAATTTTTTTAGATTTTAGAAGAAGGACATTTTTGAGCTTGGCGTGTCCTTTATCTGATTTGGATAAGATTTGGTGAAATCATTGTATCAGTGATATCACATTCAATGACCATACCAACATTTCAGGAAGTTCGAGTTGTTTTTTCTAACTTGTAAGACATATTTTAATTTCAGGATATAGCGGAAGGCCTCGAATCTTTGCTCCGCAATTGTAGAAATTTTAAATTTGATTATGCTTTATTAACCTAAATATGTGTTCTACTCTTTATAAAAACTCCTTCTATTTATTTATGGCCACTCGTTATATGAAATCACTGACACTGTGCACCGCAAATAGGGCGACAAGCAAAAAAGTGTTTGAAAACATAAACAATCCAATAGCAAAATAGCACATCTCTCGAGCAAAAGATACTTTAACAGAACTAGCAAGGCAAACTTTGTCAGTGCAAAATTAATGATTCAAAAAAGTAACCTGTTGCCCAGCCAGACCATGAGGTGCACTTAGCGAACTTTTTTCTTATGGGAGGCTTTTCGTATCCTAGATGTGATCAAAATGACTACAAATTTGTTTTATTCGATGCAGGACAACTTACTAGTAGAATTCATAGCCTTCGTCTCTTAAAACTTTTGCTACAAAAAAAGATATTAAATATAAAAGTCAAACCTGGTCTGGCCAGACCATGTAGGACATCTAAGGGTTAACGCCGTTTACGCAATTTTTACTGTTAAGAACTAAAATTAATTTAATTCGTTTAACAATCGTTTTGTATAGAGGGTGATTCATTTTGATATAGGATTTTTAATATGCTCTTCTTACAGATCACGCGTGAATTATATCAAACTGCTTTGTCATTTTTGTTCAGTATTGTTTGGCAAATTATCATGGAAAGAATCTCACCTCAACAGCGTCTTTAAATTGTTGTGAATGGGCTCTGGAAAAACTCAATGATAGCCGGTGTTTTATAGTGAAATTTTGTTTGTTGATGAAGCACATTTCTGGCTTAATGGATACGTTAATGAACAAATTTACCGTGTTTTGGCTGATGAGCAATCCGCAGAGTACCAATAGCTACCATTACATCCATTAAAAACAAAGGTATGTTGTGGTATATGGGCGGGTGGAATCATGGGTCCATATTTCACCAACAATTAGGAAAATCAGAATGTTACCGTCAATGTGAACCGTTATCGTTCCATGTTAACGGACTATGTGCTTCCTGAAATTCAGGCGCATGGTCTCGGTATACTCTGATTTCAACAAGACGGCGCTACGGGGCATACAGCACGTGAAACAATGACCTTGTGGAACAATTATTTTAGTGAGTATTTCATTTCACCTTTTGATACGGTAAATTGGCCACCTAGATCTTGTGATATTACACCTTTGGACTATTTTCTCTGGGGATATGTAAAGTCTGAGGTCTTCAGGAATAATACAGCTGCGATTGACGCTTTAAAAACCACAGTTATATGTGTTGTTTGCTTGTAGAATAGGGTAGTTGAAGTGTTACCTGGCCAGCTGGTTCTTGGAGAATCAACAGCGTATTTCCACTCGCTCCCTGAAAATCCTCCCGAAACTTTCCTGGGTTCTAAACACGGGCACCTGTGGTTGTCTCTCAAAAAGAAGAAAAAAAAACACGCTTTGGCTGGTGGGTTTGGATGTCTTTTCACAAGCACTATGTTCTTTATTTGTCACTTCACAATTTCAGTTTACAATTTTAATTTAGCTTGCCTTTTTTATTTAACTTTTATGTGGCACTTATGTTAGAGGATTTTCCTTTTTTTAACTTTTTTCTCTAGCCTTTTGTCTTTTGTGTAAATTGGCATCTAGCCGGCTGTAAGTTTTATGAAAAAGTGACAACAAATCAAAAAGTTGACAGACTCACCACGCTACATATGGGGCTGCCAGACGATATAAAATGTAGGCCAGTCTCCCACGAGCAAACATAGTGGGAAACTTCTTGGCCCGGTTCACACCAGCTAGACGCCAACATTTGTTATTCGCGAGATACCAGTCGCTATGCTCTTGTCGATTTTTCCCAAAAAGTGAAAAATTCAAAATTATGAGTGAATCTTGAGTTTATTTTTCTCGCAAATAAATTAATTTCTCGGTTTCGGCCTAGAAGAATTTTGCATTCCTGATTGTTTTTAATGGGTTACATGATTTCAGAGGCCTTTAACAACCAGCTTAAAAAATTTTACAGAGCCATTGATCTTTACAAAAATGTCTTGTGTACGGAATTAATTAAGGAAATTTTATTTTTTTTTCAATTTTTTTAGATTTTTGAAAAAGGACATTTTTGAGCTTGGCGTGTCCTTTATCTGATTTGGATAAGATTTGGTGAAATCATTGTATTAGTGATATCACATTCAATGACTATACCAAAATTTCAGGAAGTTCGAGTTTTTTTTCTAACTTTTAAGACATATTTTAATTTCAGGATATAGCGGAAGGCCGCGAATCCTTGCTCCGCAATTGTAGAAATTTTAAATTTGATTATGCTTTATTAACCTGTACAACACATGAGATATGCGGATCATCTCATTGATATTTTAGCTTTAGGTGTTACGTCTTTCGGGGGGCAAATCAGCTGTAGTCAGCATGGAACCCGCAAAGATTCAAATCCTGAAGTCTACATAATTTTTCGAGACAGAAGGCTGGCCAGAGATCTTTTCTATCTGGTATCATAGGAGTAAGAAGTCCCCGTTGAGCAGCCACTAGTCTAACTATTGGTGAGGCGTTGCGGGAAATGCTTCCTGTCTTTTGGGCAATCTTCTATTCTTTTCATCGCGTTGTTTTTCTTCGGGAAACCCGAAGTATAAACTTCTTCAAACATAATTCGAGGAAGAAAATAAACAACGCGGCTTGAGAAATGTGGACTGGTATCCGAGATGTGAGTAATCTTTTGAACAAGACCGCAAATAGAGAATATTCTCCAGAAATTATAAAACATTTTTCAAATTTTTTGGAAATACAAGAAAAAACTACTTAAATGTAATGGTTGCTAACATTCGGGAAACGAATATGCAAATAAGGAAGAAAGGGAAGTTCTGCGTGTCAAACCCATAAAATCGCTACATTTGTGACAAAGCGATACTTGCGGGACTCACGTAGTGGTTTGGTAGCTTATACCCAAAGTCGCGGGAAACGAGAATCGCATGTAGAACGCTGATTTTTTACCCTTGTGGTAAAGTTTAGCCTGTGGCGCTTCACCCTGCATTCCTAAAGCAGCGAAGGTAAGATAGCTCCAGTTCCTTAATAAGGGGCAATGTATGAATTTTGATGAATTATTCCATCAAAATTGCTACCTGTGTGTGTTGGTTGCACCCGCCCTTTGTTAACAGAGGTACTCTCAATTATAAGACACTCATGACAGTTTGTCATCGCACTGATGATAGTTTGTCATCGCACTGATGACATGATATATTATGTCATCGTACTGATGACATGATATATTATGTCATCGCACTAATGACAGTTTGTTTGTACTGATGTCAAAATGCATCAGCGTTATGACGCTTTTTCTTTCAGTGTACACAAAATATGGCATCGAATTGATGCCACTATAGTCAGTGTAGCGTAGATGACGCATAAAATATGACAAAATTTTAGGATGACGTTCGTCATATGATTTATGTCACTTTTTGTCCTATTGATGCCATTTGTAAGAACATTGATGTCACAATTCTGATGTTAGGGTACCATCAATATGAACATGCATTTTTCTATGAGTGTAAGACAGTTGCTTAAGTAAATCTATTTCCACATTTGTGCAATACAGACGGAATTTAAATGCAAGTTTAATGAACGTTTTTTGACAAAAGGATACAGATTCCGTAGCAAGACCGTAAAGTCTGCCCATTTGAAAAATGTGTTATTTCATGAATAACGTTATGCATAAAACTTTTAAATTCAGTTAAAATACTACAGTTTAAACTCAAAAAAAATTCATTTTCTATATAAATCAAATGCCTTTTTTGTTAGATATTCTTAGTTTTATAAAGTTTTTTTTTAGTTTTACACCACTGTGCCATGTCTGGCTGATATAAAGCTTAACGGCTACTTACATTCCATCTTCTTCTTAATATCCTATTGCCTTCTCTTTCTAAGACTTCTTTTAATTTCGCCACATTTATTTGTGTTAAAATCAAATACATTGAATTTCTTGTCGCATAGCGATTTCTTATTTTAAACAAACTTTTTTTTTTCATTTAAAAAATATTTTCTTATTTACTTTTGCTCTGATATCCTTACAATTCTCTAACACACACCCAGTTCAATTTCCAGTGACATTTTATTCACGTTGTTTACATGTTTTAGTTGTTTCCAATAAACGTTTTTTGTTTGTGTTTCAACAAATTCCTCTCCAACTCCTTTTGGTTCATGAAGAAAGTGGATTAGATTTAAAGTTTTTTGTAATAATAAGGAAAAACTTTGTTTAATTGTTGGGTTACACTGAACCAAAAAGGTACGTGGAGTCAATGAAAATTTACGTTGAGCAAACGAAAAATTTATTAATTCTCGTCCAATGAATTTGTTCGTTGAGACAATGAATGACCGTTCATAAAAAGATTTGATATTAATAATTTAAAAAACTGTTCGCTAATATAAGAAAAAAAGGTTACGAAATAATTAATAAATGCATGTTCATTGAGTCAACGAATCGAATCGTACGTTAATTGAAATATCTGAATAATTTTATTTTTCATTATATTAACGAATAACTCATTGAGCCAACGAAAATTATTTTAATAAAAATTGTTCGTTAATATTATGAACACTTTTTGGTTCAGTGTATCTGCTGCGTTTTCTTGATTTCTTTGTATACAAATAAGTGTGTGTATGTGTGTGTGTGTTTGTATGTGCTTACCACGTCCCTGTGCAGTGCATATTTGATGACTTTCTTACGCTCGTTTGACCCATCTCGCCATATTAAAATTGTATGCTTGATAAAAGTTTATTTGCCTTTATTGTTTGATGTTGTTTTTGTTGTTGTTGTTGATGTTGTTGTAATGAGTAAATGTCTAAGTGCATATGTGTTTGTGTATATTTTGTTATTTGTATAGTTGTCAACTATTATTTTACTTTATTATTGATGTAATTTTCCTTGTTGTTGCTGTTACCTTTTGCAACTGACAGCCGCTGCTTTAAAACATGCAGTTTGCTTTTCCTTCTAACTAACTTTTTGCTTTTCCTCTTGTCCTTTTTTCTGTTTTCATTTTGTCATTTTGACCATGAACGTTTAAATAAAGGACCTTTGGTTGTTCGTAGTATAGGTGTTTGTTTCTTTTTTTCGTTTCTTTTCTTTATTTTTTTTCTCTCGATTTTCATGACTTTACAGCACAAGAACAGGTAACATTAGATCATTACAGACAATCGTGATATGAATATCAAATTGATAAAAATTTATCACAAATGAACTTGTTAAATTTTAAAAAGTTTTCTAGTTTTTCTTTAAACAAAGTTCTTGTTTGTCTTCCTTTTTTCCCTTTGTTCTTTTTTAAGTTCGTAAATCTTCTGTAACTTGAGTAAAGTTTAGTTTTTTTTTTTTTTTTAATCGGGGGGAAGAAAAAACTTTTTTTTTTTGCAAGGAGGAACATTTAAAAGATTCTGGAACTTTAGAAGGCTGATTTAAAACTTGAGAAGTTTGGTTTTCATAAAAACAACACATTGAAAAAATTTTCTAATTTGATGTTTTAAGGGAAAATTTTAAAGAAAATTAACTAGAATCGAAATTGTGTGACTTTTTATGAACTTTTTCTTAAGCGAAAATGGATATTTGACTTTAAGATTTATAGGCGGAGAATATGCCCAACCATTTGCTTTCAAATTGAAAATGACTTAACGTTTTAAAATGATTTGAAAATATATATTGATGTTATTGAAAAAATTGGGAAATGTATTTTTTTCAACTATTCTCAAATGTTTGTCAAATGTGGATTGTAATACAATGTGTAACATAAATAATAGATTAAAAGATTTTGTTTGTTGTGCTTAATTCCCTTTTTTTAATAATTGATAAAAAATACTGAAATTTATTGTTGGAGGATAAGCCGTTCCCATGCGCGTTTCACTGGTTGCTTAGGCCAGATCATCAGGAAACGTTCTCCTATACTCACAATTTTATTACAGTAACGGATTGTAGATTATTCAAGAAGTATTCCTTTCAGTAATTTTTAAATAAATAAACATTTGAAATTCCAAGCAAATTTATTTTTAACTGATTCTAACATTTATTCGAAAAACTAAATGCACATTAATACGGATTTACGGTTGCATTTAATATTGCCAGTTGATTAAGTAAAAGTATTCTGTATGTAAAATTAAATGAAAATGATATTTAAAACATCTGTAAATTTACTTAAAACCCGATCAACTTATTTTGCATTTAACTTTAACGAAAAGTTAATTTAATTTTTACTGTCAAAAGTTCAATCGCGAATTCTATAAAAAATTAACCACAAATTCCGTAAAAACAAATTAATTTTCAGTTATTTTATATAATTTAACTACCAAAAAATAAATTTTTAGTTATCTTTTTATAAATCTGTGCCAAAAAGTAAAAGTAAAAAACTATTTGCTTGTTTTGTGTAGAAAATTCCCATATTCTATTTGTTAAAATTATTTAGTTAAATACATCTAATTTGTAAAGTAAAATAATTGCGTAAACCATATCGGCCATGCTGCTGGTGTCTTACAATTGAAAGTTCTTCTGTAAACAAAGTGGTCAGTACAACAAAAGTAAAACAAACAAGGAAAACGGGGTAAGTAAATAAAAATAAATATCATCTATCTCTTTCTCTCATTAGAATAACAAGCGGACTGGTGCTGGCATTTTTTAGAAATTCGAGTAAAACATGTATTATATAAAATACCTGAATTACACAAAAAACCTGAAAATTCATTTGTTTTTACGGAATTTATCAGTTATTTTTTAATAGTTAATTTTAATAAAATAACTGAAAATTCATTTTTTTTTAGGGAATTCGCAGTTGAATTTTTGACAGTAAAAATTAAATAAACTTTTCGTTTAAAATAAATGAAAAATATGTAGACCGGTTTTTAACTGAATATTCATTTATTTTATATTAAAATTTCAGTTAATTTTATGTACAGAATATTGTGAGTGTAAGTAATTTTAGAGGAGCCAAAGCTTTCAGCAAACAAGACTACAGAGGGAATGAGAATTACTAACATACACTCAAAAAGTCTTATTTGCAACGATATCAAAGCTTAAACAAAATACCAACATTAAAACAGTGTGTTTAACTTTTCTTACATTCCCCACTACAATTAGTTGGTTTTGAGTGTAGGTAATTCTCATTCCCTCTCTAGTCTTGTTTGCAGAGAGCTTTGGCTTTTCTTAAATTATTTAGGAGAACGTTTCCTGATGATCTGGCCTAAGCAACCAGTGAAATGCGCATAGGAACAGCTTATCCTCCAACAATAAATTTTAGTATTTTTATCAATTAAAAAAAGGGAATTAAGCACAATAAATAAAATCTTTTAATGGAAAAAAATTATGTTTTCCCAAAAACAACTTTTTTGATAAGTTATTAGCAGATTTTAATCATTTATGGCTTGTTTTGTTTGCAACTTCGATTTTTATATATGTGGAATTTTTGCCAAAAAAAATTTGGTTTCTAAAGCTGGAATCACACGATTGCCGCAAATGCACCAATATGACACAATTTTTATTGTGCTTTATTGGCGCCCAATAAAGAAATTGCCCCAATAAAATATTCTGAAATCACACGATTTCCCTGTTTTATACAAATTTAATTGTCGCAAGTTGGTACAAAGCGAAATAAGTACAATTATTGCCGCAGCACAGTCACACGGTTGTTCTTACTTCCTGAATTCATTACTTTGTAGCTTTATTCGCCAATTTTTGTATTATAAGTTATATATAAAATAATAACTTTATTATAATATCTTAAATTAGTCATAATTATACATTACAAAAAAAATACTTTGGTATAATGACTTTAATAAGTTATTATTATATGATTTTAAATAAGTTTTTAAATCAATTTGCAATATATTATATTAATATTTGTTAGATATACGGTAATATTATAAAATTTTAAGAATAATTTCGATGTGAAATACATGGAAAATCCAAAACTCAATCAAATGTATGTAAATATTTACATAAATATGTTCCAAAATTACCAACACAATATATTTTCGTTATTAGTGATATCAATCTAATTTTAACGATGTTTGTTTTGAAGAACATAATCAGGCCTGTCACAGAAATTGTTTGAAATTGTTTTGAATCCGCATTTTCATTTCGATCGATTTTCGTAATTCCGACAAATTTTAATTTTGTTAGTTTTAAGTTAAATGTGGCAATATTATGCAAACTAAACTAAAACTTTTTCGATCGAAAAATTAAAAGTGATTTCATTCCGAGAAATTGTATCGGCTTTCTTTTTCTGAAGAAGCTTTCTCGGAATTAAAAAAACTTTCGATCGACATTTATTTCTGTGAGAGGCCCGTATAATTACATATATGTATTAATACACATAGTGTTATTATAATGTTAGAGCTATAAATGATTTTGTGCAGCAAAAGCACTCTTTATTAAATATTTTCTTACATTTCGAAAAATGTATTATTGTGTACACTTTTTCAACATTAATTCCATAAGATTTCCGAGCAATTTTAATTAGTAGGTTTCAACCTTTTTCACAGTTAATTTGAAAGTACTTATTTCTTGTCTCCTTTGGTAACTACATATTTTTATACAACTTTCAAGTATAAAATAAAGGTATTATTTTTTAGGTTGTAATTGTCCAAATTATAAAGGATTACTTTTGGGACATCGCGAACAAAAATAAGTACTTTTTCTAGTAGAAAAATAAGTACTCTTTTCCTCAAGTTCTCATTATTTTTCTGCTTATTTTGTAAGCAAAGTTTTTGCTGGGTCATTAAACAAGAGAAAATTGTATCATATATGCAAACAAATTTTTGTTAAATAGTTTTATTTGAAATTTTTTAAGTAAAATATATGAAATTCAAGAAATTAAACAAAGTTAAATTCTATTTTAAATATATAAAGAAATAGAGAATATTTTTATTCAAAAACTAATCCGCTTAAAAGAATTTCAATACATTTTGTCCCTTTTCCTGGTTATATTCTTTTATATTGTCCTGAGCTATTGCACTAATTAAAAAAAAAATTATATATCAAAAGTTATTTTCGGGAATACAAAGTTTATTATTAATTTATTTATTAGTGACTTGCTAAATTTTTGATAAATTTAATTTTTATTTTTAATTTATTCCTGCTAAAAGAAACTCACAAAAGTAAATTTATTAAAAAAGGCAAATATTGGTGCGTATTGTGCTGTTTAATTGCCGCACAAGAACCCAATAAATATTGGTACATTTTTGTCATTTTTATTGACGCGCGATTGCATATCAAGTAGTCACACGATTGCCTTACCAGGGTTGCATTTTATTGGGAAAAGTAAGCACAATAATGCCCTCGATTAGTACATGAGGCATTTGATTGGAGGGATGCTTTAAAACCATGTGAGATAAGGCCATGATGGCTTTATTGCTCGATTGAATGGGAGATAAAGCCATAATGCCCTTATTGCCCAATCATTGAGAGGTAAGGTCATATTTAAAATTTTGCGAAATGAGAAATATAGCCCTATTTTTTTTCGCAAATGAGAGATAAAGCCATATTTTTTCTTTTTTATTCTTGCGACGCACGCAGGCAAACTTTATTCAGCGAAGCCACTTGCCGCGTCCTACTGGAGGAGAAAACCCGTAAGCACGGCCGCAGACCGCCACGCAGAAAAACTTTAGCATGCGAAGCCAGATTTCAATACTTAACTTTAGTAAAAGGGAAAATCATTACCTTTTAATTATAAAAATAAGAAAACTATTAATCAATGTAAAATGCAAAAGTTCTTCAAAACTGGAATGAGAGATAAAGCCATTTTCTAATATTACTTATGGGAGCTAAGGCCATGATATGATGGCTTTATCTCCCATTCAAATGAACAAAAAAAAAATAAAAGACTTTATCTCCCTTTTGAATGAGAGATAAACCCATCATGGCCTTACCTCCCATGGTATTAAAGTTGGTGCATTGCGGCAATCGTGTGATCCCAGCTTAACACGCCTGTATATATGAGAAACAACTTTAAGACTTTTCTTAAAGTAAATTTTATTGCGGAATTTCGGTTTTTTGAGTTTGTTTAATAAACTAAACCGTCTTGAGTTACTCGAATATATCGAGCCATAACCGCACAAAAAGCTTAAGCGACAACATTTTCAATTTTCGTTTTTTTTTTAATAAATTAATTTATTGGAAACACTTGCATCATCTCCTTAAATCTCATGGTCACAGAAGGTACCGTTACGATTTTATAGCAAAAACAATTTTAGTTTAAGCGCCAATTTCTATACAAAATTTGTATGAAATATAATAAAAAAAAAGCCTTCTCTTGTAAGATTTTGTTTTTGTCGCTTGAGCTATTTTTGCGGTTATGGCTCGATATGTTGTGCAACCTCCTCCAGTTTCGAAATAACGGTATATATCGAAAACCAGAGCTAAGCTAAAAAAAACGGTTAGCACTGGTAACACTGGGTTCAGCGTCACTACCCGACTTTTCTGTTTTTTCATCTAGCACAGTGTAATCGATGACTTTTTTTCAACATTTGTGGCCGTTTATAGGCAAAAAGACGGCGAATGTTGTCCCCCCCAAGTTTTGTTTTTATCGGCGTAGAGTGGCGACTTCACATATACCTACAGAATATAGTTTAGTGGCCTTAAAATGCACGATCTTGGAGGCCAATTCACGGGCTTGAAACGTGAAATTATGCGGGTTTCAAACGTTTCCTTCAGTAATTCAATTGTGGCATGTTGCGCCGTATTGTTGAAACCATAAATCCGGCAGATCATGGTTGCTCAATTGATGAACATAAAAGTCCCTACAGAATATAGTTTAGTGGCCTTAAAACGCACGATCTTGGAGGCCAATTCACGGGCTTGAAACGTGAAATTATGCGGTTTTCAAACGTTTCCTTCAGTAATTTAATTGTGGCATGTTGCGCCGTATTGTTGAAACCATAAATCCGGCAGATCATGGTTGCTCAATGGATGAACATAAAAGTCAGTAATAATTTCTCTAAAGCGGTCACCGTTGACTGTCATATTCTGACCAGCATAGTTTTTAAGAAAGTAAGGACCAATGCTTGCACCAGCCCATAAAGCACACCAACCAGTCAGTTTTTCTGGATGCAACGGTGTCTCAAAATACAATTGAGGATTATCATCACTCCAAATACGGCAGTTTTGTTTATTGACATATTCATTCCAATAAAAGTGGGCTACATCGCTTAACAAAATTCGCACGATACGTTTTTCGAACAAAACCACGATTTTCAAAATAAATTTTCGCAATTTCGAAGCGTTGTTCAGGCTTCTGTCTATTTATGTTGAAATGGCAAACCCAACTACACAGAAAAAATTATTTTTCCTATTCAAACAAAAAAAATTTTACAATCATAAAATTTTTTGTTTAAAAAAGGACCTACAAACGAATTTGCATATTCAAACAATTTATTTTGCATTTCGTTTATTGAAAAAAACTCGGATTTTTTCAAACAAATAATTTTTATTATTATTTAAATTTGTGTTTGATATTAAAAAAATTTCAAACATATAATTTACTGAATCAAACAAAAAAGTTAACTGAAATTAATAAAAATGTCAAAACAAATAATTTGGCTTAATCAGCGAAGAGCGGCGGCTAGGGTTGGGACACATTTTTTTTAATAATTTCCGAACACCATTCGTCTTGTTAAACATGATGTTTCTTTCTCCCTCACTGTCGCTGTATCCTTTCCTTGGCTACAGAAGACATCTCAATTAAAAACAGCAGCATTACGGCCTGATATGGGTTTCAACATCATTTTGCTTTTAAAATATGAGTATTTAACTAAAAAAATTAAATAAAATAGAATACGGAATTTTTTCATTCTTTTTTATCAACTTTGAAACCAACCAAAAAATTCTGTTTTTTGGTGCTGTTGGTGTGCCGACACAAACACTGAATCGTTTTTACCTACTTTTGTTATTGCTTTAGTAACAAACTTCGCACGCTATTTTATAATCTTTCTTAGTCTCATTTTAGACAGGCAAAGTTTACTTTGACAAAGTCTGTTGAATTCTCTTTTAAACTTTGTTTGGTGCTCAGACACACAAAGTTTAATTTGACAAATTTTTGTTTTCTCTTGTTTTAATATAATATATAAACAGCGTTGCCAGAATGATGATTTTATCATATTTTGGATTATTTTTTTAAACAAAAATATGATTAAAGATTTTTTTCTCAAATGATGATTTTTTGTTTTTAGAAATTCTGATTTTTACTTTTATTTTGCTTATACAAAATACACGATTATTTAAACAGTCACTTTTTAAAACAATGAAGTTTTGCATCAGCTTGATGCGCATTGGTGCTGTACACTTTTGTACCCAGTATCTAGAATACACAAAATTGCATCATTATTTCTGGACATAAAAAATATTAAAAAAGGCATATTATAACCTATTTCCAATGTGCGAAAGAATTCCTTCTTTCGAACAACTACATTTAAAACAAAAACAAATTCTAAAAACTTTGTTTTTGTTTTAAATGTATTTGTACGAAGTAAATAATTCTTTCGCACATCGGAAATAGGCAGTTAGAATATTGATAAAAAAAAAATATTTGTGAAAAGAAAAAATGTATTTTTATAAAGTTTCATATACTGACGAATTATGTTTTTATGTATTTCAATTTAAATAATATGAAGAATGCTTTAATAAAAAATTAATAGTTCTTACTATTTTGCCCTTGTTTTGAAAAATTTATATTAAGAAAAAAAAATTTAAGATTTTCATCTTCAAAATATGATTTCTTTCGTCATATGACACTTTTCATTCCAAAGCTTCTGGTAACGCTGTATATAAATATAAAGTTGCAGCCAACTTCAGGTATAATCTACGAACGAAAAACAAAACGAATTTGTGAGTACAGCAAAGTATGTACTCCCCCGCTATGCTCTTTTCCCTTCTCTTCTATAAACTCAAGACTTTGCAAAGTAAACTTTGCTTGTCTGAAAGGGGTCTTATTGTTGTACTTTTTTAATGCATCCAAAAATAGACTGTTTGTGTTTTTTGTTGTTGTTCATATTTTTTCTTTTAAAGTAGGGTTGCTTACGATCAAAAACAAATTTAAAATAAAAAAACGAAAACTTTAAAGAGCGTTAAATATTTCATACAAAATTATTAAGACTTGAAACCGCGCTATTGGTTTGTCATATTGTGGTATAGTTGTCAACATTGTTGTTGCTAAAATAAAGATCAAACAAAATTGTTAATAGAAAAAGTAAAATCATATTTTGGAATTTTAAAAAATTTTCAAAAAAGCGTTTGCTTGAGAATATTTTAGCATTAATTTTTTCTGTGTAAACATAAATCCGTTGACATCTGACGAAATGACCTTCAGCTAAAAAAGTGCTGCCAACTTGAATTTTTGTACCTCTATAAAAAAAACACCCTGTACAATTACAAGTTATATTCTAATTTAATTCACTTATTTTAAGTAACTTCGATCTTCAGCCTCTTGTATTAAAACAGACTACAGATTCTGGCGGGAACCGAACCCGTAATTCTCTCGATCGCATTCTAAAAATCTACGATAATTTCTTACTTCAAAAACAAAATCCGACCAAGATTTTAATATCAGTTTCAGTTTTGTTTTTATATTTTCCCAAAGTAAACTTAAAAATTACTTTTTTTATCTTAAAATTAAAAGGAGTTTTCACTTAAGTTGTTTAACACAAACAAGAGGTAACAAATAGAAACACCTCATTCATCTTCTTACTCGTATTTTAAATGATTCTACTTTTCTTCTTTTAAGACAATTTCAACGCAAATAACCACAAATTGCAGGTGGATTACGTATCATTTTCACGGCATCATGTCTAGCGATATTTTTGACTTTATTCCATAATTACACAAACACACCACACACATAAACAACATACTCACACCAGGCATGTGTCAACTTTAAGGATATATTTAGACAGGATGTTCTAGAAGCTGGAGAAGAATGAAGAATATGAAATTGCAATGAAATTTTATACATATAGACAAAAAAGAAAAAAAAAGAACACCCATACTTAAGTAACAGAGCAGAAAAAAGAAGTATGCACAATGGTGTAACTTTTAAAAAAAAGTGATAAAAGCTATAGAATTTTTGTACTAAGAATTCTTCTCATTTAACGCCATTGTGCGACACCTAAACAGCGTGTTGCCTCATTAGAATTCTAAAAATGAACAAGGTGTATACATGTACATAAACATGTATGTATGTAAATGTGTATCTATAAGACTTTGGCTGCAAGTAACTGAAAATGCTGAAGAACGTATGTAGGGGTTTGTGAATACATGAAGACTCAACTCAAGATGTTGTACAACGAATTAAACTCTATAACTGTAAAATATGCAGAACTGTATGTGTTTATGCGTACTATGTATATGTGTGCGTGCGTCTTAAAACATATTATGTATGTGTACAAGCAACCATACAAGCCAAATTCTATACATACATACAAACACACATCTGTACAACAACAGCATGTAACCAACAGGAAAAGATGATTAATTCAAAGTTATTAGAAACATGACTAAAATTTATAATATTCTAAAATAGAAAATAACCACCAGCAGACAAGAGTGAATAAAACTCTGCCACACCAGCAGTTTTTGTCGCTGCAAAACAGCGTGTTCGACTCGAATTTTGTGCTGCTGAGTTTTTCTTAAAGAATTCTACGAAATCGTGTTCGTGGTAAAACAATGACTGGAGTATTAAATTCATAGTTAATGTTCTTGCTGCATTTCAAGCCAATCTATTAAATATAATAACTCTACGCCACCAAAGTTTTATTGTGTAGTACAGAGAAGATTTAACTCGAGATTCTTCTTTTTGTTTAATAAATTATTTAAAAATATTGGGAAACGTGTTACAAATTTTTCCACCCCACGCTAAATTTCGAAGCAAAGTACTAGTTCCTCTATATGTACTAAATTGTTACGCTACTGACTGTAGAGTTATTTCACAGTCTAAGCGCCTAAAGCCTAAAAGTTAACATTTGGACCGGAGGTTGGTCTCTTGCCAAATCGACTCACTAAGATGGGATTTTTGGAGATTCGAATGTTAAGGAAACATTTTCCTCCGACACTGGCAGGGACATACAGCCATGTCACAGAGTACAATTCCGTTCGGAATGATTCTGTTCGGGACCGAAGAAAACATATTTGTTTATAGATAGAAAGTATATTTTGAGATTTATTTGGCCTTTAAGCTCCCATTCCGTTTATAAGAACAAAAATAGTTTCATTCCGCAAAATTTATTTCGCAATTTTCTGTAGCACCAGAACACGTTTCCGAACGAAATTGTACTCTGTGACATGGCTGATAAAATAACGTATTAGAATAAGATTTGATTAATTATTGTTAGTGCATATTTAATATATGAAGATTTACTAAATAAATAATATAGAAAAAAAGTTTAGGGGGTGAAAAAGGGTAAAAACGTATTAATGCGCCAGCATTATATCTCCTTAACTAAAAGAGATACATATAAAATTTAATACTGTCATTAAAAAAATAAAGTTCATTAAAAAATAAAGTTTACTAAAAAATAAGAAATATTAAAAAAAATAAAAAAATACGAGGGGGATAAATAAGTCCGTGACTTTTTGAATGAAACACGGTTTTTTTTAAAAAAAAAAAATTATTTTTTAACATAATCTCCTTTTAGCTCAATACCCGGTAGGCTAGCTGGTAGTGAGCTAGTCTATCAGTGCCGGGGTTGCGGGTTCGATTCCCGCCTGAGACTCTGGTCTCCTGCAGACAAGCGAAGAGCTTCGTAGGCATTAGTTTGACTAATAATTTCATCGTTGGAGCTAAATCTCTTTCTACCGAGCCATTTCTTTAGGTTCGGAAATAGGAAATAGTCACTGGGGGCTAAATCCGGAGAATATGGTACCAATTCGTAGACCAATTGGCACCCGTGCATTATCACCCGTGCATTATCATGATGAAACAGATAATGCACGATTTATTTAAATCCGCGTTATATCGGTGCAATAAGTTGGCATAATATTCGCCGTTTATTGTTTTTTCCCTTTGAAGGTGATCGATGTGGATTATCCTGCGTGCATCCCAAAATACTGTTGCCATCACCTTGCATGGATCCATTACAACACTCCGGAGACCAAGCACCAGTCTAAACAATGGGTTTCTCCGGGTGAACCGGCTCCGAAGAAGGCCAATGTGAGTTTGTCGGCCAATACACCCAGCGAAAAAATATGTTGAAATATAGTCACCTCCAACAAAACTATTTTTTAAGAAAATTTTAAATATATTATGTAAAATTTAACCATATTATTATCAACGACAACCATATTATTGTTAAATTAGTCAGCCATCAAGAAGCCACAACCATATTATGGTTGCCTCTAAAAATGTAATGGTTAAATATGACATTTATTTGTTTTTAAATTAACAATAGTATTTTCCTCTTTTCCAAGAGCAACATTCTATGGTGGAAAATCAACCATGTTATTATAAATGTTAAACATATTTTTGTTATTATTAACCAAAACATGTTAGGAGGCAACCATAATATGGTTGTGCCTTCTTGATGGAGGAACAATTTAAAAATAATATGGTTGTTGTTGACAATAATATGGTTAAAATAACCATAGAATGTTTAAAATTTTATTTAAAAATAGTTTTGTTGGAGGTGACCATAGTTAAACATATTTTTTCTCTGGGTGTATTGGCCGACAAACTTACCTTGGCCTTCTTCGGAGCCGGTTCACCCAGATAAACCCATTGTTTAGACTGCTGCTTGGTCTTCGGAGTGTTGTAATGGATCCATGTTTCATAATAATATTCATTAAAAAATACATGTACACAGAAAACATTTTGAGTAGTTTTTTTTTATCAATTAAAAGAATTGCTCATTAAAAGATTTTGTTTGTTGTGCTTTATTCCCTATTTTTAAATTGTACCAATTGAGTCCCTGATTTGAATTTTACATTATTAATTTTACATTTTATATGACAACAAGGCCGTAACCGACGTATGAAATAGAATTATACCTATGTCGACGTACGATATAGATACGTTTTAACATTTGCGCCATTTATTGTTTGCCTTTGTATTAAGTATCACAAGTTTTTATTTGACAACGTATCTACGTCACACGCTAGTGCAATTGTGTTCCTACGGTAAGACTTTAATACTTTCTTTCCAATTATGCAAATGAGCTCTGAATTTAACAATGTATATACGTATGTTGAGTTCTATGATCCTATTGGTATCAAAATAACCTCTTAATTTTCTTTAAATAATTTAAATCTTAAATTTTTTACATTTTTGCTATATTTTTTCAACTAGTGTTTATTTCGTGAACGGTAACACTTAGCTCATGTCTAATTTGACAGATAATTAGTTTTATCTTTCCGCTGAACGAATATGGTTGTGTATACGCTTGAACAACGCTGGGTAATATTGCGACATAACTTTGCAAATCATGGTAATGTTGCAGAATTTGTGCGAAAATTGCGTACGGATTTTGGAAGAAGAGAAGCACCGTCAGCTCCGTATGTTCGTTATCTTTTGAAAAAAGTGAAAGAAACTGGCATCCTCATCGATAAACCGAAGCGTGAAAAGCCAAAAACAGTGCGTACACCCGAGAATATTGCTGCTGTGGCAAAAAGTTTACGTGAAGCGCCATCAACATCAATTCACCGTCGTTTTCAACAATTGAACATTTCGGAGACATCATTGAGACGAATTTTGCATAAAGACCTTGGTATGACGCCCTACAAAGTTCAATTGGTTCAGGAGTTGAAGCCAACTGACCATCCAATGCGTTTTCGCTTCGCTAAGTGGGCCTGCGATCGACTTACAGAAGATGCCGATCTTGCCAAAAAAAATCATCTTTTCAGATGAAGCTCATTCTGATCTTGGCGGGTATGTAAACAAGCAACATTGTCGCATTTGGGGCACAGAAAACCCGCACGCATACATTGCAAAGCCGATACACCCAAAACGAGTCACTGTTTGGTGCGGATTTTGGTCCAGAGGCATAATTGGGCCATTTTTCTTTTAAAATGAGCAAGGAGTGGCCGTTACAGTCAATGGCGATCGTTATCGGGCCATGTTGAACGAATTTTTGTTCACAAAAATTTAAGAGCAGAATATTGGCAACATTTGGTTTCAACAGGACGGCGCTACGTGCCACACAGCCGAAGCTCCACTCGATGTTTTGCGCCCTGTTTTTGAAGATCGCATTATCAGCCGCAGAGCTGATGTCGTTTGGCCACCTCGGAGCTGCGATTTGACACCGTTGGACTATTATTTGTGGGGTGCCGTCAAAGATAAGTGTTACGCTGACAAGCCAGAGACAATTGAATCTTTAAAGGACAATATTCGTGAAGCCATTGGTGAAATACAGCTGCACACAATCGATAATGTGCTTAAAAATTGGACCGATCGTGTAGGCTACTGCATGGCTAGCCGAGGCAGCCATTTGAATGAAATTTTTTTCCATTATTAACCGGAAGGATTGTACTTTCAAATAAAAAAAGAAATTTGAGAAAATATTCGGTAGTTTTTTTATAGCATTTAAAAAAAAAAAATTATTTGGCGGACCCTTTATATTAGTAAGCAATATTAGTTTCATTGGAGAAATAAGTAAATAAAAATAAAAATTCAAATTTGGGCGGGAATCCCGGGATCCCGGGAATTTGATTTGTATTTCCCGCTTTTCCGTGAATCCAAAAAATGCGGGATAAAAAAACTCTATTCAAATAACAACCCATTGTCTACGTCTACTTTATTTTTTAAATAAATATTGCTCATACGCACAGTTTTCTATTAATATGCGCCAAAGGGTATGCTTTGATATTTTGTTATTTCTTATTTCCTGTGTAACTGATAGCGTATAATTAATTTTATAGTGAGAGATCAAAATATTAAGTCTACGCAAAAATATTTATTAACTTTATCTGTTGTTTGAAAGTATAATTTTTTGTTTAGATACAGTGTAACTTCGACAATTCGGACACTATAGTCTTATGTGCTGTTTCCAGGTGACAGACAACTGATTGTGTAGTAAAATTTATATGAAAACCACTCAGTTTTTTGAGTGCTTTTCATATAAATTTTCCTACACAATCAGTTATCTGTCACCTGGAAACAACACATTAGACTCGGTGGGATTATCGAGTTGTCCGGACTATTATCTATCCGGACTATTATCTAAGTTAATTAAAATATTAATGTACACTTTAGAAAACTTTGTCACAAAATTTTTTTGAATAATAAATACCACGCCTTAACTTAAAATTACAGAGCGGAATAAAATTTAAGTTTTTGTGTGTTGATGGGAAGTTGGATGCAATTTTTTTAATAATTTAAGGTCGTTGATTTTTAATCTCCGTTTTTCTCTATTAGCTCGCATTTTTAAGTTAAAAAAATTAAAAGTTCAAAAAATCATAACTTCTCTCTTCATGAAGCGATTTTCAGAATTCTACTTTTTGTTTAAAGATGTAATTGTTAGCTTGAAAAAACAATCAAAAAAAAAGGCTGAGTAATGGTTGTTTACGTAAAAAAAAAACAAAAAATTACAATTTTTTTTTAAATCATAAAAAATCCAGAACATAAAAAAGTCAAAGTCTTATTACTTTCACGTATAGTCGCATAACCTATGAACAAAATAAGACATAGATCATAAAACTTTATTAGCGCGTTTCTTTTTAATTCACAAATAAGTGAAGATACCTCCTTTTTATGTGACGGAAAAACGTCCATAAATAGAACAGCAGCAAAACCACACACATTAAAAAGTTTTATTTTTGTATGGAAATCGTGATTTTTATCAATTCAGTTTTCTCAGTAAATTGTGAATAATATCAAAAGTCGTGCACCGATTGCAATGAAATAAAGCTCATTTCATTCGAAATATGTTAAGATAACTGGTTTATACCAAAACTTTGATTTTTGCCGAAATTTTATATTAAAAAAAAAATTTTTCTTCTTTTTTTTAACTTCAACGGTATCTCTGAAACTACAAATTTAAAAACAATGCTAGCACGGCTTAAAGATAATATTGCTAGCGAATTTTAGTTTTCGAGCTGATAGAAAAGACGAGCTGATAGAAAAAACTGAGGGCAGATTTGAATTCAGCGTCGCAAATTACCTTAAAACAGGGACCGTAACAGTTATTCATTTTTTCATAAAAGTCAGATGATAACAGTTATTTTTTGATTTTGATTTTTTTGAACAAAAATAACAGTTATTTTTGATTTTTTTCAACAAAAATAACCGTTATTTTTTGATTTTTATTTTTTTGAAAAAAAATAACAGTTATTTTTTCTTTTTTTTGTTTTGAAAAAAATAACAGTTATTGTTGGATTTTTATTTTTTCGATCAAAAATAAGAGTCATATTATAATTTTTATTTTTTGATTTTTTCGATCGAAAATAAGAGTTATTTTATGATTTTTATTTCTTTGAACAATAATAACAGTTATTTTTTTATTTTGATAATTTCGATAAAAATAACCGTTATTTTTTTATTTTTACTTTTCGATAAAAATAACAGTTATTTTTTGATTTTTTTTTTTCTACCAAAAATAAAAGTTATTCTTTAAAGAAATGTACGTATCATAATTATTTAGTTGACTTTAAATATTTATTTTAATGCGCATAAGAGATCCCAATGATGATCACACATATAAATAAATATTTAAAGACAGCTCAATAATTATAACAAGTACATTTCTTTAAAGAATAACTTTAATTTTTGCTCGAAAAAATAAAAGTCATAAAATAACTGTTATTTTTGATCGAAAAAATAAAAATCAAAAAATAACTGTTATTTTTGTTAAAAAAATAAAAATCATAAAATAACTCTAATTTTTGATCGAAAAAATAAAAATCAAAAAATAACTGTTATTTTTGATCGAAAAAATAAAAATCAAGACTTTAAAAATCATAATATTTTAACATAGAAAAGATCATAAGGAATCAGTTTGCCAGCATTTACTTCTATATGCTTTTTTTGTTTTAAAATTTCATTATTTTCGGTCCCTGCCTTAAAAACAATATTGATTTTTTAATCAACAAAAACCTTGTTCCCTTGTGTTATCTAACCAGCCTGGGTTAAAAAAATAGTTGAATTATGAAAATCGTTTAATACATTATTTTGGTTCAAATGTTTCCGGGTCGATTGTAGGTATTCGAAATAAATTGGTTGATCTTCTCCTAATTTTTGTTTAATGTTGAAAATCGTCCATTGAGGAATATAAACTTTTTCGACAACCAGTCTAGTAAATATTCCCTCAACAAAACTTTGTAAAATAGCACACTTTTCCTCAAAAATGTTGGGGTTTTATGTTTGACTTTATTATTTAAAAAACATGGAACTTGGGATGGAATTAAACAAACACACTTGCGAAGGAAAGCACCGGAACTGAAGTGATGGCAGTGCAAAATGTAAACCAACGTGTGAATAACAAAACATGCGAGGTCAGAAAATGGTTAAACAAGGGCATTTCATTTTTTGTTTTTGCATAAGAAAAAATTTGCTGGTATTGTAGAGGTAACAATTTTAAATTGTCTGAAATGTGGAAGCGTCCGAATCATTGGAATGGCCAGACTGGCGTATGTCCAGACTAGCGAAGTTGCACTGTTATTTCTAAAATCTTTTTACTGGAATCAAATACATCTTTAAGATAGAAATTATGAATTAAAATTTTTTTTCAACTTTATTTTTGGAAATCCTTTAAAAAATAGTTTTAGAAACTTTTGTTTTTATTGCCTTTTAAATAAAAATTACACAGAACAAATTAAAAATGGTCTCTTATTACCAATTCAATTTTTAATTCATAAAATCAAGCAAACAATTTGTTGATTTTTGCACTTATTACGAAAATGATTATATTGTTTAAAGAAAAATTATATTTTTAATTCTCTTTCAACTAAAAAAATATTTGGTTCAATTATCACATTAATTAAATTGAAATACTTTTTAAATAATTTTTTTTGATTCAACATTTTTTTATTTTTCGAATTTATTCTATGAGCTTAATTTCAGTTATGTATTTTATAAAGCTTTTTTTAATAGTTCTATTCCTTAAATTTTTAAGGAATGACTTTATACACTACCAGACTACTATTATGTATCTTACTGTTACATTTTACCTTAGCTATCCTTTGGATAGCAATGAAGTATATTGTATGTACAGAAACATTTACAATTATTAGATACCAAAAGAATGTAATGCATTTTCTAGCCCGCTACGGCCTTCGTCAGCATTCTTTGTGTCACACTGGATAGTGATACTTTATAAATTAAATGTATTTAACTCAAATATTTTAACAAAATACATAACTGAAATTTAGCTTATAGAATAAATTCGAAAAATAAAAAAATGTTGAATATAATAAAAGTAGCTTATTAAAAGAAATAATTCCCAGATTCTAATTCCTTAACTTATAATTTTTTCTGTGTATAATGACTGCCAAACATATTTTGCAGATCTTTCTAAAAGAAAATTCAAGTTCTGTATTTGTTAATCGACTAAACTTGTTTCGACAAAAGTTTTGGTTAATAATTCAGAAATTTCTTTTAAGGTTTGTAAAGATATCATTAATCTTCTGCCCAATAAAAAATGGAGCTACCAATGAAGCAGTCTTGTAAGGGAGAAACGTTAAAGTTTCGCTTACAATATCGCTTACGGAAGACATTAATTTTAAATGGCGTGTTCCCACTTTGAAGCAATACATTTTAGATACAGAAAACGCTTCATTCAGTGCATATAAAAATTGGTGAATGTAGCGATCAGCTCTGCACTCTAAATTTATAGTTACCGTTATTCTTGTATATGCTCCCTTACAACCCTGCTTCGCAGTAAGGGAATGTCGTGGCTCTTCAAATTTTATAAATATATTTTTTTTTATTTAAATATTATATTTTCATATATTTTTTCAAGCTATAGGTCACTTTTTTTTATAATGTTTAATAGAAAAAGTTCGAAGAAGGCGAATTCATTACAGGTGATCCTAATAGGCCTGCAGATAACTTCTTTTCTTTAGCTTTATAATTGTTGGATGTCAAAATTTTGTTTATTATCTTTGTTTCTGTTTTGATTTGTTTCGGTTTTTGACATTGTACAATGATTTTGCAAAAACAAATTGCTTGTGGTTTTTGTACGAGTTGTACTTGTTGTACTACCGAGACTACCTGAATGAATTCGCCTTGGGTCGAAGTAATAAGAATATAATTTTTTTATTTTAATAAGAATTCGTTTACTTACTTTACTGCTTCTATGTATGTCTAATTACGTCTATTTTAAAATGTACCTTTAGTGCTTCGCGACATAGGAACAATTTTCACTGGGTACTTTCTAAAACACTTCGCCATATTTTAACAAAAGTTTTAAGCAAAAATATAAAAATTAGAAAAAATTAGAAGTTTCAAAGTAATTCACTTTAATTTATGCTGAAGTGGTGATAAAAATTCCATATAAATTTTGTTTATTTTCAAGTCAACTGCCCGTTCCAGCCACTTCCATTTTCCGGCATTTTTGTATTATTATTTTTGTACGAAATATCAATTTTGCTCCTTTCCTTGTCTTACAGGATTTCAGCGTATTACTAAGTTTTTTTTTTTTTTGTTCTCATTTTATTAGAACCTGATATAATGAGATACAATAATTCGTTTGATGTTAAGGGTTTTTTAAACTTCTCGGTTTTTCAATTGATGAATTTAACAACAGGACTTACAATAACAATAATTTAGTTAAGTAAATTTGTATATTGAACTACAAATGAACAGAAAAGAGAATTTTAAATAAAAATGTTTGAAGTAAATAAATTGCATTTTCATTTATCTGTTTGTTTTTTTTTTTTTTTTTTGTAACAATTGTTGTTGTTTATTATTATTGTGAATATTGTTGTCTGGCTGTAATGAGACTCCATTAAAAAGGAAATTATTGGTCAAGAAACTGCAGGAGAAGTTAAACAAAAGTTTGTTATGGCAACAATAACTTTGAGATTTATTTGCTATAAGAAATAGTAATTTCATTGGAATTAGAAAACAGGGATTTCTTTCGTAGAACAAATCGCTGAAGTAGTTTAACTCACAAGAAATCAGCGTATTTTTATTAAATTAAAGCTGCATTTGGAGAATTATTTTTTTTAAATATTTCAAAGCTCTTAAAGAATAGTTTGCAAGCGGAAACTATTTGTTATAAATTAAAAAGATTAAAAATTGTTTAATTAAACATTACCACCGTCTATGCTGGCGTTAGGTGTGAAAAGTAATTCCTTATATTCTAACCCCCATATTCATAAAAATTATTTTGGATTATTAAAAGGTTTATTTAAAAATTTTCATAGCAAATTCGTTTCATAAACCTGCTACACAGAAAAAAGTGTTTTTTCAATTAAAAAAATGGCTTAAAACGTATTTAAATTTTATTAATGTGATAATTAAATCTATTATTTTTAAGTTGAAAGAAAATCAAAAATTTAATTTTGATTTAATTAACATTTTCGTTGTTTTGAAATAAATTTTCAATTAAAATTTTAATTAAATAACAAAAAAATCCTAATTTTCGTTTAAAATAAAATAATTTAAGCATGTAGACTTGTTGTTGGGAATTGTCAATATTTATTCAAAATAAATTAACTCATTATTTGAAATGGCAAAGTTTTCTGATCATTTTTTTAATTAAAATTAAAAAAATCATTTTTTGAAAAAAAATATTTACAATTTTACAATTTTTAGTAATCAATATAATCATTTTGGTAATAGGTGCAAAATCAACAACTTGTTTGCTTGATATTATGAATTTGGTATAAATTTGGTGATTGGAGAATTTAAATAATTTTTTCTGTGTACACTCTAAAAGATATTTTATGAATATGGGGGTATATATTTTCGACAATTCTCTAATCCTTCCGATTAAAAAAGAAGTTTTGTATTAGCGTTGCTTAAATTTTACCTGTAGAGCTCTGTGTTTCCAAAAACCGTGAAAAATGTTTAATCTCATTAGCGACCTGATAAAAAAAGTTTCAATTTTTTCAAAAAGTCGTTGCTTTTTCAGATCTTTTTTTGGCTTTAATCTTGTCTAAATTTTAATTTGCGAAAATTACTTAGTTTTGTAATAATCACATTGTATCAATAGCTTTTAACTCAAGCTCATTACTTTGGAGATAGTGCCATTTTTATCCATGTAAATGAAAATTTAAGATAAAAGATCAACCAACTAGTTGCTGACTATAATTTAGTACTTACCAAAGAAACTAAAGAAAACTTTAACATAAATTAAAAAGGAAATTATTTTCTTAGTCACTAATTAATGACTTATTTTGGCTCATTAAAAAAAGATAAAAGAAAAAATATATAAAGACATATTTCGAGCACGCAAGAGCTCAAAAAACATTAACAATAAAACAAAAGAAAAAAACGGTTTCCTTTCAAATTTTAATATTTATTAAATTACAAGTCAAAGAATCTGTGAAAATAACTCAACACAGTTTCTTACAAAATAAGGATGTGCTTTTCTTATTATTACAGAGGCTGAGTTATGAAATAATCAGCACAACAACTACAATAATAAAAAAACACATTTAAAATATAAAACTTCCTTTTAACTGCCATAATGTGCCTACAAAAAACACAGATTTGTAAGATTCCTAAAAGGGAAATATGAAAAACAAAATACAAAACAATAGAATTAATATTATAAGAACAACAATAATAATATCAACTTTACCAACAACAAGTACAAAAAGACAATTACCGAAAAAAAAAACAAAAGCAAAAACAACAAGAAAAACACCGATGATAACAATGTTATAACATTAAGGCCGTAAGGCACACACTGACACACCCCCTCTCAGCAACACCAATAAAAATGAGAAAATAAACAAGCAATTTTGTCGCCTCACTTTGCTTTTTCCGCCTTTATTCTTAACGGGGTACAGAAGCAGAAAGGGGCCAAATATGTTTCCAAAAAAAAAAATGGCAAAATTTTATAAAACAATATTGCACTGTTTGGTTGAATTATCCTGTTAACTGAAAGACAACTTCACTGAGGCAGTCACTCATCATATTATCGTAAATGTAAGAATGTGTGAGAGTATTAAGAAATTTCACGCACACACACTCAGGCACATTATATTCCAAAAGCATTTACGTTAGTGTGAACATCCAGTTTTTGTATGAATTGGGAAGCAAATCTCAGAAAAGTTTGTAAATCCTATTAAAGCATTGTTTTTAATAAAATCTAACGTTTTATGCTAAAACAAATGTTTTGTACTAAATAAACCTTTTATACTAAAACTAACATTTTATAATACAACTAACGTTTTATTCTAAAACTAACGTTTTATACTAAAACTTACGTTTTACTCTAAAACTAACGCTGTATACTAAAACTAACATTTTATACTAAAACAAACGTTTTATACTAAAACTAACGTTTTACACCAAAACTAAAGCTTTATACTTAACCTGACGTTTTATTCTATAACTAACGTTTTATACCAAAACAAACGTTTTATACCAAAACTAAAGCTTTATACTTAACCTGACGTTTTATTCTATAACTAACGTTTTATACTAAAACAAACGTTTTATACTAAAACTAACGTTTTACACCAAAACTAAAGCTTTATACTTAACCTGACGTTTTATTCTATAACTAACGTTTTATACCAAAACAAACGTTTTATACCAAAACTAAAGCTTTATACTTAACCTGACGTTTTATTCTATAACTAACGTTTTATACTAAAACAAACGTTTTATACTAAAACTAACGTTATAGTATAAAACGCAATTTTGATTACTTTCAATTTTTTCCATTTTTTTTTTGTTTAAAAAATGTGAATATTTTTTTTTTTTCAATAAATGATATTTTTAATTTGAATTAAAAAATAATCAAAAAGCCTTGCCGTTCAAAATATGTGTTAATTGATTTAACTAAATATGGCTCAGCTTTTGAGATTCCCAACAGCAATTCCACAAGTTAAATTTTTTTTTTTTAAACGAAAAAATCAATTAAGATTATATTTTAATACATATTTAATTTAAAATTTATTTAAAAACAACTAAAATTTTAATTAAATCAAAATCATATTTTTAATTGTCTTTCAACTAAAAAAATAGTTGATTCAATTTTTTTTTTCAACTGATAAAAAACAACTGATTATTTTTTCTGTGTAAACTTTCCTCTTTGTGATTTTTTTGTACCTTAGTAAATATGACTCAAGAAATGAACGTCATTTTTAGATTTCCGGCAGAACATTCAAGGACTTTTTTGCAGATTCTGTTAAATCACTCCAAAATATACAAAAATCTTAAATAAAATTGAAGGCACTCTGAAAACAGCAATCTGCTTTAGCAATTACGCCATACACATATAAGGAGCACCGTAATACACATTATGGTAACTTCGGCCATATTATTATCTACGTCATCACACTGTGGGCAAATAAGTGCTCCACTAGAAAACCTCATTCATTTTGTAAACGCCTACGACATGTCATGCTTGTAAGATCATTTATTAGTTTACAACAAAAATTTGCATGGTTGCTTGTTTAAAAAATGTTAAGCAGATGGTTACAATAATAATATGCTTGCAATGGACATAAAAGTGACTGATGCCATCATAAAATGTTTGCAGTAAACCATGAATCTGTTTAGTGACCATAAAATTTTTGAATTTACTTTAATCAAAGTTCTCACAATGACAATGAACCACATTTTTCTCTGGATGTAAGCCAATATTTTGTTTTATATAATTTCCTTTAAACCCCTTTTACTGGACTCTGTTCACTTTATTAACAAAACCTCTTGAAATGTTTCGGTATTTGAGACTCAGTTAACCATCCTCTTTAACGAGATCCTTCTGTGAAAAACTAAAAGGTAACAACATTTAATGAATTGAATGAACGAAGCAATGAATGAACGAGTTAAAAGCAATTTGATGTGACACAATGTCAGGATAAAAGACAGTCTATAGTTAGAATACAAAAATAATAACAACTACAACAGCATTTCGTTAACTTATTTTGCAGCATTTGAAGATTTTCAAAAAAAAAAGAAAAAAAAAACAATATATTTCTTTTTTGCAAAAGAGGTGGCAACAAAATGCTTTAAAAAAATGTTGCGAGTGTAAAATTATTGTCACGATTTTTTAATGTTCAAGTGGCGTTTAAGTGTCTGCTTTGCCACTACTGCCACCTCAACTCAACTCAACACAACTCAAATCGTCTCAGCTCATCTTTTTCTATCTTTCATAATCTAGACACATCACTGCAATACAACTTAACTTGGCGTCAGAACGACACATCAAATTTTACTGCTGCTGCTCTTTGCAACCATCCGCACACAAAGCCAATGCTACACAAGCAAATTCCGTTAAACATTCGCACACAAACACATATTTGATGTTGTATTTTGGTGGATTTATCCTTTTAAAAATTTTGTTATCACTTTGTTTGTCTTTGAGTTGTTGTGCAGTGTCTTGTCTTGTGTTTGGAAAAGTGATGTCAATGTTGCTGTTATGATTTTTTTTTCAACGTATATGAAGCTGCTGTTTGTATTGCTGTTGTTTTTGTTCAAGGCGATGATGATGTCAACAAAAAAAAAAAAAAAAGAACGAGTAAAATCTTTAATGTTTTTTTTTGCCGTTTATATCTTTCAATGCTTTTCTAAGATTTTTACTTATTTTTTTTTTTTTTTTTTTTTTGTTCTTTTAAAGAAATTGTTTTTGTAGCTTCCGTTAAGCACCCGTTATACCTTTTTTTTAAGACATTAAATTGTATTAACAGTGATATTTTCTTTGCTGCAACTACAAAAATGGGAAAGTTATTCAGAAACATGATAACTCTAATGTAAAATATTTTGCACCAAAAATATAAGTTTTATACTAAAATTATACTTTTATACTAAACCAAACGTTTTCCGCAGAAACCAACGTTTTTTCCAACCCTCACGGTTTATACTTAAACACAACTTTTATACTTAAAATCCCGTTTTTTCTACAATTAAATTTGTTATACCTGCGTCTCATACTAAAACTCACAATTTTTTTGTGATTTAACGTTTAATTTGACGTTTTATACTAAAATTTAAGTATTATGCTTAAATACACATTTTTTACTGAAATTCGAGTGTTATAGTAAAACTTACGTTTTATGCTGAAACACACGTTTTGTATTAAAATTTATACTAAAACTTACGTATTATACTAAAAATTACGTTTTATACTAAAACTCACGTTTTGTACTAAAATGTATACTAAAACTAACGTTTTACACTAAAACTTACGTTTTATACTAAAACTAACGTTCTATACTAAGATAAACGTTTTATACTAAAACTTACGTTTTATACTAAAACTTACGTTTTATACTAAAACTTACGTTTTATACTAAAACTTACGTTTTATACTAAAACTTACGTTTTATACTAAAACTTACGTTTTATACTAAAACTTACGTTTTATAATAAAACTTACGTTTTATACTAAAACTTACGTTTTATACTAAAACTTACGTTTTATACTAAAACTTACGTTTTATGCTAAAACTTACGTTTTATGCTAAAACTTACGTTTTATGCTAAAACTTACGTTTTATGCTAAAACTTACGTTTTATACTAAAACTTATGTTTTATACTAAAACTTACATTTTATACTAAAACTTACATTTTATACTAAAACTTACGTTTTATACTAAAACTTACGTTTTATACGAAAACTTACGTTTTATACTAAAACTTACGTTTTATACTAAAACTTACGTTTTATACTAAAACTTAAATTTTATACTAAAACTTACGTTTTATACTAAAACTTACGTTGTATACTAAAACTTACGTTGTATACTAAAACTTACGTTTTATAATAAAACTTACGTTTTATACTAAAACTTACGTTTTATACTGAAACTCACGTTTTATACTAAAACTTACGTTCTATACTAAAACTTACGTTTTATACTAAAACTTACGTTTTATGCTAAAACTTACGTTTTATACTAAAACTTATGTTTTATACTAAAACTTACATTTTATACTAAAACTTACATTTTATACTAAAACTTACGTTTTATACTAAAACTTACGTTTTATACGAAAACTTACGTTTTATACTAAAACTTACGTTTTATACTAAAACTTACGTTTTGTACCTTAACTCCCGTTTTTCGTGAGTTTTATACTAAACTCACGTCTTATACTTAATTTGACGTTTTATACTAAAATTTAAGTTTTATGTTTAAACAACCATTTTTACTATAATCGCGTTTTACAGTATTCACGTGAAACACGCGTTTAATTATAAAACTCACGTTTTATGGTAAAACACACGTTTTATAGTTAAACTCGCATTTTATACTAAAATACCCATTTTATACTAAAACACAAGTTTTAAACTAAAACACGAGTTTTATACTAAAACACAAGTTTTATACTAAAACACAAGTTTTATACTAAAACACAAGTTTTATACTAAAACACAAGTTTTATACTAAAACACACGTTTTATACTTGAACGCACGTTTGACACCAAAACTCCCGTTATAGACTAAAACACACGTCTTGTACGAAAAATTCGCCATTTGTACTTCAGTTCACGTTTTATACTAAGACTCACGTTTTATACTTAAACACACGTTTTATTTCTACAATTAACATTTTATCAATTAGTATTGTGGTTATTTTATTGAACTGTTAATGGTTTTAATCCAAATTTCTACATTTTAATCAGGCTTAAGTTCATTGAATTTAATTTTTCATTAAATTTTTTTATGAAGAAAGGAATTTTACAACATGAAATGAATTAAAATTTATTGATAATTTTTTATTCTTGACTGAGTTAGGAATTGCACTCAGATTTTCCCGGACAGGTTGGCAAAATGTAGTTTGGACTTCACGAATAATTCTTGACAAAAAGTATGAAAAACAAAAGTAAGGATCAATGTAAATTAATTAAAACAGATAATCATTCAAAAAACTAATTTCGATATACCAATTTGGTTTAAAGATTGATTGTTTGGCTATTGACTGCCAGCCGTGAGTGAGTGTTAGTGTGAGTGTTAAAACTGCAAGCTCCTCTGAGGAGATTGTGTGGTTAGCAAACTGTCCTTGAAACCCTGGGTACAATTCCCAGCTCATTCAAGAATGAAAAATTATCAATAAATTGTAGTTCATTTCATGTTGCAAAATTCCTTTCTTCATGAAAATAATTTAATGAAAATTAAATTTAATGAACTTAAGCCTAAATAAAATATTACAAATTTGGATTTACGTTTTATACTAAATCATATTTTTTATACTTAAATAAATGTTCTATATAGAAGCCAAGGTTTTATATCAAAACTTTTGTTTTATACTAACCTCCATATTCATAAAAAATATTTAAGGTTTATTGCAGGTTTATGAAACGAATTTTCTATGAAAATTTGTTTAATAAACCTTTTATTAATCAAAAATATTTTTTATGAATATGTGGGTAAATCTTTAATTTTATACCAAAACTAATTTTTTATAATAAAATTGTTGCCTTCTGCCAAAGTTAACGTTGGGTACGTTCGTAAATGCATCACTGCGCTGCATCAGTGATTTCAAATGTTTATATATCTATCAGTGAAGTAGATGCAGTCTAAAAAAATTGTCAAATACTCCACAAAAATAATAGCCATACAATAAAAAAAATTAAAAATAATTTTTTATTGGCATTTAAAAAAGTTCGCTTCTCTGATGCAGCGCAGTGATGCATTTACGAACGTACCCGTTATGTGTTAAAACGAGAATATTATGCTAGATCTGGCATTCTCATATTTCTTTGACTTATCGGTAAAGTGTGTTTCAAATTCGCCTTGACTTTATGTAGAAAATGTCTTTTTTTACATTTAAAATTCTCTTCGTCTTCCTCCTTTTCACCTTCCCCTATCAGTTACATGTGAAGGTAAAAGCTGTATGAAGATCTCGTGACAGAAGTAGAGAAGTTACAAAATTTCGCTGTGATGGAGCGTTGACAAAATATTTCATGGATTATGGCAAAGTACAATGAAATTTCATAATGACATAAACAATACAACAAAGAGTTTTATAAAGATGCACACACATGTTCACATGTATATTTTTATTTATTTCGTTAGTATTGTTATATTTGTATTTTCATTATTATTTTTCTTGTATTCGCCATTATGTGTGTGTGTGTGTGTGTGTGTGTGTATATTTGTAATCAAATTAGAGAAAGTGAATTAAACAAAGTTTCTTTTTGATTTATTTTAAAATAATGAGTGAACAAATCATTTTGAATTGTACACAGAAACGCACCAACAACCTGCAGCAGACTGAGCAGGATGAAGAAATTAATGAGTAAAGCAGAGTGTGCGGATGAATTTTTGGAAAAGGAAGTTGAGTTTTTGAATTCAGTTATTTTTGTGTGATTTTGGGTTAAATATAAAAGACGGCAGCAAAATAATATTTTTTTTTTTGTTGCATCATAATTAATAAAGTAAAATGTCTTGAGTTGTTGAAAGTTGAATAAAATTAATGGGAAAATACTTTAAAAGGAAAAGAGGTTTTTTTTTAGCACAAAAGCGATGTTGCTTTAAAAAAAACAATAAATTAAATAGTATCAAAGTTATTCTTGGGAATACAAAAATTTTCATTAATAAAATTTTGTTTGTTGTGCTTAATTCCCAATTTTCATTCTTGATAAATACACTGAAATTTATTGTTGGAGGATAAGCTGTTTCTACGCGCATTTCACTGGTTGCTTTGGCCAGATCATCAGGAAACCTTTTCCCAAAGACTTTAGAAAAGCTAAAGATATTATACAAAAAAAAAAAACTGCACAGTGAATGAGAATTACAAACACTCAAAAAGTCTTATGACTTAAATAGTTGGTTGTATTAAAACAAAAAAGAGTTTAATATACATATACATTAGCGTAGTGACTAATTTTTCCCAAAAAAATGGCCTATTACCACGTGATAGTCAATACTAAATAAATAATAAAAATCGTGTTTGCTGGTCATTTTGTCGGAAAACCCTTCCGCTCCAAATGCAATTTCTAAAAATTCACAGAAGATTTTTTTATTACTTATGCGGAGTTCAGAAGGGTTGTAGCTTTTCTGTTAAACCTAAGAACAAAATTCACAGGACTTCATAAAAGAACTCTGCTTTTCTTCAGCTGTTCAAAATTGAATTGCGACAGAAGTAAATTTAATAGTTTTTAATCCAAATTCCGATATTTTTAATTAGGCTTAAGTTTATTGAATTTAATTTTCTTTATTAGTTTTATGAAGACAGGAATTTTACAACATGAAATTAATTAAAATTATATTGATAATTTTTCATTCTTGACTGCGATGAGATTTGAACCCAGGCTTTCACGGACAGGTTGCCCTGACTAGTTTTGATTGTAACCACACAATCTCTTCGGAGGGGTTTGCCGTTTTACTCACACCGCCATTGAAGACGGATGACGTCAATAGTCAAACATCAATCTTTAAACCAAATGGTATTTTACCCTGGTAGATCAAAATTTGCTCTGAATGAATAATTATCTATTTAATTGATTTATATGCTCTTTAATAATTAATTTTTATAAAGAACAAATTTCAACCCGTTTGGTGAGGGAATTTTTTTTTTAAATGGCGAGAAAGAAAGATGGCTTTTCTTAATATTTTTTATGCCAATTTTGGGTAGGGCATGAGAAAATTGATACTTGCAAAAAAAAATTTTTTTTTTGGTTGTAAGTTGATGTTACGATATTTTAGTTAAGTCATATTTGTTTCTTTGATAATGAACTACGTATTTGGGCCATTTTGAAAAAGTATTTGGTCGTATATTCCTGAATATTTTCCATTCAGTAAATAAATTGCATTTGATCAAAAGCCCCTGTGAGAACCTGAACCGATTTCAGCAGCTTAGAGTAGATGAGAGCGTTACGAGTTTTATCAAATACAGAGCGTTATCTTGGTGCCGTAAAATACATAAATGAAATTTAGCTCATAGAATATATTCGAAAAATAAAAAATGTTGAATATTATAAAGAATCTTATGAAAAGAAATAATTCCCAGATTCTATTTGTTAAAATAGTTGAGTTAAATACATTCAATTTATAAAGTATCACCATCCAGTGTGACACAAAGAATGCTGACGAAGGCTGAGCGGGACAGAAAATCACTACCTTCTGCTGGTCTCTAATATTTGTAAATTTTTCTGTACATACAATATACTTCATTGCTATCCAACGGATAGCTAAGGCAAAATGTTACAGTAAGATACAGGATAATAGTCTGGTAGTGTATAAAGTCATTCCTAAAAATTTATGGAGTAGAACTATTACAAAAAGCTTTATAGAATACATAACTGAAATTTAGCTCATAGAATAAATTCGAAAAATAAAAAATGCTGAATAAAAAAATAATTGTAATAAAAATTATTTGTGACGTCATCATCATCATCTTTTCGTGTTATTACCAATTATGGGCTTTAACCTCGTTCACTTTCTTCTCACATTCGTATCTGTCTTGTTTTACTTTTCTGAAGTCATATTCTACTCCACTAAGTCATCTAGTTCTTGGTTAACATCTAGTGTTGTAGAAGGCTACGTTTAAAATTCTTTTTTGGACTCGGGCATTCTTGTCTGCCCTGGCTTTCATGTCACATGACCAACCCATCTTAGTCTTCGTCTCCTGATAAATGAGAGTAAGTCTATACCAACAAGTATTGTTTCGATTTCTTAGTTACTTCTTCTCATAAAAGCACACACGCTTTGGGCCGTATATTTTTCGAATTTTCTTTCTTTCAAAAACTCGCAGCTTCGTTTAATCCGCCACCATTAAGGCACAAGTTGTGCAGCTATATGTAAGTATACGTAGTAATAATGACCTATACGGACTTATTTAAAGTGCTCGGGATATTTGACGCGAATCATAAAGCTTTAGTTGTGCATTGAGAGCTCTTTGGACTGATAGCAGTTGATCGTTTATTAATATCTGCATGTCGTTTTTGCTGTTTATTACTGAACCGTGATGTTTAAAACTATCAACTTTTTCAAAAGTATTGTTACAGACCGATACTGAATGCTGTTGCGAGGCAATATTTTATATATTTCATTTTGTACTCGTTAATAGTAAAGCCTAGCTTTTTTTATTTAACTCTCCAATAACTCTGGTCGGCAAAAAACAAGCCAGGAGCAAAAACTTTGTTTTGTGATTTAAATCAACTTTAGCGTGCTGAAACTAAATCCGTTTTCATTTTTTTTGTATCATGTCTAGTTTTTTGTCCTAATATTTTTTTCTATGAGTTTTTAAAAACAAAAAATGGTACAAATTTTGCATGAAAAATAAAATTTTTCGTAAATTATTGCTGAATAACTCCGAAACAATTGGAAATAAAAAAAAAAAAATTTTTTTTGATGAGTTAAAGGAAATTGTATTAGTGTTCTGATCAAAGTCGGGCAAATCGTTCTCAAGTTTCGATAAAATTAAAAAGCAGAATCGCCTTATTTCGGGTGAAATATCACTCCCGCCCATAAAAAAAATACAAGTGATACAAAAAACTGAAAACGGACTTGTGTTTAATGTTATTCTAATAAAATTTGGTCAGTCATAGTATGTGAATATCGGTCGATAATTTCCCCTATAAAGCCCACCCGAATTAAACACTCTAACTTATTTTATAAAAAAAAAAATAAATAGGAAAATAAGGCAGGTAATCATTCTAATAGAAATTTATTTCACGTCAATGTATTAAATATATGGAACAGATACGGTTAGATACGTTACACAGTATTGGGTTTTAAATTAATTTAAAAGTTTAAAAAAACAACTTACGAGTCTGTTCTGAAAAACAAGGGGTTTAAAATCACGTGCTCTTAATATCACATGTATGATTTTATGGTGTTCTGAAAGTCATACCGCTTTTGTGTTTCTCGGTGTGCTTTCGGCAATTGAAAATCACAACGAAACATACAAAACCGGCACAAAAAAATTCACACGTGTGTGTTTAAAAGGCACATGTGATTTGAGTTGATTTTCAGAACAAGCCTGATAGTTTTCCCTGTTTTCCTTGCTTGTAGTAAATTCTTAAGTCTTTGATTCTTTACTTGTTTGAAAAGAATTATTTTGCCAGAAAATATTAAAACAGCCATTAAGAATTACAGTATTACACCTGAAAAGCCTCCTCGAAAAGCTTTCGTTAACCCACACCTTAATATAGGAAAGCGAAGCTTCCAAAATCATCTGGTTATAATTATTACAATAATTTTCATTGGTTCTACATTATGTTGCAAGCAGTTAGGTAAACAATGATTGGCTTATGTCGCAACCAGAAAAACTGTAATTCGGTACATGCGATGCCAAATGATAAGCCAAAGCGAACGAAACTTTGAACTTGTGAAGGCAGTCAAACAGAGAAGGTCTGATTACCCTAATGATTCTTAAGTCTTAAAGCCTGCATTATAATTGTTTTCATTAAAGACCGGTTTACACTATCACACAAGTCTTAAGTATTTTGACGAAAATGCTAACCGGGTCTGATTATTGTTTGAAAATTTAAAAAAAAACAGGAACAACTAAAAATAAGTAAGACTACACAATAAAAATTTTTCCTATTTTGCGAAAAGGTCAGGTTAGGTTTCATGGGCAGCAATCGAGAGACAGCTCACTTGGGTCCTTCAGCGATCCCTTTGTGATACCCAGCGCCAATGCCCATCCCAAACAGCAGTTACTCAGATGGCGTCACTGCAGAGTTGAGCCAATTCGTCTTCCTAATGAAGAGAAGAAGCAATCTTAGTACTATTTTAGATAGATCCTCCAAGCAGGAAAACACCGGCTTTCCCAAGTATTTTTCCCTAATGCCCCGTAGACCAGGTTATTGACAGAGAAAGTGAAGCACAGTCTCCTCTTCCTCCTCATCATGACAACTTCTGCAGTGGTCATTGGATTCCAGACCCATTCTGCTAGCATGAGTCCCAACAGGCCAGTGTCCAGTCTTAACCGACACAACGGTCCTGATTTGGTCCCTATTGAATCTAAGTAGAGATTTGGTTCTCCGTTCATCATAAGCCAGGCTATAGTGCCCTGGATATAGAGCAGGTGGACTCACAGGTCCATCCCTCTTGCGTAATTCTATAATAATCGCGCCGAATGAGTGACTTACAGTGAGCCATTGGAAGGCCAATTAATTGATCAATGAATGTGTCATCCATGCGACCACCTTCCTTGGCCAGCTCATCCGCTATCTGGTTTCCTGGGCAGGCTGAGTGCCCTGGTATCCATATAAGCGTCAACCCTGTATGCTCAGCAATCTCATTCAAAGACATCCGGCATTCCACAATCAACCTAGATGTCGTGTAGGCACCCGCAAAATAAGCCTTGCTATCAGTAAGTATTCGTATATCTAACGATATTTCCCGAAACGCTTTATAGCCGAGATTTCCGCCTGCAGGACACTACATCCCTCCGGCAGACGAAAGGAAACTATTTTGCGAAAAACTAGGCACACATTTATGTGCTGCGCAATTAGACATACAGAGATGCAGTATGGTAAGTGAACGCCATCTTAATAAACTAAAAAAAAATATGTTCTTATTACTTCGACCTTTTTCTTTTAAATATTGTAAAAAAAGTGACCTAAAGCTTGACAAAATATATAAAATTACATAAAATATATATATAAAAAAAAAAATATATATATATATAAAATTTGAAGAGCCACGACATTTCCTTACTGTGAAGCAGGGTTGTAAGGGGCATATAAAAGAATAACGGTAACAAAAATTCAGTGTGCAAAGCTGATAAAAGTCATGTCTTCCCTAAGCGATATGGTAAGCGAAACGTTTACCTTTCTCCTTTACAAACCTGCTTCGTAGGAAGCTCCATTTTTTTATTGGGTAGTGTGATAGTTTAAACATACCATTAAACAACACACTCGGGTTTTTGTGATAAATTCCTTCAAAAATTAAACAAAAATCATATATTAAAATTTATTCTTTTTATAATATTATCTATCATCATACTTCGGACTCATTTTAAATAAGGTGTTGAATAAAATTACAAAAAAAAAACGTGTGAATAGCATTATCAACAGCGACATCAGTTGTGGCCAAAAGCTGGAAAGGAAATTCACCACCAACATTTTTTTTCTATGTCCAACTTGGATATAATTAATCAAAGCCAAAAAGGTGTCACATAACATTAATATTAACTGGCAACTTCCCAAAAAAAATAAAACTCTAAAACAAAATACTCACGTTTTCTTAAAATAAAAATTAAAATGTTAAAGAAAAAAAAATACATCTAGTCATACAAGCCTGCAGGCTGACTGGCCTAAACAGCCAACCAACGAAACTTTTTCAGACACAAGTTTTCATTTACACTTTTCTTCCTTATTTTGTGTTTTTTGTTTTTGTTTTTTGGTTATAAATAAAATAGAAAAGTTTACAAATTAACAGTCTCTAGGGGTGACAAATGTCAGTTAACATTAAGTTTGGTTACGTTTTTTTCGCTTATTCTTTTTTTTAAAAAAAAAAAAAAAAAGTCTTTTAAATATACAAAACTCGTAGTCTAATATTGCATAATAATAACACTCATCATTGTCGTATTTAACAATGATAACAAATTCTTGTTGTTAGTTTAAAAATTTACCAAAAAAAGAAAAGACAAACATGTAGTTGACCCTTAAAAATATATTTACTTTCTATATGACACAGTGGGGTGCAATAAAAAAGTGGAAAATCATAACTTTTTAATAGATTTAACCCTGTAATGCCAAACTTAAGAAAAATACTTTTTTGGGTATTTTTGGGCCGCTGAGTTCAAAAAAAAACATTTGTAATCCCGCACTACGAGTCGCTTACCTTAGAGGTACGAAAACATCAAGGAGTGCCTTGAGGCACCCTTGGGCATTAAGTAATAAAAATACATTAAATTTTTGGAGAACTCAATTCATCAGTTTTTAATGAAAATGAAAACTACCAAACCAAATCAAAATTATTTAATTTTGTTTAAAATAATCAAAGAAACAATATTTATTTTTTGAGCAGCATAAACGAAGCTTCCAATTAGAACAAAAACATTGTGTTCGAGGTTGTTTACAATGCTTGAAGAGCTTTAAACAGCTTTTGAACCTTCTACAAACATTTTGCTACATCTTTATAGCAACTGTAAAAAAGATAATTTAATAAAAATAACTTATATATTGGATGTTAATACAACTTTTGTGAAGAGTGCATTGAGGCACTCTTAGGCATAAGAGGGTTAAGAATATAATTCTAAAAGAATATTTATCACAAATATTTAATATATAAAATTTTACGAAGAAAATTTATACTACATAAATTATGTTGCTTTAGTTAATTCCATATGGTCATTATCATGCTAAGAGTCTTATCCCGGAGGTTCATTTATATCGGGACACGGAGAAATAATGGACAGTTTTGGCCCATTTTCGTTACCAAACAAATTTTTGCAAGTCGTTAATAGCGAGTTTTAATGTGCTTTAAACAGACAGACGGACGGACATGGTAAGCAGACGGAAGGACCAATTATAACAAAATGACTAACTTACGTACAGTTTCACCAAGTTCAATTAAAACTAACTAGTACTTTAACTTCCAGTTAACAATACGTTTTTGACAGTTATAACTGATAGTTAATTATAACTGAACTTGGTTTTAATGGCCGTTAATATATTTTTATTTGCAATTCTGTGAAATTGTTACCCACGAAAAGCTGTTTATTTCGAATATTTTATTATTATTATTTATATATCAACATTTAAGGTAAATTTATATATTAATAATTATAAAATTAGGAAGTGGCTTATATCAAATAATTCAGCTTAATTTTTCAAAAGTTCAATTTTTAAAAACTCTTACTTTAATTTAACGCCACTGTGCCTGTCTTGACAAAGATGACAAAATAAAGCAACAAATGAAACCCTTTTTAAAGAGCTTTTTTACTAGGAATACATTAAAATAAGGCAAAAAGATTATAAAAAAATAAAATAATATGAGTTTGGTTTTGAAACACACATACACACACACACAAGCTCTTTCAAATGAGTAAATATTTTGGGTATACCAATACATATTTACCTAAAGGCCATTTGTGTCAATTGCCACTTGATTAAACAAAATGCCTTAAGGAATTGGGAATTAAGAGACAAATTTAAGTAAACATGTTAACTAAACCTTAAACTGTACAATTGGCACTTAGAAAAAGGAGGACTTTTTATCCCTTAAACCAATCCGCCATACCATAATTTTTACCTACAGCTTATTTTATTCGGTAAATATCGTGGCAAAACCCGCAAAGCTTTTTTTATAGGGGCAAGCTGCCATAACGGAGAGATTTGGACTTTTTGATATAATAAACCAAATTTTTAACGAAATATTGCCGCACCTCATGCGAAAGCCGTTTAATGTCAAAGAACTTTATTTCGAAATTGTATTTATATGGAAGCTAAGAGAACGAAATGGTTCAATTTTAAATATTGCGGAAGACCGAAAATATTTCGGGTGAACTTTGTTTCCCCTCTTTCAAACTGCCTAGCCGCTATCGTGTCATACTCTTATTCCTAGAAGACGTTTTACCACTTAAAAACTTCATCTCAAAAGGTCATTTGTCCGTGGCTTAATGAAGTTAAGACCGATTTAAGTTATTTGCAATACTAAAAGAATCTGCCAATTAAAACAAATTTTTGACAAATTTCTTCTTTTCAAGTCCACATTTGCAAGGCTCTCTCCCCATTGTGCTTTCAGCAAACGGATGAAAGTACAAAATTCGATCAGTTTTTATTTTCTCAAGATAATTTTTTACGTCACAATAAATTGATATTCCTAGTTGGTAGTTAGCTAACCTATTAGTTCGAAGAATACGGTTTTAGTTTCAGGCAGAGATTCTGGTCTACGTCACTACAACTTGCTGAAGGGTACATTGCCAGCACTCAAAGGACGACCTATTTAAATGCTAAGCCGTGGAAATGATTTTAGATTAAAATTCCTTTATATTAAAAATTACAGATAAGGTCTCTGACGGTAGACGATTCTACAAGCGAACGGTAATGGAAATACATATTATTTTCCCTCCAATATATTGCGGGATTCTCTGGCCAATCAATCACAAACTGATAAGGTCTATATGAAAAAACGATTGGACGCAAGAATGATTTAGCTCTATATACAAGTTCTCTGATTTCATCAGAGCAAAATTCATTATAACTTCTAACGGTAGAACAGGGTAACGCACCCCACACTTCGTCGATCCTCCCGTGCATCAATAAATGTTAATATCCTACTATCACTGATGACCTCATCGCTAATCAGTATAACTCCAAAATAGACTTGGAACCACCGGTCCAAATATGAGTGTTATTTCATTTTCGCTTAATATATAAAAGTTGTATGAATACTAAGAAGATCCACTGGAGTGAAGTATATCCTTAAACATTTTAAAATACAAAACATCAAGAATTGAATGCATAATCTCAAAATTATCAATAATTATTGATGAAACAACAGTTCTCTTGTGCATTAGTGAACAGCACTGGGTTAAAATTAACCCGATTAACACGACCCCACACAGGAAATATTAAAATTATTTTTTTGCATAGAAAAATAATTTCTACAAAGAAAATCAATTGATGTAAACAATCGTTTTTTACAAAAAAATAATTTTTACTTATAAAATAATTTTTTACATAAAACAATTCTTTTTACATAAGAAATAATTTTTTAAATAAAGTAGAATTTTTTTTATCTATAATTTTTTACATAAAAAACAATTTTTTACGTAAAAAATTATTTTTTTATAAAAAATAATGTTCATTAAAAAGTAATTTTTTCCATAAAAAAATATATATCAATTTTTTACAAAAAAATAAATTTTTACCTCTAAAATCATTTTTTACATAAAAAATTCTGGTAAAAAATTATTTTTCACATTAAAAAAAATTTTTTACATAAAAAAGAATTTTGCACATAGTTTTTACATAAAAATTATTTTTAACAAAAAAACTATTTTTACATCAAAAATAATTTTTCACATACTCGTAAAAAATAATTTTTCACATAAAAAAGTAATATTTTACATAATAATTATTTGTTACAAAAAATATTTTTTTACATAAAAAGAATTTTTTTTCCTAATAAAATCATTTTTTAAATAAAAAATTATTTTTAAAATATTAAAAATAATTTGTCACATAAAAAAATAATTTTTTAAATAAAAAATAATTTTTCACATAAAAAGTAGTTTTTTACACAAAAAATAGTTTTTTACATATAAATTGTTTTTAACAAAAAAAAAATTATTTAATTAGTATTGTGGTTATTTTATTGAACTGTTAATGGTTTTTAATCCAAATTTCGACATTTTAATCAGGCTTAAGTTCATTGAATTTAATTTTAATTAAATTCAATTCAATGAACTTTATTCAATTCAATTCCCTGCACATTCAAGAGGGAAAAATTTTCAATTAATTTTAATTCATTTCATATTGTAAAATTCGTTTCTTTATAAAAATAATTTAATGAAAATTAGATTCAATGAAATTAAGCCTGATTAAAATATCGAAATTTGGAAAAAAATTATTTTTACATCAAAAGTAATTTTTCACATCAAAAGTAATTTTTCACATAAAAAGTAATTTTTTACATAAAAATAATATTTTGTGTATAAAATCATTTTTTACATAACAAATGACTTTTTACTTAAAAATTAGTTTTTTACAGATGGCATTTCCATGCCATCTTACGGGACATTTGCACAGCTTCAGAGGGGTAGGGATTTTGCAAAAATATTACTAACTTGATTATGATTGTTAATCATTTTGTTGCATTTAGAGGGTACTATATATGGCAAAAAAACTATCACATTCGGAACCTTCCCTAAGGGAAAGGGAACTAACACTAAACTTGTCACGTGACATGTCACTTTAACATGGCGATGTCCTTCGAGGGGTAAATTGGCACCTTTTTGACACTTTGTAACAGGTCACTGAAATAACCTTAATGGGCACATCCAATTTCGGTTAAAATAATGCCTGTCGCAGATTTTGTCACAAATGCACCATGTCAATATGATATATCCCCTTCATATAAAGTAATAGAACTAGAGGGAATCAGCCACTACCCGCACAAAATCCAGTCACATGAATAGCTTTGTGCCAATTACCTTTCCTTTGGACCAACTACACTCTAAACATATTATCACTATTTAATTGATATGTGTAGTTTTCACCTATCACAATTCATTCCTTTTAATTAAAAAAATTTTGTTCACTGGTCACGGGATAAGTGCTTTAAGAGCAATTGACACAAATTTCCCGCAGGGTTGTTGTCCAAAATATCGAGCAAAATAGGTGCATATCGTACGTGACATAGAACGGAAGTGATTTTTCGCCAAAACAAAATTATGCTATGAGGTTAAGAATCATAATATGATATATTAATATTATTACAGTTATTTGTGCCGAATAAAATTTAGATATTTTCATCTTAATAAGATTTGTTTGCCTCTAACCGATTTAAGAAACGGGTTTTAATGGGACCTTTGGTTTATTTTGGACACACCAGCACAACACTTTGTCATGACATAGTACATATCGTAAAAGTTATTGACGCCAATTGTTATATCATTACCAATTTTAATAAGAAAGTTATGGAATTAAAGCAATTTTCGAGAGTAGTATTTGTATAGGAGCTATGGTCAAATATGGACCGATTCCATAAATATTTGGTTAGCAGATTAAGCTTGCAATAAAATAAATTTGGAGCAAAATGTATCTAAATACCAACATAATAAGATGATACATTTAGTTGCATTTGTAGTACTTACAATATCGTACGTGACGACCCTTAAGAACTTATAAAATTGTAATCATACCAATTTAAAAATAAAATCCTATCAATATTTTTTTGTAACAAATTTCTTGCTTTGAACTTTTATTTGCCAACTTGTGCGACTGATCAAATACAAATGACAATGATGTACGTGACCTTACAATAGCATCCAAAACAAATCTAAAAAATATACCGCTAATCGAACTATAAATTTTTGTTTTTCCCCGTGGATCTTGTTCATTGTTGTGCTAACATTAATTTTAAAGTATAATAATATAATAATGTTGCCAGTATCTCAATTTAATCGGCAGAAAAGTGAAAATTGTTGTTTGCAGTTACTGAAAATGAATCAAAGAAAAGTTTAAACTTTTGTTTTTTGCTGTTTAAAAATTGTAATAAGATATAATTTTAAGGTCCTGTGTATAGTAAAGTTTAAGCGTTTTCATTCCTTTCTACAATATTTAAAAAAAAAGTTTCAAGAGCTTTAAGTTTTTTGAGTCGTTGTTGACAGACTCATGGAAATGGCCATATGCATAAAATAATATTTTACATATAAAATAATATTTTACGCAGAAAATCATATATTTTAAATAATATTTTTTACAAATTCTTTTTTAAAAATTCTTTTTTTACACAGTTATAATTTTCTACATGGATTAAATTATTTTTACACGTAAAGCTAATTTTTAAGTAGAGAATTATATTTTACACTGAACTTTCTTTTTAATTAACAAAAGAAAATCTAATTAGTTGCAATTTATAGAAAATTAAACTGAAATGTCCTGCCCGCTTGTGTTCTCTTAATTCTTTCCCTTACAACGAATTTCACTGTGGTTGTGTTTCATTTTGAAAATATTTGTATTCTCACTTGTTTTTATTTTTATTTCGCGCTTGCCACCTACCCCCCGCTGGAGCCATAAGAAAACGGAAGCGGATGTTGGTTTTTGCAGTTGGCTTGTGTAGTAGTGCATTTGATGCTTTTACTGTGCTGAAGTTGCTATTGCCACGACTACCACACTGTTCGACAGTGGCTCGTTGGTTGTGGCTGCTTGACTGGGCTTGTAAGAGCAACTAAGTTACATTGAATTTCTTTGCTTTTATTGCTCCCGCTCACACCACTTTGGAGTGAAAGAGATGCGCTCAAGTGAACTAAGTAAATAAAACAATAATTAACTAATTTAAATTCAAACCATACAACAAGTGCTTCCCCTTAAAACTCAATACTCAAGTTGTAAGAGGGGTTTTGTTGCTCTACCTCTCTTTTTTGATTTCTTTATGGCTTTGAATTGTTGCTAGAAGTTGAAAAGTAGTAAAATAAAAGTCGCAAAACTCGTAACAGTTGTATCTGTAAGCAAACGAATGTAAGTGTGTGTGTGTGTATGTGTGGGTTAGATTTGTTTTCTATTTTTTTTTTTTTTTTTTTTGTTGGTCGCTTTAAAAAAGCATTTGTGTTAAAAAAAACCCATTAATGTTACTTTGTCCATGATTTAGTAGAGATAAGTCTTTCGAAAACTTCTTTATCATTATCATCACCAATATCATCGTGTTGCCAGTTTCGTTTTTTATTTATTTATATATTTTTGGTTAAATTTATGGCTAGAATGTGGGTGAATAGGTGCGTTATTTGTCTATAGTATTCTCGAGACAGTGGCGCAAAATTAAATAACAAATGAAGCAAATGACGTTGTAGAAGACACTTTTTGCAAAAACCGTTCTTTTGCAGATTACCGTTAACATTACTCTCTTACACTGTTTAAGCATCAAATCACCTAAAAGTCTGCATCTTATCACCTTGAAAATGCGATACAAAAAGTCAACCGGTGGAAGAACGTTGTTAGTTACTAACAAAATGATACAAACGCAATCGTTTTACAACGTGCAATAACGTTTTACAAGCCACTTGTGTTGTGGAAAAACGTTTTAAGTGACATCTTGATTATGGATGTTAAACGTTTTTCCACTAAAAAAAATATTATAAACTGTAAATTTGCATTTAATTTAAAGTTAAAATTTCTTAATATTTTGCATAAAAGTTTTTACCATCATAATTTTTAATAATATAAAAATAAATTAGAAAATATATAATCCTGCCTGTTAAAAACATTTTTTTTTTTGGCTCTCCTGAAAAGTAATTATTTTGTAACTTAAAAGGTTATTGGCGGCTGTACTTCATATATCAATAAATATGAGCATTTCCAGCGAAAAGTCTACTTTTTGTAGCGTAACGTAATTAAAATTATTTTTAAAAAAAATTTATATCAATTAGTATTGTAGTTATTTTAATGAACTCTTAATGGTTTGTAATCCAAATTTAGATATTTTTAATTAGGCTTAAGTTCATTAAATTTAATTTTCGTTAAATTATTTTTATGTAGACAGGAATTTTACAACATGAAATCAAACTTATTGATAATTTTTCATTCCTGACTGAGGTGAGAATTGAACCCAGGCTTTCACAGACAGGTTGCCCTGAGTAGTTTCGATTGTAACCACACAATCTCTTCGGAGGGGTTTGCCGTTTTACTCACACCGCCATTGAAGGCGGATGATGTCAATAGTCAAACATCAATCTTTAAACCAAATGGTATTTTACCCTGGTAGATCGAAATTTTCTTTGAATGAATGATTACCTATTTTAATTGAGTTACATGTTCTTCCTTACTTCTTGTTTTTCGTACTTTTTGTCAAGAACTCTTCTTGAAATCCAAAGTACATTTTTTGTTTTTCATGTTTTTGTCCTTCAAAACAAATGTAAACATATAGCTCGTGCCTTAGCTGTTAACAATAATTAGTATTCTGGTTATTTTATTGAAGTGTTAATGGTTTCTAATTCAAATTTCTATATTTTAATCAGGCTTAAGTTCATTGAATTTAATTTTCATTAAATTATTTTTGCGAAGAAAGGAGTTTTACAACATGAATTGAATTAAAATTAATTGATAATTTTTCATTCTTGACTGAGCTGACAATTAAACCCAGGCTTTATTTTAATATTTTGGTGTAAAGCGTAAATAGAGTTACATTTGGTAACAAAAGGGATAACATTTGAACAACATGGGCCTAAAATAAAAACTTATTTGCTTGCTGGCGTTACGTTACAAAAAGTAGTATCTCTTTACACCCCACTACCGCAAGCGGTGAATAGGGGAATATTTATCAGATCTCTCTAATCGCATAACAAATATTGCTTACATTAAATTCATACAAAATCGGTTCAGATTTGCTTTAGTTAGAAGTCCCGAAAGATTTTTTACTATTTTCTAAAAGGATGTATTCAAGTACACGCAGAGAAAACACAATTTTCTATATGGTCACCTCTACCGAATCTACTTTTAAAGAAATATTTTCACCATTTTATGGTTACTTTAACCATATTATTGCCACCGAAAACCTTAATATGGTTAAATTAGCTCTCCATCAAAATGTGATAAACATTATTGATATTATTAAACAGAACAGTTTCAAAGGTAACCATAATATGGCTGTAACTTCTCGATAGAGGACTAATTCAAGCATATTATGGTTGCCTGTCACAATGGCAATAATATGCTTAAAATTATTTTTAGTATAAATATCGAAAAATGTATTTTCTTTACGTGTACAAATATTGAGAAAACGCCCAGTCTTACGCCTGGTACTCTGTTCTGCATTTTGTGCGAAATGTTGTATAACTTAAAAAATTTTCATTGAAATAGAAACGAAAAAATTTGACAGAGTTGTACTCTATTTATATTACGAAAAATATTCGAAATGTTTCTAGCAACATATTAATTTTCCGTGCGAAACAAGTGCAGCCCATATTATTTCGCACGGAATTTTAAGCAACAGCATATAATTTTTTGGTAATTTTTTATTTTGTGTTTGTAAAGTGGTTTTTATAACAAGCGTTTTACAAAGAAGAAAAATGTAGAAAAGTGCTAAAGATAATAATAAAATAAATTTTTTTTTTTGTGTTGTTTTTTTTTAGAAAACTCTAATCGGTCTTATTAAGGTCTTATCTTCTATGCAAATAAAAAGATTAATTCATAGTATTTTCTTCCGACGTTTCGTTGGAGATTCCCAACATCTTCAGGGCGATAATTTTATTATATATAATCTTTTTGTCAATTTTTACATTTTACGTATTTAGCAAAGTTTTGGTTTACACACAACAAAAAACAAAAATTTAATGTAACAAGACAAATGTAAAAACTATAACTACGAGTATTAAGACATTAATGTTAAAGTATAAACTCCTGTTGTTTTTTGATTTGGGAAATCGTAAAAATAATATTGTTTTACTTTTTTAATGACAATTTAAAAAAAACATGATTTTTGCATGGGCCAATTAATTAGTAGGCCTGCTCTAAACGCGTGCTGATTTTTTGTAAAGTTGTATTTTTACCGTGCAATTGTTTTTGTAGCAATTGTTTTTGACATCTTATCCATTTATTACACAAACAAATGCATTGGGATTTGACATCTTTAACATAATTTACACAAACAAAATGCGTGTTATTTTTTCTATTGTTGAATTGTTGTAGTTTCGCGCAGACCTACTAATTGGGCCATGGAGTTTTGTTTACCTTTGCAAAACAATGTTGTATAATTGCAACTAATAAAAACGTTAAGTTTTGGCAAATCGCGAGATAGATAATATTGATGCATGTCAACATTTTCTTGCGAAATAGCCAATGTTGCTCAACATTTTTCGCAAGTTCGAACAGAGAACTAGGCTTTAGTTATAAATTGTCTTATAACTTTAGAAAATTAACACCACTGTGCAGTGGCTAAACTTAATAAGTGAATTCGTGTTTTCTTTCTGTCCCCAAAACAATGAGTACTGATAAAATATTAGACATTTGTTGCTGCATAAAGAATGTGAAATTAGGAAAATTTGTTTTAAATTGTCAACTAAGTGCTGGCATTTTTTCATTCTCTCTTTCTTCTTTGCTTTCGCATAATTTATTTTTTCTGTTCTGTTTCGTTTTCAATTCATGTTTTCTTTTTACCAGGCAAATGGTTTTCAATACAATTTGGTAGTTGGTAACCAAATAGCAGCAACAACATTCCAGAACAGATAATTAATTTTAATGAATAATTAAATATAAGTATGTTTGTATGTGAGTGTTTTTTTTAAGCGTGAGCCAGTATTTGTTAATATTTACATTTCCTTGGCAAAGTGTTGGCTGTAAATTTATTTACTTTTCTGACCAATTAAAGGGGAATTAAGCTTAACAAATAAAAAGTTAATCGAAAAAAGAGGCAAGTGGATTAAGTGAGATTATTTTTAAAACAGTATGTACGAGTTTGTGTGCAAAGGTAATAATTTATAAATATATAAATTGATTTTTACACAAATTTTCCATACAAAATGCAGATATTTTCTTAAACAAATTATAATTTGAATAAGATAATTTAAATTTTTTATTAGAAATTAGAAATTTATTAGAGAAATAAAAAATTTTTTAATAAAAACGAAACTAGGGTTACCGTTCTTTATAATAACCTCATAATTACTTCTTGGAAATTTCTTCGGATGAAAAATCATCCATACTGATTAATAAATAAATATATACAGGGGTTTTTTTTTTCTTTATTGAAGGTGTATTTATTTTATTTTTTAGATAAAATAACATTTAATAAAAAAACAATAAACTAAAATCATCCTTAAATTCAATCGGATGTAGGTAATGCTTAAGGCCGTTTTACACTATCACACAAGTCTTAAGTATTTTGGAGGAAATGCTACCCCCTGCAGATTTCGAGACTAATCCATACATGCGTGTAAGAGTAGTCCATAAAGGAGTAGGAGTACTCCAAAACTACTCAAATTATATGCTAAAAAGGTGGTCTATTTAACATTACAATGTCCTAGGAATGGACCATATAACCCACCGAAGTAGTCCCTAAACTACTCCATGGAGTACTCAAGTGGGTTAGTTTCAAAAGTACTCCATGTTACCACTTTTTCACTAAACGCCTTTTATGGCGTGAAATGTAATCCATTATTGCTATTATTATATATATTAACTTGGTATTTTTAGTTTTTTTTTATTTTTTTTTTACAAATCTTAAAAAACTTTCCTGTTTCACTTTTAAATAAACAATTAAAAATGGACAACATCAGGGCTACCAATGTGTAATACTGTAAACTATAGTATGGTATACCTATACATCATGCAGCTGTTGGCAGCACTGCATGTTAATTTGTCTAATATGGTCCATACTACAGTACATTGGACCATGTTGTAAGTAGTCCATTTAAGCCACAATGGACCACGTAGTCCAATATTATCTGCAGGGACCCTGATCTAATTATTGTTTGATCATTTTCAAAAAGCAATAACAACTTATCATGAAGGGGTTGTATTTTCCTAAAAATACGTAAGACTTGTGTGATAGTGTACACGCGTTTCTAAATGGGTGAAATTTTACGCCAGGGACTTTTTCGTAATCCTTTAAATAATTTTATAAAATTTAGATATACAAAAAGGAAACTAATACGGGAACAGTATTAATGCAAAATTTCAATTTAAAAAATTAGAAACAAGTCTCATTAAGATCCAGCAAAATGTTTAAGGGTGCCCCGGTAGGCTAGCTGGTAGTGAGCTTGTCTATCAGTTCCGTGCTTGCGGGTTCGATTCCCGCCAGAGACTCTGGTCTCCTGCAGACAAGCGAAAAGCTTCGCGGGATTAGCGTAGGAATAAAAAAAAAAAATTTAATTTTGAAACATAAAATGGGTGAATTTGTTTCCGAAGACCGTATAAGGGCTAATACACAGATATGTTGATTGTTTACACTGAAAAGATAATTTTTATACAGGAGAATAAATATTTTACTTAGAGAATTTGTGCTGTTTCACTAAAAGCTAATTTTTGCACAAAGTAAATTTTAACACAGAAGTTATTTTTACTGAAAAAAAAATTTTTTTTTTCCAAAGAAAACCTTTTTTATACAAAAAAAAATTCTATAAGAGAAGTTATTTTTACACAGGAAAATCAATTTGTGCACAACAAAAAAAAAATTATTAAACATATAATTTGTATACGCAGAGAAAAAATATGTTTAAATATGGTCACCTCCAACAAAACTATTTTTAAAGAAAATTTTTAACATATTATGTTTTATTTAACCATATTATTGTGTTAAATTAGTGCTCCATCAAGAAGTCGAAACCATATTATGGTTGCCTCTAAACATGCTATGTTTAAATATGACAATAATTTGCTTTAAATTTACAATAGTATTTTCCTCTTTTCCAAGAGCAAAATTCTATGGTTGAAAATAAACCATGCTGTTATAAGTGTTAAACGTATTTTAGTTATTTTTAACCAAAACATGTTCGGAGGCAACCATAAAATGCTTGTGCCTTCTTGATGGAGGACTAATTTAACCATAATATGGTTGTCGATGACAATAATATGGTTAAAATAACCATAGTATATTAACAATTTTATTTAAAAATGGTTTTGTTGGAGGAGACCATATTTAAACATATTTTTTCTCTGGGTGTACTTTACCCATACAAAATTGTTTACACATATTAAACGATTTTAAATTCTATCTTAAATTCGAATTGCTTTACACAGGTTAATATTGTATCTTAATTTTGTAATTTGATGTTTAATGGGAATTATGGTTAGTTGTGGACCTAGGAGAACACAATTTTAGCCATGGCATTGTATTGTCGTAGTTATCGTTCCAAATTTTAAAAGAATACCGACATTTATTTGGAGGTTATGGCATTAAAAGCTGTTTTTGGGAGTAGGCAGTGATGCCAGTAGACATTCTAAAACCCCCTACGTTTCTTAAAAAAATCCCTTTTTCACCCCACAACTAAAAAAATTTTCAAAATTTATTTTCGAAACAGAGTCAACTCAAAATTTATAAATTTTCAGTAGAGACAAAAAACTTTTTTTTTATATGTACTCTTATATTACAAATGGGGATAAAACTGCATTTTTTAGGCAAAATACTAGAGAAATAGATTCAAGATTTTTACAGTGGGGAGATATGGCCACTGTTTATAGTTTTCTTGCAAAAAGTGAAAATTGAAAAATTTTGAGTTGACGCTGTTTAGAGGTACAAGTGCGATATGTTAACAACAAAATTTTTTTTCGAAAACGCCTTGACAAAGTTCTTTATATTAGGGGGTGGAGGAGGATTTTTTTTTTGGGTATGGTCTAAAGTACATGTTATACACACCCATATAAAAATTTAATTTCAAAAATAACACTGTGTGAGAAATTTAAATGTTTTCTGTTTGGCACAAACGCGACTATATATCCTCTAATCTAGAGACAAAACATAGTCAAACTGCGTACTTTAAGAGATCGCATACCAAACCAAAGTGACTGACATAGTACAACGAGTTACAGATGCAAAATGGCGCTGTGCAGGACACGTAGCTCAAATGAATGGTAACCGGCGGACAAAGCGTTTACTGGAATGGAGACCTATAGAAGATAAAAGGACAACAAACGCAGACTACCGACGAGATGGAGCGATGATATTAAAAGAATAGTAACAAATTGGATAAATGTTGCACAATACAGAACAACATGGAAACAACTAGAGGAGGCCTATGCCCAACAGTGGACACAAGCGGCTGCTAGATGATACTGATGATCCTTAAAAGTTTGAATTAAAAAATTCAAAATTTTATGATATTATTTCTCTTAGTTTAGAAGAGTCTTTCTCGGTACAACATTAATTTAATCGTTCATTTCAGAAACCCGTCAAGTGCGCTTTTTTAGATCATCGGAAAACTAAAAAAAACATCCAAATTTTTAAATTAATAAACGATTTCTGCACTAAACGGAAATTGCAAAACAATAAACAATTCTTTAAAAGACCAAACAGTTGATGCTTTCCTGCATAAGACGATGTGACTAAAGTAGGCCATTCATAATCTATAATAATAAAATTTTTGAAAAATGTCAGTTGACGGGTTTCTGAAACAAGCGATTCAATTTCTATGTAGAATTTTAAATCATTAGATATTCGCTTTTAATATTCGCATACATTTTGGCGAATGTGAGTGCGAAGGCAAAAAGCAAAAATAAGCGAATATTTCGCAAATGCGAACCCGAATTTTCGGCGCACCCTAATATAAGCCTACATGGTTTTGGCACTTGTTGAAGGGTTTCTCTTAATAAATATTAGGGTATTGGTTTAATCGGGCTTTTGCTTTATTATTTTGCATTATTTTGCATCGTGAAAAATCGTTTTAACTAACACCGCGATTGTAGATATGAAACGTTTTTCCACTGAAAAAAAACTATAAACTGTAAAATTGCGTGTAATTTAAAATTAAAATTTCTTGATATTTTGCTTTTATTTGGTGTTTATTTGGATAAACTAAAAAAAAAAAAATAAATAGTCTGTTATAAACGTTTTTTTTGCGTTGCTGAAAAATAATAATTTTGTAACTTTCAACGTTATTCGCGGCTGTGCTTCAATTGTGATTGGGTTTTTGTTTATACTGCGTTGATTGGTAAGTTATAACTTAAATGTCACAATCAAGAACTTTTTGTGGAGAGCTAGAATTTTTTTCGCCCATATGATCGTCAACTACAGTGTCGCCCATATGATCGTATACGACATATAAGCGATAAGGTCGCTCAATAGTCGTGAACGATTTTCCGGACACTTGTGTTAAAAAGTCTTCAACGATTTGCATGGACGGTCGCCTACGCGTCCTCAAGAATTTTCTATGGTCGTACACGCGTCGTCAAGGAAGTCTTTAATATGCTGTTTTCACAACACAAGTGATTGGACGTGTAGTAAAATTTATATGGAAAACAATAAAAAAAATTGAGTGCTTTTCATATAAATTTTATTACATATTCAATCACTTGTGTTGTGAAAACAGCACATAAGACATGGCCAACTGGGAAGTGACTAAGCGTTCAGTAAAATTTATATGCAAAGCACTCTGTTTTATTGAGTCTTTTTTATATAAATTTCACTACACATTCAATCACTTGTGTTGTGAAAACAGCAGCTAAATGTTGTGGTAAAACTTCAAAGACACCGTTAAGCCATAATAAATCCAATATATTATTGCACAAATATGGGGAAATTATAGCACACCATTTAAACCGCTTTCTGTTTTTTAGATAAACTCTTTTTTTTAAATACAAAATGCAAAAAATTTCTGCAATTTCCCATAATTAACTCTTAGCTACAGCAACGAGGTGAATATAATTTTTAAGAGCTTAGACAAATGTCATCAAAAAGAGAATATATGAGTAATTTGCTTAAAGTATCTCTGGTAGATAAAATAGGCAGCAACAAAAAGTAATCCAAATAAAACAAAGAAAACTTTAATAGGAAACATATGGCAGTTAAATTTTTTCATTCTAGTCTATAATTTTTTTTTCTTTCAAAAGGCCAAATTTACGTCATAATTAAAAAGTGAGTAAACACTTTTGGAGGTTAATTAACTTTCTAAAAGAATTAATGAGATAAGCAAAAAAATTTTTTTTTTTTAATTTCAAACGAAATAGTTTTTAAAATTTCTTGATATTAGAATTATTTAAGCATTTTGGCCTTTTACTTGCTCAGTAACTGGCTGTCCGAGAGTCTGGTTGACACACATTTTAAATGCCGGCATCCAGCTTAACAAGTATTAGTGCTTCGTAATAATTACAACTTTTTGTTGATTGGTGTTTGTTGCAACATTTATTCACTTACTCATTTGCCCAATGCCTGCCGTGGCATTCAACTGCATAAATGCTACTTTGAATAACATGGATGACAGCAAGTCTTGCGGCTTAATAGTCAGTCTGTTTGAAGAAGCAGACACACTTATTTAAAGTGATATTTAGTTAAAGTTGATGAAATATCCGCTGCTTTTTGAGAGGTGAATTAATTTGAAAAGTTTAAGGCAAAAATTAGAAGTTATTTTAGGAAAAAAAATCGTTTTTTAACTCAAAACTGTTTAGCAAAGCAGAATTCGTTTGTGAATCTTAATTTGTTGATAAATTTGCAAATTAGACAAAATTTCACTAGTTTAAGATAGAAAGGGCAAAGTTAATCCAGACTGGATATACAAAAAACATTGTTGTGGTAAGCATGTAGGTAAAATGTAACAAGAAGATACAAGATAATAGTCTGGTAGTGTCTAAAGCCAATCCTAAAAATTTAAGGAATAGAACTATTACAAAAAGCTTTATAAAATACATAACTGAAATTTAGCTCATAGAATAAATTCGAAAAATAAAAAATGTTGAATATAATAAATTAGCTTATGAAAAGAAATAATTCTCAGATTCTAATTGACCAAATACATTCGTAATATGACATCAATATTACAGACGCAGTTAAGTGAGAAAAACAGCTGTTTTTTTTCAATTGATGGCTTTTTTGTTTCGTTTCTCACATTTCAATCGAAAAGTTTCTTGCCGCGGGAGTTACAGAACAAGGGCACAGGATTGGTTATTGTTGAGGCTTATTCGGGCTTTACTTGTATGCTATGATTTCAATCCTAGCCGTGAGAAGGAAGAGCTTACAATTGGCGAGTTAAGGGATAAATATTACCCCTAACCTAGAACGAAGTTTTCTCTACCTTTTAGCGAATGTCCTTGAGGACTTTTGCTCTCTAACAGAAGCTGGATTTGCAATAAGTTTAGATAACTCCTTAGAGAGAATTTGCGCATGATGCAGACATTCATGTGCAGGTACTCGTACCTTCGATAATCTATAGGAGTTCCCTGTTTGCATTAAATCAAGTATGTGAAACTGTCAATAATGCAAACTTTCAAATACTAGAAACATAAAACAGCCCTGTAGTAATTTTGTAATAAATTCCAAAAACTCATTAATGTTCAACTTTTAAGAATTTATTTATATGTAAAATTTATATTGTTATCGTTAATTATATATAAAAAAAATTACGAAGAAATCTTAAAAAGACACCCAAAGATTTCTTTGCATAAGAATAAACTGTAGTTGTACTTTTTGAGTGTTTGTAGGTAATTCTCATTCCCTCTGTAGTTTTGTTTGCTGATAGCTTTGGCTTTTTTAAAATTATTTAGGAGAACGTTTCCTGATGATCTGGCCTAAGCAACCAGTGAAAAGCGCATAGGAACAGCTTATCCTCCAACAATAAATTTCAGTATTTTTTATCAATTATTTAAAAAGGGAATTAAGCACAACAAACAAAATCTTTTAATAAATAATAGTATTCCCACAAACAACTTTGATAATTGTTGTTTTAAGAAAAAAGAAATCATCGTATTTTAAAAAATGCTAAAATACAGAGATTTTTTAAATTTTTTTAAAACCTTTTTTAGCAAAAAGTTCGCTCTTAAAAAAAAATCCTCAAACACCAAAAAAAAAGTCATCGTCATTAAGTTCATAATTAACGGCACCGGATGACTCTACACATTACAAAACCAATGGAACTGTTTTTATTACATGATATTATGATTTAATGTAATCATATTATTATCATTTTAATCATAATAATTTAAGAAGTAATCATATTATTACCATGTTAATCATAATAATATGTAGATTAAATCTCAAACCGAAAAATATTTTTAATATATATTTATGCTTATTCACTTAACGTAAAACTGTTACAGATATTTCACATCATAATATGATGCAACTTTAAACATAATATTTTTAACATATTTTTGTCTTAGGTCGCAATTATTTATAAATTATTTTATAGAATTTTTAATTTTTTTTAGTTTGTTATTAGTATACTATCATCATTACCAGGGCTTGGATTTCCATGCACTAAAAACTCAAAAATATGCGCTTTTAACATGCGCTATAAAATGGAAAATATTCATTTAAAATAAAGAAGTATGCACTAAAAAATATATGAAATATATTTACACAAAAGTAAGATAAAATAAACCAAAAACAAACTTCAATCACTTCTTAATTCTCTTTAAAATAGGTAATTAGATTTAATTTAAATTTCTATTAGTATGAACAAGTAAAAGTTTCTTCAAAGTTTCAAAAACATAACTCTGTCTATTCGGACGCAAAAAGTTTTTATGCATTCAAAATGAACGCTCAAAACGACAACGGAAGTCAAGGGAGCATATTTGAAGGATGCCAGTTTCATGGGAAAATATTCATTTTTAATTTTATTTGCATAATTAAAATCAAATAAGCTTACTACTTGTTTTTTATTTCATGAATCCTATATTTTTTTTTTTGCAATACATTGTTATCGGATTAAAGAAAAAATAAAATAAATAATTTTAGATATTGGGAATTATTTCTTTTTCATAAGTAACTTTATTATATTCAACATTTTTTATTTTGTTGGATAAATAATTTTATTTAAATAGACCTCATGCTTAAGTATGTATGTATGTATAAAATATGTATTTTACCTATGAAATTTAACTATTGTTTTTTTTTTTTTTTTGATTGTGTTTTAATAAAAATCGAACAAAATTTGTCAAAACTAATTTTAAATTGTCCGATTTTTTAAATCAAATTATACGCTTTTGTTTTTATTTTTTCTTAGAAAATTAACGATTTTTTCACAAGTTATCTGGCAGCCCTGCATAAAACGAAAACAATAAAGGGCTTAAAAAAATTTAAATAACAAAATATAACAATTATGTTTTATTTATTTTCATCATTTAAATTCTTTCTCTTCAAATAAAAAAAAAAAAAAATAATACACATTTTTGTGTAATACATACAAAATTTGTGCTCCATTTTTTGAAATTTTATTGTTCTCGAATCAATTTCAAATGTGACTTATTTGGACAGTTCTTGTGAGAAACTTTTAGCTAAATATTGATACAGAAACACTTTTTCTCACATCCTTCCAATAATTGCTGGAAAATTATTTAAATGACAGATAATTCTCCTAAAGTAAAGATACAGAAACACTTATGTGAGAAAAACCATTTTTTGTTTCATATTGCACTATTTTGGACATAATTCACTTGTTTCATGCGGGAAATTTTACGATGCGAGAAATACAGAAACGGGCTACAGATTCGAGTTACACTCAGCAGCAAAAGTCTGCGTACAAGCCATTGATATGTTTTTCTGAACTAAAAAAGTAAAAAAATATTGTGTGAATCTATAAAAAAATTTATTTTATTTATTTATTAGGATTAGTTCTAAAAATATTTGTATTTATTTTCAACAAAAATAAGAACGGTGGTAGTTCATAACTACAAAGGAAACTTACAGCCTATTCAAAAAGGCATATGCAAAAGTCTGCGAACAAACATGTATTTTAATGTTTTTTCAAATTTTTAATTAAAAAAAGATTAATATCAAGATGAAATTCCTTTTCGTTCGAGAACCTCCCGTAAACGTTTTGGCATATAATCGACTACCTTCGACGTCTCTTGAACGGAAATTTTGTTCCATTCTTTAATTATCGAATTTTAAATGTTTGTTTGGAATAAATTTTGTCCTGTCAAATACGAGGATCAAATAAATCCTTTAAATGTTTTACGGGACTTATGAATGGAGACTGCGGTGGGGTTTTAAGCTGTTGTTGGACATTGTAGAGTAGCAAAAGCTTCGTATTATGAGCCGTATACTTTGGGGCGTTATATTGTTAAACCATATAATCGTTACCCAGGTTCAATTTGTCTACGCTGGGCTGCAAATTTTCTACTAATATATCAACATGTACTTTAAAGTATCCAGATCCAAATTTCCGACTCTTTGGCACATAGAAAGTCTCTGGTATCACTTGTAAATCGTCAGACTCGAAAATTTTTGTTATCGCTTCTATCAGCTTCGTGGCGAAGTTGAAGAAGGTGCTAGTTAATCTTCTAAATTTCTTACTTTAGCAAAATTTGAAGACCTGTTTCGATCTTCAAATCTTTGTGTAATATTATAAATTACTGTTGTTAAAATTTCCTGATTATAGTTTCTATGAAGTCTTTTAGTAGAAAATCTCCTAGGTAAGTTGTATATAATCTTTAAGTTCTTATTTTGTATTACTTGGAGTTTATTAATGTAGGGTTTTGCGCACCTTTTTGACCACACTTGAATTTTTAATTCTTTTTCTCTAAAATAACACAAAACAATGTTTAATATTTTTTGCACCATTTTTAAAGAATATTAAAAATTTTTTAGTATTGATATTTTAGTTTGTGACACTTTACAATTTTTTTTTTTTTCTTTAAACTTGGTTTTTTTAATTGTTTAACCACTGAGTAACAAATAATTCTAGACGCATATGAAACACAAACGACACACCTGATGCAAAACTATTTTACAAATGGCGATAACAAAATATTATTAGTGTAAATATATTTTGTTTGCTTCTTAAACATATGATGAGTACACATATAGAAAGTTATCATGTTATGGATATTAAATATCATTAAATGGTTGTGAGGAAAATAATATGTTTTCAAAGTTATCATTATTTAGTTGTTATAAACATGATTATTTTTCAGTGATCCATATTTAAATTTATAATTGCGAAAAACATTGAAATATCTAAAGCAAGGACCGGAAAACGTTTTATTTATGTTTTTTAAAAAATATTTATTATTGGTGTTCGAAAAATATTTTAAATTGTACAATAACCAAAAATAGATAAAAATATTATGTTTGATATTGTTTCTTTAAGTTCAAAATAATAAAGTTCTCAAAAAAAAAAAAGGTTTTTAGAAAAAAATTTTTTTTTGTTCTTTTGTACAAAAAATTACGAACCGAAAATTTAATTTTTTCTTTTTAAAAATTTAAAAATCATGCGTACAAAATAATTTTTTTTTTCATCAGTTTAAAAAAATAAAAGCAAACACAAAAAAAAGATATTGTTTTTTTTCAGTACAATATTATTTTGTATATGAAAAAAAAGAACCGAAAACTTAAAATTTAATTTTATTTTTATTGAAGCTAATTAATAATAAGTAGTTATAACATGATAAAGATTATCCTAATAGAAATCTTAATTACCTTGATGCTGAGTTTGAGCAACAATAAATTTTCTACATGCTCAGAACTTAAATTCCTTCTATTTTTTGTCATAATAATTGGCAAAGCACTGAAGGCTGTCTCCACAGATACCTGCGTTGCGGGTACAGCTAATGCAACAGCAGCTAGTTTTGATAATTAAGAAACTCTAAAGATATTTTGCAATTTTAAACACAATTTTATATTATAATTTTAATTAAAATTCTCAATTTTAACTTCAAATTGAGTTTAAGTTAAGTTAAGTTAAGTTTATTTGAGACTTTAAAACAATCATACATAAGAAAAAAAAGTATATAAGTCAAATTACAAAGAATACTTACAACTATAATGTTTTGTATTAATAAATATTATTGTTTTACAGTAACAAACTTATCAGGTTTTGTGAAAGATTACTAACAATTAGATTTAAAGTGCTTGCTCCCGGCACAACATTTTGGGGTAGTAAAAATTTATTGACTTAAAAACTAAACTTAAAGCTAAAAATAATAAAAGAAGGAAAAAAAAAAAAAAAAAAAAAAAAAAAAAAAAAAAAAAAAAAATTATCCCCTATGGGCACCTTCAATTTTTGAAACGTAAAATTTTGGTAATAAGTTATTTACACATATAGTTTCATGTTCCACATAACCTAAGGGTGAGTAATAGTTGGTATTGAGCCAATTGAATCCTACTTGATCATTTAAGACATTTTGAATTAAAACATTATCCAAATTATGTAAAGAGTCAATTAAGCGTTTCATTAAATCAAAACCATACGAGGCTAACGGTTTAACCTTAGCCAAATCATATATATATTCATTAGAAAATCTCCTATGAACCCGCTCAAAGTATTTGTTAACGCAAAGTCTAAGAATTTTACGTTCAAAAATTTCAAATTCCTTCATTACGGAAGGTGAGAATGAAAACCAAATGGAGAATGCATACATAAGAACCGGCCTTATACTTAATTTATAAATTAACAATTTTGTCCTTTCTGGTAAATAGCTGCTATTAAATAATTTTCCAAAAGAAATTTTGATTCTTCGGGCTTTGTTAAGACAAATTGACAAATTGAGTTTTTATTGTTAGTTTCTAAAAACAAAAAAAAATATTTTTCTCAAAAACGTTTTTTTCTGGTAAATAGCTGCTATTAAATAATTTTCCAAAAGAAATTATGATTCTTCGGGCTTTGTTAAGACAAATTGACAAATTGAGTTTTTATTGTTAGTTTCTAAAAACAAAAAAAAATATTTTTCTCAAAAACGTTTTTTTTAAGAACTTTATTATTTTGAACTTTGAAGAACAAATAAAACACAATAATTTTTATGTTTTTTTTTCTTTTTTGTACAGTTGAAAACATGTTTTGAACACCAATGATAAATATTTTTCCAAAAAAAAAAAAAAAAAAAAAAAAAAAAAAAAAAAAAAAAAAAAAAAAAAGTTTTTGTGTTTTTTTCAAATTTTTGTTGTTTTGTTTCTTTTCATGTACAAAACACATATTGTACTTTAAAAATAAATATATTTTTTGTGTTTCCTATTTTTTTTTTAACTGATGGAAAAAAAATGTATTTTGTACGCATGAGTTTTGAATTTTTCAAATGAAAAACTTAAATTTTAAGTTTTCGGTTCTTAATTTCTATTAATGAAATTAAACAAAAAAACAATATTTTGTGTACGATAACAATATATTGTTACAATAAGCAAAGTGTAGTTGCCGTTACCATTCGCAACCATATCTTTTCTCTGCGTGTAGAGCCACGCACTTTTCCATTAGAACACACATTCAAATCATTGAACATTTTTTAAACTCTATGCTGTAGTGTTGCTGCCACAACCAAATACTGAAGAGAATTGAAGACGACTAATCTAAATTACTATATGAATATGTAGAGACAAAAGATAGATGTTTCATTATGGTGAAAGTGAGAGTACAACAATAACACTAAAAAATTAACAAGGGAATGAAAAATATACGCATATAAATCAGTTTGTTTTTCATATAAGTTTGTTATATCGTCGGACCCTATAAAATACATTTAGCACTTAATCAACAAGAGGGCAATAACTCATGATATGCATTAGTGGGCATGGCACGAAAATATGGATGGAATTGGGCGTTGTATTTGACATACAAAGAAATAATAGATTTATGTACATCTAGAGACCGGTGTTTATATAACTTTCTGTTCTTATCGCACATAGGTGAAGGGTATATAAGATTCGGCATAGCACTCTTACTTATTTTTACTAAACATTTTATGAGATGGTACTAACAGCTATTTTCGAAAATAGGATTTATATGGGAACCGTGGTCTCAAACAGTTTTTGGGAGTTATAAGAGAGTTATAGCCCATTTTGTTCATATAAAATTGTAAAGACTTATGAAATGGATTTTAAGCTTACTTATGCGTATTATGAATGTCTTCAACGACATTTGATTTTAAATAAGTTCATGACACAACTTCAGAGTTTGAGAACGGATATTTCAATATTTTTTTTTGTAAAACTTGAACTTAAATAATTGAATTGTTGCCAATTGCATTCTTATAACTATAAACCTTGAACCAAAATTTTTTTCCATGTTTTTCTATTCGTTTATTTCTGACAATTACAGACAAATGTAATTTCGATTCGTTCAGTATCGACTGAGAGAATTAAAAATCAAACTGCTTTCGAATCGAAGAGGTATTCGATCACGACTGCCAGAATTACCCTCCTGACCTTGCTTCGTCCTATTTCCATATGTTGCGATCAATGCATAATGCTCCTTCTGTAATACGCTTAGGTTCAGCACAGGATATCCCTAATCGGCTTGATTCATTCTTGGCCTTTAACCTTTTTAAAGCAGTTTTTGGCGCGTAATCCAAAGCCATTTTAGGATGATACGCAAAATCTAACCAAATAAATTTGATCAAATCCTTAAACATTAAAAACAATTAATTTTACAAATAAAATATTATTTGTTAGTAAAAACTTTAATTGGAATTTATCTTTAAAGCGGCAATATTTTTTTTTTATTAGTTTTTTTTTCATTTATTTTCTAAGCATTTGCCAGTTTCTTTCTGCAAATTATTCTCTGCAATTCAATAACAACAACAAAAATAAGAATAAAAGCAAAACAAAAAAATCAACTTCACTCTTTTGTTTTGTGTTTTTAACTTAAACTTCCTTCCGCATTTAGCAAAAGTTTCCTGTTTTTGTTATAAAAAAAAGTGAGTTGGCGTGTGTGTGTCTCTATTAATTGCACAAAAAGAGTTTTTATCTTAAACTCTTTTGTCAAAAAACTGCAAACCAAATGTAATTAAGAGGAAATGCAAGTGTTAATGCAGCTGCAAGCTCTTAAGAGCAAATTATTTTCAAATGAGAAAGAAAGAGAGAAAATATGTTAACAATTTTTTTTAATTAAGAGTGCAGTTTTTTTAATGCTCTAATTGAAAAGAGTGCATTAAATGCATTTCAGTGCAAAAGAGTGCATTCGAAGAAATTATAACTCTTTTAATTTTTGGTTTTTAAGGGAGATTAAATAGAGATATTTTAATGCAGCTGTTTTTGTTATTAAATGAGAACGGAGAATTTCAAATGAAAAAAAAGATAATTGCTTTGTTTTGCTGCAGCCGAAAAAACCTGACCGTATGTTTGATTAAAAAGTTGGTAATTAAAATTATATATGTATAAAAAAAAAATTATTATTTTAATAAAAATTAAAAAAGATTTACATATTTTAAATTTTAGAAACTTTTTTTTATGAAAATGGATATTTTTTTAAATTTTAAGGAAAGTAAAGTCTTCGTTTTTGAAATCGCTGTGGGCGGAGTGGTCGTTTCTGCTTCGTCAACTATATTATTTACTGCTCTTTGTTTTCTGGCTGTTGTGGAATGTTCTGTTCTGTTCATTTCGGTTGTTGTGCAGACTGCAATAAATACAATATGGCTTAAACCATTACTACCATTTCTAGTACTCGTACTACAAACAACTACAACTATTCTATTGCATTTTCGTTTATAAAGGAAAATTCTTGTTTTTGTTGTTTTTTTTCTTTTTTTTTTATGTTGTATTTTCTTTCTGGTTCTGCTATTTTCTGCAACATTTTCTTTTGCCATCATGCTTCTTCATTCTTTATTATTAAAAAAAATCTTTTTTTTTTTTGCCATCATTCAGTAGTTGGTTACAAACATTAGTCTAAAAGCGACAATCTATATGAACGGTCGCGCTTTTACGCTATTTTAAAATCAAAATTTTTCCCGCTGCTAGAAGTTTTTTCTTTTATAACAATTAAATAAGTTTTAAAATAAAATACAAAACGCTCTTAAGGTATTTGAAAAAAAAGCAAATGCATTAAACTCATAATTTTGTAGGCAGAATAATTAAATTCAATACAGCTTTTGAAAGAATATTGGAAAAGTGCTAGGAAAACCAAAGAAAGTTTTAAGAAATTAACAAAAACTAACAAGCAAAAGTGAAACTCTTTTCACAACACAAAATCTAAAAAAAAAAAATTTTTTTGTAAAATTTTTTTGTAAAAATTTCCTAAAAATATTTGAAACTCTTAACAATATTTCAAATTTTTTTCGCAAACTAGAAAAAAAAAATCAAAATTTTTAAGCAACCAAAAAAAATCCAAAAATATAAAAATTGGTTTTCAAAAATACTCGTATCAAACAAAGTAAGTCATACAAACAAAATTTAATACTAAAACCTTAAAAGTATTTGCGATACAAAATTGAATACCAGACAATTTGAAAAAAAAGAAAAATAATATTTTAGAAAAAAGATCTCTAATTCGTTGAAAAAAAAAGTAAAAAATTATTTATAGTGTTTAAAAAAGAATTAAAGCAAAAATCTTAAAAAACATAAGTGCAATAAAAGTATCAGTCAACAAAAATTTCTTTTTTAAGTGAAAATATATTGTGCTATACTTTTTATTCCAAAACTTTAAAAAAAATCTTCAAATCAATACAACAACTCGTGCAAATTTGAATGCTGCTTCAATTGCTTTTTAAATAAATATTTGCCAGGTTTGTTGACAATTAAAAATTATGTATTCTTAATTTAATATTAGAATTCCGAAAAAAAAACTCTTACTCTTACCTAACAAACAAATTATTCCAAAGCCCAATAAAGAAAAAATCCAGTATTTCCTTAATTTTGTAACAAATTTTCAAACATAAAAGAAGTAAGAAAGTAAGTCGGTCAAGCCTGACTAAGCCTGACTACATGGTACGCTACACAACAGGGTTTAAAAACAAATTGTGTACCCTTTTTGGTATCTATAAGCCAGAATGGATCCGCCAGAAAAGAAATTATGTTATGAGTGAATTTCCATGTAAAAGTTCTTTGTGCCGAATATTATTTAAATATCTTTACCTGTTTGAGATTTTTTTGTCTTTTAGTTAATTTAGGTAGGGTTTGATATGGAACGTATGATTAATTTTTTACCTACCAGCAGAACATTTTGTCGTGACATACACAGAAAAAAATGTTGCCCAATTAAAGCAATAATCAAATCAGTTTTAATTAAAAATTTAATCAAGTGAATTAAACGTTTATTGGTAACTAATTATTTGTTTACTGGTGCAAATTAATAGTATCGTTTAAACTTTTAATTCACTTGATAAAAAGTTTATTAACTAGATAAAATTTTTAATTAAAGCTGATTTTATTTTTGATTAATGCTTTAATTGGGGCAAACTTTTTGGAGAATTTTTTCTGTGTAGTGTGGCTATCGTAAAAGTCATTGTCGCCAATTTCTACGCAAATACCAACTTTTATAAGGAAGTTATGGCTTTAAAAGCTATAGGGTGGCGCATAAGTAACGTTATGATCGCGAAAAAAAAGAGCCATAGTTGGATAAGCAGTGCGAACAGTGGCTAGATCTTGTTGTACAAAGAATTCGCGACCCTTCTCTAAGCGGGCCAATTTCTACGCAAATACCAACTTTTATAAGGAAGTTATGGCTTTAAAAGCTATAGGGTGGCGCATAAGTAACGTTATGATCGCGAAAAAAAAGAGCCATAGTTGGATAAGCAGTGCGAACAGTGGCTAGATCTTGTTGTACAAAGAATTCGCGACCCTTCTCTAAGCGGGCCTTTAAAAAAATAAATTTCATTTTTCTGTTTTGAATGCCATTTACATTAACCGCAACTTCTTCGTCGTTTTCGAAATAATATCGTCTAAAAAAAAATCTAGCAGCCGCACCTAAACAAAAGCGGCACGGATTTTCTAGTTGTCGAAAATTATCGTGCCCATTCAATTTGTATGAAGTCTCATTAAAAAGGGCGGCGTCAACACTTTGCAATTGGAAAATCCTGTTTTGACAGCGCGCTTAATAGTGCAGTTTGCCGCTATTGCTAATAAATAATAGCAATTTATCTATTTTTTGTCAACTTAGGCTGGGTTTTTATGTAAAACTACTTAAACTAAGTTTTGTTAATCTGAAAACAGATTTGTGCCGCAATTATCAACTTTGTATACAAAATTTTGACGGAACAGCTTAGTTTTTTTTTTAATGTTGGTCTTTAATAAAATAATAAAAAAAGATGACATTCCACTGGAGAAATCCGTGGTTCAGAGTAAGTTAAACTAAGTTTAAGCTTAGTCCACATCTCAAAAACCCGGCCTTAAGGGTTTTATCTTCACTTTTTATTTCTGTAATATGTATTTTATTAAAACAGAAAATTAACACTACTGTTCGTGACACAACGTTAACACTTTTGCTTAAGTACGACTGTAAGTCGATCTTAAACAATTATTCTTGGATTTTGGGTGACCCAATTTCTGCAATTTTGTTTATTCGCGTGTCCTTTGAGGCGAAAATTGCTCATTATTCAATATGATCTTTGTTTCTGAATAATCGAATAATGACTTGAAAAAAAAAAATAAACAACTTTGTTCTGCGCTGAGGCTTTCCATCATAAATTTCCCAAGTTTTTCAAAAGAAATTTTGGAAAAAAATAAACGTTAGCAAAAAATCTATTCTCTCATTAAACTATAACGTTCATTAAACGCCACCCTGTATTTTCGAGAGTATTATATGTATGGGAGCTTTGGTCCATTATGGACCCATTCCAATAAAGTTTGTTTAGATGAATTCGATTGCAAACAAATAAGTTTGGAACAAATATAATCTAAATACCAAAGCAATAAGATGGTTTACGGATACAAACTCTTTTCTGCAAAAAGACTGTGGACCGATTCGCATCGTTTTCTATAGGTTTCGTCATTTAGACAATTGAAACGTATGTACCATTAAATTTTTATCAAATTATCTCCAAAACTGCGACCTGTACTATGCGCACAAAGTTTATATGGACAGTATCTAAGCCGGACGGACGGACGGACATCGTTGGATCGTTCCAATTAGTGTTTCTTAGTCGATCGGTCATGGTGGGTCTAGGACTAAAGGTGGGTCTAGAACTAATATTTTAAGATTAGCAAACATCAGTACATACGCCTAATACTCTTTTACTTTTGTGGTGTTGGCATAACCAGTTCCCTAAAAGTTTAAGAGAACTAAGGAATGTAGAACTTGTCGCATTTTCGAAAAAGTAAGTCTACTTTACTTGTTCTCATAAAATTTTGAAGAAGAATCTTGTATAATATTTTGACTTATTATTGCACCGCCCTCGACATAGAAAAATATTTTTTAAATCGCTATGACGCTTAACTCTTTATTGAAAATCTTCTACAAACATTTTTTTACTCGACCTTTTACCGAAATATAGTAAAACTTTTCACGACTATTATTACCCTGTAACACATACCGATCGAATGTTTTTAATTTCGTACTTGTAGTTTCGATCGAATTTGTTTTATCTTCTTTAAGCTAAATTTTAGGGTCTCAGAATAGCAAAAGGAGGAATTAATTCCATTTACTAACTGAATTGTTATGTGTAACAGGGCTGCATACACAGAAAAAATTATTAAATTTCTCCAATCACCAAATGTATACCAAATTCATAATATCAAGCAAACAATTTGTTGATTTTGCTCCTATTACCAAAATGATTATATTGATTACTAAAAATTTTAAAATTTTGAAAAAAATATTTTCAATAAATGATATTTTTAATTTTAATTAAAAAAAGTGATCAAAAAACTTTGCCATTTCAAACACTGTGTTAATGTATTTAAATAAATATTGACAGTTCCCAACAATAATTCTACATGTTTAAATTATTTTATTTTATTTTTGTTCTGTGTATGGAATAATTTCGAATTTGTTTTTCTCAAAATTCAAAAAATAAAGAAAAACTACAAACTTAATCATTAATTTATTTATTAATGACGTGCTAAATTCCCAATTTTTATTTTTGATAAAAACACTGAAATTTAGGCCCCAGTCATGTAAAACGCAACGCAACGCCAAAGAATAACATTGGATGCACAAAACATTTCATAAATATTTTGAAATTTTGTTGTTGCTTTCTACAGAAATTTCTGAACCGTTTTAAAATGTTTAACACCACAAGCCATGCAGCGTTTGAAATTTTAAAACGCAGTTTGAATTTCTGTAGAAAGCAACAACAAAATTACAAAATATATTTTTTACCTGTTTGTAATTTTTTTTTTTTTTTTTTCTTAACGAAAAATCTTAAAAATATTTATGGGTTTATTTTGTAAAACACTTCAGCTCCCTGGTAAATATGTATTTTTATACAAATTTTTGAAAATTCACAAAATTTTATATGAAAAAATTTTCAACACAAAGTAAAGGGTTTACAGCAGTTTACAAATTTTATATGAAAATATTTTCAACGCAAGGTGAAGGAATTTACATAATAACCTTCTTAACTTCTAGATTTCTAAATTAATTTTTCATTGTTTACCAACTTCATTCACTAGAAGTGGTACATAAAAAACTTTTCGATATTATCGATAGAATCGATAGTTTTTATACTAGCTATCGAAACTATGGATTGGGCCGACTATCGATAGTTTTGCAGGTTAATACAACAAGCTTCGCCATCAATACACGAGATCTGGGGGCTAATTCTTGCAGTCGTGATCGAGCACTTTCTCGATTCGAATGCAATTTGATTTCTCCCTTTTTACGTCGATACAGAACAAATCGAAATTATTTTTTCAGCGTTGTAAAAACTCAAAGAAATGCTTTACAACACTGAAAAAATAATTTTGATTCGTTCAGTATCGACTGAAAGAATTAGTATTAATATTGCTTTCGAATCGAGAAAGTGCTCGATCACGACTGCCAGAATTAGCCCCCTGTATTGGAAAATCATTTTACTTATTTTATTTCAATACGGATAAGCTTATTAAACTAGAATGACATTAACTTGTTACGACTCTGCTGTTGCTTTGTTACTGCTTAAGAAACCCATTCGCAAATAATTGTATTGAGTGTTTTGCTTACCACTGCTCCAGACTAACAGTTTTATATTTTTCATATAAGCAGTTAAATGGTTTTTGTATTAAATTGAATGTTTTTTTTTTTTTTTTTTTTTTGTTTAAAACTAACTTTTTAATCAAATTCAAATTTGTAATCCAAATATTTATACAAAAAAATTTTCCTGGAAACAAAGAGTAAAATTTATAATTTAAAACCATTTTTTATTTTTATCAATATGCAAGACCCGGATTTTTATGCAAATGCATATTTGTTGTCGTTAGTCTGAGATCAACATAAACTAAATATCTTTGCGAATCATGAAACTTGAAGTAAACTAGCATCGATTTTTTAGTGCATAATTTTGCTTTAAATGCATATTTTTGCATATATTGCTAAAATTGCATATATTTGCATATATTGCTGGTATTGCATATTTTTGTTGCATATTTTGATAACAAAACTTGTTTAATTTGTTTTATTTTGCTATGCACCGTTTGCAGAAGAGATAAGAAGCAACTGCGATGATATTGATTTATAGATTTTTTATGGGAAAAAATATTATGCAAAGTACCTCGCGATTTGCCTCATATTAAGAGAAGTATTCCGATGTAGTTCTTCCCCTACAGCCTAACGGGTGTTTACATTTTAAGGGCCGATGTTGAAAGATACACATTCGAGACAAGCGTTAAAGTTATTCAGTCTTATTATGAAAATGGGCGTTCAAATCAAAATGCATATCTTGAAAATTATCTTCAGTGATGAGGCACATTTTCATCTCAGTGGATTCGTCAATAAGCAGAATTGCCGCATTTGGGCGAATGATAAGCCAAGAGTGATTGTCGAAAAACCAATGCACCCACAAAGAGTGAATGTTTGATGCGGTTTATGGGCTGGCGGCATCATTGGGCCGTATTTTTTCCAAAATGAGGCCGGTCAGGCGGTTAATGTGAATGGTGTTTGCTATCGTGAGATGATATTGAACTTTTTATGGCCCGAATTGGAAGATATGGATGTGCACGATATGTGGTTTTAACAGGACGATGCCACTTGCCACACAGCTAACGAAACAATGGCTCCCTTGCGGACAAATTCAATGGCCGTGTTATCTCACGTGGTGGCGATGTCAATTGACCGCCAAGATCATGTGATTTGACACCGTTGGACTTCTTCCTTTTGAGTTATTTAAAAGAAAAGGTGTACGTCGGTAATCCAGCAACAATTCAAGAGCTAAAGGATAAGATAATTCGGCACATTAACGGCATAGAACCTCAATTATGCCTCAGCGGCATCGAAAATTTGGACCTTCGAATGGAGGTGTACCGTCGAGGTAGCGACGGCCATTTGGCCGATATTTTGTTCCATACATAATTGAATTAAAATAAAAAGAAATGACAATAATTTTCTAAATAATTTGTGTTTTATTTAAAATCAACATCGGCCCTTAAAATAAAACCACCCTTTATAACAATTATATGGGGTAGGAGCAGTTATGTATTATGATGACCATTTTGACTAATTCAAGTATGTGGTGGAAGGATTCACGATGGTGATGCAGTTTCAATAAAAAAAAGCAAATTTATTAAACAAAAAAGGTCAGATATTGTTTGTGCCTTTAAATTATGGCTTTATCCCCGAGACTATTGTAAAATTAGAGAAATCTGATCCATTAAGAAAGCAAATTAAATTAATTAATAATGCCATATATAAAATGTATGCAGTGGAGGGTAACTTTAGTAAACAAATTCGTATCAAGCCTGATAAAGTATAATATATATAAAAGCAGGGGGAGCATAACTGATTGATAGGCAGAATTTTATGGCCTGGCTACGACGCGGCCAGAACGCGCTTGCTGGCTTGTCGTGGGTCATCATTATAATGACTACTGTAGAAGTTGTCACGATGAGGAGGAGACGGTGTTTCACTTTCTCTGCCCATGCCCCGGTCTCAGGGCCATTAGGTTTTGGCATTTCGGGAGGCCGGAATTGTCATGTCTGGACGATATGTCTAATATGGGACTGAAATCGATCTCTCTGTTCTGCAGGGAGTCGGGGTGGGTCGAGGCTGCGGTGACTTCTGGAGAATAGTCTGGTGAATAATGGCTGACTCTTGTCACTGGCTAAGTGTATCACAAAGGGATCGCTATAAGGACCAAAGTGAGCCGTCCTCGTGTCGGCTACCCATTAATCCTAACCTTACCTTGATGAAATTTTTAGAAAAATGCAAAACATTTGCTGGCATATTTAATTTAAATTTTTACGAAAACAGCGTAGCGGAAAATTAATATACCACAAAGGAACCATCAGCATTTAATCATGTAACGTCGCGTTGAGCGGTCTTAATCCATATATTAAAGCTTTTTGATGCCAAGCTGCCATAACTTTACATTTGAAAATATTAAAAAAATTTATTAATATAAACAAAATGTTTTCTTGTTGTTCTCAATTCATTTTATATGTTAGTTCAAATATCTATCTAACAAGTGACTTAATTTACATGATTATTTTTCTTTTGGGTTTTCTTTATGTTTTTTTTTTTAACTTCTACTTTTGTGTTTATTTTCGTTGATGGGACTAATTTTTTTGTTTTGTTTTTACTCTTGTCATATTAATGATTTGTATCATTAATAAATGTGTTAAAGCAAAATTCATGCTTGTTATAATTAAATATGACAATCAATGGTTTTTAAATTAACAATAGTATTTTCCTCTGCTCCAAGAGCAACATTCTATGGTTGAAAACCAACCATGCTATTATAAGTGTTAAACATATTTTAGTTATTACTGACCAAAACATGTTCGGAAGCAATCACAATATGGTTGTGCCTTCTTGATGGAGGACACATTTAACTATAATATGGTTGTCGGTAAAAATAATATGGTTAAATTAATTAAATATGTTTACAATATTCTTTAAAAATATTTTTGTTGAAGGTGACCATATTCAAACATAGTTTTTCTCTGGGTGAATATTTTTCCAATTTTTAGCGCATTTTTTCTATTTTTACTGCATGTTTTATGCGCATAAAACGCAATTTTAACTGCATAAAAATCTCGCCCTGGTTAATAATTTATAAAACATTTTTTTTTATTTCTTTTAAATCTGTAATATAAATCTTAAAACTAACATGAATGAGTATTAAAATTTTAATTACAAAATTTAAAAACAAACAAATTGTAAAATCCAAATACGATAATAAATATTACAAATATATAATTATATTGTTTAAGTAAAACTCATTGGCTCAAAAATATTATATAATTTTCTATACAATAAAATAGAGTAAAAGAAAATAAAAAACATAAATATTGAAGTGGAGTATTGAATTTTTACTCAATAAATTTTCCCTGCTCTATGGCTTTAATAATAAATAACTGAAATAACTTTTAATTTTTTCTCTAAATATTTTTTGTTTTTTTTACTTTAATAAAAAAAAAACTGTAATCAAAACTCCGGCACCATCACCTGTATTTAAATTGCCATATAGTGAAATACAAGTAACGAGGAAATATAAAACTATAATATAAATTAATAGTATCTAAAATATATTAGGGTGGACTCCAAAAAGCTGATGCTAGATTTGCTCTAAAATTAAGGAAATATAATGTATCGCACAAGGCATTGCAGGGAAAATTCGTTTATCGGTCAAACTACCCGTATGTGGAATAGACTCCCGGCAGTAGTCTTCCCCGTCGGCTACAATTTGGAAAATTTTAAATTAAATGTCCACAAAATAAACGTTTTGTATTAAAATAAACGTCTTGTAATTAGCATTTTGGTTATTTTATTGAATTTATGGTTTTTAATCCAAATTTTTAATATTTTATTCAGGCTAAAGTTTATTAAATTAAATATTCATTAAATTATTTTTATGAAGAAAGGAATTTTACAACATGAAATGAATTAAAATTTATTGATAATTTTTCATTCTTGACTGAGCTGGGAATTGAAGTCAGGTTTTTACGGATAGGAAGCCCTGACATGCTTCGATTGTAACCACACAATCTCCTCAAAGGGGATTGCCGTTTTATACTTAAATTAACGATTTATACTTAAACTAATATATTATACTAAAACGAACGTGTTTAAATTTTTTTGCATACAATATAATTTTTTGTTTCTAAATAATCCTTTTATTTAAGCTTGAGGTCTTTTTTTTTATAAAAAATAATAAATTTATTGAATCAATATTGGATTTTTAAAGATCGAATAAGAGTCAATTTATATTTTTTTTCTGTTTAAAGTATCGTTTGTAGTAAAGCCACACAGAAAAAATTCTCCAAAATTTTCCAACAATTAAAGCATTAAACAAAAATATCAGTTTTAATTAAAAATTTAATTAAAAAGTGAATTAAGCGCTTAATCAAATGTAATAATTTTTTAATTAGTATTACAACTTTTTTAATTGAAAAAAATTTTTATTTTTTTATCTGTGTATTTTCGTTCTCCTTTGTTTTTCTTTCATCATAAAACTAACATTAAATTAGCGCCTTCTTATCACACAAATAATAAATAAAAAACTTTTGGATGGACTAAGTTTCTTTTCTCCTAAATACAGGGCCATCCATTAAGGAGTTTCAACACCGTTGGTCTAGCAAGTCTGCAAGAAATTGGCCAGATTTTAAAGAAAATTTAGCAGACTGAAAGCGTTACAAAAGTGATCCGACCTGTGCGTCATTGTAATGTGCGCATTGTCGAAAATATCGATTTTATTAATTAAAGTATGGCGGAAAATCCGGATTTGCCTTTAGATTGGCCTGTAACTGAAGATTATTAAATGCAAGATATGTGGTTAAATCCAGACAATGGCACGAGTAGTGATGCCAGTAGTGCAGATTTATCTGTATTTTGCAGATTTTATACCCCAAAATTTTGACGATTTTTGGCTTAAATATTCAGATTTTTGAGCTCGGTGGAAACTTCTTTACATTGTCACTTATGTTTGTACTATTTCCACTTCTTGTATTGAAAAAAAAAAATATCAACCGTTCATGGAAGAAAACAAAAAAAAATCATGTTTGTTAAGTGTTTACATATTCGGTACATGCGGAGATTTTTGCACTTATACTACAGAAAATTATAAACAAAGAATGCGTTGGTCAAATAACGCGAACCAATTTTTCGCAAGAAAAGTTTAAAGGAAAGACATAAGGAATACAATAAATAGTTTAATTATGATGTCGACCCGTTTGAAAGTTGATTCATTAGTAGAAATTTTACTCACAGAAGACTTCAAAATTAAAAATTCGAATTGTCTTGACACATTAAAATTATCGGACTTATGCCATCAGGGGCCTAATTCTGGCAGTCGTCATCGAGTACTTTCTCGATTCGAAAGCAATTTAATATATAATTATTTCAGTCAATACTGAACGAATCGGATTATATTTTCAATGTTTCAAAGCATTAATTTAAGTTTCACAATACTGAAAAAATAATTTCGATTCGTTCAGTATCGACTGAAAGAATTAGAAATAAAATTGCTTTCGAATCAAGAAAGAACTCGATCACGACTGCCAGAATTAGGCCCCTGGTTTAACACGAAATAAAATACATATGTACGTATACATTCATATGCACTTTCGTATAAATATTGAGCCATAACCGCAAAAAAGCTTAAGCGACAACATTTCAAATTTTTTTTATAAATGAATTTATTGGCAACACTTGCATCATCTCCTAAAATCGCATGGCCACAGAAGGTACCGTTACGATTTTTTAGCAAAAACAATTTTAGCTTAAGCGCCAATTTTCATACAAAATTTTTATTAAATATAATAAAAAAAAACCTTCTCTTGTAAAATTTTGCTTTTGTCGCTTGATCTTTTTTTGCGGTTATGGCCAGATATCTTTAATAATTGAAATACTTGATATCTTGTAAATTCTCAATAAGACTTTTAAAAGTTTAAATAACATGTCAAGCAGTTAACATTTATCTTGATGTTTAAAATTACAAATATGTTATTAATCCATGCTCAGCCTGAGTAATTAAATTTGGAAAGATATTTTAAATGTAAATATATACAAAAACTATCAGCCATGTTCTGAAAATCGCATTCGAGTCAAATTAAGATTTAACAAATTTTAAAAACTTTTCTGTGTTGAAAGTTCCAAAAAAAATTTCCTGTTTTATACCTCATACTTTGAAAACCATTAATATTTACCAGAACTACTTTTAATATTAGGAAAGCTATATTTAAAAAAATACCCATGGATTCCAAATTCCAGAACATGGCCGTATATTTTGAAATGAGTCGTCACATCTTTTTCTAAATAAGCTACATAAAAAATGTAACAAATGTATTTTGTAGATTTATTGAAGATTTTTATTGAAGATCTTGATGCAGATTTTACAGATTTATTGATGAAAAATTATGGTTTTTTGCTGACTTTGACTCTTAACGTTTTGGCAACACTGGTCACGAGCCGCACAGCACGACCGATTTCGGATTTATTGCATAGGAAATTTTCAGAATGCTCAATTTCACGTTTTCGCGACGTCAATTGTCCACCAAGTTGTGGCGATTTCACGTCGTTCGACTCGTTTTGTGTGACAATGCCAAAGACTGCGTCTACGCGGATAATCCCCTACCGTTTGAACATTTTAAAACCAAAATTGGTCAAGTTATCGCCGAGATACTGCCCGCAATGTGCGAAAAAATTGTCAAAGACTTTCTCAAAAGATCGACTGCTGCATCCAATCTAAATGGGGTAATTTAAATAACCATGTCTTACATACGTAATGGCAAGGACCACCAAGTCTTATAATAAAATTAAAGTTCCATCGAAATTAAAGAATTTTTATTTTTTTTTTTTAAACCAAAAAATGGCTTACCCGTTATGATTAGCGAATAAAAACCAATATTTTGTTTTACTGTTTACAATTTGGCTTTATCAAAAAATAATAATTTACGTTTACATTAAAAAATTTTTGCGCAAGAAAATTACTAATAATTTTACACATACCGACACACGTTGCAAATTATAGTAATAATATTTTACACTAATCCAGATAAAAATCATAATTGGAGTTGTAATAAAAATAATTTAATAGTTGTACAGTGAGTATGTTAATAAAAATTTCAAAAGATTTTATTTGCAGTTAAATGGATTCATTAAATTTGAAGCTGCAAAAAGATGATATCATAAGAAAATTAAACAATTTTAAAAGAGTAATAAAAATTTTAGTGTGAAAAATCTTGAATATGCAGGGGTTGGAATAATTAAAGCATAAAACTGTACTTTTTTTATAAAAGTACATTTATAGACGAATCTAAAGTTTGACTAAATTTTAGGGCAAATCTATTGTGAGCGCATTAAAGTCTAGTTTTAGCATATAACTCTACTAAAGAATGTATTAGAAAAAAACTCTAGATTCAACCTTTTACCCCCATATTCATAAAAAATATTTTTAATTAATAAAAGGTTTATTAAACAAATTTTTCATAGAAAATTCGTTTCATAAACCTGCTTAAACCCTAAAATATTTTTTTGGAATATGGGGGTTAAAATACAACTAAAGTTTAAGTAAAAACTGTACACGCAAAAAAAATATGTTTAAATATGTTCACCTCCAACAAAACTATTTTTAAAGTAAATTTTAAACACGTTATATTTAATTTAACCATATTATTGTCATCGACAATCACATTATTGGTAAATTAGTCCTCCATCAAGAAGCCACAACCATATTATGGTTGCCTCTAAACATTTTATGGCTAAATATGACAATAATTTGTTTTTAAATTGACACGAGTATTTTCCTCTTTTCCAAGAGCAACATTCTATGGTTGAAAATCAACCATGCTATTATAAATGTTAAACATATATTTTAGTTATTATTAAACAAAACATGTTCGGAGACAACCATAATATGGTTGTATCTTCTTGATGGAAGACAAATTTAACCATTATATGGTTGTCGATGACTATAATATGGATAAACTAAACAAAGTGTGTTACCAATTTTATTTGAAAATAGTTTTGTTGGAGGTGACCATATTTAAACATATTTTTTTCTCTGGGTGTACACAGTAAAAATTAAAAATTGTTTTTAATCACCAAATTCGTAGAATCAAATAAACAGTTTATTGTTTTTGCACCTTTCACCAAAATGATTATTACCAAAAAAATTTTAAAAATTAAAAATTATGAATTTTATTATTTTTCAATACACAGAAAAAAATCATCGGTGGTTTTTTATCAATTAAAAAAATTGTTAAAAAGTATTTCAATTTAATTAATGTGATTATTCAATCAATAATTGTTTTAGTTGAAAGAAAATTAAAAATATAATTTTAATTTAATTAACATTTTAGATGTTTTAAATTAAATTTTTTATTAAAATATTAATTAAATATCAAAAAATCTTAATTGGCTTTTTTCGATTAAAATAAAATTATTTAAACGTGTAGAGTAGAGAGGAACTGTCAATATTTATTTAAATAAATTATCACATTGTTTGAAATGGCAAAGATTTTGATCACTTTTTCCATAAATACTAAATATATCATTTATTGAAGAAATATATTCACAATTTTAAAATTTTTAAAATTTTTAGTAATCAATTTAATCATTTCGGTAATAGGTGCAAAATCAAAAACGTGCTTGCTTGATTCTATGAATTTGCAATGAATTTGCTGATAAGAGAAAATTTTTTCTTTGTAAATTATATTTTCAATTTGAGTTAAAAAATTGCCAAAAAAAAACTATGCGATCTCAAACAATGTGCAAATTAATCCAATTAAAAAATAATAAACAAGAAATCTTTATTTAATTCAATTACCTCAGGAAATACATAAATAACTATACATAAAAAAAATTATTCATAAAGAAATTAAACTGATCAAACTAGTGTCAAACTGTCTCCTAGATTCAGTTAAAACATGTGTATGAATGAATTAAAATGTATTTAAATTCCAAATAAATTAATTAAGTGTTTTGAGGCTAGAAATTCCACACTGATAGTAAAGACGTCATAATGCTTATGTATTTTGACATCAGTACTATAACAAGTGTCTTTGTTTTTGAACCCATGATGCTTTTCATCATTGTGATGTCAGCCTTAACATCAGCTGGCCCAATTATCATCAGGGTCAAACATTTAAATTATGTCATCAACAGGATGACACATCGGCATCACAGAAATGACGAATTAGAGTCAGTTTAATAGTATATGTCATCGGTGTGATGTCTCAGTAACATCGTAGAACGGACTCATTAGGCTAAATTAATTGATAAACTGTCGTTAAATTGAGCCATTGGGATTGACTTAAGTCAAAGTGAAATAAACTTATTATTTAATTACCCGTTACACATGTTTGTTACACTTTTTTTGTATTTCGCCCTTTGATTAGAGAAGAACTCTAAATTATAAGACACCATCAGCATGCAGCACATAGTTTTCGTAATTATTCTATTTTGAAAAGTTCATGCATTTATCTTAATAATTAAAAAAAATAGAATATGGGAATTTTTGATTTTTAAACATGAATATAATGTTAATAATACGCAAAATATGGAATAGAATTGATGTCACTGTAGTCGCATAGAAGACGCATAAAATATGAAATAATTTGATGATGGCGCTCGTCATTGAATTGATGTCACTTTTTGCCTTATTGATGTCATTTGTAATAACATTGATGTCACAATTCTAATGTTAGGGCACCATCAATATGAAGATGCCTTTTCTATGAGTGTAAGCGAACCCTGAATGAGTTGCATCAGCAACTTTGGCTGGAGAGTCTATGGATTTTTACACCACCATATGCACAATCATTTGAGAATCGGGCACTCGATCGGTAAAGCTACATTTACACCGTCTTCTTGCCAATAGTGCCCTGACAGTTGAATAAATGAAAACGGTTTTGGCTCAGCTTGGGGCCTTTATAAATTTCAGGCCATTGGGATACGCCCCAGACACCGAAACTTACAATTTGTATACCTATAATTTTTCAATTGGCAGGCCAACTACCATGGAACCAAAGGGAGTCCTAACTGATTTAAATCCCAGCCGTCTCGACTACTAGCAAAATGTGCAGGGCATGTACCAAAACTTTTGGAAGCAGTGGAGCAGGAAATACCTAACTTCCCTACAACAACTCCCAAAATGGTGCAAGATTCAACCTACTGTGGGAAGTTACACCCTGATGCTGGTCAAAGTGGTCCGAAAGGCAAAATAAAAGCAGACATCGAGCTTGAACAAATTATTTATTTTATAGATCTTTAATATTTGTACAAAACGTTTGCTTTAATATGGATGGTAGTTTAAGCATTAAACACCATTTTTGAAACAAAACTTTTTATTGAGTATAAAATTTTGGTTTTAGCATAAAACTGCACTTTTTTAATAAAACTTTAGACTTAGGCCAGACAGACGGTGGAGCACAGCTATAACGATGGTTAGGTTAGGTTAGATTAGGTTAGGAGGGGTCGGAGACCAATGCGGTCCATTGTGAATCCCTTCAGTATAGAAAAAGAAGAAAGAGAGAAGAAAAGCATGATATAGTTGACAGGTTCAAGACAGATAGAAAGATACTTCGTAGGACAAGACTAAGACCGCCACCTCATTGCCATCCACCTTGCAGTATCCGGGTACCCAACACAGCCTTATTGTAAATGTCACCATGAGCGCCCTCAGATCATTCCTACTCCGTACGAACAGGCTCGATCGCACAGCATAATTTAACAACGCTTTTAGCGCAGCATGACTATCGACGTAAATTAGCACGACCTCTGTCGCCATCCACATCGCAAGGATCTCAGCCTGGAAGACACTGCACTCATCCGGGAGTCTCAATGACCTTTTCACGTTAGTGTCAGAAATATAAACACAGGCGAAGGTGCCAGTGTCCATCTTGGACCCTTCCGTAAATACCATCCACCCCTCAAACAGTCCGTTGGATCCACGGTTTGATCCCTACCCGGGAACTCCACCGGTGGTGTTACACCGAACCCCAAGGCCAAGGACAATCGTATGATCAAGCAGACCCACTTCGTATAGAATCCTTGTGTGGTCATCGCGCTTAGGTCTTAACAACGAAGACTCGTAGAGTCTAAATAAGTTCCTAGCAGCCACACCCCTCACATAATGTTAAATAGGGGACAGATGTAGTAGGGTATCCAATGCCGTCTGTGTCGTGCTTCTCCTTGCACCTGTGATGCCAAGAGATGCTCTCCTCTGTGAATTGTTGAGAATCTTCCTATAGCTATCCACTATCAACGCATCCCTCCAAACAGTGAATCCATAAGTAAGAATAGGCCTAACCACCGATGTATAAATCCAGTCTACCAAATCCGGTCTTAGTCACCAATTCTTAACGATGGAGTTTCTGCAGTTGCCTACTTGTTATTTCTGAGTTTATGCCATAGGCTCCTTTGAAAGACCGCAGACGCGACCATTTTAAAACCGGTCTGAGACACAGCGGCAATCATTTGCGTTCAAACCGGCGTGCTGGAAACTCGTGTTTGCGTTTCATCAGCTCTCAAAAAAAAAAAAACGAATTGATTGCGATAATTAGATCACATTGTAGTACAACTTAGGTTGCGCATTTAGTGGAAAACGATTAAAACCTCTTTCAAACCAATAATTACAAAAGGATTTCGTTGCAGTTGCGTTTCCCCGTCTGTTCTGGGCCTTAGTATAAAATCTTCCTTTAAACACAAAACTTTTTTTTAGCATTAAAGTTTGGTATAATATAAAACCTCTTATACACATCGCAATCAGTTTTACTTCTAACAACTGTACAATTCCTCCCTATTTTATTTAAAATACTCCTACTGTAAACTTTTTGAGAAAATTCGTGACTGGTGCATGACTTTCATGACTAAATAACTCAATAAGTGATAAGCGAATGACTGACTGGCTGTTCAGCTGTCTATTTTGAAAAGAAAAACAACGAATAAATTACAACAAAATAAAAGTGCATGAATGGCTAACCAGCGATATTTATATACAATTTTTTTTACTTTTCTTGACATGCTTTTTGTCTTCTATTTTGTTCATCACCAACCACATTGCACCATGCTTCGCCACCCAACTTCGCCAACAAGATAATGATAATTGTGAGCATAATAATGATGGACGTCATTATTATCATCATAATCTTAAAAAAATTCATTAGCTTTTGTGCTCAAGTTGTTTACATTTTTGCTTTATTCTTTCTTTGTGCAATTTTCTTCTTCTATCTGGTTTTTTTTCTTTCTTAATTTCACTTTCATTTGTTCGGGCTTATAACGACAGCTTAGAGGCATATTTTTTTTGTTTCTTCGTTTTCTCACTCTGACATCGTCTTTTATTGTAGTTTGTATTATGTGTATGTGTGTGTGTGTGTGTGTTTGCGGTACCACCAGCTATCTGAACATATTTGTTATGCATGTTAGTACAATCGAAAAGAATCAAACATTTATCCAACCAGTCTGTCAGCGAAGCTGGCTGCCAACCACAACCATAGAAAATGTTTAATGCCACTGCATAGAAAATAGAAAAATACTTAATAAGAAAGGCATGTTTGATGTTAGAATATCGTGATTTTCTGATGTAAGAACTTTTTATAAATATCTACAGTTCAAAACAAAATTAAGTGGACAGCTAGGATTTTTAAGCTTTATAATATTCTTTCCAAAACGATTTTAATCAAATACGTATATGACATTTTATCGATATATAGTTTGCTTTATAATAAAAAGTTGTTCCGCTGATAGAAAGGCGTCATAATGCTGATTTAATTTGACATCAGTGCTATGACAAGAATCTTCATTTTTGACCCCATGACACTGTACATCACTGTGATGTCAGCCTTAACATCACTTGGCCAAATTGTCATCAGGGTCAAAAATTGTTATTACCTAATCAATGGGATTACACATTGGCATCACAGAAATGACGAATCGGAAACGGTTTTAAAAAGCATGTCATCAGTGCGAAGACAAACTGTCATCAAATTAAGTCATTGTAATTGACCTTAAGTCAAATTGAGAGTATATCATTATTAACTTTCCCGTTACACATGTTTGTTTTACTTTTGTTGTATTCCGCCCTTTTGTAACAGAAGAATTCTGAATTATAAGACACCAGCAGCATGCCCGATATGGTTTTCGTAATAATTCTACTTGAAAAATTTGATGTATTCAAATAAATAATTATAAAAAATTGAATATGGGAATTTTTGCTTCTACTTTTACTTTTTAAACATAAATATAATGTATTATGACATAATATATTATGACATGATATATTATGTCATGGCACTGATGCCAGTTCGTCATCGCACTGATGACAGTTAGTCATTGCACTGATTACAGTTTGTCTTCACAATGATGTCATGATATATAATGTCATCGCACTGATGCCAGTTTGTCATCGCACTGATGAAAGTTTGTCATCGCACTGATGACAGTTAGTCATTGCACTGATTACAGTTTGTCTTCACACTGATGTCATGATATATAATGTCATCGCACTGATGCCAGTTTGTCATCGCACTGATGAAAGTTTTTCATTGCACTGATGACAGTGAGTCATTGCACTGATTACAGTTTGTCTTCACATTGATGTCATGATATATTATGTCATCGCACTGATGACAGTTTGTAATTGCACTGATGGCAGTTTTTAATTTCACTGATGGCAGTTTGTCATTGCACTGATGGCAGTTTGTCATCACAGTGATGACATGTTATATTATCTCATCGCACTGATGACAGTTTGTAATTGCACTGATGATAGTTTTTCATCGCACTGATGACAGTTTGTCATTGCACTGATGAAAGTCTGATGAGAAAATACATCTCCTCTTCTATCATCGTACACAAAATTTGGCGCCGAATTGATGCCACTGTAGTCATAGCATAGATGACGAATAAAATATGACAATATATTAGGATGACATTCTTTACTGGATTGATGTCACTTTTTGCCTCATTGATGCCAATTGTAATAGCATTGATGTCACAATTTTGATGCTAGAGCATCATCAATATGAAGACGCATGTTTCTGTGGGTGTATGCAAAGTCTTTATATTTTTAGTTCACCAAGTGGAATACTTTTAGTTATGACTGTATTTATTTTAATATACATTCATTTACTGCACATTGTAACAGTATAATAAATATACTTTTCAAACGACCTAACGTTGGCTGTAGGCCTTCTGGTGTAGGTCATATTTTAATTTCCAAACTTTAAAAGTCTTAAATTATTGAAACGATATTTTCGCAGTTCTTAAACGAAAGAAAGATATTGCATATAGCTTATCCCAACTTAATTACGTTGTTTTAGCTGCTTAACAATTTAACAAAAACATTTTTCTGTATTGTCATTATGCTTGAAATGCATCAATTTTCGAGCTATAGCACTACAACACTTAGGCGTAGCGTATAAATTAGTTGAATAAATAAATTTAAAATAAATGAAATTTGCTATTATTCATATTTTTACCTCAACTCATGCAGCAACGTAAATGTTGTAATAACTCATAATTAATTTAAAAATTTTAACAAGCATTAATAATAATTACCGCCGGCACTATCTATTTCAGTACACAAAACTTCATGTGTATATAAAAATATTATTTGCAAATTCGTATTTGCAAATAATTATAAAATGTTTTAGCTAATTCATTGTGATTTTAACAAATATTTAGGAAGTCAATTTTATAGACTTGAAAAGATATGAAAATCGAACTAAAGGTAGAGCTGAAGCAGGCAGTTTTAACATGAAATGGTAGTTTTAGTAAAATGAATGATATCACAAGGTTTTTGTTGAGTAAGAACTGAATGTTTTATTTAAGGTTATTTGCGACGCTGAATCAGTTTTTTCCTATCAGCTCGACTTTTCGCGATATTCAGTTACGCCAACAATATTAGCTTTGAGCCGTGCTTACATTGGCTTTAAATTCGCCCAGTAGTTTCAGAGATATCGTTAAAGTTTAGAAAAAGAATAATTAAAAAAAAGTTAAATATTTGTTTTTTAAAAATTTGTTAAAAATACGAAAAAATCACAGTTTTAGTCTAAAAACAATTAGTTAAATATATATCGAATAAAATGAGCTTTATTTAGGCTTTCCAGATGGTCTTGATTTTTCTTGATTTACAAGAACGTTCACTGCTTGTCAAGAATCAAGAAAAAAATATGTTCTGTCCAGATTGTTTAAAGCCCAACTAGAAACCAAGTTATTATTTTTTTAAAGTTGTTTACAGTTTTCCTTAAACAAAGCTGGGTTAAAAGAAAATAAATATTTCATCGTTTTGTATTTGTGTCCTTTCTTCCACTCTAATTTGACATCACTCTGGTACTTTTTTGAAACAGAAGCCCGCACCAACTTAATAACGCTGTGCTGGCCGCAAATTTAAAGAGGCTGGTTTACCAGTTGGGTGGAAAATATCGTTCATAATCTTGATTAGTGCCCAACATTCCATTCGTCCAGAATTAACATATTTGTAACCAGTTCTCCATCTGACCTCTTAAAAATTTTCAACAAAAAAAAACATTAAATTAATTTGTAAATTAATCTTAGAAAATAGTCTACAAAATCGTATTTAATTTTTAACATTCAGAGTCGAAAGCCACGGTAGCTAGTACTCTTGGCTTATGTAAGTAACAGCAATTGTATTACTGTAATTAATAATAAATAAATAAAATAAATAAATCCATTCAACTCTTTTAAATACAATTTTTAATAATAAGACTGTGCTAGTTGAAAAAACAGACAAGCCGGGGACCTGGCGCTCTAACATAATTTGGGTACGCTGAATCCATTCGTGCTTACCGTTTTTTTAGGTTAGCTCTGGTTTTCGAGATATATCGTTATTTTGAAAATGGAGGATGTTGCACAACATATGTTCGCGTAACTCAATAATTTTTGTTTCATTTCTCACATTTCAATCGAAAAGTTTCTCACCGCGGGAGTCCCATAACTGCCCAGGAGTCGCCGCTAGTGGGATATAATGTATGACCGGTCTCAATTAGTTTTTTGTCCTTAATAATTTCTCGAGACATACTTGCCCTTTAAGTCAATTAAAATTTTTCGTCTTTTGTGAAAAAAAGTTGTTAACAGATTTTCATCGTTTATGGCTTGTTTTGTTTGCAACTTAGTTTTTTATATGTCTAGAAAAAATTAGAAGCATAGCTGCACTTTCCCATTTGTGATGAGTTTTTAAAAAACAAACATTTCAAAATGTTGTTAAAAAAAACATTTTAACTTTTTTTAAAGAAAATTTTATTGTGGAATTTCGGTTTTTTGAGTTTGTTTCATAAACTAAACCGTTTTGAGTTACGCGATTCAGCATACCCGAGTTATGTTAAAGCACCAGTTGCCTAGCTCTTCTCAAAATTCATTAATTTCAATACAGTAGTGAATTTTTTTTAACGTTTAAAGCTCTTTTATTATGTTGCTAAATTTGGGATCTAAGGTAAATATGGATCAATAATCAGAAAATTGCATGGTATTATTTCTGGCCATATGAAACAAAATTGGACCAAATTTAACCACAATAAATATATCTGCTACGGTTTAAGGCATATTAAAATAATTTCCCAGAGTTAGCATAATATTGGACATTATATGGTAAATTATGGACCGAGTTTCAGGAAATTTTATAGAGTGATTTTTAGTCCTATAAATCGTTGACGTGCCAAATGGTATTAAAATAGCATTTTTATTGCGTTTTTAACATACTAAACTGTTTTCCGAGAGTAGGTTTAAATGGGGCCTAGGGTAAATTATGGGCCAATCTTTAACAAATTTTGCAGTTTGATTTCTAGCCCTATAAAACTATAACGTAGCACATTTTAATATGATAGCAATATTTATTACGGTTTTAGACATTCAGTATGATTTCTAGTCATATAGAACGAGTTTGTGGAATATATTATATCATGCCTTGCATTGGGTGGTGGTTCTACTTTTATATTCATACATCTGATCCTTCTGATCGGACTTTGCTGAATTTCAATCCCAAGCTGCTTAGGATAACTAGAAGCATTTTGACATCAAGTTTGTTTTTATCTTTTGAGTTTTTAGAAAGTGAGCGTGTTTTCAACAGACGGACAAGGCTAAGTCGACTTAGAGTTACTCAAGAAACCAGAATAAATACACTTTATGGGGTCTTAGATGCGTTATGCAAAAGTTTCACATGGAATGACACACTTAGTATACCCTCATTTACCACTAGTGATGGAGGGTATATAAAGAGTTTAAAGTCAAATAAGGACAAGTCTCATATACATTTTGCATCAAGGTTAGAGTAGGAGTTGGAGTCGAGAGTCGGTATCGGGGTCGCACTTAAAAATTTCAATTTAAATTTTTGACTCCACAGCACTCGTATAAACTGAAGATTTTAGTATTAAACGTGTTTAAAATATAAATCGTTGATTTTAGTACACAGAAAAAAGTGTTTTATCAATTAAAACAATGGTTTAAAACGTATTAAACTTTAATTAATGTGATAATTGAATCAATTATTTTTTTTATTGAAAGAAAATTAAAAATTTAATTTTGATTTAATTAACATTTTCGTTGTTTTGAAATAAATTTTTGATTAAAATATTAATTAAATATCAAAAAATTTTAATTGACTTTTTTCGTTTAGAATAAAATAATTTAAACATGTAGAATTGTTGTTGGGAATTGTCAATATTTATTTAAATAAATTAACACATTGTTTGAAATGGCAAAGTTTTTTTTATCTCGTTTTTAATTAATATTAAAAATATCATTTATTGAAAATATTTTTTCAAAATTTTATAATTTTTAGTAATAAATATAATAATTCATAATATCAAACTTGTTTGCTTGATATTATGAATTGGGAATCAATTTGGTGATTGGAGAAATTGAATAATTTTTTCTGTGTATTCCTTTAAGAGGTCTAAATCTTTCACCAATTGTAAATCTTTATAAAATTTAAGCTTGGTCCTAGTAGTGGGTTTCTATAGCCCAAGTGGGTTCCCAAATAGTTCAGGTTTAGCACCGAATGTTATAAGTTTTTAGAAGTTCCCCCTCCTTAGAGCCAATCGTAGTTTTTATCTAGTCCCAGTTTGAAACAAAACAACTGCCAGTTAACCATTGGTTGAAGGCATTTATATGGTCCCAGTTAAGCACCAATCGCAGTCTTTAATTAAAATTTTAATTGAAAATTTATTTCAAAACAACTTAAATGTTAAGTAAATCAAAATTTAATTTTTAATTTTCTTTCAAAAAAAAAAATAATTGATTCAATTATCACATTAATTAAATTTAAATACTTTTTAACAAGTTTTTAATAAATAAAACACTTTTTTCTGTGTATAAAGCGATAGTTATAGTTTTTACTGAGTTTTCATAAAAGGAAACATCAGTTTCTATATAAAAAATCAGTTTTAGAAAAAATCTTTAACTATTTTAAAAATTTCTTCGAATGCGTTTCTTTCTTGCAATAGTCGTATTCCCTAAATATTTCCTATACTTTTTGTTTAAGCCAACCTTTGGTTAACATTGAAGCTTCAAATTCTATATGATAAAACTTTAACTTTATCATAGAACTTGACTTTAACCTTCGGCTTACCAAAGATTTGTATGTACATCGTTTACCAATACCCACCCAGGTGTTATTGCATTTTTCATAAGGGATGATGAAAACCTGTCCGTCATTCAAATTTTTTTTTTAGTTTTTTTTAGAGAATTTTTTTTCAGTTTATTTAAAGAAAATAATTTGTTCAGTGAGTAAAATTTGTTTTCAACTAAAGGATGTTTAAGAAATGTATAAAAGAAATAAACCAAAAAGGGTCACCCGGGTGTGTATTGGTAAGGCGAATGTAGCGAAAATTGTTGTTTTTGCATTAGATAATAATTTTAGCAGACAGTTTTATTTTCTGCATACAGGTTAAATTTTAGCATACAATTTTAATTCTAGTTCTACCAAAAATGTTAACTTTTTCTCATAAATCTTTAAATTTTGCATTAAACGAAAAACTTAAAGGAATATTTAGATTTTTTGTTGTTTTTTATAGATCTCATTGTTTCAGATTTCTTTCAGTCCTTTTAATATTTTGCTGATTTTTGTTATTATTGTGTTCTTTCTTTTATTATTTTTACTTATTTACTTTGTTTTATCATCCATCCATCCATCATTGTTCAACATTTAGTTTTGAAAATAAAACTAATTGTTAATTAAAAGAACAAATAATCAACCACTGCAACCAAAAACCGGAAATAAAAACACAACATTAACAAAAAGCGATAAGGATAAAGAAAGGAGAATATAAAACAGTAACAAAAAAAGGGCTGTAAATGTTTTTGTCAAAATATAATAGATTTATGAATGCAGCCATCTTGACTTTAAAAGCCACATTCATAATCATAAAAACAACAACAAAAGCAGCAGGAATAAAAGCCTGTGAATACAAAGCGATAAAACAAATACATAAAAAATGTAAAAATTATTTGTTAAAAAGAAATCTTTTTCACTTCAAGTCATGCCCAAACAAAATTATCATAGAAAGAGAAAACAATCAGGAAGGAAATAAAAGTTAAGATTAATATAACAATTAGTAGGAAATGTGAATTAAAAATGTTTATCATTGTGCTTTATTATCGTGCTTTTAAAAACTTTTGTGTTTTAATAACAATATTATTTTTAAGGCACAAAAGATATACAATTGCGTCTAAAATGCTAAAAAGTTAAGGAAAGAAGCCCTCGATGGTCAATTAACTAGAGGAAAAAAGTTTAATAATTGGGGTTTTACTGGTCTTAAAGACAAACCGACAATTAAGGCCTCAAAGGGATCTTTAAAGGCCTACAATTGAGAATTATTAATGATTAGAAAAAGGATTAGCTTAGGCTTTAAAAAACGATTAATATTAAACTGGGACTAAAGAAGTCAAATTGCTTTATTTGGCTGAGCCACATCTCTGATACTCTTCAGTGAGAGTAAGAATATATCAGATGTGGGGTTAATATGGAATCTAAAGGGCGTTTTTTGAAATGTATAGAACTTCTGGTAGGGATAACTGTAAAACTAGATGTTACACTAGTGAAGTACGCTGGACATTTTTTAGTCTACTTTGACAAAATACCTTGTAAGGAGAAAAAAAGTTTACAAAGAGTGCAAAGCTATTTAGAAAATACGAGCTCTGTTTGCCAAACTTATGCAGCTCTTCTTAAAGCTTAAGATGAGGCCCATTTTGGGCCTTACGGGTTTGTTAACAAGTCGTGTTTGGATACTGCACAATTCTCATGAGACTCCATTACGTCCCGAAAAACTCCCTGTTTGAAGTGGTCTTAAGCGGTCATCGGCCTATTTGTCTCTAAATCGAAAACCGGTTCCAGCTTTAACTTGAATGGCGAATGCTGCATTCAACTTCGGGATTGGGGATTTTTTATTCTTCATGTCATTGCAAATCACATCACGCTGTTGGGCCAAACGTTTGGTAACCAAATTTACTAAAGGATTGAACCTCTGAATTTGGCACCTCGTTCGTGTGATTTGACAATTTTGGGCATCTTTTTGTGGGGGTACGTTTAATATCTTGCACATGCTGATAAGCCAGCAACAATTGATCGCTTAGAAGCCAACATTTCATGCACTTTTGATGAAATAAGAACGGGTATGCCCGGCAAAGTGGTGCAAAATTTCACCGAGTGGTGTTCATAAGGAGCAGTCGCAGAGGTCATTTGCCAAATACTATTTTTAAACTTTTAATGCCATACGATTTGTGAGCTAATTAAGCCAACATTTTGGCAATTGCGTTGAATTTATTGTAATTCATTTTTTAAAAAACTTCTATGGCTCTAACAAAAACAACGCTTAAAAGTCATATAAAGTTATAAGTCTTAATAAAACTGACCTCACAGTATTAAAATTAGATGCGGTTTTTGGCGCATTCCTGAAGTAAATGTTCTAGAATTGACTTTAAACGTGGCCTTTGGTAAATTATTGACCGATCTTCAAGAAATTTGGTCGTGTGGCTTCCAGTCTTATAAGACTATGGCATACCAAATTTTACCATAATTGAATTATCTGTTTCGGATTTAGGTGTACTGAAGTGGTTTCTGAGACTTGGCTTCATATTGGGCCTTTGGTATAATATGGTAAACTTCGCGACCTTCGCGAAATTCTGCAATGTAATTTCTAGTCTTGTCGAAATATAAGAGGCTAAATTTTACTACAATACCGCTTATATGGGATCTATGATAAATTATGGACCGATCTCCACGGAATTTTACTACGGTAGCATAATTCGTACTTAAGTGTTTCTGAGTATGTGCTTTGGTAAATTATGGCCCGATCTTCACGAGAGATACTAAAAAATTGATATTTAAACGAAATATCTGTTGTAAAGGGTGGTTGTGGCACATTTGGGTCTATAACTCTTTTCCTCCTGAACTGATTGTGCTGGATTTCAATCCTGAATTGTATAGCAAAACTTAAAATAATTGGATATCAAGAGTTTTCTTTTCCGCTGAGTCTTTCGGGAGTGATCGAGTTTTTAATAGACTGACAAATAAACAGATGGATGTGGCTAAATCGAATAAGAATTACTTATGGTCCTAAAATATATATGTACTTTATTTATTTATTTAGTTATTTACAACTTTGTCAATGGATATAATATCCTTACAGACATTTAAAACAATATAATAACATATTTTTGATACATTTAAAATACAAAATTATTGATTGTTTAACAAGATGATAATATTAAGTTTAAAAGCATTTGCATTTAAAGAAAAATCTATAACTTTATAAAATTTATTAAATTGACTGCACATCCTTCGAAATGGATCAGCATTTGCGTAATTTGTTTTGAAGTATTTAATTTATAGCAATTCAAAGTATTAAGCTCGATGCCAACTGTGTTTCATAATAAAACTGCAATAAAAGATTACCTAGGGCTATAAAAACTCACAATTGACCTTGAACTGGAAGACCTAACTGGCTCTAGGATTGAAGCTTTTTTGTCGTCATAGAAAGATTTGTGATGAACACTTATCTTGAAGCCTAAAAAGACTTATAATTTAATATAAACTGGCACTGTCATAAAGTGGCCTTTAAAAGATATTCGATTGCGGTCTTACTAGAGCCTATAAACCCTTTAGTTGAGGCTTTACTAAAACTATAAAAAGCTGCAAAAAGGGCTACAGCAGATTCTTATCTAAGACAATAAGATGACCTTCAACTGATGAAAGTTTTACTTGGACTTTAAAAAGATCTTAAGATCCCCACTGAAGAGATTGTGGGGTTACAATCGAAGCTAGTCTGGGTAACCTGTCCGTAAAAACCTGGGTTCAATTCCCAGCTCAGTCAGGAATAACAAATTATCAATAAACTTTAATTCATTTCACGTTGTAAAATTCCTTTCTGCATTAAAATAATTTAACGAAAATTAAATTCAATGAACTTAAGCCTGATTAAAATATCAAAACTTGGATTAAGATCTTAAGATCTTTAAAAAGGTAATAACTGAGACTTTTAAGAGAATTGTGATGGAAGCTGAATTTGATCCATAGGAAGAAACTGCTACAATTAAGGCTGTAATATAACCCAAATGGTTGAGGCTTAACTAGAACTACAAAAGGAGCTACGGAAGCTTAAAAAGAACTTTTAAAGGTCCCAAGAAAAAGCTTTTACTGTGACTTTAAAAAGATCTAAGATGGAGTCATAACATAGACTTTTAAGAGAATTGCGATGCAAGCTTAATTAAGCCTACAAATAGTACTACAATAAAGGGCGCAAAATAGCCGATATCATTGAGACTTAACTTGAACCCCGTCGTCCTATGGTCGCAGCTTAAAAATGGTTGAAGCTTAACTGGAACTATAACAGGAGCTACAGATACTCCCAGTAGTCCTGTTCTCAAGGCCTAAGAAAGACTTTAAAATGTTGCACGATAATGCTTTTACTGTGACTTTAAAAGGATCCAAGATGGAGTCATATCTTAGACTTTTAAGGCCGAGTTTTTGAGATGTAGATTAAGTTTAAACTTTATTAAACGAACTCAGAAACTCGGATTTTTCCGGCGAAATTCAATTTTTATGTTATTATTCTATTAAAGGCCAACATTTTGAACAAAACTAAGATATACCGTTAAAATTTGTATACAAACTTTGAAATGGCGGCACAAATCTGTTTTCAGATTAACTAAACTTGGGACTAAGTCTGAAATATAACGTTACCAACAACTTCCATTAAGGCTGAACTGAAACTAAAAAGGTTACACCAATTAAAACTAAAATTTTACTTAAGGCCATATGTAATTGAATCTTAATCGTATACAAAAATTTACGATTGTAATTTAGGCTTCACTGGTACGAACAATTGACATAGATTTAAATGGGCTGTTATGTGAACTCCAAGCTATTTGATGGTTGGAGGAGAGCTCTGGAGGGAGCCTTAGGAGGGTATGTGTTAAGGTTGTGCTGGGCGCCGGGTCACTGCAACATAAGCGGCAAGGAGGTGGGTGATGAGTTAGCGAGACAGGGCTCAGAGATGGAGGATCCTAACTGTATGGAGGCGGATAGGCCTCCAATAGGCTTATATTTTGGAAGGGTCAGGGAATGGATTTTGGGCGCGACAAATCGGGCTTGGGGAAACCGAACGGACTGCCGAGTATCATGGCGCTGTGGCCGGTGCTTAGGATGATTCGGAGTCGCTGCTTGTCTGCGTTATGACCATGATAGAATTACCACGGGACCCTGCATGAAAGGCAGGGTGGCGATGAGGATGAGATCCGACTTGTCGGATATGTGCAGGTTCTGTGAGGATCCGGATGAGTTGGAGACAGTTGAGCACATTCTGTGCCACTGTCTCAAGCAACAGGGCAGCAGGCTGAGGTGGATGGGCAGCAGAATCCTAGTTGAATAAGGGAATGTCTTGGGCTGTGGTCTCCAGAGTGTGATAGGATTCGTAATGGGGATGGCCTGGCTGCGTGGCAGGAGACTGGGTGCTAGCCGCACTTAGGGCGAATTTGTGTTGAATATGGTTTCTCTCGGGTTTGGTCCGATATCTTCTGTTCGTATCTATAATTTTTATCTTTTCTTATGCTTTCGCTACTTATTTCACCTATATTCTATCTATCTATATCTTAGCAAGACATCACAATAGAATATATTGGTCTCTGCGTGAAGGTGTGAAGGAGTGAAGGAGACGTCACACCAGCCTTTCTACCTACCTACCTACATAAATGGGATCTTAAATATAATTTTTATCAAATCTTAGCTGAGACTATATAAAGTACTACAACTGAGGCTTAAATGTAAGTGGAAAGAGAGCTCAGATTGAGTCCTAAATAAGATATATAAAGCCTCTAGTACACGGCATGTAAAAAGCCACATGCGCATGTGGTTCTGACGTAATTTTGACGTCATCACACAACACGCAATGCTTATTGTGGCTTTGCATTGACGTCAAAATTACGTCAGAACCACATGCGCATGTGGCTTTTTACATTCCGTGTACTAGAGGCTTAAGATAAAGTAAGATACAAGGGCTATTAAAAGTACCACAGTTGGGCTTGAGATTAAATTTTAAAATTTTATTTGAAGCAGAACGGGTGATATAAGAAAAACGTTTGATCGGTACTTAAAAGAAAGCAAAATGGAAGCTGAGTGCATCAAAGGACGAATGGTAAAGGCTTCATTGATATATTTTTTGCTGGCTGGGACCTTAAAGAGAGCTTCTGTTAAAATTAAACTGGAGCTGTTAATTAACCATTACTGAATTTAAAAGGGGTCTATAATTGAAACCTATTTGGACTTCGGAGATAATTGCCTTTCAAGATAAATATACGCTAAATAGTACTTGATTTAAGGCTGCCTTTTTAAACGATCTTAAGCTGAATTGGGGCTATAAAAAGATTTCCCTTTGTTGCTTAACCGGAACTTGCAATAGACTTCGAATTAATTGTTTAAGAAAATCAAAGGCTGGGCTTTAGCTGGTACCCTATAATCAGTGTTATACAACGATCATCCTTAACTGCATCACGGTCTTATTAATAAATAAAAAAAATAATAAGCCAGTTCTTTAAAAAAAAATTTATATAATTTGACCTTTTAAAGACCCTTTTGAATTCCTGCTTATCCCTTTCAATTGCAGTTTAAAATTAAATACAAAACTGAATCAAAAGAAAATATTTAATTTATGCTTGTGTGTGTATATAAATTTCAATGTTATTGTGTGTGTTTGTGTGTGGATGTGTGCATTAAAATTGTTTAAACCAACAGCAAATAACTCATCATCATCATCGTCATGTTGTTGGTTTTTCCATTTTTCTCTAAACACATGAATTTCATTTTACTCCTTTTGAGCTGTTATTGCTTTTACTATTATTGTTGTTGTATTTTACTACCGACAACAAATCTAGATTTCCCGTTACTTTTTTTTCCTGTGGAGGAAACAAAAGTTTCCTTTTTGTGTTCTTTTAGTTGTTGCTGTATTATGAAAACTTATTTTGATAATAAATATTTGGTTGTATAGATGTGTTTTTGAGAATTATTCTAAAAAAACAAAAAAAAAAAAAAAAAACTTAGTGTGAAAAATGTTGGATTTCTCCTTGAATGTGTGTGTTGTTGAATTAATGATTGCACAAAAAAAAAATATAAAGAATTGTTTAAACTAGCTGGAGAAAGAGCGAAGAACTAACAAAAAAACTAAACCATTTTGTTTGGCGCCAATGCATCGTAAAATCAGTTCATAAACTTGGCGTCAATCAAAATAAAAGCAAAATGGAAAAAAATAAATAAATAAATGAAAAATAACGAACTAGAAGTAAAAAAAAAACTTTTGGCCATTAAATTGTTTTGCTAAAAGCTTTATAAGGATAATAGAGATATTTTTAGTTCATTGAAGAAGATGTATCTCAAGCGATATTTCATTTCCATTGATTTTTCTTCAATTAACAGTTGATGGATCTGGCTTATGATTTTAAGAAAATGTTGTTTCCATTAAACTTGCAATTTATAAAGACCTACACTAATGGCAGTGAGATTAGAACTGACACAACCTGCCGATTGGTGCTTAGCTGGGATTGTATTATGGTCTACAACTAATACGTATGTAACTGGTATCTAATTTGTGTTAAACTGGGGCAAGATAAAAAAAAAGATTGGCGCCAAACTAGAAAAACGCAAAGAAAAAGACCGACTGGGGCTATAAGGACCTATAAGGACGACTAGGGCTTAAGTGGAACCATAAAAATTCGGCTGGTGCTTAATGGGGACAATAGAAAGATCTGCGATTGCTTTAATACCAGGACTATATAAAGACTGCGATTGGCGCTTAGCAGGCACTATATAAAGGCCTTCAGACCATGTTTAACTGGTAGTTGATTTGTTTCAAATTGGAACTAGATAAAAACTACGATTGGCGCTAAACTAGGGATCATACAAATACATATAATAATCGGTACTAAATCCGAACTTTATGAAGATCGACTAGAACTACAACCATATAAATTTCTACGGCTGGTGTTTAATTGAGACCATTTAAAGATCTGCCACTGCTGGAAGATTAGGACTATATAAAGACTGTGATTGGTGCTTAACTGGGACCATATAAATGCCTTCAACCAATATTTAACTAGTATTGGTTTTGTTTCAAACTGGGACTAGATAAAAACTATGATTGGCTCTAAGGAGGGCGAACATCTAAAAACTTATAACATTCGGTGCTAAACCTGAACTATTTGAGAACCCACTTGGGCTATAGAAACCCACTACTAGGACCAAGCTTAAATTTTATAAAAATTTAAAATTAAAATGAAAAATTGAGACCTCTTAAGGGACTACACAGAAAAAATTATTCAATTTCTCCAATCACCAAATTTATTCCAAATTAATAATATCAAGCAAACAAGTTGTTGACTTTGCACCCATTACCAAAATGATTATATTGATTACTAAAAATTTTAAAATTTTGAAAAAATATTTTCAATAAGTGATATTTTTAATTTTAATTAAAAACGATATAAAAAAAACTTTTTCAATTCAAACAATGTGTTAATTTATTTAAATAAATATTGACAATTCCCAAAAAAAATTCTACATATTTAAATAATTTTATTTTCAACGAAAAAAGTCAATTAAGATTTTTAAAAAAAACTTTTTCAATTCAAACAATGTGTTAATTTATTTAAATAAATATTGACAATTCCCAAAAAAAATTCTACATATTTAAATAATTTTATTTTCAACGAAAAAAGTCAATTAAGATTTTTTGTTATTTAATTTAAATTTTAATTGAAAATTTATTTCAAAACAACTAAAATGTTAATTAAATCAAAATTAAATATTTAATTTTCTTTCAACTAAGAAAAAAATTGATTTAATTATCACATTAATTTAATTTAAATACTTTTTAAACCATTTTTTTAATAGATAAAACACTTTTTTCTGTGTATGATTGGTTCTTTGAAAGGCCTGCGGTTAATACGAAGGACTAAGATTAATGTCTAACCGGGAATATATAAAGCCCTACGATTGGTGTTTAACAAATATTCAGCCATGTCACAGAGTACAATTCCGTGCGGAATGATTCAGTTCGGAACCGAAGAAAACATATTTGTTTATTGATAGAAAGTATTTTTTGATAGTTTTGGCCTTTAAGATACAGAAAACTCACATTCCGTTCATGAAAACAAAAAAGGTTTCATTCCGCAAGTTTTTTCGTAGTTTTCTGAAGCACCAAAATGCGGAATGGATTCGGTTTCCGAATGGAATTGTACTATGTGACATGGCTGATTATATAAATTTAAGTGCTAAACTGGAACTATTGCTCCTAAACTAAAGTTAGGTATATACGAGGGCTGTAACGTGTAATGATACCTATATATTGGTAATACTACAGATTTGCCGATATATCGGTATCGGCGATATTTTGCTGTCGATACGACGATCCTTTTTTTTTTTAATCCAAATTTAGATATTTTAAGTTAGGCTTAAATCCTTCAAGTTGTGCTGAAAAAGGTAAACAAGAAAAAAAAAGAAAGACAAAAAAAACCAGGGACCGTAACAGTTTTTCCTTTTTTCATAAAAGTCTGATGATAACAGTTATTTTTTTAATTTTTATTTTTTTGAACAAAACTAACAGTTGTTTTTTGATTTTTATTTTTTTGAACAAAAATAACAGTTATTTTTTATTTTCATTTTTTCGATCAAAAATAACAGTTATTTTATGATTTCTATTTTTTCGAGCAAAAATAAAAATTATTGAAATTTATTATCAAAATTCGCTCGATGGAAATCCACTGTTTTATCGAAAAATTGTGTTCAGCGATGAGGCTCATTTCTGGCTAAATGGATACGTAAACAAGCAAAACTGCCACATCTGGGGTGAAGAACAGCCATATGCCGTACAACAGTAACCGATACATCCCGAAAAAACGACAGTTTGGTATGGTTTATGGGCTGGTGGCATCATCGGTCAATTTTTCTTCAAAGACAACCGTGGAAAAAACGTTACCGTCAACGGCGAACGATATCGAGCCACTTTACGCGACTTTTTTTTTTTGCCCCAATTGGCTGAGTTGGACTTGGTTGATATGTGTTTTCAACAAGACGGTGCCACATGCCACACAGCTCGTGAAACAATGGACATATTGAAGGATGAATTTGGTGAGCAGTTTATCTCTCGAAATGGCCCTGTGAGTTGGCCGCCAAGATCATGTGATTTGACTATTTCTTGTGTGGTTATGTGAAGTCGTTGGTCTATGTGGACAAGCCAAATACGATTGAAGCCTTAGAGTATAACATAACGAGTGTTATTCATGGAATACAGGCCGAAATGCTCGAAAAAGTGGTGCAAAATTGGAGCTTACGAATGTACCATTTGAACCCGAGCCGCGGGCAACATTTACATGAAGTTATTTTTAAAAAGTAAATGGCAAAGACCAATTTATCGATTCCAATAACAATTTTGAATATATGATGCAAATTTGAGTGTTTTATTAGATTTTTAAAAAAACTACGGTTAAAAAATCACCCTTTATATCTAACATCTAGCCAGCCTTGTAGGTGCACACGTACATATTTAAACAAGACATAAACTCCAAGTTGATTGGAATTATTTGAGGCGGCATTAGGAGCATCAGGTCAAACGCACTCTTGTGGTGGTTTATAGTACAAATATATGAAAATAACACTTTAATAAGCGCTAACCTCGATAACTCGCTTTGCTGGTTGTAGGTTGCTGCAGCTGGGGTGAGAAAGGTTTTTAGGGGCACACACAATTTCAGTACTGATAATTTTTTTTCTGTGTGGGAGCACTGATTGAAATTAAACTTTAGCGCTTAGAAAATCTGTGATTGATGCTAAACTGGAATTGGTTCAGTTGCTTCGATTGGCTTTTCATTGAAAAAGGATAATTATTAGCGATTGAAGTGAAAATACCCTTTGAAAAATGTGCTCCAAAAGGAGCAGGTTTTAAGTATGAATTCATACCTCAAATCGCTTCAAACCTGCTGATGGGATGCCTGATTTTTGTATGGGCTTTCCCGGTTTGGAGGATAATTTGCTGCTGACAATAAGCTCTTCTTTTAACATAATAAAACATGCGAATAAAGCACTCCTAAAGTGCTTTTTTAAGGGATAACTATATTAACATATTTCAGGCATATTCGTAAACCATAATATATTTTTTTTTTTCGCTTCAAAAACTTCTTCGTATCAGCACTAAAACAGCAGCTTGTTTTGTATAATTAATTCGTTATCGTTTATTCCTGTATAAGAGCTCTCTTCTTGAAACGCTCGATAATGCTCTTATTCTCTTAAGTGATTCAAACTCAATTTGTTAATAAACTGGAATAATTGAGCAGGTTCTTTTCAAAACTTACTTGTTCCACTTTCGACAGAAATGGTTTCTAATTTTTTGTTTTCTTGGTAACATTGAAATAAAATTGAGGAAAAAACTCTATAATTACACCAGGAAAAAGGAATAAAAGGCACGATTTCGTCAAAACTTGATTATTCAAAATTACGAAACTATTTTCTTAAATTGTGCAAAAACACAATAAGTCAAATAGTCATGTTTTGAAAAGATTACAGATCAATTACAGATCTATGATTATTTTCTTTGTGTAGAGCGTTTTTAGACTTCCCAAGGCTTTTTTTATTTTCTACTTTACTCATTCTCCTTAAAATGCACTCTCTCTCTCTCTCCAGTTATCACCTTCTTCTTACTGTTTGTAGTTTCCATAAATATATTTTGTTTTTCTAGAAAGACATGTTTGCATGTGTTTGCTGTTTAATCCGATTTCTTTTATTGCTCTTTCTACTTCTTTGTATGGGAGAAAGGAAAGCAGGACAATAAAAATTTACTAAGAAATTCCATGTGTATGTGTGTGTGTGTGAGTAACATTAATATAAACATATTTGTTTCCTTAATCTTATAAAAAGTTTTCGGCATTATTTTTGTTAGCATTTCAAGGTTTATCGAAGCTCTTTTAACAAATTGATGCAATAAACTTAATTCGATGTTGATGTTACACGAGCAAGTCGTAAAATAAGAAAATTTTGAAAAATTACGAAAATAAGTTAATTAACTTGATTTGAGTTAGATAGTGAATTCAATAAAAAAAAGTCAAAAAAAAAAATAATTTGAAAAATGCAAGGATATGAGAATTAGTCATGATTTTTTTTAGGGCTTTTAAGTATGAGGTAAAAGAGAGTAAGTTATGCATAGGCATTTAAAGTTATGATACGCCCTAATAAAATACTTATATAAAATAATACAAACACATTTTAAACACATTTTACATATACATATATTTTCTTTAACATACGGTCACACTTACAATTCTTTTTAATCCATAAAATGCATAAGTACTTATGAATATTTGTCCACAACAAAGTATACAAACATACATACGTACTTAGCATACATTTAATTTATTGAACTATTAAACTTCTCGGAATCTTTTGTTCTTGCATTTCGTGAGTGGTCACATTAAAAGTAGACCAATAAACTACAAAATGCAATTGAATCAGTTCCACTTATAGCCCGGCAGAATTAGTAAATTCCAAGAATAAAACTAGGAAATAAATAAAATAAGCACTTTAGTTTTAATATTCATTTTGCTATTTAATATTAAGATTTTGAAAATAAAGAGACATTCGTATACATCGAGTCAAAGAATAAACTAGTCGAGTTCTTTTATTAAAAGTGTAATAGAACGGATTTAGTTAAAAGTGAACATCAAACTGGCGACGAGGATGGGATTGGCGGAATAATCCCCAACAAAAAAATTATAAATAATTTTTCTAAAATTAAGGAATAATCCTTAACAACAGATGAGATTGGCGGAATAATCCCCAACAAAAAATTATAAATAATTTTTCTAAAATTAAGGAATAATCCTTAACAACAGATGAAATTGGCGGAATAATCCCCAACGAAAAATTATAAATAATTTTTCTAAAATTAAGGAATAATCCTTAACAACAGATGAAATTGGCGGAATAATCCCCAACGAAAAATTATAAATAATTCTTTTAAAATTAAGGAATAATCCTTAACAATAGATGAGATTCGAGGAATAATCCTACAACAAAAAAAAATCACAACAGAATTTTTTTTTTTTTTTGGTGGAATTATCCCCAATAAAAAGTGGAAAATTTTTTTATACGGATACAAAATCCCAACAACATTTGGTGGAATAATCCCCTATTAAAAACATTACCAGGAACAGTTACATTATCAGAAAAATCAACAAGGAATATTTCTAAATACAGCGATTACCAGTAACAGTTACATCATCAGAAAAATCAACAAGGAATATTTCTAAATACAGCGCTTACCAGGAACAGTTACATCATCGGAAAAATCAACAAGAAATACTTCTAAGCAACAACAGTTATTACCAGAAACAATTTCTAAAGTAAGTGATCAAAAATAAAATTAGTTTATCATAAATAGTTTTATATTTAAATATGTGCAAATAATTTTAATAAGTGACAGATGTGATTCCATGTTATATAAAACAAAAAGGAGATTTCTCTTTCTATAAATCTTGACTAACATTTTTTTTATTGTCCGTGAAAAATATATTTTTTTAAAGAAGTTTATAAATGAGTGACAACGATTCCTTGTCAGACTATCCATCAGACTTAGAATACGCAATAAGAAACGTTGACCACAGACTTACAGTACACCCAATAGATTCAGGAATAGAATCGAATGACGGCTATTTAACAGACGAGATTGAACACAACAAACGCCACAACAAAAACAGTAGAAATTCACGTATATTCAAAAAGAAATTCAGACGATATCTAAGACAAAACTAGAAAACATTTTTTTTTTTTTCCCTCCCCAAAAATGGCAAATCAACAGATACAATTAAATCCAATTAAATATTTAAATAACTTACCTCTATACAGCGGTAGTAAGAAAGATCTTAATACATTCACTAAATTAATAGACAGAATACATCCCTTGCTCATTACATATGATGAAATTTCGCAGTTAATATTTTCAGACATAATAAAAAGTCGTTTAATAGGAAAAGCTCAAGAAATTATCGAAATAAATACACAGGCTCGATCCTGGCAAGAAATTAAGACAGTTTTAGAAAACAATTTTGGCGAAAGAAAGAGTTATGAAGAATTATTCGACGACCTTAGATCAGTAACTTTTAGCAACACTACGCTCGATTTCTTTAACGAAATTAAATTTCGTCTTAGACTCTTGAACAATAAAGCAGCAATGATTATGGGAGAGGGTGAAGGATTGAATCAAGTTGCTCTAAACAATCAGAAATCGGCTCTCCATATATTTAAAAACAAAATGCCAGAACCAATGCGCACTGTATTAGCATGTAGAAATCCTAACACATTAGAGTCCGCAATGGATATCTTATTCGAAAGCGGATATGACAAAGTAGGTAAGGATGGTTTTCAAACCAAATACCATAAATTAAACAGAGACAAAGAGCAAAATTATAGGCAACAAAATAGACAAAACTCTAACGAAAGACGCAACAATAATCATAGGGAATACCAGCAACAAACTAACCAAAGACATCAAGACAATGATAATAGCAACAACTATCAAAGACGCTGGAATGACCATCCAAATAACTATCAAAGACATTGGAATAATAATAATCAACAAAACCAAAATAGAAGATTTTATAGTAACCAGCTAAATTATAATTCTACTTCAAATAATCAACCACAACAAAGATACCCCGAACCAATGGAGGTGAACACAGTTGAAAATTTTCAACACACAGCCTCACGGGAAAATTACCCTATATAGTAATAAAGACAAAATTAAGACCACTAAAATTTATTATCGATACCGGAGCTACTCATTCAATTATAAACCCCGGAATCTGTCACCCAAAATGGCGTGTACCCTGTAATGAAATAAAATTGAAGACTCTCCAACATAACATAAAACTAAAAGAAAAAGTTCGCATCCCAATTTTTAAAGAATTCAGCGAAAACTCTAAAGACAAGATAGAATTCTTAATTTGTTATTTCCATGACCAGTACGATGGTTTAATTGGGAATGACATATTAAAAGGGTTAAAAACAATTATTAATTTAAAAGATAATATTCTAGAGATCGACGATAAACATGTCCCTCTAAAATATACCAATGATGGTATTGAATATTACCTCGAGAAATCAGGTATACATGAACTAGTGTTACCTACCCAACATAAAAATGGTCTAATATACAACCCCAAAAAAATTTTTAAAGATGAAAATATAGAAATTTTAGAAGGAATATATGAGGCAGACGATTCTAAAATATGTGCGCTCGTTAAAGTATTAGGAAACGTTCCAAAAAGAGTAGTTCTGAACACAGAAAATACGTCTGAAGTAAATACAGAAAATTTTTATATTAATACCTTAAAGGAAAACGAAGAAAATAGAATCAAACCGATAGAAGATCAAATCCGCATAGAACACCTCAATATAGAAGAAAGAGAAAAACTTATTCCCATTATAAAAAAATACAGAAAAATTTTCTATACAGAGGATAACGACCTCTCGTTTACTAACGCAATTAAACATGAAATACGTACAAGAAACAATATCCCAATCACTACAAAAACGTACAGATATCCCTATATTCACAAGGAAGAAGTCACCGAACAAATTAAAGAAATGCTAGATAAGAAAATCATAAGACACAGCTATTCTCCGTATTCCGCTCCTGTTTGGATAGTTCCTAAGAAAATGGACGCCAGCGGCAAAAAGAAATGGAGGTTGGTCATAGATTATAGGAAACTGAATGAGGAAACAGTGGACGATAGATACCCTATACCAAATATTGATGAAATTCTAGAAAAACTAGGAAGATGTCAATACTTCACTACCTTAGATTTGGCTAAAGGTTTTCATCAAATTGAAATCCATAGTGAAGATATTCCTAAAACAGCATTCAGTGTGGAAGGTGGGCACTACGAATTTCTACGTATGCCTTTTGGTCTGAAAACAGCGCCAGCCACTTTCCAAAGGTTAATGAACAATGTTCTAGGCGACCTTATTAATAAAATATGTCTTGTCTATCTAGATGACATAATAATATTCTCAACTTCTTTACAAGAACATGCGGAATCTTTAGTAAAAGTGTTCCAACGCTTAAAAGAGGTGAACTTAAAAATACAGCTCGACAAGAGTGAATTTATGAAAAGATCAACGAATTTTCTAGGACATGTCGTTACTAATGAAGGTATTAAACCAAACCCGGAAAAAATTATTTGTGTACAAAAATTTCCACTACCAAAAAACCAAAAAGAAATTAAACAATTTCTAGGCCTATCTGGATACTATAGGAAATTTGTTAGGGATTACTCTAAAATAGCTAGACCAATGACGAAATACTTAAAAAAGAACGTAATAATGAATATAAATGATACAGAGTATATAGAAAGCTTTGAAACACTTAAAAAACTTCTAATTAATCCTCCTATTTTAACATATCCCGACTTCAATAAAAAATTCGTCTTGCAAACAGATGCAAGTAAATTTGCTATAGGAGCCGTTCTTTCTCAGGATAATCACCCTGTTAGTTACGCAAGCCGGACCTTAAACGGTTCAGAACAGAATTATAGTACCATAGAGAAGGAACTCCTTGCAATAGTATGGGCGACAAAACATTTCAGACCATACTTGTTCGGAAGGAAATTTCTGATAGAAACTGACCATAGACCATTAACATGGCTATTCTCTATCAAAGAACCGAATTCTAAATTAGTGCGTTGGCGATTGCGATTGCAAGAATATGATTACGAAATTAAATACAAGAAGGGAGTTCTGAATGGCAATGCAGATGCATTATCTCGAATTAAGATAGAAGACAATGAAGTAAACTTAGTACAAGAAAACGAGGTCATAAAAGAAGTAAATACCCCACTAAACTTTTTCAAACAACAATATATCATTAAGCAAATAGCTTCTGGCTCGCTAAAAATAAAAACCGAAATCATATTCCAGAACAAAAGGAAAATTATATCTGCCAAAGAATTTGACGAACAAACATTAATAACTCTTATAAAAAACCACTTTGACCCAAATAAAATCAATGCAGTAGTAATAGAAAATGAAATGTTATACGAAAAATTTAAAGAAACCATAATCAAATACTTTAATAAACTTAAAATTTATAGAAGTAGGATAATTCTACAGGATATTGTTGACGAAAATGAACTTGTCGAAAAAATAAAAAAAGAACATAGAAATAACAATCATAGAGGTATAAATGAAAACTTCGCGGAACTTAAATCAGAAATTTACCACCCAAAATTAAAAATACGTATAACACAATTTATAAACAATTGCGATACATGCAATAAGGAAAAGTACGAACGAAAGCCCATAAAACAGAAATTCAAAATAACAGAAACCCCGGAAAGCCCTGGAGAAATTGTACACGCTGATGTATACTACAGCTTAGAAAAGAAATTATTCTTAACATTTATCGACAAATTTTCAAAGCATGCACAAGCTATTAAAATAAATAATAGATCTTGGATTGAATTTAAGACTGCCTTAGCTCAATATTTATCATCTGCAGGAAGCATAAAAAAACTCGTAATGGATAACGAACTAGGTTTTAAAGCATTACCGCTCCTAGAATATTTACGTGAACAAGAAATAGAAATACATTTCACGTCAAATAATAATCACACTTCCAATGCGGATATTGAAAGATTTCATAATACTCTAAACGAACATGTAAGAATCCTTAAACATGATTCTCAAAGTGACATAGACACAGTAGAAGAAAAGATATTTAGATGCGTTAAGTATTATAATAATACAATCCATTCCACTACCGGTAGGAAACCAATAGACTTTAAGAATGGAACGATAAGTAGAGAAGAATATCCCAATATAAGAGAGAAAATGATTAAAATAAAAGAAAAAGCCATAGAAAACCAAAACAAGAACCGGGAAGAGATAGAAATTCAAACAGGACCAATATATTTAAAAGATGAACGTGGAGGTAAAAACCACTCAAAATTCAGGAAAATAATTGTAAAAGAATTAGATAACGACCACGTCATAACAGATCGAGGTCATAAATATTACAAGTCCAACATAAAGAGGAAAAGAAAATATCAAAACGATAACACTTCGGAAATTACATAAACCTTGCCATTAATTTTTTTTTTCAGATGATCTTCTTCATATTATTACTTATACCAACTCTACATGACGTAGTAGCACAAAATCTAGAAGTAAAAGACCTAACGGATAATCATGGATACTTACCAATTAAATTAAAAGATGTAAAGATTATTAATAACCACTTAAAAATAATTCACATTATTAACACGACACAGTATTTGGAAACAGTTAATGTTATACAAGAAAATATTCATAGATTAACAGACACATATACAAACATTACCCCACTATTGGACAGTGTTAACAAAAGTTTGGCAATATGCAAAGCAAAAATTGAAAGCTTAATACCCAAATTCAGATACAAACGAGGACTTATAAACGCAATAGGTAAAGGAATGAAATACATTGCAGGAACAATGGATAACGACGACGAAAAAGAAATTTTTGACAAAATTCAAAAGTTAGAAAAAAGTAACAGAGAAACGGTTACCGCCATAGACGAAATAACCTATCTCAGCACTTCCGTGTCAGACAGAATAACAAATATTACAGAACACATAAACAACCAACAAAAAATTGTTCAAAAATACATAAATACATTCAAGGGAGAAATACAAAACAAGATTCTTGACTTAGAAGATGAAACCTTATTTCTGAAAAACATCTTTCAAATTAATAATGATTTAAATTTACTGATGGACCACGTAAACGAAATCGGACATGTTATCTTTAATTCCAAACTAGGAATAATCCCATCTGACATACTAACTACAGACGAATATAAATTTATAGACGAAATAGAATCTTACCTTCATACTAAAGTATACGTTACATACAGAGAAAGTTTAGCAATTTTAACTTTGAATATTCCTAAGTTTTCGAACGAAACATTTACAGAAGTCACATTTGAACCAATTCCTGACAAACAGAATAGAACTTTAGTCTTCAATGAAAAGACAGTTCTTATTAACAAAGGCGAAATATACAAATCAAATACTATAGAATACAAAAAACTAGAAATAGTAAACGACCATTGTTTAACAAACATTGTGAACAACTTGCAACCCAATTGTAAAATGACTATTACAAAAGATCAGGAAGAAAAAGAAATTTATCCAGGTTTACTCATATTTAAAAATTACCAAGAAAATATAACAACAAACTGTAAAAATTTATATAATTTAAAAAACTTAAAAACGTATTTAATAAAATTTGAAAATTGTATTATTAAAACTAGATTAAGAAACTATGAAAATTACAAAGTAAATATTAATGAAATGTTTATTTTAGAAGAATTTATTTTAACAAAAGATTATAATATTTCTATTCCTGACTTAGCTATTAAAGAAATACACTTCAATGAAACAATGAAAACTGTAAAACATAAAATACTTAAAACCTCTATAATAAGTACTGGCAGCAATATTGGAATCACTGTCATATTGATTTCTATCATTATTATATTTTATGTTAAAAATAATAAAAGAATTTATATTACTAGTTCACCGGAGCTTCACTCTAACGATGGGGGAGTTATGATACGCCCTAATAAAATACTTATATAAAATAATACAAACACATTTTAAACACATTTTACATATACATATATTTTCTTTAACATACGGTCACACTTACAATTCTTTTTAATCCATAAAATGCATAAGTACTTATGAATATTTGTCCACAACAAAGTATACAAACATACATACGTACTTAGCATACATTTAATTTATTGAACTATTAAACTTCTCGGAATCTTTTGTTCTTGCATTTCGTGGGTGGTCACATTAAAAGTAGACCAATAAACTACAAAATGCAATTGAATCAGTTCCACTTATAGCCCGGCAGAATTAGTAAATTCCAAGAATAAAACTAGGAAATAAATAAAATAAGCACTTTAGTTTTAATATTCATTTTGCTATTTAATATTAAGATTTTGAAAATAAAGAGACATTCGTATACATCGAGTCAAAGAATAAACTAGTCGAGTTCTTTTATTAAAAGTGTAATAGAACGGATTTAGTTAAAAGTGAACATCAAACTATTTAACTCTTAGAATTAAAATTTGACTGTGTCATTTTGGCAAAATATCTTAAGTCGATATAACGCCGCATTTACACATGAAAGTACCACAAATTTCACCAAAAAAATAATAAAATGTGAAATAATAAAAAGTGAAATTTCATTTTCAAAACTTCTATCAAAAAAGTCTCTTCTTCTTCTTTTATTGTTTTGCTTATTTCAAGCTTAAGAGTTGCCGAGCTAATTATTCACGCCGAGCTTCAGGCATTCGTTCAAAATAATATTTATTTTTTTTAGTTGTCATGATATTTATAAATTTTAATTCGAATCATTGTGTTCTTAATATTTAGTTGAAAAAATATATTAAAATTCTTTATATATACGAAAAAAAAATTTCAATTGGCAACACTGCTTAGTTATTGTCATTTACTTTCATGAAATCGCTTTCTTGAAATTTTCATTGAAATCTAGCTAAAAGTTGGACTGATAGTAAAAAAAAATGTAAATGTGTTAGTGAAAAAGTGTGAGTGTATTGCGTCTTTCAAGAAACTTCTTTCATGTGTAAATGCCCAGTAAGACAGCAAAACAGTTTTTAAGAAAAACTCGGTGAAAAACCAATTTTTATTAAATAATAAAATAAACCAAAATTAAATAAAAACTTCGCTCATAATACAAAATTTTAAAAACGTAAACAAAAACATTTTCTGAATGAAAATTCGTATCATTAACAACATTTTTTTCAACTTTTAAATTTGACTTGAGATGTTTTGTCAAAATGCCCCAGATACAATTTTACATATTGCAAAATTTCAAAATAGAATTAAATTTTTTTTTTATGACAGCTTTTATTAATTTTTATTTTATTAACTTTAGTAAATTAATTTAAAAATAATATACCAAATACAACAATAAATCTATTCTCTCATTCTTCAACTGTCTGCTTATTTTTCTGTAGCCTACTTTCAATTGTATATATTTTCATTAGCATATTTTTAAGGGTTTTTTTCCAAACATACGCACAACCAGTGTTGTTAATAGGCTTTAGATAGAATTAAGTTTATTTTTTAAACTTTAAACAATTGAGTGTCATTAAATATAATCATCGATATGATGATTATTATTATTATTTTGAAAAACAAATAAAATTAAATTTACAAATTACATATTATTTATCATAATTGTGATTATTACCAACTGCAAAAATTACCAATTCAAACCGCAAATACTAAACGACAAAATAATAAATTTACATAAATTGCAACTCTATAACAAATAATAATTAACTGCAATTAAAATTTATTTTTTATGTGCTTAAATAAGAGATGTACTAGAAAAGATAAAATTTTAAAATTGTAGAAAAGTTTCGTTTCTAAATTTCATTGAAAACTTTCTATAAACTAAAATTGTCTTTTTAATCCAGATTTTCATATTTTAATCAGGCTAAAGTTCATTAAATTTAATTTTTATTCAATTGTTTTTATAAAGGAAGACATTTTACAACATGAATTTAATTAAAAATTTATTGATAATTTTCTCATTCTTGACTAACGCGGGGCTCGAAACCACGTTCATGGACAGGTTGATCTGGCGCGTTTCGATAGTAACCACACCATCTCTTCAGAGGTCTTTGCCGTTTTAACCTCACCACCGATGAAGGCGGCTGGCAGTCTATAGCCAAACAGCAATCTTTGACTCAAATTGGTATATCGAAATTTATTTTTCAATGATTATCTATTTTAATTGATTTACATGATCCTCCTTACTTCTGTTTTTCATATATTATTTTCAAGAATTCTTCTTGAAGTCCAAAGTACATTTTACTATTTTTCATGTTTTTATCTCTCTTTGATAGAAAACTTGGCTATTTTTAAGTCCTGACACGACTAATTTCATTCTCTTCAATTGTAAATATAGAAAACCTGATTTCCATCCTGTTAACCAACGTAGCATTAGCGAGATTAACTTCTCAAACAGGGCACAATTTTGGGGATCTATTTTGAACAACTATTCTTTTTTGAAATAAGATGTCACTAATTGGGTTAAACATGATTTTTTACTTTTGCTAAAGAGTTACTAACAAGGACAGGATGAAAGGTTAAGATTGATAAAATCGGCAGTCAGTGCTCAACTTATAAGCTAAAAGCTATTGATCCATTGTGGTGCGATGGAATGTTAACTAAACAGCATTCCCACCAAAGAACTAACCCGGAAGTTTTTACGAAATTCAAAATGCCCTCCAGCTAAATGCTAGTTATATCATAGAAGCAATCAAGAGTAGTGTTTTCCCTTTCAGCCAGTTGCCTTCCCGCCAATACAGGACAGCAGATACAAAGCAGTGACTTTCATCACCGCAGCTGTGGCAGAAATCATAATGTCTGGTTTCCAGGTGCTTTGTATGGCTACCTGTAAGAAAACGGCCTGTGATAACAGATACCGAAAGTTTTATATGTTGGCCCAAATAGGACCTATAAAAGTTGTTGTTGATGGTGCTTCCACAATTTGAATTTTGTATGAATACATCTTAAGATCCAACTTAAAAATGCCTTACAATATTGTTCTTGAAATTTCCAATTGGCCGGATCGACGACCAATTGGGACAGATTAATAATTTTCAACACTGTGGCGCACAGCTTCCACGTTGCTTTAAGTGCGAAACTCTTGATGAGCATCCCTTCCAGGACGCTGAACCCTGGTTTTCAAAACGGCCAACAAAAGTTTTAATCACGAAGGCTGAGGAAGCTGATCTTAAATTAAAATTTTAAATACGAGTGATCTTTGATACGAGTAGAAAAACTCGATCATCTTAACGCGTTGTTGTGTCTTAATTTTCAATTTCCAAGAATTCAGTTATAAACTCTAAAAAAACCAATTGTATTACAAAAAAAAACTTATGCGTCACCCTCCACATTCCTTACGCTTGTGGTCTTGCCATTTATTTTAGCCAATAAATTCCTGATAATCCGTAAATCAGTGTTCGTGCTCCATCTATCGTTTAATGATTGATAGTCGAAAAAGTCGAAGTTCGAATTTGTAGAAAAGCGAAGATACCACCAATGCCATCCATTGCCGATTCTAGCACGCTTATCCAACCTTATGTTTCATATTAAATTCCTGCGCCCTGGGATCCAAATAATCCTAACTTCAAGCTGCTGAGCTATGTCGTTAAGAAATGAACCACAGTCAAGGGCTTTTATCCTTGTCAGAGATAGGGAATCAAAGAAAATAACGAAGGTACAGATATTCATATGAATATCCACAGTAATCTCTTAGATAGCTGATAATCTGAGCCATTCAACAGCTACAGTATTCCGGAACCCTGTGCGCTATATTGAATTTCAGCTCGATAGAGTATACATATAAGCTCCATCCTTCTCGTGATTTTTAACCATCTGTATATAATCCTTTTATCTTTCTATCTGCCAGGATAAGCGTATTTCAACTCATTCCATGACAAGCGAGTGGCGGGTAACCCTGTTTAAGTTTGTGTAATCTATGTATACAAAATGATTGCATAATGGTCGGCTCGGAAAAAATCTTTCTCAGAAAGCTAACAAAACAAAGAGAATTGCTTCCATATAAATGATGCGGCAGATGCGTAGACACTACTTGCTACATAGAAACCCCCCAGGGTGTAGGGTTCATATCAAGGATATTTTACGTTTTGGTGTTGCATCCTCCTGGAAAAATGAGGTATATGTACGCCTGGGATCCGTCAAAGATACAAAATGACAAGCCCACTGAATTCTCTAAGATTTATTGCGACTGAAGGGTCACAAGAGAGCCGTTATATCGCGTCAATCGCCCCCGGTAACGCGGCACCGGTCTGACTTTTGGTTGAGGCCCCTGTTATTATGCTTCTTGTATGAAAAGCTTCCTGTGTTTCAGGATGATTGTCGCTGCGGAAGCTTTAGTTTTTTGAAGGAATGTTGCTTTTCATCAAGTTGTTCTGCGGCCGATGGAGGAGTGCCTTTTACAAGGAATATTCTTTTAAAGAAAGGCAGGTTTTTTGATAAGCAGGTAATTATAAGGATCACTTGGTATCTCTGATTGAAACGAAAGTCAAACGTGTTTAGGGATGGTTAGGTAAGGTCCTATGGGCAGCAATCGAGAGACAGCTCACTTGGGTCCTTCAGTGGTCGCTTTGTGATACCCAGCACCAATGCCCAGTTACTCAGATGGCGCCACTGCAGAATTTAACCAATTCGTCTTCCTAATGAAGAGAAGGAGCAACCAAGTTCAATCCTAGATAGATGCTTCAAGCAGGCAAACACTGGTTCTCCAAGGAATTTTTATCTTATGCCCCGTATCCCAGGACATTGACAAAGGAAGTCAAGCACAGCTTCCTCCTCCTCCTCATCATGACAACTTCTACAGAAGTCATTGATCATCAGACCGATTCTCCTAGCATGCGTCTCCACAGGCCACTGATCAGTTACAACTGATACCACTGTTCTAATTTGGTCCCTATTAATCCTTAGTAGGGAGTTAGTTCTCGTTTAGGGATAGTACTAAAAATCCAACTAAAGTGCTGATTTTTTTACCACTTGTGGAAAAGTTTGGCCTGAGGCGGAACTATCCTAGGTGCTCTTACTATTCCACAAAAGCGGCTGAATACCTAAAAGCAGTGGAGACTAGATAGCTCCGGCTTCTAGGCAAGGAGAGCTCCGGCTCTTAAACAGGACTCGTTACCTGTGTGTTAAGTATCCGTGAACACCTGGGTTGGATCGTAAGCGCATTGCGTTACCCAGTGGCTAAGATTTATCATGAGATTACGGCAGGTGCTCGTGGAAATCTGTTTCCACAGCTCTACTACACAGACAGATGAGTTAATAAGCTTCTTAAATTACCACCATTGGTAGCCAAAAACATATCGAAAATTCACTTAAAATTTGATTTTACAGTGGAGTGGAAGCACCTGTAAATGATGCAAAGTTATTGATACGACCATTTCTAACTAAAAATTTGATCACAATTCCCTAGATGTTTAATACCCTGATGCCATATTAGATTTTGAAAAATTCCTTTAATCAAAAAATGTTTAAATATATGTCTTTTCATACGAAATCTTTAAACTTTTTTATTCTTTTAAGGATTATATAAATTCACAAGCTTCTTAATGGACAAATTAGCTTTTTATAAAAAATGTCCATCAAAAGTTTTTTTCTACAATTTGTTGAAAGTTTAATATGATACGAGTATGATTTTAAACTGCATAATATTAAAATTATTTAATTTACAATGAAATCAAATACTTCCTACACATGCAATCTTTAACAAAAAAGAAATGACATAATAAGTATTAAAATACGCACTCTCACTATTTTAATTAATTTTTATACTTTCTAACTTTAAAAGTATTTAATTTCTTTTTATGATTACAAATATACTTAAACAAAAATAAAAAAAGGCTTTCCTACAAAATTTTTTACACAAAAGAAATAAATATGCCAACATAAAAGTTTAAAATAAAAAGAAAAAACTTCAAATGAAATAAAAGAAAATAAAAAATCTTACAACTCAACTAAAATTCAAACTCATCTCGTTTTGTGTCATGTAATTTTAACACTTTACCATTCATTATGAAGTGATGACACTGATTTCAGAGCCACTTCCATTGCAGTACACCAAAATACTTAAAATCCACATCATCATCGCCGTCTCCATCTACATCCATATCATTTTTGTCATCTTTAGCTCGTGCTTCTTAACATTTTTATGGCTTAAGCTCAAGATTTGAAGTTGTTAATAGCAATAAATTTCACTGTTGTATTTTTTATGGTGCACGTTGGGGTAAAGTGAGAAAATTTCCTGAAAATTTGGTTTAAAAAAATATTTTTCTACAGGAAATTTTTTGAAAAAATTTACTATTGACAATAAAATTTGCAAAAAGTTACTATTTAATAGAATATTTTGCACATATTTTTCATATAAATAAATTTTCCAAAAATTAACTTTTTATTGGAAATTGTGTAAAAAAAATTTGCTATTAATAGGATATTTTGTAAAATTTTTTATTTATAGGAATTTTTTTCATAATTTGCTATATTACATATAATTTTGCAAAAATTTGCCATTTATACGAAATTTCGGAAAAATTTGCTATATTAAAATTATGTAAAAAATTCTATTATTTTTACAAAATTTCCAATTTGCAGGAAATTTTTAAAAAATTGCTATTTATATATAATTTCGCAAGATATTGCTATTTTTTGGAAATTTTACAAAAATATGCTATTTATTGGAAATTATAGGAACTTTCCAGAGCATTGCTATATATAGAAAATTTTGCAAATATTTGCTATTTAGAGCGATTTTTTTAAAGATTTTTATTTATTTTGCTATTTATAAAAAAATTGCTATTTATATGACATTTTGTAAAAAGTTGCTATTTATACTATTTATAGGAACTTTTATAGAAATTTGCTATTTATAGGACATTTAGTGGAATTTGGCTATTTGTAGGAAATATTGCAAAAATTTTTTTATTTATAGGAAATATGAAAAAATTCTGTAATTACAGGACGTTTTGTAAATTGGAATTGTTAAAAAATTTACTATTTATAGGAAATTTTGTAACAATTAGCTATTTATAGGAAATTTTGTAAAAATTTTTTATTAAACAAATATTTTGTAAAAATTTATTATTTAAGGAAATTTTGTCAAAATTTTTATTTATAGGCCTCTTTGCACAAATTAGTTATTTATAGGAGCTTTGCAAAAATTTGCTATTTATAGGAAATTTTGTAACAATTTGCTATTTATAGGAAATTTTGTAAAAATTTGTTATTAAAAAAATATTTTGTAAAAATTTGTTATTTAAGGAAATGTTGTCAACATTTTTATTTACAGGCCCCTTTGCAAAACTTAGTTATTTATAGGAACTTTGCAAAAATTAGCTATTTATAGGAAATTTTGCCAATATACTTTTTTGAAAAATATTCCAATAAATATGCTACTTATATGGTTTACTAACTTTTTTTTAATAATTTGTTATTTATAGGATATTTTGTAAAAATTTGCTTTTTATTATCAAAGTTGTTTTTTATAATACAATTCTTTATTAAAAGATTTTGTTTGTTGTGCTTAATTCCCTTTTTTTAATAATTGATAATTGCTTTTCATTTTGTAAAAATTTGCTATTTATAGAAAATTTTTTCAAAATTGGCTATTTATAGGAAATTTTGTAAATATTTGCTATTAATAGGAAATTTTAGAACAATAACCTTTAATAAAAAATTTTGCAAAAAAAAAAATATGCTACTTATAAGAAATTTTGTACAAAATTTGCTAATCAAACTTAGATGGATAGGCCATTGATAGGCCACGGATTGGTCAACACCGGCAACGAAAGCTTATTCTTGACTGCACCCCACAAACTTTAAGGTATAAGGGTTGTCATTGGAAGCGCCTAATTTACAATATCGATGATGATATGCGAGCAATGGGAATAAGGAATTGGCGCCCCCATACTGAAAATGGAAAAGAATTGTTGAGAGTTCTGAGAAAAGCCAAAACCCACCTGGGTTGAATGATGATGATAATGAAAATAATTTTATAATGATGATAAGAATTTAAAATTTGCAGAAACTTTTGAAAAATTTTTATTTATGCAACATTTATTGCCACTATTTTTTTTTCTTATCCCACTGTAATGCCATTTCATTGTAGCCATAAAGATTTTAAAAGAATTTTTCTATTAAAATGCATAATTTTTATATCATCACATTCTGTTGCATGCAACAAAACACACATATTTTACATATGTACATTATCAAAGAGAGCATTACATAAGAAATGCAGAGAGTGAAGTATGTAGATTCTTTTTGAAATATATTAATGTAAAGAATGTTTTATAACTTTATAAAACAGAAGGATTAATATAATAATATGTTTGCAAATTTAATATAAATGTCAACACACACATGCAAATACATGTATATAAAGCGCAAAAAATACAGTAACATTCTCACACACACACTTGGATACAACTAAATATATACAAATGTACAGTGTTTATTTAGGCTGTCTCTAAACAATAACTCCCAGTGGGATGGCGTACAAGCTCTGTCCGTGTATATTCGCTAGTTCTTTAAGAACTTCCGCTAGTCCTTCTGCGATATACCTCGCATGATGGCGAATTTAACACGAGTATGTCCTACGAGATGGTTATTAACCCTTTACATACCATAAGGGTTAGTTACTTATTTCTACAAAGCTAAGTAGCAAAAAGCAAGCAATGATCGCTAAATTTATTTGTTGTTTTGGTAACGGGAACTATTGGGCATGCATATTTTTCGCGTTGTCGTTGAAAAATAAATAGTTTTCTCCATAACTTGGAGCTGTAGAATTAGCTAGCGAAACGTGGGTACCTATTTAAACATGCAAACACTAGATGTGCTAGACAAAGCTGTAGGTATTATTCAAATGCCACATCAGGAGTCTCTAGTACAATTCGAACGAAAGTGCTAACTATTTCACCTGTCATCGGTGGCGATTGTTTTATTTTTATACCCATGGTTTATAATTCTAAAAGAATTTTACTAGAGTTGCATAACCTCGAAATCAGAGGCCAATTTGGATTTAAGTTTACACTGCAAAAATAAAAAAGGTACCCTTATTTAACCCTCTATTAAAAACTTTATACAACCTTGTCAGTTTAATGATTTAATTTATTTTTTTAACTTTTTAATTCCACATTTTTCACATTTCATCATATTCTTTCTATTTCTAAAAGGGAAAACCTACAAATTTTTTTTTTATTAGAAAATGTATATTTTTGTGCTTTTCATATTTTGTTGTTTTTTATTTTATTTTACTGCTATTGTGTTGTCTTTATCTCTTTACTATGTTTAAGTGATAAAATGTCTGTAAGATAAAATGAAAAAAAAAAAATTTAAAGGAAAAGATTATAAACAAAAAGACAAACAGAAATTTTCTAAAAAAAATAATATAAAATAAAATCAACTCTGTTCGCCTTTTGTACATGTTTTATTTTAACAAAAAAGCAAATATTTGTTTAATTTTTTTCTTTCAATCTTCACAGTTATTGGTGAAGGGTAAGAGCAACTTCTGTGAAACAATTTTTTGCAAAACTGTCTGTAAAAAGACATTTATTTTGAAAACTTTCTATAAATAGCAATATGTAAGAAAATCTTCCTTAAATAAAAATTGCTAAGAAAATTTCCTATAAATTACAATTTTTGCAAATTTTCTATAAATAAAAATTGTTTGTAATGTTTCCAATAAATATCAAACTTTTGGAAAGTTTGGTATAAAAAGCAAAATGTAGCCAAATTTCTTATAGAAAAAAAATTGTTACAAAATTTCCTATAAAAAGCAAATTTTTGCAAAAAAAATTCCTATAAAAACCATTTTTTTTAAATATCCCATAAAAGCATATTCATGCAAAATTTCCAATAAAAGGCAAATTTTTTGCAAAATTCCCTATAAAAGCTAATTTTTTCGAAATTCCTATAAAAAGTGAATTTTTTGCAATATTTCCTATTAAACCAAATTCTTGCAATAAAACCAAATTTTGCAAAATTTCCCAAAAAACGCAAATTTTAGCAAAATATCCAATAAAACGCAAACTTTTGCAAAAGTTGCCGTTTAGAAGCATGCTTTTGCAACATTTCCAATAAAAAGCATATATTTGCTAAATTTCCTATAAAAAGCATATTTTTGTGCAATTTCCTACAAAATTTCCTATAAAAGCAAATTTTCAAAAATTTCCTAAAAGAATCTAAATTTTTTGCAAAATTATATATAAAAAGAAAATTTTTGCAATATTAAATAAAAAATAGATATTTTTCACAATTTCCTATAAAAATAAAATATTTGCCAAATTTCCTACAAAAGAAATTTTTTGCCTAATTTTCTATAAATAGCGAAATTTTGCAATATTTCCTATAAAAGCAAATTTTTGCAAAAATTCCCAAAAAAACACAAATTTTAGCAAAATTTACTATAAAACGCAAACTTTTGCAAAAGTTGCCGTTTGAAGCATATTTTTGCAACATTTCCAATAAAAAGCATATATATGCAAAATTTCCTATAAAAGCATATTTTTGTAAAATTTCCCAGAAAAAGCATGCTCTTACAAAATTTCCTATAAAAGCCAATTTATTAAAAATTTCTTATAAAAGGCAAATTTTTTGCAAAATTACCTATAAAATTAAATGTTTGCAATATTAAATAAAAAAGCTTGTAAATAAATGCAATTTCCTATAAAAATCAAATTTTTGCCAAATTTTGCTACAAAAGCAAACTTTAGCCTGATTTACTATAAATAGCGAATTTTTGAAATGTTTCCTATAAAATGCGAATTTTTGCAATATTTCCTATTAAAGCAAATTCTTGCAATATATCCTATAAAAGCAACTTTTTGCAAAATTTCCTTAAAAACCAATTTTTTTGCAAAATTTCCTATAAAAAGCAAATTTTTACAAAATTTCCGATAAAAAGCGAATTTTTGCCAAATTTTTATTAATAGCAAATTTTTACAAAATACCCTTTAAATAACAAATGTTTACAAAATTCCCTTTAAATAGCAGATGTTTACAAAAGTCCCTTTAAATAGCAAATATTTACAAAATTCCGTTTAAATAGCAAATGTTTACAAAATTCCCTTTAAATAGCAAATTATTTTTTAAACTTTTTTATAAATAGCCAAATCTTCGAAAGTTTCCTATAAATAGCAATTTTTATAGCAAAATTGACCTCTTATTATAATACAAAAGACTACTTTATCTTAAACAAGAAACGATTTTTCAATTTATTTCAAATGTTTTGTTACTAAATCTTTCTCCCATGTACACAGTTAAAAGTATTGCGTGAAATTTAATTGCTTTGCAATTACAAAACTTTCATACTCTGCATTCATTTATAGCAATTCATTCATTTGTATACAAACACATACAAAAACTGTTTGCTTACCCATATAAACAAAATATACATATTTGAATACATTACTGTATAAAATAGCATGAGATAGTTAATAAGGTGGTTCAGATTCAAATGAAAAATGTTATACAATTTAGTCGTAAGTTTTCAGTGTGGCTTAGAGTTAAACACATAAGAGTGTGAACGTTTAGACACTTCTTTTAGTTTAAATGCGCTCGAGAATGACCCTGGATATGTTAAGGACTAGATTTTAGTACATATTTTACATCACCTTGAAAAAATTTGGTATTAATCTATAGCAAAATTAATAAATAAATAGTTAACTTTAATCTTTAATTAAGCGAAAAATGTTTCCTATATTTACGATCTCACCAAGTAATTTGTTTGTGGGCCCTCCTAATATACTTACAGCTGTTATGTGTGTATGTGTTGCAACATATTTTATCATTGTGTTGCTTTTGCCTTTATGTTGTTGCTGTTTATGTTCTGCTCTTTTCATCTTTTGTAAAATTTTATTTTGTTTTTGTCGATTTTTTAATTTTTTTTTTTTTTTTTTGCTATTTATTTCTTGTATAAACATAATCTAAACATAAATGAAATACTTACTTACACATGTTCGTAATAATAAATTTAAATATACATACAAACATGATTAAACAGATTCTTGTACTGATATTTACTTACATACTCGTCTGCTACTCTCTTTTAGTTACTAAACACTTCAAACAGTTTTAATTCACTCATTTGTAACTTGTACATGGCAAATGGCAATGCAAATGAATAATGACAGCAGAACAAAAAATGCGAAAAAAGGATAATAAAATTCTAAATTCAAAATATAAAGGAAATTTTAAGGTTTCGTCTTATTCGAAAAAATTTTAAAGTCTTTTCTAAAGCTGAACAACATCGTTCTGTTATTGCACGAAGCGCCCATAAACTACATGTTAAGTAAGAATTTTGGCATGATAGGGGTCATGAAGAGGGTAAAAGGTTTTAAATCTGGTTTTAATATATCCTGTGTGCAGAGTTCCCCTTATTAGTAATAAAAAAAACCTGCTGTTCGCAAAAAAAAGAATATTTAAACTTCTGGTGTTAATTCCTAAAGGAAAATCCAAAGCAATCAATGCCTGGAAAAAGGCAAAAATTCGAAATTGAGAGCTACGAAGAGATCTAGGCCGATCTCGTGAGATTTTATCTGGTACTACGGTAGCCACTCGACTCAGGTGACCAGGCACCAGGACTGGCTATTAGTTGAGGCCTCCGGATGTATACTTTTGCGGGAAATGCTGTCTTTCTTTGAGTAAGATTATCTTTGCGGGGAGTTTTACTTTTCCGTTTAAAATATAATTTTGTGGATAACGTGGTGGTTGTAAGTTAAACATAAAGTCGCAGGAAGGAAGAAACTCCTGCTCAAAGGCTGATTTTTCACGACTTTTAAGAGAGTTTGGCCTGAGGGACAGATCATACCTAGGTGCTGTTGCAAATCAACAGATGCTGCAAACAACTTTTCAAAATCAGTGGAGGTTAGATAACTCAAGCTGCTTATGGCTAATCAATCAGTGAGTGTTTAAACGCTGGTTTAATTGAACTAAACTTAATTTTATATGTAGTTTAAATTCAACAGTGGTGAATCAGAGTCCCATGTATTAAATGTAATTGAAGAAGTAACATGTGGCAGCACTACGATAAATGACGCCCAATTTTATGCGCTTAAACATGGTTTATATGTTTACTGATTTGTAGATATCTTGGTAGTGCTGCCACATTATACTTTTTTAACTACATATAATATATGGGACACTGATTTACAACTGTTAAGTTAAAACAACATATAAATATAAGTTTAGTTCAACTAAACCAGCGTTTAAACACTTACTGATTTATTAGCCATTAGTCAACTTCCAGACTTGCAACTTTTATTGCAGAAATTTTTGATATTAACGGTGAGAGGGGTGAAAAGAATGGGGAGTGGTACTCAGATTCATGTACTCTGCAATTCTGTTTTGATTTGTTATTCTCACAGTTTTTAAAAGTTGGCTTTAGGTGTACTTGTATTTATATACAAAATATAAAAGGGAAAAAGGGCAGAATTTGTAAAAATTGCAGCAACAAATATTTGAAGTCTGGACGATGACTTAACAAGGAGCTAGTTTATAATCTTGCCGCACTATGCACTCAAATTACTAACTGTGTATGGTGGTTGCTGTTTGTAAACCATTTTTTGTCGCCCAGTGCTTAAGATCCACCATGAGATAAGCGCAAGTTATGTAATAAATAATATATAACACAATTTATTGCCATATTTATAGATTAAAAATATTCTTTATTGTTTTCAATTCAAGTGATAATAGCAGACTAACTATTTACATAAAAACTTTTAAAAAAAAGTACTTAAATTTAAAGTAAAAATGATGTAATATAAAGAATATCAAGTAATAACATATTTTAGGAAAAAATGTAACAAATTAAAATTTTCAAGATAATAACTACTCTTCACTACTTATACATTGGCATTTTAAATCATTATTTTAACACGCTGATGTCATTGGAGGCAAGTACTTACCACCCTCGCTTACAAATAGGGAGTTAAATAAGTCATTACCACGTACGCTTACAAATAGGTACTTTACATAAACAAAACTGAATTTGTCCCACAAATTGTGTTTTTAATTTAATTTACTTTCTAATGCAATATTTTACTACCCTGCATTGAGGACATCAATAAAGTACTTAAATTGTTCATACACAGAAAAAAGTTTTTATCACTTAAAAAATAGTTCAAAAAGTATTTAAATTTAATTAATATGATAATTGAATCATTTATTTTTTTAGTTGAAAGAAAATTAATAATATAATTTTGATTTAATTAATATTTAAGTTATTTGGAAATAAATTTTTAATTAAAATATTAATTAAATATCAAAAAATATTAATTGACTTTTTCGTTTAAAATAAAATAATTAAAACTTGTAGAACTGTTGTTGGGAATTGTTAATATTTAATTAAATAAATTAACATATTTTTTGAAATGGCAATCTTTTGATCATTTTTTAATTAAAATTAATAATATCATTTATTGAAAAAAATATTCACAATTTTCCATTTTTACAATTTTAAGTAATCAATATAATCATTTTGGTAATAGGTGCAAAATTAACAAATTGTTTGCTTGATCTTATAAATTTGGAATGAATTCAAATTTATCACAAATAGTTTTTCATTTATAAGAAACTAGCTTAACCCGGTGCGCTTCGCTACACTGACCCCGCACATTTTTATATTGAAATTTATAGTTTACTATAATAGTAGCTTTAACCACGTTTGAAGACTCTCCCTTTAATAGTTCTTCAGTTGAGCGATATTTAATGTATGCATCCTATGGGAGGTATTCCCCCCCTGCGCCTACCCGCTTTATTTTTATTTTCAAAAGTGTAGTATACCATAAGAGTGACTTTTAGAAAGTTTGAACATTCTCACTATTACAGTTCTTAAGATATGCGATGTTAAACATTGGCGTCCTATGGGGTATTCCTATACCCCCGCTGCTATTTTATTTCAATTCCGGGGCTCAGAAGATCCTACTACAAAAAGTTCAGCAAAATGCGTGCAGCGGCTCTTAAGATATGCGATAATTAATATTGGCATCCTATGGGGGGTACCAATTCCCCTGCCCCTATCGGAAAAATAAGTAGCCTATTTTATGTTTAGGGCTCACGTGATGTTACTGTAAAAATTTCAGGAAAATCGGTTCGATAATTAATATTGGCATCCTATGGGGGGTACCAATTCCCCTGCCCCTATCGAAAAAATAAGTAGCCTATTTTTTTTTTAGGGCTCACGTGATGTTACTGTAAAAATTTCAGGAAAATCGGTTCAGTAGTTTCGGAGTCTATAAAGCGACAAACAAACATACATAATTCATTTTTATATATAAGAAGAAATAAAAAAAAACTGTAAGAACAAATATGTATTTAAATTTAATTTGTATTAGATTTGAATAAATAAAACCTCAAATGCATTTTATTATGAATTCATTATAAATTTCGTTAATCAGCTAATAATTAAGTGCTTATGTATCAGACTATATGTCAGTCATTACTAAACTACTTCTATGTAATGCAGATGGTATGCAGTTGTCATTGAAAAGTAAGTTGTTCAGTAATTGCAAGTGATTACCAAGTTTTTGCTGGGGCACTATCGTAAATCGCATATGGCAGCTGCTCATGTAAATCTTTTCCACCTCTGTTCGCAAAAAGCAGTAAATTCCACTATATAGAAACATTGAATAGGACAAGTTAGGAAGAAACAAATTTTGATTTTCATTACATACGATTTATCTCAATTAAAAATTAGTCCATTATTCCAGCTGGCGCTGCACATTCAAATGTATTCTAGGAATGAGAATTTCTAAGAAAATTGATACAAAACTAGCTGAACCCGGTGCGCTTTGCTGCCTCAATTGAAATAAAATCAGTATTTTTTTTAAACAGATCTCTTGTTTGATAACGAAGGAATTCGTACCACATTTAGCTACTTCTGCTGTTATCCTTCTTCAGATATTTAGACATTTAAATTGTCCTTGTATAAGAGGCTTAATGCTTACTTTGCCAGTTCAGCTCTCTTTTTATCCGATATTGTAAACTGATAACCAAACTATTAGTGCCAAATGTTGATACTTTTACTGTTACCGTTCTCCAAATATAAAGGTATTGATATTGTCCGCATTTAAGGCGTTCCACGCCCACTTTTCTAGCTCAGCTCGCTTTTCTTGCAGATATTGTGTATTGTTGGACAAGGTTTTTGTTCAAAATTTTAATAACTCTATTGTTACCGTTCCTCTCATACCCAAACATTTATATTGTATTGGAAGTGACGCGCCCACTTTTTTAATTCTGCTCATTTTTCTTTAGATGTTGTGTTTTGATAATTAAAATTTATGTACAAAATGTGGATACTTAAACTGGAACCGTTCACTAGATATTTGGCAATTTGTATTGCTCATTAACGGAAGCTGCGACGCCCACTTTTCGACACATGTGGTGGAAAGAAAATCAAAGTTATTTGTTTAAAATTAGTAAACTTTTATTGCGGTTCTTCAACTATACTATTGTTTATATTATCTTTGTATGGGAGGTGCCACGCCCACTTGGAAATTTACAATATTTTTTAAGTGGACTATGTAAAAAGCTGGTGCTCAGCAAGATTAACCGTTTTTTTCCGGCAAATTGGTTCAGTACTATATATATAGTACTTAGTATTGTGGTTATTTTATTGAACTGTTAATTGTTTTTAATCCAAATTTAGAGATTGTGTTGTTATAATCGAAACTAGTCTGTGCAACCTTTCCGTGAACGCCTGGGTTCAAATCTCAGCGCAGTCAAGAATGAAAAATTATCAATAAATTTTAATTAATTTCATGTTGTAAAATTCCTTTCTACATAAAAATAATTTAATGAAAATTAAATTCAATGAACTTAAGACTAATTAAAAAATATCTAAATTTGGATATATAGTACTTGTTTAACAATACTGTATTTACTCAAAATTTAAAAGTTTTCAGTAGAAACAAAACAATTTTTAATTTTACATAAAGGCATATGAAAAAGAAATTTTAAACCAACTATTTCATTACCAAAAAGTAGACAAAATAGCAACATAAGTTTACAGCAGTTAGACATTAATAATACGATTTTTTTTAAAAAGTGAAAAAATTAAAATTTTGTTTTAATACACTATTGTTGAACAAGTGCAATACAGCTAATGATATTTATTTTATGTTGAAGCTAATTAATTAAATTATCTCTACTTGACACAAATTTTCCTGTGGATTATTAGTGTTGGTCCACTGGGGGGGCGAAGTTTGGTTTAAACACTGGCAAAAGTGCACTTTACGGGGCGTACGGAAAAAAAAAAGTTGGACCCCCTCTGGAATAAAAAAAGAAAAAAACCAAAATTAAAATTTAAGGGGGCTGAGGCCCCTGGGACCCCATGGATCAAAAAAAGCGGCCCGCCCACTTAGTGGTATGTATGGGTACTCAAATTAAAGGTAATTGTGTAAAAAATACGAAATTAATAAAATTTAGGTCGAGCGGGACTTCTGGGTCCCTCTGGGGGTAAAAAAATTGCCCCTCCCACCCTTATAACTATGTATGTGTGGGTACTCGAATGAAAGGTATTTTGCTTACGATTGTAAATATTTTGTTTCTATTTTGCTTTTTTAATGTTATACCTATGCGCTAAAATTTTCAAATGAGTTTTATTATTTTTTTATTTTGTTGTAACTAAAGCTTCTTTGTATAGCCGGCCTTCTGCCGGGCGCAAGGATTTCCTCCTCTATGGTATAACAAAGACCGGCTTCGCTAACTAATGCTTTTCTGTATAGCCGGCCTTCGGACGGGCGCAAGGATTTTCTCCTCTATGGTATAACAAAGACCGGCTTCGCTAACTAAAGCTTGTCTGTATAGCCGGCCTTCGGCCGGGCGCAAGGATTTTCTCCTCTATGGTATAACAAAGACCGGCTTCGCTAACTAAAGCTTCTCTGTATAGCCGGCCTTCGGCCGGGCGCAAGGATTTTCTCCTCTATGGTATAACAAAGACCGGCTTACTAAAGCTTCTCTGCATAGCCGGCCTTCGGCCGGGCAAAATAATTTTCTCCTCTATTGTATAACAAAGACCGGCTTCGCTAACTAAAACTTCTCTGCATAGCTATAAAAGATACATAAATTAACCTAGAGAGGAAAATATTAAACGAATACAAAAACAAAATACATATTTGCAATCGTGAGCAAATTACCTTTAATTTGAGTATCCACACAGATATTGTATACATAAGTGTTATGCGGGGGACACTTTTTTTGCCCCAGAGGGCCCTAGAAATGCCGCCCACCCAAAATTTTATTATTTTCATTTTTGTTGCACAATTACCTTTAATTTGAGTACCCACACATACCATTCAGTGGGCGGGGCGGTTTTATGGACCCAGGGGTCCCCACGGGCCTCAGCCCCCTTAAATATTAATTTTGGTATTTTTTTTTTTAATTCTGGATCGGGTGGCATATTTTTTATATTTTTTTTTCGTACGCCCCGTAAAGTGCACTTCAGCCTAAACACTTCCTTTGCACAGAAAAAATTATCAGTAGTTTTTTTTATCAATTAAAAAAAAAATTGTTTAAAAAGTACTTCAATTTAATTAATGTAATAATTGAATCAATTATTTTTTTAGTTGAAAGAAAATTAATAATATAATTTTGATTTAATTACCTTAAGTTGTTTTGAAATAAATTTTTAATTAAAATATTTATTAAATAACAAAAAATCTTAATCGATATTTTCGTTTAAAATAAAATAACTTAAACTTGTAGAATTGTTGTTGGGAATTATCAAAACCTGAGCTACATATATTTAATTAAGCTAGAGTTTGCCAAGTGGTCGAAATTTGACCATAATTTTTTATGCAAATATGAAGAAAACATACACATAAGTATATATGAATTTAAATGTTTAGACGATTCGTTTTTTTCGTCTTAGTGAATCGATTTGGCTAGGAACCAACCTCCGAAGAAAATCTTCTCTTCTACTCAAGTCCGTGAATGTTTAGTTTTTTAAATTGAATTATATAAAAAAAGTCAGAAAGTACCAGTTGAAAAAGAAAAAGTACAAACATTTCGCCTTTTAAATATAGCTTCTCATTCACTCAGGACTCTGCATGCTGAATTTTATGTTTCTATCTTCAGTATTATTACAAATTAAAAAAGTGCCAGTTAAAGAACGAAAAGTACATAAAAGCTCTTCCTTACAAATTCTTATTCACTCAGAGCCATGCATGTTTAATTTTATGTTTCTAGGTCCAATACTAACGGAAATGCAAAAAGGACCATTTGAAGTCCAAAAAAGTTCCCTCTTATAGATTCTCACTCATTCCTGACATTGCACCTATAAAAATAATTTCGCTACGTTGAAGTATTAAAAATTTCGAAAAAGTACCAAATTTATATTTGTATTTTTTAGATAAGATACGAATTGCAAAGAGAACCAGACACCTGTCCGCTTATTTTTTTAATGTAGAACGATAGGTATACATTTTTTTTGAGTTTCTATTAGTTTTGGAGATGTGAAGTCACCGAATTTTTACCCTTTTTACACTTTTAATAAAATATACATTGTGCACTTCTGTAGGTAAATGCCTTTTAAATGGTGTATTTTTTGTTTAAATCGGTTGAAAACGGAAAGTTTTGCCTTTGCCGATTTATATATAGATAATTAACACATTGTTTAAAACGGCAATATTGTTTGACAATTTTTTTTAATTAAAATTAAAAATATCATTTATTAAAAAAAAGGTGTGTACATTCAAAAGATTTTAGAAGTTAAGAGGTTTCTTTGGTGAATTTATATTAAGACTATCGAGTGGACAATACAGGATACCTGCAAGGCAACAAATTTCCTTTAAATAGCACAATTTTAAGCGAATTTGAAGAATTAATGTTGCTTAAGCTTGAACATAAAGGTTTTTGTAATGTTATGTCTGCCTGCGTTATTGCTTATGTTCGAGACGTGCCGTTAAAAATGTGCATCTACTGTTTCTTACTTCAGGAATCGGTAAGAATAATCATTTAATAGCAAACAAGGACTATCAAAAAAGTGATGCAGGACGAACTCATTCTATCAAAGCAATTTTGTTCGTGTTATGTGTCTATTTTTGCATCAAATATGTAATTTGAGACACAGTCATCTGCAGTTTCAGAAATCTTCATTGGTAACACTGTGTAATAGTGAGTTTGTTATTGAGAGGTAGAATAATAAAGAGAGCAGGCATACAAAATAATTAAATGCTGCAAAAAAAATTTTTTCTTTGTTTGCACACGAATGCAGTTTCAAAAGAGGATGGAGGAAAGTTTGCGAAGCAAATGTTACTTTATATGAACGAGGACTAAGAGAAGCTATTGCTAGAAAGTATAATTTTTCTAGTATTAGAATTTGTTGGTTTCTTGTTAAAATTTTTGACATAAGGTCCCATAAAAATATCTTGCTAGTAAAAGGGTTATTCTACGATTTACAAACTGAACTTCAGTATTCTAGACGACAATAGAGAAAAATTGGCCCAAATTTCCTTCTTTAAAAAAATTTTTTTATATGGAAATTTGGTCACGCAAAAAAAGGCTTTGACATTAGAGGCCCCTGATAATTCTCTTTGCGTTTTCTTTTAAAGCGTACGTAAAGCAACTTATATGAAAATTTAATTAAATATGACTGGATTAGCTTAAATAAAACAACAAAACAACAACACAACAACATTGCGGCATTTCGGTTTCTTGGTTTATTTTTCTTGGAAATACTTATTAAAATTGATTTTAATATGAGTTTTACAATTTCTTGAACAAATAATTTGGATTTTCCGCGTTTCAAACACCAATCAGAGCACTTAAATGCCTGCAACAACTTAAACTTTAATTTACACACGTTTCTACTTACAGCAAAGTTGTACTTAATAAGCATTAGGCAATCCATGTTACAACATGAAAATGGAAAAAATAATATTTGTTGGAAAACCAAATATGATGTTGTGTGTAACAATTAGTTGTGGTGCCAAAGTAAGTGCAATTTATTGGTGAAAATCTTTTTCTTCACGAAGTCTCCTTTTATAACTCAACATGTTTTTTTTTATTGTTGGTCAAATATAAAAAAAAATATATAAATAATATTTTATTTTTGTAAGTAATTATTGTTGATTGTTATTACAGTAAAAAAAAAAACAGTGGTGGGGAAAAAATTTACTTTATATATTCCAAAATTTTAATAGTGGATTCACTTTATTCCGGGAGAAAAATAGTAGCATTGATCCATTTAGTCAATTTCTAAGCAGCAAATAAATTTTTTATTAAAACGTTTTATTAAGCGTCGCGAAAAAATGTTTCCCCATTTTTTTTAAAGCTGTGTTTTTATATATTTATGATTATTCATTGCAAAAAAAATTATAATATTCTCTTTTGTGACTTTTTTGAAAAAATTCGTACATTTATAATATTTTGTGAAAAACAAAAATTGGACTTTAAATTAAATTTATACTAAAATAAATACATAAAATTAATTTATTATTTGAATTTTTTAATAGCACATTTTTCCAATTTTATTCATTAATTTATCGCTTTTCATTCCAAAGTTACATCATAAATTGTGAACTAAGGTATTTTTTCCAGAAAACAATAACGAGCTTAACGGGTTAAAAAAATTATTTTTTTACTCTTCTTTTTCTAAAATGCTGTGTTTTCATGTGCCTTTAATAACTCATCAATAAAAAAATATAATATTTTAAAACAACGACTTCTATGAATTAATCGCCACTTTGGGTACAATCGAACCCACTGTGCGTCGGGAAAAAATTAAATCAAAAATTTGCATTTTTATTTACATAAACGGAGTTAAGCCTCGTACACAATAGGCAGCAACATTTTCACTGTTGTTCATAATAGAGCAACAATTTTTTTCGAACCACACGCATTTTCAGTTAAGAAACCGTTTGCAAATTATGCGCACAACAATTTTAAGAATTTATTATTATTTATACCCTTCACCGAAGGTAAAAGGGTACATATAACTTTGTTATTCCATTTGCAATTTCTACAATATTGATCTACGACCATATAAAGTATAAGAGAAGAGAAGTTCAAATCCGGTTGTCCGTCTGTCCGACCGTTGAAATAGGTTTTCCGAAGACCCCTGATATGATGAAGGCTAGGTTGTTATACGTTTATTTCGCATATAGTCCGGAATTGTTTGCTATTAAAATTCAGGAAGATCGGTCCATAAATGGCTGAGATATGAGCAAAAAACCACGACTACCTCTAATTTTTCCCATAAATCCCATGTTTTTGTTGGTTTTTAAATTCTTTTTTTCTGTATATCTGGAGAACGACAAGAGCTTGGGCTTTCAAATTTGGTACAAACATTTTGGTTCCCAATACACTTACTCTCTAAATGGGCAGGAATGGAGAAGTGGGTGTGGCACTTCCCATACAAAGACGTAATACATTTCTGTATATCTGGAGAACGAAACGAGCTAAAGTTCCCAAATTAGGTACAAACATATCGGTTATCGGGCATCATTTTCAGTATGAGTTTTGTTATCGCTCTGCTTGTAAACTTTGATCTATTTGACGAAATAATTTCAACAAATAGAGATTGGGAATTTTTGCATCTTAAAAACTTGAAAAAACAGATAAATCTACTTAATGGCAACACTCCAGTGGTGGTGGTATGTTTCCCTTTTTGCATATTCAACTTTCATACTCAAACAACAGACTCACACAAAGATATTTGCTTATTTAAAAAAATTTAGACACGGCCTATTTACTTATATTTACGTTAATTTCGCATGCGTACCAGTGGTCGAGTGGTCTAGCCGTTAAGTCACAAGTAAACGTCTGGGTGTTGGCGGGTTCAAATCCCATTCAATAAATTTTTTTTCTCTTGATATATATAAATAATTTTTAATTAAATAAAAAATATATCAGTTTTTGCTATTTTTACTTTTATATCCTTTAAAAAACACTCTTTTTTATAAAATTTTGAGTTTTGTTCTAAATAAATGCGCATTTTTTTCTGTGACTAATAATTTTATACAAAAACCAAACAATTTATTTTAGACAAAACCCTTAACATCTCAAAACAAGAAATATAGACTTAAGCCATTATTATTTAATGACACAGTTATTTTTGTATATTTATACACAGAAAAAAGTGTTTTATCAATTAAAACAATGGCTTAAAAAGTATTTAAATTTTATTAATGTGATAATTGAATCAATTATTTTTTTCGTTAAAAGAAAATTAAAAATTTTATTTTGATCTAATTAACATTTTAGTTGTTTTGAAATAAATTTTCAATTAAAATTTTAATCTTAATTGACTTTTTTCGTTTTAAATAAAATAATTTAAATATGTAGAATTGTTGTTGGGAATTGTCAATATTTAATTAAATAAATTAACACATTGTTTGAAATGGAAAAGTTTTTTGATCACTTTTTCAATTAAAATTAAAAATAACATTTATTGAAAATATTTGTTCAAAATTTTAAAATTTTTAGTAATCAATATAATCATTTTGGTAATAGGTGCAAAATCAACAACTTGTTTGCTTGATATTATGAATTTAGAACAAATTTGGTGATTGGAGAAATTTAATAATTTTTTCTGTGTATGAATATCATTTTGTTCTTATCGCACAGTATATAAGATTCGGCATAGCTGAATATAGCACTCTTACTTGTTTTTAAAATAACTTTGTTGAAATTTTCATTCAAAACTAAATAAAATTATTATAAACGTCATATACATTTTCATACAAATTGTTGCTGAAGTAGAATCAACTTTTAAATTTAGTTAAATTTTTGTTCGAACAATGAAAGGAAAATATATAAAATATTAGGGAAGAAATAAGATAGAAGATAAAACACAATTGTTGCAATGTGTACGAGGCTTTAGGCCTTACCAGCTAAATTATATGAAAAATATATACAAATATAAACAAAAAAAGTGGCCAATAATAAAAAAAAAAACAAAAAAAAGAAATTAAAGATCATATTTTTAATTCCCCTTAATAGTTTTCTCCTCTACTGTATCCCCAAGTACCAGTTGTTTTTTTTTTTTTACAATATAATTATGAATATTTTTTAAGAAATACATGACATAATGACTTACCTGGGTATTGTGTTCAATTTTAGTTAATAAAACATGCTGTTTTCTTTGCACAAACAAGCAAACATGAAAATTCTTTTAAGCCAAATATTGACATGACACATTTGTCATGTTCGAACAAACATGTTAGACAACAACATGGTGAAGACAAAGCGGCTGTCATTATTATTTACAACGACTAATCAATGGCATACAAGTTGCATTCATAAAGAAAGTCTTTATTCGTAGATGGGCTTTGTTGTAGTACTTGATGATTACTTAATAATTGATGTTGTTGTTGCTTTTTTTTTTGTTGTTATTTTTTTTTTTTTTGCTGTGGTCCAAAGTAATTATTATTATAATTTTTTTGTCCACAACTCATACAAGGTTTTTCCCCAATGAATTGAAAAGATTTGCTAATGGACAATAAAAAAAAAGTGGTAGCAACTGAAAATTTCACCAAAAGTGTTACGAGATTTTTTTTTAAGTTTGAAATTTCAGTGATTACATCATTTGAAACCCTATGACGTGGCTTGTTTTTATTGTTGGTTTTTTAATGAATTTCTTTCATCAATGTTACAACAAATTAAGTGTATTTGTCTGAAAAATAGTAATTTTAAGTATTTAGTGGCTGCTAAGTTAAGAAATACCATAAATTAAACGTCATGCTATGAATGCCGTTTTTTGAAACAGTGGGATAAATAAAACGAACCAAAAATGTAAAACGTTTATATGAAAGCAAAAATATTTAATTAAACCTAGAGCGGCTTGCTTTTTTACAAGATTTTAATATACTAAACAAAAGTTTGTTTTGTAATATGGGATACAAACTATCGATAATGCGCAATAGTTGCTGAAATTTTTTCTTGCCCGATAGTGTGGCGTGTTTCTGCTAGTTTTCGTCAGTCAACAGTTAACTGCTAATTATTTTGTGGTTTGCTATTGGCTAAGAAGATTTTTGACTGTCACTCAAGTTCGATAGTGTATACCCTACTTAAGAATTAAAAAAAAATACATATAAATTAATTAACATATTTTTTAAAAAATAGTATCTGGGAATTATTTATTTTTCATAAGTTACTTTTTTATATTCAACATTTTTTATTTTTCGAATTTATTCTAAAAATTTAAGGAACAGAACTATTCAAAAAGCTTAACAAGAAACATAACTGAAATTTAGCTAATAGAATAAATTCCAAAAATAAAAAATTTTGAATTTTTTAAAAGATTTACCAAAATATCTGTTTAACCCTGGATGGTTACTGTTCATCCAATCGACGAAGCTCAATTACACTTTAACTGTGCAATTAAATCTCTTTCTTTAAAAAGTTATTAATTTGAATGGAACTTTTTTTTGTGCTTTCAAATTTATTAACTTTTTAAAACTTTCGTCTTTTTTCTTTCCGTATCGAATTTTGAGACTGGAAAAATTTTTTATTTTTTATACTTTATTTTATGTTGTTTTATTTTATTTAATTAAATTTTTTAATAAAATGCATAACTTAAAATTTGTTGTTGATTTTTTACTTTAAAAATCGTTCAGCTAGAATTTTTTTTAAATAGTTCGTCGATTCGATGGAGAGTCCCTTTTATGTAGTATAATAAAGATTAACCTTTCAGGTTACCTTTTAAAACGGTACATGAATTTCTGTAGAAACCAACAACAAAATTACAAAATATTTATGACATTGTTTTTGCTTTTAATGCAATTCTTTGGCGTTGCGTTTAACATGATTAGGGCCTTAAACCCATATTAAAATATTTGTCAAATTATCAACACGAAATTCTAAAATTTAATCTAGTAAAAAAATTTTGTCAGATTAACAAAATTTTATCAAATTAACAAAGTTTTGTCAAATTAACAAAATGTTGTCAAATTAACAATATTTTGTCATATTAACAAAATTTTGTCAAATTAACCATATTTTGTCATATTAACAAAATTTTGCCAAATTAACAAAATTTTGTCAAATTAACAAGATGTTGTCAAATTTTGTCATATTAACAAAATTTTGCCATATTAACAAAATTTTGCCAACTTAACTTCTTCAAATTTATTGATTTTGCAAAATTTTTAAATATTAAACAACTTTTTTCAAATCAACAAAATTAATGCAATTCACCTAAATGTTTCCAAATGAATCATATTTTGTCAAGCTAAACAAATAAAGTCCATTTAATAATATATAATTAAATTAATAAAATTTTTTCCTATTAAAAAAATTTCTTTATACTACTTAATTTTACCAAATTTTTATTATATTTTTATACTAAATTATTTTTAAATTGTCTAAATTTTAAAAAAAAAATATTTTATTTAAAAAGAATATCATTCTTGAAAAGAACCTGGTAAAATTTAAAATAAAATTCCTTTAAAATGAGCGCAAGACCCTTAAAGAAGGGTCTGAATTTTTTTTTTAGTTTTTATTAACTAACACATTTTTTGCTGTGAATCCCACTGTTTCTGTTATTGATTTGCTGCAAATCACTCTTAAGTCTGTTAAACTAATTCATTGTTGCTTGATGCATATCAGAAACATTCATCGTTAGCAAACTGAATTGTTAATCATGAATATTGTTTTTACCCGCGGCAAAAAGTAATAAAGAAAAAATAATATAAAGGAAAATTTAAATGAGCTGGGTTGGACTGGACTGGGGATATGCAAACATATTTACACAAGACTTCCTGATTAATCTGTAATCATTTCAATGTGCTTTTATTTTACACTCAAAATTCATTTAAGTCGGCCATAAATCGCGTAATTGAAATTAAGAATAAGTGAAAGTTAAACTGATTTAAAATGGATTAAATCATAAAAAGTTTTAAGGATTATTATGAATTTGCAAGTCTATTAAATAGTTTGGAGGTAAGACTTTAAAATGAATTACAGAAAAACGCGCAGATTAAAGCGGAAAATACGATAATATTACTAGCTCGTAGTTATAGTGTTTACTCAGGTATTAAGTAAATATAATTTAAGTAATTATAATGGATTATAGACTTATTTAAAAAAAAAAAGTTTATACCGTTCACAAGTAAAAAACTGGTGAGAGAGTATAGTCTCTATGTAAATGTATTTATGTTCCCTGTGAAGTTTTTTTTATCAATGTAAGAAAGTGGTAAATTCAGTAGGTGCTTGTAAAGGGTAATTTATTGTGAGGTTTGATTTTCAATATGCTTTTTTACAGATCATGCGTTACTCATATCAAGCTGCTTTGTAATTTTTGTTCAATATCGTTTGACAAGTGGTCATGGAGAGACTCACACCACAACAGCGTTTCTAAGATGTTGTGAATGGGCGTAGTCAAATGAGTTCCGTCACATCTGAGAGACGATTTTTACTGCAGGTCTGCTTCAAACGGAGTTGAGAAATTTTCTCCGCAAAAGTCGTGAATACTTTTGGGTCGATTACGGATAACAACATGACTTCAGTTGCGTTGCTTTTTGACAACATTTAATTTGGAATTAGGTACGGCAACATTGTTCAGTTGCCTAAAAGTTATCGATTATGTTATTTTGACAGTTTGGCAACTAAAAATAAATATAACAAATTGCAAAAAAAAAACGAACAAAGTGATTCAAAGTGAATAAAAAGTTAAATAAAATTAAAAAATATAATGGTAGTTCTGTGGACCTATTTTTCGCAGACCAAGAAGAGGTGATAAACATGGCATCTAAAGGGTGGTTAAATTTTAATGGCCGATGTTGAATGTGAACCACACATAAACGTCAAGTTTTTTTCTCCATTTCATTAGACATTTCTCAATTTCGGACTAACTCAATTTGAACCATGGAAAGGTACAAATCGAGCAACGCGTTAAAGTTATTCAGGCTTATTATGAAAATGGGCGTTCAAATCAAAATGCATATCGTGCTCTTCGTGATTTTTCCGGTCAATTTAATCATCCAAATGTGCGTACAATCGGAAAAATCGTGCAGAAACCGGGTCTGTAGGAGATGTGAAAACACCAGCAGATGCTCGTAAGCTCGTACTGCAGAAAATATTGCTGCTGTTCGCGAAAGTGTGACTGAAGAGCAGTCAACCTCAACCCGTCGTCGTGCCCAAAAATTGCATCTCTTACGCTCGTCGTTGATGAACATTATGCATAAAGACTTGCATTTAAACGCTTACAAGGTGCGATTGACTCAAGATCTAAAGCCTCTTGACCATTCCCAACGTCGACAGTGCTCAGAATAGTGGCGAGAAATGGCAACAGTCGATGACCCATTTTCGAAGAAAATCATCTTCAGAGATGAGGCACATTTTCCCCTCAGTGGATTCGTCAATAAGTAGAATTGCCGCATTTAGGCGAATGAAAATCCATGAGTGATTGTCGAAAAGCCAATGCACCCACAAAAAGTGACTGTTTGGTGCGGTTTTTTGGCTGGCTGCATCATCGGGCCGGATTTTTTCCAAAATAAGGCCGGTCAGGCAGTTACTGTGAATGGTGTTTGCTATCGTGAGATGATTACGAACTTTTCATGGCCCCAATCGGAAGATATGGATCTGGACGATATATGGTTTCAACAGGACGTTGCCACTTGCCACACAGATAACGAAACAATGGCTCTTTTGCGCGACAAATTCAATGGCCGTGTTGTGTCACGTCGTGGCGATGTTAATTGGCCGCCAAGATCATGTGATTTGACACCGTTAGACTTCTTTCTTTGAGGTTATTTAAAAGAAAAGGTTTACGTCGTAGGCCAGCAACAATTTAAGAGCTAAAAGATGAGATAGTTGAAATCTAAAATAAAATAAATATATACATAAGTTTATAAAACTGAATTATTTTATAAAAAGTTGCATTAACGATCGACTTGTCGTGCTGAAAATTTTAAGTGGGGCACAGTTCAGTTGTTTTTCGTTGAAAATTCAATCAAACGATAGCATTCGACATTGTGGACCAGGGTATAAGTCAACAGTACAGTCGCATGACACAACGTAGACGCTCCTTTTTAAGTTTGCTATTTAAGCGTTAAGACTAGGCGCTAAAAACGATATGCTTGACGTGCTGATTTAGCTTAATCTGTTAGATTATTGGTAAAGAGTATCAAAGTTTCGGTCTAGCCGATTGTAGTTTCCGATCATTTTTATTGTACATATGAGGATCTTAAAGCACAAGGGGTTGAAGTGCCTTTTTAAAAAAAGTGAGATTAAGTTTTCATATACCCCGTGTCCTCTAAGCGAAACAGGTATTCTAATGACAACTGCTAGAAATGGACGCCATATTTCGCTACCGGAGGAAAATTACACATTCACCTCTTGTGCTCTGAACTTCTCTGAACCTCAGCTACTAGTTCCATATGTAGTCTCAATTTAAAAGAAGCACTTAAGACCCTTGCACAGAAAAAAATTAAAAATTGTCTCTAATCACCAAATTTATACCAAATTCATAATATCAAGCAAACAAGTTTTTGATTTGGCAAAATGATTACATTGATTACTAAAAATTGTAATATTGTGGATATTTTTTTTTTTTCAATAAATAATATTTTTAATTTAAACAAAAAAAAAATGCTTAAAAAACTTTGCCATTTCAAATAATGTGTTAATTTATTTAATTAAATATTTAGAATTCCTAACAACAATTCTACATGTTTAACTTATTTTATTTTAAATGAAAAAGTCAATTAATATTTTGATATTTAATTAATATTTTCTTGAAAATTTATTTCAAAACAACTTAAATATTAACTAAATCAAAATATATTTTTAATTTTCTTTCAACTAAAAAATAATTTATTCAATTATCACAATAATAAAATTTAAATACTTTTTAAACCATTTTTTTAATTGAAAAAAAAAACTTTTTTCTGTGTGTGCTTTAAGCCCCTCATATTAAATTTTTTAGGGAAAAAATTAATCGTAAGAAATATTAAAAGATTATATTTTTTTATCAGCTCTGTTTCTAAAATTTTACTAATTTTTCAATTTTTTTCTCTCTCTTTCTTTTCAGGTATTGTCCTAGATTACATCCTTTTGCTATTAAATCCAAGGTATTTGAAAAAAAATTTAAATAGCCCAAAAATATTTTAATTATCTGTCAAAGACAAATAAATTTATCAAATAATTTTCTAAACTGCTGAACTACTTACCACACATAAATGAAATGAGGCATTTCACTTAATATTTGATGTCTTGAACTTCCATAAATCTTTAAAATTTTCTGTCTTTTTTTCTAAATTATTAAACCATCGAACGTTTTATGATTTACAATACAGTGATTTCGTTCCTTTTAAATATTTTACTAAATTATTCTACATCAAACCCCTCCTCCCCCTTAACCATTGTCTTTGATTCCTATAATATACACTTCATAAAATATTAAAAAAAAAATAAAATATAAAAAAAAAATTCCAATCTATTACAAAGTATTTTGTGCTTCATCAAAAAGCTTTACCACAATAGTTTAAATATTAGCATAAAAATGAAGTGCGGATCATAAAAAAAGGATGTATCTATGTGAGTATGAATGTGTGTATAGGAAAAAGAGCACAGTCATTAAATCACTTCAAGCAGAAAAAATACTAAAAGTACACAAGCTCATACACACACACACACACATTTTACTCACTTTAAAACTTAAACCCATATTGACTGACTTTTAATATCGAATATAAAAATAAAACAAGAAACAAAATCTGTGATAAAAAATAAACTAGAAATTCAAAAAAAAAAAAAAAGAAAAAAAGGAAGATAGCAAAAAAAAAAAGAGAATGAAGCATCAGGAATATCGCACAAAAATTACCAATAATGGCACTGATGAAATTCACGCTTAACTTAAACATTATAAAAGTATTCAAATATAGTACTACACTCATCTATAGTGCATTTAAACACATTGATAAATACTCTTAAATTTATACACATATACACACTTAAATCTATAAATACACAAAATCACAAAAACACTAACGCACAGTGGCCAAAACTTAAAAAAAGGGGAAGTAGAAAGCCCTGTTGCCAATTTAGTTATTTTCTCGTCAAATCTAGCGATTTTTTGTCAAACTTTGCGGAAAAAATTGTGGTTTAGCTATTAGCGGAAAATCTAGCGATTTTTTATTATGGGTTTGTTCGTTTTTAATAAATTTTTTGACACTTATGTTAAAAAGTTGCTTTGATATAAACAAAAGGACCAAATAAACCACACAAACTGTTGCAGATACATATAAAAAAGCATGAATCGTGCTTGTGTGAATATTACAAATTTGTAATCTTGTTATCCAATTCTTATATCCAGTTCCTATATCTTTTTTTTTTCAGTATTTATTTATTGAATCTTCATATATTAAATATGAACTAACAATAATTAATCAAATCTTATCCTAATATTTACTTTATGTCCTGCCAGTGCCAGACAAAAACGATTTAGTCATCACGGTTTCTGTTCACACATGTAGGTGATTATCGCTCATCTGATTGGGTGAGTGCTATAGTGTATCTTCTTCTTAAGCGAGTGTGGCCGCCATAATTTAAAATATTTCGAGCTAATGGATTTGGGTGCAGTTCCAGCCTTATTAAATATTTTACTGCATATTTCGTTATCATAGTTTTTACCAATGGTACATTCAGATCCTTGTGGATGTTTGAGTTTTTTCGATATTAGAAGCAGAGGCAGTGCCCCATAACTGAATACCGTAGCACCAAATTGGCTTTAAGATGCAGTTCTAAAGTAGAAGTTTGCAATCGGGACTAAGACCAGAATTTCTTCCAATGAGCCAATTAATTTGAATTGCTTTTAGTTTCATTTGAGTCAATTTTGCTTCTATGTGCCATTTCCACGTTAAACGCCGATCTAGATGTATACCGAGATATTGGGGTATTATTTGATTATTGATTTTAATAGGGGGGCATATTTCCCGACGCAATGTGAATGATATATGTGCGCATTTTTGCTCATTGATCTTTATCCTCCATTGTTTTAACCACCTTTCCAGTTCAAATATGTGATCCTGTAAGTAACGAGATGCCTCTTGACAGTTTTCATGTACGCTTAGGAAAGCTGTGTCATCCGCAAATTTTGAGGTTTGTGTGTAGCTGTTTGTTGGCATGTCCGAAGTATAAATTAAGTATAATAGAGGGCCCAGGATGCTGCCTTGTGGGACTCCAGCGTTAATTGGCTGAGGAGAACTTAAAAAATCGCCTTCTTTTATAATAAATTGACGACCGACTAAGTAGCTTTCTAACAGCTTGTGTATGTTTGCTGGTAAGTTTTGCTGCAATTTCAGTACTAAACCTTCATGCCAGACTTTATCAAAAGCTTGAGACACATCGATGAAAAGTGCTGAGCAATATTTTTTTTCTTCAAAGGCTTTTCTTTTTACATTTTCCTATTTCCTATTTCTAAAAAAATATATTGACTTTAAAGCCTCATTCACAACGGAAGCAGCCATTTCGTTTTCCATATGTCTCATATCTTTCCAAGATGATGCATATAAATTCTTTTAATTTTAAGTACAAAAATGTAACTGAAGTTTTGTTAAAGAAATGAAAAACTTTTTAACTACTTTCTTCTACTACAGCATCAATTTATATGAAGTTCGAAATGGCGATTATGATAATTTTCATAAGTTTTAAATAAAATGTAGCATAACTTCATCAACGAAATCCTGACAAATCTTTTTTTATTGATAACTTTAGACTTAGAGGGTCTATTTGAAATTTTTATTAAAATTTGATCTCAGCAAGGCCTATTCTATAGCTAGGCTATATTATTTTATTTTTTTTATTTATGTATATATGATTGTATGTTCTATATGCTTCCTAAAATTTGTTCTTAAAAATAGCATTTGATGATGCATTAGCAAATTGTTTCATTCACAATTTTATAATACTCAACATAAGTTACTGATTTGATTTGCAATAAGGCGATTTGTCGCTAAATTTTTAAATATTTCCAAAAAGTTATTTGCAAAAACGTGTTTGTAGCGAAATATCGCAAAATGTTTTAGTAAGTTAAAAATTTAGCTATTTTTCATTCTGTTTCAGCGATATTCTTTGGAAATCCGTTGGCAACAGTGGTAGAAGGATTTTTCCACCTCGCAGTCTTCTAATTCAAAGTCATGTCTGTTTCCTCAATAAAAAAAGTCATAATAAAAACCCAGACTTAAAAAAACAAAACTGGGGACTAACAGCTGTACTTAAAGAAAAGAGGCACGCACGCGTTTTCTAGTTGTAAAAAATTGTCATACCCATACAATTTATCTGGAGAATCCCTAAGAAGCGCAGAGTCAACGCTTTGTAATTAGGAAAATCTGATTTTGGCAGCGCGTTTAATAGTGAAGTTGGACGCTATTAAAGGGTGTTTTTATAGTCTAAAGGTTAATTCTTAAAAATTTCTTATTTCAGCTTTAATGTTTACAATAGTTATCAAATACTTTTTGTTTTATAAACCTTTAATAAAAAGTCTATTTTATAAACGCTTAATAGCAGTGGATTAACAATTTAACACTTTTATTACTTTTGTATTTTTATGTATTTTGTATAACATGTTACTTAAGTTGTCATTTTTGTCTAGTTTTGCATACAAAGAACATCCGATTATCTAGGTAGCCTGTAGCCCGTTTCTGTATTTCTCGCATCGTAAAATTTCCCGCATGAAACAAGTGAATTATGACAAAAACATTATGACAGAATTTTTGTAAGCCCTTTATTTTTTTCGTTTTATGCAGGGCTGCCAGATAAATTTGTGAAAAAATCGTTAATTTCCTAAGAAAAAATAAAAGATCGCCTATTTTGTTTTAAAAAATCAGACAATTTAAAATTAATTTTGACAAATTTTGTTCGATTTTTATAAAAGCATAAAAAAAAAAAAAAAAAAAAAAAAAAAAAAAATTGTTAAAGTTCATGGGTAAAATACATATTTTATAAATACATACATACTTAAGCTTGAGGTCTATTTAAATAAAATTTTTTTTTTTTTTTTTTTAATCCGATAACAATTTGAAGTTGCAGATTGTTTTTTTTTTCCTGAAATAATCACTTAAAAGCGTGACAAAATATCATATTGAACTAAAACTAACACTTTTGGACAAAAAAAAGGCAAAAATTTCCTTAGTGCATTGACTGAAAAATGTTTTGTTTTAATCACATAAACCAATGTATTAAATAATCTAAGGAAATAAAAATTAAACAGTTTTCCTTCGAAATTTTAATTTTGCCGATACATTTTTTAAGCCTTGTTTTAAAAGATATCGTTTTTCTGTGGTGCCGCATATACAAACTGGGGTTGCCAAACGGGAAATCCCGAAATCCCGGGATTTTTCGGCATTGATAAATCCCGAATCCCGGGATTTATTTTTATGAGTCCCGGGATTTTCGTTTTTATTGAATTTGTATACTATATACAAAAAAAAAATTATTAAAAATTATATTTGAGTTATATTTTTTATTGCAAATAATTTTTATTTTTGAGTTTAATTTTTGTTTTTGACACACAGCGAGTATATAAAATTTTTAATTTTTGCTTGATATATGACAACTATTTCTGGATTTTTGTATTTTGCTTAATAATACCCATTATTTTAAGTAGAAACGATATTTGAAGATTCACATCTCAAGACTTTTTTACAATTACGTTAAGCAAATTTAGCTTTAGCTTGAGACATAATACCAATATAAAAATGATTATTTTTATGCAAAATTCACGATCCAATTAAAGTTTTATTCAGAAACCAATGAACAAAACTTGATATAATTATAACAATTAAGTCGTAATATTGATGAAATAGCTCATATTCCTTCCGGTCCAATAATAATAAAAAATTTCCTTAAAAAACTTACGGTAAATAAATTTATTTTTTTATAAATAAACACTATTTGACGTATTCATAATAAAATTATTTAAACTTGAAACCTGTTTTAAGAAGAATTTGTATAAATATTTGGTTTTAAAATAAATTTCAAACGTACTTAAATTATTGATTATGAATCTCGCCCTCACCCTGGAGGTGTACTGCACTGCAGTCGACATAGTCTTACAGTTTTTAACTCAGCTATCGAGATCGATGAGGGACTACACTTTGCAGTGTATAAGTGTCGTCACAACTTAATTCAAATTAAAAATTGAATTGCGGTCAAAAACCCGAAATGAATTGATCTAGAAAAACTAAGACATACGTATATTTTTTTAAGCTTTTTTCAGAATCTGATCAGTTTGATCATGGGATTTCCACAATCTTGAATCCCGGGATTTTCAAAAATCAGTCCCGATTGGCATTCCTTATACAAACATATTAAACTATTTAAAATTATTTTATTTCGAAGACTGAATAATATCGTCACTAAAAAAAAATCAGCAAATCGGCACTTTGCCAATTTTGGAACAAAAATTCGTCAAAACGACGATAAATCGTCAAATCTGGTAGCCCTATTTTTATTATATCTATTTCTTTCGTGGAAGTTTCTCTTGCATTTGACACTTAATTACTGGAAGTATTCCAGTTAAAACAGAATCTGTGTTGTCTGTTCTCGCATTGAAATACAGAAACACTTTTTTCTCACAAATCGAGAAGCGATGGAATTTTTTGTTTCCAACTTAATGTGAGAAATTTTGCGATGCGAGAAATACAGAAACGAGCTTCTGGTAAAATTAAAAAAAACTAAATTATTTTGTGTAATATTATTTTAAAATAACAAATAAAAAAAAGTTTAAACACTTTTCATTACCAGGAAATATGATGAAACAGAATTGAATCTTCAACTTTAGGCAAAAATTCTTAAGCCCATAATTAAAACGTCGACCGTAACTGCAATTTTCTCTCATTTCTTTCGTTTTCTTTTGTTCTTTTTTTCTTTGGTTACAAAATGTATGAAATTGAACGAAAGTATGGTAGCATTGTTGGGAGAATAATTGTCTCTATGTGAGAGCATGAGAAAAAACGTCTTCAAAATAAAATTTATTTTATTTCTCGACCGCAATCTCTGGCATAATTTTATGTCAAACTGTATGGAAAACAACGTTCAGCCCCAGTTCTGTTTCATCATAATGTTACAAAATTTTAGATGTTGAAAAAGATTGTGTTTAAGCACATTTTTTTCCCCGCCTACTACAACAGGCAGTCAAATGGCAACTTTAAAAGGGTGTTACTAATTACCAATATATAAAAGCTGATATTCTCAGCTACAAACTGCAGCTTATTTTATGCAAATCAAATAAAGAATTTCTACATTTATTTCCAATTTTTGTTTTAATTTTCGCCACTGTGTAACGTATAGATACATCTATCTATTCATATTGATTGAACAGACTCAAATAATTTCTCAGTAAATCTATGAGTCAATATACTTTGTCTATGCCGGTATGAAATTTTCTATTCTCTATATAATAGTTTACTATTACACACACATACACATACACAAGAATACCACTGCTTCCACTTCCATTACAAACTGCTCTTATTGCAATTTTCACTGTGCACACTTATGCACACATGTATGCACGTATGTACGCAATCCTTGTTCATTTAATTTACATATCCTGTTGGAAAAATTTGGGTGATTTTAAAAATGTTAAAGAAGGCTTGGTTTTGTATAATTTGGTTTTGCAATTACAACTTGTGCCTGTTTTTTATAGAGCGTTTTATGGGGGTTGTTGTTATTTTTGAAATTCGAGGATAATTTTAACATGAAATTATTATGATTTTGTTTTCTTTAATTCCTTAACCTTAACTGTATGTTGTGTGACACTAAATGGCACTTACTAAGCCGATGTCGAGTAATAGTTCTTTAAAAAACGTCTAAATGTTTCAAAAGTTTGATAACGATTTGTATACGAGTTTATGTTAGTTGCCCTTCTTGTTCGATATGATAAATATGGTGGTTAGTGCTGGTTCACACGCTTCAAGTTTTAGTGGTCAAGTGTTGTGTTTTTAGGAGAGAGAGAGAGAGAGAAAGGGAGAAAGGAAAAGAAATGGCATTCTCTCCTAAAAGCACCAAAAGTGAGGCGTATGAACCAGCACTTATTCTGTTGAAATGTAGCTAAGAACTGGTTTGGGTAAAGGAAATTCCCCGATTGTAAGTAATCATTTAAAAAATAAAAAATATAAATTTGAATATACTGCAGTAACTCCCGCTTGGATGTATTTCATTATTTGTTTGTCTTTTGGAGCTTTTAAACGACTAATGCATCTATAGGAACCTTCTTATGTGCAAAAACACTGATAGAATAGGCGTCATAACGCTGATGTATTTTGACATCAGTACTATGGCAACTGTCTTTCACTGTGATGTCAGCCTTAACATCACTTGGCCAAATTGTCATCAGGGTCAATAATTTCAAAAATCACAGAAATGACGAATCGGAACCGGTTTTATAAAGCATGTCATCAGTGCGATGATATAAGGCCACTATGAGTCATTGTAATTGGCCTTAAGTCAAATTAAGAGAATTTCATTATTTACTTACCCGTTACATATGTTGGTTTCACTTTTGTTGTATTCCGCCCTGTGTTAACAACATAGCTCTGAATTTAAGACACCAGCAGCAAGACCGATACGGTTTTCGTAATAATTCTACTTTAAAAATTTGATGTATTTTAATAAATAATTAAAAAAATTAAATATGGAAATTTTTGCTTCTAATTTTACTTTTTAAACATGAAAATAGTGTTAATAATATATTTTGACATGATATATTATGTCATCGCACTGATGACAGTTTTTCATCGCACTGATGAGAGCTTGTCATTGCACTGATTCCAGTTTTTCATCACACTGATGACATGGTATATTATGCCATCGCAATGATGACAGTTTTTCATCCCACTGATGACAGTTTTTCATCGCACTGATGAGAGCTTGCAATTGCACTGTTGATAGTTTGTCATTGCACTGACGACAGTTTGTCATCACACTGATGACAGTTTGTCTGTACTGATGTCAAAATACATCAGCGCTTTGACGCCTTTTCTATCAGTGTAAACAAAATTTGGCATCGAATTGATGTCACTGTAGTCATAGTGTAGATGACGCATAAAATATGGCAAATGTTTAGGATGACGTTCTTCATTGTATTGATGTCACTTTTTGCCTAATTGATACCATTTGTAATAACATTGATGTCACAATTCTGATGTAAGTGTATCATCAATATGAAGATGTACTTTTCTATGAGTGTACAGTACTAATAGAAAAACATGAAAAATTCAACCATAGAGAGGTACACATTGAGCAGCGCGTTAAGATTGTTGAAGCCTTTTCCAAAAAAGGGCGTTCAAATTAAAATGCATTTCGTGCACTTCGTAATTTTTTTGGTCAGCATAATTGACCAAATGTGTCCACAATCGGGAGAATTGTGCGCAGATTTCAGCAAACCGGTCTAAAGGAAATGTGAAAACACCTGAACATGCTCGCCCAGCTCGTTTTGCGGAAACTATTGCTGTTGCTAACGCCGAACGGTTGTTTGAACAGACAGAAGTGAATGGTGACTTTACAAAGAAAATAATCTTCAGCGTCGAGGCACACTTTCACCTCAGTGGATTCGTTAACAATCAGAATTGCCATATTTGGGCTAATGAGACTCCATGAGTGATGGTTGAAAAGACGATGCATCCACAAAGAGTGACTGTTTGGCACGGTTTATGGGTTATGGGTTTATGGGCTGCGTCATCGGGCCGTACATCTTTGAAAATTACAACAGTCAAGCACTTACCGTGAATAGTGTATGATATCGCGAAATGATAACGGACTTCTTGTGGCCAGAAATTGAGGATATTGACTTGGACGATATGTGGTTCCAACAGGATGGTGCGGCTTGCCAAACAGCCAACGAAACAATGGCTCTTTTGCGCAATAAATTCAATGGCCGTGTTATCTCACGTCGTGGCGATGTTAATTGGCCGCTACGATCATGTGATTTGAGACCGATGACCTTTTTACTTTGAGGATATTTAAAAGAAAAAGTGTAGCTAAAGAATGAGATAATTCGGTACATTAACGACATTGAACCCCAATTATGTCTCAAAGTCACTGAAAATATGGACCGTCTGATAGAGATATGCCACCGAAGCTGTGGCAAGCATTTGGCAGATATTTTGCTTCGCATAATTGTAATAGATCCTAAAATAAAAAAATAGTTAGATATTTCTACGAAAACTTTGTGTACCAAATTAAGTCATATTATCTTTTAAATTGCGACTGGTACTTAACACACAAGTTTCACAGCGAGAGTCAGCCTACCAGCTGTGCTGATGGACACTTTCGATTCAGAAATAATTTCGGAGTCGATCGGTAAACTTGACCTGTGTCAATCGATATACTGGGTCTAAATGTTACACTTATCAGCATAAATGCAAAATACTGCCTCCATTATGGTGATGTAGATATAAAAAAGATCACCGACTTCCGCTTAGCTCCAACAACTTCAACAAATTCCAAATAATACAAACCATCCACTTACAAATTTATTATCAATTCTGCAAGAATACCTTTAGGGAAACTAGAAGAAATTCTAGACCAGCTTTGGCCATTTTTTAAAAAATTTCATGCATTTTGCTAAATTAATACAACATAAAATATCTTCTTAAATTCCTACGTAAATTATTGCATATTTCCAGGATTTTTTTCTCAAATGCAGTTAAGGAAATTCCCAAAAGGGCATATTTATGCAATCCTAATATAAAAACATCTAAACACACACTTTTATAAACATATAACAACTATATGTACAAGTACATATGTGTAAGTATAAATGTACAGGGTGGTGCATAAGTAACGCGTTAATCTATTAAACGAATAATTTTTTTCTTTCTAATTTTGTTTACCATTTAAAAATGATTAAAATTTAGATTATAGTTCGGAAATAGGTTCACATTGTGTTTTGAAGATAACCACCCTTATCGTGGTTTTCAAATTTAAAATACGCCTGCGACTGTTTGATAATAGAGTATACGAAATAAGTTCACTTTCTTTTTAATCTATTACCAAACAGTCGCAGGTGTGTTTTAAATTCGCCAACCACGATAAGGGTGAATATCTTTAAAATGGTGCCCATTTTTTGCTTTGAGATGACGTGCTCTTTCCAGAGCATTTCCCATTACTTTTCTTAGAATTTCAGGTCTCAGAGCTCTTATTTCTTTCCGAATATTTGCTTTAAGCTGTTGCATGGTTCTGGACTTATTGACATACAACTTACCCTTTAGGTGACCCCAAAGAAAAAAATCGAAAGCCGGTAAATCGAGCAAACACGTCGGCCAATTAAAATCCGAAAAATACGATATTTTCGATTGCAAAAAATTTCGTGCAACAGAGCCGTAGTTGGACGAGCTGTGTAAGCTGTGGCTTCATAGTGTTAGAACTACAATTCTGAATTGTTCTCTACCTCGAGCCTTAACGTCTTTTCAATCATTTCCCGGTATTTAGTGCCATTCAGATTATGCTAGGAACACAACTGGGACGAACGACGAATATAGCCCAACACGACGAACTTTTCAGTAAAACTTCGCTGAGTAAATTCGTCGTATTAAGCACAATAACGACGAATGACTGGCAGCTTTAATAATTGAGAAAGTTGATTGTTGTTTGTGCAAAGAGAGATAAATAGTATGACCATATTAAAAAAAAATAATGCTTAATAATTAAAACACAACTAAAAACAATTTTTATAGCAAAATACTTTGTATATTTATTTTATATAGGGGGATTCACAAGGTGTTAATCGTCATAATGTCCTAAATAATATTTTACAATTGTTTAAAAAAAAATATTGTTGTGTTTCAAACAACATAAAAAAATATTTTTTTTTTAAACAATTGTAAAATATTATTTAGGACATTATGACGATATGACTTGATAGCACACCTTGTGAATCCCCCCATAGTATATAATAAAAAAAAACAAAAATAATTAAAGCAAAAAGTAACTTTATTTACTATAATACTTCTCAACTAAAACCAAATATGGTCACCTGGTACTGATTTGTTCGTCGTTCGCCGGCGTATGAAATAGAACTACATCTATTGCAAAGTCCCGCGTATGACGACTGTGTGTATTTTCATATACATCAATATGTTTTATTTTTGGCAACGAATATTCGCGGCCAAGAATTCGTCGTTCGTCCCAGTTGTGTTCGTAGCGTTAGCCGCAACTTGTTTGACGTTTTCGAAAAAATATCTTAAAAAAATATGTACATCTAAGTGGGTGCATTTGATGTTCAACAGTTATTCTTGGATTTTGGATCATCCATATTCTAAAATGTTGTTTATTCGCATGAGCATTGAAGTGAAATAGGCCTCATCGCTGATATGTTATATGATCTTTGTGTCTGAATAATCGAGTGAAAGAGGCCTCATCGCTCATATTTGATATGATCTTTCTGTCTGAATAATCGATTGAAATAGCCCTCATCGCTCATATTTGATATGATCTTTCTGTCTGAATAATCGATTGAAGTAGGCCTCATGGCTCATATTTGATATGATCTTTGTGTCTGAATAGTCGAGTGAAATAGGCCTCATGGCTCATATATGATACGATCTTTGTGTCTGAATAATCGAGTGAAAGAGGCCTCAACGCTCATGTTTGATATGATCTTTCTGTCTGAATAAGCGAGTGAAATAGGCCTCATCGCTTATATTTGATATGATCTTTCTGTCTGAATAATCGAGTGAAAGAGGCCTAATCGCTCATATTTGATATGATCCTTGTGAATAATCCAGTGCTGACCTTCAAAGAAAATTGAACAACTTTGTTTCCTTTGCTCTGTGCTGATTCTTTTCATCATAAATTTCCCCACATCCAGAGAAAAAATATGTTTAAATATGGTCACCTCCAACAAAACTATTTTTAAGTAAAAATGTAAACATACTATAGTTATTTTAACCATATTATTGTTATCGACAACCATATTATGGTTAAATTAGTCCTCCGTCAAAAAGACACAGCCATATTATGGTTGCCTCCGAATATGTTTTGGTTAATAATAACTAAAATATTTTAAACACTTGTAATACCATGGTTGATTTTTGAACCATAGAATTTTGCTCTTGGAAAAGAGGAAAATACTATTGTTAATTTAAAAACAAATTATTGTCATATTTAAAAATAACATGTTTAGAGGCAACCATAATATGGCTAATTCAACAATAATATGGTTGTCGGTTACAATAATATGGTTAAATTAAACATAATATGTTAAAAATTTTCTTTTAAAATAGTTTTGTTGGAGGTGACCATATTTAAACATATTTTTTCTCTGCGTGCAGTTGTTCACAAAACGTAAAAAGAAATTTTATATATTGATTAAATCAAAACGTTACTTATGCGCCACCCTGTATATGCATTCTTCCTAGATAGATGATCAGACAGACAGACATGCTGCCTATACGGAAAACAATTAAAATGTATGTCTTCATTGACTATAAATACTCATATGTATGGTTTGTTATTTAGGACTATGAATGTGAGGATGCCAGGCATTTGTATATGAATGTGAGACTTTATAAATGAATATGTGTGTGAGTGTGTGTGTGTGTAAATGAGTTTTTGTGTATAATCATGGTTGTATATTGGTTGGTTGACTGGTTGTATAGTCTGTATTATGTTTGTATTGATGGTTATTGATAGCAATAGCTGCTGATGCCGATACTAATGTTGATGTTGATGCGGAGCTGCTATATGTAGCTAAATGTAGTTAAAGCGATGGTGGCAGTAGCGTTAGTAGCTTATTTATTCCCTTTTTTATGTTCTACACCAGATTAGTGTTGATTGAGAAAAATAAAGGACAATGACTACCAGTAATAATGGAAACTATTAAATCTGCTATTAAACAAACAAGACAATATTTTGTTTGAGTTTGTGTATTATTAAAGTATTAGCCAATGAACAAAATATCATATTATACCAATATCCCTACAACAAACACTTATGCACAATATTAATGTCCACATACACACAGATTATCCGTTAGTTGGTTTTTCTAGAATTTGTATGTTTCAGTGTTTTTCATGGCACGAAGGTGGCTTTACTGTTTATTGATATTTACAATCATAAATATGGCTTAAATATAATAATAATAATAACCCGCTCAGGAGGAGGCGGGTTAAAAATTTTAGTTTGGTAACTAAAATTTATGTCTAAATTCTTAAAATTTTAATTTAGTTAGTGTAGCATTAAAAATTGTGTTAAATTATTAAGGGAAACTAAAATGATTACGATTGGAATTTATGACAAGTTGCTTTAACAAGATTAAAAGTTTATGCAAATATTTTAAGAGACTTGTTATATAAAAAAAAATGGAAGAAAGTTTCGCCGGTTAACCATGACAATATGTTACCCTACCCCACACTCATAGAAAAATGCATCTTCATATCGATGATGCCCTGACATCAGAATTGTGACATAAATGTTATTACAAATGACATCAATGAGGGAAAAAGTTACATTAATCCAATGACGAACGTCATCCTAAAATTTTGTCATATTTTATATGTCATCTATGCTATGACTACAGTGACATCAATTCGATGCCACATTTTGTTTATTATTAACATTATTTTCATGCTTTAAAAGAAAAAAAAAAATGAGAAGCAAACATTCCCATATTCTAGTTTTTTTTTTAAATATAAAAAACTAGCGGACCCGGCGAACTTCGCCTCGCCCCAATTTTAAGCCTTTAGACAAACTTTAGAGTAATAATACAACACAAATATTTCAATTTTCAATGTTATTTATTTGAATGGAATCAGTAGAGAGCGATTTGATGAACAATGTTTTTCGATTTGATGTCCGGCGCAAAAACAAATAACGAAGACGGTTTCCCAACACGCGAACATGCAACGTACAGCTGACCATGCGAAAAACAGGGAAACTCGAGATTAATTTCACAGACTTCTAGTGATTTGCCTGGCGATTTATTGATTGTCATCGCAAATGCCAATCGAACGGGAAATTTCGTACAAAAAAATCCATTTTCGATTTTTCCAATTTTCCTACTTTTGCGGAGAGATTTTCCAATTTTCCGCATTTCGCATTTTCCGCAATTTTCCATGATTTACACTAAGAACTTTCTATTGTTTGATTTGGAAAGCCATTAAGGAATAGTTTCACACAAAATTTCATACAAAAACTCGATTTTCCAAAATTTTCTCCTCGAAAATACGAACAACATACAAAAAGTTTTACAGAAATCGGCCCAGCCGTTCTCATTTTATGAATTACTATACATTTTTTACACCATTTTTATTTATATAGATTAAAGCAAAACTTTCCGATAATGATGTTTTACTGGCCCAAAAAATTTACATTTGTGAAGCGAAAGAAAAGCTTTATGGCTTATACGATTTCGTTTAATGGCTCAGTGGGAATAAATTCCAGCAATTAACGCTAAAAAATGCGATATCCGTTATCAAAGACACAAACCAATGTGAAAGATAAACCATCTCTTGGGCAGCTGAAATTTTAAGAAAAACATAAGCTCGAATACTTTTTTAAAAGCATCTATGAGATTTTTTTTTTTTGGTTTGTAGTCAAGTCTGTGTCTAGTATATTTTGAAGTCCATAGTCCGCTCTGTGGTATAGTCTTTAGTCTAGTCGATGGTTTACTCTATGGTATAGTTTATGGCCAAGTCTATGATCTAGTCTATGGTCTCGTCTATAGGATAGTTTTTGGTCTAGTCTTTAATCAATTTATTAGTCTAGTTTATGTTTTAGTCTATAGTCTAGCCCAGTGCTATTCAACCTTTTTGGCTCGTGTACGACTAAATTCACGACAAACTTTTCGCGTACCACCAAAAAAAATATAATGTACTGAAAAAATAATTAGATCAATAAATACCAAACAATTTTAAAATGTTTAATCCATTTTATTTATTAATAATAAAAAACAATAATATTAAAAAAAAATAATAAAAATAACAAATACATAACAAGAACATGTACATTAAAAATATATTTCAATAAGGAAATCTTTCATTTAATTTTTATACAACTTAAAATAAATTAGTAAAAAAAGAAATTTTTAAAAAATTTTTAGAAATTAAACATTAAGAAAGAATTATTCAAAGTTAATAAAAAACGAAACAAAATTAAAAATAATGCATTTATTAAAAACTTACCAGAACGAGTAAATTAATATATTCTAATTAAGAGATCTTTCATTTGATTTTTATCCAACTATTAAATATAATTTAATAAAAAATTAAAAAAATAAACTTTACAATAGAACTATTCAAAGTAAAAAAAAAAAAACGAAACAAAAATGTATTTGCAATTAATTTTATAAAAATCCGAATCAATGAGATCGTTGGCACTGCATTTTGGATATTAGAGATTTTATGTCTGGTTCAATTTTTGTTAACTTTAATCTCATATTTGGCTCCAAGTTCATCGTTGTTCGGTATTTATTTTTGATTATCACCATGAAGGAAAATCCTTGTTCACATAAATATGTGGAGGTGAATGGCAACAAATACTTAACTGCTTCACGATATAACGATTCATATTCAGTTTTCTGTTTCATCCAAAACACGAATCTTTTGTGTTTTGGAAAGCTATTTTTTGTGTTGGATTACAGGATATATCAATTAATGATTCCTTATCTTTAAAACACAATTTTGAACGTTGTTGCTCCAAAAATGGATTTTTTATCCATAAATGGTCTTCATGGCTTTCAGGAAAATAATTATTGAATGTGATTATTAACATTTTACAATGACTAATAATGCAAGTTTTTAGCTCAATTGTGGTTTCAAATTTGTTTTCAATTAGAAATTGTTCCACTTTTGAAAATGATTCCTAACTGTTGTTTTCAACAGCATTTACGATTAAATTAAACTTTTTAATCATTGCTTTTATTTTTGCATGTACCTCAAAAGGTGTCTTTGATGAGCCTTGAAAACTTAAATTTAATTCATTTAAACGCGAGACTCTAGCCTCTAGACTCTACCCTATGATAGTTTATAATTTAATTCTTATTAAATTTTATATTATTGTTTAAGAACTCTTTTTTTGTTCATATACTTTTCTTCCATTCTCTTTTTGCTCTTCATCTATAAATTATATTCCCCAGCTTAATCGAAATCATAAATAACACTAATGTATTAAAAAGAATATAAAACTTTAACCATTTTATAGAATTATAAAGAAGAAAATAACGAAAGAAGTGCAATCCATCTAACCCTTTTATGTAAATTGCTTCCAAACAAATTTCAAAAAAAGCACATTTAAAGTTTCTGTTCTAATATCGAGTATAATAAAAACTTAAAAAATATGATGAAAAGCAAAAAAAAAACGGAAAATAAATTTACTCTTGTATTCATATTTGGCAAAAGTACACTTATTCTAAATAAATATGGAAAGTAAACAGCAAGAAAAACTGGTAAGAAAATATTATTGAATTTTCCATTTCATTAAGTAAATGAAATGCAAAAGAAAAAACGAGCAAATGCATGAAAAGTGTATTGAATTAAAAATTGAAATTGAAAAAGAAAACTATTGAAGAAGATATCAAATAAATGTTGTTTTTTTAAGGCCGATAGAAATATAGAAATTTAAATTGTAAAAAATAATACAAAAAATTAAATTTTACTTAAAAGATCATTGCAATCAAGATTTCAAAATGATTTCGGGCGTGTGTGCACAGCCGTTTTTCGATGCGCATTCTCGACGTTACATTTTTGGTCACTCTTTCCAGCAATACTGACCATATGTCACGGACAACATGAACAATTTTGGCCTCCCAGGCATCAATTATTGTTAATTATCAGCATAAGCCAGTGACCTCGCTTTGACTTACAGAAAATAATCGAGATGCGTCAAACCGCATGTTCTTGAAGGGCCAATTGACAAGCCGATATTTCAAATTTAGCTTATCGCAAAATTTTGATTGCAATAAATCGTTGGCTTTGGTCGCCGTATGGCACATCGTGAAGTATGGCACAACGTGACGTATGGCACATCGTGCCAACCAGTTATAGTCCCATCTTGTTCGGCTAAAACTCAACAAATGTTATTTTGAAACAAAACATCGTCCATTCACAAGACATTACACACGTCATTTCCTTTATTCCAATTGCTTTAATAATTTATAGAGGCGTTGTAGGCTGAATCGATGTGTGGTTTATTGTATGTATTTGTTTGCTTTAAATAAAATATATTTTGCGTTTAATATATATAAGCAATTTGTTATTATTTTCTACCAAATAAATTTGTAAAAAATGTTTTTACAAAAATTTTTTTTTAAATTTATTATCAAAAAAATTTTTTTTATTTTTTTTTTACTTGTGAGCTCAACAATTTCCATATATTTTTGTCATTATTACAAGTTTTTGATATAGAGTTCGATAATGCATGCTACCAGCATATAAGCTAGTTTTCAGATTCTTATGCTACCAAACAACTGTTTACTACTTTGGTTCGATAGATTCTTGAAAACGGATCGGTTATATGGGTTCCATTAAACTCAGTAAACTCTAAAAAAAATCCAGTCAGTTCAAGTCCAGATATTATTATTCTGTCTTCGTGGCTTGCGTTGGGGCCCTTGCATTAGGTTACTATCCTATGCAAACCGTCTCGCACTAATCAAGTTACCAACGTTAAAAAGTCGTAAGAATTAATCTTAATGTACCTGTGCGTCTATTAAGGCATTTTAGCATCCTGAGTATTGAATATTATACCACAAACTATGCTCAGTTCGATTCATTTCGTATTGTACACAGAAAAAATTATTAAATTTCTCCAATCACCAAATTTATTCCAAATTCATAATATCAAGCAAACAAGTTGTTGACTTTGCACCTTTTACCAAAATGATTATATTGATTACTTAAAATTTTAAAATTTTGAAAAAATATTTTCAATAAATGATATTTTTAATTTTAATTAAAAAAATGATCAAACAACTTTGCCATTTCAAACAATGTGTTAATTTATTAAAATTAAAAGGCTGGAACTGCACCCAAATCCATTAGCTCGAAATATTTTAAATTATGGCGGCCACACTCGCTTAAGAAGAAGAGACGCTGCAGCACTCACCCAATCAGATGAACGATAAACACCTACATATGTAAACAGAAACCGTAATGACTAAATCTTTTTTGTCTGGCACTGGCAGGACATAAAGTAAATATTAGGATAAGATTTGATTAATTATTTTTAGTTCATATTTAATATATGAAGATTCAATAAATAAATACTAATAAAAAAAAAAAAAAAAAATTAAAATAAATATTGGCAATTCCCAACAACAATTCTACAAGTTTAAATTATTTTAATTTAAACGAAAAAAGTCAATTAATATTTTTTGATATTGAATTACAATTTTAATTGAAAATTTATTTCAAAACAACTAAAATGTTAATCAAAACAAAATTAAATTTTTAATTTTCTTTCAACTAAAAAAATAATTGATTCAATTATCACATTAATTAAATTTAAATACTTTTTAAACCATTTTTTTAATTGATAAAACACTTTTTTCTGTGTATGTGATGCTTTTTATAAGTTTTATAAATATATTTTGGTAATTCACAAGATAATCATAAAGTAGTAAAGTCATATGTCTGAAAATAATTACATGAAATATAAATGGCTGTTGTGGGCACCCGCTTATAATTTAGATTTCTACTGTACAGTTATGAAGAATCAATGCACACAGCATTAACATTTTTATTTTGTTTGAAACACAACAATTTTTTTTTAAATAATTGTAATATATTATTTAGGACATTATGGCGATATGACTTGTAAGCAGACCTTGTGAATCACCCAATTAACTTTAATAAAAACCTTAAACTTAAAAAGAGTGATATAATTAGTCAATTCACAAGGTATCCTAATATGTCATATTGTCAAAATGTCCTAATATTTCACAATGGTTTAAAAATATTGTTGTACGGCTCAGCCGCCCAGCTCTGGACTTTTCTGATTAATTACGACAGCACAATAAACACAGCAAGCAACGTTCTATTTATTTAAGACACTTTTTGTTAACAAGCCAACAACAATATTTTTAAACCATTGTGAAATATTAGGACATTTTGACAATATGACATGTTAGGATACCTTGTGAATTGACTAAATATGTATGTTCATTTACTTTACTAGCAGAAACTTGCTAAAATAATTTTCTATCAAATAAATAAGAAAAAGTTTTTTTGCAAAAATTTTTTTTTAAATTTATCTATAAAAAAAAATTTTTTTTAAATTAGTATTGTGGTAGTTTTATTGAACTGTTTGTTAATGGTTTTTAATCCAAATTTAGATATTTTTTAATTAGGCTTAAGTTCATTGAATTTAATCTTCATTAAATTATTTTTATGAAGAGAGGAATTTTACAACATGAAATTAATTAAAATTTTTTTATTGATAATTTTTCATTCTTGACTGCGCTGAGATTTGAACCCAGGCTTTCACGGACAGGTTGCCCAGACTAGTTTCGATTGTAACCACACAATCTCTGCAGTGGGGTTTGCCGTCATTACTCACTCGGCTGTTGAAGCCGGATGACATCAATAGTCAACAACAATCTTTAAACCAAATGGTATTTTACCCTGGTAGATCGAAATTTGCTTTTGAATGAATGATTATCCATTTTAATTGAATTACATGTTCTTCCTAACTTCTGTTTTTTCGTACTTTTTGTCAAGAATTTTTCTAGAAATCCAAAGTACATTTTTGTTTTTCATGTTTTTGTCTTTCTTTTTCCTTGTTGACCTTGTTGACAACTTGAAGGACAAATGTACACATAGCTCGTGCCTTAGCTGTTAACAATAATTATTATTGTGGTTATTTTATTGAACTGTTAATGGTTTTTAATCCAAATTTAGATATTTTAATTAGCCTTAAGTTCATTGAACTTGATTTTCATTAAAGTATTTTTATGACGAAAGGAATTTTACAACCTGAAATTAACTAAAAATTTTTTATTGATAATTTTACATTCTTGACTGCGCTGCGATTTGAACCCAGGCTTTCACGTCTTCATTAAAATAATTTAATGAAAATTAAATTCAATGAATATAAAATATCTAAAAATATTTAAATTTGGAATACATGATATTTTTAATTTTTATAAAAAATAATAAAAAATAATGGTCAAAAAACTTTTTCCGTTTCAAACAATGTGTTAATTGATTTCATTAAATATAGCTCAGGTTTTGACAATTCCCAACAACAATTCTACAATTTTAAAAATTCTACAAATTTAAAAATTCAATGAAAAAAGTTTTTTTTTTATTTAAAGAAATAGTGGAAAAAGTATTTAAATTTAATTAATGTTATAATTGAATCAATTATTTTTTAAGTTGAAAGAAAATTAAAAATATAAATTTGATTTAATTAATATTTAAGTTGTTTTGAAATAAATTGTTAATTAATATTTTAATTAAATATAAAAATATATTAATTGATTTTTTTTTTTTTTTTTGTTTAAAATGAAATAATTTGAACTTGTAAAATTGTTCAATATTTAATTAAATAAATTAACACATTGTTTGAAATGGCAAAGTTTTTAGATAATTTTTTTAGTTAAAATTAGAAATATCTTTTATTGAAAAAAATATTCACAATTTTACAATTTTTTGTAATCAATATAATCATTTTGGTAATAGGTGCAAAATCAACAACTTGTTTGCTTGATATTATGAATTTGGTATAAATTTGTTGATTAGAGAACATCTTTAATTTTTTCTGTGTTTATTTCAAAACAACTAAAATGTTAATTTAATCAAAATTAAATTTTTGATTTTCTTTCAACTTAAAAACTAATTGATTCTCAATTATCACATTAATTAAATTTAAGAAGCTTTTAAACAATTTTTGTAATTGATAAAAAAAACTACTGATAACTTTTTCTGTGTTGTATGGGGCTTAAAAAACACCCTTTATCTGAAAATAAACTAAAACTACAAAAGTAAACTAAAGTATACTTTTAAATAAATTAAGTTAATGAAAAGTTATTAAATGTATAAAAAATACTTACAAACAAAATTAGCAACTAGAACATTTGGTGGTGCAAAAAATAAAACAATTTGCGTGAGAAAAAGGTCATTTAGTAAAAAAAAAAATAGTTGTTGTTGTAATAGTTTTGCTGTCGTCGATAGTTCTTCCCTGGGGAAAAAAAGAAACATTCGGTTCATACAGCCTTTGCACAGAGGAGTATCGAAGGTTAAAACATAGAAAGAATTGAACATGGAAAAGTTAATCTTATTCCACCCAAAATGCTTTTTTTGTCGAACTGTAATTACCGATCTATTCAAGGCAGCTATCTGACCTTATTTAGGACGCATAACCAAAATTGCGGCAGTCTGAACGGAATTGAAATGTTACCTACGTGACTTTTTTCTTGGCGACCTCACTTCTTTTATATCAGAAAATGTAGTACAAACCATTATCTTTTAAGATACCTAGTCCGATGGTCTAGTCTACTGAATCCTTGTTGAAATTACAAAGACTTGTGCAATATTTTTCTTTCTTTCTTTTACTTTCTACAAAGAATCTCAAAAATGTTTACAAGAATGTTTTTACAAAATTTTGTTAATGTTAAACTGTGTCTCCTTTTGTTTTATATTTAGTCTAAGCACAAATCATATATCCTTATTACAATTCCTAACCACATATTCCCAATAATCTGTGGCTAGATTCTAGTTTTCTTGCTTAACGAAGAAATTATCATACTTTTCTTTTAAAAATAATTACAGGCACAACAAAAAAACTTAAAAAATTATTAGTTTCCCAATACAACCAGTAAAAATATTGTTGTATATATTTCCATAAAATCCAATATTTACCACTGTGTCCATTCATACTCGTATGTGCAATGATTTTGTCTTTAGCATGTTACAAAATTACTGAAAGATAGAGGGGGAGAGAGGGAGAGAGAATACCTTATTTACTACCAGTTAAAAGACATTTGTTATGTTTGAATGCAAATATAAGCCTGGTTCTTTTACCAGAGAAACAGCAGGAATATGGAATATTATGCTATTTTTCTTACATCATGTTGCAACTTCCTTACAAGCAAACAATATTGCAAATTCAATGAATAATTTTCTTAGATGTTTTTTTTTTCTTCTCTCGTTTTTAACCACTTGAAACTTTATGAGTGTAAAGAAAAAAACAGATATTTAACATATGTTATATACGAGGGTCATTTTGTCTTTTTTTTTAATAAGATAAGGAATAAACAATTTTAAAATTTGATTTAGGTGATTTGCATGTAAGAACGGATGTTTATATATTTATTAAAATATCTTTTTATTTATGTATTTGTCTATGGAATATAATCTTTAAAGGCTCCTTAATTAAATACAAATAACACTGTGCAAGAAATTGAAACTTTTTTTTCGTGACAAGCTGGGCACCTGGCGTTTTAACATAATTCGGGTACGCTGAACCCAGTGGTGCCCGCGGTTTTTTAAGATTGGCTCTGGTTTTCGAGATATACCGTTATTTCGAAAATGTAGGAGGCTGCACAACATATATTCACGTAACTCAAAAACACTTTAGCTTATTCAAAAAACTTAAAAAACCGAAATTTCGCAATAAAATTTCCTTTAAGAAAAGTAAAATTCCTTTCTAATATCCTTAGTCGTTTTAGAAACATAATTTTTAACAAAATTTCGAAATTTTTGTTTTTTAAAAATTCATAAAAAATTGGCAAATGCAGCTATGCTTCTAATTTTTGGCAGACGTATAAAAACCGAAACTCCAAACAAAACAAGCCATAAATGATTAAAATCTGTTTGCAACTTTTGATTTTATTAACAAAAAAAAATTATGTTTCTAAAACGACTAAGGATATTAGAAAGAAGTTTTACTTTTCTTAAAGGAAATTTTATTGCGAAATTTCGGTTTTTTAAGTTTTTTAAATAAGCTAAAGCGTTTTTGAGTTACGCGAATATATGTTGTGCAACCTCCTCCATTTTCGAAATAACGGTATATCTCGAAAACCAGAGCCAATCTTAAAAAACCGCGGGCACCACTGGATTCAGCGTACCCGAATTATGTTAAAACGCCAGGTGCCCGGCTTGTCTGTTTTTTCAACTAGCATAGTGTAATTTTTACAAAATATAAACACAGAAAAAAGTGTTTTATCAATTAAAAAATTGTTTAAAAGTATTTAAATTTAATTAATGTGATTATTGAATCAATTATTATTTTAGTTGAAGGCCGTAGCGGGCCAGAAAATGCATTACATTCTGCTGATGTCTAATAATTGTAAATTTTTCTGAACATAAATATACTTCATTGCTATCCAACGGAAAGCTAAGGTAAAATGTAACAAGAAAATACAATATAATAGTCTGGTAGTGTATAAAGTCATTTCTAAAAAAATTTAAGGAATAGAGCTATTACAAAAAGCTTTATAAAATACATAACTGAAATTTAACTCATAGAATAAATTCGAAAAGGTAATTAAAAATTTAATTTTGATTGAATTAACATTTTAGTTGTTTTGAAATAGATTTTTAAATAATATATTAATTAAATATCAAAAAATATTAATTGACTTTTTCGTTTAAAATAAAATAATCTAAACATGTAGAATTGTTGTTGGGAATTGTCAATATTTATTTAAATAAATTAACACATTGTTTGAAATGGCAAAGTTTTTTGATCATTTTTTAATTAAAATTAAAAATATTATTTATTGAAAAAAAAAATATTCACAAATTTAAAATTTTTAGTAATCAATATAATCAATTTGGTAATAGGTGCAAAATCAACAACTTGTTTGCTTGATATTATGAATTAGGTATAAATTTGGTGATTGGAGAAATTTAATTATTTTTTCTGTGAAACAAAAACATGAAACAGGTGTTTAAAAAATTCTTGGTAGTAACAATTTCACTATCAGAAATTTTCAAAAAAATTTTTGTCTCTAAAATTTGTATGCTCTTTTTTCATTTTCTCGTTGCAAGTTTTTCGAGTACGTAAAATCTTACTAGCAGTGTGGCCAGGTCTAAAAAATTGTACAGCTAAATCTGGCATTAGACATGGTCAAAAAATGCTAAATAGGATTTTGAAAAATGCTAAAAATAATGCTAAACTTTTTTTTTTAAAGATTTTTGTTAAAAATTTATTACCAGTATGAAATTTTATTCGAAGCAAAATACATTTTAGTGACTAATTTTTGAACGAAATTTAAATAAATGGTTATATTATCAAAGTGGTTTTTGGGAATACAAATATTAATTAAAAGATTTTGTTTGTTGTGCTTAATACCCTTTTGTTTAATAATTGATAAAAATACTGAAATTTATTGTTGGAGGATAAGCTGTTCCTATGCGCATTTCACTGGTTGCTTAGGCCAGATCATCAGGAAACATTCTCCTAAGCAGCGATAACAAAGCTTAAACAAAATACCAACAATAAATCAGTCAATTTATCTTTTCTTACATTCCCCACAAAAATATGCTTAAAAATTCTGCTTTTCTAAAAAGTAAAAAAATATTAATTAGTATTGTGGTTATTTTATTGAATTGTTAATGGTTTTATACCCAAATTTTGTTATTTTAATCAGGCTTAAGTTCATTGAATTTAATTTTAATAAAATTATTTTTATGAAGAAAGGAATTTAACAACATGAAATGAATTAAAATTTATTGAAAATTTTTCATTCTTGACTGAGCTGGGAATTGAACCCAGGTTTTCAGGGACAGGTTGCCCAGACTAGTTTTGATTGTAACCACACAATCTCTTCAGTGGTGTTTGCCTTAAAAAAAATCTGCTGTTGGACAATTAAATATGTTAAAAAGCAGTTAACACATTTTTTAAAAAATATATGCAATTCCCCAACTCAATCCGATAAATCTAGCAGAAAATATGCTTAAATGGTAACACTGACGGGAACTTATATATTTTAACTAATTCTCTAACATGTTATTACAAGTATAATTTTATGCCATCTAAATAAATCAACGAAGCTCTGCCTTGTTGGCAGGAATTCACTGCTACCCTCGTAATTTAAATGGTTTATTCATATGTTTTCATATTCTACACTATAACTGGCAAATTCTCATACATATTTCTACTTAGAAGCTTTGGCCTAAAATTTATGCGTTGATTTTAGTTTTTGTTCTTTTTTCATTGAATTTTTTTCATTCATTTCTATAATTTTTTTTTTGGCAACATGAAAAAAAAACTGTTTGCATCCTGCTGGTTTGTTTCCAATCATGTAGTGTAATAAAACCATAAAATTTGAAGTAGCAAGAGCAAGAGAAAATATATGGGATTTTTCTAGCAACAGTTAGTAAAATATCTTTCGGTTCAGTTGTGTGTTATTTGTGTTTTTTTTTTTTTTTTTTTTTGCAACATGTGCGAAAGAATGCAATATTTTGTGTGTGTTTTCTTATATTTTAATGGTAAATTTTCATCTAATTTCATTTCAATTGTTATGGCTTGAATGAAGTAATTACTTTGTGATATATAGTATGCTAGAGATTAAAACAGTAAGGAAAAATTTAAAGGGGGTAAAAGGGATAAGTGAAAATAAATCTTGCAACAAAGTACTAAAGACCGAAAAAAAATCCAAGCCCGTTATACATAAACGAAATATGGTGCAAAACCATGAACATTTTTCTTAGAATATACGAAAATCTTTAAAAAAAACTTTTATGAATTGAAAAATATTTCGTATATTTTACGAAACTATTTCGTACTTACTTTCTAAACAATACGTGTTTCATAATTTTGTGTACGAATTTGAAAGAGGTAGCAAATTATTTTGAATCATACACAGAAAAAAATTGTCTCTAATCACCAAATTTTTAAGAAGTTCAAGCAAACAATTTGTTGATTTTGCACCTTTAACCGAAATGATTATATTGATTACTAAAAATTGTTAAATTGTGAATATTTTTTTTTTCGATAAATAATATTTTTAATTTTAATTAAAAAATGATCAAAAACTTTGCCATTTCAAATAATGTGTTAATTTATTTAAATAAATATTGACAATTCCCAACAAAAATTCCACAAGTTTAAATTATTTTGTTTTAAACGAAAAAATCAATTAAGAATTTTTCATATTTAATTTATAATTTAATTAAAAATATATTTCAAAATAACTTAAATATTAATTAAATCTAACATTTTTTTTATTTTATCGAATTTATTCATTCCTAAAAATTTAATGAATAGAACTACACAGAAAAAAGTGTTTTATCAATTAAAAAAATGATTTAAAAAGTATTTAAATTTAATTAATGTGATTATTGAATCAATTATTTTTTTAGTTGAAAGATAATTAAAAATTTAATTTTGATTTAATTAACATTTTAGTTGTTTTGAAATAAATTTTCAAATAAAATTTTAATTAAATAACAAAAAACCTTAATTGACTTTTTTCGTTTAAAATAAAATAATTTAAACATGTAGAATTGTTGTTCGGAATTGTCAATATTTATTTAAATAAATTAACACATTATTTGAAATGGCAAAGTTTTTTGATAATTTTTTAATTAAAATTAAAAATATCATTTATCGAAAAAAAATATTCACAATTTTACAATTTTTAGTAATCAATATCATCATTTTGGTAATAGGTGCAATATCAAGAACTTGCTTGCTTGATATTATGAATTTGGTATAAATTTGGTGATTGGAGAAATTTAATAATTTTTTCTGTGTATTACAAAAAGCTTTATAAAATACATAACTGAAATTTAACTCATACAATAAATTCGAAAATTTATTAAAGTAACTTGAAAAAGGAATAATTCCCAGATTCTAATTATTAATTAAGTCCAAATTAAATATTTAATTTTCTTTCAACTAATTTTGGCACTATTAATCACATTAATTAAATTTAAATACTTTTTAAAACATTTTTTTAATTGATAAAAAACTTTTCTTCTGTGTATGCGAGTTAAAAGAAAAATATATATTTGAATCAAAAGATTTTACGAAAAACTAGACTTCAAATAAAACTACATAGAAAAATTGTTTCTGGGGGCTACCATCTATTGAGATGCGAGTACAAAAATTCGATGCGAAAGCTAAATGCCAACTTGGTACTCTCTTTCACTCTCTCAAAATTGTGTGAAAATTAAGCAATACTGGTTATAAAAATTAAAGATAGCGCAGATTTCCAGTAATGAAATGGGAAAATATGTAAAAAAATTCAAATTGTGAAGTTTAAATAAAACATATAATGATTATTTGCGAAAAGAAAAAAATAAGAAGATGCGAAAGACAAATAAGCAAACCCATTAAAGAGTACATTTGCTAAAATTTTCATTCCCATCGCAATAGAGAGTAGCCCTCGTGATCTCCAAATTCATAAATTCAAGCAAGCAATTTGTTGATTTTGGCACCAATTACCAAAATGATTATATTGATTACTAAAAATTTTAAATTGTGAATTTATGTTTCAACAAATGATATTTTTAATTTTAACTAAAAAAAATTATCAAAAAACTTTGCCATTGCAAACAAAGTGTTAATTGATTTAATAAAATATTGTTCGGGTTTTAACCACTCCCAACAACAATTCTACAAGCTTAATTTATTTTATTTTCAATTTAGAGTTTTTGTTATTTAATTAATAGATTAATAAAAAATTTATTTCAAAACAGCTAAAATTATATTATTATTTTTTTTGCCAACAGTCAAAAATTTAAATTATGTCGTCAATGGGATGACACGTTGGCATAACAGAAATGACGAATCGGAGTCGGTTTTATAAAGCATGTCATCAGTGTGAGGACAAACTGCCACCAAATTGAGTCATTGTAATTGACCTTAAGTAAAATTGAGAGAATATGATTATTTACTTACCCGTTACACATGTTTGTTTCACTTTTGTTGTATTCCGCCCTTTGCTAACAGAAGAACTCTCAATTAGTTAGAGGACACCAGCAGCATGCCCGACATGGTTTTCGTAATAATTCTACTTTAAAAATTTGTTGTATTTAAATAAATAATAGAATATGGGAATTTTTGCTTCTAATTTTAATTATTAAACAAGAAAATATTGTGAATAATATATTTTGACATTATATATTATGTCATCGCACTGATGACAGTTTGTCATGGTACTGATGACAGTTTGTCATCGCACTGATGACAGTTTGTCTGTACTGATGTCAAAATACATCTGCGTTATGACGTCTTTTCTATCAGTGTACACATAATGAGTCATCGAATTGATGTCACTGTAGTCATAGCGTATATGACGCATACAATATGTCAAAATTTTAGAATGACGTTCGTCATTGGATAGATGTCACTTTTTTCCTCATTGATGCCATTGGTAATAACATTAATGTCATAGTTCTGATGGTAGGGCATCATCAATATGAAGATGCATTTTCTCTATGAGAGTAAGAAGTGGAGATAAAGGGCAAATATTAAGAACAAAAACTAATGGAGGTCGTTCATATATTTTATCCCCCTAGGGGCGTCTTATATGGGTCTTTTTTTCTATATATTTCAAGTCTGTATTGAACATTTTGTATGGGAGCAACCTTAAGGAATAGAGATAGCGGTTGTTTGAAATAAATGATGGAGATGCAAAATAAAATGTTGTTTGTCTTACATTTGGACCGTCTAGGGGCATCCTAGGAGCTGTAGGGGTCAAATTTAAGAATTGTATTAAGCTGCCATATTTGTATAGTTGAAATTCTTTAAGTTGGCTACTGCAGCGCGTAGGATGATGCTAGATGGGTCAAATGTATGACCAAACCCACTTTATTTTTCATATACCATTTACAAAAACTAAACCGTTTTTGAGTTACGCGAATATATGTTGTGCAACCGCCTCCATTCTCGAAATTACGGTATATCTCGAAAACAAGATCTAAAAAAAAAACGGTTAGAGCCACTGTTTGCAGCGTACCCGAATTACGTTAAAACGCCAGGTGCTCGGCTTGTCGGTTTCTTCAACTAGCATAGTGTTATTTTAAAGTTTTCATTCAATATTTGACGCGATTAAGTGTAAAAAAATCAAGATATAATTTGATTCATTGATATAAGATACCATTAGTGATAGATAAGATACCTACCAAGTCCAAGTGCTTGATTATTAAAAAGCGGTTATTAAAACTTGGGGGCAATCCTATTTTAACTTTAAACAAACAGTCCATTGAAATAGTAAACTCTGCCAAAAATCTTGGTATTTTCTTTAATAACACCCTCACATGGTCTAACCACGTAAATTTTGCATGCGGTCGAACGTTTTCAATGTTAAGGAATCTGTGGCAAACTCAGTATTGTACTCCTATTAAAACCAGAAAACTCATTGCTAAATCTTATTTAATAGCGATATTATTGTATGGCTGTGAACTATTTGCCAGCTGCGATAGCGAAAGCAAAATAAAACTTAATGTGGCGTTTAATAACATTGTTCGGTACGTATTTGGTCTAAGGAGATATGACCATATTTCCCCCTACGTTAACATTGCTTTACGGAATTACATTTGATGATTACTAAAGAGTGCGTATTTTACTGTTTATGCACAAAATTATATACACACATTAGCCTGAGCATCTCTATACACGTTTAAGTTTTTCAACACTTAATAGAGGTAAAAGACTTCTGTCATTTGGTCATCGAACACTGATTTCTAAATACCATTTCTTTATTCATGCAATCAGTCTATGGAACGGAACCCCCTATACATCACAACACAAAAAAAAGTGTTTTATCAATTCCAAAAATGGTTTAAAAAGTATTTAAATTTAATCAACGTGATAATTAAATCAATTATTTTTTTAGTTGAAAGAAAATTAAAAATTTAATTTTGATTTAATTAACATTTTAGTTGTTTTGAAATAAATTTTCAATTAAAATTTTAATTAAATAACAAAAAATCTTAATTGACTTTTTCCGTTAAAAATACAATATTTTAAACATGTTGAATTGTTGTTGGGAATTGTCAATATTTATTTAAATAAATTAACATATTGTTTGAAATGGCCAAGTTTTTTGATCACTATTTTAATTAAAATTAAAAATAATATGAAAATATTTTTTCAAAATTTTAAAATTTTTAGTAATCAATATAATCATTTTGGTAATAGGTGCAAAATCAACAACTTGTTTGCTTGATATTATTAATTTGGAATAAATTTGGTGATTGGAGAAATTTAATAATTTTTTCTGTGAAGCCATTAGTAACGCACGTAAATTCAAGAAAAGTATTTTTTGTCATTTTTCACTCTGAATACAGATATATTCGTTTTAATAATTTCTGATTTTAGAAAAGTATAAAAATGTATGTTTTAAACTATTCTGGTTTCACATTTTCCATTTTTCTTTTAATTTTTCACCTTTTTTCTAGCTTATTTTTATTAAATCTTGCCAGCTTCATATAATTAAATGTTATTAAATTTTAAATTTTATTGGAAACTTTAAGACTACTATTAATTAAATTTAACGCAATATTATTATTTTTAATTTAAGTTCCATACTGCAATATAAGACTTAAGTCTTCTGTATGGAACATCGAAAATAAATAAATATATAAAAAATAAATAAATAAATATGGCAGATGTTTAACAACCAACAATGTTATATAAGTTATTAAAGACACAAACCATGCGTAAAGTATGCTAGATCTCTTGTAAACCGCTTATCTTTATTTTAGTTAGTTTCTTTCTCAACGGCCTTTAAACAATTTTCACGAACTGTTTTTAACAAAAGTTCATTGGTTACAACTATTGTGATATAAATTTTTTATTTTTTTTAGAATATGAATATAAAACTATTTAATCTGTAACAAATAAACTTGAACCTTTAATGTGTGTATGTCTGTAGATCTGAATACGAGTTGATTTTTTTTTAATTTTTTTTTTCTTCTACAATAATTTTTACCTTAACAATATTTTAGCATACGTACGAATACTATGAATGTAAAAGTGTTCAAGCCACATATTTTGGTAACAAATATTTCTAGCCAATATATGAAAGTAAATATTTATCTTATTTATTTTACAAATACACTGAAATAAAAAATGGGAGATAAATAGTGTAAAATTGTGTAAACAATTGAAGAAATCTGAGTTATTATTTAACTACATTAATGCTTAATTAAAACAATTTAGTTAAGAACCTACATATCAACTAAATTTCATCAATATTACGAAAACAAATTACCAGAGAGTTATTTATCTGAAAATTAATTTAGGGTGCGAAACAAAGAATATGTGGCTAGATAATATAAGATAAAAGCTGATATGCAGCAGAGAAGTTTTTTTTTTTTTTTTTTTTTTGTTCCTATACTAATTCCTGGAAGCTCTACGCTGGTCTGCAGGAAAGAAACCAGAGTCTTTGGCGGGAATCGAACCCGCAACCCCGGTGCTAATAGACTAACTTAATACCAAGTAGCCTACCGGGACACCCGGGACACATTTTAAATAGCGCCAGATTTAATTTTCTCTAATATAATTTTTTAATTTAGCCATTATTTTTGGAATTATTGAGGCCGAAGTGCCAAAAAAAATATTTTTTTTTTGTTTTTTTTTGTAAGATTTTTGAATTCAAAAAATTCATAAAAAAATTGAAATCAACAAATACTTACCAGTTTTAGTACTTAGGCTTAAAGCAGCATGTATTAGAAGTAAAATAAATTTTATTTCATGAAAATGCATGGATAAATTCCTGTTTTATTCCCGATAAAGTGAAAGTACCTACTTTGACATTTTTTTATCGCAAATTTGTGTAGAGCTAAAAGTTTTGTGATTTTTTAACGGGTTTACCCTGTTTATTGCACAGTATTTTGCTTAATCCTATATTTTTATTATTTTTTCTTAAAGCTGCATATATTACAAAAAAAAATACATTTTTTTTCATGAAAATCCATGGATAAGTTCCTGTTTTATTCCCGATAAAGTAATACATGCAGCTTTGAGCTTAAGTACTAAAACTGGTAAGTATTTGTTGAGTTAAATTTTTTATGAATTTTTTTAATTCAAAAATTTTACAAAAAAAAACAAAAAAAAATATTTTTTTTGCCACTTCGGCCTCAATAACTCCAAAAATAATGGCTAAATTAAAAAATGATATTACAAAAACTTTAATCTGGCGCTATTTAAAATGTTTTGACGGATTGTATGCCAAAATCTGGTACGTCGCACAGTGGCGCCATTTGAGTTTTTTCGTTGCAAAAATCATATCTTTTGAACCGAATAAGATAATTGAACAGTTTAAACAGCATATGATAGATAACTGTTCAGCCTATGAAATGAGCGTTTGGAAAGGGTGCTACGCTTTGTAGGGGCCTACTTATGGGTTATCAAAGTTAAAATTAGTAGAAAAATCAATTTTATGGTAACTAAAAAAAATTATTTTCACATTTTTAGATTGTTTTTATTTTTTTTCTTAAGGGTTTTATGTTTTAAATTATTACCCAACAAATTAAAAAAAAAAATTATTTATTTTTTTAAATTTATTTTTTCAATTTTCTGTAAAATATTCATCACAATTCGTAAGAGAAGGTATATCTAAAAGACTAACAATTTCTAAACTATAATTATTTTGTAACTCTATTCGTGACTTCACATGCCGCAGGGAAGAAATAAGTGGATCGGAAGATGCTGCCAACATGTTGAAGAGGTCCTCATTTTGCCTTACCCTTGATGCTTTGAATGTGTTCTGCAATCTATATTTTTTATAAAATTTGTTAAGAGACTCCTTTGCTTCTTCAGAAAGCTCTCCAATTGGCAAAGACTGGTACTCAATTATATCTTTGCCATGCGCCAATATTTTATGGACGGTCGGGGTCAACTTCTTCTGTGGATACATTTCTGCTAAAAGAGATGCAGTTTTCGACGCATATTCTCCATATTTTGTAGAATTGACATTTTCTTTGCAGTTTAAAACATCCAAGATCGTTCCCAATCTTTTCACGATTTGATTGTCAATTCCAATGATTCTAGTTACTGCCTCATCATTTTCAAAAAATCTCCTAGAAGTGTTTCCATCGTTAGAGTTACCGTATCCGTGCTTGGGACAGTCTACTTTTAGTCCAACTTGTTTCAAAAAAACCATCCTGTATTTGCTTCTTTCTGATCTTTTCCTTATCCTTTATTGATGTATTTTCATCGAAGTTTTCCTCCTCTTGTGGTAGGGTATATGCCAGTTTTAGCAAGAATTCCATACACCTTATCCTTGCGTGCAATGGTGACATTCCATATTCGTAATTCTCCTCATTTGTAGAATCGTTTAAATTACCAAAGTTCTTCTGACAAATAATAATATAAAATCGATAAAAAAAATATAAAAATAATACGAAAAAAGGGGTTTAGATAGGTTTTTGCTAAATTTTTACCTCCAATATAATTCTGTCTATGATAACTAATTGAAATATATTATAATTAAGCAGAAAAAGATACTAATCTTAAACTCTTTACAACTAATTATATAAAATTGAGATGTAACATATTATATATGAAATAAATTGAATTGAATTGAAAAAAGTTCTTCTGACTCTTTTTGCAAATCGGGCATGACATTGTTGAGGTTGTTCCTGTCAGTTCGTTTACGACTTTTCCGTCAACCATGGTCAGGTGGAACTCGTAATTGCATTCAATATATTTTCCTTCTCCAATTTGCAGCTTTGTAGGCTTAATCTTGCTTATTTGTTCTTCAATGTCCTTCACCGTAGTCCTTATGAGTTCTGCCGATTCCCTTGCAAACTGAAACATTATTGGTCGGCAATAATGCACTGATGACGGACGTGGATTTTTCCAGTGTAGGGAATCATCCGATTTTAGCCGCAAAGGAACAACAGATGCCATAAACATATTTCCGTCCGATATTGTAGCGTCATCGAAAGATATCATTTGCTTATAAACGCTTTGACCGGATGATCCATCGCAGCCCCATTTGCTGATCAATGTCAACTTCTCAGGAAGAATTTTCACTTCCGTGAAAAACTTTGGTGTGGTTGACTTTCTAAACAGTTCAAATAATTTTAAATTGTTCAACGCCATGTTTTCAGTACTTAAATTGTTTAATGGTTTCAGTAATTGTTGCGCCAACTTTCAGGCGTAGACTAATCCAGGCATTATGCTTATTTTGCAATATATAGGCTTATGCTACCATGCCTAAAAATTTACCTGTTCCCTGCATACATATGGATTTAGGCTAAATAATGCAATTTTGATATTATGCACGTGTCCAAATAAGATTTGTGCCTACCTGTAGGGACCATAAGTCAATATTGTTCCTGACCATTTGTACGCCAAAGTATTGTTTATGTGAGGTACGTACCTGGTAATTTCAATGAGTAGTTTTTTTCAAACTATTAGATCAAACTACTGTCAGTCAAAACATATAAGGGATGGACGCCATACAATTTCTGCAACCATGTCTTTTTGAACTTTTTTACCTCTAGAAGCCAAACGGGCACGTACGGGCAGATAAAACCTTTTGAATTATGTAAAGAAATAATCAAAGAACAGGTTTTGCACGTATGGCAAATATAGAAAAATATAGTTTTTTTTTATTTTCCGTCAAAGTTGAAAAATAGTGAAAAAACGGATAGTTTTTAAATAGTGATTTACCAGGAGAAACACAAAGCAAACAGTTAATTTTTTTTTTATCATTATACATTTAATAAATACATCAATCAATACAAATAAAAAATAAGGCGATTCGTTACCTATTTTTCGTGATATTACACCTGAAATCGCAACAAATTGACTAAAAATTGTGTGTTTTTTTGAAAACCGAAAGTCGGTCAACTTTGAACGGTTATATCTTCTAAACTAAAAATGTGATATTATTAAGAGTGGCATATTTGAAATCGTTGAAAAGTTTCCTATAACATGGGTTTATTCAAAACTTCGTCGGCACTCATGAAAATTTTGATTTTTGCAACCTCGCTTGCTCTACGGGCGCCACTGTGTGACGTCAGCAGTCTTCGATGGCTGCGAGTGTAAGACGGCAAATCCCTTTGAGAAGACCTAGTGGTTGAGGTCGAAACATGTCAGGGTAACCAGCCGCCTGGGTTCGAATCACACGCCAGACAGCCTGGCTTCGAATCCCAGGTCAGTCAAGAATGAAAATTATCAATAACAATTTTAATTAATCTTCCATGTTGTAAAAATTCCATTCTTCATAAAAAAAATAATTTAATGCAAATTAAATTCAATGAACTTAAGCCTAATTAAAATATCTAAATTTGGATTAAAAACCATTAACAGTTCAATAAAATAACCACAATACTAATTATTATTATTAAAATTAATTTTTTTCAAGAGATATTTCTTTGAAAATTTTTGCGTGTTTTTTTTACTCTTACTTTTTTAATTTAGATTTATTTGACATAAGCTGTTAATAAGATTATTTGAATTTTCTTAACCTTAATTTGAATAAAAAAAATTATTGATTAGACAATATTATTTGCTCTAAATGTATTGAGTTCTTTTAATAATTTTTATTTATTTTAGATTTATGTTTTCGCTAAACTTTGTTCAAATTAATTAATTTTATTAAATTAAAGAGAATTTGTAAATACATATGAAGGTAACTTATATAGAATTTAACAAAAATTGTAGACTAAAAGAATATTTGTTGATATGAAAAATGCTTTTTAGTTGAACAAAGACGATGTTATTTAAATAAAAATTCCGTAACTTTTTTTTAACCACTAAATAGCTATTAGTGATAGTGAAAAATTTTGCTCTATCACTAACTTTTAGTGGAAACTGCAAATTTAGTGCACTACACCCAACTCTGCTACCAATGCAGACCATATGAATTTGCCAACATTTATCGTAGTGCTGCCACATGTTACTTTTGAAATTACAAATAATACATGGGATCAACTAAACCAGGATTTAAGCACTCACTGATTTATTAGCCATTAGGAATTTTAATGAAATTTTGCTAATATAACAATATGTTGCTATTTTGAGGACATTTTGATAATTTGCTAAATATTTATTAATTTGAGAAAATTTTGCTAATATAACGAATTTATGTTTGTTTTAAAGTCATTTTGTTAATTTTATCTCTTCACATTCGCCTTACCAATACCCACCCGGGTGACCATTTCGGTTTTATTAGTAAAATAATTTCTTTAAATTTATTTCATTTGGAAAAAATTTTCTAAAACAATTTTTTAATGATTTTAGGAAAATTTGTTGAAATAAAGGAGGCTTGCATAAGTTTTAAAAAAAAAAAATATACTGAAACAATATTCGTTTAAAACATAAATAAAGTGCATGTAAAAAAAAATTGTTAATGTAAATTTTTTTCGTTAACGGTATATTTAGTAATGTATTTTATGTGTTATTTTACTTAAAAATCCTTAAAACTGGTTTTTTTGAGATTCATTTAAAATCCTTAAGATTCTTTAAATAAAATTATTATTGGAAATTATATTCAGTAAACCGCCTTGGTAATACATCAAACATCTTCATCAAATTGACGTATGTGTTGGTAATATTTTGTTTCACTTAGCCACACATCAAATTCAAAGTGATCAAACTTTATTTAAAAGTTGTTGTCAAACTTAATAAAATTGGACTTTTTATCGGAAAATATATTGTTAATTGTCAAATAATACAATTTTAATAAAAAAAAATTTTGTTTCCATTCATTTTCAAACTAAACATAAACGAAGTTTGAAGAAATAACGTGCACACACATCCAGCCAGCTTTAATTTTGTATAAAAATCAATATTAAATAAAAGTGTCTTGACTCAATTCAAACTATAAAAGCTTTAATTTTGTATAAAAATCAATATTAAATAAAAGTGTCTTGACTCAATTCAAACTATAAAGTGTGAGTTTTTATTACTAACACAATAACAAAACTGTTAGTTTGATGATCCAGTTTGATGTATGGCCAAGCCGTACTTTACACTATCGCACAACCCTTACGTATTTAAAAAAAAGATACAGTCCTGCCATAATAAACTTTTATTGTTTTCATACAATTTTCAAACAATAATTAGATCAGAGATGTATTTTCATTAAAATACGTAATATGTGTGTCATAATGTAAAGAAGCCTTTAAAAAGATTTGTACAGTTCAATAAAATTAGTTTTAATTAAGAAAAAATTCTACAAAATTGAATAAAATTTTTTTTTTAATATTTTTTCATGGGAATCTACTAAAAACTTTAATTATAACTATATTCTTAATTTGGCTCAGTGTAGTTTTAATCCATTAAACCTATTGAACATATTCACATGAATGTGCCTGCGTTTACAGTGGCACTTAGATACATACGTTTTTAAGAATCTATATGGGTTTCCCAAAAACATTGTCTTTAAATACATGTCACACTGTAAATATTACAATAAGCGTATCTAAACAGTACTGTCAGTTTGAGTGTGTATAACCTGTTATATGATTTTCCATGCATGTGAGTGTTTAAATTTGTGTGTGTTTGTATTCGAAAATATTTTTTTTTTTTTTTTCAAAAATATGTTCTCTATGTGTTTGTATTGTGGTTAGAAAATTTACTACAAAAATGTTTATTCATACATTTTGTGCTTGTACAAATTTGTGTATTCAAATGTTCAAATATCTGTTCTTTCCTCCACAACTCACTGTATGTTTCGTTTGCGGCAGGATATAAAAATAAAATCCTTTGAAAATTATGTTTTTAGAAAAAAAAATTTATTTGTTTTTTTTTGGGAGAACATTTATATTCAGGTCTATGTTTACGAGTGGGTTATAAAAATATTGTTAATATTTTAGTTTGAGTTTTTTGTAACTTTTTTGCTACGTTTATACAAAAGTTGCGATTACAACAAATATTTTACAATTGTAAGTTTTATTGTCTTTAGGTTGTTATAAATAAAAATAAACTTTTTTTAAAGTTAAAATTATTAAGTTGGAAAGGTAAAGCGTTTTGGCGAAATAATACTTTTTTATATAAAATACTGCATACTTTGATAAAAACTTTGGAAATTGGAAATATTATTTTTAAAGTTCTGCTTGTTAATTTAACGAAATAAATCATTTAAGTTCGGCCTAGTGTTTGCTAAGAAATCTGCTGTTGAAAACAAACATGCTGATTATATAAAAACGGAACTAGAACTTAACTAGAACCGAACTGAAACTGCACTAAAACTAAAATAGATCTCAACTGGAGCTAAATTTGAAGTAAACTACATCTGAACTGCAACTGAACTAGAATTTGACTACAACTAAACTAAAACTGAACTAGAACTGAACTAGAACTGAACTACAACTGAACTAGAACTGAACTGGAACTGAACTAGAATTTGACTAGAACTGAACTAAAACTGAACTAGAACTGAACTAGAACTGAACTAGAACTGAACTAGAACTGAACTAGAACTGAACTAGAACTGAACTAGAACTGAACTAGAACTGAACTAGAACTGAACTAGAACTGAACTAGAACTGAACTAGAACTGAAATAGAACTGAAATAGAACTGAACTAGAACTGAAATAGAACTGAACTAGAACTGAACTTGAACTGAACTAGAACTGAAATGGAACTAAACTAGAACTGAACTAGAACTGAACTAGAACTGAACTAGAACTGAACTAGAACTGAACTAGAACTGAACTAGAACTGAACTAGAACTGAACTAGAACTGAAATAGAACTGAACTAGAACTGAACTAGAACTGAACTAGAACTGAACTAGAACTGAAATAGAACTGAACTAGAACTAAACTAGAACTGAACTAGAACTAAACTAGAACTGAACTAGAACTGAACTAGAACTGAACTAGAACTGAACTAGAACTGAACTAGAACTGAACTAGAACTGAACTAGAACTGAACTAGAACTGAACTAGAACTGAACTAGAACTGAACTAGAACTGAACTAGAACTGAACTAGAACTGAACTAGAACTGAACTAGAACTGAACTAGAACTGAACTAGAACTGAACTAGAACTGAACTAGAACTGAACTAGAACTGAACTAGAACCGAACTAGAACTGAACTAGAACTGAACTAGAACTGAACTTGAACTGAACTAGAACTGAACTAGAACTGAACTAGAACTGAACTAAAACTGAACTAGGACTGAATTATAACAGAACTAGAACAGAACTACAACAAGAGCTGGACTAGAACTGAACTAGAATGGAACTAGAACTCAACTTAAACTGAGCTTGAACTAAACTAGAAAAGAAGTGTATCTTCGGGGAAGATATCCGTCTCTATGAATTATATATTGAAGAGATTTCTGTTTACCAAAAAATTGCATATTCTATTGTGAAACTAAATCAAGCCAAAGCCGTGTCAATAGTACGGTATAGTATGGATTTCCTTAACTCAAGTACAGAAATTCAAGTACGAAAAAGGGATTGGCTTAATTAAAAGCGATATAAAATGAATCTCAAACTGTGCTTGATTCAAGAATTTCTAAGCTGACTTCATCCCGATTTGTACTTGAAATAATCCGAAAGTGAGATTAGACTAACTCAAGCCTTAACACTTACTCCAGAGAACTAGAGATAGAGAAAATATTATTATTTACCTACATTTAACACATATTTATTTCACTTGTTGTATTTCTCCCTTTGTTTTCAGAAGAAGCCTCAAGTATAAGACACCAGCAGCATGCCCACTATGATTTTTGAAATCATTCTACTTTAAATATTTTACGCATTTAACTAAATAATCGTAGCAAATAGAATATGGGAATTTGTTCATCTTATTTTTTCCTTTTCAACGTGAAAATAATTAATATATTTCCTCTTGTAGTGTTGCTGGTGTTTCTACACAAAACAAGCAAATCACATTTAACCTACTCTAGCAGTGTTGTTGTTGTTGTTGCTTATACAACAAATTTTACAAGCACGCTTATTGGTTTTTGAAATTAATCCCAATTTGGATTGTTTGAAGTACTTTAATTTCGTACTTTAACTTTTTAGTAGGCCTTGTACTAAAAGTGAGTAGAAAAAACTAAAATTTAGTAGGAGTCTTTCTGTATATAAAATATTTTCAAATTCTAGTCAGCTTTTTAATAAAAGTAGTTTTTTTTAAACACATTTACAAAAATTTACATAAAATACATATAAGTACATACCGCATACATAAAATACCAGATTATGTACCCCAGTCGGCCATGTCTTTAAGACATCTTTAACGTCAAAGACGACAATAGTAGTAGAAGTCATACTCAACGAAACTTTCTTACAAATGGCGGCGTGATCACACAAAACGATATTAGCGACAATGTCTTTAATAATTTTGTCGACGACAATAAACAAGACAATATCCCCTATACAACATATTTTTTACTATCAGTCCAACTATGAATAAATATTCCCCGGGAGTTTTTTCCTTTCCCCTTTTTTTACAATAAAATTTAAATAGGAAAAATTGGAGAATATAATATAAGATAATACAATGCCCCTTATCGTGGTTGGCGAATTGAAAATACTTCTGCAACTGTTTGGTAATAGATTAAAGAGAACGTTAACTTATTTCCTTTAATCTATTACCAAACTGTCGCAGGCGTATTTTAAATTCGCCAACCACGACAAAGGTGAATATCTCCTACTCAATGACTCCCTGCTGACAGTGTTGTCTACTTTGTCGTCCACAGCGTTACCATATATTTTTAAAAAAAAATCTTGTTATCTCAGAAAAAGTGCCAAATTTTTAAAGAAAATACCAAAATGTAATAGGAATTTTTTTTGTTATCCACCCTTTCAGTAAAATATGGTCATCGCATGCTTTTACGTAGTTCCCAAGTTTCATTTTCTTAGGTTTCGTTGAACAACTTGGAGTCTCCGGTTGATTTGTTTCTTCCTCTGTAGTGGTTTCTTTTCTCGGGACTAAAATAATATAAAAATTTTTATTTATATTCTTACAATTTTTCGTTAAATATTTGTCCATGTTTTTTTAATGTATTCCGCACTACAAAGTTAACTACAAACTGTCAATGTATAAAAATCACCTTGTTGTACTTACAGGGAGTATACACAATTAAACACTGTTGTACTAATAAAGGAGTGAGAAAATATAAAACCGTTTAATTGTCCTAAAACATCATTTATTATTTTTATCCAATAAACTGCAAATTTTAAGTTATGTATCTATAAAAAACTGGAAAAACTTTATGTATTTATAAAAAAACTTTAAATAAACTAAAATCTTTTTGGCATCTCAAAAAACTTGCAAAAAAAGGGAAATCTTGACAAATGGCAACGCTGGTCGTCCACCACAAAAATTAGTATATGGTTATTTATTTCAGACAATTTTTCCTTGTGATTTTTTAGAATAGTTGCAAATTAATTTCACGCCTTTTTAATTAATCCTAATAAATTGGCAGTGAAGTATTAACTGCGTGTAATTCATTGCCCAGCCCTCGACTACCTTCATCAGCATGTTGTCGGTTTTACTTATGGTTTGTGCTTATCCATAAATTATATGCAGGCATTGAAATCAACAATTAAAAAAAAAGAATGTGAGAATTTTAAGCAAACCCAACCAATTGATTGAGAAGCATTTAACTACGGCAGAAGAAAACTTTGTCGTTAGTAGCTTGAATGCATAGACAAATTAAAAGACAATGTCGCTTAGACTGTCCCACAAAGAGCTTGATAAAAGGCAACTTATTAGACAATCTACCTTATACTGTCCCACATAGAGTTTAATTGAAAACACCTTATAAGACAATGTCGCTCATGCTATCCTACACGACGATTTACTCAAATTGTTTTCTAGAAAACTTCAATGATAGAAGACAAGTCGTGCATACATCCTGGACGACAATGTCGTCAACGACAATCTGGCCAACTGGGAACCCAACTTCAATTTTATGTCTTAAAAGTTACTGAAAAGAAACCAGCAGCTATAAATTTTATCAAAAACGGTAAAAACATTAAATATATTACGAAATGTAGGAAACAATTATTATTTGCCTTATTAAATGTTCAGTATTTTCATTGCACTTTATAACAAGTGAATGGGTTGGATGATGACTTTCGTGTAATTAAGAAATTTCAAAATGCAACTGCCACAATAACTGCAACAGAAATGCACTTAAAAAACATATAGGGAAATAACTAAACTCATTTATAGAGTTGTTAAGTTTTTTTTTATATATATTTTTATAACATCATAAATAAATTAAATGTTTTGAGCATTAGTTCATGCCACTAAAAACCATTAGGAGTACTGATATTTTATTTTTTTCCTTTCATACTTGCAACATATAAATAATTTGTCTTTTTAGTTTTAAACTTCAACATTATGAGGCAAAAAAATGGGGCGAAGGAGAGTGTGTGTGTGTTTGAGTTAATATCTGACAGCCAGTGGCTAAAAGGAGTGAGAGCCTGCTGCTGCTGATGATGATGACTATGAATCTTTGAAGTTGTTATTACTTGAAGCATCATCAATTTACCAAACTTTTTTTTTAATTTTGCTTATATGTTTTTTTTTTTTGCCCAACATCATCTACATCATGATGAAGATAATGAAGAATCATTATCAATGCTGCAATGCAGTATATATTACCTTTAACTTTTTCCTTTACTTACATCTTCACCCAAACATATAGATTTTCGTACAGAGCAAGAAATTGTTAGCCAGAGTTATGCATCAAAATTGACCCTTTTCTTTGCCCCACCACTTTAAAAAATATTTAAGTAAAAATGGGTGAATGTATTTGATTTTTTTCTATTTTTATTTTCTCTCTCCTGAATTCAAGTCTTTTAAAGGCCAAACAAATCAGTCGTGCCTGAAGATTAATGATAGCATTATAGTGTCGTCTACGAGTTTTTATAAACTTCAAGTTGCAAAAACATTAAATTTGTTTCAACTCTATAGTTCTATAGTGGCATATAAATATAGATAGACGGACGGACGGATGGTCGGTTGGACGGACAGACAGATAAGCTGAAAGAGGTATGTATGTATATGGGAGAATTTATAAACAAATAGTCGTACAAACAAACAAACAAGCAGTGTTGGTCAACAAAATTCAACCATCCAATCAGCCAGGCAACCAACCAACCAGCTAGTCGTTTTGGCTAGCATGTTAGAGTAAAAGATACGAGGGTTGCAGGAGAAGTGAAAAATCTAGCAAAGCAACATTCGCTATAGCCGCTAAAGCAATAACTTAAAAAAATTGCTATTAAGCCAAACCAGCAGTAGATATGCTCATGCAAGTCTCAAAATTCATAAAGGCAAAATACTAACTACAGGGTGGCTCATAATTAACGTTATGATTTATTTATCGAATAACTTTTTGCTTTCTGATTTTATTAAAGTTTACAAAAAAAAATTGATTTCAATTAAAAAATTTGTGATATTAATTAAATTTGCACCAGTAAACAAATTAATAGTATCAATTTAACATTTTCTGCAATAATGTTGTGGATAAAAGTGAACGTTCAATTCACTTGATTAAATTTTTATGTAAAACTTATTTGTATTTTTATTAATGCACTCATAGAAAACTGCATCTTCATATCGATGGTGCCCTAACATCCGAATTGTGACATCAATGTTATTACAAATGGCATTAATTAGGTAAGGAGTGACATCAATCCAATGACGAACGTCATCCGAAAATGTTGTCATATTTTATGCGTCCTACGCTATGACTACGGTGACATCAATTCGATACCACATTTTGTGTACACTAATAAAATAGGCGTCATAACGCTGATGTATTTTGACATCAGTACAGACAAACTGTCATCAGTGCGATGACATAATATACCATGTCATCAGTGTGATGACAAACTGTCATCAGTGCGATTACAAAATGTCATCCGTGCGATGACATAATATATCATGTCATAATATATTATTAACATTATTTTCATGCTTAAAAAGTAAAACTAGAAGCAAAAATTCCCATATTCTATTTTTTAATTATTTATTTAAATACATACAATTTTTGAATAAAAATTATTACGAAAACCATATCGGCCATGCTGCTGGTGTCTCTTAATTAAGAGTTCTTCTGTAAACAATGGCCGGAATACAACAAAAGCGAAACAAAGATGTGTTGGGGGTAAGTAAATAGTAATATTCTCTCACTTTGACTTAAGTCAATCCCAAAGATAAACTGTCATTAATTTGAGCCTAATGAGTCATTTCTACGATGTTACTGAGTCATCGCACTGATGAAATGTTTTATTTAACTGATTCAGATTCGTTATTTCTGTGATGCCGATGTGTTAACCTATTGATGACGTAATATCAATTTTTGACGCTGATGACCATTTCGGCAGGGGATATTAAGGCTCACATCACAATGATGTAACGTGTCATTGGGTCAATAACGAAGACACTTGTCATAGCACTGATGTCTAAATACATCATCGTTGTAAAGCCTTTTCTATCAGGGTGTATTTTTTGACCCTTTATGCAATGAAGTGCATGGCGCATATATTTTTGGTGAAGTTTTATCACATCGCTCATTTCGTGCAAGACCGTCACAACTCAAAATTTGGCATTTTCGAGTTAGTAATGCAGAAATGTTCTTCTCTTAAATCTCTACAAATTGATCTAAGAACGGAGAGAATTATCGAAAAAATAACGGTAATACAGATGCTTGTGACGCTATGACCTCTCGTAACAAACTTCAGCAATTAACATCAACAAGGTCACATTTCAATTTGTGTTTGGCATTCCTCTTGTACATGTGGTTTTCTTTGTAGCAAAAAAGAAACATTTGATTTTATAACTGTATTTTAGTGAAAGAGAAGGTGAGAAAAAATAGGTTGGAATCTTAAAAAGGCTCTCCTGTAAAGTTTCAAATTTTGAGTTGTGACGGTCTTGCACGAAATGAGCGACATCTTATGGACATTAACGTGGCCCAAAAAAATAAATTGATGCAAAAAGAAATGTAACTGCAAGCTTATCTGTTTTACACCAAAATTTCCGTATATATTTTTGCACCTAAATTCTCTTTCACCCCTCGGTTTGAGCAGAAAAAAGAACTTGCAAGCCACCCATTTATCCACACACTTGTATTTGGCCTTAGGGCATTTCAATTTGCTACTAACGTTTACATTGCTATTTACACACTCATTCTCTCTCCCATGCTTCCAAGCACACACACACACTTATTCAGTCACTCACTCACTAACACCGTAAAAAACTTGTAACGTCTAACGCAACTTCAGTACGCAGCATATTCTAGCAATGAAAATACCGTATGCATGTAAACGAGTATATGCAACATAGAAAACGTTGCAAGCAATTTTTCTTACAGTAAATAATTTTTCATGCACGAATTGCATGAATTTATTTGAACGTCATGCGGACACCGATTGATCAGCAGAGGCAACACAAATAAAAAGAGAAAATTTATGTCACACAAAATGTTTAAGTGTTGCCACACGCATTTTAAATAGGTGTTTGCAGTGTTGCAAATTGATGCAATGGACGCTTAAGGTATGTCATACATTTACCCGCACACACATATACACACTCTTGTTAAAGCTGCCCGACTGTAAGGACAAATGTTTGGCCTTCTAGACAAACTAGCTTGACATTTATTTGGACTATCGACTTAAATTTTTGTATATTCGTTAAAGCTTACGACGATTTATTAACTTGTTTTTAAGCGTTATAAATAATTGGTTTAAATAAATTTTGGTACTTGGGGGGGGGAAGAAATTCATCAAACAACAAAAGTCTATCAAACTTGTTTTCTGTATAGCAGAATATTTAAATTGAAGTCATTTATTAACTTCTACTGGTTGGTTGGGAATTGTATGAATTGTATTGGGAAAACAATTTTAAAATAATGGTTAAATGTTTGTACCTAATAACGGCTAATTAAGGGGAACATTGGAAATTCCGATAAGTTGATGAAGTTGCATTTAATAAAGGATTTGGATCCTGTTCGTCCTGTATTGTACTAATTCCTTTTAAGCTGATATTTCAAAAGGATATTCACATGACAAGTAGTGGAAACAGTGAAGCAGACTGATAAAACTAAGTCATATCAAATATTTACATAAAATTTTTTATTCCTGCATCGGCCCTTATTGCTGCTCGGCCATCAAAATCTTTTATCTGCGGAGATAAAGTACAGCAAAATAGAGAACATAAATTTAACACCAATCAGATAATTATGAATGATCAATCTCAAGCAAATACATTGATAGGCGAATGAAAATTCAGCATCTAAAGGTGCTACACTAAAAAAAAGGCTTCATAGCGCTGATGTATTTTGACATCAGTACTATGACAAGTGTCTTCGTTTTTGACCCCATGACATTTTCCATTATTGTGTTGTCAGCCTTAACATCTCTTGGCCAAATTGTCGTCATGGACAAAAATTTAAATTATGTCATCAATGGGATGACACATTGTCATCATAGAAATGACAAATCGGAGTCGGTTTTATAAAGCATGTCATCAGTGCGATGACAAACTGTCATCAAATCGAGTCATTGTAATCCCACCCTTTGGAACCCGAAGAACTCTCAATCATAAGACAGCAGCATGCCCGATATGGTTTTCATAATAATTCTACTTTAAATAATTGATGAATTTTAATATATAATTAAAAAATATAGAATATGGGAATTTTTGCTTCTAATTTTACTTTTTAGACATGAAAATAATGTTAATAATATATTATGACATGATATATTATGTCATCGCACTGATGACAAGTTGTCATCGTACTGAAGACAGTTTGTCATCACATTGATGACATGATATATTATGTCATCGCATTCATGACAGTTTGTCATCTGACTGATGACAGTTTGTCTGTACTGATTTTTAAATACACCTTTTCTATCAGTGTACACAGAAGGTGGCATCGAATTGATGTCACTGTAGTCATAGCGTAGATGACGCAAAAAATATGACAACATTTTAGATGACGTTCGTCATTAGATTGATGTCATTTTTTGCCTATTTGATGCCATTTGTAATTACATTGATGTCACAATTCTGATGTCAGTGCATCATCAATATGAAGACGCATTTTTCTATGAGTGCGCATTCAGCTCTGCCAAATCCTGTATACCATTCACCTAAGTTCGAATAGAACATAAATTTATACCTGAGAACTTTAAATTAGGGAGGGCCCTTATAACGGGGTTAGGTGAATAATGGACGGATTTGGCTAATTTTTAATATTAAATACTCCTTATATTAAGGAAATACATCAACCGAATTCGGGCCATTTAGCTCATACGGTATGGACGCTATCAAGCCAAAATCCTTATTCCAGCAGCATATTTGGGTGGGTGTTAAGTAAGCTTGCCAGACGGTCTTGATCTTTCTGGGTAAACAAGAATTTTTAGTACTCTTCAATAACCATAAAAAAAATAAGTTTTGTCAATTTTAATGTGAAAAATTACAACAAAAGGTCGAACAACACATATATTGAATATGTTTTGTCAAGATTTTTTAAGGCATGTTATTAATTTTAAATTTGTTTCCATAGTTTCTAAAATAAATATTGAATTTAAATATTAACTTTAATATATCATCTTTTTGTTGTATTATATTTTTTTTATAAACCTATCAAAATTACGTTTCCTATATCCAACACTCAATAATGCTGAGTTAAGCCGAAGCCCGTATTGATGCTTGTGTGTATTTCCCTCAACACTAATAGGTGCGTTCGTTTACCCCAAAATTTGCACAAATTTGTGCAAGTTTTTACTGGATTTTACTGAAATGCGTTCGCTTACACAAAAATTTGCAAAAGAGAGCATCTACTGAGAGTGTAAAGTGACAGTTGTAAGCAAAGAGTCTGCAAATTTTTACTGAACAAATTTTTACCAGTAAAAACCAGTAGAAAACAAAAACATACATATGTTTCATTTAAGTAAACAAACAAAAGTAAGCATACAATTTGTAATAAAAACATTTAAAAGAACAAAAGCTGAATTAAAAGTGCAACAAAAACCAAAAATATTTATTACATCCTAAACAATTTTACTTACCACTTTGTACCTATTAATATTAAGTTTTCTTTTTTTGGCATCCATGGTAAAATTTGTGTTAATTGTTCAATGTTACTTATTTTTGTTTTTGTTTACATTAATATTTTAGAGATGTAAAGCTAATGAATATATGATTACTTCTTATTGCATATTATTGAGGGTGCCAAATATCAAAAATCAAATATTGATGTAGTTTCGTATGTAATTCAACTAGAAACAAAATTTAAAGTCATGTACAAAATAAACAAGTCTTAAAACTTGCACAGAAGCTCATTTAATAAATAAATTTGCTACGAATTTATAATCATTACAATGCATTTCATCAAGTACCAAAAACATTATGTACTGGGTAGTCTAAATAACACATATTTTACAACACTAAGCTTTTTAGCGATCAGCTGTTTGAATTAACCTGCAAGTTTTTGCAATTTTTCCGTTCGTTTACTTTTTTGTGCAAGAGCCATTTTTGAGAGTAAAATTTTCATATTGCCCAAAATTTACTCAACTACTGGATTTTACTGGAAAAGTAAACAAACGCACCTAATAATTGAGGGACTGATAAGCAAAGGAGTACAAGTCTCAAATAAAATTTCTCAGTTAGGCGGCATTTATACGATGATTTTTAAAAAATGTATTTTTCAAATTTCTTTTAAAGCTGCTACTAAAATATTTTAACATGTACATGATGACTTTTGGTGACTTTTGTTCTTAAATATTTTTTGTTTTTTTTATTTGAACAATTTAATTTCACAATCGAATGAAAATATTAAAATTTTAATGACAGTAAAAAAAATGAGAAAAACTAAGATAAGAAATCATGTTCCTTTTTTACCCCCTCTTTCTTCTCTACTGGATTCGTATATAAGTAAAAAAAGCATGTATTACAGACTAGTCTTAAGAATGATCGTATAAATTCTGCCTTATAAAGCTTCGGAGTTTTTTTTTTTTTTTTTTTTGTTATATTTAAATATTTACTAAGGGCCTATTTATCATATTGAATATCAATGTCAAATAAAAATAAAATTATCTGAAAACCTATATTTAAATATGCATTGATATTTAAATAGAGATTTGGTGAAATGGGCCCTTAATATAAAGTTAAGTACGATATAGCGCAATTTGCTGTAATTATATAGATCTGAATTTTTGTTTAACGATAGATGTTAGCGGCAAGTGTTCATTGCTGCATCTAACTCAAGTTTATTTAGGTATTTGTACCCCTTTGCTTTTTAGCCCCTCAACCAAAACGTTAAACAACTGACTCAAAATATAAGCGTGCAGAAATTTTTGGCGCATAAAGTAAATTCATTTGCTTTTATTTATTTTACTTTTTTGTGATTTTTTTATAAAATGTTATTTAGAAAGTTTTTCATTATCAAGAAATCTTTTCAAAATCTGGAATGTTTTAAGTAAACGTGAAGAATTTTGCAAATTTAAATCTGGCATGCCTAGTGCTATGGAAATAGTAAGTCGATTTCGCTGTTTTTTGAAAACCAAATTGTTTCGATGACGCTGAGGCATAATTGAGTATCTCATTCTTTAGCTCTTGAATTGTTATTGGCATATCGACGTTCACCTTTTCTTTCAAATAACCCCAAAGAAGGAAGTCCAACGGTGTCAAATCACACGATCTTGGCGGCAAATTGACATCGCCACCACGTGAGATAACACGGCCATTGAATTTGTCACGCAAAAGAGCCATTGTTTCGTTAGCTGTGTGACAAGCGGCACCGTCCTGTTGAAAGCATATATCGTCCAGATCCATATCTTCCAATTCGGGCCATAGAAAGTTCGTAATCATCTCACGATAGCAAACACCATTCACAGTAACTGCCTGGCCGGCCTCATTTTGGAAAAAATACGGCCCGATGATGCCGCCAGCCCATAAACCGCACCAAACAGTCACTCTTTGTGGGTGCAAATATGCCTCATCACTAAAGATGATTTTCACGATATGAATTTTGATTTCAACGCTCATTTTCATAATAAGCCTGAATAACTTTAACGCGTTGCTCGATTGTGTATCTTTCCATGGTTCAAATTGAGGTGGTCTGAAACTGGGAAATGTCAAAGAAAATGCAGAAAAGAGCTTGACGTTTAGGTGTGGTTCACATTCAACATCGGCCCTTAAAATGTAACCACCCGTTATAAAAAAAAAACTTTTTTAAATTTGGCTTCTTCATTTAATTTGTTTACATTTTGTCGTACAAATATCAAGTCACGTCACAATGGAAATGCCCAGAAAAAGCTGTTAACAGCAAAGGCCTATTTAAAATGAAGATCCCTTCTTTGGTTGTATGAAAAAATATTTTGTTAACGCATAGCTTTTGCATATGAGACGAAACAAATAATTAAAAACACAAAAAAATATGTTATAATACTACAAAAAAATATTAAATTTTGTTACGTCGGTTAATGGGTTAATCTACTGAAATTAACCGGTTTAATCGTCATTCGAAAATAGTCAATTTTAAATTAACCGATGAGTTAATCGGGTAGTAATTAAGCGGTTAACCGATTAACGGTTAAGCGAATGAATACCCTAGTAGGGCTCTTTAGTTTTTTCTATAAATTGCTTATCGTTATATAATATTTCATTTGCTTTATATCCAATTCATTTTAAATAATTTATACTTATACATAAAAATAAATATCTTTTTAACCATTTCAATTAACTTCAATATGATTTATGATCCTCCTAGGACTTAAATCATTAATTTATATTGTTAAAGCAACAACTGGTTTTTTGAGGGGAACTACTAAAAAAGGAAATACTGAGTTATACTTTGGAAATATAACAAATATTGGAAATATTATTTAATAAAAAAGTTGATAAAGATATTTTTTCCTTAAGTGTTGATCTTCATTAATATTGAATAACTCATGTTACCACATGTCATTCAGTTTTTCACATTTTTCTTTGAAATGTGTCAAACCATAAAAAATTTAACTTCAAACACGTCATAAGATTTATGAGAGAAACATTAAGTTTTTTTTTTTTTTTTTTTTTTTTTTTTTTTTTTTGAAAAAAGGCTACACAAAACCAAGTGGTAGTACTGAACCGTCATAAGGTTGGTTAAAAAGTAAAATAACGGGACTTAGACCATTTGTATCAAATACTTAAAAACAGTTCTGCAACATCTGCAATAAATTTCAAATGTTACTCCCACTTTAGTAACTTTACTTAATTTCCCCATTAGACTTGATTTAAATCAGTTACACAAATGCTAAAAGTATTTAATTTATTTATTTGCTTCACAATTATAAACAATTTAAATTTGTTTTGCAGCGTTGTAACTGAAAGCAAAAAAAAAAATCACGACATACAAAATCTAATCCTCTTATAAAATTTATTTTCCTGATATTTTACTCTTCACTTTTCGCAGAAATGACATTTACTCCAAAACGTGCTTCAATATTTAATAATATGTATTTGAATTTATTTTTTTTTTTTGTTTTTCACCATCCCCTCCACACATTTCTACAATTTCCACACAAATGCATTACAAAAGTGTTGAATGAAAATGAGAAACAATAATTTGCAAAAAAAAAAGCACATAAAACTTGTAGACTTTTCATATTATGTCACAATTACGTGTAGTTTTTCAAAAAGCCATAATTCATTGTAATCACAACTACACTCGCATATAGATTTAACTTTACAAATAAATAGATAACCCAGCAAACACAAACTCAAAATTTTGAAATATGATCATTTTATCCTTTGAAAAATAATGCTCAACTAAATGGCTTAAGCAACTGTATATTTGTATATCATACGTGTGAATCGATATTGAACTTAAGTAAACTTTTTGTTAAGTTTTATTAAACGGTCATTTTCTTAAGCAAAGTGCGAATAAAATGATTTAAAATTTTTTTTTTGTTTGTTTTTATACTTTTTACCGAAGCTAAAAGGGTATAAAATAAGTTTGTCATTCCGTTTGTAATTTCTTCAATATTGATCTGAGACCCTATAAAGTATATATATTTTTGATCCTTAAGGAGCAAAGGTGATTTAACGATATTCATCTGTCTGTATGTCCGTTGAAATGGGTTTTCTAAAGACCACGGCTATGATGGGGACTTGGTATATATACATATATTCCGGAATCGGTTGCTATTGAAATTTAGCCTGATCGATCAACAAATCGCTGAGAAATGAGCAAAAACCCACGACTGAATCTTATTTTTCCGAAAAATCCCTTGTTTTTTTTTTCTTTTTCATTATTTATTTATTGAATCTTCATATATTAAATATGAACTAACAATAATTAATCAAATCTTATACTAATACTTTATTTTTGTCCTGCCAATGCTAGACGAAAATTTTTCTCTTCACGGTTTCTATTCACATATGTAGATTTTTAGCGGTCTTCTCGTCGGATGAGTCCTGCAGTATCTCTTCTCCTTAATCTAGAGTGGCCGCTGTCATTTAAAATATTTCGAGCTAGTGGATTTGGGTGCGACTCAAGCCTTTTTAAATATTTTGCTGCGTACTTCGTAATAATAGTTTTTACTAATGGCACATTGAGATCCTTGTGAATATTAGAGTTTTTAACATACCAGGGAGCGACTGTGATTATTCGAAGAAGTTTATTTTGGCGCCTTTGAATTTTTTCGATATTTGAGGCCGAGGCAGTGCCCCATAGCTGAATACCGTAGAACCAGATTGGTTTTAATATAGAGTTGTAGAGTAGGAGTTTGCAATCGAGGCTAAGAACAGAATTTCTTCCAATAAGCCAATTAAGTTGAATTGCTTTTAGTTTCATTTGTGTTAGGTTTGCTTCTATATGGCATTTCCATGTTAAACGCCGATCTAGATGAATTCCGAGATATTTTACATGCGATTGTTGGGGCACTAATTGATTATTGATTTTAATAGGGGGACATGACTCCCGACGCAAGGTGAATGTTATATGTACGCATTTTTGCTCATTGACCTTTATCCTCCATTGTTTTAACCACTTTTCCAATTCAAATATATGATTCTGCAAGTAGCGAGATGCTTCATGACAGTTTTCGTGTACGCTTAAAAAAGCTGTATCATCAGCAAATGTTGAAGTTAGGGTGTGGTTATTTGTTGGCATGTCTGAGGTATATATTAAGTATAACAGTGGGCCCATGATGCTTCCCTGAGGGACTCCAGCGTCAATTGGCTGAGGAGAACTTATAAAATCACCTTCTTTAATTATAAACCTTCGACCGATTAAGTAGTTTTCTAACAGCTTGTGTGTGTTTACTGGTAAGTTTAACTTCAATTTATGTAATAACCCTTCATGCCAGACTTTATCAAAAGCTTGAGAAACATCGATAAAGAGGGCGGAACAATATTTTTTTCTTCAAAGGCTTTTCTTATGGCGTTTACTATGCGATGGGTTTGTTCAATTGTGCTATGTTCTCTTCTAAAGCCGAATTGATGGTTAGGAATACATCTATTTACATTTAAAATTGGGGCTAATTTTGACACTAACAGCTTCTCAAACAGCTTTGATATATTAGACAATAAGCTTATAGGTCTATATGACTCAACTTTTGTAGGATCCTTCTCTGGCTTAGGTATCATTGTAACTAAGGATACTTTCCATTCTTGTGGGTAGTATTCAAGGCGTAAAATAGCATTAAAAATCAAGAGAATAATTTTCTTTGCTATGCTGGGTAGCTCTAAAAGCATTTTGTTGCTGATCTTATCAAACCCAGGGGCTTTCTTGGGGTTTATATCATGAATAGCCTTTTCGATTTCTTTTATCTCAAATCTAAGTGGAACAGCAGCTCTAACAGCAACAGGTGGCAACTCGACTGCAATATCGGGAGATGTATGCGGGGTAAATACGTTTTTCAAATGATTAACAAAAAGATTTCCTTTTTCTTCATCATTTCGTGCCCAACTTCCATTTAAGTTTCTTAATGGTGGTTTAGTGATAAATGGTCTATTAAGATTCCTAGCTGCACGCCATAATGAGTAGTCTGATTGAGAAGTTGCATCAAGTTCCTTAAGATATTTTTCCAGGGAAGCCGTTTTCTGAGACTGCAGTAACTTTCTTAGCCTTTTTGTGCACTCTTTTAGTAATTTCTTAAGTTGAGGGGATCTATGCAATTGCCATTTTCTTCGAGCTCTCCTTTTTTCAGTCAAGAGACGCTCGACATCTGCAGAATATATTTTACTATTTTTGGTTTTTTTGAGGGTTATACTAGAATGTCGAACAGCTAGTTTCAGATAAATGTCAAAATTTACAATAGAAATATCCACATTCTCCGGTGTACTAAGCGGAATATTTTCAGTGCAGTGGGTACTGAGATATTTTTTATATTTTAACCAATTTATTTAGTGGCTGACGTCACTAAGTTATCAGACGGAGATACAATTCTATTAGGATTTGTTATAGTAAGAATTGTAGGTGTGTGATCAGAAGATAATTCTAAGGAAGCTTCAACATAAATCGTTTCGGCGGGGATGTTTTTAACCACTCCAAAATCGATGACATCTGGAACTTTTTGCTGATCAGTAGGCCAATATGTTGGAAAAATCCCTTGTGTTGTTTTTTTTTAATTTTTTTTGTGTATATCTGGAGGAACGGCAAGAGCCAAAGTTTCCAAATATGGTACAGGCATCTTGGTTATCAATTCACAACTTCCGACAGAATGTGGGCGGGATTGGATAAGTGGGCGTGGTACAAAGTTGAATTATTTACATATATTTTAAGAACCGTACTTACATAACTTACTGTTATTTTCCCACTATGGTGAAGGGTATATAAGATTCGGCATAGCCGAATCTAAGACTTACTTGTTTTAAATGCATTTTAAAGGCGTTTGGTTAATCTTGGACAGTAGCTTAAGCAAGCTCATGCATTTTATAGTTAGACCTTTATACTTTTCATAAGGCATAGAGGTTTTATAAATTGTCTAAGAAAAAAAGACATATTATAGCAGATTTTGCTTACATACCAAATTCTTAAAAAAAACTTCCTATTACAACAATTCCTATGAAAAGAAAATTTTTACAAAATTTCCTATAAAAATCTTATTGTTACAAAATTTGCTATAAATTTTAATAGCAATTTTTCATAATTTCCTATAAATGGAAACCTATTTTACAAAATTTCCTTTAAATACCAAATTTTTACAAAATTTCCTGCCAAATGTTACACAATTTCATATAAACAGCAAATTTTTTCATATAGCAAATTTTTACAAAATTTGCAATAAAAAAATAATTGTTACACAATTTCCTATAAATATAAATAGCAATAATTCAAAATTTCCTAAAAATAGCAACTTTTTACAACATTTTCTATACATACCAAATTTTTACAAAATTTCCTATAAATAGCAACCTTTTTACAAAATATCCTATAAAAATCAAATTTTTACAAAATTTCCTATAAAAAGCTAATTGTTACACAATATCCTATATACAGCAAATTTTTGCAAAATTTCCTATAAATAGCAAGTTTTTACAACATTTCCTATAAAAAGATAATTGTTGCAAAATTTCCTATAAATATAAATAACAATTTTTCATGGCGACACGAAATAACACCCGATGAAATAACGCCCAATTAGAAAAATGTAATAAGCCCCAGTGAAAGAAACCCCAATAAAATTAAGTAACAGCCAAGTAAAAAATAATGAAGAAATGTCCAATTTTCATGAAATAATTCCCAATTTAGAAATGAAAAAAATTTTGCTAATTGGGACTTATTTCATAATGAAATAAAACCCAAGGAAATAGTAAATTAAGACCCAATGAAATAACACCCAAAAAATTGAAATAAGACAATTTTAAAACAAAATTTCCTATTAATAGCAAATTTTTACAAAATTTCCTATAATTAGCACATTTTTACAAAATTTCCTATAATTAGCACATATTTTACAAAATTTCTTATAAAAAGCTAATTTTTTACAAAATTTCCTATAAAAAGCTAATTGATACACTATTTCCTATAAAAAGCTAATTGTTAAAAAATTTCATATATATATAAATACCAATTTTTTCAAAATTTCCTATAAATAGCAAATTTTTACAACATGTTCTATAAGCTACCATTCTTTACACGATTTCCTATAAATACCCAATTTTTTTAGAAATAACAACTTTTAAAAAAAAAATTTATCATTAAAATTTTTTTTAAAATTTCCTATAAATAACAAATTTTCTTTAATTAGCAAATTTTAAGCAAATTTTGCTATAAACAGTTAATTTTTGGGTAAAATTTTAAAAAAAAATACTAAATCTTTAGCAAAATTTGTAAAAATACAGTCGAATCTCTCATAACTATCCAACTAAAAGAACTCAATGCTTTCCTTAAGAACGCTGCCGGGACTTGGTCTAAAGGGGGTGTCCGAATAAAAAGGTGTTCCTAAAGGAAGATTATACTGCATCAAATGTTTTGTTAAAAGTTTTTGCAACGTTTCCTAGAAAAGTCAAATTTTTGGCATAAATAACCAGTTTTTTTTTTAATTTTTGCATAAATAGCGTCCTTTCAACATGACTTTCTAAAAATACTCAGTTTGTTTAATAACATTTAATAAGAAGACCAAAGTTTTATAAATTTTACTAAAAATAGAAATATATGAGTAACATATCTACAAATAGCAAATTTTTAGCAAAATTTCTCTCAAATAGAAGTTTTGTTTAAATAGCAAACTTTTAGCAAAATTTTTTATTTTTCGAATTTATTCTATGAGCTAAATTTCATTTATGTATTTTATAAAGCTCTTTGTAATAGTTCTATTCCTTAAATATAGAGGAATGAGTTTATACACTACCAGACTATTATATTGAAATTTAGCTCATAGAATAACTTCGAAAAATAAAACATGTTGAATATAATAAAGTAACTTATGAAAACAAGAAATAATTCTCTGATTCTAGTTCCTATAAACATTTTTGGAAATTTTTCTAAAAACAGCAAGACTTAGTGCTAATTCACACGCATCAAATTTGTGCCGTCATGTCTTGAGTTTTTAGAAGAAAAGGTTAGAGAGTTGAAAAGGGCTACAAACTTAACCGTACTTGTCTTTTCTTCTTCTTTTTTTCCTATTGTTTTCGAATTCGTAGTATTAAACATGAGTTTAAGTTTAAAAAAAAAAATGGAATTTACGATACAAGCCCGATGTGTGTGATGCCGCACTTACTAGAAATAGTTCATTTTTAGCCCATGTTTCCTAGAAATAGTAAATTTTTTTTTTTAATTTTTTTCAGAAATATCTTTTTTTGTTTTGTTAATTTGCAACTTAAAATCAAAACCAAATGTTTGCTGGTATTACAGGCATATAATTTATGCTGTTGTATGTATGTATTTGTATTGCTATCAAATGTATTAGTAGGTAAAGTGTGTGTTAAAAAAAATGCTTTGGAAAAACTATTTAATACATTTTTATAGCAAACTGCTTGAAATGCAATATATAAAAATATTTCAACATACAAGGATTTTAAAGGATAGAAATCGTAGCAAATGTGAAATATTTCCATTATGCAGGTATTTGCTAGCAAATATAATTAATGCTTAATGCAAGTTTTTAATGTTAAACTATTAAAGGTTTAGCTGGCGCTCAATTAAATTTTATGAAAGAATCTGTATATTTACAGCTCTGTATTGTTGGTCTATTAAAAAAAAAGCAACAATAGCGTTTTGTATTTAATATACACTTTTTTTCTTTACTTTTGTCTATTATAACTTTTAGTGTCACATTTAGAAACGTTTATTACAATTTAATTGCCAGTTGGTGTATGAAAATAAAAAATATTATAGATTAATTTATTCATGTTTGTGTTAGTGTGTTAGTAGGTATTTGTGTATGTTTGTATTAGATTACACGATAAATTTCATCGATTAAACAAAAACTAAGTTTGCAAAATTGTTAAGTTTAGGCCACTAGTTTATTTTTAAAAAAAAAAAAAAAAAAAAAAATTAAATTAAATATGAAAAATTGATATGGATATTCGATGCATGAGACAGCAAAATATGAAAAATCTTATTTTGACAAGCAAAATGTAAAAATCTATTTAAAATTTTTATAAAGAAAAGCTGACAAAATGAAATGTTAAACTGTTATTAAATTTCAATTAAATTGTTATTAAATTAAAAATGTTCGTTGTTATTTTAAGATGTGAAAAATAAAATTTTACTTAGTTTGATGAATAATTGAGGGGTGCCATATTTCAAATATATAATTCAGCGAAAAGCATAATAAATAAGGAAGTATAAGCCGTAGGTGGGCAATTTCGCTTTGAAACTAAATGTTAATTAATATAAAGGCAACAAATTATAGTGGCTTTATCCTTGAACAGCTGTCAATTTAAAACAGAGCTGATGTTCAAAAATTATAGCATTTGATGTTAAATGATAAGAAGAATTCAAAGTTAAAAAAACTATTTGCCAAAAAATTCACTACTTAAATGACATTTTGCCAAAATTGGCTATTTATAGGAATTTTTTTTTTTATAGAACATTTTACAAAAATTTTTCTATACAAGAAATTTTGCCATTATCCAATTTATTGAATATTTATATGCTTTATATAGGAATTTGGCAAAAAATTCGGTTTTATTGAAAATTTTGCTATATGTAGGAAATTTAACAAAAATTCTCTATTAATAGGAATTTTAATAAATATTTGCTATTCATAGGACATTTTACAAAAATTTGCTATATATAGGAAGTTTTGCCAAAATATGCTCTATTTTGGAAATTTGGCAAAAATTTACTAAAGGTATTCACGTCAATTTTCGAAACCCTTGCAACTGTGCAAAATAGCATAGTTGCACTTATTTGTCGTGAGCAACCCATTTTCATTGCATTAAACAATATTATCTTTTTTAATAAATTTGAACCGCAGTTTCTTGAAAAATACACAGAATGATTAATTTTATTAATTTACAAGTTGAATTTATAAATTATCTTCCTCAACATTATTTTTCAGATAAGTATTCCAGTATTTTGATTATTTCTGCTTCTTAAATTTGTTTAAGCTTTGTATTTTTTAATTGTTTTATTTTTCCAAAGTTTATCTTTAAATACTACAATTTATAATATTTTTAAATTAAAAGAAAAAAACTTACGTCAAAATGAAATTCCTGCGTAGTTGTTAAGTGTAGAGTTGATTTAATGAGTACTTTTTTAACATTTGTTCAACCTGGAAATGCCATAAAAAGTTGCAACATTTTTTATGCCTTTACTCTGATAATCATGCAATTACACCCTGACAATTTTGAATCGTTTGGGCGAAATAACCTATGTGATTGTTGTTTTATTTTTGCACTTATGCTTTTTGCAAATGTGCAATTTTTGACATGAATACCTTTACTATTTATTTACAGGACATTTTGACAAAATTTGTTACTTAAAGGAAAATTTGCTTTTTTTAGGAAATACTGAGCAAAATGTGAATTTAGAGGAATTTTTACAAATATCTAATTACAGGAAAAATTTGCTGCTTGTCTGCAGGAGACCAGAGTCTCTGGCGGGAATCGAACCCGGAGGAACTGCACTGATATACTAACTCACTAACAACTATGGCCTACCGGGGCACCCAATATAGGAAATTTTACCAAAATTTGCTATTTTAAGAACATTTTGCAAAAATTTGCTATTTTTTTTTTAAATATTTTACAAAAATTAGCTATTAATTAGAAATTTTGCTATTGTAAGAATTGCAAAAATTTTCCAAAAATTTTCTATTTACGGGATATTTTGCAAAAATTTGCTATTTATAGCAAAATTAAACAAAATTTGCTGTTTAAAGAAAATTTTGCCAATATTTGCTTTATTTAGGGAATTTTGCTAAAATTTGCTATATTAATAAAATTTTGCAAGAATTTGCTATTTATAGGAAATTTTGCAAGAATTTGCTATTTATAGGAAATTTTGCCAATATATGCTTTATTTAGGGAATTTTTTTAAAATTTGCTATTTTAAAAAAATTTTGCTAAAATTTGCTATTTTAAGAAAATTGTGCAACAATTTCCTATTTACGGGATATTTTGCCGAAATTTGCTATTTATAGAAAATTTAACCAAAATTTTCTGTTTTAAGAATATTTTGCAAAAATTTGCTTTTTGTTGGATATTTTACAAAACTTAGCTATTTATAGGAAATTTTGCTAATATTTGCTACTTTAAAAAAATTTTGCAACAGTTTGCTATTTACGGGATATTTGGCAAAAATTTTCTATTTACAGGTAATTTAACTAAAATTTGGTATTTTAAGGCTGTTTTGCAAAAGTTTGCCTTTTTATTGGATATTTTACAAAACGTAGCTATTTATAGGAAATTTAGCTAAAATTTGCTATTTAAGAAAATTTTGCAACAATTTGCTTTTTATAGGAAATTTAACCAAAATTTGCGGTTTTAAGAACATTTTGCAAAAATTTGCTATTTATTGGATATTTTACTAAACTTTGCTTTTTATAGGATATTTGGCCAATATTTGCTTTATTTAGGGAATTTTGCTAAAATTTGCTATTTTAAGAATATTTTGCAAAAAATAGCTATTTATGGGATATTTTGCAAACATTTGCTATTTGTAGGATATATTCCAAAAATTTGCTATTTATAGAAAATTTTGCCAATATTTCCTTTATTTAAGAATATTTTGCAAAAATTTGCTACTCTAAAAAAATTATACAAAAATTTGCTATTGATAGGAAAGTTTTGCAAGAATTTGCAATTTATAGAACATTTTCCCAAAATTTGTTATTTATAGGAAATTTTGCCAGAAGTTGCTTTTCATATGTCCAAAATTAAAATTTTGCTAAAAATACAATTTATTAAGACTCTAACAAATAACTTGCCATTTGTAGAAACGTTTGCTATTTATTTAAACCAACTGCCAGTTGTTTGCCCCTTAGACTATTTCCTTACTCCACCCACTTCCAGTGCTTAAAGCCTTTTGGTAAAGCAAAATACCAGCACTCAGGTAAAACTATAAATACTGGTTGCTAAAAAATATTTGTGGTTTTTCACTTCTATTTTCAAAAGAAATAATTTAAATACAAGGACAGCATTTTTGTTTTTATGTCGAATGACGACTAACAGCGACAAACCACAAAAAACTAAATAACGGAAGTAAGTGACACAGTAAAGTACTACTTCCGTTTTGGTTAAATCTTTTTTGCCCCTAAAAAATACATATGGCCAAAGTAAAATTTCGTTCGCAAGCATATGTTCATAGAAAAGTTTAGCTCTTATGTTGTTTTACAATTTTATTGTCGGGACAATAAACAAATTTTTTAGCTTAGAAAAACTTAATCTTTATGTGAATAAGGATAGATGTGTGTGTGTGTGGCAGTTTAAAATTGTTTTTATTACAAAATACTTTTAAATGGAAACTATTTATAAATTTTTGCTTCTTTAGCAATTTAGCAAATGTTGTTGGGCTTAAAGGTAGTTTGTTAACAAATGCTGTTAAGGTTTTAAAGTTGTTTGTTCTTGCCGTTTTTTTTTTAATTTCCTTCCTTCCGTTTTAAATGGCTTCAACTAGAAGAGTAAGTAAAATCGTTTTGTTTTTAGGCTTAAACTTAACCTGACTTATGAGGACATTACACGCACGGTTTTTAACATATGTATATGTAGGAACGTGTAATAAAACGGTTAGCACTCGAATAATGTGTATTTTCAAAATCTCTCTTTAGAGGTTTATTTTTGCGTTTCGCTTTTTAAAAGAAAAGAAAATTTTTAGAATTTGATTTAACAATGAAATTTTTGTGCGAAAGTAATAATTTTTAAGAAAAAGGTGACTTATTGTAAAATCATGACTTTTTGTGCAAAGTTTTACTCTTTTTGACAGTAACCTATTTGTAAAAATCATGACTTTTTGTATAAAAATATTTAATTCTTGTGTGAAAGATAACTTTGCTTGAAAATTATAAATTTTTTTTTTAAAAAAGGTGATTTTTTACGCAAATGATGACTTACTTCCAAAATCATGAATTTTGTTTAAAAGTTGACTGTTTAATAAAAAGTTGAGTTTTTGTAAAAATCATGATTTCTTGTGCAAAATTTTGTTATAATTTTTTAAGTTGTCTTTTTGTAAAACTCATGACTTTGTGTTGAAATGCTTACAATTTGTGCAACGGATAACGTTTTCGGAAACAGACGAATTTTTTTTCAAAAAATGTGACTTTGTAGGAAAATGGTGATTTACTTTGAAAATCACGACTTTTGTGCAAAAGTTGACTTTTTAAATAAGGTTGACTTTTTGTAAAAATCTTGCCTTTTGTGGAAAGTTTTACTTGATTCATGACTTTTTGTGTTAAAATTTTTACTTCTTTTGTAATAGATGACATTGTATGAAAATGATGAATGTTCGCCAAAAAGGAAAGTCGTGTAAAGCTGATGACTTACTTAAAAAATCACGACTTTTGTGTAAAAGTTTACTTTTTTATTAAAAGTTGTTTTTTTTTTTTTTTGTAAAACTCATGAGTTTTTGCGTAAAATTTTACTTTTTTGGAGTAGTCTTGTTGTTAAAATCATGACTTCTTGTGTAAAAATGTTTACTATTCGTGCAAGAGATGCAACTTTTTGAAAATAATGAATTTTTCCATAAAATTTGCCATGTATAAGAATTACGAGCTATTTTGAAAATCACGAGTTGTGTGTTGAAGTTAACTTTTTGTATAAAAATTTACTGTTTTTTTTTGTCGCCCTTTCGCCCCTACTGGGATTATATGTCCCAGCAATATTTCTTATGTCCTAACTTTTGTTTAACCTTTTATATTGTAATAGTTAATGATTCCCAATAGAGTCTAAAGTTAGAAAGGTTTTTTTTTACAATGGGACATATTGTCCTAAAAAGATGGGGATTTATTATCGAGTGGGATTCATTATTCCAATATAAGTTAAAAATACAAGTTTTGTTGTTTTTGTGTATGCAGATAACTTTATTGGGACAAAATATCCCACCGTAAGAACTTATTGGGACTAGATGTCCCAGGGTAACGGTAGGATCACCGACATCTCACGTATCCCCAACATCTTATATTATTTCCTTATAAATAAATGTGCAATAAGAATTTAAAAAAACCTAACAGATTTCGAGAAAAAACTCCGGGGTGAAAGGGTTAAGGAAAAAGTGACTTATTGTGACTTTTGTGAATATTATGACTTTCTGTGAAAAAAGTGACTTATTGTGAAAGAGGTGACTATTTGTAAAAAAAATAAACATTTCGTAAAAAGAGGTGACTTTTTGTAATAAAAGTTAAATTGTTGACTTTTGTAACAAAATTGTTCATTTGGTGACTTTCTGTAGGAAGGGTATCTTCTTGCAAATAAATATTTCATTTGTGAAAATAGCAAGTTTTTGTTAAAAAGTTGTTTTGTTTTTTTTTTGTTGGAATGACTATTTGTGACAAATATTTCTTTTTGTAAAAACTATCAGTGACAGTTTATATAAAAGAAAGTCTTCTATCTTCTGAATATAATTTTAATGTTTTTCAGTCTGTTTCGTTTTGTGAATATTTTATATTATAAACTTATTTGTTTATCGAAATTTTTCCGCTCTTATAGTTGTTACCTAGGAATGCTTATTTCTGGAACCCTGCCCTTAAAGGTTTTACTGTTCCAGTTAATTTTAATAAACTTTAAACCGCAGTTGCGTGGAAAAACTGCAAAAACTTTTCCCTATTAAATGCAATATGCGTAGCCTATTAATACATTTAAAGTAATTATTTTAATAGCAACAAGAATGGCTGAAACTAAGAATTCGAAATTTCATCGCAGGGAAAATTAAATTCACCCTATAGCGTCGTTGCTTGGAGAAGCAGGCATAACTTTGATTTTAAAGACAAAAGAAGTCGATGAAATGTTATGCCTTTTTTAGTGAAAAAGTAATTTGCTTTATAGTTTTTAGTTTCCTTTAATAGGTCTATTCGTTTATCTTGTTCCTATGCAAATGTCCTCTCCAAAATTCTAACTTATTTATTTTACCCGAATTTCAGCATTTAGGTTTGTATATCCCAAATATAGCGTTTCCATTTCTTATTCCTATTGCAGCTGTTATTCTTCTTCATATTCCTTAGTCTGCAATGCAATCCATTTAGTTAAAATTTATTTGCCGCCATATTGTTTTGAAGTCTTAACAAAAAAAATTTTGTTTTCTACATTTTGTTGTTGTTAGTTTATTTCTTTGTCTAGGTAGGTGGTTAATATAACAACAACATCAATAATAAAAGTTGTAGCAACAACAACACCAACAATGTTAAAAAATTACTTTGTTGCAGTAACTATAATTTAACATTGTTTCTTATTACACTCTCGACTTTCATAATGGTCTGGTATGGAAGAATTGCAAAAAATTAGAATTTATTTGCTGGCAAAGAAATAAATTCACATGTTTTAGTAGAACAAAAAGGATTCCAAGAAATTTCTATCCAAAGTAGAAAGAAGCAAATTTAAGCTGATGGATAAAATCAGATTTTCAATTTTACAAAAAGCATTGAAGGGGTATGTTTTCAAACATTTTTTGTGGAAAAAATTCACTTTTGTCGAAAAAGAGGACTGAAAAAGCAAAAGCATATTTTATTAAAAAAAAATGTACCTCTTTTAAAAGTTGACTAAAAAGATGTAGTTTTGTTAAAAGGTAATTTTTGCAAAAATTTGACCTTTTGCTAAACAGGAGAAAAAGATGACTTTTGTAAAAAAAATTTTTGTAAAATTTGTAAAAAGATGACTTTTTAAAAAAAAGTTACTTTTTTGTAAAAAGGATGACCTTTTGTAAAAAGAACACTTATTACTTATTATAAAAAAAAGGTGACTTTTGTAAAAAAATATGATTTTTGTTAAAAAAAAACGTTACTTTTTGTAAAAACATTTGACTTTTTACAAAAAAAAAATGGACTTTTTGTAAAAAGTATGACTTGTTGCAAAAAGTATGACTTTTTATAAAAGAATATGACCTTTTGTATAAAAAAAGACTTTTTGTAAAAAAAGATGACTTTTTGTAAAAAAGATGACTTTTGGTAAAAGAAGATGACTCTTTGTAAAAAAGAAACTTTTTTACCAAGAATGACTTTTGGTAAAAGTAGATGACTTTTTGTTAAAAGGATGACTTTTTATAAAAAAAAGATAACATTTTGTAAAAAAAGATATTTTGTTGTAACAGAGATGACTTTGTAAAAAGATGACTTTTTGTAAGAAGGATGACTTTTTGTAGAAAAGATTATTTCTTGTAAAAAGTATGACTGTTGGTAAAAGAAGATTACTTCTGGTAAAAAAGATGACTTTTTGAAAAAAAAGATACATTTTTGTAAAAAAGATGAATTTTTTGTAAAAATAGGCCTTTTTGTAAAGAAGAAGGATGATTTTTTGTAAAAATCACTTATTGTTAAAGAGCTGACTTTTTGTAAAAACTATGACTTTTTGTTAAAGAAGATGACTTTTTGTATAAAATATGACTTCTTGTAAGAAGGATGAATTTTTGTAAAAAAGATGACTTATTGTTAAAAAGATGACTTTTTGTAAAAAGCATGACTTCTTGTAAAAGAAGATGACTTTTTGCATACAAGATGACTTTTTTAAAAAAAGATGACTGTTTGTAAAAACGATGACTTTTTGTATAAAAGATGACTTTTTGCATACAAGATGACTGTTTGTAAAAACGATGACTTCTTGTATAAAAGATGACTTTTTGTATAAAAGATGACTTTTTGTAAAAAGGAGGACTTTTTGTAAAAAAGATATGAGTGTTTGCAAAAGATCCCCTTTTGTAAAAAATGACTTTTTTCTAAAAAAGCTTGACTGAAGTTGATGTTTATGAGACAAGTCACTTTTTGTAGAAAGAGGTAGTTTTTCTATAAAGAGTAACTTTATGTAAAAAAAAATTTTGTAAAAAAAGATTAATTTTTGTAAGAATAGTTGACTTTTAGTTGACGTTTTGTATAAAAAAGTTGACTTTTTGTATGAAAACGTTGACTTTTTGTAAGAAAAAGTAGACTTTTTATAAATAAATCTTCACATTTTCTAACAATTGTGATTTCGCATTAAACTGTTGGGTTTAAATTGAAGTTTTTGAAATAAAAAATTAAAGAAAAATTGCTATGGCACAAGCTCTCTATGTTTAGATATGTCCTTCAAGTTGCATACAGATGGGTCAATGAGAAAAAGACAAAATGGAAAAAAACATAAAAAACAAATGTACTTAAGTTTTTAAGAAAAAGTCTTGATAAAAACTACGAAATAGCAGAAGTAACGGAGAAACATATAAATAAAATTAAAAATAAAATGGGTAGTCAATAACAGCAAATTTCGATCCATCAGTACCATTGGTTAAAGGTTGAGGTTTGACTATAGGCTGGCAGGCGCCGCAGTGGTGCAAGCGGTAGACCGCAAAGAATCCTGATGATGGGAATGTGATTATTCTCGAAACATGCAAATTAGACCCGAGTTCAATCCCGTGTTCAGTCAAGAATAAAACTATCAAAGAAAAAATCTTAATTCGTTTCATGTTATAAATTCCTTCCTTCACTAAAAAAAATAACTCAATGAAAATTAAATATGACGAACTGAAACCTAATTAAATTTTTCCAAAACTTCAATTAATACTTCACTTTTAATAAATAAAACGTTTCTTTTTATAAAAAAAAAAAAAGTTGACTTTTTCTAAAAAAAATTACTTTTAATGAAAAGAGCTGAAAGCAAATGACGACATTCGATACTGATCGAAAGAATTTATACAGAAATTTTGAGCGATAACGATTACCAACTTACTTTGTGTGAAATTTCAAGTTAATTATTTGGAAAACACGAGTTTTTTTAAATAAAGTGAAATAATCCAAATTTTAATATCTTAATCAGGCTATAAAGTTGATCAAACTTAATTTTCGTTAAATTATTTTTATGAAAAAAGAAATTTTACAACATGAAATGAATTAAAATTTATTAATAATTTTTCATTCTTGACTGAACAAGGGACCGACCCCACGTTCTCGGCCAGGCCGATTCGACATGTTTCAATAGTAACCACATTATCTCTTCAGAAAATCTTTGCCGTTTAATACTCTTCGTCATTGACAATGGCTGGCAGTCAATTGTCAAACATCATTCTTAAAGCCAAATAGTATTTTAACTTGGTGAATCAAAATGAAATAAAATGAAATTGTTTCTTCGAAAATAAACTTTTTGCGAAAGGAAGATTTTTCTAGAATAATTCTTTGAAGATAGGCAAATTGGTCACAAGTCAGAATCTTTGATTTTTGATAATGTTAAATTGAAAATAATTTAATTGCAGTTAAGTGACTAATATTCTAAAGTGCAAATGATAGCGATTGGAAGCAGTTTTGCTAGACTTAAGTTTTTGATACCAAACGGAGAAGAATACAGGTAGGAAGTTGTAGTCGGTACCCTACACCACAGAATTAAAGAACAATTTAGCGAGACTGTACCTTATGTGGGATCATTGGGCAATCATGGAGCCGCCAGAACAAAATTATGTTATAAGGTTGAGATTCATGTAAAAATACTCTGTGCCGAATATTATTTAGATATTTAAAACCATATGAGATTTTTTTTTGCCTACAAGGGATTTTAGGAATGGAGTAATTTTTCGCCCTACTAAAATAATAATAATGACATGACATAGTTAATACTCGTATCATAAAAGTTATTGTCATGAATTGTATGTCAATGCCAACATTTACAAGGAAGTTATGGAATTAAAAGCTATTTTCGGAAGTAGTAGTATGAAAGCAACGGTCAGATATGAACCGATTCCAATTAAATTTGGTTAAGTAATTTAGATTGCAATCGAATAAGTTTGGACCGAACTTAATCTAAATATCAACACAATAAGACGGTTTATGGGCACAAATATACTATTCCGGAAATAATCTTGTATGTGGCACATGGGAAATTATGAGCCAATTCTCAATATTTTCAATTGGTTTGGCCCTTGTGGAAATTTCAGACTACATATGTGACGCGCAAAATAGAAAGGGACCTAAGGGTTTTGTTCAGTAGAGACATTTTAAAGATTTAAATACGTGTATCTTTGGTGTACCATCACTGAGCGTGTTGGTATTGGTCTCATTTGAAATCGACGCATCTCATGACGTCAGGAACGTGTTGGTCAACCTTGAAAACGCGCGTAGGTCGTCCCTACCACTTGTTTTGTGTAGTTGGTTTTTACTGTTCCCTTTACTTTACTGGTCCCTTTCTCTATGCGCTGTCACATATGTACCAAATTTCATCGAATTATCTCTTAAATTGCGACCTGTACTTTGTACACAAGGTTGACAAACACAGCCAGACGGATAGACGGAAGTCGTTAGATCGATTCAGAAAGTGATTCTGAGTCGATCGGTGTACTCTTAGCGCTAATAAATCAGAGCAAGTTTAACTATCTTTATGGTTTCAAATGTGCTTAAGCCAACAAATCTATAATTCAGTAAGCACATAAACCTTAGAGGAGGTTGATGTCACGCACAAAATTGGGCGTTTAAACTACCAATACAAACCATATGAATTTGATAACATTTATCGCAGTGCTGCCACATGTTTTTTTTTAACCAACATATTGTACATGGAACACTGATTTACAGCTGTTGAGTTTAAGCTACATATACATTTAAGTTTAGTTCAGCTAAACCAGCGATTACACATTCACCGATTTGTTAGCCATTAGTTGGGTATAGGACCAGTATTTTAAGGTGCTAGAAACATCAGCAGAAACGCATAATACCCTCTCCACCATTGTGGCGTGGGTATAAAAATATTGAGTTAAACCCAATTCAAAATGCATTTTCTTGACTTATTACCTTTTTGCCTAATGTCATAGAATTACTCTCTTAAAGATGAGAATTTTTGTGCAAAACTATCTTATTATAAAAATTTAATTAAATTTTTGTAAAAAAGAAAATATTTGTGACAAAAAATATGAAAAAAAACGAATTTTTTGAAAGCATTTGATTTAAAATAAAATTCATGTTCGAGTGTGATTAAACTTGCTCTAAACGTTAAAATTTGTGTAGTCATTTGCAGCAGTTAAAATTTTTTTGTGCTTATAAATAATGGAATTTTTTTTTTTTGTTTAATCGATAAGCATTTTAAATGGTTCAAAATAAACACTACAACAAAAATTACAAACTTTTTGTTTTTCCATAATTACTAAAATTTTCCGTAATTACAGCTTACAAATTCGAAAATTTTTATTACAAAAAGTAAAATTTTATTTACCATTATTTACATCTACACAAATTACATCTATCCTTTCAACTTAACAACATACTTTAACTACAACTTTTGCCTGCATAATTTTGTTTTGGTACATTTCTTATATTTACATGTTGCTGCTTATGCATGTTGAGTAACAGGATTTTAATCATCTTCATCGAAATCAACAACCGTTTTACCAACATCCATATTCAAATTATCACATGCCGGTATTATTCTGTTGTCGCCAGTTCTAAAAACCGGCTATTCGTCAACGCCACCACCTCCGGTTTAAACAAGTTTAAATGGTCTCCTGCCTACCGCCTGCAGGGCCTGAGTGGTAAATTGCAGTAACACTGTGCAAAGAAAATGATAAAAAAAAGTAGAAACTAAAACAAATGACAGAGGAGAAGAAAAAAACGAAATACAAATCAACTAATGTCTGTCCTTTTTGTGCATCTCTGTGTCTGTCAAATGCAAATTACCTATCACTTTTGTTACAACAACAACATCGGCATATCCTTTTCCTTTTTTCATGCATCTGATTATGTGTGAGTCCTTGTGTAAATAAACAAAAGCACACATACACATATACATAAGAAGATTTTGGTGCGTGTGAATAAAAAGAGAGTGAACGAGTAGGCGGAGGATTTTGTTATGTTGCTTTTGCTATTCCACCCAAACATCTAAACTCACCGACAACGGGCCATTGTTGGGCACGAAATATCTGCATGTTAATACCGAAACATGACGTGTATGCTAAAATATTGGAAAGAAGGTTGTGCGTTAAGTTATTGGCACTGATAAAGATTTCAATATCGAACATTTTTACGATTTGTTTCCATTTCATTTCAAATTCTATGTTAATATCCATCATTTTTTATTACATAACTGTGCAAAATTTTGCTCAGTGTAGCTGATATGTTTAAAAATATTGTTTTCTTCAAATAAATACAGTAAAGTCGAAAGGAGGAATTTCTAAATTTTTAGAAATCATATGAAAGCTTTTATCATTAAAAATTTAAGCATATTTTGACTTAAGGGCCAAATAAACCACACAAACGTTTAAACAAACATATGAAAATGTTATTTAATAATATTCTCCCAAATAAATTGCTGTTGTTGTCAAACTGATTCTAAAGTTTATTTGGCCCTTAATAAGAAAATCATTTCTGTGTACATGTACATGCCCAATATCTTTACATTATAAGTTTCTCTAAAATCTGGCAACTCTAGCTCAAATAATACACCAACTCTTCCACCATTCTTATGGCGGATAACATGCTAAAGGCCTTGTTTTATTAGCAGAAATCTACCAGTACAAACATAACAGGTTGATGGGTAAGTGAGCGATGCTGAAATAGAATGAGCATGAGATGTATTTTATGGTTGTCAACATTGGCGAAGATGCATATTTCTGTTAAGTTGTGTTAGAGAAAGGAATAAAAGGAGTGCAAGTGTATGAGTTTTTATTGATTTAATAGTTAACAGTTTATAAACATTGACTTGTCATAAGTCCAAGTTTTCTTTAAAAAAAAAAAATAATTAAGAAATTTTCCATACTCTACACTTAAATCTCATAGAAAAATGCATATTCATATTGATGATGCCCTAACATCAGAATTGTGACATCAATGTTATTACAAATGGCATCAATGAGGCAAAAAGTGACATCATTCCAATGACGAACGTCATCCTAAAACTTTGTCATATTTTATGCATTAAATGCGCTATGACTACAGTGACATCAATTCGATGCCACATTTTGTGTACACTGATAGAAAATTCGTCATAACTCTGCTGTATTTTGACATCAGTAAATACAAACTGTGCTCAGTGCGTTGACATAATATATCATGTCTCTCATCATTGTAATGACAATCTGTTATTAATGCGATGACAAACTTTCATCAGTGCGATGACATAATATATCATGCAATAACATTATTAAAATTATTTTCGCGTTTAAAAAGTAAAATTAGGAGCAAAAATTCCCATATTCTATTTTTTTAAATTATTTATTTAAATACATCAAATTTTGAAAGTAGAATTATTACGAAAATCATATCGGGCATGCTGCTGGTGTTTTACAATTGAGAGTTTTTTGTTAACAAAGGGCGGAATACAAAAGTGAAACAAACATGTGTAACGGTTAAGTAAATAGTGATATTCTCTCAATTTGTCTTAAGGTCAATTACAATGACTCAATATGATGACAGTTTGTCATCGCACTGATGACATGCTTTATAGAACCGACTCTGATTCGTCAATTCTGTGATGCCAATGTGTCATCCAATTGATGACATAATTTAGATTTTTGAACCTGATGACAATTTGGTCAAGTGATGTTAAGAGTGACATCACAATGTTGTTACTGATATCAAAAGATGTAGATGTATGACGCTTTTTCCATCGACTATAGTCGACACTTTAGACTCAACCAGAACCTGGTAAAACTACTGCACCGCGATTTTTTTTTTCTTTTTTATGTCATACTTTCGTGCATTTGTATCTTCACTAATATCACTGTCAAACCCAAAACAAAAAAAAAACAATGTTCTGCCAACTGATTCTTGTAGAGGGGACTAAAAAAGTAAATACGTATAACGGCGTTTTAAAAGTTTACATCAGAAACTAATTTTACGGCCTATATAAATTGGCAGCGTTGTGTGGTAAAGAACGTTGACAATCGTGTCATATTTAGGTTCTTGGCTTATAGCGTCTTCAGAAGTTTTATTCAGAACATTACAAGCCAGTGTTCCCATAACTGTTTGATGAGAATATGCCAGTACTTCAAAAAAAATCTGCCAAAATCTGTTAAATCTTAAATTGAAGCAAATATGCTAGAAATCTGATGAAATTTAAGCATAAACCAACATATTCATAAACGATTGCAGAATTTAACAAACCCTTATTAAGGAAGATTTTTATACAAAATTTGTTATGTAAGCCTTTATTAAATTTAGAATATTTCTATGAATAAAGGCAAAAATTTGCCATATTTTAAATTTGCTATAAAAAAAAATATGCTAAAGTTTCCAAAAAATAATTATGCTAAATATCTGCTGAATTCTTATAAAAAAAATATGCCAAAAATCTGCTAAAGAAAAAGCAAATTTGGTATTTATTACATAAGTAATTTTATTTTTGTTAAAAAATATGATTTAAAAATCGGTTTTTTTTACACGTAAACATATGCTAAAAATCTGCTTTTGGACAAGGAAATATGCTAAAAAAAAAATTCAGTTAGCATATTTTTCCAAAAAAAAAAAGTGAAAATCCCACAACTCAACATGCTAAATCTAGCAGAAAATATGCTTAAATGCTAACACTGTTATACTCACAATATTCTGTAAGTAAAATTAACTAAAATTGTTATATAGAATAAATGAATATTCAGTTAAACACCGGTCTACTTACTTTTCATTTATTTTTAACGAAAAGTTCATTTAATTTTTACTGTCAAAAATTCAACGGCGAATTCCGTAAAAACAAATGAATTTTCAGTTACTTTATTTTTACGTTGATTTTTGAGAGACTATATTAACAGCTACAAGACAGGTGACTGTGTGGGTCACATGCCAATCCTTGAAATCCTTAAGAAAGATCCATCCGTCTTAGTTGGTGATCATATCGCACTGGTTCCTCTAAAGAGAGTCAACTCAAAAATGTTCAATTTTCACTTTATGCAAGAAATCGAAATCATATCTACCCAGTGTAAAAATCTCACATTATTTTCTCTAGTATTTTGTCACAAAAAATGTAATCGTATACTCTTGTGATATAGGAGAACATATAAAAAGAAACCCGTTTTCTGTCTCTACTGAAAACCAATAAATTTTGAGTTAACCACCTTTAGAGGAACCAGTGCGATATGCTGCCTAGTCTGGTATTGGATAAAAATTTTAATGTCCTTGTACTTGATAGGAACCAATGGGCCGACCAATCCTGGAAGCGCAGGCGCGCGGATCAGGTGTGGTTCACCGGCGTTTCGAAACAGACGAATGGTGATACTTGGGTCGGCATCATGGGCCCGGTTTTCCAAAGGGCCTTGCCAATGGGCAAGCAGCCTACGATCTTTAATGAGGAGATCTACGCTTCCCTTATATGAGCCGGGGAATGTCTGAGGAGGAGGGCAAAGGTCTTGAAAATATTTAAAATGTTGGAGAGCCATCTTCTCTATAGGTGAAGTCCAGGTTGGTCATGGACTGTGTTGCATGTCTGAAAGATCTGGGAAAACAATGATTTGAATTTGTGTTGGATACCCGGCCATGAGGTCCATGATTTATAGGCCCTGAGCCTTTTGTCGGTGTCCCTGCTAGCACATTAATGGGACGTTGCAAACATGGTCCAAACGTAAATTCCTACGAACATGGACGTCCATTTCTGGATTTAGACAGTCCAAAAAGTTTGTGACTCTGTCCCAAAGCAGTGCAGGCCCTGAGCCTTTTGTCGGTGTCCCTGCTAGTCACATTAATGGGACGTTGCAAACATGGTCCAAACGTAAATTCCTACGAACATGGATGTCCATTTCTGGATTTAGACAGTCCAAAAAGTTTGTGACTCTGTCCCAAAGCAGTGCAGGGAGGCTGAACCTGACTTGTTGAGATACAAAGGCTGCACAAAAGATCCTCTGGCTACCGATACGTATGGCCTTCTACATATATCTATCTAACAGCTACTTAAAGTTATGTGTAGAAAAATTAATATTTAAATTTTTATTATAAATTTTCATATTAATTCGAACGTGTATTCTAAGTTAAATTGCAATTAATAAAGCTTTTTTACTTTTATAGTCTTATTCCTTCAAAAATATACTAAAAAATTATACTCAACATGAGAACTAAAATTCCCAGATTCAATTTGTTTAAATTTTTATGGTAAAAAATTCGTTAGAAATAAAAAAAGAAGTTTATGTTGTTTTTTTTTAAACGGTTTTTGAAAGTGAAGGTAATCGGCTAAAAATTTTATACATCTTGCCTTTTTTTTTTTTTTTGGTGATTTTTTTAAATGCAATGTTGCCACATTATATTAATAACATTTTTGATTTTATCGGACAGTTGCAATAATAAAGAAAACTTAAAGGTCACTTTACCGTTCATGATAGCTAGGTCACTTTAACAATCAGGAACTTTATCGTTTGATTGTAATGGGTGCCCCGGCAGGCTAGCTGGGGTTGCGGATTCGATTCCCGCCAGAGACTCTGGTCTCCTGCAGATAAGGAAAGAGCTTCGCGGGTTTAGCATAGGAATAAAAAAAATACTGGCCCTATCTTCTTCAATAAAATCTATTAAAAAGCTTTTAGTACAAAACTTTACCTTAATTGTATGTAACTTAGCTTAAAATCTAATAAAATAATAAAAATATTTTCCTTTTTAAAATGGTTTACCAAAATCTGTATTAGCATAACTAATTTCCACCTGGATGACCAGAAGTTATTTCACTCCCTCTTTACCATTTGTGTGGTAAGTCTGTGTGTGTTTGTGTGTGGCAAGAAAAAACCAATTTCCATTTCAATCTTTTTTTTTTTTTTTTTGTTTTTTGGTCCCTGTTCTTGAATTCCCATTTTCCTGGTTGCATTTCATATTGTATTTGTTAAATACAATTTTTATTGCTGTTGAAATATATTTCTTGCATTCGTCTGTGTGTTAAAGAAAAATATAACAATAACAAAAATACAAATAAATAAATTAACAAACAAACAAAAAGCAAACAACAACAAAAATTATTATTATTTTAACAAAAAAAATCAACAGAATAAAATGGAAAAAAAGGAATAGAAAATGTTCTGGCACAAAAAAAAGAATAACTCAAAAAGTCATTTACTAATTTAGCAATTTTTTCACATTCTTTTATCGTTTAAAAGCTATTTCACACTTACTCGAATACAAATTGCTATTAAAAGTGAACTAACTCGTTTCGTTGTTATAGATTTTTTTTATATATATATACACCACAATTTTAACCAACAATTCATGTTGTTCTTGATTTTTTTTTATTATGGGTTTGCCCTACATCAGGCATTGGTATGGTCGATTTAAACTCGAGTAGTGTGGAAACCTATAACCATAAATTTATTTATGGTCATTCTGAAATTCTGAGGCTGTGTTTTTGAAATTTTAGTTAAACTAGGCTTAGTTAATCTGAAAACAGATTTGAAGGAACAGCTTAGTTTTGCCTAAAATTTTGGTCTTTATAAAATAATAAAATAAAATCCAAAATTATTTTCGGGAATGAAATATTTATTATTAATTAATTCATTTATTAATGATGTGCTAATAATCCCAATCGTTATTTATGATTAAAAAAAATCATATTGCGCCGGAAAACCCCAAGTTTCAAACTACGTAAAACTAAGTTTAAACTTAATCCACATCTTCAAAACCTGACCTTAGTCGATCTAGGTTTATCCAAACTTTTTGAAGCCAAATGCCTATTGTAATGGGTGATTCAAGTAGAGATACTTTTTTCAATAGCCTTTTTCTGAGAGATCACGTGTGAGTTGTGTCATGCTGTCATGTTATTTTTGTTTAGTATTGTTTGGCATTTCATAATGGAAAGACTTACGACTGAACAACGTTTACAAATCGTTCAACTTTATTACGAAAATTCACGTTCTGTGAAGAATACGTTTTCGAAGCAAATTCTGTTCAGCGATGAGGCTCAATCTGGCTCAATGGGTATGTAAACAAACAAAATTGCCGCATTTGGGACGAAGAGCAACCTGAAGAGATTCAAGAACTGCCACTTTATCGAGAAGAAACAACGGTTTGGTGTGGTTTGTGGGCCGGTGGAATCGTCGGTCAATATTTCTTTAAAAATGATGCCGGTGCGAACGTAACCTTCAATGGCGACCGTTATCGTGCCATGATAACCGACTATTTGATGCCTGAAATTAAAGCTCGTGATCTCGGCGACATTTGGTTTCAGCAAGACGGCGCCACTTCCCACACATCGCATCAATCAATGGATTTATTGAGAGAACACTTCGGTGAGCACATAATTTCACGTTTTGGCCCGGTCGATTGGCCACCAAGATCGTGTGATATCACACCGTTAGACTTTTTCCTGTAGGGATATGTAAAGTCTAAAGTTTATGCGGACAAACCCGTTTCGATTCAGGTCTTGGAGGAAAACATCACGCGTGTCATTCGCCAGTTACCAGTCGAAATGCTCGAACGAATCATCGAAACTTGGACTCAACGGATGGTCCATCTGCGACGTAGCAACGGCCAACATTTGATAGACATAATCTTCAAAAAATAAATGCCAAAGAATGTTCTTTCAAATGATAATAAACAATCCCCATTAAATTTGAATTTTCTGTGTTTTTTTTTTTTTTCTTTAAAAAAGTAGGGAACTTCGAAATGGATCACGCTTTATTAGTTGCGAAAGGTGCAAACTGTTAATGTTCATCCTCTGTATACTTTATTTAATAAAAAAAAATTTCTGTAAATGTTAAGGGCGCTAAATATTTAACGACTAAAGCATTTTGAATGTTAAAGCAATCACAAAATGTATTACTTTTTGTTATACATATTGGAAGTATATCTTTCTGCAATGGTTTTCTTAGTATAAACACCTTCTTTTTTCAATAAACTTCGTGTTTTAAAGCACTTTGAAGTTCGTATTTATCGAAATCTATCCATCAGGCGTCAATCACTATAAATTTTATTCTTGATAAACTATGAAAATCTTTTTGTTTTAAATAAACAGTGACTATGGTTGAATAAACTGTAAAGTTTTTAGGCCAACAATATCTCAAATGGTATAAAATTTATCACTAAAATCAAATCCTTTTATTATTTCAAATAACACCTCATCTACACCTCAAAGAAATTACCCACGCTCTACCCGCAAGAGTAAAAATTCCACCAAATCCGGTTAAAAGTGGCCACACTGATATCTCTCCATATTTGTAAGCTTGTTTGCTTGCATATTCTAAAAGGGTGCAATATACAGGGTGGCTGATGAAAGCCGCTACCAAAAAAAAATTTAATAACTTTTTTTCTATTTTATGAATCTGGTTAATTTTTTTTTTATTATGAAGATTGATTTTTAGATTTAACAAAAATGCATTACTGGGACACTGAAACTAGAATTTGGATTGTCCGCAGCTATGGCGCACTGGAGTCCGTAGTTTCGATTCAAAGAGAGTGTAGGCGCACGTTTGGCCGCAATCCTCCGAGCAGATGGACCATAATGAGACTTGTTAACAATTTTGCCGAGCAAAGGACAGTCAAAAGAAGGCCTTATCATATAAACCCTTCAGTTCGGACAGAGGAAACAATCGCTGCTGTAGCTGCTGTCATACAAAACAATCCAAGAGTTTCGACAAGAAGTTTATCTGCTGAAATGGGTATAAGCAGAGAGTCATTGCAGTCAATTATGCACAATGATTTAAACTTATTCTCATATAAAATTCAAATGACCAACAAACTGAATGCAGCAGACTTTCCGATTCGCTAGTAATTTTTCCAGAAGATGTTTCAAAAGGTGAAAGAGCGCGGAAACACGTTAAACTGTTTTGTTATGTCTGACGCGGCATATTTCGATTTAAACGGCAACCTAGACAAACAAAATTGTCGAATATGGAGTGCTTCCAACTCACAGATACTCCATGAGACGGAATTGCATCCACTTCGTGTCACAGTGTGGTGTGCAGTTTCATCACGCTGCATTGTCGGGTCCCACTTCTTCGAAGAAAACGGTCACACCTTTAGTAATGAACAACTTTTTAGTAAGATGCCGCACATGCATCAGCGTGCAGGGGGGCATTTAAATTCCATTATTTTTAAAACTAATTAAGCTATATTTAATAAAACTGAATGAGCTTTAACGTGAATAAAAGAAAAATGAATTTCATACACTGAAAAAAAAGTTATTTGAGTTTCTTAATGTAGCAATATTCATCAGCCACCCTGTATATAAATATATATAAACATATAAAGGCAGATTTCCATTATTTTGAATCGTAATTCTTTTATTTCGATTCGAAATGTATGGTGTTAAGGATTCGGTGCAGATCTGGAAAATCTTCATATTATCTTGTTGCTCTTTGTACTCCCGCTGTTGAGATTGTTGTTGGCGTTCATGTTCTTGCTGCTGCTGTAGTTGTTGATTTTGCTTCAACTTTTGCTGGTGGAGTTACTGATATTCTTGTTGTTGCTGCTGCCACTATGACTACTCGTACTCTTGTCATTGTCTAACATTGCCAGGCTAATGCTTTTTTCTGTTTACCACAGCACTCCTTCGTTTTTATACCCTTAAGCGCCACAAGTGGTGAATAGGGGTGTTTTAGGTTGGTCATGCCGTAGGTAACAACAATAAATCCAAGAACCCCATAAATATATATTTATATTCCAGGGCTGTGGAGTCGTCAAAAAATAGTTTTAACTCCGATTCCGACCGGTGAAATTTTTTAAGTCCTACTCCGACTAAAACTCCGACTCCAACTCCGTCTAACCTAGATGTTAAATGTATATGAGACTGGTCCTTATTTGACTTAAGACTCTTTTTTTGTTGCAGTATCTTTTATATGGTTAAGTAAACACGCAGAGAAAAAACATGTTTCAATATGGCCACCTCCAACAAAACTATTTTTAACGAAAATTGTAAATGATATTATGGTGAAATTTACCATGTCACCGGCAAACATATTATGGTAAAATTAGTTCTCCATCACGAAGCCATACATATATTATGGTTGAATCTAAACATGTTATGGTTGAGTATAATAATAATTAGTTTTTAAACTAACAATAGTATTTTCCTCTTTTCCAAGAGCCACATGCTTTGGTTGAAAAACGACCATACTATTATAAGTGTTAAACCTATTATAGTTGTTATTAACCATAACATATTCGAAGGCAACCATAATATGGTTGTGGCTACTTTATAGAGGTCTAATTTAACATTAATACTGTTGTCGATGACAATTTTATGATTGAATTAAACATATATTAAAAAAGTTCTTTAAAAATAGTTTTGTTGGAGGTGACCATATTTAAACATGTTTTTTCTCTGGATTGTACGTACATCAGTTTCGCATTCTGCGGATCGTTGACATATGATCACGTTATCCGTTAGAAAATTTCAAAAAGTCGTGCAAAAGGTCGTTTTGTAAAAACAAAAGTCGAAGAAAAAAAGTCGTTTAAGAAAATAAAAGTAGCAACTCTTTTTCAACACAGAAAAACTTATTAAATTTCTCCAATCACCAAATTTATTCCAAATTCATAATATCAAGCAAACAATTTCAGGATTTGGCACCTATTACCATAATGATTATATTGATAACTAAAAATTGTAAAATGGTGAATAATTTTTTTTTCAATACATGATATTTTTAATTTTAATTAAATAAGAAATAAGATAAAAATAACTTGCAGACCACCAAAAGGGGGCGAATTACGCCTTTAGACAACGAGCGGCAACCCTGTATTTGATGAGAGTTCAAGACACTTGTTAGCCTTAAAGTTGAAAATAATCTCATATGAAACGACTAAGTTTTACTATTTGCCCGGGAACTGGATCAATTGTGACAGCAGCTGTTCCGCAGTAGTTACAAAATATAGCGCTTAAGGCAAGTTAACGCAAGTCGAAAGATAAAACTTCGATCGACTTTAAAAATTGCACAGTCAAACAGCCATTTACTTTGAATGTTCATGATCTTGTTTGGAAAGGAATTTCGACACTTGGCCAACATTAAAGTCTACCCCAGAAAAATTCAAATTCCTGATGGAGGGTATCAAAGATTTCATACAGCCGGATACTTCTGACTTCTTTTTGTTTCTTCTGTCAATTTTTGCTACTCTCTTTGTGTTTTAGTACGCTTGCTACAGCTGATGGCGCTACTGCCATTTTAGACCAATAAAAAGGATATACCAGGACATGATGTTTCTCGTTTATGTGTTTGGTTAAATGTATGTGTGTGTGTGTGTGTGTGTCTGTATGCTTGAGTTAAAATGTCTGCATGTATTTTACACACAATGGCTGCATAACTTGAGCTCAAGGCATTCAGTAAGTGCATGGTGGCGTGAATTTATGATTTATGAAGAGTAACAGGCAACAAAAGAAAGTATAAACCAAAGGCGAAAAGCAACAACAGCAACATCTAAAAAATGAAATCTAAAACTACAACTACTTTTGCAACAACGTTCAAGCAAAAAAAAAGGAGTAAAAATACCAAATAAAATGTTGTTAGAGGGCCAAAACGCTTACAATGCGGCTAAATAGAAAAACGCGTTCAGTGGTTACATCTGCAGGAAAAATGTAAGGACGTGTTGAAGTGATGATTCCTCTTTTTTTTAAATATTTTTATACGCTGTATGTTCGCATTTCTTTATGATTTAAGGCAGTCTAATCTAGTTTTTTTTTTTATTATTCTATGAAAGCTGTTACATTTCTTTTAAAATATTTCCATGTTAGATTTCAGGTTTATCATGGTCTCTAGGAAATAACGATTTTTCCAAAGAGTAATTAAAATAAATTCAAATTAGATTTAGATCTAGTGAATTGAAAATAATTAGCAGGGCAAGTTTTTTACGCTTTTTGTTAAGAAAATAAATGTTTGCATATTTATGCGTAATTTTCAATTAATTATGTAAATTCTTAGATGGTAGGATCCTGTATAAAATCGCAATAGTATTGCCAAAGTTTGATGCCATTGAAATATTAAACGCGGATTCCAGTGCTGGTAGACATGTCCGGGAACTTCTTGGAAAATTGGTGGAAATTTTTGCATAAATTCTCAGATAGAAAGTTTTGGAAATTTATAATGAAAAAGGATATTGCCTTATACGTTAAGGTGCTGTAAGATAAATGCGTTAAGGATTAGATCACAATAACAGATTTTATCAGAAACTCTTTAAATAATATGGGCTGTCTCGCTATTCTGACGCTTAGCTTGTGAAGAAGTGGGTGGATTATTATGTTTATTGCACCCAGCGACGGCATCAGTATTCTGAAGTTTGGGTGGTTAAGAAGTGGGTGGTAGATCATAATTATGTTTATTACCCCCAGGGGTATGTAGAAAAACATTAAAAGGATATTGTACTCTCAGATGTTACATCCTCTGGAGAAATTAGGTACAGACAAAACCTCGAATTCGGCAGAATTCAAAATTGACAGATCTCTTAAGTCTCAATTTACACGTTTCATCTTTTGATGCTTAACTTCTTTTAAATTCCCTTTTGAAGATGTCATTACGTTCACTCGCAGCAACCGGTTTCAACTTTTTTTGCTTCAAAATAACAACACTTTTATTTAAAGCGAACCAAAGAGAAAAAAAAAATTACATACAGCCATTGTTGTGCATATACCTACGAATGAAAACACGAAGCGTACTGCCCGAAAACAGGCATCTCCGTACGAACCCCCTTTTCTTCTTGCTTCCCTCTCCTTAAAACACAAGAGTTAAGCATCAAAAGATGAAACGTGTGAATGTAGACTAAGAACGCTACTGACCAGAGTTATTATCTTATAGACAGAAGCCTCTCGTGGCACAGCACCAGACTAACTATTGGCTGGAGGTCCTTTTGGGATAACGTGGTGGTTGAGGATTCGGTCTAAAGTCGCAGGTAGGGAGATCTTAAAATATCCTGCTGGAGGGCTTATTGTCCAACTTTGTGGGAAAGTTCGGCATGCAGGAAGAAATTCCTAGATGTTGTTAGTATTCAACAGATAGGGCCAACTATTCTAAAGCAGCAGAGGTTAGAAAACTCCAGCTCCTAAGCGAAGATCGAGAGTATGGTTCTGCCAGATTGTACACTCCCTATTGGTACTTGTATGTGTTCATGCACACAGGGCCGGTTGGTAAACGCATCGTGTGTCACCCAGTGGTTGCCATTTCGTCTTACTTATGAGACTGGCCAGACCTTTTTTAATGCGTTTTGGGTGGGAAATCAAAACAAGTGTTAGACGGAGGGTTAAGACCACCTTTAGATTAGGCCAACATGACAGCTACTCAAAAAAATTTTTTCTGCAATTCCCCCGGTTGTGTGCAGTGATACATCCTAAGGATATTTCACAGTGTTACATCCTCAATGGGAAAAGGTGCAGCCAATGCCCCTTATTCGGAAGAGACACAATTGGCACGTCCTACTTCATCCTAAAAGGTTGATTACGTCTTATCTGGCACAACGAAAACCGGGGACTCTTATCTTGAAATGAGTATTAATGACTCCCTTTCGGAATTAACTTGGTGGCTGTGGTTTATACCCGAAATCGCGGAATGGGAAATCTCAAAAATTCAGTTTTTTACCACTTACGGGTTAGTCAGTCCTGCGCGTAGATCTCCCAAGGTGCTATTGCTAATTGGCAGATACTGCTTGTCGTTGAGGTGTGGAGGTTGGATGGATACAGCATTTTCTGAGAGCATGGTAGGGCTAATTCTACAGCTCAAATTAGACGTGTCATACCATATTGTTATGGTAAAAAACCAAAAATTATGGTTATGGCAGGTTGGTTCGAACAGGTGTTTGGTAAGTTTAAGTCACGTCTCACTTGAGCTCGAATTAGACGTGACATAATCATAACCATAAAATCCAATTGAATTTTTGTTTCTAAGGATCAGTACGGCTATGGCATTAGGCTTAAGTCACGTGTAATTGGACCATTAGCCATAACGATCTGTCTCGACGTTAACCTCAATACATTTGTCTAGTACAACTTTAAAATATCTTCTCAGTTTTTGGAAGTTGTTTCTAATCGGTATTGAACCAAATTTTAACAATGATGCGAATTTGGGGTTCTTAGTCGAGTCTTTTGATTAACAAGTTCTTCCTCCGCATTAAAAACCTTACGGGTCTTACCTCTTCTAGATGTATTTAATGTCTTTGCAGCAAGACATTCCTTATCAATATATTCTATTCAGAGGGTTCCAAATATTCAACACCCAGGATATTTTCCTTCCCAAGGATATGAGTGGTATTCAATTTCTCCCTTGAATCTCTACTTTCCTCGATTTTGCCTTAATTATCCTCAGATATTCAAACTTTCATTCCTCTAAAGGCATCTCAGATCGTTTTTAAGATTTCAGGATTTTGAAACATGAACCTCTACTTCGGACGATTATTTATCCCATCCTCCGATAAATCTTATTTCCAAAGTTCTTTGAAATGTCAAAAGAATTTTTTTTATTAAATTTTTTATTATCCTCCAATTTCCTATAGACTCCTCAACTATTCGATTTCATTCGATATTTGAGCTCTACGTAAAAGTTTGCTTTTTTTTCTAGCTGGCTTCCTTTCAGTCCGTCCGTCTGTCTTTTGATCTTTGTATGTGTAAATGTATATTATTTTTAAAGGATTGTCTAGGGTCAGCCATGAATTGATAAATGAGTTTTAAACTTTTGTATCGATTTATTGAGGTTATGTGTATGTTATAAAATAAACTGGAAACATTTTTATAGAGAATATAAAAAAAGCATAGGAAAAAAATCGCTCAAATAACCCGAAGAAAATCATGGAATATTTTAGAGTTTCAATACACTTTTCCTTAACGTTGTTATATTATTATTATGAGATTATGTCTGCGTGTTTGTGTTTTTGTGTGGGTGAAAGGATAAGTGAATGTGTGTGCGTGTGCGTGTATGTGGGTGCAAGTATGAAATATAATATTTCAAAAACTATGGCAAATTGATTTTGTTTAACTGTGTAGTGTAAAAGTTTATAATGGCAAAAATTCTTTAATAACTTTTTTTCTTCTTTTCTTTGCATTCTTTCTAGTACTTTTTACATTTTTATTTATGTTTATGTTGTGTGCTGCGAAAAGTTAAAGGAATATGTGCGTTTTTTTTATCTCTCTAATGTTTGATTTGTTTCCTAGTTTTTTTAGTTCGTTGCTTTTTTTTAATCAGGGGTAAACAAATTGCTCATGAAATGAGATAAAGAAAAAAAATTAAATTTTTTTAAAAAAAGGTTAAAATTGTTGTTTTTTTTTAATTGAAAATATTTTAAGACTTAAAATAAATTTAATGCCCTTTTTCGGACAACTTTTTATATTGCCATTAAATAAAAAACCAACTAGATTTTATATCCCAGGAAATGGGATTGATCTTATAAATAAGCACGTGTCTTATAAAAAGCTTTCTTCCGAAAAATATTTTAATTTTGAACTTAAAATTTAAAAAAATGTTAGTTAATATTAATATGAAAATAGCATTTACGTGCCACTTCAGAAATAACATTTTAACAGAATTGGTCCACAATTGACTTCTATACTCCAAATGCAATTTTATATAAACTAGTTCCTTTCATTCCTATAAAAAGCATAGGATTTTCTTCGTTTATGGAAGTTAAGGGAATCGGTTGGCTTAAGATGATTACAGATTTTAATCCATTTAGCTCTAGGACCTCTAGTTAACGAATAAAACGCAATTTTATGTTTTCATATAAAAATTCATTTTTTTAAGTAAAATATGGAATTTTGGTAGTGATCACAGATTTTAATCCTTTAAGCTCTAAGACCTCTAGCGAATAAAACGCAATTTTATGTTTTCATATAAAAATTAAATTTGGCTTCTGCATCCGATCCTGGAACTGGGGCTGCTAGAATGGCCTTAAGGCATGCTGGGCAAGGTGCCTCATGTCTCGTTTGTATAGCAAGCCGCTTGCTACAGAATCCGACGTCCGCTGCCAGCCGCTTCTTACATAACCAACAGACGCTGGCGGATGTTGGCTATTGGCGACATAAATACTAACAAACTGGCATCCGTACAGAAGCAATTTCTTTTATTCTGTCTTCGAAAACTGCATGGGAATCCAAATATCAATTTACCCCCGTATGGAAACCGTTTAAAACTAAACGGTAAAATTGTCTCAGAATCTTACTTCCTAAGATTTTTTTTTCTATTCCTTTTCGTCCTTTCAGAAATGTTTTACCCCTTAGACTTCAATATTTTCGTTCTAATTATGCAAATGTTGAGCCTATCCGCAGAATGAGCTCTGAATTTAACAATTTTTATGCATATATTGATTTAACTGATCATATTGGCGTCAAAAATAACCTCTAAAATGTCTTAAGAAAAACTTAATGGTGAATTTTTCCTGTTATGTTATTTAATAAAGTATCTAGATTTATTTAGTTTAAGCATATTAGTCAGTAAGAAATATTAGTTTCGTTGGCGAATTAAGTAAATAAATAAGCAATCAGCCGCCATGGCATTCAAAGAATCGCAGGTACTTAGAACTTGTTAGGAGTCCTGTGCCACCCGGAAACCCTATGAGACTCTCCAATCGGAACCGCTGATTGTCCGCGACTTCAAATGCAGCACCTCCGCATATCTACGAAACCTCCTAGGACTCGCAATCTCTGGACGCCCCTGGTAGCACTCATCTGTGCTTCCTTAATCATCGGACAATTAAAAAAATCATCAAAATTTTTAAATTAATAAACGTTTTCTGCACTAAACGGAAATTGCAAAACAATATACAATCCTTTAAAAGACCAAACAGTTGGCGCTTTCCTGCATAAGACGATGTGACTAAAGTAGGCCATTCATAATCTATAATAATAAAATTTTTGAAAAAATGTTAGTTGACGGGTTTCTGAAACAAACGATGCAATTGTAGAATGAGCATCTTATTTGAACAAATCCAAAAATACCATTTTCGTTTTCTGCCCATTTCACTTCCGACGGACGGTCCAAATGCAGTTGAGATAAAGTAAAGATTCCACCAAACTCTGTCCATGTTTTAAAACGGCCTTGCAAAACACAAATCTTTGGGAACTTCTGCTTAAACTGAATGATATAAACGGGTTTGTTAAGCTGGTTTAGAGATGTGTCAGCAGAAAAATGTACACTTCAAAAATCAAAAGAATTTTCGTGGTTTTAAATAACACGAAAAAAATGTTATTTTCCTTTCCTCCCGCTTTTAAGGAAATAAGTTTTTTTTATTAAAATTACTTTGGTGTTTTATTTCAGATCTAAAACACTTATCTGTAACCTAAAGAAATACAAGCCAACCTAAAAAAACAAGTAAAAATTTAGAACAAAATTTTGAAAATTGTTTTTTTTCCCCTTCAAACACAATTTATATTTTAAGGGCCAAGTTACATACAATTCTTTATACTTTATACGTCGCTTATTCAATTGACAACTTAGTTGAATACATGATTTCTTATGACTTTCGACCCATATCGTACTTTTCCGTTAACGCAAAGTAAAAAAGTTGGGCAACTTTTAACGAACGTTGAGTTATTTAAAGCTATCGGTTTGTTCCTTGATTTGTTTTAATTTTATTTTTTGTGTTGTGTGTCAGCAAAAATAATAAAAAAAAAAAAGAAAAAAAAGAAAAAGAAAATAAAATAAATAAAATAAAATTAAATAAATAAATTTTGATTAAATATCCGTCATTAAAGTATCCAATGTGGGCCCTTTCTCCGTGGTTACGTTAGTGTCAGAGAAAAAAGCGATATATAAGCTACAACAGATTCTTTGTGACTCGGCCTTAAGTCCTTTTTATTTTCAATTTTTTTTATTATAGTTTTTTTTCCTATGCTCATCCCGCGAAGCTCTACGCTTGTCTGCAGGAGACCAGACTCTCTGGCGGGAATCGAACCCGAAACCCCACGCTGATAGACTAGCTCACTACCAACTACCGGGGCACCAAAAAAGTTCTGCACAGAAAAAAATTCCGGTTTGTTTTCAATAAAAAAAATACCTTAAAAGTATTTCAATTTACTTAATCTGATAATTAAATCAATTATTTTTTTTTTGTTGGAAAAAAAATTAAAATATATTTTGATTTAATTAACATTTTTGTTATTTATTAGTATTGTGGTTATTTTATTGAACTGTTAATAGTTTTTAATCCAAATTTAGATATTTTTAATTAGGCTTAAGTTCATTGAATTTAATTTTCATTAAATTATTTTTATGAAGACAGGAATTTTACAACATGAAATCAGTTAAAATTTTTATTGATAATTTTTCATTCTTGACTGCGCTGAGATTTGAACCCAGGCTTTCACGGACAGGTTGCCCAGACTAGTTTCGATTGTTACCACACAATCTCATTTCTGCTATTTTGAAATAAATTTTTAATTAAAATATAATTTAAATACCAAGAAATCCTAATTGATTTTTTTTGCCTAAAATAAAATTATTTATTGTTGGGAATTTTTGTTGTTGGGAATTGTCAAAACCTGAGCTCTACTAAATTCAATAAATTAACACATCGTTGGAAATGGCAAAGTTTTTTGAACATTTTTTTAATTAAAAATAAAAATATCATTTATTGAAAAAAAATATTTTCACTATTTAAAATTTTTAAAATTTTTAGTAATCAATACAATCATTTTAGTAATTGGTGCCAAAAATCAACAAATTGTTTGCTTGATTCTATGAATTTGGTGATTTGAGATAATTTTAATATTTTTTCTGTGTACTTTTAAAGGGCTAATCTCGTTCCAGGAATCTATTTTACTATTAAAAGTCTCTTTTTATTTAGTGGCACCTTTTGAACTCTTTAAAATGTATAATATTTAAAAAGTAATTTTTAGTTAACCCTTTATATACAAATTCAGACATACCTTCTCCTTACAGATAGTGTTTGTTAATACTTTTTTACACTCAGCCTTCGCTGAGGGGATTTATTTTTTGCAAGTGTTGCCAAACAACGACAACAACTGCAAAAATATATTTTTGTACATCAAAACAACAAAAGCCTTTAATTAATTTATGCATGCGAGATTTCCTTCCAAACAAGACTACACTTATGTATGCACACGCACACACAAACAAACCAACACACAAATAACAACCCACACACACGCCCACTTACAAACAAACTTAAACATCTACATTTTTACCCGCCAACATACTTTTTATAACATACGATTTACATACATTTTACAGTTGCATTCTTCTTCCTCTCACCCATTTCAGCTTTACAACAATTTAAAAACATCCGTCAGTATTGCATTTTATGGCGAATCAGTGCCAGTACAAATTGTTTTGGTGGTAGAATATTGGGGAATTAATCGCTTTAGTCAAAAATCCCTGGAGCAATGTCACAATTTATAGCGAAAAATTACTGAAGAGTGTTAATTTTTGTTTTTGCGATTAATACCTTGCAAAACTTTTTCGCTAGATTGAGTTTAAAAACGGGTAAATGGTGACTTTTTAAGTACAAATAGAAAATCTTTGCAAAGATATTAAAATATATTTTTAGTGTCCTTGCTTATGAAAAATTGTAATTCAGTCGTTCGGTTCAATCTGTTTAGACAAATTATACGAAATTTTATTTAATTTTATTTATTATTGTAATGGACTACGGCTCCTATGAGAGACAAAAAATATTATTGAAGTTTAAATTTTGGGTGACAAGGAATATGTTTACCAACCGATCCGGTGTGGATGAGCGGAATCAGTGCACATAGGCAGCAGTAGTATAAGAGTATAACTGGAAAGAATTAATACACTCACCCCTTATTTAGAAGCTAAAGCTTCCCAACCTCCGCTGATTTTTGACATGCTAGCAGCATCTGTTGAATAGCAACTACACCTAGGGACATCCGCCAGCAGGCCAAACAATCACACAAGTGGTAAAAAATCTGCCCTTTAAGCCTAACTTTAAAAAACTCCCTTCCCGCGACTTTTGATATAAAACAAAATCCCCACATGATTCCCGAGGGCGCCTCAACCAATAGTCTGATTGCAGACGTGTCTCTGAGGACTCCTAAACTCTCGTGGTTCCAGATAGGATAAAAGGAGGATATAAGATAGAAGATAGGTCAGCCGCGATCTCTAGAGATCTGTCAATTTTTAACTCTGTCGAACTTCCCCAGAACACGTAACACCAAATGTTGTATATCCTATGTTTTCCTTCATACCGGAGGTAAGTACAATAGGGTCCTTCGAAACAAAGTTTGATTGATAAAATTAAGCCGAAAAATTCTATATTTGTAAGATTTTTCTATAATTTCCAATTTTAAGTTTGATTTAAAAGCCAGCCAAATATATCTTTTGTCTTACCTAGCGGAATAAGGATTACGATTCGTTAGAACCCATATCATATGAGCTTGGAAATAATTGGCTTTACAATACTATAGTGAAGGGTATAAACGATACGGCAGAGCCGAAAATATCACTTTTACTGGTTTTATTTAAGGTTTTAAAGATCTATTAAAATGCTTAACATTTTTTAGCGTTCAGTACAATCAGTTGGCTTCAAGTGAATAAGTTAAGTTAAGTTAAGTTTATTTGAGACTTTAGAACAATCATACATAAGAGAAAAAACAAAAATTATAAATCAAATTACAAAGAAAACTTGAAACTATAATGTTTTGTTTTAATAAATATTATTGTTTTACAGTAACAAACTTATCACGTCTTGTGAAAGACTACTAACATTGAGGTTTATTGTGCTTGTTCCCGGCACAACATTTAAAGTGAATAAACACGGATTCCGAAAAAACTATAGCTTCTGAAAACAGCCCAGTTACATTTGATCAAGGACAAGATTAATTAAATTTTTATTACATTTGTTTTTCTTTCTTAATAATTAGCAAATACTAATAATTACCAAACTTTTTTTCTAACACTATTTAACGTTTATGATTCCGATTACACACATGCCCTGTAAAGTGTAATAAATAGTCCTTGAAACCTCTTGCAATAGTGAGTTTTTCTTTTTAAAAAATTCATTTCCATTAAATTTCAGTAACACAATTAAACAAGACTTCGATTAGTCGCTACAAATCCTATTAATCACCCACTCTCCCAGGAAATTCTATGCGATTCAGAAATAAGGGAGCCCAGAAAAAGGGAAATGAGTCATTTTTTATTTTTTTTTACTTTGTAGAGTTTTATTTAGCGCTGTTGTTGTTTGTACTGCTGTTACTGCAGTTGTTGGATTGATTGTATTGTTATAATATTGTTGTTGTTCTTGTATCGTTGCTATTGCTGTTTTGCATGCACACAATAAGCCCTCTTATACAATTCACTGTGGCGTAAGGGTAAATAAATGATAGAAAAAAATTTTAATGATCAAATTTTTAGCCGACTTGTTTGCAGTTGAAGTTTTCAGAAAAAATGGAAATTTTAATAACAATCAGTGATGTCAGATGTAGGGAAAATTCCCTACTTGTAGGGATTTTTCTCCAAAAATCAGACTGTAAAGAAAAAAAGACAGATTTTTTTATTTTCGTAAAAATGTAGGGAATTTCGCCTTTGTATGTAAATTCAAATATAATCTAACTGACTTCTGAAAAAACCTCTGTGGTATAAAAGCATATCGCTTCAATAATTACAATACGGCTACTGTTTTATTAAATAATTGTTTTTGAGAATCAAGTACCAAAGTACTCAATACTTTTATAACTCTTAAAGCGGCAATTATTGCATTTAAGCTCACTTTCAGACCCGGCAAATTAGTTGCGCAAGTAACTTGCCGAGTACAACAAAGTCTGTACTCCATTGTTTTCCCCCTTAGCGCGACCTTTCCCCTGACATCAACAAATCAAGAGTTGCGCAAGAGACTTTGGCAAGAGACTTTGGCAAGAGACTTTGGCAAGAGACTTGCGCAAGTAATTTTCCTAGTCTTGAAGGGGGATAACTTACACACTGTAAAATATACCACAGATTACTACTTAATCAATAATGGCTAACCCTAGAATATAATTTTTTAGAAAAAGAAATAAATTATCTTTCAAAGATGGATTTGGAACCATTTTGGTTATATATATCAAAGACTAAGAATTTCAATGACAAATTAGTATTCCCTTGCCACTCAAAATTATCCAAAATTCTACTGGGTTTACTACAAGCCAATGCAGATGTTGAGAGGATATTTTCAATTGTTACTGACATCCGCGCGAAAAAAAAGAGATAAACTGAGTCACGAGGTTTTAGATTCCATATGTATTCTTCAATCTCACTTACAATCAAAAATATCAACTGTAGAAGCTTCCGTTGTCTTTTTAATTAAAGTGTTTTACAACAAGCAAATTTTTTTAATGTTACGTATACAATAGGGACAATGTTATACTGATATTAAAAATCGATATCAGGGGTCATTTCGGTCCAAAAACCTTCTGCACCGAATGCAATTTCTAAAACACCAAACATTTTTTTTTTTTTTTTTTTAATTTTTATTACAAAGTAAAATAATTAAAACAAGCTTAATTAAATAACTTATACATTATTGTTATACATTATAAACTTCAAACGGAAACTAAAAACGGAAAAATGTCTTGAACAACTTCTAAGAAGTTAATATTAATAAAAATATATGTATTTTTACGTTATATTTATGTCGCATAAATTGTAATATAAATTTTTATGGTGGGTATCCTTCCCTTGTACCGTTTTTTTGGTTTCTTTTTTTGGAATGCAAGGAATCGCCATTACATAAAAAAAACACGAAATGCAAAGACCAGCATGGCTTTCGACGTTAGAATTATGGATTTCCTGTAAAACTGAAAAAAATTATAATATAAAACTTCATCGCGATCGGTGCCGAACCTTTTTGAACGCTCGCGAAAAAAGGAAGGCACATTTCTCATATTTTTTTGTGCACTATCTCACTATGATAGATCCTTTTTGATATTTGCAAAAAAATGCAAATGGTTATATCCCTAGTATACAAACATACGAAGATTTTTATGTTATGTTATATTATTTTTTACTTTAAGCTACCTGAAATTTATGTTTTTGTTTTGTGTTTAGTTTATATAAAATATCCTATATTGAATTATTTATAATTTTCGAGTTTACCTATAAATAATATAAGGTAGGGAAAATTGTAGGGGGAAAAATTTGCTATTGTAGGGAAATGTGGGGATTTTTTTAATCAAAACGTAGGGAATTTTAAAAATTCCATCTGACATCACTGATAACAATTGCTTTCTAAAAATCAGCCAAATGGCTTTTTATTTTTCGTTAGTTAGAATTAACTGTTTTCTATGCAAAATGGTGGAGCATACGCACAGGCGCATACTTTTCTATAGCTATTTCTGGTACATTTTTCTACAGAAAATATAAGCCAGACAAAATATTTATCTTTGCATAGGAAATTGTCTTTGCAAAAAAAAAATACAAAAGATTTTGTATTAATAACATTTATACAAGATTTTTTCTAAAAATGAAGCAACAATAATTAAAAAAATGGATTTGGTTTAATTGGGTGTAGAACTTAAATTCTGGATTATTGGCAAATTTTGAGGGAGAATTGTTAAACATTGGCAACATATAAATTTATATTAATATTGGCCATTAAAAGCCTTCCTTTTCTCCGGCAACATATGGATTTCTTATCAAAAGAACTTCTTAGTTTTTGAGAGCAAGAACGAATTAAACCAAGTACCCCATTATAAAGTGAAGAGTAGTTCAGTGAGAACATTCTACATCGACCAAAACAAATGGTAGTCTGACATTTCGAGCTGTAGAGAATAAGCCGTGCAACAGACCAACCTAAATCAGAGCATCAGGCTTAAAGTTTTCTAGAGCCTAATTTTAACGCTAACATGACATACATAAATAAGAGCGTTAACATTGTGACATGAACAGTAATGTTAACTTATCTTGTTTAATAAAACCCACAAAATAGCAATAAAATATTGAGATAAAACCACTATATTGCCCTAAAAAAAGGTAAAGTGCCATTAGTTTTATTAACAATCACAAAAGAAAATCTGTTCTTTAGCAGCCAACTTCACTATTTAAATTATTATTTGTGACTTTTACACCAGATCGTGGGCGCATAGTGTCAATACAAAATTATTCCAATCATTTTTATTCGAACTTAAAGGTTTTATTCTGTTCCATGAGGAATTTCCTGAATGTATGTTTATCTGTTCTTCAAGACCTCGTTTCCAGCTACCTCGCGGTCTGCCTGTTCTTCGCGTTCCTTGAGGATTCCAATTAAAGGCTTCTCTACATAAAAAATCAACCTATCGTTACCTAAAACGCAAAAGGCCCTAACTAACGAAAAATTAAAATTCGACTTTTTCATTGATTCTGATGTATTGGATCAACACAAATGTCCACAACAAATTTTGGAATCTTTCGGAGAAAATAAGTGATTTTATTAACAAAAAACAAAAAGCCCTTTCTACAAAATATAATACGATAACCGCTAATAGATATAACTAACAACTTGCATTATATGCAACATTGTTATTTGTCAAAACCAGTGGTAGGTAGGTTTAACAAGAAAAATAGAAGAAAATTAATTATAAACAGATTAAGGCAATTTACCAATTTACCATTCTAATTAGTTTTTTGCTTCTCCTGTAAAATTTTCAAAATGTTAGATAGGGCCTTTTGCGTTTTAGGTAACGATATACACTCATAATATTCTGTACGTAAAATTAACTGAAATTGTAATATAAAATAATCAATATTCTGCTAAAACCCGGTCTAATTTTTTCATTTATTTTTAACGAAAAGTTCATTCAATTTTTACTTTTAAAAATTCAGCTGCGAATTTCGTAAAAACAAATGAATTTTCAGTTTTTTTATTAAAATTAATTATCAAAAAAAAAAAAAAAATAACTGACGAATTCCGTTAAAACAAATTTAAAAAAATTTTCAGTTATTTTATTAAAATTAATTATCAAAAAATAACTGACAAATTCCGTTAAAACAAATGAATTTTCAGTTATTTTATGTAATTTAGTAATTTTATATAATACAGGTTTTACTCGAATTTCGAAAAATACCAGACACCTGTCCGCTTGTTATTTTAATGAGAGAGAGATAGAGAGAGAGAGAGAGAATATTTATTTTTATTTACTTACACCGTTATACGTGTTTGTTTTAGTTATAAGACACCAGCAGCATGCCCCATATGGTATTAAGAATTTAATGTATTTAACTAAATAATTTTAACAAATAGAATATGGGAATTTTCTACACAAAACAAGCAAATCGTTTTTTGCATTTACTTTTTGCCACAGATCTATAAATAGTTAACTGAAAATTAATTTTTTGGTAGTTAAATTATATAAAATAACTGAAAATTCATTTGTTTTTACGGAATTTGTGTTTAATTTTTTATGGAATTAACTTTTCGTTAAAATAAAATGAAAAATAAGGAGATCGGGTTATAAGTAAATTTACAGTTGTTTTAAATTTTATTTGCATTTAATTTTACTTACAGAAAACTTTCACTTAATCAACTGACAATATTAAATGCAACCGAAAATCGGTATTAATGCACTAAATTTTGAATAAATGTTAGAGTCAGTTGAAAATAAATTTACTTGGAATTTAAATGTTTACTGGCGTATTCATAAAAAACTAAAATGGATATGAAATATGTTTTAAGAAAAATTTGTATGGAAATTTAGTTTTAAAATACGTTTGAAATCTATTTTATTTTTTGTGAATACGGCAGTTATTATTTAAAAATGACTGAACGGAATACTTCTTGAATAACCTACAGTCCGTTACTGTAATAATATTGTGAGTGTATCATTGGCTGGCTTACGTAGCACATGTCCTATCCATCTCCATTTCCTTGCACGATTTTCAACGGTCATAGGTTTTATATTCATCTTACGGTATAACTCGGCATTTGATACCCAGTTGTGTGACCACCAAATGTGGAAAATATGACGTAGGGATCTGTTGACAAAGGCTTGCAATTTGTTGTTGATTTCGACAGACGCGAGCCAAGTTTGGCATCCATAAAGAGCAGCACTGAGCGGACGTTGCATTTGAAGAGACGTATTTTTGTTTTGGTGCTGATTTGATTACTTCGCCAGATTTTATAAAGACTGGCAAGAGCAGTTTTAGCCTTCTTAATTCTGTGTGGTATATTAACACGCGTACCTCCGTCTGGTGTAATTTGGCTTCCTATGTAGATGAAGTCTGTGACAGATTCGATGTTCTGGCCATGCAGAGTAAGTCTACATTCTCACGTTTCATCTTTTGATGCTCCACTCTTGTGGTTTATGGAGAGCGAAGCAAGAAGAAAAGGGGTTGGTACGGAGATGCCTGTACTCGGGCAGTACGCTTTGTGTTCTCATTCGTAGGTATATGCACAACAATGGCTGCATGTAAATTTTTTTCTTTTCTTTTTCTCTTTGGTTCGCTTTGAATAAAAGTGTTGTTGTTTTGAAGCAAAAAAAGTTGAAACCGCTTGCTGCGTGTGAACATAATGGCATCTTCAAAAGGGAATTGAAAAGAAGTTGAGCCGCAAAAGATGAAACGTGTAAATTGAGACTAAGTGGTTGTAAAACATTTTTATTAAGCGATTTGACTTTGCTGGCATTGATCTTAAGGCCATTAATACCCGATATAGTTTCGATGTCGTTTATTTTACTTTGTACATCAACTAAGCGCTTTCAAAATTAGATTATCCAATGCCAAAGCGTTGCCGCTGCAATATCTGGAATTGCTTTATGCATATTATATAAGAATGAAGATTTTTGTTAGATTAGAAAATACTTAACGCGCCTATTAAGGCTGGTTTTTAAGGCAAAATTTCCTCAACCACTATTTTCTTAATAGTTTTTAGCAGGGATTACAGCATGTGGCCAAGTGTTTAAGTGATTAAATACTATGCCTTTATGTTTCGTCGCATATTCCAGCGGTCTTTTGGCCAATGCTGGCTTAATTGCTTAAACCAATTGCGTTCGGTACAGGTCCCTCGCAAGATGCAAAAAATAAAAAAAATCAGTTCACATTTGCAAAAGCCATAAGTCCATATTAAATCTACTAAGCAGACTTTCTTTAGACGTTTTAATATTTTACAATTCATTTATATATTATTTTTATATTACAATGACCCAGTGTGCATTATTAGTCAAACAATTTTCTTTTAGCTCCTGTTGTTGTTGAGTGAAATATGTGCAAACGTGGTGCAACACAGTGGCAACCCAGCCAACAAAAGTATATAAATATAAAGAGCAGTTTCATTTTGATACAGTATTTTAGCAAAATGTTCTTTTTGAAATTTCAGAAAAAATTAACCTTACCGGTGTGTAAACCGCACCAAACACAATTTTTAATTAAATAAATCGATTTGCGTGACTCCATAGCAAATCTACTTCTTTAGTTATAAGCGCAAAATTGTGTTTGGTGCGTCTTATACATTAGTGGCATCATCAAATTGTATTTCTTTATGGGAGTGATGGTGAAGTAGGCGTCACACCTCTCTTACAAAGACATTATAGATTTTTGTATATCTAGAGAACGGAAAAAGCCAAAGTTTCCAAATAAGCTACAAGCATCTTGGTTATCGATACATAACATCCGGCAAAATGTGGGCGGGATTGGATTAGTATTTATATGTATAACTTTCTGTTCTAATTGCAGCAAATTGAAAGGCCGAATATAACCGTCTAAATGGTTTTTATTTGTTACTAGCTTAAACCGGTGCGCTTCGAAATAAAATTAGTATTACTTTTTTAAAGCAGATCTCGTGTATTAATAACAAATCATCTTAGACAAAATTTTAATGCTTTTACAGTCACCATTCTACAGATATACCGAAATTTTAAGTGTCATCGTATAGCTGGTACTATGCGATGTTTTGTATTGTAATCTAAGCTATTTGTACAAAATTGGAATACTTTCACTATTACAGTTCTTCAAATACGTAGAGATCTTTATTGCCATTGTATGGGAGGTGCCATGCCCGCTTTTCTAATCCAGCCGACTTTTTGGCAGATGTCGTATTGATAATCAAGTTATTTGTTTCATATTCGAAGACTCTTACTGTTACCGTCCTCCAGATATAAGGTTATTCATATTTTCAATATATGGTAGGTGCCACGCCTACTTGAAAATTTAAATATATTAATAGCATATGTTAAGGGCCGGGTCATCAAGAAAATGCTGTTAAATTTCAGAAAAATCGGCTCAGTAGCTGAGGAGTCTGTAGAGAACAAACAAACATACGCTTTTTCATTAATATATTATATATTTTTATTTTGAAAGAGTGGGCCCTACAAAGCTTGAAGACTTTTGTCTTCAGATATGAAGTATTTAATATTTTCGTTCTATGGGGGGTATTGCTCCTCCTTCGTCTAACCCACCTATTTTAATTTCGAAATTTATAGTTTACCATAATATTGGCTTTAACCACATTTGAAGATTCTCGCTGTAGTAGTTCTTTAGTTACGCGGTATTTAATATATGCTTCCAATGGGGCTATTGCTCCCCCAGCTTCTATCCCCTTTATTCATATTTTTAAAGGTGAAGTTATCCATAAGAGTGACTCCTATCATGTCTGAACATTCTCACTATAAAAATGTTAAAGATTTGCGATATTAAACACTGGCATCCTATGTGGGGTACCACTCCCCTTGCAGCCATTTTACTTCAATTTCGGTGCTCAGAAAATCCTACTACAAAAAATTGAAGAAAATGGGCGCAGCAGCTCTTTAGATATCCGATACTTAATATTGGTATCCTATGGAAGGTACCACTTCCCCTGCGCCTATCGAAAAAATAAGTAGCCTATTTGATCATAGCTATCACAAGTAAATAAAAAAATTTAATTTGTCAACATCTCTTTATAAAAAAAGTGATTTTATTCCTGGGATTAACATATTGTGGGTATAAAATGCTAGTTAAGTATGTTATATACCGTCGGAAGGTTTATTTGTCTAGTTTCTCAGCATAAGTTTTATTTTTAAGATTTTAGGAACACTTACACACAAATAGAAAAAAATTCAAAATAGTGCATATGCTAAAAGTTGAAAAATCCTCGTCTTGACTTAGAAATTATTTTTTTTTTATACATAACCCACTCTCGGCCCAAAAAGCGACCAGAACTAACTTAAAGGAAAAGACGTAAGCTTTCTTTTGAGCAAAAAAAAAGTAACCGCTTAAAAAAAATAAAAAAAAGCTCTAAATTTAAAAAAAAATTTTTTTTCGAAATATTGAAGAAATACCTATCTAATTTCTTAGGGACAAATTTTGCTAACACTAATAGATAATAAGTTATATGGATGAGAAAGCACACCTGTTTGGCCAAAATGTCAAATTTTGACCCCCTCTATCTAACTAAGAAACTTTTTGACCGATCTTGTTGAAAATTTGTGTCTAAACTACTACCCAATATTTGCAATAGGTGCAAATTTCATCCAAATCGGAAGACATCGATTTCAAAAGTTGGGTCACTTGATATGAAATCCCCCATATAGAAGATTAAACTTGAGATAAATTAAATGTTTCCAAAACAACAAATTTTATGAAAAAAAAATTAAAATTTTTGTTGAAATACAATAAATTTTTTTAATGTTAATTTTTTGAGATTGAATAATATATGTTTGCTGGGTTTTTTTTTTTTTTTTTTTTTTTTTTTTTTGAAAGTTTAGTTGTTATGTATGTGTGTGTATATGTATATATATCCACATGTAAGGTGGGTGCATATTTGTTGTACTGTAGTGTTTATTGTTATAATTCACGCCAAAAGCGTTTTTATGGATTTATTGCGAAACGTTGAAAAAAGCAGAATGCAAATTCGTCATTCGATAGAAAAGGGTTGAAAATTTTTATGACGAAGGATATGCCGTAAGCTAATGCTATAGTCGGTATAATACATTATTTATAAAGTTTAAAAACAAAATTATACTAAAGATTACTCAAAGATCATAACAATGTTAAAAGAATTTCTTTGGAGCTAATCTTTAATTATATCCTACACTTTTACTGAAGAGATATATATATATATATATTTTTTTTCTTGCTGCTGTTGTATGCCCTTTTCTTATAATATCGATTGATTCAGAAAACCCTAAAAGTTGAAATAAAAAAATATAAAAAAAAGTTTTCAGTGTAGCTCAATTTCTAAGTTCGCCTCAGTAGGTAGGCCTCTTTAATTTATTTAAATTTTTTAATTTTATTCTTCCTGCTTTTATTTGTGCAAGACATGGGTGACAGGTGGCATTTGAAAAGAATTTAAAACATGCTGGTTTCAAAATAACACACACATGTCTCTGTATGACTGTGTTTTCTTATCTACTTTATAGATATGTAAAGTTCAGTTTTTTTTTCATTTTTAAGTAAATTTGAAATGGTTTTTTGATTGCAGTATTGATTCATATACATTAATTAAGTACCCTTGTTATGAATTTTAAATTTTATTTACTTTAAAAACACATAAGCAAACAGGAATGTCCTGTGGGCATTTATATGTTTAAATTGGAGTGGGTGTGCGTGTGTGTGTGTGTGTGTGTGTGTAGAAGTAAGAGTTTTTATTTTGTTTAAATTGATTATTTTTTACAAACAGTTGAATACATTTGTTTTACATAAATTATTTGAACGAGGTTCTTTTGAATGAAAATTTTTAAAATGTCAGATTGTTATTTTGCCAACAATTGTTCCCGTTTGGCCAACGCAGTGTTTTGAAACTCAATATTAAAATCAAAGTGTAGTCATGTTTTGTTTTAGTTCTTCTTTTTAATAACAAAATTTCTTTACAGGATCAATCAAAAAAAAAAAAAAAAAAATTATTTATTAATTAGTTCATTTATTAATGATGTGCTAATAATCCCAATTTTTGAATGAAAACACTGAAATTTATTGTTGTGGGAAAGCTAGTTCCTATGCGCATTTCGCTGGTTGCTTAGGCCGGCAAATAAAAAACTAAAATGGCAAGCTGCTTTATTTAAGCAACTTGTTTTTTTTTAATTTTGTTTTTTTCTTTATATCCTCTTACAACTACAATTCGTGTTGGAAAAAAACCAGCCAATTGTATTGGAATGTAAGAAAGAAAAAATTGACGGTTTATTGTTGTGTCTTTGTTGAAGCTTTGATATTGTTACATTTAAGAGCTGAGTGTTTTAAAATTCTTATTCACTTTATGGTCTTACTTGTATAATATTTTTAGCTTTTCTAAAGTATTTGGAAAAAGTTTCCTGACGAGCTGGCCTAAGCAACCAGCGAAATGCGCATAGGAACTAGCTTTCCCACAACAATAAATTTCAGTGTTTTCATTCAAAAATTGGGATTATTAGCACATCATTAATAAATGAACTAATTAATAAATAATTTTTTTTTTTTTTTTTTTTTTTGATTGATCCTGTAAAGAAAATATTAAATAAAAGGAAACACTACAAATATTTACATAAACCAACTAAAATTATAAACCCAAAATTCATATAGTTACAATAAACAAACACAAAAAATAACATTTACCCAAGGAAAATTTTTCAAAATCAGTTCTAATGAAACCTTTTCTGGAACCGGTTGTACTATCACCGGTTACATAGAATCGGTTCTGGAGCTGGTTGCTTTGATCCAAGAACGAAAGCGTTTGTGAAGCAGAACTGATATTAAAACTGGTTCTAGAACCGGTTACCTCAGAACCCGTTCTACTTTTGTTATCGAAAGCATCAAATACATTTTTTAATACTTCAGATTCTTCCAAGTCAGAAACATCGGAATCGACAAAATTGGTTAAAACTTTTTCAATTTCAGACTTCTTTATTTTTCTTATAATTTTTAAATTAATTTAAATGGTATCAGAGGTAAAAAAGAACGGCTGTATCATAGCTGCATCAAACGTAAGATGATTTTATATGTATTGTGTGTATATCATTAACAACCATAACTTGCGTTTGTATCCATATGGATCCATACAATGTTTTCAAAATCTGCACAGCTTTCTTTTTATTTAAAACAAAAAACTATAGATGCAAAAAGTTAAAATAAACCCTTTTCTTTATGTTGGATATGTTTTTATAAAAAAAATGCTCACATATATATGTTTTTTGTAAAATAAAAAAAGCCTTTTTCAAAACAAAATTTTTCTAATTTTTGTAAAAATACAAAAGCTTTTTATTGAAAATGATTCATAAGACCTTAAAACACAATAATAAGTCGATATCTAAATCAATTCTTTGACTCGGAGATTGTCAGATGCCTCCAAAGTTGAGTGTATCCATATGGATACAATATAGCGAAAGGGTTTAATGTTATTAGTGTTTTGTTATTTTTGTTTTAATCACACAATTTGTGTTGATTGTAGAGGCCTGTTTTTACACATTGCCACTTCACTACCAAAAAACGCTTTTTGTCTCTTTCTTCGAAAGCTGCCCTCGCAACTGATTTGGGCCTTTTCACACGTCACTATTTACATATCTGTGTGTAATCTATGCTTAATATTTCTTATTATGATAGAAGGATATATGTATCCAAATGATCGCAACGGCTTCGGTGGCATACCTCTATCCGATGTACGTCTGGCCGTTTGTCTGTTGAAATGAATTTTCTGTCGCATATTCAGCGTCAAATTTTGCTAATGAAATTCAGCCAGACCGCACGATAAATGAGCAAAAGACAACTATTGCCCCTAATTTTCGTCATGAAATCCCCTGTTGTTTATTCATTTTAGTTTTATTTTATTTGAATGTGGAAAGTTTTTTTTTTTTTTTTGCATTTTTACAATTAAAAAGTAAAAACATGATTTACCACTTAAATATAGAAATGTTTTTTGAACGAAAAAAATTTTTATTTTTTTAATCTATTTGATAATGTATGTTAGTAGGTAAATGGTCTAAGACGCTGAATTACGTTAGGTAAAATGTATTAAAGATTTGGTACAGCTGTATAAATCACTTTTAGCTGGTTTTATATTATTTTTTTTTTTATTAAATATTTATTTATTTTAACTTTACGCCAGTGTACACACAGAAAAAATTATTAAATTTCTCCAATCACCAAATTCATAATATCAAGCAAACAAGTTGTTGATTTTGCGCCAATTACCAAAATGATTATATTGATTACTAAAAATTGTAATATTGTGAATATTTTTTTCAATAAATGATATTTTTAATTTTAATTAAAAAAGTGATCAAAAAACTTTGCCAATTCAAACAATGTGTTAATTTATTCAAATAAATATTGACAATTCCCAACAACAATTCTACATGTTTAAATTATTTTATTTTAAACGAAAAAAGTCAATTAAGATTTTTTGTTATTTAATTAAAGTTTTAATTGAAAATTTATTTCAAAACAACTAAAATGCTAATTAAATCAATATAAAATGTTTAATTTTCTTTCAACTAAAAAAGTAATTGTTTCAATTATCACATTAATTAAATTTAAATACATTTTAAGCCATTTTTTAATTGACAAAACACTTTTTTCTGAGCAGAATCTCCCTTATATTCTGATTCCTTTAACTTAAAAACCTCCGACTAATAAAGATAATATTGGTATATTGTCAGAAATTTTTTGCATTTCGTGAAAATTTACCATGTCGTCAGTATTTTCATAAATTTTAATATTCACATACAAAAAAAAAAAAAAATAAATAACAACAAGCCAAAATGGCATGAATGCATGAATAACTATCTGCCTGTCCGTCTGTATGTCGTCGAAGTGTTGATATGAAAGGCCAACATAAATAAATATATGAATGAATGGAGAACGCATACATTGAAACATTCATATCCTGCTGACTTTATTGACAACATTGGCAGCAATACAGGCAGCAGTAAGTTTTATTTTTATTTCCCATTTAAAAGTGTAAAAAATATATTTATTATTATTATTATTCTTTGATGGTGATGATGATGATAATGATGACGATCTCGTTGCCGCCACATGTAGAAGGATGTACGAGATTTCAGTGCATAAAACATATTGGCGGCCAAAATAATATTTGACAGTGTATTTTTATAAAGCAAGCAAAGAAAAAATTTCAACAATAAACCGCACATACACAGATGTATAAGTACTTTTTTATGTATGTATGTGTTTGAGAAGGTATGTATGCATGTGTGTATGTGTTGCTTGTAATCAAACCCCTTTACCGGACATGCTTTCATAACGGAAATCTTGTATACGGATGTGGCGCCTTCGAGACTTTGTTTATTAAAATGAAAATATAATAATAAAACGTAAAATAAAATGAACAGAAAATAACTGAGTTAAGTAAAGGATGCTGCATTGAACTAATAAAATATGCACTTGATTTCTCTCTTCTTGTTCGATTATTATGATTTTTTCTTCTCTTCTTTATAGCATTTTTGGTTTAAAAAAAATAGCTCTTAAAAATTTATGGGGCTTCTGCTTGAATCTAAATAAACTTTATTGGATTTATATTTAAATGTAAATAGAATAATGGCACTGCTTATGTTACTCAAATGGCTGGAGTTTTCTTTAAAAGCAATAAAAATCTAAAAGCGCAATAAAAAAGAGTGTAAGATGGCGATTAAGAGTTAATTAACTCCCAATCTATATCGACAACAAAATTTATATTTGTTTTCTCATTATTTATTTGTCGAATCTTCATATATTAAATTTGAACTAACAATAATTAATCAAATCTTATTCGAATAATTTTTTGTATGCAACTGGCAGAGGCTCACGTTTAGCGCTCTTCTAATCGGATGAGTCCTGCCTGCAGTATCTCTCTACTCTAACCTTGATGCAAAATGTATATGAACCTTTGCCTTAATACTCTTTTTTTATTGCAAAACCTTTTAAATGGTTAAATATACACGCAGAGAAAAAATATGTTTTAATATGGTCACCTCCAACAAAACTATTTTTAAATAAAATTTTAAACATTTTATGTTTAATCTAACCATATTATTGTCAGCGACAACCATATTATGGTTGTATTAGTCCTCCATCAAAAAGCTACAACCATATTATGGTTGCCTCTAAACATGATAATAATTTATTTTTAAATTTACAATTGTATTTTTCTCTTTTCCAAGAGCAACATGCTATGGTTGAAAAACAACCATGCTTTTTATAAGTGTTAACCATACTTTAGATATTATTTATCATAACATGTTCGGAGGCAACCATAATATGGTTGTGGCTTCTTGATGGTGCACTAATTTAACAATAATATGGTTGTCGGTGACAATAATATGGTTTAACTAATAATAATATTGTATTGTATAATAATAATGTGTAGCAAGAGATATTATTCTGTAAAAATTTCAAATCGATATTTTAATTCAAGCACGTGTCGCATTGAGTTTTAATATAAAATAAATTTAAATCGTCAATTTTGAAGAAGTTTTATTTTGGAAAATATTAGAAAAATGTTTAAAATATTTTATGCCGAAAAATTTTGGAGTCAAAGTCGCGGGTTTTTGTGAATACTTCGACTCCGACTCAGTTACAAAAACCTCAACTCTGACTCCGTCTCCGACTCCACAGACCTGATTAAAATAATTAAATGAAAATACAATTTGATTAAACATCCCAATAAAAAAGTTTCTTTTTTTGCGAACCACTAATGGTACACTTTAAAAAGTAATCACATATTTCTGCGTTACGCCATAAGACATACAGAGATGCAGAATAGTAAGTGAAGGAATTCTTAAGAAATTTAAAGAAATTTATAGCATTCAAAATGCCACGACATTCCCTTACGATAAAGCAGGTTTGTAAGGGAGCTTATTAAAGATTAACGGTAAAAAAAATTTGGAGTGCAAAACTGATCGTTACATTCACTAATTCTTATAAATATGTGCCGAATAAAGCGCTTTCTGTGTCAACAATGTATTGCTTCAAAGTGGGAACTCGCCATATAAAATGAATGTCTTCCGTAAGCGATATGGTAAGCGAAACGTTAACGTTTCTCCCTTACAAACCTGTTCCATTTTTTAATGGCATGATTTGAAAATAAAAATCAAATAATTTAATGAAAAAACATTTATTTAATCCAACTATTAATTTTATTTTTGCTAAATGGAGTTTAGAGAATTTTTTCACTTAATCGATTTTAATTATGTTAATTAAGTTAAAGATAGAAAAAAATATGTAAAGGGTGGTCGAACCATAGTGTTAATTGTGAGGCACACTTTAATGTCAAGTTTATTGTCCAATTTAATTTAACATTTCTTTGCTTCAGTGTTTGACAAATTCAACCATTTAGAGGACCCAATTGGGCAGCACGTTAAGATTGTTGAAGCCTTTTACTAAAATGGGCGTTTAAATCAAAATTCATTTCGCGCACTTTGTGAGTTTTTGGTCAGCATAATCGACTTAATGTGTCCAGAATCGGGAGAATTTTGCACAAATTTCAGGAAACCGTTCTGTAGGAAATGTGAAAATACCTGTGCATGCCCGCCCAGTTCGTTCTGCGGCACACGTTGCTGTTGTTCGCGATAGGGCCGTAGTTCTTTGAAAATAAGATCGGCCAAGCAGTTACGGTGAATGGTGTTTGCTATCGCGAGATGATAACGGACTTTTTGTGGCTAGAAATTGAGGATATGGACCTGAACGGTATGTGGTTCCAAAAGGATGGTGTCACTTGCCACATAACGAGCGAAACAATGGCTCTTTTGCGCGAGAAATTCAATGGCCGAGTTATCTCACGTCATGACGTGAGGTGAAATCTCAAAAAATGAAGATTAATTAAACTTCTTATCCAATTTTAAAAATTCTTTCGCTATTAGAATGCTACGTTATCACTGAGTGACATAGGCTACACATCTATTGGAAAGGTGCCACTCCCCCCTTATTAAAAATCGCTCTAGCGGCCATAGTAATAGACCGATTGTCATGAAACTTTCCCAATGTTGTACTGTTGACCTGCTAATAGTCCTTGGATATACTTGGTTATGATTGGATAAAGGGGCGTGGCACCGCCCATATAACCTGAATGTTGATCGTACAGTATGAATTATATCCAAGGAGGAATAGGGCGATGCCACGCCCCCTTTTAAAAATAGCTCTGGCTCAGTCGGATTTTTTTTTTTTTTTTTTTTTTTTTGAAAAAAGTAACAAAATTTTTACAAAGTTATCAATTTATTTTTAATATAATTACGTAGACGAAAGGGGGACTATTGTATCATATATGTTACTAAATTCGGGACTCCAAGTAGATATTAAAATTGTTCGATCCTGTACGGATGTGTCTGGTGAGCGTTTTGTTCAAAAATATAAATAGCTTGTATATATTTATTATAAGACATGTGTTTCTGACCTGCAATTTTAAAAAATATTCCCGTCGTCATCTGTATCATGATTTGTGCCTTCTGGTGCCACGTTCGTCAAAACTGAAGGCGAAACTAGTAGATCTACTATTTTTTTTATAAGTTGGTGGAATTTTTTTTTTTTTGGGCAATTTTGTTTTACCAAATAGGATTGGATCTGAACTTAGTAGGAACCTATTTAATATGTCTCGATTGCAATCCTCCCGACTACATTTGCGAGAAAAATGTTCTCCGTAGTTTTTAAAATCTTTGTTTCGGGCTTCCTGGGCTTCCTCAGACAGTTTACCGATCGGTAATAGGGCGTGCGAAATGATTTCTGGGCCATGTATTAAAAACTTATGCAAGATTGGACGCATGTTAAACCACTGATACTTCTTAACAAAAAGTCGAGCTGTAATCTGAGCAAATACTCTAAATTTTTCTACATTGATATCATGACCACAAGATACGGCAATTAATATTGTGTGCATGTCCTAGCAACGAAAACGAAGACAAAGCAAACAAAAAACGAGAACTGGTGTTCTTTGCTTGAGTGACTATTTTCACAATTAATTTAATAAAAAAAATTTCGCGCAAAAACGCGCAACATATTATTACTGAATATGAAAGCCTAAGAACTGAAGTTTCTTAAAAAATTAATATTCTAACGCCAACTAACACCATTCATATTTAAATATCCACGAATATTTTGAAAATAGCCAAAATTGAGAAACATTTTAAAAAAATTTTTAAAAATACTTCTACACAACTTTTGTTAATAGAATTATTTTTAGAACAACGCTAAGATAACTGAGGTTGAAGACTCCATAGTAAAAGTATTAATTTTGACTTGCTGAAAATAAAATATTAAGCGTCGAAATATACCGAATTTCAATTAACACTATTGTGCGCGAATAGCTCAAAAATTACTTAACTTTAATACAATGCAGCTTGACAAGTAAACGACATATGACATTGAAATTTTCCATAGTGATGTAGAATTTTATATACTGTAATCGGTTACTAAATATTTTTTAAAAAAAGAAATTTTCATTTTTCAATTAATATCCATTTTTTGCGATTTCACCCCACTGTGCGTCATGGCGATATTAAAAAGAAAAGGTGTACGTCAATAAGCCAAGAACAATTAAAGTGCTAAATGATGAGATAATTCGTTACATTAAGGATATTAAACCTCAATTATGTCTCTGAGTCATTGAAAATATGGACCATCGAATAGATGTATGCCACCGAAGCCGTAGCGAGCATTTGGCCGGTATTTTGTATCACACATAATTGTCATAGATCCTTCTATCATAATAAAAAATATTGAGATCATTCTTTAAAAACTTTTTGTTTAATTTACAATTAACATCATGCTGTTTCGTTGGATTACCCTTTAGTACTTAAGTATGGATGTAAATAATATACATCAAAACTTGTTTAACATAATTTAACTAAATTGTTAAGCACTCAAGTATTTAAAACTTTAGCAACCAACACTTAATAATAAAATTTTTTCAACAGGAGATTAAAGGATTCATAGCAACACAACACATATTTATATACACGTAGTCATGCATATAAGCAGATTTTTTTTTTCAATTATACTTGAAACAGTTTGACTTTTTACGATATTTTTAATATGCATTCGATTTTATTGTTTAGTTTTGTTACGAGAACTTTCGCCACAATTCAAACCAAAATTTATGAATTAAGAAATATCAAAATAAAGTATTGTTTTTATACAAAAATACAAATGCATTTATTTGCAAATACACTTATACAAATATATGGAAAATATGTATTAGAAAACTATAGAATATTGCAAATAAACTAAGAACAAAAACAAAATTCATGGTTAGAAAATAAAATGGAAAATTTCCAGTTTTTACAATATTTTGCTGTAAAAATATTTCTCTTTTTTATCTTTAAAATGGCAACAGGTTGTAAATGTAAATGTTGTTTTAAGTTTAGTCTAGAATATAATCCAAATCATATTCCAATCAACTGTTGGGTGTATAACTTTAAAATGCTTTTGCCAACCGATGACATATCGCACTGCTTTCTCTAAAGAGCGTCAACTCAAAATTTACAAATTTTCAGTAGAGACAAAAAACAACAGTTTTCCTTTCATATGTACTCTTATATCAAAAAGGGGGATACAATTGCATTTTTTTTTTGACAAAATACTAGAGAAAATGATGTAAGATTTTATCAGTGGGTAGATATGGCCACTGTACATCGATTTCTTGCAAAAAGTAAAAATAGAACAATATTGAGTTGACCCTCTTTACAGGAAGCAGTGCGTTTCCTTAACAGAGGGTTTGTGTTTCGTCCCGGGAATTCCCGGGATTTTCAATTGTTTTCAATTCCCGCTTTCCCGGGAATTAGTTGCGGGATTCCCGGGAAATTTTGAAGAACATCTTTTTTTAATACTTTAGTAAATCTATGTCGGACTAGTGCCTTTAGTAGTTTAATATTATAAGGTCTTGCGGCTTAGGGCGTAGTTAAGTGTTTTCCTAGATTGTGCTTTATATGCAGCATTTCAAGTAATTTTGAGTCTTATGAAAGTAGAATAGGCTAAATTGCACAACAAAATGATTTACATGATTGGTCTAAACATGAAGCCGTAGGTAAATTATGGACCGACATTCACGAAATTTGGTGGCTTATAAAACGAATTTGTGGAAATTTAATGTCAAATTTGTTAGTTTTTGTGGAGTTTTAGGGAGGTAGTCCCACATTTCGTCGGTTGATAATTTAAATGTCGTATGTGGATTTTTTGTGGTTTTGAGTTATGATCGATTCCTTAGGTTTTCCGACCTGATCTTTCATTTGACGTAATCAGTTTTTCGATACCTCATACGCTTTTCGAGATATGGAGTGTTGAGTTTGTCGTATGTGGTATAGGCTGACGCAATTTTCAAATTAGATGTGTTCAAACTCAATTTACTCGAAACTATCGGAATCCACATACGACAATTACATTATCAGCCGACGATTTGGTTGCATAACTCTTTCCCTACTGAAGCGATTTCGTTATGTTGTGCTTTCAGTTCCTAATCGCCCTTTCAGAAATTTTATTGCACTAAGACTTTAATACTTTCATTCTAATTATGCAAATGAGCCCTGATTTTGACAATGTATATACGTATATTGATTTAAATGATCCTATTGGCATCAAAATGACCTCTTAAGTATCTTAAAATTACTTTAATCTTAAATTTTTTACGTTTTTGTTATATAGTAGATACTAGATTTAATTATTTTAAGCGTAATAGTCAGTAAGAAATATTAGTTTCATTGGAGAAATAAGTAAATAAATAAATAAAAAAATTTGGGCGGGAATCCAGGGATCCCGGGAATTTGATATTTATTTCCCGCTTTCCCGGGAATCCAAAAAGTGCGGAAATAAAAAAACTCTAGTCTGTAGTAAATTATATGGAAAATTACTTGTTAAACATCTGTCATTTATTCACTCTATGTCAGGTCTTAAGTCTAGTTCACAGTAAAGGCTTTCGACCAGGCTGAAGATCAAGAATCCAATCTATATTTCAATTTAAAGTCGAGTCTATAAATATACCCCCATATTTATAAAAAAATATTTTAGGCTTATAGCAGGTTTATGAAATAAATTTTCATAGAAAATTTGTTTAATAAATCTCTTATTAATAAAAAATATTTTTTATGAATATGGGGATCAGACTATAGTCTATATTATAGAATATAATCTAAAATAAACATAAGTGAATTGTGATTTTATTGCAATTTTTCTAACACTTGTACTTTTTTTTTTTGCACACTTTCCAACCCTTTTTTTGTAATCACCTCTCAAGTACTTATTGCTTGTAATTTCACATACTTCAATTGTTCGACTTACAACAGACTCAAGTTCAAGCAATTGTTATTGTTTTTATATATTATTTATTTCAAATGTTTTCCACCTTTAAGAACAATGTAGAGTATTTAAACAAAAAAAAAAGAAATTCTAAAACTCGTGTTAAAAGAACTCAAGCGAATGGAATGCACTCAATTCTACGAGTATTGTCAAATGACATTACAATTCAATGTCAGCATGTTGTGTATGTAAAAAGTTCAAAATTAATTATAATAACAACGGCAATAACAACAACAAAAATATAAAAAAAAAACAACAATAATAATAATGGCAACAAAACACAACATTTAAATGGAAATTATTTTGAATAGAAGAAAGAAGCAAGTAAGGAAGCAAACTTTAGAACAATATCAGGATAAAAAGTTTGTTTTTTTTTTTTTTTTTTTTTTGGAAGACATATGTGACAAACACTTGTTTACGCATTTACAAACAATGACAGACTTTTAGACTCACACTTCCATACACATTTGAAATACTTAAAACTTGTGGTTGCCGTAGTTAATTTTGTCCATGAGAACAGATATTTTGAACGCATGAAAAATAAAACCCACTAGGAAAATTAATAGGAAAATTGGGCTAAGAGGAGTTTTTTATAAAGTGCAACAGACTTGAAAAATATTAGAAAGTATTTTCCTAGAATCCTGAAGAAAATGCACTCTTAAAGGACTCAACGCCTGGGAAATTTCCGAAATAATTTATGCTTAAAAATCGAGAATTTTCCTTTGGAAAGCATTTCAGAAATGTAGAAATCAAATATTAGAAAGTATTGAAAAATATTAGAAAGTATTTTCCTATCCGAATCCTGAAGAAAGTGTACTCGTAAAGGACTCAACGCCTGTGAATTTTCGGGATAATTTATGCTATTTAAAAGTGGAGAATTTTCCCTTGGAAATCATTTCAGAAATGTAGAAATCAATATTTTTAATGTCTATTTTTTCAGACCTGAGCACTACTTTTGCATTACCATTTAAATAATTAAAAAGTATTTTAGTGAAAATATACACAGAAAAAATTCTCCAAAATGTTTCACCAATTAAAGCATAAATCAAAAATAAAATCAGTTTTAAGTAAAAATTTAATCAAATAAAAAAATTTAATAATTTGTTATAATAATTAAAAAATTAATTAATTTTGCACCAGTAAACAAATTAATAGTATCAATTAAATATTTAATTCCCATGATTAAACGTTTAATTAACTTGATTAAACGTTTAGTGAAGGGAATTGACCGTTTATTCAAGGGAACTAAACGTTTAATAAAGTGAATTAAGCGTTTAATCAAGTGAATTAAACGTTTAATCAAGGGATTTGGTTCCCGAAACCCATAGCTTTGTTCGTAATACACGTTTTTCCTCAAGAGCCCATCCTTTTGTAGTCGATTCGCACAAGGCATTACAGGTAAGATTCGTTTTTTGACCGGACTGTTCGTATGTGGAATAACCTTCCTGCTGAAGTCTTCCCTCTCAATTTCAGCATGAATGAATTCAAGTCGAATGTTCACAAGCACTACTCCCTCTTTCCTCCTTCCCATAACCTATTTTCCAAGTTCCAACACAATGCAACGCATTAGTAGAAGTCATCCCCTGAGTGCTGGTCCTAACCAAAAAAAAAAAAAAAGTGAATTAAACGTTTAATCAAGTGAATTAAACGCTTAGTCAAGTGAATTAAACATTTAATTGATAAGATTTATTTGTTTACTGAAGCAAATTTGATTAATATTTTTAATTAATTTAGCAAATTTTTTAATTGAAATCAATTTCTATTTTTTCCTGTGCACATGTTACACATGTGTATTGCATTACCACTAATTTTAATACTTCTACTGAAATACTAATGCACTATTCATTTTCTAAACGTACACGAAAACTGCCATGAAGCATCTCGTTACCTGCAGGATCATATTTTTGAATTGAAAAAGTGTTTAAAACAACGGAGGATAAAGGTCAACGAGCAAAAATGCGTACCCATAACATTCCAATTGCGTCGGGAAGCATGTCCCCCAATTAAAATCCTCAACACTCGCATGTAAAACAACTCGATATACATCTAGATCGGCGTTTGACGTGGAAATGGCATATAGAAGCAAACTTAACTCAAATAAAACTGAAAGCAATTCAAATTAACTGGCTTATTGGAAGAAATTCTATTCTTAGTCTCGATTGCAAACTTTTACTTTATAACTCTATCTTAAAACCAAACTGGTGCAACGGTATTCACTGCCTCGGCCTCTAATATCGAAAAATTCAAAGGCGCCAAAATAAACTTCTGGGAATAATCACAGCTGCTCTCTGGTATGTTAAAAACTCAAATATTCACAAGGATCTCAATGTGCCATTACTTAGAACTATGATGACGAAATATGCAGTAAAATATTTAAAAAGGCTTGAACTGCACCCAAATCCACTACCTCGAAATATTTTAAATTATGGCGGCCACATTCGCTTCAGGAAAAGAGACACTGCAGCACTCACCCAATCAGAAGAGCGATAAACAACTACATATGTAAACAGAAGCCGTGATGAAGAAATTATTTGTTTGTCTGGCACTGGCAGGACATAAAACAAAGCATTAGGATAAGATTTGATAAGTTTGTTCATATTTAAAATATGAAGATTCAATAAATAAATATTGGAAACAAAATTCATGATGTGTTTCAATAATAATGCAAAAGTAGTGCATTAAGTGGCATATGCTTTAGCGGTATATTAATGCACTATTTTGCTAAGAAAATAATGAAAAGCAAAAAATAGTGCATTAAAAGTGATAAGGCTAGCGGTTTGCAATTAACTTGCGCTTTCTTTGATTTGGTTATATGTGCAAAAACTCTTAGTGCATTAGTTTATTTAATGCATTTCTCCCAGGTCCAATATTTTATACATTAGAGAATTGCCTTGTAAATTATTTACGTTAGGTTAGATTAGATCGAAAGAAGGACGAAGCATCAAGATGCAATCTCATATCTGGACGATATATACCTAGGCCACTGTCGAGCCTGCTGTGCGCTCCTTAAATTATTAAGTTATACAATTTTTTCCTATTCTCAAAAAAAAATAAAAAAAAAATTTGCAAACAATTATTTTTTTCAGTGTCTGTGTGAGTTTTAATGCATGCAGATGCGTACGTTTAAATGCTGGAAGACAATAATAATGACAATAAGTTAACTTTTGCCACGATTTAGCACAAACACAAGCCTTAAGAAATGACAAAAGAACACCAAGAAGAAAGAATATACTGTGGCATCATCATCATTGTCTGCTGCATGCACAATATTTGTTACGCACACATGCACATGTTCACATATTCATTTGCATACAATGAGCAAGAGCAATGAATGAGTATGTGTTTAAGGCAAAAAACAAAATGTTATTATGCATAACCTTAGTAAAATGTTTTTCAAAGGTATAATAAGGATAATACAGCAACAAAAGCAAGAAATAAAAACAGGCACCACACACACACACCCATTAAAATGTATACCCTAAAATATGCTGTATTTTATTGTATAAATGTATGTACGCTTTCTGAAAGTAGTATGTGTAATGCCACAAACACTTCTTTTATCCTTATTGTAATTTTTTAAACTTTGGCTGCCAGCCTGGCTGCTTTTTACTTGGCAGCTCGATTTTGGTTGCCTGCCTCTTTGGCTGCTACATTTTGCTGGTTGTTTCCTTAATGTCTGTTATAATTTTGTCGTAATTGTTGTTGTTTCTGTTGTTGTTCTTGCTGCTGATGTTGTTGTTGTTCGAAAGACGCCTGTGCCTGATGCTGCTGTTTTTAATGATGACGACACATTAAGCAACGAATTCAACCAAAAATGAAAATGAGATTGTTGCTTGTCCGGTATCCCGCTGTTTTATATCACCATGTTAAACATGCATTCATGACTTCTGAAGTTTTTTTTTTTTTTCTTATTTTATTATTATTTCACATGATGTGTAGAGGTTTTTGGAACAAAAAAATTTTTTTACTGAAATGTCTACATAAAGGCGGAATTACATCATGAACTTTGACGGAATAAAAAGAAGAAAACAAAAAATGGAAGCGTAGAAATTTTAGTGAAGACAGTCACTTAATGTGGCTTAAAATGTTAGAATTTTTTTCTTATCTATTTAAACATATTCAAAATATTCAGAAAAAAAAAGACATTCTTTATTGCGTATGTGTTACAACTACAATTACAAATTGTACTCTGACTTAATTTAGTTAGCACTTCTTACAAAACGCTTTATATAATTTCAAATTTTAAAGCTTTTTTTTTGTATTAAAGCAGACTTATGAGGTCCTTTAGTAAAAGTCTTTTTAATAAAAGTTGAGTTAAAAGTCCTTTAATTTCTATCTGTGGGTCTGACTCGAAAAATCGTACTAAATTAAGGGCCGATGTTGGTTTTGAATAAATCAAAATTATTTAGGAAATTATTGTCATTTCTTTTTATTAAGATAATACTGGTATGGTTCAATTATGTATGGAACAAAATATCGTCCAAATGGCCGCCGCGACCTCGGTGGGACACCTCCATCCGATTGTCCAAAGTTTCGATGACGCTGAGGCATAATTGAGGTTCTTTGCCGTTAATATGCCGAATTATCTCATCCTTTAGCTCTTGAATTGTTGCTGGCTTATCGACATGCACCTTTTCTTTCAAATAACCCAAAAGAAAGAAATCCAACGGTGTCAAATCACATGATCTTGGCGTCCAATCGACGTCGCCACCACGTAAGATAACACGGCCACTGAATTTGTCGCGCAAAAGAGCCATTGTTTAGCTGTGTGGCAAGTGGTACCGTCCTGTTGAAACCACATATCGTTCACATCCACATCTTCCAATTCGGGCCATAAAAAGTTCGTTATCATCCCACGATTACGAACACCATTCACAGTAACTGTCTGACCGGCCTCATTTTGGAAAAAATACGGCCCGCTGATCCCGCCAGCCCATAAACCGCACCAAACAGTCACTCTTTGTGGGTGCATTGGTTTTTCGACAATCACTCTTGGCTTATCATTCGCCCAAATGCGGCAATTCTGCTTATTGTTTTTGTTAATCGATGTCCTCGTAGGGATGCAAACGATACATGGATGTTTAGAAAACATGTTTAGAAAACATCGATGTATCGTTTGCATCCCTACGAAGACACCGATTAACAAAAACTTGTAGGGAATCGACATCTTGTTATGTTGCATTCCAAGTCGCCCATGCATAGTGGAGCACAGGCTTAACAAAAGAGTTAAAGATATCAATCCTTATGTTTTTCGATTAGGTAGAAGATTCCCATACTGAACGAAGGATACCGAATGCTTGGTTGGCCCTGGAGATTCGGTGAGCTTCATTCTTGCTAGAATCATTTGTATCTGTTAGGATGCTACCTAAGTAGTAAAATGAAGTGACTTCCTCAAGTTCATTATTCTCTATACGGAATATGCTTGTATTTACGGTGTTGCAACGCAGTACTTTACTCTTGCCTTTTTTTTGTTTTTGAGCCAGCTTTTGCAGCCGCAGTTTCGAGGGATTTTTGATTTTGATGTCATATCTTTATTTCTTTATGTTTAGCAAAAATCAATGTATCGATCATAAGCAGATGTTAACATCGATGTTTTGATGGACGATACATCGGCGTCAAAACTAAAAAAAAATCGACATCGTCCATTTAATATTTTCATTTATTTACAATTTGTTCATAATAGTTTTACCAGTTTTAGTCTTTATTTTTTCAATTTAACGCTTTATTTAAAAATCACGATGTCGCAGTGGTCGAGTGAGCATCGCGCGTACGCTGTAAAGACATTTTTTAAGAGTAATGATTCTTACGTAATTTCTCGTCGATAATTTTGTTCAAAGTTCGGTATTCGGCGAATACGTAATGGACCTAGTGTTAATTTAAATCGTTTATGGGTGCAGAGATTCCGCGCGCAACTGCTTCGGCTATGAATGTCGGACGGCCAGGGCCCAGTCGATCTTCAAGTACTCCCGAAAACATTGAGCTGGTTGAAAGCAGTTTACGTTAAAATCCGCAACTTTCAATGCGGAAAAGAGCAGCCTCACTGGGGCTTCCAAGAGCGATTATTCATGAAATTTTAAAAAAAGATCTGAAGTTCCATCCTTTTAAAATTCAAATCGTTCAAGAACTGAAAGAAAGTCACTTTGATTTACGCAAACATTTTTGTGAAACGATGTTGGAGAGGCTTATTTTCACTTAAACGGCCACGTCAACAAGCAGAACTGCCGTTACTGCTCTCCAAATGCCCGCAACCCTCGATTGAAACTTCAAAAACCATTGCATTCGCCAATGGTAACTGTTTGGTGTGCCTTATCCACGCATTTTTATGATTACGGAATTATTTTTGCCAAACCGGCGAGCTCATCCATCGTAATCTTCACACACGTGGTTTCAACTGGAAGCGGCAACTGCACACACAGCCAGAGCTTCGATGAATTCGCTTCGGGAAAATTTCCCCCAAAAACTGATCAGTCGCTATGGTGACATCCCATGGCCACCGAGGTCGACCGATCTAACTCCCATTGATTTTTTTTATGGGACTGCCTCAAAAAGAGGGTTTATAACGGCAATCCCCAATTTCTTGTGGCTTTAAAGAAAAATATTATTCGTGAAATCAGCTCAATTGAACCAAGTTTACTGCAGAGTATGGCGCAGAACGCAAGGCTCCGTTTTGAACAGTGTGTTCAACTCGACGGAAGACATCTCTATGACATACTCTTTAAAAAATTAAATCCGCATTTTCATTTTATCGCTCAAAACTTTATGTCAATTATTACGTTTTTAAGTTAAGTTTTAAAATATAAGTCTGCTACCAGTGTACAGACCTGCATAATATGTGTAGGACGTGGAAAAATATTAAGAGCTGCATTTTGAGTTTTTTGCTTTCGTAAAAAAGTACATGCGCCAAACGCCATGAAGTTTTTAATTAAAACGGATTTTCTATTACTGAAATTATATAATGTTTATTTGAAAATACTTTTCATTTCGTGTAAGTATTTTTGTTAAGAAAATTTCTCAAAAGTTTACTTAACTGACTTCTTTGTTGGGTTCATATTAAATCATTCAATAACAAACAAAAATTAAATGTGTCAACATCGATGTATCGTGTCATTACCGATGTTTTTTAACATTGATACTTATCGTGGAGAATTCGATGTTTTTAAATATCGATGTTTTTCGGAACGATGTTGCATCTCTATGTCTTCGAAGAATCCTCAAAGTTTTCTGGCCTAGTACGATGCGGAATACGGAGCTCTGGAGACAAACAAATTAACGTAAAATTCACATCGAAATATTATATATGCCTGGTCGGACTCATATGGTTTATCTTCTTCCCTTGCTTAGGAGCTGGAACTTTTTAACTGCAGAGCAGCCTAAGCAACTGAGATGCGAAATATACAACAAGTAGAAACGATTTCCATGAGCACGTGTCACATTGCTCTAATCCCTTGCTGGTCTTAGCCACACATGCGTTTTCTATCGGCCTTCGTGTGTGAGCACCGCCAGCACACTCAGGTAGCAAATTAAGCGTTTATCACGAAAGAATCATATACTCACCCCTTGTTTAGGAACTGGAGCTATCTAACCTTCGCTGCTATAGTGATAGCCAACAGCAGCTAATGAGCGACAGCATCTTGCAAGATAGGCCAGCAGCCCGAATTTCCCTACAAGTGGTAGAAAATTAGCACTTGAAACTGACTTTTTTAAGTCTCCTTTCCGGCGAATTTGAGTGTCGAAAGCACAACCAGCACTTGACTTTCGAAGGGTTTTCGACCAATAGTCAGGCTGGTTTCGTTTTACCGGGCCTACTGACTCCCGTGGTACTATTAAGGATCTCCGGTTAGCCCCGATCTCAAAAGGTCTGTCAGTTTTGAACTCTGCCGGATTTCCGTTATCGACTGCATTCCAATGGATGAAGCAACAAACGTAGAATATTCTTAATATGTCTTCCTAAAAACCTTTGGGGGGGGGGAGGCTCAAAGCTGACTTTTAAGATACCAATTCCCGCGATTTTGGGTCCAAACCACAACCTCCTTTGAAGGGACCTCAATCAATAGACAGACCGGTTTTAAGACACGGGGCTTTCTGACTCCCGTGGTACCAGATAGGATCTCTGGTTAGCCCCGATGTCAAAAGGTCTGCCAGTTTTAAACTCTGCTGGATTTCAGTTATTGACTGCACCTGATTTCCTCAGAGGATGTAACAGCAAAGGTAGAATATGCTCAAAATGTTGTCTTTTAAACCCCTAGGGGTAAGGGGGCCCGGAATATACCACCAAAGAAACAGATTTGTTACTAGAGATGCAACCATTTGAGATGATTATATTGAAGACAAATTATTTCTCACATTGTGGCAAGACATGAGGCATTGAAAATGCAAAAAACGGTCAATTGTTTTGCCTCTTTGGAAAAGAAGTTAGCCCACGAACTAAAAGCTTTGACACAATGACACAAACTGATACAATATTTTGCTTAACCTCTACCGAAATATTTTCCCGAAAAGAGAGAACATTTTTTTTATTATTAATGGACAGTAAAATTTTCTGAATTCATTTGGTTTTGAAAATCTTGTCTTTATTTAAGATAAATCTGGCGAACTTTTTATTCTTTTTTTTTTTGTTGCCCTTAATTTTTGTTTTACCATAAAATAAAAGCAAAAATAACAGCTAAAATACTGAATTAAAAATCTTCTTTAAGCTCGTACTTGCTAGTCCATAAAGCAATGTTAATTATTCAGCGAGTTGTAACACCATTAGACAAGATTAAATTTAATTTTTACAAAAAAAAAAAAAAAAAAAAAAAATGTTACTCATCAACATGTCATTCGTTCTTATTTACTGAATTAATGAAAGTGAGTATTTTTTTTTTTTTTTTTTTTTTCATTATTTATTTATTGAATCTTCATATATTAAATATGAACTAACAATAATTAATCAAATCTTATACTAATACATTATTTTTGTCCTGCCAATGCTAGACGAAAATTTTTCTCTTAACGGTTTCTATTCACATATGTAGATTTTTAGCGGTCTTCTCGTCGGATGAGTCCTGCAGTATCTCTTCTCCTTAATCTAGAGTGGCCGCTGTCATTTAAAATATTTCGAGCTAGTGGATTTGGGTGCGACTCAAGCCTTTTTAAATATTTTGCTGCGTACTTCGTAATAATAGTTTTTACTAATGGCACATTGAGATCCTTGTGAATATTAGAGTTTTTAACATACCATGGAGCGACTGTGATTATTCGAAGGAGTTTATTTTGGCGCCTTTGAATTTTTTCGATATTTGAGGCCGAGGCAGTGCCCCATAGCTGAATACCGTAGCACCAGATTGGCTTTAATATAGAGTTGTAGAGTAGGAGTTTGCAATCGAGGCTAAGAACAGAATTTCTTCCAATAAGCCAATTAATTTGAATTGCTTTCAGTTTCATTTGTGTTAGTTTTGCTTCTATATGGCATTTCCATGTTAAGCGCCGATCAAGATGAATACCAAGATATTTTACATGCGATTGTTGGGGCACTAATTGATTATTGATTATAATAGGGGGACATGACTCCCGACGCAAGGTGAATGTTATATGTACGCATTTTTGCTCATTGACCTTTATCCTCCATTGTTTTAACCACTTTTCCAATTCAAATATATGATTCTGCAAGTAGCGAGATGCTTCATGACAGTTTTCGTGTACGCTTAAAAAAGCTGTATCATCAGCAAATGTTGAAGTTAGGGTGTGGTTATTTGTTGGCATGTCTGAGGTATATATTAAGTATAACAGTGGGCCCATGATGCTTCCCTGAGGGACTCCAGCGTCAATTGGCTGAGGAGAACTTATAAAATCACCTTCTTTAATTATAAACCTTCGACCGATTAAGTAGTTTTCTAACAGCTTGTGTGTGTTTACTGGTAAGTTTAACTTCAATTTATGTAATAACCCTTCATGCCAGACTTTATCAAAAGCTTGAGAAACATCGATAAAGAGGGCGGAACAATATTTTTTTTCTTCAAAGGATTTTCTTATGGCGTTTACTATACGATGGGTTTGTTCAATTGTGCTATGTTCTCTTCTAAAGCCGAATTGATGGTTAGGAATACATCGATTTACATTTAAAATTGGGGCTAATTTTGACACTAACAGCTTTTCAAACAGCTTTGATATATTAGACAATAAGCTTATAGGTCTATATGACTCAACTTTTGTAGGATCCTTCCCTGGCTTAGGTATCATTGTAACTAAGGATACTTTCCATTCTTGTGGGTAGTATTCAAGGCGTAAAATAGCATTAAAAATCAAGAGAATAATTTTCTTTGCTATGCTGGGTAGCTCTAAAAGCATTTTGTTGCTGATCTTATCAAACCCAGGGGCTTTCTTGGGGTTTAAATCATGAATAGCCTTTTCGATTTCTTTTATCTCAAATCTAAGTGGAACAGCAGCTCTAACAGCAACAGGTGGCAACTCGACTGCAATATCGGGAGTTGTATGCGGGGTAAATACGTTTTTCAAATGATTAACAAAAAGATTTCCTTTTTCTTCGTCATTTCGTGCCCAACTTCCATTTAAATTTCTTAATGGTGGTTTAGTGATAACTGGTCTATTAAGATTTCTAGCTGCACGCCATAAAGAGTAGTCTGATTGAGAAGTTGCATCAAGTTCCTTAAGATATTTTTCCAGGGAAGCCGTTTTCTGAGACTGCAGTAACTTTCTTAGCCTTTTTGTGCACTCTTTTAGTAAATTCTTAAGTTGAGGGGATCTATGCAATTGCCATTCTCTTCGAGCTCTCCTTTTCTCAGTCAATAGACGCTCGACATCTGCAGAATATATTTTACTATTTTTGGTTTTTTTGAGGGTTATACTAGAATGTCGAACAGCTAGTTTCAGATAACTGTCAAAATTTACAATAGAAATATCCACATTCTCCGGTGTACTAAGCGGAATATTTTCAGTGCAGTGGGTACTGAGATATTTTTTATATTTTAACCAATTAATTTGAGTGGCTGACGTCACTAAGTTATCAGACGGAGATACAAATCTATTAGGATTTAATATAGTAAGAATTGTAGGTGTGTGATCAGAAGATAATTCTAAGGAAGCTTCAACATTAATCGTTTCTGCGGGGATGTTTTTAACCACTCCAAAATCGATGACATCTGGAACTTTTTGCTGATCAGTAGGCCAATATGTTGGTTGTCCGCTCGCGACCACATTTAGATCCATTTTAAAAATTGTGTTAAACAAAACACGACCCTTAGGTGTAATAAGTCGTGACCCCCAGAAGGTGTGTTTAGCGTTATAATCGCCAGCAGCCAGGAAGCAGGGTCCTAATGATTTGAAATATTTATTATATTGGCTTTCTGATATAGAAAATCTAGGTGGGGAGTATAATGATGAAATTACTATGTTTCGATTTAATTCCTCAACGCAAATGTTTGTTGCTTGGAGATAATCTTCACGATGATCACTCATTAAGTAGTGTTTTACTCGGTTCTTTATCAAAATGGCAGAACCTCCACAAGCTCTGTCTCGAGGGTCCTTTGTATCATACAATATATAACCATTGATTTTAAACGTATTTCTTGAGGTCAGATGAGTTTCAGAAACCATCATAACATCAATTTGTTTATTTTTAAGGAAGTATTCTAGTTCATTTTTGTGTTGGCGGATGCCGTTTGCGTTCCAAAAGCAAATTTTTAAACAGTTCATGGCTTGTTTAGTACAGCTTGCAATAACATCGATTGCATTCTTAACATTTCTTGCATCATGTTACCCATTGTGTTAGTGAAATTGTTAACTGTTTGCACTAATGTTTCCATGGTTTTTTCTAGCCGGGTTAAATTAGAAATGGGAATTTCGTCATTATTTGGTACATCACCTTGCAGTGGCATAGGATTAGATTTTAAGACATTAGCGTACGAGGTTCTGTTTGTATTTGGCTGTGGTATCTGGACACCGTACGTGTTTCCTTGATTAGTTGCCTGCGTTTGAGGGGGGTTAAGTTTCTGTCCAACAGAACGCTTGACAATCGAATATACCGGGCACCCTCTATAGTTGGCAGTGTGATTACCACCGCAGTTGCTACATTTTTTTACATTAGGATCATTTTTGGACTTGTCGCACCGGACGGTACCATGTAATTCTCCACATACGACGCAAACAGGGGGTAAATGGCAGTATGCCCTAGTATGACCAAATTCTTGGCAGTTTAAACACTGAACGGGTCCATTTCTTTTGTGCGGCTCTTCGATCGTGATTTTTCTGTACAGGATGTATTTTAAACTGTAAATGGGATGCGTTTCATTTTTTTTTAGCTTAACATCGCCGGGCTCTAACTCCACTCGAAATAGGGGTTGGGGATTTTTTTCCCTATTTTTAATATTTGTAACATTTTTTATTTTGAAGCCTTTTTCTTCTAAAAATGTTTTTATTTCGTCGGGGTCCACGCATGAGTCAATGCCCTTAATCACAACTTGAAGACCTTTACTGCTTTTCAGTTGGTACGTATAGAAGCTTTTTTTAAGTTCTTCAAACTTATTAATTATTTTACGAAAATCATTCTCATGATTAATCTGAATTTTTGTCTCGTTTATATTTCCACGCTTGATTGCAGCAACGTAAAACGAATTTTCACCTATCACCGAGATTAAACTTTTTATAAGCTCGCTTGAGTTTTGCTCTCTAAGATATATCGGGGGTGGCTTCGACGATTTAATGACGTTAGGTGCTTCAGAAGATTCATCCTCCAGAATTGCAAAACGATTTTGCGAATTTATTCTATCAAAAGATGGAACTTTAGAGGCCGAGGCTACAGCTGAAGAGGCTGGGCTGCGACCCCGTTTGAGAACTGTTATATACCTGTCCATACCAACTTGCACTTGTGGTTTTTGAAAATTTTTTACTTGTGTGTTTTCCGTTGCGTCTGTGTTTGAGTTCATGGTATCATTTCCCACTAGGAATGTATTTGAAATGGTAACACTTGATGGTTTTGCCGTTAGGTTGTTGTTATTGTTTTCTGTTGTTATGTTTATTTCCACATTGCTTTCGCTAGCATGAATATTATTTATTTTTGTTATTGAGTCATTGTTATTACTCATATAGAGAGTTGTTTTTGGTTTTTTTCACCGTGAAAGTGAGTATGAAAGCAAAAAATCAAATAGAAACCAAAATTCAAAGGCGTAGCTAAGCAAAGGGAGTGAAAAGGAAAATACTAAGTTAAGTTAGGTTAGGTTCCATTGACACCCTTAATTTAGCACAGCACATGTGGGTCTTTTAATTAGTTCCCATTGTGTTACCATATTACACCGTCTCCCAAGGGCCCTACATTACCTGGCTTGTATAATCTCTCTTATCCACCCAATCGATTCAACAAAGCAGGGGCTCCTGTTTAAATCAATATTATAGAGACACGTTTTGTCTCCAAGAGTTCTTCGACCAAACAGTTTAAGTCTTAGAGGAAGGAAAAAAATAAAATTACAGCAAATTGAAACAGTTCGCTAAAACACAAAAATTGTTGAATTCAAATCTTGAAATAACCATTTTGGGCTTCCTGAAATTATTTGAATGATCATTGAATTATCTAAGCCCTTCTTTTCAAAGACGCTTCTGCTTGTACTAAAATGTCCGCATATTCACTTATGATGAATACATATGAGCTCCTTTTTTATTTACTGCTGTTGTTGTCATTCCTTTAATTCTAATGCCATTGACATTATCTCCGACATGGAAAAGAATGCAAAACCCTACAGATTTCATTACCCCAAAAGTCATCTTCACAAAACAGTTGAAACACTTTTTAATCTTACCCTCTTACAGTAAAAAACACGGTTAAACATTAAAAAACATTAAATTTGTGACTGCCTTTAGGAAATTTTCCCAAATTTTACTAATTGTAAAAAAATTTTTGGCAAAATTTCCCAATATTAAGGTTACTTTTGTAAAATTTCAGTTTTTATGGAAAATCTTGCGAAATTTCACAAATTATAGCAACTTTTGCAAAATTTCACTTTTAATGGGAAATTTTCCAAAATTCACTTTTAATTGGAACTTTTGTAAAATTTCACTAATTATTTATGGAAAATTTTCGCTCGTTCACTGTTTAAAGAATATTTTGCAACATATTACTTTTTATATGTATTTTTCCCAATCTTAACTTTTTATATGAACATTTTGCGAACTTTTCCTCCTTTAAAGGGAGTATTGGGAAATCTCATTATTTTTCGTTAACTTTTTATACATATTACTTTTTATTGGAAATTTTGTGAAAGTTCACAATTTATAGCAACTTAAACGTAAAATTTTACTATATATGAAAAATTTTGCGAAATTTCACTACTTATCTATTGAAAACTGTCGCACTCTCTCTGTTTATAGAATATTTTGCGATATTTCACTTTTTCAAGGAAATTTTCCCAACTTTTACTTTTTATTCGAAATTTTGCAAAATTTCACTTTTTATAGTAAATTTTGCAAAATTTTACTTGTTATAGTAAATTCTGCAAAATATTACTTGTTATAGTAAATCACTTTCACTTTTTATAGTAAATTTTTGCAAAATTTCACTTTTTATAGTAAATTTTTGCAAAATTTTACTTTTTATAGTAAATTTTGCCAAATATCACTTTTTATAGTAAATTTTGTCATATGGGCATTTCCACGAGAATGTCAACCACGACTCAAAAAATAAAAACCCCTGAAACTTTTTTTCGAATATGGTAGAAAGTAAAAAAACACTCAAATTTTACTATGCAAAGGATTTTATTGCTTATTAAAATTTTAAAAGAGCAAAAAATAAGAGTTAAAACTCACTATCTCTTTGATTAATTTTTAGTAACTGCGATCAACAATTTTCACTTTTCTGCCGATTAAATACAGATACTGGTAACATTGAAATTATACTTTAAAATTAATGTTACAACAACAATAAATAAGATCCACGAGGGAAGGCCAAATAAGTAAGTCGACTAGCGTTATATTTTTTGGTTTGCTTTGGATGCTATTCGAATGTCACGTACGTGGACTAAAAACATAATTTGTCTGTGTCATTTGAATTTGATCGGTCGTAGGTGTTTCAAAATAATAGTTCAAAGCAAGATATTTGTTGCAAAAAAATATTGATCGGAATTTGTTTTTAAATAGGTATAATACAAATTGTATAAGCTTTTAAAGGTCGTCACGTACTATATTGGATGTACTATAAATGCAACTACTAAATGTTTAATCTGCTTCTATTGGTATTAAGTTTAAATTTGTTCCAAACTTATTTATTGCAATATAAATCATCTAAACAACTATTATTGGTATCGGTCCATATATGACCATAGCACTCCCGGAAATAGCTTTTAAAGTCATAACTTCCTTATAAATGTAGGTATTGACATACAAATTGGCGGCAATAACTTTTGCGATAGGTACTATGTTATGAGAAAATGTTGCGCTGGTAGATCAAAAATAAACCATTGCTCCCATATTCACCCCCTTCCTAAAATCGGTGAAAGGCAAACAAATCTCATATAGATAAAGATATCTTAATAATATTCGGCACAAATAACTCTTATATAATTCTTAACCTCATACCATGATTCTGTTCTGGCGACTATGATTGGCCATGGGTACCATATAGGGTACACTCTCAAAAATTTGTTTTTACAATATTATGGTGTAGGGTATCATATGGTCGGGCTTGACTGACTATACGTTTTTGCTGGTTTGTTTTAAATTTTTGTATACATATATTTACCAAAAATATATTTGATATATTGTAAATACTATAAGAAAAAAATCTGTCACGTACGGTATGTCACGAACGATATTACATTTTGTTCATTATTAAGCCATCCAGAAAAATTTTTTTCTCTCCAATTACGGAGTATAAAGGAAAAATATGTGGTTTAATGTTAAAAATTAAAAAATGGAAAAATACCTTCCACAATTCGCAGATTTTCGGATTTTTTTACATCTACCCCAAAATCACTTCCGTTTTATGTCACGTACGATATGCATCTATTTTGCTAGATATTTTGGACAACAAGGTTCCGAATATAATAATTATTATTTTCATATATAGTACCCTCTAAATGAAACATAATGATAAAAAAAATTTCCATTTACTACTATTTGTGCAAAAACTCCATCACTCTGAAAGCGTACAAATGTCACGTACTTTTCATAGTATATTTTGACAAATTTCACTTTTTATAGTAAATTTTTGCAAAATTTCACTTTTTATAGTAAATTTTACTTTTTATAGTAAATTTTGCGAAGTTTCACATTTTATAGTAAATTTTGCCATATATCACTTTTTATAGTAAATTTTGCCAAATTTCACTTTTTATAGTATATTTTACTTTTTATAGTAAATTTTGCCAAGTTTCACTTTTTATACTAAATTTTGCCAAATATCACTTTGTATAGTAAATTTTGCAAATTTCACTTTTTATAGTACATTTTGCCAAATATCACTTTTTATAGTAAATATTGCCAAATATCACTTTTTATAGTAAACTTCACTTTTATACGACATTTTACTATGTATTTTTGATGGTATTTTGGTATAAATGTATTACTTCTTTAAGGATATTTTGTAGGATTTTACTTTTTATGGGAAATTTTTCTATTTATAGGAAATACTGCGAAATTTCATTTTTTGTAGGAAATTTTGCTAGATTTCAATATTTATAAGCAATTTTGCGAAATTTCATTGCCAAGTTTCATTGTTTTTAGGAAATTGTGTGAAATTTCACAATTAAGCAAGACTTCACATATTATGGGGAATTTCACTATATATTTAGATGTTTTTTTGGTGTAATTTAGTTTTTTAGGAAGTGTTGTAATATTTGACTTTATTGGGATATTTTGCAAAATTTTAATATTTAAAGGAAATTTCAAACTTTTAAGGAAATAATAATTAATATTGTGACTATTTTATTTAACTGTTAATGGTTTTTAATCCAAATTTCGATATTATAATCAGGTTTAAGTTCATTGAAGTTGAATTTCATTAAATTATTTTTATGAAGAAAGGAATTCTACAACATGAAATTACACGAAACTAGTCAGGGTAATCTGTCCGTGAAAACCTGGGTTCAATTCCCAGCTCAGTCAAGAATGAAAAATTATCAATAAATTTTAATTAATTTCATGTTGTAAAATTTTGCAAAATTCGATCTTTATAAGAAATTTAAAAAATTTCTCTATATATAAGAATATTTTGCGAAATTAAATTTTTAGGGATTATACATTTTATAGAAAAATGATTTAATTTTGCGTTTCTTAACTTTAAGAAATTTTACAATTTTTAAGGATTTATGTAGAAGTTTACAGTCCTTAGAAAATATTGCAAAATTTCACAATTTTTAGAAAAAATTTCATTATTTAAGGATATTTAACGGAATTTCAATATTTATAGGAACTTTTGCTAAAAAAAAAAAAGTTGCAAACTTTCACTATTTTTAAGCAATATTTTGAGAAATTTTTATATATATAAAAAAATTTTAAATATTAGAATTTCCTTTGTTAAATAAAATGCCACTGTGCAAGTGTGGTGTTGTTATGCGGATTTTGGCCCTTTAAGAATTTAATAAAAAATAAAAAAAAAAATAAAAAACACTTAAAATTTATTTTGCATGCCAAAGAAAACAACAAGAAAATATAAAAAAACTAAAATTGTTGAACAGTGTAATTACGTTAAAATTGCAAATATACACAGTACAAATGTATGCATGCGGTTGTGAGTAAACGAATACTAGTTCTCTTTCGGAACATGTCATAATTAAAATAATTGTGGTATAATTGCAGTACTTTGCTGTCTATCTAAATAGTATTGGAGTATGTGTGTGTGTGTGCATTGTGCGAGTGTTTGTTTGTTTCTGTGTTTGGCTTTCTATGTACATTGTAAAGATATTAACGTTCCATACATTCATAAACTAACATAAATACACATACACATGCTTTATTCCAAAAACAACAACCAACAGAAAACAAAACCTATTTGCATACATAGACAAAATATTAGTACGAGGGTAGGTTGAAAAGCTGGCTAAGAAATTGAAAATTCAACAGTACGTGTTTAAAAGTAAAATGGAAGCTTGACAGTAATTTTGATTAAAAAAAATTCTTTATTTGAATTTATCTTGCCGTACATTTATGTTGAAATTTTAAGCCAACATTTGCTTAATATACCCTTACGATAGCATTTTCTAGTGACTTTACTCTGCAGCACAAAAAAACTTTAATAGTCCCTAAAATGCATAATGCACAGTCGTGTAAAATTTCAAAATTTGAAAATACATTTAGAACCTCTTAACCAGCGATAGGCAAATTCAGGGCGCCGAAACTTTGGGTTCTCATTTTATACGTCCGTGTGCACACACATTGAAGAAAATTTAACGACATTAACAACAAAATAAGTAGAATTCATGCAACGCATACAATTCCAAAATATGATATTATAGGTTGCATATTGCTGCTCTAAACTTATATTTGTTTAAATAATTGAAGGGCTTTATATTGCTATTATCTTGAAGTTCAGCATAATTTACAAAAAAAAAGTGCAGCATACGCATAGGCGCGAATAATAGAAAATAGTGTAATGTACGCATAGTAGCGAATAATATATGAATAAGACATTTAACTTTCAAAAGCAAATTTTTCGTATATTTATTTCACAAATTTCATTTCCATTAAATCGTGAAATTTTGCAAAATGTCCTTTTAATGGAAGAGATAAAAAAAGTTCTTACAAATAAATGAAATTTTGCCAAATTGTCTTAAGAGGTCCAAATTATTATTTTAAAATTAATTTTTTTTTAACTTCTGGATCAGTGTGTAAGGCAGTGTATATAAAAATTTGTTTCTGCAAAACATGAGCGAATTTATACTAAAAAAAAAAAAATTTAAGAATTTTTTATTCAAAAAAATCTAAAAAAAGCTTAGCACACAAAAATCATTAAAAAAAATAAATTAAAACTTTTAATTAGTCTTTAAAGAAATAAAAACCAGACCATACAAAAACTAAAGGATTAAAATATTAAATAACATAATAAAACAAATAGCTTTATTAACAAAGTACTCTGAAACTTAAATTTTTCTTTCTGTTATTCCGTCTGCATTTAAACGACTTGAAACAAAAACAAACATAAACTTTTAATTTGAGAAAAAATTTTCTTTTCAACTTTAAAAATTTAAATTGAGCACAACCATAAGGACATTATTTCTCTTTCAGTTTTACAAGTGTTTGCCAAAGAAAAAATTCACAAAATGAAATTCCCTTTTTTCAATTGAAAATGTCAAAACACCTGTTCGTTGATATTGCAACTTCAGTACAAATAAGAATTAAAAACGTAAAAACTAAAATAAATATTTGTAATTCGTTTTATTAAAAGACTCCAGAAAAAAAGAAACTGCTGGAAAAAAAACCATCAAGAATATAAAAAAAAGTTTTACAAAAATTTCATTTAAATATAATGAAATAGGTAAAAGGGAAAACTGAGGCACAATTCATCAAATTACCGAATAATTTCTTAAACTTAAAAATTTAAGTAGTCGAAAAATTTTCTATAGATCGATAAACTTTCACATACATTTGCTAGAGAAAATAAAAGTCATCGATGAAAATTCAACAGAAAATTTTAGTCATCGGTAAATTTTTTTTTAGGGAATTATAGTCATCAAAAAGTCATCAATTACAATAATCGATTATTTTTTTATATCTAGAAATATATATAAACACCCATAAATTTGCTATAGAATATTCTATTCGCTTATAAATTGCCTATACAAAATTATAGTCATCGATAAATTTTCTATAGAATATTAAAGCCATCGATAAATATTCAATAGTTAGTCCAAATTTTAATTCAATAGTTAGTTTTATTCATTGATAAATTTTATAGAGTAAATGAAAGTTATCGATAAAAATTCTATAGAAAATTGTAGTAATCGATAAATGTTCTATTGAAAATTATAGTCATCGATAAAATTTCAATAGAAAATTATAGTCATCGATAAAAATTCTATAGAAAAATATATTCATCGACAATTTTCTATAGAAAGTTAAAGTTATCGATCAATTTTCTACAGATCGATAAAGTTTTTTTAAAAAGTTATAGTCTTTAATCCAAATTTCGATATATTAATCAGGCTTAAGTTCATTGAATATAATTTTCATTAAATTATTTTTATGAAGAAAGAAATTTTATAATATGAAATGAAATAAGCAAACCCCTCTGAAGAGATTGTGTGGTTACAATCGAAACTAGTCAGGGCAACCTGTCCGTGAAAACCTGGGTTCGATTACCAGCTCAGTTAAGAATGAAAAATTATCAATAAATTTTAATTCATTTCATGTTGTAAAATTCCTTTCTTCATAAAAATAATTTAATGAAAATTAAATTCAATAAACTCAAGCCTGATTAAAATATCGAAATTTGGATTAAAGACCATTAACCGTTCAATTAAAAATCCACAATAATAATTAAAGTTATAGTCATTGATAAATTTTCAAGAGAAAATGAAAGTCGTCGATAAAAATTCTACAGAAAATTATAGTCCTCTTAAAATTTTTCGATAAATTTATAGTTTTTGATCCAGTTTTTATAAAAAGTTATAGTCTTCGGTAAATTTTCTATATCAAATTATAGTCATATAAAAATTTCCTATAGAAAATCGATAAAAATTTTACAAAAAATTATAGTCATTGAAAAATTTTTTATAAAATCATATAATCATCGATACATTTTCTTTAGGGAATTATAGTCATCGATAAATTTTCTATAGAATATTATAGCCATCAATAAACATGCAACATAATGTTATATTCGTTAATAAATTTTCTAGAACAAATGAAAGTCCTCGATGAAAATTCTACAGAGAATTATAATAATTAATAAATGTTCTATTGAAAATCGATTAATTTTCTATATAAAATTATAGTCATTGCTAAATTATCTAGAGAAAATGAAAGTCGTCAATAAAAATTCTACAGAAAATTATAGTTCTCGAAAAATTTTCTTTAGAAACTTATAGTTATCGATAAATTTTCTATATAAGATTATAGTCATCGATAAGTTTTCGATATCCAATTATAGTCATATAAATATTTTTAGAGAAAATGAAAGTAATCGATAAAAATTCTACAAAAATTATCGTCATTGTTAAATTTTTAACAGAAAATTATAGTAATCGACAAACTTTCTATAAACAATTATAATAATTGAAAATTTTTTTTAGGACATTATAGTTACGATAAATTTTCTTTAGATAGTTCGATTAGTTTTCTAAAGAAATTTATAGTCATCGATTAATTTTCAAAAAAATTAATTTATTAATTCTAAAGAAAATAATAATAATCTAATAATTTTTTAAAGAAAATTTCTAGTAATTGATAATTTTTTTTAAAGAAAATTATCGGCGTCACTTTAAATAAAAATTCAATTAATCGATAAATTTTCTATAAACCTTATAGTTATCGATAAATTGCTTAATAGAAAATTTATTACCATCGATCTATTTTCTATAGAAAAGGAAAAATGTATACAAAAATTAAAGTATTTAAAAATTGTTACATTAAAAATTAAAGAAATCGATAAATTTTCTTTTGAATAATGAAGAAATCGATAAATTTTATGTCCGAAATTAAAGTAATCGATAAAGTTAAAAACCTAAATAATCGTATAATATGTTATAGAATGTTAAAGTAATCGAGTCATTGTATCTATAAAATCGGAATGGTCTAAGCATTTGCAATAAATTGCATCTATTTTGTTTTTATTTCTAAGAACTTTCTTCGAAAATTGTTTAACTAAAAAGAATTCATATTATTTTCTTCGGTCATAGCGAAAAAATACATTTTGCTGTACGTTGTACATTCCAGGAAAACAACATGCGACATTTGCTCAATACAATAGTACCACATGCAAGAACACAAATTTATGTGCACAAGTGTACAATAATAAACACACACACACACACACATAGACACTCACTCATACGTTTATCAACAATGTCCCGTCAATCATAGCTGTACCGTTTGCTGTGCTCCACACACACACACACGTTCACCCAATTTCGGTCTATTTGAACAAGAGTCACACAAGGACATTTTTATAAGCAAATAGAATACGTGTTTTTTTGCTTTTGTATCAAACAGCCACACACACACAAACGAAGGTTGTACTTTTCTATATTTTTTATTTTTATTAAAGCAAAAAAACAGGGGGACGTTACGAGCACAATCTTTTTTATATCTTTTTTAATATTTGCATCCTTCCACTTGATATTTTCCATTCAATTTTTTCTCTTTCTCTTTTGAAATTAAACTCAAATATATACAAACGTACACACATTCATTTTTGAAATTTTTACAATAAACTGTACACAAAAATGCACTTTTACACACTTAATATGCTTAATTGACTTCTGTAAGTGTGTGTGATAGATGAGACTTGATATTTGTGTTAACCAAAAAAAAACAGAAGAAAAAGGATACTTATCTATTTGGTAATTCCATTGATAAATATCCAAGCATATTTGTACATGGGCGAAAGGCTGAAAAGTGTTAATGAAGCAGCAGGAGCTGTGGAAGAGTGAGAGTTAATTTTATAAACAAATAAAATCAATTTAGTTAAATGAAAAAAATACTTTTAGGAAATTACACAAGTGTTAAAAAGAGATCGATTTAAATTTATACAGAAAATTTATCGATTACTTTAATTTTTTATCGACTGCTTTAAGTTGGAATATTTATCGATTGCTTTAATTTTTTGATAGAAATTGTTCCAATTGCTTTCGTTTTCTTTCAATGAAATCTTACAAGACTTCGATAGAATCCTTTTATCCTAAAACCCTCAACCCTATTCTGTTGTGTCTCCTGAATTTTGAATATCCAGTTAATAATCATAACAAACATTTTTTTCTTATTTTAGTGATGTGATTCTTGACTGCTATCCATCAATCATTTTGATATTTCTTTTTGTCGCTTATTTCCATTTTTATTATTTGCTTTTTTGGTTTGCAAACTCATGTCATCCTCGGGAATTACCATCATAATCATCGTCTCATCATCGTCATAATCATCAGCATCATCATCGATATCATCATTGAGTATAACAAATCATTTTGTGTGTTTTCTTTTACCTCAATATCCACCACATTAATAACTTGTGAATCCTTTGTGTCAATATTGTCATACATACATGAAAAAGAGAAGATGCAGGATAACAAAACCTCATACTCACTGCACGAACACTTCCAAACAGGCCCAAAGATTGACTAACACACAGTCATAATCCAAAATAGTAGTCGGAGAAGAAAAAAAATCGAAACGTTGCTGATGACGGGACAGACAGAGTAACGGAGATAAAATCGTTGCCTTCAAAAAAGCAGAAAAAGACATTCCTGCAACATACAAAAAAAAAAAAGAATTTATTTATAATTTTCCCCTTTTCTTTTTCAATTCGTTTCCGATATTGTATCAAAACGCTTTGTATGTGACACATGAGACAGGCATTGATTACAAAGCGAAGAATTGGAGATTTAGTGATTTAGTTGTTTTTGTTTTCTTATTTTGTGAATGAATTTTAAAATATTAAAAGAGGATTTAAAGATTTATCGATGACACGAATAGAAGAATAAACGATAATACAGACTAGAAATTTATAAACACCAGAAAATTTGATTAAACAATTTCCTGACAAGAAAAAGTTTCTTTGAAAAATTTATCGTTAATAGCAAGTTTTTAGAAAAAATGTATCGTAAATATAAACTTTATATAGAAAATTTATCTTAATGTGGAAAATCTGTCGATTATTTGAAATGTCGTTAAAACTGTTATCGATAAGTAAAATTTTCTATACAAATTTATTGCCAGCACAAAGTTTATCGATAACAAAAACTTTATATCGAAAATTAACGTTAATTAAGTTAATCCATCGATTTTATAAAGTTTTGATAAAATATTTATTGATAACTTAAATATTTTATAAAAAATCTTGACAACACAAAGTTTATCGACAGCAAAAGCTTTCTATAGAAAATTTATCGATAACTCAAAGTCTCTATACAAAATTAAGCGACAATTCAAAATTTTTATAAAAATTTATCAATTAGTTACAGTTGTCGTTAAAAATATTTAGCGATAGCATAAACTTTTTTTAGAAATGTATTGATAGCATAAAGTATCTACCTAACATAAAGTATCTACCAAATATTTATCGATAACCGATAATTTCCTTACAAAATTATTAGCAATACAAAAATTTCTAAAAAAAAAAACTTATAAATAACGATAAAATACTTTATGAAATTTTATCAATAACATAATCTTTATCGATAACGTAAGCATTTTGTAGAAATTTTATCGAAAATCAATCATTTATAAAAATGCTTTTATATTATAAACAGTTAATTAATTGATAATAAAAAGTGTTTGGAAGAAAACTTCATCGATAACAAAAAGTTTACATACAAAATTCTACAAAAAAAATTGTCCATAACATAAAGCGTATCCGGTAAATTTATCGATAGTTCTTAGCTTTTGCAGGCATAAAGATTCTGTTAAAAAAATTTTGCAACCCGCAAAGATTTTAAGTACAATTTATCGATAAAACAAAGCTTCTATAGGATATTTATCGGCAACATCATTTTTCTATTGAAAATATATCGATAAAAGAAAGTTTGTATAAGAAATTTATCGCTAATTTAAACTTGCTAGCGAAAATTTATCTTTATGACGAAACTCATCTAATTAAATTAAGGCCCTTATCATGTACAACGCAGCGCAACGCCAAACAATAACATTGAAAGTACAAACAATGTCATAAATATTTTGTAATTTTGTTGTTGCCTTTAACAGAAATTCATGTACCGTTTTAAAATTTTCAACGCCACCAGCAAAGGAGCGCTTGAAATTTTAAAACGCAATGTGAATTTCTGTAGAAAGCAACAACAAAATTACAAAATATTTATGATATTGTTTGTGCTTTCAATGTTATTCTTTGGCGTTGCGTTAGTTCTGTGGCGTTGCGCTGCGTTGTACAAGTTACGATAAAAAATGTATATATAACTTCAATTTGGCATTCAGATATATTGATAACAAAAAGTTTATCCCTTACAAAAACTTTCTATAAAAAATTTATTGATATCATAAAAATTATAGACAATTTAAAGTTTTTTAAAAAATATTTTCATAGTTAAAAGTTTTTATAAAACAATTTCCGAAAACTAATAGTTCTTACAATAAGTTTATCGATAACATAAACTTTCTATTAAAAAATTGTTTGATAAGATTGTCTTAATATAGAAAATCTATTGGTAGCATAAATTATATATAAAAAATTTATTAATAAATTATAATTTCTTTACAAACAATTTTGATAACACAAAAATTTCCATCGAAAGCTTATTTACTTATTTATCTAAAATTCTTAGAAATGTTAACAATAACGATACCTAAAAACTAAAACGATAATATAAACTATTTAAAGAATGACATAAAGCTTCTATAAATTTTGTCGATAACAGGAAGATTCTATAGAGAAATGTACCAATAAGATAAAGTGTTTATTGAAAAGTTATCGATAACTTTAAGTTTCTATACAAAATCTATGAAAAATAATAAGTTTTGAACCAAATTTCTTAATGATATAATGTTTTTTAAAAAAAATAATCGAAAGTATAAAGTTTATATAAAAAATTTTTCGGAAACATTAAGTTTCTATTGAAAATATATCCATAACAAAAATTTTCTATGGACAATTACTTCAAAATATAAACTTTCTATAGACAATTTTTCAATAATACTTAACTTCAGTAGAAAGTTTATCGAAAGCACAAAGTTGTTTTAGACAATTTATCGATAGCATAGAGCTTCTATAGAAAATTTATCGATAACATTAACGTATTAAAAAAATTCATTAAAAACAAATAAATTTGCTATAGAAAATTTATTGATAACAACAACCTTCAATAGAAATTGCATTAATAACATCGAGCCACAACTGCAAAACAGTTAAAGCGACATCATTTTCAATTTTTATTTTTTTTAATAAATGAATTTATTGGCAACATTTACATCATCTCCTAAAATCTCATGGTCACAGAAGGTACCGTTACGGTTTTATAACAAAAACAATTTAGGTTAAGCGCCAATTTTCATACAAAATTTTTATTAAATATAATTAAAAAAAACTTACTCCTGTAAAATTTTGTTTTTGTCGCTTGAGATTTTTTCGCGGATATGGCTCGACATAAACAACTCTTTTATAACACACAGTTTCTATAGAAAAATTGTCGGTAACAGTAAGCCTTATACAATATTGGGGTATTCACAAGGTGTGCTATCATGGTTTATTGTCATAATGTTCTAACATTTTGCAATGGTTTAAAAATATTGTTGTTGGTTTGTAAACAAAAAGTGTCTTAAATAAATAGAACGTTGCTTGCTATGTTTATTGTGCTGTCGTAATTAATAGCACATTAATTATGAGGGGTAGCTCACAACAGTCGTATTTTTTCATGTTATTATTTTAAGACATATGACTTTATGACACCTTGTGAATCCCCCATATGTATCGGTAACATAAATAATTTCTTAAACAAATTTGAAGTAAACCTTAAAACTTTATGCCAATTTATCAATTATTTTAACTATATCTAAGACATTTTTTGGTTTGTTTTTTTTTTTCATTAAAAAAATTTTTAGTTAAATTAATTTTCTATGAAGAAATGGTAGGCATTGTAATTTCTTTATTGTTAAATTAATTCTATTTGTAATTCTATAAAAACTTTTTATCGATGTTTCTGATTTTCTATAGAGAAAAAAACGTTTTTTTTTATCAGTTACCTTAATTGTATTTAAATAATTTATCGATAATCTATGTTTTCTATAGAAACTTTATCGATATTAAATGTTTATATTTATTCAAGCTCTAGGTCCTTTTAATATTTATTTTTTTATTTTCAATATTTCGCTAACCTTTGGTTAGCATCGTCAGGAAATAAGGTCAAATAAAAAACTTTATCGATATTTTTAATATCCTATAAAATGTTGATTGATATTTTTGAGTTTTTATAAAAAGTTTTTAAAAATTTATTGATTTTCCGTAGAATGTTTTATTATTTTTTTTTTTTTTTTGTTCTAAGTTTGTCTTTTCTATTATTTTTCTAAAAATCATTCCAAACAATTTGCAGCCTTTCCACAAAATACAATATTTCAAAATGTTTCCAGCAAAATATTAAAAATTCATTATTTGCCAGTGTAGAAAAACTGTTACAATGTTGTTTTTTTTAACGGCAAAATCTTGGTAATATTTCAAATTTTGATTGACATTTTCTGTTATACTTCAATGATGTATAACAAAATAAAAATAGAAAAACTCAGAACATGAAAATTAAACTAAAAAGATGACGAGGACAAAAAATAATAAACGAAATACCAGTCCACGCAAAAAATTAAATTAAAGTTGACAAAACAGCCAAGGAAAAAGGGAATTTCAGGAATTTTGTTTTAAATTGATAAAATTTTGCTGATTTAAAAGACTTCAAAATTTAAGCAAGCAAGAAAGTATAGTCGGTCAAGCCCGACCATATGATACCCGACAACACAGTACCAATTTTTTGCGAGTGTACCCTATTTGAGACCCATGGACAGTCAGGGCACCGCCCGAACAAAATTTGGTAGGAGGTTAATATTCATGTTCAGTTCTTTATGCCGAATATTATTTAGACATCTTCATGTGCTTGAATTGTTCGTCTTTAAGTGATTTTTGGAAGGGAGTTTATATGGGACCTATGGCGAATTTAAGACCTACCAGCAAAGCATTTTGTTATGACATAGTATTTTGTTATTGTAATTTTAATAACAATAACAATATTTACAAGAAAGTTATTGCATTAAAAACTGTCTTCGAGAGTAGTATTTGTATGGTCAAATTGAGATCGATTCCAATAAAATTTGGTAAGATGATTAAGATGGCAATAAAATAAGTTTGGGCAAAATTTAATCTAAGCACCTACATACATAATAAAAAAATGTATTGGCACAAAAACTCTATACCGAAAAAAAGCTTGTACGGGGGTAATGTAAAATTATGGACCAATTCTGACCATTTTCGATAGAATTGGTCCTTGTGACAATTTAAAAATTACCTCGAAAACTGCGACCTGTAACTTGCGTACAAGGTTTACATGGTTTAACATGGCAAGCCAGCCAACCGTATGCACGGACGGACATTCCTATATCTATTCAGTAAGTAATTTTAAGTTGATTGGTATAGTGCAAGGACTAGGACCAATATGTTAAGGTGTAACAAACATAAGCACAAACGCATAATACCCTCTCCACTATGGTGGTGTTTGTATAAAGAGACTTAATGAGGTTATTAAAAAATAAAGTCCTTTACATTCTCCTGCTCTCCATTATCGTTGAGTTTGTGTCCACTTATAATGACTCATGAAATGACGACGTCAAAAGTCATTATTATCTCACTCTTTATTGCTTTATCTCTCTCTATCTCTCTACACTCCAAAAACACAATGTTTCTGCTTGTTACAATAATTTTTTCTCTCTGTGTATTTATGTTTATAGATTTTTTTTCATATTGTTGGTTACAACATTTTCCTCTTGTTGTTGTAATGTTTTTATTTGTATAGAAAAATAAGAAGAAAAAAAAATAATTGAAAAGAAAAGGATTTTACTCAATTTGTTAAAGATAATGTAACATGTTGGATAAATTTGTTCAATCGAGTGCATATAAAACCAAGTAAATTGATTGCAATTGATGGTTGACATTTTTATGCTGTTCTTGTTTTTAGTGAAACTACAGTTATTGTTGTTGTCCATGTTGTTGTTGTCGTTGTGTTTCCCTTCTTTTTGTTCTCGTTATTTTATATTTATTTATAAATTTTTTTTCATGTTTTTATTCTTATTTATTTCTTTTTGCCAAAAGGGAATTGTAACTTAATATAAATAATTGAAATAAATCAGATGATTTTTTTAAATTAAAAATAAGACACGAATAAAGAAAATTATTGGATAAAAAGTCAAGCAGATATTCAGGGATATACAGAACCGCAGCAAAACAGTAAATGCCAATAATTAAGAAAGTATATGTGATAATAAAATAAATGACTGGGAAGAAAATCAAAGCAAAGAAAAATATTACAGCTTAAGATGAATATCCTTCAAAAAATGAATGCTATTAAAAACTCCCCAAGAAATAAAGTAATCAAAAAATTTTCTACAGAAATTTAAAGTTATTACACAAATTTCTATAAATCTGCAAAAAAAAAAAACTTAGCTTAACGATAACTTGGATATAAAAAATTTAAGTAGTCGATACATTTTCCAAAGCCATATTATATAATCGATACATATATTTGACAAGATTTAAATAGACGATAGATTTTTTACAAAAAATACAATCATTTGGTACATTGTCTATAGGGATTAAAGCCAATAAAATGTTTCTGTAAAGAAATATAAACTAATTCCCTATAAAAACTAAAGTAATTAAAAAAAAAGTTATAAATTAATTTTAATAGAAAGTTTAGTTATCGATAAATTTTTATCATTGAAAATTATGGTTATTGATAAATTTTCCATAAAAGATCACAGAAATCGATAAATTTTCTATTGAAAATAAATTAAGCTATCGAAAAACTTTGTATAGAAAATATAGTTATCGACCAATATTTAATGTAAAATATAGTAGCCGATTAATTTTTTATCGAAAATATAATAGCTTTATTTTTAGAAAATTATAATAATCGATAATATTTTTAGAAAATTATAATAATCGATTAATTTTCTGGAGAAAATTATAGCCATCGATAAATTTTCTGGAGAAAATTATAGCCATCGATAAATTTTCTATAGAAAATTATAGTCATCGATAAATTTTCTATAGAAAATTATAGTCATCGATAAATTTTCTATAGAAAATTATAGTCATCGATAAATTTTCTATAGAAAATAATAGTCGTCGATAAATTTTCTATAGAAAATTATAGTCGTCGATAAATTTTCTATAGAAAATTATAGTCATCGATAAGCTTTCAATAAAAAATTATGGTAATCGATAAATCTTTTATAGAAAATTATAGTCATCGATAAATTTTCTATAGAAAATTATAGTCGTCGATATATTTTCTATAGAAAATTATAATCATCGATAAATTTGCTACAGAAAATTATAGTCATCGATAAATTTTCTATAGAAAATTATAGTCAACTATTAATTTTCTATAGAAAATTATAGTCATCGATAAATTTTCTATAAAAATTATAGTCATCGATTAATTTTCTATAGAAAATTATAGACATCCATAAATTTTCTATAGAAAATCATAGTCATCGATAAACTTTCTATAAAATATTATGGTAATTGATAAATCTTTTATAGAAAATTATAGTCATCGATAAATTTTCTATAGAAAATTATAGTCAACCATAAATTTTCTATAGAAAATTATAGTCATCGATAAACTTTCTATAAAATATTATGGTAATTGATAAATCTTTTATAGAAAATTATAGTCATCGATAAATTTTCTATAGAAAATTATAGTCGTCGATAAATTTTCTATGGAAAATGATAGTCAGCGAAAAATTTTCTTTAGAAAATTAGTTATCATTTATATTTATGCAAAAAATTAAAGTTATCAATAATTTTCAAGTATTAATAAATTGTCGAGCTTGAGGTCTTTTTTAAAAAAACTTTAAACTTTTATTCAAACCAATACTTCGGCACTTCTTTGAGTGCCTTCTTCAGGATTTTTTTCTTTTCTTATATAAATTTTCAACAATTTGTAACAAATTTAACCATAAATGACATATAAAAATTTTTTTAAATTATATACAAAATTATATTTTTTTAATCTTACTTGATCCATTACAATATAAAAAATTTTTAACTTCCGTTTCTTTTTTTATAAATTAAGTGTCTATAACTTTGTGCTACATTTTCAGTGTCTGACTTAAAATTAATTTTCGACATTGTTGGAACCTTTATAATTTGTTAATACTTGAAAACAATACAGGACGAATACAGAACATATTATATATATCAATAAATTTACCAATAACTTTTCGAAAGTAAATTGATTTAATTAATTGATAAATATTTTACAAAATACAACAGTTATCGATAAATGTTCTATAGATAATTTTATTTATCCGAATTTTTTTTAGTAAAATATACTAATCAATAACTTATTTTTATTTTCAGGTAAACAATTATTGGATTTTTACAGAGTAAGTTTTATCATTAATTTTTATTTAGAAGCCAAAGAAACGCTTAAAAGATAAGTCATAAAAATTAAATTAAGGAAAATTTACAATCTTTTTTTGTTAGAAGAAATTTTTGCAGTAAACACCCTTTAAGGTAATATTGTAAATTTACTGAATATTTAATTCGCCTATATATCGTCTATACTTTCAGGTATTTAAAATAAACTGCTCTTTTATCTTCTATCCCATTAAACATGGTAAACGCACAAATATTCAATCATCTAATTTAATATGACAATTGTTAAAATAATTTATATGGATATTATTGTTTAACTGTCATAATCAGTTTTATTAGAAGGCCTAAAGACAGAAAATAGAATAATTGTCAATATAATTAGATGGCACTATAAACTTAATACACATAAACTTAATACACAAGTGCAAATATATTATTCACATACAAATACATCGATTTGTATGTGTGTAAATAGTTATTATTTGTTATGCGAAATAAACCAAACAGACGCCAAATATATTGACAGGCTTTTACAAATTAAAACACACACACACTCACTAATACATACAAATTAAAAGATTATACAATCAAATGTAAAACATTGACGTAAGAAGAATAAGGAAAAAAATAACTTAAAAGGTTTTGTATCTTCAAATAATAAATCAATAACATACTCATGTAGTCACTAATACGCACTTAAACATTTACATACAAAAGACGGACGTAAAAGTCTTGTATCGATGCACTAATCAAGTATAATGGATTTGAAAATACAGTGAAGAAAATAATTCGCTCGACCTTAGTGTTAAAAGAAAGCTTTCATAGAAATGGATCGACTTTTCTTTTAACAAGTTATATGGAATTCAATACAGAAAAATATTATATGCAGAAATTTGCGATGAATAAAAACTTCTATAGAAAACTTATTATTAACTATAATTTTTTGTACAGAATAGCCCCCATATTCATAAAAAATATTTTTGGTGAATAAAAGGTTTATTAAACTTATTTTCAGAGAAAATTCGTTTTATAACCCTGCTATAAACCTAAAATATTTTTAATGAATATGGGGGGTAAGTCTATAACTTTTGTATTTTATATGAAATTTATCAATAACTTTAATTTGCTTTAGAAACTTAAGCGGCAATTTTATTTTCTTTGGAAAATTTATCGATTGCTTTATTTTATTAAAAAAAAGCTTATCGATTACTAAAATTTTCCTTTGAAATGAATCTTTAACTACACTTTTCTATAAGATATTTATGGATAGTTATAATTTTCTATAGAAAATGTATCAATTGCTATAATTTTCAATAGGAAATTTCTGGAAAACGTTCTTTTTATGGAAAATGAATTAATAACCTCAATTTTTAATAGAAAGTTTATCAATTACAATAATTTTTAAAAAATAGCAATAATTTTCAATAAAAGCTGTACCCATAAATATTATGTCTTTTGCAAATTTAATCGGTTTCTATAATATTTTGAAAAAAAATTTCGCGATAACTATAATTTTCTGTTGAAAATTAACCGATTAATATAGCTTTCTATAAAAAAATGTACCAATTACTATGATTTTCTATAGAAAATTCATCGATAATTATAATATTCTCTAGAATATATATCGATCACTATAATTTCCTATCGAAAATCTATCGATAACTCTTCTCTCTTAATGAGTTATTATCAATCAATCAGAGTTTTTTCTAGATAACGTATCGATGACTAAGTTTTTTTTTACAGAAAAGTAATAGATAAATAATTTATCGATAGCTATAATTTTCTATGGAAAATTTATCAATAACTATATTATACCATAAAAAATTATCAAGATCTTTAAATTTTTTTAAGAAAATTTATCGATAACTTAAAGTTTTCAATAGAAAATTACAACTACAATTTGTGTTGGAAAAAACCCAGCCAATTGTAGGGGAATGTAAGAAAGAAAAAATTGACGATTTATTGTTGTGACTTTGTTGAAGCTTTGATATTGTTATATTTAAGACCAGAGTGTTTTAAAATTCTTATTCACTTTATGGTCTTACTTGTATAATATTTTTAGCTTTTCTAAAGTATTTGGAAAAAGCTTCCTGACGAGCTGGCCTAAGCAACCAGCGAAATGCGCATAGGAACTAGCTTTCCCACAACAATAAATTTCAGTGTTTTCATTTAAAAAATTGGGATTATTAGCACATCATTAATAAATGAACTAATTAATAGAAAATTTATTTGTAACAATGACTTTCTATCCAAAATTTTTTGGTAACTATAATTTTCTATAGAAAATGTATCGTTAACTATAACTTTCTAAAAAAAATTATAAATAAATATAATAAAACTTAATATTTTTTCGAAAACTTATCAATAACTTCTGTATTTTATAGAAACTTACATTTTCTTTTAGAAAATTTAGCGAAGAATTTTTTTCCATTAAAAATTTATCGATAATTATATTATACCATAAAAAATTATCAAGAAAATTTATCGATAACTTAATTTTTTTTAAAAAATTTATCGATAACTTAAAATTTTTTAAAGAAAATTAATCGATAACAAGGGCGATAACTTTCTATAGAAAATTTTTTTGAAAGCTTATCGATAACTTCTGTATTTTGTAGAAAATTTACCGAAAAATTAAATTTTTTAAAGAAAATTTATCGATAGCTACTTCTGCTATAAAATAAATGTATCTATAACTAAAAATTTATCAATAGAGATAAATAGTTATAGTAAAGTGATCGATAAAAAAATTTATTTTTATAAAACAGTTATCGGCTACATCAATTTAAAAAATTTATTGATAACTGTTATTTGCTTTTTATTATCGATGACTAAATATTCCATAGAAAATTTATCGATACCGAAAAATTGTGTATTAAATTTTTCATAGCTATAACTTTGAATAAAAAAATTAATCGATTACACCTTAAACGGTTTCTTCAACAGTTTTACCTCTATTTCCAATAATGAAGATTTTTCGCTTATTAAAAAAGTAAAATAGGGTTCATCATTTAACTGAGAAAAAGGGACCTAAGTTTCGGCATGATATGCTTAAAGCTCTGACTTACACTTGTACAAAAATTTGCACATATTTTATTGTGTATTTTAATATTGTGTGCATAATTATAAAAACACTATTATGGATTACTGTCTATTTGTTCATGTATTGTTTGACTAATTGCGAATTGTAATGTATTTGCTTTCAAATCATTCATACAAAATGATGCATGCTTTTAGAGATAAACGTAATAACAAAACCCCAGCTGTTCAAGTAACTTTTTAAGCATTCGATTTTTCCTTAAATTAGAGTCAAAACTAAAAAAAAAAATTATCTAATTCAGTTTTTAAGCATTCGGTGTTGCTGTTCAATGTTGAAATTAAATATAAATTCGGCTGGGTTATTTATGTAAATTGCTAATTCATGAACTACTGGGCTGAAGCAGCTTTATATGTATGTATGTTAATATATTATTTTTCTGTATGATATGAGCAATGATAACTAATCTATGTAAACTAAAAACAGAAACAACAATAAGTAAATTATACTCAATATTTATTTACATACATTCATATGCACACACTAACTCACAAAAGTGTATACACACTAAGTCATTAGAAAATAGACAGACAGCTAAATTCATCGTTGCTCATTGTGTGTTCGTTGAATGCTGAATGCAATTGAAAATATTCAATGTAACTTATGTGTATTTTTAGCGTTAAGTATTATTGTACAGTGGGCTGGAAAAAAATAATTTTTTTTTTAGAAAAAATATCATTTTTGTAACTGTAAAGAGTTAAAAATAGTAACCCATTAATTTTAGATTAAAGACTAAAGGTATGTTCAGACCTTACAAATATTTGACGAAGAAATCAAAAAAAAAGCGTGATCAAACTTAAGCTTTTTTTTTCAATATCTATTGATTTAGTAAAATTCATTTGCAAGAAGATAATTATATAATGTTATTTAGCAACTATTAAATGATGTTTGATCTAGCCAAACGGTTTGAAAAAGCAAATAATATTTTAATAAAACTAGTGGTTACGTGTAGGACGTCAAATATTTAATAGGTGTGAACAAAACTGTAACCTCTAACGGCCTAAGATGCCCTAAGACAATTACTATTTTTTGTACCCTCCCTAAGGTAAATTTGAGTCAACTGTTCCAACAGACTGGTCCTGGGATTTGTTAAAATAGAACAAGTACAAAAAGAAAGAACTCATGACCAGTGAAATCATTTAACTGGTATATGAAGAACCAAAAGGTAAAAAAAGTAATAAATTACAATACAGTATTCACCGGTGGTGTGACACATTTTTTTGGGACTTTCTAACATTTGGCTCTTAAATTTAGTTCTAGGACTTGTTTTATTGAAATAATACTACATTGTTTTTAAATAATAGTCCATTGTAGTAACTTACACTAAACACGTTCATTGAGAATAGATGTGTGACGTGTCAAATGGTGGCGGTTAGGAGTCAATTGACCCCCTCCAATTACAATCCCATGTAAAAGTAATAGGTCCAATTCATATAAAGTGTTAGAACTAGAACCGGTCTCTACCACCAAAGACCTATCACGGCACTCTTTTGGTGTCAGTTCGCTTCCCTCTAGGGCTCTTAGGCAAAATTTAGAAATACTAAAAGATTTGTATTGTAAAAAATTTTTTTTTTTTTTTATATTTTATTTTAAAGTGTGTTAATTGGAGAATTGTTTAATCTTTTTTCCTAAGCTGTTATTTTTAAATTAATTATTGGTAAGATTAAAGTTAGGAAATGAATTTCAAAAAACTTCTTCTCCGACCGTTAGAGAGTTAAGCACTATAATCTTAGGTCTATAAATTATAAATTATTATTTAAATTTTTAATTGTAGCAAAATTCGAAATTTTCGACTTTGTTGTCTACACTGTATCGTTCAATGATTCAGTAAACATAAATGCCAGATGCGTACCCCTTAAAAATTTCAAATTAATAAATATATAAAGACACAAACGACTAGAAAAGTCACTCTGTCAAAATAACATTACACATTTTTCCGCTCGTATGAAAAAACAACAACAGAGTTAAAAAATTTACTTCTAATACAATAATAGAGTTAGATTTTTTGAAAGCTGAGTTCGACTATGATCTCTCTCTTTCGCACTCTTTCTGTTATAGTAGTTTTTTATGACACAAACCATGTCTCCAATCCCGAATTTTTAAGTTATATACCACTATTTTACCAATTCCACTGTACAAGGAAAATGATTGCGCACACGTTTTCACAAGTCCGTAAAGCGTTGGTTATTTTTGGCAAAAGCTCAGCAAACATTTATTTAATAAGTGTCAGAATTAGCTACTTTTCTTAAATTCAATAAATTTGTTTACTTGGTTATCTTTTTATTCGTATGCACATTAAATGCAGTTACTGTATACACTTTGTAAAGAAGATTTACATAAGTAAATACTATTGCATTTTATAAGCATGTTTGTGTGTGTATGCAGCATAGCAAATGTATAAAGATAATGCATTACAAAAAGCAAAGTGATAATTATACAATTTTATGCAAAATTAATTGAAAGTTAAACATTCACGTTTATAAGCAAAAAGTCACATTGATTTTTTTTTTTTTTTTTAGTAAAATAAATTTTATGCAGAAATGATTTTTCTTCTGAAATTTAGTATGTTGTCTTAAATTTGTAAAAGTTGCTGGATTAAAAATTATAAAGTAGCAAATATTCAATTGTTTAAAAATTTTAATATCTAAAAGAGTCTTTAAATCCACATAATCATTTTTTACTCTCAACGTTTGGCAAAATCAAACAAACCTTTTAAGAGTATATGTGTGTGTGTGAGTGTCGGCTACCCAAATTCAGTTGTATTCTTTTGTCTTCCTTTTTATCTTTAACTCTTCATGCCAGTTTTTAATTTTTGCTACGATTTATTTAATGAATTCATAAGTAAAAAGACAAATGTTTAATTGCAAGATAATCATAATATTTTAAATAAATATTGTACCCTCGAAATTAGGAAACATTTAACCAGAGTGTGTATTTAAACCACTATAACTTATGTAAACTATATTCATCATAACTAGTGCTATAACAGCATTAGAAGTTGGAAAAATAAACATTTCAAACAATTGTCATCAAGTTGGTCCTACAGATTTTCTCTTTTCTAATGCTGATAAACGAGAATGATGACGATGATGATGCTGCTAAACTGACACTGAATACTAATGAAGATGAAAATGAAGAGACAATGAAGAGATGACTCTTGTTAGTAATTTAGGTAGACCAATATTATTATTAAATATATAAGTATATATGTATGTTTGTGTATCAAGCTATATAATAAAGCTATATACAAAAATAAGAATAATTAAGTTGAAAATTTACTTTGTTACATGATTGACATGCACACCAAACAATTACAAACTTTTAAGAACCCAGCAAACAAATTTTATAATTATTGAAAATAGTTAGTATTTAATATATGAAAGTTTTTTTTGGGCTTAGCCTAAAGTCTAACAATAAGACTAAAATTAAGTTTAGCCAAGACACTGGCGTATAGTTAAGCCTATTGAATAGCCTAGAGTCGATTCTTAATCTAGGGTCGAGTGAATAGAGTAGGATGGAGTCGATTCTAAAGTATAGCCTAGAGACTAGCATATCGATGCCTTACTTTCTCAACCTCGTATCTTAAAAAAATACGGTTTGGACTTTTTCATATAAAACGATTGTTTTTTTTTTGTGTTCTATTACTGCAACAACTTATTATTTCAATACTTTGTCTCAATTCTGTAAATATTAATAAATTATTGAAATAATAAGTTTTTTCAGTAATAGGACACAAAAAAAACAATCATTTTATATGAAAAAGTCCAAACCGTATTTTTTTAAGATACGAGGTTGAGCAAGTAAGTCATCGATATGGACTGTCCTTCCATTAAAATTCTTGTAATAACTTTCTCGATAATTATAATTTTCTAATAAATTTCCTTATAACTAGAATTATTTTACCAATATCTCAATAACTACAATTTTCCATACAAAACTGTCCTAAAATCTAGCTTAGAGGCAAGAGAAACTAATAGCTATTTTATATTAAGTCTAGTCTTTACAGAAAAAAATATCGCAAATTGTTCAACAATTAAATAATTAATCGAAAATAAAATCAGTTTTAATTTAAACTATAATCAAGTGAGATAAACGTTTAATCAAGCAAATAAAACGTTTAATGAAGTGAATTAAACATTCAATCAAGTTAATTAAACGTTCATTTGTTTACTGATGCAAATTTAATTATTTATTAATTAATATCACAAATTTTTTAATTGAAATCAATTTTTACTTCTTTTTTTTTATTTTTATTATTCTGTGTAGAGATTAGCCTAAACTCTATCTTAGAGTCGATTTAACAGTCTAGCCTATAGTCGAGTGAATAGTGTAGCCTGGAGTCGATTCTAAACTCTAGCATAGGGACTAGCGTAGAGACAATCCATCTATAAAAATTTTTGTTATAAATTTCTCGATAAGTGGAATTTTCTAAACAATTTCTTTTAAACTGGAATTATTTAAAAAACATCTCAATGTTTATAATTATCCATACAAAATTTTCATACAGTCTAGCCTAGAGCAAATCCTATACAATATCGACAATTCCGTTGAATAGCCTAGACACTAGCCTAAAATATAGCCTAGAGTCGAGTGAATAGTGTAAGCCTGGAGTCGATTCTAAACTCTAGCCGCACAGAAAAAAACTAAAAATTGTTTCTAATCACTATAAATCATAAAAAATCAAGCATAAATTCATAAACCAAGCAAACAATTTGTTGAGTTTGGCCCCAATTACCAACATGATTATATCGATTACCAAAAATTTTAAAAATGTTAATATATGCATTTTTTTTAATAAATGATATTTTTATTTTTAATCTAAAAAAAATGATCAAAAAACTTTACCATTTCAAACAATGTGTTAATTGATTTAATTAGATATAGCTCTGGTTTTGTCAATGCCCCACAACAATTCTACAAGTTTAAATTATTTTATTTTAAGCGAAAAAATCAATTAAAATATTTTTTTCAAACTAATTTTTTAATTAAGAATTTATTTCAAAACAACTAAAATATTTATTAAATCAAAATTATATCGTCCCCTCAATAAAACAATAGCGTATAATTTTTTTGGGGTTTTGAGAAAATCGTGTTTAAAGTTTTTGTCAAATCGGATGTCTATTAAAACCTCAATATCGCGGTAAATAAAAATTCTTCATATTGGATTCTTCGACGAATAGATAATACCGTTTCTTGTCTTTAAATTGACCAATTTTTTTATTCTACGCATCCTTTAAGACCATATTTATATAATTCAAAGAGCAAGTCCTCCATATAGGCTATTTTATTTTTTAAGGAATTCATATGATGAAACTTTTTAAACATGTATTCAAATCGATTCTTCCAATACGTGCCATATACAAAATGAAGCTGATAATGTATGTTTTTAAATGTATCAACAACATTGGTCATCATACAATTTATTTTGCAAGAAATCAACATTTGATAAACACAAGAAATAAAAACAGTCTTTTTGTATCCAGGTGCAGGTTTGACATTACCAAACAACGTATAGAGTATATTGGTAGTCATGAGTTTAACGATTTGCCGATTTTTTTAAAAACTGAAAATAGAATTTCAAATTTTAAAAGATATTTAAAAAATTTTTTATTGCAACAAATTGAAGAATTTGTAACATGATGAAATCTACTTTGTAAAATAACCAATATTTATTATAATTTTTTTTTTCCATTATTATTTTTTTTTTCTAACTAAATAATTGTACTACTCTACAATGTTATAATGCTAATTTTTATGCAATTAAGTTTGTTTATTTAATTAGTCAATTATTAATTTTTTTTGCCAACTTGCTTCAACAATGCCTATTAGGCGCTGAAGCTCAAAATTGTAAAATTGTTATGAATTGTGAGTAAATAAAAAAAAAAAAAAAAAAAAAAAAAAAAAAAAAAACGTTGATCATCTCTCTTGTTTTTCGCGTTCCTCCAATATCAATTACTTTCAAGTCTCCATCCCATTCCTACTTGTATAATAATTGTTTTCGTTGATTTTTGAACTGAATTTGCAAACTGAAATTTCAAATGACTACAATATTTCCTTAGCATTCAAATTGTCAAAAGAACGTAAACATCGCATAGGCTACTATTCTTGTCAATTGTTGATAAAAGTTTCGAATTTGTATTGAAAATAAAACAGCTTAGGTGGGATATAGAAATGGTCGGAATAAAACTATCTCTCAAACAATAGTGTATATTATTATAAGCTCTTTTATGAGTTAAAGTTTTCAAAAATTGTATTTTTTTCTACAGGCTAAAATGGAAAATAATGCGTATACACTATTATTCTTTCAACAACTTTGGAGTGGCAATTTCAAGTAAAATAGCGCATATGAGCTTACACATTTATTGAAGGAAAATTTTGAACAAGAAATTATACACTATTTTTTCCAACGACATTTTGACCCACTTTTTGGAAGTAGAATTTGACGAAATTTTGACCAGACATAAAATCAATGATGGAGATTCTAAATATGCAATAAAAAAATAATAGCGTATGAGCACATACGCTATTGTTATATTGAGGGGACGATATGCTTAATTTTTTTTTTCAACTAAATCACCTTAATAAAATTAAAATACTTTTCGAACAATTGTTTTACTTTATAAGAAACTACCCAGTAAAAAAATTTGGTTTTTTGAACCACTTAAGAGAAAAAGCGCATAATCGAACGCTTCAATAAGATAGTTCTTATACAGCAGTTAATGATAACGAATAACATATACAAAAAAGCTGTTATTTTAGTGCTGACAACGAAGCGTTAAAATAGCAGGTTTTAAAGCGAAAAAAATAAAAATTTGTTATGGTTTACGAAAATGCTTAAAAAAGGCCTTTAAACCAGTAAATTCAAAACATTTATGAATATGTTAATATAGTAAGCCCTTAAAAAAGCACTTTAGGAGTGCTTTTTTTGCATGTTTTATTATGTTAAAAGAAGCGCTTATTGTCAGCAGAAAAAAGTCCTCCAAACCGGGAACACCCCATACAAAAATCAGGCATCCCATCAACAGGTTTGTAGCGATTTGAGGTATGAATTCATATATAAAACATGGTGCTTTTGGAGCACAGTTTTTTACTGGATAGTGAAAACTATTTCTGTGCGAAAGACAACACAGAAAAAATTCTGCAAAGTTTTTTAAAAAGTAAAGCATTAATCAAAAATATAATCAGTTTTAATTAAAAATTTAATGAAGTGAATTAAACATTTAATCAAGTGAATTAAACATATAATCAAGTGAATTAAACGTTTAATTGGTTATATTAATTTGTTTACTGCTGCAAATTTAATTATTTTTTAAATTATATTACAAATTTTTAAATTGAAATCAATTTTTATTTTTCTCTGTGTAGCCTAGACACAATTTTAAAGATTGGGGGTTTCATTTAAAATTGTTTTTTATAATATTCTCAATTACAAGATTCTTTTAAACTAGAATTATTTAATAAGTATTTTAATCATTATTTATCTTACGGATTTTATTTGCCTCAAAAAAGTTGGTAACACTATCCATTTGTTTGCTTTTAGCTTAGCGATAATTGTTGCCGCCAATTCAACATTTTACTTGTCTTTTCCCCAAACACCAAACAGACAATCAGATATTTGCCACTAATTAAGAAGATAAACTCAAAATGTTAGTGGATTGAAATCAAATCAAATTACGTTAAAGATAACTAAAAAGAAAATTAAACAAAAACTTTAGTAAATTTTCACATTGTGTGGGTTTTGCGTTTCTGTTGATATAATTGTTTGAAAAGAGTATCAATAGAATAGAAGACGTCCAAATATAATCAGGCAGAATTTTATTTGTAGTAAGACAAATAATTTCAAATAAAAGAAGTAAGAAAGTATAGTCGGTCAATCATGACCATATGATATCCTGAACAAAAGTATTTAAAAACAAATTTTCGAGAGTGACCCTGTTAAGGATCCATGCGCAATTATGGACCCACTAGAACAAAATTATATTATGAGGTTAAGATTCATGTAAAAGTTCTTTATGTCGCATATTATTTTGATATCTTTATATATATTAGATTTTTTGCTTTTCAGTGATTTTAGGAAGAGGTTTAGGTTATTGTTAACTCTGGACATACCAGTAGAACATTCTGTCGTAACATTGTAGCTATAGCAAACGTTAGTATCGCCAATTTTTATATTAATACTATCATTTACAAGGACGTTAAGGTGCTAAAAGTTTTTTTGGGAATTGTATTCAAATAAAATTTGGTAAGATGATTTAGATTACAATAAAAAAAATTTTTGACCCAATTTAATCTAAATACCAACATAAAAAAATGGGCACAAAGATTCTTTTTCGGAAAGGAGCTTGTATGGACCAATTCTCATCATTTTCAATAGACTTTGTTCTTTTGACAAACTTAGTACCAAATTTCACCAAGTTTTCATGCCCTGACATGTTTCGATTGTAACCAGACAATCTCCTCAGAAGGAAAATAAATCCAGGGGTGTGCGTGGGTTCAATTCCCAGCTCAGCCAAGAATGAAAAATTATCAATACATTTTAATTCATTTCATGTTCTACAATTGCTTTCTTCACAAAAATTATTTAATAAAAATTAAATTTAATGAACTTTAGCCTGAAAATTTGGATAAAAAACGTTAAACAGTTCAATAAAATAACCACAATACTAATTGTTAAACAGCTAAGGCACTAGTTTTATGTTTACATTTGTCCTTCAAGTTGTTCTCATAAAAAAAAGGTCAACGAGAAAAAGAACGACAAAACATGAAAAACAGAAAAAAGTACTTTGGGCTTCAGGAAGAATTTTTGACAAAAAGTATGAAAAACGGAAGTAAGGATGAAATGTAAATCTATTATAAAAGATAACATTGAGCTACAAATTGACACTTTTTTTGAGACAAGCTGGGCACCTGGTATTTTAACATAATTCGGGTACGCTGAATTCACTGGTGATAACCGTTTTTTAGGTTAGCTTTGGCTTTCGAGATACACCGTTATTTCGAAAAGGGAATCTGTTGCCCAACAAAATTTTTTTTAGCAACATTTTGAAATTTTTGGTTTTTTAAAAATTCAGCAAAAATGGGAAAGTGCAGCCGCGCTTCTAAATTTTCCAGACATATAAAAAACGAAGTTGCAAACAAAACAAGCCATACACGGTTAAAATCTGTTAACAACTTCTGATTTTATTCACAAAAGACGAAAAATTTTAATTAATTTAAGCATTTCATAAAATGCAATATTTGTATGGGAGCCCCCCTAAGAAGTGGAGATTAAAAGCAGATATATCTCGAGAAAATATTAGGGGCAAAAAACTAATTGAGGTCGGTCATACATTATATCCCAATTGGGGCGACTTCTGGGCATTAATGGCACTTTTTCTTCAATACATTTCTAGTCTGTATTGAACAGTATGTATGGGAGCCCCCTTAAAGAATGGAGACAGCGGGTTGGTATATTAGAAATAAATGATTGGGAATGAAAACAAAGTGATATTAATCATACATCTGACCCTCCTAGGGGCATCCTAGGCACTGCATGGTCCAAATTTCCATTCATTCAAAAACCAATTTCGATCTACCAATTTAGTTTGGCTATTGACTGCCAGCTGCCTTCGATGGCGTTGAGTGTTAAAACGGCGAACCCCTTTGAGGAGATTGTATGTCAGGGCAACCTGTCCGTGAAAATCTCGGTTCAATTCCCAGCTCAGTCAAGAATGAAAAATTATCAATAAATATTAATTCATTTCATGTTGTAAAATTCCTTTCTTCGTAAAAATAATTTAATGAAAATTAAATTTTATTTAAGGCTAAAGTCTGAATAAAATTTTAAAAAATAGATTATTATAGATTAATTTTAAAATGTTATAATTTTCTTACATCATATAATTCAAAGTCCAGAAGTCTCAAAAATAAAATATTGGGGAAATTTCTTGCATATAGATAATCAAAATTTCTTTGAGTTATTTAAATCTTTAACCAATTTTCTAGAACTTTGTATGTGTTAATTTAAATCTTAAACCCCTTTTTGAACCTTCCCCCACGTCTGCCTGTCTATTATACAACCAATATTTTACACATATTCATTAAGCTGCTGATGCAACTTTCATTTTACAACGTTGCAATTTTATACAAACTCTAACACTAACACACAAGCATTTACTTACACACCCACACATGAATTAGAAAACCCCAAAAGTTATGTAACGGTAGTTTGCTTTCAAGGAATTTTTACCATCTTTCTTTTTTTTTACTTTTATTTTTTTCCTGTAGTACTTTTTTACTGCTGCTATTTCTTTTAGTTTTCTTCTTTCTTTTTTATTTTTCTCGTGTTTTTTTTCGTAAAAACTACCAGTATTTTTAGCCAGATCTACAAGGTGTTGTTAGGAAATTTGTTTCATTTTTACTCGACAACAACAAGAACAAGACAAAAAAAAAAAAAGAAAGTAACAACAAAATCTTTTAAAATTGTTTAACAACAATACTGAGTAAGAATATTGCAACAAACAGTACACGAGTACAACTAATATTTTTTCTACTTTTGTGTTTTGGAGAATTCTTAATGTATTTGAGTTGGAAAATAAGAAAAAAAAATTTAAAGAAATTCTAGTTTTCAAAAGTATACAATTTAAGCTAAAAAAAAATTAGGAAAGCATAATAAAAATTAAAGGTAACAAAAAACCACTACGAATTAAAGGGAAGCTTTAAATAAAAATCCAATAAAATTAAAAGGCACTTCGTTAAATTTGAATGGTAGAAAAGGATTCAATTTGGTGCAGTTAACGGAGATTGAAAATCGATAAGGGCATAAATTGTAATGTATATAGTTAAAGAATTAGAGCTAAGACTTGATGATCTTCCTTTTAATCTTATTCCTAGAAATTATCCTAAAATGTTGAACTGAAAGGCGCCCTTAGTCTAGTCTAAGTGCCAGATTGTGATTTCGACTAGAGGCCAGTCTAACGACTAGTTTAAAGACCAGTAGCTCGTTTCTGTATTTCTCGCATCGTAAAATTTCCCGCATGAAACAAGTGAATTATGACAAAAACAGTGCAATATGAAACAAAAAATTATTTTTTTCACATAAGTGATCCTGTATCTTTACTTTAGGAGAATTATCTGTCATTTAAATAGTTTTCCAGCAATTATTGGGAGGAACTGTCAAAATAAGTCACATTTGAAATTGATGCGTGAAAAATAAAATTTCAAAAAATGGAGCACAAATTATGTATGTATATACACAAGAATGTGTATTATTTTTTTTTTTATTTGAAGAGAAAGAATTTAAATGATGAAAATAAATAAAACACAATTGTTATATTTTGTTATTTTAATTTTTTTAAGCCCTTTATCGTTCTCGTTTTATGCACGGCTGCCAGTGAAAAAATCGTTAATTTTCTAAGAAAAAATAAGCAAAAAAAATCGTCTATTTTGTTTTAAAACTAATTTTGACAAATTTTGTTCGATTTTTACTAAAACAATAAAAAAAAAAAAAAAAAAAAAAAAGTTCATGGGTAAAATATGTACATATTTTATACATAGATACAACCTTAAGCTTGAGGTCTATTTAAATACAATTATTTATTTTATTTTTTCTTTAATCCGATAACAATTTAAAATTTCAGATTGTTTTTTTTTCCTAAAAAAGATCACGCAAAGGGGTGACAAAATATCATATTGGAATAAAACTAACAAAAAGGCAAAAATTTCCTATAGTGCATTGACTGAAAAATGGGGTAATAGTTTAATGTTTTTATCACATAAGCAAATGCATTAAATAATATAGGGAAATAAAAATTTAACAGTTTTCCTTCGGAATTTTAATTTTGCCGATAAATTTTTTAAGCTGTTTTTCTTTTAAAGACATCGTTTTTCTGTGGTGCCTAATACACAAACATATAAAACTATTTAAAATTATTTTACTTCGAAGAAAAGATCAGCAAATCGACACTTTGCCAATTTTGGAACAAAAATTCGTCAAAACGACGATAAATCGTCAAATCTGGCAGCCCTATTTTTATTATATCTATTTCTTTCGTTGACGTTTCGCTTGCATTTGACACTTAATTACTGGAAGTATTCCAGTTAAAACAGAATCTGTGTTGTCTGTTCTCGCATTCTAATACAGTAACACTCTTTTCTCACAAATCGAGAAACGATTGAATTTTTTGTTTCACACTAAATGCGATGCGAGAAATACAGAAACGAGCTACAGATTAATTCTTCAGGATAAAGTCCAGTCTAGAGACGAGCCTTTAGAATAGTCTATACTCCAGCTTTAAGGCAAGCCAAAAGACCAGTCAGGAGTCCAGGATATAGTGATAGCGCTCAATCATGTAGTGCCCCACTAATATCCCTACCAGCACCACCCAAAAACCGTTTAAACACTTAATCAGAATGGCTGGTTTTTAAACGTATTGCTCCTCGTTCTCTTTACGTTCTTGAAGTAAAGACGTTCGGAACTATTGTGCATTTCTTTTTTGAAATTTGTTTTATGTAGTTTTCAGATAGCTTCCATGCATCCGCATGGCGTAGCATTACATTCACCACATAGAAAAAAATAAAAATTGATTTCAATTAAAACATCTGTTATATTAATTAAAAAAATAATTAAATTTGCACCAGTAAACAAATTAATAGTATCAATTAAACGTTTAGTACACTTGACTAACAGTCAATTTCACCAAGTTCAGTTATAATTAACTATCAGTTATAGTTCTCAAAAACAAATTGTTAACTGCAAGTTAAGGTAATAGTTAGTTTTAACTGAACTTGGTGAAATTATAGTTGGACCACCCCTTATAAATCGGCAAAGGCAATACAGCTAAGATCACTTTCCTCCTCTTGCATGTGGTAGTTTTTGAATTTTCTATAATATTGGACCTAAAAACATAAAATTAAACATACAATGTCCTGAGTGGGGGAACTTTTTGGTACTTTCTTGTTCTTCACCAAGTACTTTTTGAAATTTCCTTAATATTGGCCTCAGAAATATAAAACTAAACATGCGATTTCCTGAGTGGATCTATAAGAGGAAACTTTTTGGTACTTTTTTGTTGTTCAAATGGTACTTTGTGAATTTCCGTAATACTGGACAAAAAATTAAACATGCAAGATCTTGAGTGAATGAAAATTTGTAACAGTGTTCTTTTTTGTGCTCTTTCGTTTCTTAACTAGTACTTTTTGAACTTTATAAATACTGAACTCCTGCAGAGTCCAGAGTGTTTGAGAAACCAAAGGAGTAAAAGTTTTTTTACTTTTTGCTAATCCATTGGTACTTTCCGATATTTCTTATATTATTCCACTTACAAAATTAAATTAATCATTCACGGATTTATGTAGAAGACAACATATGGACCAGAGAGTGGCCTCTCGTTAAATCGATCCATTAAGACGGAAAAGAAGAAATGCTCGGAACATAGAAGCTCATTATAGAGTTCGTTCCCGGCAATTCCTCTTAGGTGTCTTAAGATAATTTAAGTCTAACATTTTTTAAAATTTTTGTTATATAATACACAGAAAAAAGTGTTTTATTAATTGAAAGAACGGTTTAAAAAGTATTTAAATTTAATGAATGTGATAATTGAATCAATTATTTTTTAGTTGAAAGAAAATTAAAAATTTAATTTTAATTTAATTAACATTTTAGTGGTTTTGAAATAAATTTTCAATTAAAATTTAAATTAAATAACAAAAAATCTTAATTGACTTTTTTCGTTTAAAATAAAATAATTTAAACATATAGATTTGTTGTTGGGAATTGTCAATATTTATTTCCATAAATTAACACATTGTTTGAAATGGCAAAGCTTTTTGATCATTTTTTTAATTAAAATTAAAAATATAATTTATTGAAAAAAAATATTCAAAATTTTACAGTTTTTAGTAATCAAAATAATAATTTTGGTAATAGGTGCAAAATCAACCAATTGTTTGCTTGATTTTATGAATTTGTTAAAAATTTGGTAATTGGAGAAATTTTATTATTTTTTTCTGTGTAGATACTAGATTTAATTATTTTAAGCTTAATAGCCAGTAAGAAATATTAGTTTCATTGGAGAAATAAGTTCATAAATAAATTAAAAAAATTTTGGCGGGAATCCCTGGATGCCGGGAATTTGATTTTTATATCCCGCTTTCGCTTGAATCCAAAAAGCGCGGGAACAAAAAAGTTCGTTATGCTGTTATGATACGTAGGACACATATTATGAATGGTTGTTGTGGTTCTTTTGTTTTATATTTAAGTTTAACTGCTTTAACTAAGATTGCGGTAGCACAGATGAGATGTACATGTACTACGCTTTTAACAAATGTTCATGTACAATAACGCGTTGAGCCTCCATAAGGTTTTGGGCCTCCACAATTTGGCTTTATTCTAGCCAATGACGAGGCAACCTTTTTCCTTGTATATTTCGCACGTGCTGTGCAAAGCAAAGCTTATCATCCTTTTTCACACCCAGATAATAAAAACTTCTCGTAAAAGCTTTATCATTTTCCTAGAGATGGAGCTAGGAAAAATCCTAGAGATCTGCCCCTAGTCCGGCCTTAAGACCAGCCTATGATGCAGCGTATAGAGAAGACTAAAAACTATCCTTGATAATACCTTAAAGTCCAGCCGAATGACCTGTCTAAGGCTCAGCCTAAAGACCAGGCAATATTCTAGTTCACATATCAGCGACGTCTCCTTAATCTAACCTAAAGACCTCTAGTTTAGACTCTAAGGACAAGCCTTGAACGTACTGTATAGTCTAGCAGAAATGGCATAAATATTCCACAGAAAAAGTATTTTAATAATTGAAAATGGTTTAAAAAGTATTTAAATTTAATTAATGTGATAATTGAATCAATTATTTTTTAGTTGAAAGAAAATTAAAAATTTAATTTGGATTTAATTAACATTTTTTCTTAATTGACTTTTTTCGTTTAAATTAAAATAATTTTAACATGTATTGTTGTTGGGAATTGTCAACATTTCTTTAAATAAATTTACACATTGTTTGAAATGGCAACGTTTTTTGATCACTTTTTTAATTAAAATTCAAAATATCATTTATTGAAAATATTTTTTTAAATTTTTAGTAATCAATATAATAATTTTGGCAACAGGTGCAAAATCAACAACTTGTTTGCTTGATATTATAAATTTGGAATAAATTTGGTGATTGGAGAAATTTAATCATTTTTTCTGTGTAATTCTCCTTTATTTTAGCTTAGAAACTAGACCATACTCTTGCAAAGAGAAGAGTCTACGGTCTACCCCATTAACCAATCCATATTAGTTAGATTCTACTGAACATTAGCTAAGAGATTAACCAACAGACTACTCTAAAGACCGGCATAATAACTAATAAAATTAAATAATTAATAAAATATTCATTCCCGAAAATAATTTTTGATATTAAATTTGCATGTGCCCGGCAAATAAAAAACTGAAATGGCAAGCTGATTTATTTAAGCAACTTGTTTTTTTTCAATTTTCTTTTTTTTTTCTTTCAATCCTCTTACAACTACAATTCGTGTTGGAAAAAAACCAGCCAATTGTAGGGGAATGTAAGAAAGAAAAATTGACGGTTTATTGTTGTGTCTTTGTTGAAGCTTTGATATTGTTACATTTAAGACCTGAGTGTTTTAAAATTCTTATTCACTTTATGGTCTTACTTGTATAATATTTTTAGCTTTTCTAAATTATTTGGAAAAAGTTTCCTGACGAGCTGGCCTAAGCAACCAGCGAAATGCGCATAGGAACTAGCTTTCCCACAACAATAAATTTCAGTGTCTTCATTAAAAAATTGGGATTATTAGCACATCATTAATAAATGAATTAATTAATAACTAGTCTAGAAACTATTTATAAAATTTTTTTATTTATTTAAGGTCTACGGAATAAATCCTTACAGACCAAGTATAAAAGAAAATTACATAATATACAAAAAAAAAAAACAAAAGATTTAGACAGCTATTTAATTACATTGTTTAAGGTGCAAAATAATATTACGTTTAATGACATTAACATTAACAGAAAAATCAATAAGAAAATAAAAATCATTATAAAGTCTACACATTTTCTTACAGAATCAGAATTAGCATAATTAATTTGAAAAACTTGTAAATATATTGGGATGTAGAAACGAGTTGATCGATGAGGAACATTAAAGTTTATGTTGCTGAGTAGGAAGTCGGAGCAGACCGCACCATTTATTAGGTTGAATAAAAATGAAACGCTAAGCATAGTTCTTCTGCTCTCCAACGTTGGTAATTTTATTAATGCAAGCCTTGTGGTATAAGGGGGAATAATGACGTTAGGATTCCATGTTGAATTACCCAAGCAAAAAAGAAGAAATGGTTTTGGACTGACTCTATAATGTTCTTGAGATACTCCTCATCCGGATTCCAAATAACAGATCCAAATTCCAAGATCATCTAACTAAACTAAAAAAACGCTGAAATTTATTGCTGAAGGAAATCTAGTTTCTATGCGCGTTTCGCAGGTTGCTAAGGCCAACTCGCCAGGAAACTTTTTCCAAAGACTTTAGAAAAGCTTAAAATATTATACAAAGTCTTATAAAGTGTATAAGAATTTTAAACACTCAGGTCTTACTTGTAGCAATACCAAAACTTCAGCAAAGAAACAATAATAAACAGTGAGTTTATATTTTCTTACATTCCCCTACAATTGGCTGGTTTTTTTCCAACTCGAATTGTAGTTGTAATAGGGAAAAAGAAAAAACAAAATTGTGTGTGTCAAATATTTTGCTTACGCAGTGCCAGACTTGAGTACTGAACTTGAGAAGGCTTTCCAGCTTTCCAGAAGGCTTTAGGCTTTCGTTAACCCTCCATGGTATAACCCTCTGTTCTATTGTTGCTTCCTACAGTTTTATATTCAGCGCCAACACAGAGAGAATTGATAACAGCAAGTATCCTTGCTTGACTCCTGATAGTGCATTGAATGGCTCGCTATTAAGTCCGCCGTGTACTATTCGTGCCTAAAGGCCGTTTTACACTATCACACAAGTCTAACGAATTTTGAGGAAAATGCATCTCTGATCTAATAATTGTTTAAAAATTCTCAAAAAAAAAACAGTAACAACTTATCATGACGGGGTTGTATTTTTTTAAAAATACGTTAGACTTATATGATAGTGTAAAGCAGCTTTTAGCACTGCTACACTGCAGCTTTATCAAGTTCAAAACTTTATCTGGGATACCTTTTCTTGCTAGTACGTGTCGAAAGCTTTTTCAAAATCATCAAGGACGAGATAAAGTATAATCCAGATTTTAGCCAAGAGTCCAGCCTAAAGAATACCTTACAGTTTAATTGTTATTTTTTAAAACAATTAAAGGTAATACCTGTGGTTGGCATATGCCTAAAATAAATTTATGTTGTACCAATTTATTTACACCAAATACTCAAGAATTGGCAACAAAAAAATATTGAATTTTTGGGTTATCCACAAAATCTTTAAAAGTTCTTAAAGATTTCTCAAAATATGATTTTTCTTTATCACAAATTTTTTTTTTTGCCCTTTCTTTACCAGCTGCTTTGGATTTTAAATTATACCCAATTTTTTAATATTTTTTTTTTTTTTTTAAGAAACAAATTAATGTTACATTTTAATTTAAAGAAAATACACAAACCAAATTTATACATAATTTAATCATACAGGACTCACTCTCTCTACCCCATGCCCTCACATATAAACATTCAAACTAAGAAACAGGAAAAGATGAAAATTTTATTTCAAACCACTACAACAATAATAATACCCACACATACATAGAGATTAAAAAAAAAAAAAGAAATACCTTTACAAGATATACCAATATTTATCTGTATTTTTATACCTCTACATTTTCTAACTTTCGTTTTATTATAATAAAAATATTTTTCAAAAATAAAAACAAAAAATTGAAAAAAAAGCAAATTTAAAAAATATATGTAAATAAAAATGCCATCATACTGCAGCAACATAAGGAATATTCACACATACAAGCACATTCGTGATACCAACAAACAAGTTAAAGGTTTTGAAATAAAACGTTTCATGCTTTAAGATTCAAACGAATTCTTGAACAATCTTTAAAATTATCGAATTTATTGTTGATTAGGAAAAAAATATATATAGGGTTAAATATAATTTTCCTAATTACAACTTAGCATAGATTCCTGGAGGCTAATTCTGGCAATAGTGATCGAATACTTTTTCGTTTCAAAACCAATTTTATTTCTAACTAGCTTAACCCGGTGCGCTTCGCTACACTGACCCCGCACATTTTTATATTGAAATTTATAGTTTACTATAATAGTAGCTTTAACCACGTTTGAAGACTCTCCCTTTAATAGTTCTTCAGTTGAGCGATATTTAATGTATGCATCCTATGGGAGGTATTTCCCCCCCTGCGCCTACCCGCTTTATTTTTATTTTCAAAAGTGTAGTATACCATAAGAGTGACTTTTAGAAAGTTTGAACATTCTCACTATTACAGTTCTTAAGATATGCGATGTTAAACATTGGCGTCCTATGGGGTATTCCTATACCCCCGCTGCTATTTTATTTCAATTCCGGGGCTCAGAAGATCCTACTACAAAAAGTTCAGCAAAATGCGTGCAGCGGCTCTTAAGATATGCGATAATTAATATTGGCATCCTATGGGGGGTACCAATTCCCCTGCCCCTATCGAAAAAATAAGTAGCGTATTTTATTTTTAGGGCTCACGTGATGTTACTGTAAAAATTTCAGGAAAATCGTGCTATAATTAATATTGGCATCCTATGGGGGGTACCAATTCCCCTGCCCCTATCGAAAAAATAAGTAGCCTATTTTATTTTTAGGGCTCACGTGATGTTACTGTAAAAATTTCAGGAAAATCGTGCGATAATTAACATTGGCATCCTATGGGGGGTACCAATTCCCCTGCCCCTATCGAAAAAATAAGTAGCCTATTTTATTTTTAGGGCTCACGTGATGTTACTGTAAAAGTTTCAGGAAAATCGGTTCAGTAGTTTCGGAGTCTATAAAGCGACAAACAAACAAACATACATAATCCATTTTTATATATATAGATATTGTGTTGAGTAATCGGAATTAAGCAAGGGAACCACTTACAATTCTTCTGAAAAAACCAATGAATTTTACTAGGGAAGCCTCAAAATTTAACTAAATGGTACTTTAAAGCATGGCATTATTTGTATGCCGACATGTATCCGAAAAGTAAGTAGTTATAAACAATCCAAAAAATATAAAAATTTCCAAACTCGTGAAAAATCAATTTTCATTAAAAAAAATATTTTTTAATCACTTGTGGAAATCATTACATGTAAGTGATTATTTCATTCACTATAACAATGACGTATGCATATAATCCGTTATAAGAAGTAGTTATGTAATCAGTGCTGCCACGACTAATAATATTTTTACAACCAAAATTTTTGAAAATGTTACCAAATGTGAAAAATATAACCAAATTAGAAATGCCTTTTGTTAATTGAGAAAAACATTACAATTTATTTTAAGTTCCACTGTAAAACAAGGGATATTTGCGCTTAATAGGAAAATATTAATGACAAATTAACACTTTCAGTCAAAAAAAATTTTGGCGAGATAAAAATCTGAAAATTTGTATTTAAGGTAATGTGATTGCGCTGAAGACAGAAAAAATAATAGTTTTCGTCTCATGTAGCTCCTCTGATTTTTAGGGAATGCCGAATATATATATAACACTGACCTTCAAAGGCCCACAAAAGAAAACTTATTTATGCAATATTTTCTTCAAGTAAATACGTATTTACACACCGAAATTATTATTATTTTTCTTCCTTAATTTAACCTAACTAGTGTACGATGATGCGCTCAATAATAAGAAAATAAAGTCAATGCTTTCTATAATAAAAATTTTATATAGCAAAAGAGTCTCTCTTTCAGATAAAACAAAAAAAAATATATAATTATTTGCTCATTTTTGTACAGTAAAAAAGCCTAGAAACAGAGTACAATGTAATGTCGAATATATTCGGCAAAAACACTGAAAGGGTTAAGAAAACAAAACCAGAAATGTAATACTTGTACATATTAAAAAAAGAACGAGAGACTTAAATTAAAAGTTTTTATTTATTTGAGACGGAATTTCCATACAAAATTAATAAATACATTTTTTTGGAATATGTCCTTTACAATAAACGAAATTTCTACTTCACAGTTATAAATATTTAGAAAGGAAAAATTAAACTGTTTTCCGCTTTTTGCTGTCAGTGACAGGGCTGTCAAATGTGGCGATTTTTTAATCCTTTTGGGGATATGGCGATTGTTTTGGCGAAATTGAAAACTGTTGGCGGCATGCGGAATGCATGTTTGTGAATATAAACAAACTCGTTTTTCAGAACATACATTCAATGGGGAAAAAGTATATGACTGGCAGTCAAAGTTTTTTTATAAATTAAAAATATTGCCAAATAATTTCGAGTTTTTATATTCACGCCATTTTCTTACAATAAATTCCATGAATTATATATTATATATCAACTTATTTTTGAAAAATCTTTAAAATACCTATGTGCATTAAAAAAAAACATTAAAATAATGTAAGTTTAAAAATTTTACTTATATTTAAGTTTTTAGAGACAATTGTTGAGTAATTTTTCAGTCATGTTCTGAAATCGATTCCGGATGTATTCTCTACATGAGGTACCACTTATCTTTACTACTCTTAAAATCAGGAAAAACTACTCTCTTTAATCAAAAAAAAAATCGCCCAAAAAACGGGCAATATTTGGGCGATTTTTCATATATTGCTTTGGGCGATTTTGCTTAGGGCCATTTCGTTGGCAGCTTATCCATTTAATATTCGCCTTACTAAATACTTGTATGTGCCACTTTTACCAATACCCACCCGGGTGGTACTGCTCCTCTATAAATATGCTTTTAGGCGCTAATCAAGTGTTTGTCACACAAAAATTTATTTTGTTGTTTTTAAATTTTTTTTTAAGAACTTTACAATTATTTGATTGAGTTAAAATTTCTCTTTAACTAAAACAAACTTTAGTAAGTTAATAAATTTTTAAAACCAAAATGGTCATCTGGGTCGGTATTGGTACAGCGAAGGTTAATAAAAAAAATTTATTTTAAAATAATTCTTCAAACAATTTCGAACGTAAACGTTCGTATAGAATTTTATATGGAAAATATTTTTAAAACTGAGTGTTTTTCATAGAAATTTTCTATGCGAACATTAACGTTAGAAATTTTTAAACAGGCAGTTTATTTCAATTCTTCCTTATATCTATAAATAAGTTACACACAATGTTTGCTGGGTTGTTAAAAAGATGAAATCCCAAAACAAAAGCCGTTACAAACAATTTTTTTTAAGAAAACTGTACAACACATACTTACGAACGTACATTTATATGTATGTGTTTTCATACCCACACACACACATTAAAATATGTATGTATGTGTATAAGTTAAGGAAAAAGAATAAGAATTGTAACATGTTGGCGTCTCAAAACTTTTTCAAACATGACATTAAATGTTACTGCATGTCTGCTTAAAAATTTATACCCAATACCCAAATATTTTCCAGAGGTAAGAAACGAAAAAAAAAATGAAATAAATGTTTTTAACAACAAGACTAAAGGAAACGTTTACCAAAACAGCAAAAAAACAGAAAATAATAAAAAAAAAACTTACCAAAAAAAGGAATCAAAAAACTGCTTACATTCTTATTTTCTTGTATTCTACTTTCTCCTCTACCAAAATATAAAAAAAATATTTCATAAGAATAAAATAAAAATAAGGTGAAGTTTTTTTTTTTTATTTGAACTCACACTCTAAATTTAAACCAATTCCAAATGGATTGCAGAGCAGTATGAATTAATAATTTGTTCTTTTTCAATACCTTCCGGTAAAATTTATTTGGTAGAGCCACGGAATTAAAAAGTTTAATATTAATTTACAATTGTAGGCTCTTTCAATTATTCACGATTTATTTTTAGATTACATGTTCTGTTAGATCTGGATCAAAAATAACCAAAATGTTTAAATAATTTTAATATTTATTAAGTATATTGGAGTTTATTTTAATGTATTAATTTTATTTTGAAACAATCTGACAAAATATCAATAAAACGATTTTTAATAAAAGATTTTTGTATGCGAATTAGGGTGGACCCAAAAAACTCTTTTCACGCTACTTCATCGTACATAATAACTAGAAAGGTCACGGGTAATATTAGGAATGCCAGAAGCGCTCTTTTAAAGAGTACGTGTGCTCTTTTTCACAATATGTGCTCTAAAAACCTGAAAGTGCAAAAGTGCTCTTTTTTACATTAGTGCTCTTTTTCATAAAAATTATTTATCATGAAAATTATTATGTAGTTATAAAAGTACTTTAAAACGCAATTGGGTGATTCACAAAGTGTGCTATCAAGTCATATCGTTATAATGTCCTAAATAATATTGTACAATTGTTTAAAAAAAATACAAAATAAAAATTTTAATACTGTGTGCATTGTTTCGTCATAACTGTGCAGTATAAATCTTAATTATAAGTGGTTGCCCACAGCAGTCATATATATTTTTTGTACTTATTTTAAAACATATGACTTTGCAACTTTATGACTACCTAGTGAATCACCCAAAGGTTATGTTATTTAATTTTTGCTATAATTGGTTATGTACAGAGAAATCGTAAACATGCAATTGTTTTTCCTTTTGCGACCAATGAAGGGAGAATCAATATATTTACCGTTTTAGAGAATAATTTTATGTATTTTAGCATCGATTTATATTTTTACATATTCTACCCTTAAGTACATTTGTTTGCATAATTAAGCCATAAGAGAATTTTTGCAGCATATTTTAAGTTTACTGCGCACATTTCACCTTTTTGTGACATATTTTGATACATGATCTATTTTTTTAAGATGCCTACAAGTGTTTTCGCAGCGAATCAGAACAAGAAATTCGAAATTCTGGTTAACAGATGGCTTATCTTTTTTAAATATTTATCTCTATAACCAACGTGTTGCTACAATTTGGCTTTCTAAATTAAATTTTTACTCTATATAACTCTAAGCGCATCTAAATAAAAGCTTGTTTTTTAAAAAGGGTTTTTTCTTGTAATATTTTTTCTTCTTAGCACATTTAAATAAAATCTTGTTTTTAAAAAGGTTTTCTACTCTTAATTTATTTAAAAATCGCATTCTTATTCTTAGTCAGTCCTTTCATTTGATACCCATATTGTAGGCAAGAATTTAAAACTTAGTCCGCCATATTGGATTTAGAGTGGCGTCGCCTTATTTATGAAGTTTAAAGATTCCACCCAACAAACATACATCGCAAGTTAAATAAAAGCTTTTAAAAATAAAATATATATATGTATACATATTAAACCAAAAGTTGAATTACTTCAAATTTTATCGATAGCCAAGAATAATAGACAGAAAAAATTATCAGTAGTTTTTTATCAATTAAAAATTTGTTTTAAAAAGTATTTCAATTTAATTAATGTGATAATTGAATCAATTATTTTTTTAGTAGAAAGAAAATCAAAAATTTAATTTTGATTTAATTAAAATTTTAGTTGCCCTTTTTCATTTAAAATAAAATTATTTAAACTTTTAGAATTGTTGTTGGGAATTGTCAAAACCTGAGCTACATTTAATTAAATCGATTAACACATGGTTTGAAATGGCAAAGTATTTTGATCATTTTTTTAATTAAAATTACAAATATCAGTTATTGAAAAAAAAATTTAATTTTTACCATTTTCTGAGAAGATTTAAGTTCGAGAACAAGAACCCAGTAAAAAATGTGCTCCAAAAGGAGCAGGTTTTATGTATGAATTCATACCTCAAATGCCTGAGGTATGAATTCATTCGTGATGTAGAGTGTTCCCGGTTTGGAGGACTATTTTCTGCTGACAATAAGCGCTTCTTTTAACATAATAAAAAACTGCAAATAAAGCACTCCTAAAGTGCTTTTTAAGGGCTAACTATATTAACATATTCATAAATGTTTTGATTCTACTGGTTTAAATGCCTTTTTTAAGCATTATCGTTAGCCATAATATATTTTTATTTTTTTCGCTTTAAAACCTGTTATTTTAGTGCTTCGTTGTCAGCACTAAAATAGCAGCTTTTTTGTATATTTTTTACTGGAAAATAAGTATCAGTTGTAAAATATAACAGAAAAAATTTGAGATAATAAAAAAATAGTTAGTATTGTGGTTATTTAATTAAACTGTTAATAGTTTTTAATCGAAATTTTGATATTTTAATCAGGCTTAAGTTCATTGAATTAAATTTTCATTAAATAATTTTAATGAAGAAAGGAATTTTACAACATGAAATTAATTAAAATTTATTGATAATTATTCATTATTGACTGAGCTGGGAATTGAACTCAGTTTTTCACGGACAGGTTGCCCAGACTAGTTTCGATTGTAACCACACAATCTCTTCAGTGGGGTTTGCCGTTTAGCTCTCACAACCATTGACGATGGATGACGTCAATAGTCAAACATCAATCTTTAAACCAAATGGTATTTGCGAAAAATGTTGAGCAACATTGACTATTTCACACAAAAATTTTGGCATGTTTCAATATTATCTATCTCGCGATTTTTCAAAACTTAACGTTTTTATTAGTAGCAAGTATACAACATTGTCTTGCGAAGGTAAACAAAAACCATGTTTTTTTTAATTGTCATTAAAACAAGCATAACAATATTATTTTTATAATTTCCCAAACCAAAAAACAAAAAATTTTTATTTAATTGTAAATTTTAGCACTTTTCTACATTGTCCTTCGTGAAAAGCTTGTTATAAAAATCCCTTTAGAAATACATAATAAAAAAATTACAAAAAATTATAAGCTGTTGCTTAAAATTCCGTGCGAAATAATATGGGCTGCACTTGTGTCGCACGGGAAATAAAAATATTGCTACACAGAGAAAAAACACTCGGGATAAATTAAGCTTTTTATTCTTATTACTTTAAGTATGAGTCGTACTCAAAACTTCAAGGACGAATAACACTAAAACGTACTTAAAACAATCCTAAATGGGATAACTTTAGAAAATCAATCCCGGAATTTCTTAAAGTACGTATAAAATTCTTAAACCAAGTACAAAAAATATTGAACTTTTCGTTGGTAGTGCCACTCTGAGAGTAAAATTACAAAATGAGCGTTTTAATCTTATATAACTTATCAAAATTGTTGTAGCCACTACAACACCACCACACAAGTAGCTAAAAAACGATTTGCTTGTTGTGTGTAGAAACAACAAAAACAACAGGACAAGAAGAAAACGCATTATTTTCATGTTTAAATTTTTATAAATTTTTGATTTTTAAACGTTAAAAAGTGAAATTGAAAGCAAGAGTTCTCATTTAGTTTATATTTTTAGTTAAATATGTACATAAGTTTTTAAAGTAAAAATCATATCGGTCATGATGATGGTGGTGATTTATAATTGGAACTCTGTAAGTTGTGAAACTGGTAAGTAAATCAATCACAATAATATTCTTCTTCTAATTTCACTTTTGGTTTATTTCAAGTGCTAATTCGGAATTAAATCAACTTTATAATTCTTGAATTAAGCGCATTTTGAGATTGATTCAATCTCAGTTTTACTTAAATCAATCTCATTTTCGGATTATTAAAAGGACGAATTCAGGATTTAATATGGATAAGTTGAGTATTTCGCGAATTAATAATCCGTATTTGGATCAGTCTTTCTGTAGTTGATTCAAGAAAATCCGTACTCACCGTACTATTGATACCGCTTCGGATTGTTTTGAGTACGGATGGATTGATTATTCTTTTGAGTGTAGAAACATTTCGAATGTTTTTCGTAACACAGAAAAAAGTGTTTTATCAATTAAAAAAATGGTTTAAAAAGTGTTTAAATTTAATTAATGTGATAATTGAATCAATTATTTTTTTAGTTGAAAGAAAATTTAATTAACATTTTAGTTGTTTTGAAATAAATTTTCAATTAAATAAGAAAAAATCTTAATTGACTTTCTTCGGTAAAAATAAAATAATTTAAACTTGTAGAATTGTTGCTAGGAATTGTCAATATTTAAATAAATAAATTAACGCATTGTTTGAAATGGCAACGTTTTTTGATAATTTTTTTAATTAATATAAAAAATATTGTTTATTGAAAAAAAAATTTCATCACTTTAAAATTTTTAGTAATCAATATAATTATTTTGGTAATAGGTTCCAAATCAACAAACTGTTTGCTTGATATTATGAATTTGGTACAAATTTGGTGATTGGAGAAAATTATTAATTTTTTCTGTGAATATAAATAGAGTACAATTCTATTAATATGTTTTCGTTTGTATTTCCCAGAAATTTATTTTATATTGAGTTTGAGAACATTTCGCAATAAATACTGAAACTCAAAAAAAAAAAAAAATGAAAATGCATTTTTAACATCCCTTTACTTCTGTTTCTATAAGTCGAATGTTACGTAATTAAAGGCTAAGATCCCACCGTCACGTTGTCGAATACGACAAGCCGAGCTGCTCACAACGAATCGATTCGTTACGTTCTTTGCGTACACTCTCATATACAGCTGATCTACTCACTTCACTATGTGCTGTATGTGGCCCAACCGGTCGGGTATCATCCACTAATATAAACTGGAACTTAAATTTGTGAATAGTGTTGGCAATAGTGGCTTCTGAAGGTCGATTGTTCGCACCGTGAATTCCTCGAATTGCACGAAAAAGATTTCTCACATAACGCTGATTTTCTTAAAACAGCTGAACAATTTGGAGAGCCTGTTGTAGTGTGAGTCTTTCAATGAGGACTTGCCAAACGATACAGAACAAAAATGACAAAGCAGTTTGATATGAGTCACGCCTTATCTGTAAAAAAACAAATGGAAAATCAAACCTCAAGATTTATAAAGCGTGATCCATTTCGAGGTTCCCTACTTTTTTAAAGAAAAAAACATAGAAAATTCAAATTTAATGGGGAATGTTTATTATCATTTGAAAGAACATTCTTTGGCATTTATTTTTTGAAGATTATGTCTATCAAATGTTGGCCGTTGCTACGTCGCAGATGGTCCATCCGTTGAGTCAAATTTTTGATGACTCGTTCGAGCATTTCGACTGGTAACTGGCGAATGACACGCGTGATGTTTTCCTCCAAGGCCTGAATCAAAGCGTCCGCATAAACTTAAGACTTTACATATCCCTACAGGAAAAAGTCGAACGGTGTGATATCACACGATCTTGGTGGCCAATACTACCGGTCCAAAACGTGAAATTATGTGCTCACCGAAGTGTTCTCTCAATAAATCCATTGATTGATGCGATGTGTGGGAAGTGGCGCCGTCTTGCTGAAACAAAATGTCGCCGAGATCACGAGCTTTAATTTCAGGCATCAAATAGTCGGTTATCATGGCACGATAACGGTCGCCATTGACGGTTACGTTCGCTCCGGCATAATTTTCAAAGAAATATGGACCGATGATTCCACCGGCCCACAGCGTGCTGGATAATATTCGGTTGAATATTATCCAATAATGAATGCTGGGTCTCAAAATGAGTGATGGTGTTGCAAATAGTACGCTCAGTAGGCCGATTATGTTGACCATAAGTTGATCGAAGTGCACGAAACACATTCTTCACAGAACGTGAATTTTCGTAATAAAGTTGAACGATTTGTAAACGTTGTTCAGGCGTAAGTCTTTCCATTATGAAATGCCAAACCATACTAAACAAAAATAACATGACAGCATGACACGACTCACACGTGATCTGTCAAAAAAAGGCTATTGAAAAAAGTATCTCTACTGGAATCACCCTTTATCACCCTATTTATACTTATACTTATACTTATACTTATACTTATACTTATACTTATACTTATACTTATACTTATACTTATACTTATACTTATACTTATACTTATACTTATACTTATACTTATACTTATACTTATACTTATACTTATACTTATACTTATACTTATACTTATACTTATACTTATACTTATACTTATACTTATACTTATACTTATACTTATACTTATACTTATACTTATACTTATACTTATACTTATACTTATACTTATACTTATACTTATACTTATACTTATACTTATACTTATACTTATACTTATACTTATACTTATACTTATACTTATACTTATACTTATACTTATACTTATACTTATACTTATACTTATACTTATACTTATACTTATACTTATACTTATACTTATACTTATACTTATACTTATACTTATACTTATACTTATACTTATACTTATACTTATACTTATACTTATACTTATACTTATACTTATACTTATACTTATACTTATACTTATACTTATACTTATACTTATACTTATACTTATACTTATACTTATACTTATACTTATACTTATACTTATACTTATACTTATACTTATACTTATACTTATACTTATACTTATACTTATACTTATACTTATACTTATACTTATACTTATACTTATACTTATACTTATACTTATACTTATACTTATACTTATACTTATACTTATACTTATACTTATACTTATACTTATACTTATACTTATACTTATACTTATACTTATACTTATACTTATACTTATACTTATACTTATACTTATACTTATACTTATACTTATACTTATACTTATACTTATACTTATACTTATACTTATACTTATACTTATACTTATACTTATACTTATACTTAAAGAGTCTCCGAAATTATTTCGATGTAAAACAAACGGCAAAATAATGCGTTACAAATAAGTTTTTTTATATATAAATAAGTTAAATTTTGTCGTTTAAGCTTATTTTGTTCGGTCCTTATCGTGCAAATAATAGGAAGGCGTTTGTTTACGGCCTAGATAGAATGGCAAACGGCATCGACCCATTTTTGTTCCTGAGAATTTCTTGTATAAAATTAGTATTTCTGCCAAAGTTTGTTGCTGTAGCCGTATGACAGTTATAATAGTAAAAATCTTTTTACGCACAAAATTTGTACCAGGACTTAGTAAACTAATAGACTGATTTAAACAATTCTAAGTGGCAAATGTATTTGTCGTCTGAAAATCATGTTTACCAAGTTTTACTACCTTAGTCTTTTATTGCGACCTTTCAGCGTGCTTTCAACAGACAGACGGACGGACAGACATAGCCATATCGCCATATTTTGCAAGGATCCGAAATATACTTATACTTATACTTAAAGGGTCTCCGAAATTATTTCGATGTAAAACAAACGGAATGACAAAATCAAAATACCATAAACCACCAATCTTTTTCGACAATCGGTTTTTCGCACCGGAACGACTCGAAGATCAACGACCACCGACTAAGGAGCAATTTTGATATGTGACAGCGCATAGAGAAAGGGACCTAAGGGTAAAAAAAAATAAATTTTCACTTTTTTTTTTTGATGTGGACAACATCTGAGCGTGTTTTTAAGGTTGACCAACACGTTCCTGACGTCATGAGATGTGTTACTTAAATCTTTAAAATGGTCTTAAATGGTTTTTACCCTTAGGTCCCTTTCTATTTTGCGCGTCACATATATATTTAATATCAGCCCCTCGTAAAGGGTGGTCCAACCAAAACGCACGATGTAAATGGAAAATAAAACAAAAAGTTTTCAGAGAGTTATCTTAATATTTTTTTTATTACAGAAGGATCTATAACAACTACGTGTGAAACAAAATATTGGCTAAATTCTTGCAACGCTTTCGGTGGCATACCTCTATCTGATGGTTCATATTTGAGACATAATTAAGGTGCAACGTTGTTAATGTGCCGAATTATCTAATCCTTTAGCTCTTTAATGGTTCTTGGCTTATTGACGTACACTTTTTCTTTTAAATATCTTCAAAGGAAGAAGTCCAACGGTGTCAAATCACAAGATCGTGCCGGGCAATTGACATCACCACGACGTGATGTAACTCGCCCATTGAATTTCTTGCCCAAAAGAATCATTCATTATGCTAACCAAAAAATCATGAACTGCACGAAAGGCATTTTGATTTGAACGCTCATTTTCGCAAAAGACTTCAACAATCTTAACACGCTGCTCAATTGTGTACCTCTCAATGGCTGAATTTGTCAAACACTGAAACAAAGAAATGTAAAATTTAGTTGAGCAAAAACCCTAACGTTAAGACGTGACACGCAATTAACAACGGGCATTGTGGTTGGATCACAGTTTATTAACCTCTCTATAAGTTTAAGGGGTATTGCTCTTCTTTCTGAACCGGTGTTTTAGACCGGAAAAAACATATGGAAGATAATAGGACGGAATCAGGGTATGGATCCAAAATAAGATTTAAAAGTTCCCAAATTCGAGGTTTATGAGCTTAGAAGAAATACTTACTTAAATGTTCCATATGTTACACTTCAAACATATTTCACAGCTGTTTCCTTAATTCCTTCGTCCTCTATCATATTCACTTTACCCATAAAATCCTTGGAATTGGTGTACATTTGAAAACTTCTTATGCCTGTCTTAGATTATCTCAACTTTTTTTTGTCACTGGCTTTGCTTCGGAAGAAAGTTTCAGATTATTTAGAGAAAAAAGAAAAACCAAAGTCGAGCAAAAGAAACTGCAATTGTGTAGTTTTTAACAAAATACTTGATGTCGCATTTGTTACGGCAGATTTCTGTGGCGGAAGTAAATGACGCAAACACTGCATGATGGGTTGGGTGGCGCATAAAGTTTCTAGAGTCTAGAGAAATTAAAATGATGGTTTTGGTTGTTTGGTAGGAGAACTAAATGTACTGACTGATGTTCACTGACTGAGTTGGCTGGCTGAATGACTGTCTGGTGACTCGATTTGGTTTTAGGTTTTTTTTTTAATTTTATTCTAAAATACTGCAAAAGAAGAAATATAAAACAAATTAAGTTTTTTGTTACTATTTGTAGTTTAGTTTATTTCACAACCAACGAGCCATAAGGGAATCTAACAGGATAGTTATCAAATGCATGCACAATGACATGAAAATAAAAAATTTGGTGAAAAATTTACAATCTCTAGATTAGTAAGACAATTCCTACGTAACAAAGTGTAGTCCTTAGCTAAGAATAAAACCTTCAGGATTATCGTTAAGAGAAATCGCTGTTCTTCTGCTTCACGATTTTTTTTTTTTAAATTGAAGAATCAAAGCAAAACTTCTTGCAAATTATTTTTTATTTTCTTAGCACTATTACCTGTCATGCATAAACGTCATAAAGGTTATTCAATGCAAAAATCATGTATTAAAACCTATTGTGAATCCTGCATTTCGAAGTTATAAAAGGATCGTGCGGTGCTCACAGGGGTTTTTTGCCAATCTAGCCGGACAATGGGAAAAAAATTAAATTTAAGAAATGTAAAAATCTCAGCTTGACAGAAAACAAAATTCTGCATCGTATAGTTTTGCTTAAGATTTGTGTTCTTGGGACACTGTTAAAGTCAGGAAAATTGAGTAAATTGCATGCGTGTTCATTGTCTTTTTACGGTTTTGAGAGGTTTACAATATATTTTTTTGGGGGATAACGAATAAAGATTTTACATTGATTTGTTTTCCTATGAAAGACTACTCGTATATTAACAGCTACTTATAATAATTTTTAGAAACATTTTATTTTAAATTTTTCTGATAAAAAAATATGTTCGAAATTAAAAAAAAAATCATTTTTTTTCACTTTTTTGTATATAATTTTTTGCACAGATTATATGTATGTGTGTACGTACATATATGAGGGATTTCATGTCAAGTGACCAAACTTTTGAAATCGTTGTCTTCCGATTTGGATGAAATTTCCACATAGTAGTAGTAGACACAAATTTTCAACAAGATCGCTCAAAAAGTTTCTGAGTTAGAGGGGGTCAAAATTTGACATTTTGGCTAACCAGGTGTTTTTTTCTCATCCATGTAACTTTATATCTATTGGTGTTAGCGAAATTTGTCCCAAACAAATTAGATAGCTATTTCTTCAATCTTTCGAAAAAAAATGGCAAGCTGCTTTATTTAAGCAACTTGTTTTTTTTTTAATTTTATTTTTTTCTTTCTATCCTCTTTCAACTACAATTCGTGTTGGAAAAAAACCAGCCAATTGTAGGGGAATGTAAGAAAGAAAAATTGACGGTTTATTGTTGTGTCTTTGTTGAAGCTTTGATATTGTTACATGCAAGACCTGAGTGTTTAAAATTCTTATTCACTTTATGGTCTTACTTTTATAATATTTTTAGCTTTTCTAAAGTATTTGGAAAAAGTTTCCTGACGAGCTGGCCTAAGCAACCAGCGAAATGCGCATAGAAACTAGCTTTCCCACAACAACAAATTTCAGTGTTTTCATTCAAAAATTGGGATTATTAGCACATCATTAATAAATGAACTAATTAATAATAAATATTTCATTCCCGAAAATAATTTTTTAAAAATTTTTTTGTTTTTTTTTAAATTTTTAATTTTTTTAATTTAAAACTTTTTTTTATTTTTTTTTCAGCGGATACTTTTTTTTTTTTTTTTTTTTTTGCTCAAAATAAAGCTTAGGTCTTTTCATTTAAGGTAGTTGTGGTCGCTTTTTGGGCCGGGAGTGGGTTATGTATAAAAAAAAATAATTTCTATGTCAAGACGAGGATTTTTCAACTTTTAGCATATGCACTATTTTGAATTTTTTCCTATTTGTGTGTAAGTGTTTCCAAAATCTTAAAAATAAAACTTATGCTGAGAAACTAGACAAATTAAACTTTCCGGGGGTATATAACATACTTAACTAGCATTTTATACCCACAATATGTTAATCCCAGGAGTAAAATCACTTTTACGCTAGTTACGACTTTAAAAATGTTATACATCACGATCAAATTTGAAATATCTACTTTTAAATTAAAAAAAAAACGTTGCGCTTCTTGTGCCATTTTTGGTGATTATTTGAAAATTTCACCTTTTTCTATTTTTGCTCATCTTGCACAGGCACATATTATAGAAACGCTTTCGTCAGTTTTAAAATGTTTTGGTTGTACGTAGTGATTTTTTATTTGAATTATTACATTAAACAGATTGAAAAATTCAACTTAGCAAAAGCAATGTTATATCCTCTAATCGGGCGTAACTCATTTTTAAGTCATGATAACAAAATAATCTTGGCTAAAGTAATTTTTCAATCTATAATTTTGTATGCTTGTCCAGTTTGGGGAGCTTGCGCAAAATCCCACATTAAAAAAATTCAAATCTGTCAAAATAAGCTATTAAAGATGATGCTTAATTTACCATGGCATTTCTCCACCACAGATCTTCACAAAGAAAATAATATAAAATTAATTATCGAAAAAATAAGTTTTTTAACAGAACGCTTCAAGGTTTCTTGTAGTATGTCTAGTAACCCACTAATTTCCGGCCTTTATTAAAGAAGACCCAATTTATTTATTTGATTGTGTCTCCATGCATGCATATATGTATTGCGTATATACTTAAATGTGTATATATGACTTACAATTATATAGGTACTCATGGGGTATATGATTGTTACATACATTTTTCATTTTATTAATTTTATTAATTTGTCTAAAATATCAAATCAGAGGTTTTTATAATGATACTTTCCTCTGAAGTAAAATATTTCTTTGTAATAAACATCCTCTTATAAACTAAATTTTATTTTATAGATGAAAAGTTAGTATAATGACTAAAACTCTGTAAATTGTGTGATAACTTTAGGTTAAGTGTTAAATGTTTAAATAAAAATAAATAAAAAAAAAAAAATTATTACATCTAAGACTAATATTACCTGTGTAAAAAAAAGGAATGTGCGAAATAGTAAGTTACGGCTTTTAACCACCTGTGCAGCAGCTAAATGACGTCTATTTGAGAGCATATTACACCTGTTGTATAAACTCACAGTGAAAAAGTGGCAATTACGATCGGATGAGGACAAAAATATTTTTAAAGAAGTCAAAAAAACTATACAAGAAAAATCTAGAAGTGAATGAGGGCTAATAGTGGATGTACCGAAGACTGGATTTGGAAACAGCAACGATAGTTAAACCAGTAGAAGAAATAACTGGAATTGCATTTGATTTCATCTACCGATTCAAAGTTATTATTGAGTTTGAACACATTAAATTTGGAAATTGCTTCAGCAAATACCACTCTCAACACTCCATATTTCGAAAACCGTATGAGGTATCGAAAAACTAATTACGCCAAATGATAGATCAGGTCGGAAAACCTATCGATCTTAACTCAAAACCGCAAAAATCCACATACGACATTTAAATTATCAACCGACGAATTATTGCTTAGACACTGCAAAACTTTACGTTACTCTACATCACAAGATTTGCACAAGATTTTAATACATGGCGCAACTGTTATGAGGAAGGCGTTGTTGGCTTTCGGGCTATTATCAGAAGAAGCATCGGCTTTACAGGCAAAATTTTGCTAGAACGTTTTCGAAGGTTCAGTGTAACAAAGATGTTATAAATAGACTTTTGCTCAGTTCTGATCCTACGATTACAAGCATAAGACCAACTCCACAATTAAGTCATTACCCTTTACGAAAGAAGCAATTATTTATATGCTTCCACCTGTTCTTTACTCTGAAGAGAATTTAGGTTCGGAGGAGGACTTTGAAGAAACAGACGAAGAAGAACCAAGGCACTCATTCATTTTAGTGCAAAAGCGAAGTTGTTTTAAATATATTATAATTTTAAATAAAATTTATTGTAATTATTATAAATAAGTTATAATAACGAATAAATTAATTATTTCAGAATAATTAAATACTATGAAATACATAAAGGTCACACAAAAGCTTCAAAAGGAATATTGGAAATTAGCAAAAAAAAAATAAAAAATGTATCATGGTCGTTCCGGGGGGTGGGTTTGCAGGGATACCGCCCCCGCCCTCCCCCCTGCAATTAAAAGTTCAAAAATGTAATTCTTATGGCATTAAGGCTATAGTAATCTATTTCTTTTAACATTTACATTTGTCTTACAAATATTACCTTATGTAACCGCCCACAAAAGGGGCCGCGGACGAAAAATGTAAACTTACGATCTTCTCGGTTCAATTTAAGGTTTTTCTACTTTCGCCGACGTTAATAGTTGCATTTGATAAACAAAAGTATAGAAAAACTTTAAAAAAAATTAAATTTTTCAGAGGTTGGATCAGTTCTTCCAGGGTGAACTTTTTCCTCCTTGGTCCAATTTTATTTATTCTTAAGCTTTACGTGCCGACCATAGCACATATTTCTGCCAAGTTTCATCGATCTAGGGGCACTCAATTACTTTTAAGAAGCAATATAAGCTAAAACAAAAAGTAATGTCCGGCTAGATTGGCAAAACACCCCTGCACAGAAAAAATTTAAAAATTTCTCTAATCACCAAATTTATACCAAATTCATAATATCAAGCAAATAATTTGTTGATTTTGGACCTATTAGCAAATAATTATATTAGGTTAGGTTAGGTTAGAAAGGCTGGTGTGAAGCAAATTTCACACCCTCACCCAGAGACCAATATGGTCCATTGTGATGCCTTTAATTAATGAAACAAAGGAAGAAAGAAGAGAAAGATATCTAGTATGAAAGAGTAGGAGAAGTAAATGGTGAAAGCACAGGGAAGGAAGATAGTGGAAGATAATAAATCGGACAGAACAAGCAAAACACAACCCTACCAAACAGGAAAAACTGCCCTACATGTTTCCCAGCCTCCTGCCGCGCAGCCAGGTCATTCCCATTACTAATCCCGTCAGATTCTCGAGCCCGCAGCCCGAGACATCTCAGCCTGATGTTCTGCAGCCTGGGACAGTGGCACAGAAAGTGCTCAACTGTCTCCAACTCCTCTGGGTCCTCACACAGCCTACATATATCCGATAAGCCAGACCCCATTCTCACCGCCATTCTGCCTATCATACAGTGGACCGTGATATTACCTATCATGGTCCTGACGCAGGCCCTACTCTTACCCAGCAGCGCGTCCGAATTTGACTTACTAAGCATCGGCCACAGCGTGCGCGATACTCGGCTGTCCGTTCGGCCCCGCCAAACCCGATTAGTCCTGTTCAGAATCCATTCCCTAATTCTCCCAAAGTAGAAGCCCATTGGAGACCTGACCACTTGCAAACTGTCAGGATCTTCCATTTCCGAGCCCAGTCTTGCCAACTCATCAGCTATCCCATTGCCGGTGATGTTGCAGTGACCCGGTACCCAGCAGAGCCTCACAACATAATTCCCTAAGATTACTCCTAGAGCCCTCCTCTATATATTGATCACTATAAATTGTAATATCGTGCATATTTTTTTTCAATAAATGACATTTTTAATTTTAATAAAAAAAAATGATCAAAAAACTTTGCCATTTAAAACAATGTGTTAATATATTTAATTGACTATTGACAATTCCCAACAACAATTCTACAAGTTTAAATTATTTTATTTTAAACGAAAAAGTCAATTAAGGTTTTTTGTTATTTAAATAATATTTTAATTGAAAATTTATTTCAAAACAACTAAAATGATAATATAATCAAAATTAAATTTTTAATATTCTTTCAATTAAAAAAATAATTGATTCAATTATCACATTATTTAAATACTTTTTAAACCATTTTTTTAATTGATAAAAATTTTTTCTGTGTATGTGCAGAGGTCAAATTTCGACCACTAGGCATTTACAGTAAATTCAGCAAAAAATATTTAAAATGTACGACTACAGTGTAGACACAAGCCTTTTAAGGGAACAAACAACTAAAAATGTCTTTGCATGTTCAAACAAAATCGAGCTCATTTTAGGAGAACAACAAGAGAGCACCTTAATTTTCTTCAAGCAAATCTAAAACGCTTTTTCTAGCACTTTTATGTTAAAAATATTACCACTGTGCATATCGACACAAAAATAGCTTTTCCATCATATATATTTCATCAATATCGGTGGACGATAAGATACTGGGAAGTGTACGACAAAATTGTTCCCGTCTTTATTTAAAACTAGTATTGGCCCAGTAGGCGAAATTCGAATATAATTATTAATGCAAATATGAAGAAAACATTAAATGTTTGGAGCATTTATTTTTTTTTTTTTTTTTTGCCTTAGTGGATCGATTTGGTGAGAGACCAACCTGCCACTCAAGTCCGTGAATGTTTTATTTAATCTTGTAAGTTCAGTAATATAAAAAAAAATCCTGAAAGTACCAAAAAGTCTCCTCTTATGGGGTCTCAATCACTCTGGACTCTGCATGTTGAATTTTGTGTTTCTAGGTTAGTATTGATAAAAGTTCAAAAATTACCACTTTAAGAACGAAAAAGTACTAAACACTAGCGGAAAAAATAGCAGATAAAGAACAACCAAGTACCCAATATTTCCCTTTTTAAGATTCTCATTAGCTCAGGACAGGGCGTGTTTAATTTAATGATTCTAGGTCCAATATTAACAAAAATTCAAAAAAGGAACAGTTGCAGAGCAAAAAAGTACCAAAAAGCTCCCCCTTACAGATTTTTATTCACTCAGGAAAATGTATGTTTAATTTTATGTTTCGTGATCCAATATTCTAGAAAATTCAAAAACTACTACAGCAGCTCGCAGAAGTAAAAGAAAGAAAATTAATTTTCCGTGTTTCTCCTTTTTAATACCTTTTTTCTTCCCATGGAAGTATCAAAAGTTTCAATATTGTAGTAGGAGCCCATAATATAACACATACATTAGTGTGTCCCATTAAAAAAAAAATTTTGGGGATCATTCTTAATTTGAATACTCATAAGGCTAAGAATTTTTGAGATTTTTTTCCGATTTTTCGGAGGTGGTTTAGAGGTCGCGCAAATTGATTTTGTACCAAAAATCGACCTTTTTGGGTTTTTTTTAATTTCGGTTGAAAATTGGTAAAAAATAGATATTTCTTCAGCTTCTGAGTCAATATTCTTAAAGAAAATTTTCCGATCTTTAATTTTATGTGCATAAATAATAAGTTTCGTTAGGGATTTTCCACATTTTGATACATTATATAACAGTTTTTCGTAAATTTTCAGCAAATATGAAAAAAATGCTTTATAACTTTTAAAATTTGTATTAAGACTAAAAAAACTAATGATGCAGTTTAAAAGATTATGAAGTTTTAAATAAATTAGCAAAAAAAAAATGAATTTTCTCTCACCGTTCTCGAGTTATACCCTTTTAAAGCTTTGTACACATTGTATGAAATGTATAATACTATAAGGTGTGAACTAGGTTTGCATTGCTTTAAACTTTAAATAATTGGATTTAGAAAATGTTTTACAAATAAAATAATAGTTACTTACCAGTCATACATAACAATAACATATGTAATTATTACAAGAAGTCCCGTCTTTTTAATTAAAATATTTTGTTAATTTAGTGGCGCGAGTGTGCGGACCAGGTCTGGTTCACCTACGGTTCGAAACGGACGAATGATGATACTGGGGCGGTCATGAGGAGCCCGGGTTTCCAAAGGGGCTTGCCAATGGGCAAACAGCCTACGGTCTTTCAGGCGGAGATCTACGACATCCTCGTATGCGCTAGTAAATGTCTGTGGAAGAGGACAGAGGGCTTAAGATTGTTTATTATATCGGATAGCCAAGCCGCTCTTAGAGCACTATCTTCTTTGGAGGTGAAGTCCAAACTGTTCATAGACTGTCTAACATCACGAGTTAGGGAAACGCAATGGCTTGAATCTGTGTTGGGTGCCTGGAAATGAGGGCCAAGCGGGCAACGAAAGGGCTGACTGCTTGGCAAATAGGCCCTGAGCCATTCTTCGGTGTCCCTGTCAGACATATTAGAGGGACGCTGCAAAAATGGTTCGAACGTGAATTCCTTTACACATGGACGTCAACTTCAGGATTAAGACAGTCCAGGAGATTTGTGATACTATCCCTTGGCAGGGCAGGTAATCTTTTTCTGCTTGGGAAAGCGGAACTTAGATTGCTTGTTGGAATATTTACGGGGCGCTGTGGTTCTACATACCACGAGTTTACAATAGGTAATGCATTTACCAAGATATGCAGATTTTGTGAGGTGAATGATGAAACGACAGAACATCTGCTCTGCTGCTGTCCCGCCTTGGGGAATTCCAGGCAGACATTTTTCGGGGGGCTAATTATGAGCCCAACTGATGTTTATAATCTTACACCAGGCAGGGTAATAGGCTTTATACGTAGCCTAAACCTGACATGGTGAGATATTTGGGCTGCAAAAAAAATCGTCTGGGTCATGGTACGATTTGCGCCCCTTAAACTTTCGAATTTCGAAAAAGTACCAAATTTGTAATTGTATATTTTAGATAAGTTACGAATTTGGTATAATCTTTATTTCTATGATTATTGATTTAAAAGAGAGATGGGGTGACAAAGAAGTTACAAAATAATTCCCAAGAGGACCGAATTTCACAAATAATTCTAATGAACAGCGATAGTGGTTAATTTTTTGTACCTCTTTTAGCTTTGGAGATATCAGGTTAACAAATTTACCCCTCAAAATGTGATAAAATATATATTGTGTACTGTGTAAGTAAATGCCTTTCAAATTGTGTATTTTTTATGCAACTCGGTTGACAAAAAGAGTAGCAAAGTGTTATTAAGTTTTACCTTTGACGATTTATATATAAAATATTTCGTACATACAAATGGTACTAATTGTTTTCCTTTCTGGCAAAAGGTTTTATTAATAATTGTTAAGCAAATCGTTAAAGTGCAAAGCACATTAATTAAAGCCTTTTAGTACTCTTGAAACGGATTTTTTCCCTTTTACCTAAATAATTCCACTGAAATCAATTTGGCAAATCTTACAAGCAAATTCATTGAAATTTTAAATAATAATCCTTTCCAATTTCTGTTATCGAAACACTAAATTAAATATCAGCTAATTCCTGTTTTTAACAAGTTTAAATTTCAAATTTTCATAAAAAGAAAACTTTTTGATTTAATCACTTCATCACTTCTCAGTTTTGTTTATTTATTTAGATTTACATTTTGTTTTATTTTTCCTCAATCTAAAAATAGTTCTTTAATTAAATTTAAAAATACTCATACTCGTCTTAAGTTATTTGTGTCATTACGAATTGGTTAATCACATGTCTACTCTCTATGATTCTAAGATTCTTTCGGGTAGAAAATGGCGGAAAAAAGTTTCCAAGATATTCTAAAATAACTTCTTACATTTAAACTGCATTTAGGCGCGCACAAGCATATTCACTCGTTCACTCACTCGCTTGTGTTTAGTTGTTGGAGAAATTGTTTAGTTATGCCAACCAACATCTAAAGTTTGCCAATGAAGAAAACTTTTTGTATTGAAATAGTTTGGGAAAGTTAAGTGACACTAGGATTTAAGGAGTGAAATAGGATTCGGTAAAAAGGTTAAATTAAGCATTAACACTGGCAAAGGTCAGGATAATCTGGGAAATGACGGTGGCTTTAGAGTTAAAAGGCTCATACGACTTTATGTGATAGTCAGACTCAAGTTACCAGACAATCGGGCATAACTGGAGGAAGTTATTGAAATGTTTTTTCTAAAAAAGTGACCTTGCAGAAAGTAAATGTTTGACAAGCGTAGATTTTGCGACAGATGTAAACGAAAAAATGCCTTTTAATATAAAACAATTTAATCGAAATACGACAAATCGTACCTTAAGGGTAAACAAAGGTACTTGCCTGAGCCATTTTACGAAAAGAGAGATATTTTGCCAGACAATTGAGCAGATTTTTGTATAAAAAGTGAATTTCTATGTTAAAAGTGAAGTTTTGTGTAAAAAGTGCCTTTTTATGTAAAAAGTGCCTTTGTGTGTAAAAAGTGGTTTTATGTGTCAAAAGTGATTTATTGTGTAAAAAGTGAATTTTTGAGTAAAAAGTGACTTTTTCCGTAAAAATTTAATTTTTGTGTAAAAAGTGAATTTTTGTGTAAAATGTGACTTTTTTTGTATAAAGCGATTTTCCGTGTAAAAAGTGATTTTTGGAGTAAAAAGTGACTTTTTCTGTAAAAATTTAATTTTTGTGTAAAAAACAACTTTTTGCATAAAAAGCGCATTTGTGTACAAGTGACTTTTTGTGTAAAAAGTGACTTTTTGTGTAAAAATGACTTTTTGTGTAAAAAGTGACTTTTTGTGTAAAAAGTGACTTTTTGTGTAAAAGTGACTTTTTGTGTAAAAGTGACTTTTATAATAGCCCGTATTGGACTAGGACTAGTTCAAAGGTAACTCAAATATATTGAAAAAAATATTGTATATTTAACATTACGATATCCTAGGGCTGGACCATGTAACCCAGCTTTGCACTCAACGGAGTAGTCTTAAAACTACTCCATGTTCATACATACATCCAGTGGACTAGTGTTGAAACTACTCCATGGTATACTCTAGAGGATAAGTTTTGAAATCGCTTAAAAACAAAAATATGTCGTTTGAAAACGAAAAACAATTTTTACACTTTTAACTACAAGCATTTTTTAACAATGACATGGTCCAAGATTGCATTACATCGGACCATGTTGTAAGTACTCCATATTATCTAAAATGGATGAAGTAGTCCTATTTGATTTGCCGGGAAATGACTTTTTGTGTAAAAAGTGATTTTTTGTGTAAAACGCCCCTTTTGTGTAATAAGTAACTTTTCGTTTAAAAAGTGACTTTTTCTGTAATAAGTGAATTTTTTTTTGTAAAAAGTTACTTTTTTGTGTAGAAAGTCAGTTTTTCGTGTAAAAAGTAACTTTTTGTGTGGAAATTTACTTTTGTGTAGAAAATTACTTTTTGTGGAAAGTAAAGATTATTTGTGTAAATAGCAGACTTGTTGTGTAAAAAGTGACTTTTTGTGTAGGTAGAAAGTCACTTTTGTGTAGAAAACTGCTTCTGGTGTAAAAAGGGACTTTTTGTGTAGAACGTGACTTTTTAGATAGTGAATTTTTGTATAAAGTACAGTCAAGTCACTCTTTGAGTAAAAGATTGACTCTTTTGTGAAACCAACAAATTTTATATAAAAAAGTCACCAATTTTTCTTAAAAGCACAAACTTTCTTTTTAGAAAATTGTTTTTGTGTAAAAAGCTAATTTTCGGTTTAAAATTTATTTGTTTGAACAAAGTCTAGTAAATATCTTAATTTCTTTGTGTAAAGGGTAACTTTTTGTGTAAAAAAAGTTATTGTGTGTGTAAAATTAAATTTATATAAAATACAGACTTATTGTTAAGAAGGCATTTTTATGGAAAAGAAAAGTTTTTTCCAACTTGGACCTTTTTTGTAAAATCACTTGAAATTCACTTTCGCAACCCCTTACGGCCCTAAGGTTTCTTTAAAATTCCCTCGGAATTTTCAAATTGTTCTTCGTTGAATACATCAAATGCATTGATATACAATGTCGTTGTATATAATTTCATGTACATTAAGATTCTATTTATGTATGTATATGTGTATATTGAAAACATGTGGTAGTATTCTAAATGCATTTACACACACTTGTATATGTAAATACTCATGTTTTACATGCTTATGCCGAGGAATATTTTAAGATGACGTTTAGTTCAGTTAGTTGATGTAAATAAAAGTTTCTTGGGTTTTTTCCACTTCTTCATCTTCTTGTTCCTGTTCTGTAGTTATTTTGCTTATTATTTCTTGGTATAAGTAGTTTTGGTTTCAATTTCATTGTTGTTGTTGTTGCTGGTTGTATTATACAATTCTTCGGAAATTTTCTGTGAAACTTGATTGCAACAAATTTAAATTTCACTCCAGCTATTTAATGTTGTTGCTTGCAAATTAAGGATGCAGGCATTTAAATTTCTTTAAAATTTATTTGATCATTAAATAATGAGATGTGTGCGAGTGTGCGTGCATGGAAGTGTGTTTAAATAGAAATTATGTGTTTTTTGTATGTAAAGGATGATGTTTAATTTAGTTTTCTAGAATTTCGCAGTAAAATTGTTAAGAATTTTGGGTATACAATACATTAGTATTAATTTGTTTATACTTGTAGGAGTTTCACTGTATTTAAAAAAGAATTTGGATGTTAAATTTTAGAAGAGACGTATTTCAGGAAAAATAGACATTTTTCTATTTAACCAAAATAAGACTTAAATTTTTGTAAACAAGTAAGAGTGCAATATTCGGCTATGCCGAATCTTATTTACCCTTCACCATGATTCGATAAAGACAGAAAGTTATATAAATGGCGTCCATTATAAATAAATGAAATCATACTTTTCGAGAATCTGGACAGTTTTGCTCTTATCGTTCTTTAGATATAACTAAATCCTTTTTTCGCCCACTTCTCCAATCCCGCCCACATTTTGGCGGATGTTGTTTATGGATAACCTAATTTGAAATCTTGGAAGCTTTTATCGTACGCCAGATATACATAAAAACAAGATAGGGTCACCATGGTGCGATAATAATAGAAATGTATTTAAGTACCGTTCTTGAGATATACATAAATCAACTTTTTGCCATGCCCACTTCTCCAATCCCGCCCATATTTTGGCGGATGTTGTTTATTGATAACCAAGATGCTTGCACCTTATTCTAATTTTGAGTCGCCAGATATGCATAAAAATAATATAAAATACAACAACAACAAAAGATTTTTGGGTAAAATTAAAGGCAGTCGTAGTTTTTTGCTCATATCTCAGCCATTTGTAGACCGATCAGCCTGAATTTCAATAGCAAACAATTCTTGGCTGTATGTGACATAAATATATACCTACCAAGTCCCCATTACATCTGAGAACTTCGTAAACGGCATTTCAAAGGAAACACGGACAGACGGATATCGTTATATTTACTTCTCTTCTCATAATAATCAAAAACAGAAAATACAAACGGAATGACACACTTATATAATATAGCCTTTTACCTTTGGTGATGGGTTTACAAATATAACAATATTTATGTAAAACATTTATTGTAAAGCGCAGCTTTCTGTTAATAAAAAAAACTTATTACGGAAAAGGTGACTTTTAATGGAAAAATTTTACTTTTGTGACTATTCGTGGAAAAATGTGAAAATGTGAAATGAGAAATGTGACTCATTCACCACCACTAGTGGTATACTTAGTTTGTCATTCCCTGTGAAACTTTTTTATTATATATATTAGACCCCCTATAGTTTATATATTCTGGTTCCTTGAGTAATTCTATTCGATTCGGTTTAGCCATGTCCGTCTATCTGTCCGTCTATGAGTCTGGCCGTCTGTTGAAAACACGCTCACTTTCGAAAAAACGCAAAAGAAAAGAACAAACTTGGTCTCAAATTGCTTGTAGTTATCGTAAGCAGCTTGGGATTAAAATCCAGCAACATCGGCTAAGTAAGATCAGAACTATGAATCAAAATGTGGAACCACCGCCCTAAAAAAATTGTTAATATTGATAAAAAAAAACATAAATTGTGGAATAACGCACGGAATTATATAAAATTTTACTTGAAGTAGATGTATATGACTGAAAATCATACTGTTAAATTTTGTGAAGATCGGTCCATAATTGACCATAGGCCCATATAAACTCTATTCCCGGAAAACATTTTAGTACGCCTAAGACCGTAATCAATAACGCTATCATGGTACACCACAGTTTTATAAGACGAGAAATCACAAGGCCAACGTGAAGATTGGTTCATAATTTACCCTATGCCCCATATAAAGCCTCCTCTCGGAAAACAGTTTATTGCGCACAAAACCAAATCAAGCCCACTTTGGGAAAATAATTAAATTCGCCTAAAATAATAACAGATATAGATATTGCGGTAAAATTTCTTCCAACTTAGATTCATATGGCCAGAAAAAATATCATGCAATTTTGTGAAATTTACTGTTAATGCTTAATCTATTTACACTGCTGTATTGAAATTTCTTCTAATTTAGCTTTTGTAACACCAGAAATCAGCCTTCAGAATTTTGGGATGATTGATCTATAATTTACCATAAGCCCAATACAAATAACGCTCCTGAAAATTATTTTAGTTCGGCTAAAACTTTTACAAATCATGATATTTTACTCAAGCCAGTTCAAAGTTCTAACAAGAAACGCATAAAACTTTCTTATTGTCGGTCAATAATTTAATATAGGTCTAAACCGCAGCCAATTTTAATGCTGACGTTCGTTCGTTTTTCTGAAGCTTAGTAAATAATATACATATATGTAGATATCACATAGAGCGCACTTCTGTCGGTGGAGGTTATCAAAGCACAGCCGAATATAGCACTGTAAATTGTTGGTTTTTTTTTTTTTTTTTTTTTTTTTTTTTTTTTGGATATTGACATTTTTGGATAAAGTCCTATATGCTTGTGGAATGAGTGACATCTGTAAAATGAAACATACTTTTTGCAAAAAAAATCTGACTTTTTGACAACAAAAAGTTGAGTCTAAATATACGCTCGGAAAACAAATTTTTTTTTTTTAGAAAATTTTTTTAAAAATTGTTATTGCTTTGAGGAAAAATGTTGCTTTTTTTTACAAAATCGTTAGTTTTTAGCCATATCCGTACGTCAAAATATATATTTTCCCGTTGCTCCGTTGGACTATAGGTAACTTGACCAATTTTTAAGGCCAATATTATTAACAGCCAAAATTTTAGACCGATATGGCCGACATTGAAGTTTTTGATTTTTGGAATAGTTGAATTCTTCAGGGTTGCCAAATGCGAAAAAAAGTAAAAAAAAACTGAATATCTCGAAAACTAACGGATATTTTTTTTTAAATCCGGCCGATGAAAATACGCAAGGGGGCTAACAAAATGGCGTATAAGCCATGCAGACAAAATCTGTTTTGGTTTTGCCTTAAAAGGTCGTTAAATTTTGCGTGAGCCTTATGCCACCTTAATTTTAAAAAAAAATATGTTACCTTTTGCTTTAGCGAAGCCAAATCTTTTTTTTTTAAACATTATTTCTATCAATTTCACTAAAATTCGTTTTATTTTTCACATATATAAGCATTCGAAATTTCGATATATTTTTAGATGAAGCTGTCAGAAAGAAAATCATATAAAAAATAAATTCAGCATTCTTTTATTAACACTTTTAATTAATGTAAATAACGGCAGTCCATGTACTCTCTCTCATGTTGTTATAGAACACATTATAAGATAAATTAATTATGGACCGATCTTTTCGAAATTTGGTTAAGCTGTTTCTAATCGTATTGAATTATGACAGCCCAAATTTTACTGCAAAAGCATAAGAGTGGGCTTTATATGATTCCTATGGTAAATTATGGTCTGATCTTCACAAAATTAATTAGTATAATTTCCAGTCGAATAAAACGAATTTGTGCCAAATTAAATGAAAATCAATGCAATCTTTCATTAATTTATGCTTTTTTTTTTTTTTTGTAACAAAAATATAAAAAATTTTTTTTGGGAGGTTGTTCCACACTTAAGTTCAACTAAGCCGATTGGTCTGGATTTAAATCCCAGACAACTTAAGAGAACTAGAAAAAGTTTGACACACATTTTGTTCTCTTCTTTTGAGTCGTTCGAAAGTTATCGCGATTTCAACAGACGGACAGACAGACTGATATGGGCTAAATCGACTTTTATGGGGTCTTAGATAAATATTAATAAAGTTGCATATGGAATGACGAACTTAGTATTGAAGGGTATAGTAACATACAATATAATTATTAGAGAGAATATTTTTTAACCTGAAATCAATTATTTTCTTAAGTTTTTTCTGTTAAACTTCATTCTAACCTTTTTATTTACTTTAATATAGAAAAGTTGAGCAGACACTTTGACGCCACATCTCTGGAAAAATATTTACACATAAATTATAATTATGTTTTTTTTTCCTGTGTAATAAATCTTTTGTTAGAAATTATAAACCATTCTGACATGTTTGTTTTCATTTTATTTAGAAAATTTTTTTAAACTTGTTTATAGTTTTCAAGTTTATCTCGTATTATCAGTTCGCTTTTCCTTTTTGTGTATGTGTGTGCAAGTGTGTGCGGTTTTTTTTTCTTGCAGATGTTGGTAAAACCGTTTTGTTTTTTTTTTCTCCATATTTCTAACAACTTCTCAGTTTTCCTGGATAGCAAAAGTATAAATTGTGGTAATTTCATTTGAGGAACAAAAAACTCAAAATGCTTAAAGAAAAAAAGGAAAACAAAGATTAAATATTTAAACAGAAATTCATATACATTTGTACTTGTAAACAAGAAGAAATTATGATGTAAAAAATTATGTAAAACTTAAAAGCCTGAAGTGTAAAGTTATACAAAAGAACAACAACATCCACAAGAGCAAAAACAAAATCGAAAAGAAGAAAATTAAAAAAAAAAACTTAAATAAAATGAAAAGTAGTTTTTCTTTTAAACCATATTTTGCTATTTACAGTTTTTTTTTTGCTCTGCTCTTGGTTTCCTAGTAACTTAGTTAAACGTAGTTTAAAGAAAGTTAAAGCCAAAGAATTCAGATAATTAACCGCACAACATTATTATTAACCACTGTAATTTTTTTCTCATTTACTTCTTCTGGTATTTCTTTCTATTTTTTTTTTTCTTCCTACATACTAGAGTTTTTCTGTAGTTTTCTTGCTTCCATTGCATTCATTATGACGTTTTAGTCATAACTGGGCCTTTTATAATTTGATTAGGTAACGACAAAAAAAAAACGCAGAAAAATGTTGTAATTTTTGCTGTTGATTTTCAATTTCACAATTCTGTTTAAATGCAGGCATTCGCTTTGGTTTGTGGCAAGCATTTTCTTTTGTTTTTTGCCACTAATCTAGTGGTAACTAGTCGCAAATAATTGCAATTGCATCAGTTTTGTTTTTTAGATAATTCGTCGTCAAAGTATTGACAGGTTTTTCTTTTGTACATTTTGATTTCTTTGCGTTTATTGTCTATTGAGCTTGTAGTTATGATAAGATTTGCGGGAACATTTCCTTATCAACAATGTGGGGAAGTATACCATAGGGACAAGGTTGGAATTAAACGATAATTGCAAAGCATATAAACACCCTAGAAAAGAATTGGTGTGTGACTCTTGTAGACAAAAGATGACTTGATTGTAAAAGTGGCGTTTTTTAAGAAAACATACCGTTTTGACTTCTTGAGAAAAAGTGACTTTTAAGGAAAGAAGTGACTTTCAAAGAAAACAAGTTAGAGTGATTTATTGATACCCTTCCCCGACAGCAGTATGTTTCAATGACAAGTACATTGACAAGTGTTTTAGTTTTTGACCCCATGTTAATTTTCATCATTCTAATGTCAGCCTTAACATCACTTAGCCAAATTGTAACCAGGATCAAAAATTTAAGTTATGTCATCAATGGGATGACACATTGGTGACACAGAAATGACGAATCGGAGTCCTTTTAGTAAGCCATGCCATCAGTGCGAAGACTCAGTAGCATAGGAGAAATTACTCATTAGGCTCAATTTAGTGACAAACTATCAATTAAATTGAGAAAATGTTATTATTCACTTACCTGTTAAACATTTTTGTTTCACTTTTATTGTATTCCACTCTTTGTTTACAGAAGATCTCTCAATTATAAAATACCAGCAGCATGCCCGATATGGTCTTCGTAATCATTCTACTTTGAAAAATTAACGTTTTGAACTAAATAATTTAAAAAAGTAGTATATGGGAATTTTTGTTTCTTGTTTTACTTTTGAAACATGAAAATAATATTAATAATATACAAAATATGGCACCGAACTGATGTCACTGTAGTCATAGCATAGATGACGCATAAAATTTGACAAAATTTTAAGATGACGTTCGTAATTGGATTGATGTTACTTTCTGCCTCATTGATGCCATTCGTAATAACATTGATGTCACAATTCAGATATAGATCATCATCAATATGGGGATGCATTTCTCTATGAGTGTGGTAAACTGTAAACCGAACTTCATGAAATTTGACAGCGTGATTTCTAGTCATATTAAACTGTGACAGACCAAAATTTATGACAATATTCGTTACAGTCTTTGTGTTTTTCGAGAGTGGGCTTTATATGGTTAATTATGGACCGATTTTCACTAAATTTAGTACGATTTCTAGTCATATAGAACGAATTTGAGCAAAATCTTATAACAATATGTGCATTCCGCTACTATTTATGCTAGTTTTTTTGGTGGTTGTTTCACGTTTTGGTTCACCATATAAAGCCCACTCTCGAAAAACACTTTATATTGTCATTAATTTTGGTCTATTACAGTTTTATATGACTAGAAATTACATTAATGCATCTCCACATTTGAAATGTGACATCAATGTTATTACAAATGGCAACAATGAGGCAAAAAGTTACATCACTCCAATAACGAACGTCATCATAAGATTTTGTCAAATATTATGCGTCATCTATGCTATGACTACAGTCACATCAGTTCGGTGCCACATTTTGTGTATGATTAACATTATTTTCATGTTTCAAAAGTAAAACAAGAAGCAAAAATTCCCATATTCTACTTTTTTAAATTATTTAGTTAAATACGTTAATTTTTCAAAGTGGAATGATTACGAGGAAAAGTGACTTTTTGTTAAAAAAGTGACGTTTTGCGAAAAAAGTGACTTATTGTGAAAAAAGTGACTTTTTGTGAAAAAAGTGCCTTTTTGTGATAAAGTGACTTTTTGTGAAAAAGTGACTTTTTGTGAAAGTGTAGCGGGAAATGTAAGAAAAGATAAAACTCATCACTGATTTATTGTATGGTATTTTGTTTAAGCTTTGATATCATTGCAAACAAGACTTTCTGAGTGCTTGTAGGTAATTCTCATTCCCTCTGTAGTTTTGTTTGCTGTTGGCTTTGGCTTTTCTAAAATTATTTAGGAGAACGTTTCCTGATGATCTGGCCTAAGCAACCAGTGAAATGCGCAAAGGAACAGCTTATCCTCCAACAATAAATTTCAGTATTTTTTATCAATTATTTAAAAAGGGAATTAAGCACAACAAACAAAATCTTTTAATAAATAATAGTATTCCCACAAACAACTTTGATAATAAAAGTGACTTTTTGGGAAAAAAAAGTGCCTTTTTGTGATAAAGTGACTTTTTGTGAAAAAAAGTGACTTATTGTGAAAAAAGTGACTTTTTGGGGAAATAATGACTTATTGTGAAAAAAGTGACTTATTGTGAAAAAAGTGACTTTTGTGAAATAAGTGCCTTTTTGTGAAAAAAGTGCCTTTTTGTGAAAAAAGTGCCTTTTTGTGATAAAGGGACTTTTTGTGAAAAAGTGACTTTTTGTGAAAAGAGTGACTTATTGTAAAAAAAAGTGACTTATTCTGAAAAAAGTGACTTTTTCACAACGAAGTTTGTGGCTTTTGACAAAAAACAGAATGCAATGAAATGTTCTCAACTTTATGTTGATATGGTTTAATACAGCATTTTTATTGTGTATAAAGATCACAAACAGCGAAACGTTTTTATAATGTGTTCCCGACATATTATAAAAACAGAAAGTTATTCTAAGTCGATCAGTACACTTTAAGGTCTGGGTCCATTATTTTAAGGTGTGACGAACATCAGCACAAACGCTTAATGCCCTCTCTACTATTGTGGGGTTGTGGGTAAAACGAATACCCTTAATATTTTTTTGTTAACATTAAATACATTTTTGCCCCCCTATTTATTTCTCATAATTAAATAGTTCCTGGCAAAAATTAAATCCGCCAAAAATTCAATTATTCCCAATGACATCACGATTGTCGTATCATATTAAATATCTGCCTCTCTAGAGAATCACGAAAAGTCAAACCTTTCAAAATTGAAATACAACACATGTGTATTTTTAAGTACAATAAATTTTATTCTTTTTAATTTTCTTCCTTTTTTTCCCATCTTTACACTCATCTGCTTGTCTTTTCCCTTTTTCTTGTCGTTTTTTTTAAGCTGTTTCTGTTAAAGTTTTGGTTTGTCAAGTTTTCATTTTCGGTTTGTATGACAGCACATGTCTCATAAGTTGTACACTAGTATAAACCATTTTCAATCCTAAGCACAATATTGTATTCTAAATGAAATCCAGAATAAAAATAAGAAATCGGAGAAAGAGATGGAGGCAAAAGAAGAACTTTATCAAATTGTTGTACAATGTATTAAATGTACTGCTACCAAGAACTATGAACAACTAAACTGAACTGTTAACTGAACTGAGCAGAATGAATGAAGTCTTTTTGACTTCTCTACAAACTTAGAAACGTAATGTCAGACAAAACATTAGATACAGTGTAACGAATGAACAGGAACTAGAGAAGAGAAACAGTGGAGGGCAAAAAATGATTTTTCTTTTTGCAAAAACGTTAGTTATTCAGTCGCTGTGTCGTTAAACATTTTTGTGTGACTTTTTATTGATATGTTGGCTTTTTATACAAAAAAATTTTGTTTTCTAACTTTTGCAAAAAATCCGCTACTTTTTTAAAGTAGCTCTTTGATAAAAAAGCATTGATCTTAATGTCAAAAACCAGTTACACTTCGGGAAAAGTCGTGACTTTTTGTGAAAAAATTACTTTTTGTTTTAAAAACTGCTTATATGACTTTTTTAAAGCTGTGTTAAAAAAAAGGTTTTTTTGGGTTTTTTTTTAAGTTCTATAAAATCATCGTTGACATCTATAGGTACCCCTTTGTGAATGGGCAATGATTTTTGTAAAAAATCCTTGATTGTTTCCTTAAAATCCGTGATTTTTTTTTAAAAAAGTTTGGCTCCTTCGAAAAAATAATTGACTTTATGTAAAAAAATTTGATTTTCGTTTATTTAAAAAAAAATTGGAAAAAGGTCACATAGTGTTAAAAAAAACGTTGAATTATTGTAAAAAAAAAACTGACTTATCGTGAAAAACAAAAACTGACTTTTTGTAATAACAAACTGTGCTGTTGTAAAGCTGGTAACCTTTTTTGAAAATATGGTACTTCTTGTAAAAAATCCGTGACTTTTTGGAAAAATCGTTGAACGTTTTATAATGGCGTTTTGTAATTGAACGAATAAATGTATATTTTTCATTTTAACCCACACAGAAAAAAATAAAAAATAGATTTCAATGAAAAATTTTGGGATATTAAATAAGAATTTAGTTAAATTTACACCAGTAAACAAATTAATAGTATGAATTAAATATTTTTTTAAATTAACAATATTTTCTGCAGTAATGCTGTTGATATAAGAAAACGTTTAATTAACTTGATTAAATTTTTAATTAAAACTGACTTTAATTTTGATTAATGGATTAATTGAAAAACAAATTGGCGAGAATTGGCGTACAGAAAAAAATAAAAATTGTTTTCAATTAAAAAGTTTGTAATATTAATTAAATTTGCACCCGTACGAAAATTAATAGTATCAATTAAAATTTTAATTCACTTGATTAAACGTTCAAATCACTTGATTAAATGTTTAATTCACTTGATTAAATTTTTCATTCACACTGATTTTATTTTTGATTAATGCTTTAATTGGTGAAATTCTTTGGAGAATTTTTTCTGTCCATGTGCATAAATATATATATATGTGACGCGCAAAATAGAAAGGGATCTAAGGGTTTTGTTCAGGAGAGCCATTTTAAAGATTTAAATACGTGTTTCTTTGGTGTACCATCACTGAGCGTGTTGGTATTGGTCTCATTTGAAAGCCACACATTTCATGACGTCAGGAACGTGTTGGTCAACCTTGAAAACGCTCGTAGGTCGTCCCTACCTCTTGTTTTGTGTAGTTGGTTTTTTCTGTTCCCTTTGCCTTACTGGTCCCTTTCTCTATGCGCTGTCACATATATCAGAAAAAATTCTATATATATATATATATATATATATTCCGACGCAATAAGTGAAGTATAGAGGACAGTCGGGTTTGATAAATTTCATTTAACGTTGTTTTTTTGTTGAAATCGGCGTATTTAGAGATGTTGACGAAAATTAATATTTGATTTGGCGTAGATTTTAACATTTTTGAACTCCACTGTTTGCCAATGTCTAACGAAATACGTTATTTGTTATTTGCTGTTATTTTGTACACTTTATAATATGGCAGTTGCTTATGATGGGGTATGATTTGGCAGAATGTGTGAGTAGAGAGACAAATGCTGTCTTACATTATTATGCCTGCAAAGCATAAAACAACAATAATAAAGACGCCTAACAATCTTACACTTTCGCTTAAAATTCTTTGTTGCAACAACAAGTAGAAAATATATTGCAACAACAGCAGGCAGTATTATTATAAATAATACAAAATACACAAAGCAACAAAAGTATCATTTTGATGCGTTTTGCTGTAACACAAGTAAACAATAAGTTTTGAAACAGCAACAACAACAACAAGGAAAAGTAGCAACAATAAGAAATAAACTAAAGACTCAAAACTGTTGCAAGATTAAGTTTAAGGCATTTCACTTGCAACAAACAACAAAAGATGAGAAATCAAAAATGAATGAATGAACAAGTTGCAAGTTTATGATGAAAAATTAAATAGAAAATCTTTGTTTACGTTTTTTTGTATGTTTTTTTTTTTGTTTTTGCTTCACTTAAGAAACTTTAACTGCCAAAGTATTTGTATTTAAAAGATTTATGAAATATTTACAACTCACAAACGCACATGGATTCCTGAAATTATTTTAGTATAAATACGTCTTTTCGATTCAACATGTCAAAGTTAATGATTTGAAAGGGAAAATTAAATAAATTCCTAAAGTTGTAGCAAAATTTTAAATGGTGTATTTACAAATCTTTTTAAAATTGATGTAAAATGAAGGATCAGTCGAACTTTTGAACTTCTTCGCCGATTTAGTTATAATAAACTGTAGTTTAAAGGCCAGGACCTAACATTCTCTCTGTGGAACGCTGGAATGATGAATACTTAAGTTGCAAAAGCTCGTGCTTTGGCCACATTATTTCACCTCCAACCACTGTTGCCAATTAAGCATTTTTAATGCTAAATCTAGCATTTTTTTAAATTATTAAGCACTTTTTAGCATTCTTTAGTTTTAGTAATAAATTTTTATTTTTTCCAATAATTTATAGCTTATAAAAATAGAAAGAGAAGCAAAACATTAATAGGAGTCGGTTTTATAAAGAGTGTCATCAGTGCGATGACAAAATGTCATCAAATTGAGTCATTGTAATTGACCTTAAGTCAAATTGAAAGAATATCGTTATTTACTTACCCGCTACACAATTGTTTCACTTTTGTTGTGTTCCCTCCTTTGTCAACAGAATAACTCTCAATTATAAGACTCCAGCAGCATGTCCGCTATGGTTTTCGTAATAATTATACTTTAAAAATTTGATGTATTTTAATAGATAATTAAAAAAAGTTAGAATTTGGGAATTTTTACTTTTTAAACATGAAAATAATGTTAGTAATATTTTATGACATGATATGTTATGTCTTCGCACTGATGACAGTTTATCATTGCACTTATGGGAGTTTTGTATTGCACTGATGATAGTTTGTCATTGCACACTGATGCCAAAGTGTCATCACAATGATGACAGTTTGTCATCACACTGATGAAATGGTATATTATGTCATCGCACTGAGGACAGTTTATCTATACTGATGTCAAAATACGTCGGAGTTTTGACACCTTTTTTATCAGTGTACACAAAATGTCACTGTAGTCATGGCATAGATGACGCATAAAATATAACAAAATTTTAGCATGACGTTCGTCATTGGATTGATGCCACTTTTTGTCTCATTAATGCCATTTTTAATAAGATTGAAGCCACAATTCTGATGTTAGATCATAATCAATATGAAGACGCATTTTTCTATGAGTGTAGTGTAAACACAGAAAAAATTATTTTCGCAATTAAAAAAATGGTTTAAAAAGTATTAAAAATTTAATTAATTAATTGACTCAAATATTTTTTTAGTTGAAAGAAAATTAAAAATTTAAATTTGATTTAATTAACATTTTCGTTGTTTTGAAATAAATTTTTGATTAAAATATTAATTAAATATCAAAAAATTGTAATTGACTTTTTTCGTTTAGAATAAAATATTTTAAACATGTTGAATTGTTGCTGGGAATTGTCAATATTTAATTAAATAAATTAACACATTGTTTGAGATGGCAATGTTTTTTGATCACTTTTTTAATTAAAATTAAAAATATCACTTATTAATTAATCCTTTTTATTAAGCTTGAGGTCTTTTTCTTTTTCTTATAATTAATATTAAATTTTATTGAATCCAATATTTCGGCACTCCGTTGTGTGCCTTCTTCAGGGATTTTTTCTTTAATAATAGCCAATTTATAATATCACTTATTGAAAAAAAATATTCACAATTTTACAATTTTTAGTAATCAATATAATCATTTTGGTAATAGGAGCAAAATCAAAAAATTGTTTGTTTGATATTATGAATTTGGTATAAAGTTGGTGATTAGAGACAATTTGTAATTTTTTTCTGTGAAACTAAGCAACACTCTGTTTTAGTATTGTCATATTTATGTGTGTAGATGTCCACATTCGGAAGCATTAATAGACGCATCGTGTCCACTTGGTTTTAGAAGACCGTAAGGTTAGTTCGTAATGGCAGGTACTCTAGCTAATAAAGAATAATTTCTTCGCGTGTATTATTCTTAGCAAGTCTGCTATTTTTTTCTCATTTATTAAATGAATCTGTATCGAGTTATCCCCATTCTGCTTTTTTTAAGCTTTTGGGACTTTTCCGAATGTTCTTAGATTCAAAATAAATCTCAAAGTGCTTAAACCAATCAGCAAGAGCGGATTTAGAGAGGGCGGTTAGAGATAGGGTGTTATCATATCCGCCATAAACTTCAATTATAAATTCCACAACAACAACACACCCTTTTGAATCAAAACTTTCCATTGCCGATGAAGTTACAAAACAATCCAATAAAAAATGGAGGTTTTGAATCAAAACTTTCCATTGCCGATGAAGTTAAAAAACAATCCAATAAAAAATGGAGCTTCCAACGAAGCAGGTTTGTAGGGGAGGAACGTAAAAGTTTCGCTAACCATATCGCTTACGGCAGACTTTAATTTTATATGGCGAGTTCCCACTTTGAAGCAATACATTTTCGACACAGAAAGCGCTTTATTCAGCGCATATTTAAATTGGTAAATGTTACGATCAGCTATTCACACTGAATTTTTTGTTGTTGTCGTTGCTCTTTAGGCCCTGATCACGTAAAACGCAACTCAATGCCAAAAAATTACATTGAAAGCAAAAACAATGTCATAAATATTTTGTAATTTTGTTGTTGCTTTCTGCAGAAATTTGCATTGCGTTTTAAAATTTCAAACGCTGCATAGCTTGAGGCGTTGACATTTTTAAAACGGTACATGAATTCCTGTAGAAAGCATCAACAAAATTACAAAATATTTATGACATTGCTTGTGCTTTCAATGCAATTCCTTGGCGTTTTGTTGCGTTTTACGTGATTAGGGCGGTAATATGCTCCCCTACGAACCTGCTTCCTAGTAAGGGAATGTCGTGGCTCTTCAAGTGTTAATTTTTTTTTTTAAATTTATTAAGAATGTGTTCACTTACTGCATCTCTGTACGTCTGGTGGCGTAGCGTAAAAATCTGCGCTTACTTTTAAAAATTTCTTATTAGTGCTTCGCAGAACAAGAAATTTTTTTATTGGGTATGTTGTGGTTAAAATAGTCCGTTATGTGCTGAAAATGATTCTTATTCTCTTTCTGTCATCCATCTTGCCCACTGGAGCATAGAACATCTACTATTCTCTGTATCTACGAGTACCTCGAACGATGTCACTCGAATTATAATTTGCTTAATTTTTAATCATCGACTTTATGCTTGTTGTTCTTTATTCTAACAATGTCTTTGAAGTATGTGACCTTTTCAACGCCATTTTCGCACTCATATTTCTATTGGTACTGGCTTTTGATAAGTTCGAGTCCTTTACGACTTGGCCATCACATGTCAATGATTTATCTTAGGCATCTGCTAGTGAACGTTTGCAATTTTTTTAATCAATTTGTTTAGGGCTCTTCCAGGTTTCACTAGCGTAGTACAACTCTGATTTTACATTGGAGTTAAAGATTCTCAATTTTATATTGGTCGATATTTGGCTTGATCCCTAAACATTATTTAACATGCCAAATGTACCTTTAACCTTATTTGCTAAGGTCATCAAGTTCAGCTCCACTCTTTTTACTGATAATGCAGCCATATAGTTGAAGTTTTCCACTCTTTCAATAATATTATGTTCAAAACTGAGCGCAGTTTATCAGAAGATTATTGCTAGAGATCTAAACTTTCCTTATAAATATAACACTGAGAGCCATCTGTTGCAGTGTTACCACCAGCAAAATTCTAAATTACACTTGATATGAAGCAAATTTACCCGATTAATATGCAACTGCACCTGATATCAAATTAAAACTTTTGTCAAGAAGAAAAACACAGCAAAATTTAAGTAAAGACAATTAATATAAGTTATACTACAGGATTCCATAACTGATATTTTTTCCAATGTTGGTTTTTCGTTGGGAGATGGTTCTTGGCTTATTAATATACACTCCTTCAATTCTTTCAATTATCCCTAAAGAAAACTGCCAGGAGCTGGTAAATCCGGTAAACGTGGAAGCCAATTAAAAAATCTTTTACGTGAAACAATGCTTGCCTTGAATATGTTCCTTGAAAAAGACAATGAGACACGAAGTGGCAACACTGATCTGCTGTAAAAAAGTAAACAAATTGAAAAAAACTGCAACTTAATAATTTTTAATTTTTTTTTAATTAAACTTACATTTATTTATTTATGACAAACTTAACTTATTTTATTAAATAAGGTTTTATAATCTAGAAATTTTGCCCCAAAATATGGAAAATGTATTTAAAAGAAAAATTGAATTTTTGGGAAATATATAAAAGTTTTTTTAGATTTCCGGCATTTCTCTTGAGAAATCTAAAAGAATATTATTATTAAAAATTTTATAATATTTTTGAAAAGGAAAACACAATCTTTTTATCCTCTAATACATAATTTGACCACTGTTTAAGATAATTTTTGGTAGACTTCCCCATTTCATATTGCAAAATACCATCGTAACAATCAAAATCAGTTAATAGAAACACAATTATTTCTTACGTTTTTTTTTTCTATAATTTCATTTTTACATTTATACATTTCAATTATATTTCTACAGTTAAATATGTTTTTTTTTTCTTTCCACACTGTCTTTTAAATTCATTCATTAACTATGACTCATTATTAAGAAAACTAAGAAGACGAAGAAGAAGAAAAACCTGGTTAACAAGAGCATAGGCACCCATGTGAGTTGTCTCTAATCGTTTCAACCAACATTCGACTAACAGCACATTTCTTCCAAAGACCCCTTCTGCCGGCACCATAATCAATTTCCCCTCTCTTCTTTTCACGGCTGACAAGAAAACATAGAAATGCTTAAAAAAAATAGACAGCTGATGAAAAAAAAACTTTAATTTATTGCGGGAAAAGAAGAAAAAAATCGGTAAAAGATATAAAAGAAATGTCTGTCCGTCTGTCTAATTGTCTAACTCTATTAGTCAAGCCATTTCAAGTCAGTGAGTGAATGAGAGCAACATGCAACATTTATAAACTCCAACCAACACCACTGCAACTCTAGAGCAAAAAAGTTAACCAAAAAAAAAAAAAAATATAACTAAAGAAATGTAACAAAAAAAAAAAAAAAATGTGCAACCATAAAATGTTTAAACAGGCGTAACAACAAAAACAACTTTAAACAATTTTGTTTTTTCCCTCTTGCCCCACTCTGTTTTAGTTACATTGTAAAGAATTCTGTTATTTTTTTTTTGTTGCTGTCTGTGTGTTATTTAATCGTTAAAATAAGATTTTTCCAAATTGGAAAAATTACAACAACAAAAAATACAATTAATATGTTACACATAACTACTTCGCTAATTAAGCCAACTAATAAAAGAAAATCATACGTAAAATGAGATGAATTAACAGCGTGCAACTGCAAAGCGCCAAAAACTCAAACCCCATGATTGATGTTCAACAGAAATGTGTTGATTTTGATGAAATGACCCAATTGATCGATTAAGTGTCACAATTTTGAATGGTAAATTGTTAATAAGATGACATGAAGACTCAGTGCAAAAACAACATATCAATTAGAAGCAATTTCGTTTGCTAAATAATGTTTATTATCATTAAAATTATGTTAATGATGGGCAAAGATAGGGGCAGCAAAAGGGAGAATAATTGGACAGAAAACTTTTCTAATTACCAAAATTTGTGAAAAAATATTTCGATAAGCCACATGTTTTGAAAAATTTTTCAAAAAGAGCAACATTTTGCAATATTTTCTTTGAATAGTCAAATTTTGCAATATTCCTTTAAAGAGAAAAATTGTGCACAATACCCTTACCATAGGAACATTATGAAATATAACCGCTAAATAGCCAAATTTTGCAAAATATTTCAAAATTTCCTATAAATAGCAACATTTTTCCAAATTTGGAAAAATGTCCTATAAATAGCTATTTTTGCAAACTTTCCTATAAATAGCTAAATTTTTCTAAATTCCTAAAAATTTTTAAAAATGTCCGATAAATAGCCATTTTTGCAATTTTTCCTCTAAATAGGAAAATTTTACAACATTTTCTATAAATAGCGATATATTGCAAAATATCTTACAAAAAGCCATATTTTGCAAAATTTCTATATCAACATATTCTATAAATAGCCATTTATGCAAAAATTTCCAAACTTTGCAAAATTTCCTATAAAAAGACAAATATTAAAAATTTTCTATATATAGCCATTATAGCACAATTCTTCCTATAAATTGCCATTTATGCAAAACATTGCGAAATTTTGCAAAATTTCCTGTAAATAGCAACATTTTTCTAAATTTCCTATAATTGGCAAAATTTTTCTAAACATTCTATATATAGCCAAACTTGGAAAAATGTCCTATAAATAGCTATTTTTGCAAACTTTCCTATAAATAGCTAAATTTTTCTTAATTCCTACAAATTTGGAAAAATATCCTATAAATAGCCATTTTCGCAATTTTTCCTCTAAATAGCCAAATTTTACAACATTTTCTATAAATAGCGATATATTGCAAAATATCTTACATATAACCATATTTTGCAAAATTCCTTTTGCAACATATTCTATAAATAGCCAAATATTAAAAATTGTCTATATATAGCCATTATTGCAAAGTTTCCTATAAATAGCAAAATTCTTCTAAATTTCTTACAAATTTTGAAAATTTCCTATAAATAGCCATTTATGCAAAACATTGCCAAACTTTGCAAAATTTTCTATAAATAACCACATATTAAAAATGTCCTATAATTAGCCATTTTTGCAAAATTTCCTACAAAATTTTGAAAAATGTTCTATAAATAGCCATTTATGCAAAAAATTTCCAAAATTTGCAAAATTCCTTATAAATAATCAAATATTAAAAAATTTCGTATAAATAATTAAACTATGCAAAATTTCCTATAAATAGTAAAATAGAGCAAATTTCTTATAAATAGTAAAATTTTGAAAAATATCCTATAAATAGATATTTTTGCATAATTTCCTACAAATAGCAAAATTTTAATAAATTTCCTACAAATTTTGAAAAATGTCCCATAAATAGCCATTTTGGCAAACTTTCTTATAAATAGCTACATTTTACAACATTTTCTATAAATAGCGATATTTTGCAAAATATCTTACAAATAGCCATACTTTGCAAATTCTTTTTGCAACATGTTCTATAAATAGCCATTTATGTGAAAAATTTCCAATTTTTCAAAATTTCCTATAACTACCCAAATATTTCTAAATATCCTACGAAGCCCAATTTAGAGAAATGTCCTATATAGAGCAATTTTTGAAAATTTCCTATAAAAAATAAAATTTTGCAACATTTTCTATAAATAGGCAAATGTTGCAAAGCTTTCAGTAAATATCCAAAGTTTGCAACATTTCCTATAAACTGCGATATATTGAAAATATCTTACAAATAGCCATATTTTGCAATATTCCCATTAATAACGAAATATTGCAACATGTTCTATAAATAGCCATTTTTGCAAAATTGTCCTATAAACAGCTTCATTTTATTAAATTTTCTATAAATAGACAACTACATTTCTTATAAGTAGCCAAATTTTGCAGCATTTCCATATGGCTATATTTAGAATATTTGCAAACAAGTTTTTTTTTTATAAATAATAAATTTTGGAAAAATTTACTTTACATAGCCAATCCTTGCAAGTTTTACTATAAATAGCCTCATTATTAAAATTTTACATAAATAGCCAAATTTTGAAAATTTCATACAAATAGCCAATATATGCATAAATTTCCTATAAATATCCAAATGTTGCAAAACTTTCTCACATAGACCAATTTTGTAAAATTTCCTACAAATATTTAAATTTTGCAATATATCCTATAAACAGTGAAATTTGGCAAAATGTTCTATAAATATTAAAATTTTGCAATATATTCTGATATGAAAAAATTTTGCAAAATTTCCTTTTAATAGCAAAATTTTGCAATATATCCTATAAATATCCAAATTATGCAATACATTTGTATACCCTAAAATAACCCAATTTTGCAATATATTCTAAAGTAACCAATTTTTTTAATATATCCCATTATCAAAATCTAAATTTTGCAAAACTTCCTATAAAAAGGCAAATTTTTATAAATACGTTGCTAAATTAAACAAATATCGTATAAAAAGCCAGATTAATGCAATTGTTGCTATAAATAGGCAAACTTTGAAAATGTCCTATAAATAGAAAATATTCCAAGATTACAAAATTTCCCATATGCGAGGAAATATTGTTACATTTCCTACAAGAGGACAAAATTTGCTATAAATAGACATTTTTTTGGAAATTTCCTATAAAGAGAATCCCCTTGCAAAATTTTCTATAAATACCCTACAAAGAGCATTTTTTATAGAGAGCAGCCCTTTGCAAAATTTTCTATAAATACCCTACAAAGAGCTTTTTATATAAAGAGCAGCCTTTTGCAAAATTGTCTATAAATACCCTACAAAGAGCATTTTCTATAAAGAGCAGCCCTTTGCAAAATTTTCTTTAAATACCCTAGATTCGCAAAGTTTAGAAATATTTCCAAAAGAGATCTAATTTTCACAAAATATTCTAAAACTAGAAAAATTTACTAACTAAACAAATGTATTGAAAATTTGTCCAATTTAGTTCTATTTGACTTTTTTTGTTGGTGGAGTGTTGTAAAGATTCGGTACAGCCAAGAAAAACCTTTTGCTATTTTTACAAAATAATTTTGTGATTTCTACAATCGTTTCTTAGTCTTTCACCCACATCAAATTTGGCCATGACAAACTTTTACTATCGTGTATAAATGTCTTTCATTAAAAAAAAATCAGATCTTTTTTTTTCTACTTCATATATGAAATTCTTTTGTATCTGTTTGCTTTCGGAACAAATTTTCCTTTAATCAAAGTTATTTTTTTGCAACAATTTTTCTTATTTTTATGTTGTTTTCACTTTTATGCTGTGTTTTTTTTTTAATTTGAAAAGAAAAGAAAGAAATAAACTACAACCATTTAGAAATCAACGAAGCGTATTATTAATTTTATGTTAAATAAAACAGATTGAAAGCAACAATTATATGAAAAAATTGATTATAAACATTTTAAAGCAATTAGTTTTTAATATTTTATTTCCTTTGTACTATATGTTGTTTGTAACTGATATTGTTTACCCCTTAAACAGCTTTAAGGCTTTTTAAAGTTTATTTAAAAGCATTAAGTGTGAAATGAAAATTTCCGATAATTTTATGTTCCGAAGGAAATTACTTAATAGTTTTGAAAATGTGAATCAAATTTTGTGAAATACGAAAGTTACATATATTTTTTCTTTTATAATTATTTTTTTTTTATTGAAATTTTAAGAGAAATACTTATTATTAATGGTGTAACTTTTTTTTATTTACAGGTATGACTTTGAAATGATTCTAAATAAATAACTGTAAGTAAATACAATTAAAGAAAAATTATACTTTCGCAAAATTTTCTATAAATACATTTATATTTATATATATATGTTTTCTATAAATATATGTATTTATATTTATATATTTATATTTATAAGAAATCCTGCTATAGGCAATTACTGCAGGATTTCCTATAAAAAGCCAGTTATAGCAAAACTTCGTATAAATAGCTAAATTTTGCAAAATTTCCTTAAAAGCTAAATTGTCCTACAAATAGTCCAATTTTGCAAAATTTCATATAAATAATCAAATTGTGCAAAATTTCCTAAAAAAAAAAGCCAACATTTCTTTTTAATAGTCAAATATTTCAGAATATCCTATAATTAGTAAAATTGTACATAACTTCCTATAAATACTCAAATTTCATATAAAAGTTAACATTTGCCAAATTATCTAACAATCGACATATATCGCAAAATATCCTATAAAAAGCCAAATTTTGCAAAATTTCCTATAAAAAGAAAAATTTTGTAAAATTACCTATGAAAAGCCAAATTTTTAGACATTTCCTTTAAAAAGCCAGATTTTCAAAAAAAAACATTTTATTAATAGCCAAATTAAGCCAAATTGATTTAATAAATACATAGCAAAACTTTCTTGCCGTATTATTGGCTTTGTTTCCAAAAGGCAGACAAATATTGCAAAATTTCCTATATAAACCAAAATTCCTATAAATAGTCAAATTGTACAAAATTTCCTATAAATAATAAAATCTTGCGAAATTTCCTATGAAAAGTTAAATTTTTAAAAATTTCCTATAACAAATTATATATGCCAAATATTCTATAAATTGACAAATTTTGCGCAAAAAAAAAATATCCTATAAAAAGTAATATCTGCCAAATTTACTATAAATCGTCAAATTTCGGAATATTTCCTAAAAGCTAAATTTTCTTGTAAATAGTAAAAATTTTCCAAATTTCCTATAAATAGTCATAATATTTCAATATTTCCTATAAATAGTAAAATTGTGCAAAACTTTCTATAAAAAGTAAAATTTCCAATAAAAAGTTACAATTTGCAAAATTACCTATAACTGGACAAATATTGTAAAATTTCCAAAAAAAAAGAAAAATGTTGAAATATTTACCTTAAAGCATAGTACTCTGTTCAACATTTCACGTGAAATGCTGTCAAAACTCATATGAAAAAAACTTGTGCGGAATTCTCTATGAAAAAATGTTGATAGAGTTGTACTCTGTTTAATTTGTGAAAAAGTTGCGAAATGTTTCTAGCAACATTTTTTTTAAAACTGCGAAATAATATAAGCTGCACTAATTTCACGTGGAATCTTAAGCAAATAAAAAAAGTTTAAACTTAACATTAAAATGAGAACTGCAAAACATAAATTACACAACCGGTAACAGGTTTTCATCAATATTTAATTTTATTTTTACTTAATTTTTATTTAAAAAATACTTTTTAGTAAAATACATGTGGGTTTTGTTTACATATGCAAAACAATGTCGCATGCTTTGAAAGATTAAAAACGTCAAATTGTACAAACTCTCGAGATAGGTAACATTGATACATGTCAAATTTTTCGCATGAAATAATAGATGTTGCTGAACATTTTTCACAAATTGGAACAGAGTACTAGGCTTAAAGCCAAATTTTCCAAAAAAATATTTATAAAAATTATTGGCTGTATTTCCAAGTAGGTGAAATATTTTGCAAAATTTCCTATAAAATCCAAATTTTGCTATAAATAGTCAAATTATGCAAAATTTCCTAAAAATAATAAAATTTCCCATAAATAGTAAAATGGTGCAAAACTTTCTATGAATAGTCAAATTTTGAAAAATTTCCTATAAAAAGTATTATCTGTCAAATTTTCTATAAATCGTCAAATATTGCAATATTTCCTATAAAAAGCCAAATTTTGCAAAATTTTATAGAAAAACCAAACTTTCCTGTAAATTGTAAGATTTTTCGAAATTTCCTATTAATTATTAAATTTAAATTATTTAATTTGAATAACCAAAATTTGCGAAATTCCTTATAAATAATAAAATTTTACGAAATTTCCTATAAATAATCAAACATTGCAAAATTTCCTCTAAAGAGTTAAATAGTGCATATTTCCTATAAAAAGTAGAGCAAATTTCCTAAAAATAGCAATCATTTGAAAAATTTCCTATAACAAGTTAAATTTACCAAATTTTCTATAAATCGACGAATTTTGAAATATTTCTTATATAAAGCCAAATTTTGCTAAATATCCTATTAAAACCAAATTTTCCTGCAAATAGTAACATTTTTTCCAAATTTCCTATAAATAATCAAATTTGGAAAATTTCCTATATATAGTAAAATGGTGCAAAATTTCCTATAACTAGTAACATTTTTAAAAATTTCCTATAAAAAGTTAAATAAACCAATTTTTCCATAAATGGTCAAATTTTGTAATACTTCCTATTAAAAGCTAAATATTGCAAAATTTCTTATAAAAAGTAAAATAGTGCAGATTTCCTATAAATAGTAAAATAGAGCAAATTTACTATAAATAGTAATATTTTTATTTTGAAAAATTTCCGATAAAAAGTTAAATTTAACATATTTTCTATAAATCGTCGAACTTTGCATCATTTTTTATCAAAAGCCAAATTTTGCAAAACTTCGTATATATAGTAAAATGGTACAAAATTTCCTTGAATAGTCAAATTTTGAAAAATATCGTATAAAAAGTTTTATATACCAAATTTTATATAAATGGTCAAATTTTGCAATATTTCCTATTAAAAGCTAAATATTGCAAAATTTCCTATAACAAGTAAAACATTGCAGATTTCCTATAAACAGTAAATAGAGCAGTTTCCTATAAATAGTAATATTTTAAAAAATTTCCCATAAAAAGTAAAATTTACCAAATTTGCTTTGTCGTCGAATTCTGCAAAATTTCCTATAAAACGTAAAATAGTGCAGATTTCCTATAAAAAGTAAAATAGAGCAAATTTCCTATAAATAGTAATATTTTTGTTTTGAAAAATTTCCTATAAAAAGTTAAATTTACCATATTTTCTATAAATCGTCGAACTTTGGAACATTTTTTATCAAAACCCAAATTTTTCTAAATTTGCTATTATAACCAAATGTTCCTGAAAATAGTAAAATGTGTCCAAATTTCCTATAAATAATCAAATTTTGAAAATTTCCTATGGTGCAAAATTTCCTATAAATAGTAAAATTTTTAAAAATTTCCTTTAAAAAATTCAATAAACCAAATTTTCTATAAATCGTAAAATTTTGCAAAATTTCCCATAAAAACCAAATTTTCATGTATATAGTAAAATTTTTCAAAATATCCTATTAAAGGCCATATTTTGCAAAATTACCTATAAAAAGTCAAATTTTGCAAAAATATTTCGCAAAAGCCAGTTCTAAAAAAAATTCCTATTGAAAGTCCATTATTGCTTAATTTCCAATAAATAGCCAAATATGCAAAATTTCCTATAAATAGCCAATTTTTGCAAAAAAAAATTGTAAATAAAAAGCCAATGTTTCAAAATATCATATAAATAGCCACCCCTTGCAAATCTTCCTACAAATAAAATATTTTGCACAATATCGTATAATAGATAAATGCCGCAAAATTTCCTCTAAATGACCCAATTGAGCAAGTAGCATATAAATAGCCAAATTAAGCAAAATTTATATAATAAATAGCAAAATTTTCATGCCGAATTATTGGCTTTATATGATAGTAGGAGCCAGATTTTAGAAAGTTTGAAAAAGAAACCTTCAAAAGTACAACTAAATATCTTTAATTAAAAAAAAAATATTTTTAATTCCTATTTGAGAAAAAAGCACTTAAATACAAAAGTAATTACTTTTTCCTAATCTGCCACAATAACTCTCTTAAGCATTTATTCATTAGTTTGGTCACATAATCAAATAATATTGCGAATCCACAACTTTAGTTTACTCTGCACAAATGGTTTAATAAGTAAGTGAGTGAGTGAGTCAGCCAACGAGTGAGTATGAGAGTGGTTTAGTGGAGTGGTTAAGTAAATGTACAAGTATTTGTAAAATCTTGACTTCATCTAACACTTGATGTTGTTCATAAATTATGAACATCTTTGTTCACTTCCAGTCTTTCGTTTAGTTTTTGTTTTCGAATTCTTATTGTCTGGGTGTTACAAATAATTCATGCTTTTTGTTTGTTGTTGCTGTTGTTGGTGGCTGGATGTAGTTTGCATTTGAAAGTGCTTTTTCTGTTCTCATCAGATTTGTTGCTGTTTTTGTTGTTATTTGTTTTTCCATGTCATATACATTAGTATCTCTTCAACAATCAGCATCCTCACCATCATCATCATCATCATATTCATCGTCATAATCGCTACAATCATAATCCTCATCCTTATTTTCGGCTCTACAGTAGTTATTTTATGCAACATAATTGTAATGCATCATGTACGGCGACACGTTGGAGAGCGTGCCACATACGTTTGTTGTACAGCGCTTTTAAAGAGTGGAATATTTATTTAAATGCTCCAAAGTTCACTTGTCCGTTGTATTTCCTCCGGGGAAATTAGGTGCAGTCAATGCCTGGCAGAGTTCAAAATTGGCAAATCTCTTCAGATCACGACTGACCAGAGATCCTATTTGGTTCCAATTTGACTGTTGATTCAAGCACCTTAGGAGATTACGTGATGGTTGTGTCTTAAACCCAAATTTGCGGGTAGGGAGATCTTAAAAAGTCGGCTTCACAGGCTGATTTCCAATTTTACCTGATGTTCGGCTGCTGGCGGATCTCCCAAGATGCTGTTGCTATTCATTCTATATTCCTTGCCTGCATCAAAAATGCATCGGTTTTTTATATCTCCAACAAAAAATAGAAATTAATTGAAAACAGTCTTTAAGTTGCTACAGTGAAACCAAAATCGCCAAAATGGAAAAAAAAATTATATATAACTTTTAAAAAACCACAAATCAACAAGAAACATTCAAAATTACAAAAAAAATCGGCAAAATGAAATGATCGGAACTAAAAATATAAAAAAAACGACGCAATCGACTAAATTAATAATAAAAAATCAAGTACAAAAAATCTCTGCAATTAAAGAAAATATAATCGCCAAATTAAAAAAATAGAGTTTTCAACCGAAATCCTTAATATTTTAAAACCCTTTTAATTTAAAAAGGCAAATCATAAAAAAACATTCAAAATTCGATGAAGAAGGAAAGTATTGTATAAGTAAAGTAATCGCCAAAATGAAAACGACTGTAATCGAAATGTTTTATATAAGAAAAATCGTTAAAGAAAAAAATTCAAATCGCTAAATAAAAATCTTGCAAGACGCTTAAGATTAGTAAACTTTAACTAAATTTTAAAAGAAATATAAGAAATTAAAACTAAATAAGTGCACAATTATTGAATAAAAAAATCGCAATATAAAAATTATTTATACATATAGAAAAACTAAAATTTTAATATCACAAAAATCGTTAAAGTAAGAAAATTTATCTCTTAACAAACGAACAAATCAAAAGAAATTTCCGAATATTCGAAAAATAAATATCCTAAATGAAAAATTACGAATTGGTAAAATCTAGGGAATATTTTGAAAATATACAAAAATCTGCAATGACTCGAAAAATATTGAAATTGCCACAATTTAAAATTAGTGGATGGCAACTGAACTGAAGTTGAGTTGCCAGCAGCGAAATCAGGCAGCGCCGCTTATGTAACATATAAAATAAAAAAAATTGTTGGTTCTTAACATGAGCGGCGTGGTCTAATTTCTCTTCTCAGCTTCAGTTTTGTTGCCATCCGTAATCAACCCATAAATTTTCAAAAAAAATTAAAAACTCTCCAATTTGGCTTCTAAAGCTAAAATTTATAAAAAAAAAATAATCAACGTTGAAAAAGTTCTTAAATATTACCAAAAATTACAGAAACGGTTTCTAGCCATGAAAAACGCTTAAAAGCTAATAAATTTCAAAAAAAAAATAGCTACAATTAAAAAAAGTCGATATTTTATTAACGACTAAATCACAAAGGTCATAAATTAAATCGAAAACAAACCCTCTAATAAAAATATTTCCTTATAACAAAAAAAAACTTTACAAAAAGTCGCAATGAATTTAAAAAAAATGCTTAAATAAATAAAGAAATCGCGAAAATAAATCCATTCCTAATCAATATAAAAAATATCTTAACCAAAACACAAATCGCAAAACAACATTCAATTTTATAAAATTATCGCTTAAAGTAACAAATAATAAAAAATTTACTAAAAAAAAAAATAAAGAAAAAATTTCTAGTCCTGAAAAACGTTTAAATCAACAAAAGTATAAGCTTTAAGAAAAAAAATTTTTTAAAAAAAATATGGCATATAATTAGCAAAAAAAATCACCTAAGCGTGAAAAATCGTCAAGATTAAAAAAATTGCCAAAATTAAAAAATCTTTATTTTTAGATAAAAAATACAAAAGTTAATTAATTTCAATAACTAGAATCTGGGAATTATTTCTGTTCATAAGCTAATTTATTATATTCAAAATATTTTATTTTTCGAATTTATTCTTTGAGCTAAATTTCAGTTATGTATTTTATAAACCTTTTTGTATTAGTTCTATTCCTTAAATTTTTAGGAATGACTTTACACACTACCAGACTATTATCTTGTATCTTCCTGCTACATCTTACCTTAGCTATCCGTTGGATAGCAATGAAGTATATTATATGTACAAAAAAATTTACAATTATTAGACACCAGCAGAATGTTATGCATTTTCTGAATGTATTTAACTCTATTTTAACAAATTGAATCTGGGAATTACTATTTTTCAATTTCAATAACTTCAATAACTTTTCTTTTAAAAATTAGCTACAAACAAACATAATCGATATTTTAAATACGACTCAATCCAAACGATCATAAATTTAATCAGAAATAATCTCTCAAATAAAAATATTTCGCTGAAGCAAAAGATTCTTTACAAAAAAAGCGACATAAATCGCAAAACAAATAATTTATTTTATGAAATAGTCACTAATATAAAAAAAAAAAATCTAAAAATAAAGAAGAAATTTCTGGCATTGAAAAATGCTTCAGTCAACTAAATCCATAAGATTTAAAAAAAAAACTGTTCAAATGCAAAATATGGCCAAAAGAGAAAATGTTCCATAAAACAAGCGCTTAAGATTAAAAGATCGCTAAGACGAAAATAATCGTCAAGATAAAAAATCGCTTAATTATATAATATGATAACAAACACAATTTTTATAAATTTGTTTTTGTTCTCATGTAAATTTTCACTCCTTCGGCCATTCTTGAAAACGCGTCGAAGGGTGAATGAACATTAACATGAAAACAAAATTTACGAAAATTGTTTTTGTTATCTATACACTTCTAAGATTAAATTAACGCGAGAGTTTTAACGCGTTTCTGTCTCTTTTAAAGACTGAAAAATTTATATGATAACAAAAACAATTTTTATAAATTTGTTTTTGTTCTCATGTAAATTTTCACTCCTTCAGCGCGTTTTCAAGAATAGCCACCAATCAGTGATGCATTTTGAGCGATTTAAAAGGGCCAAAATACCTGATAGGGCCAAACTACTTTTTTAATAATAAAAGTATACGTAGTTATAAAGACCATGTGTTTTATTTTGTTAAGAACAAAAACAAAAATTTACAATGCTTAAAAGTATTTTTGACCATTTTTGCTTCATTATAACATTATGTACTCACTTTATTTTTCATGCTCAAAAGGGCCAAGTGAACTACACAAGGAGTTTTACAACGACAACAGCGTTATTTTGTGAATATTTAAAATTAAAATTTTGATATTCGTACAAACAATCTTCATATGTTTTTTCATCATATCATGTATCAAACCGTTTGGGCGGTTTATTTAGTACTGAATAAACAAAACCAAATTATTTCAAAAGTGTACGAAAATTTGAGAAAATAACATTGAAAAATTTAATGAACAATTTAAAGTAATTTATTGAATTAGGACCTGAAAGGGCCAGAATAGATTTCCACAGGGCCATCAATCTTTCAAAAGTGCCAAAAATGTGTGCAATTGTGCCACGTTTTGCATCACTGCCACCAATATAACATAAATCTGTCTTTAAAAACCACATAAACAATAAAAACAACAAAATCATAAAAGATATGGGTGTATTGTTAGACTAGTTGGAAGTGAGCTAGTTTAACAGTGTGACGGTTGCGGGTTCGATACCCGCCAGAGACTTGGATCTCTTTCACTACAATGAGCTGTAGATCTGCGTTACTATTGGCTGCTTAATTAAGCAAGAATTTAATAGATAAATATTTATGAAATAAACATAAAATTGGAAATATCGCCTAAAATCTTTTCAAGAATTTATTCTTTTGAATTCCTTTCATGCCCTGTGAAGTTACGTTTTATGATTTTAAATAGTTTACGAGTACATGCACTAGATGTTTGTTGTGTTTTGTGACTGATGCACTAAATGATGAAGTTCATGTTGTTAATTTTTTTTTTTAACTCATCTGCTTTTACATTTATTTATATGTAGAATACACAACTACAGTGAAGGACAATAGTAAAATCCCAGCAATTAAAACTGATTTTTATAACAAAGACTTTATTTTCGTTTTATTATAAAACATTGCTATTATCAAATTAAACATTATGAATCTTTTCTTTAAGATACTCTTTGATTTTTTTTTATTTATTCTCATTTTGACATCATAAGATTGCAGTATCTGCGTGCATGTGCTAATAATAAAGAGAATGTTTGGTTTAAAGAGTATGTGTTTAAGCGTTCGTATCTGTATCTACGTTTTTGCATCATTTTAAATACATTTTTGCATACAAACTCTACATTTTCGGTACACAATGACAATTTATTTGTTGCAAAAAATTTGGGTGTTATTTATGTCGTTTGTACCACTTCCATTGGTACCACTACACGACTTTAATAGATTGAGTTGGAATATTATCAAGTTTGTCATTTCGTTTGCAATACAAGGCCCTGGAGAACTAAGACAATTTTGAAATGTCCATGGTACTATAGAAAACTGACATCAGCGAAAGTTCGGTTTGTATGAGGTAATATTTAAATCAGGAAAAAGAGTTAAAGAACAATAATTATAGTTTTAAAATATCGGTCTTTTATTTTTCCCGGAAAATACTTTAAGGCATGTAAAAGCTAACGAATTGAAGAACATGATTATAAATAAAGTTGTTGAACTGTTTGTAACGTTCGATTTATAATTCGTCATATATCTTACTTGAAATCCACTCGCAAAGAACATTAATCCCATATCGCTATTTTGCTGAAACGTCGTCATTGCTTAAAAATTAAATTTTAGGTTTAATGATGGAGAAGTGTTTGCTATGTTTTTTCGTCATTATGTCCTAAATAATATTTTACAATTGTTTAAAAAAAATATGGTTGTGTTTGAAACAAAATAAAAATTTTTATGTGGAATTTAGTAATGTGTCATAACTATACCGTTGGAAAATAAACTGTCATATATTTTTCTTGTTATTATTTTAAAACATATGATTTTATAACTTAATGACTACGTTGTGAATCCCCCAATTGTATTTACAATTCATCTTTATATCTTTTATACTTTCGCCTTTTGTAGAGAATGTGTCATTATTTTTTCTAAGTGGTGCGAGCATATCAAAAACTTTCAGCACTTTTATTTCCAAATCTATTTTTTGAGTTATGACGATGTTTTACAATTCAGCGATATAAACATCGTCACAAATAACTTTATTATCATAAATTTAGAAGTCAAATTTAACATAAATACCAAACTTGTATTTTAATTTAAAGCTGTATCTGTTATTAGACTTCGGAATTAGGGTTTTTGAGCATTTATTGCTACACGGAACCAGTTGCGGAAAAAAATTTTTAGTGCACAGCTTAAAAACGCGGGATTCATCAGATCCCAACAAACACGAAGTCAAACTTGAAATACCTTTATCATTTTACATCAAACACAATTCTCAAACGTTTTTTAATTGTTTGATTTTAAGATTTAAATTCAATTTGATAATGATTTTAAAACAACCCATGTTTTATAAATTTGATGTCAAATTGGTATCAAATGTTAAATTCAAATCAAAAATTAACTTGGCAACACTAAAGCGAAAAATGGCGATCAAAGTCAAATTTTTACGTTGTAGTTAAATCAGGGATGTTAAAGTTGGTACAATTGTACTTTTTCTGGTACATTTTGACCTTATAAAGTACCGTGGTACTACCGTGACTCATTTGGTACAATTTAAAAATTTGTCATAGTTCCCCCTTTTTGAATTTTTAGTATAGCAAATAAATTATCGAGACCTTTTCATTGCATTTATGTTGTACAACCAATCGTTAATGTAATGCGACTAGTATTGTGGCTTGTAGAGCTTTTAGTCCCCTTTTACAATGTGGCAAGTGAAAGGCAAACAGACGAAGTTTGTTGGTTAAGGGGGCGACGCTGTATGTGTGACACACTTTACTTTTATTCTCTCTCGCCTACAAACTTCGTCAGCCTGCCTTTCACTTGCCACATTGTAAAAGGGGACTTATGGTACCCACAGACGAGGCAACTTTAGTGAAAACCTGAAAAAAAGAAAATGCAAAACAATTTTATATAAAATTTTGCGAAGTTTTGAGAACCAAAGTCAACTCTAATAACGAAGTTTTAATGTGGTTCCATAAATTTTCTCCTGAAAATGTTATTTTAGGTAAAACAAGTTGTCTTGTGCCTCTTCTAGTAAAAATGTTTCCGAATGAAATTGCAAATTTTGATTCAATCAAAAATCAATTTAGAGATTTAGCTGATGTCGAGCAAATGCAGTCGTTAAAAGCTGAAAACATTTGTAGTTTTTGGTCGGTAGTAGCTAATTTACAAAAAGAGCTGAATGTCCATATGTTTCCATTTCTAGAGCCGTTGCTAGATTTTTATCCATTCCACATTCGTCTGCAAATGTGGAAAGAGTTTTTTCTTTTCAAAATATAATAAAAACTAGGGAAAGAAACAGACAGCATGTGCCAACATTATCAAGTCTCGTACAAACAAAGGATTGGTTAAGATCGACAAGCTCATGCTGCTGTGATGTAAAAATTCCAAAAACGAGTAGCTTATTAACTAAACAAATAAGTGCCTGATTTTTGATCTCATATATTTATAAGACATTTATGTACCTTATTTTATTCATACATATACTGTATGTAATTGTTAAGCTTTCTTTTTTTTTGTGTACAATTAAAATTTTATGTACTTTTTTTGTTAGTTTAATAAATTTAAAAAAAAAATGGTACCGTGAAGGTCCAAAAAGTACATTTTTATTGGAAGTTGGTACAAAATTAAAAAACCCATTTAACATCCCTGAGTTAAATGGGTTTTACAATAAAATATAAATTCCATATAAAGTGAACGACTTATTTCTTGTGAATAATAAAAATTATTTGTGAGTAATTACAATGATTATGAATACGAATAAAAAAAAATAAAATGGGAAAGTGAAGAAATTTTAAATTTGTTGTACGATCGCGGTGCTACAATCCTCAAAATAAAAGGGAGCCAAGTATTTCGTCTTTCCAAGAATTTGAGGACTGAATGAACACTATTTTATCTTATAACTATGGTGACGAATATTTAGCTGACAGTTTGTTTAAATAAATAAAGAATTTAACTTAAAAACAAATTTATTTATGAAGAATTGTATAATAATCCACATTTGAAAAACTGATGAGAGTTCCGTTTGAAAGCAAGTTGAAAATAAAGACGTTTTCAATTTGAAAATAATTTCCCCTTTTTGTTGAGAATGCTATGATTTTCAAATCATTATTAAACGTTTGTCGTTTGAGAAAACCTTTGATTTCAAATGATTTTCAATTTGAAATCAAACCTCCGTGTTTGTTGGGATGTTGCGCAGAAAATGGTTTGTGTCTTTAATACATTTTGGAGGGTTAACATCTGTTTTTTACTCTTTGCCGTTGAACGAAATTGTTATAATTATTTAATTCCCGTAGCTCCTAGGTGGATCTAAGGGCCTCCACAAGTAAGTTAAAATTTGGTTGGTCTAATAATAAAGCTTTTATTTCACTCCAAGTACGCCCTACTGCTAGTCCCTCAAATTCAACCAGGCTCCTCCATGTATAAGCAAAGCTTCCCTTTCAGTCAAGCGCTTTTCGGATGATGTTGTCTTGGGGCTTCCTCAACGTGCGCCCAATTCAATTCCACTTAAGTCGTCGAATTTCGGTTTTTATTGGCAGTCGGTTTGTTGTTGCCCGCAATATGGCGTTTGATAGGCCAGAATTCTCGTATCACATGCCATACACACCGGTTTAAAAATACTTGGAGTGCATTTATTACTTTATATATATATATAACGTTCCGCAAGAGCGGAAATCAAAACGTTTTTTTTCGCTAAACTTGTACGCTGATTTACCATACCTAAACAAGAGCGTCCACGTTGTGTCACGAATTGTAGAGTTAAATTTATTTTTTAATAAAACACACATAATAGACATTAAACGTTAAATTCGCTTAATTATATTTTTAATTAAAACTGATTTAATTTTTGATTAATGGGCCAAAATTTGGCGAAGCGTTGCCGCTGCGATATTTGGTATGGCTACATACAAATTGTATAGGCATGAGAATTTTTGAAAGCTAGAAAAGGCTTCCCGCTCTTGTTTAACAGCAGCGTGCGATGTTTCGCGCCCCTACAATCAATGGATTTTAGACGCGCGCCAAAGATTGTGAGTTTGGTGAGCTTAGAGATGAATGCTGATCGCCAGACTTAATTCAGCATTCCAAACGATATATACCATTTCTGAGGCGGGATTTTATATCATCACTCTCTGAAGTATTACTGGAAATGATACTGCTCAGGTAGCAGAAATGGTCGACAACTTCGATTGGTTTCCCGTGTAAAGATATTAATATCCATAAGCTTTCTTTATGCCATATTAATCCTTACGCCTGATTTAGCTGCACAATTGCTCAGGTACTAAAGTTTTGTCACGATATGGGAGTGTTTGCGCGCACGAAATTATATATCGTGTACATAATCTGAGTCTCCAAGTGTACCTTGAAGGTTTCTAGTAATTCCGGTACGGTTAATTGTCACTTGGTTGGTTATTGTGTCAAGCGCTGGGTTGAAAATGAGTTGTACGAGAATATAACCCTGAAGGGCACTAGTCCTGAAACTAATATGGGCACTAAATTGAACGAAATAGTGTAAGAAAAAAAAATATTTCATTTATTTTTTTTTTTTTTTTTGAATAAATGATATTTTTAATTTTAATTAAAAAAATGATTAAAAAAACTTTGCCATTTCAAACAATATGTTAATTTATTTAATTAAATATTGACAATTTCCAATAACAGTTCTACATGTTTAAATTATTTTATTTTAAACGAAAAAAGTCAATTAATATTATTTGTTATTTAATCAAAATTTTAATTGAAAATTTATTTCAGAACAACTAAAATGTTAATTAAATCAAAATTAAATTTTTAATTTTCTTTCAACTAAAAAAATTATTTGTTCATTTATTACATTAATTAAATTTCAATTTAAATACTTTTTTACCCATTTTTTTTAATTAATAAAACACTTTTTTCTGTGTATCTTTTCCAATCCGATCTCCTACAAACAAAAAAAATATGTTTGTTAGACATGACTCAAAATACATCGTATAAGTACCGCCTAAGTTGCAAAAAGGGAAATGGTGCATCTCCCATGCCCACATGGGGAAACACCTACGCCATTTAGCTTATTGTACGCTCTTAGTGCAGAGTTTATCGCATATATAAGCCCAAAATCAGATTCAGTATTAGCTGAAGACCCTAATGGACTTTATGTAGTTTTTCAAGGGCTTTCATTCCATTTCCACTTCTCTAAAGAACTCCAGATTTTGTATATAGTCCCTTTTAAATATTTCGCTCCTAATACAATTAAATGCAGGACATTCGTACCAATTGTGTTCTAGTGGCTCGTTGCATATAACCCCTTAAATAAATAAGGATAAAGTTGGGTATCAGCGAAACCACCAGCAAAATTCAAAACCACACTTGAGATGACGCAAAATTACCCAATTTAAATGAAATTACACCTGATATCAAATTAACGTTTAATTATAAAAAAATGTTTGCAAAAAAGAACAAATTAGAAATTTGTGATATTTGTACGGGAGCCATGGTCATAAATGGACTGATTCCAAAATTTATTTCGTAAGATAATTTAAGTTGAAATAAAATATATTTGGGCCTAATTGTGTCCAAATATCAACGTTGATATGATGTTGCAACATATCAGATGGTTTATGGGCATAAAGACCTTCTTAGGAAAACAGTTCGTATGGGGCGTATAAAAAACGTATAAACCAAATTTTATTAAATTATCTTTAAAATTGCGACATGTACTTTGAGCAGAAAGCCTACATGGACAGACAATCAGCCAGCAGGATTGACGACTCAGATTCTGATTCCGAGTCGATCGATATACAAACTCCTATTTATTTAAATAATATCATTTTAAGCCATATTATTACGATTCATATAGTAATTCAAAAAAATTTAACAAGCAATAACATCTAAAATCTCGAATAAATTAAATAAAAACTTAAAATAATAAGTTCTACTTCCATGTATCTAGGAAAGGTTTAAAATGTTTATTGTCTTTTCTTTGTATACTTTATTTCGTAAATAAAATTCCTGTTATGGTTTCCGATGACAGTCAGTTTCTTAAATCAGTTTAACAAATGTTTAGGGCGGTAAATACTTCTCAACTAAAGCATATTAAATGTGAAGGCAAACACAAAATTCATAACTTTTTGTAATATTGGAAACATATCTGCCTCCAGGTGTTTTTTTTAATATAAATACCTTCTTTTTCCACAAAACTTCGGGTTCTAAATCACTATGAAGCTTATATTTTTTGAAATCTAATCGTCAATCTGGCGCCAATCACTATCAATATTTTGCTTGAACTATGGCAACCACTTTTTAAATAACTTTGGTTGCATATACTGTAAATTTTTTAGATCAATAATTTCTTAAATGGTATAAATTTTATCACTAAAATCACATCCTTATATTATTTGTTTTAAAATAAAAAAATTCCAATTACACCTGATCTACAACTCAAAGAAATTACCCACGCTCTACCCACGAGTTTAAAAATTGCACCAAATTCGGGTTATTACCCACAAAGTGGTATCCAAGATTCGCCTCGATCAAATATAGGTCTCTCTCTCTCTCTCTCTCGTGTGTTTCCCCCCCCCCCTTATTGCGTCATTTGTCTGTTGTATTTGCTCTTGTTATTATTATTGTTGGAAATTGTTTGAACTGTTGCTATTGTTTTTTCTCTTGCATTAATTTGTTGTATATGCAAATGAAATTAACACCTCCTTGTTGCTGTTGTTTCCTTTTACTCGTATTCTCTCGGTCTCTTTTTTTTTTTTTTTTTTTTTTTTTTTTGAGTGGCAATTTACATGCATACATATCAATGCATATATTATTTGTACTTTTGTATGAGTGCAGTTTGTATCAGTTATTTAATCGGTACTTGTAAATTATGTGTTGTTTATATAAGCAAATAAGTTTACAAACATTTACATAGACATACAATACAGTCTGTGGCAAATTTACAGAATGGAATATAAGCTGAACAGGAGTCTACAACATTGTACTTCATTTACATAGAAATGAATTTGTGTATGTGTGTGTCTGTGTGTGAATGTGTGTGGTATGTAATAATGTATTTGCTATGTAAATATTACAGTACTTTTAAAATTTTATTCAATGTAGGTGACATTTTCTACAGGTTTTTAAATTGTTTTGAAATATATTTGACTTAAGTGTTAAAAAATGTCATTAAGTTTTATCAAAACACGCATACTTCCACATCTGTAGCTGACTTTTTATACAACATATATTGCTGATAAATTACATTAAAATGCAGTTAAAAACAATTTAAACAAATTAACTGAAAATATAAAGAAATTGCTTTATACTGGCTTTTTAAGCTTTTTAATGTTAAAATAACTGAGAGCAAATTGAAACTTATGTGATGTTTCCAAGTGGCGGGCGTTAAATTGTCTTGCATAATTTATACGAATATCACTCAGGTTTTTTAGTGATTTTCATATAATTTTTACTACATACACAATCAATCGCTCGCCTATCATTTGGAAACAGCACATTAAATCATAACTCGAATCAAAGGTTGTGAAAAAATATTGAGAACAATAACAAATTAAATAAACTTTGTACAAAACTGAAGTTGCAGATATCGCAGATATCACATGTGTGATTTTGTGGTGTTCTGAAAGGCACACTGAAAAAAGTGTTTTATTAATTAAAAAAATGGTTTAAAAAGCATTTAAACTTAATTAATGTTTTTATTTTTTATTATTTTTTAAGTTGAAAGAAAATTAAAAATTTAATTTTGATTTAATTAACATTTATTTTAGTTGTTTTGAAATGAATTTTCAATAAAAATTTTAATTAAATAACAAAAAATCATAATTGACTTTTTTCGTTCAAAATAAAATAATTTAAACATATAGAATTGTTGTTGGTAATTGTCAATATTTAATCAAATAAATTAACACATTGTTTGAAATGGCAAAGTTTTTTGATCACTTTTTTAATTAAAATTAAAAATATCATTTTTTGAAAAAAAATTTTCAATAGTTAAAAATTTTCAAAAGGTGCAAAATCAACAAATTGTTTGCTTGATAAAATGAATTTGGTATAAATTTGGTGATTGGATAAAATTAATAATTTTTTCTGTGCATACAGTTTTTGTGTATCTCGGTGTGCTTTCGGCAATTGATAATCTCACCGAAACACACAAAAAATGTAACACCAAAATATCACACGTGTGATTTTAAAACGCACATGTGATTTGAAAGCACGTGATTTAAGTTAAAGTGATTTTCAAAACTGGCCTGTATGAATGTTTTTAACTAAAATTTATAAAATCGAAGAATTCTGAATTTCAAATTTAAACACATTTTTATTTCAAAAGATTTTATCATGAAATTTCTTTGCCGTTTTTTATACTTTTGTAACGAAAATATTTTCAATATCTTATTAAAAGATCAAACCTCAAAATTTTAACTTTGAAACGCAATGTAGTTTTAGACGAAATCTTTTATAACAAAAAAAGTTATAATAAATAAAATAAATATACAGCCATGTCATAGACTACAATTCCGTTCGGAATGATTCCGTTCGGAATTGAAGAAAATAAATATATTTGTTTATTGATAGAAAGTAAATTTTGATAGTTTTTTTGCCCTTAAGGTACAGAAAACTCCCATTCCGTTCATGAAAACCAAAATGGTTTCATTCCGCAAAGTTTTTTCGTAATTTTCTGAAGCACCAAAATACGGAATGAATTCCGTTTCCGAACGGAATTGTACTCTGTGACATGGCTGATAGTCTGCAATTAATATTAATCATACGACACACTGGCGAAAAATTTAAAATTTAAGTATAACCACTTATAGTGTTTTCCTTTCTACAAAAAAAAAAAAAAAAAAAAAAAAAAATACCACCAGCTGAATGAATAAAATGTCTTGCCAACCCTGTTATTATGACATTTGTTATTTGACAAGAACTCAACACAAGTTATCAAAAAGTGGAATACCCTGTTTTTAACAATTGACAAAAAGTTTGTTCTTCAAAATTAAAAATCAAAATTAGTTTATTATATGAACTACAAAATGAATGACGAAATTCCAGTTTCCTCGAAAAGAGTTCGATGTAAGTAAAAATTAGATTTGAATTAACGTTGGAAAAACTAGTGGACGCCTAGGTGAAAATTAAAATATAATAACCCTAGAGGGAAGCGAACTGACACCAAAGTAGTCCCGTGATAGGACTTCGTATCTGAATCGCATTCCCGGGAATTTATAGGTCATCATAATGAATCACGTAATCCAAAATGCTTATGGTAAAGCCAGAATCAAAGATTGGCTCAGGTGTGACATAATCAAGGTCCATGTGCCAATTTATCTTAAACAGGATTTTAGCATGTCCGATATTGAAGCCCCTCCATGTTCTAGTGGCCAATTTATCTCAAACAGGATTTTAGCATGTCCAATAGTGTAGCCCCTCCATGCTCTAGTTACCCTAAGTTTTACCGTCTGGTGGTAACCAGTTCAAAATCGTAAACAATGCCTTAGAGGGGGTTCTTCTAATGGCACATATTTCCGTTATTGCCAACATTCTCATCATACGTTCAAACTTAGTTTGATGACTTTTCACCTTGAGCGCCGGCCACCAAACAGCTGCTCCTTAAAATAAAATGGGTTTAATGACACATACGTATATGCGGTATACATTCCTCGGGTCATTGACCTTAACTGGGGAGTCTTAAAGATTTTTTAATTTGAAGACTTTTTATGAGAACCATTTTATAACACAGAATCCCTTTAGATTTTTATTTAACTGCCAACCATCCATTAATAATGAAATGCATTCTTATGTCTTTCTATAAAAAAAAATAGAAAAATAACTTTAAATGCTTAACTTTTTCACTGCCCTGATTCGAAGCAATTTTTTCCCCAACTTCGCCTGGTAGCCCTATATATAAACAGAAGTGGCCTGTTTAACAGGGCATTATCAACACTGTCGATTTATACGGGGCGTAAAGTTCAATGTCTTATGCCATTTTTAAGGTTGATTTTTTTAGAATAAAACATGTCACCCTTTAAAAGAGCAAAACACCTTTAAGAAACAAATACCAAATTGCATTTTTTAAATCAAATGTCACCTTTTTTGTAGAAGAGAAAACACTATTAGCCAATTTGCCCTAAAAAAAAAACTAAAAGTGGTGGTAAAAGATTTTGGATAATTGATTGTTTTAGCGCAAAAAAGTTTACAGGGTGGAAAAAAATATTTAAAAGTAAAGCTGAGTATAATAAGAGTGGGGTATTCATTTAATCGGGCTTTTGCTTTAATCGGTTAATCGCTCGATTATTAAACCGAGGTTTTGGTTTAATCGGTTAATTATCCGTTAATTTTATAAATTAAGTAATTTCAATAGATTAATATGCATTAATTATTTATTATTTGGAGTCATTAGTAAAAAACAACAACATAACAAACATAACAATTCTTGAACTAAAACGAGCAAAATAAAATAATTCATAAATATGTAATACATATTTTTTAATCAATGCCCCGGTAAGCTAGCTGGTAGTGATCTACTCTATCAGTACCGGGGTTGCGGGTTCGATTCCCGCCAGAGACTCTGGTCTCCTGCAACAAGCAAAAAAAGCTTCGCGGGATTTGGTGTAGGAATAAAAAAAAAAAAAAAAAGACAAAAAAAAAATTAAATAAAAAGTAAAAGTATAAAATAATCTTTTAGAAAAATAATTTGGTTTAAATGTTTACGATTAAAGTGATTCTTTTGTTTTGATAAAACTTGACCTGGAAAAAATTCTTTCACTTATGGTAGATGTTGGAGAAATCAAAAGCAGCCCATTCTACAGAATATCCAATTTCTCAGTTCTTTTCCTGGATTTCTCTAAACATATAAAATCTTGCAATATGCCATTGGAGTCCTGTTTTAAATTTTTTAAATTTTCTGTTTAAATCTTATAATTCTGTTAATTCGGTTAATTCTGTTACAAGATTGATATGAAAAGATATCAGAAGTAACAACCCAGCGCACAGTGTCTCGACTAGTACAAGCTAGTGGGACAAAATTATTTCTTCACTTATTTCAATTGTTTATGTATATTCCAGTCATCTTAAGCTATTTTAAGAAAAAAAAATGTTGAAAAATGTGTACTGTAATACTTAATCGTTTCAACCCATATTTCAATAAATTATATTTTTTGTATTTTTCACATCAATAATCCGATTCTGCCTAAATTAAACATGTAGCTTACAAATATCAATTTACGTACCAAATTTTATTATGATCGGCCAATTTTTGTAGGTTTTATAGCGTTTTTAAGAAAAAGGATATATGGCAGGACCTTGAGTCCTTAGTTTAATTTAAATGAAAATTTACACACACGTTGCTAGTTATATGTTTATCAGCATGACCACTTTTTGTAGCTTAATGGGCATTATTGAAGCTAAAATTAAATTTTTCATTTTCAGGACACATGGGAGGTAGGCGTGTCCTTGGACCGATTTCTCCAAAAATTCGTATTTTTCTTAACTAAGATATTTTATGCTACTGTACCGAATTTCAAAAAATATCTGAGAACTCCTTCTATTTTTGTTCCTTCGTTAACAGGAGACAAAGCAGTGTGCGACTCGTTCTGGCAAAAATAAAATAATTTTACTTGCGTGCCTTTACGTGGTCTATTATATATATCAATCTGTTTCTGAATGTTGTAGGTATTACATATAGAAAAATTTAGGTGGATAAAAAAAGTTGCTAATCTTTAAAGTTAACAATTGATGTAAAATTTGCTGGATTTATCTATACATTTACAAATTGATATTACACCAAAAGTATACATCTTTTTTATAAAAAATATAAGTCATAATATAGTACATACCTTCAACGGCATATTCCATCACAAAAAAATCGTTTCACTTTGCTACAAATTTTAAAATATGTTACCACAAGAGTGCAAGGCCTTCCACTTTCGCGTCTTTCGCCAGGGATTCTAAAAGGCACTCAAATAAATGGCTCTAAGAAGGCTTTCCAGAGAATGGTTGTTAAAAAGTCTTAGAATAAAGGTAATATTGAAGGGTTTTTAAGAAAGGTTTGATAAAAGTCCTTCCAATTAATGTCTCTTAAAAGGACTTTCAGACCATCCATGTCAAAATGGCTTTGATTAAAGGTCATATTGATGGCTTTCAACTGAAGGCCTGCAGATTAATCCCCGCTAAAATGCCTTCCCATAATTTTCAATAAAGAATAAAGGTTAAGTGTTTTATAATTTCAAGGTTTAGTTCATATATTTATTTACAGAATTACACATACATACTATAATTACTATAGGTAAACACATATTCATAAAAAAACACTTAAAAAATATAAATTAAATAAAATATTAAAAAAAAAATAAAACACTTCAGTCTTAGAAACACAACTCAACTAAAATGATTTATCAAAAATTATTTTCGGGAATGAAATATTTATTTTTAATTAATTCATTTATTAATGATGTGCTAATAATCCCAATTTATGATTAAAAACCATGAAATTTATTGTTGTGGGAAAGCTAGTTTGTATGCGCATTTCGCTGGTTGCTTAGGCCAGCTCGTCAGGAAACTTTTTCCAAATACTTTAGAAAAGCTAAAAATATTATACAAGTAAGACCATAAAGTGAATAAGAATTTTAAGGTCCTACTTGTAACAATATCAAAGTTTCAACAAATGATTTTTTTTATTTTATTGCTGGATCAATTATATTCTTACATTATGCTTTTGTCTTGCCTCTTCTTAATCCATATAAATTAAAAAACGTTAATATATTTTTCGATCGATATATTTCGAACTAACAGTTCATCTTCAGGATCTAATTTATATGAATTTATACGAATGAATACCCCAAATAAGACACATCAGAAGGGATCGTTTTTGATTCCCTAAAGATTTTGACATTTATTCAGGTCGAACTTTACAATCAGACAACGTTTTCTATAAAGATTTAGATTTTTCAACCAAGATTTTATGATTCCGCATAATTTTCAAAATTATTTTGGGTAATTAAATATACAAAAAAGAACATCAATTATGTTTAAGTATTACACATGAATTTATTCGTATCGATAAAAGTCATAAATAAAAAAAACCCATATAAATTTATTTGCATTAAATCGCCTTTGAGTTCCTTGGGTAAATTCTCTTTTTTTTATGTTTGTACTTAAAAGCAAATCCTGATTCTTCCTCTTTTTCCTAGTCCTTAAGAACTTTTATTATTTTTGTCTTATTTCGTGTGTTTAATATAACAATTGTTAAAGTGAATTATTTGCCCAGGGGAATGCTTAAGTTTTTCATTGTTTGTTGAATTAAGTGAAGGTAAAATAATTTAATGTACCATCGAGAACAAGTCAGGAGACTTAAATCTATTTTATTACGTTTTTTTTTACACTCTGGCAAAAAATTTATGACTGCATTTGTAAGTAAAATCGATTGCTTAAGAAAATAAATTTAGCAGAGAATAAGCAATTTAAGCAAAATAAAGAAAATTAGGCATTTAATTTGAAGAAAATTCTAATATTGAAAATTGGTATGGAAGAGTACGTTTATTGGGTCTAGAAATGAGCCAGAACGTGTACAGCAACTGCTCTAAGGACTCACCTAGAGTTAAAACTAAAATCTGAACTACAACGGAACTGGAACCTAAAGTTAAGCCTGAACTTTAGCTAGACCCTAAAAGAAAACACAAACAAAAAAGAAATTAGCGGCAGCCAAAGGCTGTTTTCGTTTTCAGGGAGAGGACATTCAAGGCGAAAACGGGGGCGAGGCTATCAGTGGAAATATCCACAACAGTTGGCTTGAACCAGTCCACAGCTTCCTGGGTTGCAAGTATCTTTGGCTAAGACTTTCTTACTTTACAAGATTTAGAGCGAGTGATTCATTATATTCGTTCTGAAATCCATTGAGGTTGAACTTACTTGCGTGTACTCCGAAGGCCGCTCCTGCTTGTGACTAAGAGGCATCCATATTGAACGGTGGCGAGACTATCAGTGTAAATATCCACAGCAGTAGTCGATACAGCAGTTGGACTGAGCCAGTCTACAGCTTCCTGAATTGCAAGTATCTTCGGCTAAGACTTCCCTAGTTTACAAGATTAAGAGCGAGCGATTCATTATATTCGTTTTCACAGAAAAAAGTGTTTTATCAATTAAAAAAATGGTTTAAAAAGTATTTAAATTTAATTAATGTGATAATTGAATCAATTATTTTTTTAGTTGAAAGAAATTTAAAAATTTAATTTTGATTTAATTAACATTTTAGTTGTTTTGAAATAAATTTTCAATTTAAATTTTAATTAAATAACAAAAAATCTTAATTGACTTTTTTCGTTTAAAATAAAATAATTTAAACATGTAGAATTGTTGTTGGGAATAATATTAAATCAATATTTAATTAAATAAATTAACACATTGTTTGAAATGGCAAAGTTTTTTGATCACTTTTTTAATTAAAATTAAAAATATTGTTTATTGAAAATATTTTTTCAAAATTTTAAAATTTGTAGTAATCAATATAATCATTTTGGTAATAGGTGCAAAATCAACAACTCGTTTACTTGATATTATGAATTTAGCACAAATTTGGTGATTGGAGAAATTTAATAATTTTTTCTGTGTTGAAATCAATTGGGGTTGAACTTCCTTGAGTGTACTCTGAAGCCCGCTCCTGCTTGTGACTAAGAGGAATCCTTATTGAAGTTCAAGCTTCTCCTCCTCTCTGGGACATAGTTTCTCCACACATTTCGGCTTGGTACTAGATTCCTGTTACGACGATCTTGAACCCAAATTGGAAAGGTATGATCCACCCTTCAGTTCAAGACTGTTGTGTTCATAACCCTGCCGTGTCCGCAGCTATTTTCACTCCTCTGCTGTGTTTATTTGAGTTCGAGTCCAAGTTCGACACCATCACTTTTGGCCCGTTTAATGCACAGCGGGGCCATACTCTGCACCTTCGTTAGTCTTCCCAAGTGGGTACTTCTAGCCACCATACGAGTATGCTATTAAGAAAGATTAGACGAACAATGGTCGTGTAGATTCAGTAAAGGTAAATCTCCAATTTTTGGCCAATGGCCATTTTTAAGGGTTACAGGGCAACTATTGCCTTCCCGATTCGCATCATAACTTTTTGTCGAAACCCCAATTTGTCGTCCAGAATGATCCCCAGGGATTTTTTTTTATGGACTGAGCTAGAACTAAATTGAAACTTTTTTTATTTAAATAATGCATATTTAAATTGCTTCAACATTTTATTAGCCCTTCAATTTTATTTCTACTATCAAGAAAATGTCTCTAATCCTTTTGAACTGTTTAACTTTAAAACCATACGATAAATAAGTCCTACAATATTGTTTTTTTTTTTTAAATATATTTCTACAAAATAAAATATAACAAATTTGTAGCAAATTATTTCGTTTTTGGTAACATCAGGTCAACAATAATCATTTGTTTTAACCTCAATGTATTCCTGACATTTAAACTCTTTTATTTGTGTATTGGATGAAACGTTAAAAGTATCGTTTATGTAGAATTATTCTACTCACACAATTACAGTTGCATTGTATTTTGTCGTATTGTATTTTTTTATGCTTAATATGTGTGATTGTTTGTATTGTAAATTCAACAAAACATAATTAAATTTTAACCAAAAATATTGCTGTCACTTTAACTTTAACCAATAAAACCACAATCACACACAAGGCAGGTTTTAAAGTGTATGAGTTGATAAACTAACACATACATTTGCATATTATGCATATACAAATATATGTATGATTTTCCATTATACACACAGATCAACAAATATTTGCAATATGCATATAAATGAATGTCTAAATAATAGACACATTCGGTCTCTTGCATTTATACAATGAAATAACAGAACTCTAAGTGCAACTGCATGTAATTATAAGGACAATCGGATAAGTTGCTTAAAAGTCTAAGAAGGAAATAGAAATAAATGCGCCTGTCTTCTTTCTTTATTAAAACATCTAGTGATGTAATGCTGAGTTTAATTTTTGCTATAGATTTTAATATTAATTCGAATATGTATTCTAAGTCAAGTTACAAAAACCTTTTATACTTTAATAGTCTTATTCCTTCAATATTTTCCAGGAATATTTTCTATGCACTATCACAATTTTGTTGAAAAATATTCACAGAAAAAAATTAAAAAATGTTTCTAATCACAAAATTTATACGAAATTAATAACAAGCAAACAATTTGTTGATTTTGCACCTATTACCAAAATGATTATATTGATTATTAAAAATTGTAAAGTTTTGAATATTTTTTTTCAATAAATTATTTTTTTAATTTTAATTAAAAAAATGATCAAAAAAGTTTGCCATTTCAAACAATGTGTTAATTTATTTAAATAAATATTGACATTTCCCAACAACAATTCTACAAGTTTAAGTTATTTTATTTTAAGTGAAAAAATTCAATTAAGATTTTTTGTTATTTAATTAAAATTTTATTTGAAAATTTATTTCAAAACAACTAAAATGTTAATTAAATCAAAATTAAATTTTTAATTTTCTTTCAATTAAAAAAATAATTGGTTCAATTATCACATTAATTAAATTTAAATACTTTTTAAACCATTTTTTTATTGATATAACCCTGTTTTCTTTAAAAAGCTTTTTAAATTTCAATTTGAATATTAAAATTTATAATAAAAATGAAACTCAGCATGAGAACCAAAATTCCCAGATTCTATTTGATTATGAATTACTTTTTAGAACATTAACAACATAGTATTAGATGTACTAGTTTCTAGTTCAGTTCTAGCTCGGTCTGTTTATACCCCTCGCCGCAGGTGGAAAGAGTCGTACATATCACTCATTTACTTTAATAGTGACATAACTAAAAAAAAAGGCCATTTCGAGGTAAATGCGTTTTAAAATCTTAATTTTTTTTAACGACGTAGAAAAAATACCAGCACATTCTCTTCAAACAAGGAATTTTTGCATCACTCCAAAATTAAATTTTTTGAGATATGCCACTATTGAAGTAAATGAGCGATATGCATAAGTTTGTTAGACCCAATAATGTGTATATCGTCGTTGAAAATCCAAATGTACGTAACTTTTTATAGTTTTACAGGAGAAGCAAAAAACAACATAAATTAAAAATCTTTCAGTTTTAAACGAAATTTACAAATACACGAACAGCTTGCACTTTCAACGACAAACAGCTAACTTGCAGCCCACTTACAATTTCGGCACGACAAGTCGATCGACAATGCAAGTGAACGATAACATAACAGTTTTCATATAAATTTGCGGCCCACTAAGAAATATGATGCAACCACATCATGATGCAATCAGTCATTTGTGTTGTCGTTTTCGACAGAGTCATTTTGTTTAAATATTAAACGAAATTTTTCTTTACATACGAACACTAATCTATTTTTATATCGTTAGCTAAAATGCAAAAAGGCGTAACTAACAACTAACAAAATCGAGTTTTTTATTGATTACCATGAATGCGTTTAAACTTTATGTCTTGACAATATGTTACACTTCAGCGAAAATTACGTTTTTATTAACAAAACGTAACTGACGCAACTGCAAGTGTGGTTATTTGATAAATGCAAAACGACGCTATTACACATTTTTTTCTAACAAAATAAAATGAAATGGTTTTCTTTGAAAATTGTTTGAAGAATTCCATGAACGACTAATCAATGCATGTTTTTCTGACGTGAGGAAAAAACTTCGTTGAAAATGTTTATAGTTTTCATTTTACAAAGTTTCTTACTTCTCCTGTAAAATTATAGTTACGCCGTTTTTTAGTTTAGCTAACGATATGTAATTATATTTTTTATTTAAACACCACACTAAGAGAAAACCCTTCGTAAATGTAACGATTTTTTACATTGCTGCAATGAATTTTGTCATTATTTTTGAGTCAACGTAGCGCGTTATTCTCGCTAAGAAAATCGTTTCATTAAGTTCGAAATTGTTATAAATACAATGAAATGTTGTCATTAATTCTATGCAATAATTATTTCCAATTAACGTACATTTTGATTATTGAAATGTAATGCATCATTAACGCAATGAATTTATTTCGTTCATATGATGTAACTTGTCATTAATGAAATAAAATCTTTTCAATTATTTAAAAACAATGTTTCATTAATACAATGATATTTTACATGGTTTTACGTTAATGCAATGAAAAAATTTTACATTTATGCAATGTTATGGTCAGTTATTTACGCCATTTTTCAATGTGTGTTTTGAGTTATTGTAATTTTATTTAGTTTTTTTCTTATTCCTTTTACTAATCAAGTTAAAAATTTACTTATTTTTTTTTATTCTTGTCCCACCACGTTAAGTTCCACTTTGTTGATAATTTTTCATTCTTGACTGCGCTGAGATTTGAACCCAGGCGTTCACGGACAGGTTGCCCAGACTAGTTCCGATTGTAACCACACAATCTCTTCAGTGTGGTTTGCCGTCTTACTCACTCGGCTAAAAAAAAAAAAAAAAAAAAATAAAAAAATTTTAATTAATTTAATTTAATTAAGCCTTATTAAAAATATCAAAATTTGGTTTTTAAAAATATTTTTCACAAAATTATATTCTACATTTTTTTTGTTTACTGTTTCGTTTGTTTTTGTTTACTACTTTGTTTTGTTTTCCGCTTTGTTTGTAGCGCAGAGTTGTGTTTTTATGGCTTAATTTTTATTGCCGATTTTAATTCTCAAACTATAGTTTTATTTGTGGAATTGCGAATGTGGCGGCAATGGTGGAGTGCAATAATGCCTTACGAAATAAGGCCTTTAAGGCTTTATTTCACTTTCAATTGAGAAATAAGGCCTTTATTTGCAAAAAGGCTTTATTGCACTTTGAAAGTGAAATAAGGCCTTTATTTAAATTTAGCCAATTGTGCAATAAAGCCTTTATTTTATATTTTTTGATTCTCTTGCCACCTAAATCTTCACTTATTAAAGTTTTTCTGCGTGGCGGCCTGCGGCCGATCTTAGGGGTTTTCTCCTCCATAGGACGCGGCAGGTGGCTTCGCTGAACACAGTTTTCCTGCGCGCGTCTCATTATCTTCCCTAGTGTGACGCGCGCAAGGAAACTTTATTCAGCGAAGCCACCTGCCGCGTCCTATGGAGGAGAAAATCCCTAAGATCGGCCGCAGGCCGCCACGCAGAAAAACTTTATTAAGTGAAGATTTTCAATATTGTTGCGGTTAAATTAATATTTGTGTATGCTTTTTTTTTCTCTTTTTGGTGGGATTCATTTCGTTTCCAGAAGTTGGATTAATTATTAATGTTCTATTAATTTTTGTTAAAATGAAATTTTTTTATAATTTTTCAATAAAATATAAGAAAAATAAAAAATTTTATTGCTTTATTAAAAAAAAAATTTAAGTGCAATAAGGCCTTTAAGGCTTTATTTCACTTTCAATTGAGAAATAAGGCCTTTATTTGCAAAAAGGCTTTATTGCACTTTGAAAGTGAAATAAAGCCTTAAAGGCCTTATTTCGTAAGGCATTATTGCACTCCACCGGCGGCAATACAGTCATTTGACAATAAATAAATGGATAACGTTAGAAACGTAAAACCTGTCGTCCGACAAGTCGATAGTTAGTGGGCCGCTTAACAGAACGATAATGAGTGACTTGCTGGCGCTTGCTGAAGTTATCGTTAGACATCGTAGGCTGTGTGGCCATTTTTGCAGCTAAATTAAGCATTTAAAATTTCTATTTAACTGCAAAATTTTCATTTAGCCCTTGGCATTTTATTTAGCATTTTTGGAAAAGGGTTTTAGCTTTTTTTAGCATTATTTATTTTAAAAATTTGGCCGAATAGTTTTATTGATTTAACTAAAATTTTTTTTATAAATTATAATAAATTTTGACTAGAAACAGTTGTACCCAAAATGAAATTTCGTATGAAAATGGACAATTCTTATGTTAGGAAACCTGTCTTTATAAAAAAAAACATATTCAAGGAATATTAGAAATACTCTTATCATTACGATTGTAAATATTATTTTCCCTTTGATATTACGATATAAAAGTACAAGGAAATTTCACTTTGTTCTCGCATTTAAATAAAAACTCAATGGTGTAAATATTTGAAAAAAATTTTTACCCTAAACTGCTGAAAAAATAATTATTTTAAAGATTCAACTGAAAAATTTTGTATATCATAGAAATAAAACCTTTATTTTATTTAAATTTCGTTACAAAATTAGTCACTGAAATATTTTACTGTCTTTTTAATTTTTAGAATTTTGTTTTTGTTTTAAAAATAGTTTTCTATGCGACCGTTGACGTTCGAAATCGATGAACAGGCTGTTAGTTTCAAATAAAATTTTATACTGGTAATAAATTTTTAACAAAAATCTTTAAAAATATTTAGCATTTTTTAAAATCATTTTTAGCATTTTTTGGACCTGTCTAATGCCAGATTTTGCTGTAAAAAGTTTTAAGACCTGGCCACACTGATCGTAGCCAAGCTGTAAAGGCATCTATTATCTCTTATTTTTTTTATAAATTATTTACCATTAGCGTGGTGGTCGAATTTAATATACGCCTGCGATTGTTTGAAATATGTTCACGTTCTCTTTAATCTATTAGCAAACTATCGCCGGCGTATTTTAAATTCGCCAACCATAATAAGGGTGATTGGCTTCTTTAAAAATCAAGTATTTACTCTTGGTCCGGGAAATAAAGACATTGATCTAAGAAAAAATTAAGGAAATACTGAATTTTTGCACGAAACTTTCTTTTGTGGTTCTTAACAACATCCTAAACGATCCATGCGCCGCTAAAAACTTACGCGGGGTCAAAGGTCAAGGAAAACGAGTTTTCGTAAAAATCTCGCTAATGTTAACACATATCAAAAAAATACTAATTATCAATAGGTACACAGAAAAAATAATTAAATTTCTCCAATCACCAAATTTATACCAAATTCATAATATCAAGCAAACAACTTGTTGATATTACACCTATTACCAAAATGATTATATTGATTATTAAAAATTGTAAAGTTTTGAATATGTTTTTTTCAATAAATTATTTCTTTAATTTTAATTAAAACAAGTAAGAGTGCTATATTCGGCTGTGCCGAATCTTTGATACCCTCCACCGACAGGAGTGGGCTCTATATGATAAATACATATATATTATTAACTAAGCTTCACAAAAACGAACGTCAGCATTAAAATTGGTTGCGGTTGAGACCTGAATTAAATTATTGACCGACAATAAGAAAATGTTATTCGTTTCTTGTAAGAACTTTGAACTGGCTTGAGTAAAATATCATTATTCGTAACAGTTTTAGCCGGACTAAAACGATTTTTAGGAGCGTTATTTGTATTGGACCTATGGTAAATTATGGACAAATCATCCCAAAATTCTGAAGACTGATTTCTGGTATTACAAAAAATAAACTAGAATAAATTTCAATACAGCAGTGTAATTAGTTTTAGCGTTAACAGTAAATTTCACAAATTTGCATGATAGTTTTTCTTGCCATATGAATTTAAGTAAATAATTTCACCGCAATATCTATAAGTCCCAAAGTGGGCTTTATTTGGTTTTAGGCGCAATAAACTATTTTCCGAGAGTAGGGTTTATATGGGGCCTATGGTAAATTATGGAGAAATCTTCAAGAAATTTGGCAGTGTGATTTCTCGTCCTATAAAACTGCGACGCACCGAACTTCAATTTGATAGCATTATTTATTACGGTTTTAGGCGTACTAAACGGTTTTCCGGGAGTAGGGTTTATATGGGGCCTAGGGTAAATTATGGACCACTCTTCACGGAATTTGGCAGTGTGATTTCTCGTCCTATAAAACTGTGACGTACCGAATTTCAATTTGATAGCATGATTTATTACGGTTTTAGGCCCGGTTTTCCGGGAGTAGGGTTTATATGGGGCCTTATGTAAATTATGGAACGATCTTCAAAAAATCTTACAGTGTGATTTCTGGTCCTATAAAACTGTGACGTACCAAATTTAAGTATGCTAGCGTTATTTATTGCGGTTTTAGGCGTACTAAGCTGTTTTCTGGAAGTAGGGTTTATATAGGGTCTAGTGTAAATTATGGACCGATCTTCAAAAAATTTTACAGTGTGATTTGACGTATTTTAAAACTGTGACGTACCAAATTTAAGTATGCTAGCGTTATTTATTGCGGTTTTAGGCGTACCGTTTTCCGCGAGAAGGGTTTATATGGGGCCTATGGTAAATTATGGACCGATCTTAACAGTATGATTTGCAGTCGTATAAAGCGAATTCGTGCAAAATTTTATGTCATTCCGTGCATTATTCCACCATTTATGTTAGTTTTTGTATCAAAATTATCAATTTTTTTTGGGTAGTGGTTCCACATTTTGATCCATAGTTCTGATCTTACTTAGCCGATGTTGCTGGATTTCAATCCCAAACTGCTTAGGATAACTACAAGCAATTTGAGACCAAGTTTGTTCTTTTCTTTTGCGTTTTTCGAAAGTGAGCGTGTTTTCAACAGACGGACAGACGGACAGACAGACGGACATGGCTAAATCGACTTAGAATTACTCAAGGACCCAGAATATATATACTTTATGGGGTCTTAGATGTATAATAAAAAAGTTTCACACGGAATGACAAACTTAGTATACCCTCATTCACCACAGTGGTGGTGGAGGGTATAAAAATAGCGAACCAACGTCACGCAGTGGGTGATTTTGGAAGAAAATGGATATAATTCTGAATATTCTAAACTGTTAGTCTGATATAAAATTTCAGATGCCAATTCAGGAGTTGCATTTTGAGTTTTGGATTTTGGTTCTATAGACCAGACGGCCGCCATAGGTTTCCTTAGTAGGGCACAAAATTTAAAAACAATCCGAAATTCTTTATTTTAGCCTGATCTTAAAAATTATTTAGTGCACTACCCCCAACTATGTCATGAATGTTAACCTCACAATAGATTTTGTTCTTGAGGGTTTATGATAACCCATGGATCCCAAATAGGCTACACTCTCGTAAAATTGTTTTTAAATGCTTCGGTGTAGGGTATCATATGGTCGGGCTCAACCGACTTCACTTTCTTACTTTTTTTAAACTTAATTTAATTAAAAATTTACTCTTTACAAAGATTCTTAAGAAAACCCAAAGAAGCTTCTTGTAGGAGATAATTCATAATAATACTTATAATTTGATGTGTTATTTCATGTTCTGTTATTTCAGGTTTCGTTCTTCTTTAGTTCTAGTGTTTAAGTTACGTTCTAGTTTAGCTCGCTCTAGTTAAGTTCTAGTTCTTATATTTATAATTTACAAAGTCTAGCAATCATTTAACATGTTTGGTTTCTGTTAATTTTATATTTTTATTGTTTTGTTTTTTAGTGTTTTATTTAGTTTAAAATGTTTTTACTTGCCTTTATTTCTTCTTTTTTTTTGCTTTTTTACCAACAAAAGTTTTATTAATTGAAAATAATGACTTCCATTAGCCAAGGAACTCCCGCAAGCAAACAGACACAATATCCGCCAGTTTTTCTTTTTATAAGTTGATTAAAATTTATGTAGAAAATGCCAAAATAAAAAAAAAAAACATTAATACAATAAAAACAACAGAAATTAAAGTTAAAATATATTAAATCTGATTCAAAATTTATTTCGCTTGAAATACATTTTAAATCGTTATTAATAATTGGAAATTTTTATTTCGGTTGTGCCAAAAAAATTTTACTTCCTTTTTCTATGACCTGATTGCGGTTGAATTCGTTTTGAAGAATGTTGTTTTATAAATGTCATCATTGAAGAAAATCCAATAATCACTTGTATTAACGCATCGATAGTCTTTAAAATGGTGCTTCCGTGGAAAATATTAATGGCATAATGCAGCCAACAAGGAAATACAAGAAACAAAATAAAAATTCTTGTTGCACTGATCCTTGATTTTTGATTTGATGCGACCAAAGTATGAAAGTTAAACAATTAAATAGAAAAATCGCAGAGAAAGTAGAAAAATGTTCAATAAATTGGAATTAAAAATTTTAAAAGTATTTGGGTTTGATATATCAGCCGTACGATAGAAAGTTTTATAAATAATACAGGTTAAGAAAATGCGATGGACTTGGTTTTTTTTTTTGCACAGTGGGTTGCAAGAAAATTTTAACTGTACTATTCATAAAATAATAATTTAGATTTAAGTTCAAATTTCCATACAAATTCTTAATCCTTAAAATAGATTTCATTTCTAGTCTGAAGTTATATTTCAGTTACACAGAAAAAATTAAATCTTGTCTCTAATCACCAAATTTATACCAGATTCATATTATCAAGCAACAAGTGTATTTTGCTCCTATTACCAAAATGATTATATTGATTATTAAAAATTGTAAAATTGTGAATATTTCTTTTTCAATAAATGATATTTTTAATTTTAATTAAAAAAATGACCAAAATACTTTGCCATTTCAAACAATGTGTTAATTTATTTAATTAAATATTGACAATTCCCAACAATAATTCTACAAGTTTAAATTGTTTTTTTTTTTAAACGAAAAAATCAATTAATATTTTTTGATATTTAATTAAAATTTTAATCAAAAATTTATTTCAAAACAACTTAAATACACAGAAAAAGGTGTTTTATCAATTAAAAAAATTGTTTCAAAAGTATTTAAATTTAATTATTGCGATAATTGAATCAATAATTTTTTTGGCTGAAGAAAATTAAAAATTTAATTTTGATTTAATTAACATTTTAGTTGTTTTGAAATAAATTTTCAGTTACAATTTTAATTATATAACAAAAAATCTTTTTTCGTTTAAAATAAAATAATTTAAACAAGTAGAAATGTTGTTGGGAATTGTCAATATTTAATTAAATAAATTAACACATTGTTTGAAATGGCAATGTTTTTTGATCACTTTTTTAATTAAAATTAAAAATATCATTTATTGAAAAAATTATTCACAATTTTACAAATTTTAGTAATCAATATAATCATTTAGGTAATAGGTGCAAAATCAACAACTTGTTTGCTTGATATTATGCATTTGGAAAAAATTTGGTGATTGGAGTAATTTAATCATTTTTTCTGTGTATGTTTAAATTAATCCAAATTATATTTTTAATTTTCTTTCAACTAAAAAAATAATTGATTCAATTAATTAAAACATTAATTAAAATTAAATACTTTTTAAACAATTTTTGTAATTGATAAAAAACTTATTTCTGTGTAAAGTCTTGCCTTGGTTCCATTTCCAGTTCAGGTTCTAATTCAGGATCTAGTTAAGGTTTGAACCTTTTAGTTTGGGTAATTCTTCAGGTTGTTGCTCAGGCTATGGTTCAAGTTCAAGTTCTCGTTCTGGTTCTAATTAAGGTTTTAATTCATGTTCTAGCTCAAGTTCTAATTAAGGTTTAAGTTCAGCTTGCATTTCAGGTTCTTTAACTATTTTAAATTCATGTTCTAGTTCAGGATCCTGTTCAGGTTTTGAGTTCAGCTTCAATTTCGGGTTCTTGTTCTAATTCTGGTTCTTGTTTAAATTCAAGCTCGGGTTTTAGCTCATGTTCTATTTCTTTTTCTGGCTCTAGTTAATTTTCTAATTCGGGTTTTAGCTTAGGTTCTACACGCTTATAATAGCATTATTGTTTTTCAACCATAGTATGTTACTCTTTGAAAAGAGGAAAATACTATTGTTAATTTAAAAACAAATTGTTGTCATACTTAACCATAATATGTTTAGAGGCAACTATAATATGGTTGTGGCTTCGTGATAGAGGACTAATTTAACCATAATATAGTTGCCGGTGACAATAATATGGTTAAATTAAATATTTAATGTTTAAGAATTTTCGTTAAACATAGTTTTGTTGGAGGTGACCATATTGAAAAATATTTTTTCTCTGCGTGTGGATGTATTTAAGGCTATAGTTCTGCAATAGATCATAGAGTTTATTTTATTTATAAGTTCAAGTTAAAGCTGGGGTCTAATTAAAGTTCTAGTTCGGGTTCTAAGTTCTGTTATAGTTCAGATTCCTATTAAGGTTACAGCTTAAGTTCAGGGTCTTTTGCAAGAAAAGTTCTACTTTAATTTATATTTCAGGTTCAAGTTTAAATTTAAAATTATTTTTCAGGTTCTGCCTCAGGTTCTAGATAAGATTCTTGTACAGATTCTAGTTCATGTTATGAAATTCAACTGATAAATCTATTTATTCCATTTAAGGTACTCCGTTTGTCCTTAATAAAAATAATACTTTATGATGACCATTTTTAAAAAAAAAAAAATCCATTTATCTCCTGCACCCCAAAACTCTTCACCACCAATTAATTATTCCTCGAAGAGGGTGCATAAATTTGTTCACTGCCATCATTTTATAAATTGGAAAAACTTTAGTTTTCGATTAGAAACTTAAGCAAAAAAAAACTAAAGAGCAGAAAGAGAAAACAACTGGAAACTGAACTCAAACAAAGGATTTTTAAGTTAAAAGTTCTTCCTTGAGGAAGGAATCATGTTACTTTTGTATTTCAACAATTGTCTGTTACTATTTACCATTTCAAATGAATTGAGAATGAGTGGCAAGTATTTGGAGAGCAGAAAAAAGAAAAAAAAAACTAAAGAAAATTATATTAAAAAATAAAAAATGTACATTAACAAAAATAGAAGATAGAAAAAGAACGTAGAAAAAATAGTAAAAAGCTAAAATAAATAAAGAAATCGAATGAAAAACCCCAGAGATTGTTGCTTATGTTATATGTACACACATACAAAGACAAATACACAAATGCACTACAGTCTTACAAAATCACACACAAGCTCACAAGCCGGCAGACAGACAGACCGACTGGTACAAGTAGCGATTTGCAAACAATAGACAGTGGGGTGAAAGTTTCCTAAATTTTTTTATGAATGTGAATTTTATAAAGAATTTTTTTTTATAAATTAGATTATTTGATTAAATTAGATTATTGAAAAAAGAAAGTTTTTAATATAAATTAAAAAACATTTTAAAAACACTATCTGTAGTTACGAAGAGTAGCTTCTGTTACAAAAGTACTTTTTGCTCTGATGCCATTTTGCAACCAAGAAATCTTGTTAGTAAGAGAAAATCAGTAAATAAAAATGCATTTTTATAACAGAAAAAGGAATATTTTTTTTACTAAAAAATTATAACTAAAATAGGTCCTTTTTAAACTACTCGTAACCGAGTAAAACCGATTTTTAGTGCCAATATCAGTTTCTTTCACAAAAAAACCTGCTTCAACATAAAATAATTTTATGAATAAAAACCATCATTTTGATTATTTTTTAAGCCTAAATTTACTGCCAGTTCATCCACTTCGAACGTTAACGTTCGCATAGGAAATTACAATTAAAACAGCAACAACATTTAAAAATTTGTTTTTGTTTTAAATGCTTTTTTTTATGCTGAACAGGCAGTAGGTTTTTTTTTAAATAAAAGTACCTTTTGGGAAAAAAATTATTTTTTATAACCTGGAAGTGAATTTTTGAATAATAATGTGGCTTAGAAATAACCCTTTAATTTTATGCAAAAAAGTTAAAAGTACTTTTTTATATAAAAGGTACTTTTTTGGGGGAAGTACAATAAACACTTTTGATCAATATTGTTTACTCAAAATGAACTCTTAATTTTCTTAAAATTCTTTTTTGTTTAAAGGTACGTTTTTACATATTGTAAAACAGAAAGTACTTTTTTGGGGCAATAATAATAAAATAAACTTATTTGACCGGCAAGTATATTTTCAATCCAGCCGTATATTTTACCTATTTTAAAAAAATTTTTAAACCAAATTTCGATATTTTAATCAGGCTTAAGTTCATTGAATTTAATTTACATTAAATTATTTTTATGAAGACAGAAATTTTACAATATGAAATTAATTAGAATTTTATTGATAATTTTTCATTCTTGACTGAGCTGGGAATTGGACCCAGGTTTTCCTGGACAGGTTGCTCTGACTAGTTTCGATTGTAAACACACAATCTCTTTTGAGGGGTTTGCTGTTTTACTCACTCGGCTATTGAAGCCGGGTGACGTCATTAGTCAAACATCAATCTTTTAACCAAACGGTATTTTACCTTGGTAGATCGAAATTTGCTTTGAATGTTTGATTACCTATTTTAATTGATTTACATGTTCTTCCTTACTTCTGTTTTTCGTACTTTTTGTCAAGTCTTCTTCTGGAAATCCAAAGTACATTTTTTCATGTTTTTGTCTTTATTTTTCTTGTTGACCTTATTTCAGCACAACTTAAATTATTATTAAAAAATATTCTACTTTTTAACAAATAAGAACATTTATAGAAAATTACTTCAATACAATTGTATAAAAATTTATTTTATTTAAAACTCTTTCCTCGTACAAAAGTAACATTTATATTCATGTACTTTTTAAATTAAATTTGACTTTTTGAATAGAATGCAAAATAGAAAGAAGAAATCTATATAACAAGAAGTACCGTTAGGAATTGAGAATTTTGTATGCAGTTTGACTTTTGAAATAAAAGTACCTTTTTGGAAAACTTGGACACTTTGTTACAAATAAGTAAATTTTCAAAAATGTACTTTCCATCGAAATTATTGGAAAATTGCATTCGTTATTTCAAAGTCTTTTCTTTTATAAAAAGTACCATCTTATATATATTGATAAGAAAAAATAATTTTTAAAATTCAAAGTACAATAAAAATAAACTGTTTCAACAAGTGTCCTTATAACCTAAGACGATACATTTTGTTTATAGCAAAAGTAAATTTTTGGAAAAATTTTTCTTAACAAAAATTTACTTTTGAAACAAAAAGTTCTTTTAATTTCCGCCCACTGTTCCTTTCGTCACAATTGAATTTTTGTTTGTTTTTCGTATATTTTCGGTTCATTTATTTTCAAACTCAAATACTTTGAACTGAGTAAAGAGTGGAAGAACTCATGTTTTGAAAAGGGGTCTTAATGTTAACAATTGCTTTAATATGGCAAAAGATTCTCAACGATTTCAATCTATTTTTTTTTTTCCTAATTTTTCTAGCATGTTTTAAATCTTGTGATTATTGAGAATGTTGGATAAAAAAAAACGACCAAAAAAAATTTAAAAAAATTTCATATGGATTTAACCATAAAAGGCAAATAAAGCAAATTTTTGTGACGAGCAAAAGAAACACAAATAAATTTTGTAAGTTTTTTTCTAAATTTTTTTTCTCTATATATTAATTTAAATAATTTCAATTAAGTATTGTGACTTAAACGAAAATTCATGTTTGTTTGTGTGCGTTTAAGAACCGTTATTGGTTTGTGCTTATATATCGTTACCTAAAACGCAAAAGGTCCTATATAACATTTTGAAAATTTTACAGGAGGAGCAAAAAACTATTTAAAATGATAAATTGGTAAATTGCCTTAAACTGTTTATAATGACTTTTTTCTTTTATTTTTCTTGTCAAACCTGCCAGTGGTTTTGACAAATAATAATGTAGCATATAATTCAAACTGTAAATTATGTCTTTTAGTGTTTATCGTTTAATATTTTGTAGTTAGAGCTTTTTGATTTTTGTTAATAAAATCTCTATTTTGTTGTGGACATTTGTGTTGATGCAACACAACAGAATCAATGAAAATGACGATTTTCAATTTTTGGTTATTTAGGGCCTTTTGGGTTTTAGGTAACGATATGTATGTGTAGATGTTTGGTTATTGCACTTGTTTAACGAAACATGTCATCAATATATAATTTGAACTTTTAACGAACTTCTGGTCAAATGTCAAAGAAACTCTGTTTCGTTAAAACCGATATTATGTGAGAAATATTTTAAAGTTTATTACTTTTTAAAGGAACTATAAAAAGAAATGGTCTTAGGCAAAAAGTTGAAAGGAAAATCTCTCTTAAATTTTCAATACAACAACCATAAGCGCTATATTCGGCTTTGCCGAATCTTTTATAGCCTTCACTATCACCCTCCACGTAGTTAAGCACTAAGAGGATGTGGGTAATGCCTGGAGTCCAAAAGAACTCAAAATTTGTCCAGATCCTGGCAATAGTATCGACCATAGAGATCGACTTCTAGATATATCAGAATAGTTTTATTTTCTGTTTTATAGTCATACTTCAATGGAGAGAGATATGGTACACATATGGTTGAGAGCCTATGCCCACAATGAGGTAGCTCTAAAATAATTTTAGAGGAAGGCTTATTATTATTATGGTACATGGGATAGAAGAGCATGGTATTTATATTGTGCACTGATAGAAAAATGCATCTTCATATTGATGATGCCCTAACATCAGAATTGTGACACCAATATTATTATGGCATCAATAAGGCAACAAGGGGCATCAATCCAATGACGAACGACATCATAAAATTTTGTCATAAATAAATAAATAGTTTTAATTATTGATCCTTTATGTATTAACTATCATATTATATGTGCCTTTTTATAATGTTGACAAATTAATTCGCACACTGTGATTATAAGATCTATATCTTGTTGTGTGCGCAGTACAAATATATAAATACAAATACAAATACAAATACAAAAATAAAAATTAATCAAGCTCGAGACCAGTGTTTTTTTGTAAATAATTATTCCTTTTTATTTAATTCTAATATTTCGATCTTCGTCATAAATGTTATGACTACAATTCGATGCCAAATCTTGGGTATTACTTAAATTATTTTCATGTTTAAAAAGTAAAATGAGAAGCAAAAATTCCCATATTCAATTTTTTAAAATTATTTAGTTAAATACATGAAATTTTCAAAGCAGAATGATTACGAAAATTATATCGGATGCTGTTGTCTCTTGAGAGTGCTTCTGTAAACAAAGGGCGGAAAACAACAAAAGTGAAAAAAAATGTGTAACGGGTAAGTAAATAACAATAAATATTCTTTCACTCTGACTTAAGTCAATTAAAATGACAAACTGTCATGAAATTGAGCCTAATGAGTGGTTTCCTCGATGTTACTGATTCATCGCACTGATGACAAGTTCTATTAAACTGACTCTAATTCGTCATATCTGTGACGCCGATGTGTCAACCCATTGATGACGGCATTTAATTTTTTGACACTGATTAAAACTTGGGCAAGTGATGTTAAGCCTGACAACACAATGATGTAAAGCGTCGTGGGTTCAAAAACGACGACACTTGTCATACTACTGATGTCAAAATACATCAGCTATCAGTGTGTTGATGTCTTTTATCGTACATTGAAAATCTTTGGCGTAATCAGGTGCAACTGATACCTGTATATAACAAGGTCATTTATGGACCGATTTTGTTAATTTCCACTACCAGTATGCTACTGAGCTTGTTAAGTTTATAAATTATAAGAGGACTGCGAAAAGTTAAGGTTAATGGGTAGAAATTTTTGATATATCTATAATAAGTAAAACTTTAAGGCAGTCGTGGTTTTTTGCTTATATCTGAATCTATTATGTACCGCACTAGCTGAATTTCAATAGCAAACTTTAACAAAATAAATGTTACACAAATAAATAACAACCTGGTCCCCATCATTTCTGGTGCCTTCGGAAGAACTATTTCAACATACCCACCAACAGACGCACATATGGACATCGTAAAATCAACTTTGCTAATCATAACAACCCAGGATATGTATAATTTATAGGATCTAAGATCAATATTGTAGAAATTACAAACGGAATGAAAAACTTTCCACTTATGGAGAAGGTCATGTACATAAATTTTTAGTTTAGTTAAACTTCAGGTTTAATACAGCTTTTAGTTAAGATAGTTAACCAACTAGTTAAGTCCAGGTTTTAATTAATGTTTCAGATTAGAATTTAATTTATGCTCTACTTAAAATTCTTGTATAGTTATTAGGGTACTCATTCGTTTAATCAGTTAACCGATTAATTGCTACCCGAATAACTGATCGGTTTATCTAAAATTGCCGTTTTCGATTAACGAATCAACCGATTAATTTCCGTCGATTAACCGATTAACCGATGTAACAAAATGTTTAACTTTTTGTAGTATTATAACATATTTTTTGTGCTTTTAATTATTTGTTTCGTCTCATATACAAAAGGTTGTTTTTAGAAAACATTTTTTCATACAAACGAAGAAGGTATTCAGTGATCTACATTTTAAATAAGTGTTTGCTGCCAACAGCTTGTTGTTTTACGTACTTTTTATATGTATGCGTTCAGTTATTTGTTTTTTTTTCATATCAGCTCATATCAATCTTTTAACAGAATTAACCCAAACAATTAGAAGTGTTAAACATTTAAAAAAAATTAAAACAGGACTCTAATGAAATAATGGATGATAATATATTATTAGAAAAGTACAGGAAAAGGACTGTGAAATTAGATATTCTGTTGCTTTTGATTTCTTTAACATCTACAATAAATGAAAGTTGTTTCAAAGTCAAGTTTTATCCAAACTAGAGAAAATTAACGGTTGAATCCTAAACATTTAAACATATTTATTTGTATAAAAGATTATTTTATAAGACCTTCTTAAACTATTGAAAAAAACTAATAAAATGATCTTAAAGTTAATTTTTTAATAAAAACATAATATGTAAAAATATGTATGACATATTTATGAATTATTCTCTTGTGTTCGTTTTAGTTCAAGAATTGTTATTATTTGTTATGTTTTTGCTTTTTTTAACTAATAAACTCGAAACAATAAATAATTTATTCATTTTTATGTATTGAAATTACTTGATTTATAAAAAAGAAGTAATAATCGGTTAACCGATCAAAAACAATATTAACCGATTTATAATCGATTAAACCAAAACCTCGGCTAATTAATCGAGCGATTAACCGATTAAAACAAAAGCCCGATTAAATGAATACCCTATTAGCTTTAGATTTATTAAAGTCCAAAGTTTAGTTTAGATCTAGTTCAGGTACAATTTAACTGCTAATTCAGTTCTATTTCAGTTCTAGTTCAATTCTAGTTCAGTTCTAGTTCAGTTCTAGTTCAGTTCTAGTTCAGTTCTAGTTCAGTTCTAGTTCAGTTCTAGTTCAATTCTAGTTCAGTTCAAATAATTTTTACTTCAGTTCTAGTTCAGTTTTAGTTCAGTTCTAGTTCAGTTCTAGTTCAGTTTAAGTTATTTCCACTTCACTTCTAGTTCAGTTCTAGTTCAGTTCTAGTTCAGTTCTAGTTCAGTTCTAATTCAGTTCTAGTTCAGTTCTAGTGCAGTTCTAGTTCAGTTCTAGTTCAGTTCTAGTTCAGTTCTAGTTCAGTTCTAGTTCAGTTCTAGTTCAGTTCTAGTTCAGTTCTAGTTCAGTTCTAGTTCAGTTCTAGTTCAGTTCTAGTTCAAATCTAGTTCAGTTCTAGTTCAGTTCTAGTTCAGGTTCCAGTTCCGATTCGATCTTAGATATAAATTCAGATTCTATTTTAAATGCTAGTTTAAGCTTAAGTTCACTTAATGTTCTAGGTTTCAACTCATTAGCTATCAAATTCTAACAAAAATGTCATCCAAAATTAATTCAATGTTAATTATTTTATTATTCCTATGCCCATAATTATAAATTGTTTCTATTTTTAGTATAAGCTTTTATTCAAAATTCTGCAATAAACTCTGGGAAACAATAATTTTTGTATGCATCATCACACCCCCTCAATAAATATATAAATTATTTCAAAACCCAAATCCTTGTGTGTAAAAAATAAAATACTATTTTTTTTATAAATACAAGTTAGTAATTTCCAAAAGAAACAACAACAAAAAAAGTTGTTTACTCTGCAGGATTTTATTGTTCTTGTACTTTTGCCTGGCAACATTTCCGTTTCATTTCTTTACACACACACACATACACAGGAAATCAATGTTAATATATAAATGTGTTTGTATTGTTTCAATATACATAAATAAGTATGTGTGTGTGTTAAAAAAATAAAACATTTTTTTTTTACTCTTCCACTATAATATTATTTGTACGTTCATACTCTAGAACTATTATAATTTTAATAGTCCTGATGCCATTTGTTAAGACACGCAACGCCATTTCGGCGACGAATGTCATGAAATTGTACAATTCATATGGCAAAAAAAAAAGAGTAACAGGAATGAAAAGAAATAAAACTACACTTTGTTTATGCCGTCCACATTGAGAAATATTCAAGAAGACAAGAAAGTAAAACACGCTTCATTCCATTGTATTTAAATGGCAGTATGAAACAATGTGAATCAGCTTTAAGTAAAACCCCCATTATTTGTCCAATACTGGGTGGTTGCAGTATGAGGCATTGCAAAACTCTGCCAGTCATTTATTTCAATTCATTTTATATATAAATTTGTAAAAAAAAATATTAAGTATCATGCTAACATCAAAAAAAATGTAGCCAAAGTTCTAAATGTTGAAATGATATAAAAATTTTAAATATGGGCAACAACGCAGCAGAGAAAAAATGGGGAAGTAAAAATGTTTCAGTCCGTTTCCGTTTCGGTGGTCTTACGAACTTATTCGATACTTTCTCAAATTTAAGCTTTATTTTTTCTTTTAGTTTGATTCTAGTTCAGCTTAAGCTCAGTTTAAGTTCAGGCTGTAGTTCATATTGTATTTTATAAACTCGGTCAGGTTCTAGCTCAATTTCTGGTTTAGGTTGTAGCTTAAATTTTACTTCCGGTTCGATTTCAAATTTTTTTACAGATTCTAGTTCAGAATATAGGTTAGGTTTCAGTTCAGGCTCTTGTTCAGTTTAGGTTCAGTTTTAGTTTAGTACTATGCTAGTTCTAGTTCTAGTTCAGTTCTAGATCAGTTTTGTTCAGTGTTAGCTCAGTTTTACGTCAGCTGTAGTAGCACTGATACTCCAGTGTTAGTCCAGTTCAAGTTCAGTGCTAATTCACTTCTACATCAGTTCTAGTTTAGTACTGTTCAATTCAAGTCCAGTTCTATTTTAGTTCATGTTCCAGTTAAGCTCTGGTAGTTCAGTACTTGTTAAGTTCTACGTCAGTTGTAGTTGAGTTCCACTTTAGTGCTAATTTACTTCTAGATCAGTTCTAGTTTAATGCTGTTCAATTCAAGTCAAGTTCTATTTTAGTTCATGTTATATTCTAGTTTAGTTCTTTTTCAGTTTTTCGTAAGTTGTAGTGCAGTTCTACTTCAGTTGTAGTCAAGTTCTAATTCAGTGGTAATTTACTTCTTGATCAGTTCTAGTTCAGTGATGTTCAATTTAAGTTTAGTTCACTTTCAGTTCTAATTTAATTATGTTTCAGTTTCAGCTCAGGTTCTAGTTAAGGTTTTACTTCAAATCAAATTTGACTTCAATTTCAGATTCAAGTTTTGATTGTATGTCTTGATTTTGTTTATGTTCAAGCTCAGGGTTCAGGTTCTTCATGTTGAACTTCAGGTTCTGGTTTTCGCTCTGGTCATAATTCAGTTCTACCCCTTAACAAACCTACAACCTTATTCAATGCAATAACTAAATATTCAAACTTAAAGAAAAATACTAATATTTTTTAATTTAATTTTACCCTACTAACAGTGTTATTTGTATCAGTTAGTGGTACGAGTGCATTGTCGATGATGGCAGTAGCAAGAAGTCGTCGCTATTAACAGGGCGGTTTTTGGATTATGCACGGCGCCAGTAAAGTTGTAAAATCGTTGAAATGGCAAATAAAAGTCGACAAAATGACTGCAGTGCAGAATAAACTATACAAAACAACAATAATAACAATAATAATATTACAACAATAATACCAGGAAAAAACCCAACTTAAAATGAACAAAAAACAATATGGAAAGGAGAGAGAAAAAAAAGAACTGAAACCAATCCATAAACATTCGTATAAATATAAAGAACTACTCATGACAACATGTATGCCTGAAGCAGTGAAGTCAAGGAGTAAAATATTAAAATGCTGAGATATATTTTGTCAGTAATGTCATTGTAGAAGTAAGGAAATGCGTTAAATGCATGGTAACAAGGCGTAAAATATTTCAAAAAAGGGTAAAAAGCGCCAAAAGAAAAAAAATTCGAATTTGAACAAAACTTTTAAAATGTTTTGTTCTAAAGAAAATTATTTATTTTTTTACCCAGCAAAAACTAGGTAATGCCTTGAAATTACTGAACAACTTACTTTTCAATGACTACTTCATACCATCTGCATTACATAGAAGTAGTTAAGTAATGGTTGACATATATTCTGATAAATAAGCTCTTGTTTATGAGTTGATGAACGAAATTTATAATTAATTCATAATGAAATACGTTTAAGGTTTTATTCATTCAAATCTAATGCAAATTGATTTAAAATACATACTTGTTCTTACAATTTGTTTTTTTCTTTTCTTTGTTATAAATGAATATGAATTTGAATATGAAAAATTTTAAATCAATTAATTTTAATATGTATTTTAAAATTAACGTTTTGAAAAAAAACTATACTAATCAATCAACCAAACGATATTATAACGATATAGTCTAGGTGATATAAATTATAATATGTATATGATATCGATCTTGTATCATAAATGATAGTAATTCAATTGTACCTTTCCTTATAATATCGTTTTTCCATGAAAATATCATACAGTTTATGCAATCATATCGTTCTCTGGTTTAATGGGTATGATATGTCCTTGACGCAGGGTAGTAAAATTTTGCATTAGAAATCAAATTAAATTAAAGACACAATTTGTTAGACAAATTTGTTTACAAATATTTGTAAGCGAATGTGGTAATGACTTATTTAACTCCCTATTTGTAAGCGAGAGTGGTAAGTACTTGTCTCTAATGATATTACCGTTTAAAAATAATGAGTTAAAATGCCAATGTATAAGTAGTGAATAGTAGTTATATTAGCTTTTTAACTCATTACTTCGCAATGTAAGTTTTTGCTGGGTATCAATTCCTTTAATTCGGGAGCAAACAAAAACTTAAAAATAAATAAAAATTTATTAAAAAATAAAATAAAGATAACGTTTTATAGTAAAAAAATTTAATTTATAATACATTTGTTTCATAATAGTCATCTTCGGGCCACAAAATGGGTTTATTGAAATACTTGTTATAATTATAATAAAATTTTTTTTTTCCATTAAAAGATTTTATTTATTGTGCTTAATTCCCTTTTTTTATAATTGATAAAAAATACTGAAATTTATTGATGGAGGATAAGCTGTTCCTATGCGCATTTCACTGGTTGCTTAGGCCAGATCACCAGGATACGTTCTCATAAATAATTTTAGAAAAGCCAAAGCTATCAGCAAATAAGACTACAGAGGGAATGAAAATTACATACACTCAAAAAGTCTTATTTGCAACGATATCAAAGCTTAAACAAAATACCAACAATAAAGGGAATTAAGCGCAATAAATAAAATCTTTTAATGAGAAAACAAATATGTATTCCAAAAAACATTTTTGCAAGTGTACGTGCATAAAAAACTGAACTGGCAAATTGTTTTTATTTTGATTTCTTGCGAAAACAATAAAAGCAATTTGTTTTTGTTTTTTTAATTTGTATTAATATTGGGAGAATTCTAACTAATTGAAGTGGGGAATGTAAGAAAAGATAAACTCACTGTTTTATTATTGGTATTTTGTTTAAGCTTTGATATCGTTGCAAACAAGACGTTTTGAGTGTAGGTATTTCTCATTCTCTTTGTAGTCTTGTTTGCTGATAGCTTTGGCTTTTCTAAAACTATTTAGGATAACGTTTCCTGATGACCTGCCTAAGCAACCAGTGAAATGCGCATAGGAATAGCTTATCCTCCAACAATAAATTTCAGTATTTTTATCAATTATAAACAAAGGGAATTAAGCACAATAAATAAAATCTTTTAGTGAAAAAAAAATTATGTATTCCCAAAAACAACCCTTTTTTGATAATAAAAATTATAATTAAATAATTTTTAGGTTAACACTTGAAGGCAATTTGAAATTGCAACAACACACTTTTTCTTGTTTTACATCATATTAAATACATATACAAGAATTTATTGGTTGAGGTTAAAACCCCCGATTTACAATGTTCTGTTAAAAAAAAAATTCATTAAGACAAATGTTCTGTTGATGTCGGCATTTGAGTAAGGAAACGAAAGAATACGAGTAAAAAAAATAGATAGTTCTTGAAAAGATTTTCCCTCAAAAAAGTTTTAAAGTTGTAGATATCAATCTAAAATTAATCAGTTCTTTCCTTAATTTTAGTTTTTTGCAATGTCAGATTCTTTAGAGAAATTTCTATTTTATTTATTTATTTATTAAAGACGAATCATCAATGAAATTTTGTATGAAATCAATAAAATCTGCTTCGCTTTTTTTTTTTTTTTTTTTTTGAATATTTACACTAAATAGCGATATTTTTTGCAGAAAATTAAAATTTGAATTAAGTTTACGTCTTAATTTGAATATGAGATATTTTGTTTGTAATAAATCATGATTGTAATAAAAACCACGGAAAGCACCATAAAATAATGGAGAAAGCAACGCAGCATTAAAAGGGTAACCAGACCATAAAAGCGTCATAAAATGCCCGAAAAGTGTCAAAATGGCAACACTGCTATTTGTCCATATATTAAATTAATTACTTTGGGGCTGTTCTTGATCACAACTATGTATAATAGGGTGGTTCGAATAATTTTTTTTTGTGTAGATTTTGCCGCTTGAAAAGTCATTTAAGCTTCGTACAGACGATGGTCAGATCTAAAAATATTGTCAGTAGAATGTGCTAAAAATGTAGCACAACCGTGTGAAGTTGCAAATTTAGTTTGATAACGTTGCCAAAAAAAGCATTATCAGTCCATTGTATTTATTATTGTATTATTCATTACAAAAAATTATAATATTCTCTTTTGTGACTTTTTTGAAAAAATTTGTACATATATAATTTTGTGAAAAGCAAAAATTTGATTTTAAATTAAATTTATACTAATAGAAATATATACAATAGATTTATTATTTGAATTTTTTAATAGCACATTATTGGCTAATAAATCAGTAAGTGTTTAAAAGCTGTTTTAGTTGAACTAAACTTAAATTTATATGTAGTTTAAACTCAAAAGTTGTAAATCAGTGTCCCATGTATTATATGTAGTTTAAAAAGTAACATGTGGCAGCACTACGATTAATGTTGACAAATTCATATGGTTTGTATTGGTAGTTTACCAATTTTATGCGTTTAATGATGGTTTATATGTTTTCTGATTTACAGAATTGTTGGCTTAAACACATTTTAAACCAAAAAGACAGTTTAACTTGATCTGATTTATTAGCCCTAAGTCTGCTTTAATTTCCATTTTTATTCATCATTTTTTTAGCTGTTTTTTTCAAAAATGCTGTGTTTTTATGTGCTTATAATAACCCATCAATAAAAAAATATAATATTTTAAAACTACGGCTTCTATGAATTAATCGCCACTTTGGGTACCATCGAACACACTGTGCACTGCATCAAAAAAGTACGCCTGCACCATAGTTTCCATCCCTGATATGCATGAGTGAAATGAAAAACAAAAAAAGTTTAGTTTTGCAGAATTAACATTAATTTTAACACAGAAAAAAGTTTTTTAATAACTAAAAAAATTTTTTAAAAAGTATTACAATTTAAATAATGTGATAATTGAATCAATTCTTTTTTTAGTTGAAAGAAATATAAAAATATAATTTTGATTTAATTAACCACACAGAAAAAATTATTAAATTTCTCCCATCACCAAATTTATTCCTACTTCATAATATCAAGCAAACAAGTGGTTGACTTTGCACCTATTACCAAAATGATTATAATGATTAGTAAAAATTTTGAAATAATATTTTCAATAAATGATATTTTTAATTTTAATTAAAAAAGTGATCGAAAAACTTTGCTATTTCAAACAATGTGTTAATTTATTTAAATAAATATTGACAATTCCCAACAACAATTTTAAATTATTTTATTTTAAACAAAAAAAGTCAATTAAGATTTTTTGTTTTTTAATTAAAATTTTAATTGTAAATTTATTTCAAAACAACTAAAATGTTAATTAAATCAATATTAAATTTTTAATTTACTTTCAACTAAAAAAATAATTGTTTCAATTTTTACATTAATTAAATTTAAATACTTTTTAAACAATTTTTTTAAATTATAAGACACTTTTTTCTGTGAATATAGTTGGTTTAAAATAAACTTTTAATTTACATAATAATTAAATATCAAAAAATATTAATTAATTTTTTTCGTTTTAAAAAAAATAATTTAAACTTGTAGAATTAATGTTGGGAATTATCAATATTTAAAAGATAAATTAACACATTGTTTGATATGGCAAGGTTTTTTGATAATTTTTTTAATTAAAATTAAAAATATGATTTATTGAAAAAAAAAATATTGACAATTTTAAAATTTTTAGTAATCAATATAATCAGTTTGGTAATAGGTGCAAAATCAAGCACTTGTTTGCTTGATATTATGAATTTGGTATAAATTTGGTGATTGGAGAAAATTTTGAATTTTTTCTGTGAATAAACATCAACGAAACTAATTTAAAATAACATAAAAATTTTTAAATTCTTGCGTTTTCATTTTCCCTTCAATAACAATATTTCCACTTTTTCAAATAATAAAATTTTTTTTATTTTCACATAATGTCTAAAAACAGATCTGGCAATTCATGCTGCTGCAATTATCTGACAACTGTGTGAACTGACAACTTTTGTTGGCAGATGAATTTATTGTCAGACAGTTGTCTTGTATGGTTTACATATAATCGTCCGAACTGATAATTTACTTTTGGTGGCAATTTTTATTTACAGACCTTACATTATTGTAAGATCTGACCATCGTCTTATGAAGCTTTAGATCTGTTAACATTTGCGGAAATTAAAGATACAAAAAAAAACCTGTTAACTTTAAAACCCTGTAGCATTTTTTGTTCCATTATAAGGGATCTCAAAATATGATAATACAAAATTATATAATAAGTTCGGTATGTTTTTTTAAGCAAAGTTTTGGTATAACTGATTATCTTCTTAGTGATTTCGAAAGATGAAATTTTCACTATCTACTACTTTTATTGGCACACAACTTTTAAATATTCAACTCTTTTAAGCTTCTGTTACAAGATATAAGTATGTATATGTACTTAGTTATTCATACGTTTGGAGTATTTGGTTGTCATAGTAAAATAAATTTCTCTTTGTTTGCATGTCCTCGTACTCGGTTTTGACTGAAAACTACTGCGTTTTGTAGTGGAGTAGGTTATTCTTATTTTTCCTTAGTTTAGTTTTTATTTGTACTTACAATTTTTTTTTCTCTCTTTTCAATATTAAATTCAATGGTTATAAAATCAACTAATAAAAACCACAAATAAATATAAGAAATATTCGAAAGAAAAATAAGGAGAATGAAAAAAAGAAATAAATATAAAGTAATATTGAAGTAGTTTTAAAAGGAAATTACCATAAGTTTTTATATTTTATATTTTGAAGATAATTTTTCATTGGAAATGTGGTTAAATAATCTTGAAATTGGCAAGAGGAAAAACGATTTTTATTATAAAAAAAAATATTACATACAACGTCATTAGTTAGAATTAATAATCAAGGTTAAGTGAAGCATTTTCCCATAGCAAATCTAGACTTGAAGGCGCTGACGCGATTCCGTTAGTTAACACACAGGAAAAATTCTCGCCAATTTTTTTTTTTAATTGAACCATTCCAAAAAAAAATAAAATCAGTTTTAATTAAAAATTTAATCAAATGGCTTAAACGTTTAGTTATATGCATTAAACGTAACGTTACTGCAGAAAATGTTGTTAGTATCAAAATATGTTTAATTGATACTATTAATTTGTTTACTGCTGCAAATTTAATTAATTTTTTAATTACTACCAGTTTGCCGATTTCGAACGTTAACGTTCGCATAGAAAATTTCATTTAAAACAACAACAAAATTTTAAAATTTGTTTTTGTTTTAAATGTTATTTCCTATGCGAACGTTAACGTTCGAAATCGTTGAACAGGCAGTTAATAGTACAAAATATGTTTAATTTAATTAATTTTTGAATTAATATTACGAACTTTAAAGTAAAAGTAATTTTTCTTTTTTTTTTCTTTTGCAATCTTGAAAAATTTTCAGAAATTACAATAAGTAAATCAACGAAAATGGAGAATCGTGTAGAGTGCCAAACTTTTGCGACTTATTAGCTCTGAATGAAAGATTTGGGGGTTAAGAGAAAAATGAAAACTATTGTTTATCTACAATTATTGGCCCTCCAATTTTTACTTATTTTACCAAAATATCAAATTCGTTGTTTTTTAAATCTGATTAATATAAACTTTAAATATTAATAATCTCTCACAATGTAGTTTTGAATAATAAAAAAAATTCTCTACTTCATTTTTATTAATTTTAACTTTAATTAAAATTCAATATGCGTATCGTAATCCCCGATATTTCTTTTTGAGTATCGGTTTCGTTTCGGCAAAAATGCGTATCGTTACCTCCCTACTTAAGACCTTTACAGAACACAACCCCTAAACATTAATTTAATCCAAAGAAAAAAAATTTCGCCAACTGACTCTAATGGAATCTTTGGTAGGCCTCGATTCTAAAAATAATTTTAATCCAAGAAAGTCGCAAAATCTATTTTATTTTAATAAATAATTCCCCAAACTTTAAAATATTCTCTCCATAAGTGACCATTAGTTTTGATATAACGACCTCTGCTTAATCGGACCTCACATAATCTTAAATCTCCTTTAACGATTTTCACAAAAACTGCTTTCACTTCAACTAAACGCTTAAAATGCTTGAAAATAAATTAAAATTTGACCCGAATAACTCCTACATATTGGCTAGCCATTCTCTTTCTCTGTGATCCTTCTCTCCAATTGAAGAAAAGAGCCTCGACCATTCCCCTGTAACTCATTCTTTTATTTTCTTAATGGCATACATCACTCCAACTATAAATTGCGGTACGCAGTTTCTCATCAAAAGTTCTTTGCCAGATTTTCAGGACGAGCTGATGCGTTGACTACTCTGAGGGTTCAAAGTTAGCACTTGTCAAGCAATATAGTGGATAGTTGCAAGCCCAATTATGAATAAAAATTCCCCGAAGGTTTTTTCCTTTTCCCATTTTTACAATAGAATTTAGATAGGAAAAATGGCAGAAGGAACATAACTCCCGGGGAGTTTTTATTTATAATTGGGCTGATATTCAAAACTGACTGACTAGATTATCAGCTTTAGTTCTTTTTTTTTAATTAAATTTCAATCAAAAATGGTTTCCTTTCTAAATTCAACTTCATTTTTTCATTCCACAAAAAGATTAAAAATTTATAATATTTTACATGTTAACAACTCTAATTGTTATTTAACAACAAGTCCCTCAAAGGATTTAATTATAAAATCTTACAAATATCAAAACACATAATCTTTTATTTTTTCATCCTTTTGTGCTTTGACGCAACAACAAAAACAACAACAGCTACATCAACAGAAAAAAAAAATAATTAAAATATTAATTCCTTAACAACAATTTCAAATTGCTTTACTTGTTTTGTATATTTCAATTTATAATTTAAAACTCATATTTCCTTAAAAAAGTTGTTAACAAATGAAACAAAAAACACTCAAACACACATACATAGAAAGTTTTACATACTTACTTATAGATGATTAAAGAGCACAGTGGTTTGAATAGGAAAAAGCTCGTTTACTTTAAATGATAAAATAAAAAATGTATAACAACAAATTTATTTCAAACTTAAATTATCAGAGATATTATAAAATAACTCTATATGCAATTTCATGATATAGACTAGATGCTTGGGGATTGTAGGTTTGATTCCTACTATACGTTTGACTTCCCAAGACTTAAAGGTCAGACCTACCTAGAACACACTGTGTTAGGAAAAATAATATAAGATGCTTGCCTTTTAGTTTGGCGTTACTGCTTCCATTCCTAGTATACGTTTTTCTTCTAAAGACTAAAAGTTCAGCCCTACATAGAACCCACTTTAATAGAAAAAAAAAATAAGATTAATATGGCACAGTATCAGGGTTCGTTTGAAAGCCAAAGTTTTTCCGCTCAGAACACAACCTCAGTTGCCAAAAATCAGATCATTCCAAATATCCCCTGTCACTCGTGATATTGATTCAGCTGCCAAAATTATTGGTGCTGGTACTGCAACAGTCAATGGAGCTGGTTCCGGTGGCGGTATCAGAATAGTATTCGGGTCCCTCATAATCGGTTATGCATGAAATAACATTTTCCTACGCTTACTTGGGTTTCAACCTCTCTGGACCTATATGTCCTTTCTGTCTTATGATGGCTTTCTTGCTCCACTTCATTTTCTAAAGTGTGTATTTATATATCCCAAGAAGACGTTAAATCTAATAATAATTACAACAAACTTAATTGATAACATCTATACTACAGCAACCGCAGCTCCATTATCATTATTGTTTTTTAAAAACATCCCACTGTAAAAAAGAAAAGAAAAAGCAGCCCTTTTTAATTAAGCTCAATGCGGAAATAACTCTTGCAAGTTCTCCATTAAACAGACCATTGTTCTTTACTATGATTTTTTTCTAAGCTTCTTTGCATTTTACCCTTTTTTATAGTAAAGAACTTAAGCCAATTATTCTATCACGCAATATGGAACACTCTTGCCTGCAAAGGAGTACCACTAAAAATTATTGCTCTAATACAATCCTTGTATTAAGATGTTAAATGCCGATTTGCCGACGACAACACATTGAGCAACAATTTCAACGTTCGACAAGAATGTTCTCCCCTGTTATTCAATATCGTACTTCGCATCATCGTACGTAATGCTACTTCAGCAAATACAGGTATAAGAAGAGGGCTAAATCAACACCTAGAGAGTCTGGAATATGCTGATGATATCTATCTACTGTCTCACAGTTATCATCACATATGAGCTAAACTCAAATGCCTTGAGATTGAAGCTTTAAAATCCGGGTTAAAAATAATCATGAATAAGAGTAAGGTAATGCTTCTGCTACCCAGAGAGCATACTAACAAAAACTGATGTTTGCAGTGATGATATAGCCAACCGAATTTCAAAAGCTAATCAGTCGTTTGGCGTCATGCTGGCCGTGTTGTAGTGGTTAAAGTGCTTGCCTTGAAAGCCAAACATCCCAGGTTCGATCCCTGGCAGAGGACAAAAATTGTTCATCATGGTTTTCGTGTTTTAAAAAATTAACTGGCTTCAACCCCCCTCCTAATAATACATCTAAGAAGCCCCCAGACCACGCCTCCCACTGAAAGAGTGGATACCATCATGGAAAAGTCAGGCAGCAGCCAACCCCTGGAGAGATAAAGGTTGAAATCAAAGATTAGCAAGGTTCCCCACCACTACAACAAAAAATAGACGGGATGACGACAGATGGCAGTCTCATTATCCTAGGACCTGCTACAGCAGACCGATCATTTACTTAGCTGGAACAGCAAGCGATTTAGGAAACTGATAGAAGGCAAAAAAACAATACCGAATGGATCGATAATCGAAGAACAAGGACAGTGCAATCTTAGATGGGAAGACGCGAAAACAACTGCAACAAATCGTGTAAGACGGAGATGCTTTGTGGAAGCCACATGCTCCCAAAGAGGTTAATGAAGAAAAAAAAATCAGTCGTTTGTTATCTTACGGTCTATATGGAAGTCCACTGCCATGTCGAGGATTACTAAGTTCAGCATTTTTAATTCTTGTGTAAAATCTATGCTCCTTTACGTCTGGGAATCGTGGAATACGACATCGCACGATATTATCGCTTTCCAGGTTTTCATCAACCGCTGTCTCCGCAGGATATTAAGAATATTCTGGCCTAACACGGGCTACTGTAAGAGCAAACACCCAATCCACATAGAGATTATTGGCCGTAAATGGCGCTAGATTGGTCACAAGCTCCGGAGACCACATGGCGACATTACAAAAACTGCTTTGGATAGGAATCAATATGGTAACACACGCATAGTTAGGCGCCTTTCACACACCTAGAAAAGCCAACTGGATTCAGAAATTAGCCGAATTAAGCACCTTGCACCAATGAGGATCGATTGGTAAAGTTTGTTGTGGGCATTGGTTCCTCTTAGGAACCACGGGACATCATTTATAAGCAATTCTTCTATTCCACCTTTAAACTTTTATCACAAGCCTTGTAATTGTACCTGTTTATTTTATAGCCCACTGTGGCTCCTTATGTATATATATATATATATATATATCTATATATACTTTTTTTTTTTTTTTTTGTTTAAGGGCATACTAGTGTAAAACTAATGTTTTTTTTAAATAAAAATTAACTAGAGATATATCTTTCAGCTTGGGGGCTGCCTGTTCAACTCCCACTATACTCGTCGATTGTGTTAATATAATAAAATAAGTTTACAATAACACAATTTCGCAAATAATTTAATAAGACTCAAAGAACTTCTTCAGTTCACTGGCCTGGTCGAAAATTATGGCACTCGATATCGATCGAAATTTCCTTATTAATTGTATTTCAATATCGATCGATATCGAATGGCGTGATTTGCCTTCTGCTTTTACTTCTACCAAAATTTTTTTATTATTTTTTATTCCTAGCCCACTGTGCATGTTACCCTTTTTCCTACTTAATTATTTTTTATGTTTTTGTTACTTTATCAATTATAGTCATTTAAATGTTCTCACAAGTCTGTCTATGTATGTGTAAGGCTGTGAGTGTGTGTATGTGTTAACACCCATCCATACACAAATATTTCCATTTATGAGATACGAGTACATTTTTCATTTGTGAAATTATCGTTTAGTTACTTTTTTTCTTACTTTTACTGTCAACTCTTTGGAAAAAGTTTTTTTTTCTATTTGATGTTGCTGTTGTTTCTGCTGCTATACGAGTCAGTTAATGCAACAATTTTATATCTTTAGTCAGTTTTATTTTTCTATTGTAGGATTTTTATTAAGTATTTAAACTTTTTGTAACAAACTTTTTTTTCAGGAACTTAATATAGTCGAAAAAAGTATGTATGTATATAACATGACTCTTAACTCTTTAGATGGAAGTTTTTTTTTAATAAAGTGAAATTAAAGTTCTAAGGAAAAGTGAAATAACAAAGGAAGGGAAATAAGTTATTAAGGATTTATTAACTTTTTGAAAACGTTTCCAAGTGATTTTGTAAAAAAAAAATATTATAAAATATTAATAAAAATTAAAGATGTTTTATAGAGGCTAAGTAAATCGGAGAACTGTTGACTCACCATGTTTAAAGGAAGGATGATTAGAAAGTCATTTCTAAACACCCTGCTTAGGATCATCGTGTTTAGTGAGTCACTTTTTTTGAATGCTTAGCTCCAGATTTATGGTTTTAATATAAATTCTGAGAATAATGCAAACAAATGTACGAGTAAAAGGCAAAAAGGAACAAATTGGAAAATTTTTACAATCAGAAAAATCAAATGCAATTCAGTTTTTTTATTAAATTTCATATTAAAAACTTATTAAACCCTTACCTAGAAAAAAATACATTTGGGTGATTCACAAGGTAGTCATAAAGTTGTAAAGTCATATGTCTTAAAATAATTACAAGAAATATATATGAATGCTGTGGTCAACCGCTTATAATTTACATTTCAACACAGCATTAAAATTTTTATTTTGGTTTAAACGCAACAATATTTTATTTTACCAATTGTAAAATATTATTTAGGACATTTGGACGATATGACTTGACAGCACACCTTGTGAATCTGCAATTTTAAATCAATTTATAGCACTTTTCTTTACAAAACGAATAAAAAAAGAACAAAAATTTTAAAAGAACAAAACTTTTCATATCAGGGTTATTGTACCCCATTCAGTACACAGAAAAAATTATCCATAGTTTTTTATCAATTAAAAAAATTGTTTAAAAAGTATTGCAGTTTAATTAATGTGATAATAGAATCAATAATTTTTTTAATTGAAGGAAAATGAGAAATTGAATTTTGATTTAATTTACATTTTATTTATTTTGAAATACATTTTTAATTAGAATATTAATTCAATAACAAAAAATCTTTATTGATTTTTTCGTTTAAAATAAAATAATTTAAACTTGTAGAATTCTTGTTGTGAATTTTCAAAATCTGAGCAATATTTAATTAAATTAATTAACACATTATTTGAAATGGCAAAGTTTTTTGATCGTTTTTACAATTAAAACTATCATTTATTGAAAAAAAATATTCACAATCAAAAACTAATCCATATAATCATTTTGGTAATAGTTGCAAAATCAGCAAATTGTTTATTTGATTCTATGAATTGGGCATGAATTGGGTGATTAGAAACAATTTTTATTTTTTTCTGTGCATGCGGGTATAAATAATTCAGTACGATTGAAGAATTGAAAATATCTTTACCATATCCGATGTCGGGGTATTTTTTAAGCCAGATAAAAGAATAATAGAAATAAGGGAGATCTAAATTTTGTTTACGTCTACGAATGTGTCACAAATGACGTCACACGAACTGCATTCCTATTGGCTTATAATTTCAAGCTGGTAGACTCAAAATAGTTATTATTTTATTGCGGCGTTGCCAGCTTTTGTGTATATATTTCTTATAAGAAGTTTTAAAATCTAAGGGACTTTTAAACTTGCCAACCCCTTGCCGTTCACATACTACGTCATCTAACGGGAAATCATGTGCTTGTCGTAGTCTTTATTTCTATTATTCCTGGCTTGGGATTAGCTGTCCAAAGAACTGTCATACTGTGCTAACTTTTTAACATTTACGATCAGTACACCCTCGCAAACCATGTTAAATATATTTATGCTGGAACAACGCTACCAAATTATCCAAATTTACTTTAAAACCCCATCATCGATTCCCTCAACTTATAGAAGACTATGTGATTTGAATGGGGTGCACGGCTCATTTTTAGCTTAACGAATGGACAAAATTGGCGCAAATGGAGTGCGACGGATTCACAACGAATCTTACAGACTTGAATACATCCAGAAAAAGGCATTATTTAGTGCAGTTTACATGCTGGGATATCATCAGACCTTATTTCTCCAAAAAATAAAGACGGAGCACGCGTTACGATCAATCGTTACCGTATTATGATCAATAATTTTTTGTTTGAAAATATGGATGACATTGATACAGGCGAGATGTGGTTTCAAGTCGATGGCGCTACATGCGATGCGGCAATCGCAATTATCGACTTAGTGAAAAAAAAATTTACAAAAAGTTGATGCCGAGAAATGGACCTGGCATTTGGCCTCCAAAGTCAATCGATCTAAGACCTCTAAATTATTTCCTGTAGGACTTCTTATGTAATTGCAATATTGATCGCACACCAACCACCATAAAATGAAGAAAATGGAGACGGACTGGACAGCCCCTTAAACAAGAAGAAATATGTTGGCTAACTTTGGACTGGAATCCTGTAGGCAAAGGACAGAAAGGACGATAAAAAAATTAAGTCATTAATTTAGGACAATTTCTAATATAAGTGAATATTGATCACACAACAACCACCATAAAATGAAGAAAATAAAGATGGATTGCACAGATCCTTAAAAAAGACCCTGAAGGAATATGTCGTCTTGCTAAAAAAAAAAGCCCTGAAGGAATATGTCGGCTTGCTTTAAACTGGAATCTTGATGGACAAATAAAGAAAGGACGACCAAAAATTTGTACGTAAGTACCTAACCGAAAGATAAAGAATGCATTGGAAAGAGTTGGAGGGCAGTTAATAGCTAGCAAAAGAAAGAACATCTTTGAAGAAATTTTGCTGAGGCCCTGTGTTCCCCAAGAAGTAAAGCGGCAAAGAAACGATGGAGAGAGGGTCATAGTTGTACCCTTTTTAACTTTTTTAACTGAAAGAGTTTTTAGACCTTTCTATTTTACTTTATAGTATTAAATTTTTTTTTATTAACTTGTCGTTTAACTTAAACAGACTCAATCATTTTACCACCTCCAACCTTTCTTCCTTCCACCCTCCCTTCTAATTACTTTTGCTTTGTCTCTGCTCTCTCTTATGATGACATCACAATAAGGTTTCTGTAGACAAGTTTCAAAATTATTTCATTTTAAACTTTGTAGAGTTTTACTTCATAATGTTTTAAGTTATTTAACAAAAAAAAATTCCTAGCAAAACAGCATAAGTCTTGCATTTTCATACTTCATAACGACAACGTAAAAATTTTGAACAAAATTAAATAAAAATACAAAAAAAAAAGTAAAATAATATAGAACACAAGAAAAAGTTCCAAATGAAATTAAATCTAAAAAAAGAGGAAACATTTTCTGAAATAAAACAAAAGCAGCAGGCAGTAGTCAGCGTACAATGGGGCAGTTAAAAAACCAAGGGTAAAAAAAATCTATAGCCCCAAAAATTTTTTTTCATTATGTCTCGAAAAATATAAATCTTATTTATATATTTATATAACCAGGTTAACCAGGTATGCTTCGCTTCTTATTCGATATAGATTAGTATTTTTTAACAAATAGAATCTGGGAATTACTTCTTTTTCATAAATTGTTTTTATTATATTAAATATAGAAGCACATGCAAAAATATGTTTTTTTATTAGTAATTTTTCTTTACAACAGATCTCATGTTTTAAAACGAAGAAATTTTTGTCATATTTCAAACTACCATTATTATCCTACTCCAGATATTAAGATAATTGTATATTTTGTTCTTGTATGGGAAGTTCTACGCCCATTTTTCCACTTTAGCTCGCTTTTGGGCAAATGTCTTGTATTAATAACGAAACTATTTGTTCCAAATTTTAAAACATTTTCTCAAGGCGAATTAAAATTTTTTTAATATTAATTGTTTGCTGTCAAAAACAGCTGACCAAGGCGAACATATTTCTCAGAAATTTTTTCGGTTTTTATAGCGCAAAACATAATCACGAATCATTTGCCTGCATCGTTCGTCTTTTACAGTAATGTTGCCATCGATTTCGAACTTAAAGGCAAAATGCTCGATCACGCCTTCGGCATATATACCGTGCCAAACCCTGATCTTTTGGGGGATGTATTGAAGTCTCATGAGGATTGTGCTCTCTCAAAAAATTACAATTCTGCTCGTTTAACTATTCGTTAAGCCAGAAATGACCCTAATTGCCGAAGACGATTTGAAGGTAATAATCTGGTTCTCAGCCCATTCACCAAGCACACGACGCAAGTGATGGGCCGCTGATTCTTGCTCCAGTTGCATCTTATATGGATGTAGGCCAAGATTTTTCCTCAATATTTGCCAAGTAGTGGACAGGCACAGGGCGAGTTGCGGAGAACTCGAGGACTCGATAAATTCGAGTCCTCTGTCGCACTCATGTCTACAACAGCTATAGCTTCTTCTGCACGCATGGTACCGGCTCCATTTGGATGAATATTATGCAAAAGAGAAAACGTGGTTATGAATCGTTCCATAGCATTGCGTATGAGCTGCTCAGATGGACGAGTATATGCGTAAGCCTGACAAACTGCTCTATAAGTTTGGGGTTAGAGCGCGAATTTTCGGATTAAATTTCCGCAATTTGTAATACAAATTTTTTTATACAAATTTTTTTAATATCTGATTAAAAACAAAAAAATATAAATTTTGCTTGTATCAGTGTAAGGCTTTTTTGGGGAGTTCTCTGATCGCTCCCCTTCTGTTTAGATGTTTCGGATTTTAAATTTGAGCTCATCTGCACTTCTGCTTTGGACACATGTACAAACATTTTTTTAAAATCGCAGCAAAAATAAAGACATCGTTATTTTGCTGATATCAAAAACATCTGAATTAAGACCTCCGGAACCACCCCTTTTACTTACATAAGTCTACTCGACTACACCGCTGCTGTGGAGATCTAAATTTAATTAAATCAAAATCAAACCATCTGTTTCGAAACTGTAACCTTAATCTCACTTTTATTTAAAATTTCCCCATGGTGCAACATTAGCAGGCAGGAAACGGTAGCAACAAATTGTAATAATAAAGGTGGCATACAAGGACTGTCAACGAGTTAAAAGTTGCTTTTGCCGCTGCTGCTGTTGTTGTAACTTTTCTTAAACAACACAGTAGTACAAAGCAGCAACAACAACTGGGAAAGTGTAAAAATTAAAATCCATTTACAAGCAGTTTTGTTAATTTTTTGTATACATTTTGTTTAAAAATATACACTGGGTTGCAGGATTTTAATCTTTTTTTTTTTTTTTTTTGTTTTACATACACATACAAACAATTAAATTTGTTTGCAAGGGAAATTCAATTAAATGAGATTTTTTGCACTGCAGGCAAAAAGATTTGTTCTTTTATTTTGTTTTTGCGTCTTTTTATTAAATAAAAAAGATAAAAAGTATTAAAAGTTTTTACCTTTTTTTGAAGAAAAGTAGAATTAAAGCAATTTTTTTTATATAAAAAAAATAATATTAATAAAAATGTCCAGGAATTCCCGGGAAAAATATTCTAGAAATTTTGGAAATTTTTTTTCGAAGATTTTCAACAACAGTTTAGCTTTTATTAGATTCAAAAAAAGGTGTATATATATTAAGTTTGTCATTCAGTCTGCAACAGCGAGCTTCGGCTATATTTTTGAAGAAATAAGGTCCGATGCTGCACCAGCGTGTTAACTGCTTCAAAGGGTTAATTTTTCTGTATGGTTTAGAGTCTGTAGGGTCTGTTATCCATTGGTCTCACTCCATAAGCGGGAATTTTATTTACTGAAAAACGCGTTAAGCCAAAAATAAGCCGTGCGCCATAAAAATCACGAAGTCGTCCAAAGTTTGTGCGAATCGATATATGATTTTCAAGGCACTGGATAATACAGGACTTTAGTCCCTTAAGACGAACGTAAAAAATAATTCCAGGAGTCTCGATGTTTTGCGCTTCTCCACCAATTTGTAGCACCAATCTTAGAGATGTTTTCCTCCACTTGGTCTTTCCATCGAAGTTTTGATCATCCCCTTCTGCGTGAGTATTATAGAATTGGCAAGAGGGATGGACCTGTGAGTCCACCTGCTCCATATCCAGGGCACTATGGCCTGGCTATGATGAACGGAGAACCAAATCTCTACTTAGCTTCAATAGGGACCAAATCAGGACGGTGGTGTCGATTATGACTGGATACTGGCCTGTTGGGACTCGTGCTAGAAGAATGGGTCTGGAATTCAATGACTACTGCAGAAGTTGTCATGATGAGGAGGAAGAGGAGACTGTGCTTCACTTTCTCTGTCAATGCCCTGGGTTACGGGGCATCAGGGGAAAATACCTGGGAGAGCCGGTGTTTTCCTGCTTGGAGGATCTATCTAAAATGGAACTAAGATTGCTGCTTCTCTTCATTAGGAAGACGAATTGGCTCAACTCTGCAGTGACGCCATCTGAGTAACTGCTCTCTGGGATGGGAATTGGCGCTGGGTATCACAAAGGGACCGCTGAAGGACCCAAGTGAGCTGTCTCTCAATGGCTGCCCATGGAACCTAACCTAACCTTCTGCGTGAGCCGTCACCGGGTTCGTAGTCAAATAATTTTTTAGCTAAAACACCTTCATCCATTCTCACAATATGATCCAGTCAATGTATTTCTTTTATTTTGATACGCCTAATATGCCAATAGCTCATACGGCTTGTGGTTTATATGATGCCGATTTTCTCCGTCAACGCAGATTGGTCCATAGATTTTACGAAAACTTTTTCTCTCGAACACCTCCAAGTACCGTTCATCTGCTTGCGCAAGTACTCTCATTCTTCAGAACCATATAACAGCACGGGTGGTCTCAGTGTCTTATAGAGAGTTGTTTTTTGTCTGTCGAGGTGTGGCCTTATATCCAAATCGCTTACTTAGTCCAAAGTAGTATCTATTGGTATTGTTTTCCGTTTTAGTTGTTCTCTATTTCTACTCAAAACTGATGTTGTTTGTTATGCTTAAGGCGGTACCGGGATAAAGAAACTCGCTGACTGCCTCAAAGTTGTGGTTTTAGGGGGTTATTTTGTAAAACGCTTCACCTCATACAAATTTTTGAAAATTCAAAAAATTTTATATGAAAAATTTTTCAACGCAAGGTAAAGGGATTTACAAAATAACCTCCTAAATTTTCACTATCTGCCCAAAACTTGTGCGTCGTTAATACCATCAACTTTATTTTTTCTGCACTTACTGCCAGAGCCACTTTCGTAGATTTTTTACTCGACTTTATCAAAGGTTGCAGTTGCTTCTCGTACTGTCCACATACATGGTATCCATATAAGCGAGTCATAAGCGAGTAGCATGTGTTGTTTTGTGTAGAGTGTGCCAGTTCTATTTATTCCTGCGTCATGTATGACATCTTCTAGAAGGATGCTAAAAAGATCGCATGATAAACTGCCTCCTTGTCTTAAACCTCGTTTTAAGTTAAGGTTATCCTGCAAATTGATTTTTAAAGAAAATTTTTATAATTTGGTAGCGTAAATTAAGCGTAAATCCAAGGCATACTGATCATCAGGAAAACCAGAAATATGCTCTAAAAACTCGTTTTGTGCGCATTAAATATGCAGTAATATCTCGAAAAGATGGCCTGAAAGTTGTTAAAAATAGGCCCAAAAAAATCAAAAATTGTTAAGTTGAAAACCAAATATTCAACCCTCTAAAAACCTTTTTAAAAAAAACAATCCTTAAATTATAATCGGTAAAGCAGAGGCACCATAGTACTTACAGACGAATTTTTGAGATTGTACCCTATTTGAAAACGATGGGCAGTCATGGACCTTCAATAGCAAAGTTATATTATGAGGTTAAAATTCATAAAAGAGTTATTTGTGGCGAATATTATCTAAATATTAACATTCATATGAGATTTGTTTGTCTTAAAGGGATTTCAGGGACGGTCGCTAAATTGCTTATTAATGTTAAGATCTAAAAGGCAGTTACAGCTAGTTATGGATGGGAGCTTTGGGCAAATGTGAGCCATTTCGGAAAGAACTTAATTTGTAGTAAAATATTTTTGCGGCGAATTTTATCTAAATACTAACGTATTTAGATGTTTTACGGACACAAAAATTCTAATTTGGAAAGACGATTTTGTGGTTAATATGTGAAATTATAGACAGATTCCCAGCATTAACATAGACTTCGTCCTTAGACAAATTTAATGTATTTACCAAATTTGATAAACATATCTACAAAATTGCATTATGTACTTTGCGCATAAAGTTAACATGGACAGACACCCAGCCAGACAGACGGATGAACATCGTTAGATCACTTTAAAAAGTGATTCTGGGTCGATTGGTATACTTAAAGATTGGTCCAGATTTCTATGTATTACATTGTCAAAAACGAATATACATTAGACCGACTCACCTTGTACGGGGCTGACAAAGTTGTTTTTGTTACCCTCTGAACATAAGGATTGATATTTTGGTTCTAGCGTTGACCATCCGTGAGCTGGACCATTTTTAAAAAAGGTATTTTTTTCAGTTTTTCGAATTTTTTTTTGTACTATGCTCCAAGACCACATCAATAAAATTTCGTATCATCGAAAATAGTTTGTAAAGCAGCATCCAATGGTATGTAAAACTTGACCACTTGCGACCTCCTAATTGAGATATTAAGCTAAATACATATTTTCGTTTCGGGTTTTCATACAAATTCTACGTATGTGGAAATAATGTTCTGCTTTTCAAATTGAATCTGTTTTAAAATAATGTTAATATATTTATTTTTTGTAATTATTCACATAAAACGCGAAAATCGCGATATATTTTATCTATTTCATATAAAGGCAATATGGGTATCAAATTGTTTGATTTTTCAATTATAACAACCTGATGATAAGCAAAACATCCGTTTTCAAACCCTGGATGCTGTGAGCTGAATTTAAGTTCTTAAATATAAATTTTTTAATTAAAAGCATATTAATCTATTAATAACAGACACATTTATAATATTAGACTTAAAAATAAATTGCCGAAAAGACTAAAAATTGATTTTTCTACTGTTCAGCTAAACTAAACTAAGCTTCCGACAAACTGTGACATAATCCAGCAATTGTTTTATTTGCGACAGCAGTACAATAACCAGTCATATGGAGTAATATTGATGATATTCGACAATTCAATATTCCAAAAATATTGTTCGAGTGCGAGTCCTTAAAAGATATGATAAATTTGAATAAAATTGGTCGCATTACTGAACCACCTTGTTTACAATTTTATTTCACTCAGTATGTTAAAGATCTTTATTGAAATAACAGGTAAAGTCACAATTTAAAATCTGTTTATAGAGATCAAATTAACTGCTTCTTTTACCAAAATCAATTTGTAATTCCCACGCCATTCGCAAAACACGGAACGATTTGTTAAGCTCGTAAGCCAAGCATGTCTTTCTGTTATCGAAAGTAATCGACCAGGTCATATTTCAAGCAAAATGGAATCGTGCAAACTTTATACAAAGATAGAATCGCGAAAAGATTTTTTATAAAATATTTTTTATTGTATTTGTTTTTTTTCACATTTTGATAAATTGAAAAGTTAAAATATTTGATACCCATGTTGCCTATATACGAAAAAAAGATAAAATATATCACGATTTTCGCGTTTTATGTGAATAATAAAAAAAAAAAATTAAAATGATTTTAAAACAGATTTAATTTGAAAAGCAGAACATTATTTCTACATACGTAGAATTTGTATGAAAGCCCGAAAAGGAAATATGTATTTAGCTTAATATCTCAATTAAAAGGTGCAAGTGTTCAAGTTTTATATACCATTGGATGCTGGATTAGATGCTTCAAAAACTCTTTTCGATGATACCAAATTTTATTGATGTCGTCTTGGAGCAAAGTACAAAAAAATTCGAAAAACTGAAAAAAAAATACCTTTTTTAAAAATGGTCCAGCTCACGGATGGTCAACACTAGAACCAAAATATCAAGCTTTATTTTCAGAGGGGTAACAAAAACACTTTTTCAGCTCCATACAAGGTGAGTCGGTCTAATGTATATTCGTTTTTGACAATGTAATACATAGAAATCTGGATCAATCTCTTAGTATACCAATCGACCCAGAATCACTTTTTAAAGTGATATAACGATGTTCATCCGTCTGTCTGGCTGGGTGTCTTTACGGACACACAAATTCTAATTTGGAAAGAAGATTTTGTGGTTAATATGTGAAATTATAGACAGATTCCCAGCATTTACACAGAATTCGTCCTTAGACAAATTTAATGTATTTACCAAATTTGATAAATATAACTACAAAATTGCATTATGTACTATGTACTCTGGTCAAGTTTTATATACCATTGGATGCTGCTTCAAAAACTCTTTTCGATGATACCAAATTTTATTGATGTCGTCCTGGAGCAAAGTACAAAAAAATTCGAAAAACTGAAAAAAATACCTTTTTTTTAAATGGTCCAGCTCACGGATGGTCAAGGCTAGAACCAAAATATTTTGGGAATCATCATAAAACATATCAACCTTTATTTTCAGAAGGGAAAAAAACGTTTTTTTAAGTCGCTCTAATATACATAAATGCTTTTTCCTTAATTTTTCCTTATATAAATACAACATTTTAAGGCTTAAATAACATTTTTCTATAACGACAACCTGCTTTGGCCAGCAATTTTAGAGTTAAAAGAATTTGAAGCAACACGTTGGGTACACAGACAGATATTTTAAACAGAAAACCCAAAATTTTGAAAAAAATATTTTTATTTGCTGCGAAAGCTCTTGTAAGCATCTAAAAAAATTTTACATGTAGCAAAATATGCCTCAAAAACGCAAAATATGCGCTATAAGCTGCAAAAGTGCTCTTTTATCTAAACTATGCAAAAAAAAATGCTGTAAAGGGTAAAATATACAAAAATATGCACTATCAAACCGATGCTTAAATTCGTAAAAAGCTCTAAAACGGATAAATATATTGTTTCTGCCTTCATCGGTCGCACAAGGAAAAACATGCAACTGCATATTTATGGTTTCGCTGCTCAGCATAAATGTCAAAAAGTGAGGGCACTATGTCAGTTCGTTTCACAACTTACACTTTAGTTTTAACACAAAATTTATTTAAAGCTTTCGCTTTCCTTACAAATACCCTTCATGGTTAAATGTATGTCAAACTGTTTTACCAATTCCTTCTCTCCCGCCTAAGGAAACCAAGCCAAAACCCCAAGGACTCAGAAATTAATCCCCACTCATACAAACAAACAATAATTTTATTATCTATTGTGTTCTCTAACGTTTACACAAAAAAAAAATATGCAATTTTTTTATTTCATATTTTTTGACTGTTGAATAAAAATTAGAATCTCCCAAAAAATGTTTTAGCAGTTTCGTATTTGGTTTAAAGGCATAAATATATTGTTTTGTTTATTGCAACAAAAACAACAAAATAAAAAGGATCAGCTAATTGAAAATACAGATTTTCCACATTTGATTCATATTCTGGTTTAGAGGGAGGGCATTTTGTTAAATAGAAGTTAAGTTTTGTCTAAAACGTAGACTTAAGTGGTGTACGAATTGGTTCGAAAAGTTAAAGGAAATAAAACACATGCTTTTTGTGCATGTGTTTTAATAAAAAGTATATATATCTAAAGGGTGTTATTTAAGTGCAATAACCTTGACATTGTAAAAAATAATAAAAAATTTTTATTTTACTTAGCACTACCGGGCGTGTTGTGCCCTCCCTAAGAAAGAAACATGGGGTTTAGGTGGAGAGTGCTACCACCAGCTATAGGGAGGAGGTTAACGTCCGCAGTTCCTTAAAGTTTTCCCGTCAAAGTTCGGCAGGGATCCTAAGTCCAACATGACATCACTCTCAAGGTATTTGGATCTTAATTCGACGAAGACCTGACAGTGGCAGAGAAAGTGTTCCAGCGTCTCATTCTCCTCGCCATACGCTCTACACTAGTCAGATTCTGCTCGTCCAATTTGGGGTAGTTGTGCCCGTTATCCTGCATAATTAGCCAGGATACGCACTATCATATCAACTTCGGAATTACTCCCATTGATGAGGCTTCTTGTTCACCTCTCGTCTGGGTTACCCCATAAATTCTCAGTGGTCCTACCCACAGTCCAACTGGACGTGTAGGTTTTCCTGGCCCACGCCTTCAATTCTGCTTTAGTTGCCCCACCAAATAACATCGGATTCGCCAGGTTCACTACTTTGAGTTCTCTTCCCCCGATAGTAAGTATATTGGCCCTTTCGATACCGATTATTCCCGAGAATCCCGGAACCCATATGATACCTGTCCCACTGCCCGAGGAAAATTCGGTAATACCACTCCTACAGTCTTATGCGACTCTGAACTTAACCCTATTCCCTTGTGGCTGTCGGTAAATATGTTAGCGTCTACCCGCCCCATACACGATTTAATCAATCTCACACATTCCGTCATAGCACGGCCTTTCGCCTGTCATCTTATGTTTTGATACGGAAGACGGTTGCTGGATTTTCAACATAGACCCCCATGTCCATCTTATTCCTTAGCTTAGAGCCGTCTGTGCAGCAACAGATCCCCACGGGCGTTTGTTATTTGAAAAAAAAAATCCTAAATTTCGCAATACGTGGTATTAACATTTGAAAACGATCTTGGGCACCGCGACTGTTCCTGACAAAGTGCTTTCTGCGCGTCTAGTTTTTGGCCACTTTTTCGTGTTTTCATTTATCACTTGGCATTTAATTTAGCGTTTTTGGAAAATGTTTTCAGGTTGTTTTTAGCATTATTTATTTTAAAAATTTGGACGAATAGCTTTATTGATTTAACTAAAAACTTTTTATAAATTATAATAAATTTTGATTAGAAATAGTTGTACCCAAAATTAATTTCGTATTAAAATGGATAACTCTTATGTTAAGAAACCTGTCTTGTTAAAAAAATGGAATATTCAGGGAGTATAAAAAATACCTAATCGATTGTAAATATTATTTGCCCTTTGATATTACAATATAAAAGTACACAGAAAAAATTATTCCAAATTCATAATATCAAGCAAACAGTTTGTTGATTTTGCACCTATTACCAAAATGATTATAATGATTACTAAAAATTTAAAAATTTTAAATTTTTTTTTTTTTTTCAATAAATGATATTTTTAATTTTAATTAAAAAAGTGAACAAACAATTTTGCATTTCAAACAATGTGTTAATTAATCTGTTAAATATTGATAATTCCCAACATTAATTCTCCTGTTTAAATTATTTTATTTTAAAGGAAAAAAATTAATTAATATTTTTTGATATTTAATTATTATGTTAATTAAAATTTTACTTCAAAACAACTAAAATGTTAATTAAATCAAAATTATATTTTTAATTTTCTTTCAACTAAAAAAATAATTGATTCAATCATCACATTAATTAAATTTAAATACTTTTGAAACAATTTTTTTTATTGATAAAAAAAAACTTTTTTCTGTGTACAAGGAAATTTCAATTTGTTTTTAGATCAAAATTCAATAGTTTAAATGTTTGAAAAATTTGTTTGCTCTAAACTGCTGTAAAAATAATTATATTAAAGATTCAACTTAAACTATAAAAAATTAAATAATCTAAAAAATGTTGTAAATCATTGAAAAAAACCTTTTAAATGTTGCATATATCAGAGGTTTGCAGGCACTTTACCAAAATCTAGCCACTTGCTTAAATATAACAATTTATTTCAATTTCGTTACAAAACTTGTCACTGAAATGTATTTTGTTTCGAATAAATTTTTATACTGGTAATAAATTTTTAACAAAAATCTTTAAAAAAAAATTTAGCAATTTTTCAAAACCATTTTTTTAGCATTTTTTGGCCATGTCTAATGCCAGATTTAGCTGTAAAAATTTTTCAGACCTGGCCACAATGCTTATAAACATTTTAATTTCTATTATTGGGCCATTTTTTTAAAATAGCAATGTGGTTTAAAGCGGTTTTTTCCATTTCAGCGATCTTTAAGATTTTATCGTTTTTCTTGTTTCAGCAATTTAAGAAAAACTTTTACGATTGTTAAAGTTTAATTATCTAGTTGAAAGTATTTTTTCAGTAAAATGATTTTATTTTTATTTAAAAAAAAAACTTTTAATATGATCGATTTTGTCGTTTTATATTTCTAGCGATTTTAGTAAAATCTACGAAATTTTTACGATTATAAATATTTTATTTTCTAACTTTTGGAATGATTCTTTTATCAAGCAATTTTATTTTTTATTTAAAAACATTTTTTGTCATTTTAACAATTTTTGTGATTCGACATTTTTTTAATGTTTTTGTGACCTAAGCAAATTTGTAACTTGTTAACATTTATAAAAATTAAATTTTCTAATTAAAAAAAATTTAAAAACGATTGAACTTTTCATTAAACAAAAAATTTTTAAATTTTCGAGATTTTTTCGATATTGAGGTTTTTTTTTAAGATTTTAACAGTATCTTTGATAATTTTGCCATTGTAACAATTGTATTTTCTAAGCGATTTTATTTTTAATTAAAAAACACATCGCTCATTTACTAATACAACGTCATAACAAAAAAAAATTAATTTTTGTGATTAAAGATGCGCTTTTCTCTATTTTGGCGATTTTCGCCTTGACTTAACATTTTTGAAATTTGTAATTATTTTCTAGTTTTTGCATTTTCTCTTAAATTCTTTGACTTAAGCATTTTTTAACGTTTTCTACTTTTAGCGCTTTCTAGTTCCACTATTTCTTGCGTATAAAAGACATACATGCGATTGATAAGAGCTATTAAAATTAGTCGTTTTCACGCACAATTTTCAGCTTAGAATTTTTAAAATTACATCGAATTATTTTTTTTTTAGGATATAATCCCAGCGATTTTTTTAATTGGTATATATTTTAACGTTTTGTTTTTCTTATTTCTTAGGAATATTTCTGTAGATGTTGTTTTTTTTTTGGGGGGGGGAGGGTTTAAAAAACTTTTTTTTAATAACTTGGCAACTTTTTACTTAACAAAGAGGTTTACAATTTAAGCGTTTTGTAAATTATTAATATCTTTTAATGTTCTAAATTTAAGGTATCTTATTATTTTAAGTCTTTTTAATTTGTTAACTATTTTCTTATATAATAGCCTATTTCCGATGTGCGAAAGAATACAAATTTTTAGAATTTGTTTTTGTTTTCAATGTAGTTATACGAAAGAAAGAATTCTTTCGCACATTAGAAATAGGCTATAAGTAATTTTTTTAATCAGACTTGTTTTCTAGAATTTTTTTTATAACATTTTAAATTAGACACTTATTTTAGTTGCTTGTTTCTTATTTTTTTATTAAACATTTTTTTCTCTTTACTTATTTGTTTAGTTTTGCGCATTTATCTAAGGTTTTTGTATATTTTTCCGTATTTCATCTTTCATAATCGATTTTAATAGTTAGACATTTTTAATTTTGCGTTTTTTTCGGTTGGATCTGATTTAACAAAATTTTTTGTATTATCCTGCAGTTTCGGATTAAGCAAATGTATGTTTTGTTTCTTTAAGCAAAATAATTTACTTTTTTCGTGCCAAATAAAAGAAAAACGTCGAAATTAAAAAATCGTCACAATAAAAAAATACTTAACTCAAAAATAAAAATGACTTATTTACAAAAAACGATCAAATGAAAGTAAATTCAAACAACTAACAGAAATAAAATTAAAGAAAACGCTAAAATCAACTAAAGTAAAATTAACCATAAAAACTCCCCGAACGAAAGAGCATAGACAAAAGGGATAACTATAGCGAATACAAAATTTAAAAATTAATGAAATCAAAAAGAAAAAAATTGCCAATAAAACGGATTAGTAAAAGATAAATAAAATCTTTAAAAGTAAAAATTTTTTTACAACAAATTTTTAAAATAAATAAATTCAAAATCCCTTTATATTTCTTAAGGAGTTTACTGCCTTTATAATATCATTAAAAAACAAATCCATAGCATGCTTTTAGGCATTTAAGAAAGAACGTATGAGTAATGTTATTCCAATTAAAATAATTCATACGCACTCATGTGCCAAAATATAAGAAAATTTGTAAATAATAGTATAAAATTTAAATGAATCATTTATTTTAAATAGAACATTTTCGAAATTTTCAATAGAAATTTTAAATAACATAGACTCTTATCCTCTACAACTAGGGAGATCGATTATTCGACTTTTTTCAATAACCGGTTTTCAAATATTACGAATAGTTGCTATTTTAAAAAACCCGGTTTTCGGTTAAGCAATTTTTAAATAACCGGTTAACCGGTTTTAATTCGAATACTTAAAAACACAAAAATCAAATAAGTTTTTAAAATAAAACGTTAATTTGCATAAAAACAAAACAATTTGCAAAGGTAAGGAACCAACAAAATACATAGATATGACTTAGATCAGACCTAACAAATATTTTACGATAAAATCCAAGAAAAGTGGAACCAGTAAATTGATTAATTTTAGCTAAGTTTTCAACAATTTTGTTGAATGATATTTGAACTGTGAATGATATTTGAACCGTTTTGCAAAAGCAAATAAATTATAGGAATTTATAAAGTTATTATTTGAAATATTCTCTAAAATTTATTTTGAATAAGTTTTAATTTGTTGATGGTTAAGCATGTCTATATAAATCAACCATATTTTTCAAAAGTTGCAAACAAAACCTCTTAGCCAGGATTATCTATTTTAAATTATTTTGTTTCCGCAATATATATATATTTATATATATTTCAATAGAAACGAATAGTGAACTGTAAAAAATTTGTCAATTCGTCGACTACAATTTAAATTTTTTTTGATTTTTGATTTCTTCATTTTTGTTTTTTAGTTCTTGGAATTTTAATAAATAAAACTGGTAGAAATTTTTCCCATATGGTTGATTCCGCCGTAATGTTGTAGTTTTCAGCATGAAGAGATGCTAGAGCTACTTAAGAGTTTTTAGTGCCCTAACGGGCATTTCGTCCTCGGCAACACAACTGGCTAATATTTCACCCAATGATTAATTTTTGGCAAAGTATTATTTGTCGTGTCCTTAGAACTACTTCGAGTTAAGTTTCATTTGGATCACATTAATGTCAAGCATGTATACTAATTAAAGATGATTAAAAAGTCGTGACATGGAAGAACATTTGTAACTTATCATTTTAGGGCACTTTAAGAACCTAACTTTGTCTTTTTAATCGAGTTCGGAAAAGATCTAGAGAAAACCTTTATATAAAAATATATTGAATATTAGAATACTCTCGCACAAATTACTATTTACTTTTAAACTGCACACGTTTTTGTAATATTTTGAATAGTTTTTGGTTTTTTCCTACAAGAACACACACTTTTATAAGCGATTTGTATTATAGTGTTCATAATGTTTTTTGACCTTTGTTACATTTTGTTTTGACATTTTTCATAAAAAGTTCAAGTTTGGCCAATATTCAATTAGAAAATATTTAAATTACGGGTACATCTACAACAAGAGTAAGGAAAATGTATATAAATTACACATTACTCAAATAACCGGTTTATTATACCAAAATAACCGGTTTATTCGATATTCGAAAAATGGTCATTTTAAAATAACCGACTTGGGCAAAGCTAAAATAACCGGTTAAAACCGGTCGAATAATAACCGTTCGATCTCCCTATCTACAACACACACACAAACAGGCAGACTTTACACTATAATCTAAATATCCCCTCACTCACTGGCAAATAATGCAACATAGATATGAGGCACAGCATATTTATGTGTAAATTTCTACATGCACAGTGGTATAAAATTAAAAAAACCTGGTAATAATTATTTATAAAATTTCCAAAATATTTTGCGAATTTGAAAGAAATTAAATGAAGTTTACAGTTAATTAATGCAAATGAAATTCATAGTATGAATACAGTTTTAGCCTCCTAATTTTGAGGAACAGAAAAGCTCTATAGGCTTTTAAAATAAACAAAATTCACCGTCAGAAATCTCTAGCGCCACTGTGCTCTATGGATTTTAGTTTCTATGTAAATCTTCTGTGTATGCGTATGTAAGTATTGACTTTTTCAAATGATATACAGCATTAGCACTAACAAAATTTATTTGCAATAAACAGGCAGCAGGCAAAATAGTAGAGAAAAAAATAATGAATGAACAACACACAACAAGACACCAACTGCAACATTTTCTACACATGTTAAATAATGTTTTGTGTTGCGTAATAAATTCAATTTGACAAAATAATCGCGGTAATTAAGAGATGCTTCGATATAAATTACAAAACAAATTCAGAGACACATACATACGACTTGTTCATGCACCACACACACACACACACACATACAAGTACGAAAGTTTAATTCTACATATCTCTGCTTACATGTTTGTAAAGAAGTGCGCAGCTTAAATGCATTCAATTTACGCTCAACAGAAAAAATTAAAAAAGAAACAAACAAACCAACACACACACCAGTAACAGCGAACAGGGAAAGTGGTGTGTTTAAATTTGAGCTTGTGCAACTGCTGCTTTAAAGCACTATGGGTTCGCCTCCATTATTTTTTTTAACTTCTCGATTAATTGAATTTTTTTTTAGAAAATTTCCTAACAAATCGAATTATTTTATAGAAATTTTCATGATTAATCGAATATTCAACAGAAAATTTTTTGAATAGTCGAATTTTCTATAGAAAATGCTTGGATTTTTAAAATTCTCTTTAAAATATTTTCTGATTATTAAGATTTTTATTAAAAATTCTCGATGATTTGAATTTACTAAAGAACATTTCTTGATAAATTGAATTTTTTCTTTCTTGACATATCAAAAGTACTACGAACTCATTTCAAAATTAATTAAATTTTTCGACATCTTTTTTTTTTATAGAAAAATATATTTTTTTTTAGAAATTTTCTTTAAAAATGTTTTGTTTATTTAAATTTTCTATTGAAAATTTTTCGATTCAATTTTAAATAGAAAATTTTTTGATAAATTGAATTTTTTTTAAAAAAATTTTTCGATTTATCGAAATTTCTTTTAAGAAAATCTAGAGATTAATGGAACTTTTTACAGAAAACTGATCAACTAATAAGACTTTCTATAAAAAAAATGTCCCAACTAAACGCATTTTTAAAAATTTTGCCAAATAAGTGAATTTCCTACAGAATCGAATTTTAATCGAAAAATTTCTTAATTAATCGAATAGTCAATAAAAACAATTATCTACTTTTATAGAAAAATATAAATTTATTTTAAGAATTTCTTGAGATTAATCGAACTTTTTACAGAAAACTTATCAACTAATAAGACTTTCTATAAAAAAAATGTCTCAATTAAACGCATTTTTAAAAATTTCGCCAAATAAGTTAATTTTCTACAGAATCGAATTTTAATCGAAACATTTATTATAGAAAATTTCTTAATTAATCGTATAGTCAATAAAAACAATTATCTACTTTTATAGATAAATATACATTTATTTAGAGTTTTTCTTAAAAAATGTTTTGTTCAATTAAACTTTCCACAAAAAATTTTTTGTTCGAACTCTTAATAGAAAATTTAAAGAATTTTATAGAAAAATATATATATATTTTTTTTAAATTTTTCTTTTAAAATATTTCGTTTACTCGAATTTTATACAGAAAATTATTCGAATGAATTTTTAATAGAAAATTTCTTGATAAGTCGAATTTTTTATAGAAAACTGTTGGATCAATGAAATTTTCTACAGAAACTTACTCGATTAGTCGAACTTTCTATAGGAAGTTTATCGATTGTTAAAACATTCTCTAAAAAAATTTTTCAGTTCATCGTATTTCTCTTTTAAAAATTTCTGAAATAATTGAATTTCCTACAGAATCGAATATTTATCGAAAAATATTTTATAGCAAATTTCTCGATGAATCCAATTTTCGAGAAATATTCTCAAATAATATACATTATTTAAATGTTCTTTAGAAACTTTTTTTATAACATTAAATTTTATATAAAAATTTCCCTAATAATAAAATTTTCTACAAAAAATTACTCGATTTATAAAATATAAAAAACAAAACTTCTCGTTACCTCAAATTTATTTAAAAAAAAAATCACGAATAATAGAATCATATATAGAAAACGTAACGATTAACCAAATTTTCTGCAGAAAAATACTGTATTAATCGAATTTTTTTTAATAATCGATTTTATTATAGAAAATTTTACTTAAATTGAAATGATTTCTTGATTTTCTATTTATTGAAGCAATTTCTAATTATTTTTCGTTTCTATTACTTATTAACCTAATGTGTCACAACAATAACTATTTTAAAATAAAAATAATTTTCTCTTCATTAATTTCTATTACCCATTGTGCCATAACAATAATTTTTTTCAATAAAAACACTTTTCTATAGATTAATTTCTGAATCAAATTTCTAAAAAAAAAAATTACAATTTCTTATTATTTTACGTATTTGTTTACTTTTAAGACCATTGTGCCTTGTTATAACAAGTTTTTGTGGTTGTTAAGTGGTTACATAAGTATCTCATCTTCTTAAGACAATAAAGGTTTCAAAGGTTTTCAATAAATTGTTGTTTGCTTTTAGGCGTTTAACTATTGAATTACACAAATCTGCCTTAAATATTTTTTCCTTTTTTGGAAATTACTAAAATTGGCTTAATTAATTAAAGTCAAATCATTCGAATTAATAAAACAACAAGTTGTATCCCCTTCTCCCGTTTATATTTGTAAAACAAATTGAGAGAGCTAATATGTCAAGAGCTGCTCTTTATAAGACAATAAACGTGAAACAAGTACAAATGTGACCTTTGACAGTGGATATATTTTACAGGAGATGTGAAATGTGTACAAATTTAATTAAATTTATACAACAATTTTTAAATTTCAGTTCTTCAATGTTTAAATTAGTTCTTTTATGTTTAACAATTAAAACAAAAACCGCAGTCTACTTTTAGGCTTAAATTAAAAAATGTCGTTTTCTTTTTATCTGCATTAGAATAAAACCATTTCTTTCAATCTTAAACTTAAAATTATTCTTTAAATTTAAAACCAATTTAATGTTTTTTAGTCTCGTTAATGTTGCAACATTCTGAATTGGCATGTCATAGTTTAGCATTAAAATACCGTTACCGTTATAAAGTACTCAGTCTTTCAGTTCCTTCCTTTTTCCCTCATTTTTCGTTTTTTTTTCGTTGGAACGGTAAAAAAAAAGAAGCCACACTAATAAATGATGTGTTTGCACAAACGTTTTGAGAGTTGCTGTGTGTGTGAGTGCATTAAAAAAACTTACAACCTTTTTTAATAAAAAAAAAAACACAAAAAAAAATGTAACACCAATGTCGGTAGTCGTAAAACTCAACTACCATTAAGAGACTAAAACTACATGAAAGAAGCAAAAGAAAGCAAAAAAAAAAAATCAACTGACTGACTGAATGACTTGACTGCATCACAATCAAAAAGTCATCAAATATGAATTTTAGCTGCCATGTAATTTTCACCATTGAATGACATAGAAAATGCCAACACAAGAAAGAAAAACTGAAAGAAAATCTTAAGAAACTATGACTTAAAAAAAACCTAGAATTCTTATTATAAAAGAAAAATTTGAATAGAATACGTAAGATAAATTTACGTTACATAGAAGTCAATTGCATTTTGTTAAAATATGTGTGATTTTTTTTTTTTCTTTAAAAATGATTTACATGTCAGTTGAATAATTGACTCCAAATGTTGTCGCATTAAAGACAACCAACCAGCCACAGGGGGAAATGGAAAGCAGGATTGAAAAATGAATTTGACAGATGATTATGGATAAAATTTAAAAACGTATAATAAGAAATTTACGTAAATAGAACCTTTGAAATTAAAACTTTGAATCATATAAAAAATTTTTTTTAATTTTTACAGAAAAATTCCCGATTTATTAAATTTCATGCAGAAAACATTTAATGCCCGAAGTTTCTTAAAAAAAATAGGTCAACTTCAATTTACAGTATAGAACTAGATAATTTTTTCCAAATTTGTTCCCAAAAATAGAAAGAAAAAATTAAATATATAAGAATTAAAACAAAATTATTTGGATGTTCTCAAAGCGAATTCATTTATCATGCATACATGAATTCGCCTTGGATTTTCTAAAACAAACAACAAATTATTCCAATTTTTTTAAAAAGTAATCAATTATTTGAATTTTCTATAGAAATTCAATAATAATTAGAAATTTCTGTAGAAAAATACATATTTATTCGAGTTTTTTGATTTTCATTTATTAGTTTCCTAGAAAAAAGTAAACAGTTATTCGATTGTTCGAAAACATTTTTATAAAAAACAAAACAAAAAAAAAACATAATATGTAATTTGATAGGAATAATTAAAAGTTTTTTTTAAATATTCGATTAATCGAGAAATGTTTTAAAGGCAATTAAAAAATTCAGAAATTCTATTTAGGAAATAAAGTATGTCAAAAAAATTTTCTATAGAAAATTTGATTATATAAAAAATTTTTTGTAGAAAGTTCTTTGAATCGAGAACTTTATACAGAAAATAAGGTCATTCGTATAATAGTAAACCAATAAAACAAACAAATCGATTAACTGCAAAATATTTTTACAATTTCGATTTGCTGAAACTTTTATAGGAATTTCGAGTAATATTTCTACAGATTATTGGATTCTTCCTTACAAAATTACCATTATACATATGAGTTTTCCATAAAAAAAATTACTTTCATTACCATTTCCCAAACAAGATTTCTATGTTAATCGATTCTGTAAATTATCCTAAGAAAACTAAACGATTATTCGAATTTCCTATAGAAAAGTAGACAATTATTCGAAAATATTTGATTAACAGAGAAGCTTTTTAAAGAAACTTCAATTAATCGAAAAAAATTTTTAAAGAATATTCGATTAATCGAATAATTTTAAAGGAATATTCGATTAATCGAATAATTTTTAAGGAATATTCGATTAATCGAATAATTTTTTACAAAAATTCGTTTAATCAAGTCATTTGCTATAGATAATTCGATTTATTTTTAAAATAGTTAAAGAAAATTTCTATAGAAAATTTGAATTCAGAAACTTTCCACAGAGAATTTAATTATTCGTAAAATTCTGCATAGACAATTTAATAATTTTCTAAAAATTCGATTTGTCAAATTTTCTATAGAAATTTCAATCGATCGAGAAATTTTTCTTTATAAAATTATTGTTCGAGTTTTCTATCGAAAAAATTAACATATACTAAAATTTAAATAATTATTCGATTGTAAGAAAATTTTTTTTATAATATTTGATTATTCGAGTAAATTTTTAAAGAAAATATAATTAATCAAAAAAAGCTTTTAATAATATGTAATTGGGCTATCGCAGAGCTATCCCACTTAATAGAAATTGTTAAAACTGGCATGTATCAGATAGACAGTTGTTCGTTCATCCTCTCTGCAAATGTCCAGCACTTCCCTTGACGCGCTATTGACTTTTAGGTAAGCATACACTGGCCGACCTATCGCAAGTATCAACTATCAGATTAGATAATCTGGTCAGATTCTTTAGCATAACAGCTTGGATCAAGTAACTTTATGCAACTTATGTGCATATGTATATCTAGTACTTGATTTTAGTATTTTAACCCTATTCAGAGGTCTGCACAAAATCGAGTCTTAAGACTCTACTTGATTGCTTGTTTGTGTTTTTACAGGAAGCCACGTTAAGCAACCAACAGGTATTCCAATCTTCTATAGAAAATCTTTTGATTAGCAGATTTTTTTGTTTTTAAATAGAAAATTGTTTAATTAGTTCAATTTGTTAATGAAAATTTCGCGATTAAAAAATTTACTATAAAAAATGTCTCGCCGAATCGAACTTTCTATAGGAAATTTTCTCCCTAACCTGTTTCTATTAAAACTTTGATAATTTAAAGAATTTTTAATAAAAAATTTCTAAATTTGACAAGTTTTTTTTAAAAAAATTATCGTTTTTTTTATTTACTATGTAAAATTTCTGCATGGATTGAATCTTCCATAAGAAAATTTGCAATTTACTTTTTCATTTATTGAATTTCCTTCCAAAAATAATAGAATTTAATTTAATTTCTGTAAAAAATTTCGTGATTAAGTGGATAAAAATTGAAATTTTCAATTGAAAATTGGTCGATTTATTAAAATCTTCTATAGAAAATTTAACGATGTAGCGAGTTTTGTATAAAAACGTTATCGAATTTTGTAAAACTTATCATTCTTATACAAACACAGAATTTTTTTTTTCTCTAGAATTTATAAAATGTTTTTTTTTTATTTAAATTGCATTTTTCGAAAATTATATATTGAAAAGCTTTAACACTTTTTTGGCCTATTTTAATAAAACAGACATACTTCTTTTATAATCTCTATGACAGAGTAACTCATTTTATTTTAACATTTCACTTAATTAAAATCAGTAAACGGTGCAAAAATACTGGGAAAAACAAACACATACATAATCATTCAATTAATAACTCTCATGCATTAAACACATTCGAGACAGCAGGCAACACGAAGACACAACTACATATGCTGCAGGCTGCAATTGTAGTCACGTAATCAGCTACTGAATTATTTTGAAGACGACAGCTACAATTAAAAAAATATAAACAGCTGTGTTTTTTTATTATGTATTTACATTTCAGTGGTGCCACTATCATTTTTAATTTTTATAAATTTAACAACATGCATAATTGCAGACTGGTACACAAACTTAATTTAAGCCTACAAAAATATAAATATTTATTTATGATAAATTTTTTAACGTAAAAACTAATGAATTTATTAAAAAACATTTAAAATATTTTAATTTTATTGTTTTTGGAACTCATAAAGAATATCATCTTCATGGCAGGTTGAATAAAAAAATCATAATATACAGTATAATCGCGAAAAAGTAAACTGAAATGAACTTTTTCGTCTTATTTATTAACTTTTCTAAATTGTAAAAAAATGCAATAATAAACATATGTACCTATATTTTTTGCATATTTTCATCTGTACAAAAAAGAAACTTAGATCTAATTTATACCGGCTACAATTTATAATTAATAATTATACAATCAGTCATGTATTATGTGATAGGTGCTACATATGACGTTTGTCAGAAAATTAGTTCTTCAAAAATGTTCAGATAGCGAATTCTGGGTATTTTCTAAACATTTGCCAGCCATCCATTACTGACATTATTGTCTTTTCAGGTTGCAGTTACACGAACTCGCGGTTAGCTATTGCTATTGAAATTAGAACAGTGATTGCGCAATAACGTTTTCGATGCTTCAAGAAAACATTTGTACAAACTTTAAGATCGGCATATTTTGGTCTTTGTAATGCTTTCCTGTATGATTTTTCCTATTTATTCTTCAAAGCCTCGAAAATTTTGTGACGTTTCGTTTTAATTTTTGAGATGGCAACTTCAGATATACAATAATACAACGTCGATAGTTTTTCTTTAATGTATTTCTCAATTTTGTTTAAACTCTCAACTTTCAGCTTAAAATTTAATCTAATTTGTTATCGTTTGTACAAATCAGTACTTTTACTAATACGATCAAAAAAGTTAACTTAGAGTTAACGTTTAGAGCACCACAGAAGCGCTAAAATTTGGTTAACTTGACCGCAAGATTACTGTATCGCGATTTTACTGTAATTTTTGGTTCAACGCACTAAGTTTATGAATTATAGGTCGTAAATGTTTCAGAGCACTTTATCAATAGTATAGGAAGAAAAATATAATCTGAATCTTTAAAGTATTGGTATCATAATAAAGTCTTTCGAAACACATTTCATATGATGTATTAAATATACCGATTTATTAACCTCTTAAAATTTTGTCGATATGTATAATAATATTTCCTCAAATATAATATGTTATAGAGAACACCCCAAGTTTTTGTATGCTATATTTTTAGAAACTCCATCATATAAAATCTTAAAGTTATTAGGGTTAAAAAAATTTTATTTTGGAAAACTTCACAATTTATTTATAAGTTTGAGTTAAAATATATAGTGGTAATAGTTTATGCACTTGTTACATATTGAAATATAGTAATATGTAAATATTTGAAAAGTGTTCCGGAAGGCTGAAAACCCGCAATACAGAAAAACTTTATTAATCAAAGTCCTAATAACTTTGGTAACATGTGTATATTATTGTTAAATAATTATTATTATATCGACATAATTTAAAGATAAAGCAAATTTAGTAAAAAAGTCAGTCAAGAAGTATGAGCATTTGAAATGGGCTCTTAATGGGTTAATAAATCGGTGTGCTTTAAACACCATGTGAAAAGCACTTTCAATTTTTCAATGATACCCATACTGCTAAAACTAAGAGCGTTGGCGTGACAAACATCTTCCTATATAACTTCTTTTAGGGATACTAAAAAGTAATAATAATTGAGATTTGGTGGTGAGCCGCGCTTATATTCTTGTTTCAATCCGGTTCTTTGCTATTTAACCAAAAAATTATTATTAAATATTATAAGCACTAATTCTTCTAATTTTTGATTATATTAGCAGCACTTTTTCTGTTTTGTAGCGTACAAAAATAGAAATTAGTTTAATTTGACTACAACGACAAAATTAGCATAGACAACAACCTGCAGCCATTTTGCCGTGTCGTCGCTAAAATAATCATTTCCATATACACACATGTATTCTATTGTTGACATATTGAAGTCGGTAGTCTGCTGTCTCGAATGTGTTTAAAGCATCACTCTTATTTTTACATTCCCCTTATTAAACCTCTTGCTCAAAATAATTCTCAATTTACAGCACCTCGTTAAAAACATGTGTGTTTGCATGTGTACTTATGTTATTTACACTTGTTTACTTTTTATTTATGTTATTTCATCTATAAATCATGTTAAGCTTTTAAAATGTTATAGTTGTTTTTTCTTAACAGTAAGAAATACTGTTAAGAAGCATGATTCATATATTTATGTTAATTACAGACGATGCTTTTGAAGTTTTTGGAGTTTTTTTTCTGTTTATTTGTTTTTCGGCAAATTTGTTTTTTGGTTGGATATTTCTGGTTGTTCAGCAGCAGAACTCCGTTGCTGCTGCGTTAGTAAAGAAAACAAGTTTAAATACTATTTTTGAATGTGTTTCTGTGTGTATTTTGGCTAAAGATCACGAACATTTACATATGGAGTGATATTATTGTGTAGTTATTGTTGTTTTTATTGATATTGTTGTAGGGTCTGTTGTTGTTAAGCTTTTGTTTTTGGTGGTAATTGTTGATGTTAAATATATTTTTTTAAAGTAATTGTTGTTGCAGTCGGTTTTTGTGCTGTATTTATTCCTCTTAAATGCTAAAAATGCATAATAAATATTGTGAATTTATTGTTGTTGGTTTTTTGGTGCAAAAAGAACCCGTTTTTGAAAGGGAATTAATTTGTTTTTTTTTTAATTTTTATCAGGGTGTTGCAACAACTTTTGGATAGTTTGTTCATATGTAAGTTCCTACATATTTTCGTTTTCTTTCATTTTCTGTTGAACATTTAACGATTAATTAAATTTTCTAAATAAAAATCTTCTACCATCAGAAATTTTAACAAAAAATTGCCCGGTTTTTTTATTTTGTACAAAATTTCTTAATTTAAAGAATTTTCTAAAGAAAATATAATTTCTCGATTATGTAAATATTAACTAACTTGAGGAATTTTCTATAAAAAATGTCTATATTTTGTAAATTTTCTATAGAAAATTTTATTATTTTTGTGAATTTTCTATAGAAAATTCCTAGTTTATTTAAATAAAATATTGAATAGTTGTTGTAGGCTTGTTAATTTTCTACAAAACTTTTTTCGATTTAAAAATTTTTTTAACTTTCTAAAAAGTTTCCGTCTCGATTCTGTTAATTTTATATAAAAAACATTTTCGAGTTCGTCAATTTTCTATACTACAAAATTTCTCAAATTTTTAATTTTTTAAAAAACATATGTTGGTAGGTACCTATCTCGAGTTCTTTAATTTTCTATTGAAAATTTCTTGAGTTTGTTAATTATCTATAGAATATTACATACTTTGTTAAATTTGTTAATTTTGTATAAAATTTTTTTTCCCAATTTTGTATAAAAATTTCTCGATTTTATGAACTTCTTATAGAAAATTTCTTTGATTAGTCACTTTTCTGTAGAAAATTTCTTGGGCTTGTTACTTTGCTATAGAAAATCTCTTGAGTTTGTCAATTATATAATGAAAATTTCTCGAGTTTCTCAATTTTATAGGTATAGAAAATTGCTCAAGATTCTCATTTTTCTATATATAATTTAACGAGCTTGGTTATTTTCTAATAAAATTTCTCAAGTTTGTCAATTTATAGAACAATTTTCGTGTTAATCAATTTTCTATAGAAAACTTCATCAGTTTGTAAATTTTCTATAAAAAATTTCTCGAGTTTGTCAATTTTCTATAAAAAACGTCTTGTTTTTGTCAATTTTCTATAAAAAACACTTCATTAGTTTGTAAATTTTTTTTAGAAAATTTTTAAAAATTGTAAATTTTCTATAAAAAAATTCTCGATATTTTTTATCAAAAAGTTGTTTTGGGAATACATAATTTTCTTTTTTTCATTAAAAGATTTAATTTATTGTGCTTAATTTCCTTATTTTATAATTGATAAAAATTCTGAAATTTATTGTTGGAGGATAATATGTAAAAAGTTTTGTTGAAAATTTCTCGAGTTTATCAATATTCTTTAAAAAAATGTTTTGATATTTAAAATTTTTTATAGAAAATTTTATGCGTTTGCCAATTTTCTTTAAAAGATTTTCGATTTTGTGAATTTCCTATAAAAAATTCAATATTGTTTTGAACTTTTTGCAGAAAATTTCTTTATTATATAAAACAATTTTTTAGTAATTGACATTCTTATAATTGTGTCTTCAAAGTCAGTAAAAATTTATTTCCCAGTAATAAAAAAAAAAAAAAATAAAATTACTATTTATAAAACTGAATTTATATAAATTTATTTAAATAGCAATATTAATTGTTTTTTTTTTAATTGTCTGTTTATGGTTTAAAATAACTTGTCTCTGTTTAAAATTCTATTTCTTAAAAAAAATTTACTAAAAACTAAATTATTAATACAACTGACTATAACAAAATTTATTTCAATATTTTTAAATAAACAAAATTTTGTTCGACTGTACAGTGCTCAATTCACACCTTTTTTTATATTTATACTAGTTCATTTTTTTAACAACTTTTTTACTATTTAACACTTTTTTATAAAACAAAATTAAATTTCAAGGTGAAAATAAAATAAATTTTAACATTATTTTATTTAAAAACTTTTTAAAAACTCTATAAAAAATTTTTAAAAAGAGACAAAGATTTTCTTAATAACGAGAAATTTTTTTTAGAAATTTTAAACAAACGAAAATATTTCTTACTAGAAAATAAAAAAAATTCGAAACGAGAAGAATTTGCTAACCAAAATTTATCAAATAAAAAAATTATCGATTACATTAAGAAATCTGAGAATTTTCTTTGGAAAACTCGATTAGTTTAAAGACTTTCTATTAAAAATTCGATTACTCGAAAAATTTTACATTAAAAATTCTATTCAACATTTTTCATTTTTTTTCGAATTTATTCTATGAGTTAAATTTCAGTTATGTATTTTATAAAGCTTTTTGTAATAGCTCTATTCCTTAAAATTTTTTTAGAAATGAAAAATGTTGAATAAAATAAAGTTGCTTATAAAAAGAAATAATTCCCAATATCTATTAAAAATTCTATTAATCGAAAAATTTTTTATGAAAATTTCGATAAATTAAAAGTCTTTAATATAAATTTCGAATAGTTAAGAAATTTTCTATAGGAAATGCAATTTATAAAATGCTCGTTTTTAGAAAATTCGTTGTCATATTCAAAAGAAAAATAAATTTATCGAGAAATTTTTTGTAGAAAATTATATCTCACATAAAATTATATTTCACATGAATTTCGAGTATTCGAAAAATTAACCGAAAATATTTCTAAGGATATTTCGAACAATCAAGAAATTATTTTACAGGATTTTCGATTTATCGATAAACCTTTTGTAGAACATTTTAATAATTAAGAAACTTTTAACAAAAAATTCGATTATTTGAATAATTATTAACAGAATATTCCACTAATTATAATTAGTATTGTGATTATTTTATTGAACTGTTAATGGTTTTTAATCCAAATTTAGATATTTTTAATTAGGCTTAAGTTCATTGAATTTAATTTTCATTAAATTATTTTTATGAAGACAGGAATTTTACAACATGAAATTAATTAAAAATTTTTTATTGATAATTTTTCATTCTTGACTGCGCTGAGATTTGAACCCAGGCGTTCACGGACAGGTTGCCCAGACTAGTTATTCCACTAATTAAAAAAAAAAATATTTATTTAGAAAATCAGACTAATCGATAAACTTACTATAGAAGTTTCAATAAATTTTCTTTTTTCTTGTTGACCTTTTTTCAGTTTTAAAATAATGTTTAAAATAATTAATAATGATTATTCGAAAAGTTGGACTTACCTCAGAAAATTCTTTTGTCTAAAGAATATTTGATTAATCGATAAATTGTCCTTGTTTAATCAAAAAACTTTCTATATTAAATTAAATCTATCAAGAAACGTTTTGTAGAAAATTTTATTAGTGGCGAAACTTTGCGAAAAAAATTCGATTACTCGAAAAATGTTTTACAAAACATCGCTTTCTATAGGAAACTTGCTTAATTAATCGAGATATACTCAATAGAAATTTCTATTAATTGAGAAATTTTTTTTAGAAAATACGATTGATTAAGAAATTTCTTAGAGAAATTGTGATTAATCCTACAGTTTCCCCTAAGAAATTGCGATTATTTGAAAAGGTTTCATAGGACATTCAATTAATTAAGAACTTTTCTTTAGAAAATTCTATTAATCAAGAAGATTTCTATAGAAATTTCGATAAACCGGCAAATTTTCTATAGAAGATTCGATTAATCGAAAAATTTTCTATAAAATTTTTTATTAATCTTAAAATATTCAATTGAAATTGTAATTATTCGAAAAGGTTTCATAGAATATTCGATTACTCGAGAAATTTCGCGTTATCGTAAAATTTTCTATAGAAATTTCGATTAATTGGAAAAGTTTTATGAAATATTCAATTAACCAAAAAAATTTCTAAAGAAAATTCAATTAATCGATAAACACTATTTTTTTATAATAGAGAATTTTGCTATAGAAATTTTGATTAACCGAAAAATGTTCTATAGATATTTTAAGTAATCGTAAAATTTTTTAGTCGATTATGCTAAATCGTTTCATAGAATGTTCGAATAATCGTAAACATTTTTATAGAAATTTAGATTATTCAAATAAAGTTCAATAGAACACTGGATTAATCGAGTAGTTTTGTTTAGAAATTTCGATTAATCGTAGAATGTTCTGTAGAACTATTTAAAGGTTTTAAAACTATTTAATTAAAGGTTTAAAAATATTTAATTAATTAGAAAATATTGTATAAAGATTTTGATAATTAATATTACAAAAAAAAAATTAATCATAAAATTTTCTTTAGATTTGTTTAATTTAAAAATTGTTTACAGAAATATTGATTAATCTTAAAAAGTTCTATAGAAATTTGAACTAATCGAAAAATTTCCTATAGAATATTCCACTAATCAAAAAGTTTTTTTATAGAAATTGCGATTTTCTATAGAAATTTCGATTATTCCGTAATGTTCATAGAATATTCGATAAATTGGGCGATTTTATATAGAAATTTTTATTAATCGTACTGTTGTCTATAGAAATTTAAATGGAAATTTATACTTAAATTAAAAAAATTCATCAAGAAATTTTCTACAGAGGATCCAATTAATTAAGAAAATTTCTATTGATATTTTGATTAATCGTAAAATTTTTGATAGAAATTTCAATTATTCGAAAAAGTTTTATGAAATAATCGATTAGTCGAGACATTTTCTAATGAAAATTCGATTAAGCTAGAACTTTTTTACAAAACTTAATTAACCGAGAAATTTTCTATAAAAATTTGAATTATTCGAAAAGTTTTAATAGAATGTACGATTAATCGAAATAAAAATTTCTTAAATTTCTTTTTCTTTAGCATCTATTTTGGAATTAATTTAATTTTTTCGTTTCTAATTATTAAAATCATATTTTCTTTTGCTTTGGCAACAAAGATATTCAAATTAACCTGACATAATAAAAAATAAATGCACTCTTAATACATTTAAAAATTTATTTGAAATAAAAACTAAAACTGGTCAATTAATTGCTAGCGCACCAAAACCATCTGAAGCCAACTCGATTCACAGTTTTAAAAGCGAACGAAGCCTTAAATAAAATCAGGTTTAAATAATAATTTGCAAAAAAGCAAAATTTAAACTAAAGCAACTAAAAAGAAACATAAAAATCGACTTTCACGAATTCAATAAAAAAATTTATAAAATGCAAAAAAAAAAAACGAAACTAAAAGTATAAAAAGACCCTAAAAAAGATACAAAAATAAAGTCATTCTTGTCAGTCTGTGCATTTTAAAGACTGACTGTCTGACTGGCTGTGTCTGACAAAAGCCACAACATTTAATTTCACAAAAACATTTCAAAGATACAGAGAACTAAACAACCAGAAACAATTCAAGAGATACAAGATACATACAGTCATAGATACACGAGTGGAGAGCAAAGCAAGAATATGTTGGAAAAAACCAAAATCAAATCCAGCCGATACAAAAACTTAAAAGTAGTTCTTTAAACCGGTTGCAACAAAAATCAAAAGTTGTTGTACAGATTTTAAGCGCGTTGTCGTTCGTGGTCCGTCTACTACAGATTCTGTGTTGCGCCTTTAAAAGTCAGATGCTGTGCTCTAAAATCCGTCTCTCTGTCCCTCTATCATCATTATATTTATCTGTAACTTCTCCTTATGAGTTGAAATGTTTAGGATTTCGTGTTATGAACTTAAGCTTTTTAACCCATGTCGTTATTTGTCTGCCGGCCTGTCTGTCTGTCCGTCTGTTTGACTGGCTGGTTGCCTGTCTGAAAAAACAAGAATTTAAACTCTGCGCTTGCGCTCAGCACCCTATTAAACGATAAAAAAAAAAGCCGCACAGACAACGGCCGTCGTTTAAACTTGCAGACGTGTATAAAAACGCATACTGGCATTTAAAACGCTTGTTAGTATGTGAGTTTCTTTTCTTATATCGTTTTTTAGTTTATTTTTTTTACAAAAAATGTTTTTTTTTTTTTAATTTTTTTCTAAAGTCTTTGTCCATTTAAACAAGTTTTTCCCCAGTTCGTGATCTGTTTCGTTTTCTAAATTATCTTTGTTAAAAAGAAAAAACCAAAAGGCAAAACAATATTTTTAGAATTTATTTTATGTATATTTTGAGTTCGTGAATTTGTTTTATTCATTCCAAATTTTTTCTATTTTATTTTGAAACCTGCAGTTCTTTCTTCATACGTTTTTTCTTAACAAAATTAACACTTTAAATTAACGATATTTTTTTCTAAAGACTGTTAATTTGCCTGCAGCTTAAAAATTTGTTAAAACAGTGATGTCAATTAAACATTTTGTAACAAATATTACATTAAGTTTCTTAAATAACATTAATTTTCTATAGAAAATTAAGTAATACTCTTAATTACTTTATAGAACATTTTGCAATAAATAAAATTAAAATCTATAGAGAATTTCTTAAAATTTCAAAATTTCAATTGACTTGAAATGCCGATAAAAAATTTTTCATTTGATGAAAATTTCGATAAAAATTTATAGCTTAAATTTTTCTTAAAAAGACTTTTAGATTAGTCGAAATGTATGTATATTGAAATTGTATCGATAACATTTTTGTTGTTATCTTAAAATTCTTTTTACAGTTTTTTGAGTGCTTTTCATATAAATTTTACCACACAATCAATTGTCTGTCACCTGGAAATAGCACATTAAAGTTTCTATAAAAAATTTCTCTAAAACGAAATTTTGAGAGAAAATCTAAATAGCTATAGAAATACTCTCGTTGAATTAAAACCAAACTTCTCGAAAATTTAAAATCCTCTATGGAATATAACGAAATATCTTGAAATTCATATTGAATATTTTTTGCTAATTTAATGCTTCAATAGAAAGTTTTTCTATAAAAAAATAATTCTTTAGAATTGTGGTGATTTTATTGAACTGTTTATGGTTTTTAATAAAAAAATTAAATTTTTAATTTGGCTGAAGTTCATTAAATTTAATTTTTATTAAATTATTTTTATGAAGAAAGTAATTTTACAACATGAAATGAATTAAATTTTGTTGATAATTTTTCAAGGTGAAAATTCCATTTGATTTAAAGATTTATATGTGAATGTTGACTGCCAGCCGTCGTCAATGGCGGTAAGTGTTAAACGGCGAAGATTTCTGAAGAGATAGTGTGGTTACAATCGAAACATATCAAATAGACCTATCCGTGAGGTCAGTCAAGAATGAAAAAACATCAACAAATTTTAACTTATTTGATGTTGTAAAATTAATTTCTTCATAAGAATAATTTAATGAAAGTTAAATTTAATGAAGTTTAGACTGATAAAAAAAAATTAAAATATGGAATAATAATTTTTTTCTAAAAAATATCTCTATACCTTACAATTACTTCAATAAAATTGGTTGGATGACTAAAATAATGTTAATAGAAACTATCTCGATAACTAGAACTTCCTGTACAAAATTTCTCAAAAAAAAACGAAACTATTTTAAAAATTCTCGCAAAACTCAAGAAAATCTCGAGAAATCAAAATTTCTGAAATGTTATCTCGGATTTTTTATAGAAAATTTCTTAAAAAAATTTAAATCTCTCCAGGAATATTTGTCTTTAATTATAATTACTATTGCGTTTATTTAATTGAACTGTTAATGGTTTTTAATCCAAATTTCGATATTTTAATCAGCCTTAAGTTCATTGAATTAAATTTTAATTAAATTATTTTTATGAAGAAAGAATTTTACAACATGAAATTAATTAAAATTTATTGATAATTTTTCGTTCTTGACTGAGCTGGGAATTGAACCCAGGTTTTCACGGACAGGCTGCCCTGACCTCTGAAGAGATTGTGTGGTTACAATCAAAACTAGTCAGGGCAACCTGTCCCTGAAAACCTGTGCCGATTCATATATAAATTTGACTATGGTCCTAAAAATCATACAAAAATCTTACTGCCTTGCCTGCTTGTAGAACGCGAGCTCAAAATGCCTCGTTCAACTTTCATTTAAAACAAAAACAAATTTTGAAAATTTGTTTTAAATGTAAGTTAAGCGAGTCACTTTTGCGCTCGCGTTCTATAAACAGGCAGTTAAATTCGGGAGTATACTTGTATAGCGGCCAGGGGAAATAGTGGATCGATTAAGCTCATTATCAATATTTAATACTCCTTAAACACAGAAAAAAATGAAAATGTATTTCAATTAAAAAATATGTGATATTAATAAAAAAATTTGCAACAGTAAAAATTAATGGTATCAATTAAACGTTTAATTCACTTGATTACATTTTTATTAAAACCGATTTTATTTTTGATTAATGCTTTAATTGGAGAAAAACTAGCGAGATTTTTTTATGTACAAATGTTTAAAAGAAATATCAGTCAAATTTAGTTCTCCCAGTATGAAAAAGTATTGATTTATCTATGATTCGGTTATTTATGAGCCGATATTGTTTATTTTCTCTTCTAGTACTCAAATAAGTTAATTTTAGATGAAAGCGAAAAAATAAAGTACATAGATTATAAGAAGACTTCAAGAAGTAAAGGTTTATGGGTAAAAACACGAGATTTATAGGTACAAAATAAAGGAAGTTCCGATTTTTTGCTCAAATCTCAGCCTTTAAAGGACCAGTCTGGGTGAATTTGAATAGCAACCTATTCCGTTCAATATTAGGCATAAATATATAACAACTTAGTTCCCATCACATTTGGGGTCTACGAAAAACCCATTTCAACATACACGCAGACAGACAAACTGACGGACGGACAGATAGACGGAAGGACATGGTTGACTCAGCTCATTAGGATCCATAATACTATATGTACATATATATTTTATAGTGTCTTAGATCATTGTTGCAAAAATTCAAACGGAATCAAAAACTTATAAACAAAAAAATTTCTTTATTCCACTCTTCACTGTACATTTTCCTACCATAATTCAATATTTATACTAAAAATTTTGTTATAAACATATTTTATAGGCCAAATTCAAATTCGTGTTCTTTATTTAAACAAAAATTTTGCGAAATTTTAAAACACTATTTAATCTATTTTTTTTCTAACAAAATCCGCTTTGAACTCATTCAAAGGGGGTTTCTATGAGTTTGTTTTTTCTTCTCTTTTACAACTGGTTCTCAAGTACAACAACATGTAATAAGACCAAAAACATTCTAATTGGAAAACAAAAAAAAAAAAAAAAAAAAAAAATACAATGTTGTGTTGAAAGTGGAAAAGAATGTAAATCAATCTATTATTAGTGAAATAGGAAAACAACAACAACAAGAAATGCAACAACAGAGAGAATATTGTTGTATCTACAAGAACCACATCAAAATGAAAACATTGCGGGGGCGTTAAGAACAGTTAGTTGTTGTTGTTGTTGTTTTTAGAGTGTGTTGCTGTTCTTCTATCTTGCACATATCGAGGTATTCCAAACTAAGGCACATGAGAGGTTGTCCGTACAATAGATAGAAAATCACAGATACATTTCATACATACTACCCGCACGTAAATATCTAAAATAAAAATAAAATACATGTATAAAAAAAACAAAAGAAATAAATTTTTTTTTATAAATTTCTTTAGGTTTTTGTTGTTGTTGTTTTTAATAGGTTTATAGTTGTTCTTATATTCTATTCCTCTAGAATAATTTTTCTGCTTTTTTAATTTTTTTTTTTAAATACATTTCCAAATTTTTTTTAATTTTATTTTTTTTTAGTCTCCCTCATTCCTTTTCAGTTCTTTTAACAGAATATTGAAAAATAATCTCTGGCATTTGGGGAAAACTTATAATTTATTGATTTTAATTAACAAATAGACTTAGAGGAGGTGTTTTTTCTTCTCTATGCGAAGTGTGACAGCTTTTGAAAATTAATTTTATTCTTATGACATTCTTTTATTTTTTCCTTCCATTAGAATTTAAGAAAATTTTGGAAGAATGTTCCATCAATAAAAAATTATTTTTAGCACAAAAACTGTATTGATTTAAAAAAAAAATATTTTTTTTTGGAAAATTGGTTAGTTTTTAGTCTTTGAAATAAATTATTTAATTTATTGATGTCTGTATATCTGTGAAAGATATTTTGTTTTAAACAAAATTTAAACATTAAAACTGTACGATATCGATATTAAAAAATTGTAACAAGAATTATTCGAACATGACAACAATCGATAAAATTTCTACAGAATATTACAAAAATCGTGAAGTTTTCTAAAGAAAAAAACAACAATCGAGAAATTGTGTATAGAAAATTACAATAGTCGAGTAGTTATATATAGAAAATTACAATAATCGTTAAATTTTCTATTCAAAATAGCAATAATCGAAAAGTTTTCTATTCCAAATAGCAATAATCGAAAAGTTTTCTATAGCACATTAAAACAATCAAAAAATGTTCAATAGAAACGAACAATAATCGAAATGTATTTTTAAGAGATTACGACAATCGAAAAATGTTATGTAGAAAAAAATATTTAAGAAGTTTTCTATAGAAAATTACAGCAATTGAAAAATTTTCTAGAGCACATTACGACAGTCGAAAAATTTTCTATAGAAAATAACAACAATAATAATATAAAAAAATTTCTTTAGGAAATTGCGATAATCAAAAAGTTTTCTACAGAAAATTACGAAACTCGAGAAGTTTTATATAGAAAATTACAACAATTGAGAAGTTTTCTATAGAAAACTGTACAATCGTGAAATTTTCTATCGAAAATTATAAACATCAAGAAATTTTCTGTAGAAAATTGCGACGATCATGGAGTTTTCTACAAAAATCTACGACAATCGAGAATTGTCTATAAAAAATAACGACTTTTGAAAAATATTTTATAGAAAATTACGACATTTAAGGAATTTTCTGTCGAAAATTACAATAATCGAGAAGTTTCTTATAGAAAATTACGACAATCGAGAAGTTTTCTATAGAAAATTATTACTATCTAAAAATTGTATATAGAAAATTACAATAATCGAGAAGTTTTCGATAGAAAATTACAACAATCAAAAAATTTTCCACAGAAAATTGCAATAATCGAAGAATTTTTCTATAAAAAATAAAAATTTTTCTATAAAAAATTCTTCAATTATTGCAATTTTCTGTGGAAAATTTTTTGATTGTTGTAATTTTCTATAGAAAACTTCTTGATTATTGTAATTTTCTATATACAATTTTTAGATAGTAATAATTTATCGAAATTTTCACTAGTTTCGATACTAAAAACAATTTCGTAATAGAAAAATTCGACTTATCGAACTTTTCTAAAAAAAAAAAAATTTAAAATAAGGAAATATTTTCTAGAAAAATTCGTTGAATCTTACAACTAAAATTGTTTATAGCAATTTAAAAAAATTACCAGAAAATTTTAGCGATTCGATAATTTCGTAGTATGTTTTTAAAATTTTCTTAAGAGTATCATAAATTGTTTTTATCATAAGTGTTTTTTTTTTAGATATTTTTAATGCTGGAAAATTTTCTATATAGAATTTAAAAAATGTGTTTGAGAAATATTCTGAAGAAATTAAAGATGTCGCTATGTAATCGCTAAATTTTCTAGATAAAATTTAAGTCATCGACAAATTTGCTATGGAAAATCTAAGTAGTCGATAAAGTCTAAGTTATCGACAAGTTTTCTATAGAAAATCTAGGTTATCGATAAATTGTAATCGCTAAATTTTCTAGATAAAATTTAAGTTATCGATAAAATTGCTATGAAAAATCTAAGTAGTCGATAAAGTTGCTACAGAAAATATAAGTAATCGATAAATTTGCTATAGAAAATCGAAGTTATCGATAAGTTTTCTATAGAAAATCTAGGTTATCGAGGTTATAAATTTTATTTATCGATTAATTTTCTATGGAAAATTCAAGATGTCGATAAGTTTTCAGTGGAATTTTAAAGTTTTTTTAATTTCTATGGAAAACTAAAGATGCCGATCTATTTTCTATATAAAATTGCAGTAACCGATAAATTTTATATAGAAAATTGACGTTGCCGATAAATTTTCTAAAGAAAATTTAAGTTGCAGATAAATTTTCTATAGAAAATTCAAGATGTCGATAAATTTTTAGTGCAATATAAAAGTTTTTTTTCTATAGAAAATAAAAGTTGCCGGTAAATTAAAATTTCAGTTGCCAATAAATTCTCTATAGGAAATTAAATTTTTCGATATATTTTTTATAGAAAATTCAATTTGTCCATAAGTTTTAGAAAATTCAAGTTGTTGATTAGTTTTCTATAGAAAATTCAAGTTGCCGATAAATTCTAAAAAAAAATTCAATTTGTCGATAAATTCTCTATAGAAAATTCAATTTGTTGATAAATTTTCTATAGAAAACTGTTGTTGCAGGTAAATTTTCTTTTGCAAATTTAAGATGTCGATAAATTTTTAGTGCAATAAAAAAATTTTTTATATGTCAGTTTATTTTCTATAGAAAATTGAAGTTGCTGATAAATTGTCTATAGAAAATTCTATTTTTCGATATATTTTTAATAGAAAATTCAATTGTCCATAAGTTCGCTATAGAAAATTCAATTTCCCGATAAATTATGTATAGAAAATTAAGGTTGTCGATAAATTCTCTATAGAAAATTTAATTTGTTGATAAAATTTCTATAGAAAACTGAAGTTGCAGATAAATTTCCTATAGCAAATTCAAGATGTCGATAAAATTTTAGTGCAATAAAAAATTTTTTTTTTTAAATTTTCTATAGGAAATTGAATATGTCAATTTATTTTCTATAGAAAATTAAAGTTGCCGATAAATTGTCTATAGAAAATCAAAGCTGCTAATAACTTTTTTATAGAAAATTTCAGTTGCCGATAAATTTTCTATAGAAAATTCAAATTTTCTATAGAAAATTCAAGTTGCTGATTAGTTTTCTATAGAAAATTCAAGTTGCCGATAAACTCTGTATAGAAAATTCAATATGTCGATATTTTCACTATAGAAAATTCAATTTTTCGATAAATTTTTTATAGGAAATTCAAGTTGCTGATTAGTTTTCTATAGAAAATTCAAGTTGCCGATAAATTCTGTATAGAAAATTCAATTTGTCGATAGGTTCTCTATAGAAAATTAAATTTGCCGATAAATTTTCTATAGAAAATTCAAGTTGCCGATAAATTCTGTATAGAAAATTTAATTTGTCGATAGGTTCACTATAGAAAATTCAGTTTGTCGATAAATTTTTTATAGAAAAATTTAAGTTGGCGATAAAGGTTTTATAGAAAAGTCAAGTTGGTGATAAATTTTCTATAGAAAATTCAATTTGGTGATACATTTTCTATAGAAAATTCCAGTTGGCGCTAATAATTCTATAGAAAATTCAAGTTTTCGGTAAATTATTTACAGGCAATTGAAGTTGCCGATAAATTTTCTGTAGTAAATTCGAACTGTCAAAAAAAATTTTTTTTTGCAATTTTTAAATTTTACATAAAAATATTTCTAAATAAAAAGCCTAAATTCTCCCCCACATACGAACATTCGCCAAAACCAAAATTGCGTCAATATCTAATAAATATTATCTTTTTATTTATCAGGATCATATTCTATTTTGTAAAATTGAAATTTAAATTTCTCCGATTTTTTCTACTAACACTGACAATTGGTCTCTTGTCTTTGTTATACAAAGAGAAATTGTTTTTTTCTCTCATCAATTGATCAATAAGTCCATTATGTTCTAATAGAATTCAAATGAATATACATAAATGGTTACTTTTATAGTTTTATGATCATTTTGGCATATTAGAGAAGACAGCAACTAAATTAAATAAGATTATAAATGGAAAGTAAAAGATGGAATGGATTAATTTATGTACGGGGGAATTAATAGACGTTCATATGCACCCACCTTTTCAATGGCGACTCTTTGATGACTACGTGGGTGGCTTGGAAAATGTTTGGAATTGGAAAAAATTTCTCGGAAAAGTAATTACATTTTTTTTTTATATTTTAAGGCGAAATTTAAAAAAAAATATCTCAAACTAAATGTTTGTTTTTCAACGATTTTGGGGGTTTTTATGGTTGAAGCTCTTTGTTCCATTCATTGTTTTCGTAATGAGAAATTGCTGTTTTTTGTTTTTTTTTTTTTATTAAATGACATTTTAGAGATGGCGTTTCTTAAAAATTCCCCAAAAAAAAACTTCCACGATTTTGTAAGTTTTTTGATTTTAGAGATTCTTACGTTTATCACATAAAATCGAGAAGGAGTCTTAAAATGGTTTTAGCGTTTTTTTAGCATGATTTTAAAAATTTGGACGAAAAGTTTTATTGATTTTACTTAAATTGTTTTTATATTGTTACGAAATTAGATTTGTCTAAGAATTATTTATGATTTAAGTTATAAGTTATCTTGTTAATTATAGTTTTATGTCATATAAGTTACTATTTTTATGAACGCAACTGTAACTAAATTTTCTAGCAATTGTAATTGTAGACTTTAGATTTAAAATAATTCGAACATAATTTTCCAGAAAATACTAGACGGTTCTTGAATCAACTAGGAATAGTTTTGAACTATAAATACAGGCGTACTCATAAAAGCTTAGTTCAGTTTGATTGGAGACATTAAACGGTTCAGATCGTTACTTACAATAGTGGTTAAAATTTGTGACCATTATAATTAATTTCAATAAAGTTTGTTAAGTTGAATTCGCGTGTGTATTTATTTTTATTTGCAATTAAAAGAACTCAAAGGTTTATTATAAAGGGAATAAGCCTTAACGCGTTTTATAAAGTAAAAACGTAACAATATATTATCATAAGTTTTGACTGAAAATAGTTCTACTATATTGTATTCATATCTTAAGAAAACTCCTAACTGTCTTAAAAAAAATTAATATTCAAGTAGTATTAGAAATGCCCTCATGATATTGATTGTAAAAATTAGTTAGCATTTGATATAACGATATAAGAGAACAAAGAAATTCACGTGAAATTTTTTGCTCTAGATTGCTGACAAAATTATATTTTTAAAACTGGGTCCCCTTTAAAACTTAATATCAACTGCCTGCGATAAATATTTATGTATAAGTATCTGATGTTTTTCCAAAATCCACCCACTTGTTCAAATATAACCATTTAGGTATTTGCATTTCGTTTAAAAATTCACTTAAATGCTTAACAAAAAACTGGAAAAATGAATTTTTGGGCCTGGTCTAATGCCAGATTTAGCTGTAAGCATTTTTAAGATCTGGTCACACTGATAACCGTTAATGATTAATCGAAAAAAAAATGTGAAGGCTCTTTGTCGTTGATTGCAATTTTGAGAAAATATAATACCTGTGGCATATATCATAAAAAGTGTGTGAATCTAGTCAAAATCAAGTCAATAATAAATTATCAACGTGCTTTTGCTTTGCCGACCGCATAGGAAAATTTTTATGGTATCGAAATTATATTAAAAAAAAAGACGCGATAACGATACTATTTTACAAAAAAAAAAAGATTAATATTTGTCAAGTTCAATACTTATTTTGTATATTATGGTAATTCTGGGTGAAGGGTATCAACGATACTTCTAAGACTATTCCTTTTTTTTTTTCTTTTTCCAATACAATTTTCTATGGAATATCTTTAATACATTTTAATTAAAACCATACATATATTTTGTTATGTTGTCGAAAACTTTTGTTTTCGACTGTGTGTTTTTTACCATAAACTTTTAGGCTCTCTTTTTTAAAAGAGAGTTAAAAATTTGCTCTTTCCATTTGTGCAGATTTTAAAATTTGCAGATAAAAAACACATGGTTTTTTGACGGTAAAATAGAAAAATAGATTGATTAAATAAATTAAATTAAGCAAAAAAAAACTTTAAGAAGTTTGTTAAAATAAAATTGGAATTTTAACATGGAGATTTAATTATTATTTACTACCTATAATTCTTAATTTTTATTATTTTTGTTATTTAAAATTTCTTATAAATTATTTGTATTTGTTTAAAATCTGCCCAATTTTTGATTTTTTTTATTTGGTTTTTAAACAAATTCTTATTGGACTTTTTAATATCTCTTACAATTAAACACAATTTGCTCTTTTATATTGTTTAGATAATTTGCAAATGCTCTTTGTCTTTTAAGCTCTTTCAATATTGTTTTTGTGTTTGTTTTTCTTTTATATATAAAAAAGTATCCAGCATTTGTTTAAGGTTAATGAAATTTTTGTGGTTAAAATTCAAAAGATATGAAAACACTTTTGCCCACACACACAAACTTGTAAATTTTAATAAACAAATTTACAGAATTGAGCAAGAAACAAAAACAACGAACAAAAAACACAAGATAAAATTATGGGCTGCAAAATATTGTATGGGGTTTTGTTTCTTCTCTGCATACTTTTGTTGCGAGTGGATCAAGTCAGTGAGTGTGTTTGTTGTTTTTGTTTATGCTTTTATTATTTTTCTTGAGGGGGCCCCAAACACACACTTATGCACTACACTACTTTAATAATAACGAAAAAAAACCGTGTGTAGTCAGAGCTGCCAGAAGTGCCGAGTCTTATGTATTTTGCCCGTTTTACGTTTAAAAAATGACCAAATAACGATTTTAGGTAAAATAATTCCAATTTTTATTAAATCAACTGGTAATACCGGTTTTTAGATTTCCAACTACATTTTGAAAGTCTACCATTTTTTTTTTTAACAGAATTTAACACAAACTTTTTGGCCAAGGCTGTTGAAAACAATATTGTACGATTTTATAAAAAATTATGTCAAGTTAAAAGTTAACGCGCGAGAATGCTAATCTCGCGGTTAAGTTAACCGAATTTCAAAGTCCATGCCACTATCCATAGTTGGGGGTAGTGTACTAAATATTAATTTAAATTAGCAGTGCACTATCATTAAATAAAACTGCTAAAAAATTAGTTTGCACTCTTTTTTACCAGCTTTAGTAATGATTGCTATTTTTTCAACTACCACTAAACAAATTTAGTGATATTGCAAATTTTTTCGCTATCACTAAACGAAGATTGAATGCAAATATCTGCACTCAATTCAAATAGTGCAAAATTTGTATTTGCAATCAAAAAAGCTGCATATAAACAGACTCTCACTAAAATTTAAAAACGCAATTTTGTATTTGCATGGTTTTTGATTCTTTTTATGATATGCATAAGAAAGGAAATTAAGCAACATGTGAATAGTTTGTCAATAAAGGAATATCTCTTGGCTTTAATCATGAAAAACAAGTTCTTTGCTTGTCAATTTAGTGCAAAATTTTAAATTAAATGATGATTGCTTTTTCTTAAATTAAACTATTTGTTTTTTGAATGCAACATTTTTTAATTTCACAATCACTCATGCTTAGTGAGGCTGCTAAATTTCAATTAATTTCTCAACATCAACAAAATGATTGCAATAATTTTTAACTATCACTATCTGTGAGTTGAAACTGCAAAATTAGTGCCCTGCCCCCATCTATGCCACTCTCACTTAATTTTTTTGGAAGTATAAATATTTTTCGTTCACTAAATTGGCCACTTTTTAAAAATTCCCAGTGTTAACGTTAATTTTGTATTGTAGCATTTAATGAAATAGACCAGTATGAGTTTCATAAACCTAAAATCATCTTCTTTGCTCAAAAACAAAATAAGACAGTCGTGAGCTTTTGAATTCGTGAGCTGTGCATTTTTAAATACCAAAATTTCAACATAGCTAAACAAAACATTATAAGTCAGAGGAGATTCACAGCAGAAAGTAAATAGTTTAACAAAATTTATAAATAATTTAACCAGTGTTAACGTTAAGCTCTAATTTTGTATTGTAGCATTTAATGAAATACTGGTCTGTTTTGAGTTTCATAAACCTAAAATCATCTTCTTTGCTCAAAAACAAAATAAGACAGTCGTGAGCGTTTGAATTCGTGAGCTGTGCATTTTTAAATACCAAAATTTCAACAAAGCTAAACAAAACATTATAAGTCAGAGGAGATTCACAGCAGAAAGTAAATAGTTTAACAAAATTTATAAATAATTTAACCTTCCTATACCCGCGCGTTGGGCTGTGACACGGACGAAACAATTTTTTAAACATATATATTTTTTCAGAAATGCTAGAAAGCTGAGTTTTCTGTTAGCTGCCGGATTTATTACAAGTTTTGTTTAGGCGCGTACCACGTTTTTGTACAAGACTTACTTGTTGGTATATTGAGTAACATTTGGTCTTTGAGACGTGGGTCGGGTGCTGCATGTCCTGATTTTTATATTAAGGCTGAAAGCTAAATCAACCTGTGACTCTCTTATTGTAAATGAACTGTTTTTAGGATTGAAAAAAGCTAATTCGTGCTTGTGAAGAAAAAGTGTTTAAGTTTTATTTTTAATGTATCTAAGAAAAAAAATATAGAGTTTGATGGCTGCTTTGTAAAAAATTGAAAATCAATAATATTAATGAAAATAAGTTTAATGCATAGTTCAGTTATTTTATTATATATTCAAGTTAAAAAAATATGTAACAGGTATATACGGTTTCAATTCAAAAAACTATGAAAGATGAGGTCTAGCTTTCGGTCGCGGGTATAGGAAGGCTAAGGAAAACTATTGGCGTCGGATAATGGTGTAACTGAAATATCCATTTCAAAAAATAAATAAAAAATATTATAAAATACTCGAGCCGGCAGCGAACACATATGGAAAAGCACACAAGAAAAAAAAACAAAAACCGGAATATGCTAGTTCGAAATAAGGTTTCTTGAGGCAACGAAAGCGAAATTATGCAATGACTTGTCCAATTTCAATATCAAGAGCTAAGCACGATTTAGTTATACTGTGACGCGAAAATATATTAATTATAGTAATGGTTGGCTGGCAAATTTAAAAAAAGAAACACGGAATTGGTGAAGAACATATTTTGGACTATAAGCTGAAGAAAAGAAAAAAAAAGCATATCACAAGTTTTTTTTTTTTAAAAATTTGCTTAAACAAGTTAAACTTAAATGTGGGGATACAGAATAAATTAAACAAATCCAAAGTTCACTATATAATTAATTTTCATCAAATTTAATTTTCAACCCCTCGTTCAGTCAAGAATAAAAATGATCAATAAACTTTAATTTATTTAATTTAATTAAAGTTCTTCCTTCATTAAAAAAATTAATGAAAATTTAATTTGATGAACTTGAGCCTGATTCAATAAAAAAAAAACAAACATGGATTAGAAACCATGAATAAAAATAGAGAATTAAGCACAACAAACAAAATCTTTTAATAAATAGTTATGTGTTCCCGAAAACAACTTTGATAAACCATGAACTCTTCAATAACAATCACAAGAATACCTATTATCTGTATAAATGATTACATAGAAATGCTCATACAAATACGAAAACTGTTTTATTTAAAATATGTTATAATGAATAAAATGATGACCCCAATTTCTTAAATTCTTGAGCAATTTTCGCATTTAAAAAATGAAAACGAGGCCACGCTTCTCGAAATAAAGAAATACAATTTCACAAAGGCTCTTCCAGTTTTAATAGAATTTGTTTAAATTATTATGATTTTATAACATCCTTTAATTCAAATCGAACTTAATCTTTAAAAAGAAAATAAAATACGACTAAGTAAAAATGGTGAATTCCGAAGTACGTATAACCAGACAGTTCAAAGGTTTTATTAAGCTTGTTGCTCACAATAAGGGTCACGCAATCTGTGCATTTTTACGCACTCGCAAAAGTGCTGTCAAAATGTAAATTTGTGTAACATTTTTGTCTTTGCCTTTTGCATTTACTTAAATAGATATTTTTAGGCTTACCGTCGTTTTTTCTGAAAACATTCAAGTGTAAACATATAACAAAGAAATTTTTTTTGGAATAGTCTGATCAATTAAGTCTCCTGGCTGGTATTAGTTGTTTAGAATTGCACAAAGCTTAAAGAAGTTTCGCTAGTTTGCGCAAATGCCACTTTTAAGCGATTTCGTGAAAACCCTTAATATTTTTTTTTGTGACAACATTTCTAGTGATAATGCGCTATTCATGATGTTTTTAGGTGTATTATTTGGCATAAACTTTACCGTTATTTAAAAACTAATGCACCATTTTATTATAGATTAATGTACTGTAAGAAAATTGTGAATAAAAAGTACTAAAGTTAGTGTAATTTGGTTTTAATGTGGAATAATGGCTTATGCAATTGGCTTATTTATGGCAAAGCTCCCAGGTCTGATGATTACAAAATTGATTAAATTGCTAGATATTACAACTTCTTTCTTAAATAAAAGTTAATGATAACCTAAAAAATGCGAAAATTCCGTGTTTTCCAAAGTACAGAAATCTTATTAATAAAATCTGGTAGCCCTGGCAGTAGTCTGTAGTTTTTTTTTTCTAATTTAAGCTTGTTCTTCTCTTGTTAATATGAGGAGAGTAAGTATGGGTTTGTGTGTTTGTTCGTTGCTGTTAAAAAAAGAGTGCTTTATAAAATATCCAAACCTTTCTCATTGCTTTTGCTAAAGTAAATATTTTGTAAGTGGAAGTGTTTTTGTGTTTCTCTTTCCTCATTTTTAATATTTGTGCTCTGCATAGTTGGTGTTAAAAGTGAGTGTTTTTATTTTATCTTAATGTGTTTTCTTTTTGTGAGTGAGTGTGTGTGTTATAAAGTGTGCTTTTCTGGATTTTCTCTGTCTGTTTATTGTTGTGCTTTTTTCTTTTCTTTGCTGTTGTTGAGTTTGCTTATGTGTGTGCGTGTGTGTGTGTATTTTTATGGCTGTTTCTTTTCAGATGACGTTATCTTAACGCAAGAAATGTTTTTGGTAATTGAGAGTCATAGAGTAAATGTACAAATTCAGTCTGTGAACAGGCGCTGAGCACTGCACAGCCTTTTTACTTTTTTGCTTGAAAACGCTAAAGGAACGTTAAATAAAACAAAAATTTATTGAAAATTAAAACAAAATTAAGAAGAATAAATTTCACAAATTATTAAAAATTAACAAACGAAGAAGAAAAAATATTATTAATATTTCAAAAAAAAAATAATTTGGTGTATAACAACAGCAACTACATACACTGACGGGTATTTATTTAATATTATTTACATTTAAAATTAAAAATTTTTTTTTTGCTAAGTTTGAGTCTGTTTATAAAAGTTTTTTTTAAAGTTTTAAAAAGAGTGTATCTTAAATTGTATCTGTGTATATAAGTTTATTTGGGTGTGTGTGTGTGTGTAAGTGCGTAAATGTGATTTGTTTATTTTTATAAAAAAAAATCGTTAAAAAGTTGGGAAATCAAAAATGTTCATAATAAAACACGGAAATTTCATGATTTAACAAGAAAAATAACAAAAAATTGGGTTAAAAATTTTGAATTAAACAGTTTTTGGAAATTTTAAAATAAGACAAAAAAAAAAACAACAACAATAATGAAAAGAAAATATGTATGTAAAAACTTTGTGCTACTAAAAATTAAAAAAAAAAATTAACTTTTCTAAAAGAAAAATGCAAATAAATAAGTTTCGGGATTACAAATTTTGAAAAGATTTTTTAAACAGAAATATCAAAATAAACGAGTGAATGAACCAAAATATTAAAATAAGATGAAAATTAAAATTTTTTAAAAAATTTTGAAATTAAAAAAAAATTTCTTCCTAAATAAAATTTTTTTTTTATTGTTTTAAAACAAAATCGTTTAAATTCATAACAAAACTCAAATTTAATTTTGAACGTAGAAAAAACGAAGATAGGTACCTAGGTATCTATATTTTTAAATTATTAGATTGGAAAGTAAATAAAAATTCTTTTATGATTTAGGTAGTAGGTACCTACCTACCTATAAAATTTTAAAAATGAAATAATATTTTAAATTTGGAATAAAAAAAAAAAAAAATAAAGAACATTTTTACAAAAAGTGTTTAAATATCTTAAAAATTAAAAGATTTCGCAAATACCATTTTTAATTTAACATTGAATAACAAAAAAAAAAAAAAAATCGAAACAAAATTAATTATTTTAAAACGGGCTTTTCCACTGTACTTTTTTTTTACAAAATGATGTTTCAAATTATAGAAATTATTTTAAATTTAAAGAAAATTAAAATTATAATTTTTTAATTTTTTTTTTAAGTTTTATTATCCATGAACTAGAATCAGTGAAAATACTTTCGAACTAAGATATTTCATTAAAAATTTAATAAAAAAGTATCTATTACAAATTTTAAATAAATATATGTACCTACCTACCTTAATATAAAAACCAAAAATTTTAAAAGTGAAAATTAGATTTTTGTTCAAAATTTACCAAAAAAAATATTTAATAATATTCAAATTAAAAAGTACTAAAAATACTTCAACAAACTTTAAAGTAATTGAAGATTAACAATTTACGAACTAATAATTTTGTAAAAAATTGGAAACTTTTTAAAAATCACAAACATTTTTGATTTTTTTTTTTTAATTATTATTTAATCAAAGATTTTTTTAAATCGTAAAGATTTTCCAACTTTGGAAAAAATAATAGAAATATTTCCCGAGCTTAATTAATTATGTACTTTTATGTCAGAATAAAAAGGTCGAATAAAAACAAATTTTTATAATTCTAAGATATTTACATAATACCTACATAAATTAAAATGCATGCAATTAAATTTTTACAATAGGTATAAAAACTATAATAAAAATTTCAAAAATTTTTCGAATCTTATATAACCTTCACCATAATCTTGAAAACGCAATTGAAATATCTAAGCCAAATTTGTCCTCCTATGTTTTTTGGCTCTTTGGTACCAAAACCATTATTTCGGGAAGAAATAGGTATGTACTTATTAGACCATAACGAAGTCATTTATGAACCGAATTCTACTACCAGTATTCTACTTTATTTATGTCAGGTGAATGTAAAAAAGTAAAGTTTATAAATTACAAGTAGACTAAGGGCCATTATTACAACTTGGCGTTAGTTAAAGAATGGCTTTTATTTAGGTCAAAAATATAATTGTTGTACCTTTTTGCTAACCGATTTATCTTCCTAACGATTTGCGTACTCGTTCGAAATGACGGCAGAGGTTTTTTTTATAAACAAATCGGAAATTTATGAAAAGTTATGGTTCGTAATAGAAAATTGGTTGAAAGGGGAAACAAATTTCAGTGTTGTTATCAAAAATAAAAATTGGGACTTTAATACGTTATAAGTAAATCTTATTAATAATACATTTTGTATTCCCAAAAATAACTTTTGATAATAAATTTGTATGTGCTTGGCAAATAAAAAACTGAAATGGCAAGTTGCTTTATTAAGCAATTTTTTTTTAAATTTTTTTTCTGTTTATCCTTTTACAACTACAATTTGAGTCGGAAAAAAACCAGCCAATTGTAGGGGAATGTAAGAAAAGATAAACTCACTGTTTATTGTTGTGGCTTTGTTGATGCTTTGATATTGTTACAAGTATGAGCTGAGTGTGTAAAATTCTTATTCACTTTAAAGTCTTATTTGTATAATATTTTTAGCTTTTCTAAAGTCCTTAGAAAGAGTTTCCAGACGAGCTGGCCTAAGCAACCAGCGAAATGCGCATAGAAACTACCTTTCCCTCACAATAAATTTCAGTGGTTTTATCAAAAATAAAAATTGGGAATTTGGCACGTTATAAAAAAATCTTATTAATAATAAATTTTGTATTCCCAAAAATAACTTTTGAAAGCGATTTTTTGTTTTTCGTTATTCGAAATAAATATTATAGAAATCTTTATACACAGAAAACAATTTTCGAATTCGCAAATTAATTCTTTTGAATCGAAATACGTGGTAACTCCTCTAGAAACAGTGTCCGTTGAAAGGGGATGTCCGCTTCAGAAAGGTGTTCGCTAACTGAGCGACCTAAACAAAAACGTCAAGCTTTTTCCAACTTCGTGTTATTATGAAATTTTAGCCTTAAATGTTACCCCTTTTCTGACTAATTTTTTATAAATCAAAATTCGTTTTTATTTCAAAATAAATTTAAATGAAAATTGCTTTGTATATATACATACATACATATATATACATATATGTATGCATGTTTTTATAGCAAAATAAATAAAAATTAAAAATTGTTTAAAAAGTAAACAAATAAAACAACATTTCATACAAAATACCACAAATGTAAAAAACGAATAAGCGGGTTATAAATCTTAAAAAAAGGTTTCAAAAGAATATTCAATTTTTATTCTGACATTAAGACCACAAAAAAAAAAAAAAAAAACAGCAGCGCGATTATATGTTGTGTGTTTTCTACTTTGAGACTTTTTAAAATTGTCAAAGATTTTGATGATTCCAAATTGTTTAAGATTTCCAACTTATACCTATTAACTGTATAAATTTACAAAATCAATTTTACAAAATATTTATGGAAATTCCTTCTTTTTTTAAATTCTTTAACTATTTTCAACAGTATGCTTGTGCAATTACCTTTCAAATAATATAAAACTAATCTAACTTAACTTTTCCGGTTAAGAAATAAACAGATGAACATTTGTATCGTTTGGAAAAACGTCATTATACCCTTTACCACAGGTGGATATGGAACATATAAGTTTATCATTCAGTTTGTTATTACTCCAATATTAATCCAAGATCTCAAAAATTATGGGTCCTTATGAGCAGCAAAGTTGATATAGCGATATCCGTCCGTCCGTATGTTCATAATTTAACATAAACCCCACCCACATAAAACCCAATTCCGGAGAACACTTTTGTACGCCAAAAACCGTAACGAATAATGCTATTGTAATAAAATTTGGTCAGTTACATTTTTATATGACAATAAATCACTTTGTCAAGCTTCGTGACAATGGGTCCATAATTTACCATATAGTCTCATATAGAGCCCTCTCAGGGTAATCATCCAAATACGCCCAAAACAGTAGGATATATAGATAATTTTGGTGAAATGTGGTACAATAGGTGAAAATTCGTTTTACGTAGCTGCAATCAAGCGTGGTAATATTAACGAAACAAAAATACAGATTAATAATGAGAATGATTTTCGTAAATTAATTAATAAGTTTGAAGCACTTAAAAAAAGCTTCTATACTTACCAGCTGAAAAGCAGCAAAGGTCTGCAGGTTGTGATAAAGGGCATTGACTCATGCGTGGACCCAGACGAAATAAAAACATTTTTAGAAGAAAAGGGTTTCAAAATTAAAAATGTTACAAATATTAAAAATAGGGAAAAAAATCCCCAACCACTATTTCGAGTGGAGTTAGAGCCCGGCGACGTTAAGCTAAAAAAAAATGAAACGCATCCCATTTACAGCTTAAAATACATCCTGTACAGGAAAATAACGATAGAAGAGCCGCACAAAAGAAATGGGCCTGTTCAGTGTTTAAACTGCCAAGAATTTGGTCATACTAGGGCATACTGCTATTTACCCCCTGTTTGTGTCGTATGTGGAGAACTACATGGTACCGTTCAGTGTGATAAGTCAAAAAATGACCCTAATGTAAAAAAATGTAGCAACTGTGGTGGTAATCACACTGCCAACTATAGAGGATGTCCGGTATATTCTATTGTCAAGCGTTCTGTTGGACAGAAACTTAATCCCCCTCAAACGCAGGCAACTTATCAAGAAAACACTAACGGCGTTCAAATACCGCAGCCAAATAATAACAAAACCTCGTACGCTAATGTCTTAAAATCTAATCATATGCCATTGCAAGGTGATTTACCAAATAATGACGAAATTCCCACTTCAAATTTAACTCGGCTAGAAAAAACCATGGAAACATTAGTGCAAACCGTTAACAATTTTACCAACACAATGGGTAACATGATGCAAGAAATGTTAAGAATGCAATCGATGTTATTGCAAGCTGTACTAAATAAGCCATGAACTGTCTAAAAATTTGCTTTTGGAACGCAAACGGCATCCGCCAACATAAAAATGAACTAGAATACTTCCTTAAAAATAAACAAATCGATGTTATGATGGTTTCTGAAACTCATCTGACCTCGAGAAATACGTTTAAAATCAATGGTTATATATTATATGATACCAAGGACCCTCGAGGTAGAGCTTGTGGAGGTTCTGCCATTTTGATAAAAAACCGAGTAAAACACTACTTAATGTGTGATCATCGTGAAGATTATCTCCAAGCAACGACCATTTGCGTCGAGGAATTAAATCGAAACCTAGTTATTTCATCAATATATTCACCACCTAGATTTTCAATATCAGAAAGCCAATATAATAAATACTTCAAAGCATTAGGACCCTGCTTCCTGGCTGCTGGCGATTATAACGCTAAACATACTTTCTGGGGGTCACGACTTATTACGCCTAAGGGTCGTGTTTTGTTTAACACAATTCGTAAAATGGATCTAAATGTGATCGCGAGCGGTGAACCAACATATTGGCCTACTGATCAGCAAAAAGTTCCAGATGTCATAGATTTTGGAGTGGTTAAAAACATCCCCGCAGAAACGATTTATGTTGAGGCTTCCTTAGAATTATCTTCCGACCACACACCTACAATTGTTACTATAATGATTCCAAATAGAATCGTATCGCCGTCTGGGTACTTATCCAAATCACCCTCACAAATAAATTGGTTAAAATATAAAAAATATCTTAGTGCCCATTGCACAGAAAATATTCCGCTTAGCACACCGGAGAGCGTGGATCTCGCTATTGTTAATTTTGACAGTTATCTCAAACTAGCTGTTCAACATTCCAGCACAACCCTCAAAAAAACCAAAAACAATATCATATATTCTGTAGATGTCGAGCGTCTATTGACTGAAAAAAGGAGAGTTCGAAGAGAGTGGCAATTGCACAGATCCCCCCAACTTAAGACTTTATTAAAAGACTGCACAAAAAGGCTAAGAAAGTTACTGCAGTCCCAAAAAACTGCATCCTTTGAAAAATATCTTAAGGAACTTGATGCAACTCCACAATCAGACTACTCATTATGGCGTGCAGCTAGAAATCTTAAAAGACCAGTTATCACTAAACCACCATTAAGAAACTTAAACGGAAGTTGGGCAAGAAATGATATAGAAAAAGGAAATCTTTTTGTTAATCATTTGAAAACCGTATTTACCGCTCACACATCTCTCGATATGGCGGTCGAGTTACCACCTGTTGCTGTTAGAGCAGCTGTTCCACTAAGATTTGAGATAAGAGAAATCGAAAAGGCTATTCATGATTTAAACCCGAAGAAAGCCCCTGGTTTTGATAAGATCAGTAACAAAATGCTTTTGGAGCTACCCAGCATAGCAAAGAAAATTATTCTCTTTATTTTTAATGCTATTTTACGCCTTGAATACTACCCTCAGGAATGGAAAGTATCATTAGTTACCATGATACCTAAATCAGGAAAGGATCCTACAAAAGTTGAGTCATATAGACCTATAAGCTTATTGTCTAATATATCAAAGCTGTTTGAGAAGCTGTTAGTGTCAAAATTAACCCCAATTTTAAATGTAAATAGATGTATTCCAAACCATCAATTCGGCTTTAGAAGAGAACATAGCACAATTGAACAAACCCATCGTATAGTAAACGCCATAAGAAAAACCTTTGAAGAAAAAAAATATTGTTCCGCCCTCTTCATCGATGTTTCTCAAGCTTTTGATAAAGTCTGGCATGCAGGCTTATTACATAAATTGAAGCTAAATTTACCAGTAAACACACACAAGCTGTTAGAAAGCTACTTAGTCGGTCGAAAGTTTATTATTAAAGAAGGTGCTTTTATAAGTTCTCCTCAGCCAATTGACGCTGGAGTCCCTCAGGGAAGCATCATGGGCCCACTGTTATACCTAATATATACCTCAGACATGCCAACAAACAACCACACCCTAACTTCAACATTTGCTGATGATACAGCTTTTTTAAGCGTGCACGAAAACTGTCATGAAGCTTCTCGCTACTTGCAGGATCATATATTTGAACTGGAAAAGTGGTTAAAACAATGGAGAATAAAGGTTAATGAGCAAAAATGCGTACATATAACATTCACCTTGCGTCGGGAGTCATGTTCCCCTATTAAAATCAATAATCAATTAGTGCCCCAACAATCGCATGTAAAATATCTCGGAATTCATCTAGATCGGCGTTTAACATGGAAATGCCATATAGAAGCAAAACTAACACAAATGAAACTAAAAGCAATTCAACTTAATTGGCTTATTGGAAGAAACTCTGTTCTTAGTCTCGATTGTAAACTTCTACTTTACAACTCTATCTTAAAACCAATTTGGTGCTACGGTATTCAGTTATGGGGCACTGCCTCGGCTTCTAATATCGAAAAAATTCAAAGGCGACAAAATAAACTTCTTCGAATAATCACAGCCGCTCCCTGGTATGTTAAAAACTCAAATATTCACAAGGATCTCAATGTGCCGTTAGTAAAAACTATTATTACGAACTATGCAGTAAAATATTTAAAAAGACTTGAGTCGCACCCAAATCCACTAGCTCGAAATATTTTAAATTACAGCGGCCACTCTAGATTAAGGAGAAGAGATACAGCAGGACTCATCAGACAAGAAGAGCGCTAAACATCTACATATGTGAACAGAAACCGTGAAGAGAAAAATTTTCGTCTAGCATTGGCAGGACAAAAATAAAGTATTAGTATAAGATTTGATTAATTATTGTTAGTTCATATTTAATATATGAAGATTCAATAAATAAATAATGAAAAAAAAAAAAAAAAAAAAAAAAAAAATCGGTGGAGGGTATCAAAGACTCGACACAGCCGAATATAGAACTCTCACTTGTTCATACTGGGTTCTAATGTTTAACTTTTTAAGCTTTTCTTCTAAAAACTTAAATTTTAGTTTTAATAAAGTGTTTTATTCCTATAATAAAAGGTGCTTAAAAGAAATTAATAAATACATACATATGTTTCAAAACGGGTAAAAACTAAATCAATAGAGAAATAAAAGAGTGAGTGTTAAAATAAAAAAAAGTAGAAAAATATACCTATAACCAAATACCTATTACATACATACCTACCACTTTTTATTTCTAATAGTATGTATTTGTCAACACAAACAACAACAGCAGCTACAACTAAAACAAAAAAAAAACAATAACAAATATTAAATGTCAATAAATATTAACAAAAACAATAACAAAAAGTAAATTAAAAAACCGGCATTTTATGACGTCATTTTGTAACAACATACTCACAAATACATCAAAAATCAATACTCACTCTTATCAAGAAAAGAGAGAGAATTAAAAGAGTTTTGGGTTCTTAAATAACAGTTAATCTAAACAACAACAACATAATGCAAGTGCAATAAATTTAATTAGCTAAACAATTAAAAAAGTACCTATTTGGTAAAAATTTTTAAGAATTAATGAACAAATTAAACAACAATTCTGGAACAACAAAGAAGATACCCAAAAGCTTTCTGTATTTAACTCTTAAAAAACTAAAACGAAATAAACACTTTAGTTACTAAAGTTTAATACCTCGTCAGCACTGTTGCCAATTAGAGGTTTTTCCCTAGATTCTGGCGTTTTTTATGTTTCTGCCCATTATGGTTAAATGTGACGGTTTGCTGAAAATTAGCGGATTTTAACCCTGGATGGTCACTGTTCGTCGATTCGACGATGCTCATTTACATATTATCATATAGCTTTCTTATGTGTATTCAAATTACATTTTTTTTTTTTAACAACGTTAGCTGATGACGAAAGCTTTAGGCCCTTATCATACAAAACGCAGCGCAACGCCAAAGAATAACATTGAAAGCACAAACAATGTCAAAAATATTTTGTAATTTTGATGTTGCTTTCAACAGAAATTTATGTACCATTTTAAAATTTTCAACGCCACAATTAATGGAACATATGAAATTTTAAAACGCAATTATGACATTGTTTGTGCTTTCAATGTTATTCTTTGGCGTTGCGCTGCGTTTTATATGATTAGGGCCTTGAAAAAATAATAAATTTTAAAACACAAAAATTATGTAGTTCAAATTCGTATAAAATTTTGAAGAGACGAAAAACTTTTATTTTTTATGCTTTATTTTATTTTTTAATAAAATGGTTAACTAAAAAATTTCTGTTGATTTTTTACTTTAAAATCGTTTCGCTAGATTTTTTTTAAAAGTTCTTCGATTCGACGAAGAGTAAAAATTTAAATTTTTTTTTCACAAAATAACAGATTTCGAATATTTTTTTAATGAAGTTATAAAGTGAGAATAAAAATGTATTTTTTTTTTGTTGTAATAAAATTTGTGTCCTCTAAAGAAACATTTCACAACGTTTTTTTCTTATTAGAATTATTTGTCAAACTATGTTCACGATTTTGTTACTCTTGTAGTTTTTGCTAAGTGAAATTTGATTTAGTTAAGTCGGGAGCAAAAACTTTTTAAAAGTGACTTTAATTGGCTTAAAATCTGTTTACAGATTGATTTTATCACGTCTCGTTTTTATTCCAAATCATTTCCTGGTAATTTTCTGAACAACTTTTCTGCACTTTTATAAAAGAAAAATAATGTTTGTTCCCGAGACTAAGAAATTAATGGAAATTAAAAACATTACTATATACATAAGTTTAATTAGAAATCGTACACAAAGAAAAATTTATATTTAATTCAATTACCTCATGTAATTAAAAATAATTTATAAAGTTATACTAGTAATTAAGTTAAACTAGTAATTAATTTATTTGTTAGATTACATTAAAAATTGTATTGCATGAATTTTAATGTGTAATGAAAATCTTATTTAAAATGTATTTAATTTAGTTTTGCACATCTCGCAATAACACCATGTAATTTTGTGATGATCGGCCCATGTTTTACTTTAGATCCCATATAAAGGCCACTAATGTAAAACACTTAAATACTTCTAAACAAGAATGATGTTGTGGTAATATTTGATCAAATTTTGTTTTCTGAGACAAGAAATCACACTAAAAGGCTATTGCGATAGTCGATTCAGATGAAGCCGCATTCCGAAAAGCACTTTAATATACCTTGAAGAGAAATAAACTATGATATTTTATTTCAGAAATTTTTCTATACTTTGTAAAAACGTTCAATATTATTACCTTTTACAATCTGGATGCTTAATTGGAACTTTCTAATATTTAAAAACTTTAACCGTTTATTTTTCCGAGTAATAACATATAAAAATAAATAAAAATGTAGATATCTTAAGCTAAATAAAAAGTTTCTAGCGGTTTTGAAGTGCAATTTGACGTGAATTGTTCAAAAAAAAGTTGGCAACAATGCTCGCCATACTCATTTAAACAGTGTGGCCATTTTGGCATTTTTGCAGCTAAATTTAGCATTTAATATTTTTATTATAATCAACATTTTAATTTTTCGAATTTATTCTATGAGTTTAATTTCAGTTATGTATTTTATAAAGCTTTTTGCAATATACCTTATAAAATACATAACTGAAATTTAACTCATAGAATAAATTCGAAAAATGAAAATGTTGATTATAATAAAGTTGCTTATGAAAAGAAATAATTCCCATTATCCCATATTAATATTTTTATTTAGCTGCAAAATTTACATTTAGGACTTGGCATTTTATTAAGCATTTTTGGAAAATGCTTTTAGTTTGTTTGGCATTATTTATTTTAAAAATTTGGACGAATAGTTTTATTGATTTTTCTACAAATAAAATGTTATTGTAATAAATTTTGACTAAAAATAGTTGTACCCAAAATGAAATTTCGTATGAAAATGGATAATACTTATGGTAAGAAACATCTCACCTGTATTGTTAAACAAAAAAATAGAAAATTCAGGGAATCCATATTAGAAATGCCCTCATCATATTGATTGTAAATATTATTTGCCCCTTGATATTACGGTATAAAAGTACATACAAGGAAATTTCACTTAAGATAAAAATTCAATAGTGTAAATGTTTGAATTAATTTTTTGTTCTAAACTGTTGGAAAAATAATTATTTTAAAGCTTCAACTTTTCTTAAACTACTCGTATAAAAATAAAATGATCTAAAAATTTTGTATATCATAGAAATAAATGGTTTAAATTTTACCTATAGCAGAGGTTTGTAGGCCCCCTTAATTAACCATTAATTCTTACCTACCTGTGCTACATATTTATATGTATCATATGCTTTACCAAAATCTAGCCATTTGCTTAAATATAACCACTTATTTCAATTTCCTTCAAATATTAGTCACTGAAATGTATTTAGTTTCGAATAACATTTCATACTGGTAATACATTTTTAACAAAAATCTTTAAAAAAGATGTAGCATTTTTAAAATAATTTTTTGGCCAAATCTAATGCCAGATTTAGCTGTAAAATTTTTTTAAACCTGGCCACACTGCATTTAAAACACGCAGCTAAACACACACTCAATATGTATAAGCCATAATTTACTCACTCCCACCGCCACCTCCCTTCCAATTATTAATTTTTTTTTTTCATTTTATGATGAGCGTGTTAATTGTTGTTGTTTTGACGGTGATGATGTTGTTGTGCGTGTGATGATGTTAAAAAGCATCTTGTGTTTTTTTTTTTATTTTTAATTCAACTCTTGTTTTAATACAGTGACTGGCTAGTGAAGTAGGGACAGACACTTGAAATTGTAATGAAAACTAACTTTTTAATGAGTTTGAGTAAGAAAAAAATTAAAACTTTTAATTTTATGCATTTTAACTTTAAAAAGGGGTCTGGTTTTAAATGGCATTCTAAAATGTAGAAAAATTTAATAAAACAATTCAAACTTAAGAAGAAAATTATGTTAACTTAAATATGTATCTAGTACTTTTTCTTTTGAAAATTCATATAATTAAATTTTTAGACTTTTTATGCACAATTAATTTTTTTTTCAATTTTGCACATTTATCCTTAAATTTTTGTAAAATTTTACATTTTGTATGCTGAATTTGTTTATAAATTGTTATGTCGGTAATAAAAGGTACTTTTTTCATACTATATCGAAATGTTAAATAATTAATTTTTCATTGGAAAAATTGGAAAGCTATTACTTTTTTTTTATTATAAATTCCTGGGATTCCTAGTTGGAACAAAGGGCTATTACTTTTAAATAACTTTAATTAGAAAAAGATCGATTTCGTTTAGCTTTAAAGGCCAGAAAAAATCGAGTCAATTTGTTATATCTTTGACAGAACTTGTTGTTCTAATTTGATTGCAATAAATGGCAATGAAAAATGGTCAAGGTCTGGGCTATAAAGTGAGTATAAAACAAGAACGAACAGTACCAAGTCAGTCAAACTTTGAAAACAAAGTTTTGTAGTGCCAATTTCAAAATCGTCCTCCATTTTTTAGCCATTTTCTTTCCTGTTATGTTTATCCGAAAGATCCTGCAAGAATCAAATTTTACTTGTTCAAACTTTTATAGTTTTAAACACAGTTAAATCCAAGATATAATGAGATGATGTCGCTTAAAAGCCTCGCAAACTGAGCATTTTTACGACCTCGGAAATTAAATTAAAAAATTTTAATGACAAAAATTTGATATTGTAAATAAAACCAACAAATGTTTATGAAATAGTGTTGACTCAAAACAAACTGGGTTAAATGTCGAATGAAATATTTTTGTGTCATATTTTTTATAATTGTTAAAAAAAAAAATTCTCAGGAAGTCCGCATAAATTTCGCAGAAAAGAGTAAATGCACAACAGTTTCTATAGAAGCCCCTAGTCGGTAGTACCGGTAAAATTAATGGAAATATTTTAAATTTTGCTAAGTTTATACAAGAAACAACAACGGGTATTAACATTTTTTTTAAAAAATTTCTTAAAATTGGGTTAAAGTTTTTATTGAGTGCTTTTACATTTTAAATATTTGATGGGTATCATATTTGCAGTCCACATCTCGTTTTCTTTACCATTTATCAATTGGGGGATTCATATTTAATTACCTGTACTAGTTAAATCTAATATTTATTACCCTTTTCATTCAAAAGTAAACATTCTTGTAATGCTAAACACTATAATTATTCCCACACTCTGTTAATCACTTATTAAGTTTCCCCTTAAAAACAAAAGAAAAGTTATGTTAAGGTGTTGCATAGAAACTGTTATTACTTCTGCTGTTGCAGCGGCAGTTGCAGCGCTGTTATTGGCTGTAGTCTATGCTAATTTTAAAACCACAGCCGATTATTAGTTTTCGTTGAAAATGTGATCGTATTACTTAAGATGTGTGTTTACATTCATATTTCGGCTGTTGCTTTTGTAATTCTTACGAAACTCTTTTGTGGTCTCCTTTTATACCCTCCTCCACCACTAGTGGCAAATGATGGTATACTAACTTTTTCATTCCGTGTGAAACTATTTTAACATTCATCTTAAGTTGACATTACCATTAAAATCAGCTGTTCGAACCAACCTTAGGGGCAACACTGTATTTGATTATAGGTGACTTACCAAAACGCCATAACTATAATCATATAAACCAATTGAAATTGAATTTTGATGGTTATCGTTACGGCTATGGCATTATGTTTATGTCACGTCTAACTGGATCTTTAGACCTCTAAAGTAAAGGTATGTAGTCCTGTCCGTCTGTTGAAATCATGCTCACTTTGGAATAACTCAAAAGAAAACAACAATATTGGTATCAAAATGTTTGTACATAGTTCTCCTAAGCAGTTTGGTATTCAAATCCAGGCTAATCGGTTTAGTAGGACAAGCACTATAAACCCAAATGTAGAATAAACTCATTAAAAAATTTATATTTTTGAAAAAAAAAAAACTAACAAAAATTGGTGACTGAATTGGTGAATGCACCGATTTTCATAAATTATTGCATAAATTCGTTCTACACGACTAGAAATGATGCAACAAAATTTTGTAAAGATCGGTCTTGAATTTCTTAAAGGAACATATAAAGTCCACTCTGGGAAAATTCTTTAGTACGCCTAAAATCATAACAAATTGCATTACAATTCGGCCTAGCATTGTTTCAAAAGATTAAAAATCACTCTGCCAAATTTCGTTAAGATCGATCCATAGTTATCATAGGCACCATATAAAGCTCAATCGATGAAAACACTTTAGTACGTCTAATTAGTAATGCTATTTCAGTAATATTGTGTCTGCCATAGCTTCATAAGATGAGAAATGCTAAATCGGTCTATAATTTACTATAGACCTTATATAAAGCCCACTCTGGGAAATGATTTTAATGCGACTAAAACCGTAACAAGTATAGATATTGTGGTAAAATTTGGTCCAATCTACTATTGTATGGCTTGAAATAACACCATGTAATTTTGTGTATCGGTCCATAATTTAATATAGGTCCCATATAAAGCGGCCTTCTAAAAAGCCATTTAAGAAGCACTAAATTGTAAAAATTATGGATATGTAACTGTATTCAAACTTGGTCTAATTAAATTTATTTTTTTAAACTTGAAATCAGTCTACCGAATTTTAAGATGAAATTTACAATAGGGCAATATAAAGTCTCCTTCGAAAATCATTTTAAAAAGCCTAATAATATATCTGACACAAATCGTGATATTTTATTTAAATTAGGCAACGATGTAGACTCCTCTGAGGTCGGGTTTTATAAAGATTGGTTTATAATTTATAGATCCCATATAAAGTGCACTCCTGAAATATTGAAATATGTATACCTATAAACTCGCGGTGGAGGGTATTAAAGATTCGGCAGAACCGAATGTATCACTCTTGTTTAAAGTTTTTTTTTGGAGTGTTGCTGTTTTTTAGTGGGTTTAATTTTTGTTTTTTTATATGAACGATTAATATTATTTCAAGTTTGATTTTGTTTAGCGAGTGAGTAAGTATTTGTTGGTGTTTAAAAGTTCGCGTTGTTGTTTTTGTTTTTCCTATGTAGTAAGATCAATCATCTTCGTATTTGGGTGGTTTTAAAATGTTTTTGCTGTTGTTTTTGTGTGTTGCTTCTCTTAGCCTCTTTGTGTGTATCTTTCTTTTCTTCTGCTTTTTCCCAGTTTTTTATGTATTTCTTCTTTTACTATTTTTAGTTGGACAACAACAAAAATAAAAAAATGTATCTGGTTATTGGAAGATCTTTGACATTTCTTTATTATAAATTAATTTATTTAAAGTTTGTAGTTGTTGTTGCAAATTTTGTTGTCTGTGTTTCAAATGGTTGAAAACTAATCATGAGGTCATGCTTTCAAAAGTATTAAAAGCGATGGAAGGTTTTTTTTTTTTTGTTTTTAAACGCTTTTTTTGGGACTTACAACGTCGACATTAATTTATATTATTCATCAAAATCCAATTAAGCTTAAAATTATAAATAAATTATAAGTTAAGAAAGAAAAAAGAAGAAAAAAAAATAATTAAGTTAAATAATGGTAGTGATTCATGGATCCAGGAAAGAAAAAAATTTTATACCTTTTTGTTTTATTATTAAAAAGATTTTTTTTAGACAAAGAATTATAAACTGGTCCTTTAAAAAAAAAGATGTTCATGGAAAAGTGCCTTTCTTAAGAAAAGAGAGGGTTGTTTTTTTACAAAAAAGTACTTTAATAAGAAAAAGGTAATTCTTGTTCGCAAAAAGTTTTGTTAAAAGGAAATTTTTTATTAAAAAGTTTCTTTACTGAAAAATTTATTTTTCTCAGAAAAATCCACTCTTCTATTAAAAGTCAACTTTCATTAAAAAAAATAAACTTTTCTTTAAAAAATTTACTTTTTAAAGAAAAAGTTAAAAAAATTAAGTCACAAGATGTGGATGGCCAATAGTAATTGCCTCTTCGCAATTACTAGTGACACAATTGGATCTTAAGAACGTTGGGCGTCTTTTTATCCACAATTCCGGAATAAACGTTTTTGTTTTTTTTTCCAAATTAATAATATAAAAGTTCAAATTTATTAAAATTGTTAATTTTTTATTTTGTTTTCCAATCAATATTCAATTTGAAAACACATAAATAATCGAATGATAACTATTTTTTTATCTTTTCTTTTTCCAAGAATATACGATCGCAGTCGGCGAATGAATTAGAATTAGATCCAAGGCGAATTCACAAGAATGCGAGGTCAACCCTACAACAACACTGCTAGTAAAAAAAATGTTTGTTTGCATACAAACTTTGACAAATCAACCACCGAAAAAAATAACCATATGTTGACTTGACCCAACCTTTAGTGAATTCGCATTGATTAGATCTATGTTAGTCCGTCGAGGTCGTAGAATCCGTTGTATTTTATACGTCAATTTTTTTAATTGACAACTAAGTTGATATACATGAGCTCTGTCCCATTACGTCCGTTTACGCAAAGTACTAAAGTTGGCCAGCTTTTAAATTTTAACTTACGATGACTAATTGAAAGTTATTGATACATATGTATATCGTCTTGGCCCAAAATCGTTGACCTATATCCACTACGTCAAGACACTTCCGGGTTTTATTAAGCACAATTAAAAAAAAAAACTCCAAAATATCCTCGAATTCGAATGAAAATGTGTGTATTTTAATTAATTTTTTTTCCAAAAATCAAAGAATTCATTGCGTAACCGTATTCCGTTGTCACGTAAGTGTCAGCTGAGGTCAGTTAAGGCACTAATGTGCTAAGCCATTAGTGCCTTAACATCACAGAAAAAAATTATTCAATTTCTTCAATCACCAAATTTGTTTTAAATTCATAATATAAAGCAAACAAGTTGTTGATTTTGCATTTATTACCAAAATGATTATATTGATTAATAAACATTTTAAAATTTTGAAAAAATATTTTCAATAAATGATATTTTTAATTTTAATTAAAAAGTGATCAAAAAACTTTGCCATTTCAAGCAATGTGTTAATTTATTTAAATAAATATTGACAATTCCCAACAATAATTCTACATGTTTCAATTATTTTATTTTAAATGAAAAAAGTCAATTAAGATATTTTGTTATTTAAGTTATAATTGAAAATTTATTTCAAAACAACTAAAATGTTAATTAAATCAAAATTATATTTTTAATTTTCTTTTAACTTAAAAAGTAATTTATTCAATTATTACATTAATTAAATTTAAATACTTTTTAAACCATTTTTTTAATTGACAAAACACTTTTTTCTGTGATGTCAAAATTTTACGTTTGTACAAATGTTTTGTGCTTTCCATTAGGGTGTTTGCTGTTTGGACAAACATTTTAAGCATCTTTGTAAAAATATAAAAATTGTTTAATATTTTGCAGAGATGTTGGTTATTTGTCAAACTTTTTGTGGTGTTAAGTGCTAAATGTTATCATTTCAGTGATAACTTTGCAGAGTGCGAAAGTATAAGAAGAACAAGCATTAAAATCATTTGCAGCCTAATTTTTTTCTAATTTTTTATGCGTCGTTGTTTACCACAAAACAGCTTGTTGTCTAAACCAATCTTTCAAATTGTTTTCCTTTTTTTATATTTCTCCTTCGTTTCAACCGGAGGAGAAATAGAGGGTAGTAGGGCTCATCTCATGGATATTTACCCTTTTGGCCTTATCAGGTGTGCAGTTAATACCTGGTATTCGGACAAACACCAAAATTTACACATCTTATGAGATCGTGGCTGACCAGAGATCATATTTGGTTAAATGGGAGACAGTAGCCTCTGGTGACTTGCCATCAGTCGGCCTATTGGCTACGGCCTCCGTTAATATGCTTTTGCAAGAAATGCTTCCTGTCTTTCAGGACAGTTTCACCTGTCAACTGACAGGATACTTTCGGGAACAACGTGGTGTTTGTGGCATAAACCCAAAATTTCGGGAGGGATTGGTACTGAAAAGCCTGCTAAAGGTCTGATTTTTAGTGCTAGCGTTTTCCAAAATCAGTGGATGTTAAAAAGCTTCAGCTCCTAAATATGGGGAGAGTCTAAAGTTTTGCCGGATTATAGATACACTCAAATTGCTATCTGGGTATGATGATGCCTCTCACTGGAGGAAAGGTAGCTCCAACTTCTAACCAAAGGATTTGTCTATACTTTTGCCTGGTTGTTAAACGCAATGATTGTCACTACTGCGGATTGGATCTACCATGGGGTTAGGCTATAAACTCTCATATAAATCCTTTTCACAACTCTGCTAACCAGATAAAAGGTCATCTGAGAACCCTTCCCTTTAAATGTAGAGAGCTTTTTTCTCTGTTATTGCTTTGACGTGCTTTTTTACTTTTTTAACTCTTTTTTTTGTTTTTTTTTACTTGAGTTTTGCCGTTGATTATGTTGTTGTTGCAATATGTTTCGCCAACAACAATAAAAGTAACAACTCAGTTATCTAATCATAACGATTGATAAGTTTGTTTTTATAAATGTTTTTATTTCAATAGATATTGAATATTTCTTTTGTTACCACAAGCCTCTTTGAGTTAAATTTTGTGGCTGGTTTTATTTTATTTTTTTTGACGCGTTACGTTTTGTAGAAATTTAAAATTGTGCAAAAAAAGTTTACAATATTTTAAAACTTTTAAAAAATATTTAGAATTTTTACAGAAATCTTAATAACTTATATATTTTGGAATTTATTTCATTGTATTTTTATTGTTTTTATTTTCGGAAATAGTGTTTTTTTTTTAATAATTCTACACTTTTGAACCCAACCCCATTTGAAAGGGTGCTCACAACTCTAGACACTGATGAATAATTGGTTTTATATTCATTTGTATGTCAGATTGTGTATTTGTTTCTTTATTTTTTTTTTTATTCATAATGAAATTAAGTTTTATTTATGAAGTTGTTTTTTAGTTTGTTTTTTTTTTTTTTTTTTTTTTTTGGTGTGTGTGTTTTATTTTGAGATAAGACCTTCATACAATTCAAATTGAAAAATAACAAAAAGTCATTTATTTTTTTTATGCCAAAGTAATTATTAATTTTGAAAGGGAAAATGGGTTGAAATAAAGGCAAGAATATTAGAATTGATATCCTTCCTATTGTGATAGGATAAAGTTCTAAGGGAATAAGGTTAGCCCCAGATCTTTGGCAAAAGCAATTCAGAATCTTTTTCAGTTTTTTTTTATAGGAAATTGGAATATATTACCATAATAGGATGGTATAAGAACATTTTTTTAGAGCTCATTTATTAGGCTTTCATTTGCTATATAAAATACTTTACTCCATAAAATTCTATAAATTTTATACTAAAAATTAAGTCGACATATCGCACTGGTTCCTCTAAAGGGGGTTTACTTAAAATTTAAAAATTTTCAGTAGAGACAAAAACAGTTTTCTTTTTATATGACTCTTATATCACAAAGGATGATGCAATTGTATTGTGTTTTTTTTTTTTTTTTTTTTTTTTTTTTGACAAAATACTGGAGAAAATAATGTTAGATTTTTTACAGTGGGTAGATATGATCGATTTCTTGCATAAAGTGAAATTTGAAAAATTTCGGGTTTACTCTCTTTAGAGGAACCAGTGCGATATGTAAACCGATTTAGGCCTATAGACTACGTAACTGGAATTTACTAAGAGTGTTTTTTAAGCCCGATAAATCTTTAAATTAAGAAAAATAAAAGAAACTATTAAATGTTTATTTGAATGATCAATAAATGGCATTAACAGTTGAAAATGATTTCGGGCATATGGATACCAAAGCTGTTCTTTACGAAGTGCATTCTGGACGTGCAAAAACAAGGTCTAAGTCAGTTCCGGAGACAGCTTTCGAAGAAAAACACAGGATGCATTTTTTGGTAGTGACGTGACAAACAGGCCGCTGCAATCAACACAAATGGCGTGATCAAAACAAAAATAACAAAACATAAAACATGCTAACCAAAATCATTACTTCAACAAACGTTGTTTTTTGCAAAAAAAAAAATAATTAAATAAATAAATGTATTTACTAGTACATATTGTTTTGTTTTATAATGTTATTTATTTACTTAAATATTATTAACTCGAGCTGTGGTGAACTTAAAAGTTTATGTTTACAACAGTTTTGCAAATAAATTTAAACTAAAAAAATTTGTATTCGTTGTGTTGCGGCATAAAAGATGGTGAGAGAAAGCAAAAAGGGCCGCTTTCGAAGAAAGAGACATAAAACGCAATATCTTTCGTATCGTGACTCAGTGTTTAACTTTCAATTTGTTGTTGATTTAGCAGCACAAGCCAATAATCCGCAAAGAAAATAATCGAGAGCTGTCAAAACGTACCACTTTAAAGGGCAAATTGGCATTTCCATTTCCCGAAATTAAGTTATCGCCAATTTGTTGATTTCAATAAGTGCAGCGCCATATCGTTGATTCCACATCTTGCCCAGATAAATGTCATCAATATCTTCAAACAAAAAAACGTTTATCATGGTGCGGCAACGATTTCCGTTGATCGTAACGCAAACTCCGGGTTAATTTTTGAAGACATAAGAACCAATGATGCCGCCAGCATGTAATCTGCACGAAACGGTAAATTTTTCTGAATTTAAAGGAGTTTGTGCAGTCTATTGTCTATCACTTCAAATGCGGCAATATTGTTTATTACCGAAGCTGTTAAGCCAAGAATGAGTTCCGTCGCTGAACACAATTTTGCGTCTATAACAGGCTCACCTAATTCAGCGCGTCAAGCGTAATATTTTCTAGCGCCTAGCCTTAGCGTTTAGGCATACTTAGACTCAACGTTGTGTCTTGAACATCTTGCCTAATAAAACCCATAAAATAGAAATAAAAATTAAGATAAAACCGCTATATTGACCAAAAAATAACTTAATTGCCATTACTTTTTACCAATAGCAGCCAACTTCACTACTTAACGCGCTGTCCAAATCGGATTTCCCCCCCCCCCCCTTATAACCCGGGAGTTCTATTGTAAAACCCCACAAAAAGAGTGATATAAACTAGCGCAACCTTGAAAACTCAGCTTAATCGGTACCTCGTTTGACCTTACGACCAAGGTCACGGAGGCTATTCACTGTCTTAATTTATAGCACAACTTCTAGTTTTATTTTCATATTGTTTATTGGGTTATTAATGTCTTTTATTAAACATCTTAACAAACATCTATAAAATTAAGTTTTTTTTGTTAATTTTTTCCTTTTGTTTATTTTTTTAATCTTCAGGTTGAACGAATAATTTTTGTTTTAAAAAAAGAAGAAGACCTTGTAAACCTGTTCAATTAAATGATTTTTTTTTTTTTTTTTTTGATAAAAATAAATGTAACCGTTTTTTTTGTGTAGATTTCCTTCAATTATTGTGTTGTTATAATTATTCAACATTTTTGTTATTATTTTCGTTGGTTGTTTTAAAAACAAATTTGAATAAAATTATATAATTTTTTTTTTTTTGTTAATAAAAACCAACAAATATTTTCTTAAATTTTTCTATCAAAAATAAAAAAATTTATGAATTTTATTTTTATGAGTTTCCTTTTTCGCTGTTTTGATATTTTCAAAACATGTGCAAGCTAAAAATAATATTTTTGTAAAGAAAAAAAAAAAAATAAATAAATAAAATTTTAAAAACCAAATGCTAAATTTATAGATGATGAGTTAAAAGGCAGCCAGTCTAAGCACTGACTGGCTGGCTGTTGATTTCATTTTCTTTCTGTATAATTTTGTTCTGTTTATTTCAAATTTCTTTTGAAATTGAAATAAGCAATTGTGCAAGTTTTCATTTCGAAAGATTTTCAAATCAGAAATTTTTCAAATAGTTTACTCAGTAAAGCTTAAAAAAATATAGTTTTGTCTTAAAAGAATTGTTTGCGGGGTTATTTTTCTGGTTATAAATTTAAAAATTTGGTAGTTTTCCTATCGTAAAATGTTAAAGGTCACAAAAGAAATAATAAAAAAAAAAAACAAAAACAATTCATATTATTTAAAAATTAGCAAGAAATTACAAAGAAATCGGTATAAAAATTTATAAAACTACAACTGGTTAGTGGATTATGGGCGCAACCAAAAATAAATATTCACATATTATAAGAATCATTTTTAAATATTTTAAAAGTTCACGTGATAAGCTTTGATTTGCTTTACATAGTTATTTAAAAGTACAAAGTTAAACTAATTTACAGCCGTTTTAAATAGGGCTTCTTCGATAAACTTTAACGAAAATTAAAATTTATGTTGGGATAAGCAACCGCTAACGTTGGTTTATTTGATATGTAAAAGTGAACAAAGCACAGACATTATGGCCCTAATCATGTAAAACGCAACTCAACGCCAAAGAATAACATTGAAACGCAAACAATGTCATAATTAATTTGTCATTTTGTTGTTGCTTTCTACAGAAATTCACATTGCGTTTTAAAATTGCAAACGCTGCATGGCTTGTGGCGTTGAAAATTATTATTCAAGTGCCAAATATTTACTACTTAAACACTTACTCCAGAGAACCAGAGATAGAGAGAGAATAGTATTATTTACTTACCCGTTACACATGTTTGTTCCACTTTTGTTCCGCCCTTTGTTTACAGAAGAATTCTAAACTAGAAGACACCTGCCCACCTGCATGCCTGATGTGGTTTCCGTAATAATTCTGCTTTGGAAATTTTTTGTATTTAACTAAATAATTTTAAAAAATAGAATATGGGAATTAATGATTCTTATGTTACTTTTTAAACATGAAAATAATCTGTATTTTTCTTCTTGTAGTGTTGTTGTTGTTTCTCAACAAAACAAGCACTCGTATTGGTTTTCGAAAGTTATCCCATTTTAGATTGTTTTAAGTATTTTTTAGTGTTATTCGTACTTTAATTTTTAAGAACGACTCGAACTAGATAAGGAAGAAAAAACTAAAATTTAGTACGTGGTTTTTCTTTCTGTGTAGACTCTAAACCGGACCTTTAACCAAAAATTGCTTAAACTCACAGAACATTTATTAAAAAATGTGTGTACTAAATGTTTTGTATGACAATTTCTTTAATTATATTGCGACAACAATGCTTTGCAAAAACAATTCTTTGTATTAGTACGCAACATACGACACCCAAGTAAACATCACAAATTCTTGCAGACTTCACTAGGTAATTCAATTTGAAATACTAGGAGTATAGGCAGAAATTGTCTACTGTAATGAAAGGTTTTGAAAAAAACAAGTTCTGTTTTGAATGTATTTCTTTGAACTCTTGGACTCTCACAACACTATTGTGATGTTTTCACAACACAAGTGATTGAAGCTATCAAAAAACTGAGTGCTTTTTATAAAAATTTTACTACACGTTCAATCACTTGTGTTGTGAAAACAGCACATATTTAACTTGTGGGACGAACAGTACCGCATAGAAATTATTATTATGGTTGTACACAGACGATTTGTACACACATTTGATTATTGCTCTGAGTTTGATTTTCAAAAAAAAAAAAGTACATATATGTGGCCTTTGGTTATTTTAGATTTTTTGGCATTCGTTTCCTCTCCGATTATAACTGAGAGGCTGCTAGATGAGAAAAAAACACATCTTTTACGTCATGAAATCCAAAGGTGCAAATAAACTACACAAGCCATAACAACAACAAGATGTTTGTGTGAATATTAAAACTTTTTAATCAACTCAATTATGGAGAAAAATTCCTCTGAATTTTTTTTCCTTCTACATTTTTTTTCTATTTAAACTCAATTGTAAAAATTCATTGCATTTCTGGAGTATATTAGTATAAGCGTTTCGGTGCCCCGGTAGGATAGTTGGTAGTGAGTTAGTTTATCAGTGCGGTGGTTGCGGGTTCGACTCTGGTCTCCTGCAGGCAAGCGTAGAGCTTTGCGGGATTAGCATAAGAGAAAAAAACATATAATAGGTCTATATTGCTGATTCTAAAAACTAACAAATCGCATATACATACATACATATATATTAAAAGGCTGCATGAACAACTTCATTCATGAACATACTGAAATGATTATTCAATGAAGTTCTTATTCAAACAAAATTCAGACCACTGAACAAACTGTTGTTTTATTCATGCTACTAGCAAACACATTTTGTTTCATATGGCAAACACAAAGACTGTTCAATGAAACGACTTTTGTTTTACAGTTTTCACTCTCTCATTTTTTTTTATCATATTTGTTACAAATTTATCTCAATTTAAAATTTTATTGTAAAAAACTTTTAATGAATTATTTTTGATTTGTTATTGAATTTTAATGTGTTTTTATTTTAAAAAATTTTTAGCCATTTCTAAGCCATTGTTTTCCGTAAATTTAGCAATTTTTGGACACAAAGCTTTGGTAACACTGACTCAGGCAAACGGACAGCCCGGCATAGTTAAATCAACTAGCCTAAGAAAAATATTGAAGAAAATACGAACGGAATGACAAGCTTATATGCATGTGCTTAGTATACCCTGTATACCATTTCCACGTTCGGTGAAGGGTATCGAAAAAATTATATTTTCCTAATTACGTCACAAATTTTGGCAAAACAATCAGAACGACTAAAAAAAAAGATCATTTATACAAAATTATAATTGTACAAAATAGATTTTTATAATTTTTTTCGGTTTTATTGCTTTCAGAACTCATAAACTGATGATGAAATGTTAAATATAGTATAAAATTGTGTTTTCCTAATTAAATATTTAAGATTATACAAAATTGAATTTTTTGGTGCATATGTACATATGTATTACAATTTTTCGTGAAGAAAAGAAAAAAAATTGTCAAAAAAGTTTTCTACTCAATTAATGAAATTTTTGTTTAGATTGTGCGAATAAACTCAAAATTTTACTACATTTGAGATTTTTTATTTATAAAAAATTCAAATGTTGTTGTTGTTTTAATATAATAATTGTTTTTCTTCTTTTAAATGTAGCATATCAAAATTATTTTAAGGGGGGAAACGAAAGAGACTTCATGTCTAATTACATATTAGTTTATTATTTATGTATACCCTACATAAAGAATGTTTGAATATTTAATACATAAATTATACAAATTGGCTATAGTGATCAAACAGAATTGAGTCTTCAACTTCAGGCAAAAATTCTAAAGCCCACAATTAAAACGTCGGCAGTAACTTCAAATTCTCTCTCATTTTATTGTTTTAATTTTTTATTTTCTTTTGTTTTTCATTTATTGTTTACAAAATGTATGATGTTTAATGGAAGTATGGCGGCATTGTTGGCATAGAATAAGTGTCTATATGTGAGAGCATTAGAAAAACGTTCTAAAATAAAAATAGATTTTATTTCACAACGGCTTTCTACGACAAATTTGTATGTCAAATTTTATGGAAAATGTGGTCTCGACGCAGTTCTGTTTGAGCACTTAGGTTCAAAAAATATAATTAAATTTATTATTAACTGCCTGTTTTTCAAAATAAATAAAAATGTTCTCTTGGGAATTTTTACTGAACCAACAATAAGAAGACTAAAATTTGTTTTTGTTTTCAATATAAATTTCTAAACGAAAATTTTTATTTTAGTTTGAAAAACATGCAGACGATTTAGAATCCCAGGAAGGTATTAGGTCGATAGTTTTAAAAACTCAATCGCCTAAATTTATGCTAAAATCGAAAAAAAATTTAAGTTTTGTTTAGTAAAAATAGGATACTAGGATTGCTTTTTATTATAATCTATACAATAGGCTTATCGTTTGAAATATTTGAAACCAATGTCTTAACTCCTAAAAGCATGTTAATGATTTAATAAAAATTTTTGTGCATTCAAATATGTATTTAAATAAACATTTGTTAACTTTTCTTCTTAATGTTAAAAACCTACATTTATTCAACTTTAATTTTAAATGTTTAATAATTTTAAGATTTTACTGCAGGCATACTGACAATTTGTATTGCTCCTAAGAGTATGCTAATACTGTTTTAATATATGTAGATGAAAAGGCAGCCTTAGTAGCTCAGTTGTGGTTTTAAGACCTTCTTTCTAAGATCTGTTATCAATGTTTTCATATTAAAAAAACCGATTAATTTACCCGAAATATAAAATTAATTTTAAATGAATTTTTTTTAGTAAAATCTTAAAAGCTTACATTAAATGTTGTTTCTTTAATTATGTTTATAATTTCAGACGACACAAATATTCTTCTAGTATACGTTCATTGTCTTTTAATTCAAAACACATTAGCAGCCTGTTCATCGATCTCGTTCACTTAACTTGCATTGAAAACAAAAAGAATTTATAAAGTATTATTATGGCTTTAAGTGTAAGTTAAGCGAACCAAATTTTTGTTCAAAATCAATAATCAGACAGTCAAGTCAGATAAGTCGCTTAAAGTAAAAGTTTTTTACATGAAACCCATGAAGCTTGCTTTTAATTTGTTTCTCCTGAAAGTATGCTTATAACCTTTAATCTAAGAAAACAATTTAAGTGAACCTTAAATTATGCTTTTAGTTTAATAAAACAATTTATGAACTCAAATTTGTAATTTAAAATAAATATTTTTGTAAATTTAGCTATTTTTTGTTTCAAAGCATTAACAATTTATTAATTTTATTTTTCTTCTTCCATTTCTTTGCAGATCTTACTACAACTACCAACCCCTACTCTTTGTCTCTCTCTATCACTCTTTGTACACAACAATGCCTGTAATTTAAAAATTTGTTTAACTAATTGCTACAACCAACCAACCGCTGAGAGAAATCCTTAAATAAAAAAAAACCGCGCAGAAAATTAGTTTTGAAATATCAACCTGCTGCTTTTTCTATAAGTTTTAATTAATTAAAATACAAACAACAACAACAAATATTTTAAAATATTTATTAAAAAAAAGCTGCTGCTTGAAATGCTTAATAGAAATTCCCCTCCAGTTGAAATAAATTTTGAGTTAAAAACCGCTTCCTAAATATACTGCAACCCTTGCCCGATAAACCGAAATCAAGCGATCATTAAATAAAAAATCCCAAAACAAGAATAACAAAATTAAAGGTTTCGCCTACCTACATTTTTGAAATCATTAAAGTCTAGTCATTTTTTGAGAGATTACAAACAAAAAATAAAACAAACAAACAAAAAAAAATTTCTAAAGAAATTTTGTTCTTCATGTAGCTGTTGGTTTTTTAAATTACTACTATTAAATACAACCCTGCAATAAAAAAAAAAAGAATTATAACTGCAAAAGAAAATTTCAAAAATTAAATTACAAAAGAAAACTTGTCAAAATCAAAAGAAATCATAAAAAAATCTACAAACATCTAAAAAAAAAATCCCCCAAATTTCCCTCCATCCAATCATTTTCTCCCCTTTAAGCTGAAAGCAAGTGCGTGTGTGTGTTTTTAGTATAAAATTTAATTGAATTTGAGAAAAGTTATAATAAAAGTTTTGCATTATCTATTTGGCCATAATTTTGCAAATCCCGCTCCGCCCTACGGCCTAGTGTCATTTGGCAGCTTTGTTTTTGGTGTAATAATCATAATAATTTTCTAAATATTTTACAACAACAAAAAGTTTAAGAAAATCTATTGTTTGTTTATTTTTTATTAAAAATCAAATACGCTAGTGTAAAATTAATTAATTGATTTGATTAAAAAAATATATTGTATATCTATTGATAAAATAATTATATAAAATGGCTGCTATGGTTAATATGACCAGCCTGTTAAATGGCAAAGATTCACGTTGGCTCCAGCTAGAAGTATGTCGGGAATTTCAAAGAAATAAATGCTCCCGCCAAGATACTGAATGTAAATTTGCCCATCCGCCAGCAAATGTTGAAGTTCAAAATGGCAAAGTCACCGCTTGTTATGATAGCATTAAGGTTAGTAGTTTGGCTTCAAAATTATCTCTGAAGTAAACATCCTGAATAAATGCATGTGTATATGAGAATTATTTTAATTGTAAGCAAAAAAAAAAAAAAATGTATCGTTACTTTTAAGGAAGTTTGCGTAACAAGATTGGTTCAGTTGAAAAAAGCTTTAAACTTGTTTACTTGGTTAACAGTCTTAAAAAGCTTTTAGTTTTAAATTGTTGTTTGAAGCCTTTTAAAGAAAACTATTTAAAAATGCATTATTGTTATTTTTCAAAAATAAGCTTTTTGAGCTTCTTCTTAAAAAAGCTATTTTGGACATTTTTATGAAAAGTTATTGAAGACGTTTCTCTTAAAGATCTAACCCCTTATGCAAAAAAAATTAAAGTTCACATTAGTTAACCAGCACATTAAGCTCAAACGCTTTTGCTTGGCTTAGTTAACCAACACATTAAGCTCAAACGCTTTTGCTTGGCTTAATGTGTTGGTTAACTAATGTAAACTTTAACTTTTTTTTTGCATACGGGGGCTGGTTTTAGCTTTTTCATAAAAAAAACTTGTTTGACCTTTTTTAATATGTAAATATTTTCATAATAAAATTCCTTAGTCTGCGTTCATACGGCTCATGTTTTACTGACATGATTGCTACTTTATGGGTGAGAGCGACGAAGGGAAAAGAAACGAGTACACACATGCATGTACTGTCCGTACGCTTTGCTTCATCATTCGCTTTTTTTCTTCGTTCTTATTCGCATTTAAAAGCTACACAAAAAAAACATGTCGTCAACATGACATGAATCATTTGAACACCAATTCATGTTCAAAGAATAAAAAGGAAGAATCATGTCAATAAGACATGAGCCGTATGAACGCAGACTTATTAAGCTTCTTTATTAAAAGAGCCTTCTATAGCTTCTAATAGAAAACATTTTATTTAGCTATTTTATAAAAAAATAAAAAATTCAGCTTTTTGATATTTAGGCTTTTATAAAAAAAAAAAAAATATTTTTTAAGCTGCTTATGAAAAGGACGTTCTAATAATCGCCCTTATTACGAGAGTCGTTGTCGTGGTCTAAGTCATAATCGTTTGAAATTTTTTTCGATATCAATTAAAATTTAAGACAATGACCGTTTAAACACAGAAAGTTTGCATTTGCGACAAATATTATATAAATTTTTAAAATCGGCTGGTTTTCGACTACGACAACGACAACGACATTCATAACGACAACGACGTTACATACAGTCGTAATTTCTTTAGAAATATGACCTTTTAACTTTTTGTTTTAGATTTTTGTAGAAGAAATTCTTGGAACTTTTTTTTTTGTAAATTTAAAAGCTGTTTTTATAAAAATAGGCCCTTTTTCGCATCTAATATTTAGGAGCTTTATTGAAATTATGTAATCATCCTAATAAAATTTTTTTTTAAAAGCTAAATAATTCAAAATTGTTAAAAAAAGATTATAGTCTGCTCGTCAAGCATAATTGAAACATGAAAAGCGATTTGAAGTTAATTGTTTAAAGCTTTTTTTTATAAAAATCTTTTTAAAAACAAATTTCTTTAAACTTTTTTAGATATTCTTTTTAAGATGTAATCTTATATTCTTATTCAAAAGCTTAAAGGAACGTTTTTGATAAAAAAAACAAAGCTTTTTGGTCAAGTTTTTATACCCCCACGATAATAGTGCAGAGGGCATAATGAGTTCGGGCTGATTTGTGTAACCATAAAAAATATACCGATCGTCGATGTCCGTCCGTCCGGCTGGCTGTACTGGCCACAATTTTTGAGATAATTTAATGAAAGTTCGCACATATGTATACCAACTTCCTTTCCGTTATGGTCTTTGGTTCCATAAACTGTCTTATTTAGGCATGTAATGAAAATCAATAGATTTGTAAACGATCGTTTTTAGAAGGTGTGATGAATTTCGGGCAATTTTAAAAAGCATTTCTGAATTAAACTCTTATTTTTTTGTTAAAAATATAGTTTAATTAACAAACATAATAAAAAGTGTAAAATAACATACATATAAAGGAAAACAGCGGCAAATGTATTAGAAATCAATTTTAAAGATACTTAAAATAATAATTTCATCGTTTCCAAAACGTTTTATTTTTCAAATCGTTTTCTATCACATACCTGATTATGTTGGCGTTCATCAAGGCGGATTCATTACAGGTGATCCTAAAAGCCCTGCTGATAACTTTTTTTCTTTAGCTTTTATAATTGTTGGATGACAAAATTTTGGTTATTATCTTTGTTTTTGGTTTGATTTGTTTCGGTTTTTGACATTGTACAATGTTTTTATAAAAACAAATTGCTTGTGGTTTTTGTACGAGCTGTACTTGTTGTACTACCGAGATTACCTAGAATGAATTCGCCTTGGTGTTTATATAAAATTTGACTCAAAAATATTTTACTGCAACATAAATTGTCAAATTTTTTTTTAAAATCGGTCCATATTTGACCGTAACTTAAATATAAATACCACTCCCGAAAATAGCTTTTAAAGCCATAACTTTCTTATAGATGCTGGTATTGACATACAATTTGGCGACACAAGCTTTTACGATAGCTCCTATGTCATAGCACTGCTATGTCCAAAATTTTACATAGGTCCCGTACAAACTTCCTCCCGCAAATCAATTATAGGTAAACAAATCTCATATATTAAGATGAAGATATCAAAATAGAATTCAACACAAAGAATTTTTTTATGAATGTTTAGCTCATAAAATAATTTGGTTCTGGCGGGTACATGGGTCCACCCTCAAAAATTTGTCTCTCAATACTCTGGTGTAGGGTATTATATGGGAGGGCTTGGCTAACTATACTTTCTTACTTGTCTTGTTTTAAAGATCTATGACGTTACTAGACATAACAGCTCTAAAATATTATTTCATAAAGATCTTGCGAAAACGACTTTCTTTTGAAAATCTTTAGAACAAAATTGTAACGATACATTTTAATTTAGTGCTAAAATTAAGTTAAATAAGCTTAAGTTTATTATTAAAGTAAAGCGTTAATATTAAGTCTACTAAAATGCTTTTGCCCAGGGGCTTAAAGCTTCGCCAGCTTAAAAAATTCTTTCAAAACGTAAATAGAAGGTATAAGGAAAAGCAGTAATTACTTTAAAAAGCTTTTAAATACCACTTGTATCTAAAGCTTTATGTTAAAAAAATAATAAAAAAGTTGGCTAAAATTTAGTTTATAAGAATCTGCTAAATCAAAAAAGCTTTTATAAAGACAATATCGTCTAAACTATAGTGCTTACAAAAAAATGCTTGTATGTACATAATTTTAAAGATATCATCTCTTATGTGTATGTTTATGTGTATTTAAAATAAAAAAGCTTAAAGACTTGAGATAAAAGAAAGCTGCTGTCCTTCTCTGCTCCACATGATGCTTTTTTTTTCTTGAAGGGGTGCGTTTTTGTGCATAGATAAGCTTTAATAAAAAAAAGAACTTAAGGCATTTATCACTTGTTTTCGTTAAAGTATAAATTATTTTTTCGACTCTAGTTGGCTTTGATTTATTTGCTTTCAAATATTGTGAAAATATTTCTCATTCGTATCAATTAAAAAGAAACGCTCGGTTGTGATTTTTGTATTCTATTAAAAATAAAAGAAAAGAAAAATTCATTAAAACTTAAAATATTTTTAACGTCTTTTTCAAGTGAGCGATTATTTTTATCTAACCCTTGAAAAATAATGGCAGATGATGAGGGCGAAGCTGCTGCAGGCAACGGTAATGGTGGTGATACTGAAAAAGGAGGCGTAAATGGCTTAGAGCAGTCCTATTTTTTGTTGTGGGCTTACATGGTGCTATTCCTGTCCAAGTTCGTTTGGTCATTTTTACCCAAGACGAAATAGTAGTGCTGCTGACGTTGGTTAATTGGTACGAAATTCTTTTTGAACACGGAAGTGATGTCTTGCAGTATTTTTATAAAAAATTCCCTAAATCTTAGTGTAATTTTTGGAAAGATTTTATTTAAATAAAATATATATTTTTTTTTGTACAAAACAAGAAGAAATTTATTGTAAATTTGTATTTTTCACATTTTTTTTTTTCTGAAAAAAAAAGATTAGTTTTGTTCTTGTTTTTCTTAGCATTTGAAGAGATATTTAACATCAAATGTTGCTAAACATTTTAAATATATTTAAATGTTGTTGAACATTTTAAATATATGTATAAGCAATGTTTGAAAAATATTTGGGTACGAAAGGCTGTTCTATAAATCAAAATTAAATGGACTTAAAATCGAAAAAATTTTGAAAAAAAAAAGTTTACAATCAGGCCTGTTCTGAAAATCACATTTATCCAAATCACATGATTTCAAATCACATGTGTCTTTCAAAATCACACGTGTGATATTTTTGTGTTTCGAGATTTTCAATAGCCGAAAGCACAACGACAAACACAAAAACGATATGATTTTCAGGACAGCACAAAATCACGCGTGTGATTTTAAAAGCACGTAATCTGAAATAACGTGATTTTCAGAACAGGTCTAAATATATGGTTATTAAGTTATATTGTTAATATAACTAAATAACCATATAACCCGATAGCCAGCCTTCCGTGAACAACCCAATTAAAAAGATTGGAATTAAATATTTTGTAAAAATTGTTAAAAGTTTGTGTACATTTGTTGAAATAAAATTGTTGCAAAACTGTGTTGCCATAAACATGTTGCAAGAGCGATGTTCGAAATATTTAAAAACCATAATTGTGGTTGTCGTATTTGAGTCATATTTATTGTAATTTCTGCTAAACAAGGTACCAATTGGGCCTTAAATGTTGCAGTAAAGCTTAAGTAACACTATAAGGCAGCAAACTTTATGAAGGTTAAAGAATGTTGCTAGCATTATGTTGCAAAGCGCAAAACGAAATGTTTAATACATTGTTGCTAAGTTTTTTTTAAGGGAAAGCTTAAGTAACATATATATATATATTCCCTTGTTTTCTTAAAACATTTTTATGATTTATATGAATTATTGTGGGCAACATTTGCAATAGTTTTGTAAAAAATACTATGGCCATGTCAAAGCAAATTCATTTATCAGGTGGCGTTGAAAGCACAGCTGTGCTACTTTTTTTCTTACTAAAAGAGAAATGTCAAAAGTTGCTTGTGTTTTTGACATATCAATCAACGAAAGCAACAAAAAAATACATTGGTGTGTTTTTGGTGTTGTTACTTGTTGTAGTATCGACACCACCGTATTCATGAATTCGCCTTGGGCCATGTTCTGACAATCTTATGGTGTTCTGAACCTCTGGCAATATCTGCCATAATTTCTTAAAAATATTCTATTTCCCTTAAGTGTAATTTTGCGATTTGAAGTCGCTAAACTTTGTAAAAGACTACAAGAAAATGCCAAAAGAATTTGTCTTATTAAAAAAGGGAACTTACAATTTTCTTAGAATATTCAAAAGCTTCAAAGCTTTTCAAATATTTTGTTCTTACGCACATATTCCAAAAAAAATATTTACCTATTAATATAGAGTTTCAGGAATGTTTTTTTTTATTTGATCTTCAAACCATTAAAGGGTTATAAGACTTTTCAAAATGTCTGTCTTCTTTATTCTTTATTTTAACCCTCAGCTTAAATCTTAAGAAAATTCTCTTTACCCTGCAAAAGTTTTTAACATTTTTTTTTTTTTTTTTGTTGGGGAACCTTAAACGCCCTTAGTCCTCGTCCATAATTTAAATCATTTGCTGCGAAACATTTGAGTATGGGGATGAAAGGCGAAAGACGATAGGAAAAGTTAACTTTGTTTCTTGTGCAAGCAGTTTTTATGAGCTTGTTAAGAGAGAAGGCATACAAAATACTTTAATGCAGCAAAACAAAAGTTTCATTGTATGGACACAAATGCAGTTTCAAAAGAATATCGAAGAAAGTTTTCGCAGCAAATGTTTCATAATGTGTTCTTTATCTTAACCCTTGGCTAACTTTAAATTTAAAAATTATTCTTAAGAGATTTTCCTAAACCTTTGAACAGTCTTTAAGGGCAAGGGTTATTTAAACACAGTAAAACGCATTAAGGATTGATGTTCTTTTTAAAAATGTTTCTGTCATATTATGTATTCTTTATCTTAAAGCTTAATTTATTAACTGCCCAAGAACATTTCTTTCAAATATTTATATTTAGTCAATTCACAAGGTATCCTAACATGTCATATTGTCAAAATGTCCTAATATTTCACAATGGTTTAAAAATATTGCTGTTGGTTTGTTAACAAAAAGTGTCTTAAATAAATAGAACGTTGCTTGCTGTGTTTATTGTGCTGTCGTAATTAATCAGAAAAGTCCAGCGCTGAGCGGCTGAGCCGTACAACAATATTTTTAAACCATTGTGAAATATTAGGACATTTTGACAATATGACATGTTAGGATACCTTGTGAATTGACTAATTGAAAACAAACAAATTTTAGTTTGTTATTATTGTTTTTTATAGATATTTTTTATTCAGCATTTTTCATTTTTCGAATTTATTCTATTGGGGGATTCACAAGGTGTCATAAAGTCATATGTCTTAAAATAATAACATGAAAAAATACGATTGTTGTGAGCAACCCCTCATAATTTAATGTGCTATTAATTACGACAGTACAATAAACCTTGCTATGTAAACCGTTCTATTTATTTACGACACTTTTTGCTTACAAACCAACAACAATATTTTTAAACCATTGTAAAATGTTAGAACATTATGACAATAAACCAAAATAGCACACCTTGTGAATACCCCATATGAGTTAAATTTCAGTTATGTATTTTATAAAGCTTTTTTGTAATAGCTCTATTCCTTAAATTTTATAGAAATGACTTTATACACTACCAGACTATTATATTGTATTTTCCTGAAAAATGAAAAATGTTGAATATAATAAAGTTGCTTATGAAAGGGAAATAATTCCCAATATCTTGATTTTTTTTAAATAGAAAAATGGTCTCTTGAAACCGTTTAAGGGCTTAAATACTTGCTCAATGTCATATGTATTCATTTAAACCCTCCCAACAGCTTTTAGGAATACGATAGCTAAACGTTTCTGTTTTGAAGTAGAAGGGCTACCTTAAACTCCCTCAAAACCATAAAGGGTTAAAATACACTTAAAAATTATTTTTCCCACAGTTTGTTGGCTGTTTTTCGCCTCTGTCAGAGTGTTTGTTTGCTTATTTTTGTTTTGTTTTAAGTAATTTTGCTAATTGAAAATCGTAATAAGCCCAGCGGGTGGAATTCCTTTGAAAATGGACTCATGTAGTACCGAGCTAAGTGTGTGTTGTCTGCTTCTACCATTTTTATTTTAATATTTCTGTTGTTCCTTTGTTTTTTTTTTTAAATTGTTGCTGCAACCATTTCGTCCAAACAACAAAATACAATTTTGAAAATTGCATTTGTATTGTACAGCCAGGGAAGCTAGAGATTTAACCAATACCACAGAAGGCATGTTAAGACTTGCATACACATGAATAAACGAGTACTCGTAGAGACGTGTGTATATTTGTAAATATTAAATATACTCTGGTACTCTCGTCTGGATGTTTAAATTTAGTTTTAAGTAGTTAACAGTTGGTGCTATAAAATTTGATTACTTAGATTACTTACATTTAGTCGTTACTTTCCCCAATAGAGCCATGTGGTTAATCGTGTAGGAGATTTGGAAAAACTGGAAGTTGGGGTAAGTAAAAGCAAAAATAAAAATTAATAATTAAAGTTGTTAATTAAAATTGTTAAGGAGTAAAGCATCTTAAAAGATTAACGGCCTAAGTTATAAAAAATAAAAAAGGTTAATAAAGGGATAAACCCATAAAGACACGGATTTTGTATGAAAACCCGTTTAATAATATATATTTTGCGAAGGTAAATAAGTTCAATTTTTTATAAAAACTAAACAAATAATCGACTTGGTTTATAATAAATTTTTTGTGTTCGAGTAACCACAAAAAAAAACGTTAATTCTTTAAAAATGTGTAACTTTTTCGTTTTACTAAAAAAAATATGATATAAAACTTGAACAAAAATCAATAAAATAATCGATTTATTTTGTTAATATTTGTATTCGAGTAACCAGAAGTTGAATTAATTTAGAAGAACTAATTTTGCCAAGTGAATTAAATATTTACTTAAATAACGAGCAGCTTAAAAAAATCAAATAAAAATAATCGAATACTTTTATAACTATTTGTATTCGAGTAACCATTCAAATAAGTCAGCATAATTAACTTTAAATAAAATTTGGAAATTATTTCGATTTTATAATTTTTTTATATTTATATTATATTTCTATTCGAGTAACCACAATACACTGACTCATTTTTAAAGATTTGTAATTGACTTAAATGCATTAAAGTAATTCTATACGAGTAATTAAAATAACAATTTAACTTCAAAAGAAACGACAAATTTGTCAACTAATCGAAATAATTATAATCGCTTAAAAAACAAGCAATTAATTGTCCACAAGTTAATAAGTTCTCCAAAGAAATTTTAAGTAAAAAACCGTAAACAAATTAAATACAACAATTTCGAAATTGTTAAAAATGTTTTTTTTTTTACCAAGTATTCGATTAAAAATCAAACCAGTTTATTATGATTAATAGAGTAGTCGGATTAACACTTAATTAAATAATCGATAAAGCTATAACCCCTTCAAACCGAATAAAACTTATTTTAAAGTTGTTGGGTTGATTGAACAATTTTTTTCACTATTTTTCTCTTATGTGAACAATTTCCTAACTGCATTAAAAACTCCTTTCCTAAATCCATATAATTACAAAATTCTTGGTTTCCTTTATTACCCTTTGATTCCTTGTTAATTCAGTTTTTTTTTTTAGTTTAAATTATTAATCACTTTGTTATGGCCCATAATTCAGTAACCAGGACAACTGCGTTGCATGTGTGTTCGTTCGTACATGTTGTGTTTCATAGAAAATTGCATACATAAAAATATATTGGAAACTTTGTAATCGTGCTGTAAATTACAACAAATATAAAAACTATTTACATAAATTCTTTTGTTGCTGTAAATGCAAAAAGACCATGCCAACACAAAAGATATAATTATAAATGTAATTGTTGTAATAATACCGAGTAAAGTAAATAATTTACATAAGTTTGATATACTACTCGTACAACAAACAAAAGAAAAAAAAATAAGAGAATTAAAGCTCTAAGGACTTATAATGAAAAATTGTGTACATAGAGAAAACAATTGAGGTTAGTGGAATATAAAAAAGGCGATTGAAATAGGGAATGAGGAGCGAGCGAGCAGCTTTTTTTATTTTTGAAAATTGTTAAACTTTTTGAAAGAAAATTAAATAAGGAAATTAAAAAATAATGTTCAATTTTTGATTGTAAGGCATTAAAAAGTATTTTACCCCGTTTAAAAAACTTTATCGATTATTCGATTAAAAATTAGTTGATTGTTCGAATGAAAGTTAATCGATTATTTCATGGATAAAAAACATTCATTGATTTTTGATTATTTGTTTTTTATGTTAAAACTAAAATGTAGCACAACAATAAAGACATTTAATTTATAAAAATAGAAACGGAAATTAAAAATTAATTTAAACTGTAATAGATTTGGTTTGAACTGGAAAACCTTTTTGTGTACAGTGCACTCGCGATAATATGAACTAACTAAAACCAAGCTAGTTCAGTTTTGCATGATTGTTCATATATGCGAATGACATTTAATTTCTTTTTAAAAACGTTTTAACCATAAAAATTAAAGTTTCTAATGTTAAATTTTTTTATTTATTGGATTTTAAAAACAATTTATTTTTGAAAAAGAAAAAATATACTTTTATACTTTTACGCGGCCCGCGCTCCTTACTGTCTCGAGATATTTGATGCAAGCGAGCGCCCTGTCCCTAAAAGTTATATTTTTATCTCTTATATTCAAAAACCATCGGTATATGTAATACATTTTCAATTTGTGGGTACCCGGGAGGCCATTTAATATAATAATAGCCTTTTTAATTTTTTTTCTTCCACATATTGCAAATTTTTTTTTCACCCCAAATTTATTCGCTAAATAAATAATACTTGCACCTTTTCCCGTAATATTATATTTAAAGATGAATATGGAAATCTAGCTGAATGTGATTTTACTAACTAAAACGTGTATATAAGACATATTGCTCGACCACTGTGTAGGTAGATAAAATCCGTTAAAATAAACTTAAATTCAGTTTAATTTCACTGAATTTTCACGACACGGTCGTATAATTTGCTTGTTGGAGAAATACCACAATGAAGAAATCCGTTAAAAATACAAAAATAAGTTGTTTATGTTTTAAAGGTTTTGCACAAGTTCATATTTTAGAGTAGTCAATGGAAGAAAATGAGTGTTCATATTTTGGAGTGTTCATATATTAGGGTATTCATATTATCGCGAGTGCACTGTATATTTAAAAAAAATAAAATTTTATGACATTTTGTTAAATATGTAAAAAATGTTAAAAATTGTGGATTTTGTTTAATATTCAAAAAGAAAAACAAATCCCTGAAGAAGGCACACAACGGAGTTACGAAATATTGGCTTTAAGAAATTTAATATTTTATAAAAAAAAATTTATTTGAAAGTAATAATTATTCGAATAAACAAAAATCAGGTATTCGAATAAAATTATAAAAATTTATAAAACTCAATAATTAACATTATGCGACCAAATAATAGTTATTTATTGAACATAAAATTCCCATTTTTTTCTTATTTGTGTTCTACTATTTCCAAATAAAATTGGGCGAAAGGTGGCCAAGAATCAAAAGTTGTAAATTGTCCCATAAAACCCTAAAACTAACATTAAATGCTATATCGGCTATGCCGAATCTTATATACTCTTCACTATGGTGCATTCACAATAGAAAGTTATAATAAATACCGTTCTTTAGATATAAATAAATCTAGTTTGTGCCACGCTCACCTTTCCAATCCCGCCCATATTTTTTCGGATATGTATTGATCACCACGATGCTTGTACCTAATTTGGAAACTTTGGCTCTAGCCCTTCTCCAGATATACAGGGTGTCCGCCGGGAAGGTATACTACTTTGTTTGTAAATGGTCTTGTGGAAGAAGCTCTTGTGTCAACTTAATCTTAAATGGAAACAAATGCAAATCCTTGTGCAAAATTGTGGCCAAAGTTGTTATTTTAAGACCAAGCACCTGAGCACGGCGTCGAATTGAGGTTGATGGTTCCCAAAAAATTTCACGTAACTTTTTTATCGTCACAGTAATCGATGATTGATTTTGATAAAATGTTCTAACGATTAAAATTATCGAATATTTTTCCATAGTAAATTTGCCACGTGTCTGCTTCACGACTGCCAAATATAAACTGTCAAGACTAATGTTTACCAAAATGGCGGCAAAACAAAGTCCTCGTAGTATACCTTCTCGGCGGATACCCTGTACAAAAATCTTTAATGTCTGCACGGGAGGTGCCACGCCCACTTAAACAAATCCGACCATATTTTTAGAGAGGTTGTGTATTAAAAACCCACCTATGAGTACAACATTTTGAAAATTTTTTTCTTACCGTTCTTTAGACATAAAAAAATGTTTGGTGCCATGTCCACTTTTCCAATACCGTGCACGTTTGGTATGATGTGGCTTATTGGTAACTGCTATGTGTTTACCTAATTTGGAAACTTTGGCTCCTGCCGTTCTCCAGATATACAGAAATTTAATATGTTTTTGTATGGGAAGTGCCACGACAACTTTTCCAATCTCGTCCAAGATGATTGTACTGATATACACAAATTTAATATGTTTTTGTATGGGAAGTGCCACGACCACTTTTCCAATCTCGTCCAAGATGATTGTACATAACTTGGAAACATTGGCTTTTACAGTTCTCCAGATATAAAGAAAAAAGTATAAAAAAAAAACAACAACAACAAGGGAATTATGGCTAAAATTAGAGGTAATTGTGGGGTTTTGCTCATATATCAGCCATTAATGCGCAGATCTGGCTGAATTTCAATAGCAAAATTATAAGCAGCAGATGTGACAGAAATACACAACAACACAGCCCCCATTATATATGGGGTTTTCGGAAAACCCATTTCAACAGACGGACGGAAATCGTGAAATCAACTTCATTACTCATAAGGACCCAGACTATATAAATACTTTATAGGATCTAAGATCAATATTGTAGAAATTGCAAACGGAATGACAAACTTATAAATACCCTAGGGCTGATGGCCTTTAATTCAAATCACGAGATTTTAAATCCATGGGCCTTTTAAAATCACACGTGTGATATTTTGGTGTTTTTTTTTTGTGTGTTTCGGTGTGATTTTCAATTGCCGAAAGCACACCGAAAAACATAAAAACCAAATGATTTTCAATACCCCACAAAATCTCACGAGTGATTTTAAAAGCACGTGATTTGAAATCGCGTGATTTTTCAGAACAGCCCGTTAGTCTCTGAATTTATTCTGGTGATTAATTAAATAAATAAATAATGTAAATACCCTTTTACATTGATCGCTTATTTGAATTTTTAATTCGGATAAAAAAGATTTAAAGTTTTTGGTAAATTTTGTTTTTATTTATAGTAATAACATTTTTTTCCGACATTTTTAATAAAAAAAAAAAAAAAAAAATTATTCGAATAAAAAATAATCGATGATTTGGTTGGAAAACATTTGATTTATATGGAAGAAATGTTTAATTTTCATGCTTTTTATGCCAATAAATCGATTTGCATATTCAATTTTTTATTAACAAATTAAAAAAAAATGTTCTTAGAAAACTCAATCGTACTACGAGTATATTCGATAAGAAATTCTTAACTTTTTATAATTTTAAAAATTTATAATTACCATAAGACAACACAATTATCATTTTTAATTCTTTACTAACTGGAATTAAGAGCCCACAAAGTACTTTTCGCTTGTTCGTTTAAAAATAATCGATTATTTTTAAGTTTAAAATTTTTGAAATTTCAAGAAGTTTATGGTTTATTTTAAAATTTTAATTTACATGATTACCATTTAAACAATAGAAAATTCCAAAATATTTTTTTAAGCTGTTAATTATTCGAATCAAATTAATTTAGTTATATGGTATTTAACGTATTTGTTAATTTTTTTCGATATATTTTGTTTAATTTTCAAATTTAACAATTAAATTTGAGTCATATTTCATCGTATATAAATATTTGCAAAATTGAAAGATCTATTGAAAAATTTAGCCAAAAAAAAAATATTTTACCTTAAATAATTTATATGATTTAAGTCGTAAAAATGGCAACTCTTTAAAATTTACGATTATTCGTTACAAACTTTTCGATTATTTAAAAAGGTCTTATAATATAAGTTATTTTTTGTTGCGGTTAAACTTTTTCTAATTGTCTTGTAATTTTAACTAGAAAATTTTTGAAAAAATTTAATCGATTATTCGAATAAATGATTTTTTATGTCTGAAAAAGTTTTTGAACCAAATTTAATATTATTAAAATTTAAGAGATAAGCCAAAAATATAAAGTTTTTGAATTAACTCGCATGACTTAGCTTAAAACTATGTCAATCAAATTGTTCGATTACTTTTGGAAACATTTTAAAAGCGAAATATCAATTACCTATATTTCGCCTATATTTCTTTTTTAAATCACAAGATTTGAATCTTTACGGAAGCATATCTGAAAAATTTAACGATTATTCGTTAAACAAATATCCGTTTATTTTTAAAGTGTGTTAATTCATGAAATTTCTGTTTTAGTTTCAAAATTATTTTATAATTTGAATACAGTGTATTCGATTATTCGGATAAATTAAATATTCTTAACATGTTTTTATGACAAAACTTTTGCCAAATATCACATTTAAAGATGTTAACTAAGTATGCATTAGAACTCTAAGAGAAGCAAATTTGTGTAAATTCAACGATTATTCGTTAAAAAAAAACTTTTTGATTATATCCTAAAATTTGTTAAATTATGAAATTTTAAGTTTTAACTAAAACTGTATCTAATAGCATGAATGTTTCAATTTTGAAAAATTATTCGAATAACATTAATTAAATTATTCGATTAAAAAATTATTCGTTGTTTTTTTTATTTTCTCGAATATTTAGTTTTTTCCATGGTTCTCTTCCATTTCTTGCCGCCCTAATATCTTGTGCTTATACTAGATACATGTCACAATTCCTTTTTAATTTTTGATGCTCTAGTGTATGTATTTGCAATTATTTAAAAAAAAATCTGTGACACTTTAAGAGCAGTCAAAGATGTTTTATATTCTTTTTTCCCCCAAATATCGATTCAATTAGAAAAATCAACCAAATGAACTAAAAGTCTAGAACAGCAGTGGCAGGCATTAAGGTTTATTTTTACATACAACATTCATACATATTTGAATATTTTAGTTTGCAATTATAAATTTTTTTGTAAAAATAAAATTAAAGTTCGCTTAATTATTTATGTGTGTCACAATTTTCATAATTTTCGAATATGACAGAATGAAATAAAATGACAAAAATTATAAAAACAGAAAGAAGGAAATTTTATGACATGTACATATGTACATACATATAAAAATTTTATGAGTGGATTCTAAGGACTTAAAGGAGTACCCTATAGGAAGTGATAATAAATAAAACACTTTAAAAAAGAGCGAAATTTTCCACAGTTTATTGAAGTATTAAAAGGTTTTTTCTTGGTGCTTTAAAAAATTTTATTATAAAGCACACAATTAAAAAAAATATGTATTTATATAATTTTGCTCATTTCATACAGGAGTCACCCTTTAATTACCGATGTTGAATAGTTCCCTTCAAAACATGCCTTTATTTGGAATTTTTTTTAAAGCTGAAAGTTTTGCAAAAAAACTCATACTGCATAATGACAAATTTTAATTTTGGTGTTGTTTTTGTTTTTTTTTTAGTTTTTCTCTGTGAACTTTGAACTTAGCTTTTTTAATAAAAAAAATACCTCCTAAATACCGAAAATAATTATGTTAAACAAATATTTGCTGTGTTGCCAAGTTTTCTGTATTAGTAATAAACAGTATATTTTTAAATCCCTTTAAGACTATAAATATAAAATTTTAAAAATAGAATAGTTTTATTCAAAAATTTCGAACCCTTTTTACTCAAAATTACCTTTGATCCTAAAAAATTTATTTGATATGTTGCCAATTCTCTAACATATAATATTTCGACTCAAACTTAATTATTTTTATTTTATCAAAAAATGTTTAGATTTTTTTAGCATATTTATTAATTTTAAACTTTTTTGCAATTAAAATTACTATTTTAAAAAAAAATAATTCAAAAAATATTTTTCCAGGTTGCCAGATTTCAACAATTTTTTATTTTCCTTTTTATTATTAAAATTTTTGCTTTAACATGGTAAACAAATTGTTTCTTTTTAAGGTTTTCACAAGAAAACATATTTTTTTAACGTTTTTACTTTCTATTTTTGAAAAAAAAATGAATCGATTATTCGAATAATAATTGGAATCGGATAACCGATTAAGGTTTTTTTATTAAAAATAAATTTTCTTTTTATGTCTTATACAAACAAAATGTTTCTAAATATTTTAAATTTAATTATTCGAATAAAATATGTATATAGTCGCTTATTCGAATTTAAAACCGATTAAAGCTTTGTCTTGTCGAAAAATCAAGTTTGAAAATTAATATTTTTTATTTAAAAAAAAAATTATTTAATAAATATTTTAACTGTGGGCAAATTTTAATTAGTTTTGTTAAAAAAAATTTTATTTGGCAACATGGAGTGAAAAGATGTGCTTGAATTTTTTTTATTTTCCATAAAGTTTCTTTCAAATCATGGTAGAATAGGTACAAGGTATAGTCATTAGAAATTTTGTTTTCAATTTTAAAACCCATATAACGTCAAAAGAAAATTAGGAAAAAAATTAAAACATCGTCAAAAATCGAATAAATTTTTTTGACATTCTATGGGTAAATTATGACAACTATCCCTAATGAACATACCTGGTACTTATTACACTCACCCCTATTATGAAAGTCGACGGCATCGGAACAGTAATTATATTTTCTGAGTCGTTATTGACAATAATCAATTACTACTGACAGTCTCTTGATATTTTCTAGAGCGCTTTTAAGTCGACGTCGTGCAAAATTGTCTGTTTGAGTCGACAGAAAATTTTGCGACGACTCAAATGTTATGGGCACAACTTTTAATAGTAAATTAAACGTGAATAGTTTGCTAAAATAGCGAAAATTCGCGAACATTTTTAACTTAATACGATTGCCTCAAAGAGCAACAAAACTACGCAAAATTCCAAAAATTTGGAAAAGTTTGCAAAAATAGGAAAATTTAAAAAAAAAAAACTTCAAACAAGCCATACAATTTACTAAAAGTCCCTTAAACTATAAGGAATGTCAAAAATTCGGTAAAAAAATTGCAAAATTAGCGGAAAATCGCAAAAATTTCCTAACAGCGGCATGATAGCAAAGCCTTATATTTATTAATAATCGTTAAAGGTATAAAATTACAGTAAAAATAGCTGTTATCACGAACTTGGCAAAAATTCGGAAAATAGCATAAATAGCTTTAAAAAATTAACTTTAATGATGAAGAACAAAAATAATAGAAAACAATTTGAGATGGTATTTTTTTTGTCCGATTTTTGATAACCTGTCGACGTCGACACACAACTTTCTTATAAATACCAAATTAAACTTGATGTGACAACAAATAATAATAAATATCGACTTCGACAACGACTTACATAATAGGGGTGGCGATGTTACAAATCTTCTTAAAAATACAAATCTATCCATAATTGTTTTTTACCCTTTTCAAGTTTAGGGTATTCTAAAATCGTATAAACTTAAATGTAAAATGGACTAAGTACTTTGGCTTGTTTCTTGTAAATAATTTTAGTTGTTCATTTTGATTTTCATATTTTTGTTTTTTTGATATTTTTAGAGATGTATTGTGATTTTTGGCACACAATATTAATTTACATTGTTGCCAAATTTCCAATGGAACGATAATGAAGAAAAAAAAAATAGCCAAATACAAAATAAACAAACACACTAACTAAAAATATATGCACATATGTATGAATGGATGTTTCATAAACACATTTTCTCTATAAATATTATTTGAAAAAGAAATGAGATGATTTCTATAAACAAAAAATTGTTTTTTTTTCAAATCAACTTAACGAAATTTTAATTAATACGTTAAAACAATTTACGATTTAAAGTCAAAAAATTGTGCACTGTTTGGCGCAAAATACAGATCCAAAGCAATACATACATAAATAACATTAATTTAAGGCTAAATACATATGTCAAAATCAAAATAAAGTTATTTTCAAATTAGAAGCAGCACAAATTACATTTAAATTAGTTTTAGGAGTAGTATATTTTAATAGTTATAACTACATACATATGTATGTATGTAGGTCTATATTTTACACTATTCCTACACTTAAGTAAAAGAGATTTTTCTATTCAAAACGATTTCTCTCTTTCTATCACTATCTCCTTCGTAATCAGAGCTGCTGTTTTTGGTTATTTCTAAACAAAATTGGTAATTTTTTTTTCAATGTGGAGATGTAAATATTTTTTTCATTTTGGTTACTTTTTCCTTAAAATATAATCACCCCTATTATGTGAGTCGTTGTCGACGTCGACATTATTTCTTATTTGTTGTCATATCAAGTCGACGACTACATCACTTCGACGTTAATTTGGTACTTTATGAGAATGTTGTGTCGACGTCGACTAGTTATCGAAAATCTGACAAAAAAAAAAATCCCATCTCCTTTTTTTTCCTATTATTTCTGTTCTTCATCATTATCAAAAATTATTTTCGGGAATGAAATATTTTATTAATTAATTCATTTATTAATGATGTGCTAATAATCCCAATTTTTGAATGAAAATACTGAAATTTATTGTTGTGGGAAAGCTAGTTCCTATGCGCATTTCGCTGGTTGCTTAGGCCAGCTCGTCAGGAAACTTTTTCCAAATACTTTAGAAAAGCTAAAAATATTATACAAGTAAGACCATAAAGTGAATAAGAATTTTAAAACACTCAGCTCTTAAATGTAACAATATCAAAGCTTCAACAAAGTCACAACAATAAACCATCAATTTTTTCTTTCTTACATTCCCCTACAATTGGCTGGGTTTTTTCCAACACGAATTGTAGTTGTAAGAGGATAGAAAGAAAAAAACAAAATTAAAAAAAACAAGTTGCTTAAATAAAGCAGCTTGCCATTTCAGTTTTTTATTTGCCGGGCACATGCAAATTTATTATCAAAAATTATTTTCGGGAATGAAATATTTTATTAATTAATTCATTTATTAATGATGTGCTAATAATCCCAATTTTTGAATGAAAATACTGAAATTTATTGTTGTGGGAAAGCTAGTTTCTATGCGCATTTCGCTGGTTGCTTAGGCCAGCTCGTCAGGAAACTTTTTCCAAATACTTTAGAAAAGCTAAAAATATTATACAAGTAAGACCATAAAGTGAATAAGAATTTTAAAACACTCAGCTCTTAAATGTAACAATATCAAAGCTTCAACAAAGTCACAACAATAAACCATCAATTTTTTCTTTCTTACATTCCCCTACAATTGGCTGGGTTTTTTCCAACACGAATTGTAGTTGTAAGAGGATAGAAAAAAACAAAATTAAAAAAAAACAAGTTGCTAAATAAAGCAGCTTGCCATTTCAGTTTTTTATTTGCCGGGCACATGCAAATTTATTATCAAAAATTATTTTCGGGAATGAAACTAGCGCATAGAAACTAGCTTTCCCACAACAATAAATTTCAGTATTTTCATTCAAAAATTGGGATTATTAGCTCATCATTAAAGTTAACTTTTTAACGTTATTTATGCTATTTTCCGACCTTTTGTTTTTTTTAACCGATTAAGCAATTTCAAATTAATTGTAGAGTTTGTTTCCGATTTTGAATTTTTCACGAATTTTCGCCAGGTTCGCGATAAGAGCTATTTTTTACTGTAAGTTTCCTGATTCTTTATAGCTTTAACGATTATTAGTAAATATAAGACTTTGCTACTCGTATCATGCCGCTATTAGCAAATTTCCGTTAGTTTTGCAATTTTTACCGAATTTTTGACATTCCTTATAGTTCAGGGATTTTAAATTTTTGCAATTTTGCGTAGTTTTGTTGCTCTTGGAGGCAATCGTCTCAAGTTAAAAATTTTCGCAAATTTTCGTTATTTTAGCAATTTTTCCGAATTTTAGCGTTTAATTTACTATTAAAATGTGTGCCCATAACTTCTTTTAAATTTGCATTTTTTATTTTAACGTACTTAATGAATATGTTTACATGCAACTTAAAATTTCTTTAACTTTCATTTGAGTCGTCGCAAAATTTCCTGTCGACTAAAACAGAGACAATTCTACTCGACGTCGACTTAAAAGCGCACTAGAAAACATCGAGCGACTGTCAATATTAATTGATTATTGTCAATAACGACTCAGAAAATATAATAACTGTTCCGATACCGTCGACTTTCATAACAGGGGAGAATATGTATGAATATGTTTTCTTTGCTACACTGGCAATTTACCTTTTAACTTTTAGCGTTTTTATTTACATGAGAGGTTATCGCATGTTTCGATTCGAGGAAATTATATACGACTGAGAATAATGTGTACTTTACACTACGATTTTCTCATTAACTATTTGTTTCAAATGAACGGAAGTTTTTTATATTTTATCGAAAACAAAAAATATAATCTGGGAATTATTTCTTTTTCATAAGTTTCTTTATTATATTCAACATTTCTTATTTTTCAAATTTATTCTATGAGCTAAATGTCAGTTATGTATTTTATAAAGCTTTTTTGGAATAGTTATATTCCTTAAATTTTTTAGGAATGCCTTTATACACTACCAGACTATTATCTTGTATCTTCCTGTTACATTTTACCTTAGCTATCCTTTGGATAGCAATGAAGTATATTGTATGTACAGAAAAATTAACATTTTTAACAAAAAGCTTTATACAATTTCAGCATTATTTTTAGCATTTTTTAAAATCATTTTCAGCATGTTTTGGCCATGTCTAATGCTAGATTTATGATCTGGTCACACTGTCTTCAAGTCTTAGCCGTCAAGTCTTGAGTTTTTAGGGGAGAGAAGTAAAGAGAATGCCATTTCTTTTCCGGCTAAAACTTGAAGAGTGTCAACCAGCACTATGTAGCATACCGAAATATCATTTGAAAAATCTGACTTTGACACCACGTTTAATAGTGAAGTTGGCTGCTATTGTTAATAAAAAAATGGCAATTTAGCTAATTGTGTAGCAATATTGCGGGTTTATCTCCATTTTCTTATTTCTTTCATGCGTGGTTTATTAAAAAAGAAAGCTGGCATTACCGTTCGTGACAACGATGACGGTCTTGTTTAGGTATGGCATATTTGCGTAAAACCCTTTCTTTTTATCTCTTTCTATACACGCAGAGAAAAAACATGTTTAAATATGTTCACCTCCAACAAAACTATTTTAAGACAAAATATTAAACATATTATGTTTAAATTAAACCATATTATTGTCACTGACAACCATATTATTGTTTAATTAGTCCTCCATCAAGAAGCCACAACCATATTATGGTTGTCGGTGACAATTATATGTATAAATTTAACCATAATTTGTTTACCATTTTCTTTAAAAATAGTTTTGTTGGAGGTGACCATATTTAAACATAGTTTTTCTCTGGGTGTAGGGGTCTGTACACGGTCGAGCATTTCTCATCAAGTTATATGGATGTATAAGTGAAAATGTGTGTGTATGAGTGACACTGATGATGCTGGATGGAAAATATAAAAATTTAGATATGACGGCGAATATAACGTCCAGCACACGTACACGAGTGAATTCGCCTGCATGACAAGCAATTTGATCGTGTACAGACCCCTTAAGACTTAAGGCCCAACCATAATATGCATAGCCTTGCTTAACCTACTGTCAAAAATTAACAAAAAGTCTCTCAAATGTATTTAAAAAAACAAAATAAAAAAACATTTGATTCCGTACGGAATGTGCGATCAGTTTCGCACTTTGCTTAAGCAAATGACAATTTCATAAAACTTAACAAAACGTTTCCTTAAGTTCAATATGGTTTGCCTCATATGATTTACATGTATTCAAGCCTACTTAAGCACATTATGGTTGGGCCTTTAGCTTTCTCACAGCGTATTTAACTCTGAAGTTGCATTCGTTTTTTCGACACCTTGGCATTGGAAACCTCGACCTTAAGTAATGTTAAGTTTCTCTCTTTCTCTCCCTTTCTCGGTCTGATTTCTATTAAGTATTTCCAACAGATCTTTGCTTAATATTAAATTAAATGTGTTTTTAATCTTATTTTCCTAAAATTTGTCTCGCTTATTACTTGAGCCTCTCTTTCTCGGTCTCTTTATCTCCATCTTTAGATTTCGAATCCCTTATTAAGTATGTAATTGAATTCCCCAGAATATTCGCCGTTTTTAAATGTAAATGTCATTTATTACTTTTTTTAATCCTCTCTCCCCCTCTCATTTAACCTTTCCCTACTTGCCCCAACTCACTTAATCATGAGAGTACTATTTTATATGACAACATTACTTGTCCTTATTTTCTCAAGGACTTTTTATGTGTTAACGTAAAAAAAAATATAAAAAATTATATATAATAACAGGATACGTGACTTTTTGCGGTTTGTTAGGATTTATTATTATTACGAACACGTTTATACGTGTGTGTGTGTGTTCCAGGATGTAGTTGGAAAATATATGTATGTGAGTGTGTGTGATTGTGTTAATGCTCAACATTATCAAATTCTACAAACAGCCTCAAACTGTTTAAGGAATCTAAAGGCAATCACAACAACACAAAGTCTAAGAAGCAATATTCCACTGAAAAGTATAGACAATAAAATAGGACTCGCTTTTTTTTTAACGATGTCTGTAAGAAAACTATTTTTATATAAAAGAAATCAAAAAAAAAAAAAAAAAAAAAAAAACAATCTAAAGCAACAAAAGAGATCAAATATGATTTAACTACGAGTTGGAAATTTAAAGTAGAAATTTATAAAGACCGTAGAAAGAGAAAAATAATCTTTAGTTTAATATAAAACTTAAGGAATACACAGAAAACAACAGAATAGAGGAAATGCTGATATCAATTTGCGCTTAGATTTTTCGATAGTTGGGCTTTTGTATTGGACATTTTGTAAATTGGACACCGATATAAACAAAATTCGGTATAATCATCTCTTTTGTGTATTTTATTTCTGCCATATTTTATGTTAATTTCATTAAACTTTTCTATTTATTTGGGACTTAAAAGTTTTTCAAAACTTTCCGTTATGTGCACATAAACAAATTATATTTTGCTATATGGTCACCTCTAACTTAACAATTTTCAACGGAAAAATGTCAAATATATTATGGTGTATTCGACCATATTATTGTGGCTGGAAACCATATTATGGTTAAATTTAGCTTACCATTAAAAAAAACTTGCAACCACTTCATGGTTACCGCTGATCATAGTATGGTTAATGGTCAACAGCAAGTTTTTTCTCCAGAACAAACCTGTAACAATAAAAAACAACCACAACTATTTTTTAAATGCCCATCCACATCACCTTAATCGAGAGGAGGGTATTATAAGTTGGTGCTAATGTGTGTAACACATCGTACTTCTTCCTCGAAACAGAGTCAACTCAAAATTTATAAATTTTCAGTAGAGACAAAAAACTTTTTTTTATATGTTTTCTTATATTAGAAATGAGGATAAAAGTGCATTTTTTTATGCAAAATACTAGAGAAATAGATCTAAGATTTTTACAGTGGGTAAATATGGCCACTGTTTATCGTTTTCTTGCAAAAATGTGAAAATTGAACAAATTTGAGTTGACGTTGTTTAGAGGAACAAGTGCGACCGACATAAGCATATTGATTCTAGATCTATCTTTTCATATTCCTATTGACTCAGAACCTTTTTCTGGATCGCCTTATAACGATATCTGTCCGTCTGGGTGGTTGGCTTTAATCTGTCCACGTTAACTTTGTGCCAAAAGTAGAGCTCGTAACTTAAAAGATAATTTTATAAAATTTAAACTAATACGTTCTTATTGTCACAATGACGAAGCCTATTGAAAGTATGAGCTTCGATTTATAATTTCACATAGCCCCCATAAAAACTTCTTTCTGAAATACGGTCTTTGAGTCCATAATCCAACTTATTATGTTCACAGAAAAAATTAAAAATTGTCTCTAATCACCAAATTCATATTATCAAGCAAACAATTTGTTGATTTTGCACCTTTTACCAAAATGATTATATTGACTACTAAAATTGTAAAAATTTTAAATTTTGAATATTTTTTTTTCAATAAAGGATATTTTTAAATTTAAACACAGAAAAAATTAAAAATTGTCTCTAATCACCAAATTCATAATATCAAGCAAACAATTTGTTGATTTTACACCCATTACCAAAATGATTATATTGACTACTATAACTTGTAAAATTTTAATAATTTTTTTTCAATAAATGATATTTATAATTTTAATTAAATAAATTATCCAAAAACTTTGCCGTTTTAAACAAAGTGTTAATTTATTTAATTAAACATTGATAATTCCCAACAACAATTGTACAAGCTTAAACTTTATTTTTAACGTAAAAAGTCAATTAAGATTTTTTGTTATTTAATTATTATTTTAATTGAAAATTTATTTCAAAACAACTAAAATGTTAAATTAATCAAAATTAAATTTTTAATTTTCTTTCAACTAAAAAAAAATAATTGATTCAATTATCACATTAATTAAATTTAAAAACTTTTTAAACCATTTTTTTTAATGATAAAAAGCATTTTTCTGTGAGTAGAAAAATGATCACAAAAATTTGCCGTTTCAAACAATGTGTTAATTGATTTAATTAAATATAGCTCAGATTTGACAATTCCCAACAACAATTCTGCAAGTTTAAATTATGTTATTTGGAACGAACACAGAAAAAAGTGTTTTATCAATTAAAAAAGTGGTTTTAAAAGCAATTGTAATTGAATCAGTTATTTTTTTTTTGTTGAAAGAAAATTAAAAATTTAATTTTGATTTAATTAACATTTAAGTTCTTTTAAAATAAATTTTCAATTAAAATTTTAATTAAATAACAAAAAATCTTAATTGACTTTTTTCGTTTAAAATAAAATAATTTAAACATGCAGAATTGTTGCTGGGAATTGCCAATATTTATTTAAATAAATTAACACATTGTTTGAAATGGCAAAGTTTTTTGATCACTTTTTTAATTAAAACTAAAAATATAATTTATTGAAAATATTTTTCAAAATTTTAAAATTTTTAGTAATCAATATAATCATTTTGGTAATAGGTGCAAAATCAACAACTTGTTTGCTTGATAGTATGAATTTGGAATAAATTTGGTGATTGGAGAAATTTAATAATTTTTTCTGTGAAGAAATCTATTAAGAATTTTTGTTATATAATAACTGCCGTATTCATAAAATATTAAAATGGATTTGAGTTGTATTAAAAAAAACTTTATATGAAAATTTTGTCTTAAAATACATTTCAAACTTATTTTATTTTTTATGAATACGGCAGTAAATATTTTATTTAAAAATTTATTTTAAAACAACTAAAATGTTAATTAAAACAAAATTAAATTTTTAATTTTCTTTCAACTAAAAAATAATTGATTCACTTACCACATTAATTAAATTTAAATACATGTTAAACAATTTTTTTAATTGATAAAAAATTACTTATAATTTTTTTGTGTTGCTTTTGAGATTAAATTTGGCCCAAAATAATTTTTGGCAAACTTGACTGAATTTTGATGAATTTGGTTCACATCGGACCATTGCTCCCTTGCAATTCCATAACTTCCTTGTAAATGGTATTGATATCAAATAATACAGAGATTAATTGTATAATGGTTACTATGTCATCCCAAATTTTAGTTTTGTAGGTTCAGAATAGGCCAAAGGTCTCAAATATAAATTTGAGACAAAGATCTTTCATATAATATTCGTGACACGGTATTCTGATATGAATCTTAATCGTATAACATAATTTTGTTTTGTCGGGTCCATGATTGCCCCTAAGTCTCAAATATTGTATACTCTTGAAAATTCTTCTTCTGTCATCCATCTCTCCCATTGAAGCATAGGACCTCTACTATTTCCCTATATCGCACTCTCATATTGGCACAGTGAATGGTATCGTTCCAGGTGTAGTTTGCTGCGAGAAGTTCATTATCTATTGTGTTGCGTCATGTTTTGGATGGTGTGCCAGGTTGTCGGCTAGCCTGTGGGTTTCATCTTAACGCTTGTCGGGCAATGTTTTCGCTGGGCCGTCTTATTATATGACCCATCCAGCGCCATTTACGTTCTCTGATTTGATTGGAAACTGGTTTTTGGCTAGTTCTAATCCATAAATCGGTGCTGCTGATCCGGTTAGGCCACCATATACCAATAATTTTTCGGAGACATTTGTTAGTGAATGTCTGCAGACGTTTGCCAATATCATTCGTGCTTTTCCAAGTTTCGCAGGCATAATACAAAACAGATTTGACATTAGAATTGAAAATTCTAAGTTTGGTGTTGGTAGATATTTGACTAGATCGCCATATAACAATCTAAACGTCGCCGTAGCTTTATTTATTTATTTATTTATTTATTTATTTTATCTATAATTACAAATTATAGGATAAAATCTAAGGAAGAGCAATAGCTGCGTTGGCCTTCAGCTCTCTTAAATGCTAACAAATTTTAGTTGTTATAAATATATGTTTATGTAGTTAAAAACAATGTGATAAAATTTAATTTTTTCTCATGATAAATACAAAGATTATATTTTGTTATACAAGTTCGAAATTTTGAAAAATTTTATTAATGCTCTTACATTTTTATTGGTGGGATGGGAAAGTAGGTATAATGGGTCAGAATTTTGGAATATGGAGTTTCTATAGGAACTAAGTGCCGGGCATTCGCACAGAAAATGCTTAGGTGTCGTGGGAAGATTGATGTTGCAATTACAAGATGGGTTAAAATTGGTATCAAATAGTATTCCGTGTGTTACTCTGGTGTGTCCCAGGCGTAGACGTAAGAACTTGCAGTATTCAACTCTCTGTATATATTTCCCATATTCCAACGCATAGTCATATATAGTTTTTCTATCGAAATTAATCGTTTGATACCAACGAGATGTTGAATTATACACCTTTTCCTTATCAATTGAAGTATAGTACTCGTCAATGAGTTTTTCCAAATCTCTTCGGTTCAGATTATAAGTGTAATGTAGGGGCAGTTTTTCTGCGTTTCTGGCAGTCGAATCAGCAAGGTCGTTACCTTGAATTCCACTATGGCCAGGAACCCAAACTAATTTAATATCCGGAGATTTTTCAATGAGAATATTTCTGATATTTGATGCATAGTGTTCGCTATTTGAAATATTTAGTATAGCATTTAGTGATGACAGTGAGTCTGTGCATAAAGCAAATTTGCCTTTCTTTTGTTTTGCATATATTAGTGCCTCATAAATTGCAATGATTTCCGCCGAAAAAATTGAGCTGTGTTCAATAATTTTAGAAACTTTCAAAACAGTATCTTCAGTAGTTATACTATAAGAAACCAATGAGTTGGTCTTGGAACCGTCCGTAAATATAAAATTGAAATTTCTCAGGTCATCCTTCAAGCTTGTAAACAGACTTTTATATACCGAGGAGGGAGTGTTTGATTTTGATAGTTCATGCAAGGCTGTGTTAACGGAAGATACATCTAGAAGCCATGGAGGAGGTTGTTTGTTTTTATGTTTATTGTTATACAGTGGTATATCAAGCAAATTGCAACCCTGAATTATTCTGTAGATTGTGGATGGAACTTTGGGAACTTTCTTTGAACTACATATTTTTCGGCATATTTGCTTTAATGGATTATTTCCATTATATAGAAAAACTTTGAAGAGTTTGGTTGTAAGGATATCCCTCTGAATGTCCAAAGATCTTGTATTAGTCTCATATCTTAAATTAGAAATAGGTGTAGAGCGTAATGCACCAAGAGAAGTTCTTATGCATGAGTTAATAATTGAATTAATTTTGTTCTTAACTGTTTTTGGGGAATTACCATAAATTTGCAAACCATAATTTATTTTGGAAAGTACTAGAGAATTTGTTATCGCGATAAGGCTGAGTGAATTGCAATTCCACTTAATATTTGATAGGCATTTTATAATGTTCAAACGATTTGAAAGCGAACACAATAGATATTCTATGTGGTCGTTCCAATTATAGCGTTTGTTTATGATTAAACCTAGCAGACGAAGAGTATCCACCTTTAAAATTGATACGTTTAAAGCACGTATTTCACAACTACAATTTTTCAGACGGCATATGTGAATATATTTGCATTTTGTAGTGGAAAGGGAAGCACCCGAATAGTCACACCAGTTTTTAATATCATTGAAAAGATTGTCAAGTTTCAATATAATACGTTTTCTTCTGGGTGATTTAATAATAATGTTAAAATCATCCGCATATGCACAAAAATCGATTTCTCTATGGAGGGAAATAATTGAGCACAGCTTGTCATAGGCTATAACGAAAAGAACCACTGACAGGGGCGAGCCCTGTGGTATTCCATTAAATATAGGAACTGAGTTTGAATAATGGGTACTGATGCGAACTGTTATTTTCCTGTTTGTCATAAAGTTAAAGATGTATTTAATAATTTTAGGTCCTAATTTCCACTCCATTAATTGGTCCAATATTGAATGCATGCCAATTTTCTCGAACGCTCTTTCAAAGTCCAACGACACAATGGTCGCGTGCTTGCGTAGCGAGAGACAATTAGCAAGTTGATAGTCTACATATAGTAGAGTATCAATTGTTGAGCTCCCCTTGCGGAAACCAAATTGCCGGTCATTAAGAAGTTTGTTAGTAGTAACAAACCACCATAACCTATTGGCTATTATTCTATCTAAAATCTTTGAAAGACATGAATTTAGAGATATGGGTCGGTAAGATGTGACCAGCGTTTTATCATTTCCTGGTTTCAGAATAGGGACAACAACACTATTTTTGAATTGCTGGGGAATAAAATTTGAGAAAATTTTATTGTATAGGTTTAAAATTCTTTTTTTCAATTGTATTGGAGCCATTTTAAGCATTGGGTATGATATCCTGTCAATACCAGGTGTTTTTCCCTTTAGTTTTCCCAGGGTTGAAGAAAGCTCTATAAAACTTATGTCAGACTCAATTCTCATAGCATCCGCACAAGTAACGGATACTGAAGTATTCAGTCTTACATTTTGTTTTTTCATAATGAAATTTCTAGAGAATTTGGAATCGTCAGAGTTTTCTGACCAAAACTTGGCAAATTCTTTTCCTATTTCCGTTTTATCCGTAATTAAAGTGTTCTGGTCTGTTATTGAGGAAATGCAGTGAATACTCTGTGTCGATTTATAGCCGGTAAAGTTCCTAATATTATACCAAATTTTTTCAGTTGGCGTATTTGGGGAAATGGTAGAGGTCAAGTTATAAATAGAAGCTCTTTTCGATAGTTTTATTTCTCTTTTATAAATTGCATTAGCCCGTTTGTATGTAAGGAGGTTATACTGTGTCATGTTCCTTTTAAACAAATGCCAAAGTCTGTTTTTGTCGGATTTCAGTTTTTCCAATTCCTTAGTCCACCAAGGAACTTTTCTTGGTATGAAACGTGACTGAGGAATTGAATAGTTGGCAGATTGTAAAATAATTCTACATACATTTGCGGTTTCCCTATTTATGTTGTCCGTTACCAATCTTTTACGATCAAAATCTATACATAAATTCCGAAATGTATTCCAGTCTGCGAGTTTGGTATTGAATCTAGGTTTATTACCATTGTTATTGATTGTCTGCGCCGGAAACAATTTTATAATAATTGGAAAGTGGTCACTTCCAAATAAATTCTTTTCTATTTCCCATACAGAATGTAAAGCCAGAGAAGGCGAACAAAGTGATAGGTCAATGTGGGAAAATGTCCCATGGGTATTAAAATGAGTAGGAGAGTTATCATTTAATAATACAAAATCTGTTTTATTAATATATTTTGCTAAAACTTTACCTCTACGGCTGTTTAAATTTGAACCCCAGTTCCTATGGGGGCTATTAAAATCTCCAGATATGAGTGCAGGAAGGTTTGATCTAAATATATTCACGAGATTAGATTCACTAAAATTCATTGTCGGTGCGATGTATGCGCTAAAAATATTAAATTTTATTTTAGATATAATCTCAATGGAAATTGTGTCAAAATCATTAGATACTGAATTTTGTTTCTGTTGTAGTGAGTTATGTGCTAAGACAGCAACACCTCCATACCTTGTTGCAGATGTATTCTTTTCGTATAAAGTATAATTAATAGGAATAGGAATATTAACAGGAGAATGGATATGGGTTTCTTGAAGACATATAATTTTTGGGGAGTAGGTTTTGATTAGTATTTGTAATTCGTTATAATTATTTATGTAGCCGTTCATGTTCCATTGTAAAATATTAAGTGTTATTGTTTAAGTAAAAACTAATTGTATATTATATTTGCGTATATGCATTTGTAATGTGAGTGTTTTTAATGGGTTAATATAACAGCCGTAATTCGGTGTAAAATTGAGTTTGTGTTTATGCAACGTTTTTGGATTAAAGAAAAAATTATTAAGTGTTAAAAAAAATATTGTTATAATTACTGAGAATAAAATCGAATAAATGAAGAAAGAATTGATAAAGTTAGACATAAGATATATATTGAGCATTCTCATTTGTGGTTTGGGCTGAGGTGAAGCTGTTTGTATAAAATTGGGTATATTTAAATGATGTGTGTGTAAATATCTTAATAAGAGGGAGCGTCTCATATTTGTATTACAAATAAGAGCATAATATGTAACTATGATTGTGATTTCTATATCACAAGAGATTTTTATAACAAAGAGAATTAAGATTGTTGGAGAAGTGATTTGTGACAAGAAGAGATAGATATTAGCAGTGTGATGAGAGTATAGTATATACAAATGTAGAATTCTGTTTTTGATTTCCATATAAGCTGCGTAAATATGTGTAAAGACCAAAGCCATACATATTTTACCATTGTGGTTTTGGGAATGCAGAATACAATTTTTTAGATTCACTGATCTTATAATAAACCGATAAAGAGTACAATTTATTATAAGAGTTTTCACTTTAAAAGTGATTGATAAAGTTAATGATGTAAAGTATAGAGTAGAATAAAAGCAATAAGAAATAAATATAATATTAACAGTAGAAAATTTAATATAATATAATTTAAAAATGAGAATAGTAACTTTATGTAGATTGGTAAATATATGCATGTAATAAGTGAGAGTGGTTATTTCTAAAATAGAAGATATTAATGATGATATATTTTTTTGTCCGATACTGATATAATTGTCTATTGTTAAAAATATGCGGTAATAAATAAAAGAAATATACAAAGCAATAAAGGCATATTGACACATTTTAGTTGTTTTAAATTTCGATAAGATTTTGAAACTGTTAATTATTAATTCTTTTAGATTTACGGGTAGCTTGCTTTATTTTGTCCCTTAATTTTTTTGAAGCATTTTTGGGTAAAATAATAGGCTGCGCACCATTGATAGTTTGTGATGAACTGCTTAGATGATCTGTTTCCATTTCCGATAGAGAGTTATCATTATCACTTATTAAGTCCGAATAATCTTTGACAAAACGTGGTTTGGTTGATTCTATTGGAGGAGGCATGCTTATAGACGAGGAAGGTATATTTTGTTCATTATTTTTGGTTATTGAAGAGTAAGTAGTATTTTGCTGGGAATGTCTTTGTTTGTATAATGCTGTGGCCTTTTTTTTGCCTACTTTTTCGAGAGTTGATATGGCTTGAATTTCTTTTTCCTTTAGAAAGATGGGACAACATTTATCAAAGGAAGAGTGCCTAGTGTCGTTAAGATTTTGGCTTTTACAATTTATGCATGCTGCTGGTAAGGAACATTTTTCATTCAATTCTTCATTGGTGTGGAACGTGTTGGAACAGTTAGCACATATTTTTTCGTTTTTGCATATTTTTGCTACATGACCGAATTGTTGGCAGTTTTTACATTTTAATGGTAGGGGTATGTAGGGGCGCACTCTAACTTTTTCGTAGCCAATTCCGATATCGGAAGGAATAGTAGTAGATGCAAAAGTTAGCACTATTAAGCCAGTTTCTAATAACTTTCCATCCATATTTTTTAATATCTTTTTAACGTATGCTACATTCTGTTCTTTTAGTTCCGATAATATTTCATTTTCTTCTATTCCTCTTAAATCATTGGAGTAAATAACTCCCTTAGCATAATTAAGTCCAGGGTGTTCTTTGATTTCTATTTTAATTTCTGGTGATAGAGAAGATAACTGAATAAGTTTATTTGCTTGGACAAAAGACTTAGTTTGAATGAGTATGGATCCGTTTAACAATTTTTTACATTGTAGTACTTCGCCTCCAGCGACACTGTCTACTACTTTTTTTATTAAAAAGGGGGATACATTGGCCAATGTGTCAGCGTTGTCTATTCTTTCCATTACGAGAAATTTCTCACCAGGTGTTATTATGTTAAGATGTTTAGACTTATCAAAAGTTATAAGAGGGGTTGGACGCCGACCACGATCAGGCGGGTCGGTCATTTTTAAGTTATTTTTTTATTTTTTTTTTGTTAGGAGTAATATGTATTTTTAAATATGTTTTTTGCAAAAACAAAAAATAAATGAATAATAATTTTTAGTATTTTTGGGAGAAACAGTTATATTTACTATGAGTAATTGCGAGTTAAGTCTTTACACGGAGAGCGTTAAATATCGACTCCGCCGTAGCTTTGTTTATGCGACTTGTTATATATTCTTCAGCTCCTCTCTTGTTTACAACAATCCTTCTAAGAAAGTTGAAGTTTTGGACATTCTCAATAAGGCCTTCGCCTATGTATAAACTTGGATGTTGTAAAGAAATTTGCTTACCAGTTATAAATTTTGCTTCAGTTATATTGATCTCGAGCCTAGCGTATTTAGCATTTATATTCAGATCTGATAGGTTTTTCTGGAGATCACTTAGCCTTCGGCTAAGTAAGCATGCGTCGTCCGCATATTCGACTTCTTCGAGGTGACTAAATGGATTCCACTGAATACCTTTACCTCCCCGTATAGTGCGTCTCATTACTTCGTCCAGAATAAAGACAGAGAGAAGTGGTGATAATATGCAACCTGGCCTTACTCCGGCTGCAACCTCAAATGGTACAGATAAGAGGCCTCTATGTAGCACCTTACAACGGACTCCATTGTTCATTGCTTTCTTAAAGTCTATAAACGCTGCATACGCTGGTGCTTGGAACACATTACATTGCTCAAACAACAGTCTTATGGTGTTTATAAGATCCACGCAAGAACGATTTTCTCGGAATCCAAATTGGCTTTTTCGACAGGTATTTAGAACAGCATCTGATATGCGGGTAAGAATTATCTTACCTATAAGTTTGCTGGGAATCGGTAGAAGAGTTATACCACGATAGTTGTTGCAGTCATGGGAATTGCCTCTTTTTTTTTTTTGGCAATTTTTACAAGAATTCCTTCATTCCAAGATGATGGCAAGATCTCTTCAATCCACACCTTTTCTAAAAGTGGGTGCCATGGTTAGGTTAGGTTAAAAAGGTCGTATATCCATTCGGAGACCAATGAGGTCCATTGTGAATCCCTTCAGTAAAGGAGAAAACAGGAAGAAGAGAAAAAGAGAAGTAAAGAAGAAGAGTAGAAAATAGACCTAAGGTTTGGTACAGATTAGAACTACGTAGGACAAATTCCCCCTATGGTCCCCCCAACAGAAACAGCCGTCCTATTTCCCTGACAAACCCCAGTAGATCGGTTGGATTACATCCAGCGATACAACCCAGTTCGTCGTGAAATCTAGCCCCTAGCCATTTCTGCCTGGGGCTGTGCATCCTAGGACAGTGGCACAGTACATGCTCCACCGTCTCTAGCTCCTCGCCATCCCCACACAACCTGCAGAAGTCCGGTATAGCAATGTCCAATTTACCCATAAAAGCCCTAACAGAACAATGCCCCGTCAGGAACCCTATAAGGGTCCTGAGACTACTCCTATCCAGTCCTAATAGAACCCTGGTTGCACCTGCGTCCAATCCGGGCCATAAGGCCCTCGACACCCTGCAATCCGTTCTATCCCTCCAGGACCGCTTAACGGCATCACGGAATCTCTACCGTATCACCCCATAGTAGTGATATAAGAGGCTGCTAGCTCAGCGTCACACGTAAGAGCTTTTGCAGTAATTATTGCCATTTTCTGGAGCTCTTCCATTTTTCAGACTATTTATGGATTTTACTACTTCTGTTTTGTTGGGTACAGCAGTGTTTATTCCTTGTAATGTCAGAGAGTGACGTATATCACGGTGTTGCTCATTTATCGGTAAGAGTCCAATCGGATTATCTTGGACATTGGTCTTTAAATATTATGTTGTAGGGTATCCTATTGTCGGGCTTGACGGGCTATACTTTCTTACTTGTTTTTTTTTGCCGAATTTCGATTGTATAAAATTTGCTTTTAAAATTTTAATGCAATTTTTAAGCACTCCCTTGTTTTTTTCGAGTTATCTTCCTAAATTTATTTTTAATCTTCCAGATTGTTTTTTTTTTGGGAATACTTTTTTGCACTTGTAAATCTCATAATTCCCATATTTAGTACATGATTTTTTTTGTTATTTTTAAACAAGTTACTGTAGATTTTTTTTTTATTCTCCAAACTCTCTTACATGTGTTATAATTAAATATAGAAGACAAGCAACCAGCAACTCTTGTCTGACATTAAGTCTATAAATTAAAACTGAATAAAAACCAGAAAAAAAATTAAAGAAGCATTCAACAACTTTCAAGACAAATGTTTTAGTATTTAATGAATTTTTTTTTAAATGTGTATCTTTAAAAAAAGAGCAAAACTTTACGTAGAAGATACAAGAGGAAAACTAGCAAATGAGTAGAAGTAAAGAAAAAAAAAAGAAAAAGAACGCGCTTAAAAAAATGTTGTCAAGAATTTAAAGTGTTGCTATTCAAAGAGCAAATGTCATATAACTTGGGCATATTTACGCGAACGAAGCATTTCATTTTTTCTTTAAAAAAAAAACCAAAAGTTGAAGGCAACATAAGGAAAATAAGATTTAGAGGGGTTCTAGAAATAGTTATGTATGTAAGATAAACATATTGAAATATTTTTTAAAGTCACATAAGCTTTGAAATTTATAAAGAAATTGTAATCATTTGAATTTAAGAAAGCTGTTATTAAGCCAAATTCTTTAATTTAAAGCTTTAATTTTTCGGAAAGCTTTAATAATCCAATATATATGTATATGTACCTAGTGTTATAAAGCCAGCAAAGGCTTTTGTTTCTAATTTAAAATGTTTAATATTTAATAGAAGTTTTCTTTAAGCTTTTCCATTATGTATACTTTTATTAACATTCAACATTTGTTATTTTTCGAATTTATTCTATGAGCTAAATTTCAGTTATGTATTTTATAAAGTCATTCCTAAAAATTTAAGGAATAGAACTATTATAAAAAGCTTTATAAAATACATAACTGAAATTTAGCTCATAGAATAAATTTAAAAATAAAAAATGTTGAATATAATAAAGTGACTTATGAAACGGAATAATTCCCAAATTCTATTTTGTTAACAATAGATTTTTTTAATGTTGTTTTTAAAGCTTTTTTAAGGCTTTTTTTTAAGTTTTAAAACGTTAAAAAAAGTTTTAATGTTTTAGCTTAATAAATCAAATATATCTAGTTTTATAAAGTTCTAGTCAGCTAAAGCTTTTATTTTTAATCTTGAGGCAATTATGTTTAGTTATTATGTTTACTATTTAATTAAAGCTTTTTTATTTAAATTTTAGGTTAACTAAAGGATTCTTATGTTATTGTTTAAGCTTTTGTTTCATGTTTTATTAATTTAAAAAAATGCCAAAGCTTTTTTTTTCAAATGTCAAGCTTTAAAAAAGCTTTTACTGAAATTAGTTTTATATTATTGGAAAAATTTTTATTTAAAAATTTTAAGTAGTTATCTAATGCTTTAAGAAACATTTTTATACAATCCACTACTACAAATAATGATGTAGGGGTATATTAAGTTTTTAATTATTCAAGAAACATGAAGAAATATTTATTTAGGCCACTATGGCCGGGTTTTTGAAATGTGGATTAAGCTTAAACTTAGCTTAACGTACTATGAAACTCGGAATTTTTCCCGTGACATGTGATTTTTTTTATTATTTTATTAAAAACCAAAATTTTAAGCAAAACTAAGCAGATCCGTCATAATTTTGTATACAAACTTGGTAATGGCGTCACAAATGTGTTTTCAGATTAACTAAATCTTGTTTAACTGAGATCTCAAAAAACCCAGCCTATTACGTATATGCTACCTGGGTCCTTAAGTATTTTTTTTTTGGCGTTTTAGCAATGTTCGTCTGTTTTGTCGTTTGTTCAAAATCAAATTCAAAGGAAACGATTTATTTTAATCTTAATCTTTTTGAAGCTCTCCTTAGCAGTTTAGGATCAAGAACTCGGCAAATCAATTAATTTGAAATACAACGTAGACCCAATCATACTAAAAAAAATGTTTCTCTTGATAAGCGAAACATAATTTCAGGGCTGTGGAGTTGGAGTCAGAGTCGGATTTGAATTTTTAGTACCGGAGTCGAAGTAGGAGTCAACTCCAATATTTGTCTACTGTAAATAAAAATATTTAAGCTCAATGCGGCACGTGGTAGAATTAAAATATCGATATGAAATTTTACAGAATTATTTTCTGGCTATATTTAACCCTTTAAAAGGTACTGCATTAAAAAAGATTTAAAAATCAAAAAAGGACCAATCTCATATATGTTTGAAATTTTTGCCGACATAAATTAAAATTTATAACAATGACAATGAAAAACACATATAAAGTTTGTCGTATTTATGTTGTCTTCGACAATCACAATACCAATTTTGCAAAACGACTGGTGTTCGACTACTACAACGACACTCATAACAAGGCCGATAGAAAGTTTGTCGTATCTGTGTTGTTTGATACCAATTTTGCAAAACGACTGGTGTTCGACTACGACAACGACACTCATAATAAGGCCGATAGAAAGTTTTTCGTGCCGTTTTCGGCAATCAATACCAATTTTTAAAAACGACTGGTTTTAGACTACGACAACGACACTCATAATAAGGCCGATTTTTATTTTTTCTTGGTGGAGAGTATCAATGATTCGGCTTAGCCGAATACAACATTCTTTTTTATAAATTTTTAATAAATATGTATGTAGTTAAGCCTGTAAGTTTATTTTAATTTCTTTTAATTGTAAATTCCTCTTATTGTTCCTCTTTTATTTAACAATAGTTTTAATAATCTCTAAATGTAAACTATTACTTATTAATATTTTATTTGTTTTTTCTCTTTTGTCTTCTTTGCAGGTAATTTAAACTTTACAATTTCCTTTCTCTCTCTCTGTCTGCTTTTCTGATTTTAATATACAGAGTTCCTTTTTTTATGCAACAAATGTATTCGACTGTGAGTATAAAAATAATATAACACAGAACAACAATGAACCGTATTTATTTTAAAACAAAAAAGAAAAAATTTATTACTTTTTTTTATCTACTATTATTTGCAATTAGTTAAGCCATAGAAGTAATAATAGATTTTTCCCTTCGCAAAAAAAATCCTGTAAATTTTCTCATAATTTTTCTATGAAACAAAGAAAAAAATAGAGCTGGGAAAAATCTCTATAATTTATAGACTTTTAAAATCTATCAAAAGAAATGAAATCTAACAAACTGGAACGGCAGCTTCCAAGCTTAAACTAATCATCATTAACACATCAGTTGAAATATTTTAACGAAATCTGGGTAAATATTTAAAACTTGTTTTTGTTTTTAAAAAATCAATTTTGATCCTTTTTTTTTTAATGTGTCTGTGTGAATTTGTTAGAATTGTTGATTAACAGGAATAAAATGAAATTGTGTTGATATAACCAAAGGACCTTATTGAAATGACCGCAAGTCATTTAGAAAAGTGGTAGTTTGCAGAGGAAACTTAGGAAAAAGGACACCAAAAAAAGGGGAAGAAAAGAAGGGAAGAAAAAAAAACAGTCCTAATGACTTTTGGTAGACAAAGTATTTTATTAATAAAATACTAGAAAATCTTTTTTCTTTTTTTTCTAAATAAGAAAACAAATAATGAAAATAAATAGATAACACTAAAAAGCGAAATCGTATTGTTGAGGTATCATAAAAAAAGTGATTTATTCGGGGGTCCTTTTTATAAACAAGCTAAAATGCTAGTTTTGAATAGAAATACATGTCCTGAAGAAGCTTTTCGACAGCAATTTTAAATGAAATTGCAAATACAGGACAAAACTTTAAATTTTAATTTTAAGTTTTTATAACAATTCCAAAGAGCGTTTAAGAAAAAGTTCGAAGTTAAGAAAAGTCATTAAAAAGATTGAGCAGGTTCTAAAAGTTAAAGCTTTTGAGAAGAATATAAAGATACAGTTTTTAAAGCTACAGTGGTTTCAACAGGCGACTCGAGGGGCCTTAGAAAAATAATTTTTATTCTTACATTTGGACTGTAAATATATGTATATCCTTGAGCAGCTTTTCAGGGGGAAAAAAAAACAGAAAAAAGCTTTTGAGTTAAAGAAGTATTTTCTAAAACTTCAAACAGCGTCTAACAAAAAGCTCGAAGTTAAGAAAAGTTATTTACAAGTTTGGGCAGGTTACAAAATTTAAAGCTTTTGAGAAGAATATAAAGATACAGTTTTGAAGCTACTGTGGTTTCAACATGCGACTCGAGGGGCCTTAGAAAAATAATTTTTATTGTTACATTTGGACTATATATATGTATATCCTTGAGAAGCTTTTCGGAGGAAAGCTTCAGGCTTTTGAGAAGAATATAAAGAGAAAATTTTGTAGATTTTTCTAACTTAAGTTAAATTTTCGAAATTTATAAAAATATGTTAAAAAACAACGTTCAGGTTTTAAAAGCTTTTAAAAAAACCTATCAAGACTCGCTAAGCAAATTATTTAAATATAATTTTGTTTTTTATAAATTCTTTTAGAAACTTAAGAAACAATTTTTAAAATTAAAAACTATTTGTTTTTTTAATTTTATATAAAAAAAACCTCATAATAAACCACCATCAGAGAAAATCTATTAATGTGATTTTGTAAGAGACAATAGCTTGTTTGTTTGTGTTTTTAAGAGGGTAAAATTCTTATATCTTAAAGACTTTTAGCAATTAAATGGGGTGACTTTAGGTTCACTTTTAGTTTTTCGTTAAGGGAAACAAGTCTTATTTTTTCTTTAAGTCTCAAGGAAATTTTTCTAGAAATTCTAGTTCTTGTTTTCAATAAATTCATTTAATACATATAAATTTTTTTATGTTACAAATAAATTCGTTTAGGTAATTTTTATTAGTTCCTAAAAGATTTTTTATTAAAACTGCCTGGATTAAATTTCCTTTTCTATCAACAACAAAAAAAAAAAAAAAAAAAAAAAAAAAATCAGAAGGTCATGTGAACTGTTTTTTTTTTGTTTATTTCTAAAAAATACTTAAAAAACTGGATTTTAATAGCTTTTTTTTTTATCTTTCAATACTCCTTAACTTATTTAGGCTAATATTTCCTATTATATTTTGAATTTCTTTTGACATCAATAACTTTGAACACAAATATTTATTTAGACAAATGAATTTGCAAATAAACTACAAAACCCAAAAAAGGTCAATAATTTATTTTAATTTTGATTTTGATATGGGACACCCCTTTTTAACCTTTTTTCTTCTGAAAATAAAAGTTAGTTCTTTGAGTGTAGTTTGGATTAAATTTTTCAACCCTTAAACAAAAAAAAAAAAAAACAAACTTATGTCATACAAACTCTTGTAAATGGTCACAATTCAGTCGCGTGTCCCATATTGGAATTAATTTTTATTATTCAAGAGAACCATATAGATTGTCATAAAATTCCTTTGGCATATAACATTTCATTTTATTGTTTTTCCCTTACAGTCCAATTTGTCTTCTGGGTTTTTTTTTTATTAATTTATTCATTCATTCTCTTTTGTTCTAAATATATTGAATATTGTGTGCATAATTTAATCAGCCATAGATAAAATAAACATATAAATCCTTGTTTTTTATGATTATGCGACAAAAAAAAAACTCTTTATTCGTGTAAAGCGCTTTTAAGAGATTTTGCGACACGATTCTTAGGTCAAGTCATTGTAAGTATGTGCAAGGTCGGAGCCAGCCTTCAGTTCAGAGGAGGTCACATAGTGGAAATTCATTCGGGACAGCCTAAAGACCTAATTTATGGCCTTATGAAACCAGTGCTCGACTAGCCAAGAGGGAGGGGGGATGACCACCATGATCTACCTCTTGGCTCCGCCCTTGATTATATGACACTTTAGCCAGGGTTAATTTGAAATTTATTAGGATATTTTAACATATTGTAATGAAAACGGATAATATTGATAAAATGCTATAAACGTGTGTGCAAGAATCTTATAACATTTTGAAAAATTATTTTAATGTGTCATATTTATGATCTTTTCCCCTCAATAAAATGTTTTTCATATCATTCCCAATCAATTTTGAGTGACATGACTTGAAAAAAAAATATTCAATATTTTTAAAGCTTTTTGTTTATTAAGGGGGCATTTACACGGTGTCTTTTCAGACATTTTCTTCATTCTCTTTTGAACATGTTTCCAAAAACCTATTGTTTTTTTAACGATGTCTTTTCTAACATGTCTGTTTTCATGTCTAATTGTCTAATATCTATATACACACACAAAAAAAAACATGAAAATTAATAAAAACAAACATGAAGGCTCGTTTCGTGTTCCTTTTTCTTCTCTAACCCGATCACCTACAAACAAAACAAACGTGTTTGTTAGACATGTCTGAAAAGACACCGTGTAAACTCCCTCTAACACTTAAAATAAACTATGACAAACATTACAAAGCCTTAAGAGTTGTAAAAACTTTTTATTTTATTTGTATTAAGTCACTGTCCAGACTTGCAATTTTTAAAAATTCTTCTTTGAAATTGCATTTGTATCCAGATTATGAAATTATAGTTTTCCAATTTTTGTATTTTTATTTTGTATTTCCTTTTCTCCGTTTTATATTTTATATATCTCTAAATACAAATACACCTACAGCCAATTTCTAGTTAAAAATTGTAAGAATAACAAAACAAAACGGAATTGCAGAGAACATGAAACTGATTACCCCTCCCCAATCTTCGCACCACTCTCACCAATAAACTCAAGAATTGCTGCACCAAAAATTGCAAGTCTGGACGATGACTTACTAAAGACGCAAATCACACAAACCGTTCAAAAATTATATAAAAAAGTTAAAGCATGTTTGTGTACATATTAAACATTTTTAATATTTACAGAATTTTTTTTTGTTGTTGTCGAAACTGCTTGTGTAGTTTATTTGACCCTAAACAAACGTTTTATTTTTTTCTTCACCCCCCTAGTCAAAGACTTTTAAGGTTTTTTAAAGCTTTTATACTAAATACTTCTTCATGGAAAATTTAACACACCAAAGCTCAAAATTTAAAAGCTCTTAAAACCAATATTTGCTATATTAAATAGTTCACAAAAAAAAAAATTATTAAATTTCTCCAATCACCAAATTTATTCCAAATTCATAATATCAGCAAACAAGTGGTTGATTTTGCACCTATTAATGATTACTAAAAGTTTTAAATTTTGAAAAAATATTTTCAATAAATGATATTTTTAATTTTAATTAAAAAAGTGATCAAAAAACTTCGCCATTTCAAACAATGTGTTAATTTATTTAAATAAATATTGACAATTCCAAACAACTATTCTACATTATTAAATAATTTTATTTTAAACGAAAAAAGTCAATTAAGATTTTTTGTTATTTAATTAAAATTTTAATTGAAACGTTATTTCAAAATAACTAAAATCTTAATTAAATCAAAACTAAATTTTTAATTTTCTTTTAAGTAAAAAAATAATTGATTCAATTATCAGATTAATAAAATTTAAATACTTTTTAAACCTTTTATTTTTATTTGAACACTTTTTTTCTGTGTTATAAGTAATTTTATTTATTTTCTTGAAAAATTAAATTATTAAATTATTTAAATGCCTTAAAAAGTTCAAAAGGCTCTTAAACATTCGGAAAACTAAAAATCATCTTACAAGATATTTAAAGCACTTAAAATTTTAAGTAAATAATCAAAAAACAAATTTAAAAGCTATTAGATGTTGGTATGTCGAGGCTTTTAAGAAAAAGATTAAAGCTTTTTTATAAAATAAGTTTAAATAGCTGTGTACTGAAATTTTAAGAAAATTAAAAAAATTACTTCAAATGCTATTGCAAAACGATTTAGAAGAGGTTTTCAGAAATAAATTAAAGAGCTTTCCGTAAAAAAGGCTTAAGAAGAGAAAGCTTTCGTAAATATCTAACGAAGTTTTTTAAAAGTTAGTAGTATTTATGTCTTAGGAAATATTTTAAAAATATTAATGAAACTTTCGATAGACAATTTGAAAAGCTTTAGGACAAACGTTAAGTATAAAAAATGTTTAAACAGTTTTAGAAGACAACTTTATGTAGCATTTAGCAAACAAATCAAAATGATTTTAAAAGAATTTGCAAGAAGAATAAGATTTTGAAGGTAATGCAGCATTTAAATAGATTTAAAAAAACGTTTGAGGAATAGTTTTAAAAGCTTTGTCGAGAAAAAAAATTCTTAAAAAAGTTTTAAAAGATTTTAGCAAATAATATAAAAAGTTTTAATGAAAAATATTGTGAAGAAAAAATTTAAAAATATGTAAAGCTTTCAAACTTAAGAGCAAAAAAAACAATTTAAAACAATTCGAGAAGCGGTTAAAGAAAGTGTTTTGGAAGACAAATCAGGAAGTGTGTTAGGAAAGTCTTCTCAAGAAAAAGCATTGAGTAAAGAAATTAATAAATAATTATATTATTTGCTTAAAGGTTTAAGCGAGTAAAGTATTAGACCAAGTATTCGCGATAAGGCTACTTAAAATGTAAACTCTACTTATTTTCTCTTCTCAAAACTTAAGAAAAAGCTTTTTCTTCAGATTTATTGATTTTTTTTTTCAGTGTTTTTTTATACACTTAAAATGGAAACCATGTGTTCGTTCCTATTTTTTTTCTTACCAATTTTTGTTGTTGTTTTCATTTCTTATTCCCTGCGCTCTTGGTGTTGTTTTTTTTCCAATTTTAATTGGATTAAAAATAGATATTACCAATTGTAATGTAATACTTTGAGTGTAAGTGGGTAAGAATGTGTTTTATTAATTGGCTTACAACTGATAGCGGAAGTTTTTCTATGTTTTTTTTTTTTTACTTAAAAAAAGTTGTGTTTTTCTTGTATTTTCCTTTTTTTTTAGTGATTTTCGTTATTGGACTAGAGTTCATTATTATACGAGTATAAGATTAAATATTAAATTTCGATAGACTGGGTTTTCTGTCGGGAATAAAAAAATGGGGGAGTATACAAAAACGTAAGTCTTTATAAAATGTTTTGAAGAAAATGTTAAGGCATTTTGATATAGCATTTAAATGTTGTAGTTATACGTTAAAAATGTTTAAATCTTAAATTTTATAGGTCTTATTTATTAAAAATATTTCGGGTTTAATAACAAAAATGTTCTATGTAAAATTTGTTTAATAAATCTCTGATAAATCCAAAACATTTTATGAAAAAGGCAGCTAAAATTTGCTATTTAATATTCAGTTTTAAAGAAAATAAAATAAAATAGTAATATTCCCTTAACTGCTTCCTTTAGTTCAAATTGCCATTACGATATTTGAAAAAATCTCTAAACTCCCCTTTTACTATTTAGATTTATAGTGTGTTAAGGAAATATTATACTTTTGTATATTTGTACAGCCAACCTTTTAATGTCGTTAGCTGTAATGTATTCAGTATTTTTGCACATAAATATCTATATATTTTTACTTAAATACATAAACATACATGGCGCATAAACATACATGGCGTAATAATATGGGGAAATAAATGAAAGAAAAAGCTTTTCACAGCTTGACTTAACGAACAACTAAGTTTATTATATAGTTTAACTTAATAATAAATAGTTGTTTTTGTTTGTTTTCTTCGTGTTCTTTTTTCCTGCGAATACCCTGCAGTTAAAATGTGCTATAAGTGAGACCAAAAAATAGCTCTATCTGTCTGTTAAAATCACACGTACTTAATAATAAATAGTTGTTTTTGTTTGTTTTCTTCGTGTTCTTTTTTCCTGCGAATACCCTGCAGTTAAAATGTTCTATAAGTGACACCAAAAAATAGCTCTATCTGTCTGATGAAATTACACGTACAAGACTCAATATAAAAGAACCTTTTCGATGTCATTCTTTTAGGAAATTTCCTTATTCATTTGAGATAGACAATGAACAAAATCGGCTTGGTAGAATAAGAGTTATGAGCCAAGAGGTTGACCAATTTTTCACAAAGTAGAGAAAAAAAATCATAATTTTTGCTCATATTTCTGTTGCTTAAAGATAGAATTTACTATATGAAGTCAACATTAATTATTATACAATTTACCGAAGGTAAAATGGTATACTGTCAGCTAAAATGCAAAAGGACGTAACAACAAAAAAATTCGAAAAAAGCTTTTGATTGTATTTGGTTAGTTTTATTAAACTACATGTTCACAAAAAAAAAATGGCGACTTTATTCAGTAAATTCAAACGCCAATTACACCTTGTTGTTATTGATTTTGTAAAGATTTCTGCTTTTCCTGTAAAAAATAAAGTGTTGTTACGCCCTTTTGCATTTAAGATGACGATATGTAAGTCTGTCCTGCCGTTTGTAATTTCTATAATATTGATATTAAGCACTAAAAAGTATAGATGTTCTGGGTCTGTCTGTCCGTGTGTCCGTAGAAATGGCTTTTCCGAAGACCGCAGATCTAATGGGGACCAAGTGGTTATTTATTTATGTCACATTAGTCCGGAATTGTTTGCTATTAAAATTCATCCAGATCGCTTCACAAATGTCTGCGATATGAGCAAAATACTACGACTGCCTCTAACTTGACTTATAAGTAAAAATAAATGACAAACGTTGACTAGCAAAAATGCCATTTAAGTTATTGAAGACACAAACCATTTGTAAAAAATACAAGACATCCGTTGTGAATACCGCATTTTTAAATTATTATGCAAAATTTTATTTAATTAATCTCTATCTGGCCAATGAAAAATATATAAAAGATTTGGTACAGGCGAACGTAGAAGTCTGACTTCTACTCGAAAATTTTTTTTTGTCTTTTATTCATTCCTCTAGCGAACATGGGGATTCAACAAGATATTTTTTGAATTTAATCTATTTGTTGCAATAAATCTTCGGTTCTTCCCATTCGGTTCTTCCTATGATATATCAATTACTGCAAGTTTTTTTTAAGGGTCAGCGCCAAGCGCCGTCTACTTCTTTGTGAGCTCTATTCCAAGGCCAATCTGGTAACGCTTTAAGCTGGCTTTCTACAAGGAAAGTAGTTTAATGAATTGTTTAAGCACAGTGTTTTTGACAGTGAATTATTCATGTTTTGTTCTGTGTGAATTATTCATTCAGTTAAAAAAAATTTTTAAACTTCAATTTATAAACAAATCTAACAGTCTATGATTTCGTGAATCAAATAATCAAAACTTATTTTGCCTATTTTTCGATAAGCTTTTTTTAAGTCTTAAATACAGTTCAATCTCCCTTATCGAACATTTACCTGAGGAGGACACCCTGTATTGGTAGACGTTATTGGCTGGTCCTGGCGTTCTTAAAAAAGTATTGAGTTCTTTTGAGATGTTTGTCGCTCTTGAACGAAAACAAATATACGTCCCCTTCGGTGCCTGGTTATGAGATATTCCAATTCGTCTTTTAAGTTTTTATGTATTTTTTTTTATTAAGTTGACTACTTTTATCTATGTAAAAGTTTCAGATTCTTTTAAAAGCTTAACATCTTATTAAATCATTGACATATTTTGTCCTTTTCGAAGATAATGAGAATATTTCTTCTTATTTTCTAAAAAAGGTCTTTACAATGTCATTTTTTTCTTGTTCGTTATTTTATTATATTACCAAAATTTTTGTGTTTGTCAAAAAATAAAAATGGATTTTGAAGCGAATTGACCAACAAAAAAACACCTGTCAAAGACATCAATTTGATTTAAACAAAACAAAAAAAAAGAAATATTTTTTCCCCACTAACAAAACATTTATATGGCTGCTTCTTACACGGATTGTAACAAATCGGCCAAGTGAAATGAACAGTTTTATTTTATATTTTTTTTTCTTTATAAAGCGGTCAAGACCATCCAAATAATGACATAATCTTTTATTGAAGATACAGATGAAAAAAGAAGAAGAAGCAGAAGAATCAGCAAATAGAAAAAACCCCTAATACTTACCAAAACCATAAATGTTTCAAATATTGAAATGATTTCACAATGAAAAATGTTTGCAAACAAAATAAAAAAAACACCCTCTGAAAAAAGAAGCCCTACACTTTTGTGTTAAAATATATTCTTCGTATTTGTTTTTTTTTTTTTTTTGTAACGCTTAATGTGGAACTAATTTTTGTGCTTTATCACTATAATTCAAACGAAAACAAAAACTACCCTGTAAATTTAGTAATTTACTAAAAATTATGCAAAAAAAAAAAATAAATGTTTACAGTTGTTAAGAAAAGTTAAACTACCACCAAAACTTCTACTAACGACTTTAACTTCAATATTCATTCCAGTTTTATTAAGTTTTAGCATTTTTTTCATAAACATTTATTTATATAAAAGGCAAATTCTTAAATTAGTATATTTAGATATACACTGTAATCTTACTCAATGTCGCGCTTGTACGGACACATTTCAATGGTGCCTTCCACACCTAGTCATGAGAGATTCCACTGTAGTATTTTTGCACGTTTTGCATCCTTTTTATAAAGTTTACAATCATTTATCTAGATTTTATGTTGATAAGTTTTACTGAGGCGTATCGACAATATATAATGATTAAATCTAACACAAAGAGAAATACAGTGCGTAAGTAAAGTTAACTGCCTGTTTTTAGAACGGGAGCGTAAAATTCGTTCGTTTAACTTACATTTAAAACAAAAATAAAATCTCAAAATTTAATGAGGGGGAAAAATTTAGTTTTAATTGAATTTTAATTTTCTTTGAACGACATGCGTCTTTCTATAAACGATCGCATACAATGCGCCCAATGGGCTTAAATTATTTAAGCCAAAGTTATTCCCACGGTCTATAAATTTAAAGTTTTATAAAATGGTTGTGCAGCCGGTACTAACGTATATCTGTGAAACATGAACTTTGATTACGGCAGATAAAAAAAACCCAGGATTCGTTAATCTATATATATAAAATAGGATGTGTGTAACGTATGGACTCCAAAATTTTGATTTTGATGAAAGTTTCAGGAAATCTTCAAAATATTCAGGCGGGTGACACTGTGAAGTCTGATTTCTGATTTTCGGTCTGGGGGCGGAGGGGCGTGGCAAAATCCATAACTTGAGAACGGCTTGACCGATTTTTTCTTTAAAATGATCGCCATGGTCCAACTTAGGATTTTACGGAAAGAAAATTTCGCCCCGCCTACTTTTACGCCCACTTTTTTCGATTTAACTAAAATCAGAAAACGGCTCCATCGAGTTGACTAATTTTTCTTTCAAATGTTCGTATTAATCAACTTTAAGTTTTCATCGAAAGAAAAATTTACCACGCCTACTTTTACGCCCACTTTTTCTATTAAGCGCATAACTGGAGAACGGCTTGACCGATTTGGACGATTTTTTCTTAAAAATGATCGCCATGGTCCAACTTAGGTTTTTACGGAAAGAAAATTTTGCCCCGCCCATTTTTACGCCCACTTTTTTCGTAAGAAAAACTTTATGATAGGTATTTCATGGATTTTTATTTAAAGGCCGTAAATTTCGTTTAAAGATCAATTTAAATCGTCTGGTAATACAACACTAATGTTTGCTTAGGGCCAGCAACGCGGACCGGGTCAGCTTGTATTTATTAATATTCTCAATTGATTGATGGCTTAACCGAAGGCAAAGATGTCGTCAAATTTATAAAAGCCCAAACATTCAGCTGGACTGGCAATGTAACAAGAATTCCCCAAAGCAGGATTCAACAAAGAATAATGAATGTCATGCCTAACAGAACAAGAGCGAGTTTCGTTCTAGTTCTGTTCTAGTTAGTTCTAGTTCAGTTCTAGTTCAGTTCTAGTTCAGTTCTAGTTCAGTTCTAGTTCAGTTCTAGTTTAGTTCTAGTTCAGTTCTAGTTCAGTTCTAGTGCAGCTCTAGTTCAGTTGTAGTTAAGTTCTAGTTCAGTTCTAGTTCCAGCTCAGTTCTAGTTCAGTTCTAGTTCAGTTCTGGTTCAGTTCTAGTTCAGTTGTAGTTCAGTTGTAGTTTAGTTTAGTTCTAGTTTAGTTCTAGTTCAGTTTTAGTTCAGTTCTAGTTCAGTTCTAGTTCAGTTCTAGTTCAGTTCTAGTTCAGTTCTAGTTCAGCTCTAGTTCAGTTCTACTTCAGTTCTAGTTCAGTTCTAGTTCAGCTTTAGTTCAGTTCTAGTTAAGTTCTGGTTAAATGTTAGTTAAGTTCTAGCTCTACTTTTATCTGATGTTTCCCAATATTATTGAGATCTTACTTAAAAATTCTGTTACCTTCAAAATTCTACTTAAGTTTTATTGAAATCTCTCAAGATCTTTTAGCAATTATTTATTTTTACCATTTTTGCATTCAATTTGTCGTATTTGTCGTCTGTCGTTTACACACTGTCTTTTCGCTGTCAAAATCCATTTGTATATGTATTTGTTTTGGCTTGTGTATGTGTCGCTGTATTAATAGTGTTGCTTTTTAATGCGCATAAATGTCACTTGTCACAGTATGTGGTGGGCGTTTATTGGCAACGAAATTTTTGGGGTGTTAAGAATTTTCTCTCGTTCAAAACCAAAACATACATTTATAAGCATAAAATCATGCCGTCACACTACAAAATTTTATAAAGAAACTGAGCAGCAGGATTTTTGCTGAGAAAGGAAGAAAAAACACCCAAGTAAAGAAATTGAAATGAACACATTTTGATTTTTTACTTTTTGTACATTAAAGTTGATGTTGTACAGCCTTCATCTGAACATTCATCCTTCCCAGCATCCATTCGATATTTGAGAGATTTAATAAATGTTAGTATTGCAGTTAAATTAAGTGGAAATAGTAAATGTATTGCTTATTGATTTCCATGATATTGATATAAGAACAACTACAACAATATCAAATTGTCAGTGAATTGAATAAAGAAAAGTACAACAAATAAATAAAGAAATAGATGGAAATCATTTGCTTTTTTTCAAATAAATAATGAGACGAAAAAGAGAAACAAAAATATATAGACGAATTTATAGTCGTAAAAATTTATACTTGGGCAAATGATAAAAAATGGCTAAAACTTAGTTTATGCATATAAATAAGAGTTTATCGCCAAACTTGGGGAGGACAACACAAAGGAAAATTAATAAAAGTAGATGAAATTTTACAAGGAGTTTGAAAAATTGATGTCAATATCATCTCACATTAAAAGAAAATTGTATAGTTTTTGCTTTGTTGCAACATGGATAAGAGTGTTTCAAGTTGAGTTTATTTTGGGCTAAATAATTTATTTCTGTCCAGCTTCGACCCAAACTTGCTGTTTTCGTTACATCCAGCTCTAGTTTTATTCCAGTTAAATTAAATTATATTATTAAATGCAATCGAGTCTTAATTTAATTTCTAGTTCAAGATCCATTGGCAGCTAAAATCAAGAACAGCTCACACGGGTCCAGTAGTAAGTTCTCGTTGTGTTGCCACGTTTCACCGTCTTCCAAGGGTACTATGTTACCTGGCTGTTGCCATTCTCACCCTGCCATCCAGTTGATTCAATAAAGTAATGGATCCTGTTGAAATAAATGTCTTAGAGACAAGTTTTGTCCCTAAGGGCTCTTTGAAGAAATAGTCTGAGTCTCAGGTCACCGAATGCCGGGCAATGTCAGAGAAGATGTTCCGTTGACTCTTCCTCCTCCTCGTCGGCACAACTTTTGCATAGGTCATTGTAAGGGAGCCCCAGCCTTTGGGCGTATTTCCAAATGGGCCAGAGACCAGTATTAACCGCCAGTAGGCTTCTAAGGTAAAGTTTGGACAGCTTTAATTCCTGCCGAGTCATTTTATCATCTAGGATGGGCCAGATTTTCCTGGTTTCTCCACAAGTAGTCGAATCGTTACGATTCAAGGTGGTCCCTGTATGCGCCAAAAAGTCAGCCATACAGTTTCCATGAATGTTCCTGTGACCAGGGACCCACTTAAGTGTAACCAATGATACATCCGCCATTCTTGGGAAATTTTTGATGTGATAAACACACTCTCCAGGGATATTATGGCCGCTTTACTATCGTTAATAATGTGAATATCCCTGGCAGATATCTCACCGTACTGAATGTGTCCTGCGGCTGTGCAGATGGCCACTATCTCGGCCTAAATGACAATGCAATGATCCGGCAGTCTAAGAGGAATGCTTGAATTTAACTGCTTGGTGTAAATGCTAGAACCGACACCATGCAGTGTTTAAGACCCGTCAGTGAATATCTGTATCGCATCCGCGGGAGCTCGTACACGGATAGAAAGGGCGTCATAACGCTTATGTATATTGACACCAGTACTATGACAAGTGTTTTCGTTTTTGGCCCCATGATACTTTACATCACTGTGATGTCAGCCTTAACATCACTTAGTCAAATTGTCATCAGAGTCAAACAATTCAATTGAGTCATTGTAATTGACCTTAAGTCAAATTGAGAGAATATCATTGTTAACTTACCCGTTACACATGTTTGTTTCACTTTTGATTTATTCCGTCCTTTGTTAACCGAAGAACTTTCAATTATAAGATGCATGCCCGATATGGTTTTCATAATAATTCTACTTTAAAATAAATAATTAAAAAAAACTAGAATATGGCAATTTTTTCTTCTAATTTTACTGTTTAAAGATGAAAATAAGGTTAATAATATATTACGATATAATATATTTTGTCGTCGCACTGACGACACTTTGTCATTGCACTGATGACAGTTTGTCGTTACACTGATGACATGATATATTATGTCTTCGCATAGATTACAGTTTGTCATTTTATTGATGACAGGTTTTCATTTCACTGATGACAATTTGTCATCGCACTGATGACATGATATTTTATGTCATCTCACCGATGACAGTTAGTCTGCACCTATGTCTAAACACATCATTGTTATGACGCCTTTTCTATCGGTGTACACAAAATGTGGCGTCGAATTGATGTCTAGGGTGTCGTAGCTTCTATGACGCATAAAATATGTAAGATTGTAGAATGACGATCGTCATTGGATTTATGTAACTTTTTGCCTCATTTATGCCATTTGCAATAACATTGATGTCACAATTCTGATGTTAGGGCATCATCCATATGAAGATGCATTTTTCTATGAGTGTAGGTCACCAATATGAGCCATGCTATCCAAAATGCTTACGGTAAAGCCAGTCGGGTTCTTTTTCTGGTTCCAGATTAAATTATGGTTTAAGATTCAAGTTTAGGTTTGAGTTTATATACTGGTTTATGTTGTAGTTTCCGTTCAGCCCTTCTAGTTCAGTGTCCCAAAAAATAATAATTTATTTTTTTTCCTCAGCGGGTTTTAGGATTTATTCATTGTAAAACTTTATGAAATGTTTAATAAAAAGTTTTCTATGAAAATATGTTTGTAACAAATCTCACTCGTTTTCAACTGTCCCCTTTTGGAATAAACTTCATCTCTTTGTAATTGTTTTTTAATAAAACCGCTTTTAAGTTCCTTCCATTCGCACTCTTTCTTCAAAAATCCTTATCACACAAAAAACACAAGTCTGATGATTTTTTCGTGACCCCAATTGAGGGAATGACATGAAAACATATTTAAATTTCTATTAATTTGTTTGCGTATCATCAAATAACACACACACACACACAGACAACCAGCAGCTATTTATCCTGACACAGGACACACGTCAGACAACTTTGGTTTTTTTTCGCCATCTTCATAAGAAAGACATTGGCGAAGAAGGGTGCGTTTAGTGATACGCACGCACTTTAAGAATTAACATAAATTAACACCATTTTAACATTCAACACAATGGGATGATTACGTGAATAGTGATGGTGATGATGAGGTTTGTTGCTTCTTTCCACACTGCTCACAGAGCAATTAAGTCACTCACGCGTATTGCTAGCAACAATGAACAAACAAAAAAACTACCAAACAATTACAATTATCATAAATTATACACGAAAAAACAGACGAATGGTAAAAAAACGTAACACAACAAATAAAATAAACTAGCATTAAATTAAATTTATGTTCTTGTATCCCAAACAGTGACAACCTTTAAGGATTTTCATTTCAAAAAACTCGTAACAAGCCCTACTCTTTAACATACAGACAAAGGCCTCCAGGAGAAGAATAGAGAATGCATGAGCTTTTTCTTTTACGTGTGTGCTTGTGGGGAAATGTGTATGTGTGACTATGTGGTTTAAAAGCTAAAACTTATAAATTTATTGTCTAATATGAAAAAGGTGAAAGGTTAACTTTATTGTTACAAAAGAGGCAAACATATATAACAATGCGACTCGAAGTTTTAACACAAACTCTTGTTTAGATTTGAGTGTTTTGTACGAGTATGAATACCAAATTCCCATATATTTATTTGTACTTTCACATTTATCTCTAAACACTTGACTTGAGGTCTTGCGGAAAGGAAAAGGTATTTTTAAAGGTGTGCTAAACACTCGAGAAAAAATGTTAAATTCTTAGTTCAGTTTGACTCAAGTTCTATTTCAGCTTTAGTACAGGTGTGAAGGGTGTATTTTTAAGCCAGATTCAATTCAACATGTCGTTAAAATTTTAAAATGATTTTGGGCATGTGGGCGCCGCGACTGCTTCTGCCTAAGCGCATTCTGGACGTTTCATTTTTGACAACTTTTGCAAGCATTGCTTGCCTTATGTCACGAATAACACGTATTCTATTGGCCTTTAAGGCGTCAATTGTTTTTGGTATCTGCATGAACTAGTGACTTCACGTAGCCCCACGTAAAATAATCAAGAGTGGTTAACTCGCATACCATTGGAGGTCAATTTACGGGTCTATTTCTCAAAACCAACTTATCGCCGAATTTTGATTTTAATAAGTCGACCATTTCAGTCGCAATATGACACTTAGCGTTATCGTCATATCTGAAAACAAAAAAATCATTAAAAATGGTACGATAACGATCTGCATTTAGCGTAAATCGAGCTCCAGCTTTATTTATTGAATAAATAATATCCAATTATGCCACCAACGTAAACCGCACCAAACGGTGCATTTTTATACCCACACCCCACTAGTGGAGAGGATAATATGCGTTTCTGCTAATTTGTGTAACACTAAAAAATACCGTTTAGTATACCGATCGACTAAGAATCACTTTCTGAGTGGATCTTACGATGTCCGTCCTTCCGGCTGGCTGGTTGCCTGTCCGTGAAACCTTGTGTGCAAAGTGCAGGTCGCAATTTCGAAAATAATTTTGTACATACGTTACAACTGTCAATGATTTCCCATGGCCCCCATACAAACTTATTTTCGTAATAGTCTTTGTGCTCATAAACCATCTTCTTAAGTTCGAATTTAGATTATTATTATTATTTTATCCAAGTTCCTAGGTGGAACATGGGGCCACAACAAAAATTTTTTTTCATTTCACGTTGTATGCGCCTTCCAAAGTTTGTCTTGAACTTGTCGTCTCCATGTTTGAGCGGGCCTGGCTCTGCGTCGGCTACCCTGTGGGTTAAATTGAACGGCTATTTGGCAATATTTCCTTCAGCCTTCCTCAATCTATGACCTATCCAATGCCACTTTCTGCTTTTAATTTCATTATACATGGGCTTTTGATTGCACCTTTCGTATAGACTCTTAAAGATGTGTTCCACGTTTCGCATCCGTAGAGCAAAATAGATTTTACATTGGAGTTAACAGTACGTATTTTGGTGCTATACGTATACGTTTAATCTGTGATGATTTCCAGACATAATTCAGTTCTCCAAATGTTTGTCTTGCTTTTTTCATCCGATTAATATGCTGCCAAAATAATTGATTTCCATTACTTCCTCCAGTGGTGATTTGGCTTTTGAGCTATATATTACAAGACCAGCTCTTTTCGCGTACTCGTGTTCCTATGTTTAGTTTGTACTGCATGCTGGACTGCTGATGAGTAAAAAGGCATATGTCATCAGCGTAGTCAAGATCCTCTAACCGGCTGTTGAAGCCCCAAGTAAAACCATTAGATTCCTGAGTCGCAGCTTTCATAATTCTGTCCAATACAATATTGAAAAGAAGAGGTGACAAGACACACCCTTGTCTTACCCCCATATGAAATTTTATTATGCGACAGTAAGAATCATCGTACATGGCTTTAATTAGATTAACTTTGCTCCAAGCTTATTTAATTGCAATCTAAATCAATTACCAAATTTTATTGGAATCATTCCATTTTTACCATACAAATACTACTCCTGAAATAGCTTTTAGTGCCACAATTATCTTACGAATCTCTGTTATGATAGTTACTATGTCATGACAAAATGTTATGCGGGTAGGTCCAACATAAACCATAGGTGTCATAACAACCCCCCATCCTTAAATCACTTAAAGCCAGATAAGTCTCATATAGATAAAGTTATCTAAATAATAATTGGCACTAAAAACTTTTACATGAATTTTAAACTTATAACATAATTTTGTTGTGGTGGGTCCATGATTGGCCATGGCTCCCAAATAGGGCACACTCTCTCAAATTTGTCCTTATATAATGTGTGTAGGGCATCATGGCGTACCCGTCTATACTTTTTTACTTGTTCTGGATGTAATGGAGTTAGTAGGGTATATTTGTAGGGTATATGGTCATCGCTGAACACAAAAAAAACCTCAAAGACTGACATTCCGATCAAATTTGGATAATTTGGTAGATTTGTTTATGCGTAAATCTATTCATGACGACTCGCCAGAGTAACAAAGTGGGCACAGTATGACAGTTCGGTTGACAGCTAACCCTTTTGTTAAATCTATCGGAATCGGTGTTTGAGTAAAGTTAAAGTTTAGTTCAAGATTAGTTCTAGTTCTGTTCTAGTTAAATTCTAGTTGGTTGGTTGGTTAACGTGGTAGCTCGCACAGAACTAGGCGTGCTGCAAGTAGAGTCGACAGTGACTCCGTTGTGACACCACACAACTCGATCAAACTTGACCCAGGGGCAATACTAAGGTAGCTAGAGCCAGCCCGTTGCGTTGAGATATTTCAGCAAGTTGCTGAGTTTCACCCGTGATATCTCCAAAAGTCCTTGTATAAGGTTATTCCAAAATAATCCATGTCGTATTGAATTAAACGCTGGGCAAGCACATAGAAGATGAAATACTGTCTCCTCAGTTCCTGGTTCCCTGCAGCTGCTGCAGCATAAATTCTGGTTCAGCTCTGTTTTAGTTCAAGGTCTAGTACCAGTTCAGTTCTTGTTCAGCTCTTATTAAGTTGTGGTACATTCAAGTTCAACTCATAAATATTTTGCTTTCGAAATAATATTTACAATCGAGAAAATTTGGATTATTATAAAAAAAAATATATTCTCGAAATTGGGAAATTGCTTTTGAGAAAATTTCTAAATAAAATTCTTTAATTAATTTTTTCAATCTAAGAAATATTAAAGCAATTTTTACTATTGGAAAAATGTCTTAAAATTATTTTCTCGAGTGTTTTTTATTTTTTTTTATTTATGTATTTTTTCACTTTTTTGCCATAATCCTCCGAGATATTGTCAACACAATACCAAACGTATTTCATCTTAAAAATGTATTATTGTACAATATATACATATGTATGTGTTGTGTGTGCTTTTACACATATGTGTGTGTTTTTTATATGTATACACAAACATTTCTATAGATATAATCCTTAAGGTATCCCATTAGGGATATGATGATAATATGATACGCTCAAGTTCAAATTGTGCTTTGTCTAACGTCTTTTTCATGAAATTCATCTGCACTTGTACGAGTGGAATTCTATTTGCTGGTTATTTATTTATTTTATTTATTTTTTGTTTTGTGTTCTAAAGGACTAAAGAAGATGATGTGTTTTTAAGGCCGGGGTTAAGTTGTAAGGAGGAAGTTGGTAAGGAAGATCAACCAAGCGTCTAACAGACTGCAAGACAGACACAAAAGAGCATAATAAACAAATTTGCTTTTCAGTTTTTTTTTTATATGATTATTCTTTTTTTTTTTTTTTTTTTTGTGTAAATTGTTTGTTAATGACAGTGGTGATGAAAAAAATGCCCCATTTTAATGAAATATTTTCCCGATCGAGTACATTTTTCTAATATCGAAAAAATTTCTAACTCAATTTTTCTCTACAATGATAATAATTCATTTTCGTTGAGAAATTATTTTTTCAAAAATTGCTATCGAGAAAATATTTTTATTGTCAATATCGAAGGAATTTCTGAAAATATTTTAAGAAATTTGTCTCTTTTGAGAAAATTCTGAAAAAATTCCTCTGTATTAAGAAAATATTTACAACACTTTATCTTCATTTGAGAAACTTTCTTAAGCAATTTGTTTTCTTTTAATTTTGTTTTTTCTTTTTACCCTTCTACAATTCGAGTTGGAAAACAACCAGCCAATTGTGGGGGAATGTAAGGAAAGATTAACTCACTGTTTATAGTTGTTATTTTGTTGAAGCTTTGCGATTGTTACAAGTAAGACCTGAGTGTTTAAATTTCTTATTCGCTTTACATCTCTTATTTGTATAATATTTTAAGCTTCTCTAAAGTTTTGGAAAAAGTTTCCTGACGAGCTGGCGTAAGCAACCAGTTAAATGCGCATAGAAACTGGCCTTCCCTCAACAATACATTTCAATGTTTTTATCAAAAATAAAAATTGGGAAATTAGCACGTTATACAGAAATCTTATTAATAAAAAATTTTGTATTCCCGAAATAATTTTTCATAGCATATTTATTTTTATTTAATAAATTTTTGAAGATTTATTTTTCTATCGAAAAATTTTTTAAAGAAATTTGTCTCTATTGAGAAAATTTTTAAAAAAAGTTGTCTCTATTTCGAAGATTTCTGAAAAACTGAGTTTCCATTGCGAACATTTTTAAAGGAATTTGTTACTTTTGAAAAAATTTATAAAGAAATTTTTCTTTAGCTAGAAAATTTTTGAAGATTTTTTTCTCTATCGCGAAAATTTCTAAAAAAGTTTGTCCATAGCGAAGAAATTTGTCTTTATTTATTTTTTAATTGCCTGTAATACAAAAGCCTTAAATGCCAAAGTTTTGAAAAAAAATTCCAAAAAGTTATGAAAAAATTTGTCTCTATTAGGCAAATTTCATAAAAAATTTGGTTTATCTGGAAATTTTTGAAGATTTTTTCTCTGTCAAGAAAATTTCTAAAGAAATTTCTCTATGAGAAAATTTCTTAAAAAATTAGTATCTATCGAGAAAATTTTTTAAAGCTCTTTGTCTTTCTCTAGTGAGATTATTTCTATTGTCTATCAAGAAATTTATATCTTTAGAGGAAATTTTTTACAGAACTTGTCGGCATTAAAAAATTTCCTGTTGCTTCCCTAAACATTTCTGAAGACATCACTGAAGGAAAAATTTTGTTTTAATATTTATTACTATCGAGATAATAAGTAATAAACATTTTGCTATCGAGAAAATGTTTGTTTTGCTATCGATTAGTATTCTTAACAAATATATCAAAAATTTTTTTAATCGACAAAATATCCAAAATTTTTTCTTGCTATTTTTGCACCCAACTCTGCCTTACACTAACTTTAATACTACAAATGTTTTGTTATTCTTTGGTGGGTGCCCTTTTTGGTGAAAGATTTTATTTTATAAATATTATTTTTTTGTTAACTGTAAAGTGTTATCCCTTTTTTTTTTCTTCTCTGCCCAACAATTTGAACTCATATAAATAGAAAAAAATAATAAAAAAACAATTTCTGAGTGCTAAAAATTTTGCGTAAAAGTGTTTGTGAATGTATGTGTAAGTGTTTGCACTCTTTTTCAAAAAGGATACATAACAAATTGTTATGGCAACCGTGTGAAAAGGGGAATAGAGGGTAAGAGCATAAAAAGGGTGCTGTTGTAAAACTGTAAATGTGTATGGGTCCCAGTTAAGAATGTTTATTTGAATTTGTATGTATAAACACTTTAGCTCCTTTTATACTTTGACAATACAAAATTCAGTTTCTTTTTGTTTATTTTTTTTTTCGTTTTTTTTTTTGGTTAATGTATTGTTTTTTAAGACTACAAAACCGAGCTGAAAGAAAAGTGTAATAATACTGTATGAAAAAAGTTGTTTAATTTGCTGCTGGCACGCTTGACTGCTGTCAAATTGCTGTCAACAATACCACTAAATATACACGCACACACATGCTTAAACCCATACAGTAAATAAAATACAGCAATAACAACAAGAAGAAGAAAAAATAACCTGAGGGATAAAAAGAACTCGAATACAAATTTTATATAAAAAGTTTTTAAATTCTGTTACGGTTACACCTAAATTATCGACTAATGAAAGTTTTCGGTGTTTCTTTTGCTTTTATTGCCATTTTGGCTGAGATTAAATTTTAGAAAGAAAACAAAAAACTTTTTTATATGGTGTCATGTGATTTTTAAAAATAAATGGAATTTTTATGTCACTTGAAATATTAAAAAGAAAAGGCAAACTTTCTTAAAGCTTATATTTATCATCGAAATTCGGCTTCTGGATCAGTTCAAGTTTAATACTACTTTAGTTCAAGTTCAGTTCTAGCCCATTTCTATCTCAGTCCTAGATGAGTCCTAGTTAAGTTGTATTTTAGTTTTTGTTCAGTTTAAGTGCGTGGCTAGTTTACTTCTAGTCCAGTTCTAGCTTAGATCTAATAAAGTTCTAGTTCATTTCTTGTACACTTCCAGCTCCGTTCTAGTTAAGATCTAGTTTATTTCTAGTCCAGTTCTAGCTCAGTTCTAGCTCAGTTCTATCTCAGTTCTGGTGCTGTTCTACTGTAGCTCTGGCTTGGTCTTAGTTGAGTTCAAGTTTAGGTCTAGCGGACTTCTGATTCCGTTCTAGTTAATTTCTAGTTAACTTCCAGTTCAGTTCCGGATCATTTTCAGGTCAGTTCTATTTTAGTTTTAGTTCATGTTCTATTTTATGTTTTTTTATGATTTTTATTGTGGGTTTTTTAACTTTCTGATATCCTCGCCCTGATTAAAATTATGTCATAATCAGGTATAAGATAAAAACAAATCGATTTTAAAACGATATTTTTAGCAGGTCTATTGAACTTATTTTAATTAATTATACGGGCATTTTCTAGAAATCGAAATGATGCGGAATTGAAATCGAACGAGATTTCGACTTCAATTATTTACAAAATTACTGTAGTTTTTCTTGTTTTTAAGAGTTGTTTTAGATAATTTGTACTCAAAGAACGAAGTTTAAAAAAAGGAATATTTTTATGAACTTTTTTTAAAGGCTCGTTTTCAAAATTTCTTTGATTTTAAATCCACTTTATTTCGATTTATGGAACATACCCGATAGTCTTAATATTTTTTTTTTCAAAATACAGTTCATTTAACATATTTAATAAAAAATTTGAAAAAAAAATATAGATATTCAGGGGTGTTCTGGAAATCGAAAACGCAAAACGCAAGAATTAAAAAGTCGTTTTTTTAATAAGATTTTTGTAGAAAAAGAAATACAAATACAATACAATACAAATATTTTTCTTTTAAATAGAAGCCTTTAAGGAAATTATAAAAAATGGCTTAAAATAGGATTAAATGAACTTCAAAATTCTTGCGTTTTCGATTTCTAGATCAGCCCTGACAGACAGGATAAAAGAAGAAAATGCTTTCACAGAAAAAATTATTAAATTTCTCCAATCACCAAATTTATTCCAAATTCATAATATCAAGCAAACAAGTTGTTGATTTTGCACCTATTACCAAAATGATTATATTAATTACTAAAAATTTTAAAATTCTGAAAAAATATTCTCAATAAATGATATTTTTAATTTTAATTAAAAAAGTGATCAAAAAACTTTGCCATTTCAAACAATGTGTTAATTTATTTAAATAAATATTGACAATTCCCAACAACAATTCTACATGTTTAAATTATTCTATTTTAAACGAAAAAAGGCAATTAAGATTTTTTGTTATTTAATTTAAATTTTAATTGAAAATTTATTTCAAAACAGCTAAAATGTTAATTAAATCAAAATTTAATTTTTTATTTTCTTTTAACTAAAAAAATAATTGATTGAATTATCACATTTATTAATTTTAAATACTTTTTAAACCATTTTTTTAATTGATAAAACACTTTTTTCTGTGTAAGAAATCGATTTCAAATCGTTTTGTCTTTGAAATCGTTTTCCATCACATACCTGATTAGTTTGTCAGATAAGAAAAGAAATAATATTAACAACACGATAAAAGAAAACTAGAGCTGTTTTTATAAAAATTCATAAGATCTAGGACTCATAAGACGACGAAACTTTAATAAGCGTAAATGAGTTTTCACGACTTGACAATTTTTACTTTACTTTTGGAACTTAACAGCAGCTTTAATTTTTCTATAAATCTGTCTTGTTCTTTCAATTAAAGTTCTCTTATTATTTGACCATTTTTTTACCATCCCAGTGTTGCAGAATTTATTACACAAGTTATATATTCTTTTTCATATTGGCCATATTTTATAAAAATCCTTGTGCCAATTTTCTAAGGGTCTACTCCCCCCGCCCCTTCTTAACCAAACAATTTTTTAATACATTAATTTCTTCAAACATTTTTTATTCCAACATCTTTGGCTTAGTACCATAAAGTAACTACTTGTTTATTATAATTCCTTTCCAGAAATTACCAGTCTACTTGAATTCCTTCATGTTTCTTCGTTTTCATTATTCCATTGTTAAAAAATATTTCGTTTTTTTTTTCTCTCATCTGGTTGTTCAATATATTTCTATACGGTTGTTGTTAAAAAACCATTAAATTCTTGTAGTGGTATTATATAAATATGTACATGTTATGTAAATCTGTATGTATGTATATGTGTATATAAAAAAATAATCTCTTCTGTCTATATACGACTTTTATATAGAACAATATTTATACTTTAACTGCTTTATATTTTTTTTTTTTTGAAGATTCCTATACAAAAGAAACGGAAACTACTGGACAAACAGTTTTCTAACAATACGTTTGTGAAAAGAAAGGAACTGCTAGACACTTATACACACATACAAACATACATGTAAATATTTTTCGACACCGAGACCGAGATGTCCTCGCATATAATCTTAAAATAAGGATGTCTTTTACAAGACAGCCAGCCACTGGTACTTATAGAACATGGTCGGTTTAGTTTTAAATTATAATAAAAAAAATAAAAAAAAATTGGAAAAAACGTGATAAAAAACCCCAGCTGGAAATTTTTGTTAATAACTAACAACATATCTTCTTTACTCTGCTGTCATTTACTCGCTAATTTTCTACTATAAAGTAAAGATTTCTAATGCGCTTTAAATTTCTTGAATTGTTTCAACATACACAGAAAAAATTATTAAATTTCTTCAATCACCAAATTTACTCTACTCTACAGTAGTCTTCTTCTAAGCCATTTATAATATCAAGCAAATAATTTGTTGATTTTGGACTATTACCAAAATGATTATATTGATTACTAAAAATTTTAAAATTTTGAATATTTTTTTTCAATAAATGACATTTTTAATTTTAATTAAAAAAGTGTTCAACTAACTTCGCCATTTCAAACAATGTGTTAATTTATTTAATTAAATATCGACAATTCCCAACAGCAATTCTACATGTTTAAATTATTTAATTTTAAACGAAAAAAGTCAATTAAAATTTTTTGTTATTTAATTAAAATTTTAATTGGAAATTTATTTCAAAACAACTAAAATGTTTATTAAATTTTTAATTTTCTTTCAACTAAAAAAATAATTGATTCAATTATCACATTAAATAAATTTAAATACTTTTTAAACCATTTTTTTAAATGATAAAACACTTTTTTCTGTGTAAGTGCAGTCTATTCTTCCCTCATCTACCATATTCTACACTACAATAGTAGTTTACAGAAGTCAACTCCATCGTAGAGACTTACAAAATTTCATTTGAACAAACATTCAAATCATTGAATATTTTTCAAACTCCATACTGTAGCGTCGCTGTCACAAGCAAATACTGAACAGAAGTGTAGGCGGCAAATTAACGGAAGCTTTTGAACGTGTAGAAGCAAAAAACAAATGCTTCAGTTGTATAAAAAATACTCTCAAAAATTAACAAGTAAAAAAAAACGCAGCAATGAGAGTGGGAAAGTATATATATTTTTAATTTTTCTAAATGTGAATTCGGGATATGTATGTACCAAATTCTTTGCAAAAACAATTTTTTGTATGCGACCGCTTTATATGGCGGACAAGCCAAAATTATAAACTCCTTCAGACTCCACAAGGTTATTTCCAAACACTGGGAGTATGGTCAAACATTTGTTACTGTATGGAAAGGTTTTGAAAGAAACCAGTACTGTCTGAAGTGTATTTCTTTGAATTCTGACACCCTCTTTACCTTAGTTAGCGAATACAGGACGTTTGTTCCTTAAGCCGAACGTAAAATAGATTTTGAGGCCCCTCGATGGTCTGCGCCTCTTATCCAATTTGTCTTCCTTCACTTGATCTTTCCATCGAAGTTTTGGTCTTCCCTTTCTGTGGTGAGCGTTCCACAGGTTCGTATTTAAATGGTTTTTTAGCTGGAGCACCTTCATCGATTCTCACAACATGGTCTAGCCAATTATGCCAATATCTGCACACTTACAATATTATTTGAATTGTGCGACGAACAGCACCGCAAAGCATTTGTAATTGTGGTTGTACACAAACGTTTTGTACTCATATTTGATTTTGTTGTGTGTTTGATTTTAAAATAAACTTATGCAGGCCTTTATTTACAGTAGTCTACCATTCAGTCGTCAACGGCTGTAAGGCCGTCTACTCTATAAGAGTTTATTATATATTTAGCCGTGAAATACACATGTGTCTACTCTACAGTAGTAAACTCTACAGGAATCTACTGCTACTCTACGGCATCGTTGTTTACAGGCATCTTCTCTACAGTATAATCGTGAAGTTAACAGTAGTCTACTCTACAGTAGTCTTCTTCTGAGCCATCTACTCTACAGTAGTCTATTATACAGTCGTATACTCTACACTACTCTACTCTAGAGAAGTCCAGTCCCCAGAAGTCTTCAGTAGCTTTCCCTTTTGTACTGTTATATGATATTTTCTCTTGGGTAGTTTTCACATAAAAAATAATTTAGATTTCAAACGTATTTAAAAACCAAATTCCCAAACTAATTTTCCTTAAAATAGATTTCAAATCCAATTTAGTTTATGATGAATTCGGCAGTAAAAACACTACTATATCTTTTAAACAACACACACACACAGTAACCAAATACAATTTTTTAATATATAAATTTGATTTTTATGTAAATTTAAATCTAAAACTCCCCTACTTTTTTCAATAAATTTAAATTAAAAAAAAAAAAAAAAAAACAATGGACATTAAAGAAAGAACAAACAAAAAAAAAAAAACTCCATACGAATTAAAAGGGAGAACGTACAAGATGTTTTCTTAAGAATTTATTTTTTTCTTTTTATGATGTTTCTTTTAAACCAAAGCAATTCCTGCGGCTGTTCATGATGATGAGAGGATGACGATGAGGTTGAAGATGAAGATGCCACATCTATAACAATTATAATATTGTTAGTGGTCCTTGCTCGCCTTCTGCCTCTTTCCAGCGTTTTCTCATTATGCCTCTTTAATCTTAAGGCAATGAGGGTAGTCTGACAGTCCTTCATATACAGAAAACAAAAAGCTTAAATTTCAACATGGACTTTAGTGTAAAACATATTTTTCATATTGTTGTTTCTCTCGGTTATGCCAACCAGGTGCTGTGTTGTCCAACTGCCTATAATACATTGTATTATAAGAATTTTAACTTGATTTTCGTTGTTGTTGCTGTTAATGTTGAAAGGAAGTTAAGTTTAAATTGTCTACTTTATTTGTATGAGGATGTGTGTGTGTTTTAATCGCCAGCTGACCCTTAAATCTGCATAATTTGTGCAATATGTTGAAAATGAAATTCTATACTTTTTTTTTCGTTTCTTTCTAAAGCAAATAACAACAGGAAGCTGATTGTTTCTATTATTTTGCCTGTTTAATAAAAACAAATATTTAAATTTTTTGTTTGAAATTCTTTTAAAATTAAAATGGATAAAAATTTTAACCAGCAGTAGCAGAGGACTGTTAAGGAATGGTCAGTTAAAGGAAAAAATACAAGGATGTGGGATATACATATATAAAATCAAACTAATTTATTCTCTATTCTACAGCAACCTAATCTACAGTTGTATACTTTAAATAATTATATTCTGTAGTGGTGGTATATTTAACAGTTGCCTACTCTAAAGTTGTCTACGCTCCAGCAGTTTACCCTATCCTTCCCCACGTTGCAGTTGTTGGTTTTTGGTTATCTAATCTAATTTAGTTCACTATTTACTAGTCCACTCTACAGAAGACTGGCGCAGTCTACTCTACAGAAGGCTAGGGTACAGTACTATACTGTACGGTAGTCTTCATTACAGAAATCTACCCTACTGTAGTCTGCTTTAGTGTGGCCCACTCCGTAGTTCGCTACTCAAAAGGTGTTTACAATGCAGTAGTCGACTCAACAGCTGTCTAAACTATAGAATTTAACTCTGCACTGGTCAATTCAATGGAAGTTTAGTCTACAGTGCACAGAATAAAAATAAAAATTGTTTTCAATTAAAGAATTTTTAATATTAATTAAAAAATAATTTAAATCTGCACAAGAAATCAAATTAATAGTATCAATTAAATAGTATCAACGTTTAATTCATTTGATTAAACGTTTAATTCACTTGACTTAACGTTGATAACATTTTTAATTCACTTGATTAAGTTTTTAATTCACTTGATTAAATTTTTAATTCAAACTGATGTTATTTTTGATTAAAGCTTTATTTGGTGAACATTTTTGGAAAATTTTTTGTGTGTTTTTATTAACAGAAGTATTATCTACAGTAGTCTCGACATAAGTCTTTTCTAGAGACAGTAGTGTAGTCTACAGTAGTCTACTGTATGGAAGCCTCTTCTACATAAGTCTTATTGACAGTACACGCAGAGAAAACCATGATTAAATATGGTCATCTCTAATGAAACTATTTTTAAAGAACGAGTTTAATGATGTTTATTTTAACCATATTACTGTCACCGACAACCATATTATGGTTAAATAAGTCCTCCATCAAGAGGCCACAACCATAACATGGTTGCCTCTAAACATGTTATGGTTAAATGTGACAATAAGTTGTTTTTAAATTAGCAATAGTATTTTCTCTTTTCCAAGAGCAACACGCTATGGTTGAAGACCAACCATGCTATTAAATTAATTAATTATTTATTATTAGCCATTAAAATATGTTCGGAAGTTACCATAATATGGCTTCTTGATGGAGGGCCAGTGACCCCATAATATGGTATTCGGTGACAATAACATGGTTAAATTAAACATAATCACTCATATCGAGGTTGATGAATTTAAAATGCGCCTGCGACTGTTTGGTAAGAGAGTAAATATATTTTTTTTTTAAGGGTTTTTGTTAAGAAAAAATTGCCAAATGTGATTTTAATATTATAAACTGTCATTTTCTGAAATTTAAATTAAAAAAAGTTTTATTGATGTGTTTCTAAAACGTGAATATAATTAAAATGTTCTAAATTTTCATTATTTCCATTAGTATATTCATAAAAAATATTTTTCATTAATAAAAGGTTTATTAAACAAATTACCATAGAAAATTCGTTTCATAAACCTGCAATAAACCTAAACAATTTTTTGTATAATTTTAGAACTTATGAAATTTACTATAAGAAAATGGCGTAAATTTAAGAAATTTGAAATTTTACTTATTATAACCTCTCGATATGTATATTTATTTAAATTTAGTTTTTATTTGATCTTATTTAATTTAATAAATGTTTATTTTTATAAATAAATAAATATTAAAAAGACCTAGAGCTTAAATAAAAATAAACGTTTATTATATTTATTTAAGGTCTTTTAGATAATGATTTGGCAATATTTTTAATTTATAACAAAAAATCCTTTGACTGTCAGTCATATACATTTTCCCCATCGAATTTACGTTTTGAAATACGAATTTGTTTGTATTCGTCATAATAAAAAAATAATGATTCACAAAATATTTCAAATAGAACAATTTTGAAACAGTAATAATAACAATTATAATTTTAAAATACAACTTACACACAAGAGAAACAAGTTACACCCATTTAAATAAAACTTCAGTGATATGTAAATGGGAAAATATTCACAAAAAATGCATTTCGCATATCGCCAACAGTTTCCAACTTCGCCAAAACAGTCGCCGTATCGCGAAAGGTAAATGTTCATCGCCAAAAGAACTTAAAAATTACTACATTTCACAACCCTGTCACTGACAGCTTAATTTAATTTTTTCCTTTTTTGTTATTTATAACTGTGAAGTACAAATTTCGTTTATTGTAAAGGACTTATTCAAAAAATCAATGTAATAACTTTCAATTTACTGAATTTTGTATGGAAATTTGACGGGTTAAATCTTAAAAAATAAAAATATATCTTATGAAAAAGGCCTCAAATAAATAAAAATTTTAAATATTTAATATTTTATAAATAAAAAGACCTAAAGCTTAAACAATAAAAAATAATTATAAAAACTTTTAATATAAGTTTTTCGTAATTTGTTTAATATGTACTAGAATTATATTTCTTGTTTTGTTTTCAACATTTTTAATTTTTTGAATTAGAATAAATTCGAAAATTAAAAAATGTTGAATATAATAAAGTAGCTTATGAAAAGAAATAATTCCCAGATTCTATTTGTTTTGTTTTCTTAATTCGTATTTAATATTTTCCTATTAAGTGCAAATAACCTTTGTTTTACAATGCAACTTAAAATAAATTTTAATGTTTTTCTCTATTGACAAAAGGCTTTTCTAATTTGGTTATATTTTTTTACATATGGTAACTTTTTAAAAAATTTTGCTTGTAAAAATTGTATAAGTCGTGGCAGCACTGATCTATTCCCACACAGTCGCAGGTGTATTTCAAATTCGCGATAAGGGTGAATATGTTTAAAATTTTCTTTAAAAATAGTTTTGTTAGAGGTGACCATATTAAAAAATTTTTTTTTCTGGGTGTAGTCTTCTAAACAGTAGTAAACTGTTCAGAAGTCTTCTTTATATAAGTGTTTTCTACAAAAGAGTTCTCTATAGTAGTCTACTCTACAGAGGCCTAGTGTTCTTTTGGCTGCTCTACTTCGTAGAAGATAAGTCTACTTTCATTAGTTTTACCTACAGAAAACAAAATTTATCGTTTAAAGTATCTTTAAACATCATTACATGTTAAAGTATACATAAAAGTTTACATATATGTATATTTTATTTTGGTATACCTTTAAAAAAAATTTAATCTTAAAACAAAAATAATCTTTTTGAATTTTAAATTCATGACATAAAGTGTTTATTCATAAATCTAAACAGAGTTATCTTTATTTCATTGCAAATTAATTTAGTTCTATTAAAATGTATTTAAATATTCTCTATTTGAATTAAGTCATAAATAAACACACAAATTTTATTGATTAATTATGCCAACATAAAGTCAGTAAATAAACAAAAAAGAAATAATAAATCCTAGAAAATTATAATAAATCACTCATTCAAAAGAAAATAATAGAAAAAGAAATAAATAAATACAATGGCAATGTTGGAAACGTCATCAAATTCAAATTAAGCTGAAAAGTAAATACTGAAAAAAGCAAAAAACGAAAAAAAAACAAAATGAAAAGGTACCAAAACAAATTTTTAAAAATTTAGCAGTCATTTGCTAAAACTAAATGCAAAAACGCCCTCTCTGCAGACTTCCTTCTCTCCTACTCAAGCGGACATAGTCACAGAAATGTAGTGGCAGATTGAAAAAGTCGTACTAGTGGTGGCATTGGTGGTGATAAGTTAAAAAGTACATAGACTTAAACAAGCACACATACACGTTCATGAAAAAAAGTATTGTTGTTGCCATAACAACAATAATAGTGGCGCCTACAAAGCTACAACACAAACAGAATAATAAAAACCATAATCGTTACAATACGATAATAATGAGGACAAAGAGTATTAAAATATATAACAACACACACACACACATAAACATATTTATACACACACATGCACACACATATACACACACATTAACTGTTACATGTACATCAGTATAGAAAATAAAAAAAAATTAAAAAAAATAGTATAAGCCATATAGAGAGCATTCATAAAGACTCGGTGATCAAGAGAGCTAGAAGTGTGGAGGACACAAAACAAACTATTGGAGAAGTAAAAAATGTTTTTGCTGCTTTTTTAGCCAAAAAATTTGGCACAAGATTTATTTTATTTATATATATTAAAGATAGACAATCATAAGTTATAAGAGTGATAGAGAGAGAGAGAGAGAGAGATGTAAAGAGCAGCAGTACATAAACTGCATTGTTATATTTTAATATTATCCTCAAAGTATGCTATACAATAAATTTTACTTTTCCAGTTTGTTTATCAAGTAAGTGTGAGTTACAGTTGTAGTGGTAGTAACAAAGAATTTTGATTATTTTAAAATTCTTTTCTATACGTTTTTTTTCTTCTTTCGATTTAAAATTATTTGGAAATGTTAAGAAAAAGCATAAAAATGTTTTATTTTCAGGAGTTAAAAAAAAAATGTTAGAAAAAAATAAAAAATGTTCCCTTTCAAAAGGACACAAGGAATGGGATGATTAGAACTAGTTAAAATGAACAAAAGTGTTTGATAGGGAAGACTACTGTCGAGTTGAATACGGTAGAGTTTACTAGTGCTAAGATAAATACTGTAGACCGAACTATGAAACACAAGTACACTATTGCAGAGAAGACTTCTAACGTATGCGGAATGATCATCAGTGCAAAAATAAAACAAATTATATGATATGAAATCAAATTATGAAAAACTAACGATGCTATCCCTATAATTACACGCCGAGAAAAACCATTTTTCAATATTATCACCTCAAACAAGACTATGATTACCGAACATTTTTAAACATATTATGGTTAATTTAACCATATTATATTCACCGGCAACCATATTATGCTTACATTAGTCATCCATCACGAAGCCACAACCATATTATGGTTGCCTCCAGACATGTTATGGTTAATTATAATAAAGAGGAAAATACAATTGTTAATTTAAGAACAAATTATTGTCATATTTAAGACTAACATTAGAGGCAACAATAATATAGTTGTGGTTTTGTGATGGATGACTAATTTAACCATAATATGGTTGCCGGTGAATATAATGTTGTTAAATCATAGTCTTGTTTGAGGTGATCATATTGAAAAATGGTTTTTCTCTGCGTGTATTTGGCTAGAGATCAGTTCAATAAATTGACATTAAGTGTCATTAAAAGAATAACAACGTCGCAAGTTGACTTGTAAATTTTGTGAAAATAATAATAATACTCATAAAAAAAAGTTTCGAAAGCGGAGGACCGTTTAAGAGAAAACGGCGTTCCGGTAAAAATATTTGATAAAATGACACCAAGCTCGACCTATGTTAGGGTGTTCAATTAATCGGCTTTTTTGTTGTTCGATTAAACGATTAATCAATATTTGACATTTTTAACTTATTCGATTAAAAGAATAAAATTTCAAAATTAATCGATTATTCGAATTATTCAAAATCCAGAAACTTTATAAATTAAGATATTTTTTTTCGATTATTTTAGAAAAATTTGGTACTTGAGTAAATAAACATTATAAATTACAAATATTTTATTAACAAAAAAGCAAATCAAACGTAAAAATTCTTACTAATTGATAAAACCTTTACAACGATAAAAAAAATAAAACATATATTGAGATCATATAACTTTATATGTACAAATAATCTTTTTAAATAATCTTTTTAAAATAAAATGTTGCTTAAATGTTTTGCTTTACTTGGAAGTCACACGATCCAGTTTTGCCTTTCCTTTTAATTTGCCTTGCCATACTCTCTCACTTTTTTTTACTAACGCACTCACTAAATTTTACGTTCACTTTAACAACTGACCACAAATTTACTTTGGCGCTTTCTTTATAAAAAATATATTTCTTAAAAAATAAATGTGATTTATTAAAACAAATTGTGTTCTAAAAAATTCTTGTGCTTTTTTACAAGATACCTAGAGTCATGCTACTATTTTATTAATCGGTTAACTGATCAAAAACAATATTAACCGATTAAACCAAAACCTCGGTTAATTAATAGAGCGATTAACCGATTAGAGCAAAACACCGATTAAATGAATACCCTACCATTTAACTTCTTTGTACGTATTCAGGTTAATAATTTAAAACCTCTTTTTTATATTCCAGAAATTTAAATTCCAATACATTTTCTAGTATTCATTTCAGCAAATATGTTTAACTAAAAATCCCAAAAGTAGAAATGTTTGTTGGCTTCACACATCGAGCTAAAACAATCCAAACCATGTGATTTCCATGCAACAGTTACCGTTTTAATATTTTTGTTTGGTCATAAAAGCACTGTCATTTCTCATGCAAAAAGAATTGCAAAATAAATAGAGGAAAAACTGAAAAATAAAATTGAAAATGAGAAATAAATATTAAAAAAATAGGAATATTGTTTCTCCACATATGGAAGCACTTACATTTATTACTTTGTTCATGGCATGACTTTGGTACTGTCTACTTTTAGGAGTTTTTTTTTCAAGTTTTTATTTCAAATAATTTTTATATTGGCCTCAACCTCATACGCTGGCATATGCACACACACACACATGTACGCACACATTTCCAAAGGATTTATAAATATGTTGAGGATTCTGTTCTGTATTGCAGAATTCGTATGGGCTTCTAGCAAATATGAAATTTTGTTTTACTTAAAACATTCACTGGTGGTAAAGCCAATTTGAACAATTTTATGGAAAAGTACGAACTGGAGAGTGAGAAAAGATATTTTTTTTTTGTTTCCACAAACAAGCACTTTCATTGATTTAATGAACAATGTTTAAGCAATTATTTTAATGAATTTTGAAAGTTCAATAGGGGAACTTTTGTTTCTAAAAAAAAGTTTCAAAAAAGTGTCACAAAATATAAATAAAACATAAATTTTGAATGTTTTTATAAAATAGCCATTAAATTAATCACATTTTTAGAATCATTCATTTGGCCTTTAATGTCCCTTTAAAACATCCCTTTTTTTTAATGTTTTAACAGTTGTTTTTGGCAGCATTTCAATATTTTTGTTTAGTCTTTTACATTATTTCTTTTTTGTTAAAATGTTTTTCATTTTGTAAATTACAAGACTTTTAAATATTTTTGGCTCATTTATCTTTTTTTTATGAACATTAATTTATATATTTTACCCTTTTTTCTAGATTATTATTATTACTGTTTATGACATAAATAAAGTTTAACCCAAAAGCGTTTGAATCAAATTAAATGTTTTTAACTCAAATAAACTACAAAATTATTAACATTCTTTTGTTACATATATTTGTCATTTACATAAAAAAGCACAATAAATATGGGGTTAATTGGGACTACATTCACAAAATGATAAAGTAGATTGAAAAAAGAGTTCAAATTAAAATTTTTGAAATGGAAGGCCAATTTTCGTTTAGAAAAAAGTAAAAATTTCTCGGTTTCTTTTTTAAAATATTAAAGAGAGAGTCCTCTTTTTCGTAGATCAGCCTTCTGTAGAGTAGGAAAGTGTAGTGGAGACTACTATGCCATTTTAAACGAAAAGTACTTCTTTTTTTCGATAAAGGCGTATTGTTAACAATTATAAGAAAATAATAATTTTTATTTGGCTAAACCAAAAGTACCATTGGAACGCTTTGCTAAAGTACTACACAATAAAAAAATGAAGCCTCGAACGAAGCAGGTTTGTAAGTGAGAAACATAAAAGTTTCGCTTACCATATCGCTTGCGGAAGGCATGAATTTTTTATGGCGAGTTACCACTTTGATGCAATACATTTTTGACACAGAAAGCTCTTTATTCAGCGCATATAAAAATTGGTGAATGTAACGATCAGCTTTGCACTGAATTTGTTGTTGTTACCTTATTCTTTAATATGCTCCCCTACAAACCTGCTTCGCAGTAAGGGAATGTCTAGGCTCTTCAAATGTTATTTATTCTTATTTTTTTAATTTATTAAAATTCCGTTCACTTACTTGACTGCATCTCTGTATGTCTTGCTGCGTAGCTTATAAATCTGCGCTTACCTTTTAAAATTTACTGTTAGTTCTTCGCAAAACAACAAAATTTTTTGTTGGGTATTGTTAGGAAAAAAAAACTATTTTGAAAATTTTACCAAAAAACTGTGAGTATTTGAACTTTTCCTAGTTACTTTTGTACTTGGTACGTTGAAAAAACACAATCAAGGTATTCACGTCAAAAGTTGCACTCTTGCGAAAAAGCAAAAGTGCAAAAACATAACAACTAACATAGATAATTATTTCACACAAAAAAAGAAAAATATTCCAAATAAAAAAAAAAAATAAAATTTTTATTCTTTAAAAATTCATAAAAAAATGCAACATAATCAGTTTTGGTTTAAAAACATTTAATTAAATATATTTCGAATGAAATGAGATTTATTTCATTGTAATCGGCGAAAAACTTTTTATCTTATTCACAATTTACTGAGAAAACTGAATTGATAAAAATCGCGATTTACATATAAAAATAAAATTTTTTAATGAGTGTGTGTTTGCTGCACAGAAAAAAGTGTTTTGTCAATTAAAAAAATGGTTTAAAAAGTATTTAAATTTATTTAATGAGATAATTGAATCAATTATTTTTTTAGTTGAAAGAAAATTAAAAATTTAGTTTTGATTTAATTAACATTTTAGTTGTTTTGAAATAAATTTTCAATTAAAATTTTAATTAAATAACAAAAAACCTTAATTGACTTTTTTCGTTGAAAATAAAATGATTTGAACGTAGAATTGTTGTTGGGAATTGTAAATATTTATTTAAATAAATTAACACATTGTTTAAAATGGCAAAGTTTTTTGATCTCTTTTTTAATTTAAATTAAAAATATCATTTATTGAAAATATTTTTTCAAAATTTTAAAATGTTTATTAATCAATATAATCATTTTGGTAATAAATGCAAAATCAACAACTTGTTTGCTGATCCCTGCAGATAACGAGACTAGTCCATACATGCGTGTAAAGAGTAGTCCATAAAGGAGTAGGAGCACTCCAAAACTACTCCAATTATATGGTTAAAAGGTGGTATATTTAACATTACGATGTCCTAGGAGTGGATCATATAACCCACCGAAGTAATCCATAAACTACTCCATGGAGTACTCAAGTGGGTTAGTTTCAAAAGTACTCCATGTTACTTCTTTTTCACTAATCGCCTTTTATGGCGTGCACTCTAATCCATTATTGCTGTTATTATATATATTTACTTGGTGTTTTCAATATTTTTTATTTTGGTTTTCACAAATCTTTAAAAACTTTCCTGTTTCACTTTTAAATAAACAATTAATAATGGACAACATCAGGGCTACCAATGTGTAATACTGTAAACTATAGTATAGTATACCTATATATCATGCAGTTGTTGGCAGCACTGCATGTTAATTTGTCTAATATGGTCCATACTACAGTACATTGGACCATGTTGTAAGTAGTCCATTTAAGCCACAATGGACCACGTAGTCCAATATTATCTGCAGGGAATGTCACAAATCTTTTGGGATGTCTTAAGACAGAAGTGGACGTCCATGTGTGAAGCTATTCACGGCCGGACCATTTTTGTAAAGTTTCCCAAATGTGACCGACAGGGACGCCAAAGCAAGACTCAGGGAAAGACCTGTGAATGGACGACGAGCGCCCCTGTTTGCTAAGCAATCAGCCCTTTTGTTGCCCGCATGGCCCTCATGGCCGGGCACATAACACAAATTCAAGTAGTGGTGTTTCCATGACTAACCTGGACTTTACCTCATCTTACCTCAATCTAAATCATCTTACAAATTTTATTGGACTCGATCCATACATGACCATAGCTTTCATACAAATAAGTCTTCCGAAATTAGCCCTTAATGGCATTACTTGCTGGTAGGTCAGAAATTACCAAAGGTGCCTTAGAAGCTCGCTTCCTAAAATCACGTAAAGGTAATCAAATCTCATAGATGAAGATATCAAAATACTATTCTGCACAAAGAACTTTTATATAATTTTTTTTTTTTTTTATTATTCCTACACTAAATCCAGCTTTTTGCTTGTCTGCAGGAGACCAGAGTCTCTGGCGGGAATCGAACCCTCAACCCCTACCAGCTAGCCTACCGGGACACCCATTACATAATTTTGAACCTCATAACATAATTTTGTCCTGGTGGGTGCATGATTGCCCATGGGTCCCAAATATGGTACACCCTCAAAAATTTGCTTCCTTACTTGTTTTTGCTTCAATTATTTATTTGTTAAAAAACCGATTTTTGTTGAAAGAATGTCCTTTTTCGTAAAATGTACTTTTTATTTAAAAAGGTACTTTTAACAAAATAATAGCCCTTTGCTTATAAAAGGAGTCTTTTGTTAAAGTTAATTGTTTTTATTTCCAATTTTTTTAAAACATCAACTACGTGGCTTTTGCTTAAAATAGTGCTAATTAAAATAGTACTAATCGTCCAAAAATTTACTTTCTGACAAAATAATTTCTGTTCCAAATGGTTTATTTTAAAAAGAAATTTGAAAAGGTATAATTCTTTTAAAAAAGTTTTTTTTTTTTTTTTGTTTAAAAAAATTTCATTTTTGTTCAAAAACGTACTTTTGTTCAAAATCTTCTTTTTTTTTAAATTGTACTTTTGTAAAATAATTACATTTTGGTCTAAAAACAAAGTTTTTGTGGCTCAAAAATTTAGCTTTTTTTAAATAAGCTTTTTAAAAGTAAAATACAAAGAACAAAAATATTTTCTTAGAATTGTACTAAAATGTACTTTTTGTTTTAAAATGAATTTTTTGTTTACCAGCGTACATTTTATTCAAAGTGTTCTTTTTGTCTCAAAAATATTATTCTTTCTTTGCTAAAATTCTTTTTAACAAACAACGAATTTTGTTATCTTTAAAAGAACCTTTTTGCGAAAACAATTTAAATATGGATTTAAAAATAAACAACAATTAGTATTGTGGTTCGACGTTAGCTCTTATGAAAGCATGAGTTACAGACACACTTTTTTCCCACTTTTCGAGAAACGATGGAATATTTTGTTTCACATGTTTTCGATGCGAGAAGTTCTCACCAAAGTTACATGGACACCCAGCCTGCATTCCAACCCGACGGACATTGTTGGATCTACTCAAAAGGTAATTCAAAGACGATCGGTAAAAGTTGGTTCTTGGATCAATATTTTAAGGAAGGGTTTGCTGTTCGGCCTTAACTGAAATCGTAACCGCGGTTTTTAATGCTTAAAAATCTAAACCGAAAACCGATAAAAAACCTCGGTTTTCAGCTTTACTTTAAAAAATATTTATGCTTTAAGAAGATGCAAATTATATATAACACTCGTACTTCTTATAAAAAAAGTTTATACATTATAGCCGGCAACAATGGAAATTATTTAAAAAATTCTGAAACTTAAAAAAAGTACTCAGAATGTGCTGCATCGGTTAAAAACAGAAGGTTCTTTTGTCGAAATCTTGAAAAATTTTGTATTTTAAGCAGAGCTCCGAAAGAAGTTATTTATAGATTTACCCCCATATACATAAAACATATTTTAGGTTTATAGCAGGTTTTTGAAACGAATTTTCTATGAAAATTTGTTTAATAAACCTTTAATTAATCAAAAATATTTTTTATGAATATGGATGGGTGTTATTTTTTTTTTTTGAAGATTTTTAAATATTTTTTTTTATATATAAAAAAAGCTCTCAATATGTCAAAATAAGGTAAAAAAGATCCATTGAAAACTAAAATAAGGAAAACCAAATCGATGCCATTTTAACGCAAATTTAATGATTCGGAAAGATAATTGGTCGACATCATTCTTAGACCATCGACAAACAACATGCATTTGCATGGAAATCGTAGCCATATTTATTGCCAATAAAATTTTGGCAGCCTATTTAACCTTTTCTTACTTATTTTATTATACTAATTTTATTTCAGAAATATCTGAACTAAAATCTGGAGCTTGGAAACATTTCAAACTATCAGAGCACCAGTCAAACAAAGCAATATGCAAGATTTGTAAGAAAAACCGAAACCGACCGGTTTTAATAATTTTTAAGCCGAAACCGAAACCGCGGTTTCACATTCTTACAGTTTTTAGCAAACTCTATTTTAAGGTGTTACAAACATCAGCACAAACTCATAACACCGCTATTGTGGTGTGCGTGTAAATTCCTTATAAAGCGTGCAAGTACCTTTTAAAAGCAACTTTTGTAATAAAATAGTACATATTTTTTTTTTATCAAAAAGTACCTTTAGCCTTTTTAATTTAAACCACAAAATTTATGTTAGTATTGCCCTTTATTGATTTTTAATTTTAGATTATTTCGCAAAAATTATTTTTTAAAACAAAAACATGTCATTTAACAGAAAAATTTCAAAGCATATTATTGGTCAGTGTATCTTGTATCTGCTTGTCGCTGATTCCATTCCCCCTTGTGGTTGTTTTTGCTATAGTTGCTGTTGTTTGCTAAAAATCTTAGCAAATAAATTGTTGTAGTTGTTGTTGTTGCCTTTGTTGTTCACAATATAACGTTTTATCGCATTAAGCAGTTTCACAAGGATTTGAAATCATTGTGCTGTGTGTTCTGCAGCAGCAAATAATTCAATTGTCAATATGTTGACGTGCAACATGCGATAAAACATTATTTTTCTTTTGCCTCTTGTTCTAGTACACATCCTTTTAGTCCTTGTCTTGTTATAATAGATTAAGGGGGTGAGATGTGTGGTGGGGTTAATGATGTATATATGTGTGTGTGTGTGTGTGTGCGTGTTTGGTTTTTTTTCTCTCTTTTGCTATCTGTTGACTTTAAGAGCTGAAGTGCCTTTCGAGTGTGTGTGTGTGTGTGTGTGTGTGAGTGTGCAGGCATGTGTTCGAAATTGATGATGAGTCTTTTTAATTTTTTTTCCTTTCATTATATTTGATGTGATTTTATATTAAAGTCAAAAGACAATGTTTGTTCTAAGATTTTTTTTTTTTTTGAGTAAAGGGATAATATGGTAAAAAAAGAGTCAATGAAGAGGAAAACTTTATTGATATGATGTTGAACAAGGCTCATTACAACATGTTTTATTGTCCTTATAGCTTCTAAAAGCTGAAACTAAAACAAAAACTACAGCTGGTCATATGTTCCTTTAGTTAAGCAAACAAACCAAAAGAAAAAAATAAAATTGTGAATTTATTTTTTCTCTTCTACTATTTTTTCAATTTAAGTATTAGTAACCAAAGCGGAGATAAACACAAACATTAGTGATGTATGTCCTGCTACTACACATATGCTTACACACCGATACATATAGACACGGCTACATGTGTTCCTTGAAATCTTTACAAGCTTCACAATAAACCTACACATACAAGGACATGTGTAACAATAGTTTCTATAACTTTTTAATAAAACATTTTTGTTCCTTTTTCTTCCTTTTTATATTTTTTTTACTTCGTTTTTAATTTCAAGTCTTTTACGTCATGGTTTGTTTTGTGTGTAGAACTTGTGTATGTTTTTCTACTCTCACAGTAGAATTTGTTGGTGTTTTGAAGACGTGGCTGCATGTATGAGAGATGGTCAAGACGTTTGTGACATACGTCCTTTAAAGTGAAATATAAACATGTTTAACGAAAGTTTTATTGCAATCATGGTAACAAAATATTTAATAAGTTCAATAAATTGCAAAAGTTGCCCAACAAAAAAAAAAAAAAAAAAAAAAAAAAAAAAAATATGTTACTAAAACTCCTTAAGGATATAAAACTTGAATTATATTATTAAGCCATTAATAAAATAAGAAATAGAAAAAACTCTGTAAACAATTTTCAAATTATATTCTAACTTATTTATCAAGCAATAGTGACAAACCTTTAGCCCTTGTATTGAATCAGGGCAAAGTCTTTGGCATAAATCAGTCGAAGTCGCAACCATCACAACGAATAAATTCGCACCTTTTAGAAAAAATTACTTGGTACTATTTTGAATGAAAACTAACTATAATTGAAGTAAACCTTCGAGTAAAAAGTACCTTTTTAAGCCTTTAAATAAAATGTTCCTTTTGACGTAAAAAAATATCCATTTGAATCAAAAGTGCCTTGTTTTAAGAAAAATGGCTTTTGTATAAATTCTACCTTTTGAAATGTATGTGAAGATAAATATGATAAGGATTTGAACACAGTGGTCACATATATCACAGAACTCTTTAAATCAAATTTTTTAAAATGTTCACCAATCCAATTTATATCCAAATTTATAGATAATTAGCATTTAATCCACTACTTCGTAAGCATCTCCCTTTCTTTCGTGGACATATTTGTATGCCATGGCTTACTTTTCCAGGTTTAAACAAAAAAGTACCAGCATTTTTCATCTTATATTTCCTCATTCACTTGGACCCTGTACCTATAATTTAAGTTCAATATTATAAAAAAAAATTCAAACCGAAAAGTAAAAGAAGAAAATTAATTTCCCGTATTTCCCCATTTTAATACTTTTTTTCTCCCCATTGGAGTATTAATAATTCAAAAATTGCAATGGGAGCCCATAATTTAATACATATATGTATGTCAATGAATGTTTTTGTAAAAAAAGTACCAAAAATAGTTACGATTTATACCCCTTACCTTTCGAATTTCGAAAAAGTACAAAGCATATATTTGCATTTTTTTAGATAAATTGCGAATATGCTATAATTTTATTTCTATGTTTGTTGGTTTAAAATATAGATGGGGTAACAAAATAGTTCAAAAAGTTTTAACCGTTAACTCCGCAAAGGGGCTGAATTAAAGAAAAAGTATCAGACACTTGTACGCTTTTTTTTTATAATACAACGATAATTATAAAATTATTTTTGTATCTCTTTTCGTTAATGGGAAATAAGGTTAGCAAATTTACAAGTTTTGCCCTGTTTACCCCCTAAACATTCGAACGTCTAAAAATCCCGTAATAGTGGATTTAGCAAGAGACCAACCTCCGATCCAAATTTCAACTTTGTTTCTTTAGGCTGTGCGATGATGAATCAGTCAGCCAGTTACGTTACAATTTTATATAAAAAGATTATAGCTTTATCTTCATTTCCGAAAGGGTCATGAGATCCCTGAGATGTAAGAATTTTGGCACAGTGGCCATATCCCTCACACAACTTATTCATGAAATTTCATATTCAAATTTGTTCGAAATTCCTAAATATTAAAATTAAATGATTTATAAAATATTCAATAATTTTTTAATATTTAAACAAGTAAGAAAGTATAATCGGTCATAACCCCTCATATGATACCCTACGTAACAGTTTTTAAAAAGAAATTTTCGACCCATGGGCTGTCATGGACTCGCCAGAACAAAATTATGATATGAGGTCAAGATTCATCAAAGTTCTTTGTGCCGCATATTGTTTAGATATGTTCAACTATATGAGATTTTTTGCCCTTAATTGATTATAAAAAATTTATGGCATTAAAAACTATTTTCAAGAGATGTAATTATATGTAAGTTATGGTCAAATATGGTTCGATTCCAATTTTATTTTCTAAGATGATTTATATTGCAATAAAATAAGTTTGAACTTACATAATAAGATGGTTTATGGGCACAAAGGCTCTATTCCGGAGAAAAGCTTGTAAGAAGGCTATGTAAAATTATGGACCGATTCGCACTTTTTTCAAAAGGCTTGATCCTTGTGCACCGAATTTCATCAAATTATCTCAAAAATTGTGATATATACTTTGCGCACAATGTTTACATGGACAGCCTGCCAGCCAGACAGACGGACATCGTTAGATCGATGTGAAAATTGATTCTGCATCGATCAGTACATTTAAAGGTGGGTTTAGGATCAATAATTTAAGGCGTTACAAAAATCAGCTCAAACGCACAATATCCTCTCCCCTCCTTTGGTATATAAATATTGATAAAAATTATTGATATTCTGCAAAGATTTTAAAATTTGTGTACATATTCGTATATTCGTTATAACATTATATTATCGCATGCTATATTTTTTAAAAAATGAGCAATACAACTTAGTCGTATTTATTCTACCACACAGTCTTTTGAAATAAAAAGGGGTTGTTTGAACTAAAAAGTTCCATTTTAAACCGAAGGTTTTTATTTAAACTAAAAGCCCTTTTTCAGACAAAAATTACTTTAGATAGCAGAGAGATCCCTCAGTAAAAAAAGTATATTTTCTGCCAGAAAAGGACTTTTTTAAACAAAAGTACTTTTTTGAACAAAAGTTACTTTAGATACCAAAGAGAAACGTTTGTAAAAAAAAACAACATATTTTGTGTGCAAAAGTACTTTTTGTAACAAAAGGTAAAATACACAAAAAGTTGCTGCCTAGTAGGACTTTTTCGCAGAAAAATTATTTTAGATAATAAAGTAACTCTTTTGTAAAAACACTTTATTTTGTGCCAAAAAGTACTTACTGAAATTTTTGGAAAAAGGTACCATTTGCAAAAAAATGATACCTAGTAGATTATTGTTTTGTGCAGTTCGCTTATTATTAGTTTTCACTTTAACTTTTTAGTCTCATTTCATTTTGCAACTATAAGTCTCTTTATGGAGCTTGTTTTATTATGGTTTTACTTCCAATACTTGGTAATACTATGGCTTCCAGCTTTTGACTTTTTTGTACATGCAAAATTAGACATACTCTCATTCATATTAAGTTTTTTCTTACATTTTCTTTATGCAAGAAAAAAAAATGAGAGTAAAGTGGAAAGCAAAATATTAGCACTTAATGACTTAAATTAGTTTAGCTACATAAAAATAATCTAAATTTGTTACTAATTTTTATAAATTTTTCTTTTATTTGCAGGTAACTCAAAAATAAATAATTTTTATTAAGCCACTTAATTCAAATGTATTCGGCTGTGAGTATTTATAATTTATATTTGGTCTACTGTTATTGTCCAGACTGTATTGAAAGCACATAGTTTTCTTGTTTATTATTTTATAGCATACTTCTAGGTTTAGAAAAAAAATTATTGTAAATCCTGGTGCTTTAGATGTTCATTTATATAAACGTTTTGGGTCTTGAGTATAAATAATGTATATACATTATAATCTCCCTTAACGGATACCTCGCTTAAGTGGACACCCCCTTTCGACGGACACTATTGTCTGGTCCCGGTAGTTTTCAATAAGGAGAGCATTGAGTTCTTTTAAAAATACATCCTTTTTGTAAGGACACATTTAGTGGTCCCCACGATTTTCGGTCGTGAGAGATTCCACCGTGTAGTATATTGCAGAGCGTAGTTTTCATATATTCCCTAAAGCATACTTTTGGGGTTAATTGTAAATAGAATGCCGGGTTCTTGGCTATTGATTTGTTAAAGGTCGTATATTTCCCTAATAATTATAGGCGATTTTTAAAATAATTTAGTTCAGCTTTTGTAAATATTAAATTTTTAAAATCTATTCAAAAAATTAATTTTAAATTAATTTTTATAACATTTCTTTTGAATTATTTTAATTTCCTTTAATTTTAAAAGGAAATAAAACCTATTTCCTTTTACTTTTCTTTCGCCACAACTGTAGCATTGTAGTCTTCTTTAAACTTTGTTTTTTTTGTTGTTGTTTCTGTTGCTGCATTTCCATTTGTTTCATTGTTGCAAATATTTGTTGGTAACAATATTGATTTCTTCGGTTTATTTTAATTCTTTTTTTTTTTTGTAACTTTTATATATCAAATATTAAATTTTTTTTATATATATGCATTTCTTTTCCAGAAAAGATACAAATAAGAAAATGAAATATATAAGATAGAACTGTGTGTTTTTGTTTGAGAAAAATATTGAATTTTTTCCTTTAGTCATTCTCTTCCAATACAAATAAACATTTCTATAAACATCATACTCGACAATAATGATTTAACGTACTTTATTTTCGATATTCCAGCTTTTTTTATACAATTTTTTCTACGAATACTTGTATTATTTATTTGAAGAAGAGGGATTTGCTTGGAGAAAAAATAAAGAGAATAGTACTTTGGTTAAAAAAAAATAAATGTTTTTTGTGACAAGAAGGCAAGAAACTAAATCTTAAATCAATATATTTCATTATTTGTGGCCTGTCTTTATTTGAAATTTTATTTTATATTTTATCTTAATTAAAAAAAAAACACTTGACAATTCTGTGGTTTTCATAAGTAACCGCTTTGTCTTGAAATCAACATTTTTAGGAGAGCGTAAAAAACGTTGAAGATCGAACTATGTGCGAGTTATTGAACTTTTTGAAATTAATCATTACGTAAAGCAATCGGAATTGGTCCATATTTTTTCAGAAACTTGAAGAACCATATAAAGAGCGTTTAAAATTAAGCAGTATGACAACAACATCTCAAAATCTAAAAAATGGGCATACGCGGTTACCCATGAAAACCACAGAATTTAGAGATACATAATAATAAAAAAGGTAAAAAATAATTCAAAGAAACTTAAAAGAAATTTAATACAGTTAATCCAATTAATATCGAAAATAACAATAAAATTACCCCATATTCATAAAAAATACTTTTGATTAATAAACTGGAAATATTTTTAAGTACTTTTTCTTTTAAAAAAGCTACTTTATGTTTAAAAAGGTACCTTTTGTTGAAAAAAAGTACTTTATGTGAAAAAGGTACTTTTTGTCTAAAGAGGTACTTTTTTATTTAAAGGGGTTCTTTTTGTTTAAAGAGGTATTTCTTTAAAAAAAAATTTTTTTTATTTGTTTAAAAAGATACTTTTGGTATATAAATGGGTTTTTGTTTAAAAAAGCGGTCTTTTGTTAAAAAAGGGTGTTATTTGTAAAAAAAAAGTTTTCTGGCTTTATTTATTTCGCCAATGAATAAATAAATATAACAAAATTAAAAATGTAAGCTTAACGTTTTTTTAAGACACCTAAAGGATAGTTTACACAGTAATACAATGTATTACGACTATTATGAAATTCTCTCCGTGTTTAAAATAAAAACAATCTGTTGTAGGTATCTTTACATTTTTTACACGGATGGTATAAGTAAAGATATTAAACAGCTGAGTTAATAACAAAAAATCAGATGGTTACAGTTTTACAATACGTACAAAAACAACATGAAAATTCTCCTGAGTTGATTTTGGTTGTTTTTGGTATTGTATAAAAATGTTACCACCTTCAATATATTCTGTAAAAATACACCTTTGGGGTGATGAGAATACATAAGGTTCTAAAATGGTTTAGAAAATGAATTTTGTATCCGTGTTCTCTCTTACTCAATGCATTTCGCTTTTACATAATAAGATTTTTATCATTCTACATAAATTTTTAACATGTCGTAATGCATTGTTTTACCGTGTAAACTAGCCTTAAGAGGTTATTCTTAAAGCCAATAGCATCACAGAAATCAATAAACGTATACAAATTGTTAAATTATTCTGCTATTAGGATCAAAACTCGCATTATTATACCGAACTACGGTCTTTGGAGAATTTAATATCTGGAAGGGCGAATAGGAACTCAAAACTTAATTTTATGAAGTAGGAATTCTGAAACAATTTCACCATTCTGCTAGGAACACAACTGGGATGAACGACGAATTTTTGGCCGCGAATTTTCGTCGCCAAAAATAAAACATATTGGTGTATATGAAAATACACGCAATAATAGCGTCCGGCGAAATTCGTCATGCGGCGTTTTTGCAATAGATTTATTTCTATTTCATTGCTTGGAACTTTTGCGATTGCCCGAAAACTTCGTTTTCACAGCGCACAAGAAAAGAAAAATAATGTTACTGGCGCACCTTAAGGATGCGACAAGTGGTTGAAATTCGCAAAACGAATTTCCGAAGACAAGGTTTCTGAAGTAAAGACACATAATAATTACAGCACAGCCTTTTTTATTTGTTATATTTTGTTATATTTGCTACAGAATTACACTAAAAAGGTACTTTTCCTACAAAAACTCTATCTTGTTCAATAAGAGAACATTTCGGTTAAAAAAAATACCTTTTCAAATTTGTAATTTTCGTTTAGAAAAGTACTTTTTATTAAAGCAAAAGTCTTTTTTTTAAATATTTTTTTTTAGATTTTAAACTTCTTTTTTGTCTCTTAAAATTGTCCTTATTGTTAGTTTGATTTTTATTTCCGAACATTCGTATTTTTCCCTTTCAAATTTAAGTGCATAAACATGTTTTTACGGTTTTTTTCTACGGTTTTTTTATTGAACAAATTTTTTTATTTGTTTTTTTTTGACAATTTAAATCCAACAAATTAAAATCTGAAATGTCTATATTTGTTGTGTCAATTTAAAATCGAATGTTTTTTAAAAGGGATTGTGTATTTTGTTCTATTTTTTTACCCTTTTAACCAAACTGCCGTTCGTTTAACAAATAAGTAACCAAAAGTGGGGAAAAAGGAAAAATGTGGACAAAAATGGATTAAATATGATTTGTATAAAATAATTTTGTATATTAAATTATTCAAAATTTCAAAGAAATTTTGTCGGCTTTTTTAAATTTTTTTTTAGAACTGCTTAAACTTTCAAAAAATTTAAAAAATTTGCTCTTCCCTATTGATTGGATTTTAACATTAAATTAAAAAAAAATTATTTTTATATAGTGAATGTTTTAAAATTTGTTTAAAATTTCAATAAAATTATTCGCCTTTTTTTTAATTTGTTTTTGTTTTTTTAAGAACTTCTTTGATCTTTAAAAAATTCAAAATATCTGCTCAGCCCTATTGAATTTTATTTCAACATTTAATTTTGAAATAAAAATAAAAAAAAATAAATTTCAAAAAAAGATGGGCTAAAATAACTAAAAACCTCAGGTATTATGTGAAAATAACCTGAAGGCATTTTTTGTTGTTGTTGCAACCCATCCTTTTTGCAACATATTCATTCGTTTTGGTTATTTATTTGAATTTGCAACCAGCAGCAACAGAATACGATTCATCGCCAACACCACCAGCAACAACATCAACTGCAACAAACAGTTAAATTTACTACATACTCGCCCTAAAAAGCCACCTCTTTTTCAACTTGATGTGGCCAGTTGCATGTGTGGCATTGTTGTTTGTTTTTGTCGTTGTTGTTGTTTATATATTCAATGATTTAAAATTGTTCCGTAGAATGAATTAAAATAACGTGACGGTAGCTTGTCGGCATTTTAGTTGTATATGTATTAAAGTACGCACACACACACGAATACCAAAATTTGCATATTAACATTTACTTAAATTTGTATGAGTGTGTGCCAACAGTGGTCAGAGTGAGAGAGTCTGTAATTTAAAATCAACGTCCAGCTGTCTGGCGCCAAAAGAATTTTTGGTAAAATATTATGAATGTGTGTGTGTATACATACAAACATGTGTGTGTGTGTAAGTGTGTGCCAGATTTTTTTAAATGCATAAATGCAACAAAAATATTTGTAATACCCATATTAATACATTTGGCTTACTCGTTTAAACACACAAGCAAATGAGTGAGTAAATGAGACAGTGGATGGTTAAAAGCCCCATTTGGAAAAAATATTTTAAAACTGAAGGTCACGTTTTCTTTAGGTTTTTAAATTGTAGTTATAACTGACACTTAAAAACATAAAAATAGCTTTATTTTAAAACGAAATAAATATAACGCCAAAAGTATTTCTGTATAATCGGTTTACCGATTCAAATTTTTTAAATTTCTAAATTTAGAAAATCATTATCCCGTTTTAAAATGATTATTTAAACTGGCCTAAAATTTGACACATTTTTGCGGCAAGCTCGCACCTGACATTTTAACTTAATTCGGGTACGCTGAATCCAGTGGTGCTAACCATTTTTTTTTTGGTTAGCTCTTGTTTTCGAGATATACCGTTATTTCGAAAATGGAGGAGATTCCACAACATATATATTTAAGTAACTCAAAAACGGTTTAGTTTATTGAGTAAAATAAAAAACCGAAATTCCGCAATAAAATTACCTTTAAGTAAGGTTTTTTTTTGTCTAATATGCACAGTAGGGGTATAACCAAAAATAATACCCATCACGACGGGGTGGCCACTGATGTATATATCAAGAAATCAGTTTTTTGAGATCAATTTGGATAAAAAACCTCCCCCCCAAACCGTTTTTTCTAAAAGCTTCCAAAAAATAATAATATTTGAATTTTTATTTTTTAAATACCATACATACAGTCATGTACTATATATTAACTTCAGATACTTAAAATTATCTTTGTTGAAGGAAATAAACTTTGGTGGTATAAGTCTTATTTGTTTTTACAATAAGGATATTGTATTTTTAATAAACAAAAAAAAAGTCCAAATACTAAACTTCAAAGTGATTTGGGGGGGAACTTTTTTAACGCCCGCGAAAAAGTGACCCCACTTTTCATCATAGATTTTCATGGTCTATATGGCATGGATAGGTATTTTTTGATAATTTAAAAAATTGTTCAAAAGTTATACCCCTAATGCACAGTTGGTTAAGAAACATAATTTTTGTTTGGAAAAAAATTAACAAAATTTCCAAATTTCTTGGTTTTTAAAAATTCATCAAAAATTGAAAAAGGCAGCTATGCTGTTAATTTTTTCTACACTTCGCGACCTCATAACAAGTTCCAAATAAGACAAGCCATTAATGATTTAAATATTTCTACAACTTTTGATTTTATTCACAAAGATAAAAATTTTAATTGAATTTAAGAATTTCACAAAACGACATATTTGTATTGAAGCTCCAGTAAGGAGTGGAGGTAAAGGACAAGTATGCTTTTGATAAAATGTTAAGGACAAAAAACTAATGGAGGCCAGTCATACATTTTCCCCCTAGGGACTTTCTTCAATATATTTCTGGTCTGTATTACAACTTTTGTATGGGAGCCCCCTTAGGAAATGGAAATGACGGACAGGTTTGTTGGAAACAAATGATGGAGTTGAAAAATAAAGGGGGGTTTTCATACATTTTATCCGTATAGGAGCATCCTACGCGCTGCAGGGGCCAATTTTAAGAATACCATTTAACCGCCATATTTGTATGGAAACACTCCTAATGGATGGATATTAGGGGCAAGTTTGTTTTGAGAAAATATTAAGCACTAAAAATAACGAATGTCGGTCATATATTTTCCCCCTAGGGGCGGCTCCTAGGCAGTTATGGGACTTAAAGTATTCGTTTGTAATGGGGCAACCGATTAAAAGGATTCGTATTTTAAAAATTTGGCAACTTTGAATCATGTTTTATGAAGGCATGAACTTCCACAATCCGCTCCAGAGTATTGTGGTCTTCACCAGAAATTAATCAGAGTTTTCAATGGAACTCCCTCCAGCAAGTTATTCATCCTATCGTGTATACCGTTTATGCTGAACAACCAAAAAAAAAAAAGGTTACTCAGAACAGTTACACGACGTAAATCGATTAGCCAATGCAAACAAGAAAACCAAACCCCTTTAAAGTGAGATAAATAAGGACAGTCTGATTGTCCTTAAAAAAATGTCAATATTATGAGAGCTTTTTCCCCGCCCAGTTTTACATACTATTAAAATTACTATAAATTCAAAAAACATTACTTTAAATTAAAACCGATTATCTTTTAAATGTAACTGCTTTTTGAATTGAATAGACCATTTTAAAAATATCAACTATTTTATTATTTAAATATTTTAGTCGATCTAAAAGATCTTTAGTATTGCATTAATTTAATCGGTTTCCCGTTAACAATGTAATCAATTAGACAAATAGAGATTTCTTTTAAAGAGCATGACTCGTTCAAAGACTCTTCATTATAAATGCTCAAGACATCGCCCTCATATAATTTATTCCCATTGGGTATCTTCTCCCAAACACTTATAGGGCCCTGTTTTCACAAGAGGCAGAGGCAAAGTAAGTCTACACACACACACAAATCCATGCGTATGTATAAGTGTAAATGTAAATTAAAAGTAGTTGTATGTTTGTTTATCGTAGAAATAAATAGATTTACAAATAAACGAAAATGTATACGTTTGTTTGCTTGTTTGTATGTAGACATTTTATATGCTCAAATATCCAAATGTGTTTATACACTACAAATGCCATATCATGACTCTCAAATCGTTTTCTTTTTTCATATGTTTACGTTTGTGTTTGTAAGAAAGTTCGTTTATCACGTACACATATTAAAGTTAAGCTTTTATACGAACACGAACACACAGTCTTTGAGTAAAATCAATAGAGAACATTCTTATACGAATAAGTGTGTAAGAGTGTAAGTATTTATTTAATTGTCTTATTGCTGTTGTTGTATTTCTTGTTGCCTACATTTAGGCTTAATATGTGTAAAATACTTTTGCGGAGAGTGGAAAACTCTGTGTTTTACTGTTAAATTAAGGTTTCAAAGGGCGTATAGTGTAAAAATATGTAAAGTAGAGGATTTTTATAGAATATTTATTTGAGATTTTTTTTCAGCTTGATTCCAATATTAAGCCTTCTGCAATGCGTATTTTTTTTTTCTTTTTTAGTAAAATTTTGCTTAAAACATTTAATTTAGTTTAGCACATATAAAATATTGTAAATACATAAATTTATAATGCACACTGGAGCAAAACGAAAGAAAGTACCTCGACAAATTTTTAGTTTTTTTGTCTTTACAAAAATATTACTATCTTTTTAGTGGTTTTAGGATTTTTAAACAGAAGAGTTAGTTTTTTTGTTAACACATTCCAGTAGTCAATGTTTCGAGTCAATACAATTTTCATCAATTTTCTAAACGTTTTCTAACAAAAATCATTGAAAAAGAGAAGCCATTTTTTACATAAGCAAGTTTGTATGTTTATGTCATTAAACATGTATGTGTCCTTAAATAAAATAATAAACAAAAATTTTCTTCCTTACAGACCAATCTTAATCACTCAAGCATTATCTGTCTGCCAAAAATTCTTATGCTCAGGCAAAAGTTCTGAATACAAACCGAAATAGCGCGGAGCCAGCACTTTGTTATTGAAAAATCCGATTTTGACGGCGTGTTAATTACACAAAAAAAAAAAAATATATAAAAATTGTTTTCAATTAAAAAATTTGTGATACTTATTAAAAAATTAATTAAAATTCCACCAGTTAACAAGTTAATAGTATCAATTAACCATTTGATTCGCTGGATTAAACGTTTAGTTCCTTTGATTAAATGTTCAATTGATACTCTTAATTTGTTTGCTAGTTCAAATTTAATTAATTTTTTAATTAATATCACAAATTTTTATAAACAAAATCAATTTGAATCTTTTTTCTGTGTTACGAAGTTGACTGCAATTGTTAAAAATTAATTGCTATTGTAAGGCCAATCAAGCGGATTTAACTCCATTTTTATTTCTTTTTGTACGTTTTAATACACAAGATAAATTAACATTTCTCTTATATTAAGAATGGTATTTTAGCATTAAATCTAGGCGATAGAAAACGTTGCGCCTGATGCGCTGATTAAGGTTGGTCTGTTATTAAAATATTTAATTAATTTATACACAATAACACTTTATAACTTCTTTGCTTTATTTTGGCAAATAAAATGTGTGTTTTCTTTAAGTCCAATAAACCTTAAAATTGTAAAAACTAACACATAAAAATTATTTTTCAATAAAAATTTTGTATTCGATAGATCAATACATGGTATTAAGATTTTAAAATGATTTCTAGCATATGGGCAGCACAGAGCGGCTGTTATTGGCGAAGCGTAATCTGGACGTCCAGTTTTGGGCAACTTTTTCCAGCATTTCTGGCAGTATGTCACAAGTAACATTAACCATAATGGTCTTTAAGGCCTCAATTCTTGCTGGTATCTCCATAAACCAGTGATTTCCCCACAGGAAATAATCAAGAGGTGTCAAGTCGCACAGCCATGGAAGCAAACTGACAGGCCCATTTTGCAAAATCAAATAATCGTCAAATTTGAATTTAAATAATTCGATCGTTGCGGTGACCGTATGGCATGTAGCGCCATTCTGTTGAAACCCATTTCGGCTGGATCAATGTCATCCATACTTTTAAGCAAAAAATCGTTGATCATGGTGTTGTAAAGATCTCTCTTAACCATAACGGCTGCTTAGACTTAATTTATGAAGAAATTTGCACCAAACGGTTAATTTTGCTGGATTAATGGAATAAGTAGGATCTTTTGTAGATTGGTCTAACTTGATATGCGGCAAATTTGCTTATTAACCAACACGCTAAGCCAAAATTGAGCTGTGCTACATAAAAATCACAAAGTCATCTATGAGTTACGCTTAGCGATGACTGATTTTCAAAGTAAATTTTATTATATTGATAGCGCTGTTTTAGCATGGACCTATTCATAATGATTTGACAGAGTATGCTGAATCAGAGCTGCCGGTTTTGGTTTTTTCTAACCAAAATTGGTAATTTTTTTTTCAATGTGGAGATGTGAATATTTTTTTCATTTTGGTTACTTTTTTTGTAAAATAATAATACGTATGAATATGTTTTTCTTGATACAATTGCAATTTATGTTTTTTTTAAATTGTTCACGTTTTTATTTACCTGGGAGGTTATCGCGTATTGCGATTCGAAGGAAATTATTTACGACTTCAAATAATGTGTACTTTGAACTACGATTTTCTGATAATTTATTTCAAATAAACAAAAATTTTTTAAACTTTATCGAAAACAAAAAATTCCTTTCAAAACAGCTTCTACAAAATTTTTTTAAGATTTTTATTAAGAAAAAAATTGCCAAATTTGAAGAAGCGGCCATGTTCTTAAATTTAAATCAAATGAAAATCTTAATCGATGGAGAACCTGTTTTTTAGATAATGAATTGGCGATATTGATTTATAAAAAAACATTGGATTGTCAGTTATATACTTTTTGCCTATTGAATGTACGTTCTGAAATACGAATTCGTTTATATTCGCCATAATAATATACAATGATTCACAAAATATTTTAAATAGAACAATTGTGAAACAGTAATAATTACAATTATAAATTTAAAATACAATTAAAAAACAAGAGAAACAAGTTATATCCACTTTTATAATATTTTAGTTATAATATTATGCCTATCGCCAAAAGCTTCCAATTTCGACAACAAATTGACATCTCGCCAAACTTTGGCGAGTTGAAAAGAGGAAAAAAAATTTCATTTTTCCTTTTTTGTTATTTATAAAAGTAAAGCTCAAATTTCGTTTATTGTAAAGGACATATTAAAAAAAAATCCATTTTTAGCTTTCAATATACATAATTTTGTATGGAAATTTGACGGGTTTAAATCTTATAAAATAAAAATATTATTTATGAAAAAGGTCTCGATTAAATAAAAACTTTTAATCTAAGTGCCTCGTTATTTTCTAATATGTACTAGAATTACATTTATTGTTTTGTTTTTTTAATCTGTCAATAATGTTTTCCTATTAAGTGCAAATAACATTTGTTTAACAATGCAACTTAAAATAAATCTTAATGTTTGTCTTAATTAACGAAAGGCATTACTAATTTGGTTATTCGAAGGTATGCTGGAGTTCGTAATCGTCTTAAATTTGGCGATCTTAAATCACAAGCCTACAGTAATGTGATCCACATGTGAAGTTGTAAATTTCCTTTAAAATTTATTTTCAACATCAATAAATAGCATATAAAAAGGAAATTTAATGTTTTTCTTTTCCATTTATTTTAAAAACTCATAATCTTTTGAGAAAATTGTCATAGAAAATATAAAATTAAAAAACAACATTGTTTTAATACTGATTGTTGTTTAACAATTTATTTTAAATTTGCGTTTTGATTGTGAGCAGCTGTTTCTATTTAACTTCGAAAAAAATATGTAAGAAATTATAACCATTTATCAACAACATGTACTTATGGTACTTGCCATTGTTCAGGAATATCTCTTGGGTTGTAATAATCCCTTAGAAGACGTTTTCTGATACGTTCTTTTTTAAAATACAGTTTTTTTTAATGAAATAACACGTAATATAAGCGCTGCCGGCATTTTTCATGCAAATAATTATTTTTTTTTTGTTCAAATTTGACAGCTAAAACATATGTTTTATTTTTCGACCACTACTTCGAAAAAAAAAAACAAAACGCTTTAAATAAAATTGGCGATTTTCAGATCGCATGTGATTTTCAAATCATGCGATTTTCAGCACATGGCCGTATATTTTTTTAAACTTTGTAACTTTTTAAAAAATTTTGGTTGTACAAATGTTATTAGTCGTGGCAACACTGATGCTAATCATAAATGTCAAAAAGTGAGCGCAGTAAAACAATTCGTTTGGCAGCTAAACCTTTTGTTAGGTCTACCGAACTTAAAAAAACATCCCTTTCAGGTGCATCGTAAATTTATATATTAATATCACTCACAATATTATTACAGTAACGGACTGTAGGTTATTCAAGAAGTATTCCGTTCAGTCATTTTTAAATAAATAAACATTTAAAATTCCAAGCAAATTTATTTTTAACTGATTTTATCATTTATTAAAAAAAAACTAAGTGCACACTAATACGGATTTTCGGTTGCATTTAATATTGTCAGTTGATTAAGTAAAAGTATTGTGTATGTAAAATTAAATGAAAATGAAATTTAAAACAATTGTCAATTTACTTAAAAACCGATCTTCTTATTTTGTATTTAATTTTAACGAAAAGTTCATTTAATTTTTACTGTCAAAAATTCAACCGCGAATTCCATAAAAAATTAACCACAAATTCCGTAAAAACAAATAAATTTTCAAGTTATTTTATTAAATTTAACTACCAAAAAATAAATTTTCAGTTATCTATTTATAAATCTGTGCCAAAAAGTAAAAGTAAAAAAACTATTTGCTTGTTTTGTGTAGAAAATTCCCATATTCTATTTGTTAAAATTATTTAGTTAAATACATCTAATTTGTAAAGTAAAATAATTGCGTAAACCATATCGGCCATGCTGCTGGTGTCTTATAATTTATAGTTCTCCTGTAAACAAAGTGGTCAGTACAACAAAAGTAAAACAAAGATGTATAACGGGGTAAGTGAATAAAAATAAATATTCTATCTCTTTCTCTCTTTAGAAAAAACAGGCGGACAGGTAATTTTCTGGTTCTGATAGTTTTTAGAAATTCGAGTAAAACCTTTAGTATATAAAATTACTGAATAACATAAAATAACTGAAAATTCATTTGTTTTTGCGGAATACGCAGTTGAGTTTTTGACAGTAAACATTAAACGAACGTTTCGTTACAAATAAATGAAAAATAAGTAGACCGGTTTTTTAACTGAATATTCTTTTATTTTATATTATAATTTCAGTTAATTTTACGTACAGAATATTGTGAGTGTAATTACAGAATTTAGCAAGTGGCTGCCTAGGTCTTCAACATAATCAATTCTGCGGACTATTGGCAAAATAACTTAAGTAAATTTTTTTTTGATCATTAAAATCATGTTTAAAACTCAAAATTTTTGGTTCAATCGCCATATTTGTACTTGACTTATTATTAATATTAATAATTAAATTTAATAAAATTTGAGATAGTATGACAGTTCGTTTGACAGCTTTCCTGTCAGTTCGCTTGACAGTGCTGTGTAAATTCTATCGGGCTTAAAAACCACCCTTTATCATTTTTTGAGTTTTGTCAGTACAAAACTTTTTATACCTTTTTGGAAAGAAGAAACAAATTCCTACCCAATGATATATAATTTTTCTCTCTTAACATTTCACGGCATAAAATAAATAGAAGAAAAATAGCATTTTATAGCAAAGGTTCAAATTAAAAAGCTGTAGTATTTAACACGAAATTGTCCAGTTTGACAATCTTTTAAACTACCCTGTGCTGACAAAGTATAGTTTAAAATTGCAGCACTGCTAAAGATTAAGTCCTCTTCTACAATTTTCACTTAGTATCATGGCATTTCTTTAATCAAATTAAAAGTTCTTTATTTGTGACCAATTTTTTTCTTTCTTTAGTTTCACACCACTGTAAGTTGGCTTAAATATTTGCGGATGTGCATGTGTGCAAAAGTATTTGTTATATGGATGTTAAAAATGTGTAAATACAATCAAACACATACCTTTTTTTTATACAGTTTACGACTTTATTGAAAATTGGATTTTCAATTGGTTTGCAATAACGGAAATTAATTCGGAAAAAGTGAGAATTATACTACAACAATTCTGTTCTTTTTTTTTATTTTATCATTTTATTTCATTTATATGTCTATATATTTGCAAAATGTACCTGCGAGTAAATGTTAACAAATACAGCAACAGCTACAAACATTTATGTATACGTATAACAAAAACAAGTAAGAATAAATAGTCGATCAAGCTTGACCATTTGATACCCTACACCACAGTGTTAACAGACAAAATTTCGATAGTTTTGGAAAGCAAAAACAAAGTCAAAAATATTTTATAATTTTGTGGTTGGTTTCTACAGAAATTCATACACAGAAAAAAGTGTTTTATCAATTAAAAAATGGTTTAAAAAGTATTTAAATTTAATTAATGTGATAATTGAATCAATTATTTTTTTAGTTGAAAGAAAATTAAAAATTTAATTTTGATTTAATTAACATTTTAGTTGTTTTGAAATAAATTTTCAATAAAAATTTTAATTATATAACAAAAAATCTTAATTGACTTTTTTCGTTTGAAATAAAATAAATGAAACATGTAGAATTGTTGTTGAAAATTGTCAATATTTATTTAAATAAATTAACACATTGTTTGAAATGGCAAAGTTTTTTGAAAAAAACAATATTCACAATTTTAAAATTTTTAATAATCAATATAATCATTTTGGTAATAGGTGCAAAATCAACAACTTGTTTGCTTGATATTATGAATTTGGAATAAATTTGGTGATTGGAGAAATTTAATAATTTTTTCTGTGTATTGAATTGTTAATTTTCTAACGCTGCATATCTTGTGGCGTTGAAATTTTTTAAAACGCAGTATGAGTTTCTGTAGAAAGCAAAAAATTATGAAATATTTTTGACTTTGCTTTTGCTTTCAATGTAATTTTGAGTTGCGTTGAATTTCACACAATTAGGGCCTAAATATTTGGGGTCCATGAGCCATTGTCGCCCGCCAAAAAAAATTATACTTTGAGGGTAAGATTCACATAAGAGTTATTTGTGCCCAATATTATACAGATATCAACATATGAATGCGACTTGTTCGTCTTAAAGAGATTTTCAATTCTGAACCTTTCAGTACAAAATGTTGCCATAGTAGCTATTATACAATTTAGCGTCGCAAAATTTTATATCAATATGACAATTTATAAGGAAGTTATAGCATTAAAAGCTATTTTGAGAAAAGGTGGGTCTTGGAAATGTGTAACACACATCATCACGAACGCATAATACCCTTTCAGCTACAGTAACAGTATTCGGCTGTTTCGAATTTCGATACACGCAGAGAAAAAATATGTTTAAATATGGTCACCTCCAACCAAAACAATTTTTATAGAAAATTTTAAACATATTATGTTTAATTTAACCATATTATAGTCACCGACAACCATATTATTGTTAAATTAGTCCTCCATCAAGAAGCCATAACCATATTATGGTTGCCTCTAAACATGTTTTGGTTATATGTGACAATAATTTGTTTTTAAATTAACAATAGTATATTCCCCTTTTCCAAGAGCAACATTCTATGGTTAAAAATCAACAATGCTATTATAAATGTTCAACATATTTTAGTTATTATTAACCAAAACATGTTCGGAGGCAACCATAATATGGTTGTGCCTTCTTGATGGAGGACTAATTTAACCATAATATGCTTGTCGATGACAATAATATGGTTAAAATAACCATAGCATGTTTACAATTTTATTTAAAAATAGTTTTGTTGGAGGTGACCATATTTAAACATATTTTTTCCCTGGGTGTACCCTTTAAAACCAGAATTAGAATAATGTTCATTTTCTCCCTTATTCATAAAAAGTATTTTGCTATGAAAATGTTCTATGAAAATTTGTTGTATAAGGAATATATTTTATGCATAAGGTTATAGAACATAGAAAGTTGGCCTTGGGCAACTTTCGAGGAATCTCTTAAATTTAAACAGAACAGTTTTTCACAGTATTATTAGTGTTTATATAATCTATCTGAAACAATTTTGTACGATTCAACATTTCAATTTAAAGACATAAAAATATAAAAAATCTTATAGCTGTACCAATATGCAGGCTTTAATCAACTATTGGCGATAAAGTTGGAAACAATCTAGAAATGGGTTTATAGTAAATGACAGATTGTTTATCAAAATTTGTGGCAGTGTATTAAATAAAATTTAAATAAAATTTATCTCTTCAACATTCTTGGGACACTTATGGGAGCTGTACGCAAGATACGCCTAATTATTGACCGATCACACTAAAACTTGTTAGTGTTTTTTTAGTCAAATACAGTGTTGCCAGAACTTGGTGACCAAAAATGGCTAAATTTACGGAAAACAATGGATAAAAAGTGGCTCAAAAATGGGTACACAGAAAAAATTATCAGTAGATGTTTGTACCAATTAAAAAAATTGCTTAAAATGTATTTCAATTTAATAAATGTGATAATTGAATCCATTATTTTTTTTGTTGAAAGAAAATTAAAAATTTAATTTTTATTCAATTTACATTTTAGATGTTTTCAAATAAATTTTTAATAAAAATATTAATTAAATCTCAAAAAATATTAATTGACCCTTTCGTTTAAAATCAAATAATTTAAACTTTTGGAACTGTCTAGGAATTGTCAATATTTAATTAAATAAATAAACTTATTGTTTGAAATGGCAAAGTTTTTTCATCATTTTTTTAATTAAAATTAAAAATTTCATTTATTGAAAAAAAAAAATATTCACTAAAATTCTTAGTAATCAATATAATCATTTTGAAAATAGGTGCAAAATCAACAACTTGTTTGCTGGATTCTATGAATTTGGTATACATTTGCTGATGAGAGACAATTTTTAATTTTTCTGTGTAAAAAATTTTGGAAATAAAAACAAATTAGAATTCAATAACAAAACAAAAATAATTCATTAAAAGTTTTTTACAATGAAATTGAAAATTGAGATAACTTTGTAACTTAAAAATAAACGAAAATTAATTCTTTGCCCTCAAAAATTATCAGTTGTTTCGGCGCATAATTCATTTGCTGCCGCAATGATGGGAAAATGGCATAGCTAACGATGGCAAATAAGACTTCGAATCAATTTATATTGTACCATTGTTTTGCAATAAATCGTTAAAATGTTGCCACAATTCTATCCTTTTACACACTCAATTAAAAAAAAGAAGTCTATATGTCTTCGAAAATTAAAATTTTTATGGGGTTTTTTCACGCCCTGGTTCGTAACACTTTTTCTTCTAACCCGATTCTACTGGTCTAAAAATAACATAAAACAAGTAGTCCTATTATGAAAGCCACAAGTCAACGGCAATAGAACAATAATTGCATGTTGTTAGTCGTTATTGAAAACAATCGATTACTAATGACTGTTACTTGGTATTTTCTAAGCCGCTTTTGAATCGACGTCATATAGAATTGAGTCTATTATAGTCGGCAGGTAATTTTGCATCGACTCAAATGAAAGTAAAAGAAATTTGTATATTTATTTAATACGTTTAAAAAGAGTTATTATTAAAAGTGTTATTTAAACTTCTTAAAATTTAATATTTTAATTAGTCCACAAAAAATTTAGCAAAGACCTGTGAACATAAATTTAAGACTTCGGCCAAATATCGATTTTGTAAAACAATTGAAAAGCATAAGCCGTCGGGATGAATAATTTAATTTTTTTCACTTTTAGTTTTTCAAAAAACACATTTAATAAAATAGTTTTCATACAAATTTATTCAAAAAATAATCAACAAACAACAATAGAAAAGATAATTAGAGATGGGATTTTTTTTTGGCAGCTTTTCGATAATTAGTCGATGTCTACACAACATTCTTCAAAATAACTATTTAACTTTAAAGTGATGTTGTCGTCGACTTCATGTGACAACAACAACAACACAACAAAGACTTAGCGTCGACAGCGACTGACATAAAAGGGATGGATTTTCCAGCAAAATGATTCCTTTATAAATAGTTTTTCAGAAGTTGGCGTAATTTCAACAGACAAACAAATATACGAAGTTGGCAAAATCGCCTTGGAATTTTTCAGGGACTTTGTGAGGTCTTAGATCATTATTTCTTAGTGTAACACAGGGAACGAAAAACTAAACAATCATATTAATAGGTAGGGTATAAAAATATATGTTTGTATATAAAAAGTTTGTAAATATGTGTTTTCTATAGGAAAATTTGAGTGTGTGTGTCGTAAAAATATTTGTATTTTATACAAACCCAGCGGTAACTATTGAAAGGACTGCAAGTGCCAGGCCTTTTTGAAGGCATCTATACTCCTTTCCAAAAGATTCGCTTCGTATCATATCTTGCCTTCAGAAATGTGCTTTCTAGAAGGTATAAATTTATTTTTGAAAGACCTTTTAAAATATTCAGTACCCATTCGCTACTCCCTTCTTTCTTTTTCTCTTTCATTTTTATTTTGATTTTTTTAAGTGAACTTCCTTGCTACCTTCTTCGGAAAGGGAATGTATTTGTTATTATAAAGATTGCAGTAGGGTTTTATGCCAATGGCAACCTGTGTAAAAAATAAAAAAGTGTGGAATGCGGCTAGGAGGGCTTAATAAGGCCTTCTATTAGGCGTCTTTACTCATTCTTTTTACCACTGGGAACATGTACATTATTTTTGTAACTATTTATTTGTTAAAAAAATCACTTCTAATGTTTGTTCATTCGTTTGGCAGCTTGTTTATTTTATTTATTTGTTGTAGTTGTAGTTGTTTTTGTTTTAATTAAATAAAGTGGTTTTAAATCAAGCGCACAAATTAATCAGGAAATTTGTTGAAAAAATATTGTAAACATAAAAACTATTTTATAAAAAGTTATCGAGAATTAAAAAAAAGAGTTCAAATAACAACTATTTTCAACTGTTAATAAAATTTGTATTTTGATTTATTACAAAAAAAAAAAAAACAGACAACTAATTAGAGACTTAATTTAATGTTTAAATATAAGCAAAAGTTTGGGAAATTAAATGCATTAACTCAGGAACACAGTAATTAAAATAAAAAAAAAATAAGAGAAAAATTATTTAAGCTGATAGTATTTTCACAACAATTAGTTATAAAGAGCTTTAAGTTTTCTCAACAAATATCTGAAGAAAAAACCTTTTCTCTCAAATTCTTAACATTTTCTGATTAATAAAAATGTCAAGATCAAAAAAAAAAAAAACAAAAAAAAAATCACTTCCATTTTCCTTAAACCATCCCTCTACACAAAAGCCGCAGCTTAAATCAAATTTAACATAAGTTTTATCACAAAATTTTCCTAAGAAAGGAAATAATACTCAAATTAAATATATAAAATGATTCTTCTAGTCATTCTATGGCTTTACATCAAGGATATTAAAAAAAATTGCCAAGTCATTAAGAACAGGTAAAAGAAAAAAATAAAATGAATTAATGACTCTACAAAAAAAAAAAAAAAAACCGTCATCATCAAGAATTTGTCAAAATTAATAAATGAAAATTTAATGGAAGCCTACGCTTGATAAGAATATGGTCATTTCCACAGAAAAGTCTACTTTTTGCTATGTTAAGACAACGAGCAATGAAAATGATTTCTTGCGGAAAAAGTTGTAAATATGATTTACATTGGTGTATTTTGATTTAGGGCACCAAACAACATTACTACATCAGTTAAAAAAGGGGAAAATTGGAACAACAAAACTTAGGCCTGGTACTCTGTTCAACATTTCACGTTTAATGCTGTCAAAACTCATATGAAGAAAACTTGTGAGGAATTTCAATGAAATTATGTTAATAGAGGTGTGCTCGTTCCATGTTTGAAAAAGTTACGAAATGTTTCTGGCAACATTTTTTAACAACTGCGAAATAATATAAGCTGCACTTATTGCACGTGGAATTTTAAGCAAATGAAAAAGTTTAATCTTAATATTAAATGAGAACGGAAAAACTTAAATAATACATAATAGTTTTTTATCCATATTTACTTTCATTTTTATTTAATTTTTTATTTAAAGAAAATACTTTTTAGTAAAATACATGTGGGTTTTGTTTACATACGCAAAACAATGTCGCATACTTTGAAAAATTAAAAACGTCAAATTGTGAAAACTCTCGAGACAGGTAACATTGATACATGACAAATTTTTCGTATGAAATATTAGATGTTGCCGAACATTTTTCAAAAATTGGAACAGAGTACTAGGCTTAAAGCATGAATAAACAAGTAAGAGTGCTATATTCGGCTATGTCGAATCTTACCCTTCGCCGTTGGGCGATAAGAACAGAAGGTTATGAATATACTATTCTTAAGATCTAATTAAATCTATTTTTTGTCACGCCCACTTCTATAATCCCGCCCACATTTTATCGGATGATATTTATTGATAACTTAGTTCCTTCTACCTAATTTGGAATTTTTGTCTTTCGATGTTCTCCAGATATACAGAAATTTAAAAGTTCTTTGTACGGGAATTGCCACTCCCACTTCTACGTTCTCGACCATATTTTAAGAGAGGTTGTGTATTAATAAACCACCCATGTCTACCAAATTTGGGAAACTTTTCTTTTACCGTTCCTTAGAAATAAAAAAAGAAGTTTGTTCCAAGCCCACTTCTCCAATCCCTCCCACATTTTGTGGGATTTTGTGATTTGAAACTTTGGCTCTTTCCGTTTTCCAGATATATATAAATTAATGTCTTTGTATGGAAAGTGACACGCCCACTTCTCCAATCCCACCCATTTTTAGACAGGCTGTGTATTGATAACCAAGATGCCTGTGTGCCTGATTTGGAAACTATGGCTCTTGCGGTTCTCCAGATATATAAAAAAAAAACAAAAAACAAGGGATTTGTGGGTAAAAGTAGAGGTGGTTGTGGTTTTTTCCTCTTATCTCAGTCATTAATGCAGCGATCTGATTGAATTTCAATAGCAAAATTTTAAGAAGCAGATGTGACAGAGATATATAGCAACCAAGTCCCCATCATATCCGGAGTCCTCGGAAAACCCATCCAGGCAGACGGATAGACCGACATCGTTAAATCAACTTCGCTACTCAGAAGGACCCAGAATATGTATATATATATATATACTTTATAGGGTCTAAGGATCAATATTTTAGATATTACAACATTTTAACTTCGGTGAAGGGTAAAAAAAAAACAACATTTTTTTTTAAATATTTATTTATTAAATCATCATATATAAAACATGAACTAACAATACGACCATGACAGTCGCAAATTTTAACAAGCTGGACACCCTACTAAAGAAGCTTATTTTCCTTTATTAATCCCGCGAAGCTCTACGCATGTCTGCAGAAAAGAAACCAGAGACTCTGGCGGGAATTGAACCCGCAACTTCAGCGCCGATAGACTAGCTCACTACCAACTAGCCTACCAGGGCACCAATTCTAGTATGCTGAATTCAATGGTGATAGCCATTTTTCAAACAAGCGCTAATATTCACGATATTCGTGATTAAAAATTTCGATAGTAATGCTAAAAAAAAAACATTTTCCTCGAAAAAAGTAACGAAAAATTGTATTCAACAGAGTTGAAATAATTAAAATTGTCCAGTGACCCGAAAAGTATAAAAAATATAGTATTATGGTACATTGTATGGAAATTTTCAATCGCGAATACAAGCGCTATCTTCGAAAAATTAAAGTACTGTTAAATTCAGCCTACTCAAATTATCTGTACTGGTAGGGTGCCCAGCTACCAGTACATTCATGTTGTTCCTATAAGGAGCACAGGGCCTCAATGATATTATTCCACGTTTTGTTGACTTTTACTGCTTCGATGTCTAGTTGATGACGACAAGTGTGGCTCGGCCGACCTTTCCTGCGGGTTCCTTGGCGATTCCAGTCTATTGCGGTTCTGGTGAATTCGCCTGGAGGTATTCGCAGGGCATGGCCAATTCAACGCCATTTTCGGTTGCTAATTTCATGCTAAACCCCTGTTTGTTTGCACTCGGCCTATAAACGTTCGTTTGTGATGGTGTTTGGACACAACATTTTTAGTATGCAACGGAGACAACAATTTATAAATGCTTGTTTGGTATTAATATCGCATTGATTAGAGCTCCAAGACTCGCATCCGTAGAGCGCAACTAATTTCACGCCGCTATTAAAGATGTTGATTTTGGTTCGCTTGGAGATATGGGGGGACTTCCACACATGGTTAAGTTGGACATAAGCTTGCCTGGCCTTGTTTATGCAGTTCCTAACGTCCTCTCTCGAGCGTCCACTTGTTGTTATTATGCTACCGAGGTAGCGGAATGATTGAACGTCTTCGTCCTGTTGTTGTTGTAGTGTAAACTGTCGCGTATTTGCTGTATTTATTCTCATGGCTTTTGTTATTGTTATATTAATTCTGAGACCACAAATTGCTGCTTCGAACCCGATGTTGTTAAGTTTTGACTGCATGTCCTCAAATCTATATGAGAGCAAACATATGTCGTCTGCATAGTCTTAATCTTCAAGGCGGCCTTTTACTCGCCAGGTGATGCCTCCAGGTGTGGCTATGACTTTTTCCATGATTCCGTCGATAACAACGTTGAACAGCTTTGTTATAATTAATCAAATATTATTCTAATTATTTATTTTATATCCTGAAACCGCCAGAAGAAAAATTTTCCGTTCACGTTTGCTGTTTACATGCGTAGGTGTTTAGCGCTCTTTGCTTTAAATGCAATATTAGACCTTATTTTTGCCAAATATCAAGTGGTATCGGGAATGTTTTCTACTATATATTTACTGAGTGCACTGAGAAGAAAAAAATTCGTACTTCAATCAAGCCAAAGCGGTATCTCTGTAGTACGGCTACAACGGATTTATCAAATCAAGTAAAGAATGCTTGATTTAAGTGCGAATTATTCAAGAGATTCGAGAATTTTTAAGTCGGTTTTATCCCGAATTCGTACTTTAAATAATCCGAAAGTGAGATGGAATCTGAATCAGACTCCAGAGAACCTAAGATAGAGAGATTATTATTATTATTAACATACCCGTTGTATTCCGCCCTTTGTTTACAGGAGAACACTTAATTATAAGACACCAGCATCATGCCCGATAAGGTTTTTGTAATCATTCTACTTTGACAATTTTATGTCATTAAATAAATAGTTTTAACAAGTAGAATTTGGTAATTTTTGCTTCTTATTTTACTGCTTAACCTTGAAATAATGGCCGTTTTTCTTCCTGAAGTGTTGTTGTTATTTCTTTAAAAAACCAACAATTCGCTTTTACCTTCTTTTGTAGTGTTGTTGCTTCTAAACCAAATTAATACAAAAAACACCCGTATGCACACATATTGACTCTCGAAAGTTATTCCATTTAAGACTGTTTTACGTACTCTTTAAAAATTTAAATACGATTCGTACTAAAAGTAATTAGAAAAAACTTAATTTTAGTACGAGTTTTTTCATTTGGGTGGTATTTTTAAAAGCTATTGCTGTTCCAATATAAATTTTCTGAAAATAATGTAGCCTGTTTTTAGAGGATTTAATATGAAATATAATAATTCCTTTGAAAATAGACAAAAACAAAAAATATTTTTTTTTTCATACTTTCCAAAATGTCTTTATTGTAATCATTAAAATGCTCAATATTTTTTAAATTTCCCAATGAAATTTTGTTATTTAAAAACCACTATTAGAAATAAAATTGCATTTTGTGTTGAAACATTTTTATTTCCTATTCATAAATGTCATTGGTATTATTATAATTTTTTTTTTTAAATGTTCTGTTGAGTATAATGGTCTTCTGAAAAAAAGAACAAACTCCTTAAAGTATGTCATTAAATTTGGTTTGAATATATCTAAGAAAAAAAAAAATAATAATAATAAAATGCTATAAAAATCGATATCGTTGGCATTTTATGAATTTGTATGGAAGGCATTTTTTTATAAATTCATTTTCATTTTATTTTCATTGTAGAATTTGTTTTGCGCTGGTATAAGTCACGCGAACCTAAATACCATTAACATTTGCGTACGCCTCAACAGTAGAAAATGAATAAAAAAGAATTTGTGGGAATGAGAGTGAGAAAAAAGATAGAAAGGAAAGTCATCAACATTTGCTTTTGGGTAGTTCTAATGGTTCTAACGTTTGTTTGCTAAATAGGAGTGGGTTGTTTGGTTAAATGCTCGTTGGGTTTGTTTGTTTGAGTGTTTGTATATGCAGCGTGTTAAAAACATTAAAGTGAAATTTTCCAAACTGCCAGGGTTGCGGAGGGGCCACAGGGCGTTTAACTTGTTTGAAGAATAGAACTTAAAATAGCAATAACAAGAACAACAACAAAAACACTAAACTGGGTGCAGCAGTTAAAAGTAATCAATGTCCTCCCTTTTTTTCTCTCCTCTATTTTCTAACCAAACAACAACAAAAACATACTTAAAAAAAGTACCAGATAACATAAAACTGATAAAGAAAATGACATGAACATAAAAATTTATTTATATTTTTGTATGTATTTCTAAAAATTACACTCATATTTACTAAATACATACTAACACTTACACTCTTTGCCATAAATGACAAAGTATTTCAGTTTATGAACTTTTAGACACGTAAAGAATGCTATAAAAATGAAAGAAAAAGTACGTTAAACAGCACAAAAAAAAAGAAAAGGAAAAAAATGACACAATAAAAAGAAAAGAGTACTTCAAAGCAAAAGCGACAAAATATAAATTTTATTTATTTCTCATTTGTTTTTTTTTTCTTTTTTAATAATTTTATTTTATTACCAGCCAAAACACCAAACAAAAGATGTTTAATAGAAATCTATAATGATGGCAAAGAAAACGGGGAAAAACACTGTTGCATAATTTTAGGGGTTATTTAAGCAAAACATTAAAAATCATGTTTTAAGGCGATAAACATTTACTAAGACGATTTTCTAATTAAATAAATCAGACTATTCTTTTTATTGAGGATATAACCAAAAAAAAAATTTTGTGAGATTTTCTGGGGGTCCTAACACTTAAACTTTATAAAAAATTTGGTCAGATTTTATTATGCTAATACCGTCAATGTTTATTTAAGTTTTAAATAAAAAAATTTGTAAATCTTGAATTTTTATGGTGATGGATTACACAAAAATCTTTTTAAAGCTCGTTAGCATCCTTTTTGTTACATGAGACCTTTTCTCTGAATATAAATTTTGGTTTCTTGACGATAAAATTATAAGCAGTATTTAAGCGACTTAATTTAAAAAACTTGTATAGTTTTTAGGCAAAAATTAAAAAAAAAAAGTAATAAAATTAGACATACAAATAACGCCTAAAAGTGTGCTTTAGATTTTGTAAAGTATCTTTAAATGGTAGCAAACTAAAGTTGGCTTTAATCACGATTTAAGAAAATAACTACAGGCTGGCGCAGAATGCGCTTTATAGTTTATTACTTTTATATTTATGCGATTTTTTTTTTAATACAGTATTGTATTGGGACATTTTGTTCAAATACTCGTAGCTTTGAAAAATTATATCCTTTTCTTCTTCGTACATTTGTGCTCTTTTTAACATATTTTCCATTGAACTGTTGGTTTGTACTCGAAGTTTTTGATATTTGAATTAGGCTTAAGTTTATCAAATTAAATTTTTATTAAACTTTTGAAGGGAGGAATTTACAGGATGAAATATATAGACTGGCGTCTGCCAGTCTATAGTCAAACATCAATCTTTAACCAATGGTATTGGTGGATCGAAATTTGCTGTAATAATCCAAATTTCGACATTTTAATCAGGCTTAAAATCATTGAATTAAATTTTCATTAAATTATTTTTATGAAGAAAGGAATTTTACAACATGAAATAAATTAAAATTTATTGATAATTTTTCATTCTTGACTGAGCTGGGAATTGAACCCAGGTTTTCGTGGACAGGTTGCCCTGACTAGTTTCAATTGTAACCACACAATCTCTTCAGTGTGGTTTGCCGTTTAGCTCTCATCGCCATTGACGACGGATGACGTCATTAGTCAAACATTAATCTTTAAACCAAATGGTATTTTACCTTGATAGATCGAAATTAGCTTTGAATGAATGATTACCTATTTTAATTCATCTACATGTTCTTCCTAACTTCTGTTTTTCATACATTTTGTCAAAAATTCTTCTTGAAATCGACAGTACGAGTACATTTTTTGTTTTTCATGTTTTTGTCTTTCTTTTTCATCACATCTTGAAGGACAGATGAAAACATATTGCTCGTTCCTTAGCTGTTAACAATAATTGGTATTGTGGTTATTTTATTGAACTGATAATGGTTTTTAATCCAAATTTCGATATTTTAATCAGGCTTCATTTCACTAGGTAAAATTAGAAGTCTTAAAATGGGCTGTTTTTGTAAAAAAAATTTATTTAAATTAATTTTTTAATAATTACAATTAATGTTTTTTAATTATACCCTTCACTACAGGTGGAAAGGGTATATATAAGTTTGTTATTCTGTTTGTAGTTTCTACAATATTAAAATATATCTGGAGAACAGTTGGAGAAAAATTGTCCAAATTGTGTATACATAGCCCGCTTTGTCAGTACACAAAATCCGTAAAAAATTGGGTGTTAAGTGATTAGTGGGCGTGGGGTCACTTATGTAAATTAAAAATAGATCAGTAACGGTAAAAATTCAAAATTAAGTACACATTTACACTAAAACGAAATGTAATACTTGCGAGATTTCAAGCAAAATCAAGTTGTTTTTGACTAGATATCCCATACAAAACAAAGTCTAGTAGTACTTAAGGTTACTTTACACTATCATACAAGTCTTACATATTTTGAGGAAAATAAAAACCTGTCATGATAAGTTGTTATTGGGTTTTGAAAACTTTCAAACAATATCGGTGAAGCTTTTTCGTCAAAATACGTAAGACTTGTGTGATAGTGTAAAGTGCCCTTTAGTGATCCAACTAGGGTTTTTTCTATTGTAGTACTAAAAATACTTACCTGTTTAAGGAAAAAATTTCATATTAATAAAAAGCAAAACAAAAACAAAATAATGGCGACTTGTTAAAACTGTTAGAAAAATTCAAGAATTTTGAGAAAATAGTAAAAAAATAAATGAATTTGATTACAAATAAAAGGTTATGAAAATTTTTTAATGCCTATTTCTTTATATATAAGACCCCTTTCAGATTCGGCAAGAGTCTTGCGCAACTCTTGGTTTGTAGATGTCAGCGGCAAGGCCGGGTTAAGAGAAAAAATTTAATACAGACTTTGTTGTACGCGGCAACTTACTGGCACACCTAACTTGACGAGTCTAAAAAGGGTCCTAAGAATGTGTAAAAAATCTTTCAGTCAGCTGTTTTTGTTATTATACAAACAAAATTTTGCTAACGTGAAAAAAGTGCAATGTGAACGCACTAGATTTTAAAGAAGATTTCAAATCAAATCTACTAGACTTAATTGTAATGTAAAGATCGATTTAAGGCAATTATTGTATACTAAAAGTATGCTACAGGTTTTGAGGTTGTACTCTTTTCGGTAAATAAAGAGATTTTTTTTTGGAATAACTATTCAAAATTCATAGATGTCTTTGTTATTTATATGACAATCTGTGAAATAAATTATTAAATGTACAGAAATAACTTGGATATAGGAATCAATGGAGATTTTCCGTTAAATTTTTTTTTGGAATTACAGTAGTTAGATTTTAAAAGTAGTTCTGATAAAGATGAGTGGTACCTTAAGTATGAAGTATGTATATAAATATATATAATGGCTTAAAGGCCAAAAACGGCTTAAAGCCAAAACTGTCATATACACTTGCAGATTTCTTCGAATTTCATACAAATTATTTGTATGTAGTCCATTTTTGCTTAAAAGTCACATTTTCCTTGCCTGCGTTTCTAATACTTCATGCCAAAAACATCACTTATAGTCCAGTCTACTCTGTTTTTAAAAATTTTTTTTTTTAACAAACTGGCAATATGTTTTTATTTGCCTTTCTGGCAACTTTTATAAATGTCAACTTTTGGTTAATTCCTAAAAGTAGAAAAAAATGAGTAAACGCGTTATATTGAGTAATTTTATTGAAGAAAATAATTTTTAATATAGTCCATAATGTAGATTATACTATGATTCACTTATAATCCATAAAATGGCGTATAAAAAAATCGGTTATGGTCCAAATTTGCTTATAGTCCACAAGAGTTATGCAACTATAGTGCAACTATAGCAACTATAGCGAAAAATACTGTAGATTTTTTTTTATGAATTTTCCAAACGAAATCGTTTTTAAAATTTATGCGATTGCATTTTCACTCTAATTCGACTTCCAGAACATGGCAATATATTTTTTTTTTAAGTTAAACATACAAATTTATGATTTTTTTTTTTGTTTTTGTTTAGTATGTAAAACTCTGCTAAACTTTTCTATGCCTTCAACCAACACCAATTAAATTTTGGCTGTCAGAGACAAATAATACTGAATAATCCAGTCCAGTTAATAACTCAACTCACCCAAATTTAGAACAAAAACCCGCGAAAGTTTAACAATAAAAAGTAAATTTACCTTAATGATAGTGTTTACACAGCAAATGACGTAAACAGTTTATAGTTTTGCTCACCACCCTGCATTAAAACAAACCCTTAAAATACGCTTAATAACTTTTAAACATTTTCTACAGCAACTTAAACTACAGAGTTTTACTACTCTATTAAATTCTGGTATGACTTTTATTGAAGTAGACCGAAATTTCATTAAATTTAAGCTGAGATTGTGTTAGTGTTAAGTTTAACTATAATCGATTTAATTATAAGGTTAAAAGATTAACTAAATTATAGTAGTAATAAACACCTTATACATTAAAATAAATTTGCAATTAAGCCTTATTTGATTGTAAAAATAGTTAAATATTAAAATATTCAAAATCAGATTTCTTCCAACAAAGCTTTGTCCTTTAGTTTTTGCTACAATTCATTTTTAATATGTACATTAGGGTGGGTCAATATTTTTGTTATTTATTTGTTAAGTGAAAAATCAAAGCTCCATTTTGATTTTAGAACAATCATTTCTTTGGAACATCTTGTGAGAATTTCCGCAGATAACGTTTCTGCTTTTTTGGTCTGTATGAAATTTATCCACCCTAATAAATATATGTACATACAAAGTTCTCTTTTATTTATTTTTTTAAATCAATCACAAATGTTATTTTTATATATTTTTATTTGACTTTTTTTGCCATGTGTTTTTGGGCAAAAGTGTTATCAATTTGTGTTATTGTAGCCTAAAAGCTTCGTGGCTTAAATAAATTAACCCTTGGTCGCCAAAAAAAGAGCCACAGTTGGACAAGCTGTGTCAGCTGTAGCTAAATCTTGTTGAAAACACAATTACGAGTTGTTCTCTACCTCGGGCCTCAAACATTTTTCAATCATTGCCCGGTATTGAATGCCATTAACATTTAACGCAACATGTTACTCGTTTTCGAAAAAATTTGGCCCAATGATCTTTTCTGAAGTTATTCCATACCATACTGTGCATTTAAGTGGTGGCATTTGATGTTGAAGAATTACTAATGCATTTTTGGTGTCCCACGTTATACAATTTTGTTTATTCACGTGAGCATTCAGATGAAAATCGCTTATTATCCGATATGATCTTTGTGTCTGAATAATCGAATGCTGACTTTCAAAATAATATTGAATAACTTTGGCTCTTTGTTCTTTTGCTCTTTGCTGAGTTTTCCCGTCATAAATTTCCCAAGTTTTTCAAAGTTAATTTTGAAAAAACCACAAAAAACGTTAACAAAAAAATTATTCATTTATTAAATCAAAACGTTAATCACCTTGTTTTTTGTTAAAATTTTTAAAACCCTAAATGCCCTTAATACAAAGTTTAATTGATTTTTATTTTATCATTTAAATCTGTATGATATTATTATTTAATTCAGCTCCTTAGAGGGTTAACAATTTCAATAACTAAATAAAAGTTTCATCTTAATGTCGCAATGAAAACACAATTATTTTTCTTTTTTTAAAATTTCCATAAAAAAAATTTTTTTTTGCATATCAAACAAAAAAATTTTAAATAAACAAATAACATATTAAATAAAAATAATTGAAAAATATCTACACATAGCCACACACACATTTCTATGGAAGTACTTTATTAAAATAAAAATCTGACGTATACAGACATAGACTAAATAGAACATTTGTACAATCATATAGACGTTTGACAGATGACTGGAATAATGGCATTTAAATGTGTGGAAAGTCATTTATTTATGAAAAAAAATAAAAACTTTTAAATAAAATATAAAAACATTGAAACGAGCCAGAGAGTGAACAACAAAATTCATAATAAATATTCATCTACAGATACAGATGTACATGTGTGTGTGTGTGTGTGTGTATTAATAGAAACAGAAATACTATTGCGAAAAATCCTTCATTCTTTCGTGCCAGCCAGAGTGAATGAGTATTCAAAATTGTTTATATTTTTGTGTATGAGTGCGGACGTTTAAAGAACATTTTTCTGTTATAAAAACAGTTGAAGACAAAACTGCAAACTGATCTTAAGGGAAGAAGTTATTTATTGAATCTTCATATATTAAGGCCTTAATCATGTAAAACGCAATGCAACGCCAAAGAATTACATTGAAAACACAAATAATGTCACATTAATTAAATTTAAATAATTTTTAAACCATTTTTTTAATTAATAAAACACTTTTTTCTGTGTGCTATATTTTGAGATATATTTGGGGTAAATACGTTTTTCAAATGATTAATAAACAGATTTCGTTTTTCAATATAATTTCTTGCCCATCGACAGCACAATATTATTGAGTACTTTATTGCTATTATTATTGCCGTTTTGCTCCACACTATTCAATAAATTGCGCAATATAAAAAATTAATATATGCATACATATATACATACATATCGCACCGGTTCCTCTTAAGGGGTTAACTCATAATTTTTAAATTTTCAGAAAAGAAAAGAAACAGATTTTTTTATATGCGCTGTTATATCAAAAAGGACACAACTATATTTATATGGCGAAAGAGTAGAGAAAATGATTTCAGATATTAAGAGTGGCCAGATATAACAGTGGAACTGGAACTACACTAGAGCTAAACTAGAACTGAACTAGAATTTAAGTTGAACTGAACTAGAACCAAAACTGAAATTGAGATGAAAATGCAATGCAAAATTTCTTCAGTTTTAGAAACTAGTGTCATCTGTAGTCCACATACTTTCTTCACACACTGTTATACTTTAATTGTAATTGTTTATATGTCTGTAAATATCTTTTTATATTTTTTATTAGTGTGTGTATAATTTAAAGCTGAAAACCAACATTGAAATTGCATTTCTATCCGGAGTGCTTTAATTTTTTTCGCTATTCCATTCACATTTTTATACATTACAATTTTTTTTATAAAATTGTATTTTTTTTATTGCCTCTATTTGTTTTTTCTTTTTTTGTAACATATGTATGTTAAAACCATGAATATTTGTAAAATAATTTGCATACTTTTATTAATTTTTTTTGTTGTGCTCTCAGCCAAAGGTTTATATTAATTTAAAACTCACACCTTTTTTTTGCATTTACTTTTTTTTTTTTTTTTTTTTTTGTAATTTTATTTTTATTAATTAAAATATATTTGTTAAGTAAACAAAATGATTTTCTGTATTTATTGTCATTTAAATAGTACTTAATTGTTGCAGAAAAATTAAATTACTTTAAAATTGCTTGCAATAAAACTATAAAAAAAAAATTAATTTGCAAAAAAATATTATGTTCGCAAATTGCTGATAAAATTAAAAATTTTTTGCTCAGATAAAAAATTGTAATTAAAATTTGTTAGCTGGACGTTAACTGAGCTTAAATTTAACTAGAACTGAACTAGAAGTAAACCAGAAAAAAACTAGTAATTAACAAGAAATAAACTAGAAATAAAGTAGAACTAAACTAGAACTAAATTAGAGCTGAACTAGACTAAAATTAAAACTGAATTACAACTGAGCTGAAACTTAACTAGAACTGAAATAGAACCGAACTTGAACTGAACTGTTACTTAATTAGAATTGAACTGTGACATCGGTCAATACGGGTCACTGGTTGATAGCGATCCAAGCGATGAGGATGGTTCTAGGTTTTAGGGAGTACTGAAGAAGTTGCTTGATGTAGAGGAGAAAGAAACGATTATTAACTTTATCTGCCAATGCCCCGGTCTCGGGGTTAATATAATCAGTCAATTTGGGAGATAATGATTGCCATTATTAGAAGCTGGCATCTTATGTGGGACTAAGGTCGATCTCACTTTTATGCAGGGAATCGAAATGGTTCGAATCTGCAGTGAGGTCTGGAGCATAATCTGGTGAACAGTGGCTGACTTTGGTCACTGGCTCGGGGTATCACAATGGTATTGCTATACGGGCAGAAGTCAGCAACCCTCGTGTCGGCTGACCATTGAACCTATCCAAGAACTTAACTGGAACTGAACTAAAACTATAAATTTGGCACAGACAAACCGTTTAGAAACTTTATTATTATCTTTTCCCAGTGGCCCCACTGAGGGATGGTTTAAGGGAATTTTTATTAAAATTTAAATTAATTTTATTAAGCTTGAGATCAAGACGAATTGATGTAAATCGTGGTGGCGATACTACAACAAGTACAGCACCAACAACACAACATTATAATTTAATTGTTGCTTTCGTTGGTCGATGTGTCAAAAACACAAGCAACTTATGACATTCCTCTCTCTAAGTCAGAAAAAAAGTAGCACAGCTGTGCTTTCAACGCCTCCTGAAAAATTAAGATTTTTTTATTACCGAAATTTTAATTTAATTTAAACCAATATTTCGTCACTCTTTTGTGTGACTTCTTCAGGGCAGAAAACGTAAAAATCCATTTTTTTATTAAATTTAATTTTGCGTATTTGTTTACTTTTACCTTTTAAAAATATTTTCTCAAAAATCACTTTTCCTATTTATTTTTACTGATTATTTCGCTATTGCTTAAAGTAAAAATTTCCTTAAAAATTCCTCATCGTTTTGACCCAAATTTTTGCGTTCATTTACGTATTTCCGCTGGCTGTAATTTTTGTTGACTGTTATTTTTTTAAACAATTTGCTAATAATAGGTAATTAATTTTTGGCCCATAGTGCTGAATGAAAAATTTTTAATTTAATGTTCACATTTAAATGGCATGAGTTGGTAGGTACCATTATTATTTTTTTCCTTAATTTGCTTGTATTTTGTTTTATTTTTAATTATCCATAAAAAAAAAAGCAAAAGCTACTCAAACTCACAAAAAAAAAAAAAAAAAAAAAAAAAAAACAAACAAATTATAATTTCTGTTCATGATTCCAAAATCAAATTCGTTTTATGACCAACTTTTATATGTTTTTAGTCCACCCCTGCAAAAAATCGTACCTTTTTTCGTGTTATTCACATGCAACATTGCATGTTTATGGGATTTTATGAAAGTGTATCTATAATTATGAAACTAAAGTAACAAAAAAGTACAATAATTGGAAAAAATTGTTTAAAAAAATGTGCTTCATAAAAAACTAGAGTTTTTATTTAAAGCAGGCTGATTTTAATATGGATTTTAGTTTTTTTATGTTTTTTTTTTTTTGCTAATAAAAAATTATTATTTTTCTGTAGTTTTATTTACCAAATAACCAAATTATTATTAGTGCTTTTAATTGTGGTAGCTGAAAAGAAGGAAACCTCAAGGAAATGGCGAAAAATATCGTATGCAATAATTGTTCACATACATTTAGGTTTAACAGTATTAAAGGATATAATTACAAAACAATTATGCAGAATTAAAATAATTAATGAAGGAAAATTCTTTTAGGGGGGTTGATAGAACAAGAAAAAAAATATATTTTAGTGCAATTACATTTTAATTTAAGTTGTAATCCAGTTTGGTTCTATGTTTTTTAGGTTTAAAAAATGCTATTATTTTATTATACACTAGCATTTAACCCGCCACTTCGTTAACGTCTCCCTTTCTTGCCTGGATATATTTAAAGGCCAAAGTTTATGTTTCAGGTTTAAACAAGAAAGTACCAACATTTTTCGTCTTATAGGCTCTCATTGCCTGAGGACACTGTTCCTTTAATTTTATGTTTCTTAGTTCAATGTTATCGAATATTCCATAAGTACACAAATAAATTAAATTTCCCTTTTTCTTCTTTTTGCAGTGGGAGTCCATAATTTAATACGTTACTGTCAATGCATGGAGAAAATGTTTTGTAAAAGAAGTACCACAAATATGAACCTTTTTACCCCTTAAACGTTCGAATTTCGAAAAAGTACTAAATTTACATTTGTATTTTTTAGATAAGTAACGAATGTAAGATAATTTTTATTTCTATGTTAATAGGTTTTTAAGATAGAAGGGGTGACACAAAAGTTCCCAAATACATGTTTTTCCGTTTACTTTCCAAAAGGACCTAATTTCAAAAAAGTACCAGAGAGCTATTTCCTATTTTTTATATTGAAAACTCTAAGTATTAAATTTTTTTGTATGTCTTCTAGTTTATGTGATATGAGGCTTGCGAATTTACACGTTTTTACCCCTTTTTTCCCCCTAAACTATCAATTTTCAAAAAATCCCGTCTTAGTTTCAACATTTTAGCTTCAGGCGTTTAGGCTTTGCCATAGTGAATCAGTCAGTCACTTAGAAATGTTACAATTTTATTTTGTAATACATTTAGTTTTTCTTATTTCATTTTAATTGTAAATTCTAGATCCTGCAGAAAAGACGAATGGCTTCGCACGAATAAATATAAGATTTAAATTGAACACACGTTGTAAATTTATTTTTTTTTTTTTTTTTTTTTTTGCACTGTTTTTGTCATTCTTTATTTGGTATTCAATGTAATTTCTTAACAATTTTCATAAAGAGTTTAGGATTTCTAATTTCCTTTTCTACTTAAATATAAATAACAAATTATTATAATGCTTTTGGTTTCAGCTAATATAAGATAAAAGGTAAAAATTTTCAAAAAAACCTTTAAGAACATTTAAATTAAAATAAAAGTTTAAAGGTAAAATTAAGTTGAGCCTAGCTCATTGATATGAACAAATTCCGAATTGAGACATCTAGTATTAAAGTTTAATGTAAGCCTTTAGATTTTGTTATTTACTAGTTCAACGTTTGCTAGAGTGTGAAGTCGTCGAGTGGAGTGATGCCAAGGCAAATTGTGTATCATCTTTAATAGTTTGTTTTGCGTTATCTGCAGTTTCTTTGTATGACACTGAGCTGATGTGGACCAAACTGGAGCAGCGTAAAACATTATGGCATGAAAAACAGCTTTCAATATTAGGCTCTTGTTTTCAATATTAAGTTTAGAATTTCGGTTTATTAATGGATATAGCAATCTTGTTACCTTATGAATTTTGTCGATTATATAGGGAATATGGTCTTTAAATTTGAGTTTAGGATCCAATATGACCCCTAAATATTTGACCTTATTCTCCCAGTTTATAAGTCTCTGGTTGAAAGTTATAGGTTGTTGAGGAAGAAAACATTGTTTACGTCTACGGGAAAAGTACATTGCTTGAGTTTTTTCTGGATTTACTAAAATTTTCCATTTTGTAAAATAGGAATGAACATCGATAAGTGCAGTTTCTAAATTACATACTACATCTGTCGCAATTACACCCGAGCTAAGCAACGCGGTGTCGTCGGCGAAAATAGAGGTGACACAACCATGAAGAGTTGGAAAATCTGCTGTGTAAATATTATATAATATTGGTGAGAGGCAGGAACCCTGGGGACAACCAGCAGTTATTTCTTTTTGAGTGGAGTAGCTGGATCCAATATAAACATTAAAAAATCGTTCTGAAAGAAAGCTGTGTATTATTTTTATAATATGTACTGGGAAATTTAATTTTATCATTTTGTAAATGAGACCATTATGCCACACAGAATCAAAAGCTGCTTTTATGTCCAATAAAATCATACCAGTGGATTTCCCGGTATTAAAGTTTGATGTTACTAAGTTTCTTATTCTAACTAATGGTTGAACTGTATTATGTTCCTTTCGGAACCCAAATTGTTGAGACGGTAATATTTTTTCAGCATCAATAAAATTTAAGATTTTTTCCTTAATTACTTTCTCAAGTATCTTGCTTAACGATGACAGAAGACTTATGGGTATATAAGAAAGAGGGCAGTCAGGTGGTTTACTTGGCTTCCGTATTGGAACAATTTTTGAGTGCTTCCATGTTTTGGGAAAATATTGTAGCTTTAAACAATAATTAATAATTTGTGTTAAATATTTTATTCCTTTTTTAGGTAGAGCTTTTAAACATTTGTTTGTGATTCCATCTGTACCAGGTGATTTTCTAGGTTTAAGATTCTTCAAAATCGATGATATTTTATCTGTTGATATACATATGTCACTATGAGCAACATCGCTGGTGGAAAAGAGATTACTAAGAGCGTTATTTACATCTGTGATAGTTATCTGATCACTAAGATTTTCAGAAATTGTGTGATTTAGACGAAATGTTTGAGATAGTATTTCGCACTTCTCTTGCTGTGTGTTGTATATTGTATTATTGTATTTTAAAATTGGAATGTTTGAAGATTTCTTTTTTAGAATTTTTGATATGTTCCAGAATGGTGTTGAACCTTTGTCTAGTGTAGATAATTTTTTATTCCAAGAAATATTTTTAAATTTTTGAATTTCTTCCGAAATGCGAAAATTAAACATTTTCATTTTAAAATGATCATCTATGTCTCTAAACCGTTTCCAGTTTCTTCTATACACATTCCTTATTTGTATTAAATGTTTAATGTACATTGGAAGTGGTTGAGTTTTGGCTGTAAAAATTTTCTTTGGGACACTATAGTTAACAGCGTTTGATATTGTGTTACTAAGGGTTTCTATCATAGAATCGACTTGCTCATGATCGTAGTAGTCGCTTTCATCTGAAACTGTTAAATTTCTTTTGATAAATGAAGCGTATCGTGACCAATTTGCTTTCTTAAAGTCATAAAATGTTTTTTGTACAGATCTGAATTCACTATTAAGGGAAACATGAATAGGAAGGTGGTCGGAACCGAGATCATTGATGACGGAAACTGGCGTAAGACTGTTTGCTAAATCGGTTAAAAAGAAGTCCAGGGTAGATGGTTGTCTTCTTGGGTCTGATGGAATATATGTATGATCACTTGGGTAAATTATTTGAAAGCATTCAGAATCTAATTTTTCGTACAATAGATTTCCCCAACAATTTGCTCGTTGACATCCCCATAGACTATGTCTGCAGTAAAAATCGCCACCAAGAATAAAATTATCATGATTATTGTAAAGTTTTCGGAGATCAGCCTTAAACTGCACTTTTTTTACGTTGTCTCTTCCAGGGGATCCACCAGGAAAATAGCAGGAAAATATATTTATGTAGGATCCATTTGAAGTTCGTATTTTGACGCCAATATTTTCAATGAAAAAAGTGTTTAAAGGAGGTATGAATGTGTGTTCAACATTTTTTCTGACCAAAATAGCCACTCCTCCGCCTCTGCCTTGTTCCCTATCATTTCTGTAACAATAAAACTCTGTGTGTTTTATTGAAATATTTTTATTTAACATTGTTTCGGAAATGAGACAAATATGGATATTTCTACTTAGTAGAAAATTAAAAAGTTCGTCTTTCTTGCTTCGAATGCCTCTAGCATTCCATGATATTATATTTATGGCTCTACTCATATAAAAATTTACAAGCGAGTGATGTAATCACTTCAAATTGATCGGCTTTACACTTACAATTTTTCAATTTGGAAATAAGCTCAAAAGTAAGGTTTTTTATTTCTTCTACAGAAAATAAATTATTGGGGTTATTGTTACCATTGTTGCTGTTGGCGTTATTGTTGCTAGTTTGGTGGTTCCATCCGGGGTTTGTATTTGCAGTAGCTTGATTCAGACTATTTGGAAAATCATTGGTATAATTTGTACTGTAGCGACTGTTATTTTGAAAATTATTTTGTTGTTGCCTTGGTCTAGAAACCCTAGGCTGAGATCGTTGCCTTATTTGTTGGTATTGTTGCCTGCTTGGACAATCTAAAGAAAACGATTTGTGTGGACCCTGACAGTTTGCACACTTGATAATTTCAGAGTTACACTCAGCAGTTTTGTGATTACCAGCACACTTTGCACAGAAAGTTTTTACTTTGCAACGGCTTGAACCATGACCTAGCATTTGACAATTATGGCATTGGGTTAAGTTTGATGTTCTTTTTCTTTGAAAATCCCATTTAACTTTAACATAGTCGATCACGGAGTAGTTTTGTCTTAATTCTTTAATAGTAATAGACTTTTTTTTAAAGTACACAATGTATATAGCCTGTTCATTATTAGGGCCGTTTGATTTGGTTACCAGTTTTACATCTAAACATGACAATTTCATATCAGTTAGTTTCTTTTTGATTATGAGTGGATCAAATTTATCGAACCCGAGCATAACTGCTTTATATGGCTTTTCGTTTTTAGTTCCATATGTAAAATATTCAAATTTAGATTCTAAATTTTGGCGCACCAGATCGAAATCTTCAATACTATCACAAAATAGTTTGAGACCAATTGATATTTTTCTGATAGCAAATTTATTTATTTTTAAAGTTTTACAAATATCCTCTATTTGAATAGTTTTACACTTTAGTATTGCTATTGGTGGAACATGTATTTTAATTTGTTTATTAACTATCATTTCAGTTTCTTCATCATTATCATCATCAACCGTTTGCAGTGGTTGAAAAAAGTTGTTATTGTCTACTGTAGTAGCAACATTCTTTTGTTGTTTGTATTTTTTACTCATTATGTTATGCCTATTGAAAGCATTAGCATCTTCACTACGTACACGTTTAATTTTTACTGTTTTTTTTTTATTTTTTATTTTTTTTTTTTTTTTTTTTATTTTTTTTATTAAGAAGAATAGGGATTAACTAATCCCCCAATAATTGTTTTTGGGGTTTTTTTTTATTTTAAATTGTTATAACTTCTTTTTACAGAAATTTTTGCACAACACGTCTGTTAATGATCACGAGCAATCTAAGACTGTGAGTAAATTTATAAAAACAAAAAAAGTCAATTAATTTAGTTTACGAGTAGATATAGTTCATGGTCGTATTCAGATTCTTATTAAGTTTTTGGTTAGTCCTTGTTTAGTTAAAGCTCATCACTAATCTAGTTGTAATTCAGTTTTGGTTCAGATCTTTTTAAGTTCTCGTTCATTGCTAGTTAAGTTTAAAGTTCCGTTTTAGTTTAGGGGGTTACCACGTATTTCGATTTAACCCTGGATCGTTACTGTTCGTCGAATCGACGAAGCGAATTTACACTTTATCATATAATTTTTTTATTTTTTTGTATTCAAATAACGCACTTTTTTCAACAGCGTTAGCTGATGACGAAAAAGCTTTAAAAAATAATAAATTTTAAAACACAAATTTTTAGTTAAAATTCTTACAAAATTTTGAGAGAGAAGAAGAACTTTTATTTTTTAATAAAATGCTTGAATAAAAAAATTTCTGTTAATTTTTTACTTAAAAATCGTTCCGCTAGAATTTTTTTTTAAAGTTCTTTGATTCGACTTAAATGAATAGTAACCTTTCAGGGTTAATACAAAAAAATTTAGGTGTTCGAACAAAATTGTACTGTGTGCAATGGGAAATTTGATAAAAAGTTATTGCTAGTAACAGAGAGTTGCTGTTCCGTTCTAGTTCAGTTCAGTTCTAGTTCAGTTCTAGTTCAGTTCTAGTTCAGTTCTAGTTCAGTTCTATTTCAGTTCTAGTTCAGTTCTAGTTCAGTTCTAGTTCAGTTCTATTTCAGTCCTAGTTCAGTTCTAGTTCAGTTCTAGTTCAGTTCTAGTTCAGTTCTAGTTCAGTTCTAGTTCAGTTCTAGTTCAGTTCTAGTTCAGTTCTAGTTTAGTTCTAGTTCAGTTCTAACTCAGTTCTAGTTCAGTTCTAGTTCAGTTCTAGTTCAGTTCTAATTCAGTTCTAGTTCAGTTCTAGTTCAGTTCTAGTTCAGTTCTAGTTCAGTTCTAGCTCAGTTCTAGTTCAGTTCTAGTTCAGTTCTAGTTCAGTTCTAGTTCAGTTCTAGCTCAGGTCTAGTTCAGTTCTAGCTCAGTTCTAGTTCAGTTCTAGTTCAGTTCTAGTTCAGGTCTAGTTCAGTTCTAGTTCAGTTCTAATTCAGTTCTAGTTCAGTTCTAGTTCAGTTCTAGCTCAGGTCTAGTTCAGTTCTAGCTCAGTTCTAGTTCAGTTCTAGTTCAGTTCTAGTTCAGTTCTAGTTCAGTTCTAGTTCAGCTCTAGTTCAGTTCTAGTTCAGTTCTAGTTCAGTTCTAGTTCAGTTCTAGTTCAGTTCTAGCTCAGTTCTAGTTCAGTTCTAGTTCAGTTCTAGTTCAGTTCAAATTCAGTTCTAGTTCAGTTCTAGTTCAGTTCTTGTTCAGTTCTAGCTCAGTTCTAGTTCAGTTCTAGTTCAGTTCTAGTTCAGTTCTAGCTCAGGTCTAGTTCAGTTCTAGCTCAGTTCTAGTTCAGTTCTAGTTCAGGTCTAGTTCAGTTCTAGTTCAGTTCTAGCTCAGGTCTAGTTCAGTTCTAGCTCAGTTCTAGTTCAGTTCTAGTTCAGTTCTAGTTCAGTTCTAGTTCAGTTCTTGTTCAGTTCTAGTTCAGTTCTAGTTCAGTTCTAGCTCAGGTCTAGTTCAGTTCTAGCTCAGTTCTAGTTCAGTTCTAGTTCAGGTCTAGTTCAGTTCTAGCTCAGTTCTATTTCAGTCCTAGTTCAGTTCTAGTTCAGTTCTAATTCAGTTCTAGTTCAGTTCTAGTTCAGTTCTAGTTCAGTTCTAGTTCAGTTCTAGCTCAGGTCTAGTTCAGTTCTAGCTCAGTTCTAGTTCAGTTCTAGTTCAGTTCTAGTTCAGTTCTTGTTCAGTTCTAGTTCAGTTCTAGTTCAGTTCTAGTTCAGTTCTAGTTCAGTTCTAGTTCAGTTCTAGTTCAGTTCTAATTCAGTTCTAGTTGCAGTCCAGACCAGTTTCAGTTAAATTTTTTTCCAGTTGTAGATTTTTTTCTAGGCCAAATCTAGTTCAATTCTAATTCAGTTTGAGTTTAGTTCTTATTCAATTCTTGCTCTTTTGCGTAAAACCGGTCCCTTTTTTAAAAAAAATTCCTTAAGTTTGATTCTCAGCTAACTTTTTTATAACGACATCCCTTAACTTTAGTTGTTCCTTAATCGTTAAACCTGGTTTTTAACATTAAGGCACGTACTGGCACATAAATTCTCCCCTTTTAAGCAATTACTTAAATATGTCTTATATTTATTACATTTTTCTTCTTATTTCACAGTCTCTTATTTCGTAAAACGAAATCTTTAAATATTATATAAATATTTATTTCATTTCTCGTGCTTTTGTTTTCTTATTTGTATTTTGTAAATACAACTGAAATAAATAACTTTCAAGTCAGATTATCCGCAATGTCATGAAAATAAATAAAAGAAAATAAGAGTAGAAAAGCAGCAAAAAAACTGTCATGTCGTACAAATGAACGGGCTAACACATACACAGAAACTCAGACATACTCTCATTCTCTGGAACACATGCATTCAAACATACACTCTACTATTCTCACACAAACAACTGAGTCATTCATATATACCAAGATTTCATTTATAAGATACAACCTATCAAAGCGTTAACTTGTTTCTTTAAGTTGCACTGTGTGTGTTTTTTTTTCCTTTTTATTTTTTTTTTTTTTTTTTTTTTTTTGTTAACACCCTTTAAATATGCTAGTGGTCGCTATATGAGCCTTTAAATATGCTTAAAAAAATTAAATAGAAAACAATTTTTGTTTAACATTGCTTTTGGTCACGCTCATAATTTCAAGAAAGTTTTTAAGAAAAAATGACTGTCAGTTTTATTTTTTTTTAAATTCACAAAGTGCAAGGCTTAGTTTTTTTTTAATTATGTAAACTTTAGGGGGAATTGTCTCTATATACAGGCAATATAGTAAAATTATTTCGCAATTTTGGAATAAACTTAAAACTTTTATTTTTAACCAAAACACAAAAAAATAATGACAAAATCTTTTAGAGGTTAATGTTTAAAAAAGTTAACTTAGGTCAGGTTCCATGGGCAGCCGACACGAGGACGGCTCACATGGGTCCTTAAAGCGGTACCTTTGTTATACCCTGAGACATACAGCAGAGTCAAGCCAGTGTTTATAAGATTATTTTTTAGACGTCACTGCAGCGTCGAACCATTTCGATTCGCTGCAGAAAAGAGAGATCAATCTTAGTCATAAATCTTGGCTAACCGAAATGTCTCATCCAAATGAACCCGAGACCGGTGCATTGGCGGAGACATGAAACACTGTATCCTCCTCCTTCTTATGACAACCTCAACAGTTGTCATTAAAACCTAAGCACATCCTTATCGCATGAGTCCCTATCAACCAGTGAACTATAATGGCCGATATCACTGTTCTAATTTAGTTTTAACAAAAGCCAATTAGCATACGGGTGTTCCCCGCGTCAAAGCCAGGCCGGAGAGTCCTTAGCAGAAAGTACCTATTCGCATCTTGCAATCTCTCCTGAGGCCTTCTGTACGACACACATTTGATGACAGCGAGCCATAAAAAGAAAGTTTATTTACTTAATACCAAAACGATAAGCCTTCATATAAATTCAGAAGGCTTTATGAATTGTTTAAATAAGTTTTTAAAAAAGCTTTATATTTTTTTAATAAAGTTTCTTTTAAAGATTGCCAATTTTCTATCCATGTCGTGTTTTGCATCGATCGAAACATGTGATAGCCGGATATGGAAATATCTGGACTAAGAAGGCGCATTCAGCAAAACTTCCAAATCTGTTGTCTAAATAGTTTTTAGCTGCTCTTTAAACATGTAGGCGAGCGCTACCTTAATAGAATATTACGGTTTCATGTCTAGTCGCATATTCTCGGAATTTTCTTTTTTTACAATTTCTTTCTTTTAACGAATTTATTGTCTTTGGTACAGGTTCCATGTGATTGTCTGGCTCGATTTCAGCAGTTTGTTATAGCTGGAATCCTTTTGGTTCCACTAAATATAAAGTTTAAGTCTAAAGCTTCGGATTTTCGCAATTAATACTCTTTTAATTGCCACTAATGATTCAATGCAATAATGCCTTTTGTGGCGTTCAAGCAGCATTTTGGACATGCAAAATCTTCTTTTGACGTCTTGCGGTTTTAACTGATGTGTTACCCTTTTTTCTTGCTGATGGATGAATCCTGCTGCTTCTAAACGTTTTGAAGTTTCTGCTTAGGTGTTTTAAGGGGTTTGCAAGTTCTTTTTGAATTTGATAACAATCATCATGGAGTAAAAACACCAATTCCTGTTTGGCTGACTTGGAAGGTCTCTGTCTTCCGTATTAAAACAACCAAATCATCGCTCGTACATTGAAAACGAGGAAACTTTCGCGATGACCTTCGGTAGTCAATTGATGTGCTTCAGCTGCCTGTTTTCTTTAAATTGAAATAGAAAAACGAAGCATCCCTCAAATGATTGTTGGCACAAAGTTGCACATTTTTGAAGTAAAACTTTGTTGTTTACACTATTTCGGTTAAAGACTTAATAAGAATAAAAGACAGATGTGTTTGCCCCAAAACAGGGCTGCCGATAGAAATTGAGAAAAAGTGGCAGTAAAAACCGTTGTATTAACATACAATTTTACATGAAAGTCGTTAAGGAAAATAAAAGTCACAAACCTTTTTCTAAATTAATTTTTATCTGTTAATTGCTTTTAATATTATGACAACGATGCCAGACTAGATCGCTGTTCGTCATTTTGTCGATGTTTGGTTAAAGAAAAGGATAAGGTCGCCAAATTAGATGAGATTAAAATGTCTAACAAAAAGTCACATACCGCCAAAATTGGGTTAAAAGGTGATCCTAGTCAACTAGCGGTAACCATGTCCATATACAAACCAGGTGTAGCAGATACACCATCTCTATTATTTATTCTGCATTTTTCACTTTTATACGCCCAACAGCGTGCTAACTTGTTTTCTTTTCTAGACAATTGCTTAATATATATTTGGTGTAGGGCAAACATTTAAAAAATGCCAAAAGGGGAGAAAAACATTTCCAATAAATAAAACAAAGAAAAAGTGTAAAATAGAAAATATGAAAACGAGTACAAAAAAAAGAAGAAAAACTACTTTTCAACTGACTGACATTAGTTGAATAATAATGCCACCGAACTCAAGAAAGTTTTTTTTCATTTTTGTTCTTTCATTTAGATATTTTACTGCAATACAAACAACTAATGCAGATAGACAGGGTGTTTGGTTGGCTGGTGGCAAAGTCAATGCTTTAGCTCTGTTGCATGAACAAAATATATTTACCCCTCAACTTCAACAAAAAGAAAAAAAAAACTATTCTGAATAAACGTAATCATTGTAATTTTAAAAGGATAATCTTTGAATTTTTTTTTTTGTATTTTGTAAAAAATATATACAACGTTTTATTATTATGTAGCAACAAAAAAAAAATTTAAAAAAAATGGACACCATTTTTTATATATTTAACGCATTTTCCTTTTATAGTATTTTTCAGTCAGTTTTTTTTCTTGCAACACTTAAAACTTCTACACAAACTGAATGAGGAGCAATTTAGTTTCATTTCGATGCAAAACAGCAAAATTCAAAATGATATAGATGACAAACAAGACGCAAAAAAATGTTAAATTTAAAATATATTTGTATCTGTATAGATGGCAAAGCAGTCATCTAGATTACAATTGAACGACATGAAAATGTTTAGTGGCGTATAAACGACACATACAATTGTGTTGCACAACATGCATACACAAGCTGTAAATGTAGTCGTGCATGTGGACATCTTGAAACGTCAATAGGAAATTTTTAGATATTTAAAGTGCATATCTTAAATAAAAGCTTAAAATAAAAGCTTTCCAGGCTCATAAGCTTATTAAGTTCGTTTGTTCAAAAAGCTTAAAGGACTGTAACTCAACAATTAAAGAAGAATTATAATAGAATTAGAGTTTAGTTAGAATTGGGATAGAGTAATGTAAAAGCAGAGCGAGCGGAAATCTAGAGCAATAGTAAGTGAAGGTTAAAGTAGAATTTATGCTAGAAACACAATTGGGTCGAACGTCGCATAGAGGGATTTTGGTTGCACAGAAATAATTGTCCAAAATTCTTCACCAATTAAATCATTTATTTAAAATTTACTCAAGTGAATTTAACGTTTAATCAAGTGAATTAAACTTTTAATCAATTGAATTACATGTTTAATTAATACTACTCGTTTGTTTACTGTTGTAAATATAATTAATTTTTTAATTAATATCACAAAACCATTAATTGAAATCAATTTTTAGTTTTTTTCTGTGTGCAAATAAATAATTAATTTTTTTTCTTCTATCATGTTTTTTCCCAAAGTATTTCATATATTTTTTTTTTATTTTTAGAACAGGCCTGATTGTTCACAGAATAAATTCTCCAAAGTTTTTCACCAATTAAAGCATTTATCAAAAATAAAATCAGTTTCAATTAAATATTTTATCAAGTCAATTAAACGTTTAATCAAATGAATTAAACGTTTTATCAAGTGAATTTAACATTTAATTAAATTTTTAACCAATACCACAAATTAAAATATTTAATTTAAGAACATAAAAAAATTAATTTTATATTTTTAATCGATTTATTTCAATGACATTCTTCGACCGTATAAAATAGACTTGTGGCCATTTTCTTAATGTATCGACAAACTGCCTGTAACTGAATGTAGACATAAATTTATAAGACCCATAAACTGTCCGTTAGTGATTTTGGTTTTCTCAATATACCGACAAAAAATATTGTTTTCAGTTTGCAACACCTCTCAAAATCCATGTAAAAGTTGTATGACAAATAAACGGAAAATAAATAATGGGCAAATGTGAACCGGTTAGCTTTGCGACAGACTTGAAGCAAATGAGAAAACAGCCATAAGACCTAAGCGCCTCGTTACTCATAAAAAGATATTGCGGACACGTAAACGTTGCGGTCGACTTCAATAGTTGGTAGTTACGAAAAATTTGTAAACGTATATAGTATAGTATAGTTGTTTTTTTTTTTAGTCGGAGGGACATCGTCAAGTTGCAGTCAGTTTAAACAGTTCATTGGCTGATAAAAATTCATAAACTGGGCTTACCATTTCAAGCACAGCCGTGAATAACGTTGTAAGAGCCACTTTTTACAAAAACCGTTTGGTTGCAGATAACCGTTAACATTACTCTCTTACACTGTGTTAACATCGAAGCACCCAAAATTATGCATCTTAACGCCTTCAAAACGCGATACAAAGAGTCAGTCGGTGGAAAAACGATGTAAATTCCTAAAAAAAAAAAGATGCAACCGAAATCGTTTTGCAACGTGAAAGAACGTTTTAAAAACCTTTTGCGTAGTGGCAACCCGTTTTAACTGACATCGCGATTGTGGATATGAAAAGTTTTTCCACTAAAAAAATAATATTATAAACTTTAATTTCACTAAAAATAAAATTTCTTAATATTTTGCATAAAAGTTTTTATTATCGTAATCCTTCCTGTTAAAAACGTTTTTTTGCTCTCCTGAAAAATAATTATTCTGTAACTTAAAATGTTGTTCGCGGCTGTGCTTCATTAAGTAAACATTGCCACGATCCTCAGAAAGAGGAGACAGTATTTCAATTTCTCTGTAAATTTCCGGCACTAATATCCAAGAGATAAAGGGTCCTAGGCGACTATATAATGGACAGGCTCTTCGCGATATTGGAAAAAGGGTAGTAGATCTGCTGAAATATCTTAGGGTAACATTCTGGTAACATCTAGTACCTCGCATACTAACATCACATACCGCTTTTGGCGATTCGCAGTATTTTAATACAGTACTTGATTTGTCACAGTTTGTGAGATGCCACGTTAACCAGCCAACTTTATATGGCCTATGGTCATTTTCTCAATGTATCGACAAACTGACTGTTACTTAATTTCAATATAAATTTATTATACCGATAAATTGATCATTAACGATTTTGGATTTCTCAGTATTCCGACAAAGAACATTGTTTTCAGTTGGCAACACCTCTCAAAATACATATAAAAAGTTGGGAGTCAGCTGATTGAATTTATCGGTACGGCAAGTAAATAATTGGCAGATGAGTGCCGGTTGGCTTTGCGACAGAATAGAAGCAAATGAGACATTGAGAAAATCAAATTTGTGTACTGTGCAGTTTTTCGTTGGGAAAAAAGATAATCGGCAAATGAGAAAACGGTCATTAATGTTGGAAAAATGCTTGAGTACAGTTAGAAAAAGTTATAAACAGAAAAGAGTTAAAGTAAAGCTAGAATAGTATTAGAGTAGATATAGAGAAAGCGTTAGATGTGATTTATAGTTGAATTAAAGTTAGAGTTAGAATAGAGTTATTAGACAGCCATGTTTTGGAAATCAAAATCACATGAAATTGAAATCGATGGAAATTGTAAATTAAATATTTTTTTTTTTAATATTTTATTCAGGCTAAAGTTCATTAAATTTAATTTTCATTAAATTATTTAAAACGGCAAACCCCGTTGAGGAGATTGCGTGGTTACAATCGAAACAAGTCAGGGCAAACCGTCCATGAAAAGCTGGGTTCAATTCCCAGCTCAGTCAAGAATAGAAAAAACTCAAAAAATTTTAATTAATTTCATGTTGTAAAATTCCTTTCTTCATAAAACTAATTTAATGAAAATTTAATTTAATGAGCTTTAGCCTAAATAAAATATTAAAAAGTTGGATTAAAAACCATAAACAGTTCCATAAAATAGCCACAATACTCATTGTTAAATATTTTTTTCTTAAATGAATGTGTTTTTTCCTGATTTCAAAAGTAGTTCTGGTCCTCAATGTATGAGGTATTTAAAAGGGAATATTTTTATGAACTTTGATAGTTTTCAAAATTTGTTCGATTTCAATTGTACTCAAATTCGATTTCCACACAGTTTGAACAGGGTTGATGTAAAATAGAAGTAGAGTTAAAATAGACTGGAAGTAGAGTCAAAGCAGAGTGTAATGAGAGCAGCTTTACAGTATAAATGGTTAAGTGTCAGAGAAGTTCTGAAATATAACTAGGAGAAGTTATAGCAAGAAAAGAAAACAACTAAAGTCGTGTTGTTCTAGAATTTGACTAGAACTAGAGTAAAATTATATTAAAGTTTGAGTAGAATAAGAAAAATTTCAGTAATTTAGCATGCTACTGCTTTCTCTTAATTTTTTAACAATTGAACAAAAATTTTCCCTAACGGGTTTTACAGACTGAAGAAACACAACTACAATTTACATAGCAAAAAAATAATTGGAAAAAGAAAATTTCATACATATTGGACAAAAAAAAAAAGAATTTAACGACTAGAAATCTTGAAAGGTGGCCATCTTTTAAAAATAAATATTTAAATAAAAATATGCAAGTAAATAAAAGCTACTTTTCTCTCTGACAAAAAATAAAAATATTAAAAAAAAGCTTTTAAGAAAGAACTTTAAAAAAATGCCTTAAAACAACGGATTGATAAAGACTTTATTAAAATGTGCTTGAGGCTTGAAGTGCTTATATTAGATAGACCTCAGGCTGAAAATATAAACACTACACATTTAAAAAGTGATTAAAACAAGTTATTAAAACTTTTCCAAAAAAATTTTTTTTTTCACATGAACTTATAAAATAAAAAAAATTTTAAAAGCTTTAAAAGAGCTTTTTCTGTTTTTTCTTTGTAAAATTCGCTTGAAAATAGTTTAATAAAACCTTTTGTAATAATTTTTTAAAAACCTCTTTAAGAATGTTTTTAGGAAAGACTATCGAAAAAGCTTGAGTTTTGTGTTTGGTAAATGCTTTAATTTATGTTGTAGTTTTGCATAAGCTTTAGGTAAATGCAAAAAAATACCCACACTCGTTAAAAAAACGTTATATAAAAACCGTTTTAAAGTTTAAAAAAGGGTTTATTTAAAGCTATACTTTTTAAATTATTTTATCTTATTTATTATGGTCTTAGCAAAGCTTTATAATTAAGACAAAGAAGTGTCTTTTATAGCTTATTTAAAATTTACAAGTTAAACTATTTCTTTAAAGCTTATTCAAAGCTTCGTTTTTAAGAACCTTTAACAAATTTTGTTATGAAAGCTTTTTTTTTTTGGCCAGAGTTTATAAAACCCCGTACCTTTTTTTAAAGATTAGTAAAAATTTTATATAGCTCTGGCCACCTCGCTTTTCAACATCATTCTTTCTTAACTTAACTGTCCTGGAAGTTTTGTTTCTTCTGTAAAATGTTTATCAAAACGAGCAGAAAAATTGCATAAGAAGATTGGAAGACTTTTTTCAGTTTTCTTTAACAAAATAAGTGGGAGGAAAACTAAAAAAATTATAATATATATAAATAGTTTTTGCTTATTGCTGATAAGTTAAGTGTTAAATGTTAAAAAATGTTTTATTTGATCTGTATGGAATTTAAATATAAAATACGTTTCTTTTATGTGTTGAACTCTAAGACCATTTTTGCATTATTATTAACAAAAAATTTACTAATCTTATAAAAAGATAATATACTTAAAAGCTAAAAAGAAGTGCAATATTCTGTTATGGATCTTAAGGCAGTTTTTCTGTTAAATTAAATGAAAAAGCTTTTTAAGGCTAAAAAGTTGAAATACTTACTTAAATTAGCTTTAACATTAAAAAAGTCATTCAAAAGCTTTTAAAGTGGCGTTAGGAAAAATAAACCGATATTTAAGATAGAATGTGTAAAACAACAGAAGATTTGCCTTAAAGGGAGAAAACAATGCAACAGCAGACCTAGAATTGGTCAACGCAGCTTAAGCAGAATTAGCCAACATGCGGAGAAATTGGCGGCATGAAATAACCCCCCAAAATATAACGCCCCAAAAAAAATATGAAATAACCCCCCAAAGTGTGGGGCGTTATTTCATATGCAATAAAACCCCAATTTCAAAAATGAAATAAACCCCCAATGAAATGAAATAACTCCCAAAATCAAAATGAAATAAGTCCCCAATATTTAGGGACTTATTTCATATGAAATAGTTCCCCAATTCCAGAAATGAAATAAGACCCCAATATAATACATATTGTTCAGTTTTGGTTGGGCGCAAAGACTTTTTCCTCTATGGTATAACAAACACCGGCTTCGCTAACTAAAGCTTTTATGCATAGCCGGCCTTCGGCCGGGCGCAAGGATTTTCTCCTCTATAGTATTCCAAACACCGGCTTCGCTTACTAAAGCTTTAATGCATAGCCGGCCTTCGGCCGGGCGCAAGGATTTTCTCCTCTATAGTATTCCAAACACCGGCTTCGCTTACTAAAGCTTTTCTGCATAGCCGGCCTTCGGCCGGTCGCAAGGATTTTCTCCTCTATAGTATTCCAAACACCGGCTTCGCTAAATAAAGCTTTTCTGCATAGCCGGCCTTCGGCCGGGCGCAAGGATTTTTCCCCTATATTGTATTCCAAACACCGGCTTCGCTAACTAAAGCTTTTCTGCTAACCCGGTCTTCGGTCGGGCACAAGGCATTAGTTAGCGAAGCCGGTGTTTGGAATACTATAGAGGAGAAAATCCTTGCGCCCGGCCGAAGGCCGGCTATGCAGAAAAGCTTTAGTTAGCGAAGCCGGTGTTTGAAATACCATAGAGGATAAAATCATTGCGCCCGGCCGAAGGCCGGCTATGCAGAAAAGCTTAAATTAGCAATTCGGGATTTTCGAATTCGAAATTATAAAGTTCGGGACTTAGAGATTCCGATTTCTGAAATTCAGGACTTAAAAATAATCCCAATTTTTTTAGGATTCTGAAATTATAGTTTTTGATACTTAGTCCCTTTTTTATGTTTGGTAAACGTATGCAGTGAATATAACAAAACACAATTTGTCATCATTATGACTTTTAAAATATGTAATTTAAAAATTAAATAAGTCCCCAAAATATTTTTAGGGACTTATTTCATTTCAGATTTTTGGGGAGTTATTTCATATGAAATAATCCCCCAATTGAAAAAATGAAATAACACCCCAAAAAAAAGAAAAAACCCCCCAAAAATCGTTTTTGTTGTTCTCTGTACAAATTTTTGGGGGGTTATTTCATATTTTTTTTGGGGCGTTATATTTTGGGGGGTTATTTCATGCCGCCGGAGAAATTAAGAATATGCCCATTATTGATTGATGTCTGCAACTTAAATAATTTAGCTATAACCTTTTTTTTAAAGCAAATTTTTCTTTAAAGTTTTTAATCTAGAATACTTTTTACTTTATTTTCAAAGCTTTTTTAGTTTACTGTTACATTTCCTAAAATTCTTGGAATTTTCTTCACTATTTGCTTTTGTAATCTAAATATCCAGATGAATTATTATTATTCTTCTACTGACTTAGATATTTCATTTTAAATTTAACACCCCTCTTGAAAATAATTCCCAGAATTACTATTTTATGTTTGAAATTTAAGTAATTTTATAAAATTGACGAAAAACGGAATAATAAAACTTCTTAAATCTGGTAATAATAGCAGGGTTATTCTTAACAAACACTCACACATATTTTGTAAGAATAAATGGAAGTGTATAAGTGTGTACGTTTAGTTTTGTACAAGTAGTAGTATTTCGCTTACTAATGTAATTTATTAAGTGATAATTTATGTGCTTAAAGCTCAAAGGATAACTTTTTCAGCGCTCACATTTACACACATACATATACAAAATTAAACTCTTTAGTTAGTGGTAGTAAAAGTCGAAACTGAAATAAAAAATATAGAGCAACAAATAACAAGAGTGGAAAAATAATAGATGTAATAAAAGGGGGGAATACAAGATGGCAGGTAGGGAACGACTTTAGTTAAAGTTTTAAAGAAAGAAATATTTATCACAGTCCAAAAAAAACCTTAACATATTTGCTACTTTTGTAAAAGATCTAGTCAGGGTGAAAAGCTTTCTAAGAAAAGCTTAACAGTGTGACACGTTTTCTAAAGAAACTGAAATGTCATAGTGAAATGTTTTCTAAAGAAACTTAGTCACAGTGACAAGTTTTCTAAATAAATTTTGTTACAGTGACAATTTTTCTAATGAAACTTAGTCGCGGTAACAATTTTGCTAAATAACCATAGTCACAGTGACAACTTTGCTACAAATCCATAGTGACAGTGACACGTTTTCTCAAGTCATATTGACAAGTTTCATAAAGAAACTTAATCAGAGAAGTTTTCTAAAGAAACTTAATTAGAGTGCCAAGTTTTTTAAAAAAACTTAGCCACACTGACAAGTTTTCTAAAGAACCTTACTCACCGTGACAAGTTGTCTTAAGAAACTTAGTTACCGTGATAAGTTTGCTTAAGTCATTTAGTTGCCGTGACAAGTTTTCTTAAGACACTTAGTCACCGTAACAAGTTTTCTAACGAAACTTAGTCACCGTGAGATGTTTTCTTAAGAAACTTAGTCAGAGTGACAAGTTTTCTAAGGGATTTTAGTCACAGAGATGAGTTCTCTAAAGAAACTTTATAACAGTAATAACTTCTGCACGGTTTTTGACGAGTTTAATAACACAGTTATCATTTGGATGGAATAAATTTATCGCAGTGATACGTTTTTTCTAAAAAAAAAAAAAAATATCACAGTAATTTATTAACATTTATTACAGTGATAGTTTTTCTAGAAAATTTAAATCAGCGCTACTTTTTTATAAAAAAAAAAAATAATCACAGCGTAAATTCTTAATTAAAAGATTTTGTTGGTTGTGCTTAATTCCTTATTTTGATTCTTGATAAAAAATACTGAAATTAATTGTTGGAGGATAAGCTGTTTCTATGCGCATTTCGCTGGTTGCTTAGGCCAGATCATCAGTAAACGTTTTCCCAAAAAATTTTAGAAAGGCCAAAGATATCAATAAATAAGACTACAGAGGGAATGAGAATTACAAACACTCAAAAGGTCTTATTTGCAACGATACCAAAGCTTAAACAAAATACCAACAATAAAACAGTGAGTTTATCTTTTCTAACATTTCCCAGCTTATCCTGCAACAATAAATTTCAGTGTTTTAATCAAGAATAAAAATAAGGAATTAAGCAAAACAAGCAAAATCTTTTAATGAAAAATAATGTATTCCCAAAAACAACTTTGTTAACAGCGTAAATTTTTAAATAGAAGATTAATCGCTGTGATAGTTTTTAAAAGAAATTTATCACATTAAGAAAATATATTTTTTAAGGTGATAATTTAAAAAAAAAGGATCGCAGTGATAATATGTTAAAATAAATTACAGTGATAACTTGTTAATGGAAAATGTGTCACAGTGATAATAGTAAATAAAAAGTTTTTACTGTAATACAGAATTTTTTTTTATTTTTTCAAACTTTGCCATAGACAAATTTTAGCAAATACGGTTTTTTAAGAATAATTTGCTCAGTGATAATTGTTATGTATGGAAAACTGTAGGGTGTTTGTGGAATTAACCAAGGAAGTTTTCAAAATTTTAACATTATTCTGATATGTACGGCAAATGCATCTGGAAGACATATAAGTTTTCACAATCTTATGTATGTATGTATGTGTGTGTTAATGTATGTGTTCATCTATTGTTTATGTGTTTAACACGTTCACACTGAACACAATAAAAACAAAACCAGACATATTTTTTTTAAAACTAAAGTAACAAAAAGAGACAAATGACATCACATCTACACGTACTACATAAAGTCACAAAAACACACACAATTTCAAATACTTTCTCAGCTAAAAACTACAGAAAAAAAAATGTTGTAGTCCTTGATGAAGTTGAAATTATTACATGCTCATTGTACAATAAACAAAAACAAATGAAAGCTGAGCACAAAAATGAAAACAATTCCAGAGTCTTACTAAATTGTTGTTGTTGTTTTTGTACATATTCCTTAGTTATTTAAGGATAATATTTATCTTTATATTTTTTCCCCAGTCTTTTACTTCTGGCAGCTTTAAAAGACATATTTCTTGTGCTGCTAATAAATTTCTTAGCGTTTATTTTGTTTCCAAAAACCAGCGTAAAAACAAAACAGTCTTAATGGAAACAAAAACAAACAAAAAATATTATCCGTTGTCCTTTTGCTTAGCTACATTGATAATTTATTTATAGTCTTAGTTTTTCTTTAACTTTGTTTCCAAAAAAAAGAGAAATTCAATACTTATTTCTCGTTATTTACAAGTCTTTTATCCTGGCAACCTTAGGACGAATTTTAGCCAGGGAAGCCAGTGTGATAAATGTAAAATTTTTTAAATAAAATTAACTAAATGTTTTTGTTGTTGTTTATTTGTTTTATTTTTAGGGTCGTTGTAATCGTGATAAACCGCCTTGCAAATATTTTCATCCTCCACAACATTTGAAGGATCAATTGTTGATAAATGGCCGTAATCATCTTGCCTTGAAAAATGCTCTAATGCAACAGATGGGTATTGCACCAGGACAGCCAGTTATACCAGGACAAGTGCCACAAGTGGTAAGTACAATAAAATAATTTTATATAGATATGAATACTTGTACAAGCTTAAGGAAAATTATAAATCTTATGAATTCTTTTAAAAGGAAAATTACCCTTATGATAAATTTTTCATAGAACAATGATCACTGTAATAAGTTTTTGTTTATAAAATTTTCACTGTGATGAACTTTTGTAGAAATATTATCACTGCAATAAGTTTTAGTTAAAAAAAATTATCGCTCTGATACATTTTTCATAGAAAATGTTAAAGATATTCACTCTGAAAAATTTTTGTTTGAAATATTATAGATAAAAAAAAAAAAATAATATTTCATACATTTTTGATAAAAAAGCTTTCAGTGAAGTGAAAAGTAATTTTTAGTAAAAGATTGTCACTGTGATTAATTTTTGATAGATAAAAATACTAAAGTGCAGTTTTGTTAAGAGAAATTATCTTGGTGATATATTTTTGCTACAAAAATTATTATTGTGATGCTTTTTTGTTAGAAACATTATCACAGCGATGAATATTTCTATGGAAGACTTATATATGTGATAAATTATTTGAAGAAACAGTGGTAAATTTTTAGGGAAAAAAATAACACTTATAAAACATTTTTTGAAAATTTATCACTGTGATGAGTTTTTAAAAACAAATTTCACTTTGCCGAAATTTTGATTAAATATTTTAACTGTGATAGATTTTTGATTGACATCAATTTTCTCTAACAAGTTTTTGGTATAAAAAAAACACTGTAGTGCGCTTTTGTTAAGAACAATTATCCCGGTGTTGTATATTTGTTACAAAAATTTTCATTGTGATGCTTTTTTGTTAGAGAAATGATTACTGTGAGAAATATTTGTATGAAAAAAATTATTTATGTGATAAATTGCTTGTAAAAACAGTGGTAAAATTTTAGGGAAAAATGACAATCATATACTTTTTGTAGAAAAATTATCACTGTAATGAATTTTTAAAAAACTTCCTTTTTTGCGAAATTTTTATAAAACATTTAAATTGTGATAAATTTTTGATAGAAAACTATTTTTTTGTAAGACTTTTTCGCTAAAAAATTAGTACTGTAGTGCGGTTTTGCTAAAAAAAAGTTATCAGGGTGACGTATTTCTGATAAAAAAGTTTCCACTTTGATCTTTCATTTAGAAAAATGATCACTTAATTTAATATTTTTGAAGAAAGATGTTGTATGTTTCAGGAAACAGTGATAAACTATTAGGGAAAATTATCACTCTGATACATTCTTTGTAGAAAAATTATATCTGTGGTGAATTTTTGAAAAATTTTTTGCTGTAACACAATTTTGAAAGAAAATTATAACTGTAATAATTTTTTTAAAAAAGTTATCATTGTGATATATTTTTAATGAAAAGTTATTACTACTACCTACTATTTGTTATGAATAAGTTTTTTTTTACAAAAAAAATGTTTTTTAGAAAATTTCGCTGTGATGAGTTTTTTATAGAATAAAAATATCTCTGTTATAACATTTTAATAGAGAAACTACCACTGTTAAAAATGTTTTATGAAAAAGTTATCATTGTGATACATTTTTTGCCCAAAATTTATTACCGTAATTACTGTTTAAATACAAAAATTATCACTGCTATTTTATTGAAAAATTATCGAAGTGATCAATCTTTAAAAAAAAAATTATCACAGTGATACTACTTATAGATAAAATGTAACACTGTCTTTTGGAAAACTTATTTAAAGCTGGTTGGGAGAATTTTTTATTGTTTTTAAACAATAAAAATCTGTTTCATAAAAAACTTATCAACCTAATTGGGTTTTTAGAAAATTTTGGACAGCTATTTAGATTTATTGAAAAACTTGTCACTATTTTCTTTAGAATGGTTGATAATGATTACTTTTTTTTAATACTGCTCTTTTTGCAAACTCACATCTGCTAATAATATTACCTAAAAAATTATCACAGTGACCATACATTTTTTTGAAATTATTAGTGATATTTTTTTAAAAAAAAAATATCTTTATTTTTTTCTCCTTTCGAAAAAATCAAGCAATACATGCATAAAAACCCAGCATTATTCCGTTTTTCTTTTCCGGGTTTCTGTCAAAAACGTTTAGCCAAAAATCTGTTGTCATGCTGTAAACTACGGAATATCATCGTCATCATCACCACTATCTCCGTTAACATTTAACAACAACAAAAAAGTGTTAAGTTGCCGTCCAAACAAAAATATGAATATTTATAAGATAAATGTAATAATCACATCTTCATAAAGCAATTTTTTGCGCCATTTTTTTTTGCGAAACCATTTTAACCAAAAAAAAAGTTCCCACAAAAAAAAACTAGTGATAGCGAAAGATTTGACATTTAGCAGCATGTAAAACTAGTGCTGAGTGGCTGTGTGTTGCAAATTAACACACACACCCACAAATTATTACAATCCCTGCCACACTTGGCCAACTGAAATGAAAACAACTACGAAATGAATGAAACCGAAAAAAGTTGATTCCAAATAGAGCACAGAGGCAAATAAAATGTTATTTAAACACGTAATTTATGTATTGTATAGAGATGATGTTAAATTATTCTTTAAAATGCGCGAAAAATACTTCTTTGCTTCTCTGGTGGCCCAGAGCTTCCTTCGCGCTGCTCCACCTCAACCACTTGTGTCGCCTGCCAATAGTGCAAACTCATTTGTGCCTCCTTGTTTGCTGTTGCATGGTGGAGGGTGTTTGTTGGGGCATTTCAAAAGTGTATGAATTTACAAAAAAAAAAAAATAAAAAAACTCGTTTTCTTTTTATTTTATTTTCGTCTTGTTGTTTTTGGTTCATTTTCATTAATTCATTCAACACACCCAACATCCGCATTATAATATTTTATTCATACATTTTATCCCAGAGGAACAATATGGGTTAATAGTTGTGGTTAAACATGGTGAAAAATATGAACAGAAAGAACCGAATGTAAATATGTATTATTAAATAATGTACATTTACATATAAAAAAGTATATAAATAAGGCAAATAGTCGTATGAACAGTGGGTAAGAAAATATAATAAATCAAGGAAAAAATAGATATTTTTTTTAGAAAATTTCTCACTGTAATGCTCGTAGTAAATTTTCACCGTGATAAATTCCTTATAGTAAAATTACTACCTTAGTGGATTTTTGGTAGAAAAATTATTGCTGTGATAAATTTTTTAACCGAAAAATTAACACTGTGATAGTTTTTATTTTAGAAAAATTATCATTGTGATATTGTTTTTTTATAGAAAAATTATGACTATTATAGAGTTTTTATAGAAACGTTATCACGGTAATGTCTTCTTTATAGAAAAATAACATTGTGATAGATTTTTTTATAGGAAAATGATCACTGTGTTAGTTTTTTTATGGAAAAATTATCCCTGTAATAGTTTTTTACAGACAAATTATTACTGTAACAGTTTTTTGTAAAGAAAAGTTATCACTGTGATTATTCTTTTATTGAAAAATTGTGACTGCTATAATTTAAAAAAAAAAAAAAAACTATCCCAGAAAAATTATTATTACGTAAATAATTTGTTTAATAAACAAATTATCACTGCGTACTTATTTGTATTGAATAATTTGTTTTAGAAAATTATCACTATGATATAATTTTTATCAAAGAATTATCACTGCGTTAAAGTTTTAATAGAAAAGTTATCATTGTTATAGAGTTTTTTATAGAAAAAGTATCATTGTGATAGATTTTTATAGAAAATTTATCATTGTGATAGATATTTTTTTTATCATTGTGACATATTTTTATACGAAAAAGTATAATTGTAATTGCTTTTTTAAAGAAAAATGTGTAGTGTAACAGATTTTTATTGAAAAAATATCACTTTGATGGATTTTTTTATACTCACTGCGATAGATGTTTTATAAAAAAAAGTATCATTGTAAAATATATTTCATTGAAAAATTATCACTTTGATAAATTTTTTTCTTAAAAAATTATCGCTGTGATAGTTGTTTTTTTAATAAAAAATTACCACTGTGATACCTTTTTAAAGAAAAATAAAGACTGTGATAGATTTTATAAAAAACTGTGACTAAGTTTTTTCAGAAAACTGTGATCATGTTTCGAAGAGGGTTTAAAACTATAACTAAAATACATATCGCACTTGTTCTTAGAAACCGAGTCAACTCAAAATTTATAAATTTTTAATAGAGACAAAAAACTTTTTTTTTTATATGTATTATTTTATTACAAATAGGGAGAAAACTGAATTTTTTTAGACAAAATACTAGAGAAATATATCTAAGATTTTTACAGTGGGTTGATATGGCCACTGTTTATCGTTTTCTTGCAAAAAGTAGAAATTGAAAAATTTTGAGTTGACGCTGCTTAGAGGAACAAGTGCGAAATGTATTTTAAAAAATTTATTAAACATTTTTCTCACTCATATTTTGAACCAGTTTTGTCCTCCACTGTTTTGAGTTTATGTTTGTATGTTATAAAAAAATCTGTATTTACAATGTAAGGTCATTGGATTAAGGTGAAAATAACCACTAGTATTTTATATTATATTTTATTCTTTTTTTTTTATTCTTTTTGTATTTTGTTGGTGTTTCGTTAACAGTTGTGTAAACTACCGAGAAATTCATATAAAATGAAAATATGTTACAGTCGTAAATGGAATATATTATGGTTATTTTTCGCAGTTATTAAAGAACAATAGCAATATATTTTTTCGATTTATAATTCTGACATTTTTTTGTTCGTTATCACATAAATGGATGAATGAAAATGTATTATTGCAAACACTCTGGCTACAATAGCAATAATAAAAATGCGTGCGTAATAATAAAAAAATCATAATAATGAAAAACAATAATAATTGTTATAAAAATAAAAATAATAATGTTGTTAACTGATGCTGTTAACTTGACGCCTTTTGTTTACACCTGTGAAAGCGAGAGAGTCTGGGAAAGAGTTTGTAGCAATAATGACATATAAAACATTCTGTTTAATAGAGCATTAAAATGGTAACTGCGATTAAGTTTGCAGGGTTGCAATCAAAGGGGAGTAGAAAATAGAACTCCATTCGTTAGTGGAATAAATGTTTTTAGAATATTTTTGCAAATTTTTTTTCTCTTAATTTTTGGTATCTATCTTTACAACCAGCATTGTTTGAAAATTACCAACAATTTTTCAGGAAATAAAAAATAAGGTTCAAATCTCTTATGAAAACTTTTTTACAGAAACTTACTGCCAATTTCACGATGTCGAAAGAGCGCTTTCTTTCGCACAAATACATATGAAACAAAACAAATTTTTGAGAATTTGTTTTTGTTTACCATGTAGTTGTGCGAAAGAAAGCGTTCGTTCGCATTTAGTGAAATATGCAGCTAGTTCTATTAATATTCTTTATACAACTTGGAAACATGTCACTGTGATATCATTTCTTAAGAAAACTTGTCACTGTGATCAAGTTACTTTAGAAAACTCGGCATTGTAATCGAGTTTTTTTTTCAAGTTTTATTAGATAACTTGTTTCTGTCATCATATTTCTTTAGAATCAAGTCATCAAGTTTCTTTAGAAAACTTTTCAATGCGATTAAGTTTTGTATAAAATATGTCACTGTTAGTAAGTTTCTTTAAATAAATTGTCACGACGAACAAGTTCCTAAAGAAATCTTATCATTGTGATTAATTTGTGATAAATTGTGCCATTAACTAAGTCGAATGGAGAATACAGACCTATAGACATCTTGTGTTTTCTGTCGAAAGTAGTAGAAAAACTTTTGTATAAACAAATGATTACATATATTAATAATCGTAACTTGCTTTCCATTACACAATCTGGTTTTCGTCAGAGTCATAGCTGCGCAACGGCTCTTGTGGAAGTTGGTGAAAATATACGGCAAGGATTGGAAAATGGAAATATTATCTTTTTGGTGCTTCTTGACCATTCCAAGGCTTTCGATACGTTTGACCTCATCAGAAAACTAAAACACTTTTTTAGATTTACGAACACGTCAACCAAACTTATAATGTCTTATCGTTCAGTACGCACACAATCGGGGTTTTTAAAACGATGTATGGTCAGATAGCTTATCACTGACTAGGGGAGTGCCTCAGGGTTCTATTCTAGGTCCACTTTTATTTTCTTTATATGTAAATGATTTTAATGCCCGAAAGACCCAATGTTGCGTGCTGACGCAAAAACGCGCGACGGATCAAGGTGCCTCATCTGTATATATGGGTGGTATAAATATTGAGGAAACAGAATCTTTTGATGTTCTGGGCATGAGGATACAATTTGATGTCCGATGGACAGAACATATATTTAAGGTGTCAAAAGAATCATTCAAGTGCCTCGGTTTTTTGAAACGGTGTAAGATATACTTCACTCCATCTGATCTCCTTACTATTTATACCACCTATATCCGGCCGCGAATGGAATACAACTCTCATGTGTGGGCCGGTGCTTCAAAGTCTATTTTGGAGCTTCTCGACCGCGTGCAGGAGAGGGCAAAGGTTTTCATTGGCGACAGTAGGGTATCCAATTCTATTGACTCCCTTGAGCACCGTCGTAATGTGGGTTGTATTTGCCTATTTTATCGTTACTACAACGGGATGTGTTTTGATGAAATTAGGGATTTCGTTCCCGAAACCCACAGCTTTGTTCGTAATACACGTTTTTCCTCATCCTTTTGTGGTCGATTGGCCGGCGAATCGTACAACGCATTACAGGGAAAATTCGTTTTTTGGCCGGACTGTTCGTATGTGGAATAACCTTCCTGCTGAAGTCTTTCCTCTCACTTTCAACAGGAATAAGTTCAAGTCGAATGCTCACAAACACTTCTCCCTCTTTCTTCCTTCCCATAACGTATTTTCCTAGTTCCAACACAATGCAATGCATTAGTAGGGGTCCTAACAAAGTGATATCCATTACGCCGATGACGTGCAGCTCACTTTAAGTAGCCCAGTTCGAAATATTGCGTCGGGTATATCCAACCTAAATGACGACTTAAACAGAATCTTCTTTTGGACTAGTGCAAACGGTCTCTGTTTGAATCCGCAAAGATCTAAATGCATTGTAATATGTAAGAATAGCTTAATTCCCTCTATATCTGAGGACATTGTTTTAAATGTCGTGAAAATTGAAATTGTTAACAAAGCGAAGAATCTTGGCATAATTTTCAATAGCAATTTGTCTTCGAGTGATCATATAAAGTTACTGGTTGGCCAAACTAATGCAAAGCCACGAGCTTTCTGGTCCACATAATATATCAACCCTTTAAGAATAAGAGCCCTACTTGCCAAATCGTACTTGATTCCTTCCCTGATCTATTATTTGGTGTGAATTATTTGGAAGCTGTGACTCAGTTAGTAAGGGAAAATGTAATGTCTTGTTCAATAACATAATAATATATGTGTATGGACTAAGACGATTTGATCATGTTTCTTCTGTTGCCAATAATCTGTATGGGGTATCCTTTGAAAGTCTTCTAAAAATTCGAACTCTTACTTTTTTACATAAAATAATATACAGTCAAACACCTAAATATATATTCGACAAAATACGTGTTTTCCAATCACACCGAAATCGAAATATTGTAATACCTCGACATCGTTGCCTAGTATCTGAATGGCAGTTTTATGTACATGCTGCTCGTCGTTGGAACAATCTTCCACAAAGTCAACAACTTTACAGCAATGCTAATAATTTCAAAACATTTTTATTACATTTTTTTAAATAATTTTTGATTTTTAATTATAATTTTTTAATTTTTTTTTTATTTTTTTGATCTTTATTTTTAATTTTTTTTATTTAATTTTTTTTTGTATTTATTTGTATCAAGTTTGTTTTGTAAGATAATACGTTCCTGTTCTATAAAAATAAGACCCAATCTTGTTGTACAGGAAATGGAATAAATAAATAAATATAAGTTCCTTTAGAGAACTTATCACTGTAGTGAGATTTCCGTAAACAACTTATCATTTTTAAGAAATTTGAAGAAAACTATAGAATTTTTGTTGTTTGATAAATTTAATAAATTCATTCTAAAAATAAATAAATTTTTCTTTAATTTTTAGGCCACAAATCCTTATTTAACTGGCATACCTGCTAACACATACAGTCCATATTTTGCACCCGGTCATTTAGTGCCTGCCTTATTGGGTCCTGATCCTACAGGTGTCTCACAATTGGGACAAGTTGTACCGCAAGCGGTGCAAGTGGCCCAACAAAAAATACCACGTTCCGATCGATTAGAGGTGAGTTTTGTGTCAAAAGCATGTTTTCTTAAATTTGTTCTCTACTTACTTTTACTATTTAACTCTTTATTAAAATAAGTTTTGTTTTATAATTTGTAATTATTTATTAAGTATTAATTCAATTAACATTGTTTTGTAAAATAAATTTACATTATTTACAAAAATATTCTTAAAGATTTATATAAAAAGCATGATTTTATATAAGTTTTTTTTTTATCAAAATTTTATTTGGTTTTAATACAAATATGTTATTTTATTTATTAAAAATAAATAAAACTAAAATATGTTGTATATAAAGAATTTTTTAATTTCTTGAGCGTATGTTTTCTTTTCTAACAAAATTATTATGTTTTTATTATTTCTAATTAACAAAATGTTAAGCTTTTATACCGAAAAATTAAAAAAATTAAATTTATTTTATAAATATTATTTATTTATATTTAAGTTTTTGTTGTAATGTTTTAATAAGTTAATTAAATTAACTTTTACTTAAATTTTGTTTTTATAAAAATTATAGGTAAATTCACACATTCGTATTTTTTTTAACAAAATAAGGGATTTAAAAAATTTTTTTTTTTAATTAAAAACCAATTGGAATTTGTCTTTTTCTGTCTCTGTTTTTTAAGGTTTATAATTTATTTACAAAACCCTGCTGCTTAAGAAAAATTCATTCGTTTATTTTTTTTTTTGAGAAAAATTTTTTAATTAATTTTTTAACTTAAAATCATCAAAACTTTTGCAAAGCTTTTGCCCAAACAAATATAAATTAAAGAAAATAAAAAAGAAAATATGTTATTATAAAAAAGGATAAATTCTCAAAATTTTAAACACTTCACTTATTTTAATTTTCTTTTATAAATGAAAGCTTTTATTTACAGAAAGCTCCTTAAAATTCTAACAAATTTTAGTTAAAGTTTTATATAAAAAAAAATCTTTTTAGATATTTTAAAGATATGCCAAAAACATATAAAACTGTTTTATTTGGTAAGAAAGCTTTTAAGCTTGATATCAGAACCTGAAATTTTTATTAAAATATTCAAATACTCTGACATTATAAAATACGTTTTCAAATTTTAAACGTTTACAAAGGAATATTTGAAAAGCTAGATTTAAATTAAAATTGCTTTAAAACTCTTAAATGATTTTAAAATATTTTCCATCCATTCCAATATTTAACAGCAAGTGTAACTTGTTTCTCCTTCACTAAAATTAAAATAGAAGAAGCTTTATTAAGAAAATGGTTTCAACAAAGTTTTATGGCTAATAGGAAGTTATAACATAATAAAAATAATAAAACTTAACTTTGAGTTTTGTAGGCAAAGGGTGTAGAAGGGTTTATTAACCTGTCATACGTTTCACTGAGCAATCAATAAAATAAAGTCATGCTTGTTTCCCTAACGTCATACGTTTTACTGAGCAATCAAAAAATTAAAGTCATGCTTGTTTCCCTAACCAAAGAAATAAAAAAGCTTTACAAAAAAACTTACGAAAAATTTAAGCAAAATAGTTATAATAAAATTTTGACCAGAATGTGATTTAACAAAAAATGTTTTAAGGAAGCAAAAACCTTACAAAATTTCACCAATAGCTTTTTGTATTATTGTTATCACAAATTTAAAAAAAAACAAAATTTTTAAAAATGTTACAATAGCTCCACAATACGAAGTCTATAGCAAAACTATTCAGCAAGTGAAAACCAAAATCTTAAGCAAAAACTTAGGTCGAACCGAAAAAGCTTTTAAAAGTAACTTTTAAGATAACGTCAAAAACAAACCAGACATGAAATATTAAAGGAGAAGCTATTAAATTAAATAATTTACCAAAAGCTCATAACAAATTTGGCGCCCTTTGGCACTGTGTAGAGATATCGCTCATTAGCTACAAAAACGTCATAAAACGAAAACCGCAAATTTAGACTTAATATCACTAATTCATACTAAATCATGTGTTTAATGAAGTGGTAATTATTTCATATGCAGATATCTTAAACTCAACTCTTGAGAAAAGAATAAAATTTTTTCCTTTATGGTGTGTGTAAATTTAAAACTTTAGAGTCGTTTTTCGCTAAACTAATATTTTTGAGTTATGACTATGTTGCAGCATATAAGCGATATACATATTAAAAAAAAGCTATTTTGAAACAGGTTGTCTCATATAACATTTGTTTAAATTATTCCTCAACACCTTGTTAAATATTAAGTACGATTTTTAAATGATCAAAGCGTCTTTTTAACTTCAAACAAAACTAAAATTTAAAACTGGGTGTTCCAAATAACTTTTTTTTATAATTATTCCTAGACAGGCAGTTTTAAACTTAAATAAAAAACTATTTCATGTGATCAAAGTGCCATTCAAATTTAAGCTAAAAGTGAAGAACAGGGTGTTTCAAATAAAGCTTTATACCGAAAGCTTACCTAAAATGTTTCTCCAAATGAAATATTAATTCTTTTTTCATTGGCCAATTGGTTGTTTAAGTAAAAAGTTCCTTTAAAATCTTAAATAATCTTGTGTTTTTTTTTGTTGTGTTTTAGAATATTAACAATTCGTTGTTGTTATTTTCCTCAACATTTCTGTACTAAAATTAAAAAAAAATTATGTCTTTAATAAAAAAAAAATAGTTATTTTTAAAGACGATTAAATTTATGTTTTTGTGTTTGTTCAATGTTTATGTTTAAAGCACTAATCGAATGTTATCGAATTAAAAACCAAAAGGCTTGCAAAAGCTTTTTTATCTAACAACAATTTGGCATGCAAAAGTTTTGCAAATCCAAAAAGCTAAAAAATCTTTTAAAACAAATTCTGCCAATAAAAAAAAAGCAACAAAAATAATTAACCACTGTTAAAACAACAAATTAAATCCTTAAAAAACCAAAATTTAAAACAAAATTTTCTTTTTTATTTTTTTCTATTAAACAAAACCAAAAAAACATTGTTTACTTGAATTACCTTGTTCCATTTGTTATCCTGCGTCCATGTGAAAAAACCACCACCAAACAAAAAATATTTTTTAATAAAAAATTGAATAAATAATAAAAAAACACCATGTGCTACAAAAAAATACACCAACTACAACAACTACAAATAAAAAATATCAAAAAAAAAAACACTGCTGTTGCCGCTAAAAAATATGCTACAAAAATCAACGCTGTGTGCTAAACGAACAAAAAAATTTATCCAAAATTATAAAATCACAAAAAAAAAATGTTTACGAAAAACTTTGAAAAGGTTTGTCGTGAATTTTTGCGCGGTGCTTGCAAACGTGCCGAATCTGAATGCCGTTTTGCACATCCGCAGGAGAGTGTTGCCAGACACGATGATGGTTCCATTACGGTGTGCATGGACGCCGTAAAGGGTAGATGCACACGTGATCCCTGCCGCTATTTTCATCCTCCCTTGCACCTACAGGCACAATTAAAAGCGGCGCAATCACGCGCCACTGCTGTTGCTGCAGCCGCTGCGGTATGCCAAATTTCTAAAAAAAAACAAACATATTTTTTATTTTTATGACATTGTTCTTTAATTTCTATATTCTTTAACAATTTTTTGTTTATTTTTCTTATCTATTAAAAAAAAAAACAAAATGCTTAATAACTTTTTTTAAGTTTTTTTTTTTATTTTTTCTTTAAACTTTTAATATTTTCAAGCACTTTGTTCTTGCGTTAACACCAGATCATAACACACCCTACAAAATATACGTTTACTATAAAATTTATATGACTACTTTAAGTCCTAGTTTATATATTTTAAATTTAAAAGCTTTAAAATTTTTATTTTGAAAAAAAAAAAATTTTTTAGCGAACTAGCATTTTTTATTTTAAAAATTTAAGCTTTTATAGTTTTATTTAGTTACCAAGTTAAAGCTTGTTCTATTATTTTAATAGTTAAGCGTTTTTGAAAAGATAGCAAAATTTATAGCAAAAAAAAATAGCTATTAAACATCATTAGCAGATCACTAACGAGCTTTTATGTCAGTTCAAAAATTAATCGTGATTAGGGAGACCGTTCGCTTAACAGTTGAGTTGAGTGGCTAATCAATTTCAAAGCCACCTTTGACACTTGTGCTGCGTGCTGACCTTAACCCACGCTGCTCTCAGTGCTGCTGAAAATACGTTAAGTAACGTCCCTATGTCCCTTGAACACCTACACGACATACAGTTGGCAATTTTAAGAGTATGACCCAGCGAACCCAAACCATACACTCGCCGCTTGTTTAGTCGCTAGAGCTGTCTTACCTTCACTGCTGAATTGCAATTGCTTCTCTTGTAAAGCAACAGCACCTTTGAAGATTCGCCAGCCGGTTAACCTTTCCTAACAGCTGACTTTTAAAGATCTTCCTTCCCCCGATTTTTGGTACAAACCACAGTTACCATGTGCTTTCAGAGAGATATTTACCAATAACCAGTCCAGTGAGTACTGGGGCCCATCGTTTCAGTTAAAAAACCTCTCATCAGAAAGGAAGAAATGTCAGTTTTTCTTCTGCCGAATAGCGGGCACCTGTATACCCCGGGGATGTAACACCAAGTGGTGAAATACCTAAAAGATGAATCCTCCCTACCCGGGATGGGTTCCCCGGAAGGAACCCATCAAAGACCAATTAATTTTCAGCGCCATTACCGAAAATCTTTAAAGTTTCAAATAAGTACTAAAAGACAACAAAAAATAGTTAGCCGAGCCGCCAATATAGTTTCGAAGTCACCGCCGTTGGTCTCAAAATAAGTTTCACGGAAAGCATTTAAGTTTTTTTCTAAATTTGAATGTTACAAAATCTTTTAAAATACTGAATAAAATTTTTATGAGTTTCATGCAAACATTTAAAATTGTTTCTAAATTTTACTTATCTTTTACTTTATCTTTCAAAACACTGAAGAACATTAAAAGAAGGCCAAACGGCTAAAAGCCGGCTAAATGAAAGGCGTTTAAACATATTCTCGTATAATGACGCCGCCATTTTAAAATTCTTGTGTTTTGAAGGGGTTGAAATATTTATCAAAATGTTAAAATCCTTTAAAGTCCAGCCGCTGATAAGCTTTCAAAGTTGACGCCGCTAAAAATTCTTTCAGCGTTTTGTGACTCGAATTAAGCGATTATAATACAGCCGCCGAAACATTTTCCAAACTGCTGTCTCTCTGATTTTTAAGTTATAAGAGACTAAATGCAATCTAACACTATCACTGAGACAAAATAAGGCTTTACAGGACTTTTAATAAGCTCCAAAGAAAGTCGAACATTTGAAAATTTCAAATATTTTTAATTTTAGTAAATGTTCTTTTAGTTAGAGCAGAACCAATATTTATAAGAAATTAAAATCTTTCTAATTGAGTGCCATTGAATTTTATCTCTCGATGGTCGTCCCTTTAGCTTATAACAAAAAACCGATAAATAATGATCAAGCTTGCGGCTAAATCTATTAAATTTGCAATTTTGTGTTAACACGCTGTCTTTGCAATTTATTGTAATGTGTGCACAGGGACATAAAGTTGGTGGAATTACTGGTATACAATTATTAATCCAAATATTAGACATCGTTGTCCGAACAGATGTTTAAACAGTGCTGTTTGAAGAAGAACAAAACATCGACAACAGCAGCCATCAGGATCCAAATTCATGTGTGCACATGATATCGTTTGTTGTTTGAACATCGCGATGGCTAGTCAAGACAGGGTATAGTAGTTAAGAGATTTATAGCTGTATAAAAGCTGGACATGCCCTAGCGCCTACTCTATGGAGAATCTTAAACACCGAGTAACGAACAATGCGTTCATCAACAGCCTCTGAGTGTAAGCGCAGCCAATACACCCAGGTAGCAATTTAAGTATATAATCCGACATGATTATACACTCGCCCCCTGTTTACAAGCTAAAGCTATTCAACCTCCGCTGCTTCTTGAAAAATGCTTACAGGATCTGTTGGGTAGCAACAGCACCTAGAGATAGGCCTTCTTCGATCCGAACTCTCCCACAAGTGTTGAAAAATCGGTTCTTAAATAGAAATTTCAGGATTTCCCTTCCCGAGACCTTTAGGGAGTAAATTATAAGCACCACGCGATCACCGAAAGTAAATTTTCAACGAAAATATACTGTTTCCCGCAAAAACGTACTAACTGAGGCCGCAAAAAATAAACAGTCCGTTGCCGTGCCATCGCGGCTACTGACTCCGATAATGTTAGATAGGATCTCTAGTCAGCCGCAATCGTAAGAGATCGGGAAGATCTCTTGTGAACTGTTCATTTTGATTTTTACTAAATCCCACGCAGCACCTCCTGATTTGCATGAGCACCTGCCTTCCGGCCTAATCTTATGGTGGACTTACAGAGGTAGCAATTTAGTTTATAGTTCGCAGAATTTTTAATGTATGTTTCAAGCTACTTTTTCTTAATACTTTTGCTTGCAAATAACTCAAAAGTCAATAAAATTCTCAAATACATCCAAGAATAATTTTTATTTAGTTCAAACCCCTTCAACAACATCTTTGTATCTTACAGTGCTTTTTAAACTGGATTAAATTGTGAGAATTGGTCCCTGTTGTCAAATAGAAAGCTTTATTTACTGTTGCGTACTTTTCGGCCAAAATAATTTAAATTAAAAAAAAGTTAAATATTATATTTCCAGTTAAAAAAGTAGCTTTAGCCTTTATTTCCATTTTGTTAAATTAACTAGAAAATAGAAGCCTTCATTTAAGTTTTAATTTTTATTTAAAATCCTTTCATTTGCAAATAAAAATTAATCGAGTAATTTGTTCACTTATTAGTGTGGTAAACATAAATTAAATACTTTAAATATTTCTGTCAATATTTTAGCAGATTTTATTATAAAACATAAAATGACAATAATAACTTCTACAAACACTTGGCTTTTTTTATTTTATATATAACTCCCTACACTTGCATAAACCTAAATGAAAAGTTTTCCCTATTTGAATTAGTTTTTTTTTACTATAAAATTTTTATATTTGACAATCATATCCGCCAGCCAAAGTATCCATATTTTTTCATTAACCACTTAATTAACTCAATATGCCAGTGTAGACAATATTATTTACACATTAAATACACACAATGATCTTCCATTCCTTTTCCATTTATACTTTCCATTCATTGCTTTAGAAGGGAAAAATGTGAAAAAAAATTCATGATAAATTATTATGAAAATGCATATAAAATGATTTCTTTAATAAGAATTACGAAAAAAGCCCTAAAATATGCAACAATTTACATAATGATGACGATTTTTTCAGTTATGCTTTACAAAAAATAAAGATATAATGCCATTGTTTGAAGTTGTTATTGTTGTAAACAGCAAATTATCGTAAAAAATAATAATAAAAACAACAATAACGAAAAAATTGCGGTAACAATAAAAATTAATTTTTATTAAAAACAATTTGTTGATTATTTCCATATAATTTTTATTAATAAAATTAAAAAATAACAAAAACATTTTCATACTCTTTAAAGAGAGTTCTCTTTCTTGCTGTCCTCTGGCTGATATTTATAACACTTTGTCAAGCAGTAATGCGGAGAAAGTCATAAAGAGAGAACATGTTAAATATTGCGGATTGCTAGTATAATACTTGGGACCCTTTTTTAACATCTTATGCTCTCATATCAAAGTTTTATTAACGTTTGTTTGTTGTAGAGAACACCAGTCCATATTACTCGGCTACTACCGGGGTGCCTTTCCCTATTGTAAAGTTGAAAGTATTAATGTCGTTTTCTTACTTTTGCGTCTAACTAAAGTTGTTTTTGAGTTTTATTAAAATATACGATAAGAGATAAAGAGAAAATCAAAATACAAGTTGAATGCCAAGAATTTTTCAGAGGAACAAACAATATTTCTGACTTAGCAAGCATATTCGTTTAAAGCATTGTTTTTCAAAAAAGAACGCCAAAAATTTTACAATACAAATATTCATGCTTTCATAGCCTTACAAATCTGTAAATTCCGAATTTGAAAAATTCATCTACTAACTCTCCTCTCTGTAGACGACACCAATCTTGACTTGACTAAAGGCCTAAACATAATATGCATCAGCTAGCTGAAGCTACTGTAAAAAATTAACGAAAAGCCCGTCAAATGCATTTCAAAAAACAAAATAACAAAACAAAATTAAAAACATCTGATCCCGTACGGAACTTGCGATCAGTTTCGCACTTTGCTTAAGCAAGTGACAGTTTTATAAAACTAAACGAAAAGTTTCCTTAAGTTCCATATGGCGTGACACATATGATTATGAATGTATTTACACAGTGAACATACTGATTTCGTGACAAAAGATTTGGTAATTTTTAAGGTCACAAGCAAAGCAAGCCAATTTCGGAAACCTAGTTCTGAATTAAAGTGTATTCCAGTGAGGACGTTTTGTATTAATCGAAATAATTGGTAGTCCTTCAAGGAATAGTTTGAATTATTTTCTAAGGGGTCTTAAACTGATCTTGCGACATGTGGCTTAGGGTGTTCATGATGGAATTTTTCGGACTTACATCTGATCGCATATTTTAGATCTTTTTCTGCTAATGCTCTCTTCGTGAAACAAATGTGAGACCCTATTTTAGCAGCTAATTATATACTAGACCCTTCAGGTTCAATCAAATACAGAGCATTTCCTTCGCGCACATAAAATTTCTTGCTCTTTAGGTTGTCGTATTGGATCCACTTTCCGTTGCCATTAATTATTAGATCCAACAATTGCCTTTTAAAGTCGTTTAAAGAACTTTTCGAACATGCAAAATCGCCTGGCAACGTCTCTTGGCTTAATCTTGCTGTTTGATGAATGCTGATACTGCTTGTACGGCGCATAACGACCTTGTAAACGGTGATGCCATCTTAGTGCTTTTGGCACTATTTATGGTGCTTTTTGATGCCTCAAAACGCCAAAATTGTATCTTTAGGGCCAAACTAAGTATAAGCACTAACTTGATGCCTTTTCAATTTTACGTTAGTGTTTTTTACAATTTGTAGTTGTTTTTACAATTTTTTAAATTAATTATGCAGTAACAATTTTGTTAAGTGTTAACACATGCTTTTAGTATGGCAACTGTTTATTAGGTAAGTTCACTACAAAGGCATCGCCCAGACTTGCAGTTTTTGCTGCAGCAATTCTTGAGTTTGTTGGTGAGAGAGGCGAGAAGATTGGGGAGGAGTACTCAGTTTCATGTACTCTGCAATCCTGCTTTGTTTTGTAAATCTCACATCAGTTCTTAATTAAAACGATGTAATTGTTTTTGTTAAACATTTTATTAAAGAAAATTGCTTGGAAAATATTAAGAATTGTAAATGGAAAAATCAACAACGAGCAGATCTTTTTGGATATAAGTCAACGATTATAAAGATTCCATAGGACAAAATTCATTTTTAGATTTGTTTAATTTTGTATTAAGAATTTTAAGCTTGTAACACTCTAACGCTGAAGGAGAAAGAATATTTAGTTCGATGAACTACAGTAAATTCAAAATTAGAAACGGATTATCCTTGAACTCTATTAACTCCATTCCTCACATTTAATATGGACTTCGTCGACATAATACTTGCTGTAATGATTACACTCTACCACCTAGTGTCTGCAGTGATATCTTTACAAATGAAACACACAAAAAATCAAAATATTACTTAAAAACAGTTTTGTGACCCAATTCAATGATCCAAATTAAAGTTATGTACGAAAATGGTCCTCCGACACCGCCGTCGCCATTTTTTCAAAATATTTGGTAACTTGTTTTGTGTTCAATTGTCGATAAAATTAGTAAATGGCTTTTACGATTTTTTTGGTTAAAATAGTGCTTTTTAGTGCTTTTTTCCATTTTAAAGTGCTTTTTGCTCCAAAAAAGCAGATATCACTGCTTGTAAGTTCTTCTTAAGTTTCTTAAAAATGTTTATTGAATAATGCTTCCAATTCATAATCTTCAAAGTTCTTTGGGCCGTCTTTGCTTTCCGTGGCAAAATCAACACTTCTATTAATGTGTGCAGCTATACGTTTTTTCAAACTAAAGAAGTAAAGCTAAACTTACCGCAAATGAACTTTGTTGCCACAAATTTCGACATATTCGATGCAAACCAAAAAAAAAAAATTTCATTGCTTTATTTCGTTCAATGACTTAATTAGAATAAATGACAGATGTTAACTCCCCAAAATGTCATAAAAGTTATCAAAGACACAAACCATTTGGTAAAGACTCACTAAGTTTTGCGAACTTTGAAGTTATACAACCAAAATAATACCGGTTTTCAGCCTTGATAGTAAAGTCCTTTCTAGACCTTGTAAATCGTATTAATTAAGCTAAAGTACCAATAATTACAACATTTGCAATAACAAAATGTATTAGACTAAAATGTACTACGCTGTGGTTGAAAAATCCAACAAAAATCTGTAGTAAACACGTGTGTTAATTTACCAGAGCAAAACAGTTGATGAAACTCTATCCGTCTCTTTCTCTCACTCAGCAAATGCATTGATTTACAATACATACGAAACAGTAATGAACTTTCTGTAAAATTAACTTAAATATTGAAATTTGTTGAAACCTTTTAAATTTTCCGTTACTTTTAAAGTTAAAGCTTTCACTTATTAACATAAACACCTGCTGGCTATTACAATTTCTATGAAACGGTTGTTAAGACCTTTTGGGCTTAACCTGCTTATATTAAAGCTCCACATTTGTGCATGTGTGTTTATGTATACATATGTATATTAATATACATAAGTATTTATATAAAACAAAACGTTTAAATATAAATGTACAATGTTCGTACACAAGTTTCCATATATATCTGTATAAATATGAAACATGTCATTATTGAATATCGATTAAAAAAAGATTAAAATTTATAAACGTATGAATGTCTATAAATTATAATAAAGTTTATTTTATTTTTCCATTCAACATCATCATGAATAATATACATTGACTATTAAACCAAATTTGCAAGGATTTAAAATTAAAATAAAATTTACAGAAGGCTGGGAAAACGTTATCCTGGACAGAGTTAAAATATTTAATATGAAATAATTATGACTGAAATAGAGTATAAAAGATTTAAATTTTAAAGAAAATGAAAATGATTTTAAGCAAAAAAAATGAAATTGAAATTGTTGCATATTATTTTTTTATATCTATATTTATTGATTTTTTTTTTAATCATAAATCTTTTTGGCAAGTTTTATTAAGCACACCACTACTTTTTTCTCTTAAACACCTGTAACAGCTTTTAAAACTTATGACATATTTTAATTTTTAATGGCTTACCTTAGCTTTTTTTCCTTTCATAGTTTAGTTTTTTCCGCCTTAAAAGCATTTTTTTTTTCATTAAAAAAGCTTTTTTCCCGTTAGCTAAAGCTTTTTACAAAATGTTTTTATTTTTAATTTGTTTTAACGTTCAAGCATTAAATTTTGTTTTAATAAAAGTTAAAAAAAAACATTTAGATGCAACAAAATCCTTACCTACTTTTAGTTTAAATTTATTAATTTTTTAACATTATAATACATATTTCAAAGCTCTACCAATAGCTTTTAGGTTAAAATACCTAAACAATTTTTTTTTCAAATTATTAAGAGAATATTACATTAAAAATACTTTATGTACTATAGATAATTTAATAGTTAATCAAAATTATTCTGTTTTAGTTTCGTAGTTAATCTAATAGTTTTTAATAAACTTTTAAAAACTTGAAATAAACTTTTGAAAACTTTAAATTAAAACTTAAAAGTTAGTTGAGTACTTAAAAAAAATCCTCTTACTAAGTTCAACGTTTTTAGACCTTAAAAAATGTACCTTTAGAAGGCTTTCAACTTTACTAAAGTAAAATACTGTTAGATACTTATATACTGAAATTGGTTTATATATTTTTAGAAAAATTTTAAAAAAGCTCTCTTGTAATATTCAGACATAAAAACGTTTTAATATTCAAGCATAACTAACTTGAAGTATTTTTCAAAAAGCTTAAGAAAAAAAACTTTGATATTCGAAACTTTTAAATAATCTAGTGAAAACTAAATTGACGCTGTTAAAAAGCTTAAAATAATTACAAGAAGTAGTTTAAGAAGATTTTTTTTATATAAACTTAAAGTTTTAAACCCTTAAAATAAAAGAATAAGCACACACTAATTATCACTATATTTCAAAGTTTTAAAACTTAAATATAAATACTATTAGATAATATTAGAACTAGTTTAAAGCTTTTTAGAAGCTTCCAAAAATACTTTCAGAAACAACTCAAACTCACTTTAGTTTTTACTAGATTATTTAACAGTTTCAAAGCTTGAAATTCAAATAAAGCAGCTTTTCAAATACTATTAGTTACTATTATAATTGAATTTAAAAAAAACTTCAGTAAACTATATACTCTCAGAAAGCTTTTAAACTCATTAAAATGTTTATAACTTTTTTTTGAATGATTCGAACTATAAATTTAAGCAAAAGCTCTTTCAATATTTTAAGCTGCTATTATAACAGATTTTGATTTTTATCTTGACTATACAATATTCTCTCTGTGAGCTTTTAGATTCACTTTAATATCTTTCACTTTAAGTTTCGAAACTTAAAATTCAAACAAAAAGCTTAAGTTTCATAAAGTTAAGTTGTCTCTTATTGAAATATAGATTTGAAGGTTTTCATACACACATTCCAATATAACAATCGATTCAGAATTACTTTCTGAGTCAATCTAACGATGCCCATCCGAACCGGCCGACTGGTTGCCTATTCATGTAACTTTGTGCACAATGTAAAGGTCGCCACTTTGAAGATGATTTGATGACAATTGGTACATACGTTTCCACTGTCATAAGGACCAAGCCTATTAAAATCTATGAGAATCGTTCCACATTTCCACACTCGCCCCATACAAACCTGTCTTCCGAATTGTACTTATGCCTATAATCATATTATATTGGTACTTAGATTAAATTTAGTCCAAACTTATTTTCTTTCAATCTAAATCATCTTACCAAATTTGTTTTGAATCGGTTTGTATTTGACTATGGCTTCCACACAAATTATACTCCCGACATACAAATTTGCGACAATAAATTTTACGATACCTTCTATCTCATAACAGAATTTTGTGCCGGTAGGTCCAAAATTAAATAACCGACCCCATATAAACCCTTATACTTTAATCACTGAAAGGCAAACAAATCTCATTAGCTGAAGATGAAGATAATGAAATAATAATTTCAACATAGAACTTTTGCATGAGTCTTAACTTCATAACATAATTTTGTTCAAGCTGGTTCATGGTTGCCCATGGGTCCGAAGTCGGGCACTCTCTTAATTTGTCTTTATATACTGTAGTATATGTCATCAAATAGTTTACCTAAAATAAAAAAGCTTTGTAATAGATTATAAATACAACTTATTTTTTTAAATACATCTGCGGTAAAAAAGAAAAAGTGGTTAAGTTGACTCAAGCAGAATTTGAGTGTATGGCACCTTTGTAATCTCCATGTTTCAAAATACCCATAGACCAAGTTATAGCAAAATTACTTTTTGCTTATTTTCTTAATGTACAATACAATTTTGAATAAAAGCTTAAGTTTACTTCCGATCTGTGACGTAAGTAGTATTTAGGTATAAAAACTTAAAAAAAAAACTATAACCGAAGAGAAGTGATGATTTAAAAGTGATGAATTAAAAATAATCCTTAAAAGCTTAAAATTGCTTTCCTACAAAACTAAAAATTATACTACAGTGAACTCGCGATAATATGAACCCCCTAATATATGAACACCCGAAAATATGAACACTTATATTCTTCCATTGACTACTCTAAAATATTAACTTGTGCGAAAGCTTTAAAATATGAAAAACTTAAATTTATATTTTTAACGTATTGTATCTACGTATGCAGTGTTTAATTGCCTATTTCCGATGTGCGAAAGAATTCTTTCTTTCGCATAACTTCATTGAAAACAAAAACAAATTTTTACACTTTGTTTTTGTTTTCAATTTATTTATGCGAACGAAAGAGTTCTTTCGCACATTGGAAATAGGCTATAAGTCTAAATCAACAGGGTTGTGGATAAATTTTGATTCAACTGTGTAATAATAATAGTGCTCATATTCAACTAGAATTCCATATTCATCTTTAAACATAATTTGAACGTGAATAGTTCTTAAATATGCATACAAAAAGCATAGGTTTTTAACTTTAAAAAGTCAGAAATTTTAGAAGATTTAGAACATTTAGAAAAAGGTGTCCAGTGTTACTAATTTAGCTTATAAATTTGTGGTGAAATATTCTACAATATGTGGACAAAAAATAAAAATGCTAACAATACGTTTATTTGACCTCGAAAAAGAGTACCCAAATATTGAAAATGCGTTCTCCGGATGTTTTTTGAATATGAGAGACAAAAAGATAACTGTTAGCGGACACGGAAAATGTTTTTGAGGGGAAATTAGTTGCCATTCGTAAATATTAACAATCTTGCAAAAGCGAATTGGCGTGGTTTTAATTAGTTAATATTATCGCGAGTGCACTGTAATTGCCAATTTCACCAATTGCATTTAAAAATAAGTATGTTGACAACATCTTTCGTTTAAAACACAATTCTCTATTAAAGCGGCAAATTATGTAAATATGTATATATGTATTTGTTTTGTGTAAAAGAAGAAAAAAAAAGTTTACACATGAAAAAAAAACAAGAGACTTTAGAGGCAATTGTGATATTTCGCCCATATCTTAATAATTTAAGGACCGAACTGTCTGAGTTTCAATAGCAAATTGAGCAACCTAGTTTCCATAATTTCAGGGGTCTTCGGTAACACATTTCAATAGACAGACGGACATCGTTGAATCTCCTTCGTTGCTCATAAGAATCCAGAATATATACATATACATAATATATCCCTTATCTAAGATCAATATTGCTGCAATTACAAACGGAGTGACAAACTTATGTATCCCCTTTCACCCGTGGTGAAGGGTATAAAAAGAATTGCCAGAAACCACCTGTAAAATTGTATATTTTTTTTTTTTTTTTTTTTTTTGTAATAGAGATTTTAGTTTACTTCAGTAGATATTTCCTGTAAAAATGTTATTTTAATATTTAGATAATCAAAATAAAATTGTATATATTTAAATTATTAGAAAGTACATTTTTTTTTATCATAAACTTTGAATACATTACATTCAATACATTAATACGATGAAAAACTTTTTATACTTTTTTCCTTTTTTTAAACATTCCTTTATTTAACTTTAATTTTTCCCCCTAAAAATTGCTTTTCGGTTTTTGTGTGTCATAAAATTCTTATTACAATGAATTTAAGTAAAATTTATTTCATTTTTTTTTTTTTTTGTTAATATTATATTCATTTTGTTATATTTTATGTAAAATTTGATTATTTGTTTGAACTGAACAGAAAAATTTATGTGTATTTCCTTACAAAAAAGAAATAACAAGCAGCTCTATTGGTTTTTTCTTTGTTGATAAAAAAAATAAATTATTTTTTAAATCATTCCAGAAGTAAAAAATTTAACAAATATTTTACAAAATAAAAAAAAAAAAAAAAAAAAAAAATATGAATGTGTGAAATAAAAAATATTAAAAGAGATTTTGTTGTATTATCACAAAAAAAGGGTTTAAGAAAGGAAATTATTAGGGCAGTTCACAGGATATAAAGAAAGCTTTCTTGTAATATAATCATATTAACTCTGTATAAAATTTAATAGTTCATCTAAAAGCTTTGATAATTAACCATTTAAAAAGTTTAATAAAATGGAGAGTGATGGTTAACTGTGAACCCCCTAATATTTTATGTATTTTTTATTTAAATGTTTGAACTTTTTTTATAAGCTTTTTCTTAAATTTATAAAAACTTCTTAATATTAGTTTATTTTATTTAAGAATTTATTTATTTTTTTTTATATTTATATTCAAAACACTAAAGTATTATTTCTTTTATTTTCATTAAAGAAAAGCAAGTAATTGTTAAAAAAAAGCTTTAAAAGCTGTAAAACTTTAAAACTTTTTTTATGAATTTAAAGACATATTTTCCAAAACTAATAATACAGGCGTTAGGCCTCCCATAAAACCTTAATCCTTTTATCTTTATTTAAGTCCAATATAAAAAATTTTCGAGTAAACTAAATCAAATAAATGTATACAACAAAAATTTAAATTTTGTAGAGCTTATGCCAACTTCCGTGAAAGCACAATACCCGGGTAAAACGAAATACGAATTAGATATTCGGTAAGATACTTTAAAAAGTAATGCGGAAGCAAAGGCTACACAGTTTCTCTACCTGACCTGATAACATAACCGATTTACTGGCTTCTATTAGCCTGCAAAGTTAAGCTGATCTATGAACTTATGTGTTCAAGCTCAGGAGAAGCAAGCTGTGGTCTAAGTTTTTAAATCCACAGAAGAATCTGTGGAAGGTAGTGGTGCCGAGACATATAAATAAAATATTTCTATCTATTTGATCCTGGAAATCGGGAAAGAGTTAACCTTGCTTGTTTTGGCAGCTTATTTTTTTTACTTAGATAGCTTATATATCAAAAGCTTTAAAACTATTAGAGCTTATCAAGCTTTCATGTGCTAACCATAGGATAGACTGACATATTTCTTTTAAGATATTTTATCCAAATTGTGAAAAGAAAATATTATTGTAAAAAAGAAATATTATTAAAACTTTCTCCAAAAAAAGGCCAACTGGAAGTATCTTGAATCGGAGCTTTTATGTCTTAAAAAAAGGAATATACAGAGTAGCAAAACTAAGTAATGCGATATGTTAATTTCAATATATTTAGCCTGTTTCGCCCGTGTTAAAATTGCTTAAACCTTAATTATCCCTCTTAGGTAATATAAAAATTAAAAGCTTCAAAGCTGTAGCATATTTTCAAACTTATAAAAACATTTGTTTTAAAATAAGTGTAGACTTTTAATTAACATTGTCGAAATTGCTTAATATTTAATCATAATCAAAAGTTTTTGGTTTATAAAGCTTAGACAGAAGTAGCGTTAGCCTGAGCTTTAAGAATAGTAAATCAATCTACATAAAATAATATTGTGAAATAGTTTGGCTTTAGAGTTATATTCTAGTAAAGCCTGAAAATAAAAAAAAAAATTACTGTTTGTGAAAAAGCTTTCTTTGCCCTCCTTATTAACTTAAATGTTAAAAGCTTTAAAATTACACTTACCCCTCAAGCCAATTAAAGTTTTTTTTTTAAATAAATAACTGATTGAACTAGATACTTAGTAAAAGAAATTCTATCACTTTGAGAAAATTGTTAATGACAATATTTTAGATCATAATCAAAAGCTTTCACTTTGAAATATGTTATGAAAAATAATCACTCTAAAGCTTTTGACTCTTTAAATCATTTAGTTAGAAATTGCAGAAAAAACCAAAAATAATCTAATTTACCTTTTCCTGATGAGGTTTTCCTACTAAAAGCTTTTTTTTACAACCTTAAATTATAATTCCAATAATTTTAACTTTAAATTGGCACAATCTTTCCTTAAATTTCTTAAACTATTTGCTTTTCTTTAACTTAATTATATTATTTAAACTAACATAACTTTGTTTTCACTTAACTTTTTTTAAAATCTATTTACTGTCTTAGTAGTTATAAAAATGTTAAGAAAAGAATTGCCTACTATTAGGGTGCTAAATGAAGTCTACTTTTATACGTTTATTGATAATAAAGTGCATATTTAAGAAGAAAAATATTTGGTTGTGGTATCCAATATTAAAGGTGCAAGAAGGTTTTAATCCAAAGTGATAGCCGTTATCACGTAAATATCTGGGGCTTAATTTTCCTTTTGTCAAAAGGTACAGTGGCATGTCTAGTTCTCTGTCAATGTTCAATTTACAAGAGCAGGTGGGGCAGAATATGTCATAAACTGTCAGGAAATTATGTAAATAAATCCAATAGTTAACATTTTGACTTAAATTTCGAAAATAAACTAAACGTTTTCTTTCGCCCTATGTGAATCCAAATTATATCAGAAAATCAAACATTTTGGATTTTCGATTTTTAAAACGTTTAAATAAACATTGGGTAATTTTCAAAACAACATCTGCAATATAAATTTTATCGAAAACTGCACGTTTTGGACTTTTGCTTTTCTAAAAACTGCTTTATTGCAGTTTTGCTTTAAAAAAATTTGAGGAGTCATTATTGAAAACCCAAATTTGTTTGAAATTTTATTAAAAAAAGTTGGTTTTAAATGGCTATCGAAAAAAGTACTTTCTTGTATAATAAATCAGGTTTGTGAAAATGATTTAAAAATTGATTTCTTATAAATTTTGTGCCTAATACCTGTCTATATTTATTAAAAATTAACACTATGACTAAAAATGTATTTAAAAACGATCGCTTTGAAATCAATCGATTTTCATTACATGCCAGGGGGACTACTCTCTATTGCGATGCGAAAGAAAAAATCTAGTCATTGGTATTTTTTAATGCATTAGCGCATTTGTACTTCCATTTTATTTTTCTTATCGCAAATCACTACTATTTATTTTATTTAAAATTTTTGAAGAAAATACGCAAAACGGCTTAATTTTCCTTTGTTTTTTTTTTTATATATATTTTTTTATATTATTGCTGTCAATTTGAGGGGCATCTTTGATTTTTATTTCCAGTATTTTCTAGCAAATAAGCCTCTTATTGCATTTAGCTCTCATATCGAAATTGCATTCGAATCGCAGTAGAGAGTAGCCCCTGATTATTTTTCGAAGAAAGTACACATTTTAGTGTGTATTTAATTCATTTTTAATATTTTTTCCAAATAAGAAATTTTTTAATATTTGGAATGTGTGTTTATAAAATTTTAATAAAGTCCCTTTTTGGATATTACACAAAATTCTTAAATTTTCAAAAATAACCTTTTGTTATTTTTTTAATTTCAAAGTCAAGTACTTTTTGAACATTGATCAAAAAAGCGCTTCTATCAATATTTGTGAAAAATTGTTTAAACCCAGGATTACCGTCTTGCTCTGGCCAGACCAAATTTGTGTTTTGCTTGTAATATTTTTCGCATATAACAAACAATCAAAGAAACAGGGACGTGAATTCTATAAATGATATGTTCTGATTTAAATGAAACTAATTTGGATTCGATTGAAGCAAATAAGTGGGGTTAAATTCCATTTTTATGTAAAAGTCTATGAAATGACCCTCTTGGTCTAGCCAGACCAAAATTTTTTTTTTTTCCTTGAAAGATATTTCAAACGGAACAAAATATTAAAAAAACAGATACGTGAATTCTAGAAATGATATATTCTAAATCGAATGAATCAAATCAGAACACTACGGCCCATTATGCGCTTAGTTTAATCTAACTACAAAAACCTAACGCAAAACTCATATCAGCTGTGGTAGATGCGAAATAGCAATGTTCGAAATAAAAGACTACATTTTCGATGAATTGCATATGGAATAAAATAATAAAATTATATAAAAAATTTGTATAATCTAAAGTAATTAGCATACGTTCAATAAAAAATATAGTTATTTACTTTTTATTAATTTGGGGTTTTTAGCTGTACAAATTGTGGTCTGGCCAGACCAAGAGGAGAACGTAGTGGTAAAAAGAAACCGAGAATCCTAGGGTTAATTAAAATTTCATTTCTCGAAAGAAAATTTTTTTTTGAAATTTCTATTAAAAAAAATTATTTTTTCCAAATACATATTTTTTAAACACAACTTTTCTATTTTTTTTTCTCGAAAAGTACTTTTTAGAAAATGTTTTTCAAAGAATTAATCCTTCGGAATATTTATCAAAAAATAACATTTTCGAATCACGGCATCGATCGAATGCTCTCTGTTTTTGTATCATTGAATACTATTAAAAAAAAAGGAATAAATGTATGTACATTTACTTTAAAGACATGTTGGCAATTTTTTTTTATTATAAATATAGCCCCCATACAAGCTTTTTCAGGAATAGATAGTCTTTGGATCCATAAACCATCTTTTGTTGGCATTAAGATAAAATTTGCTCCAAACTGTTTTATTGCAATCTTAATAACATGCCAAATTTTACTGAAATTGGTCCATATTTGGCCATGACTCCCATACAAAACTTTTAAAGCCTTATAAATGTTGTAATTTCCTTATAAATGTTAGTATTGACAAAACTTGCGACAGCCTTTACGATATCTACTATGTCATGGCAAAATGTTATCCTGGTATGTTGAAACTTAACCATAGGTCCCTTATGAACCCCCTTTCTAAAATCACTAAAAGACGAACAGATCTCATATATGTAGATGAAGATGTCTTAATAATATTCGGCATAAAAAACTTTTACATGAATCTTGACCACCTAATACAATTTTGTTTTGGCGGTTCCATGATTACCCAGGGATCCCCACAGGATTACGCTCTCAAAAATTGGTTTTTAAATACTGTAGTGTTGGGTTTTTTATGGTCAGGCTTGACTGATTATTCTTTCTTACTTGTTTTTTTTTTTTTTTTGGTTTTTCCTGCAAATTCTTTCTCTACTCTATTTCTTATTTTTCTAAATGACCTCCTATGTCAAACTTTCAACCCTATCTACTCTTTCGCAGATGACAGCAACCTTTGCCATTCCGATTTGTTTGATTAAAGGTCAAGCGAATCCGATGCTGGTGGCTATGAAGCAAAACATGAATGATATGTTTCGTAGATACCTTGATATAATCTCGGAGCGGGGTCGTGCGAATAGGGTCGATTTAAATGCCCGAAAGAGCCAATGTAGTATGCTGACGCAAAAAGGCGTGACGGATCAAGGTGCCTCATCTGTTTATATGGGTGTTATAATTATTGAGAAATCAGAATCTCTTGATGCTCTGGGCATGAAAATGAAATTTGATATCCGGTTTTTAAGAACGGTTTAGGACATACTTCAATCCATCTGATCTCCTTACTAGAGCGAATGCGAAGATTCTGATTTGTGACAGGCTATCTTATTCTTTTAACTCCCTTGAGCACGTTCGCAATATGGGTTGTATTTGCCTGTTTTATCGTTACTACAATGGGATGTATTCTGATAAAGTAATACACTTTTTTCCTTAAGAGCCCATTCTTTCGTGGCCGATTCCTGCAGAAGTCTTCCCTATCACTTTCAACATTAATAAGTTCAAGTCGAACGTCGACAAGCAGCACTCCTCCTTCTTCTCGTAACCTATTTTCTAGTTCTAAAACTATGCAATACATTAGTAGGGGTAATCCCCTGAGTGCTGGTCCCAACAAAAAAAAAAAAAAATAAAAAATAAGTACCGTTATTTAATTTGTTCTTAAGGGTACTTTTTTATTGTTTTAAAAATGTTGACTAGTTGTTTGCTTTTAAAAACTTTTTGCAAAAATTCAATAAGGGTTTTCATATTTTCAAAAGAATTTAATTTTTATGTTTAAAAAAAAAAATGTCTCATTAAATCTTTTCAAAAAGTACTTCTTCAAGTTTTCTCTAGTCGGAATCGCTTTGAACTTCAGATTTGTCTCATAAAAAAAATTAGTTGTGTTCTTTACCCCTCCTTTACAAAAGTTCTTCGTCTTTTGAATGAAACAATGTATTTTTTATATTTTTTTTAAAGAATATCTTTCAGACAAAAATACTTTCGTAATGGAAAAAGTGCATTTTGAATATTTTTATAGAAAAAAAGGAACCGTTTACTAAACAAGACAATTTTTTTTTTTTTTTGTAAAAAAAAGTACTTTTTCTAGATGTTTGTTGGAAAAAGTATTTTTATTTGTTTGACAAGACTATTGAAAATATTCCAAAATGATTGCCTTTTTGCCTTAAAGGACGCATTGATTTTATCTAAAAAAAAGTAATTTTTTCGTAGATTTTGTGGAAAAAAGGTTGTTGTTGTTGTAACAGTCGTTCCCGCGACAAAAAAAAGGTAGTTTTATTTGCTTACCAATGCCCTGGAAATTTCTTCTGATATTTTTATCTTTAGCCCTTTAAAGTAGGCAATGATTTTTCTCTGCATTTAAAACAGTTAATAAAAAAAACTGTGAATTAATTTAAATTTATGGTTTAATCATTACAATTAAACCCAAAAACTTCTTATCCATTATTTTCTATAATTTTTGTCTACTTTTTTCTTTTTTATATTTATTTTCATTTAATTTCACCAACTTTTAAAAATCACCTGTTCGACACCTCTCTGCCAACTTTTATTTAAAAAAAATGCTTCGATGGATGGTTGCAACATAAAAAAAAACAATTTTTAATTACAAAAAAAAAAAACTTAAACTAATACACATACAATGACAATTAAAATAATTAAAATAAATTAATATTAATAAAAACATAAAACAATTTTTTTAAATCTCTTAAATATTACAAATTAAATCAACCATTTAATTATATTAACTAAATGACTACAAAACAAATTAATTTATTAAAACAAAATTTTTCCAATTAAAAAAAAAATCTATTTAAATTTAAATTTTTTTTTTTCTTAATTGTAAAATGTCTTTTGTGTATGTGTATTTGTTTACTTAATATACATGAATAATAATACAAATACACTTAAATGGGGTTTAAATAAAAAAAAAAAACATTTACTTGTATCGGTGTTTGCGTGGGTGTGTGTGTGAAAATGTGATGTATATGTGTATGCATTTTGATTAATGAATATCAATGTACGTATTAATGCACGCCTGCATATGCACAAAAACAATAACAAATACAACATTTGCAAATATGTTTTTATATGCACTTACGCTTGAAACGCATACATACATATATACATGCACACATAAAAACATGCACAAATGCGCACATGCACGCTCATGATTACCACTAGACTGCACCTGTATCCGTTTCCGCTGCAACTTTGACACATCATCATCAACAACATCAACAACACCACCACCACCAACAACATCAACAACAACCACCTCTGCCACCTCCAACCATTCCCACCATAACCGGCTCTTCACTTCCGGCTACACAGCAAACGAATGTAGCGAATGCAGCCGCAGCTGCTGCCAACGCTGCGGCCGTCGCTGCCTTGACTTTAGGTCAACAGCATCCCCTGGAAGTGGGCAAGAAACGTGCTGCCGATACAGACATGTTTCAATTGGTATTTTAATTTTTGTTCTTTTCTTATTTCTTTACTTAACTTTTTCTTTGTGTTTATTCATTTCTTTTTGTGTTTTTTGATTTGCCATTTGGTTTTTTATTTTTTTTGTATCTAATTATTTTATTTATATTGTTTGCATATTTCTATATGTTTACTTATGAGTGCGTGAGAGTGTGTGTTTTTTTCTTTTCGTTCTTATTTATTTAATAAATTTGTATGGTTGTTTTTTCTTTTTTTTAATATTATTAAACTAGTAAGCAAATATTTCTTTATTTAAATGTCGGTTTTCAGTTAAAAGCTTTGTCAAAGCTTTAAAGCATGTTTGTGTTTAAATACATAATGGATTAAAGCAAATCTTAAGATTTTTTTTTTTTGCTTTGCTTGAAATACAATATATTCCATATTAAAGCTTTATTTAATAAAACATAAAGTATACGCTTTCTATTTAGAATTAAGTTAAAATTAATCATACAACATGAAATATAAATTTAATTAATAAAACTTATACGTCATGGTGATTATTACTTATGCAAAAAAACGAAGTGTAACATCAGCGTGGACAAAAATATATTATAGAAAACAGCCGCAATAAAAATTTTGAATATTAAATAGTTTTATACAAAAATTTTCCTATAGAAAATATTCTTATACGAAACATCTTTTTTAGAAACATTTTTATAAAAAAAATTATTTATAAAAAAATTGTCGTTTGCTGAATACTATCAACAAGAAGCAATCGTTTCTGTAATTCTCCCTATATAAAAAAAGACTGCTACAGAAAATTTGCTAAAAAAAAAATATTTTTATGCGAGAGACTTTCTATAGAAAAAAAAACTTTTATACAAAAATTAATTTTTTTTAAATAATATTTTACGGAGAATTTTCTTCAAGAAATACTTTTTAAATTAGTATTATGGCTATTTTGTTGAACTGTTTTACGGGTTTTAATCCAAATTTTAATTTTCTTTAAATTATTTTTAAAAAGGAAGGGAATTTTACAATATGAAATCAAATCAAATTTATTGATAATTTTTTCATTCTTGACTGCCATGGGGGCTCGAACCCACGTTCACGGACAGGTTGATCTGAAGCGTTTCGATAGTAACCACACTATCTCTTCAGAGGTCTTTGCCGTTTTACGTTTTAATGAACTAATTAAAAATATGAAAATTTGGTTAAAAATCATGAAATAGTTCAACCAAATAACCACAATTCTAATTAAAGTCAGCAGATAAGGCACGAGCTCTATGTTTACATTTGTCCCTCAAGTTGCGCTGAAAATGGTCAACGAGAAAAAAGACAAAAACATGAAAAACGGATAAATGTAATTTGGTCTTCAAGACGAATTCTTGACAAAAAGTATGAAAAGCAGGAGGATCATGTAAATCAATTAAAACAGATTATCGTTCAAAAACAATTTGGTTGAAAGATTAATGTTGACTGCCATTGACTGCGCATTCAATGCCGGTGAGGGTGAAACGGCAAATACCTCTGAAGAGATAGTGTAGTTTCTATCGAAACATGTCAAATCAACCTGTCCGTGGGTTCAATCCCAGCTTCAGTCAATAATGAAAAATTATCAAAAAAATTTAATTAATTTCATGTTGTAAATTCCTTTTGTCATTAAAAATAATTTAAATTAAATTTAATGAACTTTAGCCTAATTAAAAATATGAAAATTTGAAATACTTTTATACTGGAAATTTTCGATAGAAAATAAACGAAACATTTTCTATAGCAAATAACTTATAAAGAAAATAGTCAATCGTCTTGAACAGAAAACGTTATATAAAAAATAGTTTACCAAAACATGTTATTAGAAAATAGTCTTACATAGAAAATGTTCTTTTATAAAGAATAGTCCTTGAAAATAAATTTTTTATATTAAAAAATTCCATACAGAAAAATTTTGTTAGGAAACCGTCCTATACAGAAAATATTCATTACAAAATGGACCTTACAAAATTTCCTATAGAAAATATTTCCATATGTTTATAAAAAATTATTAATAAAAATTGTCGTATACATCAATAGAAAACAGTCTTATATAGAGCAATTCTTATATAAAAAAGTCACTTAAAGAAAATAAGCTTAAACAATAATCTTATATTTAAAACATCTCTATAGAAAAAACGTTTATACAGAATTTGTTTAAATACTCTTTTTAGAAGAATTTTCTCAAAAAAAAAAAAAAAAAAAAAAAAAAAAAAATCTTAAACAGGATTTTTCTATAGGAAATATCTGTATAACAAACATTTTCTAAAGCAAAAACAACTAGAAAGATCATTTTCATTTTATACTTAAAACTTTATATAAAACATAATTTTTACCAATAAATCGAATTAGAAAATATTCGTATATAGAAGATTTGCTGTAAAAAATTATAGGACGTTTACGGATGACAACTGAACAGGTTGTACGGAAAATAGAATAAACCTTAATAGAAAATTGTCTATAGAAAATATTCTTATATAAAAAATTTATATAGCAAATATTTTTCTACACAAAAGTTTCTTTACAAATTGATCTACCATGAAAATCTTCTGGAAAAAATACCAAACAGAGCATTTTCGAAAGAAAAGCACTTATAATTTTACATAGAAAATACTTTTATACAAAGAAAATACTTTTATACATGAAATTTTACATAGAAAATATTTTTATGCAAATAATCATCTATGGAAAATAAACAGATAAGAAAACTCTTATTACAAACTTTCTTTTTTATAGAAACTGCATTTTGCAGAAAATTTATTTTTTTATGCATATTCTTATACAGAAAATATGACAAATTTTTCAAGTTTTTTCACAAAAGTTCCATATGTCAAATATTCTTGACTTCAAAAAATCAGTATATTTTAAAATATTTTTTTTTAAATTTCATACGCCTTTCAGAGGAATGCACTCCATACCATTTAATAAATAACGTTTTTCTAACAGATGTGTTTATGCGAATGTAAATATTTATATTTTCATATTGTGTGGATGCCTTTTAAAATAATTTACATCCAAAATTAGTGTGTAATTAATTAATTTAATTAAGTGTAAATGCAAACACAATTTATGGACCACAATAAAATATCAGCTAATTAAATATGGAAAGAAAATTTCGTTATGTAGAGAATATACAACAGATATGAAATATATTCAGTTTTAACAGTAAATTTTGTCAAAGTTTACTATGCGATATCTTCTTATAGAAAAGGGGTTTTATAAAAAAAATATCCTATTAAATATTTCTTATAAAGATATTTTTCTGAAAATCGTCTAATACAGGAAATTTTTGTAGAAAGTCGTCTTATACAGATATTTTTCTATAAAAAATTGCCTTATACAGAATTTTTTTACAGAAAATATTCTGTGTAAGATGATATTTACGACTTATACGGAAAGTTTTTTTTATAAAAAATCGTATTATACAGAATTTTTTTTATAGAAAATGGTCTTATACAAAAAATTTTCTATGGCAAATCGTTTTATACAGAAAGAGTTTTATAGAAAATGATTTTATACAGAAAATGTTCTTTAGAAAATAGTTTACAGAAGGTGTGCTATACAAAATCATCTAGTAAAGAAGTTTTTCTATAGAAAGTCGTATTTCACAGTAAAAATCGTCTTATAAAGAAAGTTTTCTATAAATAATATTTTTTAAAAAAAAAAACATTGTATTCAACAGAAGATTTGCTATAGAAAATCGAATTATACAGAAAATTTTCTAGAGAAGATCGTATTATACAAAAGTTGTTAAAAAAAGGCAATTTTCTGAAGAAAATATTTTATATTAGAGGAGTTTCTCGTCTGTACAAAATTTTTTTTATAGAAAATCATCTTATGCATTGAATTTTTTATAGAATATAAATAAAAAAAGTTATCCATAAAAAATTGTTTTATAGTGACAAAAAAAAATTCTTTAAAAACACATTGTATTCTACAGAAGATTTGCTATAGAAAATCGATTTGTACAGAAAATTTTCTAGAAAAAATGTTCTTATACAAAATTTGTTTTAAACAATTGGATGAGTCAGTAGCTAAAAGGCCTAACTCCACTTTTAGAAATATTCTCAATTTTGTTATTTTACAATCTAAGTAGTTGTGAACTCTTCGAAAATTATTTTTGTCTTCTTTTATTTGAATATTTTATGTTCAAAAATACAAAAAACCGGTATAGGGTTTGAACCTTAATTGATTTTTTTCAAAAGCTAACAGCCAAATAATAAGAAATTATACATAATAAAATTAGGCCATAATATATTCCATTTTGTAGCATCTTAAATTTTGAAAATCAATTTTTCAAACATTACTTATTTACCATACTTTTTATTTTGTGGAGTTAGGCCTTTTAGCCTCTGACACATCCAATTGTCTTATACAGAAAATTTTCCCTAGAAAATCTTCGTATACAAAAATTTTTTTACAGAAAATATTATACAGAAAGTTTTTAATAAACAATCGTTTTATACTGATTTTTTTTTATATCAAATCGTCTTAAACAGAAGAAAAATTAAAAAATTGTTTTTTAAGGAAAATTCTTAAAAAAAAATCTACTATAGGTTTGCTACAGAAAATCATCATATACAGAAAATTGTCTGTAGAAAATCATCTAATAAAATTTTTTTAATAAATGGTTTTATACAAATGATTCTCAAATCAAGAAAATCGTCTTTTACCAAAAAATTTCTATAGATAATATTCAGTATAATATGATATTCTAGTTTTATACAGAAAGTTTAGAAAAAAAAAAAATATATAGAAAATCGCCTGAAACAGAAATTTATTTTATACAGAAAATTTTCTATAGAAAATCATTTTTTACACGATGTTTTCCATAGAAAATTGTCTTATACAAAACGTTTTCTACCGAAAAGTGTCTTATGAAAAAATAGTGCTATGTGGATAATTTTCTTTGGTAGGTTTGCTTTAAAGAATATTTTTAAGAGAAAAATCGTTTTATAAAGAAAAATGTTTGTATTAAATTATTTAAAGCAAAATTTTTATAAATTTTTTTTTTTTTAAATATGAGCATATAAGTAATAGTCACCATATATTTCGCTTTAAAACAAAACTGCTTTTAAAAAAATCCCAATTGAATATAAAAAATTGTAAATACAGTTAAAAAAAAACCCCATAAATTTTCTACAATTTAACAAAATCCTTGAAAAAATGTTCCTTAATTTAAAAGAATATCTCTCCAAATCAATTGGCTTTTATTATAAAGTTTCCCTCAAACTTATTTTGCCCTTTTAATCCCCTTTAAAATATTTATAAATTTTTTTTTGTCGTACATTTGTATAAAATTATTTTAGTTTATAGAACTTTAAACTATTTTCCAATAATTCATTTATTTTTTCTTTCATTTCATTATTGTTTCTCCTTTATTTTCTGTAAGATTTTAATTATAAACTTAGTATTAATCATTAATCCTTTTTAAGCAAAACTTAGAAAAACCATTAACAAAGTAAATTTTTAACAAATTATTTTTCCTTCTCTTTTTCTTCCCTTTTTTATACAACCAAAAAAACAAATCACAAAAAACGCAAACAAATTTGTTTCTCTCCCTCATCAAAAAAAAAAAAATTTTTTTTTTTAAATTTTCATTGTGCGTGTGTGGTGCTGTGTGTGACGCTGTAACGCTCGCTGCGTGTTTTTTGTCTGTAACGTCTTGTCTTGTTAAAATTACTAAACTTTTTCTTTAAAAAAAAAATTTGTTGTTTTTGCCAACTTTACTATTATTTTACTACCACTACTATTGCTACATCATCATCAACTACTACCACCACAACCGCTACTACTACTTATACTATTATTTGTCCTCCTACTGCTACAACGCCACCATTTTACACCAAAATTTGCTTGTTTCCAACCCAAAACAACGTCATGCAACAACATGAATGATTAAAACAAAAAACCAATTTGTTCAACATTTTTGTTGTGCCTTGTAAAATAAAAAACTCCAAAAAAAATTTATTTACAACAAAAAAAAAGATGGATGTTAAAACGGTTGGTTCATTTTACTATGAAAATTTTGTAAGTACTAATGTAATGTCGAAAAATGTATTTCTTGATCTTTTTTTATTTGAATATCTTTTAATTTATTTAAATTTTTAGTTGAAAAGCAGTGCAAAGCACTTTTAAATGATTATAGATTATAGTATTTTACATAAACTTTTCTACAATAAATAGTCTTAGCCATAAAGGTTTCCTATGGAAAATAGTCCTACATAGAAAATTTTCTTTAGGATAATTTTAAAGAAAATTATAATTAACTAATTCTAAAATTTTTTATTGAAATAAGTCTTTTTTTTAGGGAGAATAGTTTTAACTGAAAATTTACTATAGAAAATTGCCATAAAAAGAAAGTATTTGTTATGAAATTTTCTTGAAAAGAACGTATTTTTAGGTTAGTACTCTTATAAAGAAAGTATTTTAAAAAAATAGTTTTATATAGAAAATTTTTAATTCCAAAAAAATATTACACAGAAAATTTTCGTATACAAAATTGTTTTATACAAAAAGTATTTCCTTTGTTGTAGCCTTATACAAAAAAGATTTTATAATAAGAAGTCTTATACAGAAAATGTATATAACGATATAAGTAGTATACAAATAATTTTCATTACAAAATAATATTATACATAAAATGTTCTATGGAAAATTGTCTTATACAAAACGTATTTTGTAGGAAGTTGTTTTATACGGAAATCATATAAAGTAGTCTTATACAGAAAGTATTTTAAAAAAAGTAGACATGTATAGAAAATTTGTTTAAAGATAATAGTTTTATACCAAACATTTTCAGTACACAATATAATAATCGAACTTATTTTAATGCAAAAACTCTTGAATAGAAATTTTCTGCAGTCTTAAATAGAATTGTCTATAGAAAACATTCTCAAACAAAAATATTTGTTATAAAGAAGAGTCTTACACAGACAATTTGCAAAATTTTGTACAGAAAATTGTCTTTGATATAAAATTGTCTTTTGTAGAAAATTGTCTTTTAAAGAAAATTTTCTAAAGGCTAATAAAAAAAAAATCCGTTTGGAAAATTTTATTTATATAAAATCGTAAAATATCATGTTTCAGTGTTTTCATTATTTACGAAAAATCGCCTCATGACAAATTTTCTATAGAAAATAGTCTCAGACATATCATTTTCTTAAGAAAATCGTTTTATTCAGAAAATTGTCCAAACAAATTGTCTTAGAATCGTTATAAGTAGATAATTTTTAATAACTTCGTCTTATACAAAAATATTTTATTTAAAACGGTTTTTACAAAAAAATTTTTATAGAAAATCATCTTCTAAAATTTTTTTTTTTATAAAAAAAAAGTTCTATACAGTAAAATTTTTATAGAAAAGAATCTTATATAGAAAAATTTTCTATAGGAAAAGTTCAAACATAGAAATTAGAAGACATTTTCTTAAAAAAATTGTTTTGTACAAAAAATTTTCTATATGCAAAAAATAATATGCTCAAATTTTCTACAGAAATAAGCATATACAGAAAATGTTCTTTAAAAAAAAGTCTTATAAAGATACATTTCTATAGAAAATAAATTTATACGGATCATTTTTTTAAACAAATTTTCTAAAATAATAATTATATGTAGACAATTTTTTAATCAAGTCGTTTTATACAGGAAATGTTTATGAAAAAACGTTTTTTACAAAAAATTTTCTTTAGAAAAGAGTTAAATACAGAACATTTTTTAAAGAAAAAAGTCTTTTTAATGAAAAAAGTTTTATAGTACAGGAAATTTTATACACAAAAAAAGTCTTATACAGACATTTTTTTCAAATATTCTTCTCGTACAGACAAATTTTCTATTAAAATATTCTGAGATTCGTTATAAAAAACACATTTTGCTAAAAGAATTCGTCTTATACAGAAAATTTTCTGTAGCAAATAGTTTTAAATAAAACATGTTCTTTTTTATATTTTTGTTTTATACAGATAATTTTCTATTAATTTTAAGTTAAATAGAATGATTTAAGAATTTCATAAGAAAAAGCTTAAAATTAATTTCTTTTCGGTCTTAAAAAATTAACGATCTAGAAGTTGTTTGTTTTAATTCCATTAAAAATGAAACAGTAGTGTTTGAAGTATATTTTGCTTGAAATTTAGGTTTATAGTAAAAATAATAAATCAATTTGGAATAGATTTAGAAATGTTTGGATAAAAATTAAATTTTTATAGAAAATGTTAGAGATTTCCAGGCTTTGTTTTATTAAAATTTGTTCTTAAAAAAATAGTAAGTTAAAATTAATTTTTTTTTAAAGAAAAGTAAATGTTGTGCTTTTGGTTCGGACGAAAATTAATTTTTTAGTTGATTTTAAATGATTTTTTAATTTAGTTTTATTTTAAGCTAAACATCTGCTTTAAATATTGGCGTTAAGAAAAATTAGTAAATTTTTTTCCCCCATAAAATTTAGTTTTCAATGCAAAATAGTATTTTTTTCTTGTTTAAATATTCAAATTAAAAAAAAAAACTTAAAAGTACTTTATTGTTTAAAAAGTATGATTTTAAGTACTTTTAAATTAGTGTGTAAAAACCCAAAAGCAATTTTTGGGGCATTTCTTATATTGCGATTTAACTTCATTTCTCAGTTACAAACATTTTTTTACCTCTTTGCCAATTTTAAAAGCTTCTTTTAAACTTTTGTTTGTATTTGTAAAATAAAGTATTTTTTTTTTTAATTTTTGTATAAAAGCTTGACTTGATTTTGTTTAATTTAAAAAATAAAAACTTATACTAATTTTAAAATTGTTATAAAAAACTTTCATTAAATGCCATAAAACTTTTATTAAATATTTTATTATTAATTATTTTAAAATAAAATTATAGGCTTACTCTGGCATGGTGCCCATTAAACGTCCTGCTGCTGAAAAATCTGGCATTCCTGTGTATCCCGGTGCAACAACTTACCAGCAGTTAATGCAATTACAGCAACCATTTGTACCAGTCTCATGTGAGTATCCAACTCAAATTAGCACAAGCTCTACTACTACTGCTCCTACTACTATCAATATAAATTGTAATTCTACTACTACTGCTGCTGCTGCTAGTGCTGCTACTACAGCAACAAATACAACAACACCATTAGGTGCTAATGTAACACAACACAATCACAACCAACCCCAACACCAACACCACCTAAATCACCTCCACCAACACAACCTACAACAATTGTATAATTTACAAAATCCCAACCAACAACAATTACCTTCCACACTATCCACAAATACCCAAATCATAAATACAATCCAACAACCACAACAACAATCCATGTCCCAATTATCCAAAATAAATAGTAATTATAATAATCATTTATCAAATATTGCTAATAATTTTAATAATAATCATAATAGTAATATTAGTAATATGAGTAACAGTAACTGTAATAATAGTAGTAGCAACAACAGCAACATTATTACAAACAACAACAATAATAATTGTCTATCTTATATAAATAACAATTTAAATAATAGCAATAGTCTTAAGTTGATTAATTACCCAAAAAGTACTTCTGCTACCAATACTACTACTAGTACTGCTACTTCTACTACTGCTCCTACAAATACCACAAGCTCCCTAGGTGGTATTAATAATGATAGTATTTCTGGTAGCAATACCCCTACTACACTTTCTTCTTCTACTTCTACTAGTAATGTAACTGCTATTAGCACTACTCTTTCTGATCCTACTACAGCAGTAGCTATAGCCAGTAAAAGTAGTTGTAATACTACGTCTACTACGACTACATTAAGTAATAATTACAACAGTAATGATCAAGGGTCGGACAGTGAGATTAATAACAGTAACAATAATATTAATTATATCAATAACGATTCTGAAAAAGCTTTGACAACATCATTATCATCAACGACTTCATCATTGTCCTCGTCCTTGTCGCCTTCATCTCTAACAACTACAACTGCTACATGTATAAATAATTCTAATGATGTTAAAAATGTTGAGAAGCTTAATGAGGGCATTACTACTTCTGCTACTAATTCTACTACTGCTACTAATACTACTAATTCGACCACTAAAACTTTAAGCTCTATTGAAAGCTTTAAATATTATAATGGCCTAAACGGTGAAAGCTTTTGTAAAAGCGAAGATAAATCTTTAAATAGTTCTCGAACTACTACGGCAGCCATAAATGGCTCGTCAGATTCTGCTACTTTCTCAAGCTCAAATTCGTATGTCAATGGTTATACCACTACAACACCACAAACAACACAACACTCTACTGGTATATTGCCCACACCCACTTCATCGGTGGTAACCAATGCCTATCAAGCTCAACAGAATATGCAACGTTTGTATCAGCAATCTTATAATGCAGCAGTGGCCAATTCGCCATATGCTAATATAATGGCTAGCTATGGTCATCCAACGCCCGCTTCGAGTTCTTCGGTCTCACCCTATACTTCACAAACTATCACAGTACCTTCGTATTCTTATGCCGGCACAACACCAACGACGTATGCTTACAGTGCTTATAATCAAACAGCCCAAGCAGCAAATGCCGCTGCTACTTCCTCTAGTTATTATGCCGATGCTGCTGCCTTGGCCAAAGAGGTAGCCCAGAAAAATTATGTGAATGCTATTAAGGTAGCCAATGCTAATGCTAGCTCTTTAACGGGTAAACCTTTAACAGCAGCTGCTGCTGCCTACTCAGGTATGGCTTTAAATAAGGCCTATATGGCTGCACCCGGTCAACAGGTGATGGCCCAACATGCTGCTTTTATGCAGGCCCAGGCTCAAGCTCATCAGCAGCAGCAACAACAGCAGGCAGCTATGGCCGCGATGGCTGGTGCTCAAATGCGATCCTATGGAGCTTTATCTAACCAAGGCTTAACAACGCCTGTGGGAACTCCAGTTCATGCAGCTACTGGCACCTCGGCTCTTTTACCTAGACCTCCCACTGCAACGGCTGGTTATATACAAGCTGCTCCCAATGCAGCTATTTTGAGAGGTCAACCCATGACTTTGCCTGCAGGGCCTAATGCTCAATATGCAGCCGCCATGCATCAGCACCAACAACAGCAAGCCGCCTTTTTCTTTCCTGGTATGATGACCTCAGCGCCGGGTTATCCCTTTGCTGCTATGGGTGCTATACCCACAGCTGCGGGTCTACCAGCGGGTATGACACCCTCAGCACACTTGGCGGCAGCTACGGCCTCCTCAGCGGCGGCAGGAGCTAACAGCGCCTTAGTCTTAAATCCCTATAAGAAAATGAAAACTTCTTAAATTATTTTTCTCTGCACAATTTAAGCCTTGCCTGTAATCTCCAAGAAACTTACCAGGCCCAGAGACTTAAGAGTGGAAAATTTTTACTTTTTTAAGTAAAATTTTTTTTACAAGAAATAGTTTTTTTTCTACTTCAAAACCTTAAACAAAAGCTACTCAAACTTTAAAGCTTTTGTCAAGCTTAAAGATTAAAAAGGTAAAGAAGAACTCAAACCTTTAATCTTTTTATGTACTTAAATAACTTTAAATAAAGTTTAAAATAACACGAAATGATGAAAATAATAAATTTGTGCCTAGTTTTTTTTTTAGATATTTTAGTTGTTTAAATATTAGTCTTATTAGAATTCGTCCCTCATGAAAAAAATAAAGCTCTCTTTTTAATTAGATTTAGTATCGCAACGATTAATTTTAGATGCTCTCTTTCGATTTACTTATAAACATATTGTTTAAAAAAAGCTCAATGAGAGCAAGCTCTCTTTTTTAGTATGTAAAGAAGGGGTTAACAAGCAGAGCTTTTTTCAAAATAATAATAAAACAAAAGCTCAACAAGAAAAATTTCTCTTTTTTGAGGTTATATATAAAAGAAGTAATAAACAAGTAAAGCTTTTTTGTTTATAGTACTAAAGCTTTTTTTATTATTTTGAAATTTTACCTTAATTTGCCAGTATAGAAAAATTAACTTAAAAGCTTTTAAGAAATTCATATATTATTATAAAAAGCTTTTAAAATACCGAAAGATTGTATGAAATTTTAACTAAAACTGTTTGCAATATAAATTATTTCAGCAAATTAAAAATTTTAAAGAAAAAGCTGTGTGGCTTTGATTTTTGGTGACTCTCGTAAAATCTTTTAAGTAAACATTTTCATGAATCATTTTAAATTAAAATTAATTTTTTGAACGCTTGAAAACTCTTAAATTTATTTTGAATGTAAAGTTAATTTATTAAAATATTTTGTTTTATATTTTTCTAAAAAGATGTTAAAATGATGAATTTGTATACACAATTTCAAGAACATTTCAATCGCTATGTAATTTTTAAATTTAATGAAAATGCTTAATATTTGAAACATTTTCCTCTAATACTATAAAAGCGTTTATATAAAAATGTTCATTTATTGTTCGAATTTTATATCAATTAAAAAAAATCTTAATTATTATTCTTAAATCCAATGAGAATGGAAATGTAATTAAAGGAAAATTCTTAAAAGCTTTACTTAATCATACGCTTTGTTTTATTCCCTGCTTGCCTAAAACCCCATTTAAAGAATGAGAAATTAAATAAGAAACAACAACTTAAGGACCTCTTAAATTTTTATTTTTTTTATTTTATAATATTATTTTTAAACCTGCCTTAATTTTTGCCATAATTTATAGTTATTTCTAATAATTATTCATTTAGTATTTTGCCATTAAAAAAATGAAAAAGCTTTCTAAAAGCTCTTCTAATATTTAGGTTCCTTTTAAAATGATACAAAAAAAAAAAACAATATAAATAATTTTATAATTTTAAACAAATAGTATGTTAGAACTTATAGAACTTAGACATAAACTAAAAATTCAAATGAAAATAATAAAAATAATGAAAACGAAGTACTGTGATAGCTTTTTGACAAAAAAAAAAAAAAAAAAAAAATAAAATAAAACTTTATTAAAGCTTGACTTAGTACGGCGTTAAATTTAGTTATTAGCAACGATATATAAACTAACAAATCACTTTTGTGTTTTCTTTAGGTTCCTAACAATTAATTATAAAACTAACTTGAAAAGCTTTTTAATAAGTTAGAACAAAGCTTTTATGGTTTGTAATTATCAAAGAAAAACTAAAAAGCTATGTGAATCAAACATAAAGCGCTTAAGTAGTAATGCCCTTGGCTTTGATTTAATTTAAAAAAATTTTAATACAATAAAAGGAAAAGCTTTAAAATGTGCTTTCAAATGTTTTATGGGTATAAAGCAGTCATTTTGTTACTCTCGCATTAACATAGACATAAACTCACTTATTAAAATAATAACATTCAGTCTGCTTTGAGCATCGAAACATAGGGGCTGTGTGTACGCTTATTGCTTGAATACACTGTCAGAAATTTATCAAACAAACGTATAAGAAAATAGCAACATTAAATGGAAGCTATGTATAAGCGATAATGCAACCGTGTGTGAAACCTCAAGCGAGGCTTACTGCTTATATTTAAATACCTGAGCCAGGGATGGACATTTTTTTACAATAATACTTTTTTATACAATTTGATATTTCCAACTTATTTGGTACTTAAAAGATTATTTTCAAACTCCTTTCCTAAAAGCTCTAGAAATATAACACATATTCGAACTCTCAATAAAAAAAAAATATATTCTCTTGCGAGTCTAAAGCTAGATTTACACGATTGAAATTTTCTTCAAAATGCTTCAAACTCGTGTAAACAGCAAAATTTCTTCAAAATTTATTGATCAATATTATTGAAATAAATTTTGAACAATAAATTTTTAAGAAATTTTGCTGTTTACACGAGTTTGAAGCATTTTGAAGAGCAATTTTGAAGAAAATTTCAATCGTGTAAATCTAGCTTAAGTGTTCCAATAACGAAAACAACTAATAAAAATTTCAATATTTTTATTATGTGCTGTTTCTAAATAACAGGCAAGTGTTTGTGTAGTACAATTTATATGAAAATCGCAAAAAACTGAGTGCTTTTCATATAAATTTGATTACACAATCACTTGCCTGTCATTTGGAAACAGCACGTAAGATTTCGACGACAATTTCGATGAGTTTTTTGCAGAGCATTAGTTTCATTTATTTTATGTGGCTAAAAAATAAGGAGTACTCCAACCAAAATGTAGGGTTGATTAGCTTACCTGGCTAACCGAAACTTAAGGTACTCCTTTATATTTTTGTACACTTAGACAACTGAGAAAGTGTTTAAATTGTTCTTAATTAGTCATAAGTCTACTATTTTGAAAATAAAATTGTATAACACAAAAGTATATTTGTACCAACTTTGCCAGCCCTGATGTGAAAACGTAAAAGAATAAATGCACGCCGCAGCAGATTTGTTGCGCTTTGGTTTTAACAAAAAAGCTTTTACTCTCCATATACTCTCTATCTTTCTCTCTGCATTGATACTGTTGTAATTTGTAATGTTTAATTTTTTTTTTTTTTTTTTTTGTAAAGTTTAAGTATATGTATGTTTAATAAAAAATAGAAATTATAAAAAATGAAGTTAAAAATATTCACTTAAACAACGAATTGTATAAAAAAAATCTTTAAAAAAAACGAATCGATTTGAAATTATTTTGATTTTCTTTTGTTTAGAATTTGTTTTATTTTAAAATTAATATTTTTTTTTTTTTTTTTTAATTTATTTGAGTTAATATTTCCTATTGTTATGTTTAGATCTCGCTTTTTTCTATAAAAAAAAAAAACAACGAAAAAATCAATTTTTTTTTTGTTTATAAATGTTTGCAAATCTACATTTTTTTCCTAGAAATAGTTTTATAAATTATTTATTGCCTTTTTAACTTAATTTTACTTAATAATTTTTGTTTCATCATCATTGTTGTGCTTAAAATTTATTAAAAAAATACACAAAAATAATTTACATCACTTCCTTTTTACAAAAAATTATCCTTAAAACTTATACTACTGTAACAAAATTTGTAACAAAATTATTATTAAAAAATATTAATAATTGTAAACTTTTAATATATATATTTTTTTTTTTTTGCAAAACTGTATTGTTCTTAAAATTTACAAAACTTCAGCAAATATTTAAATATAAAATTTGTTCTTATAATAATGTATTTAAATTGTTTATTTGTTTTAAATTGTGTTGTATTAATCTTTAAATTTAATTAAAAAAAAAAAAAAAAACAAAAAACTTCTGTATGGAAACTTCATTATCATTATTGTTTTAGTAATAATCCTTAATTATGTTATTTAATCTATTATTATTATTATTATTTGTTTAGCTTTTAGCGTATTTTATAAATGTTTTCTTTGTTAATTTTGTTTTAAAATATATAAAAAAACCTAGTTTTGTGTAAAAAAACAAGAAACTTTATTGGTATTTTATTATTTCAGAAAATCCACCAGTTAAATAGCTTTTATTTTTGCTCTCTTTTTCTTTCTCTCTCACTCTACGTAAATATTTTGTTTTCTTATTTGGGTTGAGGTCTTGGCTAAACTTTAGTTTTTTTTTGTCTTTTTTTATATAACTTTTATAAATCTCATCTCTTTTAAATCTAAAAATTATCTCTTTATCTTTTACCAGTTTTATTTCTTTCTCTGGTTTTCATAATTTTACAAGCTTGAAAATGCTTAATCTCATTTACCTTAAAGCTTAAATAATCAATTAAATTAAAAGCTTTTTAATGTTAAACAAATGTTATTAAAAGTCCCTTTTATGTATTCGTTAACAAAATAAATAAATAAAAACTTAAGCTTTCAAATAAAAGCTTTTTAAGTAAGCTTTTAAGCTTTGAAAAAGCATTTTTTTTCTAGAATGTTTAAAAGTTTTTCTAAAACAAAATTTTTAAAAAGTTTCAAAATAAAAAAAAAGTTTAAAAGATTTTGAAGAAAGTTTTAAAACTTTTAAGAAAGTTTTCAATGCTCTCAAATGATCAAAAATTGTCATAAAACTTTTTTTAAAAGAAAACTTTTTAAGGTTTCTTAACAATTGTTAATCTAAAATAATGTTTTTGCTCTTAACCAAAGCTTAAAAGCTTTTAAAGAAAGTTTTTAATGCTCTAAAGCTGTCATAAAGCGTTTATTTAATGCAATTTTCTATTTTATTGTAATCAAATTTTTAGCTTTTAAATAAATTTTAAAGGCTTTTGAAAAAGTTTTAATCTAAAGCTGTAATTAAACTTTTCCAAACAAGTTTTACAAGTTTTTAGCTTTTAACTTTTTAGAAAATCCTCGCAAGCTGTTGTGAAAAGGTTTTTAAAATGTAAAAAAAAACTAAAGCTTTTGAAAAAAGTTATAAAGCATACAAAGTGTATAAGGAGAAAGTCCCTAAGCAATATAAAGTTTAAAATATCCTATCAAATGCTTTGAACTGTTGCAAATAAATCCTAAGCTTTAATAGGAACATTTTATCTAAAAAACGTTGATAAACTTTTGTAAATAATTTTTAAGCTTTGACAAAACAAGCTTAACTTTTTAAGAAAGGTATTTATTGAAAAGGTTTTGAAATTATTAAAAACAGAATTTTTGACTTGCTTGAAAATTTAAAATCTTTTTTACCGGGCTTTTTTAAAAGCTTTAAGATTTTTTAAGGTTTTGTAAAAAAAAGGTTTATCTTTATTTTATTTTTTAAACAGCTATAAAGTTTTCTATAGAAAAGATATTAAGCTTTATATTTAGTGGTTATAAAATAGTCTATTAAACATACTTTTATAGAAAAGCTTTTGAGCAACAGGCTATTTTTTTTTTCTTAAAAACATTTCTGAGGCAAAATGCTTTATAAAAAAAGGTTTTAAGCTCTTTATAGGAAAGCTGTAAACAGATACAATGTTAAGCCTTTGTAAAACAGATTAAGGAATATATTATCAAAGTTGTTTTTGGGAATACAATAATTTTTTAAAAGATTTTGTTTGTTGTGTTAATTCCCTATTTTTTTAATGGATAAAATTACTAACATTTATTGTTGGAGGATAAGCTGTTCCTAGGCGCATTTCACTGGTTGCTAAGTCCAGATCATGAGGAAACGTTCTCCTAAATAATTTTAGAAAAACCAAAGCTATCAGCAAACAAGACTATAGAGGGAATGAGAATTACATACACTCAAATGGTCTTTTTTGCAACGGTATTAAAGCTTAAACAAAATATCAACAATAAAACAGTGAGTTTATCTTTTCTTACATTCCCCACTACAATTAGTTGGAATTCTCCCAACATTAATTGTAGTTGCATAAAAAACTGAACTGGCAAATTGTTTTTATTTTGATTTCTTGCGAAAACAATAAAAGCAATTTGTTTTTGTTTTTAATTTGTTTTTTCTTTACCCACTTTCAACTATAATTAATGTTGGGAGTATTCCAACTAATTGTAGTGGGGAATGTAAGAAAAGATAAACTCACTGTTTTATTGTTGGTATTTTGTTTAAGCTCAAAGCTTGCAAAAAAGACTATTTGAGTGTATGTAATTCTTATTCCCTCTGTAGTCTTGTTTGCTGATAGCTTTGGCTTTTCAAAAATTATTTAGGAGAACGTTTCTTAATGATCTGGTCTAAGAAACCAGTGAAATGCGCATGGGAATAGCTTATCCTCCAACAATAAATTTCAGTATTTTTATCAATTATAAAAATAGGGAATTAAGCACAACAAACAAAATCTTTTAATAGATTAGGGGATATTTTAAAAAAGTAATTTAAAGATTTTAAGAAAAACTAATTAAAAAAAATCATATGCCTAAAAAGTTGGTAAAAAGCTAAAAAGTTTATATAAACATTTTTTAACTCTTCATAGAAAGTGCTTAAGCATTTAAAATTGTTGTAGAAGACTTTTAAGATTTTTTGTTTATTTTTTTTAATATAATAACAAGAAAAAACTCATGAAACTACTTTAAGTTTAAGTTTATTATTGTTTAGAAAAAAAAGTGCAAACATGTTTAAAGCTTTTTTTCATAAACAATTTGTATGACCATATTTTTTATATTCTAAACAAGCTCGACTATACAAAAAGTATATTAGCTTATTTTTAGAGTGTAAAGGCTTGAAACTTCCAAAAGCTTTTTTTTTAATCAAAAGCATCTTAAACCTTTTTCTTATATATTTTTTGCAATATCTCTTCGAAATTAAAATCCAAATCGAATTTGAAACTTGAACTTAGGAAACGGTTCTTAGTTAATAAATAATTTGTTTTAATATTTTTTTGATTTATTTTTTATAATTTTAAAGCATTTTGTTGGTTTAAGTTAAAATATTTTTGGTTAATATCTTAATCTCTACAAATTATTATTTCTTTAACTTTCTTTTGCAAAATTTTTGTTTGTTTCTATAAATTCTCTAAAAACAAAAACATCAATAAAATATTCGTAGTGTTATTTAAAAATATTATTATAAAAAAAAAAAAAAAAAAAAAAAAAACAAAAACAAAAACATATGCGTCCTTGTTAAGTGTTACTAAAGTTAACTGAAATTTTTAAATTTATCTTAAAAATAAAACATCAATTTTTATAAATAGCAATTAATATCAAACCTGGATATTTTTAAGTTTTTACAAATCAAACCCATAGATTATTATTAATTTTCCATAACACCGACAACTTTATTTATTAAAAATTTTAACCAATACAGTGAGTGCTAACATAACAAGAACACGTTAAATATTTTTATATAAAAGCTCTCTGTAAAGCATGTTTAAAAAGCAAAAGCTCTAACAAAATATATTTTTAATATTCCTAGAAGTTTTTTTTTCTTTTTACAATTGTTTTAAAAAGTTTCAGACTCAAAATCTTCAATACTCCACTATTTACAAAAGCTTTTTTTAAGTTTACTTTTTAAGTTGCTTTGAATGTTAAATTTAACTTAACATGTTTCTTGGAATAGAAGTTTAAAGGCGATGGCCCTTTACAAAGAAATAAAAGCAAAATATCTATATAACAAATTAATTAATTAATGACTTTAATAGTTTTTTTAGATAAAAAATCCAGAAAAGCTTTTTCCAAAGAAAGCTGAAATAACTTTTTAATTTTGAAAGCTCAACATTATTTAATAATATTTTAAACAAATTTTCCTCTTGTCGGAAGTTTCTAATGAAAGCATTTAAAATATATTTTCCTTAATATGGGGTTTTTAAGGTTTTTAAGTTTTTCTTTCTTTATGAAATATATTAACTTCTTTAAAGAAATAGAAAATCTGATAATTCTTATGTAGATTTCGATAAAATACTTAAGTTCTTGTTAGTAAAATATGTCTGTGATTTTTTTCTAATAACTTTTAAAATAAGTTTAGTTCTTATTAATTAACTTTGAAAGTAAAATATGTAGATTAAAGCTTCACTTAAAAGCTTTTTATTTTCAGTATCATCTTTTCTCTGCAAAAAAAATTGTTTGAGCTTCTCTTGTGATCCCATGTAAAAAGTTGTTGTATGCTGTTTAGACTTTTATTCACATACAGGAAATCTTTTCCCTATAAGTTTAAAGAAACCCCTCTAGGAAAAGCTAATTTTTAACTAAACTTTAAAAAGGTTTAAGACAAAAGCTTTCAAGAAACAATGTCAAAGTTAATAAAGTCTTGAAAAACGTTAAAGGAAATAGATTTTAAAGTTTAAATAAAAAGCTTCTAGGAAATGAATTCCACGAAAAAAAATATTGATTTTAGAAAATAATTTCTTAAGAATGAAAATCTGTTAAAAACTTTGCTAAAAAATAAACCTTTAAAAACAATTTAGGAAGTTTTTAAGAAAAACCCCTGAGACTGAAGTTTTAAAACATTCTAACAAAAGTCATATATAAACTTTTGAAAAATCTTTAAAGAAATAACTTGTAAAATTTTATCAAAAGGAAAAAAGCTTTCAGGAAATTAATTCTAGAAAAGATTTAAAAAAAAACTAGAAAATCTATAAAATAAAATCGTTTAACAAGGGTACCTTAAACTAACTTTCAAACCTTTTTAAATTTTACCTGTACAAAAAGCTTAAGAAAACATTTTTGAGATTAGTCCTGCTGACAATTTCATGATGTTGAAAGAGATTTTTTTTTTACATGTAGTTTTGCGCAAAAAAGATTTCTTACGCATTTAGTGAAGTAGGCCGTTAATGATGAAACAGAATTGAGTCTTCAACTTCAGGCAAAAGTTTTTAAGCTCATAATTAAAACGTCGACCGTAACTGCAATTTACTCTCATTTCTTTCGTTTTCTTTGTTTACAAAATGTATGAAATTGAACGAACGTATGGTAGCATTGTTTGGAGAATAATTGTCTCTTTGTGAGAGCATGAGAAAAAACGTCTTCAAAATAAAATTGATTTTATTTCTCGACCGCATTCTCTGGCATAATTTTATGTCAAACTGTATGGAAAACATCGTTCAGCCCCAGTTCTGTTTCATCATTTAGTTTTTTTAAGAAAGCTTTCTGAACAAGAACTTTCCCTTAGAAATTCAGATTTTGGGGAAAAAAAACTTTTAAAGTTTAAAAAAGCTTTCAGATAAATTTCATGAAAAGCTTTTTAATATAGTTGAAACTTTTAAACAATAAGGCCCTAAAAATTATTTGATAATAATCGGAAAATTTCTTAAAGTTTAAAATAAAAACTATTTCTTTTTAGCTTTTTTTTTTTTTTTGGTATTTCCAGGCTTTCTAAGAAAACTGTTAAAGTCTTTTTATTATTAAACAAAAAAAAAAAAAAAAATAATAATAATGTAGTTCAACTCCTAAAACCACAAAAGAAGGTAAAATCCGTCCGTTTTTCGAACTCCAGAATTTTCATAACCACAAAAAATAACATGCACAATGGGATGATATTTAAAATTTTCATTTAAATAATATGTTTAATTGATTTACTTTTGACAAAACAAAATCCTTCTTATTATTTTTTTAATTTTTTTTTTTGCGTATAAATGCTTTTAACTTGACCATTGTGCTTTAGTTTTTCACGTAGATTTAAACGGTATATTCTATGTTTTTAAATTATTCGTTTCTCCTCCATTTCGTTTGGTATGAGTGAGTTTTTGATTAAAATTCTTTAAAAAAAAATTTTTTTTAAGTAATAATTTTTTTTAAACCACTTATTAACACAAATTAAAAAAAAAATCTATTTATTAAAAAAAAACTTGCATGTTTGTTTTTAAAACGAACTTCAACAAATTTTTAATTATACATATTAAACAACACACTATTAATTTAATCAAAAAAACTACAACAACAGCAAAAAAAAATTTATTTATAAAATACTGAAAAGAAATTGAAGATAATACAAAAAAAAAGAAGAACAAGTGTATTTTAACAAAAAAAAAAAAAAAAAAAAACTTATTAAAAAATGAATAAAATTTAACTAACAAAAAAATATAACGAATTATTATACTAAATGTATTGCTGAAATACAAGACATAAAAAATATTTAAAAAAATATATATACATATATTATTATATTAAAAATGAAAAATATTATTATTATTACTAATATTAATTATTATTAAAGATTTTAAAGAAATTAAAAAACCAACAATTTGCTTTTTTACTTTAAAAATTCTGTCTCGTGCATCAATCAGAAATATTTCACAACTCTCTACTCTCTTCTCCTATAACTACAACAAAGACAACTTTTACGTTTTTTTGTTATCTCTCAATTGTAATGTAGAGCTTTTTTCTCCTCTTTGTTAAAAGTTTTAGTTTTTAAAACAGACTGATAAAATAATTTTTTTTTTTTTGAATATTGTATGGCTCGTTACACCATCAAATTTATTTCATTTTAACACAAAATATTTGTTGCTTTTACAAAAAAAAAAAAAAAAATCACTTTCTTTAATATTTATTTTAAGCTTTTTTTTAATTTAGTTACTGTTTTAGTTAATCACCTAAATAAAACTTGATTTGGTTTTAAGTTTTTAAAGCTTTGGGATTTCTTAGGCGAAAAGCTCTGTAAAAGCTTAACAAGTTCAAAGGTTAGAGCATTAAATTTTATTACATTTACAGCTTTAAAAGGTTAAAGATTTTAAAATCTCCGCAATATTAATATCAAAAGCCCTTTAAAAGCTTTTAATAGTTAAAAGCTAAAGCTGTGCATACCATTATTGTTTTAAATTTTTCTTTATAAAATTTTTAAAACTTGTTAATAAAAAACAATAGTAAAAATTCTAAGCTCAGTGGTAGACCACAATTTTAGTACGCACTTAAAATATAAAGCATAAAATTACAATAGTTTACACCGAAAATGTACAGTTATGTGAGATAGATTTCCTTATGTATTTTCTTCCGCTGGATTCGAAAATCAAGTTTAAATTCTTTTTTATGGAACAGTTCTTGAGATATTTTCACTTTTTAATTTTTTCGACTCCTTTTCACTTGACAAATCATATCTCGAGCTAGAAATATCGGTTTGGGTCTGATTTTGTAAATTTGTGTTGTGAGATTAAAACGCTCACTTTTATCTCAGGCACTACCAACGAAAAATTCAATCTTTCGTAAACTAGTGTTATTAGGGAAATTATTGTTTTTTTTTTCTTTTGTAAAGCTTTTGGCGCCCTATGCTCCAATGGGAGTTAGAGGAACACATATATCTAAAGTTTTTAAGATAAATCTTAAAAAATATAGTTTCCTCACTATATTTATTATTGTATTAGTTTTCTAAAGCTTTTAAATTTATTTTGTAATTCAAAAAAGCTTTGGTTACTTCATTTGGAAATATTTTAACATTCAAAACTTTCTAGTCTTTTGCTGATGACATTGTAGAAATTTTTAAAACTTTTAAAAAACAAAATAAAAAACATTTGAAATTTAGGATTGTAGGCAGCTATTATAGATAGAAGCTATTTAAGTTTTAATATCTTAAGGCCGAAAAATGTAGAGGGTGTTTTTTAGATGTATAGAACTTCCGATAGAGTTAACTGTAAAACTAGCTGTCATACTAATGAAGTGTGTTTGAGTTTCTTTTATCGGTTTACTGTGACAAATTACCATGCAACGTTTACGAATCGTGAAAATTTATTTCCCAAATTCGCGCTCAGTTTGCCAAACTTATAGAGCAGTTCGTCAAGTTCACGGTGCGCATAATCGTCCCTTTGAGCAGCTAATACCATGGGCCGATTAATGACCTAATTAACTCTTTTGGATAATATTCATCGAGCCCGTACTGTGCGAACAGAAGAAGCCATTACCATTGTAGAAGTGAGTGTGACAGAGGACTCGAATTTATCGATCCGACGCCCTTCTCAGCAACTCGGTCTCTGCCCGTCCACTACTTGAAAAATGTTTAAGAAACGATCTTTTCCTACATCCATATAAGATTCAATGCGTGCAAGAATTAAAGCCAGCGGGCCATCAATTGCATCGTTCGTTAGGGGAATGCGCTGAGAATCAACTAGAAGTTGAACCAGATTTTTATCGTCCAGTCATCTTAAGCGAACGGCCGATTTCTGGCTTAACGGGCATCTAGGCAAACAAACTTTTCATTTTCGAAGAGAGCACGTTCCTCATGAGACACTTGGGACTCCATAGCATCCCAAAAAATTACGGTTTGGGGCGGTTTCAATGCCGCAGGCGTTCTCGGCTCATTTGTCTTAAATCCGATTCGTGAATTTTTTTTATTCCTCTTGTCCATTGTACATCATTTGGATGAGAAATGGGTCAAACAATACGGCGCAACATGCCATACACCACGCGAAATCATCACTTTGTTGACCCAAACGATAAATTACCGGTTATGCCAAGAAATGGCAAATTGGCCACTTCGTTGCTGTTATTTGACACCTTTGGACTACTGTTTGTGGGGGTACATAAAATCTCTGGTCTTTAAAACAGCAACGACTGATCACTTAGAAGCCAACACTGAAAGGAATTTTGACGAAATAAGTTCGGGTATGCTTGATAAAGTGGTGCGAAATTAGACCGACAGGATGGCGTTCGCGGAAGCCATAAGCCAGAAATTATTTTTAAGCAATATATGCCACGAAATGTGAGCTAATACTGCCAACATTTTGGTCATTTCATTGTTCCATTTGTTGTGTTTTATTTAAAAAAAAAAAAAAAAAGTTCTATGCCTCATAAAAAACACCTTGTATTTTACTGAAATATATTAATGCTCTTACAACTTAACAACAGTTATTTTTACACAGGTAAACAGCTTTCAGAGTTTTAAAATCCGGTTATAAAATTATAGGTAAAAGCTTTCTTTTAGAAAAGCGCGTTTTTCATTTAATAAATCTTTTCGAAGCAAAAGATCAAAAAGTTTAAGCTTTAATGAGCTTAATAACTTATACAATTGACAAAACTTTAAAATTTTATTTGTAAAACAACTAAAACAAATTTAGCAAAAAACATCTGTTTTTCATTGACTTACCACTGGGCAAAGCTTTTTTATATTTATATTTAACAGTTTTTACAGTAAAAGCTTTTGTTAACAAAGGCTTTAAAAGTTAAAGTTAAATGTTTTGAATCCGTTTAACGGCCAATTTAAACAAGTTCAGTTAAAACTTTCTATTAATTTAACTTCCAGTTAACAATATGTTTTTGACAGTTCTAACTGATAGTTAATTATAACTGAACTTGGTGAAACTGCCCGTGAGTGGGCAAAAAACCTAAATAATCCCATTTCCATTACGCTTTCTTTCTATTTTTAATTTAAGCTTTTTCCTACTTCTTAATTGGCTTTTTTATATTTTTTAATTTCAAGCTTTTTTCCTTATTTTATTTTATTTTTTTAATTTTTTTTTTACATAAACTTCACTCTTACGATGTTGTTGTGTAATGGCCAAATATCTGAATGTTTTTGATTTTGATGTTGAAATTATGTTTTTCAAGCTTTTTTTATTACTGTAATGTCAATATATAAATATTAAATATTCATATAAAAAAATATTTTTTTTATTAGAAAAAGTTTCAACTAAATATTTGAAAATACACTTAAAAAAAATATATATAAATACATTTATTAAATATCTAACATTTGTATGTACAGTAGGCCTGCACTTAGATAATCTGGCTTTTGAATTTTTATTACAAAAACAAAACAAAAATAACAAAAAAAATCATGTTTTTTGGTTTATAAACTTTAATTAATTCAGTAACAAAAATCATGAATTTTTTTTTTTAATTCTTTGTAAAACAAAAAATTGTGTTGCAAATAGGCGTAATTAAAACAATAAGCCATTTAAGTGAAGCCCGAAAAAGGCTTAAAACATTCAAACAACTTCAATGTATTTCTTTTAAATCTGGTTGGCTTTTTTTAAGGCGATGTATTTTTAAAAAACTCTTTAATCAATAAATTTAGACGTTATATTAAAAATCACTTTAGAATCATATTGCATACATTTACTTAACAGTCGTGTATTTAAAATACAAAATCCTTTTGTTTGTCCTTACACAATGTTCAATATATAAGTACACCCAGAGAAAAATACATGCTTTAGTATGATCGCCGCCAACAAATCTATTATTTTACCCATATTATTGTCACCGGCAATTATGGTTGAATTAGTCCTCCATCAAAAAATAACAACCATATTATGGTTGGCTCTACACATGTTATGGTTTTGGACCATTATTAAGAAAGTTATGAAAAAAAAAATTGTAAAAAAAGAGTCCATTGAAGGAGTGATCAAAAAAATATCAATATTTACTATGAAGGCCTTTTTGAAGTGTATAAAAAATATCACAAAATTTGGGAAATCAAAAAAAAAATAGACCTTGCCCCATATGGAATGCCCCATATATAGGTATAAATATAAAGAAAGTGATAATAAAACTTATATGAAAAATTAACATTATTTAATGAAACACTTGAAAAATTTAAATAAAAAGCGGTCACCCTGTCCCAATTTATTCCTCATTCTTCTGCTTTAAGAAATTTAAATAAACCTATCGTGGAGTTCGTTACGCACGATGAATTTCGGACTACGCAATAATTTTCATAAATACCACTGTGTTCTATTTCTAACGACGAATATACGTTGTGAATAATTCGTCTTTCGCCCCAGTTGTGTTTCTATCATAAAGCATTAATATCAAAATGTTTATCAGTCGTAATGCTCTCTGATAACCAGTGAATTTTGTAGCAATCGCGTCGCCAAAATAGTTACGTTCATGTAGCAGTTAAAAAACCTGTCTAAACCTGCCCCGATTTGTTACCTTGAAGCCGATCTTATCTTAGAGTTAGCAGAAATTTTTATTAAGAACAATTTTCGTCCTGGGTGTAGTCTAAAGATGTAGAAATTTTTTTAAACACTAATAGGCATTTCTCAAAATATTCCAGTTTTATATCCGAAAAAATTGTTGTTCTTACCCCAATTATCAAAAGAGCGTTTCATCTTGAAAACATGGACATAATAACTTGTGTCCAAGATATTCTGAAAATATTTAATAAAAAAGAACACTTAGAAAATGCTAAATAGAAAATCTTTCTAATGCGAATTTTTTAATACGTTTATTCATGTCCTTAGAAGCCAAAAACTTAATGCTTGAAACAACTTAATTTTTATTTCTTAATAGTAAATGATTTTTGTGAAATGTATTTTGAGACCTCAAGTATTTAAAATACTCTATCGACAGGTATTAGAAATACAAAATACATTTTGAGAATGTACTTAAAATGCAAAATACATATCTGTCTTTCAAGTATAAATATTTGAAATACTGCCACACCCTGTACATAATTTTAGGTTAGTTTAATATTTCTTTGGGTAAATTAAAGATATTTCTTGAAACTTTTCCCAGCTACTTCGTTATAGAGAAGTTAGACTTTTTATGTTCAAAAACGGCGCTGCGAAACTTGGCCCCAGCAAATATGGCCCAAAAATAAAATTAAAATTGACCCGCCAATTTTGGCTATTTTTCATAATGCATATGACCCAATTCTTTTAATGAAAATTTACCCCAACAAATTAAAAATAGCTCTAAAAATAAAATGAAATATGAACCTTAATTTGGGGTAATTCTTCATTATGAAAAATAAAAAGTAAAAACTAAAAAACACACAAAGAAAGTTTTATTAAAAACTTGGGTGCCCGAAACTTTAATTCCCAAATTCAAAATCCTGAATCTTAATATCGCGAATAATAATACAGCCTTCCACCCGAAAATATCGACAACATTCTTTCCACTAATCTCTCCCACGTTCTGACCAGGTGAAAACGACGCAAAGATTTTTTCCTCTATGGTATGTATAACCAACACTGGCTTCGCTAACTAAAGTTTCACTGCCTTCGGCCGGGCGCAAGAATTTTCTTCTCTATGGTTCGACAAACACTGTCTTCGCTTACTAAAGAATCTCTACACAGCCGCCCTTCTGCCGGGCGCAATTTCCTCCTTAGAAATTGAGATATAAAATTTTTTGGTGTAATTTTTCATTGCTTAAAATTTGCAATATATATACTTAAGTAAATAAAAAATAGCCACAAATTAAAAATTGTGGATTTATTTGGGGCCAGTTTTCATTCATTGATATTGGGGTAATTTTTATTTCAAAAAAGACCCCAAAGAAACCCAAAGAAAAAACAAAAAAAAAAAAAATTGCCCGAAAAATGCGTGTTTTTGTGTCATATAAAATTTCTTTATTTTCTTTTTTGGCGCCATATTTCCTATTGTCATTTTGCGTACCGCCTTCAAATACCTTAACAAGTAGGAAAGTATAGTTCACCGACTATATGATACCCTCGACAACAGTTTTAAATAATAAATAATTGAGAGTACCCTAAATGGGACCCACGGGCAATCAAGGATCCGCCAGACACAAAATTATCTTATGCGATAAGGATTCATGAAATGAATAATGCCGAATATTATTTTGATTTCCTTATTTACATGAGTTTTTTTGTTGTCTTAAAGTGATTTTATGAAGGGGACGGATGAATTATTTTGGACCTACCAGCACAACATTTTGTCATGATATAGTAGATATAGTTAAAGTTATTGTCGGCAATTTTTATGTCAAACCAACATTTATAAGAAAATTATTGTATTTAAAGCTATTTTCGGGAGCAGTTTTTGTATGGGGGCTATGGTCAAATATGGACCGATTCCAATAAAATTTGGTAAGATGATTAAGATTGCAGTTTGAATCCAATTTCATCTTAATGCCAACATAATAAGATGGTTTATGGGCACACAGATTTTTTTCCGGAAAGAAGCTTGTATGTATATGAAATCATGGACCGATTCTCATCCTTTTCAATAGGCTTCATCCTTGTAACAATTAGAATCTATGTGCCGAATTTCAATTCAAATCAAATTATCTCCAAATTGTTACCTCTACTTTGCGCACAAGATTTAAATCGACAGCCAGCTTGCCAACCGGACGGATGGACATCGTTAGATCAATTCAAAAAGTTATTCTAAGTCGAGGGTCTAAAACCAATTTTGTACGGTGTTACAAAGATCAGCATAAACGCATAATATCCTCTCCACTATTGTTGTGTGGGTGTAAAAACTCGCAAAAAATAAAAATTCCGCAGAATTTAATAACTAATTTTAACATTATTAACTATTTACGATTATTTGAAAAACTAGATTCCCTTTTTTTACAGAATTACTAAAAATATATATTGACGTTACAGTAATAACTTAAAATAAGCTTAAAAAAGCTCTCTTTCTCTCATTGTAAACAAAGGCGGTGTACAAATATATTTCTTAAATTTGTTAGTCTTCTGCTAGGTAGTGAGCTTTTTCTGGAGTCTTCTTCTTCCTACAAAAGTTTTTGAATTAAATATTAATAGATCATAAGCTTTTCATAATTCTTAAAACTTTGTTGAATCTCTCATTATTATTTTTTGTTCTCTATCTCTCTCTTTTTAAAACTTTTAAATTGAAATGTTGTTTAATCTAAATCATATTTTGGGAAGTTTGTAGTTCTTAATTTTGGCAAAAGATTAATGAAAAAAAATATATAGAATTGTGTGATCTTATTACTTACATACAGTGGCATGGTATTTTGTATTCTAAAAACCTTTTTTAACCATTATCCATGTGAAAACAAAAAAAAAAAAAAGCTTTTTTACAGGATTACCAAACAACCAACTCATTTTTTGTGTCATTTAGCATGTTTAATACTTCATAAAGTATGTAATAAAAAAAAAAGAAAAGTATTTAAATATATTTATATAAAAGATATCTGCACTACAAAGGTAAGCTGCACTCACTGGCTAAAAAGAAAAACTGAAAAAAGATACATATTAAAACATGAAACTCCATAAACTTTTGACTCATACCTGTAGTATGAGCTTTTGAGCTTCTTCTACTTTGTAACTACTCGTACATTGATGAATGTGTTTTGTGCTAAAAAAAAAGAGGAACGTAAGCTTTTTTATATTATTATCTTATAAATTATATATAAAATATTTTCTATAAATACTTGACTTTATCTATATAAATGTATGTTTTTTTTTACCTTTAGTAAATATTTATTATTTAATTCTTTTTAAATGGTTGGTATTTTATTTGTTTTAATTTTTATTTGAATTTATCTATTTCATTTAAAATTTTACACCACGACAACTGAATGAAGTCTTAATTATTTCTTTTTTTTTAACTATATTACTTACTTTTTAAATTAATAAAAGAGAGAGAGAAATAGGACTTGTTAAGTAGTTGAGAATAATTTCACTTTCTCGTTTTTTTATTTAACGAAGGGAATAGATAAGGTAAACGAATTATATATTAACAACCAACACCTTTGCTTTTAAAAACTAGTTAAATATATAGAAAATATAGGCTACTTTTATTAAAATCTTGCCTATTTATTAATATTTAAAAAATAATAGCATTCCTAAAGGATAATTTATAATATAAGGTTAACTATTTAAATATATTTGAAAGAAAGCAATCTTTTAGGATAAATTGAAATATTTCTTAAAAGTGGATGATAACTTTTAAAATAGCTTTACAATGACAATGAAAGTTATAAGCAAATCAATCAAATATTTAATATAAAGTAAGCGTATAACATACTTTTAGGAGGAAAAACTAATTTATACTTAAAACCTTAGAAAAGGATGCATTAACCTAAAAATACTTAATGCAAGTTTTCAAATTCGTTACGCATTTATTTAAAAGACATTTTTTTTCTTTTGCAAATTTTATAAATATACTTTAAGGCCTTGTTACTCTTACGTAAACGTATACGTTGCGGATAAGCTGTTCCGTTTTGCTTATAAATAAATAGTTATATACTTTTACAAAGACGTGACATTGCGTTGCCGATGAACCTGATTAAAGCAAAAAAAAATTCCGTTCTTACGTATCAGCTTCAAAGAATTATATGTTTAAGAACATTCTATCCACGATTCACACAACGTTTGTTTTTTTTAAATCATCGTCATAAAATTTGTCAAATATTCTGGTTTCTTTTTAACACATTTGAACATTATATGACACGCTTACTTGTCTTTAGTAACTACCAGCCATACAAGTCAAGCGCAGCGTTAATGTATTCCCAACATTTACGTTAGACCTTAAGGTAATTGTCTATAAGTTTGGCACACTCTAAGTTGAAAATACTAGTTTTTCAATTAATTTATATGTATGTATACACCCAGAGAAAAACTATGTTTAAAAATGGTCACCTCCAACTAAACTATTTTTAGACAAAATTTTAAACATATTCTGTTTAAATTTTTGCAATAAATAAAAATATTGCAAAATTTCAGAACGGTTTTTCAAACTACGAAAAAAAATACGAAAACATTGCGCATTATAAAAAAAAAATTTCCGAACTATTTCAAAAAAATTTGCTCTTACTTGCAATTTTTCTTTCTGCAATTTTTGAAAATTCTGCTTTGAAATTGCATAAGTGTCCATATTATGAGATTCTTGTTTTGCATTTTTGTATTTTTATGCCGTCTTTCTGCTACTCCTTTATATATTTTATACTCGGGCCTGTTCTGAAAATCACGTGCTTTTAAAATCACACGTGTGCTTTTGTGGTGTTCTGAAAATCATTTCGTTTTTGTGTTTCTCGTTGTGCCTTCAGCAATTGAAAATCACACCGAAACACACGAAAAACGGAACACAAAAATATCACACGTGTGATTTTAAAAGGCACATGTGATTTGAATAAAAGTGATTTTCAGAACAGGCCTGACTATATAATTATAAAAACACCTACAATCAACTTTAAGTTGAAAATTGAGAATTACAAAACAAAACAGAATTGCAAGGCACATGAAACTGTTAACCCCACTCCAATCTTCTCACACAAACTAAAAAATTGATCAAAAAAAAAAAAAAATAATGTCTGGACATTGACTTCTTTTCAAAAATATATTTGTTTTATAAAAGTTTTGGCAGAGCTTGTTAAAAATAGTTATACACAATACCTAGACCCTAATCATGTAAAACGCAACGCAACGCCATAGAGTTACATTGAAAGCACAAACAATATTTTAAATATTTTGTAATTTTGTTGTTGCTTTCTATAGAAATTCATGTACCGTTTTAAAATTTTTAACGCCACAAGCTAAGCAGCGTTTGAAATTTTAAAACGCAATATGAATTTCTATGGGAAGCAACAACAATGTTAGAAAATAGTTATGACATTGCTTGTGCTTTCCATGTAATTCTTTGGTGATACGTTGCGTTTTACATGATTAGGGCCTTAATATTTTTTGTTAGGCAAAATGTTTATCTAAACAATTATCGAATTTTCCTCAAAGTTTTTAGAATAAAATTTTAAATCGTTTTTAAGTTTTAAAACCACCGCGCTAGAGCTATTTACGCAACGTATATCCGCGGAAAACAACGTCCCGAAGTAGGCATTACATTTTTTTCTTTTTTGTTTTAATTTTACATTTTTTAAATTGGCTTTCCTGAAAAAACGTTATTTGTAAAATTAAGTACTATAATGGGATTTAAACATATTTAGGAGATAAGATAGAACATTTAGTAAATTAAATTATAATTACAAGATATTTCTGTAATTATACTCCGATAAAAGTTGAAAAGAATATGTTTTCATATGCAATAAATGTCTCTTATACAAAATTGTGGCATATGTTTGAGGAAATAAATTAAAAAGAAGGTATACTTTAATCTTGTTTGAATTTTGTTTACAAAAGTTGTTAAGGACCAAATATATTGGTAACATTTTCCATCAAGCATTATTGTTGTATCGGTAAAAAAATTTTCGTATATTTGACACGGACTATGCTGGAGGGAAAGTCAAACCAATTTAATATACGACCTTGATGTATTTTGCCCTTTAAAAACATTAACAAATACACATATTTTGAGCTACAAATAGCACGATGACAATACTAAAAGATACTGCATACTTTTAGGCAATAAACATGTTTGTTTAAATTTATCTGAAATTTTAGGTGTTTATAAATAAAAAGTTAGACTATTAAAAAACAAGATTAGCTCAGGGTCTCCCGCTCTCTCTTTTATTAGATATCTCTTTCAGCCTCTTTCTAGAACTTTCTGTTATTTAATAACTTAATTATGTAGTTTGTAAAATCATTTATTTATATATTTATATTAATAAAAAAAAAACTTATATTAACTAAACATTTTTTTATTTTTTTTTTTCTTTTTTACATCTCCAGGTACGCTTCTACTGTAAAGCCAATATATAGCAAATTACATACATATAATTTTTTTTTTTATAGATATAAAGAAAAACCAAAAAAGCTCGAACTAATAACTATTTAGAAAAAACCTTGAGTGTTGTGTAACTGTGTAAAATTTTTAATTTTAAAAATGCTAGATACATATTTCTTAATAAATTTATTTATATAAAAATAATTTATATTTCTTTTATAAACTAGAAATTTTCAGAAACTCTGCTTTAATGTAGTATAAAAAGCTTTAAAAATATAACTCAAGAAAACCCGAAATCCCAGCTTAGATGCTTTAATAAAAGAATAAAACCCACCGCTTTATTTGAATTTAGAAATGGCAGTATTCAAAACAAACCAAAAAAACATGTGTATCAACAACAGCAACACCAACTACTACTGCATATACCTAAACAAACATTGAAAAAACACACACCTACACCAAAAAAAAAAAAAAAAAAACACCTGCACTTGAAATCCTGCTTGTTTGGTGAAGTTAATGCACTCACTCACTATAAAAACTATAAATTTGATTTTGCTCTCAATATTAATTATAAATAAAACATACTCTCTCTCCCTTTTTAATAACAAAACACACATTCATATGTATGTATGAACATTCCAACAAACACAAATGTATTTGGCTATAAAAAAAAAATGTTAACGTAAGCAAAACAACAACAATGACAAAATTTATGAAAAGAAAATGCTCGGTTTTAACGGTATCAAATGAAATCAGCAAGAACAACAACATCATCACTAGAAAAACATCAGCTCCTTAGAGTATGCTTTAGTATATTGAAATCCCTGTTTGTTAACATTTATATTTAATTCTTAAACACAAGAATATTCAAGAATTTGTTGTATGTAGCAAATGTATGAACCATAAGAAAATTTAATTGTGACGAGCAAAAATATAAAAAAAAATGTTTTCTATTTAATTGAGACCATAGAAACGAAGCTTTTTCGTTGTGGATTAATTATAATTTACTTTTTTGGATTAATGTTATAAACGCATGGCTGGATTATATGACAGAACAACAATGACTTTCCGACGTCTCTCTTCCACTTTTCATTATATACAGCTACTGACACTATAAGTGGGACACTTGGAAAAGGTCTTATGTTGCTATGTTTGAAACTGAAAATAAATGCCTAATTGCGGCCTTACACTATGAAAGTTTTCTTTCAGAGTTTCTGAGTTTATTAGTAAGAGGGGAAGAGAACATGCTTTTCTTCTCTTTCCCCTCTCACCAATAAACTCAGTATGAACACAGACTAAGTATTTAGTATAAGGTGTCCCATTTATAGTGTGTGAGTAGTTGTATGTCTACGTGAAAACAGGAAACATATAAATATCCTGTTATCCTGTATTAATTTTTTAAATAAAGCTTTTAAGAAAAAACCCTAAAAAGGCACACAATGGATTGTCCAAATATTGGATTAAGTAAATTTAATAGTTTTTATAAAAAACGAAAAGAGACCTTCAGTTGAGTTAAATAATTGTTAAGGTCGCATAAGAGACAATTTATATCCTGTTATCCTGTTTTTGTTTTTCTGGAATCCTATAAATTTTTATAAATCAATAAATTATTGGCAATGAAAATAAGTGAATATAAAAAAATGGTATTAAATTGTAAAAAAAAAAAACTTTTTAGGCACTTACCTAAACTGTAAAATAGAACTTTGAACAATATGTATGAACAATTAAGAAGTCAGAATGTTATATTTTCTTCTTTGAAGTTTTTTTTTATTATTAATGGCAAATAATGGAAAAGTTTTAAATGGAATTTTTTAGTCGCATATAAAATTCTATTAAAGCCATTTATATTATTATATCTAATTAAGCCCTCTTCTAGGATGAGATATTGGTGGAATAAAATGTTATGATTAAAAAATAATCTATGCGCAAAATTTCGTCTTAAAATTTCTACTTCTCCGAGCTTTATTGGACAAATATTTAACTGTAGAATATTTGTCCAATTCACAAGCTCTGTCGAATGGCTTCTCGTTTAAAAAAAAAAAATGAGATTTTTTTATGGACTTGTGAATAGACAAGTTTGTTGGATTGTAACTTTGTCGTATTGCTAAATGTCAAAAATGAAAAATATCAGTTCAATTTTTATAGTCAATTCACTTTGAGTTAACTATTTAAAAAAATTAACAAATTTCTTTTTACCAAATAAAAACTAAAAATATGAAAATTAAAACTAAACAAAGAAAAATAATTAATTTTAATAATAATTAGTATTGTGGTTATTTTATTGAACTGTTAATGGTTTTTAATCCAAATTTAGATATTTTTAATTAGACTTAAGTTCATTGAATTTAATTTTCATTAAATTATTTTTATGAAGACAGGAATTTTACAACATGAAATTAATAAAAATTTTTTTTTTTATTGATAATTTTTCATTCTTGACTGCGCTGAGATTTGAACCCAGGCGTTCACGGACAGGTTGCCCAGACTAGTTTCGATTGTAACCACACAATCTCTTCAGTGGGGTTTGTCGTCTTACTCACTCGGCTATTGCAGCCGGATGACTCAATAGTCAAACATCAATCTTTAAACCAGATGGTATTTCACCTTGGTAGATCGAAATTTGCTTTTGAATGAATGTTTATCTATTTTAATTGATTTACATGTTCTTCCTAACTTCTGTTTTTTCGAACTTTTTGTCAAGAATTCTTCTTGAAATCCAAAGTACATTTTTGTTTTTCATGTTTTTGTCTTTTTTTTTTCTTGTTGACCTTTTTTTTAATTTTAGTTATCATATTTTACTTCGCCCTTAGTTTTTATTTAGTTTTTCCTCTTCTTTAATAAAATTGCCTCAGCAGTACACAAAATTGCTTTTTATCATTTTTTCTGTGTTCTTGGGAGAGATGTATGCGCTGATGATAGCACCATTATTAAACTGTCCATTTTTTCCATATTCTTTTATTAACTGGCATGAAGCCAAGCAGTAATTTTCGGGTGATTTTAGAGATCATAAACCTGCCTTCGACTTTTCTCCGCATTACCGCTAAAAACAGTGTAAATTGTTCTAGCAACTTTCGCTCATATTTCCTAAAGAGCTAGGACATTAAGGTTAAATCTCATCATTTTATTTGCAATCTCCTGAGTAGTTCCTGTCTGTAACATTGTTTTGATATTCTAGCTTTCCAATCGTGTTTCCTAAAATCGTAATTCCTATTTCGTGTCTTTATTTCGAATCCTGTTCGATTATCCATTTGTGGTTTTCGTGTAATTTTCGTAATCGTGTAGTGATTGCCATCAGGGCTGCCGATTATAGCATCCAGCCACGCTATTTTTTTCCACATAGAGTTCTGTTCTGTGGATTTGATTTTTAGGACTCGCCCCGTCGTTATAAGGATGTTTGAAATAAACTCGGATATTTGTTTCGAACTCGAAAGAACCTTCGAGACTCGCCCCTTATAACCGCGGATTGACTGCGACAGGGCGTAACACTATCATAGCTGCCAGATAAAATTGGTCGAAAATCGTCAAATTTTAAGGGAAAAATCTTCGAAATCGTCAACTTGAATAGGCTTAATCGTCACAAAAATCCTCATTGTAAAAAATCAGTAATTTTTAATAAGTTTTGAAAAATAATTGGTATTTTTGGTTTCCTTTGCTAATAACATTTTAATATATTCTGCCTGTTTTTAAAATTAAAATAAAAATTTTCGTTTAGAAACTTATTATTGGAGTAACACAACCAAAAATGTTTCAAAAATGTTGGCATTTATAAGAAAAGTAACAAAATAAACTTAAATCAAGAAATATCAAACACTTATTTAACACGTCGAAAATCCTGCTAAAGAAAGTGCTTAAGTCTAATTCACAGTTTCTTTCAGAAAGTCTGAAAGTTTCTGAGAAAAACTTTCATAGTGTGAACCCAGTCTAAAGAGTGCACGCAGAGAAAAAAGATGTTTATATATGGTCACCTCCAACAAAACTATTTTTAGACAAAATTTTAAACATATTATGATTAAATTTCACCATATTATTATCACCGACAACAATTTTATTGCTTAATTAGTCCTCCATCAGGAAGCCACAGCCATATTATAGTTGTCTCTAAGCATGTTATGGTTAAATATGACAATAATTTGTTTTTAAATTAACAAAAGTATTTTCCTCTTCTCCAAGAGCAACATGCTATGGTTGAAAACCAACCATGATATTATAAGTGTTAAACATATTTTAGTTATTATTGACCAAAACATGTTCGGAGGCAACCATAATATGGTTGTGCTTTCTTGGTGGAGTAAACATTTAACCATAATATAGTTGTCGGTGATATGGTTTAATTAACCATAATATGTTTACAATTTTCTTTAAAAATAATTTTGTTGGAGGTGACCATATTTAAACATTGTTTTTCTCTGGGTGTGTAGTTGTAAACTGGATGTAATAAAACACTTCTAACTGATCAAATATAACTCATAAAAATATGCATCGCGCTAAAAAAAAGTCGTATTTTATATGATGAACAGCTAAGACATGAAGATTACTGCCAATCAAATTAATGAAAGTATCTAAGAAGCTAAGATTAAATGTGAAATTATATAAAAAACATTTGTTAATTTGTGCAAAATTTTTTATTTTAAAAATCGTCAAATTTAGGGTATAAATCGTACAATCGTCAATAGGCCATTTTTGTACACAAAAATCGTCAAATCTGGCAGCCGTGATCACTATCCGAAATCTGCGATGCATCCGGTTGTCCTTAGCAGTGCTTCCACGAGGCTGATACAGTTTTATAACCGTTTAATAAAACCAGTATCCTTTATAAGCTGCCATGGGCGGAAAACAGTATAGTACTTAATCACAATTTACAGCCTTTCACCTTAATTTCACTAAGAAAAACTTTCAAAAAAAATTCAACAATTTTACTCAATTAAGACAATTAGGGAACTTAGAATCCTCGTCCAAACACTGATGTTGACTTAAGCGATCGTAAGAGATGTACTGAAGGAAAATAAGGAGATACGGAAAAAATTAATCATCGAAACTGGATGGGGTTGGTTTCAGTAGTTAGTTATCTCGTAAAAAATCTTTTATTGGACAGTTTAACCCTGGATGGTTACTGTTCGTCGTAATCGACGAAGCTCATTGACATTTTATCATATAACTTTTTTATGTGTATTCACATAACGCTCTTTTTCAAGAACGTTAGCTGACGACGAAATCTTTAAAAAAAAAAATACATTTTAAAACAAAAAATTTGTAAAAAAAAAACTTATTTTTTATGCCTTATTTTATTTTATTTTTAAATAAAATGCTTAACTAAAAAATTTTTTGTTTTAGAGATTTTTCTTTAAAAATTGTTCCGCTGTTTTTTTTAAGTTCGTTGAAACACACAAAGAGTAACCCTAATGTTCTAAAATAAAGAGTAACCTTGCAGGGTTAAAGAAACATATACAAATTTGTAATGTAAAGGAACCTTGTGGGACTAAGAGAAGAAAACCAAAACAAATTTATCCCTTCTGATGACTAGAAGCTTTAAAAAAAATTGTTCAAAGTTTTAAAAATCCTATTACCATAAAAAAAATCCACTTTTAAACTCACATTTATAAATTAAAATCCAGCCAAAAAATCCACTTTTAAACTTACACTTTAAAATTTAATTCAAGCCAAAAAAAAAAAAAACTGTTACTCCAACAAACTACAAACAAAACATTAAAAATGTCATTTGTATTTTTTCAATCTATTCTTTTTTTATATATTGTTGACAAACTTACAGGCTTGTTTGTAGTAAGTATTGTATTAGTTGGTAATTTTTTATAATAACTGTGTGTTTAAGCTTTTTTTGAAAAACTAAAATATTTATTTGCCTTTTAACAACCGCTTTTTAAGTTCTTTTTGACAGCTTTGAATGCAGCAGCTTACTGGCGAGCTTTTGTTGGGAAATAATGTTAAATAAGTTGCACAATTATTATCAATCAAATTTATTTAAGGCTTTAATATATCACATTAGCTTTTTCAATATTAGTTTAAGCTTTATAAGTATTTCATTAAGAGCTTTATTGAATTTTTTAGCTTTTTAAGTTTTAATTGAGTTTTTTAGTAATAAATATTATAAAAAAAAATTAGCAAAAATAAAAGCTTTAAGAGTAACTCTAAAACACTTGAAAAAAAGCGTTTTTCTATGTTTTGAGGTGTTTTCTTGAGAAACTAATTCAACTTTTATAAAGTAAAATACATTTTTTTTAATAAATATTGCAATGTCATTAGGTAAAAGCTTTACATAAATTTTCTAAAAAATAAGCTTTTGAACTTAAACATAAAAAAAACTATTTGTGCCGCATTGGAAAACGGCTTTTGATACAATTAGTATTACATATTATCAATTTGTAAGAAAAAGCTTTAGAAAAGGACACATTGTAACCTTATTCTGTGTTTAAAAGCTTAAGTGTAAGTTTTTTGATTGAAACAAAATTTTCCAAAAGTTATTTTCGGGATACAAAATTTATTATAATAAAGATTTCTCTATGACGTGTTAAATTCACAATTTTTATTTTTGATAAAAACACTGACAATTATTGTTGAGGGAAAGCTAGTTTCTATGCGCATTTCGCTGGTTGCTTTTTCCAAAGACTTTATAAAAGCTTAAAATATTATACAAATAAGACTATAACGTGAATAAGAATTTTAAACACTCAGGTCTTAATTGTAACAATATCAAGGCTTCAACAAAGCAACAACAAAAAACAGTGAGCTTATCTTTTCTTACATTCCACTACAATTGGCTGGTTTTTTTCCAACTTGAATTGTAGTTATAATAGGGTAAAAAATAAAAAACAAATCGCTTAATAAAGTAACTTGCCACTTCTTAGTTTACAGAAAAAAAGAAATTGTGGAAAAAGCTTTAAATATCGACTTGAAGTGTGATTTTTCAGAAAACTAAAAGAAACTAATTCATTATAAAAAGCTTTTTTTAACCATTGGGTGGTACTGGACATATGTTTTTTTATACGATGAACAATTTTTCGTCAGGCAAATTTTTTTTAATCAGTCTTTTTAAAGGACTTAACAATTTGTTCAGTAAGTAAACATTTCCTTTTAACTGCAGCAAGTTTTCAAAAGCTATTAAAAAAATTAAACTGAAATAGTCACCCCGGTTGGGTATTTGTAAGGCGAAGTTTAATAAAGTAGCTTCAAGCTGTATGTCTAAAGCTTTTCGCAAAAAAGCTTTCACTAGTGCAAAAAATCAGAAGCTTTTTAACAAAATATAATTTTAGTCTAACAATATCGAACTTCAATTGCTTCGAAATCTTCCAATTGGTTCAAACGCTTATGACATTAAATAAAAGTTTTTAAATAAATTATCAGAACTTAGAAGCTTTATAGTTACTAAGAAATATAGAAATAATCCGTCATTAAAGCTTTTCCAAAACTTAAAGTTTCTGAAAGAAAATTCCAAATGATTTTTTTTTTTTTTTTTTTTTTTTTTTTTGAGACAAATTCATTTCAGCCTAAAAATAAAGCTAAAACTCAAGCGTCTGCTGATTGCTTTAGGGTTTAAAAAGTTTTAAATTTATATTAAAGTTTGCCTTCAATAATGTCTTTGCTTTAAAGAAATATAATATTTCTCTGAACCTTTTCTAATTTTAAAATTATCTAAACTAAAGTTCTTAATATAAAAGCTTTTCTCTTCTAAAAGTAAAATATTGAAACGTATATATCAAGAGCTTTAATATTTACAAGCCTTTTTTGGCCTCAGATTTAATTTTTTCTAAAGCCTTTTCGTAAACTTTAGAAGTTTAAAAGCTTTTAAGCTATTACTTCGTCAGTAAAATATTTTTTAGATTTACATATACAAAAATAAATACAAACATATGTTTCTTATCCGTATGTCTAAAGCTTAATAAAATTTTTGTTTTGTTTTAACTGAAACCTTTTCTGTAATCAAAATGTTATTTTTTTTTTATTAATTGATTAAAACCTTTAAAAATTTTCTAAAGCTTTTACTAGTTCAAACTTAAAACTAAAATTTAAGGTCTTTAATTTCTAAAGGTGTTGATGAAAAGTTTTTTGAGTTAATAAAGCTTTTACTTTATTTAAAATTTTTTAAGCATTTACGAGTTTTAGTTTTGCTTTTTTTTTTTTTTTGCTAATTTTTGCCTTTTTAATATTAATTAATTAACATTTAAAAAAGGAACAGTTTGTCATTTCCGTTTTTTTAAACCCTTTTTTATTCCCTCTGAATCTTAAATTTAAAACATGTAACTACATCGAAATGGTCTATATTTAATTTAAATTATTCAATTTCCAATATCAAATATACATAACATAAGGATTTTCAATTTAATGCCTTGCCTTTTATTTTATATTATTTTTTCGTGTTGCCTTTAGTGACAATTATTTTTCCAAATTAACTAACATCAGCGATTGTCCAGTGTCCCCTGAGGGCATATTTAATTATACGCCTTAATACACTCTAAAATACACGCCTTTACAAAATAATTACTACAGTTATAGCGAAGTGCAATTAAAAGGTCGATAGGAAAAAGACAAGTAATGAACAAAATTCGTGGAAAAGTTAAAAAAAAAACTATCTAAATCGAAAAATATTTTAGGATTTCGCGAAATTATTTATTAAAATTAAAAACTCCTAAAAGCAGGCAATGCATTTTTATTATACGAACTCCATAAAATATAAGTCTAATAATAATTAAAAATTAACGGGCCTGTTCTAAAAATCACGTGCTTTCAGATCACGTGCTTTTTAAAATCACACGTGTGATTTTGTAGTGTTATGAAAATCATTTCGTTTTTGTTTCTTGGAGTGCCTTTGGGAATTTGAAAATCACACCGAAACACACGAAAAATGGAACACAAAAATATCACACGTGTGATTTTTAAAGGCACATGTGATTTGAAATCAGGTGATTTGAGTAAAAGTGATTTTCAGAACAGGTCTGTAAATGTCATTGTCTACTTTTGGTTGTATATTTTTATATATGAAAAGTTTTAAAATTCTTTAAAGAGTTTAGAAATCTATCTTATTCTTAATATCTATATTACCTAAAGGATTAAGAAAAGTTTTGCATTTGAATTACAGACACCGTAAAGTATGCAATGAATTTGTATTAATAAAGTCCTTAATGAATAAAGTTATGTTCACATTATTTTCACTTCGTCACTTTTTCACATGTTAAATTTGTACATATCGTCTGAACACCTCCACTATGAACACTATCATGTCTTATTTCTTTGTGTATAATCAATATGACATTTTTGATTTAGAACGAGTTCTATTTTCAAGTGACAAAGCATCTGACATCAGCTGGTTCGTTTTAACAAAATTGTTTGTGGCGGCGAAAATTAATTGAAATTTTATGAAATATAAATAATAATAGTAAATAAATAATAAAATAATAAAAAATACACATATAATTATTAATTTTTGTACATATAACTCCTCAGCTGTTTTAAGATTGTTTTTCTTGATATGTTATGTCAAATGTAATTTACATACCAACATTTGAACATGGAAATTTTAAACTGTATGTATTCATCAAATTTTGACATACACATGATATTACATGTGTGTAGAAAAGTGGCATTCGACATGACAAATACACATAATGTGAACATAGCTTTAGTTATATAATATTTCAGTGAATTCATATTAAGTATGAATGCATAGTCCACTTATGGGTGTATTTAAATTAAATAAGAAAAACTTTTATATTTTCAATTATTAAAATTTAAAAAAAAATCAAATGTCTTAACATTTTCATCATACTAAAATTGTTGGTTACTTTTTCCTATTTGTTCAGAAAAAGTAAATCCTTTATCTCACTATTTTGTCTGTTAAACTTTTTCCTTCTTTAAAATCTCTTTAAATGCGCCATAATTTTTCCAACTGGAAATCCTGACTCTTAAATATAATGCCAACTGTTATATTTTTGGCAATTAGTCGTTGCTTCTTTTTAGCCAAAAAAAAAACAAATTTTTATCGAGTGGGCTGGATAACTTGGAAGTTTCTGCAGTTTTTTTTTGTGCTTTTTAGAACTTTCGTTGTACTGAACAAATTACAATACTCTAAACACTCCCACGAACATGAATTCTAACAAAAAAAATAAATAAAGCGAAATTGAACTTAATGTATCCCAGCTCTAGCTATAAAACTGTTGTATGCCACGAGAATAACTAAAACTATATGTGGTAGATGTGGGATTTTTATTAGGTTGTTATAATAGGGGCATTCATATGAACCTGAATTTTTTTTTAGTTACATTGTGACGTAAAAAAAGCTAAATGGTTACCAAGTCTTTATGAACGTAAAAAGTTCTCAAATAGCTTAAAATTGCATAATATAGTAGTTAAATTTCTGTTTTGTGCTTTAATTTCAAACCCCCAGACAATTTTAATTTTTTTTTGGTATATTTAACGGGTAACGGTTACTTAGTAAACAACACATCTGATAAAAAGTTTAAATGAAAGTCTTTTGTTACTCCTTATTTATTTAATACTAAAAAATTTAATTGCCTTTGCTTATTGTCTTTAAAAAGTGCCAAAACATAAGGTATTTTAAATGGTTATTGGGTACCCGTTTATATAAATTGTAAAAAACTAGATTTTGTTTACTTTTTTAGAATTCTAAATAACTTTATAGTTAAACTTATATGTATTTTGCTTTAGTTTTTAACCGTCAATTAAAAATACGTTTTTATGACACATGTTTCGGGTACCGGTTACTTAATAAACAAAAATCTAATAAAACTTTCAAATGAAAGTATTTTCTTATACCTTGTTGCCTTTGCATAGTATCTTTAAAAATTCTCAAAACAAGGTATTTGTAATGGTTATTCGGTACCCGTTTGTATACGGGCCTGTTCAGGAAATCGAGTGATTTCAAATCACGTGCTTTTGAAATCACAGGTGCGATTTTTTGGGGTTTTAAAAATCATTCGGTTTTTGTATTTCTCGGTGTGCTTTCAGCAATTGAAAATTACACCGAAACAAACAAAAACGAAACACCAAAATATCACACGTGTGATTTTAAAAGGCACATGTGATTTTTAGAACAGGTCTGATAAATTCCAAAAAATTCAGGTTTGGTTTACCTTTATATAAAACTATAAAACTTATTAGTTAACCTTCTTTATGTATTTTGCTTTAGTTCTTAACAGCCAACCAAAAATAAGTATTAATAAAAAATGTAACGGATACCGGTTACTTAGTAAATAAAAAATCTAATAAAAATTTCAAATGAAAGTATTTTCTTATTCCTCATTTATCAAATACTAAAAAAAATGTCGCTTCCTTTGCTTATTATCTTTAAAAAGTCTCAAAACATAAGTTATTTGTAATGGTTATTCGGTACCCGTTCGTATAAATTCTAAAAATTTAGATTTTGTTTACTTTGATAGAAAACTATAAACTTAAAAGTTCAACTTCTATATGTATTTTGCTTTAGTACTTAACAGTCAATTAGACATACGTTTTTATGAAATATGTTACGGGTACCAGCTACTTAGTAAGCAAAAAAATCTAAATTCAAATGACAGTATTTTCTTAGTCTTTATTTCTGAAATCCTAAAATTATTCCATACACTTTGCTTATTATCTTTAAAAAGCACCCATACACAAAGTATTCGTAATGGTTATTGGGTAACCGTTTTAATAAATTCTAAAAAATTTAGGGTTTGCATAATTTTATAGAAAACTACAAAATTTTTAAGTTAAACTTTTAAATGCATTTTGTTCTAAAGAGATAATCAAAAATTAGTTTTTATAAAATATAAATCTAGTAACCGGTACTCAGAAAACCAACAGATTTATAAAGTGGTTAGAAAAATTAATGTTCCTTCTTTTTTGTTCAAAATATTTAAATAATAAATAAGTTTTCTTTGATTATCTACATGGTAGATGAGTCAATATATAAAAAATGTTAATGGTTATCGGTTACCCGAATTAAATTTAAAGTTTATTTGCTATTAGAGAATTATAACAAACTATTAACCTGATGAACAATAAAATTATTTGTATACTATTTTTTTCTTAATGGTTACCAAAAACCCGTTAAACTATTAACATAAAACATTTAACATAAATGGTCATGATTAGCCCCAAATGGGCTCCAAATTGGACAAAATGTAAGCCAGGGTATATTAATGTAAATAACGTTTTATTGTAATAGATGTTGCAACTCTAAACAATTCAAAAACCGAATAACCATTTTATAATTAATTTAGACATTTGTTTTCCTATGGAATTTTACGTTCGGAAATACAAAGTACAAATACATATATTTATAAATACGGGTACCAATTATTCAATTAAACATACACAAATGCTGGCTTATTTTACCCAACCTTCAATAAAAAAAATAGTGATACAATATTTAGTAGCAAACATTTTGCAAAGCGAAACATTTTGGTTACCGAGTATCGAAATTATGCTTAATAACAGAAAAATCCTAATGGGTAACAAATAACTATTCATTTAAGTTTTCGATTCGTTTACCGATTTTTCTTTAATAAATTTTAGCCAATCGCATCACAAATTAAAAAATTTTAAAAATTTTAAAAGCTTTAATTAAAAATTTAAGAGAAACTGATTCGAGGCTAAACTAGTCCAAGTTTGGTGTCAATCGGTACAGCGGTTCTTTAGTTTTAGTAACACGTACCCGGAACAATTTTTTTTTTTATATATATAGATAATAACATTTAACTTACGAGAATCGTTGTCGTGGTCAAAGTTGTTTAAAGTTTTTGTGGATATCATTTAAATTTTACAACGACGACAATGTCAAACTCAATTTCTAAAAGCGACTGGTTTTCGACTACGAAAACGATTAGGCCGAATATTTTTAAACTAGTTTAACAGAGAAGTAATTTTTTCTACTAATTGCAAAAAAGAATTAGTAATTTTTTTATTTTTATTTTTTCGATCAAAAATAAAAGTCATTCTTTAAAGAAATGTACGTGTTATAATTATTTAGTTGACTTTAAATATTTATTTTAATGCGCATAAGTTATCCCAATGATGATCACACATTTAAATAAATATTTAAAGACAACTCAATAATTTTAACACGTACATTTCTTAAAAGAATAACCTTTTTTATTTTTGCTCGAAAAAATAAAAATCAAAAATAACTGTTATTTTTGTTCAAAAAAAATAAAAATCAAAAAATAACTGTTATTTTTGTTCAAAAAAATTAAAAAACAAAAAATAGCTGTTATTTTTGTTCAAAAAAATTAAAAACCAAAAAATAACTGTTATCATCTGACTTTTATGAAAAAAGAAATAACTGTTACGGTCCCGTTTTTGACATCTCGAAAATGTAAAATTCTTGCTGAAAATAAAATTCTTAGTACAAATGCAATCACGGGTATTCTTTAAATTCGTTATATTAAAGTCTGTTATTTTTGATAAAATAACTGTTATTTTTGATCGAAAAAATAAAAATCAAAAAATAACTGTTATTTTTGTTCAAAAAAATAAAAATCAAAAAAAACTGTTATTTTTGTCAAAAAAAAATATAAATCTAAAAATAACTGTAATTTTTGATCGAAAAATCAAAAAATAAAATAAAAATCATAATATTTTATCATAGAAAAGTTAATCAGGATCAATATGGTATAATTGAATCAGTTTGCCAGTATTTACTTCTATATGCTTTTTTTTGTCTTAAAATTTCAAAATAACTGTTATTTTTGGTCCCTGGTCAAAAACTCTAAATAAACAGAATTCTTATAAAATTTTTGTTTAAAACTAAATATTTCGAAACAAATTATGTCGTTAACGAGTAACCACTAAGATTTAGTTAAATTTTTGTAATTTGATTAATTTTGTTAAATTATTTAATAAAATTAAGCTAACCGTTTGCTTTGCACTACGCTTTTATACCAAAGACACATGGCTACCGAGTAGCCATTTAGTTTAAATAAGTAATTACTGTAATTTACTTCGTTAAATTAGCATTTCTTCACAAGCGTTACAGTTTTAAGTAAATGTTTTAATAATAAAACTTTGATAATAAATGTTTTAATTAAATTGAAATTGCCCCTTAAATATTTACTATGTTTTTTAACACTAACGAGTAACCAATTAAAAATAACTTATTTTCGATTGAGATTTCTTACAAGTTTTTTAGATAAACTAAATAATTAAATAGAACGTATTATTAACTTGTTTGACATAAATACTTATTATGGGTACCAAATAACCACTAACATAGAATCTTTGGGTTGCTTAGAATTTTTTGAGTAATTGTGTAATTTTATTAAATTTTCTAACAGTTTTGAATCAAGATTTATATAGGTAACGAGTAACCACATTATGAATTAATCTTACTTTATTTCAAAAAAAAATTTTTTTTTTTACAAACTTTGTAATATTATTTTAATAACTAAACTAATATAAAAATAATGTTTTTAATGGAGTTTTTATTAAAAAATTATCATGGGTACCAAGTAACCATTAATTTAAGCACTATAAATTACTATGTTTTAATTTGTTTTTTTTTTCTAAGCACAATAATTTTAATAAATGTTTTTTTTTTATAAAATGTAGCGTAAAATGTTTTTACTAGTTTTCATTAAAATTTATGATGGGTACCAATTACCCATTTGCTTTAAATCTTTGTTAAGGAAGAATATAAAAACTTTTTGCGTTCTATACAAGCATTACTTTCCTTTAATTTCTTTATGAAATCAAATAAAACTGAACATGTTTTTTAGTTGGTTTCATTAATGTTTGTTATGGGTACCAAGTACCCATTTACTTTAAATCTTTGATTTAGGAGAATTTTAAAACTGTTTGGCTTCTTTTAAAGCGTTTTAGCTTAAATTAAGGCTTCTTTTAAATAAAATATAACTTAACAGGGGTTTTTAGGTTATTTTTATTAAAACTTATTATGGTTACAAAGTACCCATTTACTTGCAGTAAGGAAGTCTTGCAGTAAGGAAGAATTTTTATTATAGTTTAATTTTAGTTTTTTCTTAAATAAAATATATTTTAAGTGGTTTTAAGTTTTAGGTCGGTTTTAAATTAATCATGGCTACCAAGTACCTATTTACTTTAAATCTTGGATTAAGGAAGAATAATATAATTTTTTTGGATTCTTTAAAAGCATTATAGTTTCATTAATTTTTTTTTAATAATATGTAACTAAACTTTTTTTTATTCGACTTTTACATATTATGGTTACCGATTACACAATAACTTTCCATCTTTCAATATGGAAGAACTTTTAAATTGTGTTGGCTTCTTTAAAAGCATTATGGGTTGCACTAAGTCTTTTCTTAAATAAAACTTAATTTCGAAACTGAGGGTTTCTATTAAAATTTATCATGGGTACTGAGTACCCATTTACACTATGCCTTTGAATTAGAAAGAGTTTTCAAACCTTTCAGCTTCTCTAAATGTTTGTTAAAACTTATTTAAAAATCTAGAAATTTTAGTTCTCATGTTGAGTTTCATTTTTATTATAAATTAAACAAGTTCTGAAAGTGCATAGAAAATATTCCTGGAAAGTATTGAAGGAATAAGACTATTAAAGTATAAACGCTTTATAAGTTGTAATTTGGCTTAAAATACACATTCGAATTAATATAAAAATTTATTTAAAAATATTTAGAGTAATTCTTTATTTCATTATAAGAGTATGATTAACCTGTGAATGAATACCCCTAATACTACCATTGCTTCGTGCAGCAGATGCTGCATTTAAACAAAAAATAAGGCGTTAATTTACATTTATTAACTTGTTTAAGGGTGATAATAAAAATGTTTTTTTTTTAAAAAGAAAATATAAAATAAAAAAAAAAACACTGAAAATTTTAGGGAAAAAACAAACTTTTGTCATCATATAGACCAGACATAAAAAGTTTTTATACAGATGGCCAAGTGTAAAAAAACAACGCAAAAATGACAACCTGTTGCCTGATTAAATATAAGAAAAAAAAATAATATCTTGTTTGTTTTTGTTTTAAATTATAATTTTATTGTATTTTATTGTACATCATTTTTATTAAAAAATCATTTTTTTTTTAACTATATTTTAAAACTTTAACTATAATATTTCAACTTTTTCACATTTTCTTTCTACTTTTTTTACATGCTTACAATATTTTACAAACAATTATACAAAAATGGATAATTTTGTTAAATAAAAAACACTTTTACACCATCTTTGTTTGCATGCTCAACAAAATTGCATAAAAAACTGCAAAATTGCAACCAACCAAAACTGCAACAAACTACTACCGACTACCCAAAAAAAAAAACTTTTTTATGAAAATTGCATGTTTTGAAATATTTTATTTATTTTTGCCTAAAACCACTTTAATTTTAAAAATGTAATCATAAAATTCTTATTTATTTAGCTTCTAAGAAAATACCCATTAATGCTTCTTATGTTATTTATACAGATGAAAGCGGTCAGGTCTGTTAAGTTTTTACTAAAATTATGTTTAAATTCATTGTGTTGATATTTTAATGTTATTTTTATTTGCTTTTAAGGCTTATTTTTTAAATTTTATTTCCAAAAGGCTTTTTTTTTTGTGGAATTTTTTTTATTTTTCAAGTTTCTTGTTTTTCTCATTTTTTTTAATAAAATTTAAAAATATTGAAATTTCTTTAGAAACCAGCAAGTTTGTGATATTTTTCAAAATATTTGAAATTAGTTTTAAGCAAAATTTTATAAAGACTGATTTAATAAATAGACCTCAAACAACACACCGTAAAATAGTTTAACATTTTTGTAATTTTTATAAAACAAAAATCCCAAAAAATCTTAGAATATTTTTTTAAAAATATTGTATAAATTTAAGAAAAAATATTGAATTATCAAACAAGACAAATTAAAATATCAAAAAAATATCTAAACTGAAACATAGAGGCAAATCACAAAGTTATTGTGACATATTTGTTATATTTTTACAACACAATAAAACAGTTTGTGAATTGCCTCATACTTAAGCAAATTGTTGTATAAACATCATTTGGTTTTGAAAACTAAAGTTAATATCATACACTGAAAGCAAAAAAAAAAATTGAGCTAAAATATTACATTCTTTTTTTGAATTTTTAAAAACTTTAAAAAAGTTCATGACTACCGGGTAAGCAAGATTACGCCATGCGCATGATTTCCCGTTAGGTGACGTAGTCTGTCCATGGCAGGGTTAGCTAAGTATAGAAGTTCCTAAGATTCAGGAATTTCTTATCAGAAATGTATGCACTTTTTTGGAGCTGGCAACACTCAATTAAACAACAACTATTTTATGCTGAAGGTCCACACCATGCATTCTATGCTTTTTCGCATCCTACGCAGCTGTCAGAAAAGTAGAATCTATGTTGTTTTAGGTAGAAAGTTACATGCGAGTTGTAGCTCTACTTTTGTAAACAACACAGGCAGCGTTTGAATAAATCAGCTGATTTTAACAAATAAAATTTTATTTTTATTTGCTGCACAAAAAAGCGTTGCATGTAACTTGAAACGTAGAACGCAAGTAAAGTAGGAAAACATGCAATGAAGGGAGGCGAAAACGCCTGGTCTAAACCTGCTTAAAGTTTGCCAGCTTGAAATTATTAGCCAATAGGAAAGCAGTTCGCGTGACGTACAGATTTCCACATAGTTTTTGGGATATCGTTATCTTTATTTCTATCATTCTTGCGAGTAACTCTAAAATGATTCAAAAAGTTTATTTGGGTGAGTTCCAAAATGTCAGTTGCAAAGCAACATGATGATTATGATGTGCCCTTAATCTCCATTAAGGGATCAAACGGTCTCAATCACAAACTTCCAACGAACTCTATTAAATACAGTTCTTTTCGCCTCGTTCCAGCTGTATCCAGGTACTACCGTGGAACGCCATGTAATCTTCGGTTTGCCGCGGCGTTGATTGATCTGCGGGTTGTATGTCAGAGATTCCGTAGTTATGGTATTTGTCGACCTTAAAAGGGCCTATCCACCCATATTTCCTTCTTCTGATGTCTTAATGGACTGGGTTTTGGTTTGTTGTAAGATGAAGGTCTGCGGTTGGTATTGTGTTGGGTCAGTTGTTGTGTTGTTAAACGATTCATTTAAGGCGTCTGTTCGTAAAAGCTTCCAGCGTGTTAATACATTTTTTCTTAAGACCCTACTGGTCTCACATCCGTTAAGCAGGGTAGGCTTATTAGAGTTGTTAAAAACTTTGATTTTCATGTTCTCCGATGTCCGATGTCGTACCGACGAAAATCATTAAGTATAATGATAACTGGTGCGAACTTCGCAGTATAGTTTAACTCTATTTATTTCTATAACGGACTTAATCTTAATGTGTTTCGTTCCTAAGGTAACGGTAATAAAACCAAGACAATGGCTCTAGAAGTTAAGGGCAGTTCACTGACTCAAACTCAAATTATTTCCGATTTTTCTTTTTTGACTTGCTTCGCTTCAGCTCTGAGTCCTACATTTCAACTCCATATTTCTCTGACTCTATACATTACATTTCTGGCTTTATTGATTTTGTATGTCCTCGTCCGACCATTTGCACTGGATATTGTCCCTTCTAGGTAACAAAAACTTTTGACATTTTCGATAGCAAAGTAACGGGTTTTTGCAACCGTGTAGAATTTTACAATGTTATTTGTCCTAAACTACAACAAAAAAGTTATTGATGCGTACACAGCAAACAAAGTGTGCATCGTTAAACTTAATGATACATATTAATTAATTCATTTATTAATGATGTGCTAATAATCCCAATTTTTTAATGAAAACACTGAAATTTATTGTTGTGGGAAAGCTAGTTTCTATGCGCATTTCGCTGGTTGCTTAGGCCAGCTCATCAGGAAACTTTTTCCAAATACTTTAGAAAAGCTAAAAATATTATACAATACATAGTTGACTTTGACTGTAAGGCATTATGATATTTTGCAAATAACCCCACCCCTACATAACATCATCAGTAGCAAATTTTTAAAAAAAAAAAGTAATTACGGGTACCGAGTATTCACTCAAGAAAAATTCATAAATGTGAATTGTAATTTCTTAATTTCTGAAAATAAAAGTTCCCAAATATCTACTTTTTTAGTCATGATGCTTCTCGTTGTGAAAAAATATTTAAACTGACATCGTGATTTTGGACATGGAACGTTTAACTACTTAAAAAATTCTAAACAGTAAATCTACATGTAATTTAAAATTTTAATTTCTTGATTTTCTTCATAAATAGTCTCATATCATTATTTTCAATATTCTCAAAAAAGAAGCTAAAAAATAAACAATCTTACATTTCTAATATGTGTTTTTGCTCTCCTCACACCTATCGGGAATAATTTTTCTCTCGTATTTTTTCCCTTTTCAACTATTTGCGATCATGAGAAACATTCACGAAAACAAGATTTGTAGTAATTTTTTTTTTATTGTGCGTAATTTTTTCTTGAATTTTGCCTTTAATTCGTTGCCAAAACTGTAGCTTCGGTGATGGCTTTTGTTACCCTAAAAGACCGAACTTCAAGAGCAATTTGGCTATTATTTTCCTCTTCATGGAATTAAAGAAATATACATATCGTCACCTAAAATCCAAAAGGTGGTAACAGCAAAAAATTAGAGATATGGTTTTTAATGGTTCGTTTTATTAAACTACATATTCACAAAAAATTTTAGATCCCTGCGATCAAGAATGGCGAATTTATTGAAGAAATTCAAGCAAAATTCAAGTACACCGTGTTGTTATTTATTTTGTAAAGTTTTTGCTGCGCCTATAAAAATATTAAGTATTGTTTAGCCCTTTTGTATTTTAGATGATGATATGACGATCTTTTAATGCAAATCCTCTTAAACCTTGTGATCAAGTTCTGATGGTATACTTCTAGGCTAAGCACAATGTCAAGATTCCTGTTAGATTCATGCCTTTTTTAGGAAAATTTATTTCAATTTTAAAAAATTGCTTAGCAATAAAAAGTTTATCGTTATACATTATTTTATTTATAAATGACCTGAAATTGAAATTTTTTGTTATTTACTCTTTCTTTTTATAGCTCTCACGTTACGCTGTTTATTTGCAATACTTAAAATATTTATCATAATTACTTCGAGCTATTTAGTTAAAACTATCCTTAAATTATTTATAAACTATACTGTCAGGATATTTACTGTGAAAATAAATAAAACAGCAAACAACAAGACTATTTCTACAGGTTTTGTTGCACCTCTTTTCCCTATCACTATCTCTTTTTATCATTTCCACGCTATTTCCGGTGATTGTGTTGTATTTTTTTTTTCTATATTATTTAACGAGCAATTTTAGCTTAATTGAATTGACCCTCTTAAAAGGTAGATGGGGGTTTTAACTCGTAAAGAATCCTTTGGCTGAGCGACAAACAGCTGTGGAAAAAATAGAACAAAATATTAACTAAATTGTTTGAAAATATATAAAGAAATGAGTTCTAATGGAACAAAGTAGAACTATACAGTCGGTGATGCTAAATATTTTTTAAGAGCTGCGAAAAGCTTGAAAGGAATCTATAAGTTGCATTCGATCTTGTGAGGAGCTAGGACTTCACTAATTTTTTAAAAAGATCTCTAGCCCAGCTCTTGCCGCAGAGCTCAGCCTCAATCTGTCTTCTCCATTTATGGGCTGGGCGTCCCCTTATTCTGTTCCTAAGCAGATTTTATTCTTTGGCAGTTCTGGTAATGTCATTTGATTGCCTTATGAGAGTATGTCCAATCCGCTTGCGCCTTCTTATTTCAATCAATTAGGGCTGTTGGGCTTTTCTTTGCCAGATCGTATGATTAGACAGAGTTCTTGGCCATAAAATGCGAAGGATCCTACGAAAGTAAAGATTCGCGAACACTAGGCATGTCGCGAAAGGTAGAGTTTCATGTGCCGCTACCGCATAATAATAACCGTTAATGAATCCTAAAATTCCAATAATTTGCGACGAAAATATTAACAGCCCATCGAAAATATACTACTTCAAAATTACCTCGAACTTTTTTATGTCGCTGATGGTGTAATTCAAAATTTTTTTTTACTGTATATTTAAAAGGTTTATTGCTAATTGACACACCTGAATGTACTCACACATAAACAAAAAATTACAAATATGTATGAGTAAATGGCTATTAAGGTGGGTGGTTTAATCAGGTTGCCAAAATACACATACATGTCGCTCTCTCTTTCTCTGTCCTCGACAGTTTAAGTTACTTAATTATTTAGTGGGTCAGTATTTTTGTTTAAGCTCTTGGAAAGATTGTGTGTGGTGTTTTTGTATGTTTATTTTGATAGCAAAGAATCTCTAGGTGTTGCTTTAGAATTTGAAGCTCTTTTTTTTGCATTTATATAAATTGGGTTAATCAAATTAATTGTGCATCCGCGCCTTTGTAGCAAAGAAGCCATTACAATCAAGAGTGAGTTCTAGGTTTTTGTGTATGTTAGTTGATTTTTGCCCTTTAAATTAAGTATTTCGTTGTAGATAATTAATATGTATAAACATGTGTAATACAGACAGTCCAAGGTCTTAAAAAAGGGATGCTCACTCAGTTAACAACTTCTACTGAAAATAGCTCCTAAAAAGCCTTTTAAAAATTTGTATTACAAATAACTTTTTTTAAGCGGGCTACCTGTCCGTGAAAACCTGGGTTCAATTCCCAGCTCAGTCAAGAATGAAAAATTATCAATAAATTTTCGATTAATAAAAATTAAATTCAATGAACTTAAGCCTGATTAAAATATCAAAATTTTGATTAAACCCCATTAACAGTTCAATAAAATAACCACAATACTATATAAGACTTCGAGAAGTAGTTTTGAGTAGGCAATCTTTCAAAAAAGAGTCGTTTTGAAAATTATATGTTTTTTTGTACGGCGCTGCTAAATGTGACCCCAGAAAAAAAGCTCAAAAAGCAAATGAAAGTTGACCCCAAATTCAGAGCTTTTTTTCACTATCCGATGTAATCCAATTTTTTTAAATCATCTGTCACTCCAAACAATATTAGTAAATTAAAAATAGTCCCAAAGTAAAAATTGGGATTGTATTTGGGATCAGCTTTCATTCCTTGGCATTGGAGTAACTTATCATTTTAATTACATTGCAAAAACACTCTAACGAAATAACGCAAAAAAACCCGTAAAAATGCATGTTGCCGCGCTTTATATAAAGTTTTTGGGATATTCCTCTTTTAAGCCCGGTACTCTGTTCAACATTTCACGTGAAATGCTGTCAAAACTCATATGAAAAAAACTTGTGCGGAATTTCTATGAAAAAATGTTGATAGAGTTGTACTTAATTTGTGAAAAAGCGAAATGTTTCTGGCAACATTTTGTTTACAACGGCGAAATAATATAAGCTGCACTTATTTCACGTGGAATTTTAAGCAAATGAAAAAAGTTTAAACTTAATATTAAAATGAGAACTGAAAAACCAAATAACACAACCGGTAACAGTTTTTCATCCATATTTTCTTTCATTTTTACTTAATTTTTTATTTAAAAAAATACTTTTTAGTAAAATACATGTGCGTTTTGTTTACATATCCAAAACAATGTCGCATACTTTGAAAGATTAAAAACGTCAAATTGTGCAAACTCTCGAGATAGGTAACATTGATACATGTCAAATTCTTCTCATGAAATAATAGATGTTGCTGAACAATTTTCACAAATTGGAACAGAGTACTAGGCTTTAAGCCCGGTACTCTGTTCAACATTTCACGTGAAATGCTTTCAAAACTAAAGCCTGGTACTCTGTTCAGTATTTCTTGCGAAATGTTGTCAAACTCAATATAAAAAAATTTCTGTGAAATACAAACGAAAAAAATGTTGATAGAGTTGTACTCTATTCATATTACGAAAAACATTCGAAATATTTCTAGCAACATTTTTATTTTCCGTGCGAAATAAGTGCAGCACATATTATTTCGCATGGAGTTTTAAGCAAGAGCTTATCTTTATTTTTAAATTTTTATTAATAACAATCGTTATAGAAAAGTACTAAAATTAATAATAAATGAAAATTTTTTGATTTTGGAAATTAAAAAAATATTATTGTTTTACTTTGTTTTTATGACAACTAAAAAAAATCATGATTTTTGTTTACCTTCGCAAAACAATGTTATATACTTGCAACTAATAAAAACGTTAAGTTTTGAAATGTCGCGAGATAAGCCTGGTACTCTGTTTGGTATTTCGTGCGAAATGTTTTGAAACACAATATAAAAAAAATTTCTGTGAAATACAAACACAAAAATGTTGATAGAGTTGTGCTCTATTCATATTACGAAAAACATTCGAAATGTTTCTATCAACATTTTTATTTTCCGTGCGAAACAAGTGCAGCTCATATTATTTGGCATATTAAAAATTAATTAAATATGCACCATCAAACAAATTATATATTTTTTTTGATATTAGCAAAATTTTCTGCTGTAATATTGTTGATAAAGGTAAACGTTTACATAATTGATTAAATTTTAAATTAAAACTGATTTTATTTTTGATTAATGGTTTAATTAAAGAAAGTGGGGAGAATTTTTTTTGTGTAATTGTCGTTAAAAAAAGGGAAACAAGTTCATTATTTTTATAATTTCCAAAGTAAAAAAAAAACAGTACAAATTAAATTTTATCATTAATTTTTGTACTTTTCTCTATTTTTCTTTTGTAATGCTTTTTACACAGAAAAAATTATTAAATTTTTCCAATCACCTAATTTATTCAAAATTCATAATATCAAGCAAACAAGTTGTTGATTTTGCACCTATTACCAAAATGATTATATTGATTACTAAAAATTTTAAAATTTTGAAAAAATATTTTCAATAAATGATATTTTTAATTTTAATTAAAAAAGTGATCAATAAACTTTGCCATTTCACACAATGTGTTAATTTATTTAAATAAATATTGACAATTCCCAACAACTATTCTACATGTTTAAATTATTTTATTTTAAACGAAAAAAGTCAATTAAGATTTTTTGTTATTTAATTAAAATTTTAATTGAAAATTTATTTCAAAACAACTAAAATGTTAATTAAATCAAAATTAAATTTTTAATTTTCTTTCAACTAAAAAAATAATTGATTCAATTATCACATTAATTAAATTTAAATAATTTTTAAACCATTTTTGTAATTGATAAAACACTTTTTTCTGTGTATAAAAACCACTACACAAATACAAAGTAAAAACTACACAAAAAAAAAAAAAAGATTAGCTGTGGCTTAAAATTCCTAGCGAAACAATATGAGCTTGTGAAAAATGTTGTGCAGCATTTATTATTTCATACGAAAAATTTGACGTGTATTAATCTTACCTATCACACGAGTTTGAACAATTTGACGTTTTTATTCCTTCAAAGTACGCAACATTGTTTTGCGTATCTAAAAAAAACCCACATGCATTTCACAAATAAGTTTTTGTTAACAAAACTTTAATAAACAAGTAAGTAAATATAAATTAAAAACTGTTACTGGTTGTTTTATTAAAATTTTTTCTTTCTCATTTACCATAAAGCTTTTGGTTTTTTCCGTTTGCCTTAAATTTCACGCGAAATGAGCGCGAAAACATTTCTTAACTTTTTCACAAAATGAACAGAGTAAAACTCTATTAACATTATTTCATAGAAATTCTGCACAAGTTTTTTTTCAAATGAGTTTTGACAGCATTTCACGTGAAACGTTGAGCAGAGTACCAGGCTTATTTCACAGAATTATTTTTGGTATAGAAATAGACAACATTTCACACGAAATACTGAACTGAGTACCAGACTTTAGTTAAATCCGTTTCCGGAAAAAAAAGATAAAATCCTTCGTAGACGTTTTAACAAAGTTCTTTTCACTAGATTTTTAAAATCTATTTTCAGTACTTTTTCAAAAAATACTTCCCAGAACTTTTTAGCATCTAGTTATTAATTTTCGTACGTTTTGTCAAGTCATTCTTTCATTTTCTAAAAGTATTTCTTAAGTGTTCAAAATAGAGATGAGCGATATTTCTGTACCTGGGATTTAATCACTGTTACTGAAAAATCACGAATCACAGTTGTGACACAAATTTGTCAAGTAACAGGTACTTGCTAAGTCGTTCTTTTTGTTTTTCGTTCCATACAAACATTTATGATGTTTCACTGTTTGTGTGGGTAATAGCGTTTTTTGAATGCAATGGCGAATAATGTTTCTGTTCCTTTCATTCTCTCTTCTATCGTAGTAGTATTTATTTTTTAAGCCAAAGTTTATTTGTTCCAGTATGTGTGTATATGCAAGTAAACAGCTTTGAAATCTCTTACAATTTGTTGATGGTTCTTTGCAAAGTACTTACCAAAGCTCTTGCGAAAGCTCGCGCATTGTACATATAGCTTGAAAGCACTTGCTATAAAAGAACTAAAAACTGACAAGCCGTGATCACAATCACAGTTTTAAGGAGCAGTGATTTTTAAATCACGTTCACTAATCACGATGTTCTTTAAAAATCACGGGATCGCTCATCCCTAGTTCAAAAAGGTACTTTTTAGATAATATTTTTTACCAGGTTTTAGCACTTTGTTAGATAAGAAAACCTTTTAGTAGGTTAAACAAAATAATATCCTTTTGTTTTTTTGTTTAATAATTTTTTTAATTCATAGAATAAATTCGAAAAAATAAAAAATGTTGAATATAACAAAAGTTGCTTATAAAAAAAAATAATTCCCAATATTTACTTCGTTTACTTAACTTTTTAGTACCTTTTTAACAACTTACATTAAAGTACTTTTTTTAAAAAACATTTTTAAATACATTTTTTTAGATATTTTTTAAAAAGTGCTTTTTAAGAAGTCATGTGTTTTTTTAAAATATTACTTTTGTAATTTTTAAAATTAAGTACTTTTGCAAAAGTAAATGTTTTAGCTTTCTAGGAAAACAACTTTGTTCTAACATGTTTTCATACTTTTCTGAAACGCATTTTTAGAATTAACTCAACAATTTTAGTTTAGTCCAGTGATACTTATCACTGTGGGTCCATTTTTGCTTATGATAAGTTCTCCCATCAGTTCCAGTTAATTTCTACTTCAGTTCTTGTTAATGTTTAGTAAGCTCTATTTAAGTTTTAGTTCAGTTTAAGCCAAGTTCTAATTCCGTGCCAGTTAAGGTGCAGTTCAATTCTAGTTTAGTTCTAGTTGAGATCTAGATGAATTCTAGTTCAGTTTTGGTCATTTCTAGTTCCCTTTTGATTTAGTTTTGTATTAGTTCTAGTTTTTTTATAGTCAAGTTTAAGTTCAATTCTGGCTGGGTTCTACTTAAGTTCTTGTGTAGCTCTAATTCAGTATTAAACTAATTCTCGTTCGGTGCCATGTACAATTTAGTTCCGTTCTAATTCTAATGTAATTAATTTTTAGTTCTTAATATTCGAAAATGTCATACTATTTGGTATAATTATATTTAAGCCCCTACTGTTTATAATATTCAAGAGAAGAGAAACTTAATTAAAGCCTGATATATTGAAAGAAATCTTTCAACAAAAAACTGTTTGTTTAATGTCATTTTCTGATGATGATGGTGATGTCACAGTTTGCTTTTCTGTTTCAGTTTTTGTATTGTATCGCATTGTAATGTACATTTGTATTCTGCTCTAACCGATATTTAACTAACACTAATGACTGATGATAATGGCGGCAATGGCGATGATGATGATGATGATGACGATAATTACAAATGTTATGACACTCCCTTTTACCTATTAAAAGGAAAAGAAAATACTGGCTAATGAAAAGAGGCATTAGTATTAAAAGCATTCACACACATACACATTTATAATCAAACATTTAGATTATAGTAATGAAGAAGGAAAATAGTAATTTACTATAAAATATATTGTATTATTAAATACAAGGACATAAATTTTTTTTTTCTTTTTTTTTTTGTATTATTAAATTTCTAATAAAATAGTTTAAGTTAAGTAAATATAAGAACATTTTGTTAAAATCGTTTTTTTTTCTTCTTGTTCTTTTTCCCACTTTTTTCTAATAATTTTGTAACAAAATCCACTTAATCCCTGATATTCCAAATGCAAAAATGTATATAAAAAAATTATGTAAGCAGCTCATAATTCAGATCGGCGGTTATTATATCACACACAGTGTCCAATACTTATCAATGGTACTGTTTATATAATTAGGTAATGACATTTCTAAAAATTCTCTTTATAAAGTCTGTCTATATAAAATTAAACAAATTACATTTAATAGAAACTTATACATAATGCTTTTTTCAAGCTTGAGTTTAGCTTAAAAGCTTTTTTGAATAAAGCTTTAGTTGTGCTTAATTTCAGTTTTGGTTTTGCCTTCATCAACAGCAACAACAAATAAAAATAAAAAAACAAAACGACTTACAATTTGTACACTATAATTTAAAGAAAAAAAAAATAATTAAACGTATTAGAAAAAAAGAGCTTTTAATCTTGTTAAACACCAAAGTTTCTTCCTTTTTAATTTTTAAATCTTTATATATCAATAAATATCAATTATTACCAATAACTAATTGTACAACTTAATTGTTTTATAACAAAAAACAATCAATCAATCAACAACAACAACAACAAAAAAGCTTATCGTTTTCTTTTTATTCTTTTTGTCTCTTTTTCCATATTTTTCTAGTGCCGTCATTTAGGATTTGTAACTGTGTGTTTGTTAAAAAGATCTCTTAAATTTCAACAACTAAAACAGAGTTTTAGGAGCTTCACTTTTTGAAAAAAATAAATAAAAACAATATGAAACAAATCGAAGAAAATTAACTAATAGCACCAAATTTGATTTATATTTTTTTTTTATTTTCTTATCATAAAAAAGACATTCCAACTTAACAAATAATTAAAACTTAAATTGTGATATTAGAATCAAAAAAAAAAAAAATAAATAAATAAATAAAAAATATTAAAAAACAAACCTAAAATAACCAAAAAAAAAGACAAACTAAAGAAAAATAAACCAAAATCCAAACTAAAAATGTGAGTTTAAAGCAAAAAAAAAAAAAAATTTTATTTATTTTTAAGTTCAGTTTGTTCTAGTGCAAAAGCTTTTTTGTTTAAGCTTTCTCTTCTTGTTTTGTTTTTTTTTTTAATCTACATGATAATCGATACTGGTGTGCGTGTGTTGTTTAGATCTTAATAATCTATTTCGAAAAAAATCACAAACTCTATTTAAACTACTTCCAAAAATCAACTAAAATATAATAACTTGCTGCTTTCTAATATTTGAAGCTTTTTTCAAGCTTTTTTCAGTTTTTGTTTTAGTTTCTCCAATATTTTTTTTTTTTATTAATAAATTTATGTAAAATTATATATTTTAATTAACATTTTCAAAAAAAAAAAGCTTAAATATGTGTTATTCTTTTAGCTTATTTTAAGCTTTTCTAAAACCTTAAGTACATGCCGGCAGAATGTTGCTTTACAAAAGTGCCAATATAAAAGCTTTTAATACTAAAAAATCATGAGCGTTAACTCTTTGAGTTTATCGGGAGGAGTTTCTTTATTTTATCGAAATTGCAATGTCTTTAATACTTTGTCTTTTTACTTTAATACAAAATTTTGAAAATTGTTTTTACTGTCTGCAACTCCAGTTAAATTTTTTAATGCAGTTCTAGTTAATATTTAGTTCAGTTCTAGTTTAATTCTTATTTTGTTCTACTTCAGTTGTTGTAAGGTTCGAGTTCAGTTTTAGGTCAACTTTCTTTCAATTTAGTTCTGTATCAAAGACATTTTAGTTGACATACAGTGTCGGAAAAAATAATAGGGCCACATACCATTTTTACAAGTGTCATAAATTTTTATTTAGTTTTTCATAAATAAGATGAAATATACATATAAATGTATTTATATGTATATATATATATTTATATCGTCATATGATTTCAAAAAAGGCCTAAGTTCCACTGAACCAATTTAATAGGAGTTTCAAAAAAAATTAAAAAATAACCTCAATTTAAAAAAAAAAAAATTTTTTTAGAAAAAAAAACAAAACCGGAAACTAACTGTTCAAAGGCAAATAATTTCCTTTTTTGTGTTTATTATTTATCGCAAGGTCTTTTAGAATTTCGTTGATAACAACCTTATTTTGATTTGTAGGAGTGTAAGGTTTTCATGAAACATGTATTTTGATATGGTGCGTCATAGTCGATCAAAAAGAGCTTTTTTGAAATCATAGGAAGATATGTATATTAAACTAAAGCAGTCTATATTAAAAAGTTACAGTTCATCGGTATACGAAACATTTATATACGTAATTAAAAAATATGTCCAGAAAAAATAATAGGGACATTTGAATTTTGTTAATTTTCAAACCCAAATAAAACTTTAATACTTGGTAGAAGCCCCTTTCTTTTTAATTACTTCTTCGCCTCTCCGCTTCAGTGAATTCACTAGATTGGCGCAGGTATCCGGGGAAATTGAGTACCAAGCTTCTTGACCCTTCCGCCAGATTACCTGTTTATTTGTTTAATTTATACATCCCATTTACTTATCTTAAGAATTCCCCAGAGGTTTTTTTTTAAAGAATTTTACCGTAATTTTAATCAGTAAAAGTTCAATGCAAAATTTTCTTGGAAGAAAGATATCCTTCCTATTATTTTTCCGACACTGTATGTGCAACTTAGTTCTACTTTAATGAATGTGCAATTCTGTTTGAGATCTAAGTCAGGGGGGCTACTCTCTATTGCGATGCGAATACAATTTCGATGCGAAAGCTAAATGCCAACTTGGTACTCACTATCGCTTTCGCAAAATTGTTTGAAAATTAAGTAATAGTGGTAATAAAAATCAAAGATAGCGCAGATTTCCAGTAATGAAATGGCAAAATATGTAAAAAAAATTTAAATTGGAAAGTTGAAAAAAAAATTAATAATGAGAAATAAATAAAAAGATGCGAAAGACAAATGCGCAAACCCATTAAAGAGTACCAATCACTAGATTTGCGACAATTTTCTTTCGCATCGCAATAGAGAGTAGCCCCCCAGTTACTCTTTAATAATACTTAAATTTAGTTTAGGCTTTAGTTCACTTCTACTAATAACTTAGTTTCTGTTCTATTTCACTTTGAGAGCATTTCAGTTCTCTGGCTGTACGCAGTTTGAGTTAGTTCTAGCTAAATTCTTGTTGAGCCTTGAGAAGCTCAGTTCCATTTCCGTTCTAGTTATTATTCAGCTCTAGTTTTATTCTACTTCAGTTCTAGTTTAGAAATTATTCTGTTCTAAATTAGTTCTAGTTCCACTTTAGTTCTACTTTAATTTTGTTTACGTTCTAGATTAGCTATATCAGTAACTCAGTTTCAGTTCTCTTAAATTTCGACAGCATTTCAGTTCTCGGGCTGGACTCGGTTTTTGTTTATTCTACCCAAGTTCTTGTTTAGCTTAAGCTCAGTTTTATTTTAGTTTTAGTTGTAGTCCGATTCTGGTTGAATTCCAGTTACGTTCTAGTTCAGTTCTAGGTCGGTTATAGTTATGTTCAGTTTAGTGCAGTTGATTAATTTATTCATCTATTTCCGTTCTAGTTAAGAAAAACATCAGTTCTAGTCCAGTTCTTCTTGAATTCCAGTTCCGTTCTTGTTCATTTCTAGTTTAGAAAAACATCAGTTCTAAATCCGTTCTAGTTAACTTCTACTTTAATTCTAGTTGAAATCCGGTTCCGCTTTTTCGAATTAATTTATTCATCTATTTCCGTTCTAGTTAAGAAAAACATCAGTTCTAGTCCAGTTCTTCTTGAATTCCAGTTCCATTCTTGTTCATTTCTAGTTTAGAAAAACATCAGTTCTAATTCCGTTCTAGTTAACTTCTACTTCAATTCTAGTTGAAATCCGGTTCCGCTTTTTCGAATTAATTTATTCATCTATTTCCGTTCTAGTTTAGAAAAACATCAGTTCAAGTCAGCTCTAGTGCAGTTCTTCTTGAATTCCAGTTCCGTTCTTGTTCAGTTCTAGTGTTGAAAAAAATCAGTTCTAGTTAAGTTCTAATTCTACTCCAATTCTAGTTGAACTCCAGTTCCGCACGAGGTCTGTTCCAGGTCGGTTCTAGTTCAGTTCAGTTTTTTTTTCGAATTCATTTATTCATCTATTTCCGTTCTAGTTTTGAAAAACATTAGTTCTAAATCAGTTCGAGTTAAGTTCTAATTCTACTCCGATTCCGCCGAGTTCTGTCTCAGGTCGGTTCTAGTTCAGTTCTACTGCCTGTTTTCGAACTAAAATAAAAGTTTTGAGGTAGAAATTTATATTGAAAACAAAAACAAATTTGAATTTTTTTTATTGTTGTTTCAATTTAAATTCCCAAGCGAAAATTATTATTTTATTTTGAAAAGCAGGTAGCAAGTTTTGAAATAATTCAGTTCTAGTCAAGTCCTTGTAAAGTAAAGTTCTAGTTTAGTTACAGTTAAGTTCCAGTTCAGTTCTAGTTCAATTTGAAATCACTTCTTTTGCAGTTTAGTTCTGAATTAGTTCAGTTTTTGTTCACATATAGCTAAGTTTATAGTTCTAGTCCAGCCCAAGCTCAGTTTTGTTAAGTTCTATGTTCTAGTTAAGCTTATGTTCAGCTCTAGTTCATTTCTAATTCAGTTCTTGTTTAGTTTCAGATCTATTCAAATCCAGTTCTTATTCGGTTGTTGTTGTTAGGTTCATTAAAGTTCTGAATTCGTCCTAGAACTAAGAATGGATCGTGTGAAATGTGTGGTTTTTGTTTGCTATTTTAAATAGATTTATTTTTTTTATTTTAAATCAATTGGACTTTTGTTAGGAATTTGGTTGCTTGTGGCTTCTGCTACAAAATTTCGTTTGTAAGGCAACATTTTTGCTGGTGTAAGAACCGCACAGTGACATGTCTTTATTTATACTTTAAGCCTTTTCTTTCTTATTTACTTAGTTTTAAGCAAAATCTAAACTCGGATACAAACTCAAATCTATTTTAGAATGTTTAGCTCAAATTAAGACACATTTAACAATAAATAAATTATTTTATTTAAATCAAAAGATAAAAGAGACTAGGGAAAAATTATGGCTTAAAGCTTAATTTTTTTTTTTATTTAAATTTAGTTCATAAGTTTAAGTAACAAAAATATATTTATCTTTTTTTAAATTATTTAAAAACAAATTAAAAAAACATATTTATCAAACTAAAATATTGAAAAGAAAATTATTATTAAAACTATAACAAATATTTAAATATAGTATGGACAATATAAAACTAATTTTGCTCTTTTTTCTTTCTTTTTTTCTTCTTCTTCTCTTTTTTTTTATAAAAAAAAAATTATATAAAAAATAAACAAAAAAATATTTTTTTTATTTCTTTATTTATTAAAAAACACAAAATTTAATTTTTCGATTTTTTTTTTCAAATATAAACTGTTTTAATTTGTATTCGGTAAAATGATTGTTTAATTTTGTAAAAAAAAAAAAAAAAATTTAACTTTTCGAATATTTTAATTTTGAAATTAATTGTGCTCGCATCTCGTAAATCTGTACATCAATATACAACAACAACTGCTACAACACCAACAACTAACATCTGTTACAACTACAACAACTACACTTACAATTTAAATAAAAACCACCCCTCCTCCTCCATCATACAACAAAAACAACAATTTTTATTTTTGTAATCTCTAGTTACTGGACACCCTCCCGGTGTGCCAAGATTTTAATAGATCTATGTGCAGTCGGTTAAATTGTAGATTCGTTCATTTAACTGAAGGTAAGTGCATGCCGCTACAGTTTTCTTTCATTTTGAATTAAATTTATCCTTTCGCTTTTAATTTCAATATTGACTTATTTCGATATTGACTTAGTGTATGGTAGTATTTATTTATTACAATTTTTTTATTTTATATTTAGTTGGCTTTTAAATTCTTTTTTAAATTATTTGCAGCAATTTCGTTGGTCTTTAGTTTCAATAATAATTAAGCAGTTTTTTTTTTTAATTTATTATTAATAAAAACTAAGTATTCATTCAGATGTCTAATAAAAAAATGTTCATAAATGAAAAAATCAATAATTTTAACATTTGTTGGTAGACGGAAGTTTTCTTAAGTTAAATTTAAACAAGTTAGAAAGTAAAGTCGGAAACAATACCCTACACCACAATATTTAAAAACAAGTTTTCGAGAAAGTACCCTATTTGGACTTATGGGCAATCATGGACCCACCAGAACAAAATTATTTTATGAGGTGAAGTTCTTTGTGCCGAATATTATTTAGATATCCTCATCAACATGAGATTTTTTTTTGCCTTTAAGTGAATTAATGATGTGGGTTTATATGGCCCCTATCGTTAATTTTGCACCAACCAGCACAATTTTTTTTTTTTTGTCGTGGCAGTGTAAAAGTAATTGACGCCAATTTTTATGGTAATACCAACATATATAAGAAAATTATGGCCTTTAAATCTGTTTTCGGGAGTAGTATTTGTATAGGAGTTATGGTCAAATATAGACGGATTAAGATTTTTATAAAATTATAAAAACGCCAAAGAATTTTATTGAAAAGCAAAAACAAAGTCATAAATATTTTGTAATTTTGTTGTTGCTTTCTACAGAAATTCACATTTTAGAAATTCCCGTTTTACAATTTCAAACGCTGCATAGTTTTTGGCGTTGAAAATTTTAAAACGGTACATGAATTTCAGTAGATAGCAACAACAAAATTACAAAATATTTATAACATTGGTTTTGCTTTTAATGTAATTCTTTGGCGTTGCGTTTTACATGATTAGGGCCTTAATCTTAATACCAACATAATCAGGGCTGTCACAGAAATCAATTCCGATCGAATGTGATTTCATTTTTGGGAAAGCAAGATACGAAATCACTTTCACGTTCGATCGAAGTTGATTTATGCGCACAAAGACTCTACACCGGAAAGAAGCTTGTATGGGGGGCTTTGTGAAATTATGAACCGAACGTCACCATTTTGAGTGGGCTTGGTCCTTTTAACAAATAGAACCTTTAATGTTATCAAAGTATCTGCAAAATTACGGTCTGCTCTTTGCGCAAAAAGTTTACATGGACAGCCAGCCGGACGGACGGACATCGTTAAATCGATTTAAAAAGTGATTCTTAGTCGATCGATATACTAAAAACTGGATCTTCAACCAACCCTTGCTAGCAAAGGTTTTTTGTGAGACTATTGATGATGATCCGATGAGTAACTTTAAGAAACACATCTACTTTTTATTCATTTCCGAAACGCTCGCCTTTTAATCTTGGAATATTTGCCATGTAAGTCCTAAAAAAACCTTTAATGATTATTTCAAGAGAACACAAACAACAATGCTACACTTTGTTGATCTTTCGTTAAAGTTGCAAGTACACGACATGTTTTTTACATCTGACTTGTCAAATTTTCCACTGCAAAAACATACATGTCGTGTGTTATCTTTAAAACATTGCATCTGTAAAAGTCAGACGCAAAGTCATCTGACAAAATTTGAATTAGAGCGTCTATTTTCTTCTGACAAACCATCTGACATCAGCTGTGTCAGAAATCTATGCCGGGAAGAAACCGGCAGCGGCGGTGCATTGTTGACGGAATCATTAGCCGGCTTGAGTTAATATTTACAATACCGATAAATGTGTAATCATTTCACCATTGAATAGAAATTATTTACATATATAAATAAAAACGCTTCATTATAACATCCTAAATTGGTATCTCCAAATATAAAGAAAAAAAATTTTAGATGGCTAAACTTTTTTACGGCGCAAATATAAATGTTTGTGGCGGCAGCACGCTATTTTGAAACCAAGAATTACTTTGGTTTATTCCATAACTACAGAGAAAAACATAGACAATGTCAGAAGCAAATTACATGTACGTTTGTGACCAAATATTATAAACCTTCTGTAAAACCGCAATTTTGACAGACATTCACAATTACATATGACTTGAAAAGTTGACAAGTCAGGCACCTTAAACAATCATCGCATGCATCTTTTGCGTCTCTCTGTATGAATCATATAACAATTACTGAGCTAACTAAATAAAAACGTTTTTTTAAATATGAAAATTCTATTGCCAATACAGTTTCAATACCGCAAACCGACCTAGCGATCTGTCAAATAAGATTTTCCAATTGGACGGTATTGAACTCTTCTTTTAAAGGTTTGTTTCGTATAAATTGTACGAAAATGAGAACATGACGTGAAAAAACGCTTGACGCTCTTATTAAGGTAGCTCTGTTACACGCCTGAGCATTTCACGAGTTGTAAGATAATCCCTACATGAGGGTAATACTTTCTTGATATGCTTTTTGAAAGACCCGTTAGATAAGTTTAACACATATCTCTTTCGCTGTGTTGTTGAAGTATCTCACAGAGGAATAGAGGTTACTATTGAAATTCAGCCAGAATATTATTTGTGCACAAATAACTGAGATATGAGCAAAAAAGCACGACTGCCTCTAATTATTGCACATTTTTCTTCAATTTTGACTAATAAACTTTTATTATAAATGGCCGAATTATAGATAACTAACTGCTTTTTTCACAATAGCGCCCATACCATATGAGATAGGAGGACCAAATCGGTTGATTATTTTACATGGTCCCCATACAAGTGTTCTTCCTAATTTAGAGCTTTGCTACGATAGGGTCCATACAAAACAAGCTAGGTTAACAAAATTTAGCTCAAGTATTATCTATATATGAGATATGTTGTGTTAAAAATCAGGAAATCGACCTATTATATTACCTAGAGTCCATACAACTATGCTCCCGGAATAAGGATTTTGACACAATAGCGTCTATACCATGTCGAGCCTTTTGTTGCAATAGAGTCATAACTCAAAAAACCAAATTTTTGAGCTAATGTATTTTATTCTTTAATTCGTTTACTAGCTAATAATGTGGAGTTTATCGCCATATAGTTTTTTCATATTCACCCCTATCGTGAATAATTTTTCCCTCGTAATTTCTTTCCTTTTCACGTATTTGAGATCATGAAAAATTCTAATGAAAAAAATTAATTCATACGAGAATAATAACGTGAAAAAAATGTTTGCGGAAAAAAATTCCCCTTGTCGTGAACAATTTTTTCCCTTTTCCCTTTGAATTTCTCTCTTAATTTTTTCTGGGGAGCAAAACATTTATGTAAGTAATTCTTCTCATAATTCGAATATTGAAGTTTAAAAAATTATTTTTAAGGTCAAGTTCCATTAAAAGAGGTACAAACTTATATGTATATTGTTCAACAAAATTCAAAAAACAGGTCGATTGCCTGAGGAGTTGTGAAGCTTTTCAAAGACGTGGTGGCAGAATTTTAGAAATTTTTTTTACTACATAAAAGCGCAATAAAAAGCTAAAGTTGTAATCAAACTATCACTACAATACAATATATTATATTTGGTTTTATTTTAACTTTTCTTTAAAATATACGTGTATATTTTTGAACAAAAAAATTTTGTTTAATGTTTTTTAATAATTCTTCTTTTTTACATTCACTGAGAACTGATAGCGCGAAAAATTGTTCACGGGAGTTGCACGATAGCATTTTTCCTTTCGAGGGGAATAAAAATTTCATGGGAACAAAAATTCCACTTGTTTTTCACGATACGGATGATTGTGTTTAAATTTCATACAAATAATTTATATACTCAACTCTAGAGAGAAGAATTACATTTTAAGGTGCTAGAAAATTCAAAGTTGAGATATGACTCTATTGCAGCAAATCTAGGCAACAATTGGCTTTTCAATACTATGGTAAAGGTTATGTAAAAGATTCAGTACCGCCGAATACAGACCTCTTATTTGTTTTATTATAAAGGAGATGCAAAATTTAAATAATTTAAACTTCTGAAGTTAGCAGATTTGGACCAACAACAAATAGTAAAACTTGTTCGAATGAAGAAAAGGCAAAGTTATATCAGACTTTACGTTTAAGCAACCTTCTATCAAAGTTTTAATTTGAGATAGTGTTAGAATTATATTTCCACCATTTTGCAATTCAAAAATTATTAGGAACAGTAAAAACATTTTAAGGTAAAGTCAGTTTTTTGTAGACGCATATGCGTTATAATTAATTTATTGATTAATTTTAAGATTTTGTAAATTTTTTTTAAAATAAATCTTTTTCAAATAAATTAAATTTAAGCCGGTATATTAAGTCTTATTTTCTAGCTTTAAGTTAATTCACCATAGCTTTCTTTTATAAAATAAGAACACATTAAATTAAAAAGAAAAAAGTTACTATTAAAAAAAATAATCTAATAATTTTTCCATCAATTGTTTCCTTTTTCCCGTTCACAAATTATGTAGACGATAAGGTTGAAGTATGTGATCAACGTGTGGCTGTGTGTCGTGATCATGCGAATGGTCAGTGCAGACGTAAACAATGTAAATATTATCACATACCCATTGTATTGCCGCCGGCAAATATAATGGCAGCATTAATAAATGGCAACAACAACCACAACAACAATAATAATAATAACAACAATAATATTAATACACACAATCAGCAGCAACAACAAACGCAAACAGCACTTCAACAGCAACAACATGACTATGAACAACAATTAAAACTAACAACAACATCACCAGCAGCAGCAACATGTGGGGTTGTAGTACCATCAACAACGGCAGCAATTGCAACCACAAATTATAATAATAACTTAATTATAATTGAACCACATCATCAGCAACACTTCTTTACCCCGGCAACAATAAGCTATACAACAACACAACACCAGCAGCAGCAACAACAGCAAACATGTTTACCAACTGCAAAAACATTAACAACACAAACAAATCTGTTTCATCATCCTCATCAACAACAACCACAACCAATTCCACAACACGCAACCGCTCTCACACATATCTATCATAGCTCACAACAACAACAACAACAACAGCAGCAACAACAGCAGTATCAACACTTACAATATACAACTGCCAATACAACTTACAATAGCCATCATCACCATCAACAACATTTACACTATCAGCAACATCCGCATCTTCATCACCAACAACAACAACAACACAGTAATCTTCATCACCACCAGCATCATCACATCACCTCTCCTTATTCCCCCTCAGCTGCCTCAACGTCATCGTCCGCCTCCTCATCACTATCGTGTTCGAAGGCCTGCTCGCCCACGCTCTCGACGACTACAACCCACTCAACAACATCCACAGCCACAATACCCACACCAATGGCAGCTAACTATTTGCCTTTAGCCGCAGCTGCACCTTTGCAACAATCACTACCACCACCATCGGCAGTTACAACAACAACACCCAATTATCTTAAGGCCCCATCACATCCAGCGCCTAATGCAGCTGCTACGGCCATGACAATAGCCATAGCAACTCAAGCCCCGCCTCTAGTCTTGGCCACCACACTTTCCAACACCAGTTACAATACGAATTGCATTCCCATCTTGACCCAACCAACTGATGTTTCAACTTTGACCGGTGGTGCTGCTGCAGCACTAACACAACATCCTGGACATCCAACTCATGCCTTCATTTATCCGGCAACAGCTCAGCCTCAACATTAGGGAGCATTTAATGGCAGCTTGTTCTTTTTATTTTTAATGAAAAAGTAAGTTTTCATTGATTTATTTTGTATTGAAATTGTTCAGAATGTGAAAAGAAATTACAGAGAGAGATATTGTATAAATGAAATAAAGAGAGTTTTGTAGGTTAATCAATTCCTAATGGAATTAATATTGCAGATGCATGAAATAAATAGTTTTGAATGGTATTTGTTATAAAGATCTCTAGTGCACTTGCAGTAGTGCTAAATGAGATCTATTGAAGACATATTCAAATCAAGTTCTAGTTATTGCTGCCAACGTATTGATCTCCTAAGCTCCCTTTTTAAATGCGCTGTATAGCCCAAGTTCACTGAAGGCATTTGTTTCTTAACTGTTCAATAAATTCTTAACCTTAAAACTAAAAAAAAAATATTTAGGTGTTTTTGTAAAATACATAAAATATACATTAATATATTTAAAGTAAATCCTAATGTTCATATACCTATAAAACTATTAAATGTTTAAACAAAACAAAAAAAAAAAGAAGAGAAATGTCATTTATTTCATTACACAAAAAAAAAATCATTATTAAAATTTAACTAAAAACAATTTTACAACCACAAAATCAATCACCTTAAAAATTTTCCGTTTCCTTTTAGAAATTTTCTTTAGGGTTTTCCTCACAAAAAAAAAATCACACACTTAAAAACCTACACACCCAAAAAAAAGTACTTATTAGTATTAATAAATAAATACACTGAAACAAATAGTTACATTTAAATTAAAATTAAACACTACAATAATTAACAAGAACAAATAACATTTTTACATAAAAGTTTTACTCTAACAAAAAAAAAATTATACAAAATTTACTTCAAATGTAAGAAAAAACATTTAAGGAAAATTTTTAATTAATCAAAAAAGATTTAAAAAAAAAACAAATACACCAAAAATAACACTTTTTTGAATAAATATTACAACAACAAAAAAATAAGAAAAAAAATTACAAAAAAAACATCAAGAATTTTCAAAATTTATGAAATTTAACAAAAAAAAAAAAAAAATTTTATAGAAATTTCTAGAAAATCTAAAACAAAATAAAAACAGTGCTGTTGAACAATTAAATGTTTATAAACAAAACAAAAGGAAATATGTAATAATTCTTAAAAAAAAGTAGAGTTTTTAACAGAAAAACCAAAAATTAATAGATTTAAAAAAAAATTAATTAATTATAAACCGAAATCCAAACTTTCAAGTGTTACAAACGAGAGTTTAACTGAACAAATAATTACGAATAAGTTTATCCAATCGCAAATTTTAAGATTGTAATGAAATCTATGCAAAAATTAATTCATTTGATTAAATTTTGTCATTTACTATGGAATTTAAAAAATATTCTCAATAAAAGTATTTCCGTTGAAAACTGTAAACTTTTACTTTAATACAAGTTTTTCTTTAAACTCTCGTTAAAACTTTGGAAATGAAAAAAATGTTGACAAAAAACTGTTTTACATTTCCATTAACAATAATTAAAGAAAATTAAAGGTTGATGAATTATTTACAAAAAGAAAAAAAAAATTCAAAAAACAAAAAGCAACAACATTACAATAGAGTAGTAAAAGAAACTAAAATAATAATAAAAGATTTTTTTTTCTCCAAACTTTAGCAAGACTTAAATATTTAAAACAATTGAAAAAAAAAATTTTTAGATTAAATAAACAAAATAAATTAAAGAAAAAAACACTAGTGTTCCATATTACCGATTCAAACTAAATGAAATAAAAAAAAAAATAAAACATATTAGAAAATTAAATTATTTGAAAACATTTTTGATTTAATCTTATTAAATAAACTAGACACAATTAACAAAACAATAGAATAAACAGCTCTGCATCAAGATAAAAGGATAAAGAGCAAAATACTGAAAAACATTTCAGTTAAATAGATCTGGTTTTTGTTGCAACAGATTCTAGTTCAGGTCAAGTTGACTTTCGTTTTCAGCTCTAGTTTAGTAAAGGTGCAGTTTTTGTTTTGCTCAATTTCATTTTTAATTCAGTTCAAATATGTTCAGTTCTATTTCAGTTGTAGTTCAATTTGAAGTTAGTTCGTTGCTAGTTCAGTTTTGAGAATAAATCATTGTGCTTCAGTTGTAGTACTGTTGCTTAGTTCTAGATTAGTTCTCATTCTCTACTCTAGGAGAGTTTAGGTTCCTGGTCTATTTGAGTGCTAGTTCAGTTCTAGGTTTCTTTTAATTAAATTCTGGACCTAGTGTTCTACTAGTTCAGTTATATTCCTGACTTTTTAGAATTTAATTATTTATTAACAGAATTTTAGTTCAGTTTAAGTAAGCTTTAACTTTACTAGTTCTGTTTCAATTCTGCTCAAGTTCTATTTTAGCTTTGTCCAAGTTCTATTTTAGTTTTGCTCTAGTTCTATTCTAGTTCTGTTCTAGCTTTTTTCTAGTTCTATTCTAGTTCTTTTCTACATCAATTCTAGTTCTGTTCTAGCTCGGTTCTAGTTCTATTATAGTTCTGTTCTAGTTCTGTTTTAGTTCTGTTTTAGTTCTGTTGTAGTTCTGTTCTAGTTCTGTTCTAGTTCTGTTCTAGTTCTGTTCTAGTTCTGTTCTAGTTCTGGTTCTGTTCTAGTTATGTTGTAGTTCTGTTCTAGTTCTGTTCTAGTTCTGTCTAGTTCTGTTCTAGTTCTGTTCTAGTTCTTTTTTAATGCAGTACTAATTCAATTCTAGTTAACTTTTATTTCACTAGTTCTGTTCTAGCTCTGTTCTGGTACACTTAAAGTTGTGTTCTAGCTTCGCTCTAATTCACTTTTAATTAACTAGTTCTGTTTAAGGTCATATATAGTTCTGTTTAAATTCGGTGCTAGTTCACTTTTACTTTACTGTACTAGAAGTGAAGACTTAACTAGAACTAAACATTTTTTATTCTTTGTATGCCTTTTTGTTCTATTCTGTAAAACCGATGCAGAGTTCTAACTACATAATAAAAAACAACAACAACAAAAAAGGGGAAAAACAATAAATATTTATAGGAAATATTGAAAAAAAAAACTAATCAAAATACTAAAAGAAAATTTTACAAAAATTATAAAAAAAATAAAACAAAAAGTAAAGTCACGTCCTATTTTTGCAACAACGATTTATAACAAAAAAAAAAAAAAAAAAAACAAACAAACAAAGTCAAGAAAATATAAACAAAAAAAATATTTTCAACTAAAACAAGACAAAAAAAAAACAACAGCAGCAAGTAAATTATTGAAAAAACAACAACAAAAATACTCAAAAAGAAAAATCTTTTTTTAGACACAAACCAAAAAAAAACTTAATCTTTTTTTTACAAAACAATTGAACAAAACAAAAAACTACACTGAGAAAAGTTTAAGAGTAAAAATAAAATTAAATCAATATTTTTTATAAAAATCCATAACAAAAAAATTCGAAAAAAATAAATAAAATTTATAAAATTAAAAAAAATCAAACAATTTACATATTTAATAAAAAAGTAAAATAAAATATAAAACTAAAATATTTAATACTAAAATTAAACAATTACAAAAATAAAAAACAACTTCCTAATTTATTTAAAATGAATTGTTTAAAGTAAAATATTGAAAAAAAAATTAATTAAATGTTTTAGAAATGAAAAAAAGTTACTAATAATTTTTTAATTTTATTTCGAATTTTTTAAACAAAATAAAAAAAAATATTTTATATTTTACTTATAAATATAATTAAATTATACATTCAAAATTTAAACAACAACAAAAATTAACACTTATTTGTTTATGATTTAAAAAATAAAATTTATAATGAAATAAATATTTAAAAAAAAAAGTTTTTAATTTAAGTTTATGAAGAAAAAAATAAAAAAAAATTAAAAAATTATATACTAAATGAGGAAAAAAAGAATTGAAATGTGATCTTTTTTAATACATGCATACATATAATTAATTTAAACTTAAAAATATAAACGATAAAAGTAGATTTTAAAAAATATTTTTATTTCGTTATTTTCTTAAAACAAAAATATTTTTGTTTATTAGAACGTTTCAAAAAATTTTCGTTTTTCCCTTTGAAAACAAAAAGCAAAAACTTTGGCATAAATTGTATTTCTTTTAAGGACTGGTTATAATTAACGGAAATTATATACAATATTTGAAAACAAAAGATACATAATTTATTTAAAAACTGTTTTTTACTACAAGAAATTAGTAAATATTTGATAAACCAAACAATATTTACTAATTTTTGGTACATTTTAAATACATCACCACAAAACAGCAAAATTACCCAATAGTGTAATTAGAGAACCAGTTTGCTCACAAATACACAGAGTGCAATAGTGTAATAAGAGAACCAGCTTGTTTACAAACATAATGACTGCAAAAGTATTACAAGAGGGCCAGGTTATTCGTAACTAAACTCAGTGAATTCATTTAATATGAGTAGAAGTTGCCTGGAATCTAGTAGATTTGTTCAAACGAAAACCATAAGTTATTATTTTTTGCAAACGTTAATAAAAGCAATATGCCGAGAGCACCTTAGGTCTTTACTAACTGTAAATGTGGTTATTATGCTAACAAGCTTATTTTTAAAACTACACTGAATGCAACAGTGTATTTTACGAGAACCAGTTTGTTTGCAAACAGATTAAGTGCAGTCTAGTAGCGTTATAATCAGTTTATTTGCAGCTATACTCAGTGCAATAGTGTTGTATGAGAACCAGTTTCTCTACAACAGATTTAGTGCAGTCTAATACCGTAAGAAATAGTTTGTTTGCCGCTACACTGGGTACACTAGTGTAATTTATGAGAACCAAATTATATCCAAACACATTAAGTGCAGTCTTATAACGTTATACTCAGTATGTTTGCGACTAACCTGGGTGCACTAGTGTATTTAATGAGAACCAGTTTGTTTGCATCTGCGAATGAGTATCCAAGTGTAACATAAAAACGAAGTTGTTTTCAGCATTTAATAAGTACATATATATACATTACATGAGAACCATTAACACTAAGTACACTACTGTTACATTAGAATAACTTTGTAAACAACTTGGAACTCTTTTCTAAAGAAGCAACACTTTTGCATTAAATTAATGTTATAGGTTCTCCTTTATGGCCCTTAAAACTCGGTATACATTAACTGCCTGTTTCACAGTTTCGAAAGTTAACGTTCGCATAGAAAATCTCTTTGAAAAACACTTACTGTCTGTTCATCTATTTTCGAACGCACACTTCGTTCGGCTAACTTACATTAAAAACAGAAACAAATTATAAAATGTTGTTTTTGTTTTACATGTAAGTTAGGCGAACGTAGTCTTCGTTCGAAATCGATGAGCAGGCCATTAGTTCTTAAACTATTTTCCACATGTAATTAAACAAAATTGTGAAACAATCATTCGTTAAGAACAAAACTAATTTTTTAACTTATAGAACCCACCAGTCCCTTTTCTTCTTGTTTAATTTGTAGAATTTTTAATAAAATAAAAATCACTTTTTTTTATTTAAATATACAACACAATTTACAATTTAACAATCCACTATAGAACATTTTACCTTTACTCAACTTCAAGAATAATCACTTAAAGTATTTAAATCAAACCTAAGCTAAAGTCCAATAAATATACTGCGATATTTTGAATAAGAATTTAAAAATAAAAATAAATTAAAAATGTAAAATTTTGAAGAATTGATCCTGCCCTTGTCAGTAACATGGGTTCATTCTACATCAGTGCAGTACTTCTAACCCGAAATATTGAGTGGTTTTCGATTAAAATATGCGTAATTCGTGGATAAGCCCCAGCTGGGTGGTGCAATATTATAATTAAACATACAACTACATACTTGGATCATACACTGAGTCAAGGAAATAGAGTTATTTATCTGTGGAGTACTTACTCGAAGTATCAAAACAACGAAAAGCACATATTTTTTTAGAAAACAAGAAATTTGTCAAATAAAATTTCTTTTGTAATTCCTCTTCTTCGTGCAGTGTAATCATTATTGTATATCTTTGCGTATGGTACCATCAACGATCGTATTATGCCCACTTCAAAATCTCGCCTGCTTTCTTCTTAAGTTCAAACCACGAGCTAAAACCTTAATAGTAAAAATTGTCCTCTTGTTCACCGCTTATGAACGTGATGACAACGTTCAACGTTTAGTTCGTAAAAGAAGAAACGTATGTTTCCGTTATTTTAATTGTTCCCATTGGCTTTTGCCACGACATACGCAGAAGGGTTAATACATACATACATACATATAACAAAAACATGGCTGTCTTTTCATCTACGAATACAACTTCATACAATCGACATGTTTTAACATAATTTGCAAGTCCTTATTGTACCACATAAAGTGCATATAATTTTTTGCAGTTCAAGTTTTTACGTGTTCATATTTTTTATGGTCACATATTTATCAAAAACACAAGCAACTTTTGACATTTCTCTCTCTCTAAGTAAGAAAAAAAAGTATCACAGCTGTGTTTTTAACGCCACCTGAAAAATGAATTCGGCTTGCGTTATGCTTTAACAAATTAACAACAGAGAACAGGAGAACGAAAACAAGTTGATGGATGATTTTGTAGTTTGAGTTCGAAATCGCTAAAGCAGAAAGAGAATTTGAAAGAGTACAACATAGCGTAAGTAGAAAGAGTTTTGTTGCTTAACAAAATGCCCTGAAATTAAGGCCTGGAACAGAATAAAGTAGTTGTAGTAATAGCTAACAAATGCTCTGTAGCGCAACAAAGTTCAAAATTTCGATCTTTGCGCTTCAACTTCAACTGCAACGTTACTACAACTACATATTCGGTTGACACTTCTTTGAAACTGCCGTTTTTAATTTTTTACAGCTTGCAACGCTATTCGTAACGTTGTACTACAGCGTCTATTCTGTTCCCCACTTAAGAATGTGTCCCGTTACTAATTTAATGGCAAATTTTAGTTATTGTGGCAACTTCGCGAAATGGTTGTTGAAGTATGTTTCATATTAATGAACTTTTATTTCAAAATATTGCAGTTCTTTATCTATATATATTTTTAAACTCCTAAAACTTTTAAACAAAAAGATTTATAGAAGAAACAAAAAACTAAGAAAAAATCTTAAGATTAAACCAAAAAAAAAATTAAAACTATGCCTAAATATGTTTCCGTCCATTATAAACAGACCTTAAATAAATATATTGAAAAACAGTAAAAAAAACTATGCTCGTACTTTTAAACACTTACCAATTTTGATTTTTTTTTATATTTTATTATTTATTTTTTAAGAAAATTATGAAATTTTTCATTTAAACCACCCCCTAAAAATATACTTTAAAATAATATTATAAACATAAAAAAACACCGTTATGAAGTATTTTTTTTTCTTCTTCGAAATTAAACAATAAAATATACAAAAAAAAAAAAAAAATATTAATAAATAAATTATACACACTTTCACAAAATGAAAATAAAATAAATTTTAAATAAAAAAAAGTTACTAATATTTTTTTTTTAATAGAAAGAATTTTTAAAAAATTCTTTACCAAACAATAATAATTACGATATATCAACTTTAAAAACACTAAAACGAAATACTTTAAACTAAAAAAAAATCAATAAAAATTATAATTAAATAAAAAAAAATTAATATAAAATAAAACAAATCAACCATGTTCTAAACTTAGTAAAGTAAGTAAATTTAATTAATTAAATTAAAGAAAAAAGTAAGATTATATTAAATATTAAAATAATATAAAAACAAAATAGTGTTTAATAAAAAAATGAAAAAATAAATATTGTTTGATCTAAAAAAAAAAAAAATTTTTTTTTGTTTTAACATTTTTTCTAAAAAAAATTTAAGGAAAGTATTTTATTTTTTCTTTTTAATAATTGAGAAGAAATAATTTTTTATTATTATTATTAATAATAATAATAATTTAATAAGAAATTTTAAATCAATTTTTTAATTATTTAAAAGCAATAATTTTAATTCATATTTTTTTTTTAATAATTTTTACGAAAATATTTTTTTTTTAATTATTTAAAGCAAATATTTATTAATTTTTAATTGAAATAATTTTATTTTTTAAATAATTGAATTATTAAAAGGAAATAATATTGATAAAAATTTAATAATAAACCACAATACTAATTATTAAAAATTTTTTATTTTTAATGATTTTTAAAGAAAATATTTTTTTTAATAATTTAAAGGAAATAATTTTTTTTTAAATTATTTTTTTTTTTTGATGAAATATTTTTTTTTTTTTTTTTTTGGGAATAATTTTTAAAGAAAATATTTTGTTTTAGTAATTAAAAGGGAATCATTTTTTTTTTAATAATTCAAAGGAAATAATGTTGGGAAATTAAAGAACATTTTCTTTAATTAATAAATAAAATATTAATTTTTTAATTATTTAAGGTAAATATTTTTTAATGGAAATATATTTTCTAATATATATATTTTTTATTAATTTAATTATTTAAAAGAAATAATTTTTTGTTTAAAAATTTTTAATAAAAATTATTCTTTTTTATATATTTTTTATTTTTTTTTTCTAAACTTTTTTTAATTATTTAAAGGACTTTTTATTTTTTAAAAACTTTAATTATTTTAAGAACATAATTTCCTCCTTAATAATTTTTAATGAAAATTATTCTGTTAAAATTATTTTTTTTTTTTAATTTTTTAATTATTTAAAGAAAATTATTTTTGTTAAAAATTTTTAAAGGAATTATTTTTTTTTTAATAATTTAATTATTTTAAGAAACTAATTTTTTGATTTATTATTTTTAATGAAAATAAAAATGTTTATGCTTTTTTTAATAATTTCTTATATTTGAATTATATTTCTTTAAAGGAAATATTTTTTATTAATTATTTTTAAACATTTTAAAATAATTTTAAAGGAACAAATTTTTATTAATAATTTTTTTTATTATAATTTTGAGAGGAAAGAACTTTTTTATTTATTATTAATAAATATTTCCTTAATAATTTTTATTAAACACTGTTTTGTTTAAAATAAAAAAAAAAAATACTTAAAACAAAAAACCACTAAAACTACAATAGACACTAAAATTAAATTTATAAAATATAACACACATTTTCTAAAATGTTGTTTTATAAGAAAGAATATAATAATATAATTTAATCAAAAAAGATAATTATTAATTTTTCTTAATTTTTAAACTTTATTAATAAAAAAATAATAATTATTTTTTTGTATATAAATAATTTTTTTATAATATATAATTTTTTTAAAAAAAAAGAACAAGGTATATTTAAGAAAAATACTTTTTTGAAATGACCCTTAAAAGAAAGAAAATGGAGAAGAAATAATTAATTTTAATAAAAAATAAAAAAAGAAATATATTATGGAAAATAAAATAATTAATTATAATTATTAGGATTTGTAAACTAGATGGAAACTTTTATTTGCCTTAAAGTTTAATTATTAAATAAAACTTAACATATAATAATAAATAAATAAATGAAAAAACATACAACACAAAAAACACTAAAAATTATACATTTAAAATTAAAACAAAATTAAATCTTATAAAAAACAAATCGTCTATATAATTTACATAATTTATATTTAATAAATAATAAAAAGAAATATATTTAGAAAACTTAAGATTTTAATTTGGTAATTTTAATTTATAATTATTTTTTTAATAATTAAAACTAGTTTAATTAAAAAAAAAACAATTAAAATAAAAAAAAAACAATAAATAAAATTTATTACAAATTAATAAAAATACAATTTTAAGTATTCACTGTTTAGAATAGTTTATTAAAAAAAACATTAAATAATTGTTATAATTTTTGTTAAACTTTATTTTGTTTTATTTTAATTTGAAAAAAAAATTTTTTAACTTTAAAAATAAAAATTATTTTTTTTTTACATTTAAAAATGATTTCAATTTGACTTTCAATATTTTACAGTCAATTTACAAATTACGGTGACGTCAAAATGTCCAGTGACATAATGTCACTTTTAAAAGTGTCAAAAGTTCCGCGGATAAATAACAAACACCACATTCTTGCATACCCGCCTTCGGCCGGGCGCATGGATTTTTTAACTATGGTAGAACAAACCCCGGCTTCGCTAATCAAAGTTTCTAAATTCGGAATAATTATGTTTGGGATTTCGAGATTCAGAATTTTAAAATCCGAGACTTAAAAAAATTCGGAATTTTGTTAAATCTTTCGTCCCAGCGTTTAACAGTAATCGATTTAACAACTAATTGATTATAACTTATTAAAAAGTGTATAATGTCCAGGGTCATTACGACAATGCCCAGCTCGACATTGCGACACCTCTGAAAGTTTCAGATGGACCTTACGACACTTTTAAATGCGTCATAATGTCCATGGACTTCATGTCACTGGACATTATGACATGCCACCCAATTTTCTAATAAAAAATTCTTAAATTTTAAAAGTTTTCAAAAAATATTATCTTCAAAACTTTTAGTATAAAATTTGAGCAACAAATTTTCGAAAAGTGTTCTTAAATTAAAAATTTATAATCCAAATTTTTAACATTTTTAACGCATACTTGTGTTTGCTGGGTTATTTTGAAAAAAAAAACTTTTAAATAAACAACCCCTGATAAAACGTTAATCAATTTATTAGTTACGGTCTTCTCGTATTATGCGGTGTATTTTTATTTTGAAATAATTTATCAAACTTGGTAATCAGTGAAAATTTTTATGGAGTGTCCCATATTCTGAAGTTTAAAATTCGGTCATGTCATGGAAATCGAAATCGCGTGAAATTTAAATCGACGAATATTTTCAATTGCATTTTTTGAAAAATGAACGCAGGTTCACCTGATTTCAAGAGCAGTTTAGGTAGAGGAAAAAGGTGATCAAAGTATGAGGTATATAAAAGGAACTATTTTTATGAACTTGAAATACGAGAGAGTTTTCAAAATTTGTTGGATTTCAATTTCACTTGATTTCGATTTCCATGACATGGCCGATAAAATGTATTTTAATTTCGATCGATATCGACCAGGGCAGTTTCAAACTTCTTAATTTTCCTTTAAGAGACAGTAACAATATTCACTGTGCAAGCAAATGGATATTTCCTTTAAGTCATATAGTCGGACGCTTGCTATGCGGATAGACCTAGATAATGACAAAAACATAAAATTATCAAATTACATAATCTCACAATTCTTCACTTGTTAACTTATTCAGCAGTTTTCTGTAGAGAAACTAAATTCCGTAAGTTTTTTTATTTAAAAATTAGTTCTTTTGTATGGAATGACCCATATTAGAATATTTTTTAGAAGAAGAAATTTAAATAATGAAAATTTTTGGCAAGCCTTTTTTGTTAATACGAGGGCGGGTCAATAAGTCCGTGCGTGTATTTTTAAATGAAACACAGGATTTTGAATAATAAATAATTTAATTGATTTATCCCTCCAAAAAACTAATATTAATCGGAGTCATCAACATATTCCGCTTATAACAAAAACTTGCACTTGAGTCAAATTTTACTCATGAACTTTTTTTTAATATGATCTCTTGAGTCAACTTTTACTCATTGCACTGGGAAGTTATTGCTAATTCTGGGTTCACACTATAAAAGTTTTTGTTTTCAGAAACTCTGAGTTTATTGAGTGAAAGAAGGAGAGAACATGCTATTTTTCTCTCCCCTCTTACTAATAATTTCAGACTTTCTGAAAGAATACTTTCATAGTGTGAACCCAGACTAGGATACATTTGCTTTTATAATTTCCAAACAAGTTTTGAAATTCGAAACAAAACTTGAAAATCGTTTTCAATTACTTTGAGTCTTCTAAAAGGTTTTAAAGTAAAAACTATTTTTAGAACATTTTAGAAACACTTTTGAAAAATTTGGGATAACTTTTTAGATGAATATTTGGCGATATCGCAAATTTATCCCAAAAGTGAATCTCTTAAAAATTAACCAAAATCAAAAGAATTAAACGGTGAAAACTCGTTTAAAATGTTTTTTTTAAAGCTAAATGAAGTTTTAACTAAAAAAAATTATACAATTTTTTTTTTCAAATTGAAGTCATTTGAAATTATTTTGTTGTACATTTAAAAAAAAAAAGTGATAAAATCAACGAATTTTTTTGTTCCATATTTTTTATTGTTTATACAACTTTTATTATTTTTGAAATATTTTATAAATATATTTTTTAAATATTATAATTTTTGTATATTTTTGTTAAATGTTAATTTTATTATGAAAATATAACTCATTTTGTTTTTATTAGTTTATATTTTAAAAGTATTATTTAACGAATATAATTATAATTGTTTAATATGTTTTAAACTCATTTCTGTTATAAACTTTAAATTCTATTATTTTTTTATATATTTTTTTTAATAATTTTTCCTATTTTTTCTCATAATTTTTAAGCATGTGTATTATTTTTTACGTAAAACGTTTATTAACAAAAAAAAAAATCCTACACCAAATTTAAGAGAATTAAAAAATACAATTAAATAAAATAAAACTTTAAACAAAACGAAAATTGTAAACTTAAAATATTATGGGAAAATAAAATATTTAAAACTTAAAAAAAACAAAATACAAGAATCATCAAAATATATATTATTACCCTTATATTATTATATTTATAAAATAAAAAAAAAATTTAGTTATTATACATCATGAAACAACAAAAACAAAAAAAAAATTATTAAAATAAATTTAAGATTATGAAAATAAAAACTTCAAAAGAAAAATATGTAAAAGATAATGATTAATAGTTATTTAAAAGAAAAACAACAACAAAAAACATAAGTGAAATAAAAAAAAAACAATAAAATTAAACAAAATGATTCAATATTAATGAAAATTAATTTGGAAATCCAAAAACGGTAAGCTAAACAAATTATAAAAAAAGGAAAATTAAGGGGGGGTAATTTGCGCAGACGGCCCAAAATCCAAACCAAACACTGACTTTTTTTGGGATGCCTTGGACGCACTGGGATCTTATGTGGACTAGTATTCTCCCAAATTCGACAATTTTGTAAGTTGGCGATCACATTTATTCTGAAATGGACCTTATAGATAAAGATAGTTTGCGTGTGTTGTTGAACGCTACACACGTCCATGGGGATTAAACAAAACAAACTGAATATATAACAACCAATTGGGCAGATGTTACTTCAACCATATGGCTGGTATCAGCTGTCAGAGATCGGTAGTTCCCAATGTAGTCCACCTCTTCATAGAAACTGGGCAGCACCTTTAAGAGTTCAAAAGACAACAAAATATTGAAAAAGAAGTGTTGGGTGGACAACTAAGCCAAAGCAGAATTCGAACGTGATCTACCACGTCGAACCAGAGTGGTATTAGAACAATTAAGGTCAGCACGGTGCACCCGTCTAAACTCAAACTGGTCTAGAATCAAAAGCACCATCCCTGACATATGCCTTGCATTTGGACTAGTCCCTCACGACATACGACACCTGCTCAACTGCAGTGCAAACCCAAATCAGCTAGAACCTTCGTCCTATTGGACCCACTCGCTTGAGGTAGTTCTTCTACTGGGCCTTGATCTAGCAGATGAACCGAGTGAAGGAGAAGAAAGGTAAGAACTTACCCCCATATTCATAAAAATTATTTTGCCACGTGCAAAATATACGTCATCTGTTGTTGTTGTTATAACAGCTCGACCTGAAAAATACACGTACATAAGTATAAAAACAAAAATTTGTTTAATAAACAAATTTTCATAGAAAATTCGTTTCATAAACACATTTTCATAGAAAATTCGTTTCATAAACCTTTTATTAATCAAAAATATTTTTTAGTTTTTATACATATTTGTATTTTTAGGTCAAGCTGTTATAACACCAACAACAGATTACGTATATTTTGCACGTGGCTTGTGTCTTAATAAATTGATACGGAATTCACTCTCTTGAAAATGTCGTATTTTGTGCCAGTAATAATTTGCAAGAATTTAAAAATAGGCAGCTGGAGCTTCGCTTGCTCGCCGTAGCTTATACTAAATATCTTCAATCGATTTCAATGATCCACAAATTGTTCAGTTCAGAACGAAACACAAATACCGCCCTGGTTAGCCAAAAACCATTTCAAACCAAAAACCATTTCAAAAGCCATTTCAAACAATGTGTTAATATATTTAATTAAATATTGACAATTCCCAACAACATATCTACATGTTTAAACTATTTTATTTCAAACGAAAAAAGTCAATTAAGATTTTTTGTTATTTAATTAAAATTTTAATTGAAATTTTATTTCAAAACAACTAAAATGTTAATTAAATCAAAATTAAATTTTTAATTTTCTTTCAACTAAAAAAATAATTGATTCAATTATCACATTAACTAAATTTAAATACTTTTTAAGCCATTTTTTAATTGATAAAACACTTTTTTCTGTGAACTTGCTGCAGACCTCATGAAAACGAAAAGAAAGTGCGTACAACACGATTTAAAGCCAAGAGACGCTGAAAGATATTTTGAGTTTCTGAAATGCTGTTTAAACGCCATTAAAGAAATAATTTTTACAACAAATTATTACTGGCAATAAAAAGTACATCCATTGCAAAAACCCGAAACGCAAAAAATTAGCGAAATCTATGCCCAAGCCGTACGACTAGGGTTATCTGTTTGGTAGCGCCAGGGCCCGATTATGATGAGCTGCCGAAATCAGGTCAGACGATCACAGGCGACCTGCAACAAACACAAATCATTTGTAAAAAAGCATTGGCCAAAAACTGCCACAAAATTTCATTATAACTAGGCTCGACCTAACATGTGGTCCATACAAATTGTATAAATCAAAGATAACACACAGATATGTAAGTAAAAAGTGACGTGTGAAAAAGTTCAAAATCAGTTGCGAGGGCAATTTTCGAAGAAAGAGACAAAAAGCGTTTTTTGGTAGTGAAGTGGCCATGTTTAAAAACAGGCCTCTACAATCAACACAAATTGCATGATCAAAACAAAAATAACAAAACACAAACCACGTTTAAAAAAGCATTAGTTCAACAAACGTTTTATTTTGTGCAAAAACATGTATTTAGTAATATTGTTTTGTTTTATAATATTATTTACTTACTTAAATATTATTTACTATTGTTGCGATTAACTTAAAAGTAAATTTTACAACAGTTTTTCAAAAAAATTTCAACTTAAATTAATTTGTGTTCATTGTATTGCCGCATAAAAGATGGTTCCAAGGCGAATTCAACTACAGGTGGTGTCGGAACTACAACAATCCATTGTTAGTGTTTACGGTCCAAAATATCAACCATTCCTAACAAATCAAAACAAAGTGGCTCGAACTGTGAAAATCAGATGGCGTTTCGACACCACCTGAAGTTGAATTCGCCTTGAACGGTTCAAAGAGAAATTAAAAAAGGGCAGCTTTCTAAGAAAGAGACAAAAAATCTTCCTTCTCGTGACATATCTGTGTGTTTGACCACAAGACTAGTCAAATACTATTTAGATGGAAGTGGCTGAAATGTTTTGCTGCATCCACCTTGTAGTTCAGAAGTAGGCCCGTTAGCCTATAATTTACTTCATTCGATGCAGAGCTTCTCTTCTCTCTTAAGAAAAGGTTATTCGAATTTGACTTGATTCCTTCTTGGACTTAAAAAGTAAGCGGGTCTTCTGGCGTAAAATCCATATGATGGCAGACATATCCCAATAAAAAATTGAGCTTTCAACGAAGCAGGTTTGTAAGGGAGAAACGTAAAAGTTTCGCTTACCATATCGCTTACGGAAGACATGAATTTTATATGGCGAGTTCCCACTTTGAAGCAGTACATTTTTGACAAAGAAGGCGCTTTATTCAGCGCATATAAAAATTGGTGAATGTAACGATCAGTTTTACACACTGAATTTTCGTTACCGTTATTCTTTTATATGCTCTCTTACAAACCTGCTTCGTTGTAAGGGAATGTCATGGCTCTTCAAATTTCATATATATATTTTTTTTAATTTATTAAGAATTCGTTCGCTTACCACACTGCATCCCTGTATGTCTTATTGCGTAGCGCATAAATGTGTGCTTAATTTTTAAAATGTACCATTAGTGCTTCGCAAAATAAAAACATTTTTTATTGGGATGGAAAAAAGTGATGCCTTATCATGGGCAATACCTAAAATACATTTATGTTGTACCAATGTTTCTCCTAAAACGCCTAAAGTTGGCTAAATTCTGCATTATTAAGTTGTAAATTCCATACAACACATTAAATTTAAAACCGGGTTTATATTATTTAGTATCTGAATCGATTAAGACTAAGTTTATAAAAGTTTTAAAAAAAAACTCGTTATATGAAAATAAAAGCGTTGTCAGTGTTTAAAAACGCTAAAATTCTTTAGTGATGGAATCGATCTAAAGTTCGTTGTTTAATCTATTTTGCAGTTTGGGCTTCACTAAAAGTCGATAAATTAAAAAAAAAACTCTTAGGGAGCGAACAGAGTGGCCACTTGTTGCCGAGCCGAGCCGATTGACGCTAATTGCGTATTTTAGCGCCGAAAACATTGTTATGATTTCAACTTGTTTGGAAAACATTTTAAAAAATTAAAAAAAAATTTAAGAAAAAGTAAATAAAACATTCCAAAAATTATAAAAATTAAAAAGAAAATAAAAATTTAAAAATAAAATAAAAATTTTTCATTTTTTCATTTTAAGGAAAAGAGCTATTACAAAAAAGCTTTATAAAATACATAATGAAATTTAACTCATAGAATAAATTCGAAAAAATGAAAAATGTTGAATATAATAAAGTTGCTTATGAAAAATAAATAATTCCCAATATCTATTTGATAAAATAAAAATTTAAAAATAAAATAAAAATTTAAAAATAAAATAAAAATTTAAAAATAAAATAAAATAAAAATTTAAAAATAAAATAAAATAAAAATTTAAAAATAAAATAAAAATTTAAAAATAAAATAAAATAAAAATTCAAATAAATAATAAGAGTTGTTCTGGAAATCGAAAACGCAAGAATTTAAAAGACGTTTTTTAATAAGATTTTTGTACTACAAATAAAGTACAATACAAATATAATTTTCTATAAGAAAATTATAAAAAATTGGATTAAGAGTGTATTAAAAGTAACTTAAAAATTCTTGCGTTTTGCGTTTTCGATTTCCTGAACACCCCTAAATAAAAATTAAACATTATAAAAAAATTTAAAAAAAATTTTAAAAAAATGTGACAAAAATTTCAAGAATAATTGAAGAAATGCGTTAATAAGTAAAATTTTAAAACTCAATGTCAGTTTTTTTTCCTCAACAAAACCAAATTCAAATCATAATTACAGTAGACGCTCGTAAATTAGGACCACTTTGTTCCTGGGGTAGTTCTAATTTTCGAAAAAAAATTTAATATCCAAAGGATTTTTTTTTTTAATATCAGCGCTGATTCTCGAATCCACTTTACACACTCAAACTTGTTTCTCGCATGAACAAGTTCTCGCAATAAGCGAGAATAAGTCGGGTCGGCTCGGCAACAGGCGGCCATTCTGTTCGCACCCTTAGTGATGCGTGCAGAAAAGTTTTGTATTAAAAAAATCGCCTACAACTAGACATTTGTTTCAATTTTTGATTGTTAAGAAACATCTAAATAGCACTCTCGTTAAAGCAAATATTGTTCAATGAACAATGTTCATATTAAAAATTATTTTTGGAAATACAAAATTTTTTATTAATAAGATTTCTCTTTGACGTGCTAAATTAACATTTTTTTTCATACTTAATACAGCATTAAAAAAATCGCCTTAAACGAAAAATTTGCTTAATATTTTTTACTGTCTGAATCCATTTAGAATTAAGTTTAAAGTTTAAACTTTAAAAGAAATCGTTTGATTTAACACGAAAGTTAATCCTTATAAAGAAGTACAAATGCAAAAAATCGCCTAAAGTTCGAAACCTTTTTTAAAATCATTTAGTGTCTGAATTTGTGTAGTTCTTATACAGTTTGTAATTTTTAATTACACCAAAAAACTTAATACTTTAATCTTTCCTGCAATAAAAAAAAAAAAAGAAATTAATTCGATTTGTGTCCCTGCAGTAGGTCTTGTTAAATGTTGTTGTATGAGCATGTACTAAAACAACAGCAACAATTTATAGTCATGTTGAAAAACACATTTGTGTTTGTTTTAACAGTTTTGTGTTATTCTTTTATTTTAATCTCTCTGCCAAAAAGGATGTTGTTGTAATTTCCCCTGCTCTGTTTTTTTTTTTAGGTTTGTAAGAGCGAAAGTGGGTGTCTCTGTGTGTGTATGTTAATTGCAACAATTGCTGTTGTTGGTGTCGTTGTAATTTGCTGGGATGAAGGATGTTATTTTTTGGTTACACAAAATGTGATTTAAATTGACAAAATACATTAAACATGTGTACAAATTCAAATGTAGCTATACAGACATACCTTAAATTTTGTACAAATGTGTGTAATTAAGATTGTAATAGTGTGTGTATTCATTTAAGCTTATGTTAAAGTGTTGTGTAAATATTGTTTATAACACCATTTTATTTTGTAACAAAACTTTTTATACAATTTGTATGTATGTATGTATGTACATACCGTAAGGCAGATAGAGAAACGGTTAGACAGACAAACAGACTTACAAATCACAACACAATTACACTAAATAGCATACGCACACACCTTCAACATTTCATTTCATTCATCTATACATTTTAAACACTGTCATAAACACAATTAATGATTGTGTCGTAAAGTCAAAAGTTTGTTCCTTGTGCTATTTAACATTTTACTGGTAATTACTACTACTACAACACACTCATAATCTGACACACACATACTTACATTTATAGTATAATAAGTTTTATATAATTAACAGAGATGCCAGATCTGTAACAATTTTAAAGATCGTTTTTTTTAAGTTTTAAATCAAGTATTTCTCTGAGATTCTTTAATAGCCGATACATGAAGCCCATGGCTTTTTCTAAAATTTTTGTAAAAATAGTATGTAAAATAAAATGGCAATTAAAATTTTTGAAAAATCGCATGAATGTCTGTTTTTTAGAAAACAATGTTACCAACTAAAAATTTTCTGCCGTAGATGAGCACAATTCCATTTTTTCATATCCTATAATTTTCGTTAAAGAAAAATCTTCTCCGGTTACTTTCTTTTTCATGCTCTAAAGTAATTTCTCGCACATTTCAACTTGCAACATCACAATATGTTACGGGTTTTTTATCAGTCCCTTGCAAAAAGCTGCAGTGTGTAGGTAAATGCAGCACCATCTACTGGAATTTTTGTTTCATCTATCCTAAAGGATTAATTGAAAGGCGTTTCCTAAAAAGGGCCTTAATTTTCTACTTAGCTTTGTATTTTTCCTCAAAGAGGTCTTGTTTCATATTTTACTAATTTAACTCGGTGCGATTCCATTTAAATAAAACTAGTAAAATGTGTTTTTAACAGCAAAGCAATTTTACCAAATTTCAAACTTTTGCTATTATCCTTATTCAGTTATTTGGACAATTATATTGTTCTTGTATGTGAGATTCCACGCTCGCTTTTTGACAAATGTTCTGTATTGATAACCAAACTATTTGTTCTAAATTTTAAAACTTTTTTTGTAACCGTTTTGTAAATAGCTGATCATACAGTGAGAAGTATTTGGTTGTTTTTCTAAGAGAGAGGTGTGACACTATCTTGAAAACCAAATATTTATCGCCCATGTAAAGCTCCGATTTCAGGAAAATCGACTCGGTAGTTTAGCAGTCTTTAGGGATTAAGAAAGAAACGCATTTTCATTTCTTTACCCACACCACAATAGTGGAGAGGATATTCTGCGTTTGTGCTGATGTTAGAAACACCTTCAAACATTGGCCATAGACCAACCTGTTAGTATACCAATCAAATTAGAATCACTTTTTGAATATATCTAACGATGTTCGTTCGGCTGGCTGTCCATGGTAACCTTGTGCGAAAAGTACAAATGGCAATTTTGAAGATAATTGGATGAAATTTGGTACATAGATTCCAAAAAAAGTAAGCAGACGTTCGTTCAATGTAAGCTACTGGAAAATAACCCCTAAAAACTGGCATACGCAGATGACATTGTCCTTCTGGCAGACTCAGCCAAAAATCGCCGACATAGCCATAATATTATTGTGATGGAAATGTCCAAAGGCGGACGAAGAGTATACATTAGGAAAACTGGGACAATGGTTCTCAGTAGAAAGCACGAACTTCATAAAATATATATGGGCATTTCCTGGGCTCTCGAACGTACGTTCGTACGCTTTTGATGTACAAATAATAGAGAAAGCAAAACTTTTCCTAGCATTTTTTTTTGCGATGCGATAGCATTTTGGTAGCAATTAACCTTCAATAACAAAACTCAAAGTAAATATGCATGTATTGTTTTAATCTTTTATTCAATCGAGGGAATCTCAAAATTCGAAAATAAACAAAAATCGCTAACATTTTTGTTCACTTTTTAGAGCCATTTAACTTTGTTCGCTATTTAGAGCGGTAATATAAAAAATAGGTGTTCACATTACTGGATAATTCACTATATTGGAAGTTCTAATTACCGAGGGTTCACTGTATTTAAGATTCAAAATAAATATTGAAAAAAAGTTTTATGAAATTTGGCTCAAATTATTTTTTACCAGAAAGTTTATTGGGTATAGGAAAAAGGAACAAAATCGGTACACTATTCCTCGTAGTTCCAATACAAATATTATACCCGAAATAAGGGCTTTGTTAGGTTAGCGATCACACTGAATAGCTAAGGGCGGCCAAATTTATCCTAGGCGCTCTTAAATTCCTAAGGTTGTTTCGTATGGGACAAATTTTCTTATATTTTATTGAAAAAACCTTGGCTAAATAAAGCCTAATTTTAAAGTATTCACAAAAGGCCTTTTGAAAGGCCGCCTTCTCTTTTAATATTTTCCCTTTAGAAATGTGTATTAAATGAACATGTTTGTATGTCAGCATAAATGGTTCTATATAAATGTGCACTGTAGTTGTTTAAAACACGTTGTATCATAAAATTTTACAATTTAAATCGACGCATTCAATTACTTTAATGCGTACAGAAATTACAATACATTTTAATCACACTTTAAGTGACACTTAAAAAAATGTATACACTTATATCCCTACATGTGTAAGTATGTACAACTATAGTTGTATATATATACATACGCACATATGACTATACAAACTAGGGAGACCGAACGGTTATTATTCTACCGGTTTTAGCCGGTTTTTTTTTTATGTGTAATTTATTTCCCATTTTTCTTACTTTTTGGAACTATTTCCGTCATTTATGTATTTTTTCTAATTGAGTAGAGGAAATGCAAAACGCGTTAGTTACAAAATGAACCTTTTTTGTGAGGTCTGAAAAAAATTCATAAGACAAATCGAATTCAATGTTGAAGGAAAAAGTGAAAATATCCACAAAATATCTCATATCTGCCGCGGAGGCATCCCTACAGGGATAACATTTCATAAATTTTTGGTCCCTTAACCTTTTTTAAACATATCTACCCCCCCTATCACCACTCCTTAAGGGGGCTCTAACACAATGTTTATAAAATTTTATAAAAAAAATTACCCCACAGCTTCTAGGATGCCTCTAGGCGGGTTAATGTATGAACGACCACACTATATTTTTCATATCCCACCTTTGTTTCTACCATATCTCCCCGCTATCTCTATCACCCTGTCTTAAGAGCCATCCCATAGAAAATGCCTATTTTTATACAGTTAAAAAACACATAATGCAATGGAATGGAAAAATATTAGTGGACCTGTAAGACGGCGGAAGGGAAGTTGATAGACTTTTTGTTATAGTCAGTTATGGTAGTAATGAGCAACTATTGGGAGGGCCAAAAATACCATGAGCTAAAGGAAAAGTCAAACGTATTCCGAATTTTATTAAATAAAATTGGGAGAATATCTTCAATAATAAATAAAATAATCAAGTTCATGCAATTGCTTAAAACCAAAATTCTTTAGAAATTCAAAGTCATAACTACGAATTTTGTTGGTTCCTACTTTTGTGAATTGTTTCTTCTGTATTCAAACAAACTTTTTATTTTAATAATCCCAGCTAGAATTTTGTATTTAAATCGAATCTTTTAGGATTCAGCTTCACGAGCAAAATAGCCGCATATGATCTAATTTTTCAATTATAAATGGTACTCTCGTTATTAGAAAATTTTTAATAGAAAATTTTGATACCTTTTTGAGCATATGAAAAAAACATCCTTTTTCAGTTTTTATCTGAAAAAAAAAAAAAAAATTTTATCGTGATTAATTTAATTTTCGTGTTATGAATTATTTGAATAAAATCGGTTAAGCGGATATTTTTTAAACGCTTAACCAAAAACTTGTTTATTTAAAATAGCAACTATTCGGAATAACCCAAGACCGGTTTTTGAAAAAGTCGAATAAAAAGTCGACAGCCCTAATACAAACGTATTATGTATTTGAAAAAAAGGAATTGCAGGCGATATGAGTTTTACTTTTTTTTTTCTTCATGCAACATTATTATTTATAAATATATACATATGCTATTTCAATATTATATAAACCAGATCTGTACACGCATACATACATCCATACATATGTTTTTAAGTATGTGTGTGTTTGTAAGGATAAGAGTTAATGTGTATAAGTGTTTGCACGATGAGTATAATTTAATTAAATTGTGATACTGGTAATAAACAAGCGGAAATGTTCAAAAAAGGCAATGCCAGCAAAGGAGATACTCACATTCATACACACATTTATACATTTGCATGTAAAAGTGTGTAAGTATGTGTCTGTTAGTGAAGAAGAGAACTTGTATGATAATGGTTGATTAACCTTTTGGGAAAAATGTTGTAGTCGATTAACAGGTACAAAATTTATTAACAAAATACGACTAAATTTTACCCCCCCAAAAAAAATTACAGCATTTGTAATATTTTAAGGTTATGTTTACAAATTAATTTTTAAAATACAGACATTAAAGACTTTAAGAAAAGAGCGTTACAGTTTTTGTAGCTGACAGGCAACTCAATATGTGTTAAGTTATTAATCCATTGTAATTCAGGTAAAAATATAAAAAGAAGAAAATTAAATTTTAAATAGCAATAAAGAAACGGGGGCTTAAATTGCTTCAGCGGTGATAAAACGATCATAAAGAGTAAGTTTTGTTTTTAATTAGTGCCGATTAAAGTGTATGCAGCTATTTTTGTTTTGTTTAAAAATTAAAATAAGGCAAATGCCATGATCAAATGAGGCTCAAAAAGACTTAATATAGTCAGACGGATGAACATTTTAGGATCGGATTCTTTGAAACTGACCGACCTCATATAACACGTTTCATTCAACTAAATCACTCACTTAAATTCAGTGTACGAAAATAAGCCGAATATTAATTAGCGTACGGCTCTCACATACCCAGAAACGATATCTTTTTTTAGTGTTTGTGTAAAAATACAAAACCCTTAATACCGTTCATAACTATTTTCAAGAAAGTACCTAACATTATGTAGTGTTCTGTTCTTCGATATAAACCAGAACATTTGTAGTAGTTCTATAGACATACATTATATTTTAATGTTCTATAGTGTTTTTTATATTGATTAAGGAATGAGCAAACCAGTGTTATCACCAGCAAAATTCAAAACTACACTTGAGATGAGGTAAAATTACCCAATTTAAATGAAATTTCACCTGATATCTAATTAACCTTTAATTATAAAATAACACTTGCAAAAAAGTAATCTAGGTAACTACATTTGAGATTTTTTCTTCTTAAAGTGATTTAAACTAGGGGGTTTATGTATGACCTACCACTAGCACAAAATTTTGTTATGACATAGTAGCTATTTTTTTTTATCAATACATACCAATATTTATAAGGCAGTTATGCTATTTCAAGCTATTTTCGTAAATGGTATTTATATGGGAGCCATGGTAAAATATGGATTGATTCCAAAATTAATTTCGTAAGATAAATTTGTCAAAATACCAACATATCAGATGGTTTATGGGCATAAAGACTCTCTGAGGAAAAAAAGTTCGTATGGGGGCTGTGTGCAATTATAGATCGGACCGATTTTCAAAATTTTCAAAAAACGTATTAACCAAATTTCATTAAATTATCTCAAAAATTGCGACATGTACTTTGTGCAAAACGCCTACATGGAATGACAATCAGCCAGCAGGACTGACGACTCAGATTCTGATTCTAAGTCGATCGATATACTAGAACAAATATTTGTATGTGTTTCATGTATCAGTACAAACTCATAATACCCTTTTTATTTAAATAATATCATTATTAGTCATATTATTACAATTCATATAGTAATTAAAAAAAATTTAACAAACAATAACATCAAAAACCTTGAATAAATTAAATAAAAACTTAAAATAATAAGTTCTGCTTCTATATATCTAGGGAAGGTTTAAAATTTTCATTGCCGTTTCTTTGTATACTTTATTTAGTAAATAAAATTCCTATAATGGTTTCAGAAGACAGTCTGTTTCTGAAACCAGTTTAACGAATGTGTAGGGTGGTAAATATTTCTCAACTAAAGCATTTTAAATGTTAAAGCAAACCCAAAATTCATTACTTTTGTAATATTGAAAATATTTTTTTCAGGGGGTTTTTAGTATAAATAACCTTCTTTTTCCACTAAACTTCGGGTTCTAAATCACTTAAAGCTCATATTTAACGAAATCTAATTATCCATTTGGCGCCAATCACTATCAATCTTTTGCTTCATAAACTTTTGAAACCTTTTTTTAAATAAACAGTGACTGGTTGCATATACTGTAAATTTTTTAGATCAACAATTTCTTAAATGGCATAAATTTTATCACTAAAATCAAATCTTTATATTTTTTGTTTTAAAATAAAAGAATTTCAAATTGCATCTGATCTACACCTCAAAGAAATTACCCACGCTCTACCCACAAGTGTAAAAATTGCACCAAATTCTGGTAATAACCCACGAAGTGGCAACACTGGAGCAAACTAAAAAGTTTAGCCATACTTCTCACTAGTATTCTTGTTGTTGCTTGTCAATTTGCACGACCACAGCACGAATTGTGTATAGCAGTGTTGCCACTTTAGGGGTAATTACCCGAATTTGGTGTAATTTTTACTGTCGTGGGTATTTTCTTTGAGGTGTAGAGCAGGTGTTATTTTAAATTCTTTCATTTTAAAGCAAATAATATAAAGATTTGATTTTAGTGATAAAATTTAGACCATTTAAGATATTTTTGATCCAAAAAATGTGCACTGATTATTAAAAAAAAAAAAGATTTCCATAGTTTATCAGCCAAAAGATTGATAGTGATCCGCGCCTAATGGAAAATTAGATTTCGATAAATATGAGCTTTAAAGTGATTTCAAACCCGAAGTTTATTGGAAAAATAAGGTATTTATACTAAAAAAAACCCCCTGGAGAATAAATTTTGCCTTTGCTATAACTTTAAATTGTTTTAGTTAATAAATTTTTAGCGCCCTTAAAATTTGTTAAACTGATTTGAGAAACAGACTATCATCTGAAACCATTACAGGAATTTTATGTACTAAAAAAAGTATACAAAGGATGAACATAAACATTTTGCACACTTCCTAGATAAATGCAAGTAGAACTTATTATTCTGAGTTTTTTTTATTTGAGGTTTTCAATGTTATTTTTTTAAATTATTTTTAACTAATTTATGAATCATAATAGTATGACTAATATTTATCTTATTTAAGTGAAAAGGGTATTATGAGTTTATGCTGATGTGTGAAACACATATAAATATTTGTTGTAGTATACCGAGCGACTTAGAATCAGTAGTTGACCTGATGCGCAAAATACAGACGCAATTGTTAAAATAATTTAATAAAATTCGGTGCATAAGTATTTTTGACAATTTTGAGAATCGTTCCATAATTTCACATAGCCTCAATACGAAATTTTTTCTAATACATAGAGTCTCTGTGCCCATAAACCTTCTTATTATGTTGGTATTTTGACAAAATTTGGCCCAAATGTATTTTATTTTAACCTAAATTATCTTATAAAATTAATTTTGGAATCACTCCTAATTCGACCAAGGCTCCCATACAAATACCACACGAAAATAACTTATAATGCCATAACTGCCGTATATATATTAGTATGTTTTGATAAAAATAAATATCTACTATGTCAAGGCAAAATTTTGTGATGTTAGGCTTAGGAACGTAGGTCACATAAAATCCTTGCCTTTAATCACTTTAAGACGAAAAAATCTTAAATAGATGTAGTTACTTAGATAATATTCGGCGTTAAGAATTCTTATATTATTAGTCTTAACCTCATAATTTTGTTTTAATAGGTCCATAATTGCTTATGCGACCTAACATGGGAACACTCTTGAAAATTTGTCTTTAAATACTTTATAATTTTTTTTTTTTTTTTTTTTTGTAAGTTTTTTTTATAATTAAACTTTAATTTGATATCAGGTGTAATTTCATTTTAATTGGGTAGTATTGCATCATCTTAAGTGTAGTTTTGAATTTTACTGGTGGTAACACTGGTGTATAGTGAACATGTCTTGTTTGTGTAAAATTGTTTTGCTGGCTCTTTGTTTTTTATTCGTATATGTATTTTGTTCTTGTATTAAATTTTTTGTTTTCTTTACCGGCAAAAAAGGCCCTAAACAACTGAAATGAAAGAAGATTAATGTGCTGAAACGAACACAACGAAGTTTGCGGCTTAAACAAGAAACAGAACACAATTAAATGCTCTCATCCTGCTGTTAAATTGGATAAGCACAGTATTATATTTTGTTCGAACATCACATACAGAGAAATTTTTCTTTAATGTTTTACTATACAAACACTATTAGCGTTTGTGCCCTAAATGAAATAAAACCCCCTATATATGGGGGGAAACCCGCTAACCTGGTCACTCTGCTCGAAACCCTCAAATTTGTCGTTCAGAGCAGTGATAAGTATGTCGCAAATTTCGAGAACTCCGAACTATTCTCCAGCTCAGTTTATTCATTAATTATACTTTCAAATAATGTTCTTGGATTATTAACTAGCGAAATAGTGTCAGACATGGTGGCATGTCATAATGTCCAGTGTCATAGTGTTCAATGTACATTTAGTCAATTCACAAGGTATCCTAACATGTCATATTGTCAAAATGTCCTAATATTTCACAATGGTTTAAAAATATTGTTGTTGGTTTGTTAACAAAAAGTGTCTTAAATAAATAGAACGTTGCTTGCTGTGTTTATTGTGCTGTCGTAATAAATCAGAAAAGTCCAGCGCTAAGCGGCTGAGCCGTACAACAATATTTTTAAACCATTGTGAAATATTAGGAAATTTTGACAATATGACATGTTAGGATACCTTGTGAATTGACTAATTATGTCGCACTTAAAAGTGCCGTACGGTCCATAGAAATTGCGACACTTTTGAAAGTGTCATAATGTTCATCAGGGCAGTGTCGTAATGTCCCTGGACATTTTGACACTTTTTAGTGAGTTATAATCAATTAGTTGGTGGTTCTTAATTATTATCAACGATTTAACAAAATCCCGCATATTTTTAAATCTCGAATTCCAAAATTCTAAATCTCGAACTTTATAATCCCACATTTTTAAAATCTATGCTTAAACTACCGAATTTAGATACTTTAGTTAGCGAAGCCGGTGTTTGTTATAGAAAGAACTTCTCCTCTATGGTATACAAACACCGACTTCGCTTACTTGCCGTCGTATCGATATAAAAAATGCCGCCGATACCGATATATCGGCAAACCTTAAGTATCGTCAATATATCGGTATCGGTTTCATCCCTAATAAAATGTTTATACAATGGGATAATTTTGGTATATTTTTTTTAGCAAATTTGTAAACAGTTTTCTGGTTTAGAAAGTCTTCCACAATTTTCTGCTCAAAGTTCTTCATAGAATATGGAAATATGCGTAAAATCGTTTATAGTTTCTAGAGAATTATTAAAATTTTCTGCAGCTTATGGGAAATCTAAAAAAAATTAAATAAAATATTTATGGCTCTTTTCTATATTTTATAGAAAATTCTTTAGATTTTATAGAAAATTCACCCAGATTTATAGGATTTTTTTTTTTACAAAATTTTAATTTATATAAAATTGAACAAAACATCCATATTTTATACAAAATCTTGAAAAAATTTGTTTTTATTTAATTTCGTATTTTTGTATACCCTTACCATAAGTGGAAAAGGGCGTATGTACGTCCGCCCGTGTGTTTGTTGAAATGGCTTTTCCGAAGACCCCAGCTATGAAGGGAACCAGTGGGGGGGAGGGGTGCTAATTCTGGCAGTAGTGATCCAATACTTTTCTATTTGAAAGTTAATTTATTTCTAATTTTTGTTAGTCGATATCTGTAAAGCATTAATTTGAGTTTTCACAACACTGAACAAATAATTTCGATTCGTTCAGTATCGACTGAAAGAATTAGAAATAAAATTGCTTTCTAACCGGAAAATTATTCGATCACGACGGCCAGAATTAGCCCCCAGGTTGTTCTATATATTTGTGTAACATATACTCCGGACTGTTTGCGATTGAAATTCAGCCCGATCGGTCCGTAAACTACTGAGATATGAGCAAAAAATAATGACTGTATCTAATTTTTCTTATAAAACCTCATATTGTTGTGGTTTTTAATACCCATCATCGAAAGCAACAAGGTATATATATTGAAGGCTTAGATTAGAGGTGAAGCGAACTTAGTCAAACAAAAATTCGAAAATATTTTGAGTTTGAACTGCCATTGACTTCGGTTTTTTAGCGTTACGTTTGGAACAAAACACTTTTCAATTAAGTCCGTTACAGAGCGGGTTATAGTAAAACTTTGCGAAGAATTTCGCAACAGTTTTCAAATAAATATATCACACTTAATCAACAAGAGGGTATTAACTCAAAATTTAAAAATTTTCAGAAGCAAAACAATTGTTAATTTAACATTAAAAGCATATGAAAAAAAATTTTAAAACCAACAGTTTCATTACCAAAAAGTAAACAAAATAGCACGATATTTGTATAGCGGGTAGATATAAAAATATATTATGTATAAATTTTTTCGAAAAAGTTTAAAAAAATAAAAATTTAAAGTTAATACCCTCTTGTTGATTAAGTGCGATATGTATTATAATTTATGACTTGACTCGGTTCAGTTCTGAGCGCTCCGTTTATACCTTGTATAAGTTGGTTGTTTTATACCCTTCACAACAGGTTAAACGATATACATATATAAGTTTGTAATTTCTACAATATTGATCTAATACCCTGTAGAGTATATATATTCTGGGTCCTTATAAGAAACGAAATTGATTTAACGATGCCCTTCTATTGGTGTGTCCGTTGAAATGGGTTTTCCGAAGACCCAGATATGAGGGGGACCAGGTGCCTATATATTTATGTCACATATAGTCCGGAATTCTTTGCTATTGAAATTCAGCCAGATCGGCCCACAAACGGCTGAGATATGAGCAAAAAACGACGACTGCCTCATTTTTTTTTCATAAAATCCCACGTTGCTGTTTTTGTGAACCATTCAACGAAAATTAAAATATATATAATTTGTTTTTTTTATTTATTTATTTAATTTTTCGACTTTTTTGCATAACAAATCATACTATACAGCCAAGTTTAATTAACGATGTCCGTCTGTCTGTCTTATTTTCTGTATATCTGGAGAACGGAAAAAGCAAAAGTTTGCAAATTAGATGGAAGGCCACCACCAGGAGTTTGCAAATTAGATGGAAGCATACCATCAGGAGTGGAGAGGTGGGCGTTGCATATTCCACAAAAAGACATTATAGATTTCTGTATATCTGGAAAAAGCCAAGAGCCAAAGTTTTATTTTACAAATATACAAAAATTTATTATCAAAGTTGTTTGTGGGAATACTATTATTTATTAAAAGATTTTGTTTGTTGTGCTTAATTCCCTTTTTAAATAATTGATAAAAAATACTGAAATTTATTGTTGGAGGATAAGCTGTTCCTATGCGCATTTCACTGGTTGCTTAGGCCAGATCATCAGGAAACGTTCTCCTAAATAATTTTAGAAAAGCCAAAGCTATCAGCAAACAAAACTACAGAGGGAATGAAAATTACCTACAAACACTCAAAAAGTCTTGTTTGCAACGATATCAAAGCTTAAACAAAATACCAAACAATAAATCAGTGATGAGTTTTATCCAACAATAAATTTCAGTTTTTTTTATCAATTATTTAAAAAGGGAATTAAGCACAACAAACAAAATCTTTTAATAAATATACAAAAATCTATTTTGTATTTATATTGAAGGTGTCACGCCCACTTCTCCAATCTTGCTCACTTTTTGACAAATGTTTTGTATTGACCACCAAGCTATTTATACCAGGTTTGAATACAATGACCGTTTCGATATAAGGTTTTCTAATTAGGCACAAGCATCTTGGTTATCAATACAACCAACAAAATGTGTGCGGCATTGGAGAAGTGGGCATGGCACGATTTATTTTTATTTATATAAAAAGAACGACATTTATTAACTTTTTGTTCTTACTGCACCATGGTGAAGGGTATATAAGATTCGTTATAGCCGAATGTAGCACTCTTAGGTTGGGTTTTTGAGATCTCAGTTAAACTAGGTTAATAATTAGTATTGTGGTTATTTTATTGAACTGTTAATGGTTTTTAATCCAAATTTTGATATTTTAATCAGGCGCAAGTTCATTGAATTTAATTTTCATTAAATTATTTTTATGAAGAAAGAAATTTAACAACATGAAATGAATTAAAATTTATTGATAACTTTTCATTCTTGACTGAGCTGGGAATTGAACCCAGGTTTTGACGGACAGGTTGCCCAGACTAGTTCCGATTGTACCCACACAATCTCTTCAGTGCGGTATGCCGTTTTAGCTCACACCGCCATTGACAATGGATGACGTCATTAGTCAAACATCAATCCTTTAACCAAATGAATGATTACCTATTTTAATTGATTTAAATATTCTTCCTTACTTCTTTTTTTTCGTTTTCTTCATAAAAATAAATTAATGAAAATTAAATTCAATGAACTTGATTAAAATATCTGAACTAGGTTAAGTTAATCTGAAAACAGATTTGTGCCGCAATTACTAAGTTTGTATACAAAATTTTGACGGAACAGCTTTGTTTTGCTTAAAATGTTGGTATTTAATGAAATACTAAAAAAAAAAATACATTTCGCCGGAAAAACTGGAGTTTCAGACTACGTTAAACTAAGTTTAAACTTAATCCGCATCTACTTGTTTTTGTTTAGTTTCGTAAATTTTTGCTATTTTCCGTTCGTTTAGTTTTTTTTTTTTTTTTTTTGAAGATAATTTTATTTGTTTTTTTTCAACAATTATTTTAACCCACCCTCGTTCAATTATTTAACTGCCATAATTCACTTATTAAAACTTTCACCAAAAAAAATATATATGTATATAATTAACCATTTTTATGACTATATTGCGTGAATGAATGTTTATGTATTTAGCTCTTTATTCAACCCCTCTCCTTTTCAGTAGTTTAACTAACTAATTAATTAAGCTTTATGTTTCTGAAATTTTGTTTTTAAATTCACAAAAAGAAAGAAACTTTTTTTTATTAAGCAGAAACTGCATTGGAAAAAAAAGAAAATGCTGGAACACAAGAAATAAACAAAATTGAAACTTCAAAAACTTTGCATATAAATTTTGTCAAACTTAATTTGATGCTGAAGATGAAAAGTGTTGCAATTCCACACGCCCAAACAAACACAAACACACACACACACATAAGGCACCCCCCAAAACCGCAGAAAGCAAGAAACGTAAGAATCTTAAGACGACCACAACTTGCGGTTCACTAAGAACAAAAATCCGCAAATATTTCACAATATGAAAGACAAGTAACAGTAAGAAGAGGTGAAGAGTAGAGTTGAGTAGAGATTCCAAGGAGTCTGCTATTAGATCTCTTTCTGTTTTTTTTTTTTATTTTGCCAAATAGTAGAAATAAGTATCGTAAACTTTAGTTTTATTGCCTATAAAATGGCATTAAAATAAGTTAAAGTAAAAACGCATTAGGGAAAAAATCCACCTTTCTATTCGTGCAGCCAGTGAAAGCATTACCATTCACATTTACAACATTTTTTTATGCATTCAGTCATCCATGCCCTGTCAGGGTGTATAGTAAGTACTCGTTGTATTCAGTGTATTCAACCAAAGACAAAAACGATGGTGGCTTAGGGAATTGTTATAAATTAAAGATTTTATATAATCTTTCTAACGACAATGTATCTTGTGTTTAAAAAAGCTTTTATTAAAACGAAACTTCTATTTTTTTGTAGCAACCCTCGTTTATTTAGTGCAAAATATTCACCAACATAAGAAATTGTAGCAGTCTTTAGATTGTCTGTCCGTAAGGAAGCGGAATTGTACTTGAACGCACCTTTTTTCCCCAAAGCTCGCGCTAGAAAACAGCAGTAAAATGAAAAAAATAACGTAAAACAGACACCACGACCATAAGTTCCGTTTTAAATGCAAAGGTAAATATGTGTGTGTATGTGTGTGTGTGCGAAAGCGTGTCTGGGTCTGTATTTTTGTTGTTATTTTTCCTTTACAAGTGGTTAAACAGTAATGCGTATAAAAGTTAAATGAATGTCCTTTTTAGTTGATTATATTACATTGAAAGGTAGCCAACCATTCAGCCAACGAAACCAACTATAACTATTATTATAATAGTCCATGGATATTAAGTAAATTATAAACAAACACACATAAACTTAAGGCATATACATATACATATGTGTAAGTGTGAGTATATTAATGGAAGTGTATTCAACAAATACCACAACAAAAGAAACTAAAAAAAAAACACTCAAACATAAAAACTTTTATAAGTTTTGTGCACGCACATGTGGAAATTTATAAAGAAAAGTGAGAAAAAAAAACTTAAATATTTTTTTGCACTGCAGTTTTTTTCAAAAATTTCGAGGACAATAATTATAAATGAAACTATTTTAAAAGGGATTTAAAAATCTAGAAAAGGAAACAAATAAAACTTTATACAAGAAAAAAAAAATGATTACAACGATGAAGAAAGTAACAAGGCCATAGCTAAAAGAAGCAAAATCTGAGATCTTTCATACTTCACACTAAAAACTCATATTTAATAATAAAAGTCGACTTTTTAGAGTAAAAGGTTGAAAATCTGGGATCACAAATATTTCATACTAAAACTCGATTTTTACGACTAAAAGCTAAAATTAATTTTTATTTGAAATTAAGGGCGCAAGATCAAAAATGATGAAAATCTGTGATTACTAATATTTTATACTTAAAATCGATTTTTACGACCAAAAACTAAAAAGAAATTTTATTTAAAAACTAAAGGCGCTAGAGCAAAAAGGATGGAAATCTGCGATCACAAATATTTCATACTAAAACTCGAGTTTTACGACCAAAAACTAAAAAGAAATTTTATTTGAAACTAAAGGCACTAGAGCAAATAGAATGAAAATCTGTTATTACTAATATTTTATTCTAAAAATCGATTTATTAGACCAAAAACTAAAAAGAAATTTTATTTAAAAACTAAAGGCACTAGAGCAAAAAGGATGAAAATCTGTAATCACTAATATGTCATACTAAAAATCGATTTTTCGTTAAAAAAAAAACTTAAAATGCAATTTATTAAAAAAAAAAAAAAAAAAAAAAAAAAAAAAAAAAAAAAAAACTACAGACTATGATATTAAACGAACCAGTCCCCCATAAAGCCTAGTACTCTGTTCCAATTTGTGAAAAATGTTCAGCAACATCTTTTATTTCTTGCGGAAAATTTGACATGCAGCAATGTTACCTATCTCGAGAGTTTGCACAATTTGACGTTTTTAATCTTTGAAAGTATGCGACATTGTTTTGCATATGTAAACAAAACCCACATGTATTTTACTAAAAAGTATTTTTTTAAATAAAAAATTAAGTAAAAATGAAAGTAAATATGGATGTGTTATTTAGTTTTTCAATTCTCATTTTAATATTAAGTTTAAACTTTTTTCATCTGCTTTAAATTCCACGTGAAATAAGTGCAGCTTATATTATTTCGCCGTTGTAAAAAAATGTTGCCAGAAACATTTCGCAACTTTTTCACAAATTAAGTACAACTCTATCAACATTATTTCATAGAAATTCCGCACAAGTCTTTTTAATATGAGTTTTGACAGCATTTGACGTGAAATATGATTGAAATACAAAGGTGAAAATGGAACTGAATTGGCCACACCATACGAAACCCGGTCACAGATATTGCCAGAAAAGCTATTGATTGAAATCCTCAAGGCAGCCGTGGAAGAAGTCGACCAGCTCATACATGGCGAAGACGAATTGAAATCGAAGCGTCAAAAATGCAAACCAGCTGGAATAAAGTAAAAAACATCGCGGTGAAAAGGTCCAGATGGAAAGATTTTGCTAAGGCATTATGCTCCTCATATGAACGACGGCAACATAAAAATATATATAAAAATATATTGGGTAATTCGTCGTGAGGTTTAATTTATAATGTTTAATAAGCACATAAATTTGAAAGTGAACTTAAAACTTGTATTATCGCTTAAGAAGACAATTTATGGCATTTACTATTTGAAAATGACATCATGTAAATGTTAACCATGACTACGTCTGAGGTGGTCCATTCGGAAGGCCCAATATTGGGTGACTCATTCGAGCATAGCCGCTGGTATCTCGCAAATAATACGAGTAATGGCGAAGTTTCTCATTGCTGACAGTAGAATATCCAATTCTATTGACTCCCTTGAGCCCCGTCGCAATGTGGGTTGTATTTGCCTATTTTATCGTTACTACAATGGGATGTGTTCTGATGAAATTAGGGATCTAGTTCCCGAACGCCATACGTATGTTCGTAATGCACGTGTTCCTCAAGAGCCACCCTTTTGTGGTCGATTGGCCGGTAAATGGTACAACGCATTACAGGGAATTGGCCGGACTGTTCATATGTGGAATAACCTTCCTGCTTAAGTATTCCCTCTTACTTTCAACATGAAAAAGTTCAAGTCGAATGTTCACAAACACTACTCCCTCTATCCTCCTTCCCATAACCTTTTTTCCTAGTTCCTACACAAGACATGGCACTTGTAGAGGTCATCCCCTGAAAAAAAATTAAGAAAATATATAATTAAGTGCTTACCAAAATTATTTCTCAAAAAGACTTATTGTTTCACGCGCTGTATGGCTCGTATCGCCGTTTTGATGGAACCACGGTCTTAAATATCATGAAGCACATAGTCGGCTAACGTAGTGCGATGACGGTAACAATCTGATTTTAGCTCTTGATAGTCTGCGGGTTGCTCATCAGCCCAAATACGGAAATTTTGTTTATTAACGTATCCATTAAGCCAGAAATGTGCTGCATCACTGGCTAATTTCACGATAAATCATCGGATTTTAATTTCTCTAAAGCTGAACAATTTGCAGACGCTGATTCGGTGTGAGTCTTTCGATGATGACATGCCAAACAATAGTGAACAATAATGACAAAACAGTTTCTTATGACTCACGCGTGATCTGTAAAAAATGCATATTTAAAAAAAACCTCACAATTAATATTTAAAAACTAAAGGCATTAAGGAAGAAGGTATGAAAATCTGTGATTACATACTTATATTTCATTCTAAAAATCGATTTTTCGTCGTTTTCGACCTAAAACTAAAAATGCATTTAATTTGAAGCTAAAGACGCTAAAGCGAAATAGATGAAAAGTTGTAATAACACATATTTTATAACAAAAATCCTTTTTCGACCAAAACATGCAGATACAATTTATTTAAAAACTCAAGGCACTAGAGCAAAAAGAATGAAAACCTGTGATCACAAAATTTTCATAGTTAAAATTTATCTTTTGTCGATATTTTACCAAAAACTAAAGGCACTAAAGCGAAAGAGATGAAAATCTGTGATTACTAATATTTCAAATTCAAAATCGATTTTAACGTTAATTTCTGACCAAAAGCTATAAATGCATTTTATTCGAAAACTAAAGGCACTAGAGCAAAAAATTATGAAAGCTGTGATCTCTTATATTGCATAGTAAAATCGATTTTTTCGACATTTTATTGGGAAATTATCTCATCTTTTTTTTTTTTTTGCAGATTTAAAGCAAATGGCTTTTCGCTTTAAATCTTTAATTTCCCTCCTTTTTACCATTTTACAGTTTTGGGTGTATAAATGTGTAAGTTAATTAAGTTAAAATTACCCATTTTCTCTTAATATGTAAAATAAATAACTTTTGTGTAATTTTTTGATAACAAAAAGTATTTTCTCGTTTTCTCTACGTATTTTTTTTATAAAGTCCTCATTTATACATGCATTAACATAATAAACCATAATGTCACACTGCATTCTACAAAAAAGACAGAGGGAGAGAAAAAGAGGGAGTATAGAATGGGTTCAGCCATTATATGGAATATTAAAATACAAGCCATTGGAACATTAAAAAAAGGATTAAAATTATTAAACACAAATATTTCTTACTAAAATTTATATTTCCGAAGAATTGCGATCAGTTAGTAAAAATGCATTTATTTAGGAAACTAAAGGCGCTTCAAGAAAAAGATGTATGATCTATGTTCACTCATATGTATATATTTAATGTCCGACCGAAGTCACTTTTTTAGGCCGATGTTGAAGTTAAGCCAAAATTGGCCAAATTCGGCCGAACATTACTTATCCCAATTCACAACAAGGAAAAACTTTGAAATTTATGAGATCAATTATTTTATTTAATAGAAAAAAACCCATTTATCTGTGCCCACAAGGAATAACAGCTTAATGGCCTATTTCCAATGTGCGAAAGAGTTCTTTCGTTCGCATAACTACATTGAAAACAAAAACAAAGTCTACAAATTCTTTCGCACATCGGAAATAGGCTATAAGTCGAGTTAAGAAAAATTTCGATTATTTCTTTTTATTCCTCCTCATATAACTGTTGTTTCTTTAAAAATTTTATTAAAAATTAAAATGCTATAAAATTGCTAACAAAGAGTCTTTAAGTATAAGCTTAATCAAAATTCCCTGAATTTGGACAACGGTCTTTAGGTTTCAAAATGCTCTCCTGAGCACTTGCTGAAATCGAGTTAAGTTGCTATTGCTTGTAGACACAGATATATAAAAACGTTTGTGCCGCGTACGTGTTCCTAAAACTCAAGGATCGATTGACACCAAACATGGACAATAAATTAGTAAAGCCTGAAACCAAATTTCTCTTAAATCAAATTATAATAATAAATAATAAAATAAACAAAATTCTTCATTTTAGACTTATTTAACGGCTCTTCAAAAGGTATGTATTTTTTTGTGCATCTATGAATGAACCCAATATGTAGCGATGCTATAAGGCGTCATAATCCTGATGTATTTTGACATCAGGACAGACAAACTGTCATCAGTGCGATGGCAAACTGTCATCAGTGCGATGACATAATATATCATGTCTTCAGTACAATGACAAACTCTCATCAATGCGATGACATAATATATCATGTTATCAGTGTGATTTTTTTTAAGTCCATTTGATAATGTGTGTTAGTGGGGAGTGGCTTAAGACGCTGCATTACGCTAGGTGAAGGGTATTAAAGATTCGGCACAGCCGATTATAACTCGATCTTACTTGGTTTTTTTTTTTGTCGCTTGAAAAAACTTTTATTCCGTTTAAAATTTTTTATATCTTGCGGAATATTTTTAGACAAACTTTGCAGTTATCAAACGCTAAAATTACTTAACCGGGGGAATAATTTAGTGCCGGCATTAAAACATAATTTATACGTTTGAAAGACGCTGAAAGGTTTGGGTTGGAAATTTTATTTTTACTACGAAGGAAATAACAGAAATCCGCAAAATATAAATGTATGACATAATTGTAAATAGTACAGATATAAATTAGAATGACTTACAACATGATGTGTTTATTTGGCATGAGGGAGATCCTTGCTGCGAGTCGGTGCAAACGAATACTACTGAATGGGAACCTTATAACTTTTTGCAAGGTTCTGATAACTTTTCAAGTTCGAAAATAATGCTAATTTACGTTTGTGTGTTTTTGGATATTGTTCCCATTTTGTGTGCCGAAGCTGGTGATTATGGGGTTAAGCTACAAAATAGCCAACGAAGAAACTTAAAAAAATGGCAAAATACTTTAAGGGCTTTTCAAAACAAAGATTCGGTAGGTAAGACGTTGGCCCGTAAGTGATTGCAAACAAATAAACAAACTTTTGCGTACCGTTAGGTTTGGGCCTGGGGCTGCCATTTACACAGTAGATCGTAAAGGTGAAAAATTACGCACTCTGCGTTTGAGAAATGTAAATGTAGAGATTGTTATACAAAGAGTACCTTGCCAAAAGTTAAAAACTAATTTAATTATAATTAGTATTGTGGTTATTTTATTGAACTGTTAATGGTTTTGAATCCAAATTTAGATATTTTTTAATTAGGCTTAAGTTTATTTTTATGAAGACAGGAATTTTACAACATGAAATTAATTAAAATTTTTTTTATTGATAATTTTTCATTCTTGACTGCGCTGAGATTTGAACCCAGGCGTTCACGGACAGGTTGCCCAGACTAGTTTCGATTGTAACCACACAATCTCGTCGGTGGGGTTTGCAGTTTTACTCACTCGGCTATTGAGGCCGGGCGACGTCAATAGTCAAACATCAATCCTTAAACCAAATGGTATTTCACTTTGGTAGATCGAAATTTGCTTTTTGAATGAATGATTATCTATTTTAATTGATTTACATGTTCTTCCTAACTTCTGTTTTTTCGTACTTTTTGTCAATTTAATTTTCAACTATTTTGCATTTAAACCGATTTTTCAATTATTTTGTAAAATTTATACTTTTTGACTGTTTTTCTAGTTCTGATTTTGCTTGAATCACTGGCACAATAGCAAACGTTCACACAACCATAGAAACCAAAAACGTTCCATTATAATAGAAAACCGCAAAATATAAAAAGTAAATACACAGAAATCTTTATTATAACGCGCGTATCATTGTGTAAAATAAAAACCGAAAAACAAAAGAATAAAACCAGAAAGCAACAAAAAACTTCATTTCTATAAAAGCGAAATATTCACACAAACACCTTCTGGCCCCCACAAACGGGATCAGTAACAAAAAAATACGCGAAAACAAAATAATAATTTTATAATAAAGGTAACACAGTGTATTAAGCAGCAATATTGTTTAACTCAACCGAAAAATAGTAAAAAACAAATTTAAGAGTAAAAATTTTTAATACCACTAGTGTACACAGTGGCGTAAAATTAAAAAAAAAATGCAGTTAATATGAAATTTCGTTTTATCTATTTAAAAGTTGCGTTTTAAATACCTCTTTTAAATCAAAAAGAAAAATATTCCTTTATATTAAGGCAGATTTTTAATTAATCGTACCCAACTCATCTCCGTGAGTTGTTGGCCTCTCTTCCAATTCAAAATAAAATTTAAAAGTGCTTCTTTTTTATTAAAAAAAAGGGTGGCGCCTTAAGCATTAAATCAGTGATCGGCAAATGCATCCATTAAAACATTTTGGCAGTAAAAGTGAGAATAGAGATCAATGTAAGCAGTTCTGGCTGAATACTACTTTTGTAATATAAAAATAGTCGAAAAATTCTACAAAATCCTGCTAAAAATAAAAAATTAATTTTAAATAAACGGTAATCAAATGGTGGTGATCAGACTTCTTGAGGTCCATGACAAATTATCGGCCGTGTGCTGGAAATCGAAATCACGTGAAATAGAAATCGATATTATTAATAAGATTTCTCTATGACATGCTAAATTTCCAATTTTTATATTTGATAAATACACTGAAATTTATTGTTGGGGAAAAGTTAGTTTCTATGAGCATTTCCCTGTCTGCTTGGGCCAGATTGTGAGGAAACCTTTTTCCAAAGACTTTAGAAAGGCTAAAAGTATTATACAAATAAAACTGTAAAGCGAATAAGAATTTTAAGCACTCAGGTTCTACTTGTAACAATATCAAAGCTTAAACAAAACAACAACAATAAACAGTGAGTTTATCTTTTCTTACATACCCCTACAACTGGCTGTTTTTTTCGACTCGAATTGTAGTTGTAAGTGGGTAAAAAGAAAAAACAAAATTAAAGAACAAATTGCTGCATTTTATTGTTTATGTAAGACAACCAAAATAAATCGATGGAGACTTTTAACTTTTTCTAAAAATTAACTTAGCTTTTCCTGATTTTAAAAGTATTTCTAGATAAGAAGGAAATATTATTCCGAACCTTAAACACAGGAAAGTTTTCCAAATTTGTTCGATTTTAATTTCACTCGAATTCGATTATCAGAACATGGCTGTATGTTTTTTGTCATTTTATATTATTTATTTATTTATTTACAAATTTATTATAATTAAATTACAATAAATCTTAATTGTAAAGCACTAGCGACTAACGGCTATCGGCTCGCCATTTTATAAATAAATATTAACCCCTAACAAAATGGCAACATTGAGTATAAACAACAAGCGATAACACCAAACGATACTGAACAAAAATGGCAAAGCAGTAATCTGTAAAAACAGCATATTGAAAATAAAACCTCACAATGATTCAACCTTTATTCGCAATTTGGCTTGGGCTGATATGCCCGAAACTTAAAGTCATAAATTTAAAATCCCGTATTTCAATGTAAAAGTTGTGATTTTGTTTGGGCCACTTTTCTTTCATTCCTTGATATTAGGGTCATTTTTCATTTCACTTAAATTGCAAAAAACAAAAAATTTCCCCAAAATTGCGTGTTATTGCGTCTCATGTAGAATGTTGGGTTCATTCTTAATTTTCTTTTTGGGGCCATTTTGGGCACCGCCATAAACGGCTACTAATGAAAGTTTACAGGGGTATAAGAATTTACTTAAAAACTGGTCAACGTTTTGATAAAAAAAAGGTTTAAATTCTATTAACAATAAAATTTCTTACTAAAAATCGACTGAAATAAAAAAAAAAATATTGATATTTTACGAGCACTTGCTTTTCTAGTTCTAAATTTTGACCAAAAATTAACAAAATGAATTTTTTCGTAAAGTAAAGATTTTAGATCAAAAAGGGATGAAAGTCTCTGATCATCAATATTTTATAACAAAAAAAGATTTTTCGATGCTTTGGAGACTTCAAAACTAAATGATTTCTTTCTACGATCACTTATATTTTTATTGGGTTCCGACCACAAACTCTAAATGCATTATAGTCAGGAACTAAAAGCTCAATTTGTATACCAAAAATAAACTTTTAATCGTTTTCCAACCAAAAACTAAAAATGTAATGTTTAAGGTGGCATAAAAGTCATAAATAACCCTTTCGGCAGATGGTATTTTTTTTTTTTTTGCAAATTGTTGTAAATTTCATTTCTGCCTTGATATTTGTGAAGTTAACAGATACGTAATACACGCTAAGAACGCGGAATAATTATTTCTAGTTTTGCAAAACTTTTCATCAAACATCATCATGAGCGACGAGGCCAATTTCCATATCAGTGGATACGTGAAAAAGCGGAAATATCGCTTTTCGGGCATCGAAGATCCGCGTAAACGCCGCAAAGAGCCATTACACCCGCTCAATGTAACTGTTTGGTGGGGTGTTTACGCTAGAGGCGCCATCGGGCCTTTTTTCAAAAACCCATTTGGCCAAACGACTACTGTGAATGGCGAGCGCTACAGAGTGCTTTAATACTTTCTTCTACCTCCACTGGACGGATTAGGACTGTATAACATGTTCATTCACCAGAATGCAGCAACGCACGAACTACAACCGAATCTATTAGGGTTAATAAAGCCACAAATCAATATAAACAATCATCAGACTCTTGAAATCCTCCAGGTTATGGAAAGAGTTTTGAAAATGCAATAATTCGGGTCAATATTCTGGCGGCGGCCACTTTGCCGATAATATTTTTTTTTACTTAATGAAATAAACACGATCCCAAAGCAAAACTGAAGTTTTTCATTTATACAAAAAATTGCAGCCAAGGAACACAAAGGCGATAACTTTAGCGCAATCTAGTATAAAGACACGGATGGAGATAGAGCACAAATTATATCAGGGTTAATAGAAACCGAAGAAAGCGCGCAACTGCTGCTAAAATACATGCGACTTTTTAGTAATTTAAAATAAATTTTTTTGTACCATACTGCGAGTGACGTATTTAAACCTTCCGAATTCCGTTTTTATAAGGCCCAATTTAAATTTTCTTTTGTTAAAAATTATACCAGTTTCTTATTCTTCGCATTTCCCTATCAATTCAAATTATTTTAAACCAATTTACGTATTCAAATGGTACAAAAAGAAAATATGCTCTCTTTTTCTTCTAATAATAAATAATCGTCATATAAATAAAACAAAATTGAAAAAAAAAACGGAACATACTTGTTAAAATACCTTGACATAAATTATCGTTAGTAAATCTTGTCTCGAGGAAAAAATAAGGAAAATATTTTCTTTAGCACTTCAAGCAAAAAGCAGCCAAACAAGCCACCAAAGCCATCATCCAGTCAAACAGACGGACAGCTAGGCAACCTTATTATCCACATCTTTAAACTGATTGCAATAACATCATTACTATCAATGCTGCACAATCTCTAGAGCACAATGTATATGTCAACATAATCATTATGATGATCATCATCATTTTTAACATGCTCTGCATTTTCTAAAGCATTTCCATGTTTTATTATATTTTTCCATTTTTTCATTTTTGGTATCGCCATATGAGTTTTACGACAGTACAAACAAAACACTTGTAACCCCATTTCTGTTTTTTTATTATTATTTTTTGGCACCTAAAAGTATGCAGCACCTTTAAGCTTCACTTTCATCCAAACCAAAACTTGTTTACTCTTATTTGTATAGATACTTTTTACTTGAATGAAGGAAAAACATGTGTGTTTGTGTGCATACTTATATCCCATACCTTTCTCTTTCTTCTTAGTTCCAAACTACTCATTGAAGATTGCTAGAGAGGTGAAGAGACAGAGGGATAGAGTTTTGGGAGATTTGTGCAGATTTTCTTATTTTGTTGAACAACAAAAACAACAACACCCTACGATTAGTTCGAACACATGTTAATGTGAACTATAAATTCAAAAGTGAGCCGTACTTGGTTCGTTATGTTTTCTAAAGGTTTATGGCTTTTAAAGGCAAGACATACCGAAATGCTCTTTTTTTTTGGAAAGCAAACAAAAGAAAAAACGAAAGAAATTAGAATTTGATTCTAAACGAATATTTGTTAAACTATAAAAGAATATGTTTTTAATTTTTTATTTGAGATACGGCAACTTTAATGCTTAAAGCTTTAAAAAAAAAAATCACTAAGCATTTTGTATATAAAGCTTTTGAGAATTTTTTAAGCTTTGGGATTTTGCCAAAATACAATTTTTGATTAAAACCTGCTTTCAATAATGCAAATTTAAAAACTTTTTTACCAAATTTTTTTTATAAAAGCTTTTGTACGGCAAAATGCACTTTTTAAGGAATTAAAAATTGTCTTGGGTTTAGACTTTTATTTACCAAATTATTTTGTTTCTATTTCTAAAAAACTTTTTGAAAAAAATATCGTACAATTTTTGTTGAAAAGTTTTTTAAAAAGTTCTTAAGGTAGAAGTACATAACACGCGTTAGCTCGTCGACGATTATCGTGCGTTTAAAAAATGTCAAGTTACAGACCGCGCGTTATAAACGCCTTTTCTTTCAGCTGTTTTTTATTTTTTTTTATAGAATTCCAAGCTTCAGCTCTTTCTTATACGATACTGTATGTTTTATAAACTCTTCAATAAGTTTTTCCTACATGATTCACAAATTTGTTATATTACTTTTTTGTTGTTGTCAGCTGATAACTTGTCAAAAATACACAACGCGTTAAAAAGTTGAAAGTTAATCAACTTTCTGACGCGTATGCGTCAAAAAGATTTTTGTGTAACTTGTTCTATGGATAAATACTAGTTTAACTTTTTTTGACAGAAGTCTAAAAAAAAAATTTTTACAAAATATTTTACAATTTTGTTGACAAGTTTTTATAAAAACTTTTAATTGAAATTGAAAGCTTTATTTAAAACTTGAAACTTAAATCTTTTTTGAAAAGAAGTTTTTAAAATGTATAAAAAAAGTTTCAATATTTTCTTCAGTAAAAATTCAACTAAGTTTTAAAAAAAAAAAACAACTTTTATAAATGAAGCTTATTTTAGTTTTTAAAGTTTTTGTATAAAATATATTTTTGTTAAAAGCTTTTTTAAATTTTCATGTTTATCATTTTGAGAAGTTTTTTAAAACTTGTTAAAAAAACTTTTATAGAAAAAACTTTATAAAAAAAACTTTTTGTATAAAGTTTTTGCTTAGAAAATATTTTTACTAAAAGTATTTACACTGAAAGCTCTAAATATAAAAAAAAACATTTATTTAATAGGTCTAACAAAAAAAAGCTTTTACATAAAAATATTTTTGATTAAAAATTTCTGCGTTCTAGACTTTTATAAAGCTTTTACATAAAAATTATCAACTAAAAAGTTTTTTTTTTTTTTTTAGTTTTAAGCTTTTATTAAAAACAAATCTAAATGTTGGCATTGTAAAAGAGTTGTTTTTAAACATTCGTTCCTAAGCGCTTTTACATATGTTGAATATTTAAATAAAAAACTCGTTAAAAAAGCATTTACATAAAACGTTTTATAGAAAGAGCTTTAAACTAAAACGATTGTAAGTTGTTTTTTTTAGAAAACAAATATCTATAAATAAAAATGATTCTACAGCCTCTCACATAAAAAAGGTCTTACAATAAAAAGCTTTTACATAAAATTATTTGTAATTAAAAAGTTTCTGCGCTCCAAACACAATAATTTTAATAAAAGAACCTATAGCTTTTACATAAAAAATTATCAACTGAAAAAAAGCTTTTTTATATAAAAAAGTTTAAAACTACGAGTAATTACTAAAAACATATCTAAATGTTGGTATTTTAAAAAAGGTATTTTTAAACATCTACTGCTGTATACACTTTAATGTTTACATAGACGACGACAACGACAACAAAAACTGCGACAACGGCAGTAGCAACAGAACACAATTTTACAATATGAACCAATTTACGACACATACACACAAGAAAATGAAAAAATAAAGAATGTTGCATTGTTTAAGGCATTACCAGGGGCTATAAAATTTTCATACATAGACAAATTATACATCCATATGTCTTTACCAACATACTGACGGGGAAGTTAAGAAAAGTAAAAAACGCATACAGAGACATTTTGCCAGTGTATATATTACATACATACTTATAAAATCATAAGAATCTGCATAGAAAAAATCATTTATTTAAATCTAATATTTGGTGTATAACTTAAAAATGCTGGAGTTTTTGGCAAAAGAACGAAAATCTCTCACTTGACATTTTTCGTGTTGAGGTATTCATTTAATCGGACTTTTGCTTTAATGGTTAATCGCTCGATTAATTAACCGAGGTTTTGATTTAATCGGTTAATAATCGCTTAGTATTGTTTTTGATCGGTTAACCGATTAATAATTTTTTTTAAATCAAGTAATTTCAATACATAAAAATGCATAAACTTTTAATTATTTGGAGTTTATTAGTAAAAAAAACCAAATGCCAAAATAAACATTACAATTCTTGAACTAAAACGAGCAAACAAAAGAATAATTCATAAATATGTACACATATTTTTTATTATATAAGATAATTTTTTTAGTTATTTCAATAATTTAAGAAGATCTTATAAAAAATCTTTTATACAAATAATTATGTTTAAATTTTCAGGATTTAAGCGTTTATTTTTTCTTGTTTGGATTTCATTTATTGTAGATGTTGAAGAAATCAAAAGCAGCCAATAATACAGAATGGCTGTGGGAAAAATCGCCCAAAGAAAAATGGCCCAAAAAAAGAAATGAAAAATCGCCCAAAAAAATTCCATGTAAAATTGGGCCTAAATTCATATGAAAAGTGACCTAAAATTTTTGGACTATTTTTCGTTATTGTTGGGTGATTTTTCGTTTTTTAAATTTGGGTGATTTTTCATAATGAAAAATCACCCAAAAATGTTGTATGAAAAATGGCCCATTTTTTTGATTTTCTCCTCTATGGTATAACAAACACCGGCTTCGCTTACTAAAGCTTCTCTGCACAGCCGGCCTTCGGCCAGGCGTAAGGATTTTCTCCTCTATGGTATAACAAATACCGGCTGCGCTAACTAAAGCTTCTCTGCACAGCCGGCCTTTGGCCGGGCGCAAGGATTTTCTCATCTATGGTAAACCAAACACCGGCTTCGCTAAGTAAAGCTTCTAAAATCTGCCTTGTTTCCAAATGAAAGCCGACTATGCAGAGAAGCTTTAGTTAGCGAAGCCGGTGTTTGTTATACCATAGAGGAGAAAATCCTTGCGCCCGGCCGAAGGCCGGCTGTGCAGAGAAGCTTTAGTTAGCGCAGTGTCCATGGACACTATGACACTTTTTGGAGTGTCATAACGTCCATGGACACTATGACACTGGACGTTATAACATGCCACCGGGAAAAAATTCGTTTTTGCTTTTTGGGTCATTTTTAATTTTTTTTTTGGGCCCTTTTTCGTTTCTTTTGGGCAAAATTTCATATATAACTTTTTGGGTCATTTTTCATGTTCTGTTGGGCGATTCTTCATTTGGGCGATTTTTCATTTCTTTTTTTGGGCCATTTTTCTTTGGGCGATTTTTCCCACAGCCATACAGAATATCTAATTTCTGAGTCCTTTTCCTGTATTTTTCTAAACATATAAAATCTTCCATTATTTCATTAAAGTTCTGTTTTAATTTTTTAATATTGTTAACACTGCAAATTGTTTTGGTTAATTCTGTTAAAAGATTAATAAGAGAAGATATGAAAGCAACAAATAACTGAACGCATACATACAAAAAGTACGTGAAACAAAAAGCTGTTGACAGCAAACACTTATTGAAAATGTAGATCACTGAATACTTTCTACGTTTGTATGAAAAAATGTTTTCTAAACACAACCTTTTGTATATGAGACGAAACAAATAATTTAAAGCACAAACAAAATATATTACATCGGTTAATCGAATGAAATTAACCGGTTTAATCGTTTATCGAAAAAAGACAATTTTAAATTAACCGACCAGTTAATCGGATAGAAATTAAAACCGATTAACGGTTAACCGAATGAATACCCTAGTGTTTAGTAAAGATGTAACCATAATAATTGAGGCGTTTAGAAACAGATTAGATTCAATAGGGTATGATTTTGAAGAAGAAATAAAACGATAAATTCAGGGTTGCCAATAAATGTAAAGAAGATTGTATGTGTTTTCTATAAATTTATTTTATTATTTTGGTATTTTTTGTAATAAATGTTAAAGCGTTTCTAACCAAATCTAATTTTTTTTAAACTTACAAATATTATGCTCCAAATATATGTTGTAACCCATTAGATCAGACCAATTTACGCTCAATTACAAAATAGTTCGACCGGTTATGAATATTATTTTTCAAAACACATTTATAAATCACAGTGACGATACTGATGTTTTTTTAAATGGAAAGATTTATAGAATTTAAAGAAGTGTAAAAGTTTTATAAATTGTAATTTGTCTTAGAATGTGTATTCGAATTAATATAAAAATTTATAATGGCAAGATTTTTTTAACACAATCAGTTGATGAGCCTCAGCTTACTTTTTTTTCAAACTTAAAACGTAAAAGAAAATGTTCCGTAATCAACTTTTTCAATATTCTTGAAGTAAAAAAAACCGTTAATTGTTTACACTTTTTCGTTTAATGACAGATTGTTAACACTCTTAAATGCTTGATAAGTTTTCAAAGACGAAAATCATCAAAAGATAGGAAATTTTAGTTATAGACCAAATAAACAATATACATAGACAAATATCTTCGGCTGATAATTTAATTGTCGTATGTGGATTCCGATAGTTTCGAGTAAATTGAGTTTGAACACATTTAATTTGAAAATTGCTTCAGCGAATACCACAAACGACAAACTCCACACTCCATATCTCGAAAACCGTATGAGGTATCGAAAAACTGATTACGCCAAATAAAAAATCAGGTCGGAAAACCTAAGGAATCGATCTTAACTCAAAACCGCAAAAAATCCACATACGACATTTAAATCATCAACTGACTATATATATATATCATATATGTGTATTTATGATACTAAGTGCAACTGATCTCACACATACTAACAGAAATTTAAAAATTAAATATTAGATTCAAAAGAAGAATGAAAACTATTGAGTAGCCTGTTCTTTGTATGTAAGTACACTGACAAAAAAAATATAATCAACTTATCGTTGATTTGAAGAAAATTTGTTAAAGGAAGTAAATTTTTGTTACAAGTTTTTTATGTGGGAAGTTTGTTCAAGCCCTCCAAAGATTGCCCCTAATAAGGTAGGTACATAGGTATGTCAAGAAGTGTAGTGTAACTACAAATTCATTTGGAGCCCATAAGATACATTACAAACTCCTTCACTAAATGACACATGGGAGTCCAACCAGTATGAATTCAGTTTAAAGACGAAAGAAATCAGAAAGATGTTTTTGTTTAAGCTCTCCAAAGATTGTCCACAAGGCAACCTTTTCCCATAACAAAACCAATTTAATGCTCCAGCTTAATACTAAAGATTTTCTCTAGTTCATAGAGGAATTGTCTGCCCAGCGGCATAGTACAGCATGATCCATTTTGAGGTTCCCTACTTTTTTAAAGAAAAAAAAACACGGAAAATTCAAATTTAATGGGGAATCTTTATTATCATTTGAAAGAACATTCTTTGGCAATTATTTTTTGAATATTATGTCTATCAAATGTTCGCCGTTGCTGCGTCGCAGATGGTCCATCCGTTGAGTCCAATTTTCAATGACTCGTTGGAGCATTTCGACTGGTAACTAGCGAATGACGCGCGTGATATTTTCCTCCAAGGCCTGAATCGAAGCGGGTTTGCTCGCATAAGCATTAGACTTTACATATCCCCACACGAAAAAGTCTAACGGTGTGAGATCACACCAATCGACCGGCCCAAAACGTGAAATTATGTGCTCACCGAAGTGTTCTCTCAATAAATTCATTGATTGATGCGATGTGTGGGAAGTGGCGCCGTCTTGCTGAAACCAAATGTCGCCGAGATCACGAGCTTCAATTTCAGGCATCAAATAGTTGGTTATCATGGCACGATAACGGTCGCCATTGGCGGTTACGTTCGCACCGGCATAACAAACCACACCAAACCGTTGTTTTTTCTGGATGAAGTGGCAGTTCTTGAATCTCTTCCGGTTGCTCTTCGTCCCAAATGCGGAAATTTTGTTTTTTTACATACACATTGAGCCAGAAATGGGCCTCATCGCTGAACAAAATTTGCCTCGAAAACTGGACTCAACGGATGGACCATCTGCGACATAGCAACGGCCAACATTTGATAGACATAATTTTCAAAAAAATAAATGCAAAGAATGTTCTTTCAAATGATAATAAACATTCCCCATTAAATTTGAATTTTCCGTGTTTTTTTTTTCTTTAAAAAAGGGAACCCCGAAATGGATCACGCTTTATTCATAAATTTTTATTTTTTTTTAATTTTACTTATTACACAGAAAAAATTTAAAATTGTCTCTAATCACCCAATTCCTACCAAATTCATAGAATCAAGCAAACAATTTGTTGATTTAGCACCTATTGCAATTATATTGATTACTAAAAATTTTAAAAATTGAAAATTATGAATATTTTTTCCAATAAATGACATTTTTAATTTTAATTAACAAAATGATCGCAAAACTTTGCCGTTTCAAACAATGTGTTAATTTATTTAATTAAATATAGCTCAGAGTTGACAATTCCCAACAACAATTCTTAAAGTTTAAATTATTTTTTTTTAAACAAAAAAATCAATAAAGATTTTTTGTTATTTAATTAAAATTTTAATTAAAAATTTATTCAAAACAACTAATATGTTAATAAAATCAAAATTATTTTTTGTTAATTTTCTTTCAAATGAAAAAATAATTGATTCAATTATCACATTCACCCCTATCGTGAATAATTTTTCCCTCGTAATTTGTTCCCTTTTCACGTATTTGCGATCATGAAAAACTCCTATGAAAAAAATTAATTCATAGGAGAATAATAACGGGAAAAAAATTTTAGCGGGAAAAAATTGCTCACGTAATTTGTTTACTTTTCCCTTTGATTTTCTCACTTTATTTTTGCTGGGGAACAAAACATTTATGTAAGTAATTCTTCTCATAATTCGAATATTGAAGTTACAAATTTAATTTTAAGGTCGATTTCCGTTAAAAGAGGCACAAACTTATATGTATATTGTTCAACAAAATGCAAAAAACAAGGTCAATTTCCTGAGGAGTTGTGAAGCTTTTCAAAGACGTGGTGGCAGACTTTTAGAAATTTTGTTACTACATAAAAGCGCAATAAGCTAATGTTGCAATTAAACTAACACTCCGATACAATATATTTCATTTTGTTTTTTTTTAATGTTTCTTTAAAATATACGTGTATATTTTTGAACCAAAAATTTTTTTAATGTTTTTTAATATTTCTTTTTTTTTACATTCATTGTGAACTGATAGCGCGAAAAATTGTTCACGGGAGTTTCACGATAGCATTTTTCCCTTTGTGGGAAATAAAAATTTCATGGGAACAAAAATTCCACTTGTTTTCACGATAGGGGTGATTAATTTAATTTAAATACTTTTAAAACAATTCCTTTAATTGATAAAAAAAAAACTACTGATAATTTTTTTTTTCTGTGCACTCTTAGATGATCTACTAACAAAATTTTAACAAATTAACATAAAACTAGTAAGATTGCTTTATTCGGATATGCCAAATCTTATATACCCTTCACCACAGTGCGACAAGAACAGAATGTTATATAAATAACGTTCTTTAAATATAAATAAATCTATTTTGTGCCACACCCACTTCTCCACTCTCTCATATTTTGTCGGATGATGTCTGTTGATAACCAAGATTCTTGTACATAATATGAAAACTTTTGCTCCTTCCGCTCTCCAGAAATACAGAAAAACCGACGGACATCGTCTGTTATGCTTAAACAACGCAAAAAAATCATCAATTAGGAGGCATTACCACCGTTTTGACGAAAGTTTAATTGACAACATTTTGTTAATTTTTTTACAAGATTTTATTAAAACGAATTAAATTTACCATTACATTGTCATTTCTGGAGGCCGTGAATGAGTAAAAGTTGGTACTTTTAGAACTATTATACCTTTTGATACTTTTTCTCTTATCGATAAATTTGGTATAGAGATAGCATATGGCCCAGATTAAGATATAGGGTATTTTTTAAAAGGTAAAAACGGGAAAAATTTGAACTTTTGGTTCTTTTTCTTTTTTTTTTTTGTAGATACTTTTAGACACTTGCTTTTCGCATGGACAGCTGTATGTCGGTTGCTCAAATGAATCGATAACTCCTTTTCTTTATATATTCCTCTAACTTTCACGTTATCGAAGGCAAGGGTAAAAGCAAGTTTTCAATATCTTGTTTAACTTAACTAAGAAAAGTACGAAGTTTTTTTTAAAGTAATTTGACATTAAAGGTACAAATACTTTTAATAAAGGCACAAATACTTTTGAGTACCATGGATTTGTTTATTTAGATTTTGTTAAAATAAATAAAAGATAAAAGTACAAAATTGTTTCTTTTCAATTACAAAAAGTTTCGGTTTCGGTCTAAAAAATCTTCCGAAGTTCGTTTTTGGCTCCGGTTTAAAAAAAGTGCGTTCGTAAAGACACTATTGATTAAAATAAAATTTGTAAAAATAAAAAAAAAACTTGAAGTAAAAAACTCTATATTTTACAATATTTGTAGTAAGAAATCGTCTTAAATTGTTCTCTAATATTAAGTACAAGATTTGGTTCAGTGTATTAAGTGTGTGGGTTGTTTTTATGTGCCTCTCTGTGTGGTATTTTTTTTATATCTTTATATTAAGGTTATTCACGTCACAAGTTGCACCCTTGCGAAAAACAAAAGTGCAGAAACATAACAACAACTACATAGACAATTATTTGTGTGCCAATAACTGTCTATGTGGCTGTTGTAATGCTTTTGCACTTTTGCTTTTTTCGCAAGGGTTCAACTTTTGACGTGAACCACCTTATTATTTCTTTCTTTTCTTGGGATATTTCCTTCGAAAATTTACTTATTCTTTTGCATCTGGGTTTTTATGCTGCCTCGTATATTATATTTTTTTTATGAAAACAAAACATGTTTGAATATTTAATATGACTGTATACATTTGAAAATAGTTTTATATGTGTTCCGATGTGTACATATGTGTGTAAATTTTTAAAATAATTTTATCCAGATCTTACCACAAGTAAGTGATACCTAAATATTAATGCAGGTTTTGTTTTACTAAGTCACTTTAAGGGGTGCTCTTTATTAGCTGAATTAAATCACAAAAATATAAGAACACACTTTATTATTAATTTAGAAAGACAAGTCTTATTATTTATGTATGTCCAGGATGGCAACCGAAACAAATTTCAGTATCGGTCTCGGTATTAAAATATTTGTTATTTCGGTATCGGTAATTTAGTTATATCGGTTTACCGCTATAGAAACACCGATATAGGTCAAAAATAGCAAGTTTTAGTCATTAGGTCATATCATTAGGAAATATCTAAACCTTAAGACATAAATTATGAAAAACTCAACAAGCGCATTTCACTAAAAATCGAGCTAAACTTAGGAATTAAGGATCGTTTGTTTGAAGTTTTTCTAATGCCTGAGATGTCTTATTTTGGGAACCTCAAATCCAAAACCTTCCCTACAAAAAACTAGACTACTCTATACATGCGTGTATGGACTACTCCAATACCTAACCTAAATGTATATAAAAACATACTCCAATTTATATTGCGATGTCCTAGGGCTGGAACACGTAATCCAGCTATGCATTACATTGGGGTACTCCCAAAACTACTCTATGTCGCTACACCATAGAGCAGCCACAAATACTAGTTTTGAAAGTACTCTATTTCACTACCCCATGGAGTACTCATAGGGGTTAGTTTAGAAGCTAATCTATTCCACTATAATTATTCCACTGTAATTAAATAAGATAAATTATCTTACCAATTATGTCAGTTTTTTTATTTAAGTTTTTTTTACTTGTTATATTGTATTTCACTTTTATTTTGTGCTTTAATTTAAAAATTTTTTTTCCCCGCATATTTATTTCTAACCAAATTTTATAAACAAATGACATAAGGGCTACCAGAGCTATAATTTAACACCAAGCATTTTAAGTTGCCAAACGTAGTTAAAAAATTCTTATTAAAATGAAATGGTCCACGGCTGCATTATATAAGAGTAGTCCAAAAAGTACTCCTTTGGACCATGTACTTCATTCATTTTTTGTAGGGTTAACTCCTCAACGTTCATTCCAATCGGACCAACGGTTTACAAAGTATAGAATTATTTCACTTTTTCCGAAATTCCCACACTGTGCAGCGATCATATAAAGAGAAGCGAATTCTTTACAATCTGGTCCACGTCCTATGCAACAAAGGAAATGGAAGCATTTGCAAACATTGAAGACTGTTATTTTGCAAGACTATCATTATTTTTCTGATCATTTAAAATATGAGAATAAAGTTTAATTATTTATTGCTTCTCAATATAACTAAATTTCGAGTTCTATTTACACGATGACGCGTTTCTTAATATTTTACTTTTCCATAATATATTATATGTTAATTATTTTAGCATAAATTCGCGTTACTTAAATTAAAGTCTTAAATAGTTTTCATTACAGCAAATTTTTCTTTTCAAATAGTGCTGTCTAATTAGTTCAATGTGCAAATCGATAAAATTTTTATTTGTAAATAGTGCATCAGATATATGAGCGAGAATATCTGGAATTAAAAAAAATTTACATATGTATGAACAAAACGTAAAAACATTGTAAAATACAGTTATCGAAAAAATCAGTTTTTTCGCTCGCCTGCAAGATTGTGATTATGAAGATAGCACCATTTGAATATAAGCTCACGATATACATAACAACTACAAAAAAAATTCAATACATATCAAAATTATGTGGAATAACGAAATTGTAAATGCTTCTAAACGAACTAAGAAAGTTCTAGAGGGAACTAATAAAATCGAAAAAAAGTCAATTCTGGCTGCAAAAGAAACATGATGAAAATTAAAGAAGTTTTTCAAAGTTGCTTTAAAAAAGAAATACATAAAAGACTTATTTTTAAGTCATCATTAAGATTGGGTATTAGATGACACATCTTTTCAATTATCAGAGCGATTCTGCTCTTAAGTATTGTAAAAATCGTATGATCTTCGCAAAATTTAGATTTTGTCAAACATTCTGGCAAGTCTCGGTTTTTTCCCACAAAACATTTGAATAAAACTTCCTAATTTCTTTGTAAAATGGTATTCTTAAGGTATGTTTAGACCTAACAAATATTTGACGATAAAATCCAAAAAAAAAACGTGACCAGTAAATTGATCATACTTTAACTTTATTTTTAACCATTTCTATTTATTTACTAAACTTTATTTGTAAGAAGATAATTGTATAATGTAATTTAGAAACTGCTACATGAAGTTTTATCTAGACAAACGTTTGGCAAAAGCAAATATTTTTTTTTAACAAAACTAGTGGTTACGTGTAGGACGTAAAATATTTAATAGGTGTGAACATAGCTTTAGTCGTTTAATTTTCTCAAGGCTAAGACAAGTTTGTTTAGATTCTCAATTAAAATATACAATTAAGACTTTTGGCAAGATTTAAAGTAAGTTTTAACTCAAAATATTAAGTTGTATATTTCAGGTTTTGAAAAAAGAATACAAATTCAAGAATTAGGAGAAAACATTTTATAAATCTGTACCCATGTTCTGTAACTTTGTTGAGAACTTCTCGCATCGAAAAAATGTAAAACAAAATATTCCATCGTTTCTCTAAAAGTGAGAAAAAAGTGTATGTGTAACTCATGTCGAAAATTAAAAAAGAGATTACGTCGTTACGTTATAAATGTCATAACCCTGCAGATAATATTGGACTACGTGGTCCATTGTGGCTTAAATGGACTACTTACAACATGGTCCAATGTACTGAAGTATGGACTATATTAGACAAATTAACATGCAGTGCTGCCAACTGCATGATGTATAGGTATACACTATACTATAGTTTACAGTATTACATATTGGTAGCCCTGTTGTTGTCCATTATTAATTGTTTATTTAAAAGTAAAACAGGAAAGTTTTTTAAGATTTGTGAAAAAAAAAAATTATAAATACCAAGTAAATATATGTATATAATAATAGCAATAATGGATTACAGTGCACGCCATAAAAGGCGATTAGTGAAAAAGTAGTAACATGGAGTACTTTTGAAACTAACCCACTTGAGTACTCCATGGAGTAGTTTAGGGACTACTTCGGTGGGTTATATGGTCCACTCCTAGGACATCGTACTGTTAAATATACCACATTTTTATCATATAATTGGAGTAGTTTTGGAGTACTCCTACTCCTTTATGGACTACTCTTTACACGCATGTATGGACTAGTCTCGATATCTGCAGGGAATATTCCACACGAAGCCGATATGAAATTGCAGATGTTGAGACTGGCGTTTAAACATATAGTTGACGGCGACCAAATTTGACTAAAATTGAAAAATTTTCAACGACGGCGGCGAAAATACAACCGTCGGCTATACAAAAAAATGTAAAGTGCGTCTTTAATGTTTGTTGATTACAAAATTGCTTTGAAAACATTCCCATAATTTTCAAAAATGTTAAAAGCAAAATAATTAAACATTTAAAAAAATTTGCCAAGAACAAAATACTTATATCCTTCGTGTAAATATTCATTGCATTTTGCATTTTAAATTTATTTATTAGTGTTCGAATTTTTTCTCACCCCGTTTTTATGCGTGAGTTTATTTGACAGTGCAAAGCGGGAACTTTCTCATAAAAATTTTAAAGACACACTTTTTTTTGTATATTGGCGAGAAATTTCCTCACGTGACAGTTATTACTCGCCAAAAATTTTACAGACGCCGTTAAGTGAGAAAAACAGCTGTTTGTTTCAATTGATGGCATTTTTGTTTCATTTTCTCACATTTCAATCGAAAAGTTTCTCGCCGAGGGAGTTACAGAACATGGGCACTGGCAGCAATAGACAAATGTGCTAATTAGACGAAATCTACAGGTGATAATTGAAAAGAAAAAAATGTGTCAACTCAAAGTCGTATTCCTCTGCATACCTTTTTTACTCAATTCTACTTTTCAACACATTTTTTTTTTAATATTGATGATGCAAAATCGAACTGTTGTCGAAGTGTTGCCGTTTTGGAAAAAAATTTATAAAATACCGTTACGAACTAGAAACAAATGGAGCAAAAAAATTAAGATAAGTGATTCTTTTTTTTTACCGAAATTTGCCTAAGGTGTCCTTATTTGACTGTAAAAGTTTGAAAACGGGATATCCATAAGTTTAAGAGTTATGCAAATTTCTTAACATGCCCAAAGCACTTCTAAATCGATTGACGATTTTAAAATTTTTCTAACTTAGACCCATTTTTTTAAATCCGAAATTAGCCTATATCATAAATATAATATGTTCTATAAAAGCTTTGAAGTGAGATGTGTATTAGTTTAAAATATACGTAAATAACTATCCATAGTTGTTGCACTGCGAAACCGGAAGTGACCAATTTAAATTGAAATTTTTCCAACTTGGGTATCTTTTTTTCTTAAATTTTTTTTTTTAAATTAGCGTAGTGTCCTTTTTATATTTTAAAAGTTTTGAAATGGGATCTACACAAGTTTAAAAGTTATGCAAATTGCGTACAAATTAAAGAATTTCATTAACCCCCACATTTGAATGTTAGCCCCCACCCCAATAGGTGGAGATAAGGGACGAGTATGTTTGGGAAAATGTAAAGGGTAGGAAACTTATGAAGGTCGGTCATACATTAAACGCCTCTAGGGGGGACTCCTATGCAGTTATGGGTCTTTTTTCTTCAATATATATGGAAGCTTCCTGCAAATTTGTTTGTATGATTATTCAAATGGTCTAAAGAAGAAAAGTAAACTTAGTGATGTAAAATTTCATATAAACATAATATGTACATAATCATTTCAAAGATTCTAAGTGATAGATTCTTAGTAATAGTTTGGTCAAATTGAACCATAAAGACCATAGGTGGGGTAAGTAATGAATTCATGCAGCAGGATTAAAGTATAAATATAAAAATAATAAAATATTAAAACTGAATTCTTTTTCCAATATGTTTTCCAATATTAAGTTCATAGTCTACTTATAATCCAAATTTACTTAAAACTCTTAATTTCTATAAAATCCAACCTCAAGATTCAATAGTTTATAATAATTTTCGCACTTTATATTCAACTCTAAACTATTTAACTAGAAATTTTGCCAAAAATCTTTTTTAATACCCTACACCACAAGTGGAAAAGGTAAATATATAAGTTTGTCATTCCGTTTGTAATTTCTACAATATATTTTGTAAAAGAAATAAACAATATAATAAATATATTGGGTCTTTATAAGAAGCGAAGTTCATTAAACGATGTCCATCTATTCGTGTATGTATGTTGAAATTCGCTTTCCGCAGGCCTGTAAATATGATGGGGAATAGATTATTTTATATTTATATCGCATATAGTACGGAATAGTTTTCTATTGGAATTCAGCTACATCCCAGCGGGAAAACTCAGAAGACCTTCTTACTACAGCCCTAATTGAAGGCCTGCTTAAAATTTTTTGATTCAATTACCATTCTGATCAAACTGATAAGGAATGAATGAAAGGAAAGAATGCCTCGGGCCTTTTGTATAAAAGTTCCGATACGCCTTACACACTCGCTTTTATGAGAAGGGAGAAGAGAAGGAGTAGCATTTTTTGTTCTGTTTTTTGCCAAAGCAAAAGTAAAAGAATAATTTTTTTTATCCAGTTGCCATTCTTATGTACCTGCAAAAGAAGCGAGAGCGAAAGGCCTACCCCGCAATTACAACGTGTCTAGAAATGATCTGAGTGTGGAATGGAGCAAGCAGGCCTTGTACATCCAAAAGAAGGAGTACAGAGACCTTCTTGAAAGCATTCGTATTCCCTCTTTCTCCCACTGGGGTCATTCAACAAATTACTGAAATATGAGCAAAAACTTACAACTGCCTCTAATATTTACCTATAAACCTCAAATTTTTACCTATAAAAATTAACTTCATGAAGTCTTTCTATAACCAATGATTTTTTTCACTTCCACCTTAAATAAATTGAGTAGAATCGAGGTAGTGAAAATCGATTTATAAGAAACCGAGTTTTAGACAAATAACTTCTTTTTTCTTTCTAAAATAATGGTTTTGGCACAATACCGTCAATACCATAGAAGGACCAAATTTGAAGCAGATATTTCTTAAATATAAAGACATAAAGAGCATATAAAGAGTGTTGAAACTAAGCCAAATCGGTGTATTTTTATATAAAGCGTGATCCATTTCGAGGATCCCTATTTTTTTTATAGAAAAAAAACACAGAAAATTCAAATTTAATGGGGAATGTTTATTATCATTTGAAAGAACATTCTTTGGCATTTATTTTTTGAAGATTATGTCTATCAAATGTTGGCCGTTGCTACATCGCAGATGGTCCATCCGTTGAGTCCAATTTTTGATGACTCGTTCGAGCATTTCGACTGGTAACTGGCGAATGACACGCGTGATGTTTTCCTCCAAGGCCTGAATCGAAGCGGATTTGTCCGCACAAACTTTAGACTTTACATATCCCCACAGGAAAAAGTCTAACGGTGTGATATCACACGATCTTGGTGGCCAATCGACCGGCCCAAAACGTGAATTTATGTGCTAACCGAACTGTTCTCTCAATAAATCCATTGATTGATGCGATTTGTGGGAAGTGGCGCCGTCATGCTGAAATCAAATGTCGCCGAGATCACGAGATTCTATTTCAGGCATCAAATAGTCGGTTATCATGGCACGATAACGGTCGCCATTGACGTTTACGTTCGCACCGGCATCATTTTTAAAGAAATATAGACCGATGATTCCACCGGCCCACAAACCACACCGAACCGTTATTTTTTCTGGATGAAGTGGCAGTTCTTGAATTTCTTCAATTTTAGGTGCCCCGGTAGGCTAGCTGGTAGTGAGCTAGCCTATTAGTACCGGGGTTGCGGGTTCGATTCCCGCCAGAGACTCTGGTCACCTGCAGACAAGCAAAAAGCTTCGCGGGATTTAGTGTAGGAATAAAAAAAAAAAAAAAATCTCGACGTAAAATGCGACAGGTCGCTCCATACGTCAGTCCGAATTGCTGCGAACGGCGTCGAATCGATTTTCCACGGTATTCGTGTACACTCTCAGCTACGGCCGCTATATTTTCTTCACAGCGTGCGGAACGTGGTCTATTCGGTCGAATATTATCCAATAATGAATACTGGGTCTCAAAATGGGTGATCGTGTTGCGAATAGTACGCTCAGTGGGCCGATTATGTTGACCATAAGTTGAGCGAAGTGCACGAAACACATTCCTCAATGAACGTGAACTTTCGTAATAAAGTTGTACGATTTGTAAACGTTGTTCAGGCGTAAGTCTTTCCATTATGAAATACCAAACAATACTAAACAAAAATAACATGACAGCATGACGCGACTCACACGTGATCTGTCAAAAAAGGCTATTGAGAAAAGTATCTCTACTTGAATCACCCATTACAAAATAAGCTAGGCGGATAAAATTAAGATTAAATATTCTCAGTATATGAAATTTGTTTGGTTTTTAAAATCAACGAAATCGGCCTATTATTTCACCTACGGCCTATACAAATATCCTCCCGGATAAAGGATTGTAGCACGATAGTGCCCATAGCATATGATCTAGGAAACAATTCTATGGTGAAGGGTATAAAAAATGCTAGACAACCGAACATGGCACTTTTACATGTTTTTACTATTTCTATTTTTTTTTTTTTATTCTGGTAATTCAATTTTCTTATTTATTTTTAGTACTTAAACTATAAAATAAAATAAAATCTTTATAGATTGTTTTGCTTTTATACACTTAATAATCCTTTTTCTATACACTTATAGAAACGCACATATACATACACACTCAGTCCGCCTTACACATTTATAAATTACAAATACTTGTAAGATAAACCTTATAAAAAGGTAATTTATTTAATTTGAGTATAATGGATTTTATTTTTGCCCAAAAGAAAAAAAATCTAAAAAATATAATAAAAATTGTAACGAAAAACTTACACTCAACTACTTATTTAGCAATTGGTCAAGGTTCACAAATTTTGCTAAAACGAGAAAAAGAAAAAGGAAAACAGGAAAGCCAAAGAATTAAGATGAAAAATAAAACCAAAAGAATGAAAGTTAAAGAAGGGAGAAAGTAAAAAAATGTATTACAACAATAAGACTATGAACATATTTTCTACGTTAAGCTTTTAAAATAATCTGATAAAAGTTTTATTTTACTTTTAAGATGCCCTACATGAGGTCAGGGTAAATAAATAACATACAAATTCGTTCGAATACGACAGTTTATTGGAAGAACTTCTCTCTTGAAAATCGTGCCTTTGAATAATTTTGTTAACTTTTTGTTAGAGAAAATAACTATCGACAACTTTTTTTTAGATAATTATCGATTACTTAACTAAACTGTAAGAATGATATTTATAGCTTTACTAAGCCAAAAAATAAATCAATAAATATACTAAATATAGAATTGTTACCGTTAAAGTTTTTATAGTTTAGTACATGTATCGATAACTATTTTAATTATTTACTGAATTGATAGCTATTCTGTCAAATATATCCCTCATAAAAGGATCACTTTGTGTCTACTATGATTAGTTTTTTAAACTTTCTATTCTTCGATTAAATTTGTTCCTTTTTGTCCCTGTTTCTTTTTTTAACTTTTTGTTCTTTATAATTTGATATAGTCTCGTAATATTTACACAAGATTCATACAATTCTTTATTAGCTTTAAATTACTAAAATTGCTCTAGTCAATACTCTGATCTCTTTCATTCAAGACACACCAGAGTGTAAATATATTTATGCAGTTTAATATTATAAGTTTGATTAGTTTTTAATTGAATCAAATTTATTACCATTCATCTATAAACTAAACAGAAGAGTCTGTATGTATGTGTAAGTGTCAAAAATTCACTCTTATACATGTACGTAGATACAGTATTTATATTCTTGTAAGTGTGTGAGAGTATGGATTTCCACTTCATTTCTCTTATTAGGTAATAGTTCCAAAACTAACAAAACTTCACTTATTTTTCTTTTTTACTCAGAAAGCAAAAAGTATGAGTAAATAAATTCTAAAAAAATGCTGAGAGATGAATATATTTGGAAAAATTTATGCACAAAAATGTATTTTATAAGTATTATGGTTTCAAAGTTTATTTAGTAGTTAGTTAAGTATTATTTTTCTAAATAAATTAAATAAATAAATAAATGAAGTTTATGAATATCAAATAAATGAGAAGAAATATTTTTGTTGGTAACGTAAAAAGTTACTCATATGAATAACGAACATTATTTTCAAATAAAAGATTTATAGCCAGTTTTCCAGAAGAAAAACTTACTCTCACACACACACACACACACAAACACACACTACTTCCCGTATTTTCATCAACTTTTAACAGAAAGTGTTTGTCTAAAAAAATATTCTGTATTCCTTAACAATAGAAAAACGAAAATAATCTAGAAAATTAAATTCTTTGTTACATTTAGACAAAATGTTTCTATGGTAAGAAATATTTTTTAAAAGAAATTATAGGTAATTTCTTCAACCCCTTAAGTAGGCTTTATTTTCCAACTATTAAGTTAATTTTTTGAACCCTTTTAAGTGCTTTTATGTGAGTACTATAAGAACCAATTAAGTAGGGACTTTTTATGAAAATAGGCTTATACTTTAGAAGAAATTCAATTAATGAAAAAAAAAAATATTGATATCATAAAAGAACTTAAAATAATAAAGTAACTTATAAAAAAGAAGAAAAAAAATTTGGTTAAATAGTTGAGTTAAGTACATTCAATTTATAAAGTATCACTATCCAGTGTGACACAAAGAAGGCTGGTGTCTAATAATTGTAAATTTTTACTGTACATACAATATACTCCACTTCATTGCTACCCAAAGGAAAGCTAAGGTAAAATGTAACAAGAAGATACAACATAATAGTCTGGTAGTGCATAAAGTCATTCCTAAAAATTTAAGGAATAGAACTATTACTAAAAGCTTTATAAAATACATAACTTAAATTTAGCTCAAAGAATAAATTCGGAAAATAAAAAATGTTGAATATAATAAAGTAACTAAAATTGTTTTTAAGAAGATAAATTTTCTTTGACAAATTTTTATTATCAATAAAGTTTCGGAAAAAAATAATGTAATTGATATATTTTTTATAGAAAATTAATGTTACCGCTAAATTTTCTAAAGAAAATTAATAATATCGATAAATTTTCTATAAAAAAAATAATGCTAACGACAACTTTTCTATAGAAAATTAATGTTATCCATACATTTTCTAAAGCAAATTAATGTTTTTTTAAACAAAATGTATGTTTTCGATGAATTCTATTTGGAAAATTATAGAATAATTATAGAAAATTAATCTACAAATTTTTTATAGAAAAATTTTATTAATAAATTTTCCATAGAAAATTACTGTTTTCGATTAATTTTTTAGAGAAAAAATTAATTAGTATTGTGGTTATTTAATTGAACTGTTAATGGCTTGTAATCCAAATTTTGATATTTTAATCAGGCTTAAGTTCATTGGATTTAATTTTCATAAAATTATTTTTATGAAGAAAGGAATTTTACAACATGAAATGAATTAAAATTTATTGATAATTTTTCATATTTGACTGAGCTGGGAATTGAACCCAGGTTTTTACGGACAGGTTGCCCAGACTAGTTTCGATTGTAACCACACAATCTCTTCAGTGGGGTTTGCCGTTTAGCTCTCACCGCCATTGACGACGGATGACGTCATTAGTCAAACATGAATCTTTAATCCAAATGGTATTTTACCTTGGTAGATCAAAATTTGCTTTTTGAATGAATGATTTTAATTGATCTACATTTTCTTCCTTACTTCTTGTTTTTCGTACTTTTTGTCAAGAATTCTTCTTGAAATCCAAAGTACATTTTTTTTTTGTTTTTCATGTTTTTGTCTTTCTTTTTTCTTGTTGACATTTTTAGCTCGTGCCTTAGCTGTTAACAATAATTAGTATTGTGGTTATTTTATTGAACTGTTAATGGTTTTTAATCCAAATTTAGATATTTTAATCAGGCTTAATTAAGTTCATTTAATTTAATTTTCATTAAATTATTTTTATGAAGAAAGGAATTTTACAGCATTAAATGAATTAAAATTCATTGAAAAATTAATGGAAAATTTATCGATTCCTTACAAAATAATTTATTTTCAATTCAGAAAACAAAAGTAAGCGATACATTTTTTAAGAAGTTTAAGTAAACGGAAAGTTTTCAATAAGAAAGTTAATGTTATCGATAAATCTTCCAATGAGAATTAATGTTATTGATAAATTAATGTTATTGATAAGTTTTCTATAAAAAATTAATGTTACCAATAATTTTTTCATATCGATAAATTTCTTATAGAAAATAAATAAGTCGATAAATTTTCTATAGAAAATTAATGTTATTATAAGTTTTCTATTTAAAAATCAATGTAATCGAAAAATTTTCTATGGAAAGTTAATGTTATCGATAGCTTTTCTATAGAAAATTAGTGTTATCGATCAATTTTGTTAGACCAAATGAATGTATATGATAAATTGTCTATAAAAAAATATTGTTATCATTGAACTTTTCATAAGAAATTAATGTTATCGATTAATCTCCATAAGAAAATTTGTCATCGATAAGTTTTTTATACAAAGTTAAATTTTTATTGAAAAATAATGTTATGGATAAATTATCTATGGAAAATTAGTGTAATGGATGAATTTTCTATAGAAAACTAATGTTATCGCTACAATTCCTTTAAAAACTGTAATCGATTAATTTGCAAAAGAAAATTAATGCTACCGATAAATTTTTTTTTAAAAAAAAATTATACCATCGATAAATTTTCCATACAAAATTTTCTATGGGAAATTAGTGTTACCCATAAATTTTCTATAGAAAATCATGTTATGTTGTATAAGTTTTTAAAGAACTTTAATGTTATCGAGTATTTTTTTTTAAATGTATGTTATCGATAAATTTTCTATTTAAAATTAATGTTATCGATAAATATTCTGTATAAAAATAAAAGAACAATATAAAATTTATTCTGTATATATTAATATTAACGATAAGTTTTCTATAGAAAATAAATGTTATCGATACATTTTGCATACAAAATTTTCTATGGAAAATTAATGTTATCAATAAATTTTCAATAGAAACTTATGTTATGCATAAGTTGCTAAAGAAAATTAATGTTATCGATTAATTCACTTTAAACAATTTATATTACTAATGTTGTAGATAATATACTCTCCAAATTAATGTTATCGATTAAATTTCCATAGAAATTTTTCTATAGACCATTGATGATATCGATAAATTTTTTCTAGAAAATAAATGTTGTCGATAAAATTTCTATAGAAAATTAATGTTATCGGTAAATTTTTTATAGAAATTGAATGTTATCGATAAATTTTCCATACAAAATTAATGTTGAAGATATTTTTTGTATAAAAATTCAAAATTTTTTAATAAAAAATTTAAGTAAGCGAAAAGTTTTATAATTTTCTCAAAAAACTGCAGCATCAGATAAATTTTACAAAAATAAAATTCTTGGTTCTCAAAAATTTTTTACAAAATACCAATAGATAAAAAAAGAAACTACTTAAAAGATATTTCATTTACAGTGGGAAATACAGTAAATTTTTAAAACAAGCTATTAAACTAATACTTGTCAACAGCGTTGTAAGCTTTTTATTTCAAAACCCACCAATATCGATAAAAACGCTTTAATCGAGAAATCTGGACTTTCTTTGTTTTAGATAAGTCTAAATGACATTAAGTTTTGAAAACAAAAAAAAAATTAAAAGGAACTCTACGATTGTAGATATACATATATACAACGCTGGGCACTCGCACAAAAAGCGCAAATGGGTTAAAGAACATTTCATTTTATAATACAAGAAAAATAATAAAACATAAGAAAAGTCCCATCAAAACCTTTTGCATTTGAATATGGAAGTAAAAAATTTAAAAACGCAATTTTTTTTAATTATATTTTTTATTAATATTTTCAATATGTACATTAATGCGTCCCAAATATTTTTGGGGCGCAATCATAATTTAAAAGCTTATAGAGGGTCAACTATTTTTAAGATTTTTTTTTTGGAAGAGGTTTAGTGGTCGCACAAGTCGAGTTTTTGCCAAAAATCGGCTTTGCCGGTCTTTTTCATAATTTACCAAAAACCACTTTTGAGGAGACAATTTAAAAGAAAATGTCCAAGCTTTATTTTTGCATGCAAATTTCAATGGATTTGCTAATTTAGGAACCCTACGTTTAAATGTTTAGTAATTTTTCCATAAACAACAATTTTTGATTTTGCTCTTGATGTTCCTGAGTTCTACAGGTTTCCAGCCTTGTGCCCAGTGTATGATATTATTATAATTTGTTTGCCAGTTTACCACTCATGTCCAACAAAAATTATTTATTGGGGTCCTTACGATGTAGTTCTATGCCCTCATAGAAAAAATTAAAAATTGTCTCTGATCACCAAATTCATACCAAGTTCATAGAATCAAGCAAACAATTTGTTGATTGTGAACCTATTACCAAAATTATTATATTGATTACTAAAATATGAAAATTGTAAATATTTTTTTTGAAAATATATGATATTTTAAATTTTAATTAAAAACTTTGGCGTTTCAAACAATATGTTAAATGATATAATTTAATATAGCTCAGATTTTGACAATTTCCCAACAGCAATTCTACAAGTTTAAATTATTTTACTTTAAACGAAAAAAGTCGATTAATATTTTTAGGTATTTAATTAATATTTTAATTAAAAATTTATTTCAAGACAACTAAAATGTTAATTAAATAAAAATTATATTTTTAATTTTTTTTTTTCAACTAAAAAAATAATTGATTCAATTATCACATTAATTAAATTGAAATAATTTTTAAACAATTTTTTTAATTGATAAAAAACTACTTATAATTTTTTTCTGTGCTGCAATAATAATAATAATAATAAAACGTCAGATAATATCGTTCTATAATTATAGTTTTAATTATTATAATTATATAATTATAATTATTATAATTATTATAATAAATAATATTATATATTATATAATTATAATTAAATTTCAAAGCAGGGTTAACTCACATCGTATCCTTAAGAATGTACATATATCAGTATTGTAAATTTTTCATGTTGGTTTGACAGAAAGCATATTAAATAACGATTTTCATTTGATTGTTTTAACTGATTTTTCTTTCATCGAAAGCAAACGAGTTTATACAAACGAATTTTATAACAATGTGCAAAAGCTACACTTCAAGAAATTTTGTTATAAAATTGGATTTAATGCCACCGAATATAAAAAAGTCAGAAAGTTAAAAAAAGCACTGACTTAAGAATTTTTCGCGTCGAAGGCTTCAAAAAAACACTAGTACCGCTGCGAAACACACCGAGTTACCAACACAGTTTGACATCCCACATGTAACCAAGTCTTCTTTTATTTAACAGTTGTTTCATTTTACCTAACGGTTGCTAGATTAAAAAGCTTTTAACAGTTTGTTAATTTTATTCAACTATGATTTTTTTAAACACAAGTTTCGTAAGTTATTAAAAATATTTGAAAAGAAAACTAAGGCTTGATCAATTAAGTGGGTGTGGTTTGTTAAGTGTGGTATATATATTAAGATAAATATTTATATAAATATCGCCCATAAGTAGGCACCATTTTGTGTTTATTATTTAACGGCCGAATATCCTACAGTGCGTATTAGGAATATTAATGATATAGTCACGTATACTTAAGCAAAATATTCAACTATTTACAATTTATCTCAAATTAATGAAATTTTTTTCCTTTAATATGCCTTTTGATTTTAGCTCTTTATTTATTACCCAAATTAACCTTCTAACTCCCAAAGAAATCGATAAACTTTTCCAATATCAATACTTGTATTCTCATCAACTAGACTTTTTCATTTTTTAATTCTGTTGTCGTGTTTTTCTTTCAACCCACTTGTAAACTTTTGAATAAAACTGTCATTATTACGAGAGTAACAAAAACAAAATTTATTTTTCCAAGTCTTACCAACAACAGCAACAGCTACAAGACTGGTATCTTACAATTTTTAATATTAAAGTTTTGAATACGAGAGCAAAAATATCAAGAAGGAAGATTGATCAACATTCCCGTCGTCATCATCAACAGGAACATAATTTTTGTAAGAGTATTGAAATGCGTCTACCTCATGTTGTTCAATATAAATTTTGTTCTTTACTAAGACATTTTTATGAATAATTTTATATTTTTTTTTTTTTTTTTTTATTAAAGTATTAGTTGCCAGAAGTTTACAAATCAACTACTTACAAAGATCCATGATAGTGAAAGAGCATCAAAGTTAAACATAAGATGTTAAGAAAATAAAGCTAAACATAGAAGGAAAAAAGATTAATTTAACTTTTTACTCAACCAAGACCATCAATAATCTAACAGCTGAAAAAACTGTAGTTAAATAGTTGTATATTTTTTTTCTATTTAAATCAAACTGCAGAGATCAAGACCACAATATTGCTGTAGTTTAAGTGGACAAACTAGATATTTACCCTTAACTTTCGCCGCAAATCAAAATCCTCTTCAAAACTGCAACTCTCTGCCTCCCTTTTATACATTTTCTACAGCCTGTCACAACTGCCTCTAGAACAAAACAAAAAATGCAACAAACTCAAACTGCTCTTAAACACAACAGACGTTCAAAGTGAAACAGCAAAAACCCCGGAAACCAAACCGAGGTTAAGGTTAGATAAATGATGAACTGACTCAAGTAAAAGGTGACAGTAGAAGTGATGGTGGATAAAACCTCAATGAAACTCTTCAAATTCAAAGAGTTGGACACAGTACAAGAGTTACAAGTAAAGAAATAAACACAAATACAAAACAAAGCAAAAAATATATAAAAACACGATTATAAAATGCACACACAATCACTTTTAAACAAATTTTCAGAATAAACAAATACAATTTAGTTGTTTATCAAATTTAAAAAGCTGGTGAAAACCCAGAGTGAATAATCATTCACTAATACTGCAAAATGCCTTTTACCGATAACTTTACTAAACAAATAAGTACAGCTATCGATAACTTTTCTTAAGAGATGTAAAGCAATTGAATAAAGAAGTAAATTGCTATTTATTTAATGTATGGGAAAGTAAAGACACCGATAACATTTCCAAAGAAAAGTAAATAAAAAAAAGTTAAATTAATTTCTAAAGAAAAGTAAAGCAGTTGGCAAATATCCTAAAATAGAGTAAAGCAATCAATAACTTTTTAATAGAAAAATAATGCAATCGATAACATTTCTATAAAAAATAATGCCATCGATAAATTTTCATAGATAAGTAAATCATTCGATAACTCTTGTATACCAGATAAAGACAATCGAAAACCTTTATATATAAAACAAAAGCAGCCGACAAGTTTCCTAAAGTAAAGCAAAGCAATCAATAACTTTTTAATAGACAAATAAAGCAATCGATTACATTTAAATGAAGAAGCATAGCAAACAATAAAATTTTTAAAGAAAAGGTAAAAGAATTGAATTGAAAATTAAATTTTATTTATAGAAAGTAAAGTTACCAATAACTTTTCTATAGAGAAATTAATAAGTCGATAACTTTTTTATAGACAAGTAAATCAATCGATAACTATTTAAGAGAAAAGTAAAGCAATAGATAGCAATTCAATAAAAAATGAAGCAATCGTTAATTTTTTAAACGTACAGCAATTGAAAAGAAAAGTTAAGTCACAGATAACTTTAACTTATAGAAAAGTTAAGTCACCCATAATTTTTGCATATAAAAGTAAATATGTATATCGATTGCTTTGTAATAGAAAAGTAAAGTCAACGATAACTTTTTTATAGAAAAGTTAGCCAATGAAAATGAAAATAAATTAATGAATAATTTTTCTGCAGAAAACTTTAGCTGTCAACAATTTTATTCAAGAAAAATGCAACCGATAACTTAATAATAGAAAAATAAAACAATCGATAACATTGCAATGAAGAAATTAAGCAAACGACAACTTCTTTTTTCTATAAATGTAAAGTTATTGGTAAATTTTCTCTGAAAAAGTAAAGTCGTCGATAATTATTCCTTAAACAAGAAAAGCTATCGATAACTTTTTTTGAAAATTTAACAGAAAATTAGAAAAAGATTTGATTAATTATTGTTAGTTCATATTTAAAAGAAGATTCAATAAATATTAAAAAAAATTATCGATAGATTTTCTCTGAAAATTGTCGATAATTAGTCTATAGGTTGTTATATAATCGATAACTTTTCTCTAAATAATAAAGTTGCTGACAATAATGGTTTTTTAATGAAAAATTATCGATGACTTTTCTCCGAAATAATAAAATTATCGATAACTTTTCGTAGATTTCGTAGATAACTTTTCGTAGATTTCGCCAAATTTATTTCCCAGAAAAATTAATTTTTCAGAAATATGTTAATTGTTAAAATAGTGAAAACTTTCCTTCGAATAAGTAAAGTTATCGATAAGATTTTCATGAAACGGAAAAAAGTAAATGAAAACTTTTTATGAAAAAAATGTAAGCAATAACTTTTCTCCGAAAAAAATATTACCGTTAACCTTTCATGAAAAAGAAAAGTTATCGATAACTGTTTTCTCAAAGAATAAAGTGTGAAGTAATATAGCTATCGATATTATTTCTATGGAAAATTAATGTTGTCGATAACATTTTTAGGTATCGATAATTTTTATAAGAAATATTTATTGATCAACTTTATTTTTTAAAAAAAAGATCTGTTGGGTTACGAGAATAAAGTTATCGAAAAAATTTTTTAAAAAAAAGATCTGTTGCGTTATGAGAATAAATATATCGAAAATTTTTTTTAAAAAAAGATCTGTTGCGTTACGAGAATAAAGTTATCGAAAGATTTATTTCTCTTCTCTAATATTATGAGCAAATTGTTGCAGTTCTTAAGGCCTGTTTTTATTTATTTATGTATTTGTTTCATTGAACCAATATAAATATTTGTGTGTATGCGTGCGTGTGAGTGCATTTGTTTGTATTTTTGTGTGCACTAGAGTGGGCGATAGAATGTTAGAGTTTTTGTAGTACATTATTTAAACTTTTGCCAACAAAGTCAAAGATGTGATGCAAAAAGTTAAAAGTTTTAGCCAACAACGAATTGTATGACTGACTTTATATGTACAAGTATCACTCTGCAATCCAAAGACGGAAAAAATTTTAAATCAAAAAACTTGTCGTATAAAAAAAGACAGTTTGAGAAGAAAGGAAAAAATACGGCATAGAGTAAAAGTCTTGTACATATTTTACAATTTGCCTTCAATGAAACTATGAGTAGAAGACTAAATGATATTGAATGATTTTTTTTTATTTCATATAAATATGTCGTAGTTTATATGTTGTTGTTGCTGTTTTTGTTTTCCTATTTTTATCTTTTATAATTTTTTATATAAAAACTTAAAATGCAAAAAAAAAACTATATTGTACTATGAAAGAGCATCAGTGTAGAGAGAAGATTATCCTTGTGATTTTGCATAAAATATTGAAATTCCATGTTAAGTGGCACTTAATGCAAATACGTAAAAATCATAGAAGTTATACGGGCAGATGCGTCGAAAAAAAAACAAACTGGACAATATTGCAGGCAACTCAGATTTTCTAAAGAAATTTTTATTATGTTATCCGAAGTCTAAGAGCTTTGTTAATTTATTGTGGAAAATTGTAGGGTCTTAATCGTAAAAAGCTTTCTTAAAGACTTTTCCAAAGGCTAGAAATGGTATCGATAACTTTTTAATATTTTATTTGAGCAATTAAAAGCTGTCCTATAGATTAGTAATGTTATCTATTGTTATTGATATTATAGTTTAAGAAAGTTGTTGAAAACTTTTTGTAGACTAATGAGTAAAGTTACGGATAACTTTTAAACGGTTGAATAAAGCTATCGATAACTTTTAACAGTATTGTAAAGTAATCGATAACTTTGTGATAGTTTAATAAAGTTATCGATAACTTTTAAATAATATAGTAAAATTATCGACAATTTTTCTATCGCTTAGTAAAATAATCGATAACTTTTTTAAAGTTAGGTTAAGTTAAGTTATGTTAAGCTATCGATAATTTGTCTGCAGTCGCCTTAAATTTATTGATTACTTTTTCAACAGTTTTATAGCTATCGACAAGATTTTTTAGGGTTTTTTTAAGTTATCGATAACTTTTCTATAAATTATTTAGTTGCTTATAACTTTGCCATAAATTAGCAAAGATGTCACTAACTTTTTTAAAAGGATTAATAAAGTTATCAATTGCATTTTAATGGTTTAGTAAAGTTATCAACCTTTTCTATCGCTTAGTAAAATATTCGATAACTTTTCCAAAATTAAGTTAAGTAATCGATAATTTGTCTATAGTCTGTTTAAATTTATCAATCACTTTTTTTTAAAATTTTTAATGATACCGACAATATTTTTTATGGTTATTTTAAGTTGTCGATAACTTTTCTATAAATTGGTTATGAAACTTATAACTTTTCCATATATTAGCAAAGTTATCACTAACCTTTTATAGTTTAGTAAAGTTATCGCAGGCTTTTCTATAATTAAGTAAAATTATCAATAACTTGTGCACAGTAAAATTAAAAAATCGATAAATTGTCTATAGTCTCTTAAACTTTTCGATGAAAACTTTTTTTATTTGGCGTAAACTTTTCTATAATTTGGTTTTGTTACTGATAACTTTTCCATACATAGATTAGCAAAGTTATCGATAACTTTTCTTAAGCTTTACATATTTTTTTAATCGTTATCCGTTAGTTTTCCGTTGTTACGTAACGTTGTCGTAATTTTTCATAGGTGGCTATTATGAACTTAATTCGATTTTCGACAGCAGTGGAATAAGTTGATCGAACGAATTTTCATTTGGTATTATGGCACACATTCGATAAAAGAGAACTATTGTGATTTAGTTTATTCACAGTAGTACATTTTCTATCAGCTGCACTTTAAATAAAAAAGTTTTGTTAACAAATTTAAAAAATAAATCTAATATAATACATGACAACGACGGAATTATGGTACGATGACTCATCTGATGAAGATGAACGCTTACTGGAACTGGCATGTACCTGTAGCCTGACCTTTTATAAAAATTCCTTTTGCTAACAAAGGATTTTGTACCATAAGGGAAACAAGCTTTTCCAACTGCTGCTTACTACTGTCGACTTTAGACTTGCATAAAATAACCAAAAATAATTAAGAATGTGGAATTTGCACACCAAAACTAATAAATTAACAAAAACTTACATTTTCAACAATTTTTTTTAAAATTATTTACACCGTCGAAAGCAAATTTGTTTTCGTTGAAAAATTCGATGCACAACGAAATTTTCGACAGTGCTGCCAGTTCATAATACCAAATTAACATTCGATAGTCGATGTTCGATAGCCAGCGAGAATCGTTTATCGAATGTAACTCATAATAGTGGCCATAGTTTTTTAAGATGTTGCTTTAGTTTAAAAAAGTTTTCGATAAATTTTCTATAGTATAGTAAATAAGTTCATAACTTTTCCATAGTTAAGTAAAATTATTATTAACTTTTCTTTTAAGTTTTTTAAGTTCAAGTTATCAATAAGCTTTCTTTTAAATACACCTTTTCTAATTGTAATTCCGAAAGCGTGAATTTAAATCAGAAAGTGTCTATTGTAATTCAGAAAGCAAACAAATTTGAATAATTTTTTGTTTTTACATTTATTATATTCTGAATTACAATTGACGTTTTCTTAATTACAATTGACTAATCGGAATTACAACTGACGCTTTCTGACTTACATTTGGAATAATCTTAATTAAAGTTTTCGCTTTCTGAATTGCAATTGACTAATCCGAATTACAATTTACGCTTTCTGAATTACCACTGGAAAAAGTGTAGTAAAGCCCATAATTGTCTGCCTTAAATTTTTTGCGCTATGTCTGACTTAGAACAAATATTTTGCACGCCTCTGCACTTTTTGTAGTTGATAGTAATACAAAGTACAATTTGATAAAGTAGTGACAAGGGTTAAGTTGTCTCGAGTTAAGGAAATGCGAAAATATTTAAAATACCCAATGTCTTTCACTAACAACAACACCAACAACAACTGCAGATACAGCAACATCAGTAACAATAATAGCAACAAAGAAGATGTATTACCTCAGAGAAGCCATTCGTTTTAAACCATGAACCATGATAGATTCCAAACTTTTTCTTACGATATACAAATATACATATATATATATATATATATATTTGATCGCCCCCTTTTCCTTTTGCTTCTGCCTTAAGCGGGTAAGAGAGCGAATAAAACTAACAGATTTAAGATAAAAATCTGTATTTATACTCATTCATACATCCTTAAAATGGTTTAAAGTTTATTTCGATGTTGAAGTGGTAAAAGTGTGTAGAGAGTAAGAAGAGAAGAGTATAGTACATATAGACCCACATGTGTGTGTGTGTATGTATCTGTGTTTAGTGTGTCTTTTTCTATCAGTTGAGTTTTTTTTTTAAACAGAGGGGTTTTTGTGTGTTTTACAGTGATTTGATGTCTGTAAAAGCGATTGAATTGTAATGAAATCTGATGTGGCATAAAATACCAGCATCAATATTGGCAACTTTTAAACACACTAAAATAGACACACATACCTTTACATTTACACATACCAACAGATTCCGTTCACATTTTCATACACACACACACACACACACACACAGAAATTCTTAAACATCTATAAATTCATGGTGTTTTCTATAAAATTTTGTATGACAGAATGAAATAAAAAAACATGAAAAATATTTAAAACACAGTCATGTTTTGGCTTTTGCTGATACTGACACCGTTGTAGTATTTTGTATTATTTTTGCTGCTGTTTTGTATAAAATGTTCATCCAATAAGCGACATGATGATACTTTTTTCTTAAACAATTTTTCCCTAATTTTTTTCTGGTTTAACTTGGTATTTCCGGTTTAGTGGCGGATGCTTAAAGTATTGTTAAACTTTATCAACGTCTTTTTCCCCACACAATTTCCAATGCAAGAAGTTGATTAAGATATTTTTTAGTTCTTATATTAACCCCCAATAGTATTTAGAAGAACATTTTAGGGATAATCACTTCATGGTGTAACATCCTTCGAGAAAATCAGGTGGAGACAATACGTGGAGTTCGGCAGAATTTACAATTGATAGATCTCTTAAGAACCCGGCAGACCAGAGATCCTTTATGGTACCAGGAGAGTCAGTAGCACCTGGGACTTTAGTTCCAGCGACTATTGTTCAAGGTCTCTTCAGGAATTGCAAAAATGAAAATCCTAAAAAGTCAGCTTCATAGACTGATTTTCGACCACTTGTGAGGAAGTTCAGCCTGCTGGCGGATCTTCCTAGGTACTGTCGTTATTTAACAGAAGCTGCAAACATACCAAAAAGCGGAGGTTAGAAAGCAAGAGTAGAGTACGTAATGCTGCTGGTGTTATTCACTTAAGTTGCTACCTGAAAATGCGTTCATACACAGAAGCGGCTGGTAACGCATTGTATGTAAAGACCATCATGGAGTTAGGCGTACCCAGCAGGTATCCATGTACATGTTTTCCACACCTGCTCTTATTTACTTATCTGGGGTATGTTGGGTATGTTGTTACAGAATTTATCGCTTAATTGCGCACCGGTTATAAGTATTTCAGGCTTTTATACATCCAAACTTGTGCAATTACAGTTTGCTATTTTAAAGAGCCGAAATTGTTTCGTGTGTAAGCATTTGTCTATATACATGTCCCGCATTTATGCATCACATTTACACAGCACCCTTACAAGACGGACACGTTCCTTAAGTAGACAGCTAGTTTCGACCGGCAGTGGGCGTGGCCCCAGCAGCGTTTCAGAAATAAAGCATTGAGTTCCCCCATTTCAATGGACCCTTCGGTGTCCGATTATGAGTGATTCTACTGTATATTTCATTTAATAGCAGTTGGTTGTTATGGCGAATTTTTTCCGCCTTTTCGTTACTTTTCTATAGAAAGATAATCGATCGCTTTACTTTTCTTTCGAAAAGTTATCCATTGCTTTACTTTTTCAGAGATAAGTTATCGATAACTTAACTTTTTTTTATATACAAGATTTTGATTATTTTACTTTTCATCGAAAAAAGTTATCAAATGCTTAATTTTTTCATTAAGTTATATTATATAAAGAAATGTTATCGATTGCTTTAATTGTACTTAGAAAAGTTATCAAAAGTTGTCTATCGATGACCTTACTTTTTTTATAGCAAAATAAAAATTGCTTTGAGTTTTCTTAGAAAAGCTTTGGATTGCTTTACTTTCCTATAGAAACGTTATCGATTTATTTTAACTTTTGAATAAAGACTTAGCTTACCTCTTTCAGAGAAAGGTTATCGAATGTTAAAATTTATCATAAAAAAAGTTTTTGGTAATTAAACTTTTGGTTTAAATTTATCATAAATAAAGTCTTTGGTAATTTTACTTTTAAATAAACAAGTACTCGATTGCTTAAATATTCCGTTAAGACATTTTGGACTGATTTTCATTTCCAAAGAAATGTAATCGATTGCTTTAATTGTAGTTGAAAAATCTATAGTTTGCTTTACTTGTTTATCAAGAAAGTTTTCTATCGATGACTTTAATTTTCCAATACAAATTATAGATTGCTTTGGGTTTTCTTTAGAAAAGTTATCGATTGTTCTACTTTTCTAAAAAACGATATCTAAAATTATTATCTTTTCAATAGCAGTGTTATCGAAAGCATAACTCTTTTAGAGCAGCAGGTCGATTGTTCTACTTTTCTTTAAAACGATATTTAAATTTTTTTTCCTTTTCAATAGCAGCGTTATCGACAGCTTAACTCTTTTAGGGAAACTGGTTATTTGGGCTTTACTTTTCTATAAAAAAAAACTTCTGAATAATTTTACTTTTGAATAAAAAAGTTATCGGTTGCTTTATTATTTCGTTAAGAAGTTACTTTTTCAAAGAGATGTAATCGATTCCTTTTTACTTTTCAAAGAAATGTAATCGACTGCTTTACTTTTGTTCAGGGAGGATTGATTTACTTTTCTTTAGGGAACTTATCGATTGCTTTACTTTTCTACGAGAAGAGAAAATCCCGTTTATAAAGTTATCGATTTTTTAGACAACCTTTCGATGATTAAACAAATTGATAGAAAAGTTTTTTGGAAATAACCACCAGCGTAATGTCGATTTGATAAAAATCCAATAAATCAATTTAAGATAAAAACGTCAATTTGTAAAAAAATTATAAGGGTAAAATCCTTATTGACAGGACACCTCAAAAAAACGTTATTTGAAATATAGGAAAATTTAATTTCTTGCAAATATCATATTTGATCCCTTAAAAAAAAATATGCCATAAGATTTTATTAATTTTTTTATCCCACATCAAAACTAAAACTTTGATTTGTAACACATGAAAAAAGAAAAGAAAAAGAAAAAATGACTCAAATTTAATTCAATAAAAATACTGCAACATAAAGACAAACACGAAACGAGGAAAAGTTAGAAAAAATTAAAATAAATACAAGTTTCTTGAAAAGAAGAAACATAAAGAAAAATTCACTTGCACACAGCTGTTGTAAAATGAAATTAATTACATTCCTTAACCTTAAGCTCAATGGACTAAATAAGCAGTATTTAAAAGGACGTAAATGAAAAATCGAAAATACTACAAGTACAGGAAAATCCCCTCTCACTCTTCGCTACTCAAGTTGGAAAAGGAAAATACTAGTAGAAGAGATAAGCCCGAAATGGCAACGAAAAATAGAAGACTAATGGAAAAAAATTGCACAACATTTAAGAAAATTAAGTTGCCACCAACCCAATCCACCTCCGATTTAGGCAAAAAAAATCAATGTTAGCCCATGCCACACACAAAGACACAGATAAACGCTCATAAGCAACTGGAGGTAGTCTCAGCAAAAACATCATTTTTTGCTTTTATCCTTCCTCCTTCTATATTTAGGAATCTATTTTTTTTTTTGCCTCCGTCTCACACTGCTTTTAATTTGCTTCATTTCTTTTTTTTCATCTTTAGATTTTGTTTCGTTTCTCATTTGTAAGTAAATACGAAACAATAACAACGTTAATAACCCTAAATACCAACTTAATCCAAAAAACATTATCAAAAACTAAAGTCAATGGTTGAGGAAGAGGTAAAGCTTTTAGGCCCATTAGGAAAAATTTTGAAAATTAGTACGAAAAAAAAACTTGTTTTAAAGAAAATACAAAGAGACCTTTATAAAATTTTCAAAATTTCATTAAATTAAATAAAATAAGCTTCAAAACAAAATTAACAGTTTAAAACAAAAATTCGTTAGAATAAACAATAAAAAAATTATTATTGAAACGGTAAATAATATATCATATTTAGGTAATTTAAATTCATTTAATTAAACAAACATTTTTGATAATTTAAACAAAATTTCAACGTATTGATAAAATTTTATTAAGTTGAACAGCACGTGCTATTTATAACGAATAGAGAATCTTTAATTTGAAAACTCCAGTTGAAACAAAAATTTGTCAAACGTTTTATCGGAAATTGATGAATTTTATTCAATTAATTTTTGTTCGTAATTTTAACATAATTTCGTAAAATTAATGCAAAAAAAAATTAAATTGTTTTAAGGAAGAAAATATTTCAACAAAAAAATTTTGTGAATTTAAATATTTTTTCAAACTAATAATTAGTATTTTGGTTATTTTATTGAACTCAAGGCGAATGCATTACAGGTGATCCTAAAAGCCCTGCTGGTAACTTTTTTTCTTTAGCTTTATAATTGTTGGATGTCAAAATTTTGTTTATTATCTTGGTTTCTGTTTTGATTTGTTTCGGTTTTTGACATTGTACAATGATTTTACAAAAACAAATTGCTTGTGTTTTTTGTACGAGTTGTACTTGTTGTACTACCGAGATTACCTGGAATGAATTCGCCTTGATTGAACTGTTAATGGTTTTTAATCCAAACTTTGATATTTTAATCAGGCTTAAGTTCATCTATATATATAAAATTGTAATGTTACTGACTGACTGACTGACTGATTCATCACCGCAACGCCTAAACACCTGAAGCTAAGAACTTGAAATTTGTACCAGAGGTTGGTCTCTCCCCAAATCGATCCACTAAGCCGCGATTTTTGGAAATTCGAATGTTTAGCGGGTAAAAAAGGGTAAAAACGGGTAAAGCGGAAAGGTGTCTGGTACTTTTTGGAAATTCAGCCCTTTAACGGAGTAAACGGGTAAACCCTGTATTTTGGTACTTTTTTGTCACCTCATCTATCTTTAAAACCCATAAACATAGAAATTAGGGTTATATTACACTTGACACTTATCTAAAAAATCCAAATATGAATTGGGTACTTTTTCGAAATTCGGACGTTTAAGGGGTAAAACCCGTAACTATTTTTGGTACTTTTTTACAAAACATTTTTTTATTTATTGACATATACGTATTACATTATGGGTTCCCACTACAATATTAAAATTTTTTATGTATCAATGGGGAGAGATAAAAGTACCAAAAAGGGGATATATGGGAAATTTAATTTCTTACTTTAGCTTCTTGGTTCTACAAATGGCAATTTTTTTAATAATCGTTAAATTGGACCTAGAAACATAAACTTCAACATGCAATGTCCTGAGTGGATAAGCACCTATTAGGGTACTTTTTGGTACTTTTTTCTCTTCAACTGGTACTTTTAGAAACATAAAATTAAACATGCAAAGTCCTGAGTGAATGAGAATTTGTTAGAAAGATCTTTTTGGTAATTTTTTGTTCTTAAACTGTTACTTTTTGAATTTTCGTTAATATTAGACCTATTAACATAAAATTAAACATGCCAGATCCTGATTGAATGCGACATAAGCTTTGGCGTAAAAATATGTCCAAGAAAGAAAAGGAGACTCTAACAAAGAAGCGGGTTAAATGCTAGTTGAATTTAATTTTCATTAAATTATTTTTATGAAGAAAGGAATTTAACAACATGAAATGAATTAAAATTTATTGATAACTTTTCATTATTGACTGAGCTGGGAATTGAACCCAGGTTTTCACGGACAGGTTACCCAGACTAGTTTCGATTGTGACCACACAATCTCTTCAGTGCGGTATTCCGTTTTAGTTCTCACCGCCATTGACAATGGATGACGTCATTAGTCAAACATCAATCTTTAAACCAAATGGTTTTTTACCTTGGAAGATCGAAATTTGCTTTTGAATGAATGATTACCTATTTTAATTGATCTATATGTTCCTCCTTACCTCTTGTTTTTCGTACATTTTTTTTTAGATATTTTAACTAGAAATTTGTCAATTTAACAAAAATTTCGTCAAATAGACAGAAAAAAAATTGTCAAACTAAATAAAACGTTTTACTTTAAAGTAATAAAGATTAATACGTGTTACTTGAAATTAATTAATATTCTTTTGCATACATATAACAACTCGCTCCCGGATGATATAATGGCCAAAAGAGCTTGTTCTTTGCTCGGCGAAACCACTGTTTGCTGCGCATTGTATTGTGATTATGGCTACGTTAGGATCTTCAGTAGGAACACAGTAAAAATAAAAATATTTTTTTTTTTTTTTTTTTTTTTCAATAAAATTTAAGAAAAATTTTAAATATTTTGGATGAAATCACTGAGAAGGTAAGCGATATGCAGATTATTCAAAAACTGAAGCAATCTTTGGTGTAAGTAAAGTTGTTGTTTGAATAGTAAATAGATTTTAACGAGTCTTTTGTTTGTTCTAGTATACAAATACTAGTTGATAACGAATGGTGTCAAAATTCCGTTTTATGCTGATGTTAGAACATTCTTTTGCATCCAATTTGAAGTCTGTTTCTAAAATTAGTATTTATTAGGGTATTCATTAGGTTAACCGTTAATCGGTTAATTGTGTAATTACAATCCGACTAACTGATCGGTTAATTTAAAATTGGCTATTTTCGATTAACGATTAAATAGGTTAATTTCAGTCGATTAACCGATTAACCGACGTAACAAAATTTTTAAATTATTGTAGTATTATAAAATATTTCAATTACAAAATTGACCGATTATTAACCGATTAAGCCAAGACCTCGGTTAATTAATCAAGCGATTAACCAATTAAAGCAAAAGCCCGATTAAATGAATACCATAGAATTTATGGTATTTGCGATGTAATTATAAATATATATATACATATGTAAATCTATAAAATAATTTATTAAAAAATTATTTGAAGTGCATTTAATTCTAAACTAATTATCAACAACTTATTTTGTTAATATGACAAACTCGTAATTAAAATTTATATCGTATTGTCAACAGATATTTTATTCAATATTACAAATTTATTGTTAAAAATATTTGTTGAATATTAAAGGCCATGTCAGATACAACTTCGTCGCGTTGCGTGACGTTTCCAACTTTGAAAGAAATTGAAAGTAAGGCAAAAGGTGTATGACACAATAAAAACTTTAACTACAATCAGGCATTGTTCGGTTACCTTTAAAAGCGGTTGGTAAATTATACATTTAATTATTTGTTATTAAAATAAAAGTTAAACATTTTATTAGAAGATTTATTGGAATTTTGCAAAAAAAAAAAATATATAAAATAAAAGAAAATTATAAAAGCTGATTGTCAAAGCGCGCAAAAGATGAGAGTTGCCTAACTTTTCGCTTCGCTCTGCTTTAAAAGTTCTTTATGTGACATCTCTCGTAAAAGTATGTATATTTCATCTTAGATGTCAAAGCGCATCTGTAACGCAACGCGAAGTAAAAGTTCTTCTGATTTTTTGTAGAGTTGTGTTTTTAATCATAATGCATAGGCATAAATGGCCATTATATTCTTTTTGATTTCAAGAAATCGTTTTTCTTATTGTTAAAACAAAAATAAAATATAATAATTGTGAAAAAAAAATTGTGAATAAAAATTTTAAATAATAATAAAAAAAAAGTGTAATAACATTAAAATGCGTTATTGTGCAGTGTGTAAAAAACATTTTAAAAGTGGATGCGGTACGTTAATTTTAGTGCCAAAAGACCCAGTGGAAAGTGCAAAATGAGGTGAAATTTGTGGCATGAATTTGGCACCATCACATGAAATTTGCGCAGACCATTTTTCGGAAGCAAGCATTGTAATCCAAAATTCCGGTTGAACATTTTCATTAAACAAAATAAATACATGATAAAAACAAAACACATTTTTCTTAACAGATGACAAGTTTTTGACATTTTTGCCATTTGTATATACAAACAAAACGCATGTTGTTTTTTCTATTGTTGCATTGTTGTAGTTGTGCGCAGACCTACTAATTGGGCCATGATTCCAGTATACAGCACATGCGGCTAAAAATGGGATTTCTCTGCCAGAACCAGCCCTAAGGGCTTATACTGAAGGTTTAAAGAAAGGTAAATTGAAGAGTTGGTGGAGGTGTCTGCATAAAAAAAATGGATCTAAAGGTTCACATTCGGCTGCCGGATAATAGAAATCTCTGCCATCAGAAGGGCGGATAGCTGTCTAAGGCACTAATGTATATCGAAGAATAAACAGTCAATCAATAAAGTTTAGGCACAGCGCGACTTTCAAAAGAGATCGGTCCATTACCTTTACATCTGCTTAGATATTTTACACTGTTTCTGATACTAGTATATGGCTTCTGTACAATGACACTAATTTCGCGATAATATTATCCTGGCGCGTAAAGCTTTAAAATAATTTTGTGGACGTCTATGGAAATTTCTGACCGGTCTCTCATTTTTGCTCTTTTCGCCAAAAATACAATATCGAGAATAATTTTTTGCATTTTAAGCTCGGCTACTGTGCAATTAACTTGTACAGAAAAACGAATTAACACATCTGTGGTTTTCACGAATAATCGCGTAAGTTATAAAACCAAACTTTTCAGGAGAGCAAAAACAAATATTTTTTTCAATTGCGGCTTCTGTAGATGCTTTTTTAAACTTTTTTCTTTACTATCCTCTTAACAGTGACTTTCTACGTATTATACATAGTTTTCATGAAAAAATCCTCCCAGGATCACAAACAATCTGTAAAAGGATTAAAAATGCATATGTTTGATTGACTCATTAAGTGTGTGCAATATAACATCATATCTCCACATAAGTTCTTTTTTGTGAAAATAAATGTTATCATTTTAATCACACATGACGACTTACGTTGTTATTTTTACGACTTTAGTTGTTATTAATAGAAAAATTTTCAAAAAATACTTTCATATTTTTTGCACGAATAACAACATAACATCACATATGCTTTTTATTTGGAAACATATTCAGCAATTTTACAATTTTTGGCGATGTATGTCGACATAAATCGTTATAATAGCAAAATATTTTATTAAACAGTTAACTTAAGTTGTTTTTAGCAGAAAAAAATTAATAATACTACATTATATTCTAAAAAGCTTAATACTTATAAAAACCTAATGCAAAATGTAACACTTTGACATCATTATCTCAATTTCGGTAAAAACCGACTTACGCGATTATTCGTGAAAACCACAGACATAATAAACTGAAAAAGGATTTTTATGTCCTTTAGTTTTCAAAGCATTGTGTAATACAAATGATACAATATGAAAAATATTTTGAATTAACAGTAAAACGATCAATGTTTACAAAGATATCAAAAAAAAAAAAATTTTAATTTAAGCGGATGTTAAGTTACTGGCAGATATCTTTTGAGACATGTTGTGCCGAATCTTTATTGACTGACTGTATGTATATTTACTTATATCAGGGCTAGCACTGCAGCCCTATCGGGTGTCTTTACGATATCTTACACTAGATTCAGACCGTGATTTAAAAATCATGTCTTTTTTTAATTCCTTTTGAAAGTTGCTTCCAAAAACACAACAGATTCAAACGAAAATTTTTTCCCCATGATTTTAGGGTTGATTTTTTCCCCCATTATCGGTAATTCTTTTTTACTTGCTTATTTATAAAAACAAAAACTTTTAATGCGCTCCATGTTTTGTATTGTAAAGAGATGTTGCCACATTGAAATAAAAAATAAAATGAAGCAACATAACAAAAATACGAATGGGTGCAAAGAAAAATATAAAAAAGCGACACATAGATCAGAAAACGTATTTTTTTTCTCTACCCCGCTTGCCTCACTACACCGTTTGCCTACAAACACCAAAAATCATGTCTTAAAAAACATGGAAAAAATCACCGTCTCAACCGTGTGTTAGTCGTAGAACTTCGAATATATTTGAATGAGATTGCAAAGCATTCGAAAGTGAAACTTTTTGCAGGAATAACCATATAACACATGAGCTTGCCAAACAAGATGGTAGTCTGGATGACACATATGTAAATTTATTATTTGGCCTTTCACTAGCTTACTGCAAGTCACTTATTCAACGCCTTCGAGGTGAACTTATGAACCTACCTGCTCCTTAGCCAGAACTTTTTGACCTCGCTATAAAGAAAGAACGATAAACTCTGTATTTTCTGTATTTTGTATTTTCTCTGTCATTATCGGTGAGTTCGCGAGGGGTGAAATAATTGGCAACACCACTGCGTATCTGTTTGGATGATCTATCTAGGATAGAACTAAGGTTTCTTCTTCTTTTCATTAGAAAAACTAATTTTTTCAAATCTGAAGTGTCATCTATTGAGTAACTGTTCTGTAAGATGGGCCCTGGCGCTGGGTATCAAAAACGTGGCTGCCCGAGGAACCTAACATAAGTTAAAATTTTAGATCATTTTGTTGTAGTTATTAAGTACATAAAGAACTTAGTAAATGATATAATGTTAACGGTAACAACAATGTGTTGCCAATAACATAATATTTTAACAATTTTTTTAGTATTTTAATGCATCGTGACCATTTATAAACACATCACTGTTCTGCATCTGATATCATCTGGCATCACTGCGAAGGTCAGCTGTTCGAAAATATATTAAAAAAAATAGCAGATAATGCGCAAACAAATCTTAATCTAAATCACGAATCACAATAATGGCTGATTAATGCATATTATGTTCGAAAATATAATGAAGCTGCGCAGCAAACAAGCATCGGCTGATTTATATCAGCATCGCAAACTAATCACAGATATACATCAGATGCAGCGCAGTGATGCATTTCCGAACAGCGATAAAATGGAGACGTAGCAATCCAACAAATTGCCTTAGTTAGAAAATAATTTTAGATCGGGACAGGTTGATGGATCTTTCTAAAGAACTAATTCTTTGACAAGATGCCACATATATTAACAATTTCTATGTAACATTTCCTATTGGGTATTTTTGAAGACCATGGATAAATTAAAACACACTTACAAAATGAATAAAAGAGATTTATATTTGTTAAGATTTTTCATATCTAAGCAATCAGCTATCCATTAAGTTGACTGGCGGGCAGACTGGCGGCTTATTAATAGTTTTGACCTGATGATGACAATGACGACAGATTTACGTCAGAAGTTTTCTTATATTAAACAAAGGCATTTTATTAACTAAATTATAAAATAATATTTCTTTTAAAATAAAACATAAGTGAAAAACAATATTCAAAATTTGTTAACACTTTTGAACAAGTTATTAAGAATTTGAAGGAACTAAACCTATGGATGACGAGAAAGTTGTACTTTATATGGAAAAATTACAAAGTTAAGTATAACATACAGGGCTGTCAGATGTGGCGATTTCTCGTTTGGCGAGAAATCTTGTTCGCCAACTTGTTTGGCCACCTAATTTTCGATTTGGCGACATGGCGATTTATAAAATACTTGGCGATTTTGTTGGCTATTTTTGATGAGCCATGAATTTTTTTTTTAAATTTGTTAAATTCAATACGAAGAAATAATATTTTTTTATTCTAGTATTTCAATGTATGAAATTTCATATATTCATATGTATGACCAGTATTTAAAACTAAATTATGTTGAAATGGCTGATGAAGATAATGAAAACTCTTCGAGAAATTTTGTTTTCACATTTAAATGTGCTCTTGAAAGAATTAATAAGTAGAATTTTTGAAAAAATGAATATAATTAAAGTTTATGAACATTTTTCCATTACAAAATGTGACAAATTATCACAGATAAAATTCGTTGATGTTAAAGATATTTTAAAGATTTTTATGAATCCTGACGTACCTGTAGATGTTGATGAAACACAATGGAAAAAATACTGTTTGTTAAAAGAGAATTTTAATGATGATATTCAATCTAATTTAAATCAGTTTAGGCCAACAATTTTAGCTACAAGGATAAGGCAGGTACGTACCATTTTAAGGAACCTGCATTGGCTGTTCTTTATATGCTGGTTATTACAACTAGTAATGCCTGTTTTGAAATAATGAACTCCACTAAAACTCGTCTTCGAAGTAGAATGCGATATGAAGTTTTCGGCACGTTTTTACGAGTTGCATGTTGCATTTCTTTTGTTACTTCACAATGTATTCCAAAAAAGAAGACAAAAAGGGAGTCTTCTTGGTGAAGTATATAGCCTTTTAGATATATAATAGAACTGCAACTAAAATGTATTGCATATTCAATATTTGTTTAATATTAACTGAACAAAAATCTTTTTTTGTTGCTTTAAGTAGACTACCATTAAAAAATTTAAACATTGCCCCTTTTTTGTGTTCACTAATCATTTTTTCTTTGTTCTGAATAAAAATTAAGCGAAATATATCATGGCGATTTTTTGAATTTTTGGCGGATTTTAGGGGTACGGAACAAATTTTTTTTTTTTTTTTTCGGGATTTATAAAAAATATTTTTTATTATTCTAAAAATACATATTGTTACGTTTTTACTTTATAAAACGCGTTAAGGCTTATTCCCTTTATAATAAACCTTTGAGTTCTTAACAATTGAAAATCAAAAGTAATACACACACGAATTCAACTTAACAAACTTTATTGAAATTACTTATAATGTTCACCAAATTTAACCACTATTGTAAGTAGCGATCTGAACCGTTTAATGTCTCCAATCAAACTAAAACTAAACTTTAATGAGTTAGCCTGTATTTGTAGTTCAAAGCTATTCCTAGTTGATTCAAGAACCATCTAGTAGATTCTAGAATGTTGTGTTCGAATTATTTTAAAATAACTGTTATACATCTAAATCTAAAGTCTACAATTACAATTGCTAGAAAATTTAGTACATTGGCGTTGATAAAAATAGTAACTAGTATGACATAAAACTTTAATTTACAAGATAACTTATAACTAAAACCATAAATAATTCTTAGACAAATCTAATTTCGTAACAATATATTATTGTCAAAAACTAAAAAAAAATAAATGCTTTGGCGATTTTTGACTTTGAATTTTGCGAAAAAGTTCAAAATCAATCTGACAGCCCTGATTACATATGCGAAATAACGTTGTATACTTCTAGGAGTGCGTAAAATAATATGGCATACACTAAGAATAAAAAATACTAGTTTTGTATAAAAAGGTCTATTTACTTTATACACAGAAAAAGATAAGATATATCAATAATTTATATATTTTTTTAAACATGAAATTATTTTATTATAAAATTAATATTTATAAATAGAATCTGGGAATTATTTCTTTTGCATAAGTCACTTTATTATATTCAACATTTTTTATTTTTCTAATATATTCTATGAGCTAAATTTCAGTGGCGGGCCAGAAAATGTATTACATTCTGCTGGTATCTAATAATTGTAAATTTTTCTGTACATACACTATACTTCATTGCTATTCAAAGGATCGCTAAGGTAAAAATGTAACAAGAAGAGATACAAGATAATAGTCTGGTAGTGTATAAAGTCATTCCTAAAAATTGAAGGAATAGAACTATTACAAAAAGCTTTAGAAAATATATAACTGAAATTTAGCTCATAGAATAAATTTGAAAAATAAAAAATGTTGAATTTATTTATATAAATATTTAAAAAATTTAAAAATTATTATATTCATAAAAGATCTTTTTATTTTGTAGGGTAAAACATATGTCATTCATTCTTATTTATTCATTAAACGAAATAGTGTGAAGTTTTTTTTTCTTTATCGAATTTTGTAGCATCATTTGCCAGAAGATTGCTAAAGAATACTAAATATTTATTTAGTATTCTTGTCTTCATAAAAATAATTTTATGAAAATTAAATTCAATGAACTTAAGCCTAATTAAAAAAATATCTAAATTTGGATTAAAAATTTATCTTATATAGCGATGGATCTAACTAGAATACATGTGTTTTATTTCACATTATTTCACTACTTCCAATCATTGTATTTAAGTATAAACATTAATAACAAAACAAAATTAACAAAACATGACTCTCACTAAAATAAATCAAGCATTATTCGAAAAGTTTCTCTGTTCATTTTTGTTAGTGTTAAAACCGTCAATGAAGTAAAGAAACGGTAAATCATAGTCAAAGCACCGAGTGCAATAGAGCACATAAAAAGAAAACGTTAAAATATTAAGCGGTATAATTAAATGATTGTATTTAGGGCAGTTTAAAGAGTAGAATCGCTCTAATTAACATCAATATTTTGTAATAACAAATTCATATGACGATATTTATAAAAAAAAAAACCCACATGTTTCTCCCTATGATCTTTGAAATATGTCTGCAATTAAAACATTCAAACATGTTTTGAATGTTCTATTTCAGTTTTAATGTTCTATTTAAGTTTTAATGTTCTATTTCATCTTTGTTCAGATTCATCTTTATTTTATTTCAACATTGTTCTATTGCAGTTTTGTTCTTTTCTTTAATATTTTTATCGTTAGGCAAAACAAATATATTTGGAAGTATTTACGTGTTTTATAATAAGAAAGTTATATATATGCACACAAATTTAAATTTAAATGAGATTGCCTGTAAGCCATTTTTCTTATGCTTGTGCAGCTCTTTAGTTATAACACGGAAAGCAAATCAGCTAAAATAGTTTGCTAATGATAAACGAGACCATTACTCCATGACAGGGATGTTAAATGGGGTTTTAAATTTTGTACCAAGTTCCAAAAAAAATGTACTTTTAAAACCTTCACGGTACCATTTTTTTAATTTATTAAAACAACAAAAAAAAAGTACATCAAAATTCAATAGTACACAAAAAAAACCAAACTTAACATAAACATACATTATATGTATGAATTAAGTAAGGTACAGAAAATCTTAAATATATGAGATCAAAATCAGGCACTTATTTGTTTGGAATTTTTACATCATAGCAGCATGAATTTATCGATCTTTACCAATTCTTTGTTTGTATGAGACTTGATAATATTGGCACATGTAATCTGTTTCTTTCCCTAGTTTTTATTATATTTTGAAAAGAAAATACTCTTTCCACATTTGCAGACGAATGTGGAATGGATAAAATTCCAGCAACGAGTCTAGAAATGTCAGGAAACATATGGACATTCAGCTCATTTTGTAAATAAGCTGCTACCGACCAAAAGCTACAAATGTTTTAAGTTTTTAACGACTGCAGTTGCTCGACATCAGCTAAAGCTCTAAAAGGATTATCGATTGAATCAAAATTTGCAATTTCATTCGGGAACATTTTTACTAGAAGAGGTACAATACTACTTGTTTTACCTGAAATAACATTTTCGGTAGTAAATTTATAGAACCACATTCAAACTTCGTTATTCAAGTTAACTTTGGTTCTCAAAACTTCGCAAAATTTTACATAAAATTGTTTTTCCATTTCTTTCACTTCTTTAACAGTATAAATATTGATATTATTTGTAGAGATATATCTGTGGTTTTCACGAATAATTGCGTAAGTTATAGAACCAAACTTTTCAGGAGAGCAAAAACAATTATTTTTTTCAATAGCGGCTTCTGTAGATGCTTTTTTAAACTTTTTTCTTTACTATCCTCTTAACAGTGACTTTCTACGTATTATACATAGTTTTCATGAAAAAATCCTCACAGGATCACAAACAATCTGTAAAAGGATTAAAAATGCATATGTTTGATTGACTCATTAAGTGAGTGCAATATAACATCATATCTCCACATAAGTTCTTTTTTGTGAAAATAAATGTTATCATTTTAATCACACATGACGACTTACGTTGTTATTTTTACGACTTTAGTTGTTATTAATAGAAAAATTTTCAAAAAATACTTTCATATTTTTTGCACGAATAACAACATAACATCACATATGCTTTTTATTTGGAAACATATTCAGCAATTTTACAATTTTTTGCGATGTATGTCGACATAAATCGTTATAATAGCAAAATATTTTATTAAACAGTTAACTTAAGTTGTTTTTAGCAGAAAAAAATTAATAATACTACATTATATTCTAAAAAGCTTAATACTTATAAAAACCTAATGCAAAATGTAGCACTTTGACATCATTATCTCAATTTCGGTAAAAACCGACTTACGCGATTATTCGTGAACACCACAGATATAAGTTCACTTATGTTTCGCAATAAATTTCTCCAAGGGCATGTGATTTTTGTAAAGGTCTACGATAGAGATTTTACATTCATCAAAAACATTTTTATTCATGAAATTACGTGAAAAAAAAAGTACAATTGTACCAATTTTAACATCCCTGCTCCATGAATATTCACAGAAAAAATTAAAAATTGATTTAAACCGCCAATTTCGTGAAATTAAGTAAAAAATTTGTTAATTTTACACCTATTACCAAAATGATTAAATTGATTAATAAAAGTTGAAAAATTTTTAAAATTATGATTTTTTTTAATATATATTATCCATTTTTTTTTTTTTTTTTTTATAGTTTATAGATAATAGTCTGGCAGTGTATAAAAAGTCATTCCTAAAAATTTAAAGAATAGAACTATTACAAAAAAGCTTTATTAAATACATAACTGAAATTAAGCAAATAGAATAAATTCGAAAAATAAAAAATTTTGATTTTCCATTTTGATTTAAAATATGATAAAAAAAAAATAGTCCGATTTCAAAAAACGTTTTAATTGATTCAACTAAAAAAATTCTGTGTTTCATTCAATTACTTTAGGTAATTAAAAATAAATAAAAAAAATTTAATTATAAAATAATTCAATTATGTAAACTAGTAATCAAGTTATTTATTTGATTCAATTAAAATTGTTATTGAATGAATTAAAATGTATAAGTGAAAATTTAATTAACAAATTAATTTATTTAGTTTTCTATACCTAGAAATAACACCACGTAATCTTGTGATGATCGGTCCATATTTTACCATAGGTCCCATATAAATCCCACTCATGGAAAATACTTCAACACGTCTAAAACTTAAAAAAAATTTTGATTTATTTAATTAATATTTCAATAACATATTTTTTTTAACTATTAAAATGTTAATTGAATCAAATATATAATTTGAATTTTTGTTCATTAAGAAAAATAATTTATTCAATTGACAAATTAATTAAATACTAATTATTTAAAAAAAATATATTTAATTGATAAAAAAAGCAAATGAAAATGGTTTCTATGTTGTTGTCAGCTCAAGAACAACTTGCAATATCAATGGAAGCAATTAAGGAATACCAAGCGGGTTGAAAGAAGGATTTGCATGAGCAAAATGCAACTACGCTATAAAAAGACTTTACTTTTGCATCAAATAATTACTGGTGATAAATTATGGTAACCCGAAGGCCAACCAGCCAATTACCCATGACGCCAGGTATTCTCTATATTTGCTGGTCATCCGGAAGATGTGCTGCGCCTCTCAGGGGGCGCAGTTAAAACAGGTTGAGGGGTCCGACCTCATGATGTTACAGCCACTGGGACAAACAGGTATAAAAAGCCTGGACTTGGCTAAGGTTTAAATGCTAGGAATAATAAAGTTTTCTGATTTCATGAGACCAAAGGATTAACCAAAGTCTTTAATATTCTGGCGTCAGTCAGTTACCCCCGGTTCTTCCTTAACGGACTGACTATTGGTTGATGCCCCATATACTTTCTTGGAAGCAGGTGGCTTTTTGTTTAAGATAAGTTATGCATTTTATTAGATGGTCAGAAGAGGTTGTGAATCAGAGTGAAGTGCGTTGGAGGTGAACACTATAGTGATCGTTGAATGAAGGGTCGAACAGGTCGAATACGGAGACCTGGATTGAAGGCTAAAGGAACCGTTTGTTTGACCGCTGGGTGAATGGTGTGGTCGATGGACCGATTAAAAAGACAGAGAAAACCGAAATCGATGATAATTTCAACGCGGAAGCTGTTGATCAAATGATGCCTTAACCAATAGCTTGGTAGCCTTCAAGCGAGAAGGGCTATATCGCTTTTTATTGATGTATGATAAAAAAAATCAATATGTTTTAATAATGCAATAATAGTTTGCTTTTGGTGCAAATATAATAATAAATTTTCCGATTTCTGTGTGCTGTCTTATGAACGAGCCCTGAATTATATCCATCTACAATTATCTACACCCACACTTAAAATTGTTTTATAAGAAAAATATTATATACAAACAATAATGATAACGATAATGAGCATAATGACTTTGATGGTTTTAATCATCATTGAACCACCTCTCATTCTAAAAACAAATTAAATTTTATTTAAAATTCTGTTCATCATATTAATTTACACTTCAAGAAAAAATTTCAAATTTAAGGTAAAAATAATATGGGTGTCATTCGTATAAAAATGATTCAATCAATGAAGGCAAATTTTTAAATTTTTGTCTCAATGTAAAAATTTTTTATGTTTTGTAAAACAAAATTTCGATAAAACTTTGACAAGCACTCAAATGAAAAATGCCTTTTAACAGAAATATTTTTCAAAATTCCAAAACATTTAATTAAAAATTACATATTCAGCTAGCTGAATGTGATTATTAAGCAATTCTTGAAATTTTGTTTTAAGTATTACGAATTAACACGAAAAAAGTGTTTTATCAATTAAAAAAAAAATGGTTTAAAAAGAATTTAAATCTAATTGATGTGATAATTGAAACAATTATTTTTTTACTTGAAAGAAAATTAAAAATGTTATTTTAATTTAATTAACATTTTAGTTGTTTTGAAATAAATTTTCAATTTTAATTTTAATTAAATAACAAAATATATAAAACTTTTTTCGTTTAAATTAAAATAATTTAAACATGTAGACTTGTTGTTGGGAATTGTAAATAAGTATTTAAATAAATTAACACATTGTTTGAAATGGCAAAGTTTTTTGATCATTCTTGTAATTAAAATTAATAATATAATTTATTGAAAAAAATATTCAAAATTTTACAATTTTTAGTAATCAATATAATCATTTTGGTAATAGGTGCAAAATCAACAAATTGTTTGCTTGATATTATGAATTTGGTGATTGGAGAAATTTAATAATTTTTTCTGTGAAGGCACAAATTCATTTCGTTTAATAAAATTTAAAATAAAAATTATATATTCAGCTAGCTGAATAGGTTTTAAATAACAATTAATTTATCAAAAATACATTTCCTAATGGTGTCTTCAAAATAATTTAAGCGGAATAGCTGAATACCCTGTAAAATCATAACTTAATTAACTTTTATGACGTTGGCAAAATATTTTTTTAAATACTGTATATTTTCCTGCTTAATACGCTTTTAAACTATAATTAAGCTACTAAATTAATATGTTTTATTTATTAAGCCTTAACCCCCGTATTCATAAACGATTATTAAACTTAACAAACGTTTATTAAGGGAAATTTTCATAGAAAACTTGCTTTGTAAACCTTTATTAAATTTAAAATATTTTTATGAATACGGCAGTAAACCTTTAACAGCTCTAAGCTAAAACTCAGATAACACAAATATTTTAAAAAAAAATTTCAATATTTTGTAATGCTTTTTTCATTATTTACTTTAATAGTTGAAAACAACAGGCTGAATTGAATTTTGTTTATTTAATATAATAACCCCCAATAAAAAGTAAACAGTTTTTTCCCTCGATACTTTGCTTTTTCCTATTTATTTTTTAGGGAAAAGGAAAAAAGTTTCGAGGGAAATTTTATTTATGATAATCTTGTAGAATTATAACCATTTTATACATTTAAGCCTACGTATATTCAGCTGGATTAATATAAGCCTCAATCGGGGCTGTCAGTTGTGGCGATTTCTTGCCAAATGTGGCGCTTTTCAAACTTGTTTGGCGACCTAATTTTCGATTTGGCGACATGGCGATTTTTTGGCTATTTTTGATGAGCCATGAATTTTTTTGAAATATGTTAAATTCAATACGAACAAATAATGTTTTTTTTATTCTAGTATTTCAATGTATGAAATTTTATATATTCATAAGTATGACCAGTATTTAAAACTAAATTATGTTGAAATGGCTGATGAAGATAATGAAAAATCTTCGAGAAATTTTGTTTTCACATTTAAATGTGCTCTTGAAATAATTTTTTAAAAAATTAATATAATTAAAGTTTATTATCATTTTTCCATTACAAAATGTGCCAAATTATCACAGTTAAAATTCGTTGATGTTAAAGATATTTTAAAGATTTTTATGAATCCTGGCGTACATTTGGATGTTAATGAAATACAATGGAAAAAATACCGTTTGTTAAAAGAGAATTTTAATGATGATATTCAATCTAATTTAAATCAGTTTAGGCCAACAATTTATAGCTACAAGGATAGGGCAGGTTTGTACCATTTTAAGGAACCTGCATTGGCTGTTCTTACTTCAATAAAACTCGCCTTCGAAGTAGAATGCGATATGAAGTTTTCGGCACGTTTTTACGAGTTGCATGTTGCATTTCTTTTGTAACTTCATAATGTTTTCCAAAAAAGAAGACAAAAAGGGAGTCTTATTGATGAAGTATATAGCCTTTTAGATATATAATAGAACTGCAACTAAAATGTATTGCATATTCAATATCTGTTTAATACTTACCGCAAAAATTCTTGTTTTGTTGCTTTAAGTAGACTACCATAAAATATTTTAAAAATTGCACCTTTTTTGTGTTCACTAATCATTTTTACTTTGTTCTAAATAAAAATTAAACAAAATATATCATGGCGACGTTTTTTTTTTTTAATTTTTGGCGGGTTTTAGCGATACGGAACAAATTTTTTTTTAATTATTCAAAAAATAAATGCTTTGGCGATTTTTGGCATTGAATTTGACGAAAAAGTTCAAAATCAATCTGACAACCCTGGCCTCAATAATTATTTTATTCATATATTCAGCTCGCTGAATACGTTTTTCATTAACAATTCAATTATTAAAATCCATTTTTTGCTCATTCTTTTTAAAATAAATTCAGCTAAAGAGAAGGCCGTATTTAGCCTTATCTATTACATTTTCTTCTATTTATATTTTATAAATATATCTGTTTATACTTCCGAACAATAGTTCAAATCTAAAATAAAAGTTTCTTAAGGAGTCCTTAAGACTAGTGCATATTTAAAAGCAATAGTAAAAAATATGCTGTATATCAGTTATTCAGCTAGCTGAATTTTATTTTAAATTTCGATTCAGCTAGCAGAAAAGATTTATTAAGTTATGCTAAATATTTAAATAATTTTGTACCGTACTTTTTTAATAATTAAGTGGCTTAATATAAAACATTATATTTTTAATTGTAGTGGGGAATGTAAGAAACGATAAAGTCACTGTTTTATTGTTGGTATTTTGTTTAAGCTTTGATATCGTTTCATATAAGACTTTTTGAGTGTATGTGATTCTCATTCCCTCTGTAGTCTTGTTTGCTGATAACTATGGCTTTTCAAAAATTATTTAGGAGAACGTTTCTTAATGATCTGACCTAAGAAACCAGTGAAATGTGCATAGGAAGAGCTTATCCTTCAACAATAAATTTCAGTATTTTTTATCAATTATTCAAAAAAGGAAATTAATCACAACAAACAAAATCTTTTAATAAATAACTATATTCCTAAAAACAATTTTGATAATAAAATTTTGAACTTAATTTTATGGGAATTTAAAAATGTTAAATATAATCAGCTGGCTGAATGCAATTCTAACTATTACTTTTACTAGTCTATATAACAGAAAACAACTTATATACAGAAATTTCGTTAAGTGTGCAAAATAACAATTACCACATTTACTACACTTCATCTAAATTTTTTTTAAGTTTATTGAAAAGTAAATGTGTATTTAAGTGAATGTATGTCTGTATATCAAATATTTGTTTGTATACAAGTGTAAAAGTGTTTACAAACACGTTTCAAAGAACATTAACAGAGAGGGGGGAGAGAGAGCAGAAGTACATATATATATGAAACTAAACAAGATTAATTATACCTGAAATATTAGTCAGTTATTGTTAAAGCTTTTTGACTTTCGACTTAGACACAACAGAGTTACAAAGTATGTACAACTGCTCTTCAGGATACTCTTAACACAAACACTGACAGCCAAAGTCAATTCTACTTTTGCCACTGCTTCTAGAAACTCCTGTTCACTGCTTTGTTGATGCTAATGTTGTTTTTTCTGTTTGTCTGTTAAGTTTTTGTCTTTTGACACTTGTGTCTGTCTGCCTGTTGTTTGCTGCTGTTTTCATTGCCGAAATCATTTCACACTATTTCGGTACCTATTTGTTTGTGTGTGTGTGTGTGTGTGTCTTTCGCTCAGTGTGAGTCTTTCAAATCTAAATTTTTCTATCTCTGCTGGAGAAAGTGGCAAAAATCTTAAAGGTACATGGATATCAAAGTTGGAAGATTAATGAGTTGCTGTATCATTTAGTTAAAGTGCTGTTTCATAGTAAGTGCCCTTGATTTTTACTTTATTTATTTTTCTTTTTTGTAGGTAAATCATTAAAATGTATTCAATATAAAAGTTTTTTTTTTCAAAAGGAAAAAAAAGAAACTTGCGTAAGAGCAAAACAACTATTTATAACAATTTGTGTCAAATTATTAATTTGTCGTTAAACAACATCAGGCACTTCCTGAAATGTGTGACATTTTGAGTTTTTAATGAAAAAACACAATCATGTAGATTTGGGAATTAAAAAAAAATTATGGCAAATTACTACTCCATTAAATTAATACTTAAAATCGAAAAAAATTTTGAAAACGAGCCTGTTAAGAAAGTTCATAAAAATATTCCTTTTAATATACTTCACTGTTTGAGTACCAATTATATTTATAAGAATAACTCTTAAAAAAAGGAAAAACTACAGTCCACTTGAAAATAATTGAAATCAAAATCTCGTTCGATTTCAATTCCACTTCATTTAGATTTGTAGAGCATGCCCGTTGTTCTACTTATATATCAGTTCTAGTTCAGATTTAATTTAGTTCTAGTTCAGAGTTCAGTTCTAGTTCAGATTTAATTTAGTTCTAGTTCAGTTCAGTTCTAGCCCCTTAAAAAAAAAAAAAAAAAAAAAAAAAAAACTTAATTTCTAGTTTAATTCTAGTGTGCACTGGTGTTTTGGAAAAACCATTGCACATTTGGCAATTTGGTAAGCAATTTTCTAACAAAAAAATGATTTCTTACATCTTCGGGTGACTCTGAAATGACCTAAACACAATTGCCACAAGAGGGGACAAAAAGGGAAAAATTGAAGAAAAAAAACTCCATAACTGCCACAGAGTCACTACTAGAGCGGTAAAATGTAGAAGCGCCTAGGATGACCGCTGCCCCCCTATTTTTCATCCTCAACTTTTGTTTCTGAAATAAATTTGTATGACCGTCCATACAATTGTCCAGTTTTAATATAGTCTTTTATTAAATGTTGGTATTCATAAAAAACTTTTCGACGATAACTTTCATCAAACCTACAAAGTCATGGCAAAATTTGGTCTCGATAGATCCAGAATTGACTATAAGTCTCATAACAATCCACTCTCACTTAAGGACGAAAAAAACCTCATATGGATGTATTATTATATTATTATTATATTATTTTGACAAAAACAAACTACGAGTATTATATGAATCTACATCATAACCTTATTTAGTGCTGGCGGACCCATAATGGCCCATGAGTCCGAATAGGGTGTACTTCTAAAACATTTTCTGTAAATACTGTAGTGTAGGGTTTCATTTGGTCCGGCTTGAGCGACAATACTTTCCAACTTGTTTATAAAGAGCGGTTAAATTTTATGGGCCGATGTTGATTTTAAATAAAACACAACTTATTTAGGAAATTATTGTCATTTCATTTTATTATGATTATATTTGTATGGTCCAATTATGTATGGACAAAATATCGGCAAAATGGCCTCCATCCGATGGTCCAAATTTTCAATGACGCTGAGGCACAATTGAGGTTCTATGCCGTTAATGTGCCGAACTATCTCATTCTTTAGCTCTTGAATTGTTGCTGGCTTATCGACGTACACCTCTTCCCTCAAATAACCCCAAAGAAAAAAGTCCAACGGTGTCAAATCACATGATCTTGGCGGACAATTGACATCGCCACCACGTGAGATAACACGGACATTAAATTTGTCGCGCAAAAGAGCCATTGTTTCGTTAGCTGTGTGGCAAGTGGCACCGTCCTGTTGAAACCACATGTCGTCCACATCCATATCTTCCAATTCGGGCCATAAAAAATTCGTTATCATCTCACGATAGCGAACACCATTCACAGTAACTGCCTGACCGGCTTCATTTTGGAAAAAAATACGGCCCAATGATGCCGCCAGCCCATAAACCGCACCAAACAGTCACTCTTTGTGAGTGCATTGGTTTTTCGACAATCCCTCTTGGATTATCATTCGCCCAAATGCGGCAATTCTGCTTATTGACGAATCCACTCAGGTGAAAATGTGCCTCATCACTGAAGATGATTTTCACGATATGCATTTTGATTTGAACGCCCATTTTCATAATAAGCCTGAATAACGTTAACGCGTTGTTCGATTGTGTAACTTTCATGGTTCAAATTGAGTTACTCTGAAATTGAGAAATGTCAAATGAAATGCTGAAAAAAACTTGACGTTTAGGTGTGGTTCACATTTAACAACGGCCCTTAAAATTTAAACACCTGTTATATGTCTTTATTATTGAAAGTTTTGCTAACGCGTTCAAAGTTTTTTTACATAAAAACTTCCCCTGCTTAAAATTTACTATTATATATTTCTTGTTCACTTATTCAAAACTATTTAATTTATTTTTCAACTTTATCCTGTCCATTGCTGGCCATCGTAAAAAAACCTTCACTTTAATTTATAAAAACATGAAATTTTTACATTGTTTTCATATTCTCTTGCCACAAGTATAAAAGTATTTGCAATTTTTCATAAAATTAGTTGTAAGAACTTGATTTGTTTTTATAGTTTCTTATGCCCTATCTCTCGCTCTTTCTTTATTTCCTTGTCTTCCTCATTATCGCAGAGCATACAACGTGATATCGGTGGATTAACTTTAGAACATTTAATCACTATAATTCCACTCCAATCTCAATTAAAAATAGTTTATAACGTAAACAATAATTGCTTCGTAATTGAATCAAATTTTCATTTACTTGCAACTTGCAACCAATACATCAACATCGATACCAATAAACGCAGAACCAAAAGGAAACAAAAGAAAGTAAAAAAAAAACTAAAAAGAAAATAAACATTCACCCTACAATTTAATACCCCAATAGGATTGAAATCAGAAGAAAAAAATAATGGTTAATAGAAGCAACTGATAGATAACAACAGTAATGGTAGTGGCAGCAACTAGCACAACAACAGCAACAGCAACAACAACAAGGACAAGGGCAATAGCATTTTGTTGCAAACAAAACTAAAAAAAAAAAAACAACAAGCCCAGCATAGAACATAAAACATAATAGAAAATAAAGTAAAACAAGTACTAAAAAAATAAGGATACTGATTTTCAACCATACAAACACCATCAATTCAAATATTGGATTGAAAAAAAATATACAAAAAAAAACACGAAGGAAGAAAATCAAAACGACCTAGTACACTGATATCCTACAACACAATAAGTTTGAAAAGACAATAATAACAATAGCAGAAACAACAAAATCTACAACTCAAACTAAAAGGACTAAAGGTTTATTGTTGTTGCGGCTGTTTTTGTAGATGCTGTAGTTGATCAACAACAAATCTAAAAGCTTAACAATCGATGAGAAAGTTTATTAAAAAGCAAGAATATGCAAAGAATTCAGCACTAGCAAAAATTACGGAAACGAATAACGTATTTTCAAAAAAAAAGTCCTGGGGTCTAATCACCGCATTCGCTATCGAGTAAAGTATCGTATCGAGTAAACTATCGTATTTTTCTGCATACGATAGACACTGACGTAGCGAATGAAAACTATAGAGATTTAATGTCTTTGGTTACTCGCTATCGAACGCTATTATCTCAAATTACGATACGTTTCATTCGATATCGAGTGTCATGATACCAACGGAAGTGATACTGGATCACATCGTGGGGGATCTGTTGTGACAATCCACGTCGATAGTCAGGATGCGCTAAGGGCATTGACAAATCATACGCTGCGATCGGGCCTGGTTGCTCGGTGTAGGAATGCTCTGAGAGAGCTCATGTTGGCATTCACAATAAGGCTGTGTTGGGTACCAGGACACTGCAAGGTGGATGGCAACGAGGTGGCGGACGAACTCGCGAGAGGGGGTTCGAATCTGGACTTAGAGGTAAGGGACAGAGGGGTAAAACCCCCCTTATGTCACTACTATGGGGTGTTACGGGAAAGATTTCGTGATGCCGTTAACCGGTCCTGGAGGGATAGAACGGATTGCAGGGTGTCAAGGGCCTTATGGCCCGGATTGGACGCAGGTGCAACCAGGGCTCTATTAGGACTGGATAGGAGTAGTCTCAGGACTCTGATAGGGTTCCTGGCGGGGCATTGTTCTGTTAGGGCTTTTATGGGTAAATGGGACATTGCGAGACCGGACTTCTGCAGGTTGTGCGGAGATGCCGAGGAGCTGGAGACGGTTGAGCATGTACTGTGCCACTGTCCTAGGATGCACGGCCCCAGTGAGAAATGGCTAGGGGCTAGGTTTCACGACGAACTGGGGTGTATCGTTGGATGTAATCCAACCGATCTGCTGGGGTTTGTCAGGGAAGTAGGACGGCTGTTTCTGTTGGGGGGCCGTAGGGGGGAATTTGTCCTGCAAATATACCGAACCTTAGGTTTATTTTCTACTATTCTTCTTTACTTCTCTTTTTCCTCTTTTCTCCTCTACTGAAGGGATTCACAATGGACCTCATTGGTCTCCGAGTGGAGTTGCGCCCTTGGGCGCATAACCCTTCTCACCTAACCTAACCGTCATGATACCAAAATAAAAAATTTCGATCAATTTTATTCGTTATCGTATGCGGTAATTAGGCCCCTGGAAAAGACTATTTATTACTCGTACGTGAATCAAAAGATATTCTCACAAATATCTTAAGGAATTTAATAAAACTGATCTAGAAAACAACTAAGAGATATTTCAACTATAACCTGAACTATAATTTCCAGTACAACTGAACTTGAACCTCTAGTAAAACTGAACGAAAACTGACCTAGAACTGAACTAGAATTGAAGTGGAATTAAACCAGAACGGAACTAGAACTGAATTAGGAGTGAACTAGAACTGAATTAGAACTGAAATAGAAATGAACTAGAACCGACTGGAATTGAAAATAGAAAAGAATTAACCCTGGAATAAAACAGAACTTGTACGAAACTAGAACTGAACTAGTACCAAACAAGAACTAAACTAGAACTAAACAAGAACTGGAACTGAGTAACAACTGAGCTTAAACTGAACAAAAACTCAATTAGAATCAAACTAGAAAACAAAAAATTTTTTTTTTTTTTTGTTGGTTTACAATACAAAATACTGGCCACAATTTAAAAGGTCTTTCTTTAATTGCTTTAACCAATATACCATATTTTTCATAGCTGTTGTTTTTGTGTTGATAAACCTGGCATAGACTTTTTAATAGTGTAATAACTTATATAAAAAGTGAACAAAAAAAATTTACCAGCAAAAATCTAAAAAAATTCATAAAATAAAAAAAAACCCCTAAAAACACACAACTTTGTTTTGTCAATTACTGTAGGGTACGATATGATCACTCATAACTGTCTGTTATCTATACATTCTAGTTTGTCTAAAGTTTTTTATACATTTTTTTTCTCCCTTTTTATACACAAGTTTTTTTATCAACATATTTCACAAACAAAACCAAACAAAACCGGAGGGAAAGAACGCAACAAAAACGAGCTCTTTCGAGCATAAAATGTTCTCTTGTATGACAGTAAATATTTTGCTGGTGGAAATATTGCGACAACACCAACATCAACTGTTTTTGCCCACAACAGCAACATGTACATTAGGGTGGGTCAAAAAAATTTTTTTTCTCGTAACGACTTCTAATACCGTAAATATGTTGTATATTTGCCTGCATTAGACCCCTGTAAAAAATTATTAATTTATTTTTAGTGTAAGAGCCCGAGTTATAAGTGGGTGGACTCCCGGGTTTAAAAAAGAAAACACAACTTGTTCTTTTTAACACTCAAAACAAACTCAATTTTATTTCTACATATTGATCTTAAAGTAACTTAACTTAACAAAGAAAAATGGAATACAACAAAAGAAATAAAAGAAAAAGTACATTCTACAATTCTTAAGAATTTGAGTAAACACAATTTAATTAATCTAGAGTTATCGAGAATTTGAATAAACAAAAATTAGTTGACCTAAAATTAATTGCTTACTATGTTTATGTTGCAATTGCTATTGGACATTTAAGTGGAGTTAAAGTGGTTTTAAGAATTCTTGGAATTGGTAAGGCTATGATTATTAATACAATGTAATGATTGATATGGGTATGAACTAAAGTGTGTGCTATTTAATAATATGTTGCTGCTCAGCATTTTGCCCTTCGTGGTTTTGGTGGTGGTAATGTAGTGGTGGTTGTTGTTGTTGGTTTGGTGGGTGTCGTAACTCCCGCGCTTTGGTCTTCATTTTGTTAAATTTGTTATATAACAGCAATAGCATTGTATTGTAAAAAAGCATTTTGATTACTGTATCCTAACGATTCTTAAGTTCTAGAGGTTTCAGACACAAGCAATTCATTCATTGAAAAGTAAATATTATTTCAGGAAATATTTTTGAATGCTTATAAAATAATGCACAATAGAAAGATTAGTTTGGGTTTACTACGAGGACAGTGAAGTTGTGTGTTTATTTTTTTATTTGAACTGTTTTAACTTCTAACCGTTATTATGGAAACCAGAAGCCAAGATTATTTCTGCACGAGATTCGAAAATTTAGAAGATATTAATGATAATGTTTTACCAACTTACAAATATGTTACGAAATACTTTGATTGGAATAGAGAGCAACCATTGTTTTTAGATATTGCAAAACTTGTAGCTCAAAGGATAGAATGCGTTAGGAGAAATTCGTCTCTTCCTACAGTGTCAAATGCAATAGTCATACAAGTAATAAAAAATATCATATAAATTACAAAAATCTCATAAAAGAGTCGTTGAAAAAAATGTCCGTTTATTAGAAAGAAATTTTTCTCCGACGTAGCAGAGTTTTGTTTCATATTTGTTCCTGTAGATGTAAACAAATTGAGCTTTTTTGATGTCCAAGGCAATATAAGGTACCCAAAGAAGAACAGGAGTTTTTGAGTGAGATGCGAGGGGGAGAAAGATGCGTATTGGATGAGTAGTTCGAGATCTTCCAACTAAATTGCAAAAAAAGCAACCCAAGCCGCAAATACAGAAAAAACGTAAATAAAAGTCCAGACAAAATTAATTAAAACAGCAGGAGTTATCTGTAAGTAATTCTAGTGCTTCTTGTGACGGCTCTTTTAATTTGCTTTCCACGTCAAAGGCAGAAAGAAAAAAAAATTTAGTTTGCCTATATTGTCAAAAACTTGTAACCGTTACAGTGTTTCCCGATAGCGAAGCGACTGCTATTGCTTCGTCTTTATTGCAAGCTATCTGTCCTAGCAGTGAACCAATTGATAAATCAAAAATAAGACGGAAAAGAAAAAAAGTAGGTAATGAATGTATTCAACACCAGAAGCAGCTAGACCTACTAGCTTTATACTTTGACGGCCGTAAAGATAAGATGCTTAATATCATTTAAAAGGGAGCTAGGAAATATAGACAAATACTGATTGAGGAAGATGTAAGTATCTGTTAAGGAGCCAGAAACAGTTTATGTTGGCTATGCAACACCAGATCGAAGTACATCTAAAAATATTGAAATGTCAATTATTGCCCTTCCTTTGTCTCAAAAAATGAAAAAAGAAAAGTTGGGCTGTGATAGTACAATCACTAACACTGCCCAACAAAAACTTAACTTACAATGCTACTTTAAATGACTTCCTGAATTCATTACTTTGTAGCTTTATTCGCCACTTTTTGCATTATTAGTTATATATAAAATAATAACTTTATTATTATATCTTAAATCAGTCATAATTATACATTACAAAAAAATACTTTGGTATAATGACTTATATAAGTTATTATTACATGAATTTAAATAATTTTTTAAATCAATTTGCAATATATTATATTAATATTTGTTAGATATCCGGTAATATTATAAAATTTTAAGAATAATTTCGATGTGAAATACATGGATAATCCAAAAATCAATCAAATGCATGTAAATATATACATAAATATGTTCCAAAATTACCAACACAATATATTTTCGTAATAAGAATACTAGTAGTGATATCAATCTAATGTTAACGATGTTTTTTTTAAGAACGCAATCAGGCCCGTCACAGAAATTGTTCGGAATTGTTTTGAATCCGTATTTTAATTTCAATCGATTTTCGTAATTCCGACAAATTTTAATTTTGTTATTTTTAAGTTAAATGTGGCAATATTGTGCAAACCAAAACAAAAACTTTTTCGATCCAAAACTTAAAAGTGATTTCATTCCGAGAAAATTTATCGGTTTTCGTTTTCTTAATAAGCTTCCTCGGAATTAAAAAAACTTTCAATCGAAATTGATTTCTGTGACAGGCCCGTATAATTACATATATTAATACACTCATTGATATTACAGTGTTAGAGCTATAAATGATTTTGTGCAGCAAAAGCACTCTTTATTAAATAGGTTCTTACATTTTGAAAAATTTATTATTGTGTACATTTTTCACCATAAATTCAATAAGATTTCAGAGAAATTTTAATTAGTGTGTTTTAACCTTTTTGAAAGTTAATTTTAGAGTACTTATTTCTTGTCTCTTTTAGTAACTACATATTTTTATACAACTTTTAAGTATAAAATAAAGGTATTATTTTTTAGGTTGTAATTGTCCAAATTATAAAGGATTACTTTTGGGAAATCGCGAACAAAAATAAGTACTTTTTCTAGTAGAAAAATAAGTACTCCTTTCCTCAAGTTCTCATTATTTTTCTGCTTATTTTGTAAGCAAAGTTTTTGCTGGGTGGGAAATTTAACGGAGTATTAGGAGTATTGGCAAAAAGACTTCAGCGTCCACTGCAATGGATTATTAACGTTTGAACGAATTGTCATTAAAACATCTATTTAACCAGCTATATGGTGTTACCAATGGACCATATTCGCATCCTGGTCCTATTGGCAACATATTTGAAAACTGCGAAAAACTTTCTTCTGTCGATGTTGTTGCTGGCAGCCAGACGTGTTCAAGAAGCACGAAGCTCATCTCATACCCGAAAGCAACTTCGCGTCTTTGAGGCCCCTTCTATCAATTTCGACACAAATAACTACTTTGAAGTTATAAATAAGAATCAAAAATTTTTCGATTGACTAATTCTTCGGAACATCACTACTGAAGAAATAAATGCGGCAGTGTATTGTCAAGAAGTGACAATCTAATTTTCTGGAATGCCCAGATTTGACCGTATACAAGCTTTTGTGACCAAAAAAAAATTCGTGTTTTAATTGTTTTATGTTTTATAGGAACCAAAGTTTTTTTTTTATGTGTAATTAAAAATGTGTTCAATTTTAATTAATAATAAATAATTTATAGTAAATAAAATATTAAAATTTAAAAAATATTAAAATTTAATACACTCAATTTTTGGGAGCTCCGGCGCGGGCTCAAGATGTGACTTTTTTAATTTTTTTAGCATTTTTTTTTTAACGTAAGACAACAAAATATTGCTATTAGAATATGATTCGAGAAGTTTTATTTTTTCTCATACATCAGTGACCCACCCTAATGTACATCTATTTCCACATCTACTGATGGTTTTACTTCCACTAACTCTATGTTGCTAACAAATGCTTTTACCTTGTTCCTGTTGTTGTTGGTAACTGTTCGTGAATGGAGTTTAAGGCTCACAAACAGTTACTTAGTCAGACCGATGCTGGCCCATGTTTCTTTTAATTTGGGAGACAGTATGAGTTAACATGTTGGTAATCATTGGCAATACCACTCTGTGCACTTCATTATTTGAAATTTAGTGTTTTTTGTTTTTTCATACATTTTATTGTTTTACATTCCCATACTCCAGGTCGGTTCTAATTAAAAAAAAAAAACCCGGATTGATTGTTTCCGTGCAAAGGCTAAAATAAAAGCCAGAAACGTAAGTTGTGTCAGTCATTCTATTTTATTTTTTGGCATTTAATTTTGATTTGTAAATAGGACTGAGTAATTTGTAGTTTTTGGTCTACATGTAAGTACATATATGTTTTAAGTATTAAATGAAAACTAGAGTTTGTTCCCGGGAGTTCTCGTCCCGGGAATTCCCGGGATTTTCAGTTGTTTTCAATTCCCGCTTTCCCGGGAATTTATTGCGGAATTCCCGGGAAATTTTTAAGAAAATCTTTTTTTAAAAGTTTAGTAAATTTATGTCAGACTTGTGTCTTTAGTTGTTTTATCCAACTTAATTTCACTTCAATATTTAAATTTTCTACAGTTTAAGGCTTTTAAACTAATTTTTGAGAATGCGCTTTATATTGGGCTTATGATAAATTGTAGACCTGTCATCACGAAATTTTATTTCTTGTCCTAGCAAATTGAAGTATAAATTTTACAACATTATTATAAAGCTTTGCGGTTAAGGGCGTAGTAAATTGTTTTCCTATATTGTGTTTCATATTCGGCATTTCAAGTGATTTTGAGTCTTATAAAAATAGAAATTTGTGTGCATTTCGCCACAAATTTATGTTAGTTTTAGTTGAGTTTTTAGGGAGGTAGTTCCACATTTGGAACTGAAGCGATTCTGCTGGAATTCAATCCCAAACAGCCTAAAAGATCTAGAAACAATTTGACACCCAAACTGCAAAATCGGCTTACAATTAATAAAGGACTAATAACAAAAATACTTTATGGGACCTTAATATCACATGGAATGAAAAACTTAGTAAGTCTTCATACACCACTGCTGATTAAGGGCTATAAAATTGTAAAAAAAATATGTTAATAAATATATGTAGTAAATAAAATTTCTCCTTTCTGCTGGATTTGTTAAACGGTAAAATTGTTTCAGAATTCCTACTTCCTAATGTTGAGTTTTTGATCCTAAACACCCTTGAATTTTTATTCGCGTAAGACTACTACTTTCATTCTAATTATGCAAATAAGCTCTGCACTTGACAATGTTAATACGTATATTGATTTATATTATCTTATTGGCATCAATATAACCTCTTAAGTGTCTTAAAATAATTTTAATCTTGAATTTTTTACGTTCTTGTTATATAATAGATACTAGATTTAATTCTTTTAAGCGTAATAGCCAATAAGAAATATTAGTTTCATTGGAGAAATAAGTAAATAAATAAATACAAAATTTTGGGAATCCCGGGAATTGGATTTTTATTTCCCGCTTTCCCGGGAATCCAAAAAGTGCGGGAATAAAAAAACTCTAATGAAAAGTCATCTGAAAGGCGGCCATTGATCTGGTCAAGATGAGGGAATTTGTTTAACTCTTAAAGCTTAAATTAAGAAAACAACTAACGGGCATGTTCTGGCAATCTCAAAACGCTTAACATATGCGATTCCGACTTGAATACGCATTAAAGGTGTACTGTCGCAGGCAAAACGCGCGAGTATCAAAATACCATAAATTAAAACTGGCGATTTGCGAATTTTAATTTCTCGATTGTCAGTACATGGCAGTAATTTAAGTACAGAACAGGAATTGAATTGAAACTAAATAAAACCTCAACTTAAACTTAACTAGGGCTGTACTAAAACTGAACTAGAACGAAAAAAGAACTGAACAAGAACTGACCTAGAATTGAACTAGAACTGAACTAGAACTGAACTAGAACTGAACTACAACTTAACTAGAACTTAACTAGAACTGAACTAGAACTGAACTAGAACTGAACTAGAACTGAACTAGAACTGAACTAGAACTGAACTAGAACTGAACTAGAACTGAACTAGAACTGAACTAGAACTGAACTAGAACTGAACTAGAACTGAACTAGAACTGAACTAGAACTGAACTAGAACTGAACTAGAACTGAACTTGAACTGAACTAGAACTGAACTAGAACTGAACCAGAACTGAACTAGAACTGAATTAGAACTGAACTAGAACTGAACAAGAACTGAACTAGAACTGAACTAGAACTGAACTAGAACTGAACTAGAACTGCACTAGCACTGAACTAGAAATGAACAAAAACTGAACTAGAAATGAACAAAAACTGAACTAGAACGGAATTAAAACTGAACAAGAACTGAACTAGAACTGAACTAGAACGGAACTAAAACTGAACAAAAACTGAACTAGAACTGAACCAGAACTGAACTAGAACTGAACTAGAACTGAACTAGAACTGAACTAGCACTGAACTAGAACTGAACTAGAATTGAACTAAAACTGAACTAGAACGGAACTAAAACTGAACAAGAACTGAACTAGAACGGAACTAAAACTGAACAAGAACTGAACTAGACATGAACATGAACCAACTAGAGCTAAACTAGAACTGTTCGAGAGCCTAAATTAGAAGATATATATGAATTTTTTAGAGCACAGATATTTTTTTTTTTCTTTAATTTTTCAAGTAACATATACATAGATTCCATAATTTAGCTTATCTTTTAGTTTCTACCATAATTATACTTAACTAGCTTAACCCGGTGCGCTTCGCTACACTGACCCCGCACATTTTTATATTGAAATTTATAGTTTACTATAATAGTAGCTTTAACCACGTTTGAAGACTCTCCCTTTAATAGTTCTTCAGTTGAGCGGTATTTAATGTATGCATCCTATGGGAGGTATTTCCCCCCCCCCCTGCGCCTACCCGCTTTATTTTTATTTTCAAAAGTGTAGTATACCATAAGAGTGACTTTTAGAAAGTTTGAACATTCTCACTATTACAGTTCTTAAGATATGCGATGTTAAACATTGGCGTCCTATGGGGTATTCCTATACCCCCGCTGCTATTTTATTTCAATTCCGCGGCTCAGAAGATCCTACTACAAAAAGTTCAGCAAAATGCGTGCAGCGGCTCTTAAGATATGCGATAATTAATATTGGCATCCTATGGGGGGTACCAATTCCCCTGCCCCTATCGAAAAAATAAGTAGCCTATTTTATTTTTAGGGCTCACGTGATGTTACTGTAAAAATTTCAGGAAAATCGTGCGATAATTAATATTGGCATCCTATGGGGGGTACCAATTCCCCTGCCCCTATCGAAAAAATAAGTAGCCTATTTTATTTTTAGGGCTCACGTGATGTTACTGTAAAAATTTCAGGAAAATCGTGCGATAATTAATATTGGCATCCTATGGGGGGTACCAATTCCCCTGCCCCTATCAAAAAAATAAGTAGCCTATTTTATTTTTAGGGCTCACGTGATGTTACTGTAAAAATTTCAGGAAAATCGGTTCAGTAGTTTCGGAGTCTATAAAGCGACAAACAAACAAACAAACAAACATACATAATCCATTTTTATATATATAGATTCTCAATGTCACCCCCATATTAAACCGTATGATAGTCTTGTTTGATTAGAGTTTTTATTGTAAAAACACGAGTATTTTTATTGTAAGTTCTTCTTTTATTCGTTTCTTTATTTCCTCTTGATTCTCTTCGTCACCATTGTTATCGCAGTCATCAACATCGACATTGTCGTTCTTATTGCCTTTGTTTGGTTAAAGTTACTTCAAGTTTGGGGTCTTGTTTAGTGTATTTTCAATCCTTTTTATTAATACTTTTGCTGTAGTTGTTGTTTTCATTGTTTGTTTGATATTCTTTACATTCGTTCGCTTGTTTCTTCATGTATTCAGCCACTTTTTTTCTCAAGTGTATTTGTGTTTTTTTTTTTTTTTTTGTCTTAATGCTTTTGTCAAGTGTTTTTTGCTCAATTAATGCAATTATATAAAAATTCCCTGATTCTTATGCTAATTTGTTAAACTTAATCTGTTTCGTAGGGTGTTTGGATTTTTCTTTTTCAACGTTTTGTTTTCAATTTTTCTCTTAATTTAGAGTTGTAATCCTTTAAAAAAGTTTAAAAAAATGTTAAAAATGTTTTCGTTTATTTAATTGAATGTTAAAAGAAGGACTTGTTGTGTAAATAAAGAATATGTGTTGTAATAGATTCAATTGATCGTACTTTAGTTAAAAAATGAACACAAAGAATTAACGGTAATTTGTGATCAAAACTAACTCATGACCGAAAACTTAATTTTAACTTAAGTTGAACTGAATTTGGACTAAACTACAACTGAAATGGAAATAAATTGGAACTGAACCAGATCTGAACGAAGACTGAACGTAAGCAGAACTGAAACTGAAGTTGAAGTAGACTGGGTTAGGTTAGAATCATGTACAGATGAAACATGGATGACCTGGATAGTTACAGCAGCTCCTCTGTAATACCCTGATCCAGTTCCTAGCGCCAAATTTCTCCCTAAGCTTAAAGATTCGTGGGATTATTGCAATCAAGTATTTTTCAATAAAAAAAAAAGTGGTCCAACCATAATGCACGATATCAATTGTGCGTCGCACCTTCACGTCAAGTTTTTTGCTCATCTTAATTTGACATTTCTTTTTTTTTCCGTGTTTGGCATATTCAACCATGGAGAGGTACACAATTGAAAAGCGCGTTAAAATTATTGAAGCCTTTAACGAAAATGGAAGTTCAAATCAAAATGCATTTCGTACACTTCGTGATTTTTTTGGTGAGCATAATCGACCTCAGTGGATTCGTTAACAAGCAGAATTGTCGCATTTAAGCAAATGATAATCCACGAGTGATTGTTGAAAAGCCGATGCATCCACAAAGAGTGACTGCTTGATGCGGTCTATGGGCTGGCGGCGTCATCGGACCGTAATCTTCCAAAATAAGTAAGCGTGAATGTTCTTCCCGATCGCGAGATGATAACGGACTTTTGTGGCCAGAAAGTGAGAATATGGACCTGGACGATATGTGGTTTCAACAGGATGGTGCCACTTGCCACACAGCCAACGAAACAATGGCTCTTATGTTTTAGAAATACAATGGCCGTGTTATTTCACTTCGTCGCGATGTAAATTGGCCGCCACGATCATGTGATTTGATGTTGGACTTCTTTCCTTGGGGATATTTAAAAGAAAAGTATACGCCAATAACCCAAGAACAATTCAAGAGCTAATTGATGAGCTAATTCGCCACATTACCGATATTAAACCTCCATTATGTCTCAGAGTCATTAAAAATATGGACCATCGCATAAAGGTATGCCACTGTAGCCGTGGCAAGCATTTGACTGATATTTTATTTCACACATAATTGTCATATTTCCTTCATTATAATAAACAAGAATGAGTGCTATATTCGGCTATGTCGAATGTTATATACCCTTCCCCATCGTGCGATAAGAACAAAATGATATTTATATAAATATTTATAATAAAATAAATATTTATATAAATACAACATATCTGTGGCATTAAATAATAATGGCTTAGGTCGAAATTTCATGTTTTGAGATATTAAGGGTTTTGTCTAAAATAAATTGTTTGGTTTTTATATAAAATTATTAGCCGCAAAAAAAAATGCGCATTTATTTAGAACAAAACTCGAAATTTTATAAAAAAAAAAAGTGTTTTTTAAAGGATATAAAAGTAAACATAGCAAAAACTGACATATTTTTTATTTAAATAAAAATAATTTATAAATACCAAGAGAAAAAAAAATTAATCGAATGGGATTTGTACCCGCCAACACCGTTTGCTAAAAAGAATTTATATTTTGATATATAAAACGTGTTCATATGTCATACTTTAAAATTTTGAGTATTTTATATAATTTGTTTTTACGGGAGGTACCACGCCCACTTCTCCAATCCCGCCCATATTTTGTGGGATGCTGTGTATTGATAACCGATATGTTTGTACCTAATTTGGGAACTTTAGCTCGTTACGTTCTCCAGATATACAGAAATGTATAACGTCTTTGTATGGGAAGTGCCACACCCACTACTCCAATCCCGCCCATTTAGACAGTTGGTGTATTGGCAACAAAGATGTTTGTCCCAAATTTGAAAGTCCTAGCTCTTGCCGTTCTCCAGATATACAGAAAAAAAGAATTTAAAAAACAACATGGGATTTATGGGAAAAATTAGAGGTAGTCGTGGTTTGTTGCTCATATCTCAGCCATTTATGGACCGATCTTCCTGAGTTTCAATAGCAAACAATTCCGGACTATATGTGACATAAATGTATAACAATCTAGCCTTCATCATATCTGGGGTCTTCGGAAAACCCATTTCAACGGTAGGACAGACGGACAATCGGATTTGAACTTCCCTTTTCATGAGAAGCCTAAATGTATATACTTTACATGGTCTTAGATCAGTATTGTAGAAATAACAAACGGAATGACAAAGTTATATATACCCTTTTACCTTCGGTAAAGGGTATACAAATATTAAGATAATTCTCTAAAATTTTTTTGTTTTATTTAAAATTAACATCGTGCGTTTTGGTTGGACTACCCTTAATAAGGAAAAAAAAAAGCAAGAAATTGAAACGGTTCCAATTCCTGGCTGAAAAAAGATTCACATCAGATAAAACATCTCATCAAAAAACTTAGTTTTTTTCTTATATCTAAAGAATTACAATAGAGAAGCATACTAAATTTGTTGTGCGTAACTCTTAAAACAAACTTCATGTTCCAACAAAACTTTGGAGGTATAAGAGGGAGGAGACGGGTAGCTCCCATGCAAAAAAATATTAATAAAAAAATAAACATGAATTTTTTTTCACGCTCACACCTGCTAAAAACTGTTAAACGTATTATTGAAAAGTTGAGAATTGCCCTCCGAATAACCAGTGCGTTTCTTTAGTTCTTCTTTTAAATAGGTAATTTGTTCATCTATGGTTTTACAATTAAAATTTTTCAAAATATCATAAAAGCTTTGGCGGCTAATAAAAACATCGCTCGAGCTTGTTTCTGCAAAATGTAAACATATTGCATTGAAATATACAAAACAACATTTAAAATATATAAATTATAATATATATTAGATAAATTTAATCACGGTCACGCGTGACTCATGTGGGACTCACGCGTAAGAAATCACGACATTTGCACATCTCTAACAAAAATTATAGCAGAAGTCGTGAAGCGCTTTTTGTTGGTAACACAACGCGTGTTGCTATTAATTCGTACATAACTTCTAAGGCGCACCGATGCGCACACTAATTTTTTCTAAAACAACGCTGATTTATTCAACCTTTAAAATAAAGTTAAAATCTCTACTTAATTAAGCCTAATTAATAACTTAATGTCCACTTAAATTGAGAAAATTAATTTTTTTTTTTTTTGCATTTCTCATATAAACTTAAAAAATAAAACCAATTCCACAAATAATTTTTTTACAAACTAAAGCTACACATTTGAATAAATACATGAGCTTGATGGTTACTTTTTGAATTCACTTTCGGTAAATCGAATTTATTTACGAAAAAAAATTTAGCTTTTATACCAATTTTTTTAAATATTTTGTTACAGTGTTTAACTTCAACGCGTCAGTACAAAAGCACCGTAACATATTTGACATTTATTTTTTTTGCCTACTGTACAGAATTTTGTGCACTTTAACCGAATACTTTTAGTTTTCACGGTACTTGAACTTCTTTTTTTGAATTAATCCGTGAAATCACTGCTTTTGGCCCCTGTGTTGGCCGTAAGGGTTGATTCTTAAGACTGCGTTTTCTTGGATAGCCTGAACTAAAATTGATTAAGAACTTTGCTAGAATTAAATAAGAACTAAAGAAATACCGAAGCTTAACAAGAAAATAATAAAGTTTATTTTTTCTAAAAAATATTATACTTTTTTGTAAATTTTTATTTCTCATAAAGACGCCAAAAAAAGGCATTAAAGAAAACACACAAAGTCCAAATTTAACATGTGACAACATGTGTTTTCATAAGATTTGTTTTTTATATTTGTATGAACGTAATTTTATCAAGTTATCCTTACGGAAAAAGACTCCTATTTTATGACGTTTTTTCGCATCTGTACAAAAAACTTATACTGGAAAACACATCTAAGAAAAAAAAAACAAAAAACAAGTAAAAAAAAACGACGCCAAGAAAAATATTGTAATAAAAAATTTAAGGAAAACAGCAAATTTGTACACACTTGCTGCGTAAGTCATATGAAACAAACAAGAATTCGTAATTTAAAACGAGATGAAAAAAAAAATAAAAGAAATATTTATAATAAAAATTTAACATATTTTTTTTCATATGCTTGCTCATAAAAAACGAGGCTAGTTAATAAAGGTGTTTCAAAGATCGAGAAACACGGCATAGCAGCACATTTTGTATCCTGGGATCCTGAATTTTGAGATAAAAAAACAGAATTCCTTTAAAATAAAATAAAAACAAAATTTGAGAGGCATTTTATTTATTTAAGAAAAATGTTCGTACTGGCTTCGTACAATTGAAAAAAATGTGCATAAAAACCCACACACGCGAACCCCTTAATACATATTTTGACGCGTCATGTGGTTTTTAACTGTAGCAGTATTAAATTAAAAAACAAAAAAACAGCACTCACATATACACACCCAAACATATACCTCTACATTTCAATGTTAATATCAAGAGTGAGATAAACAAAAAAAGAAAAAAACAGGAGGACACACTCACCCACACACACACCTACACATAGAAGCAAAACAAAGAAATAAACACTCTCAAATACACCTTGCGAGTTTAACGATAACTTCCGCCATCTCTTTGTTTTGTATGATGAGAGTAACTAAGTATTTTGTAGAAATGCCAAAGGCATTCACTTAAAACACAAACAAACATCCAAACATTTTCGAATAGATAGTTACACAGACAAACAGATCCTTGCAACTCTTAAAAAAAACCTTAAGCTTTTTTTTTGCTTATTTTGCTACTTTTTTTGTCTTGTTTATGGTGGTTCAGATGTGGGCTAAAAAGTTCCTTAAAAAACAAACTTTAAATTTTTTTTTAGTTACAGTTGTTGCAGGCAACCAGCTGCAGTTGTAGGAGCATTTTTAATTTTATTATTTTTTCTAAACAGCTCCATGTTTGCCAACTACTGTTTGCAAAACTAGTTTTACCAAATGTGTGGTAATTTAAAAATTAAGGACACTTTGGTAAATTTAAGAAAATATTACTTTGCAAATCGTGGCACTATGACGAAATGGACAACAGTAGAAAGCAAAGATTTTTCAAATAAATTAATTTAAAAAGAACTTTTATTTATTTAAAATTGAACTGAGACCTGAACAGAGCAAGAATTAAACTTCAACTCAATTAGAACTGAATTAGAACTGAGTTAGAACTGAACAAGAGCTGAACTAAAAATTAAACAGAACTGAAGCAGAACTGAACTAGAACTTAACTAGAATCTTAACTTAAACTTAATAAAAATCATTGGATCTATCGATATATCGCACTTGTTCAACAATAGTGTAATAACTAGGGATGCGATTTCCATGCAAATGCATGTTTTTTTATCGATAGTCTAAGAACGATGTCGACCAAATATCTTTCCAAATCAATAAATTTGCGTTAAAATTGCATAGATTTGTTTTTGCATATTGTTGCATATATTAGTGAAAATGCATATTTATAATTTAAGCGCATATTTTTGAATATTTTTCCAGTTTTAAGGGATTTTTTTAATTTCCATTTTATAAAAAAGTTCTTAAAAAAAATTTTAAGTACACAAAAAAAATTTCTAAAATAAATCTTTAAATAATAAATAAACTCTTTTGGTGCTTTGGAGCTTAAAATACCATATTTTTTATTTTAAACCGATGCAGCAACTTACATGGTTAAGGCTTCCAATGGGTTTAAAATATTGTATCCATAACTCTTAAAAGCTACTTGCTTAGCACATGGGTTATACCGCGTTGCAGAAAATTTAGATGCCAATTCGATAATATTGCAATTTTTAATGAAATGTTTCTCTTGGTACCCCTTCTACCGCAGACAGTAGTAGCAAAATGGTGGCCTGGCTAGATGCTTCAGAATTCTATTCAAAAAACTTGAAGTAATTTAAGAAGAATGTTAGAAGAGCTTGTTGATGTCGATGATTATGCAATTAAAAAAGTAATAATTATATTAAATTTAGATAACAGCAGAAGTCAATTAGCATTTGTATTTTCCCATAACTGATATATTTGTGAAACAATAACTAAGTAATTAGGAGTGCTTTAGTTCACTTTATGCTCAAGTCAAATTAATTGATATTGCAGAAAGTAATAGCCCGACAAATTAAAAAAAAATCCAAAATGTTTTCCAAAAAAAAAATAAGGAATAAAAAAAAATAAATTTTAAATATTTTTGATCTGATCTGTAGCTCGTTTCTGTATTTTTCGCATCGCAAATTTTCTCATATTTAGTGTGAAACAAAAAATTCCGTCGTTTCTCGATTTGTGAGAAAAAAAGTGTTTCTGTATTTAAATGCGAAAACAGACAACACAGATTCTGTTTTAACTGGAATACTTCCAGTAATTAAGTGTCAAATGCAAGCGAAACGTCAACGAAAGAAATATATATAATAAAAATAAGGCTGCCACATTTAAAGATTTATCGACATCTTGACGATTTTTTTTGTTCAGCAAAATTTCGAACGAAAACTCTTTAATTTTTATTTGCTTGGATTATTTAATTTAATACATTTGTTTGTGTGATCAAAAGATTAAACTATTACCCCATTTTTCAGTCAATGCAATTTTTCCTTTTACTTTGTCCAAAAGTGTTTATTTTATTTGAATATGGTATTTTGTCACTCCTTTGTGTGATTTCTGCAGGGAAAAATAACAATCTGAAATTTTAAACTCTTATCGGATTAAGGAAAATAAAATAAATAATTTTATTTAAATAGACCGCAAGCTTATGTATGTATAAAATATGTATTTTACCCATAAACTTAATGTTTTATTTTTTTTTTGATTATGTGTTTATATGATAAAAATTTGTGATCATATGATAAAAATCGAACAAAATTCGTCAAAATTAATTTTAAATTGTCCGAAAAAAATAGACGATTTTTTTATTTTTTCTTAGGATATTGACGTTTTTTCACAAATTTATCTGGCAGCCCTGCATAAAATAAACACAATGAAAGGCTAAAAAAATTTAAATAACAAAATATAACAATTGTGTTTTATATACTTATTTTCATCATTTAAATTCTTTCTTTTAAAATAAAATAAAATAATACACATTCTTGTGTACATACATACATAATTTGGGCTCCATTTTTTTAAATCTTTTTTTCTCGCATTTTGACAGTTCTTGTGAGAAACATTTTGCAAAATATTGTTACAGAAACACTTGTTCTCACATCCTTCCAATAATTGCTGGAAAATTATTTAAATGACAGATAATTCTCGCAAAGTAAAAGTACAGAAACACTTATGTGAAAAAAACCATTTTTTGTTTCATATTGCACTGTTTTTGTCATAATTCACTTGTTTCATGCGGGAAATTTTACGATGCGAGAAATACAGAAACGGGCTACTGGAATCAAAGTAGGATCTGAAAATAAATTTCTTCAAAATGCATTGGCATTCTTCAAGTTAAAGACAAAGTTGTCCTTTTATAAAACAGTACTTATTTTCTTAAACGAACAGAAATTAGTTAGTTTAGTTTTTTAAAGATATTTGAATAACAATATACCAAAGTTTTTATATTTTTGTTTTTAGTAAAATTGAAAAACGATTTTTTATGGAAATTTTCTTACTGCCAGTTCATCTATTGTCGAACGAATTTATAGGCCCCTATTATGAGTTACATTCGATAAACGATTTTCGCTGCTATCGAACATCGACTATCGAATGTTAATTTGGTATTATGAACTGGCAGCACTGTCGAAAATTTCGTTGTGCATCGAATTTTTCAACGAAAACAAATTTGCTTTCGACGGTGTAAATAATTTTAAAAAAAATTGTTGAAAATGTAAGTTTTTGTTAATTTATTAGTTTTGGTGTGCAAATTCCACATTCTTAATTATTTTTGGTTATTTTATGCAGGTCTAAAGTCGACAGTAGTAAGCATCAGTTGGAAAAGCTTGTTTTCCTTATGGTACAAAATCCTTTGTTAGCAAAAGGAATTTTTATAAAAGGTCAGGCTACAGGTACAGGCCAGTTCCAGTAAGCGTTCATCTTCATCAGATGAATCATCGTACCATAATTCGGTCGTAGTCATGATTTATATTAGTTTTTTTTTTAAATTTGTCAACAAAAATTTTTTATTTAAAGTGACATCTGATAGAAAATGTACTACTGTGAATAAACTAAAGCCTATAGTACACGGCATGTAAAAAGACACATGCGCATGTAGTTCTGACGTAATTTTGACGTCATCACACAACCCGCAATGTTTATTGTGGCTTTGCATTGACGTCAAAATTACGTCAGAACCACATGCGCATGTGTCTTTTTACATGCCGTGTACTATAGGCTTAAATCACAATAGTACTTTTTTTATCGAATGTGTGCCATAATACCAAATGAAAATTCGTTCGATCAACTAATTCGACTGCTGTCGAAAATAGAATTAAGTTCATAATAGGCACCATAATTTGTTTTTGTTTTACATGTAAATTAAGCGAACGAAGTCTTCGTTCGAAATCGATGAACAAGCCATTAGTTTTTAGTGCATATTTTTTATTTTTTTAATGCATATTTTAGATTTTTTAGTGCATATATTAAGCGCATATTTTAGATTTTTTAGTACACAAAAATCTCATCCCTAGTAATAACACAAAATTTTTGTTTTTGCACTTTTTGAAAAAAAATCGACACGTAATAATTATATCTCACCGCTGTAAAAATATCGTGCTATTTCATCAACTTTTTGGGAATGAAACGTTTGGTTTAAAAATTCTTTTTCATATGACTTTAATGTAAAATGCCTGGCCCACAATGTCGACAAGAACATTTCTTTCGTATATGTAAAACAAAAACAAATTTAATTTTTTTTATTATTGCCTTCAATATAAATATACTAAAGAAATGTTCTTGTCGACTTTGTAGGCCTGGCAGTACGAATTGTTTTGCTTCCACTGAAAATGTTTATATTTTGAGTTAATACAGTATTGTTGAACAAGTGCGATATATATAAAAACGTTTGTCCGGGGTACGTGTCCCTGAAACTCAAGAACCGATTAATACCAAACATGGACAATAAATTATTTAAGACTGGAACCAGGTTTCTCTTAAGCCTTATCCCAATAGGTGGCGCTGTTGTCGTGATATTAAAATTTTTTTTAATTTAAAGTACAGCAAAATATATGTAAACAAATAGAATCTGGGAATTCTTTCTTTTTCATAAGTTTCTTTACTATATTTAACATGTTTTATTTTTCGAATTTATTCTATGAGCTAAATTTTATTTATTTTATAAAGCTTTTTTGTAATAGTTCTATTCCTTCAATATTTATAAAATACATTACTGAAATTTAGCTCATAGAATAAATTCGAAAAATAACAAATGTTAAATATAATAAAGAAACTTATGGAAAAGAAATAATTCCCAGATTCTATTTGTTTAAAAATAAGTTTCCTGATAAAATGTTGGTAACGGTAGATAGCGCTGGGGTCAAGTTATTAACAAAATTCTTAACTTTAGTCTAATTTGCTGGCTCTTCAAAAGGAATGTTTTTTTTTAAGTTTATATTTATTTGAGATTTTTTCATCAAATTTCCATACGAAATTCAGTATATTGAATTTTTTAAATATGTCCTTTACAATAAACGAAATTTATACTTCAAAGTTATAAATAAAAAACTGTTTTCCGCTTTTTAACTGTCAGTGGGAGGGCTGTTAAATATGGCGATATGGCGTTTATTTTAGCAAAATTGGAAACTATTCGCGATATACAAAATGGTAATATACAAATATTAAGCGCGGAGGCTCATTTTTACCTCAATGGTCACGTGAATAAACAAAATTGCAGAATACCCAAAATTCGAGAATAATTGTTCAACATCAAATGCACATATTTTTCGAACATATTTTTTCGAAAACGACAAAAGAGTTGCGGTTAATTTAAATGGCATTTAAAACCCCGCAATAATTGAAAAAAAAATTTAATGCCTGAGGTAGACAACAATCCGGAATTGTGGTTTCAACAAGATGAAACCACAGCTCTCACAGCCTGGGATCTGAAATTCTAGAAATAGTAAGGGCACCGTTTGAAAGATATTATCTTCCAAACATAATCACCTTTATTCTGCATTTCGATAACGTTGCCGCATTGAGTTACGCATCAATCGAAAACTGAATCGAAAAAAGAAGAGGTCAATATTTGCAGTTTTGCTATGAAACGTATGAAATCGGGAGGGCTGTAAAATTTGGCGATATGGCGTTTATTTTAGCGAAATTGGAAACTATTGGCAATATACGAAAGTCATTTTTTTGTAAATATTTTCCAATTTATAATATGTATATCAAATATTATAAAAAGATGTATAACTTGTTGTTCTTGTTTGTAAATTGTATTTTAAATTTATAATTGTTATTATTACTGTTTCAAAATTGTTCGATTTGAAATATTTTGTGAATCATTGTATAATAATGCGTGATCCATTTCGAGGTTCCCTAATTTTTTAAAGAAAAACACACAGAAAATTCAAATTTAATGGGGAATGTTTATTATCATTTGAAAGAACATTCTCTGGCATTTATTTTTTGAATATTATGTCTATCAAATGTTGGCCGTTGCTACGTCGCAGATGGTCCATTCGTTGAGTCCAATTTTCGATGACTCGTTCGAGCATTTCAACTGACACGCGTGATGTTTTCCTCCAAGGCCTGAATTAAAGCGGGTTTGTCCGCATAAACTTTAGACTTTACATATCAACACAGGAAAAAGTCTAACGGTGTGATATCACACGATCTTGGTGGTCAATCGACCGGCCCAAAACGAGAAATTGTGTGATCAACGAAGAGTTCTCTCAATAAATCCATTGATTGATGCGATGTGTGGGAAGTGGGAAGAGATCACGAGATTAAATTTTTGGCATCAAATAGGCGGTTATCATGGCACGATAACGGTCGCCATTGACGGTTACGTTCGCACCGGCATCATTTTTAAAGAAATATGGACCGATGATTCCACCGGCACACAAACCACACCAAACCGTTATTTTTTCTGGATGGAGTGGCAGTTCTTGAATCCATTCAGGTTGCTCTTCGTCCCAAATGTGGCAATTTTGTTTGTTTACATACCCATTGAGCCAGAAATGGGCCTCATCGCTGAACAAAATTTGCTTCGAAAACGTCGGGTTTTCTTGGAACTTTTCAAGAGCCCATAGAGCGAAGCGATGTCGCTTGGGAAAATCGAGCGGCTTCAGTTGTTGCACAAGCTGTATTTTTACGCTTTCAATTTAAGATCTCGACGTAAAATGCGCCAAGTCGTTCCATACGTCCGTCCGAGTTGCTGCGAATGGCGCCGAATCGACTCTCCACGGTGTTCGTGTACACTCTTAACTACGGCCGCTATATTTTCTTCACAGCGTGCTGGACGTGGTCTATTCGGTCGAATATTATACAATAATTAATGCTGGGTCTTAAAATGGGTGATGGTGTTGCGAATAGTACGCTCAGTAGGCCGATTAAGTTGATCATAAGTTGAGCGAAGTGCCCGAAACACATTCCTCACAGAACGTGAATTTTCGTAATAAAGTTGAACGATTTGTAAACGTTGCTCAGGCGTAAGTCTTTCCATTATGAAATGCCAAACAATACTAAATAAAAATAACATGACAGCATGACACGACTCACACGTGATCTGTCAAAAAAAAGGCTATTGAAAAAAGTATCTCTATTTGAATCACCCATTATTATGGCGAATATAAACAAATTCCTATTTCAGAACGTACGTTCAATGAGGTTAAAGTTTTTATTATAAATAAAAAATATTGCCAAATCATTATCTTAAAGACATTAAATAACTATACATACCGACAGGTTATAAAAACTTAAATTTCTTATATTCACGCCATTTTCTTACAGTAAATTCCATAAATTCTTTTTTAAAAACCACAATACTAATTTTTTTAAAAATATTTAAAATTCCTACGTGTATTTCAATATATTAAAATATAATACTGGAAATAATGTAAATTTAGAACATTTTACTTCAATTCAAGGCGAATTCATGCAGGTGACATTTTCGAGTCATCTGTTTATTGGTTATTTATTTGTGTGTATACTGGATGTCAAGCTTTGTTTAAATTTTGTGAAAAAATTAGTTAAAATTTAAAATTCAATAAAAATCTAAATACTTAAAAAAAAACTTATTTAAATTTTATAAAACAAAAAAAAGTTAAAAACAAATATAAAATCAAGGAATAAAAAGTGCGTAAGAATTAATGGAGCAAAAATAAATTTGCACTACATGACACATATTTACGTTCTAAAGCAATTGTGTATATTTTATAAACAAAAAAAAAGATCCCTTATTTATGTTTTCAACAAATAATTTTGACATTCACTCTTACTTTTTACAAAAATAATATACAAAGTATTTTTTTAAAAAACAAGGATATCTAGCATAACTCTACCTCATGTTGCGGTCACCTTTATTAATTCGCCTTGCTTCAATTCAAGTTTTTATAAACATTAAAACTACTTGTGTGTACATGTTCTGAAATCGAATACGAGAGATATTATGCATTTTCTACTTTAAGTACCACTTATCTTTACTACTATTAAATTCAGGAAATAATACGCCCATAAAAAAAATTAACTGAAAATCTCCATCGATTAAAACTTCATTTGATTTAAATTTCAGAGCATAACCGCTTCTAATATAAAAATCACATTTGGCAATTTTTTCTTAGCAAAAATAACTGGTGGCTGTTTTGAAAGGGATAAAGTATAAAAATCATCCATTCATTTGAAACAAATAATGAGAAAATCCTAGTGCGAAGTACACATTATTCGAAGTCGTAAATAATTTCCTTCGAACGAAATACGCTTATTAGCGTATCCTCCAACAATAAATTTCAGTACTTTTACCAAGAATAAAAAATAAAGGGAATTAATCACAACAAACAAAATCTTTTAAGGGAAATTGTCAAAATATTAAGAATTTTCTTGCAGAAAATTGTGAAAGAATTTAAGTTTCGATGAAAAAAAATCAATTTTAAATTTCGGAAAATTCATTTCAAATTATGCCGATGCGATCTAGAGGGGGATACATTGGGCAGAAAGTGATTATGAAGCTATCGGTATACTAAAAGCACAAAACCCTCTCTACTTTTATGGTGTAGGTCTAAAAAACATTTGATGGTAAGACAACGTGTATCGGCCTCAGCTAGTTAGAATATACTTTAGACAATCTGTATAGTATGTACAGATTGTCCCCATATTTTTCGCCTTTTCTGCAAAGCCACTTTTTCGATTTGTGTGTATAATTTTGCTACAAATGTTGGCACACAATCATGTGTAATTTCCAAGTTCTTCATTGGAAACACTGGATATACGAGTATCAAAGTTTTTTGTACGCGCCACCTTGTACTACAACCCCTTAAAGTATGCAACAGGGTTTTGTTTACAGCAAACTTAATTTAAATACACTCAACTATGCGTATGATTATTATAATTTCTTTGGTAAAAGTATTACTCATACGTAAAGTAGAGTTTTAAAATTTTTAAACCCACTTTCAAATGACCACAATTCCAATTTCATTTATTTGCTCTCACAAATGTTAAAATTTGAAAAACGGCAAAATTATCATTTTTTAAAAAAAACTTTATGGGCCAATTCGACCCACTTGTTTTAAAACTCTTACCTTTTGCCCATTACGTTATTATCTATATTTTTTTAGCATGGATAAGTTAGTTCCACTTGTGTGTGTGCATGAGTGTGTGTGTGTGTGTGTGTAACTGTACAAATACCTTGTTTTTAAAGTACATATTTAGACATTTTCAAATTGTATCTTTAAACAAAATATTCAGGCAAGTTTTGCTAACATTTTACAAGGGATTGAATTCTCATTCATTTAACCAAAGACATGTAAGTAAGTGAATGTCGGTGTATAAGTGTATGCGTAAGTTAATGCTTATGTTAGTTTAGTGCACAGTGTTTTCATTTTAAATGCTTCAACAATGTTCATACATGAACTTACTTACACACAGTCGGTAATTTTGACAACTACAAAAAATGGGGGATCCACAAAAAAAAATTAAATGAAAAAAAACTTTTGCAGGTTGCCTGTGACTCTTTTAGATTTTCTCTTTTTTGTAAATATTTTGTTATTGCTACATATCTAGGGCTTCTTTTCATGTTATTTTTTTTTTTTTTTTTTTTTGTGCACAGATCCTTTGCAACCCAGACTTCGACATGCAAAAATGTTTTGTCAACTATCAAGTTTACATTGAAACACAAACACGTTTTTATTGTATTACTCTATACTATAAATGCAACAACTACAACAACTTTTACATCATCTTTTAAAAAAAACGACTACTTCTCTATGATTTTCTGGGGTTTTTTTGGATTTTTGGTCCTGGTTGGTTGTTTTGTTCATTGTTGAAAGAGGGTTGTTGTGTAATAAGATTTCCGAATTATTTATTTCATTTTTTTGACCTAAGAAAAGAGTGCTTAAAAAGCTTTAAATTGAAAATTAAAAAAATCGATCAAATATTAAAATATCGCTAAATGTTTGTGAAAAAACGATTTCATATGCTAAAATTGTACAAAATACGGCTAAAGGTGCCCGTAGACGACATGTTTTTTACATCTGACTTGTCAAGTTTTCAAGTCACATGTAATTGTGAATGTCTGTCAAAATTGCTGTTTTACATAAGCTTTATAATATTTGGTCACACACGTACATGTAATTTGCTTCTGACATTGTCTATGTTTTTTCTCTGTAGTTATGGAGTAAACCAAAGTAGTTCTTGGTTTCAAAATAGCGTGCTACCGCCACAAAAATTTTTATTTGCGCCGTAAAAAAGTTCAGCCATCTAAACATTTTTTTCTTTAAATTCCAATATACCAGTTTAGGATATTATGATACGTTTTTATTTATATATGTACATAATTTCTATTCAATGGTGAAATGATTATACATGTATCGGTATTGTAAAATATTAACTTAAGCCGGCTAATGATTCCGTCAGCAATGCACCGCCGCTGCGGTTTTCTTCCCGGCATAGATTTCTGACACAGCTGATGTCAGATGATTTGTCAGAAGAAAATAGAGCACGCTCTAATTGAAATTTTGTCAGATGACTTTGCGTCTGACTTGTACAGATGCAATGTTTTTAAGGTAACACACGACATGTATGTATTTTGCAGTGGGAAATTTGACATGTCAGATGTAAAAAACATGTCGTGTACATGCAACCTAAAAGCTGTTAAAATCAAAAATAATAAGTAGTAACTGATTTTTTATATAAATAAAAAAAATTGCTTAAATTTTTAACATCAAGTTTGTGACGATTTTTTAAAAAAGTTTTAAACTCCAGAAAATGTAACAAAAACAAGGAAAAGGTGACGTCTTAGTAGAATTTACAATTTATGCGAAAATATTTAAATAAGAAAAGTTTAAGAAAGCAAATATTAATCACAAAAATCTTTAAAAAAAAAAAAACTTAATTAAAAACTTATTTTTTTCAGAAAGAAAATGTTGCTTAAACAAATTAATTTTGGAATATTTAATCTAAAAAAAAAAAACATTAGAAAACTTAAAGTAAAAAAAAGCTTAAACGGACAAATCACCATATCGCACTTGTTCAACAATGCGGTATTAACTCAATATTTAAACATTGTCACTAGAAGCAAAACAATTTTTAATTTTACATTCCAGGCATATGAAAAAGAATTTTAAAACCAAACGTTTCATTACCAAAAATTAGACCAAATTTTTCTTTCTGTATTTTGAATCTTCATATTTTAAATATGAACTAGCAATAATTAATCAAATCTTATCCAAATACTTTATTTTATAGCCTGACATTGCCAGACAAAAACATTTCGTCAGCACGAATTCTGTTCACATATCTGGGTATTTATTGCTCTTCTGACCGAATGGCACAATATTTTTACAGCGGCTAGATATGCATATTACCTGTCGATTTTTTCCAAAAAGTGAAAAAAAATTTGAGTTATTACACTATTGTTGAACAAGCGCGATAGAATTTGTTTAGAAACATAAAATCGCTAAAAACCGATTAACTTTTGAAAATAAACCAGTTTAAGTAAGAAAACAGTCTTAAAAGCAAAATCTTTACAAAAATCGCTTAAGCCGAAAAAGAAGAAAAATAAAAATCTTAGAAACAGATTTAAGAAAAAAAAATATTTTAAAGAAAAAACTTTCTTAAAACAGAAATAATACGACAAAAGAGCTTCAAAAAAGCTAAGCGTGAGCACAACCAAAAAATCTACTAATACTACATTTATACCTACACAAAATCTAGTACTTTAAGGATTTTGAGCGAAATCTTGTTAAATTCTACTAGATTTCCCACACAAAACGAAATCTAGTTCGTCACTAGATTTTGGCAAAATCTCACGAAATCTTGCAATACTCAACGATACAACTATGAATTTCATACTAATGTACTAAAAAATGCAGCTCTGAGCAAGAAAAACTGACAGTTTGACGAAAAAAAAATTTTTTTTTTTTCAAAAATATATAAAAAGAGCGGGGAAAATACATTTGCGGTAAATTAGTAATTGACGAGAATAAACATTTGTGAAAATGGATCAGCCAATAATAAATAAGCGGTATGAAAATTATATTAATATAAACTGTGTAGCATTACAAGGGCCTTAATTTACAGAAAACGTACCTACAAAAAGGAAAAGCTGTGCAATTCCAATGAAGAGGCGCTTTTAATTCTTTTAATATTGTGTTTTAAGTTTATATTTGTTTTGCAATAAAATTGTTACATTTACAAATTTGCAATTTTGTCTCTCATTTGTTCACCTTTTGGGTTATAGTCGTAAGTAAACTCCTCGCCATTTGGCTGCTCTTTTTCCGTATCAAACGTCTTTTCCCTGGTATCATTTATTGCAGGTAGTATATTTGCAGCAGTTTGTGAAACCTTATATTTAACAAATGCTGGTGTTTTTTTTTTTTTTTAATTTTTTTAATATAATAAAATTTGTTTTTGGCTTTACATTTACCATTACATTTACAATACCATTTCTTTCCTTTTTCAATCAGCTGTTTTTATTATGAAAATGAAATCCGACTATATGTCAAAAAGCACTGCCGTAAACGCCAAAAAATTTCTTTAAGATTTTAACTAAAATCTACTAGATTTTGTGTAGGTGTAAATGTAGTATAAGCAGATTCTCAAAAAAAAAAAATTTGTTTTCTTATTATTTTTAATCGACCTTTTTATAATTATATTTTCTATATTTTTCCTATAGTCACCTACAGACAGGCTTTCGAGGTCTTTGTTTTTATTCTTAATTAAATAATAGACAATTTATGTCATTTTATCAATGTATTTCCTACGTTTCGTTGGGATTTTCCAACTTCCTTAGGGATTGATTTTTATTATTGGTCTGGCAACATTAAATAAATACAAAGGAAAACATATTCTAATTAAGTGGATACAACAAATCGTCAAAGTAATAAAAACATATAAAAACCAAAAAAAAAATTTTTATTTTTAAAAATTTTATATCTTAAAAATAATACCTAAACGAATAATATTAACGGACAATTTCATCAAGTTAAGTTATAATTAACTATTACTATAACGGCCAGTTAACAATATGTTTTTTGACAATTAAAGTGATAGTTAATTGCAACTAAACTTGGCGAGCATGGCCGTTAAAAACATAAAATCGCTAGTTACCAACAGAATTATAAAAAAAACTGAAAAAAAATCCCTTCTAAATACTATAAATTAAACAAAAATTATTAATTGATATGTATGGCTTAAAAAAGGCTTAAAAAACTCTTTAAGGAATTGCCTAAAGCAAAACCCTTAAAATAACGCTAATCTTAAAGGATCACAAAAACCAAAAATCTCTAATTATCAATAAAATAGCAAAAGTTGAAAACATCCTCTTTCCTATACTTCGTATAAAAATCTCTAATCGATATTTAGTAGCTTAAACGAAAAAACGCTAAAAAAAATCTTTAAAAATGGCTTACGCCAAAACTCATAAAAAAACCCAATCAAAAATCTTAAAAAAATCGCTTAAACCATTATTTAAAAAAAAAAAACAAAAATACACTGAATACCAATTAAAGAGCAAAAATCATAAATAAAGCTGAAACTTAAAAAAAAATTTCCTTATAAAAAAAAAATCGCCAATTCAATAAAATCCCCTAAACAAAAAATAAAAGCCTAACCAAAAAAAAAAGAGAGAAAAAAATCTTTAAAAACAAAAAATAACAGAAAATTTCACAGAAAAAAGTTTTTTATCAATTAAAAAAATGGTTAAAAAAGAATTTAAATTTAATTAATGTGTTAATTGAATCAATTATTCGTTTAGTTGAAAGAAAATTAAAAAAATATAATTTTGATTTAATTAATATTTAAGTTGTTTTAAAATAAATATTTAATTAAAATATTAATTAAATATAAAAAAATACTAATTGACTTTTATGTTTAAAATAAAATAATTTAAGCTTGTAGAATTGTTGTTGGAAATAGTCAATATTTAATTAAATAAATTAACACATTATTTGAAATGGCAAAGGTTTTTGATCATTTTTTTAATTAAAATTAAAAATAACATTTATTGAAAAAAATATATTTACAATTTTACAATTTTATGTAATTAATATAATCTTTTTGTTAATAGATGCAATATCAACAACTTATTTGCTTGATTCTATGAATGTGGTATAAATTTGGTGATTAGAGACAATTTTTAATTTTTTCTGCGTTTAAAAACATTATTTTTTAAATTCACCAAACTGACAATAACGACCCTCTTAATTGCATACCAGGCTTCATATCTCTTGTAAGAGTTGTTTGGTACATTTTATTCAGATTTTTTTCCTTCAGTTTCTGTTTTTTTTTCGTGTAGTTCTCTATTTTTTTTCCTTGTTATAAGCTGCTTAAAAATGTTATTTTTAGTTTGCTCGCTCGAAAGCCTTAAGCTCTTGTTCTGACATCAACTTTCTACTACTCCATACATTTAAATGGAAAAGCAATTTTTTATGCATATTGTTGTCATTGCTGCAGCTTTTTAGATTTTATTTTTTTTTTTCTTTTGCACGAGCAACCAAAAAATTGTACAACACATCAAGTAGAAATAAAAAAAAAAATAACAAGAAAAACAGGGAAAAAGTGGAAAAAGACGCCAAAATATGTGACTGCGACAATTGATAACAAAAGTTATTCGAGACCTGTATAATGTACGACTGTAGGAACATTTTTAGTTACTTGTATATAAGTTTAATTCTTTTTTTTTTATTTTGAATAATTTGTGTTTATTCAAATTTTATTTTCGGAAAATCTTTAAGGTGCAAGTTTTGCAGAAAATTTGGTGCAAAAATTAATTCTAGTAAAAATTTGCTATAAAAAAAAAAAAAAAAAAAAAGCCGCTAAAACAAATTTATTCTGCAAACAAAAATCAGGGCTGTGAAGTCGTCAAAAAATAGTTCTATTTCCGGCTTCGACTGCAACCGCTGACATTTTTTTAAGTCCGACTCCTACTCCGACGCCTACTCAAACCTTGATGCTAAATTTAATTCAGTACCTTTTAAATGGTTAAATAATTGTGTAAAAATTTTAAATCTATATTTTTTTAATTCTAAAACGTGCAAAATTCAGCTTTAATATAGTTATTTGCAAATGTAAAATAAAAAAAAATTAGTGTCGGAGTCGCCAGTTTTTGTGGGTACTTTGACTCCGACTCCGACTCCGGTACAAAAACCTCAATTCCGACTCAGACTCCACATCCCTGCAAAATAGAATCATTTAAGAAAAAATTCTTAAAAGCAGAAAAAAACTTTAAAAAAACGATTAACCGAAAAATCGCCATGAAAAATCTTAATAAACTCAAAGTCGCTAAGAGTTACTGCAAACAAAAAAATCCGTAAAATTTTTTATAAACAAAAATAAGCTTCATAGATTTAAAAAAAAAAAGCTTTAACTTAACACTAACAGAAAACTGCTTAAAAAAAATACCAATAAAAATCTAAAAAAAAAAAAATTTAGAACCAGAACGCCTTTTTAAAATTTTAAATAAAATCCCAAAAAAAAACTGCTTAATCATAAAATGCATTCTAAAATAAAAAACTTAATTCCGCTAACACAGATTATTAATGCAAGCAATCCTTTAAAAATCACATTCTTCACAGCTAAAATAAGATCGCCAAAACTTTAAAAAATCTTAAACTGAAAAAAAAGCGCTAAGTAAAATCCAAAAAAACTCAAAACGCAATATAAAATAAATAATCGCTTTAAAGGATTTATTCTGCAAACAATCCCTAAAAAAACATTTTGAGTACATTTTAGTGTAATTCGTACTTGAATTTTTGAGTGGACTTGAAAATAATAATAAAAAATTTAATTTATACCGAATGTTTTTCTTTCTGTGCAGAGGTTTCCACGCCTACTATGCTTGCAGATCATCGATTTGGAGGAACTGGCGACTCAGGCCTTCAGAAATGGGATGGCTATAGACATCGGTGGGAAGACCCATTCTAACGTATGGTGAAAGGCAATGAGGCTGATAAGTCAGAAAAGCTTCTGCCTAAGGCTTAGAGGTGAGCTTGATCGGTAAAATAGGGGCCATTAGAAGTACTGCTCAAACAGCTCTGGATGTTATTCTACGCCTTCTGCCTATTGACCAGCATGTGATGTGAATGTCCGTCAGGAGTGTTCTTAGATGTGATGTGAATGTCAGTCAGGAGTATTCTTAGACTGAGGTAGCTGGGACTGCTAGGAAATTACACGAAAAGTCACTCGCTGATCTTAGATGAGATTAGGATTGGTGGTTATTGCCAGGGCCTGCTCGGGTCTACGGATTATGTGGGATCTATGGTCAACTTTGGTCATTTTCTGAGAGTGAAATTACCGTCTCAGGAGGGCTGGTCAGGTCGGAGCAGATTGCATGACGAATTGATGACTCGAGTATATAGGGGTACGAGTGCAGGGATCTACATTAAGAAGGCTTCCTAACGACTGTAGTATATTTCAGCGGAAGTTCTAGAGATCTTTAAGGGCGTTAAATTGGAAAACATAAGAGCTAACATTGCTGGGAGCTCGGAGGTCGCTTTATATGTGGACATATAGGCGGCTCTTAATGCCTTGATGGGATCTCTTGTGAATTCCAGGCTAGTGGATGGTTGTAGAAAAGCTTTAAGGGAAATCTTAGAGAAATCGCAGGGGAGTATGTAGTGAGCCTCTGCTGGGTCACTGTTACAACACCGGTTAGGAAATGGCGAGTTTTATTTATTAACTACCTAAGGCGTCACAATTAGCCATCCTGATCTCTGGGTAGGAGTGTTAAGATTGACTTTGCACCAGCCTTTCTACCTAACCTAAGCTACAAGAAACGTTTAAAATTTGCCAAAAATTACCCAGTAAAAACTTCGCTTACTTTTTCAAAATGAAAAGCTTCTTTCTCTCATTATTTAGTAGCTTTCTTCTATAAATACAGCTTTAACTACTTATTTTCCAGATGTGTGTACACCCAGAGAAAAAACATGTTTAAATATGGTCACCTCCAACAAAACTATTTTTTTAAATAAAATTGTAAACATATTATGGTTAATTTAACCAAATTATTGCCATCGACAACCATATTATGGTTAAATTACTCCACCATCAAGAAGACACAACCATATTATGGTCACCTCTGAACATATTTTGGTTAATAATAACTAGAATATATGAACACTTATAATGGCAAGGCTGGTTTTCAACAATAGCATGTTGCTCTTGGAAAAGAGGAAAATACTATTGTTAATTTCAAAAACAAAATATTGTCAAATTTAACAATAACATGTTTAGAAGCAACCATAATATGGTTGTGGCTTTTTGATGGAGAACTAATTTAACAATAATATGATTGTCGGTGACAATAATATGGCAAAATTAAACATAATATGTTCAAAATTTTCTTTAAAATTTGTTTTTTTTTTTTTGGAGGTGACCATATTTAAACATGTTTTTTCTTTGCGTGTAGGTAAAAATAATGACTTAAGGCAGTATTAGTTTGTACGTTCTGTTCTGTTACGAATCAGCTGTTTTGTTTCTGTTCAATTGAAAGTCTGTATGTTTGGTGTGTTTTTACTTTTTTGTTCTGTTCTGTTGCGGACAAATCTGTTGAAAATAGAATTCAACGTTAAGTTACGGCCAAAGTGTTTATGTATTAGTTTGTTGTGATATGAAAAATCTGTAATTTTTTTGTTTAAAGCTAGAAAAGTTGGTTTTAATTAATGATTTTTTAAAAATTTACGTATTTTTGACACAAAATATTAGTTTTTTATTTTTTACGAAAAGTTTTTTTTTACAATTTCAATGCTTTTCTTTTTAAAAGCAGATGATTCCTTTCACAGAAAAAGTAATTACAAAATATTTGCAACAGAAAGGAACGAAACAGAACGGCAACGGAAAGTAACAACTAATGAGGCCTTTACTTTTGAATGCGTTCATTTTGGGACATCCCTTGTAAAATTCATTGGCTCTTTCAGTTAAATTGTAAGTAGTCTTTTTCCTGCGCCCATGTTCGGTAACTCCCGGGGCGAGAAACTTTTTGATTGAAATGTGAGAAATGAAACAAAAATGCCTTAAATTGAAACAAACAGCTGTTTTTCTCACTAAACTGTGTCTGTAACATTTTTGGCGAGTAATAACTGTCATGTAAGGAAATTTCTCGTCAATATGCTGAAAATGTGTATCTGTAAAATTTTTGTGAGAAAGTTCCCGCTTTGCACTGTCAAATAAACTCATGCATAAAAACGGGGTGAGAAAAAGTTTTAACACTAAAAAATAAATTAAAAATGCAACATGCAATGAATATTAACACGGAAGAGATAAGTATTTTGTTCTTGGCAGATTTCTTTATCATTTAATTATTTTGCTTTTAACATTTTTGAAAAATATATGAATGTTTTCAAAGCAATTTTATAATAAACAAACATTAACGTCGAACTTTACATTTTTTGGTATAGCCAACAATTGTTTATTCGCCGCCGTCGTTGAAAATTTTAATTAAATCAATTTTATTCAAATTTGGTCGCCGTCAACGTATGTTTGACTGGCGTTCACAACATCTGCAATTTCATATCGGCTTCGAGTGGAATATTATGACATTTATAACGTAACGACGTAATCTCTTTTGATAGTTTTCGACATGAGTTACAGACACACTTTTTTCTCACATTTCGAGAAACGATGGAATATTTTGTTTCACATTTTTTCGATGCGAGAAGTTCTCACCAAAGTTACAGAACATGGTTACTGATTACTCAACGCATTATTTTGTAGGTGAAGTTTTTACTGGGTAATTTATACATCTAATACGAGTATAAAGAAATATTACACTATGACGAGATTTTTATTTTATGATTTTTTTTTAAATTAAATTCACTTTTAATTTTGTAAATAAATTTTAAATAAAGGACCACTCACGATAATGAGCTGCTAACACTTTTCGACTACAAATATTCAATTTCATGAGTGGTCCGTCCCTAAAGCAAAAAAAATCAAAAAAAATGTTTTATATGAATAAAAATTTGATCAAATTCGAAGATATTAAGAAGAAATAAGTAATGCCTTGGGTATTACCAGATGTTAAAACTTGAATTTGATCCTATTAAGTTAATTGTTTAAACGAATTTATACCTAAAATTAGGAATTAAAAAATAAATTACTACCCTAACAGCAACTTTAGTAATTTGTTAATAAAATATTAATTTATTTTATTATTAATGGGAATTTACTTTGACTAAATTAGTTATAATGTATAATCGCTTTTTCTACAGCGGGAATAAAAAATTTCCATCTGTCTTAATTTTAATTTTTAATAATATTGCATTTTTCTTACTTTCTTTATGTGTTTGAGTGTGTGTTTGTTGGAGTTTTTATTATTCTACAAAACTTAAAGTTCATTTAAATTGTTCACTTTTGTTTTTTTTTTTCTCCTCCAACTTGTCTTTATTATAAAGAATTCCAAACGAGCAGCAGAGTTGTTTGGCGTACCTTTTTTTTTTTTTTTTTTTTTTTTTGTTAGTTATTTTTTCTATATAGCTTTTTTTTGCTTTTGCAGTTGTTTTTGTTGCTGTAGTTATTGTTGCATAGTACTTGAAGTGGTTATAAATTTATAAATGTCGCATATGTGCCACAGCACCTCCTGTGTGAACCTTAACGCTAGAAACTGTCTAACAACAAAAGCAGCAGCATTGTAAAACAAAAAAAAGCACACACATCTACTGAGTGAACAAAGACAAACAACTAGAGAGAAAAAAAAAACAAAAGGATTTACAATCAAACACACACACACAACCTGACACAGGCAAACAGGCAGCAAAAAGACACTGAAGATGAAGAATAAAACGGAAATATGCCTTTTAAATAAAAAACAGTTAAGAACACTCTCTCTTCTCTCTGTATCTTCTATACACACACACACAATCACACATACTAAGTAAAGCTTAATGTTACAAGGCAGAAGGGAGGGAGAGCAGCTGTTTGGCGTATGTGTTCGTGTTACTTTCCTCCTTCAATAAAAAACAGTGGGCTTAAATAGAAAAAATAAAGATAAGTACGTTGTTTTAGCATTTAAGCCATTGGTGCTCAAAAATGTTTTGCATATGTATTGCGAGAGAATTTTTTAAGTACAGTGACACGCAAAACTAAACCCATAATTTTTGTTAATATTAAATTGCAAGAAATTTTGTTGGTTATATAAAATTTATAATAATACAGTTCACACTGAATTAAGTGTATGTGATAAATTTCCGTTGATTATCTGTAGTTGGTGATTAGGGATAAATTAAGAAAATTATGATTCTTTTCATTGCCCTGCCTGACAATATTTAAGGCGACTATGCCTGAAATGGCTTTTTTTAAATAAAATCTGATTTTGAATATTTCCCTGACTTTTTATTATATCTAATAAAAAGTTTTTTTTCCTCATCGGTTTATCCAGTCATATAGCTATTAAAAGAATCATAATGCCTCTTAAGCCTATAGTACACGGCATGTAAAAAGACACATGCGCATGTGGTTCTGACGTAATTTTGACGTCATCACACAACACGCAATGTTTATTGTGGCTTTGCATTGACGTCGAAATAACGTCAGAACCACATGCGCATGTGTCTTTTTACATGCCGTGTACTATAGGCTTTAATAACATTTTCCCAATATCCTTTAAATGTTTGGTAACATAAAAGACATTCCAAAGGCATTTTCAATCATAAAGCTTAAGCACATGTGCATTCGTCGCTGTCTGACGAGCAACTAAATTAATATCTTTATTATTTATTTTACACACTGTGTTTGAAAAAATATCAATACAGCTCACGTACATGTGCCCTTGTTGATCTCACACGTACGACAAAAGTAATGAGCGTAAAACACAAAGGGGTGGGGCTTCTAAGCAATTGTTTGCCTGAATGAGCATCATCTGAATTTAAAGCTAGCTTACATTTTAAGCTAGCTTTAAATTCAGTTAGCTGAATATAGTTTGAAATATAATATAATCTTGTTATAATGTTTATTCAGTAAATTCAGCTACTTTTAAACAAACTTTTTTTTTACCTACAACAATTTGTTGCATTATTAATTATCCTTTAATAAATTTTGGTATTTTTAACTTAACTTAAGCCAGCTGAAGAACAAAAATATTATAAATTAAATTTTAATCAAGCTTTTTAGTCAGCTGAATAAAGTGTTAAGCTCAAGTTAGCTGACAGTAGCAGTAATGTACTGTACAGTACAGTGAAAAAAGTGAGAAAAATCTATTTTCTATAGATTTAGACATTACGGTTAAGTAACATCTTACTGCTAACTATAATCGTTCTAACTGCTTTACATACAACAAAATGAAGCAGATGATTTGCAACTGTTAGCTTACAGGGGCTTTAGTCCCACCGTGTAACGCTACAGTTTGTATAGTATCGTATGTAAATATAAGTACACAGTATGAGTGTTTGTGTATTTATTTGTTTCTGAATGTCATGAATTCAAAAAAAGAAACAGGCACAAATAGAAAAGGAGCCCAAGTTTTAAAACACAAAAAAAAAATTATAAAAAAAAAATTCTGTATGCAATTTAAGTTTTTACTTTCTACGTATTACACATTTGTAAATCTTGCAAAGAAGCCTCTAGGAAATATTAATTCAGCTTGCTGAATTTGCTTTTTTAAATATATTTAGTTATGGAACACAATTTGCTCTCATACCCCCGTATTTATAAACGATTATTAAATTTAACAAACGTTTATTAAGTAAAATTTTCATAGAAAATTTGTTTCGTAAGCCTTTTTTAAATTTTAAATATTTGTATGAATACGGCAGATAATTTTTAATGTCTTAATAAGTTAACGACTTAAAATTTTTATAAAATTAAATTTGATTTAATTAAGGAACTTTTTATATATTGTTTAACATAAAATGCATAATATTTTAGTTATTCAGCGGACCAAATATGATTTGAGTTACAATTGAATTGGTGGAATACTTTAGTTCTTACTTTTTCTATTTTTATTCTGGAACTTTTTCCTATTGGTTCTTTTTTTTCTACATGCCAGCAAAAGTTAGTGGGTGTCTGCTTAACAGTTAAATGAAACTGCAAAAAAGAAAAAATTTCAAAACAGCAAACAAAAAAATTAAAGACAACTACTAAAAAGACATACAGTTGTATTCTTATTTAAGTGCAGAACAAAAAAAAACTGCAAAAAGGAAACGGAAATATGAAGCATATACTTTTATTATATTATAATTCTAGCTGGTAAGCAAATACGATGAGTGTGTAAAGTTTCAATAGAAGAAGCAGCCCAGTAAAAAAAAGTCGACTGAAAACGCACATTTATACACGTTGCCACTTTTTTATATTTATAGCCAGGTAAGCAAATAAAATAAAAATTAAAAATTAAATACTGAAATGCAGTACACTGAGAAAAATTCAATTTTGAAAATGCTCAGCGGTTTGAAATCAGTAACTCGTTTCTGTATTTCTCGCATTGCAAAATTTCTCACATTAAGTGTGAAACAAAAAATTCCATCGTTTCTCGATTTGTGAGAAAAAAGTGTTTCTGTATTTGACTGCGAGAACAGACAACACAGATTCTGTTTTAACTAGAATACTTCCAGTAATTAAGTGTCAAATGCAAGCGAAACCTCAACGAAAGAAATAGATATAATAAAAATAGGACTGTCAGATTTGACGATTTATCGTCATTTTGACGATTTTTTGTTCCAAAATTGGCAAAGTGCCGATTTGCTGATTTTTTCTGGTGACAATATTATTCAGTCTTTGATATAAAATAAATTTAATTAGTTTATTATGTTTATATATTCGGCACCACAGAAAAACGATATCTTTAAAAATAAGGCAGCTTAAAAAATTTATAGGCAAAATCAAAATTTCGAAGGAAAACTGTTAATTTTTATTTCCTTAGATTATTTTATACATCTGTAGCTCGTTTCTGTATTTCTCGCATTGCAAAATTTCTCACATTAAGTATGAAACAAAAAATTCAATCGTTTCTCGATTTGTGAGAAAAAAGTGTTTCTGTATTTGAATGCGAGAACAGACAACACAGATTCTGTTTTAACTGGAATACTTCCAGTAATTAAGTGTCAAATGCAAGCGAAACGTCAACGAAAGAAATAGATATAATATAAATAGGGCTGCCAGATTTGACGATTTATCGTCATTTTGACGATTTTTTGTTCAAAAATTGGCAAAGTGTTGATTTTTTCTAGTGCCGATATTATTCAGTCTTCGAAATAAAATAATTTTAATTAGTTTAATATGTTTATATATTCGGCACCACAGAAAAAAAAGGCAGCTTAAAAATTTATGGGCAAAATCCAAATTTCGAAGGAAAACTGTTTAATTTTTATTTCCTTAGATTATTTAATACATTTGTTTATGTGATCAAAACATTAAACTATTGTCCCATTTTTCAATCAATGCACTATAGGAAATTTTTGCCTTTTTTGGCAAGTTCAATATGATATTTTGCCACGCCTTAAAGTGATCTTTTCAGGAAAAAAACAATCTGAAATTTTAAATTGTTATCGGATTAAAGAGAAAAATAAAATAAATAATTTTATTTAAATAGACCTCAAGTTTAAGTATGTATACAATATGTATTTTACCCATAAACTTTACCAATTTTTTTGATTATGTTTTAATAAAAATCGAACAAAATTTGTCAAAATTAATTTAAAATTGTCCGATTTTTTAAAACAAATTAGCCGATTTTTTTTTATTTTTTCTTAGGATATTAACGATTTTTTCAAAAATTTATCTGGCAGCCCTTCATAAAACGAAAACAATGAAGGGCTGAAAAAAATTAAAATAACAAAATATAACAATTGTGTTTTAATTATTTTCATCATTGAAATTCTTTCTCTTCAAATAAAAAAAAAAAAATAATACACATTCTTGTGTTCACTGTACATACATACATAATTTGTGCTCCATTTTTTGAAATTTTATTTTCTCGCATCAATTTTAAATGTAACTTATTTTGACAGTTCTTGTGAGAAACGTTTAGCAAAATACTGATACAGAAACACTTTTTCTCACATCCTTCCACTAAATGCTGGAAAATTATTTAAATGACAGATAATTCTCCCAAAGTAAATATACAGAAACACTTATGTGAGAAAAACCATTTTTTGTTTCATATTGCACAGTTTTTGTTATAATTCACTTGTTTCATGCGGAAAATTTTACGATGCGAGAAATACAGAAACGGGCTACAGGATTGTCAAATGTTTAAGTTGTAATACATACAAATAAAATTGAATTCCTTAAGCTGAATTGGATTCCACATGTGTTATACGGTTAAAATATTTGTTTTCTTGAATTAAAATTAGATTTTGAAGTTCAAATATTGTTTAAGGCTAGATTACACTATCTCACAAGCCTTACGTATTCCATAATACTTTGGGAGATGGAAATCTAATGAGTTTTGTTGTGACTGGCAAAAAATCTAATGTAACATTACAGTTTGTAGCCACACTATCACACATGAACATGCTTTCGTTAAAATGCAACCCTGATCCAATGAAAAGTATTAGCGCTTAGAAATTTTTCAAAAAACGATTAAGTCGTATGGGATGTCAAACTTTTTTCGTAATACTTGTGACACATTGCATTCACAATATCACACTTTGTCATATTACTTGAGTTTTTGACATGTATTAATACAAAGTATAATAGTGTAATCTAGCCTTAAGAAGCTTTTCAGCTAGCTGAATAAAATTTTTAAGGATGTTAAATCTTATAATGTTGGAATATTAACTGCTTTTTCTAATCGGGTTGGTGATGTAGCTTTATTATTAGCTATTGCTTGAATATGTGTAAAAACGCAATACAAATTATTCTTTATTCAGCCAAGCTGAATTGGAAGTGAAAAGCAAAAATTATAATAATTTTTAATAAAATTTTGTAGGTTAATTATTATTTTAGAGTTCATTGAGCTAACTGAATAATTAAAACATCCTAAGAAACCATTAAAAAGTGCTTACAGTATTCTTTTTTCTGCAACCGACCTTTATTAAGCTAGCTGAATTTTAATTTAAGCCTTTTTAAACACAAAAGATTAAACGGGTTGTAGGGAAAATAAAACGAATAATTTTTACTTAATAGCTCATTCATCTAGCTGAACATAATTTAGCCAGCTAAATGTAAAATAAATCCAGTAAAATAAATAACAAAATGTTTTGCTTTTTAAAAAAAATTTAACAAGCTTAATATCTTTAATAATGTTGATTCACACGCTTCAGGTTTTATCCGTCTAGTCTTGAGTTTTTGGGAGAGAATTACATTTCTTGTCAACTCTATCATCTAAAAAGTCAAGACTTGACGGCTAAAATCTGATACGTATTAATTACCACATACTTCAAAAAAATATTATAAGAAGGGAATTTAAAGAAAACTAGTGTTTGCCCACTGGTCGAAATTCGACCATAATTATTTATGCGAATATGAAGAAATCATACATATAAGTAAAAATAAATTAACATATTTCGAGCTTTTGTTTTTTATTCATCTTAGTGGGTCGGTTTGGCGAGGAACCAGCCTCCAGTCTATATGTTCTCTTCCACTTACATTACAATAATATAAAAAAATCAGAAATTACCAGTTAAAAACCCAAAAAGGGCAAAAAAGTCTTCTCTAAGATAAAGTTTCTTAATGATTCTGCATGTTTAATTTTATGTTTTTAGGTCCAATTTTATTGAAAATTCAAAAAGTATCTGTTGAAGAGTAAAAAAGTGCCAACATTTTTCTTCTTGTAGGTTCTCATTCACTCCTATAATTTTATGTTTCTACGTTCAATATTATAGAAAACTCAAAAATTACCACTTGCAGCAAAAAAAAGTAAAAGAAATTTCTGTGGTTTTCACGAATAATCGCGTAAGTTATAAAACCAAACTTTTCAGGAGAGCAAAAACTTTTTTAAACTTTTTTCTTTACTATCCTCTTAACAGTGACTTTCTACGTATTATGCATAGTTTTCATAAAAAAAATCCTCACAGGATCACAAACAATCTGTAAAAGGATTAAAAATGCATATGTTTGATTGACTCATTAAGTGTGTGCAATATAACATCATATCTCCACATAAGTTCTTTTTTGTGAAAATAAATGTTATCATTTTAATCACACATGACGACTTACGTTGTTATTTTTACGACTTTAGTTGTTATTAATAGAAAAATTTTCAAAAAATACTTTCATATTTTTTGAACGAATAATAACATAACATCACATATGCTTTTTATTTGGAAACATATTCAGCAATTTTATAATTTTGGGTGATGTATGTCGACATAAAGCGTTATAATAGCAAAATATTTTATTAAACAGTTGACTTAAGTTGTTTTTAGCAGAAAAAAATTAATAACACTACATTATATTCTAAAAAGCTTAATACTTATAAAAACCTAATGCAAAATGTAACACTTTGACATCATTATCTCAATTTCGGTATTAACCGACTTACGCGATTATTCGTGAAAACCACAGAGTTATATCCCGTATTTTCTCTTTTTGATGATTTTTGCTACGCATAAAAGTACCAAAAATTCAATATTGTAGTGGAACTCCATAATTTAATACGAAAAAAAGTGCCAAAAATAGGTACGATTTTCACACCTAAAACGTTCGAATTTCGGAAAAGTACCAAATTCATATTTATATTTTTAGATAAGTTACGAATTTGGTATAATCTTAATTTCTATGTTTGTTGGTTTAAAAGTTAAATGGGATAACAAAAAAGTTGTAAAATACAGGTTATACCCGTTTAGTACCCAAAAGGGCCGAATTTTAAAAAAGTCCTCTTATTTTTCAAAAGCACAACGATAAGTATTACAGCCTGTTCCTCGATTTTGAACGTTAACGTTCGCATAGAAAATTACATTTAAATAAAAACAAATTTTTGAATTTTGTTTTTGTTTTAAATATAATTTTCTATGCGAACGTTGATGTTCGAAATCGTTAAACAGGCCGTTAAATTTGTTTTTTGGATCACTTATTTTTACCTTTTTTACCCCGCAGATTTTAATGAAATATATATTGTGCACTACTGTAAGAAAATACCTGTCATATGGTGTACTTTTTGTTCAAAGCGGTTGGCAAACAGAGTACCAATGTGTTCTTAACTGTTTTGCCTTTGCCGATTTATATATAGATAATATATTCAATAGTTCGCAGTCAGGGTTGCCGTTTAGAAAATTTTTATCCGACCCAAAATTGTCTGCAAACCCTTCCATTATCCTTTGAAACCAACAAAAAATTTTAGAATATTTAAAAACAAATATATCGTTATATAAAATGCAAAATGGCCTATCATCATTTTCAATATTTTTCAGGAGCGATAAGAAACTTAATAAAAAGCAAACTTTTGTAATAGGCTGAACTCTTTATCGTTTAGGTCGACTTTTTACATTTTTCGTTTTCTCTTAGGCATTTGCCCCCTTAGGAGCCATTGACCGCAAGCATCACATTTAAGTAGTTATCCGCCAAATCTCTGTTAGCTCGCAAGAAACTTTTTAATTTAATTAGAAAATTAAAGCCCGCTTAAAACCATTACAGTTCTGCTAAGGAAGTATTTCTGTAAATCCCTCAGGACAGTCGGTTTCTGCTGGAATTATCAAATTACTTCCTTAGCAAAGGTTTAATAGTTTCTTGTGAGCTTTAATTTTCTGATATACGAGTAAGAGTGGTACGAACACAGATCTGGTGGATAAATACTAGAACGAGATACTTGAGGTCAATGGCTCCAACGAGACAAAAACATTCGGGCAGATCGGACTTTAAATGTAAAAAAGGCGACCTCTACGTGCAGCAAAAAAAAATTATTTTTTGAATCCTCCTTGCAAAAATACTTTATATTAGATGGTGTACGGCGGACTTGTTTCCTTGTAAGGTGGTACGCTCTATTGAGCTCCAAAACATCCTAGTACTTAGCAGACAAAGTAAAAAAATGATCAAAGAGTTTAACAATGCATAGTTTGCATATTGTTTTCGCGTTGATAACTTTTTTGGTGCACTTTGAGACAGATAACATTGTAAAAACCTACACAGTTACATTGTAGAATGCCTAAAAAAGCGAGCTCCACTGCAGGTTTTGCGGCTCTTATACCATTGACTTTATAAAAACATGATACAAAATAGAGTATTAAAGCATATCACTGTTCTATAATTCTTAAAATATCTCCTTCCAAAGCAGTCCATCTTGTATAAGAAACACCTTATATCTTATGGGGTGGTACAGAACAATATACCTGAAACTATTTTATTTGTTATTCTTAAGGACTATGCGAAAAAACTTTAAATATTACCACAAATAACCTCAATATTCTTGGCATTGCTAATGGCTAGTTTACACGTTCACAAAAGTCTTACGTATTTTGAGGAAAATACAACGCTGTCATGATAAGTTGTTATTGTTTTTCGAACATTTACAAACAATAATTAGATCAGGGAAGCATTTTCAAAAAATACTTAAGACTTTGTGGGATAGTGTGTAACGGCCTTAAGAAAGATTTAAGCTTACCAATATTAACAGTCATGACGTTTGCGCCGTTTGTTGGCAATCCGATCAAATTTTTTAAAGGAATATTGTTTGTCGATAAAGAGTTTTTTATGAGAAGAAAAAAAAATTATACGGCATCTGACTTGGTAAGCTCAAATAAGGAGACAAGACTATCCTATTTAAACACCGTCCAAGTAACTTGCTACTAACGTAATACATTTCATTTCATTGCCACATCCATAGTTTTGTAAAAAAAAATATTAGATTTGCACTTGTCTGCTTTGCGACCAGTGTTCTAAATTTGTTCAAATAAATATAGCACAATTTCTCAAACCGACCAAAACTAGGTTTGGCCCACCATCCGACCAAACGGAAAATATCCGACCAAAATTGGTCGCAAAAGACCAAGTTCGGCAACCCTGTTCGCAGTTGAACTTTATTTAGCCTGCTGAATATAGTAAAATCTATATATAAATCGGCAAAGGCAAAACAGTTAAGAACACTTTCCGTCTCTGTTTGTCAACCGATTTAAACAAAAAATACACCATTTAAAAGGCATTTACTTACAGAAGTGCACAATGTTTATTTTATTAAGGGTGTAAAAAATGGGTAAAAATTCTGTAACTTCATATCTCCAAAACTAATAGAAACCCAAAAAAAAAAATTTATACTAATTGTTGTTCATTAAAAAAATAAGCGGACAAGTGTCTGGTTCTTTTCGCAATTCGGCCCTTTCAGAGAGTAAACTGGTATAACCTCTCTTTTGAAACATTTGGGTTCCCCAATCTTTAAAACCAATAAGTATAGAAATAAAGGCTATACCAAATTCGTATCTTATCTAAAAAAATACAAATATAAATTTGGTACTTTTTCGAAATTCGAACGTTTTTAGGGATATAATCGTACCTATTAGTACGTTTTTTTAAAAACATTTTTCTCTGTATATTGACATATACATACGCAATAAATTATGGTCTCCCACTACAACACTGAAATTTTTGATACTTGAATGGGGGGAAATAATTTTTAGAAAGGGCTAATACGGGAAATTTAATTACTTTCTTTTACTTTTCCGTGCTGCATGTGGTAATTTTTAAATTTTTTGTAATATTGTACTTAGAAATAAAAAAAATTATTTGTGCAAGGTCTTGAGTGAATGAGAACCTTTAAGATGAAAAATGTTGGCACTTTTTGTTCTTCAACTGGTACTTTTTGAATTTTAGTTAATATTGGACCTAGAAACATAAAATTAAGCAAGCAATGTCCCGAATGGATGAGAATCTATAAGAGGGAACTTTTTTGGTCTCCAAATGGTACTTTTTGCATTTACGTTAGTATTGGACCTAGAAACATAAAATTAAACATGCATGGCTCTGAGTGAATAAGAATCTTTAAGGAAGAGCTTTTTGGTACTTTTCGTTCTTTAACTGGTACTTTTTGAACTTTTAATAATACTGAACATGGAAACATAAAATTCAGCATGCAGAGTCCTGAGTGATTGAGAAACCATATTTAAGAGGCGAAATTTTGTACTTTTCCTTTTTCAATGGGTACTTTCTGACTTTTTCATGTAATTGAACTTAAAAAACTAAATTAAACTTTCACGGACTTGAGTAGAAGAGAACATTTGGTTCGGATCGATCCACTAAGACGAAAAAAACGAATTCTCTAAACATTTAAATTCATATGCACTTATATGTATGTTTTTTTTATTTTTGCATAAATAATTACGGTCGAATTTCGACCACTTGGCAAATTCTAGTTTAAATAAAAAGCTTTTAAATTCTAACGGCATTATTCATAAAAAAAATAAGACAGGTTTATAAAAGGTGTATGAATTGTATTTTCTTTGAAAATTTGTTTAAGTTTTATAAACCTGTTTTATTTTATTTAAATAACGGTGTAAAAGTTACAAAAACTAAATTAATTTTTTACTTTTCAAAGGAATAATAAAAAGTTAAAATATTTATCCTCGTATTCATAAGCGAATTTCAAATTAAACAAATGTTTTTTAAATACAATTTTCTTAGAAAATTTGTTTTGTAAACTTTTAGTCAATCAAAAATATTTTTATGAATACTTTCACAGAAAAAATTAATAACTTTCTCCAATCTCCAAATTTATACCAAATTCATAATATCAAGCAAACCATTTGTTGATTTTGCACCTATTACCAAAATGATTATATTGATTACTAAAAATTGTAAAATTGTCAATATTTTTTTTTTCAATAAATGATATTTTTAATTTTAATTAAAAAAATTATCAAAAAACTTTGCCATATCAAACAATGTGTTTATTTATTTAATTAAGTATTGACCATGCCCAACAACAATTCTACAAGTTTAAATTATTTTATTTTAAAAGAAAAAAGTCAATTAAGAATTTTTGTATTTACAGGCCTGTTCTGAAAATCACGTGATTTCAAATCACATGTGCTTTTAAAATCACACGTGTGATTTTGTGGTGTTCTGTAAATCAAAACGTTTTTGTGTTTTTTGGTGTGATTTTCAATTGTCGAAAGCACAAGAAAACACAAGTTCTTAATACCTGCTTATTCTACAAAGGCGTAGCACATTTTTTAACGCTTTTTATGTTATTTTCCGATAATTTGTTTTTTTAACCGATTTGACGATCTCAAGTTGGTTTTAGGGCTTGTTTAAAATTTTGCAATTTTTCGCGAATTTTAGCCATGTTCGCGATTTGTTCCTGTAAGTTTTCTGATTCTTTACAGCTTTAAAGACTTATAATAAATAGAAGACTCTGCTATCTTGCCGCTGTTTAGCAAATTTTTGCGAATTTCCACTAATTTATCAATTTTTACCGAATTTTTGCCATTCCTTATAGTTTTAGGGACTTTTAATAAAGTTTATGGCTTGTTTGTAATATTAAAAATTTTCGCGAATTTAGGCTATTTTTGTAAAAATATTTTGTCATTTTCCGATATTTTTTTTAGCCCATTTAGCGATTTCAAATAAGTTTTAGGGTTTACATGTTTACATGATGTTTGCAATTTTTCGTGAATTCTTGCCATGTTCGCGGATAGAAGCGATTTTTTCCTGTGATTCTTCACAGCGTTTACGATTTTTAATAAATATTAGACTTTACTATCATGTCGCTTTTAGCAAATTAGCGTTCTTTTATTCAACTAAAAAGACAAGTCTGAAATTACAACAGAAGTCACAAAAGCAAATTTTATTTTTGTACTGTCGTCGAGTTTTCTTAATTTTAAATGATGTGTTGTAAATAAAACAGCTTATTGCATTAAAAAAATTAATGAACAACACATTGAATATTTTATTAGGTAATTTATTATGACGGTCATTTTACAATAGTCGCAAAAATAACAAAGTGATTTTAAAAAGTTGTTTACGTAGCTGAACGTTTTGAAATCACAAAATAATTTGCCCAGAACACCTTTCTTGTGATTTCAAATCACTTTGATAAAATGTGATTTTCAGAACAGACCTGTTAATTAAAATTTTAATTGAAAATTTATTTCAAAACAACTAAAATGTTAATTAAATCAAAATAAAATTTATAATTTTCTTTCCACTAAAAAAAATAATTGATTCAATTAACACATTAATTAAATTTAAATAATTTTTAAACCATTTTTTTTAATCGATAAAACACTTTTTTCTGTGTTGTGATTTTTAGATTTGGTAGTTAAATTATTGTTTACTATTAGTAATTAGCAAAAGTATCGATCTAGCAAAATATATTATTTAAAAGGAAAGCAGACAAGTCAAAACAAATTAAAGTATCGATCTAGCAAAATATATTATTTAAAAGGAAATGTTGTAAGCAGACAAGTCAAAACAAATTAAAATATTTAACATTAATCTAAAAGAATATATTAAGTCAATTAAAAGCTTTTAAAGTCCAAAAGACCAAAAAGAAAATAAGATTTGATGAGTAAGTTATTGTATACTAAAGTATTCAGCTAGCTGAATATACAATATATAGCAAATTATTGCAAAAAGACATAAAAGTAAAAGACTGTATTCTACTTCTTAGCTAAGCTTATGTTTAAAACTGTAAAAGTGTTAAAATATTATAAAATCGAATGGCATAATGGAAATAAAATCAGTATAAAAAACTGAATTCAGCAAGCTGAATATATAATACAGTGGAAAAATTATACAAAAACGGTATAATTAAATAAATTTATAGTTCCAGACTACATTCAGCAAACTGTATTAAAGTTCAAGACCCATTTTGTACTTAAGAAAACTTGCCAAAAGTATTAGAAATTTGATTTATATGACAGTTCAAAGCTTTTCTCTCCCAGTGTAACTTCACTGTTATGTTAAGTTTACCTTTGGTTGTTATTATTGTTATTCTTCTCCATTTTATTACTTTGTTGTACAATTTTTTGTAACATTTATACTGAATTTATTTTTTGCCTCCTTTTTTGCACTCCTTGTTTGCAGTTGAGGTTAGAAATTTGTATAATCATAGAGGTGTGTTTAAATAGGAGTTACCAGTGTTTCAGTTTTTTTTTTCCTGCAGTCTTTGTTCGAGGGGTGTAAAAGTTATTGTGCAGTGTTAATTCCACACACACATAACAGAAAAATGTGACTTTGTATTTGTTTTATTGGTGTTAAGTTTAGGATTAAGCTAGACATTGGCCCCAAATGGCGAAAGTAGATATGCAAAGGGGAAGATGAATTTAAAGTTAAATTTTTAAAGGAAGTCAAAATCGAGAAATAATTGTTTGCTCAAAGAGGGTCTTTAAATGTTTAAATATATAACAAATATAAAATAAGATGCGAACAAAAGCGATTAACTGAGTCTGCGGAATACTGTTTAGAAAAACTCATCTACAGATAGGCAAAGTTTAAGCCACTTTTCTTCTAACAGAAATCTAACAGAAATCTAGTGAAAAAGTCATGAGAAATTCTGATGTGCTAGCCGACATTCTTATAGTTTTCTGACAGATAGCTGAAAGAATATGGAATAAAATTCTAATCTAATAATCACACAGATTGCTGTATGAAGTCTTTTATTTTTTTGTAAAATTAAAGTTTATAATTAAAAATTTTACATGTTCTACATACAATACATTTTTAATTTTTTTTAAACAATCCGTACATAAATTCCCTCCGATATATCCAAACGAAATCGATCAGAAAGCGATCAGACAGAACGTTTAGGCAATGTCTGACAGAAATCTGAACTAAGAATGAAGTCGGACATTTGCAAGAAATGTCTGATTCAGACAACGTCGGAGTATTTTGCTTGCTGGGTACATAGGGTGTTCTGTCGATTAATAATGGTTCGATTTATTGAAATTTGTTGATTTCGATTAAAGGATTAATCGAAGAGTTTATGCCAAAAAAACCAATAACAATAGATATATAGTTTTTCTGCAAAAATATATAATTTTTTTAATGTTTACTTATTATTGAAACAAATGCAAAAAAATATTTACAACCCTCGAGCCACACGTTCAATAAATCACTTTCAAGTTGTTCACAAAAACTGCTTGTCAAAACTTGTTTGAATTGACAGCTGTGTCACAGGCTGCACTCAATTTGATAATCAATTTCATTTTAAAAATGCACCCGACGAAGAAACAACTCAAAACAGCATGATTCAAAGATTTTTTTTAAAAAAGCACAAGAATTTTTTTGAACACAATTATTTTTTAATAAAGCACATATATATTTAAAGAAAGAAATTTTTTATTAAGAAAGCGCCAAAGTTAATTTGTGGTCAGTTGTTAAATTGAACGTAAGATTGGAAAACAAATGGAAAGGTATAATTGAGAGCAATCTCGTAGGCAATTTAAAACGTGTGAGCGCGTTAGTAAACAAAGTGAGAGAGTATAGCAAATTAAAAGAAAAGACAAAACTTGATCCTGTGGCTTTTAAGTAAAGCAAAACATTTAAACAATAATTTATTTTTTAAAGATTATTTTAAAAGATCTGTTGTTGTACATAAATAAATTATATAATTTCAATACATGTTTTATTTTTTTTATCGTTGTAAAGGTTTTATCAATTAGTATGAATTGTTATGTTTTTTTTTTTTTTTTTTTTTTTTTTTTTTTTTTTTTTTTTTTTTTTTTTTAATAAAATATAAAATTACATATTAATTACTAATTAATAATGTTTATTTACTCCAGTACCAATTTTTTCTAATATATATTATCGAAAAAATTTCTTAACTTATATAATTTCTGGATTTTAAATTATTCGCTTTATCGATTAATTCTAAAACTTTATTCGTTTAATCGAATAAGTCAAAAAAAATCCAAATATTGACTAATCGTTTAATCGAACAAAAAAGCAGACTAATTGAACACCCTAGTACAAACTATGTGTAATATAAATTAATAACAAACCAATCCGTTGCTTAATCCCTTATGACACATTTTTAATGCATTGTTCAAGTTTTGGTGAACAGTGCAAATAGAATGTAAAATAAAAATTTACCACGTGCAAAGAGTTCAGTTGTATTAAGATAAATAGCAAACTGTCAACAATTTTACTAAACTTATCGATAAAAAATTAACTAATGTTAATTTTTTAACTTATGTCAAAAAATATGTAAAATTGTTCAACTTAAAATTGAAGTTTCAAGCTTGAATCAATAAAACTGTTGCTGAATCGGCGATTAATGGGCAAATTCATTGATTTACCGCATTTTGTTTGTTTTGTTTTTAAGTTTCTTTTAAACAAAAAGTTGACAACATATAATAAAACAAACTAAACCATAACAAAAGGAAAAATAACTTTTTTTTTAATCATATGCGAAGTTCTTCGCTTGTCTGCAGGAGACCAGCGTCTCTGGCGGGAATCGTACCCGCAACCCTGGCACTGATAGACTAGCTCACTACCAGCTAGCCTAGCGGGGTAAACTTTGTTTACATTTTTTTATAGTTTGCTCTTTCTAACATTTACTGTTTCTTTCTATCAATTCTATATCAATTCAATGAATAAAAAATGTAGTGCCATAAGGGCTTTATCGGTATTTTTCGGAAAAACTATTTCATTAAACACTATATCAGGTGGAAAAAGTTCAAGTAATTCTTCCTTTAAAAAAGATTTAAGAGTTCATTAGCGAATATCTAAAGACAACAACTGATACGAGGTCCTCGGGCAATTTATTTAAATTAGCAACAAAATCGATTATCGATTGGGATCGAAATAGCTCTGTGAAATAGATCCCAGTGCAATTGCTCCCTATGAAATAAATCCGAAAATATATGCAATAAATCCCAAACTGGAAAAGAGAAATAAATCCCAAAAAAAAAAAACAAAAAAAAATCCCAAATAAAAAATTAAACAAATTCCAACTTTTGGGCGTTATATCATAATGAGGGAGGCAGATATTTCATAATGAAATTACTACTACATTTGTACAAAAAATTTTTGGGGAATTTGGGAGTTATCGCCCTTAAGCAAGAAAATTTGTACAGACAATAATAATTGCTTCCAAGTGTCGTCCAACAGATGCGATGTTCACTCCTTCTTCTTGGCCATCAAAAAAATAATATGTACCAAATGAACCACATTTCTTTTTTTTTTATTACATATTTCTATTTGATTGCCTTAATTCTCAGGAAAAAAATAAAAATTGATTTCAATGAAAAAATTTGTATTATTCATTGAAAAATTAACTAAATTTGCACCAGTAAACAAATTAATAGTATCAATAAAATGTTTAATTCACTTGATTAAACGTATAAATCACTTAATTAAATATTTAATTTACTTGATTAAATTTTTAATTAAAACTGATTTTCTTTTTGATTAATGCTTTAATTGGTGAACATTTTTGTAGAATTTTTTCTGGGTTGCTTATATTTTCTCGCTAGGCGATTTGTCAAAATGGCAACTGACGAAAGTTGTCTTATCTATTATAAGCTTTAATTTCATTTGCGTTGCTGTTAGACAACTAAACTTAAGTTCGATTCAATACATAATTGACAGATAAGAAAACGTTTAATTTCATTTCTTTTCAGTATTAAATTTTTTTTTTTTTAAATTAAGTAAATTTGTCAGTAACAATGAAACTCTTTTGGGAATTACAAATCAAAAATAGTACAACTATAATTTTAGCCAATAAAATTTATATATAAAATTGCCATTTTATAGAAAATAATCCGTTTTGTAGCTCACAGCCACACACACACTCGCACTCACACACATACTCACTCCCGCTCAGAAGTGTCAAGCAATCAGTGACCAATCTGTACTGGACATTTGGTAAATGGTGCATTGTCACATATTAACGTAATTAGTTTAGGACAAGCTAGTGTGATTGTATAGGCCTAACATACACATGCAAACGCACACACACACGCAGAAACACATATTCTCACACTCATGTGTTGTTATTGTTGGTTTTATAGATTTTTTTTGTCATTCCTTAGCTTCAAATTTAAATTGTGAATTTGAGTGGTAGTTGTAAACTGATTGCAACACCAACTGCACTTTAACTACCTGTGTGTGCATGCAGCAGCATGCATTAGATGAACTAAATGAATGAATGCAACTGCATGGACACATGAATTTACAAATGTAGTCTTATTACATTGATGACTGACGAGGTAGGGTAACAACCCAAAGAAGAAAAAAATCGAACAACAACAACAACTGCAACAAAAAATAAAGGTCCTGCTTATACATGAAAATATTTGTTGGTTTTGTTTTTTGTAATAAACGTGTGTGTGTGTGTGTGTGTGTGTGTGTGTGTAAGTTATTTTACGTTCGTATGCGTTATGCGTATACAGTTGGAAAATTCCCTTAAGGTATTTCGTGTGCGTTCTGTATACAGCCTGTGTAAATGTTTTCCCAGCAAACACTAATTTAGTTGTTTAAAAAATAACTTTTTTATCTTTAATATCAAAAATGAGTATTGTTGTTATTTTATTGAACTGTTAATGGTTTTTAATCCAAATTTCGATATTTCAATCAGGCTCAAGTTCATTGAATTTAATTTTCATTAAATTATTTTTATGAAGAAAGGGATTTTACAACACGAAATTAATTAAAATTTATTGATAATTTTTCATTCTTGACTGAGCTGGGAAATGAACTCAGGTTTTTACGGACAGGTTGCCCTGACTAGTTTCGATTGTGACCACACAATCTCTTCAGAGGGGTGTGCCATTTAACACTCACAGCTATTGACGACGGATGACGTCAATAGTCAAACATCAATCGTTAAACCAAATGGTATTTAGCTTTGGTAGATAGAATTTGCTTTGAATAAATGATTACCTATTTTAATTGATTTACATGTCCTTTCTTACTTCTGTTTTTCGTCCAGACGAATGAAAAATTATCAATAAATTTTTATTAATTTCATGTTGTAAAATTCCTTTGGTCACAAAAATAATTTAATGAAAATTAAATTCAATGAATTTGACCCTGATTACAATATCAAACTTTATAAAAAATCTTTATTCAAATCGTAATACAAAACTAAAATAATTTAACGACCAACGTTAGAAAATTGTTTATCAAACATTTGAGAATTATTGCATTCTGAACAATACCAAAAACTGTTTTCGAATTTTTTGACATAAGTTTAATGGCCCATTTTCAGGATTGATATTAAAGCACATTTATGTTTAAAATCGTTTTAAATACAAAATTCTCTTCTTCACTAAACACTTAATTGAAACTTTATTCATCGATGTGGTACATTTAGGCCCTAATCATGTAAAACGCAACGCGTTGAAGCTTTGATATTGTTACATGTAAGACCTGAGTGTTTAAAATTCTTATTCACGTTATGGTCTTACTTGTATAATATTTTTAGCTTTTCTAAAGTATTTGGAAAACGTTTCCTGACGAGCTGGCCTAAGCAACCAGCGAAATGCGCATAGAAACTAGCTTTCCCACAACAATAAATTTCAGTGTTTTCATTCAAAAATTGGGATTATTAGCGCATCATTAAAAAATGAATTAATTAATACCAAAGAATTACATTGAAAGCAAAAACAGAGTCATAAATAATTTGTAATTTTGTTGTTGCTTTATACAGAAATTCACATTACGTTTTATAATTTCAAACGCTGCATAGCTTGGGGCGTTGAAAATTTTAAAACGGTACATGAATTTCTATAGAAGACAACAACAAAATTATAAAATATTTATGACATTGTTTTTGCTTTCCTTAAACTCAACTTAAGTTTCCATGGGATTAACTTTGCAAGGTGACCTAAATATCACAACAATACAACAACCACAGGCAAACAAGCTGTTTTTTGAAACCACCTTGTAACGAACTACACTTTTTTATGATATTTTTTGTATTTATTAGTGCTACCATACTTTTATCTTAATTAAATAAGACTTTTCAATTAAAACTCATAAAATCAATCTGTATTTAAACTGTTATGAAAATTGGACATAACAGTTTGAAAAAAACTATTTTTCTAACGTTCAATTTGTGTTTGTTGGGTGCAGGTATGTGTGTGTGTGTGTGTGAGTATGTGAGAGATTGCGTGCATAAGTGCTTGTATGTTTAAGTGTACGAGTATGTGCTTGAGACCAAACTAACTAACACTTTATAGTAAAACTCATTTGTAACACTGGGAGTAAGAGCACAAATATCATTTGTCCTTTATTTAGTTGTTGTAGTGGTAAAAAGGACAAGAGTATAGTACAGAATTTTAAAGGAGTCTAAGCATTTTCAAGTTTAACACCCGGTAAACTAGTCCGTAGCATACCCGGATGACTGTATACTGTATAGTATATTTAATGAAAATCGGTTAAATAAAGAGTGTTTTTTACTACGTATAGAACTTCCCATGGAAAATCACCATGCAAAGGCTTACACACCAGAACAAGATTTACAAATCGTGGAAATTTATTTCCAAAATTCGCGCTCTGTTTGCCAAACTTATAGAGAATTTCTTCAAGTTTACGGTGCGCATACTCGTCCATCTAAATAGCTAATACGCAATACTATGAATCGATTCATGACCATATATACTCTTTGGGATAATATTCATTCAAATCGGGCTCAGTCCGTGAGTACAGAAGAAGCCAACGCCGACCTGAGCATGACAACTGGTGCAAGAATTAAAGCCACTGAACCATTAATTGCGTAGTGTGTTCGGTGAATGTGCTGAGAATCAACTGGAAGTTAAGCCAGATTTTTATCGTCAAATCATCTTCAGTGATGAGGCTCATTTCTGGCTTAACAAATATGTAAACAAGCATAATTATCGTTCTTGGAGGGAGCACAATTTTCTTGAGGCTGGTGATACTCCATTATGTCCCGGAAAAATATCTGTTTGGTTAGGTGTACATGCCGAAGGCCACATAAGCCCAATTTTCTTAAAATCCAAAGCCGGTGCCCAATTTCCGTGAATTCGCGAACGGTACTGGCAAATGATTCATCATTGCAAATCATTTGGAGTAGCAATTGTTCCAATAAGACGACGATACATGTCATACAGCGCGAAAGATCAACACTTTACATACATGGACCTGTGAATTGGCCACCTCGGTCGTGTAACTTGACCCCTTTCACACTATTTTTTCTTAACACTTGTTGAGCCAAACGTTTGGTGACCAAATTATCCAAGGACATGGACCTGTGAATTGGCCACCTTGTTTGTGTAACTTGAACCCTTTGGAAATTTTTTTTTTTTTTTTTGGAGTTACGTTATATGGAGGGGTTACGTCATATCAAATTAATCATTTTTTTAATCATAATGTTGTTAAAAAGGCGCAGTCGCGGTAGCCATATGCTTGGAATTATTTTTAAACTTTAAACGCTATTTAAGTTGGGAAATCATAAGCCCAAAATGTTGGTCATTCCATTGAATTTGTTGTTTTATTTAAAACAAAAAAAAAAGTTCTATGCTTAAAAAACACCCATTTCTTTTATAAAAACTATTTTTTTGTTTTTATATGAATTTTATAAGGTTGAACGATCAAAAGTTCTATATTTTTTAATTTCTTTCCTATCACTTTTTTTAATTTCAGATGGGTCCTTGATAGATCCTCTAGAAATCTGTCACTGTCTACAAACACCTATTTACGGCCTATAAATTCCATCAAGCTGGTTATTTTATGAAAATAACAAACAAGATACAAAATGACATACTTAAACAGGCTTAAAAGATTTTATATTTGAAGAATTATTTTTATCCATTTAATGCTAGGAACACAACTGGGACGAACGACGAATTTTTGGCCGCGAATATTCGTCACCACAAATGAAACATATCGGTTTATATGAATATACACAGAATAAAAATCCGCGAAATTCGTCACACGCGGCGACTTTGCAATAGATTTATTTCTATTTCATACGCCGCACAGTGTCTCGACTAGTACAAGCTAGTGGGACAAAATTATTTCTTCACTAATTTCAATTATTTATGTATATTCCAGTCATCTTAAGCTATTTTAAGAAAAAAAAAAAGTTGAAAAATGTGTACTGTAATACTTAATCGTTTCAACTCAATTTCAATAAATTATGTTTTTTGTATTTTTCACATCAATAATCCGATTCTGTCTAAATTAAACATGTAGCTTACAAATATCAATTTACGTACCAAATTTTATTATGATCGGACAATTTTTGTAGGTTTTATAGCGTTTTTAAGAAAAAGGATATATGGCAGGACCTTGAGTCCTTAGTTTAATTTAAATGAATATTTACACACACGTTGCTAGTTGTATGTTTATCAGCATGGCCACTTTTTGTAGCTTAATGGGCATTATTGAAGCTAAAATAAAATTTTTCATTTTCAGGACACATGGGAGGTAGGCGTGTCCTTGGACCGATTTCTCCAAAAATTCGTATTTTTCTTAACTAAGATATTTTATGCTACTGTACCGAATTTCAAAAAATATCTGAGAACTCCTTCTATTTTTGTCCCTTCGTTATATGGGGACAAAGCAGTGTGCGACTCGTTCTGGCAAAAATAAAATAATTTTACAAGACGCTATCAGTGGTTAATGGAAATTACGTCATGAATATTGTCCCGCTAGCATGCTCTAGCCGAATCACTGTGCGCCGGCGAACGACGAACAAATCCGTACCAGGTGACCATTTTGGTTTTTGTTTAGAAGTATTTTAGTAATTAAAGTTACTTTTTATTTAAATAATTGTTTTTTTATTTTATAACATTTAAAATAATTTTGCTATAAAAATAGTTTTTAGTTGTGTTTTTGATTATGTTGTAATTTCTAAGCATTATAGTTTTAATATGGTCACAATATTTATCTCTCTTTGCAAAAACAGCAATCAACTTTCTCAATTACAAAAGCTGCTAGTTATTCGTCGTTATTGTGCTTCATATGGCGAATTTACTCAGCAAATTTTTACTGAAATATTCGTCATGTTGGTCGAAATTCGTGGTTCGTCCCAGTTGTGTTCTTAGCATAACATTACAGTAGAAGTTCTTGGGTGTTATGCTAAAAATATATTTCAATACATGACTGACTTCCAAAACGTACTAATACAGAGTTTCCCTGCAAACAATTTCGATCAAAAAATAATATAAATAGTTTCCCCATTAAGCAAAAATCTATCGCTATTGCTATCTAATTCTTATTGATGTAGACACATCGTTCGGGAAGAAGTGTCCCACTATGAAGAACAATAAGAAAATATTTAACTTCAAAAGAGCCAAAAGCGATACTACTAAATGTAGTTGATATTAAACTACCAAGCGCTCTAATTCGTCATAAAATAAAGACACTGAGTGGATTCTTAATGTAAATATTACCATAGTGGGACACTTCTTCCCGAACGATGTAACTACATCAATAAGAAATGAATAGCAAAAGCGATAGATTTTTGCTAAATGGGGAAACTATTTACAGTATTTTTCGATCGAAATCAGGGATGCATAATATTAAAAATAAAAATGCGTTGTTTGCAAATTAAATGTTCAATGTCACAAAGCATCAATTTTAACACCGATGCCCTGATTGCTTTTTTGCTGCGTTACTAATACTTAACAGTGATGCATTGTATATATTTTGTACTGCGGCGCGCCACGGCGGTATGAAACATTATACTCTGTTCTAATATAAAGCAAAGGATGTCAGCTCATTTGTTTTCCCGGGCTCTGATGTAAAGCCCTAAGCTATGCAATAGTTTTTTAGAACATCAACTTTTGCATCTTTAATGCCATAAATGTGTTCTAAAGATCGCATTCCTTGAAAAAAAATCCTTTGTTATTACCTGTTCCAACACATACAAACTTAGAGTTTATTTTGTGGTACTTATTTCCATAGAGTTAAATCGAAGAGTAACCAAATCTAAACGTGTGTGAGTGTATTTTAAAAGAGAGGAAATGATCATATACCGAGTAAAATATATGTCTCCATTTGTATGTGCATCCCAAATTTCTCTATGAATTGTTAAGGTTTTTGTGTAAAAAAAGAAAAAAAAAACTTATGAGGCCACCGCTTATTGGTGTCTGTGGTAATATGGAAATTTTGTATGCCATGAGTGTTCTTTTTGCACATGTCAAGGGATGTGTGGGTGTGTGTATGTGTATCGATGTATTTAAGTATGGATGGGTTTTTTTATTTCATTCATTTTTGGTTGGAGGGGTTAGACCAATGTATGCACATTTATTGTTGGATAAAAGGACCTCATTGCTTTTTCATTATTGTTATTGTCGTTGTTGCTGCTGCTGTTTTGTATTCATACGAACGTGTACTTACCTGATCATACGATACTATATGACATTATGATGATGATGACGATGTCCAACGTTTTAGGTAACATATCGATAACTGCTTTTGCTAGTGTAATTGTTTGTGTATGTTTTATTGTAGTTTTATTTTTCAGTTGTTGTCGTTTCATTTTTATTTTATTGTCCAGAATTTCAAATCCCTGTAGTACTTTGGCAGTTTACTACTCCCAGCTTGGACCAAGGGAGTAGGGGCAGAGTATTGGTCCCTGTATTTGGTTTTGTTGGTTTGTAATTGCAATGTGTGTGTGTGTCTGTTCATGTGCATTAGTATCCCGGTTTTTGGTAGAACAGGTATTTTCTGTTGTTATTCTACTTAAACAGATTTCTAATGTATTTTGCTTTTTCTTCTTTGTTGCAGTTGTTGCTCATAATTTTTACATCTTGTTAATCATGTAGTTCAGCATGGGCCATGTTTGTTTTATTACCACTTATTGTTATTGTGGATATTGTTTTAGATGATGTTATTATTGTTGTTGTTGCATATGCTATTGTTATTGGCAAAAGTCATTTTGTTGTTTTTTGGTACTGTTGCAATTTTCAATTGTCACCACATTTTGTTTCTAGTTAAAAAAAAAAAAAAAATTTGACAGTGAAGTTTAGTATGATTACCCACAAAAATATTTAAGTCATAAAATGCAAAGGTGACGAGTGCACTCAACTCAAGCCAATTATACCAGATGGCAGGACATAAAGTAAAGCATTAGGATAAGATTTGATTAATAATATATATAGGAGATTTAATAAAAAAAAAATATACCAGATAAAGTAAAGTTTTAAAAACTTATTAAATGCTTTATTTTGCCAAAAAGCTATTTCTCGAAAGCTGTTTAACCTCTTACTTCTTTCGCAATAGAAGCATATTTGGCCCAAAAGCTATTTTACTAAATATTTTAAAAAATATTTTGTGTTTGAAAATTATTTTTGCAACAAAAATTTTTTCTAATAAAAATTTTGCATCATCAAAGCTTTAATGGCTTTTTTAAAAAAATGGTTTTAATATCTTGTTTGTCAGCAGCTTCTTAATTGGAAAGCTTTTTTTTCTAAGCTTGTGTACTAAGAGATTTGCCTACAAGTGTTTAATACAAAATCATCATTATAATTCAAACGTATTTCATTAAAAAGCTTTTTAAACTACAAATATGTATATATTTAGTTCTTTTTGATCTTAATCTTTTTACTAAAAATTTCATTAAAGAGGTATTTACTGAGTGCTGTTTCACACTCTTCAAGTTTTAGCCATCAAGTCTTGAATTTTTAGGAGAGAGAGAGGAAAATAAATGGCATTCTCTTTTCCCTTCTCTCCTAAAAGCTCAAGACTTGATGGCTAAAACTTGAGCAGTGTGAACCAGCAATGAAATAAAAACAAAACTTGAACTAAACTTAAACTAAACTTGAATTGAACTTGAACTGAACTTGAACTGAACTTGAACTGAACTTGAATTGAACTTGAACTGAACTTGAACTGAACTTGAACTGAACTTGAACTGAACTTGAACTGAACTGAACTTGAACTGAACTTAAACATGAACATGAACTTGAACTGAACTTGAACTGAACTTGAACTGAACTTGAACTTAACTTGAACTGAACTTGAACTGAACTTAAATTGAACTTGAACTGAACTTGAACTGAACTTGAACTGAACTTGAACTGAACTTGCACTTAAACTTGAATTTAAACTTGAACTTGAACTTGAACCAGAACTTGAACTTGAACTTGAACTGAACTTGAACTTGAACTTGAACTTGAACTTGAACTGAACTTGAACTGAACTTGAAATGAACTTGAACTGAACTTGAACAGAACTTGAACTGAACTGAACTGAACTGAACTTGAACTGAACTTGAACTGAATTTGAACTGAACTTGAACTGAACTTGAACTTGAACTGAACTTGAACTGAACTTGAACTGAACTTGAACTGAACTTGAACTGAACTTGAACTGAACTTGAACTGAACTTGAACTGAACTTGAACTGAACTTGAACTGAACTTGAACTGAACTTGAACTGAACTTGAACTGAACTTGAACTGAACTTGAACTGAATTTGAACTGAGCTTGAATTGAACTAGAACCGAGCTAAAACTGAACTAGAACTGAACTACATCTAAAATAGAATTAAGCTAGAGCTAAATCAGATCTGAACAAGAACAGAACTACACCTGAACTAGAATTAGAGATAACTCGAACTGAACGTAAACATAAACTAGAACTTAAGCTCATTTGTACAATTAATAAGCAGCTTTTGCGCTTTTTTCCGTTTTCAAAAAAAAAAAATTACTTTAAATAGATTTTTACTTGCATAATTTTCCCTGCTATCTTTTTGCTTTTTAGTCCTTTTAATGCATTTACTAGATACATACATACATACATATGCATTTGAAAAATTTAGGTTACAATTGAATTTTGAAAATAAATTGCAAACAGTCTTTCAATTATTTGTTAGCGTAAAGACAAATATAAGTTATTTGGGCTGTTCAGGAAAGGCGGATTATCAGCTTATATGGTTATGTAGTTATATTAACAACAACAAATTTTAATAAATGTATTTTTTTTTTTTTCTTTTTTTGTTGTGAATATAACTTAAGAACCATATAACCTGATAACCAGCCTTCCGTGAACAACCCAATTATATTCAGAACTAGTTACTTCATTTCAAATGCTCTTTTTATACAAAAGATTTAAGACAATATAATTGAAGGTAATTGTTAGGGATTAAGTAACATGCTGAGTTTGTGACATTTATTTAGGAAATTTAATTTTAGAAGTATGTGATTAAATGATGTTTTTCATAAGTGTCTTAAATTTTCCATTTTCCAATTTAGTTATAAGTTTAAAGACCTTTTACAAAAATTGCCTTGATTGACTTTTACTTTACTACTATGGATTATTTTCTCCCCCTTCGAAACTTGACATTACGCTCAATCTGTAACTGACACAAATCTTTGCCAAAAAAAAAGTATAGGTTTCAGTGTCCTGTAAGTATCCTATTTAACAACTTTTAAAAGCTTTAAACCTATAAAACGTTTTTAGCCTAAATCTTTTTATTCCCATTAAAGTAAGTAAAAGGGCAGAAAAAAAATTAAGTTCCCTTATAAACATACTTCCTAGAATTTGTTAGAAACCCCAAATATTAATTTTGTCCATATGTTTCGTAAAAAAAAGAAGCAAAAATTGTAACCAAAAAGCACTTATTGGAATGCCAGTGCAACCCCAACCACCCACAATGGACGCATGCTGTGTGTTGTATTTAATTTTTGGTTTTCAAACATTCATCCCCAACAACCGAACGGGGGATCAGACGGACGGACCGACCTCACCAACGAGACAATCAACCAACTATACAATTTCAAAACAGCATCAACAAAAATTCTATAGCAAAAGCAAAAAAAAAAATTCACAAAATCTACAACAACACAATTATACTCTCATGATTTTAACTCAAATGAATACCTGCGGTCCACCATCATGGCAACAAGATTTGTCAACATAAATACACATACATACATACATAGAGACACCAACATACGAATACACATGCAATTATATGTAGATTTCCAAAATACTTTCATAGGTAAGAAACCCGGTTCAAAAGTTTTTTAAAAATTAGAACTGAACCAGAACTTAACTCAAACAAAACTAGAACTGAACTAGAACTAAACCAGTACTGAACTAAAACTGAACTAGAACTAAACTAGAACTGAACTAAAACTGCACTAGAATAGAACAGGAGCTGAACTAGATCTTTACTAATATTTAAACCCCTTTATAAATACACTGTACAACAATTTCTAACTTTTTCCAAAAAAACGGGGTGGTGACATCCATTGTGACTGGTAGAGACAAAAAAAAATATACGTCTGTCGTCGTTTTGTAAGACCACAACCAAATTTTATTTTAGGGTGGGTTAAAGTTTCCCTCTTTTGACATGTTGTGCTGCACTACATCGGTATGTACTATAACTATGTGTTCTTTACATCTAAAGTATAAGATATGTTCAGCGACTTTGGTAGAACATATTAACCCTCTAACTCCTCTTAGCAACGTTAATTATTGGCTCAATTCTAGCAAATCGTAAGAAATTCCCTTAAGGAATGAAATGTTCTACAAATATGTTGGCTATTAAATTTTACTACATATTTATGTCAGGATATGCCAAAAAACTATGAGAGGTACTGACATAATTTTTATATATTTTTATTCCCTATTATATCCTTAATAAATCCCAATCTGATGATCAACAAATTCTGAAATTTGTTTAACAAATTTTTTAAAAATTTAAAAATGAAGTTCTGAAACTGTCGTTAAAAAAAATTTTTTTGTCATACCTACGAGAAACGGTGAACGATTTCTTAAAAAAACAAAAACTCATTTACAAGTAAAAACAGGTATTTTTTAAATGAAAATTATCTCTTATTCAAACATTTCTCAAAATATGTTAATTTTGTTCCAACATTTCTTGTTCAAATGACCTAAGACACGTTAATGGCCTGGGGAAATTTTAATAACTTTAAAATTTTTTAACCAAATTTTTTTTTTATCTCATTAGAATGATAATAACGTACCCACTTCGATTCGGTTACATTTTATTGTAAAAGTAATTATTTAATGGCAAACTTTTTACAAAAACCTGAAAAAATGTATTATTCCCCTTGTAAATGCACCTTCAAACTTCAGCGTCGCGACGCTTCGTTGCGGCGCTAGTTAACGTTATTCTATGATCCTAATATTTTACACAATGTGTAAGAACAATTTCTATGAGAAAAAAATATCATTAATTGAAAATATTTTTTCAAAATTTTAAAATTTTTTGTAATCAATATAGTAATTTGGGCAAAAGGTGCAAAATCAACAACTTGTTTGCTTGATATTATGAATTGGGAATAAATTTGGTGATTGGAGAAATTTAATAATTTTTTCTGTTAATATAAATAACACTTTTTGCTTAATTTTATTTTTTCCAATACATTTTACTCATTTGCTTTTGCAAAATGTATTGGAAAAAATAAAATATTGTGAAAAATTTTATATAGAAAAATTGCAAATTTTGTTTTGGGTTTGTCGGTTTTATGTGTGTTGAATTTACACAGAACGTATATGTGGGAGGGGTCTACAAAAAAAATTGAGAACGCTCTCTCCAGTTGGCATACTAGTTGTATACTATGGCTAATATGTTCCACAAAAATATTTGCCGTAACATTTTCTACAAATTTGCTGAACATAGATTGTACCTCAGGTGTAAAGAAGACATTGTTTGATATACCGATATACTGCACGCATTGGCCAAAAGGGCAACCTTTAACCCCCCTACTAAGAAATTCCGATGTAATCTTTCAAAACGCCGATACACGTTTTTTCATCTCTACCAGAATCAATTGTCAGAACTCCGTTATTTTTTTATGTGTTATTAGTTAATGTTTCGAAAATTTTTTTTTTGGTTTTTTAAGTTCCTTTTTTTGCTGGCGATTTATAACTAGAAATTTGTCTTTTATTAAAACAAAAAAAAAAAATCTAAGCAAAAAATTTGAAGCAGGAGTTTTTCATTTTTTGTCTTTTGAAATGAAAATCCATATAAGAAGAATACCTAATTGTATAAATGCTCTATAACAGTTGGTTGAAAAATGTTACCTTTAATTTTTTTTTTTTTTTTTCTTTTTTTGCTGCCATTGTTCCTGGTGGTTGCATTTACCACAGAGTGAAGTATAAAATAAATTTAGTTTGCATTTTGTAGGAGTATCATTTTGTAAATTTATTCTCTTAGCAAAAACAACCTTTTAGTTATTGGATTTAGCGAGTAACTATTAAAGGATTAAAATGGAATCCTTAATAGGAAAATCAGATTTAAGCTAAAGAGACCTTAGAATAGTTTTTCAGATGCTTATAATGTAAAGGATAATAATCACTCAAGGCACCTTGCGGAATGGAAAATGTAGTGAAAGGAATTTTAAAATTTTTAGTAAAATAAACGAGCGTTTGGTAAAAAAAAAAATATTTAACCATTTCTAAGAGGCATATACATATGTAGTGTATAACCCTTAAAGTATGCTTTAATATTTCAATCACCTTAATCCTTACTATCGAAGAACGGTATTGATCTACTTACATTTTTCTACTTTTTCACATTTTACCTGACCTCATTTCTTAACCAATCTGCTGTCTTTAATAGATTCCAACTCAATTAATTTCATTTAATTCCGAAAAATTCCAAAACACTGGCAAAATGTATCAATACACAACCTAAGCCCCCCCCCCCCCCCCCCCAAAATAAAACAGAAAAAAATAAAAAGAAAACTAAAGTGGAAAATTGTACAATTGAACCATGACTTGATGTCATGTCAATTGCCATAAAATCATGCGTCATGCTTAAAGTGTCAATGGGGTCATTTAGGTTATACCACCAAATGTTGCAATGACACCAACCAACAAAATTCTATTCTTTTTAAAATTTCTCTTTTCTTCGGAAAATAATCTAAAGGAGATATTTTTTTTTGGGAACTTGTATTTGTATGCAAAATGTCGTTACAGTTTATTATTTTTATTTCTATTTTAAATTTTTTGTTATTTTTTAAGAATAATTTTTGTTGGTTTTCATTTTCATGTGTCGTTTATTGTCTTAGTCGTTGCTGTTTGCTAGACAAACGACTACACAAGCAGCCGCAATTGCTTCAAAAGGAATCTAAAGGATACTTAAACGAATGTTTGTGTGTGTTTCTACATGTTTAAACATGAAAGAAAGTAAATTCGAAATTTAGTCAAAACCATGAAATAGTAAAGCAATATTTGAAACAGACATTTGTTTACAATAGAAAATATACGTGAAAATTTAAATGTGGTGCAATTGAGAAGATTATGAAATTAAAAAAACAAACAAAATGTGGGTTCTAGAACTTAACTAGAACTCAACCAGACATCAACTAGAAATGAAATAGAGCTGAACTAGAACTGAATTAAAGCAGAACTAGAACTGAAATAGAACTGAACTAGAACTAACTAGAACTGACCTAGAAATGAACTAGAACTGAACTAGAACTGAACTTGAACTGAACTAGAACTGAACTAGAACTGAACTATAACTGAACTTGAACTGAAATAGAACTGAACTAGAGCTGAACTAGAACTAACTAGAACTGACCTAGAAATGAGCTAGAACTGAACTAGAACTAACTAGAACTGACCTAGAAATGAACTAGAACTGAACTAAAACAGAACTAGAACTAACTAGAACTGACCTAGAAATGAACTAGAACTGAACTAGAACTGAACTTGAACTGAACTAGAACTGAACTAGAACTGAACTAGAACTCAACCAGAAATCAACTAGAACTGAACTAGAACTGAACTAGAACTGAACTAGAACTGAACTAGAACTGAACTAGAACTGAACTAGAACTGAACTAGAACTGAACTAGAACTGAACTAGAACTGAACTAGAACTGAACTAGAACTGAACTAGACCTGAACTAGAACTGAACTAAAACTGAACAAGAACTGAACTAAAACTGAACTAGAAGTAAACTACAACTGAACTAGAATTGAACTAGAACTGAACAAGAACTCAACAAGTAGTGAACAAAAAAATTAATTACAAATGAACTTGATTTTAACAGGAACAGAGATAAAATTAAACTAGAACTGAACTTTGTAATTTGAAAAACTTATCAAACCTTTTTACTTTTTTAAATAACTGTATTCTCGTATATAAATTACCTACATATACATATATGTTACAGGGTTGCGCATAAGTAACTTTATGATTTATTTAATGATAAATTTTTTTTCTCATTTTCTTTAACGTTCGTATTTATTAAAATTAAGATTATAGTTTAAAAATATGTTCACACTAGGTTTTGAAGAAAACAACATTCAAATTGTACTGCCCATTGTTTGTTTCAAACTTTCCAGAGCATTTCCCATAACTTAAAATCCCAGGTCCCTCACGTCTTCTCGGTTATTCGCCTTAAGCTATTGCATGGGCTTTGGCTTATTGGCAAACACCTTAACCTTTAGGCCACCTCAAAGAAAAGGTGTTGCGACTGGCACACCCTGCGAAATATCAAAAGCAGCTCCAGTCTCGGTCAGCCCATCTGCCTGTTCATTGCCATAATGGTCCCTATGCGCAGGAATCCAAGTAAAGGCAGTGGCTGATATTCTGCCCAGTCTGGATAGTTTATACTGGTTAAGGAGAATGGACGTTGTTTTATGCGACTTTAGTGACAGCAGAGGCGCCTGGCTATCGAAGAAAATACCAATTTTCTGATATGCAATGTTAACATGCCTCTCATATCGCCAGTATATCAGCCTGAAATACGCTTGCAGCATCTGGAAGACGGAAAGAGATATTCACTTGCAGCTCCTCCGAGAAAAGCCCAGAGCCAACATCGCAGGTCATTTTTGACCCATCAGTATTCATTAGCCAGTATTCCCCTACTTTATTCCCGCCTTGACGGAAATATGACCTTGAATTTCTTTTCACAAAGTCTGTTTGTTTATTCACGTGACTATTGAAGTAAAAAGGGGGAGTTAGAGGGTTAATATGTCCTCACTTATTATTCGATATGATCGTTGGGTCTGAATAATTTAAATCTGACTTTCACAATAAAATTAAACAACTATTGTTTTTTATTTTGTTGTTAAATCAAAACGTTACTTATGCGCCACCCTGTATATATAGTTATGTCACCATACATAAAACCACAAATGGAGTAAACGACAAATAGAGTAGAAATTTCTGCAACTGTTCCATATAATTTACCCGACAATACACATACTAGTTTACTATACTTTGAATTCCTATACATTTGTGTATAAAGCCCCTCTCATACTTCCACAAGAAGACTTTAACGGCAGCAGCGGATAAAAAGACTACAATGCCAGAGAATACAACAAACAAATTCGCATAAACTGACACAACTGCACCAAGGCATTCAAATGTTTAAGGATACTAACAGGCGACATTATGATTTGGAGATGTGTGCTGCATGTGATTGTGTTTTATTATGTATGTATGTATGTATGAATGTGTTTGTATGCAAGATGTTGGTAATAAGATGCAATTGAGTAGAATTTAAAAGAGAAAAGTTCTAAACTCAAGAAACAAAACTGAATAAATGAAGGAATGAATGAAAGAACAAATGACTGACTGCCTGACTATAAATAAATACTATAGATGGAGATGGATGAATTAATTTCGTTGAACAAGTGTGTGTGTTTGTATGTATGGTTGGTTGGTTGCTTAAATTACTGAGTAGAGAGTATTAGAAAATTTACTACCAAAAATAGGGCCTGAAACAAATAAGGACTATTTAATAAAATTTATTCTATAAAAGTTAGAGGTCATATTTCTTTTAGAACACTCAAGAATTAAGAAAAAGTTATAATGAAGAGATAGTGTGGTTACTATAGAGACATGTCAAATCGATCTGTCCGTAAACGTGGGTTCGAACCCCCGGTCAGTCAAGAATTAAAAATTATCAATAAATTTTAATTGATTTCATGTTGTTAAATTCCTTTCTTCATAAAAATAATTTTATGAAAATTAAATTTAATGAACTTAAGCCTGATTAAAATATTAAAATTTGGATTAAAGCCCATAAACAGTTCAATAAAATAATCACAGTACTAATTATTCTTAAACAGCGAAGGCACAAGCTCTATGATTACATTTGTCCTTCAAGTTGTGCTGGAAGGGTCAACGGAAAAAAAGAGACAAAAACAGAAAAATGTACTCTGGACTTCAAGAAGAATTTTTGACAAAAAGTATGAAAAATAGAAGCAAGGAAGAACATGTAAATCAATTGAAATAGACAACCATTCACAACAATTAATTTCGATCCACCAAGTAAAAATACCATTTGGTTTAAAGATTAATGTTTGACTACTGACTGCCAGCCTCGTCAATGGTAACGGTGACTGTTAAACGGCAAAGATTTCTGAAGAGATAGTGTGGTTACTATCGAAACATGTTAAATCGAACTGTCCCTGAACGTCGGTTCTATTCCCCGGTCAGTCGAGAATGAAATATTATCAATAAAATTTAATTCATTTCATGTTATAAAATTCCTTTTTTTTTCATAAAAATAATTAAATGAAAATTAAATTTGATGAACTCACGACTGATAAAAATATAAAAATTTTGATAAAAACAAAAGAAATAAATTTAAGATGCCTTTAATCAAATATCCTTTGCTGTGTTTAGCAAGTGTATGCATACATGAATGGTTTTCAGTTAGCGGCTTGAATACAAAGACAACTAGACCATTTCTAGAACAAGACAAATTTTCTAAAACAAAGATAAAACAAAATCCAACCTCTTACACTCATACTTAAACAGATATTGCAATAAATGTACAATCTAATGCGTTTATTGTTGTTCATATTTAAAGCTAAAATGGAAGGACAGAAAGAGACCGAGTTCGATGGTAAGCGACAAAGTCCTTAGCATCGATACACTAAGATTCTATAGTGATCCCTGCATTCATGTTCGTCTAATAGTTGTTTACGTAAAGGAATATACACAACCTCACTCATACAGTCATACGCACATACACATACTTATATACTTAAACCGGTTGAATGTAAGGTAACTTTTAACGCGAGTCATATGTGGTGTATGTGGCTTTTTGATTTATGTTCAACCAGGCGGCAATAATGAATTATTTATGTTGATTTTCTTCCATCTTCTTGTTCATTTCTTTTTCACAATTTTTTTATTTTCTTTCCTTTTTGTTTCTTATGTTGGTTAACAATGTTCTACAAACGTTTTGTACAAATTTCCTAAGACAATGTTGATAAAAAAAATTTTCGTTTAAAGGAGTTTTGTGAAGGTAAAAGCCGTTATATCGAATGACCTAATAAAACGCAATACGCAGGGTGGCACAAACGAAACAAAAAAGATCAAAGAGTCTGTTCATGGAAGATGAGCTGCGTCACTGATTATTTCACTCGTTGTGTTCAAACCAGTGTTGTGTGTAATTACCCGAATTTGGTGCATTTTTTACTCTCGTGGGTAGAGCGTGGGTAATTTCTTTGAGGAGAAGATCAGGTGTAATTTGAAATTCTTTAATTGTAAAACAAATAATATTCAAGATATTGTTGACATAAAAAATTTGCTCTATATTCAAAAAAAAACTCACTATTTATTTAACAAAAAAAGATTTCCATATCAACCAAAAGATTGATACACAGAAAAAAGTGTTTTATCAATTAAAAAAATGGTTTTAAAAGTATTTAAATTTCTTATTTTTTTTTTTAAATTATTAAACGTTAGTTTGATATCAGGTGTAATTTTATTTAAATTGGGTAATTTTGGTTCATCTTAACTGAGGTTTTGAATTTTGCTGGTGGTAACGCTGGTTCAAACAATTGATCTTCGGGGTTTTTTTCACTTTTTTCTTTTTTTATATAACAGGTTTTATAGAATATTTATTTAATCGATAACATATATGAAATTAAAAATATCGATAAAATTTTCTCAAGTGAAATTGTAACCAACATTTTAGCCAACTTAAAACATCTCCTTCCATTTAGGGACATTTGATTTGTCTTTTCTTCGTCATTTCGTAGCAAATGAAAGCAAAACGATGCGAGCATAAAATTTCAGTTTTGCAAGAATACACTCTTTTTTCACTTTCTTTACCACAAGTTTTTCAAACATTCTTAAAGACTTTTTTTAGCCAAATATTTAAGATTTAGATGAAGACATGAAATGGTTTAAACATTTAAAAAAAATCAATATTCTTGAAAAAACAAAAATTTCATTTGAAATTATCATAATTTAACCCAAATTGATTTTTAAATTGCCCTGTTTTGAAATATGCCAACAAAAGATAACGAATCCATAAAATTGATTTCTAAAATGGATTAAATAATACTTGGCCATATAAAGAAGCAAAGATTACTTGTTTCAATATTTCTACTTAAGTTAATTGAATATTAACACCTTTTCGAAAATGTATTCGTAATTTTGAAATGTGAAATATGTTTGTATGTTTGTATACTAACACCCCATGCAAAACTCAAAAATAATTGCCTGAAACTTAATGCAACAATAAAATTGCCGAACACAGAGAAAAATGTGAAATTAACTTACACAGAACAAAAAATGCAAAATTGTGTGTGAATGAAAAATCCTTTTAAATCCTTTAAAAATTAACAATATTTTATGTGCAAGCAATCGTGTGCATGTGTGTTTGTATATAAATGTTAATATTTGTATGATAAATTTATAGTTTATTCAAATTCATTTAGATATGTAGTATGCGCATGTATTGGTGAGCTTGTGCGTGCATGTTTATGCAGGCAACATATTGCCTAAAGACTTTAACAAACTTTTTTTTAATTAAATTTAAAATTGAAATTCAAAAAAGAACCTAAAAACACACACACCTATACATATATAAATTTTAAATAAAGTAGAATTACCAAATTTCAGTAGCATAATATTAGAGATGCACTTATTTATAAGTCCCGTACACTGAAAAAACAAAACAATCCATTAGTACTTAAATAAAACCGCAGCGGTATCAATAGTATGGAAAGTACGGATTTCCTTAAATCAAGTACAGAATGATTGATTCAAGTACGGATTACTCAAGTGACAAATACCTTAATTGGTATGTATATTTAATCCCTGATCTGTACTTAAGTTTATTTCACTTTTATTCCGCCCTTTGTTTTTAGAGAAGAACTCTCAACTGCAAGACACCTGCAGCATTCCCGATATTGTTTTCGTAATAATTCTACACTGAAGATTTTTTGTATTAAACTAAATAATTTTAAGAAATAGAATATGGGAATTATGCTTCTTATTTTACTTTTTAAACATGAAAATAATCTGTATTTTTCTTCTTGTAGTCTTGTTGTTGTTTCGTAACTAAATAAGGAAATCGTTTTGTAATTTCTTTTATAGTGTTGTTGTTGTTGTTTCTACAACAAATTTTTACAAACACATGCGTATGCACGCATATTGGTTTTCGAAAGTTAACCCATCTTGGATTGTTTTAAGTATTTTTTCGTGTTCGTCGTACTTAAATTTTTAAGAACGACTCGTACTAAAGAAAGTAGAAAAAACTCTAATTTATTACGCGTTTTCTCCTTCTGTGTATGGGGTATGCTAGATTCTTCATCGGGACCAACCCATTGGCAAAGTTAGGACACTCACCATATTGTTACAATTTGTTGGGTAATGGGAGTACCCGGGGGTGACCAAAATCAAGTCTTAAAATGGCGGCTGGTTCTTTAGTATCAAAAGCAGTCAGGGTTGAATCTGCTGGTATAATTGCTTATAAAGCCAGTGCATTGGAAGACACGGCAACTGCATGTTTTTAGCTAAAAGCAGTCTTTGGGATCATGACTCATTGATCAAGATATAAGGCCATGCTCGAAATCGATTTCGAGTTAAATTGAGTAAATTTTCAAAACGATCCTGTTTTAAAGGTTCATAAGAATATTCCGTTTTATATACGTCATATATTGTGTAGCACTTATATTTCTTAGAACTACTCTCAAAATCATAAAAAAAAACTAAAAAAAATTGGACCGAAAATTTTCTTCTATTTTAATTTTACTCGATTTCCAGAATATGGCCGTTACGTTGCCTTTACACATGCAAGTAGTGGCATGCCACTGTTCTATACATATTATCAACGAAAAAGTGTTCGAAATAGTCGAATCTCATGCCATTGGCTTTTCTGTTTACACATGCCACTGCCAGTTCGTTTTCAAAATGTCGTCGAAGCGTCAACTTGAGATAATTTGTTTACTTCTCAAATTAAAAAAAAGTATCTGAAAACAAAAAGGGTTACCGTCTTCATCACATAGTTTTAGTTTTGGGGAAATAGTTTACATTTATTTATATTAGCATTATTTTAGCAAAATTAATGCTCTCTAATTAACAAACTTGCTTTTTTTAATGGGCGTTTCAAAAAATGAATGATAATAATTCATTTAACAGTTAAAACTTTAAATAAAATTCGACAATAATCCAGTAAATTTGCATTATATGGTTAACAGGGTAACATTGCTAATCGTTTTGACATTTGGTGGCATGCAAGTGCCAATTTTCCACTCGCATGCAATTTTTGTTGCCACTGGAGCTGCCATTGCGAAAAATGTGGGTGGATTAGTAAAAACTTGTGATTGTGTTGAGTTTTTCGAACTGGCAGTGGCATGTGTAAATGCTAGGTTAATGATGTTAAACAAACATTCGATCAACTAAAGTATACGAAATACAGTCTTCAAAGGGTAATCGGGGACCTCCGAGAAATCGCCCTGCTTCGGCAGCAGACACAACAAATTTGTAGGTGCCAAATTTATGCTCAAAATTTACGATGAATAAAACCTTTTATAGAGACCGTATGCGCCAGTAAGAGAGAAGGATGACAGAAGAAGAATTTATAAATAATAATCAATTGAACATAGAAACGTTTTCAATCCTGCTCCTTTGCATTATGTCGAGGCATATGCGCAAAAAATGCTTAAGCGACATCATTTTCAATTTCCATTTTTTTAAATAAATGAATTTATTGGCAACACTTGCATTATCTCCTAAAATCTAATGGTCACAGAAGGTATCGTTACGATTTTATAGCAAACACAATTTTAGTTTAAGCGTCAATTTTCATATAAAATTTTTATGAAATATAATCAAAAAAAAACTTTCACCTGTAAAATTTAGTTTTTTTCATTAATTAATTCATTTATTAATGATGTGCTAATAATCCCAATTTTTGAATGAAAACACTGAAATTCACTGTTGTGGGAAAGCTAGTTTCTATGCGCATTTCGCTGGTTGCTTAGGCCAGCTCGTCAGGAAACTTTTTCCAAATACTTTAGAAAAGCTAAAAATATTATACAAGTAAGACCATAAAATAAATAAGAATTTTAAAACACTCAGGTCTTTCATGTAACAATATCAAAGCTTCAACAAAGACACAACAATAAACCGTCAATTTTTCTTTCTTACATTCCCCTACAATTGGCTGGTTTTTTTCCAACACGAATTGTAGTTGTAAGAGGATAGAAAGAAAAAAACTAAATTAAAAAAACAAGTTGCTTAAATAAAGCAGCTTGCCATTTCAGTTTTTTATTTGCCGAGCACATGCAAATTAATTATCAAAAATTATTTTCGGGAATGAAATATTTATTATTAATTAATTCACTTATTAATGATGAGTTTTTTTCGCTTGAGCTTTTTTGCGGTAATGCTATGGATACAAAAAAATTTTGTTATGCTTTCAAACTATTTGAAAATTTTCTTTTGAAATCGTTGCCACCCTAATAGTAGATTCTTAAAATATTTTTTTTTTTTTTTTTGGCAAAATGTGAGAAAGTTAATCGATTAGAATGTACAAACCTACTGCAAGATATCCAAAATAATGGTAATTAAAACAACAGCAACAAAATAAAACAACAAGAACAGCAACAAAGAAATACAACAACAGCAATACAAGCAAAATTTAAAAGCCTACACTAAGATTAAGTCTATAAAAAAATATTGTTACTAAATAATCTACTACAACACATACGAAGGTCGTCTTCAACAAAATCCAACGTTAATTAGAGATTCTAAACAAATATCTATCTTTAGTAAGATTATTTAAAGAAAATCTTTTAATAACAAAAATTTTCTAATGAAAATGTCATAACGAATTTGTGATTATCAAGAAAATTTATCGACTTAGTATATAATTTATATAAAATTTTTTTTCAAAACAAAAATGTTAGTATAAGTTTTTTAAAGAAAATTTATCGACAACATAAATTTACTAACAAAAATTTATCGGTAACACACATTTTCTATCAAAAATTTATAGGTAACATAAATTGTCTAACAAAAGTTTATAGGTAACATAAATTTCCTAACAAAAATTTAACGGTAACATACATTTTCTAACACAAAAGTATCGGTTAGAAAATTTATCGGTAACATAAATTTACTAACAAATTTATCGGCAACATAAATTTTCTAACAAAAATTTATCGGTAGCATAAATTTTCTAACAAAAATTTATCGGTAGCATAAATTGTCTAACAAAAATTTATTTGTAACATAAAGTTTCTAACAAAAATATATCGGGTACATAATTATCTAACAAAAATGTATCGGTAACATAAACTTTCTAACAAAAATTTATCGGTAACATAAATTTCCTAAAAAAAATTTATCGGTAACAGAAATTTTCTAACACAAATTTATCGGTAACAGAAATTTTCTAAGAAAAATGTGTGGGTAACATAAATTTTCTAACAAAAATTTATCGGTAACAGAAATTTTCTAAGAAAAATTTATGTCCCTATTATATTTTTTAAGAACTTATGTTATCGATAAATTTTCTATGAAACATTTTATTTCTCAATAAATTTTTTATAGAATAATATCAATTTTCTATACAAAAGTTACCAGAAACCAAAATTTTTCATAGAAAATTTTCGATAACCAAATACATACATTTAGAGAAAATTTATAGATATCATAATGTAATTGATATTATAATAAATTTTCTATAGAAAATTTGCCAATCACATTAATTTTTTATAGAATATTTTTGGCTTTGCGCAATATGATCCCAGGAAATATGGCCGCAAAAAGAAAGTGAAGAATGGCCACAAAATTTTACATGCCAAGAAATTTTGGGGCAATATTTTTTTTTGGGGGGCTCTTTTTAATTTTTTTTTTTTTTTTTTTTTTTTTTTTTTTTTGTTGGTGTTTTTGTTTTTTCATTTAAATTGAAATGAAAAATTACCCCAATATCACAGAATGAAAAATGGATCCAAATAAAATCACAATTTTTACTTTGAGGGTATTTTTTATTTACTTACTGCCGTATTCATAAAAAACTAAATTGGATATGAAATCTATTTTAAGGAAAATTTGTATGGAAATTAAATTTTAAAATACGTTTGAAATCTATTTTATTTTTTATGAATACGGCAGTTAAATTTTAAGAAATGAAAATTACCCCAATAAATTTTATATTAAAAATCCTAGTAATAGTGCTATGTAATAAAACTTTAGTTAGCGAAGCCACATTTCGTTATACCATAGAGGAGAAAATCCTGGGCCGAAAGCCCAACCATGCATCTATCGTGTGGTTTTTAAAACTAAAACTCTATAATTATTTAGGTTATTAAGAATCAGGATTTTGAAATTCTGCATTTTTAAGCGTCGGATTTTAAAATTCGGGATTTTAAATTAGGAATTTTATGTTTCGGGCATATGAACCCAGCCCAAATTTGTATTATAACTTTTTTGTGTTTTTTAATGTAAACTTTTTTGGGGTTAAAACCAGGCATCAGAAATTAAGAACCGAAAACTTAAAATTTAAGTTTTTCATTTGAAAAATTCAAAACTCATGCGTACAAAATAAATTTTTTTTTTCTATCAGTTAAAAAAAAAATAGGAAACACAAAAAAGATATTTATTTTTTAAGTACAATATGTGTTTTGTACATGAAAAGAAACAAAAAAACAAAAATTTGAAAAATACACAAAAACTTTTTTTTAATTTTTTTTTTTTTTTTTTTTTTTTAAATATTTATCATTGGTGTTCAAAACATGTTTTCAACTGTACAAAAAAAAAAAAAAAAAAAAAATTATTTTGTGTTTTTTGTTCTTCTAAGTTCAAAATAATAAAGTTCTTAAAAAAAACTTTTTTTGAGAAAAATATTTTTTTTTGTTTTTAGAAACTAACAATAAAAACTCAATTTGAAGTTAAAATTGAGAATTTTAATTAAAATTATAATATAAAATTGTGTTTAAAATTGCAAATGCAAAAAATCCTTAGAGATTCTTAATTATCAAAACTAGCTGCTGTTGCATTAGCTGTACCCGCAACACAGGTATCTGTGGAGGCAGCCTTCAGTGCTTTGCCAATTATTATGACCAAAAATAGAAGGAATTTAAGTTCTGAGCATGTAGAAAATTTATTGTTGCTCAAACTCAACATCAAGGTAATTGATAAGATTACTATTTAGTTCTAGGATAATCTTTATCATGTTATAACTACTTATTATTTATTAGCTTTATATTTTTTACTATAATTTTGTACGTATGAGTTTAAATTTTGTCAATTAAAAAAATTCAATTTTAAGTTTTCGGTTCTTTTTTTTTCATGTACAAAATAATATTGTACTGAAAAAATAAATATCTTTTTTTTGTGTTTGCTTTTATTTTTTTAAACTGATGAAAAAAAAATTATTTTGTACGCATGATTTTTAAATTTTTAAAAAGAAAAATTAAGTTTTCGGTTCGTAATTTTTTGTACAAAAGAACAAAAAAAAAATATTTTTCTCAAAAACGTTTTTTTTAAGAACTTTATTATTTTGAACTTTAAGAAACAATATCAAACAAAATATTTTTATCTATTTTTGGTTATTGTACAATTTAAAATATTTTTCGAACACCAATGATAAATATTTTTTTTAAAAACATAAAAAAAAAACGTTTTCCGGTCCTTGGTTAAAACTCATTAAAAATTTTGACGTAATTTTTTATAATGAAGTATTACCCCAAATTTGGGGTTATATTTAATTTTCTTTTTAGGGCTATTTTTCATTTTTTTTGGGGTAATTTTTCATTAAACAAATAGGGTCATATTGCATTATGAAAAATAGCCCCAAATTTGGGGTCAATTTTCATTTTTGTCTTGGGGAAATATCTCCTGGGGTCATACTTCGCAGCGCCAATATTTTTCAACAACTCAAACTTTTAATAATAAATGTATCGAAAGCTTAAATTTTCTATAGAGTATTTATCGATAAATAAAATTTTTTACAAAAATTTACCCACAAATAAAATTTTTTATAGAAAATTGATAGATATATTTAATTATTTTTTTTTTACAAAATTGATAAATAAAATTTTCCATAGAGAATTTATCGATAAATAAAATTTTTTATAGAAATTGCATCAATAACTAAAATTTTCTATAGAAAATTTATTGAAAACTATAATGTCTTATGAAAATGTTATATTTATTATTCTTTATTTAACTTAAATTTTCTGTAGAAAATTTATCAATACCTAAGACTTTTTATAGAAAATTTATCGAAAAATAAAAATTATAGAAAACGAATTTTTTTTAGAAATTTGAACGATAACTAAAACTTTCTATAGAAAATTCATCGATAACCAATATTTTCTATAAAAAATTAATAGATAACTAAAATTTTTTATAGAAAATAAAATTTATCGATAAATGTTCTATAGAAAACTAAAATTTCTTATGGATTTATTATTGATGAATTCAATAATTAAAATTTTCTATAGAAAATTTATCGAGACATGAAATATTTTATTAAAAATTTATAGATACCTGAAATGTTTATAGAAAACTTTTCTATAAATAAAATTTTTTTTATAGAAAACCCAAATTTTTTTTATAGAAAATTTATTGATAACTATAATTTCTTATGGAAAATTTATTTATAACCAAAATTTTCTATAGAAAGTTTATTGATAGCTAACATTTTCTGTAGAAAATTAATCGATAACCAAAATTTGATATAGAAAATAATTAGATAACTAAAATTTTCTATAGAAGATATCTAAATAATAATTATTAAAAATTTGTATAGAAAATGTATAGCTAAATAAAATTTTTATAGAAAATGTATCGATAACCGTAATTTTCTGTAGAAAATTAATAGATAACTAAAATTGTCTATAGAAAATGTATCGATAACTAAAATTGTCTATAGAAAATTGATCGTGAACAAAAATTTTCTTTAGAAAATTTATCAAAAAAAAAATGTTTATAGGAATTTTATCGATAACTAAAATTTTTGTAAAAAATTTATCGATAACTAAAATAGTTTATGGAAAGTGTAACGGTAACAAAAATATTCTACAAAATATTTATCGATAACAAAAATTTTGAAAATAAAGATAATCGATAAGTAATAATTTTGTTTTTAATTATCGATAACAGAAATTTTTTTATTTTTTTTTTAGAAATGGATTTTTATGTATCTATTATTTTCTCTTAATATTTTTTTTATTTTTAGAATTGCCTGTTGAAAATATTCGATATCTTATTCGTTTTTTAACAATTTCTGTAAAAAAATCTTTTGTCGGCCTAAACTTTTAATATACACCACTCTTCTGCATTTAAGGCTTAAACTTGATTGTATGTTTGCCTTTGGTTATGTCTATGTTTGTTTGTACGTGTGTGCTGCACACATATATACAGAGACACTATTAAAATTCTATTAAACTAGAAAATAGATTTCATTTGTTAAAAACACTTTTGGCATCTACATGCAGGCATGTGAACACATCAAGTTCTTTATAGAGGGTATAGATTTAAGTGCATTTGTGTTTGTGTGTGATTGTGTGTCTTAAACTAAACCAATTTTTCATTATAATCAAAATTAGAAGCATCTACATAAATGTGTTGCATTCGGTATTTATAAGTTTACTGGAATGTGCGTAGAAATTTTTGTAACTTGCAACAACACACAGATTGTGTTTATGAGAGTGTCGGTATTGTCTACTTATTTTGATGATGAAGATGAAGTTGTTGTTGTTATGTAAGTTTTATTTTCTTGTTTTTGCTTAGTTTATTCTTGAGGTCTAAAGATCAACATTTTAAACAGCAACTAAATGATTTCTCTTGTTATCCCTGTACTATCTTGTGGTTGGTTTATATTTAATGATACTAAATCGAATATATTGCCGCTCAAATCTAACACAAATTTCGTAACTCAAACTCACCTACACACGAATTTACGCACACTTTTTGCCTTTATAATCAAAAAAAAAAAAATAGAGAAAAACAAAACTTAAATTGACATTAAGTTAAAATAGAAAGAAATGTTTGTAAATAAGGAATATATAGACTGCAGTTAGACTTTTGTCTAAAAAGACGATTGTTTGTAGATAAAATTTTTTTTTTACATTTAAGGCGGAAACCTTCGATAGGCTTAAGTTGGGTCGTCGAATTCTAACCGACTAAAAATATCTCCATCGTTATTACCACACACCCCGGTACTGCCAAGTGGTATTGCTTGGGGATCTGTCGGTGACAGATTTTCAGGAAATATGCAAAGAGAGTTATTTGTGAAATTTGTAAACTTTTTTTTTGGAATTTCAAAAATTTTAAAAAATTGAAACTTTTTTCATCGTTAAATCTTTTCTAAGTCGCACAAAAACAAGAAAACATTGGCTAAAAGTACTATACATCAATACACCGGCTTGCGTCGCTAATTGGGACCGGACAAACTTAACGCAAAACGAAACGGCGCGCAATTTTCCTTACATTTGTATTGATTTTCATTGAATTGGTTCCGAGATTCATGATTTTAGTTGAATAAAATAAATATTGACTTGATAACGGATTATTTTCTTTTTGATCTTCAAAACAGTTAAAGTTTTCTTTTCAATTACCATTTCACTTAAGGGCATCCTTCCCTGAATTTTATCTTCAATGCAAATGCTTAGAACTGACTCCATTTATTTCATTAAAAAACTTGTCATTTTGGTAACCTGTTTGTTTATGTTGTAACAGTTTGCAGTGACAAAAATTTTCTAAATGTACAGTGCACTCGCGATAATATGAATACCCTAATATATGAACACTCCAAAACATGAACACTTATTATCTTCCATTGACTAACTACTCTAAAATATGAACTTGTGCAAAACCTTTAAAACATAAACAACTTATTTTTGTATTTTTAACGGATTTCTTCATTGTGGCATTTCTCCAACAAGCAAATTATACGTCCGTGTCGTGAAAATTCAGTGAAATGAAACTGAATTTAAGTTTATTTTAACGGATTTTATCTACCTACACAGTGGTCGATCAATATGTCTTATATACACGTTTTAGTTAGTAAAATCACATTCAGCTGGATTTCCATATTCATCTTTAAATAAAATATTAACGGGAAAAGGTGCAAGTATTATTTATTTAGCGAATAAATTTGGGGTGAAAAAAAATGTTCAATATGTGGAAGAAGAAAAATTAAAAAGGCTATTATTATATTAAATGTGCTAACAATACGTTTAACGTGTGGCCTCCCGGGTACCCACAAATTGAAAATGTATTACATATACCGATGGTTTTTGAATATGAGAGATAAAAATATAACTTTTAGGGATAGGGCGCTCGCTTGCATCAAATATCTGGAGACAGTAAGGAGCGCGGGCCGTTTAAAAGGCGATTGAACGGATGAAAATCACTGATTTTTTCGCGGCATAACTTTAAGATTTTTTCTTTTTCAAAAATAAATTGTTTTTAAAATCCAATAAATCAAAAATTTAGCATTAGAAACTTTAATTTTTATGGTAAAAACGTTTTTAAAAAGAAATTAGATGCCATTAGCATATATGAACATTCTTCCAAACTGAACTAGCTTGGTTTTAGTTAGTTCATATTATCGCGAGTGCACTGTATCAGCGTTTTTGGAACAGCACGTGGATTTAATTGTAGAAGGGGCTAGTCCAAGATTTGTTCCAATATAAACAGCCTTTTCCCCTGATTTAGAACGTTTCAAAATGTCCAGTTTTTCTTCTAAGCTTTTTTGGTTTCCTTTTTAACTAATTGTTGCAAAATATTTGGATTTAACTTCACTTGAAACTACTAACGAAATCCAGTTTTTCTGTTTTATCTTTGTACAAACATTTTTATATTAACGACGCAAATCGAAGCACTAACGACGCAACGGAAACAAAAAGCATCCAATTTCGATATCAGAAAACAAATTTAAAAAGACGCAACTTCGAAACGACGCGAACCAAGGCCTTGGTGTATACGTTTCTTTTTTCATAGCTCTTTTTGACCAAACTACGTTCGGAGGTCCGCGGAAAAAATGATTCCTCAAGAGGTTCGCAAAGCAAAAAATGGTGCGAACTCCTTTAATAATCCATAATGGTCTCGGCGAGCTCTGGTTTCAACAAGATGGCGCTACGAGCCATACAGCGTGAAACAATGACCTTATTGAGAAATCATTTTGGTGAGGACTTAATTTCGCGTTTTAATACGGTAAATTGGCCGCCTAGATTATGCGATATCATACCGTTGGACTATTTTCTCTGGGGATATGTAAAGTCTGAGGTCTTCAGGAATAAGCCAGCTACGATCGACCCTTTGGAAGCCAACATTACTGCTGTTTTTTTTCGCATATTTTTCCCATCATTTTCAAACAATAAATGTCATAAATTATTCTTTTAACCGATAATAAAAATTTTAAGTTAACTTTTAAATTGATGTGTTTTATTTTACATTACAACCCAAAACTCACGATGAATTACCCGATATTTTAAAATTAAAGCAAAACCCCTGAAATAAGTTTTTAAAATCTAATTTTAGAGCATCAATAAGCATATAACAGGGATGTTAAAGTTGATACAATTGTACTTTTTTTTGGTACATTTTGACCTTCTAAAGTACCGTGGTACTACCATGACTCATTTGGTACAATTAAAAAATTTGTCATAGTTCAACCTTTTTGAATTTTTAGTATAGCAAACAAATTATCGAGTCCTGTTCATTGCATTTATGTTGTGCAACAAATAGTTAATGTAATTGGCACTTAAATATGCGACTAGTATAGGGCGATTAGTACCCTTTTACAATGTGGCAAATGAAAGGCAGGCAGACGAAGTTTGTTGGTGAGGGGGCGACGCTGTATGTGTGACACACTTTACTTTTTTCCTCTTTCGCCTACAAACTTTGTCTGTCTGCCTTTCACTTGCCACATTGTAAAAGGGGACTTATGGTACCAACAGACGAGGCAACATTAGTGAAAACCTGAAATTTATTGGGGAACAGAAGCGGTTTTATATATTTCTACAAATAATATCAATATTGATATTGTTATAGAAATTAAAGAAAATGCAAAACAGTTTTATATAAAATTTTACGAAGTTTTGAGAACCAAAGCCAACTTTAATAAAGAAGTTTTAATGTGGTTCCATAAATTTACTCCTGAAAATTTTATTAGAGGTAAAAGAAATTGTATAGTACCTCTGCTAGTAAAAATGTTTCCGAATGAAATTGCAAATTTTGATTCAATCAACAATCAATTTAGAGCTTTAGCTGATGCCAAACAACTGCAGTCGTTAAAAACTGAAAATAATTGTAGTTTTTGGTAGGTAGTAGCTAATTTACGAAATGAGCGGAATGTCCGTATGTTTCCTGGCATTTCTAGAGTCGTTGCTGGAATTTTATCCATTCCACATTCGTCTGAAAATGTGGAAAAAGTTTTCTTTTCAAAATATAAAAAAAACTAGGGAAAGAAACAGATTACATGTGCCAACATTATCCAGTCTCATACAAACAAAGAATTGGTAAAGATCGATGAATTCATGCTGCTATAATGTAAAAATTCCAAATAGTTTATTAACTAAACAAATAAGTGCCCGATTTTGATCTCATATATTTATTAGACTTTTATGTAATTTATTTTATTCATATACATATATAATATATGCTAATGTTAAGTTTTGTTTTTTTTTTTTGTGTTCAATTGAATTTTCATGAACTTGTTTTGTTGTTTTAATAAGTAAAAAAATTGTACCGGGAAAGTCCAAAAAGTGCATTTCTTTTGGAAGTTGGAACAAAATTTAAAACCACATTTAACACCCCTGGCATCAGGGCTGCCAGAAAAAATTGTGAAAAAATCGTCAATTTCCTGAGAAAAAATAAAAAAATCGTCTTTTTCTGTTTAAATAATCGTCAAAAAATCGGACAATTTAAATTTAGATTTTAAATAAAGTTTGTTCGATTTTTATTTAAAAACAAGCAAACAAAAATATATTATATACACACATATATCCCCGTATGTTAATGAAATTGTTTGTTAAATTATCAAAGTTGTTTTTGGGAATACAATTACTTATTAAAAGATTTTGTTTGTTGTGCTTAATTCCCTTTTTTAAATAATTGATAAAAAAATACTGCAATTTATTGTTGGAGGATAAGCTGTTCCTACATAGAAAAAAATTATTAAATTTCTCCTATCACCAAATTTGTTCTAAATTCATAATATCAAGCAAACAAGTTGTTGATTTTGCACCTATTACCAAAATGATTATATTGATTACTAAAAATTTTAAAATTTTGAAAAAATATTTTCAATAAATGATATTTTTAATTTTAATTAAAAAAAAAACTGATCAAGAAACTTTGAAATTTTAAACAATGTTTTAATTTATTTAAATAAATATTGACAATTCCCAACAACAATTCTACATGTTTAAATTATTTTATTTTAAACGAAAAAAATCAATTAAGATTTTATGTTATTTAATTAAAATTTTAATTGAAAATTTATTTCAAAACAACTAAAATGTTAATTAAATCAAAATTAAATTTTTAATTTTTTTCAGCTAAAAAAATTATTGATTCAATTATCACATTAATGAAATTAAAATACTTTTTAAACCATTTTTTTAATTGATATAACACTTTTTTCTGTGTATATTTATAAGACTTTTATGTAATTTATTTTATTCATATATATTATATATGCAAATGTTAAGTTTTGTTTTTTTTTTTTTGTGTTCAATTGAATTTTCATGAACTTGTTTTGTTGTTTTAATAAGTAAAATAAATTGTACCGTGAAAGTCCAAAAAGTACATTTCTTTTGGAAGTTGGAACAAAATTTAAAACCACATTTAACACCCCTGGCATATAAGTTTACAATCTTATAAGATTGTAAAAGTTTAGGAAGAGTGAATAAGATTCGGCAAAACCAAATACATATGAAAATCTTACTTGTTTTTTTTTTTGCACATTTCATTTTATTTATATGCATATTTTTTTGCTTTCTTTCAATAATTACTATAAACAAAAACATATTGCATTTCATTATAAAAGCATAGAAATGAAATACTGTAATTTAAATATTATTCAGATGAATTTAAAAAAAAAAAATCAACAAGTTTAAATTAATACATAATAAACTTTATCAATTTCCAGTTAATTGAATTTATTATTATTAAATTGTGTTAAATTTTATAAAAAGAAAAACAACAACAAAAGCACAAATAAATAAATGAGAAAAAAAACAAAAACTAAAGAATGTGTGTGAGAATATTTATCGAGTATAAAAAGTAGCGATGTGAGTTTTTTTAAACAGCGGATAACCATGTGCCCGGGTAGCTCAGTCGGTAGAGCATTGGACTTTTAATCCAAGGGTCCAGGGTTCAAGTCCCTGCTCGGGCGAGATTTTTTTTATATTTATTAATTCTTTTCGTTTTTTTAACTAAATAATATAATATAGTTTTTTGTTATTTGCTTCAAAATCACACTTAAATGTTTAAATCATAATTAAACAAACATAAATCTATCTGTATAAAAGATAATTATAGGATTTATTTTCATTCAGTTAATATAACACACATTATATAAGGGCGGGTGTGTTTCAGTGTTGCCACCTTGTGGGTAATTTCCCGATTTAGGTGTAATTTTTACTGTCGTGGGTAGTAAAGGTCTGCACAAATGTATTTGCTAGCCAAATGATTGTTGTGTGTGTATTTGATACTCAAATCAAATGTGTAAAAAAATGAGAGCTAGTCATTCACGCCAGTGATGCAAAATGTGGCACAATCGGGCCATTTGTGGCACTTTTGAATATTTGATGGCCCTGTGGTACTTTATAATCTATTTTGGCCCTTTCAGATCCAAATTCGATTAACTACATTTACAAATTTTCAATGTAATTTTCTCACTGTTTCAAACACGAATTTTATTTACAACATTGTTTTGTTTGTTAAAAAAAACTTCATAATTGTATTGGCAAATCTATCATATATTAAATAAAAATTATGTATATCAAGCTAGTACCAAAATTCTCGTATTGGCACTAATACCGTGCAACTGTATTTCAATATTTTATTCGCTCTATTATGATTTGCGGGACGCAGTGCCTTATCAATAGCTCTCCTCCGGTTTTTTAGGGGCGCGACGGAGCGTCCTCTACCCATAGGGTTACGGGAAGGCGCTTGTCGAGCAAAATTTTTGCTGGTTCTTCTTATATGTGGACAATCCATCGCCATTTTCGACGCTTTATTTCATTGCACTGGTTTTGATTTGTTTGAACCATAAGCCAGCATCACTGATTCTATTTGGCCACTATATGCGCAGGATATTTCTGGTGAAAACTTTTGGCCCTATCAAAGGTATTTTGGCCCTTTTAAATCGTCATTTTCGCCCAAAAACTAAAAACACAAAATGCATCACTGATTCACGCTCAATCATTTTAAATGAGAGATCAACACAACACCGTTCATGAAAAAGTGATTCACATACACTAACACTAATTGTGTGTGTGTCCCTATTATTCTTTATTGTTTGATGAACTCAAATTCATACATCTTACAATAAAAAAACCTGAGTTAAGTTAAAAATCACACTTATCATTCGTGTGTTAGTTGTCTTTCTTGTTTTGTTAAAATTGGTTTTTCCCCTATTTGATAATTTTCCCTATCGTTCTGTGTTTTTTTACGGGCGTATGTACGGGTTATGCTTTTTCTCAAGTTGGGATTTACCTTCAGTTGATATTGAAATCAGATGAAATAAATCGGTGGAAAAAGTGTACATAGTGAAGAGGAAAGTTAAATTTTTAACAAAAAAAGTAAGAAAATAAAATGGTTGTAAAAAATATATTTTTTATATGCAAAAACAAAACCAGTAATAAAATTATAAATAAAAAAATTATTATTATGCAAACCGTCAAAAATTTTAATAAATTATCGATTAAAAATTAAATAATGTCAAAAAAATGTAAAATTGTTCAACTTAAAACTTAAAAAAATTATCAAAGCTAAGAAAGAAAGCTCGTTATAAAAAAAAAATAATCTATTAACGTTTAAAAATAAGTTATAAGTTCTCTTGACTTAAAAAAAAATTAAAACAAAAAAATTAACAAAAATTTCATTTGTTTAAAAATATATTTAAAACTACTTTTTGCTTCTAAAAAAACTTTTAATGCAATATCTTTTAACTAATATTTTGTTTTCGATATGGTAAAAAAAGTTCGAATACACAAAACACATGTTGTGTTGATATAACACAATATGTACATCGCCACACAAGTGTATTTACTCGTGTAGAAGAGCATATTTGTTATTTATACCTGTATCAAATATTTCTCTCACAACACTCACATAAATAATTGAACGCTTTGCACACATAGGTTATTTCTTACACACAATAAATTGTGTATGCTTCTAAAATCACACGCAACACACTACTGGCTAGTCTGGTATGTGAATTCATATGTCGTTTAATCGCACAAATGCAGATCTCTAGTGGGTAGAGCGTGGCCGAGGCGAATTCAACTACAGGTGATTTTGACAGTTCGAGCCAATTGGTTTTTATTTGTTAGTGTTTTGTTTGAAATGGTTGGCATTTTGAACCGTAAACACTAAGTGATGAAACAGAATTGGGGCTGAACGATGTTTTCCATACAGTTTGACATAAAATTATGCCAGAGAATGCGGTCGAGAAATAAAACCAATTTTATTTTGAAAACATTTTTTCTCATGCTCTCACATAGTGACAATTATTCTTCCAACAATGCTACCATACTTTCGTTCAATTTCTTACATTTTGTAAACAAAGAAAAAAAAACAAAAGAAAACGAAAGAAATGAGAGAAAATTTGCAGTAACGGTCGACGTTTTAATTATGGGCTTAAGAATTTTCGCCTGAAGTTGAAGACTCAATTCTTTTTCATCATTAACAATGCAATGCAAAGAACCATATGTTGTTTCTGTTGTTTTTGGATTGTTGTAGTTTTGACAGCACCTGTAGTTGAATTCGCCTTGAGTGTGGGTAATGTCTTATAGGTGTTGATCAGATGTAATTTTAATTATTTCGTTTTAAAACAAATAATGTAGAGATTTGATTTCAGAGAAAATATTTGTACCATATAAAATATTGTTAATCCAAAAAAAAAAATGCATAGTCTTCTCAAACAAAGTCACGGTTTCTTATTAAGAAAATATTTCCAGCGTTTAATATAGATTTCTAAAAGCTTAATAATGAATGGGGCCAGATGGACTCTTAGATTTAGATAAATATGAGCTTCATAGTGATTAAGAACCCGAAGTTTATTGAAAAAAAGATATTCAAACGAAAAGATATGTTTCCAATATACCAATAAATAATACATTTTATTTTATATTGCCACTTCCAAATCCTTTAGTTGTTAGAAGATTTGGGGCCTTTTGCAGTTGTAAAACTGATTTAAGAAACAGACTGTTGTCGGAAACCATAAAGGATGATTCTTAAAGCACACAAAACTGTAAAAAATAGCATAAAAAAATTAATTTTTATTTAAAGATCCATTTACCATTAACATTAAAAAATGTTTTCGGGCATATGGGTACCACTGCGGCAGTTTTTGACGAAACGCATTCTGGACGTCCAATTTTGGGCCAATTTTTCGAGCACTTATATCGATCCATAACCGTCAAAGAAAGCTTGAGCGACAGCATTTTCAATTTTCGGTTTTTTTTTAATAAATGAATTTATTGGCAAGAGTTGCATCATCTCCTAAAATCTCAGGGTCACAGAAGGTACCGTTACGATTTTATAGCAAAAAAAAAAAAAAAAATTAGTTTAAGCGCCAATTTTCATACAAAATTTTTATAAAATATAATAAAAAAAACCTTCTCCTGTAAAATTTTTTTTTTGTCGCTTGAGCATTTCTGCGGTTATGGCTCTATATGTCACGAATAACACGAGCCATATTGGCCTCCAAGGCGAAAATTGTTGCTGTTTATCAGCATAAACCAGTGACTTCACGTAACCCCACAAATCCAATCGCATAAACTTGGAGGCTAATTGGCAGGACGTTTTCCCGAAATCAACCTGTTTGCTTTATTTTTAAAAAAATAAAGTCCGATGATGCCGACAGCGTATAAACTGCACTAAACGGTGCATTTTTCTGGATGTAAGGGATTCTGTTGTGGATTGGTCTCACTCCATATGCGGCAGTCATTAATAAACCTGTTCAGATGGACGATTATGCTATAAAAATCATAAAGTCGTCTTAACGTTGAGCGAATCAATAACTGATTTTTAAAGTTAGTTTGCATAATTTGGTAACGTTTTTACAAAACCAAACGTTAATTTTATTTAAGGTGTAATTTTATTTAAATCGGGTAATTTTTCTTCGTTTAAGTGTAATTTTGTAATTTTATTGGTGGTAACACTGGTGTGTTTGTACTTATAGCGAAGTTATTAAAGCTTGACCACTCGATGAAAATTGTATATTGGAAGCAAATATTTGTTGAGAGTGTATAAAAACATAATTTTACTATTTTCCAAAAGACCATAACTACTTTTAATCTTTAGTATTATGGGGTTTGTATATAAGTGAGCATTGCCTCATATACATAACTACAAACAAATTTTGAAACTACTGACCAGGGAAACCTGAAATATACATTAAAAAAAAAACTTGAAAAAATTCTGCAAAAATGCTCTTCTTTCTAAAGTATGCAAAAAGTACTGCAAGGTAAAAAATCTAAAAAGACGCAATAAGAAATCGATGCCAAAATTCAAAAGCTCTAAAATGGGTAATTTTATTTTGTTTCTGCCTGCATTGTTCAAACAAGAAAGAACATGCAATTGCACATTTGCGGTTTCCCTGCTAACAACCAAACCCATTGATATAAAAACTCCAAAATATGAATAGTAAATTATTTCAATAAATTTAAGTGTATGGTCACGATTATCAAGGAAGGAAAAAAAGGGTTTTACTCACTAATTTTAATGTTTTAAGGCCTCTGGCCCATTTCCCAGAAGAATTATAAGTTACTTTTCTTATACGTTTATGGGGTTTCAATAACTTGTTAAGGAAATTGGTAATTTTTAGAGATTTTTACATTTTTCACGACTTTTACATAAAGCGTAATCCATTTCGAGGTTCCCTACTTTTTTAAAGAAAAAAACACAGAAAATTCAAATTTAATGGGGAATGTTTATTATCATTTGAAAGAACATTCTTTGGCATTTATTTTTTGAAGATTATGTCTATCAAATGTTGGCCGTTGCTACGTCGCAGATGGCCCATCCGTTGAGTCCAATTTTCGATGACTCGTTCGAGCATTTCGACTGGTAACTGTCGAATGGCACGCGTGACGTTTTCCTCCAAGGCCTGAATCGAAGCGGGTTTGCCCGCATAAGCTTTACACTTTACATATCCACACAGGAAAAAGTCTAACGGTGTCATATCACACGATCTTGGTGGCTAATCGACCGGCCCAAAACGTGAATTTATGTGCTCACCGAAGTGTTCTCTCAATGAAGTGGCGCCGTCTTGCTGAAACCAAATGTCGCTTGTCAAAAATTCAATTTTTAAATTTCTTGAATTATCAAAAAATTGTATAAAAATAAAGTGTGGTGAAGTGTTTTACAAAACCAGGGTGTTAATGTTAAAAGTAATTTAAAATACAGGTTGTCCGCCGGGAAGGTATACTACTTTGTTTTGCCGCCATTTAGGTAAACATTGGTATTGACAGTTCATAATTAGCAGTCGTGAAGTAGACACGTGGCAAATTTATTATGGAAAAATATTCGGTAAGCCAACGTGTTTTAACCGTTAAAACATTTTATCAAAATCAATTATCGATTACTATGACGATGAGAAAGTTACGTAAAATTTTTGGGAGAAACAACGTGCCAACAAGACGCAGGGAATAATTTCGAAGAAAGAGGGTAGGTAGGTGATAGGCCCATGCTTGGGTCTATAGCATAAAAATATTAAAAAAAAAACTTACTGCAAGATCGGCTGAAAACATTACGGCTGCTGAAGGTGTTCAAAACAATCCATCAACCACAATTCGACGCCGTTCTCAGGAGCTTGGTCTTCAAAGAACAACTTTGGCCACAATTTTGCACAAGGATTTGCATTTGTTTCCATTTAAGATTCAGTTGACACAAGAGCTTCTTCCACAAGACCATTTACGCCGCCGAACATATGCCAACAGGATGTTACAGCTCGCCAATGACAACCCCGATTTTCATGAAAAAATCATAATAAGTGACGGGGCACATTTTCATTTGAATGTATATGTGAATAAACAGAATAGTCGGATCTGGGCAATGGAAAACCCTCAAATTATTCATCAGTCACCTTTACATCCATTAAAAGTGACAGTCTGGTGTGCAATTCGGTCATTGGACTTAACTTCTTTGAAAATGAAAACGACGTAACGGTAACAGTGAATGGGGAGCGATATCGTAATATGATTGAAAACTTTTTAACGCCACAACTGTATGCTTTGGGCTTGATTAACATGTGGTATCAACAAGACGGTGCCACATCGCCTACAGCCAGGATTACAATGGAATTACTGCGAGACCTCTTTCCACAACAAGTTATTTCAAGAAATGGTGATGTTGATTGGCCTCCACGGTCGCCTGATTTGACTGCTCCGGACTTCTTTTTGTGGGGATATCTGAAAAGCAAGGTTTATGCAAACAAGCCAGTAACGCTTGAGCAACTTAAACAAAATATTCGTAATGAAATTAATGAAATACCGCGTGAAATGTGTGAGAATGTAATGAAAAATGTGCTCAAAAGGTCTCGCTCGCATTTATGAGGCTAACAGAGGCGGACATTTATCTGATATTGTATTGCATACATAATTGCCGACATTAAATAAAACATTTATCACTATAAGATCCATTCTCTTTCAGTTAATCAAAAATTATAAAGAAACAAAATAGCATAGAAACAAAGTAACATACAAACAAATTAGTATACCTTCCCGGCGGACACCCTCTATAATAAAAATTTATGCCATGTTGCATACTGGGTATAAAAAAATTCCTTTGTTTTCAATAGATTACTTAACAAGCACAAATTAAATAATAACAATTAAAAAATTATTTGTCAATTTGTGCTAACTACTGTAAGTTTAAACAATTAAGAGCAAAATCAAAATTCAATTAAAAAAATAAAGAAAAAATAAGGACAAAAAATAAAATCAATAAATTTTCTTTAAAAAAGAAATATAATAGAATTTTTGAAATTGTATTCAAAAAAGTTTTTTTCAAAATTTGTTCATATGTGTGAGAGTATTTGTTAACATTTGTTCTAGTACAATAAATGAGTAAAAGTACTCAATATGTGACAGATGCATATTTGAATACTAAAATTGTATTTGTAATTGCAAAATAGAGTGCAAGTGTATGTGTGTCTGGCAAATATAATAAATTAATAAATTTATTGATTACAACATATTGAACTCAATATTATTATTATTGTTGTAGTTGTACGAACGACTGGGTATTTTACTGAATGACTGAATAGAGATGACACATTAAAATTCAATTCAATATTCATACAGACACTTTTATATAAATGAATGAATGTGTTTCTCTTACATACATTTTCATTTACTACTATAACTAAAAGAGTAGTGCATCCCCTTGCATACAAGCGAGTTCATTTCCAAGTGCAAATTTAATTCCCAAAACTCCCAAAAGCATAAAGAAAATTATTTCAATTAAATATTTTCTCTATCAAACATACACACATTCGAAATTATTAACACATACACAATTACGATTGTACATGCACATGAATATGGATAATATCCAAAAAGTATGTCTACCTAACCGTCCGCCCATTTGCCAGTTAATAGTGATACTATATTCACAACTATATATTGAAATTTGTTTTGCGTGACTGTGTGGCTGCTGTGTGTGTGGATATGTATAAACGATTGTCCTTTAATAAGTATAACAAAATATGAAATTGTCCATCTTTGCAAAAAACCAAAATGCAACAACAACAAAAAACAATCAAACTTAAACCTCATCTGATATTGTACTCAGGCTGAAAGCACTATGGCTTAGTTTTCGGAAAACAAAGGAGAAATACATGAAAAATCAAAAAAATTATAAAAAAAAATTAAAGAACCGCTTATTCGACCAAGTAATAGTTAACTCACAGCAAATAATCGTTATAAAGATAAGACATGTAGTTATAAGAAAAACCTACGAATAATTATTCGAATACGAAATTTTTTTATAAAAACATTAAAATTTTTAATTAAATATTATAGTGTTAAAGAAATCACATTATTGCTGGAAAAATCGGTTAACCGAATATATAATCGAATAATCGGTTAACTGATAAGCTACGTCAAAAAACATAACTCAAAGTCAAAAACCATAACAGAATCATCCTATTACAAAAAAATTAGGATTTTAAAAGAAAATAGTAATAATTGTTACAATATTATTCGAATAATTTTCCTACCGAATATTCCACCAATACAAATTTACAACAGCGATTAAACGATTAAGTGAATTTTTGTTAAAGTAATACCAAAAATCAAAAAACATAAAAGTTGAGATAAAAAAAAGAGTCAAAATTAATATAAATATAAAATAATATTAATCGCAAAAACGAATACAAAAGAAAGAAACCATCTATACAAAACTATGGCAAAAGATATATTGTAAGTATTCAATAAAAAAAACTCGATTAATTTATTCCATTATTTGTCATGCGATTAAATATGTATTTTTAATTTCTAAAGTGAATATATCGGTAACACGAATAATCGATAAAAGTATAAATTTGTTTACTTTAAAATATAAAATTTTTTTTTAACTTTATAAAAATTAATTTATTTGTAAAGATGTACATATATACAATTTATTAAATATATTAATAAATCTGTGCCCACAAGCAATAACAGCTTAAGTCGGGTTAAGAAAAACTTTACTTATATCTTTTTAATCCTCCTAATCTATTTTTATAAAAATTTAAATTTATAAAATTACTAACAAAGAGCCTGTAACTATAAGCTGACGCATTCCCGGGAGCGATACCCAGTATTGTATCCAGTATCCTGTGCTCACTGAGAGCCCATTCCTCCAGTAGAAACTGGGTAGTGGCCCAACTTAACCCACAAAAGGGCTCGTGATCCACCATTTGGGCGTTTGTTCCAGCCCTAGCCAGCTCATCAAATTTAATTTACATTTGTTCGATAGTTTTTGAGAGGCAGATATTGCCCCCTGTCTCCCCTCGTGTTCCTATTTTTTTAAATATGCATAGCTTATGTGTATGAATATGGATCTATCTATGTGTTTAATGTTATTAAAATTGGTTTGATATTGGGCACAAAAGCCCTATTTCGGAAAGCAGTTTGTATGAAATGATGGACCGATTCGCCCTATTTTCAATATACGTGGTTCTTGTGCCAATTAGAACCTATGTACCAAATTGCGACCTGTACTTTGCGCACAAGGTTACATGGACAGCCAGCCTGACAGCTGCCAGCCAGCCGAATCGAGTAAAAGGCGTATCGTTACATCCCTAAATAAAATCCCCTATTTATTAATTAAAATATTCGATTTATCCATTTAATGTTTCGATTAATCTACTAAATTGTAAGATTAATCGGATAAATAAATTGATTACTCGATTTAAATATGTAATAAATTATCTTGAACTTTTGAAAAGTCTTTAAAAGTTTGCACAAAACCATAGTGCTTACTTAGTTTTTCATTAATTCGTTCTCCCATACAAGTATTCGTTCGATCCCATACTCATTCTTTTTCCAGTCATTCATTTATTTGTTTGCTTTTGTCCAGCAACAGTCACACAAAAAAGTATTTCAATCTGTTTGTATTTAAATTTTTATGCGTAAATATTTTGTGTTTGAGTGTGCAAGTGTGTAAACATACATTTGTTTGTCTGTGTGTGATTGACTATACAAATTTTAAATGCAACAGAATCATTTTTTTTTTTTGCAACTTGTTGTTGTTGCAATTTTATTGTGTCCCAACATACAAAAAAGTAAATAAATACAGGACAAGAGTCTGGAGTGAAAGTGGTTTTATGTCTCTGTTTTTATGCATCTGTCCCTGCTATTGGGCTTTTTCAATATTTTAATTTTTTTTTTTTTTTTTTTTTTTTTTTTTTTTTTTTTTTGTTGCTTTCAATATTCAAGAGCTTGAATAAATACAATTTAAAAAATGTAGTTAGTAAAAATTTTTGTATTTAAAAGTGAGATTTTCAGTAGACATTTTATTGAATAAAACACACAAGGGGGTTTTTGATTGTCTGATATTTACAAAAAAAAAAAAGTGTTTTTAAAATTTCAACTTTACTTTATTTCTGAATTAAAGTTTTTTAATTTTAAATTATTCTTCAAACGAAAAGCTTAAACGAATTTAATTTAGATGTTTATAATCATTTACTCGTTCCAAAAATTCTCTTTAATTAAAGATTTTTTTTTTGCATAAATTCAATAAATACATTTAAAATACTTATTGATTTAAGTTTAGATTTCACATTAAACACATATTTAAATTCCTTTCAATGTTGGTGATTATTGAATATTTTCGAAAAAATTTCCATTACAAATTTTCTTCAATATCTTTATTCAAACAATATCTTTAAGAAACAAAAACTCTTGCAAATGCAAATACACACAAACAGCCATCTAAAGAACATGATGACCCGATGGCATTAGAATATGGAAGAATATTTTTTTGCACAATTTTATTTCTAGAATTTTATTTAAATTTGAATTTAAATCGCAATTTTAGAGACAACACTGGCATTCAATTTAATGAATTCAATATCTACCACAAGAACGAATGGTAGTAGAATTGTTTAGTGTTAGAAAAAAACACACAAAAGGAGTAAAATAGAAATTAATTAAGAAGTGTCAAAATAGCTTAGAAATATTTTCAAATCAATTTTTGCTTTTGAACACATACACATACATATTTCCTAATGCAAACAGTAAGACAATTTACATTTTGCAACAGAAAAAAAAGGGAATATAGAGGCTATTTCTTTATTTTAAGGAAACTTTTATGTTGGGGTACTTCTGAAATGGTACTTTTAATGAAAAGCCGTAATTTTATGTGGGAAATAAGTTTTTAGTTATTTTATGGTATTATTTGTATAATATTTTCATCTTTTCTTAAGTCTTTGGAAAAAGTTTCCTGACGAGCTGGCCTAAGAAACCAGTGAAATGCGCATAGAAACCAGCTTTACCACAACAATTAATTTCAGTGTTTTAATCATAAATAAAGATTGGAGGTTTAGCACGTCATTATTAAATTAATTAATTAATAATAAATTTTGTATTCCCGTAAAAACCTTTTGATTGTGAAAGAACTAGATTTTAGCAAAATAACGAGTTTTTAGTGAAAAAAAACTGGTTAATTGGGAAAAAATTAGTTTTTACTGAAAAAACCAGCTTCTTTGAAAAAAAAACCTGTTTTTAGTGAAAATCCCGGGTTTAAATGAAAAAACAAGTTTGTAGTAATAAAAAAAATAATGAAGTGAAAGAACGATATTTTAGCAAAAAATAAACGAGTTTTTAGTGCAAAAAGGTTTTAGTGAAAAAATGAGTTTTAAGTGAAAAAAAACCAACTTTTAATAAAATAAAAATCCTGGTTTTAGTGAAACAGTGAGTTTTTAGTGAAAATACGAGTTTTAAGTAAAAAAACAAGTTTTTAGAGAAAAAGGGAGTTTATAGTAAAAGAACGGGTATTAGTGAATAAAATGACATTTTAGTAAAAAAAAAAGTTAGTTTTTAGTGAAAATAAAAGTTTTTAGTAAAAAAAAAAAAAAAAAAAAAAAAATTTATATGTAAAAAACAAGTTTATAGTGAATAACCGGGTTTTTAGAGAAAACAAAACCGGTTTTTAGTGAAAATACGAGTAAAAACCGTGGTTTAAGTGAAAAACGGGGTTTTAGTGAAAAACTACGTTTTTAGTGAAATCCCGAGTTTTTAGGAAAACAGCGAGTTGTAACTGAAAATACGAGTTTTTAATTGAAAACAATGTGTTTTTACGGAATATGCGGGTGTTTAATAAAAACCCAAGTTTTTAGTGAAAAAGCGAGTTTATAGTAAAATACGTAATTTTAGTAAAAAAAAAATGGGGTTTTAGTGAAAAGCCGAGTTTTTACTGAAAACCGCGAGTTTTATGAAAAAGCGAGTTTGTAGTGAAAAAAACGGGGTTTTAGTAAAAAAAAGTTTTTAGTAATAAACAAGTTTTTAGTGAAAAAACTGGTTTAGTGGGGAAATGTTAATTTTTAGTGAAAAAACCCAGCTTCTGATAAAAAAAAAACCCCCGGTTTTAAATGAAAAAAACAAGTTTCTAGTAAAAGAAAACAAGTTTTTAGTGAAAGTCCCGGTTTTCAATGCAAAAACACAACTTTCTAGTAAAACAAAAAAATAATGAAGTGTAAGAACGAAATTATAGCAAAAAAACAAACGACTTTTAAGTGAAAAAAAGGGTTTTAGTGAACAAACTAGTTTTAAGTCAAAAAAAACATGTTTTTTTTGAAAAAAAAAAATTTTGTGCAAAACCCGGTTTTTAGTGAAAAAGCGAGTTTTAAGTTATGGAAAAAGCGCGTTTATAGTGAAAAAAACGGGTTTTAATGAAAAAAAATGAGTTTTTAGTGAACAGACAAGTTTTTAGTAAAAAAAAATAAGCAAGTTTTTGTTTAAAATGGCAATTTTTAGTGAAAAAGAGAGTTTAAGTTAAAAAGCGAATTTATAGTGAATAATCGGTTTTTTAGAGAAAAACAAAAGATTTTTAGTGAAACAGAGTTTTTAGTAAAAATACGAGTTTTTAGTTAAAAACAATGACTATTCACGGAATATGCGAGTTTTTAATAAAAATCCGAGTTTTTAGTGAAAAAGTGAGTTTATAGAAAAAACGGGCTTTTAGTGAAAAAAATGTGTTTTTAGTGAAATCCCCGAGTTTTTAGTGAAAACCCCGAGTTTTATGAAGAGCGGGGTTTTAGTGAAAAAACAAGTTTTTAGTGTAAAAAACAAATTTTTAGTAAAAAAAAAAAAAAAACAAAACAAATTTTTAATAAAAATACCAATTTTAAGTGAAAAAGAGGTTTTAGTAAAAAAAAAACAATTTTATAGAGAATATACGAGTTTTTAGAGAAATAAACGGATTTTAAGTAAAACAGCGAAATTTTAGTGAAAATACGAGTTTTTATTTAAAAACCTGAGTTTTTATTTAAAAACCTGAGTTTTTAGTGAAAACCCCAGTTTTTTGTGTTAAACCCGAGTTTTTAGTGAAAAACCTGAGTTTTTAGTGAAAACCCCCAGTTTTTTGTGTTAAACCCGAGTTTTTAGTGAAAACCCCCAGTTTTTTGTGTTAAACCCGAGTTTTTAGTGAAAAACCTGAGTTTTTAGTGAAAACCCCCAGTTTTTAGTGTTAAACCCGAGTTTTTAGTGAAAAACCTGAGTTTTTAGTGAAAAGCCCCAGTTTTTAGACTTAAACCCGAGTTTTTAGTGAAAAAGCGAGTTTATATTAAAAAACGGGGGTTTAGTGAAAAATGAGTTTTTAGTGAAAGCCGAGCTTTTAGTGAAAAACCTGAGTTTTTAGTGAAAACCCCCAGATTTTTGTGTTAAACCCGAGTTTTTAGGGAAAAACCTGAGTTTTTAGTGAAAACCCCCAGTTTTTAGTGTTAAACCCGAGTTTTTAGTGAAAACCCCCAGTTTTTAGTGTTAAACCCGAGTTTTTAGTGAAAAACCTGAGTTTTTAGTGAAAACCCCCCAGTTTTTTGTGGTAAACCCGAGTTTTTAGTGAAAACCCCCAGTTTTTTGTGTTAAACCCGAGTTTTTAGTGAAAAACCTGAGTTTTTAGTGAAAAGCCCCAGTTTTTAGACTTAAACCCGAGTTTTTAGTGAAAAAGCGAGTTTATATTAAAAAACGGGGGTTTAGTGAAAAATGAGTTTTTAGTGAAAGCCGAGATTTTAGTAAGAAAGCAAGTTTTTAGGGAAACCCGAGTTTATAGTGAAAAAATGGTGTTATAGGAAACAACCGAGTTTTTTTTTTTTGTGTAAAAATGGGTTTAAAAAAAACGGGGTTTTTAGTGAAAAAGCGAGAAAAACAAATTTTTAGTGCAAAATACGGATTTAAGTACAAAAAAAAAAAAAATTTACAAAGAAATAATATTTTGAAAGAAATGCCGGATTTTGTAAAAAAAAACACTTTTTGTGATGAACCCATAATTTTGTGAAGGCCGAGTTTTTGTGAAAATATACGAGCTAATTCGAGTTTTTTTAACAAGCTTTTATGAGAAAAACGAGTTTAAATGAGAAAAACGAGTTTTAATGAGAAAAAGAGAGTTTCTTGTAGTATCTCTTTTTACAAAAATCTGTCCACAATAAAATCACAAAAGTACCGATTTTTTTCCACCACAGATGTTGCTACTTATTATTGCTAGTTTGCCAGTCTGATTTGTATTTATTTCAATAAATTGCTAAATAAAATATTGAAAATGCCAAACGAACAGGACATGACATACAAAATATTTCAGTATCTACAAATATGTATGTATGTGTGTACATACAATTGACTATTAAAGGACATGTCTATAAGGACATTCGACAAGAATGCGTTTGTCCGTTTATGAATGTGTTTATTTGGTAGAAAAATCTTAAAAAGATGGATATTTTGCAGTAATTGTTAATTTAATAAATGACAAGCCTTTAAACCATAAAACACAAAAGATCATTACTAAATAAATACAAAATAAATGAATACAATATAGTAATCATAAGGACACAGACAGTGGGCGAAAAAAGCAAGACAAAAAAATATAATTTTTAAAATATTAAATGAATATTTGTAAATTATTAGAAAATAATGTTTTGTTTTTAAAACGTTTTTGTGAAAAAATCCAATTTTTGTGTAAAAAAATCGAGGTTTTGCAAAAAAAATATTCAAGCTTTGACTAAAAAATAAACTGAGTTTTTTGTAAAAAATTTAGTTTTTATAAAAAAAATTTTTAAAATAATTATTAAAAATTATAACAATAATAAAAAACTGAAATTTGTTTTTGTTTTCAATATAAATATTCGAAAGAAATGTTCTTGTCGACATTGTGGGCCAAGCAGTAAGTTTTAAGAAAAATTAAAAACAGCTGATTTTTTGTAAAGAAAATCCAGATATCTTTTTCAAATCGTAAATTTTTAAAACAAAAAGGTGTTTTGCTTTTAAAAATCGAGCTTGTCAAACAGATTTAAAAAAAAAACAGACTTTATTGGTAAAAGTTAGTGGCAGTCGTGGTTGTTTGCTCATATTTCAGCCAGTTGTGAACCAATCTGGCTGAATTATAATAGCAAAAGATATATATCGTTACTTAAAACGCAAAAGGCCCTATCTAACATTTTGAAAATTTTACAGGAGAAGCAAAAAACTATTTAAAATGGTAAATTGATAAATTGCCTTAAACTGTTTATCATAAATTTTTTTTCTATTTTTTTTGTAAAACCTACCAGTGGCTTTGACAAATAACAAATTTGCATATAATGAAAACTGTTAGTTATGTCTATTAGCGTTTATCGTATACTATTTTGTGGATAGGGCTTTTTGTTAATAAAATCTCTAATTTTGGTCGAAAGATTCCAAAATTTGTTGTGGACATGTGTGTTGATGCAATACATCAGAGTCAATGAAAAAGTCAATTTTTAATTTTTGGTTAGTTAGGACCTTTTACTTTTTAGGTAACGATATGTATATGTGATATAAATATATCACAACAAAGTCCCCATATATCTGTAGTCTTCGGAAGCCCAATTTTACCCGACACACGGACAGACCGACAGACGGAGATCGTTTAATAAACTCTAATAAGGATCCAAAATATATACACCCTTTCCAGCTGTCGTGGGTAAAATTTGGAGGTAGTGGTAGTTTTTGCTCATATCTCAGCCATATATCGACATATCTGGCTATATATGTGTCATAACCAGTGTGGCCATTTTGGCATTTTTGCAGCTAAATTTAGCATTAAAAATTTTTATTTAGCTGCAAAATTTTCATTTAGCACTTGGAATTTTATTCAGCAATTTTAGAAAATGTTTTGAGCTTTTTTAGCATTATTTAAAAAATAGTTTTATTAATTTTACGTAAATTTTTTTATAAATTTAAATTTCGTATGAAAATAGATAATTCTTATGTTAAGGTTAGGTTAAGAAACATTTTATCTGCCTTCTTAAAAAAAAAAAAATTATATTCAGGGAATATTAGAATATTAAACCCGAGTTTTTAGTGAAAAAGCGAGTTTATATTAAAAAACGGGGGTTTAGTGAAAAATGAGTTTTTAGTGAAAGCCGAGATTTTAGTAAGAAAGCAAGTTTTTAGGGAAACCCGAGTTTATAGTGAAAAAATGGTGTTATAGGAAACAACCGAGTTTTTTTTTTTTGTGTAAAAATGGGTTTAAAAAAAACGGGGTTTTTAGTGAAAAAGCGAGAAAAACAAATTTTTAGTGCAAAATACGGATTTAAGTACAAAAAAAAAAAAAAATTTACAAAGAAATAATATTTTGAAAGAAATGCCGGATTTTGTAAAAAAAAACACTTTTTGTGATGAACCCATAATTTTGTGAAGGCCGAGTTTTTGTGAAAATATACGAGCTAATTCGAGTTTTTTTAACAAGCTTTTATGAGAAAAACGAGTTTAAATGAGAAAAACGAGTTTTAATGAGAAAAAGAGAGTTTCTTGTAGTATCTCTTTTTACAAAAATCTGTCCACAATAAAATCACAAAAGTACCGATTTTTTTCCACCACAGATGTTGCTACTTATTATTGCTAGTTTGCCAGTCTGATTTGTATTTATTTCAATAAATTGCTAAATAAAATATTGAAAATGCCAAACGAACAGGACATGACATACAAAATATTTCAGTATCTACAAATATGTATGTATGTGTGTACATACAATTGACTATTAAAGGACATGTCTATAAGGACATTCGACAAGAATGCGTTTGTCCGTTTATGAATGTGTTTATTTGGTAGAAAAATCTTAAAAAGATGGATATTTTGCAGTAATTGTTAATTTAATAAATGACAAGCCTTTAAACCATAAAACACAAAAGATCATTACTAAATAAATACAAAATAAATGAATACAATATAGTAATCATAAGGACACAGACAGTGGGCGAAAAAAGCAAGACAAAAAAATATAATTTTTAAAATATTAAATGAATATTTGTAAATTATTAGAAAATAATGTTTTGTTTTTAAAACGTTTTTGTGAAAAAATCCAATTTTTGTGTAAAAAAATCGAGGTTTTGCAAAAAAAATATTCAAGCTTTGACTAAAAAATAAACTGAGTTTTTTGTAAAAAATTTAGTTTTTATAAAAAAAATTTTTAAAATAATTATTAAAAATTATAACAATAATAAAAAACTGAAATTTGTTTTTGTTTTCAATATAAATATTCGAAAGAAATGTTCTTGTCGACATTGTGGGCCAAGCAGTAAGTTTTAAGAAAAATTAAAAACAGCTGATTTTTTGTAAAGAAAATCCAGATATCTTTTTCAAATCGTAAATTTTTAAAACAAAAAGGTGTTTTGCTTTTAAAAATCGAGCTTGTCAAACAGATTTAAAAAAAAAACAGACTTTATTGGTAAAAGTTAGTGGCAGTCGTGGTTGTTTGCTCATATTTCAGCCAGTTGTGAACCAATCTGGCTGAATTATAATAGCAAAAGATATATATCGTTACTTAAAACGCAAAAGGCCCTATCTAACATTTTGAAAATTTTACAGGAGAAGCAAAAAACTATTTAAAATGGTAAATTGATAAATTGCCTTAAACTGTTTATCATAAATTTTTTTTCTATTTTTTTTGTAAAACCTACCAGTGGCTTTGACAAATAACAAATTTGCATATAATGAAAACTGTTAGTTATGTCTATTAGCGTTTATCGTATACTATTTTGTGGATAGGGCTTTTTGTTAATAAAATCTCTAATTTTGGTCGAAAGATTCCAAAATTTGTTGTGGACATGTGTGTTGATGCAATACATCAGAGTCAATGAAAAAGTCAATTTTTAATTTTTGGTTAGTTAGGACCTTTTACTTTTTAGGTAACGATATGTATATGTGATATAAATATATCACAACAAAGTCCCCATATATCTGTAGTCTTCGGAAGCCCAATTTTACCCGACACACGGACAGACCGACAGACGGAGATCGTTTAATAAACTCTAATAAGGATCCAAAATATATACACCCTTTCCAGCTGTCGTGGGTAAAATTTGGAGGTAGTGGTAGTTTTTGCTCATATCTCAGCCATATATCGACATATCTGGCTATATATGTGTCATAACCAGTGTGGCCATTTTGGCATTTTTGCAGCTAAATTTAGCATTAAAAATTTTTATTTAGCTGCAAAATTTTCATTTAGCACTTGGAATTTTATTCAGCAATTTTAGAAAATGTTTTGAGCTTTTTTAGCATTATTTAAAAAATAGTTTTATTAATTTTACGTAAATTTTTTTATAAATTTAAATTTCGTATGAAAATAGATAATTCTTATGTTAAGGTTAGGTTAAGAAACATTTTATCTGCCTTCTTAAAAAAAAAAAAATTATATTCAGGGAATATTAGAAATGCTTTAATATTTAATATTTAATAATATTCAGGCCTGTCATAGAATTCCATTCCGATCGAAAGTGGTTTTAATTCCGTATTTTGCTTCTTCAGAAAACGAAAAACGAAAAATTTTTTCGGAATGAAACCACTTTTGGTTTTCTAAGTGGAATTGATTGTTTCAGTATTTTATAACCGAAAAAACTACTTAAAACTATTTTTTATGGATAAATAAATGTTTTTTGTGATATAGATTGAAGAAATAACACACTTTTGATTTATTTATTTTACTTTATATTGATTTTATTAAAAACATAATAAATTCTTTGCCGTTGCGTTGCCACCTTTTTTTTCCTCACAAACCAGTTTTTTCATTTCTACGCTGAACATTGCCATACTTAACACAAAAATCATATGGTTTTTATGAAAAGTTGCCATATCCAATTGTAAAACCAGAGTTGTTATAAAAAAAACAAATTAACAGTACGTTTACATTTGACAGTACTGACAAGACAGTAACCAAATACATATTAGTTGCCAAAAACACTAATTGCTGTCTTTGTGACGTAGGCGTCCAGACAGTAGTTAAGACAGTTCACTTTTAAAAGAATGTCTAACGCGAATGTCGCAGTACAAGTTCTTGCTAAACGTGTTTTATATGGTCTTAACAAATTAAAAATAGCATTTAACAACTATTTTTTGTGAACATAGATAACCCTAAAGTAAAACATGCAAAACCAAAGCATAATTTATTAATTTTCTTTTAATTGTTGATTTTTTTTTTACTTTTGCGAACAAAACTTCAAATTTCTGTCAGCAAATGTCAAATTACTGTCCATTTTACTGTCTGCAAAATTTGCTAGACAGTAGACAAGACAGTTGAAAAAGGGTACATGTATATGTATATGTATACGTGTATATGTACGGAATTAAAACCATTCCGATCGGAATTTGTGACATGCCTGATTATTTGCGCTTTGATATTACGTTATAAAATTACACAGAAAATTCACTTCGTATTTAGATAAAAATTCTATAGTATAAATGTTTGAAATTTTTTTTTCAAATATATATGAAAAATGAAAAAAAAAATTTTAAAACTTCAACTTTTCTTAAACTTTAAGAAATAAAATGATCTTGAATGTTATATCATGTCATAGAAATAAAATCCTTTAAACAATGCATGTATTAGGGGTTTGCAGGCCCCCTAAACTTAAAATTTAATCTCAACATATTTATATGTACCTTTATATACCCACTTGTTTAAAAATACCATTTATTTCAATTTCGTTTAGAAATAAGTCACTAAAATATATTTAGCATTTTTTGAAGCATTTTTTGGCCATATCTAATGCCATATTTAGCTGTAAAATTTTTTCAGATCTGGTTAAACTAGTCATGACAAATATTAAGGCCCTAATCATGTACAACGCAGCGCAACGCCACAGAACTAACGCAACGCCAAAGAATAACATTGAAAGCACAAACAATGTCATAAATATTTTGTAATTTTGTTGTTGCTTGTTACAGAAATTCACATTGCGTTTTAAAATTTCAAACGCTCCATTGCTTGTGTCGTTGAAAATTTTAAAACGGTACATGAATTTCTGTTAAAAGCAACAACAAAATTACAAAATATTTACGACATTGTTTGTGCTTTCAATGTTATTGTTTGGCGTTGCGCTGCGTTGTACATGATTAGGGCCTTAGTCTCCATCATTTCTGGGTTCTCCGGAAATCAACATACACGGGCAGACGGTCATCGTTAAATTAACTTGGCTACTCATAAGGACCCAGAATATATATACTACAGGGTCTAAGATCAATATTGTAGAAATTACAAACGGAATGAGAAACTTATATATCGTTACCTAAAAAGCAAAAGGCCCTAACTAACCAAATATAAAAAATCGACATTTTTATTGATTCTGATTTATTGCATCCACACAAATGTCCACAACATTTTATTAACAGAAAACAAAAAGCCCTATCTACAAAATATTATACGATAAACCCTAAAAGGCAAAAGTAACAGTTTGCATTACATTCAACATTGTTATTTGTCAAAACCACTGGTAGGTTTAACAAGAAAACTAGAAGAAAAATTCATTTTAAATAGTTTAAGGCAATTTATCAGTTTATAATTTTAAATAGTTTTTTGCTTCTCCTGTAAAATTTTCAAAATGTTAGATAGAGCCTTTTGCGTTTTACACTTTTCCCGAATGTTTTTTCAAAACCTCAACTTCTTTTTAAAAGTTAAATTCCAGTGAGCTAGTCTATAAGCGCCGGGGTAACGGGTTCGATTCCCGCCAGAGACTCTGGTAACTTTCCTGCAGAAAAGCTTAGAGCTTCGCGGGATTAGTATAGGAAGAAAAAAATAAATAAGTCTTGAAAAGGTTTTTCTGCAGAAAGTCACGTTTTTTATTAGAAATCGTTAATTTTTTTATAAAATCAAGTTTCCTATAGATAACCCAGTTTTTATGAAGAAGTGAGATAATAGAGGTTAACTCTACAGCAACACTGTTTTTGTGGTCCGATTACAGAAAAAACTTTAGTTTGTATACAAACTTTGACAACTCGACCACCGAAAAAGAAAACCATATGTTGACTGGACCCCACCTTCTAGTGAATTCGCCTCAGTGATGTTATAGACATTTTTGAATAGTCCCTACGTAGCCCGAAAAAAGTTCCTATTTTTTCCTACGCGCTCAAAAAAATGTCCCTAGAAAAATCCCTACAACTTTTAAATGATAATATCAATGCTCATAAAACCGTTGGTGATTTCCCAACAATCATACAGGTGTTTTAAATAATTTTCAGTGCAGTGGAAAGTACAAAAGAGAGTTTCACAAATTAGCCTTAAAATAAAAGTTGAAATGGGGGCAAGCATTCACCCAAAGCAATTTAACAATTTGTAATGTTGCCGTATCAACAATTTCATTAGCATTTTGTCACAAATCGAAAAGGATTGCCAAATCGTCGGCTGATAATTTAATTGTCGTATGTGGATTCCGATAGTTTCGAGTAAATTGAGTTTGAAGTTTGAACTCTTATAAAATCCACATGCGACATTTAAATAATAAATTAATTTTTTGGTCGTTTTTTATGGAAATTTGACGTGGCAGTTACATACGACATTTAATTTGAAAATTGCTTCAGTAAATACAACAAACGACAAACTCAACACTCCATATCTCGAAAAACTGATTACGCCAAATGAAAGATCAGATCGGAATACCTAAGGAATCGATCTTAACTCAAAACCGCAAAAAAATCCACATACGACATTTAAATTATCAACCGAAGAAATATATACAGTTTTGCCATATTTTTGAAAAGTCCCTAAATTTTAATGATTTTAAAATATGTGTCCTTCTTTTCCCTTCGGCCATTTTTTAGAAGAAAATATCTACGAATAGGGATTTTTCGATACTTATAACATCACTGATTCGCCTTGCTGTATTGTTTACAATAAAGTGTTTGTTTTTGTTATAACAGGTAAAAAAAATTTGGTTGGTCTGTTGCCTTTATATTTCTTTATTTATTTATAGAGATCTAATTAACTTACTTTTGAGAGTCGGCCATTCTGTATAGGTTGTTTTTGTTATGTGAACAGTCAAATATCAAAAAGCATCAACTATAAATAAAACCGATAAGCTTATTGTTTGTTTGCTGCGTTAGTATTACTTAACGATGATGTTTTGGAATGGTTTGCATGGTATATAGGTATTTTGTGCTGCGGCGTTATGAAACTCTATACTTTGTTCAAATACAAAGCCATTGACGTTTTTGAAGTCTGCTACTATTCAACAAAATGTTAACCGGTGCGCTTACTATTTTAGTGTTTGTAACCAATTCAAATGTTTTTTAATATTATGCATTGCATCACTTACATTTCAAAACGTTTAAATAAACAAAACACACAGTTGCATTGTTTCGGCACTTTGTATATGTACATGATTAATATACAGTAGTAAAACTGTATACAAACTTTGCATTCCAACGTTTAGGAAGTCAGCCTATATATTTACCTTTTACATATTAACAAAAAAAGAGAATATCCAATTTGTTTTTGGTTTATTAGTACCTAAACATGTACACATCTGACATTTAATTTTACAACAGGGGTGACTTTGTTGGATTATTGCAAAAATAGCCCTCTACACAGAACAAAAACAACTAAACTGATTCGTTTGCACTAACGCAGCTACACACACACAATTCAATAAAATGAAAACTTTCCAACTGCTTAACTTTTAAATAAAATGTGTTTTAACAATAGAAGACTTTGTAGGGGATGTAGCTCAGTGGTAGAGCGTTCGCTTTGCATGTGAAAGGCCCCGGGTTCGATCCCCGGCATCTCCAAGATTTTTTTTTTATTATTTTAATAATTTTAATTTCATAATAAAATTAATTTGATTAATAAATTAATTTAACAAAAGCTGATTGATGTTTTTGTTATTTTTTATTAATATTTTTATTTTCATTAATGAAATTTTTTTCAAGATGTTCCAGATAAATGGCATATTAGTCTTAAAAACATTAATAAGCAGAGTGGCGCAGTGGAAGCGTGCTGGGCCCATAACCCAGAGGTCCGAGGATCGAAACCTTGCTCTGCTAAAAAACTGTGCCTGGAAATTCAGTGAAGGGTGTTTTTTTTGTATATACATTTCAATATATAAATGAAAAATATTTTCAACCTGATAACTTATAGCTTATAACTTTTTTATACCCATACTAAACCGTATTGGGTATACTAAACAACTAAAAAAAATTGGTTTCGTATACCGAATCACTTACTGAGTCGACCTAACGATGTACGTCCGGCTGGCTGCCTTTGTAACGGCGTGTGCAAAGTACAGGTTAAAATTTTAAAGAATATTTAATGCAGTGTTTAAAAATGCTTGACTATTTTTAATGTTTTTGTAATTGCTTAACTTAACTTAAGAAAAAGAACACAGTAAAAGCAAAAAGCAAAAGCAAACGCAGAAAAAGTGAGAGTAAATAATTTATTTATTCTCACCATGTTTATGTTCTCAGCTTAAAAAGCCAGCCAAGCAACCACTTGAAAAAAAAAATTGCTGTTGCTGTAAGTAATAAGTTTTTGTTTATTTTTTTTTTGCTTTGGCTTAACTGTAAATTGATGTGCTTAAATTCAGCGAGTATTAACTTCTTTGCTGTTTTTGACTTCATTGCTGTTGCTTGCTGTTGCAGGCGTTAGTTTCATAGAATATATACATAATTACATAACACAAAATAAACAAATTAGTTTAAAAAAACGTGTAGTTTCATTTATGTATGTATGTATGTACCTATTTATTAAAAAAAAACGCAAAATACCAAAAAAATTCGAAACAAATTCGTTCATAATATATTAAGTTCCAGCAACAGCAAAGAAGTTAACTTGCTGACTTTAAGCGCATCAAAAGCAAAAAAAAAACAATCAAAAACTTAATACTTACAGCAACAGAAAATTTGTTTTCTTAAGTGGCTTCTTTGCTGACAGATTTAGCAGAGTACATGCACATAGCGAGTTTAAACAAATTATTTACTCTCTTTGTTTTGCTTTTGCTTTTTTGCTTTTGCTGACTCGTTATCAAAGAGTTAAGTAAACACTTAGACACACAGTTTTTTAATTTGCTGCAAAAAATGTAAACAAAGCAAAAATGTGCGACTGTTGCTATTTTAAAGCAAGCAATTTAAACACTGATTTAATGAAATTGTCATAAGCACGATGGCTATTGAAAATAGTGAGAGCTGGTCCATTATTTCATATCAACTCCATACGAACTTCTTTCCGCAATAGTGTTTGTGACCCGAGCTGCTGTTTTTGGTTATTTCTAACAAAAATTGGTTTTTTTTTTTCAATGTGGAGATGTGAATAATTTTTCATTTTGGTTACTTTTTTTCTAAAATATAAAATACGTAGGAATATATTTTTCTTGATACACTTGCATCGCGTATTTAGATTCGATCGGAATTATTTACGACTTCAAATAATGTGTACTTTGCACAACGATTTTCTCATTATTTGTATCAAATGAACGGAAGTTTTTATACTTTATCGAAAACAAAAAATCCCTTTGAAAACAGGTACCATATCTTTTTGTTAAATAAAAAAAATGATTTTTATATTAGAAACGGCCATGTTCTGATTCAGAATTTATATCAAATTATGTTTTAATCAATGGAGATTTTAAACTACTTTTTTATATGAGCGTAGTTTTTCCTTATTTTAATGGTCATTTTCTCAATGTATCGATAAATTGCCTGTTACTTAATTTCCACATAAATTTATTATAATATATCATGTCATTAGTGTAATGACAAACATAATATATTATGTACATTATTTTTATTATCAAAGTTGTTGTTGGAAATACAATTATTTATTAAAAAATGTTTAAAAAGTAAAATTAGAAGCAAAAATTCCCATATTCTATTTTTTTAAATTATTTATTTAAATACATCAAATTTTTCAAGTAGAATTATTACGAAAACCATATCGGGCATGGTGCTGGTGGCTTATAATTGAGAGCACTTCTGTTAACAACAAAAAACAAAAAAAAGTGAAACAAACATGTGTAACGGGTAAGTAAATAATGATATTCTCTAAATTTGACTTAAAGTCAATTACAATGACTTAATTTGATGACAGTTTGTCATCGTACTGATGATATGCTTTATAAAACCGACTCCGATTCGTCATTTCTGTAATGCCAATGTGTCATCCCATTGATTACATAATTTAAATTTTTGACACTGATGACAATTTGGCTAAGTGATAATAAGGCTGACATCACACTGATGAAAAGTGTCAGGTCAAAAACGAAGACACTTGTCATAGTACTGATGTCAAAATACATCAGCGTTATGACGCCTTTTCTATCAGTGCATTAACTGCACAACGGTTGCAAAATTTATGCATTTGTTTTTAGTGATGCTTTGCAAAACTGCGTTTATGAAGCTAGCCTTAATGTTTTTCGTGATGTTGTTGGCGCGCCAAAATTTATGCAAGTTAAAAATGCAAAACGTGCTTTATAGATTCGATCGATCTTTAATATCCTTTACTGAACCTTGATATTTAGTAATTTTGGATCCGAGATAGGTGAAGGCCTCCTAGTCTTCTATTTTGATACCATCAACGATAAGAGTTGCTGTTAAGCATTGGCTTCTTAAAGTTAATTTTTAAGCCTACTATTTTGTCGTTATCTTATCTGCAATATCCACAAAGCGGTAAGTCATTAGACAAATGTCGCCTGCGTAGTCTATATTACTTAGGCACTCCGTAATATTCCATCGAATTCGGATAGGATAATTTATGTGTGTTTCTTCCATCACAGCATATAAAAGGAATAAAGTGGGGTACAGAACATAACCTTGCCTTACGCCTGTAGCGGAGGTAAAAGGTTGTCTTTCCTTTCCATTATAGCAGCCCTTATATTGCGCATTTTTATATAATTTCCATATTAGGTAAACGATTTCTTTTCCGGTATACCTTGTCGAAAGCTCCCCAAAATCAACGAAAAGCAGTTGCAGATGCGTGATGTGCTTCGCCGATTGTTCAATAATCATTCGTAGAGTATTGAGTTGATCGACACACGATCGCCCCGGCCTAAAACCTGCTTGATCCTTCAGTAAGAGTATTTCTAAGCTCTGGCGGGCTAGGCTCCAGAATCAATTTGTTTGTTTTCATACACTTCTTATTTGTGCCCAACTTCCAATCACATAACCCTTTTTCCTACTAAAACGAGTTTGTTAGTTTCCAATCCGAAACTTCTTTGAAGAACTAGATAAAATTTAAAGTGCTTTTTGGTTGAGTTTTTTAAAAACATTGACTTCAAATTACTTATGATCATAGAATATATAATCAATAGGGTTTTAGACCTATTGATCATATGGATCATACAAGAAATAATAAACTTATTATACGAGCCTTGCGGAGTCAGGCATCACTTGTGCTTAAATATTTGTTTAACTTTTATATGGAATTTCAAAATTCTGTTTAAACTTGTGAGGGAATTTTAAAAAGGGTTTTTTTTATTTTGGATTTTTGAAATATTTTTTTAAAAAAAAAGTACGAAAAAAACAGAAGTTAAGAAGAACATGTAAATCAATTAAAAAAGATAATCATTCATTCAAAGCAAATTTCGATCTACCAAAAGTGAAATACCATTTGGTTTAAGGATTGATGTTTGGCTATTGACGTCATCCGGCTTCCACAGCCGAGTGAGTAAAACGGCAAACCCCACTGACGAGATTGTGTGGTTACACTCGAAACTAGAATGGGCAACCTGTCCGTGAAAGCCTGGGTTCAAATCTCAGCGCAGTCAAGAATGAAAAATTATCAATAAGATTTTTATAAATTTCATGTTGTAAAAATTCCTATCTTCATAAAAATAATTTAATGAAATTTAAATTAAATGAACTTAAGCCTTATTAAAAATATCTAAATTTGGATTAAAAAAACCATTAACAGTTCAATAAAATAACTACAATACTAATATTTTTTTTTAAAATTTACTACTTTACTATTTTTCTTTAAATCAAACTACAATTATTTTTAAAATTAAGAAAGAAAATAACGAATAACATCCAAATTTCGCAAATCTTCCTTACACCTTTATTGCAAATGTTTTTTCTACTGCAATCCAATAATTTTGGCATATTCAATATTCTCTTTGTAAAATATCTGCTACTTGCAATTCAATTGAAATTCTATATTTGGTTTCTTTTATTTTTTTTATTGCTTTCGCCAATAAATCCAAACCGGAATGTGCATCAAAGGTGTTTGCAACAAATTCTTGTGCTCTTAAGAATTTGAAAAAAAAAAATGCGAAAAGTAACGACATTACTTTAGGGATTCCTTAAGAATCACGCCAAAATCATAGGGAAAAATAAAAGAAATAAATTCTTGCACAGGACTACAAAAATAATGGCATTCCTTTTGGCCATGCTTTATTAAAGCAAGTTCTTTCTCATCATTCCACCAAGATTTCGCTGGTCCTATTACCAATTTAATGGAAAAAAATGTAGACAAATTATAGCGCAAGGAAGAGTTAGCGAAACAGTCAAGGAAAGGGAAAGAAAAACTTAAAATAGAAATTTCTTTATATTGCGTAGCAAATAAGTTTTCATTGGCTGCAACCACCATCAACCACGAACAGTGTCATACTCAGCGTTGGTTTTCCCATAATTTTACTTAATAATCTTAAAATTTTTCACGCATTTCTTACTTGAATGGAAAACTTAAGAGTTTTCGCTTAAGATGGAAGGGGGTCTTCTAAGAAAACAGCCACTCGATGCCAGTTCCTTCCTTTTTTTGAATTTATTTTCTTATTTCAGGCGTTTTTTTTTTTATTTTTGTTTGTATTTTTTAGCTTTCATTTTGGCGTTTTTATTTTATTTAAACGTCGGCGAAAACTTTATAATCTGTTAATTATTTGTCTTATGCCAAGTTAGCGAAATTTTATTGCTTCTCTGGAGTCTGCAGTCTTTGGTGGACTTTTTTCAACTCCTTTCATCTATTTAAAATTTGTGCTTTTTTGCACGCTACAGTGTGTTTGGAAGGCAGTTAAGGTTTACAGAACAGTATTTTGAATCCTGATGACCTATTTTTTGTTTGGGGAAACCGGCCTGCCTTAAATTTATTTTAAACGAAGCGCTTAGTGACCTCGCGTGCACTTCTAAACCATTTGCCCCCAAAAAAATCAAAGTTTTGCCTATTTCTTCAAACAAAAAAGACACAATGAAAATTCATAATCCGCAAAAAAACCTTTCTGTGAAAGGGAGAGGGCCTACACAACTTCATAGATTCGAGCCATGCCTGTTCCCCAAAGCAAAAACGGTCTCATTAAAATGCCATAACTCAGAGAAAATTCCTTCTACATTATTCACCTACACGCAGAGAAAAAATATGGTTCGACACGGTTACAGCAACTACACTATGTTTATTGTAACAAGATATTGTTGTCGTAAACAAAAAATTTTTATTTTTTTAGAATATCAGCAATATATTAGTTACTGTAAACATTTCAATGTTTATCGCAATTATAAATTTGAGTATGGTTCCCTGAAAAATATTTTTTTTTTTTCTAACAACTAAATATTAATAACTTAGAAAACATTTTAAATTAGTTACAACCATTTAATGATGTTTAATAACCATTACACCATATTATGATAACCTACGATTATAATATGATTACTGTAATCATGTTATAATCATAATATGATTCTTTAAGATTCATTGCAAGTAAGACTTGAGTGGTTGTAATTCTCATTCGTTTTACATTTTTATTTGCATAATCAGGCCTATTCTGAAAATCACTTTAATTCAAATCACGTGATTTCAAATAACATGTGCATTTTAAAATTACACGTTTGATATTTTTGTGTTCCGTTTTTGTATGTTTTGGCGTGATTTTCAACTGCCGAAAGCATACCGAGAAACATAAAAACGAAATGTTTTTCAGAATACCACAAAATCCTACGCATGATTTAAAATAAAAGCACGTGATTTGAAATTAATCACGTGATCAGAAGTTGCCCGAATATCTTTAGTCTTAAAAAGTCTTTGATAAAAGATTTCCTAATGATCTGGGTATATGATTACTATTAACCATAACATAATCACTTTGTATTATAATATGATAACTTCTAAACGTATTATGATTTATATGATAATATTATTATTATTATAATAATAATAAATATAATATAATGTGATAAAAACAAATTATGATTAGGGGAAAAATATTATGATGCAATATTACGAATATATTTAGTCGATATATGATATTTTATGATTATAATAATAATCATAATATGTTTTGACTACAATCATGAATCTAATCATAATATGTTGCTCTTAGAACCATGTTTTTTCTCTGCGTGTTCAAAAATTAAAAGTCAAGTCTGTTTCTGTTTCTGGAAATGTTTGAAATTTCGAATATATTCCAAATATTAAAAATTAATTTTAAATTATTTTAACGAGGAAAATATGTGGAAATTAATCAAAATTGTTAATAATTTAATAAGTTTTTAATATGTTCGACTTGCTTTAAATTTTTTGAAAAAGCTTCAATGACTTGTGAATGGCCTTTTATTTGACAGGTTTCTGGAAATGTTCGAAATTTCGAATATATTTCAAATATTAAGAATTAATAATAATTAGTATTGTGGTTATTATTTTTATTGAACTGTTTTCATGTTGTAAAATTCCTTTTCTTCATAAAAATAATTTAATGATAATTAAATTCAAGTTGTGCTGAAAAATGTCAACAAGAAAAAAGAAAGACAAAAATATGAAAAACAAAAAAAATGTACTTTGGATTTTACGAAGAATTCTTGACAAAAAGTACGAAAAACAAGAAGTAAGGAAGAACATGTAAATCAATTAAAATAGGTTATCATTCATTCAAAGTAAATTTCGATCTACCAAAGGTGAAAAACCATTTGGTTAAAAGATTGATGTTTGACTAATGACGTCATCCGTCGTCAGAGGAGGTGAGAGCTAAACGGCAAAACCCCACTGAAGAGACAGCCTGTCCGTGAAAACCTGTGTTCAATTCCCAGCTCAGTCAAGAATGAAAAATTATCAATAAATTTTAATTCATTTCATTCTGTAAAATTCCTTTCTTCATAAAAATAACTTTTAAAACAAAAACAAAATTTCAAAAATTGTTTTTGTTTTAAATGTAATTTTCTATGCGAACGTTAACGTTCGATATCGGCGAACGGGCAGTAAATGATAATTTAATTCAATGAACTTAAGCCTGATTAAAATAACAAAATTTGGATTAAGAATTAATTTTAATTATTTTAATAAGGAAAAAATGTGGAAAAATTCGTGATCGTTAATAATTAAATAAGTTTTTTATATGTTCGAATTGCTTTTAATTCACTTTTATGATTGAAAACCACTAAAATTACAGTAAAAAATAAATTAAATATTTACTTTTTTTTATTTTAAACTATACTTAAAAATTCGAATTTAAATTTAATTTCGAACAACTTTTGAATACTAGAAAATAATTACACTGGTCGGCAAAAAATGAAAAAAAAAAAATGTCGGGAGCAAGAACTTTGTTATGTGATTTTAATTGACTTTGGCGTGCTGTATGAAAAACTGTACACATATTGATTATAAGCCATCTTGTTTTTTTAATGGGCTAGACTAATATTACGCCCGAAATAAATCGGTTATGCTAATCCACTTGATCATAACTTGTGAACGATTTGTCTGATTTTGATCAAAAAACTTACAAATGATTAGAAATTAAAAAAATTTTACCGCCACTCTTTTTAATATCTCCGAAACTGTTGAATATTTAAAAAACTTATGTTCAAACGACTAAAAGGAAATTTTGTTCCAAATCATGTGCGGATAATTTTATTCAAATCGGACAAATTTTTCTCAAGTTATGTTGAAATGTATAAGCATACCGCCTTATTTCGGGCGAAATATTAGTCACGCCCATAATAATGAATAAAAAAAAATTACATTTGTTCACCGATATACGATATATGGCTTATTGTATTCGTAATTTACCTGACTTTCTGATAAATGATAAAAATGTAAAATGTTATCCTTATACATATTTTCTGAATTTTTTTAAAAACAAAAAATACTACTAATTTAGCATGAACACAAAAATTTTTGAATAACTCCGAAACAATTGAAAATATAAAAAAATTATATTTACATGACTCAAAGGATAATTCCTAATTTGTAGGTGGGTTGATTAAAATCGAACAAATCGTTCTCAAGTTATGACCAAATGTATTAGCACAACCGCCTTATTTCGAGCGAAATATTAGTCTGGCCCATAAAAAAAATAGATATGATAGAAAAAAACTGAAAACGGATTCGAGTTTAGTTCCTTAAAATCTTTATATTCCATATATTTTTTTTTTAAAACGATTTTTTGCCGACTAGTGTATTAAGTGACTCTTATTTATCACAATATAGAAATTTTTAAGTGTGTATAAATTTTTCAGCTGATTAAAGGTTTTTTGTGGAATTTTCGAAAATTCGAAGTTGATTTCAAAAAATTTTTTAATAGTAGAAAAAAAGTAGTTAAATACAAATTGTCTCTTATGCGACCTTTACAATTATTTGTATTAATTTTTTTAATTAAGATTGAGGTCACTTTTCTTTTTTTATAAAAAATATTAAATTTATTTAACCCAATATTTCGGCACTCCATTGTGTGCCTTTTTCAGCGGTTTTTTTCTTGATTATTTGACAAAATTAACAAACTATTAACCAATTTAACAAAATTTAACAAAATGACATATAAAAGTTTTCAATTCTGTAAATAAAAAAAGGGGTTTCAAGGTTTGAATTGAAAAACCTTTTTATATGTAATTGAAAATTTTTTTACAGGTTGTTCTAATAATATTCGAAAACATAAAATAAATTTCGAAAGTATTTGAATACTTCAACATGAATTTTTAAAAATTTTAGCAAACAATTATTAAGATTGCGGTTATTTTTATTGAACTGTTATTGGTTTTTAATCCAAATTTTTATATTTCGATCAGGCTTAAGTTCATTGAATTTAATTTTCATTAAATTATTTTTATGAAGAAAGGAACTTTACAACATGAAATGAATTAAAATTTATTGATAATTTTTCATTCTTGACTGAGCTGGGAATTGAACCCAGGTTTTCATGGACAGGTTGCCCTGACAAAATTCGGTGGTAACAACACAATCTCTTCAGAGGGGTTTGTCGATTAATACTTACCGCCATCGACGACGGTTTGCAGTCAAAAGTCAAACATCAATCGTTAAACCAAATGGTATTTAAACGTTGGTAGATCGAAATTTGTTTTGGCTGATTATCTATTTTAATTGATTTACATGTTCTTTCTTACTACTATTTTTCGTACTGTTTGTCAAGAATTCTTCTTGAAGGCCAAAGTAAATTTTTCTGTTTTTTCTTTCTTTTTCTTGTTGGCCTTTTTTCGGTACAACTTGAAGGACAAATGTAAACATAGAGCATAGAGAAAAATTATCCATAAATTTTAATTCATTTCATGTTGTAAAATTTTATTCTTCATAAAAATAATTTAATGAAAATTAGGGGATTATTTTGTAAAACACTTCACCTCACTTGAAAAATATTTTCATACAAATTTCTGAAAACTTAAAGATTTTTATATGAAAAATTTCTCAACGCATATTGAAGAGATTTACGAAATAACCCCTGTCAATGAACTTTAGTCTGATTTAAATATCAATATTTTAGCAAACTTTACAATAGCGGAATTCACCCTTGATAGTAAAGTCCCTTGTAGACCTTGTTAATCTTATAATTTTAGTAAAAATACTAACATTTACAACACTGCAACAACAAAATTTATTAGACTAATATATACTACGCTGTGGTTGAAAAATCCCGCAAAAAGCAGTAAGAAACAAAGTGTGTGAATTTACCAGAATAAAACATTTGAAGAAACTTTATGTCTCTTTCTCTCACTCAGCAAGTCATTAATTTACAATGCATACAAAAAAGACACTCACGCTTTGAAGTATAAAATCGTTTTAAATATAACAGAGTTGTACACTTAATACAAAGGGTGAATACCGCTAATAATTGAAAGTGGGTAAACCCCCCACTTTTATGGCTTAAGACTATTAAAATTAATTAATTAATATTTTACTAAGTTTTACAATGTTTGATATTCTTTTAATTCCCTTTTGTTACCAAAAATTTTTTGGGTAATTTATGTACATAAATCCTTTGCTATTTCTTGTTTGTCGTTATTTATTTTAAAATACACTATGTAAATACTGCATATAAACATTAAGTTATACTAGTTTTTCCAAGTTTGTTTAGTTCGAATTTCTTGTTTTAGGATATTCGAAATTCTGTTACCTTAACGTGTTTACCGAAAATGTTCTGCATTTATTAAGGAAAGTAAGTCCTTTGCTATTCGTTTTCTATCTATCTGAATTACAATATTTGAATATATATTCCTGCTTTTTTTTAACACTTAAATATATAATGACTATTTCCTTACGCATCACATTTTATACTTTTGCATACGTATTTCCAGACTTCCCTTTTAACCAAATTTTCTCCCCCTGACTCCTTTTCTACCATTTTATCTCTCCCACCGTTGTTGCTTAACTTAAGTGTCCTTTTAAATACTGGTTTCATTTTAATAAAGAGAATAAAGCACGAAACTAAACTTTTAACTACCAGCACGGTCTTATTTATCTACAATACCCTACAACACAAAGCAGCTATTTATTTGTATTCCCTTTTTTCTTAGTTCTATTTCTCGAATTTGATGCGGCATATAAATTTGAACTCAAAGTTATTTATTTCTTTAATGCTCTCCGTGAACTGTCCCCCCAAATGTGGTAAATGTGGAAGACTAATATTATTAAAAACTGCTTGTTGGGCTTAAGTCTATTGTTGTTTGAGGATTGGTTGGGGTCTTGGTATTCATTCCTTGGAATTGTATAGGCCACCACCAAAACTTAAAGCTAAATCTTAGAAGTGCAATAAAATAAAACCGTCAAGGCTACTGTGAGTATCAAGAGCAGTTTACCTGATGAACAAACAAACGCACAGTAGAGAAATATGTGTCTGTTTAATTGGAATTTATATTTAGTTTTATTTATATGAAAAAGAAAAAGGTGAAATATAAATTTATGATTTTAAGAAGGAGAAAAACAGGAAATAATTTATCTAAAATAAATTTTACTACTGGGGATAATTGTAGGAAGTCTTTGTTCTATCAAATTTTAGAATTTTGATAATTTTTGCAATTTTTTTATAATTTTTAAAAATAATACAAATTAATTTTCAAAAATTTTTCGTTGAAATACATAAAATTTAAAAAAAAAAGAACTTTTATGACCGATATTTAACAAAATTTTATCTTTTTTTTTTTATTATTTTTTCAATTAATTTTTTCCATTTCGAAAATGTTCCAATGCCAATTTTCTCTTGCAGGAGAATGAACCTGTTCGGAGTATGGGCCTGTTCGGAAATGAATCACTGCACTGCATCTGATCAGGTTGGCATCAGCTTATTTGCTACCCGTATTGGTTATATTATTGAACACAATATGCATCAGCAATTTTTGTGATGCGTGTTTTAGATTTATTTGCACATCCTCTGCATTTGTTATGTATTTTCGAACAGCTGACATTTGCAGTGATGCTTTAACGAAGGCGTTGCGCATCAGATGCTGCGCAGTGATGCATTTCCGAACAGGTCCTATTACAATTACATAATTTTTTTTTTTTGTATTGCACCAGAGTGTTCAGGTTAGGGATTTTCCCCCCAGATTAAGGGGGCTTTATTTCATTAGGGGCAAATTTGGGGTGTACAAATTCTTTGGGGGAAAATTTGGGGACATAAATTTATATTTAGGGGGTTTCACTATTTGCTTGCCTGTACATAATAATAATTAAGTAATACTAGATATATTTTACAGTTTGTTTTTGGTTGAGCAAAATTGTTTTTGAAAAGATAAAAAAAGAAAGCGTTTAAAGAGCGAAGTATTCATTGAAAAATACGATCGAACACCTGAAATGCTCAAAATTTTTGACGAAAATGATTTTCCAACACTCATTATTTTTTAAAAAACTTTATTCCAATATTAATGAACGCCGAGTTCTACGAACTCTATTTTGATTTATATATGAATATACATATGTTACAGTCCTTTTTAAACGCATAAATTGTTTTTTTACACATTTTATTAAATAAAAATATTTAGGAAACTTGAAAAAAATATTTTTGGAGGAATTTCAGTAAAATGTTAAGCATTTTGCGATTTTTGCTTTATTTAGGTATTGATATTAGATGGCAAATTAAAACTGAGTCGAATTAACTGAAAAGGAATTATTATCTAAGCTTTTACATTTAGGGGGATGCTTTTCAAAATACGTTAAATTTGGGGGGGTTTGAAATTTTTTTGGGGGGAGGAAAAAAATTACCTGGCAACACTGTATTGCACCTAGTATTTCAATGTTCGAACTTTTTACATTTTTTCGAACTTTTTACACTTATATATAGATATTCGAAATTTTAAACATATTAAGAAAAATTCGAATTATTTGTTAATTTTAATTGTTTTTATTTATTTTTTTTTTATGCTTTCGAAAATTCGATTTAAATTTGAAAAATGTTCCAATACCAATTTTCCCTTACAGTATAAAATAATATTGCAATAAAATTTTTTGGTATAGTACCAAGCAGAGTTCGATAAAAAAAAATCTAAGGTTTGTCTCGTTAGTGTACCGTACCGTATTTTGAACAGTACACATACACACACATTCTATACAAAAAATACAATAAAAAAAATACAAATAAAAAAATTTTTTGTGAATTTGTACACACAAAATACGGTACACTACGATTGCATGATGACAAATACACATACAAAGATAACGTACCGATATTGCTTTAGCGTACCGGTAGTGTTCTTTCAGCGTACGCGTTCCGTATTTTCATGTGACCGCTTTCACTTGCAATATCATTCATGAAAATACGAAAATGTAGCAAACGTATGGTCAGCACAATACGTACTTTATAAGTTTACTACGCGTTTACTAAAAACTACAGGAGGGCTACTCTCTTGCGATGCGAGTGCAAAATCGATACGAAAGCTAAATGCCAATTTGGTACTCTTTATCGCTTTCACAAAATGTTCTGAAAATAAAGCACCATTGCCAATAAAAACTAAAAATGGTGAAGATTGACAGAATGAAATGTCTAAAGATGTGAAATAAATTTGGAAATTTATATAAAATAAATAGTGACGATTTGCCAAAAAGCTACGCGTCAAAGAGTATCAACACTAGATTTGGTACAATTGTATATCGAACAAAATAATGTACGCTTAATCAAGATAATTACGGTAGCTAACCGCCAATTTCACGATGTCGAAAGAACGTCTTCTTTCGCACAAATAAACCTGAAACAAAAACAAATTTTTAAGAATTAGTTTTTGTTTTACATGTAGTTGTGCTAAAGAAAGAGTTCTTTTGCATTTAGTAAAATAGCCAGTGAGTAATTGTGTTTGTCAGCTCACAATCGTTGTGAAACGTATTTTGTTTTGGTACAAGTTCACAATCACCAAAAGAAGTTGTAGACTTTGTATTTCAAAAATATGCACTACGTTAGTGTACAGTTTTTTTTCGAACTCTGGTACCAAATTTTTCAATGTTCGAACTTTTTACACTTTTATTACAGATATTCAAAATTTAATTGATTGCTCTATGTTTCATTTCGGATTATTTAAATAATTTGATTTGGTTTTTGAGTAAAATACTCAGTCACAAAATTTTAAACACAAAAATTCGACATTTTGAAAACTTAAAATCGTTAAAAATTTTTTGTTTACTTCAATTTCTTGGGTATCTGCTAGTCCTTTCAGGGTTTTAATAATGTTTGAAAATTCGAAGTTAATTTCGAAAAAAACATTTGAACATGAAATTTAATTCATTTATACAAAATTTTTAACACAAAAATTCGACATTTTGAAAATCTTTAAATAGTTAAAATTTTTTGCTTACTAATCCAAATTTAGAAAATGAGATCTCAGCGCAGTCAAGAATGAAAAATTATCAATAAAAAAAGTTTAATTAATTTCATGTTGTAAAATTCCTGTCTTCATAAAAATAATTAAATGAAAATTAAATTCAATGAACTTAAGCCTAACTAAAAATATCTAAATTTGGATTAAAAACCATTAACAGTTCAATAAAATAACCACAATACTAATTATTTTTTGTTTACTTTAATTTCTAGATAGTACTTTTCAGTAATAATGTTTTATTAAATTCGTAGTTAATTTCGAAAAAAAATTAATTACATTAAATTTCATTGCTTTAAGATTTTAATAATAATATGATTTGATTTCTTTGTATAATAATAAGTTTTACAATATTTTAAATTAGTACGTTTTTAATACAGAAAATCGGAATTTCGAACATCATGAAAAAAAAATAAACGTACAGTGAACTCGCGAAAATATGAACCCCCTAATATATGAACATCCCAAAATATGAACACTTATATTCTTTCATTGACTACTCTAAAATATTAACTTGTGCGAAAGATTTAAAATATGAACAACTTATAATTATATTTTTAACGTATTTTATCTACGTATACAGTGTTTTAGTCTAAATCAACAGGGTGGTGGATAAATTTTGATTCAACTGTATAATAATTGGGTAGTTTTTCTAGCTGCTTGCTTTAAAATTGTCTTCAAATGTCAATCAAAATGTCTCGCATACACGATTTAGTTAGTGCTCACATTCAAATAGAATTCCATATTCATCTTTAAACATAATTTGAACGTGAATAGTTCTTAAATATGCATACAAAAAGCATAAGTTTTTAACTTTAAAAAGTCAGAAATTTTAGAAAATTTAGAACATTTAGGAAAAGATGTCAGTGTTACTAATTTAGCTTATAAATTTGTAGTAAAATGTTCTACAATATATGGACAAAAAATAAAAATATTGTTAGCACTATTTGACCTGGAAAAATACGTGCAGTCTTCCGAGTAGCCAAAAATTGAAAATGCGTTCTCCGGATGGCTTTTGAATATGAGATCACTGTTAGCGGACACGGAAAATGTTTTTCAGGAGAAATTAGTTGCCTTTCGTAAATATGAACAATCTTAGTTCATATTATCGCGAGTGCACTGTATTGGTTTACCTTTGTTAATTATTTAATCTACTTTAACCAGCAAATATTAGATTTTTTAACCTTAATATAAGCTCTACTACTATTTTATTTAAATATGATTTGTTCGAAAATTCGAGCAGTTTTGGAAAATTTTCTGAATGCGTTAAAATTAAAGGTTTTTTCATTATTTTAATTTACAAAATTCATGAAAAATATTCGCCGTATTCACAAAACTTCTTGTATCGTTGTATCGATTGTATATTGTATAAAAAAACAATAACAACTTTGTGTTTTAAAACAGAATACAAACGATTACAACGATACAAGGGGTTTTGTGAATACTGCAATTGTAATGTTTTTTATATTTTAAATAAATTTTTTATATTCGAACTAGTTATTTTCTCTAAATAAGAACATGTTTAAAAATCAACTTAAGTATCATCTTTTTTTGGAGGATAGCAATTTTCAAAGAATTTTATCGTAAATAAAATTTCCATAGAAATTGTTTCCCTCTAATCCCTAAAATTTTTTTTTAGATAAAAGCCAAATTTCTAAGGAAAAAACTCTTCACTTTTCATTGACAATATCCGTGATTATTATCCACATTGATGAGAAAACCTTCGGTAAAATACCAAAATTTTAAATATCGAAAAATCAAACAGAATTTGTATATCAAGAAATAATTCGTGGTAATTAATCAAAATTTGTAATATTCGATATTCAATCATAATTAAAAAAAGTTTCCCGTTATATGTTTTCTATTAGTTCGGAATATTTCAAATACATAATTTGAACTTTTGACCGATTTTACGATGTTCGGAATTGCAATAAAATTTTTTTAATATTCGAAAATTGGAACATAATACCTGTTGAAGGGTTACAATATGAGATTAAAGGTTATTATAGATACAAACCATTTTAAAAAAATATGTTTTTTTTTTTAAATTTGCGACCTGTAGCTCGTTTCTGTATTTCTCGCATCGTAAAATTTCCCGCATGAAACAAGTGAATTATAACAAAAACAGTGCAATATGAAACAAAAAATGGTTTTTCTCACATAAGTGTTTCTGTATATTTACTTTGGGAGAATTATCTGTCATTTAAATAATTTTCCAGCATTTATTGGAAGGATGTGAGAAAAAGTGTTTCTGTATTAATATTTTGCTAAAAGTTTCTCACAAGAACTGTCAAAATAAGTTACATTTAAAATTGATGCGAGAAAAATAAATTTTAAAAAATGGAGCCCAAATTATATACATATGTATGTACACAAGAATGTGTATTATTATTTTTTTATTTGAAGGGAAAGAATTTTAATGATGAAAATAAATAAAACACAATTGTTAAATTTTTTTATTTTAATTTTTTTAAGCCCTTCATTGCTTTCGTTTTATGCAGGGCTGCCAGATAAATTTTTGAAAAAATCGTTAATTTCCTAAGAAAGAATAAAAAAAAAATCGGCTAATTTGTTTAAAAAAATCGGACAATTTAAAATTAATTTTGACAAATTTTGTTCGATTTTTATTAAAACATAATCAAAAAAATTGGTAAAGTTCATGGGTAAAATACATATTTTATACATATATACATACATACTTAAACTTGAGGTCTATTTAAATAAAATTATTTATTTTATTTTTCTCTTTAATCCGATAACAATTTAAAATTTCAGACTGTTTTTTTCCTGAAAATATCGCTTAAAGGCGTAACAAAATATCATATTGAACTTGCCAAAATAAAGGCCAAAATTTCCTATAGTGCATTGATTAAAAATGGTGTAATAGTTTAATGTATTGATCACATAAACAAATGTATTAAATAATCTAAGGAAATTTTCCTTCGAAATTTTGATTTTGCCCATAAATTTTTAAGCTGCCATGTTTTTTTAAAGATATCGTTTTTCTGTGGTGCAGAATATATAATCATACTGAACTATTTAAAATTATTTTATTTCGAAGACTGAATAATATCTTCACCAGAAAAAATCAGCAAAACGGCACTTTGCCAATTTTGGAACAAAAAATCGTCAAAATGACGATAAATCGACAAATCTGGCAGCCCTATTTTTATTATATCTATTTCTTTCGTTGACGTTTCGCTTGCATTTGACACTTAATTACTGGAAGTATTCCAGTTAAAACAGAATCTGTGTTGTCTGTTCTCGCAATCAAATACAGAAACACTTTTTTCTCACAAATCGAGAAACGATGGAATTTTTTGTTTCACACTTAATGTGAAAAATTTTGCAATGCGAGAAATACAGAAACGAGCTACTGGGCTCTGATTTTCAAAATGTTGCGTTTAAAAAAATAAGTTTCGAATTTAGATATTTTAATTAGGCTTAAGTTCATTGAATTTAATTTTAATTAAATTATTTTTTATAAAGGCAGGAATGTTTACAACATAAAATCAATTAAAATTTTATTGATAATTTTTCATTCTTGACTGCGCTAAGATTCGAACCCAGGCTTTCACGGACAGGTTGCTCATACTAGTTTCGATTGTAACCACAGAATCTCGTCGGTGGGGTTTGCCGTTTTCCTTACTCGGCTATTGAAGCCGGATGACGTCAATAGTCAAACATCAATCTTTAAACCAAATGGTATTTCACCTTTGGCAGATCGAAATTTGCTTTTGAATGAATGATTATCTATTTTTAATTGATTTGCATGTTCTAATTTAAAATTAATTAATTTAAAAATGTTTCGGAAATATGTAACTAAACCGAAATTTTACCGCCTCTTTTACAATATTTTCGCAGGTTTTGTAATAATTTTCGAAAGTTTTTATCGAAAACTTTCTATACTTTAAATACCGTATTCATAAAAAATAAAATAAGTTTGATATGTGTTTTATTGCAAAATTTTCCTACAAATTTTTCTTAAAATACACTTAAAATTTATTTAAATTTTTTATGAGTATGACATGAACAGGTTTAGAAATGTTTGAAACTAATTTTATATTCAATATCGGGGTGACGAGAAGATTTCGAAAATGTTTTTGAACTATAGAATCCTTTAAACAATTACCAAGGTCCAATTAGTTAAAGATGTAGATTTAATGATGAAAAAGAACTGGGGCTGAATGATGTTTTCCATACAGTTTGACATAAAATTATGCCAGAGAATGCGGTCGAGAAATAAAATCAATTTTATTTTGAAAACGATTTTTCTCATGCTCTCACACATAGAATTGTCTATTCTCCCAACAATGCTACCATACTTTCGTTCAATTTCATACCTTTTGTAAACAAAGAAAAAAAAAAGAACAAAAGAAAACGAAAGAAATGAGAGTAAATTTGCAGTTACGGTCGACGTTTTAATTATGGTCTTAAGAATTTTTGCCTAAAGTTGAAGACTCAATTCTGTTTCATCATTTAAATGTTTCCTTAAAAACTGTCCAAAAAAAAATATTTCCTAAATTCCATATTTCCTCTAAATTTAAATCCCCAAAATAATTAGAAAATCGCTTTATTATTAAGATGTAACAAAATTTAAACAAATATTTGCTTTGAATAAAATTAACAAGATGCCGAGGATTTTAAAGTTTTGCTTGTAGCAAAAAACAAAACTTTTTTGTTTTTGCAAAAATTAAGATAATTATTATTATTTTCGTTTAGTTTTATTTTATATAACTGCCAGGAATTTTGCCTTATAAGCAAAATATTTCTCAAGTCTAAGGTTTCTTTCTATTTGAACTGGAGTGTAGCAGTTGTTTTGAAAATGATATTCGTAGTACGAATACTTTTGTTTACATTTTAATTAAATTTAGCACAAATATGCATTTATTCATTACTAAAATACCTTGCAAATACTCAACCTTTATTTCAAATGTAAGTGTTTTTTTTTTTTTTTTTTTTTTTTTTTTTTTTGTATTTTGCTGCAAATAGTGCAACTGACTAAAATTTTACAAATGTGCGAAATGCTTTCAACAGGGTGGCTTGAATTAAAGGAGACAATGACATTTTAGAAAGTGAATATGGTGTACACTATTAAATACACATCCTTTGGCGTTATACACTCGTAGAAATCTAATGGACGTAAACTTTGACATGTTTTCGGTAAGACAGAGCACAGAGCAATGCCGATTCATACGACCTCTTACGATATGAGAGCTTGCGTGACAGACAAGAAGAATATTGGTATATCAATTTCTATGCCACAGATATAAAAAGACGAACAGAAACAAAGCAAGGGGAAAAAGGACTAACAGGTTTTATAGATCTCTCGGGAAGTGAAAAAAAACAAAGACCTTAGTGCTAACAAGAAAAAGGAGAATGTTTTTCGTTAATTTCGCGTAGGACTTTGAAATAAATTGGGTATCTGGTAAAAAGCGGTGGACAAAAGGACCAAGCTACTAAGAATAGCAAACCTCATAGCAACTCAGGACAGGTTTTAGTAAGAACTTGACTTCACTCTCTTTGAATTTAACATCCAAAAAAATTAACATCAGGGAGTCATGCGATCTAAGGCGACCAATAGACGGTAAAGCATTGGTTATGCAATCCTAATACCTATTACCTTTAAAGTTTAGAAATGGTACGGAGTATAAAAAATAAGAATAGAATAGAGACTCGGAAATATACACTGATAGAAAAGGCGTCATAATGCTGATGTATTTTTACATCAGTACTATGACAATTGTCCTCGGTTTTGAACCATTTCACTTTTCATCATCCCAAATTGTCATAAGAGTCAAAAATTTAAATTATGTCATCAATGGGATGACAGGATGACACATTGGTATCTCAGAAATGTCGAAAGAATCAGTGCGATTACTCAGTAGCATCTGAGAAATGAATCATTAGGCTGTCAATAAATTGAGTCATTGAAATGGACAAATTAATTCAAATTGAGAGCATGCCCGATATGGTTTTCGTAATCATTCTAATGTGAAAATTTAATGTATTTAACTAAATAATTTAAAAAAATAGACTATGGGAATTTTCGCTTCTTATTTTACTTTTTTAACATTAAAATAATGTTAATAATATACAAAATGTAGCATAGCAAAGATGATGCATATAATATGACAAAATTGTAAGATGACGTTCATCATTGGATTGATGACACTTATTGTCTCATTGATGCCATTTGTAATGACATTAATGTCACATTTCTGATGTAAGGCCATCATCAATATGAAGATGCATTTTTCTATTAGTGTGCGATTTTTATATTAAAAAGTGCCCCGAAGAGAAAATTTAATCGTGAAAAATTTTGAAAATGTGGAAATTGTTTCTCTCTGAATTGGATTTGGCAAAAATAAATTATGGGCACAATACAAAGAGAATGATTTTAAATATCCAAATCAAATACTTCATTGATTCAGACGAACTAAGTCGAAACGTATTGGATTGCTAGAAGGTTAAGCCTTGGGAAGTAAAACGGTAGTTACATATGGTGCATTCCAATATCAGTGTTATTGGATGTTTCAAAGCAACAAATGAATTCGGGTGGATATTAAACTGGATTGGGGATATTCTCTGAGGATCTTAAAGCTTTATTACTTGCTCAGGATTTCTTATCACTAAAAACGGAAAGTGGATTGATAAAAGACTGATAATATAGAGATTTATGTAAGTATTTGCTATTAGCTCAGAGGGGCATCATCAGCAGCACGAACTTCATCCTAGACAAATGCTAAAAATCAGGTCCTTACTCGGCACTTTAAAGTTCAACTATCTGCTATTTTGGTTAAAACCACAACTACCACGTACTCCTTGAATGGGCCTTACTTAAGAACAAAAAAAAGTCTTAAAACAAAGGGGAAAATAAAGGGGCACTAGAAACCCTGGTTTTGGCTTAATAGAAAGAGCATACAACCAGTTTTGACTTTAGAAAAGAACTAAATGGTCCTTTGGTTATGCATTAAAAAGAAGCACTATTGAATAGTTTGGTTTTAGATGTTGTTAGTTTGACTTCTGGGTCACAAAGTCATTCGTGAAAAAAAACTTGGCTATAAATATAACAGGGGACTTTTGAATCCAAATTTTCATATTTTTAATTAGACTTAAGTTCATGAAATTTATTTTTCATTAAATTGTTTTTATGAAGGAAGGAATTTTACAACATGGAATTAATTGAAATTTATTGATAATTTTTCATTCTTGACTGCCGTGGGGCACGAACACACATTCACGGACAGATTAATCTGACGCGTTTCGATAGTAACCACACTATCTCTTCAGAGAACAGCCATTGAAGGCGGCTGGCAGTCAACAGCCAAACGTCAATCTTTAAACCAAATTGGTAGATACAATTTTGTTTTTGAATGATTATCTTTTTTAACTGATTTGCATGTTCCTCCTTCTGTTTTTCATACTTTTTGTTAAGAATTCTTCTTGAAGTCCAAAGTACATTTTTCTGTTTTTCATGTTTTTGTCTTTCTTTTTTCCCGTTGACCTTTTTCAGCTCAACTTGAATGACAAATGTAAACATCGAGCTCGTGCCGTAGCTGCTAACAATAATTAGTGTTGTGTTTTTTGAACTGTTTTATGGTTTTTAATTCAAATTTCCATATTTTTAATTAGGCTAAGGTTTATTAAATTTAATTTCGATTAAATTATTTTTATGGAGGAAGGAATTTTACAACATTAAGGCCGAGTTTTTGAGATGTAGATTAAGTTTAAACTTAGTTTTAAGTACTCAGAAACTCGGATTTTTCCGGCGAAATGTGATTTTTTTTTTATTATTTCATTAAGGACCTACATTTTAAGCAAAACTAAGCTGTTCTTCCAAAATGTTGTATACAATCTTGGTAATGGCGGCACAAATCGGTTTTCAAATTAACTAAACCTAGTTTAACTGAGATCTCAAAAACCCAGCCTTAATTAATTAAAATTTATTGATAATTTCCTTGGTTGAGTTTTTATTTGACTTTTAAGTAAACAATTTTAAATTGTTGCTTCTTGCTACAGCAAAAGCGTTGTGCAAATATATATATGGAAAAGTACTTCTTTCAGTATCTGGACTAACTCAAAAATGCTTCAGTAATGTATTTTGGGTTAAGGAAAATGTTATGGCTAGTTCTCATGAAAGTGGTCATAATAGCGAATATGTAAACTTAAGTCTTTTGGGTGTTACAAGTGATCTTTTCCCATACCAAATAACTGCTTTAGTCGAACTGCTCGCCTAACCTAAATGATCGATGAACGTTTAAAGCAGTGTTTAAATTGCTTGCTTTAAAATAGCAACAGTCGCACATTTTTGCTTTGTTTACATTTTTTGCAGCAAATTAAAAAACTGTGTGTCTAAGTGTTTACTTAACTCTTTGATAACGAGTCAGCAAAAGCAAAAAAGCAAAAGCAAAACAAAGAGAGTAAATAATTTGTTTAAACTCGCTATGTGCATGTACTCTGCTAAATCTGTCAGCAAAGAAGCCACTTAAGAAAACAAATTTTCTGTTGCTGTAAGTATTAAGTTTTTGATTGTTTTTTTTTTGCTTTTGATGCGCTTAAAGTCAGCAAGTTAACTTCTTTGCTGTTGCTGGAACTTAATATATTATGAACGAATTTGTTTCGAATTTTTTTGGTATTTCGTTTTTTTTTTAATAAATAGGTACATACATACATAAATGAAACTACACGTTTTTTAAAACTAATTTGTTTATTTTGTGTTATGTAATTATGTATATACCTATTCTATGAAACTAATGCCTGCAACAGCAAGCAACAGCAATGAAGTCAAAAACAGCAAAGATGTTAATACTCGCTGAATTTAAGCACATCAATTTACAGTTAAGCCAAAGCAAAAAAAAAAATAAACAAAAACTTATTACTTACAGCAACAGCAATTTTTTTTTTCAAGTGGTTGCTTGGCTGGCTTTTTAAGCTGAGAACATAAACATGGTGAGAATAAATAAATTATTTACTCTCACTTTTTCTGCGTTTGCTTTTGCTTTTTGCTTTTACTGTGTTCTTTTTCTTAAGTTAAGTTAAGCAATTACAAAAACATTAAAAATAGTCAAGCATTTTTAAACACTGGTTTAAAGATAACTAAGAATGTTTTAATACTCTACTATCCTTTAAAATAAATACCATTTATTTCATTAAGCCTAAAGGTATACTACATAGTTTCACTTTTTTATATTCAAGTAGGTATACTTTAACATTAATCACCCTGTTCTTAAAATATATATATATATATATATTTATATGTATATATAAAATTGTTATTTGTATATTTAGCTCAGCTCTTTTTCTTAGTATTAATCGGCTAAAAGCTGTAATTTATTAGCATTTTCTTAGCTTGGTGTTTATCTATGAAAGCTTCTTCTTTTTTTTTCTTATTTTCATCTTCATCTGTATGCAAAAAAAAATTTAAACGAAAAATGAAAACTAAAAAGTGCCAGCAAACGTAACAGAGAACTTAAAAAACTTGACTTCTTTTGGAATTTTTGCAATTTGGCCAAAAATAAAAAGCAAATACTTGCTAGAAATTGTATAATGTATATAATACACACCACTAGCATTTAACTGGAGAAATGATGATGATACTGCTTATACAACCTGAATCAGCTGAAAACTACATACGTATTTTCTTTTTCAAAAAAAAAAAAAAAACGTTTTGTTGTTTAACGTACCATGGAAAAGTAGAAAAGAAAAGACTACTTCTACTTTTACCTGCCTGTACTAATTCGACGCCAAAAACTTTTCTCTATTTATTCTTTATCAAAACGTATATAAAAAATAAAAAATATTTTCTAAGAACAAAGATAAAGGAAAAAGACAAGCAAATAAGAAAACTTAGCTAAAGGTTTTAGTCTGTTTTTAGGTTTAACTTTTAAATGTCTGCAGTGTTTTGTTAAATTTTCCAACTGCCTGAAAGAATGCAATCAGCTATAACTATGCACACCTGTGTTTGCCATTTAACTACTAAAGAAAGCTTGGTTGGCTGACGTCTATAGTTAAGAATATGAAAGTATTTGGAGGAAAGTATGTATTTTAAATTTGCTTATGCCATTTGCTGCTCGTTTCTACTTTTTTTTTGCTCAGTTGCCAATCCTGGTGAATATATTCCTGGGCCTTTTAGTGTTGATCCTCTCTTCTACTTTTTTTCTATAAATGCCAGTACAAGGTGGCGCAAAAGTCATAAACCTATCGGAAGATGTTATAGTTTTTGCGATAAATGTTAGTTATGCGTTCACGTTTGTGAAGTAAACAGATACAAAATACAGATAAGAAAGCGCTATGCTCATCAAGAAAGCGGAATAGTTTCGATGTTTTTGCGTAATAATTCGTCGGTAGTGTTGGCGCAGCGTGTCCATCTCTGTGGTTACGGGAAAAAGCAGAATTACCGAATTTGCTCAAAGTTATTGTATGATGTGGTGTTTACGCTGGAGACGTCAGCGGGCCTTATTTTTTCGAAAACGTCGCGGGCCTTACCACTACTTGAACGGCGAGTGCTACAGAGCCATGCTCAACGATTTGTTCCTACCTCAACTAGACAAATTGGGACTTGTTTTCCAGTAGTTCCAACAGAATCGAGTAACAGCACGACCTTCAACCGAAATTCTGAGGGCTGCTTCGTGGGGTTTGTTGAAGTCCCGAGCCTATGTCAGCAAGTTCACCTCGGCGAATGTGCTGCGCCCCTCATTAGCATAGGTAAAGGAACTTGAGGAGTCCGACCTATTGATGATACAGCCCCTGGGGTAAATAACAAGTGCATGCAACCTAGGATGCCACAAACAACCAAATGACAGGGTTTTTCTGGGTCCAAAAGATTTCAAAGAATTCGAAGTAACACCAGAGTATATTCTGTTCTCACGTGTGTCAGTAGCCCCCGGTGAGTGCAAGCACCGGGAATATTGTCTTTACGGAAGCCTTGCTCTTCGTTGTAGGGATACTTTTGGGGATCACGTGGTGCCTGCGGTTTGTACCTGTAGGGTGACGTTCACATAGAAGACTAATTTTTCGCCCTTGTGGGAAAGTTCGGTCTGTGAAGGGATCCCTAGGTGCTGTTGCTTTTCAACAGTAGCTGCTGGTTTAACTATAGTTAGATGGTTTCGGCTCCTAAACAAGGGGTAGATGTATCATTTTCGTGAATTATACGCTCGAATTGCGACTCGTGTGCACAAATGATCCTTAGCACACTCAGGAACATTTGGTAAGTGCATATATTAACTCACCATGTGGTTGAGATCCACCATGAGATTAGGCCATATGGCAGATGCTCATGTTAATGGCAATAACAAATATGTAAATAAGACTCAGTCTCGTGATATCCTCAAAGAGAATATTCGACAGGAATGCGAAAGCCTGGCGCCGAAAGTTCATCCAAGAGTGATGGAAAATGCCATAAATCACGCCCGTATGGTCCTCAATTCTGGCGGCGGCCGCTTGGTTGCTATCATTTTTAACTTAAGGAAAACAAATTTAGACATCAAATAATTACAATAAAAAGGGGTCCGTACACGGTCAAAGTGCTTGTCATGCAAGCGAATTCACTTGTGTACGTGTGCTGGACGTAATATTCGCAGTCACATCAAAATTTCTTGATTTTCCATCCAGCATCGTCGGTGTCACACATACAAACATATTTTCGCTAATGCTACCATAGCGCTTGAACGTGTACACACCCCTTAAAAGAAAAACCAATGTATTTTTTATTTCTAAAAAAAATACGGTCAAAAAACATCGGGTGACTACTTTTGCGCCACCATTTAGTAGTATTTATATGCATTTAATTTGAGCTCTATTTCGTTTTATGCTTTTCATCTTAAGGAAAAAAGTGCAAAACTATTTCAACGGGTTTTCCTTTTATAAATATGCATATTATTACTCGTATACTTTTTACTTTTATTTTTAAGTTTCAAGTCTTTTGACTTTTAATACATTTTAAATTAAAATTTGTTCACTCGTTTTCGGATGTATTAGCCTTTAGTCGGTGTTTTTAAAATTTTTTAATAAATATGCTAAGAAGTAAATAAATATTGGGTATCTTTTAATAATTTCGAAAAAGTCTGGTAAATGTGAAAAGATCTCGGCTATTTTTAAGGTCATTTTAATTCTCAAAACTCTAAGAGTATCCTTACTTTTTGTTATTTGGCCCTACTGTGAGTATCGTTGTCGCAGTCAAAAAGCAGACTTTTTTGTTAAATTGGATTAGGGATGACAATCGGTACTGGTTTTCGCAAATCCCGGTATTCGGGATTTCAAAAAATCAAGTCCCTGTATTTATCGGGATCCCGAGATTTTTCGGGAAGCCTGGATTTTTCGGGATCATGAAATTTTTCGTGATCCCGGAATTTTTCGGAATATCGGGATTTTTCGGAATATCGGGATTTTTCGGAATATCGGGATTTTTGAAAGTCTAAAGATAAATGCTTTTTATAGATATTTATTAAAAAAAAAAAAAAACGTCGTTAAAAAAGGTTTAGGAACAAAAGTTTAATAATTCATTTAATATTACAAAGTTGTTTACTGAAATTTGTAAAAATTTTATTTTGTGATTTTTTCTTAATTAATGATTAATTAAAACAACGTACGATTTCCAACAATGTGTAAATTGATTCAATTAAAAAATAATTAACATAAAATCTTTACTTTACTCAATTAGGTCGGTGTTTCAAACTCTATTAAAAATAATTAATATATAGTCAATTCACAAGGTATCCTAACATGTCATATTGTCAAAATGTCCTAATATTTCACAATGGTTTAAAAATATTGTTGTTGGTTTGTTAACAAAAAGTGTCTTAAATAAATAGAACGTTGCTTGCTGTGTTTATTGTGCTGTCGTAATTAATCAGAAAAGTCCAGCGCTGAGCGGCTGAGCCGTACAACAATATTTTTAAACCATTGTGAAATATTAGGACATTTTGACAATATGACATGTTAGGATACCTTGTGAATTGACTAATAGTAATTCAATAGAGCAAACTAAATGATTTATTTGAAAGATTCTATTAAAATTTGTATTAAATGAATTAAGATGAATAATTGAAATTTGAATGCGAAATTATATAACAAAATCAATTTTTTTAGTTAACCATAAAAATCTTATTTTAACAGAAACACATTTTTACACCCACCACCACTAGTGGTAGGAATTATGCGGTGTATAAATTACAGTACTACTCTCCCATGCCCACCCAACAAATCAAAATTATTTAGAAAGAACCTGTAGCAAGCTTACTAACATAAGCCGTAAGCTTAGAAAACTGTTGTGATAACTTTAATAAAAGGCTTATTAAAAATTGTTTAATAATGAAAACTGATCCCTTGCGATAATATTACTTGTCTATAATATAATGTAAGCTAAGAGTCTAATTATAGAATAAGCTTATGGAAAAATATCTTTCTTATCTATAATAAAAAGATATTTATACAAAAAGTTTTTTACATATATAATATTTAATTACTTTTTTAAATTGTACAGTGTACACTGTTTTAAACACTTCACTCTTCGAACAAAACACAAAGACTAAAACAATAATACAAAATTTAGGCACGCATCAAATAACGGGACATTATTCTCAAAAACAATTACAAAACTATAGCGAGAATAAGTCATTTGCAATCATATTCGTTTTCACGTTGTATGAATTCTCTTATTCTAAAACTTATTTAAATTTTGGTCTGTTGGGCACTCTCGGAAACACTTTAATAAGACTAAACCTGTAAAGAGTAAAGTTTAAATTTTTCTTTTTGTTTTGTGCATTTCAAGACATTTATTTCTTTGATTAATTTTCATTGTCGTAAACGACATAAATACGACAAACTTTTAATCAGCCTTATTACAAGAGTCGTTATCGTGATCTCACTCGTAGTCGTTTGAAATTGTTGTCGATATCATTTGAAATTTACGGCAACGGCAATGTTATACTCATAGAAAGTTTGTCGTATTTGTGTTGTTTACGACAGTCTTAATACCAATTTTTAACAACGACCGGTTTCGACTACGACACCGACACTCATAAGACCGATTGTGTTTCACATTGTCGTTGTCGTAAATTTTAAATTATATCGAAAGAAATTTTAAGCTGCTATGAATTTGGCCACGAAAAATAATTTCGTAATAAGTCTTTTATTACCAAAACTCTCTTGGAAAAAACTTTAAAATTTTATTTAAATATTTCAACTATTAAAACAAACATCGGAAAAACTGCATCCATAATATATAACAAGGCCATGGGGCCCGGAGAGAATAGAATCTTGTGGGATTCAAGTTTGGAGAAGCAATTCAAAGACGACATATTGGGCGTGATTATGGGTGTTGTTATGGCAGTCGAAAACCAGTCGTTTTTAAAAATTGGCAAATTAATTGTCTTAAAAGACATAAATACGACAAACTTCCTAAGCGTTTAACATTGTCGTTGTCGTAAAATTAAAATGATATCAAAAAAAAATTTCAAACGACTACGACTTCGACCACGACTTCGTAATAAGGCTGATTCTCTTTTTAATGGTACATTTCGACTGTTATTTTGACCAGCTGTCGTATCAGGGACCCTCGAAAATAAGTTGTTAAACATCTTAAAGGCCACGTAAATGTTTAAGCAAATATATGAAAAAAGTATGATAGCATGTTTGTGTGAATACTACAAATGTTTAATATTCACACAAACATCTTGATATTGTTGCCAAACTGCTTGTGTATATTATTTGGCGTCTTAGAACCGGCGTGTGAGTCCTCTCTCAAGAAAACTTAAAAATTTATTTTAAATAAACTTTTTACTCTTTAAAAAAAATTCAGAGAACTTGAATCTTTTTGAAATCCTAAAGCGATATGGTTCAAAGGCAGACGAGGTTCGAAAGAAACACTTTTCAGAGACGTTAAATTAATGTTATGTTAAAAATTGTCCCTTCCGTTTTATTCAGTTTCTATATCTGAAGCAAAAAGGAAAGGAAACTTAAACCAAATTTGAGTTTAAGGCACCTTTGCAATCTTCATGCTGAAAAGTACCCATGGACAAATTTCAATTATTTTGTACGATTTTTTATGAAGTTAAGTCAAAATTACTTTTTGCGTATTTTTTTAAATGTGCAATAACATTTGGAATTCTAACTTAAGTTAACTTTCGATCTGTGACGTTAGGAGTACATATTTAGAAATAAAAACTTAAAAAAAACTAAAACCGAAGAGTAGGGATGATTTTATTGCAATAAAAATATAACTTCAAACATAACCTTTAAAGTTTTAAAGTGCTTTCCTACAAAACTAAAAAAAAATAGACTTTTTTCTTTATTGCCACAGATGTAAGGAGCTTCTTCTGAAAGAAATTCCTTGAAACTATAGAACCCGAACGTATCAAGTTTGTTAAATATTTAAAATGGACAAAAATCAACTATTTTATTTGCGTTAATTAAAACGAGAGATAGAAAAAAACTATAACCCGAAATTTACGGGTCCTCCGTAAGCGTCTCGAGTTTCTCTCAAGCACAATACAAAGTCTGAGTTTACACCATGAAAGTTTTCTTTCAGAATGTCTGATTCTTTTGGTGGGAGGGGGAGAGAACATGCTATTCTTCTCCTCCCTGACACCAAAATACTCTGACTTTTTGAATGAAAACTTTCATAGTGAAAACCCATACTTTGTATTGTGTTTTGGAGAAACTCAAAGGGCAGTTTTGTTAGTCGTGTATACAATTTCCAACAATTTTTACTTTTTAATAGTGGTGTTTAAAAATAATTGCAAATGGTCTTGCAACATAGCAAGTGCAAAATGTCGTTGCGTTTTATTTCAAACCAACAACAAAATACGCAAGCAGAGTTCAGTGTTAGATGCAAGTGGTCTTGCGAAAGAGCAAATGCAAAATTTCGTAGCTCTTTGTGTATTTTGTTGTTTTTTTTAACAAAAGAGCTATGATATTTTGCATTTGCTTTTTCGCAAGACCATTTGCACTTAACAATGAACTCCGCTACAGATTCGCACTTCCTACACCATTGCGTTTATGCAAGACTAAAGGCCCAACCATAATATGCATGAGACCGCTTAAGTCAACTTAAGCAACTGTGCGAATACATATAAAACATATGTGGCCAACTATAATGTACTTAATGAAACGTTTCGTTAAGTTTCGTCAAATGTCATTTGCTTAAGCAAAGTGCCAAACTGTACGGACATTCCGTACGGAATTAGCTGTTTGTGTGTTGTTAGAAAAAATAAAATAAATTGAAACAAGAATATAGAAAAAGAGGAATTTTACATATTTTAATTTTGTATAAATTTTTTATTAACAAGTATGTTAACAATTGCCAATTTTTTTCTTTTTAAAACGTTGCTGACAAATTAAATAACACATAAAATAAACAAATGCAGGGCTGTTATTTTTGGTACTTCTTTATTTGAAATACTCGCAAGAAAACCAAATATTGCACAAATATGCAACATGGATCTTAAGCTTATGTAAGAACATTATGGCCACCTTAAAGTCTCTTTTAGTTTTCTCATGCATTTGACAGACTTTTCGTTAATTTTTGACAGTACTTTAAGCTAACTTCTGCATATTATGATTGGGCCTTAAATATGGTATAGCTTTTTTCAAATTTTGTGTTGCAATGTCAGAAACAGTGATGCCAATTTAAATTTATTAGTTTCATTTTTACTGATACAATTGCAACATTAAACGAAAAAAATATCATTGCCACCACTAACATTCTAGAACTATCATTAAAAAAAAACAAAATTGTAATAATTTATTTGAACACAATAAAAGAAAAAACGAACAAGAAATGGACACCGAAGATATAACCAATTATTAATACATAATAGTCCCCGGGAGTATTAATAAAGTCTATTCTTAATAATAGAATGGAATAAGTGTTGCAAAAAAAAAAACCGAAAAGGGTGCTCACAGATAATAAAGTAATTCACGTTAAAATTTTTAGTCTTGCAAAAATACGAAAATGCGAAGTTTTGCACTAGTTGACGTTAGCATACATTTTAATAGAGTTTATTTTCGATCGTCTGCTAAATAATCTATGTATTATTTTTTGATTCCCCAATCTGTCCATTTTTTTATACTAGTATGGGCCAGCAGTCGACACAATCGACTGCAATCTAGGAATAACTTATTTGTACCGTTATTTCTAATATTTATTTAATCATATGGGTTAAAACTTTATTAAATATGTATATACATATGTAGAAATATATTTATTTAATGTTAAAAAACATATCGCACTTGATTATAAAGAGGGTTTTAACTCAAAATTTAATAATTCTCAGTAGGGCAGAACAATTTTTAATTTTATGAGGCATATTTCTTTTAGGCATATGAAATTTAGTGACAATTTTTCTAAAAATGTATATATAACATAAGTTCCCTAATCTCAATGTTTATAACAAAGCCTTTTATATATTTTCCATTTATATTTATTTCGTTGATGAATTATGTTGTTATAACCTCTCTATATATAAATTTTTTGTAAATATGTACATGATTATTATATAACAAATGACCATGATCGGGAGTGTCTGTTATATAAAATCGCAGCCCATCAAAAGATAGCACTTTATTTAAAAAAAAAAAATGCAATAAACACATTCTTTACAATGCAACCATATTAATAATGAAACAATAACATTACAATTATTCATAAGTGCAAAAATGTAAGAAATCAACGGTAACATTTAAAAACAACAACTCTTCCAAAAAGAAAACAAAAATTTAAAATTGTCTTTCTCTTTTTTATTTCTTAATCTCTACTGTTCTCCAATTTAATGCATTGCAGAAAACTCTGCATGTTGTTGTTCTTTTTACTATGTAAACACAAAAACAAAGCATACTGCTTCTGTTATGTGTTTACATCAGTGGTGTCAATTATGATTGTGTTGGTGCGAATACTCTTGTCTCTTACATTCCCAGCGGGAGGAATCTGCGGTTGCGAGGCCTATTACGAGGCCTAATTAACATACATATTTTGCTATGAAGACTTTAGAGCAATTAATAATAATACAATTATCGAAAAATGTTGAGTTATGGACAGACACAATCAGTTATTATTTAAATAAATTTAATTTGGAACCTGCATTTCGCAGAAACTTTGCTTATTTTTTGGAAAAATTGAGCATTTGACAATATATGAAGTCTTTTTACAACCATATACAATTCTTTCCAAAATTTTTAATTTGGTGCTCAACATATCTTTGCGAATGCCAACAATGAAAATTAATTTGCACATACTAATGCAAATAATAACCCCATTAAGTTTAAAAATATTCTATAATTATTAACCACCATTATAAAAAGAGAAGATTTTACTAGCCTATAAAAATATACTTTTATTTACCAATAATATCTTCTAAATTTATATTGCAGTTTCGAAACAACTAAACATTTTTTAGGTTTGCGGGCGTTAATTTATTGCGTTGTTTTGAGCAAATGTATTTCAAATCGGAAAATATTTGTTCGCAAAGATATATTGAGGAAAAAAGCGACAAACATTTGAAGGAATTTTTTTTTAATACAGGATATAGTGCCCCGTCTAAATTTTTCCAGAACTCAATAATATTTTCCCTATCTGGATGATTAAATTTTGAATAAACTCATCCGCTTGTATGCTCGTTATCGCTGTCTACAAGACAAATTAATAAAATTAAAATTTGAAGTTTACAGAAGCTCAATAAACACAACATCAAGGCGAATTCATCACAGTTATTCTTGATACTACAACAAGTACACTACACCTCGTACAAAAACCACAAGCAATTTGTTTTTTTTAAATCATTGTACAATGTTAAAAACAGAAATAAAACAAAACAGAAACAAAGATAATAAATAATAAATATATTATTTCTGTTTAGAGGCCTCAAAACAGGCCGTGCGATCGTGCGATATTTCCCGCTGAATGAGAGTGTTTTGCAGTAAACAATTATATTTTACGCTCGCAAAATAAAAGAGCGTAAGCGTACATGTGAGTTTAGCTGACACAATTGTGTATGACGCTGACATCCCTGGTTTACATTGTTTTTGCTCACACGTATGTGAATTGTTTCAATGTATTAGTGCCACTTTCTAACGCGTATAACTCGTGAAATACAGAACCGATTTTAACAAAATTAACATAAATCTTAAAAAATTAACATAATCTCCCAAAAAATATCTTTCGAATGATATATCATTTGTTAAAATACAATATATAGTTAAGGCGTAAAAGGGATCCTAAGAAATCCACTTACCTATTAATATATTAATGATGATGATGATGATTTCTTGAAGTTTGACTTGTTTTATTTTTTACGGCATTCATTTTGATAAAATAAAAAATTTCCGAAACAAAGTACACTTTTCCATACGGTTTCCCTTTTCACAATCAAACTCAAATGTTTCGTTTATAATATGGACGGGGACTTACAAACGCAATTCAGGTAGTAAAAAACAAGCTATAGTTTTAGTATTGCGCAAAAGCACTGATGTGACAATTGCAATTCTGCGTATTTTGTTGTTGGATTGCAAACAAAAGCTACAATATTTTGCATTCGCACTTCCGCAAGACCATTTACATCAAACATTGAACTCCGCTACTGATCTTTCGCACTTGCTCATGGGTAGTGTGAGGTGCGAGTCAGTGCGAAATTATTTTCTACTTAGTTGTTTTTGTTTTTGTTTGTTCACTCGTTTTCGGATGTATTAGCCTTTAGTCGGTGTTTTTAAAATTTTTTAATAAATATGCTAAGAAGTAAATAAATATTGGGTATCTTTTAATAATTTCGAAAAAGTCTGGTAAATGTGAAAAGATCTCGGCTATTTTTAAGGTCATTTTAATTCTCAAAACTCTAAGAGTATCCTTACTTTTTGTTATTTGGCCCTATTGTGAGTATCGTTGTCGCAGTCAAAAAGCAGACTTTTTTGTTAAATTGGATTAGGGATGACAATCGGGACTGGTTTTCGCAAATCCCGGTATTCGGGATTTCAAAAAATCAAGTCCCTGGATTTATCGGGATCCCGAGATTTTTCGGGAAGCCTGGATTTTTCGGGATCATGAAATTTTTCGTGATCCCGGAATTTTTCGGAATATCGGGATTTTTCGGAATATCGGGATTTTTGAAAGTCTAAAGATAAATGCTTTTTATAGATATTTATTAAAAAAAAAAACGTCGTTAAAAAAGGTTTAGGAACAAAAGTTTAATAATTCATTTAATATTACAAAGTTGTTTACTGAAATTTGTAAAAATTTTATATTGTGATTTTTTCTTAATTAATGATTAATTAAAACAACGTACGATTTCCAACAATGTGTAAATTGATTCATTTAAAAAATAATTAACATAAAATCTTTACTTTACTCAATTAGGTCGGTGTTTCAAACTCTATTAAAAATAATTAATATAGTAATTCAATAGAGCAAACTAAATGATTTATTTGAAAGATTCTATTACAATTTGTATTAAATGAATTAAGATAAATAATTGAAATTCGAATGCGAAATTAAATAACAAAATCAATTTTTTTAGTTAACCATAAAAATCTTATTTTAACAGAAACACATTTTTACACCCACCACCACTATTGGTAGGAATTATGCGGTGTATAAATTACAGTACTACACTCCCATGCCCACCCAACAAATCAAAATTATTTAGAAAGAACCTGTAGCAAGCTTACTAACGTAAGCCTTAAGCTTAGAAAACAGTTGTGATAACTTTTATAAAAGGCTTATTAAAAATTTTTTAATAATGAAAACTGATCCCTTGCGATAATATTACTTGTCTATAATATAATGTAAGCTAAGAAGTCTAATTATAGAATAAGCTTATGGAAAAATATCTTTCTTATCTATAATAAGGTTACATTCTTCACGAACACTCTGTTTAAATTTATATGACATATTTACAAAAAGTTTTTTACATATATAATATTTAATTACTTTTTTAAATTGTACACTGTTTTAAACACTTCACTCTTCGAACAAAACACAAAGACTAAAACAATAATACAAAATTTAGGCACGCATCAAATAACGGGACATTATTCTCAAAAACAATTACAAAACTATAGCGAGAATAAGTCATTTGCAATCATATTCGTTTTCACGTTGTATGAATTCTCTTATTCTTAAACTTATTTAAATTTTGGTCTGTTGGGCACTCTCGGAAACACTTTAATAAGACTAAACCTGTAAAGAGTAAAGTTTAAATTTTTCTTTTTGTTTTGTGCATTTCAAGACATTTATTTCTTTGATTAATTTTCATTGTCGTAAACGACATAAATACGACAAACTTTTAATCAGCCTTATTACAAGAGTCGTTATCGTGATCTCACTCGTAGTCGTACAAAAACCACAAGCAATTTGTTTTTTTTAAATCATTGTACAATGTTAAAAACAGAAATAAAACAAAACAGAAACAAAGATAATAAATAATAAATATATTATTTCTGTTTAGAGGCCTCAAAACAGGCCGTGCGATCGTGCGATATTTCCCGCTGAATGAGAGTGTTTTGCAGTAAACAATTATATTTTACGCTCGCAAAATAAAAGAGCGTAAGCGTACATGTGAGTTTAGCTGACACAATTGTGTATGACGCTGACATCCCTGGTTTACATTGTTTTTGCTCACACGTATGTGAATTGTTTCAATGTATTAGTGCCACTTTCTAACGCGTATAACTCGTGAAATACAGAACCGATTTTAACAAAATTAACATAAATCTTAAAAAATTAACATAATCTCCCAAAAAATATCTTTCGAATGATATATCATTTGTTAAAATACAATATATAGTTAAGGCGTAAAAGGGATCCTAAGAAATCCACTTACCTATTAATATATTAATGATGATGATGATGATTTCTTGAAGTTTGACTTGTTTTATTTTTTACGGCATTCATTTTGATAAAATAAAAAATTTCCGAAACAAAGTACACTTTTCCATACGGTTTCCCTTTTCACAATCAAACTCAAATGTTTCGTTTATAATATGGACGGGGACTTACAAACGCAATTCAGGTAGTAAAAAACAAGCTATAGTTTTAGTATTGCGCAAAAGCACTGATGTGACAATTGCAATTCTGCGTATTTTGTTGTTGGATTGCAAACAAAAGCTACAATATTTTGCATTCGCACTTCCGCAAGACCATTTACATCAAACATTGAACTCCGCTACTGATCTTTCGCACTTGCTCATGGGTAGTGTGAGGTGCGAGTCAGTGCGAAATTATTTTCTACTTAGTTGTTTTTGTTTCAAAAAAACTTCGCATTGTCGCATTTTTGCAAGACTAAAAAAAATGGTGACGTGAATTACTCTTACAACAAACAATTGCAATAAAAAACGTACCTACAGTTTTGAATGCCGCTAATATTTTTATACCAATTTTTTTTTTGCACTAAACTAATAAATTTTTTAATTAAAAAAATAGAGTCCATAAAAACATATGTATGTACAAACTTCGATGGCTGTAACGACAAAAACGATAAATATGTAGATATTCAAATGAATTTTAAATATTTTTTTGTTTAAACTTTTTTGTTTATTTATATCATTTACCAAATTGTATGAATTCATGAAATATTGTCAATTAAACAATGGTGTTCGGTTATGTAGAAACAGTAGTGAAGTAGGATAGTAGAAATGATAGAGTGGACAACCAACGAACCAAAACAATGGGTAGGGAAATATGAATTCGTCATGTTTGAAAACGAAGGCGATCTGGGAAATTATTTTAAGACTGCAATAGAAGAACTTTAAAAGGTGGTTATCTCCTAAATTTTTTTAGCACTTAAGAGTATCTGAAGATCGTTCTTTTCTTGTTCAAGAAACATTATAAACATCCCAGTCTGAAAAGACCTTCTGAGTATAACACAGGGATCGTTTTGCATTTAAACTAAGCAATTTTGTGTTTCCAAAGGCCTTTCAAATGCAACTTAGAAAGTTGAAAATTTTGCTTGTCTACTTTTAGATATTTCGCCTTTAAAAAGATTTTTAGGTGACCTTCAGGAAACGAAGTGGGCTAGTTATATAAAATTTAAAGCCTAGATCTTAGCAATACAGGATTTTTTTTTTTTTTTGAAATATATGAGATTCCTGGTTTCCGAGCCATGGTCCAAGCAACTTGGTAATATGTCGTAAAGAGAGTTTGGAATCACGAAGAGTAAGCTATGCTTAATGCTGATTGTTTTGACGCAACTGCAGGTATTTTTTTGTGCAAGAAAAATTAATTATTTTCAATAGTTAACTAAATTTTAGGACATTTTTCCGTAAAGAGTTTGAAGAAGATACAAATTGGTTTCTCTTCCTGTAAGGAGGCGTAAGAAACAAAATGAAGTTTTGATCTAAGCATCATCAGTTGGATGCTTACTGCTATTGGTAATACAATTCTTTATTTGTAAATTATTTTTTGTTGAATTTTTCGTAAGAAAAGGTCCTGCGGTGATTAATGCGTTGGATATGTTTTCTTTAATTACAATCGCGAGACTTGGTAGTCAAAAATATGGCGTCAAACACATCAATTTATTTATAATGTTTACAAATTAAGATTTTTATACCTTCTTTAAGTACGAGTCGAGTCGTAATCAAAAATTCCAATAACACGAAAACGTACTCAATACAATCCTACTAAATGCAATAAAATTCTTAAGCCATGTAAAAAAGGTTGAACTTTTCGTTGGTAGTTCCACTCCAAGAGTAAAATAACAAAGTGAGCGTTTTAATCTCATATAATGCTAGGAGCACAACTGGGACGAACGACGAATTTTTGGCCGCGATTATTCGTCGCCAAAAAAAATCATCTTGGTGCATATGAAAATACACACAATAATAGCGTCCGGCGAAATTTGTCATACGCGTCGACTTTGCAATACTTATTTCAGGTGACCATATTTGGTTTTAGTAAAGAAGTATTTTAGTAAATAAAGTTACTTTTCACTTTAAAAATTGTTTTTCTTTTATTGTATACTATTTATATAAAATAAATATACAAGGTATTCTGCTATAAAAATAGTTTTCAGTTGTGTTTTTTATTGTGTTTTAATTATTAACATTATTTTTTTAAATATGGTCATACTATATCTCTTCCTTTGCACAAACACCAATCAACTTTCTCAATTACAAAAGCTGCTAGTTATTCGTCGTTATTGTGCTTCATATGGCGAATTTACTCAGCGAAGTTTTACTGAAAAATTCGTCGTGTTGGACGAAATTCGTCGTTCGTTCTAGTTGTGCTTCCAGCATAACTTATTAGTCTTATCTCTCAGCATTGCATGCTATATGCGTGCATACCAGGGATGTTAAAGTTGGTACAATTGTACTTTTGTTGGAACAATTTGACCTTCTAAAGTCCCGTGGTACTACCGTGACTCATTTGGTACAATTTAAAAATTTGTCATAGTTCCCCCTTTTTGAATTTTTAGTATAGCAAACAAATTATTGAGTCCTTCTGATTGCATTTATGTTGTACAACAAATCGTTAATGTAATGGGCCCTTAAATATGCGACTAGTATTGTGGTGTATAGAGCGCTTAGTACCCTTTTTCAATGTTGCAAGTGAAATACAGACAGAAGAAAATGTTATTTCAGGTAAAACAAGTTGTATTGTACCTCTTATAGTAAAAATGTTTCCGAATGAAATTGCAAATTTTGATTCGTATGGTCAGTAGTAGCTTATTTACGAAAAAAGCTGAATATATGTTTCTGGCATTTCTAGAGTCGTTGCTGGAATTTTATCCATTCCACATTCGTCTGCAAATGTGAAAAGAGTTTTCTATTCAAAATATAATAAAAACTAGGGAAAGAAACAGATTACATGTGCCAACATTATCAAGTCTCATACAAACAAAGGATTGGTTATGATCGACATATTAATGATGCTATAATGTAAAAATTCCAAATAGTTTATTAACTAAACAAATAAGTGCCCGATTTGGATCTCATATATTTATAAGACTTTTATTTGTTTTATATATATAATATCTGTTAATGTTAAGTTTTGTGTTCTTTTTTATGTACATTTGAATTTTTATGTACTTGTTTTGTTGTTTTAATAAATAATAAAAAATGGTACGTGAAGGTCCAAAAAGTAGATCTTTTTTGGAATTTGGTACAAAATTTAAAATAACATTTAACATTACTGGTGCATACGCGTTATTTTTTTTTTTTTTTTTTCAAAGTTTGGTGCAGAAACTACAACGACACAGAACATGACGAAAAACATGCATTATTTTCATGCTTATAGTAAAATTGAAAGCAAGAGTTCTTATTTATCATCAAATTTTTAAAGTAAAAACGATATGGGGCATGATGCTGGTGTTTTATAATTAAAATTCTGCAAGGCGTAAAACGGGTAAGTAAATCATTCATAATCATATTATCTTTCTAGTTTCCCTTTTTGTTTGTTTCAAGTACGAATTCGCGATAAAATCAACTTTATAATACTTGAATCAATCGCATTTTAAGATTGATACAATCTTATTTTTACTTAGATCAATCTCATTTTCGAATTGTTTCAAGTACGAATTCAGGATCAAATATAAATAATTTAAGTATTTTGCGCCAGAATAATTCGTAATTAAATCATTCGTTCTGAACTTGATTCAAGAAAATCCTTACTCACCGTACTATTTACACAGCTTCGGATTGATTTGAGTACGGATGGATTTATTTTTCTTTTGGGTGTAGGCTCACCTTCTAGGTATGCTATCCTGATTGTTAATATCATACCGAAATGCAAGAAATAGTCGCGCTACGATATGACTTTTGTGCTATACTCAAGAAAGTTATTAAATTATTAAAAACCAAATTAATTCTACACTGTCGGCCGAGGCTCTGTCAGAATAGGGTTACACGGTAAGGCAATAAAGCCATATTTCCAATTAATTAAATTTTAAATAAATATACTTAATACTATTTAGTCACTTATATACATATGTATATATTAGAGCGACAAAAAAAAAAAAGTGATTTTGTTACCCCTCTGAAAATAAGGGTTGATGTGTTTTATGATGATTCCCAAAATATTTTGGTTCTAGCGTTGAACATCCGTGAGCTGGACCATTTTTAAAAAAGGTTTTTTAATTTTTTCGGTTTTTTTTTGTACTTTGTCCAAGACGACATAAATAAAATTTGATATCATCGAAAAGAGTTTTTGGAGCAGCATCCAATGGTATATTAAACTTGACCACTTGACACCTTCTAATTGAGATATTAAGCTAAATACATATTTTCGTTTCGGGTTTTCATACAAATTCTACGTATGTGGAAATAATGTTCTGCTTTTCAAATTGAATCTGTTTTAAAATAATGTTAATTAATTTTTTTTTTTTTTTGTAATTATTCAAATAAAACGCGAAAATCGCGATAAATTTTCTCTTTTTTTCATATATAGGCAATATGGGTATCAAATTTTTTAATTTTTCAATTTATCAAAATGTGAACAATACAATAAAAAAATATAAAATTAATAAAAAAAAAACCCCTTTTCGATGATAACAAATTTTATTTATGTCGTCTTGGAGCAAAGTACAAAAAAATTCGAAAAACTGAAAAAAGACCTTTTTTAAAAATGGTCCAGCTCACGGATGGTCAACGCTAGAACCAAAATATTTTGGGAATCATCATAAAACATATCAACCTTTATTTACAGAGGGGTAACTAAAACACTTTCTTCGGCTCCATACAACTTGAGTCGGTCTAACATATATATATTCTCAGATGAGCTTAGCGGAACTTTCTAATTAAACTAAAATTTTTTATAATTTTTTTCTAACAAGACAAGTTTTCATCTTCCAAAATGAATTTCCGCAAATACAGAAATCTTAAACAACTAAAGATTTCGGGAAAAATAGCTACTAAAAGAAAAATTCGCAAAGCCTTTACATCCTGACTTCGCATGAAATCTAGATTAATATCTTTGTATATGTGTTTTAAATGAGACATATGGTTAAATGAATGAGCGTATTTATATAGTCTGTCTGCAAGTATGAACAGTAGTATGTGTTAGTTTTTGTGTGCACAGTGTACATGTTTGATTATCACTGTAACTGTAAATTTCCATTCGAATGAATATGAATGACCAGCAAAGTAGGATATACCTTTGATTATGTCCATATGGAAAGAGATTTTTTTTTTTTTTTTATGGTTTTTCTGTCCTCATTTCATATACGAATGTCATCTGTTTGTAGGTATTGTTGTAGTATTTGGCGAATTTGTATACAAATGTGGTATCAGATATGATAAAGTAAGTGTATGAAGTCCAAATTCGCTCGCAAGGCATTCATATGAATACATAAACTGAAATAGACTCATAAAGAAAGAGAGAGAGGTAGAGAGAGAAAAGAGATATAAATTAATGTGTAGACACTAATGTAGTGCAAAGGGATAAAGAAGGAGTGTAGTAATCACGAAAAAATACTTAAAGAAATAATATGGAGAAATCAGTTTTAATGGGCTTAAAAGCACATTTTCTAAAGGAACAAAGCAATCGAATTATATCGCTAGTTTTTACGACACATAGAATTTTAAGCTTTTCAGGGGATTTTAAATAAAAAGAAACGTTTCTTAGCCATAAGCATTATAAAAATCTGTGTGTTTGGGATCCGGAAATCCTGAACCCTGCCTACCAAAGAGTTTTCCTGAACTAAATTAATTATCCAGTGGTTATTATTATCCAGTGTTAATCTGTAGCAAGGTATATGTTTTCAGTATAACACACTTAGGCTGGGTTTTTGAGATCTCAGCTAATTAGGATTAGTAAATCTGAAAACAGGTTTGTGCCGCCATTACCAAATTTGTATACAAAATGTTGACGAAACAGCTCAGTTTTGCTTAAAATGTTGGTCTAAAATAAAATAATAAAAAAAAATCACATTTCGCCAGAAAATTCCGAGTTTCAGAGTACATTAAACTAAGTTTCAACTTAATCCACTTGTCAAAAATGACTTTTCTTAGCCAGCTAAGCAATTGAGGTAATTCAATATTAATGAGCAGAGGCCATTTCATATTAGAATCTCTAACGGAATTTAAGGTGTCCAGTCGCATCAAAAATTTTTAAGTTACTTGATCATGGACCATAAATTAGGTTTACCTTTATTTCTTCTGCAGCCAGAATAATTTTTAGTGACTTTCTGATATAGACAATTAAAGTCGATCTCTTTAGATTTCGATGCACAGTCTGTGTAGTTCTACATATATTTTGTATATGTTGTTTAATTAAGCTTTATGCATGTATATCTTTTATCTTGGCTACTTCCAACGGCTTCTTTCAAAGTTCCCTCTATATTTTGGTATTCTTCTGAGAACTCATTTTAATAAAGTTTGACAATTATAAAAGATATTTTTAGGTTGAAAATCATTATAAAGTTCTTTTGAAGTTCAAAGGCGTAACAGATCTGAAAGTCTTTAAAGATGTGCTAAGTGGCCCCTTTCCACTCAAACCAGCGCTGTGGAGTCGGAGTCGGAGTTATGGAGTTGGGGTTGAGGTTTTTTACGGAGTCGGAGTCAAAGTACTTTCAAAAGCTCGCGACTCCGACTCCAAAATTTTTCTGCATAAAAAATTTTCCAATATTTTCCAAAACAAAAATTCTTCGAAACTGGCGATGCAATAATTTACAGAATCATTTTCTTGCTATATTAAACCATTTAAGAAGTATTGCATTAAAAAATTAAAAGTCAAAGTTTAAAGTCAAATGAGGATCAGTCTCATATATATTAAGCATCAAAGTTAGAGTTTTAATCGGAGTCGGAGTTGGAGTCGAAATAGCACTTAAAAAATTTCAACGGTTGGAGTCGGAGTCGGAGTTAGAACTATTTTTGACGACTCCACAGCCCTGATTCAAACAGACGAATTTGATACCTTTCACACCCATCAAGTAATTTTGGGTTTCTGCTCAGAATCTTTAAAATACTGCATAGAGAGAATATTATATATATATATATATACCTATACTTTTGGGTCTTCTTCTGTTAGAAGGATTTTTGTTGATTTTCAAAAAGATTTTCTGAACTCTGAACCTTCTTTGATTCCTTCAAATTAACTGCCTATTTCACTTAATGCGAACGAACGCTCTCTTTCGCACAACTACATGTAAAACAAAAACAAATTCTCAAAAATTGGTTTTTGTTTGTAATGTATTTGTGCGAAAGAAAGCGTTCTTTCGACATCGTGAAATCGGCAGTAAGTTTAATATTTCTATCGAATTATAGTTTTTAATTTATAATAATGGAATTACATAAAATTATAAATCGTTAACTGAGCATTCCTGGGGGCTACATTGGCAATACAAATTAAAGATGGCGCAGATTGACGGTAATAAAATTTCAAAGCGTGTAAAAAAATAAAAAAAGGCAAGTTAAGTGTTTTGTTTTAATAGTGAGGATTAACGAAAAGAACAAAATGCGCAAAAGTATTTAAGAGTTCGAATCACTCGTTATTAACCATTTTTCTGTCGCATCGCAATTCCCTCTTATCTTCCGAGATCATCAAGTCTTAAAAATTGTGTATGTTTGTACTAGACACCGAAGAAACCATTCAATTCTGTCCGTAGAAAAGGAATGTCCTCACAAAAGATCTTAGTGCTTTCCTTTAACACGCTGCCGCATAAGAGAGGTATCTGTTAAGGGAGATTACACTGTTATTTAGGTATGAGAGTTAAGGTCTATCTCGAAAAACCAAATTTCAGATGAATGTGACAATCAATAAAGATCCCTTTAGATCTAAGTGTTATATAGAATTTAAAGTTTTTCCAAGGAATTTTTAGAATAAAAAAAGAGATGCAACCACATTAAGGAATTTCAGTAGCTTGGCTTCTGGATCATGTCTGAGTCTATGATGTTCTTGTGGAGACAATTTCTAGAGACGATTTCTAACCAAAGAATATCTCTATAGATTAAGATCAAAGTTTCTAAGAGTCGAAGCCAGAAACACATTTGTAACTGGAAGAATTTGGCAGGATATCCTGTGGATAATTTCTAGAGATTATAGACAATTGAAATATAAGATATCTTAAGATACATCTGAGTGACCCGGTAGGCTAGTTGGTAGTGTGCTAGTCTATCACTGCGGGGGTTGCGTGTTCGATTCCCGCCAGAGACTGTGGTCTCCTGCAGACAAGCGAAGAGCTTTTTGGGGATTAGCATAAGAGAATAAAGGTAATTCGATGCCATTTAATAAGGTCTTTAAATTATAATACAAAGTTTTACATTCAGACAGATCTTATAAAAGTGCACGAATGGGCTAAATGGAATTAATACTTAATGATCTTGTTATCATGATTACCCTCAGATCTATCATGTCTAAAGAAGAAGAAAAAAACGAGAATATACTCGTATAACTTATCAAAGTAAAGTCCCTTTAGCATTTTTTTCTCTGCGTAAATAAACGTGTGTGTTCATGTTTATGAGAACATTTTGCAATATTTATGAAATAAAAAGTAAACAACAAAAATTTTTACTTTTTTCTGAGCAATGAAGTGAAATAAAATGAATTCATCATCAACCAACGTCAAACAGTTGTCACACAATCATCAGCTATATCAACATCATCATACTCAACAACACCATCGTCATCATCAGCATCATTCTCGCTATCATCATCGTACAACTTGTATATGGCAGTGCAATTACTTACTAGAGTAATACTCCGAATAGTGGTGGTATTTCATCAGCATTGTTTGGGATTTTGGAAGGACACAGGGAGATAAATAGACTAAGGAGAGTATGTGTACAAATGCAACATCATACTCATCAGTTATAATTGTGACGAAAATCGTCTTGTTGGCTCTGTAATGACTGTGGTCTATTAAAAAAAAAATAAGGAAAAGTGAAAATAAGTATTTTTTTTCAATTAACAAACATAAAATCCCACTCATCGTCAGTTTCATTATCATTATTTGCAAAACATCTTCATCATCATTGTCATCATTTTAACTCCCAGCTCGTATTTTGCCCTTTTTGCAATTATTATTGCATTATAGAACTGCGAACTGAGAATTAATTTGGTATGAAGTAAAAGTGTTGAAATGCCGCTGGGATTGAATACAAAAAGGAAAAAAAAGTAGCAATAAAAAGTGTAAAACTAAATTCGGGGAAAAAACTTCAAATTCTGAGAAACAACGAAAATTTATAATAACAAATGTTTTTCATTAAAAATTTAATTTATTGACGAATTTGAACACGAGAGCAAAAAGGATGAATGATCACTAGAATGTCTCAATAAACGTAGAATTTTTATATCTGTACCAAAAACAAAAATTTCGATATAAGGAAACGCATATAAAAGAAAAGGACCGCTATATTTTTATTTTGTAATTGCAACAGATTGACTCAAAAACAATTACTTAAGGGATCGTAAATAACAGTGTTTATAAAAATTTCAGTTCAAAAGGTCTGACTGAAAGAATTTGTCTATACGTTATTTGAGTATTGTATTGTGATGGTTATTAGCCAAGGAATAAAATCCTTAAAATACTTTTATTTTTTACTTTTATGAATAACTGAAATTTTTTGGATGATATTTTTTCAGTCAAAAATAAAAGATAAAATTTTACTTATATTTTTTCAGTCAAAAATAAAAATTTAAATATGACCGATATTGTTCAGTAAAAAAGAGAACTTTAATAGTTATACTTTTTACTTAATAATAACTACTCCTCGTCGGCTGATAATTTAATTATCGTATGTGGATTCCGATAGTTTCGAGTAAACTGAGTTTGAACACATTTAATTTAAAAATTGCTTCAGCAAATACCACAAACGACAAACTCAACACTCCATATCTCGAAAACCGTATGAGGTACCGAAAAACTGATTACGCCAAATAAAAGATCAGGTCGAAAACCCTAAGGAATCGATCTTAACTCAAAACCGCAAAAAATCCACATACGACATTTAAATAATTTACCGACGATTTGTCATAAAGATTAAAAAACAAGTAAGAGTGATATATTCGGCTCAAATCTTAGACATTTATTGACCGATCTGGCTGAAATTCAATAGCAAAAAAAAATCTGTATCTAAAAAAAAATCAGTCAACTTTTTTAACTTTTATTTTTGACTGAAAAAATATCGGTGAAGTTTTAACTTTTATTTTCGACTGAGAGAATGTCAGTCAAAAAAAAAACAGTTTTTTTACTTTTTTGAAAAAAGTCATCAGTTACGGTCCCTGAATTATTTTGTTAAAAACTGGTACCACCCTGCGTAATAGCAAATGAACGTAAAATATCGAGTGCCTTTTAGCTGCATAAGAACTTTCGATATCGATAGCTATAGTTTGACAGCTGAGAATGTCAAACTGTGTTGACATTTCGGTTCAGTAAGATTTGGTTAGTCATCATGAATCGTTTAATGCTAGACCAGCGCTTTTAAAATTATAGTGATTTACTTTGAAAAAATAAATCTGTTCGCGAAGTTCATAGAGCACTTTGTCCATTTTACGAAGCTCATTTCTGGTTAAATGATAACGTCAATATGCAAAATTGCATAATTTGGAGCGAAGACAATCCTCAAGCCGTCAACGAATCACCAATTCATCCAGTAAACGTGACTGCTTGGTGTGATTTACGCACTCTTTCGAAACGAGCAAGGAGCTGCCGTTAGGGCGAATGGCGAACTAAACATCAACGACATTTGATTTCAACAAGACGGCGCAATTTGCGATGCAGCGCGGTTAACAATCGATTTATTGTAAAATCAATTTGTGACAACTTTATTTCCGCGGTTAACAATCGATTTATTTTAGAATCGAATTGGTGACAACTTTATCTCCAGAAGGGGTCAGGTTCACCGGCCTCCTAGTTCGTGCGAATTACCGCCTCTGGATTACTTTTCATGGGGTATGTTAAGTCATTGATTTATGCCGACAAACCAGCAACTTTTAAAGCCAATATTCAAGCCTCCATTTCTTCAGTCTTGACAACAAGTACGAAAAAACAAGAAGTAAGAAAAGACATGTAAATAAAAATTGAAAATTGATAGTCAATTAAAGCAATTTTCGATCAACCGGTTAAAGATTGATGTTTGACTATAGACTGGCAGGCGCCGCAGAGGCGCAAACGGTAGAACGCAAAGAATTCTGATGATGGGAATGTGGCTATTCTCGAAACATGTAAATTCGACCCGAGTTCAATCCCGTGTTCAGTCAAGAATTATCAAAAAAAAAATTTAATTAATTTCATGTTGTATATTCCTTCCTTTAATAAAAATAATTTAATGAAAATTAAATTTGATGAACTTAAGCCCAATTAAATATCTAAAACTTCAATTAAAAACCAACAGTTCAATTAAAAATCACAATTGTTTTGGAGCATTTTTTAAATACAGCCCAATTATGAATAAAAATTCCGCGGGAGTTTTCTCCCTTTTCCCTTCTCACATCAATTGTAAAAATGGGAAAACAGGAGAAAAACTCCCGGGGAATTTTTACTTATAATTGGCCTGATAGTGTTAATAAATGTTTAAAATTTTAACAGTTTTTCTGTTAAAATCCACCAAAAATTTTAAATTTATCTTCTAATTTTTAGCAAAAAAAAAGCTTTAAATTTAAATTTATTCCTCTTTTAGGGGGTATTGTTGTAACCAACATCCTCCCATTGTTGTGAAGCAGTCAGTTGACGAAAAAAAAACTGTTGCTGCTGCTGTTGCTGTTTATTGTAGTTTTAATTCAATTAAATACCACAATAACAACAAGACGTACACAAAATCACAGAAAAAAGGGAAAATAAAATTATTTAAAACTTTTTTCATGGGTTTGTGTGTGTTGATTCAAAAGAAGTACGAGAGAGAGAGAAAAAAGGACATTTGTGAAAGTGACTATGATGAAGATGATGAGGAGCCAGTCAATGATGTTGCTGCTGCTACAGCTGCTGTGGCTTGTCATTTACTGACAACATTTCTGTTTTTGATGTTTGATGATAATGACCAAATGTTGTTCATTCATTAATTTCATTTTTATGTTTAATGTTTTTTTTTTGCACATCATGTTCTTGTGACTTGGTCACTGGAAATCAGCCAGTCGCCCAGCTTTCTAGGCAGTCATTCAGTTAGCCAACCAGTCATTCATTCATTCATTGAGTCTTTTAGTCCATCATTGATGGGTAAATGCCTTTTTGTTTGATAATAGTCTTTAAGTTGTTGTTGCTGCTTCTTAACTCATAGAATGAATTTGATAAGCTTGAGTATTGGCCAACATTTAATTTCCGTCTCCTAGTAACTATCACTACATAGATGTATAGGAGTTGAGGAGCGCGCAAAAAAAAATAAATAACAGGATTGAATGAATGATTTAAATTAGAAAAAAATTGTTTGAAACAGAAAAGGTTCAGTTAATGGACAAATTGAATATGTGTAACAACGTTACGGCAAAACCATCAACCAACCAACCAGATAAATAACAGAAAAATTGCACAAATTAATACACTTGAGCCTCTAATGGGACTTAATGCGTTTTGTATAGCAACTACCAAAAAAAAAGTATGAAAAACTTTATCCCTTAACTACATTCGCCTTTTTACTTACGTTACTACATTGCTCCAGCGATGCAGTTTTAGTTTTTTTGTTTTGGGAAAAAAAGGGGCAAAATGACTTTGGTAGTGCCAAAAAAAATTTTTAATCTAATGGGTGATTCAAGTAGAGATACTTTTTTCAATAGCCTTTTTTTTGACAGATCACGTGTGAGTCGTGTCATGCTGTCATGTTATTTTTGTTTAGTATTGTTTGCCATGATAACCGACTATTTGATGCCTGAAATTGAAGCTCGTGATCTCGGCGACATTTGGTTTTAGCACGATGGCGCCACTTCCCACACATCGCATAAATCAATGGATTTACTGAGAGAACACTTCGGTGAGCACATAATTTCACGTTTTGGGCCGGTCGATTGGCCACCAAGATCGTGTGATATCACACCGTTAGACTTTTTCCTGTGGGGACATGTAAAGTCTAAAGTTTATGCGGACAAACCCGCTTCGATTCAGGCCTTGGAGGAAAACATCACGCGTGTCATTCCCCAGTTACCAGTCGAAATGCTCCAACGAGTCATCGAAAATTTGACTTAACGGATGGACCATCTGCGACGTAGCAACGGCCAACATTTGATAGACATAATCTTCAAAAAATAAATGCCAAAGAATGTTCTTTCAAATGATAATAAACATTCCCAATTAAATTTGAATTTTCTTTGTTTTTTTCTTTAAAAAAGTAGGGAACCTCGAAATGGTTCACGCTTTATTTGATTATTATGTTTGTTGGAAGACATCGGACTATTTTGCTGGCTGGGTATTTAAATAAAACCAATAGTAAAACCTAGTAATATAGTATATGTGTTTTATTTTATTAAGAACAAAACCAAACAGTCACATGGTTTGAAAGTTTTTTTTGTCCCTCCTTGTTTAATTTTAGCGCAGACAGCAAAACAGTCCGACATCTGGAAGATATTTGCAAGAAGAGATTTTAAATAAACATGAATTATATGTTTTTTTTTATCATAGATCAAACCGCTTGTGTGGTTTATTTCGCCCTGCAAATCAAAACAATTTCATTAATAAAAGTGGTGTTCGAAAGAGTGAAAAAAAAACATTGTAAAATGTATTGAACGATTTAAAGTAGTTAGTTTAATTTTGAGCTGAAAGGCCCAAACTAGATTTCGACAGGGCCATCAAACATTCAAAAATGCCACAAATGTCACAATTGTGCCACGAAATCTTGGCCAAAACTAATTTTTGCACTAACAATAACAATGTTTTTGTTGATGACGTTCGATTAAGAATATATCAAAGCCAATAACTGCATATAAGGTTTTTGTGAAAAACAAATATCAGCCGACTTTTGGGCAGTCGAATTTGACATTTGCATGCAACGTGCACAGTGCAGCATAAAGTGTAATTTTGATAACTGTGGCATTTTGATAAAACATCTTAAGTCAAATTTAAAATGTTGAAATATATGTTGTTTATCATACGAATTTTCATGAAAAACACATTTTTATTTTTAAAATTTTGTATTATAACGGGTGGTTAAATTTTAAGGGCCGATTTTAAATGTGGACCACACCTAAGCGTCAAGCTTTTTTTTGCATTTCATTTGACATTTCTCAATTTCAGAGTAACTCAATTTGAACCATGGAAAGATACACAATCGAGCAACGCGTTAAAGTTATTCTATATCAATCGAGATTTCTATTCAATTTGTATTGTAATTTTTATCGATATTGAATGCCGTAATTTGCTCCAGGCTTATTATGAAAATGGACGTTCAAATCAAAATACATATCGTTAATTTTCGAAGAAAATTATCTTCAGTGATGAGGCACATTTTCACCTCAGTGGATTCATCAATAAACAGAATTGCCGCAGTTGGGCGAATGATAAGCCAAGAGTGATTGTTGAAAAACCAATGCACCCACAAAGAGTGACTGTTTGGTGCGGTTAATGGTCTGGCGGCATCATCGGGCCGTATTTTGTCCAAAATGAGGCCGGTCAGGCAGTTGCTGTGAATGGTGTTCGCTATTGTGAGGTGATAACGAACTTTTTATGGCCAGAATTGAGAGATATGGATATGGACGATATGTGGTTTTAAAAGGACGGTGCCACACAGCTAACGAAAAAATAGCTATTTTGCACGACAAACTCAATGCCCGTGTTATCTCACGTGGTGGCGATGTCAATTGGCCGCCAAGATCATGTGATTTGACACCGTTGGACTACTTTCTTTGGGGTTAATTGAAAGAAAAGGTATACGTCGATAAGCCAGCAACAATTCAAGAGCTAAAGGATGAGATAATTCCGCACATTAGCGGCATAGAACCTCAATTATGCCTCAGCGTCCTAAACAATTTGGACCATCGGATGCAGGTGTGCAGCCGAGGTCGCGGCGGCCATTTGGCCGATATTTTATTCCATACATAATTGAACCATACCAATATAATCATAATAAAATAAAATGACAATAATTTCCTGAATAAGTTGTGTTTTATTTAAAATCAACATCGGCCCTTAAAATTTCCGTCTGTTGAAAACACGCTCACTTTCGAAAAACGCAAAATAAAAGAACAAACTTGGTCTCAAATTGCATGTAGTTATCCTAAGCAGTCAATGTGTCATCCCATTGATGACATAATTTAAATTTTTGACCCTGATCAAAATTTGGCCAAGTGATGTTAAGGCTGACATCACAGTGATGTAAAGTCACATGCGGTCAAAAACGAAGACACTTGCCATAGCACTGATGTCAAAATACATCAGCGTTATGACGCTTTTTCTATCAGTGCAAAAACATCAAAAAATAACAATTCATCGCTTGACTCGCCGTTGTTTTTCTCTTTTAAATATATTGTTACGAAAGTAACTTTAGTTACGAATAAGTTCAGTTTATTAGTAATTTTATTAGTTTAAAATGTTATAGTATTAGTTTCGCATATTTCTAATGTAAACCCACTGTACAGAGTTTTCTAGTACAAATGATTGTTATAGATAACTAATAGTGTTAAAATTATGTTTAACCCATAAAGTATGCTTTAGTTTATTGATGTATAAATCAATTTAAATTCAGCCACAGTGTTAATGCATAATGATATTAGCTGTAAGATAATAATATCTCGATTGGCCCAGAAATGTCGAAAATGTTACAGACATTTCGACGAGTCGAATGCTCTAGAGACATCTAGATGTCAGCGAAAAGAGAATAAATACTCGCGAAGGTTGGCATCGATAATCAGTATTAGTGCGATTATTTAAGGGTGTACATCGCAATTATAAGTGATAAATTGACTAAGTTCTAAATAAAGTGGCGTGAATAGTTTATAGTACAGCTTTAAAGTAAAGTGTCTAAAGTGTTTTATTTATTTTATTAAAGTTGCAATAAAAGAACTCAAGAGGTTTAATATAAAGGAAATAAACCAAAAACGTTATTGAAAAGGCAGTAACGTAACAATATATTTATTGAAAATTTTAAACGAAACACAAAAATCAATTTAATCGTGTTTAGAGCACTTTAAGAGTTATGTTGAAATTTCCGAGAATGTAGCTTTTAGACGATTATTAAAAAAAGGGAAATAACGAATCCAAACTGGAAATTTTATGTTGCATTTGTGTAAACCCTAACAAACAATGGAGAGAGCAAGGTCTCTCCGTTATTCGGGAGCCAGGTGTATTTTTGAAAGTTGTTATGTTCATTGGTGGTTCTTTTTTTTAATAGAATATCCTTAGAAAATTTATTTTAATTTCCAAGGATGAACAAATGAGGAATAAGTTATGTAAATAAAAAAAAACCGTATACATTAAAGCTATTTCAAAGTTAATGCTTGATTGAAATTAAATTTATAAAAAGAGATTTAGATTTATTTAGCTTTGAGTAAGATACCGATATAACCTTTTATTAAAAACTGATAGTTTTGTTTTTAAATTTAAGCAAAAGGATTCGTCATAAAACATATCGTTACGTTCACTCGTAAAGGAGCTAAGTCCAATTTGATAAATTTTCCAGGAGAGGAAAACAAATCTTTAGTTCTCAATATTTTGTAAATCTATAAATGCAGTTTAGTTTTATATTATGTGCATGCAAGACATGAAAAACTAGAGATTGGGAATCTATGTTTTACAAATGCATTTTTCTGTTAAATATTCACCCTTATCGCGAATCTTAAGGGAATAATTCTATTAAATAATTTTTTTATTCCCATGAACAATAAATTGGTATCGCTTGGCAAGTCTTACGCTCTATTGTGAATTGATGTTTTTTTATTTGTTATGTGTATTTTTGTAATTTTTTTAATAACTTGTCATTATTAAATAAAAATCATAGTATTTCGCTCGGATTTATCTTATTAGAAAAAAAAATTAATAAAAAAAATTAAAGGACAAAATTTGAGAGTGTGTTTATCGGAAGTAATGTACAGTGGTTGCATCTTATTTGATGCAAGCAAAACCAAAATCATAAAAACCATCTTGCTTATAAATAAAACCAAATGTAAACAAAAATTAAAAAGGATTTGAAAAAGCCACGTTCTTACTTCAAAAAATGTTTCCCCATTTCTTTTGCTATTTTCCTTCCCTCTATAAAAAAATTAACAAAAACAAAATAAACAGCGTTTTCAAATCGATCAGCTTATTTGATGCAATGACCTTTCAGTGATACTGATACCGTTATGTTCCGAAATAGAGTGCAATTTTTTTAGTTCTTTTAATGTTTGTCTTAACTATTACGTTTTGCATAATTTTAGTGTGATCTTGCAAGTTCATGTGTCATAACAAAGATTTTTTAAATATGGGTCGACGCACAACAGTTGAACAACGGGAATTGGTTATTCATCATTTTAAAGTTGGAAAACCACAGCGTAAAATAGCAGAAATTTTTAAAATACCATCATCTACAGTGCTACACATAATAGAGCGCTTTTTAGGGAGAACAGGGGTAGAACTGCGCCAAATAAAATTCTGACCCCAAGTGATGAACGATGGATCATTAGAAAAATTTATGAAAACCCCAGGTTATCGGCACAAAAATTGGCTGATGAAGTACAAGAACATGGCAAAAATTGTAGTGCAGCAACGATTCGCCGTGTACTCCGGTCACATAACTTTCACGGTCAAGTACCTTTAAAAAAGCCTTTTATTAACAAGAAAAATAAAGTCAGGCGACTAGCCTTCGCAAATTAATTATATCGAAAGGCTTAGAATTCTGGAGTACAGTAATTTTTTCAGATGAGTCCAAATTTAAAATATTCGGCTCCGATGGAAAATCTTACGTTTGGCGGAAGCCTAATACAGAACTTCAATTGAAGAATTTGCGTGCGACTGTTAAACATGTCGGTGGTAGCGTTATGGTGTGGGCATGTATGGCAGCAACGGGCGTTGGAAATTTAGTATTTATAGAGGGAAACATGGATAAAATAATGTATCTTAACATTCTTAAAGATAACTTACTTCAAAGTGCTGAAAAACTCGGTCTAAGAACCGAATTCCGTTTTTAACAGGATAACGACCCGAAACATAAGTCTGGAGTTGTGCAGTTGTGGCTCTTATGGAACTACCCTCATTTGATGGAACCACCAGCTAAGTCTCCAGACCTAAGCGTCATTGAAAATTTATGGGCATTATTGGAAAATAAAATCAGAAACCACCACATATCAAGCAAAGAAGCTCCAAAAAGTGCATTGCTGCAGGAGTGGAATAAAATAACGCCAGAAACTATACAAAAACTTGTTGCATCCATGCAAAATCGGTTGAAAGCTGTTATAGACCAAAAGGGCTTCCACACAAAATATTAAAAATACATTGGGGGATTCACAAGGTGTGCTATCAAGTCATATCGTCATAATGTCCTAAATAATATTTTACAATTGTTTAAAAAAAATATTTTTTTATGTTGTTTGAAACACAACAATATTTTTTTTTTAAACAATTGTAAAATATTATTTAGGACATTATGACTTGATAGCACACCTTGTGAATCCCCCCATTGTCTTAAATATTACGTTATTTTTAAAGTTTTTAATATCTTGCATCAAATAAGCTGTTATATTTGAAAACTGTTATTTTTTTATTTTTGTTATTTCTTTAATAGAAAATCGTGAAATATGAATAAAATTCAACTTTAATTTGAAATAAAAAGGTTAATTTTTCTAAGGCTTTTTGAGTTTTTTCAAAATCTTATTTAGTTTATGAATTATAACGACTTGAATTTTTTAGATTTGCTTGCATCAAATAAGCTGACAGCCACTGTATGTAAGTAAAAGCATGAAATTTTTTTCGGAAGTACCCACTCGTATATAAATAAATTATTTGCAAGTTCCAACAATTTTTCAGAGTTGACAGAGCAGCATTAAAATACATTTTAGATGCACTGGTCCAGAACTGATTACCAGAAAAAAAGTCGCGATACCGCCGGTTGTGAAGCTTGCATCATGTCTACGCTTTTTTGCAGAAGGAAGTTATCATAAAGGTGTAGTGAGGTGTTGGAAGAAGTTTTACCGATTTTTAAAAACGAACTATGTCTGAGATGGATTGTTTGACCGAATATAGAAGAAGAAAAAAATCTATTGCCGGAGAATGGTTTGAAAAATTGTTCAGCCATGTAGCCAGCTGCACTTTGTTTGCATTTCCACTCCTTTTAAAAATCAAATTAAACAATTAAAAATAACAAGAAAACTATTAACATTGTGGTTTTTTTTATTTCCAATAAAAATGTTTGTGAAAAAAGTCACATCTTTTTTGGGAAAAAATCCACGGGAATAAAAATCGGCGATGCCAAATTTCATATAAAAATTTAATTTTTATATGAAAACATCAAATTGCGTTTTATTCGTTAACTAGAGGTCCTAGAGCTTAAAGGATTAAAATCTGTGATCACTACCAAAATTCCATATTTTGCTTCAAAAATTTAATTTTTATATGAGAACATAAAATTGTGTTTTATTCGTTAACTAGAGGTCCTACAGCTTAAAGGATTTAGGGAAAAGGGAAATATTTCGAGCGAACAACGATAGATTATGTACTTTTTATGTGGACTTAGTTAGCCCTTTTCGTTTCACTTGTTTTACATTGTATATAATATAACAGTCTACGGCATTTCTGGTGATGTCGTCTGGTGGCTTCCTTAGGGGAACGTTTACGTTTGCGTATTTCGGTTTCGATAGGCGTTTGACAAGAAGTTTGATAAGTAGTAGAGATGAGCGAGCCATACGTGTGCTTTGCCCTTCCCAAGGAAGGAACCGCCTGTTGTCGAAATGACACTGCCCAAGTATGTAAAGGACCCAACGGCCTCATATGGTTAATATGTTCCACAAAAATATTTGCCATAAAATTTTCTACAAGGTTGCTGAACAAACCCTATACCTCAGATGTAAAGAAAACAGTTTTATATGCCGATATGCTGCAAGAACATTCCAAAGCTGGGAAACTTTAACCGCCTCTAAAATAAGATTTTGATATGATCTTTCAAAACGCCGACATACGTATATTTTTTTTGGTCTCCTCTACCAGAATCCTTTGTCAGAACCCCGTAATTTTGGAAAAAGTCTGAAATTGTTGTACACTTTTATTGTCAGTTCATATGTTGGGCTCAGAGCTAAAGCGAACCAAGTCCCAAAAAAAAAATAAATTCAAAAATATGTTAAGCCATTGACTTGGATTTATTACTGTTACCTTAGGAATAAGACATTTTCTGATTTATAGCCTATTAATTAGTATTGTGGTTATATTATTGAACTGTTAATGGTTTTTAATCCAAATTTCGATATTTTAATTAGGCTTAAGTTCATTGAATTTAATTTTCATTAAATTATTTTTATAAAGAAAGGAATTTTACAACATGAAATTCATTAAAATTTATTGATAATTTTTCATTCTTGACTGAGCTGGGAAATGAACTCAGGTTTTTACGGACAGGTTGCCCTGACTAGTTTCGATTGTAACCACATTCGATTGTAATCAGCCTGTTTTTAGAAAATGAAAATATTTGTTGGTTCGTAAAAAAAACGTCCAAAATCTGATGATGGTTTTTATAAAATTAAAAAACCGTTCCGGTGAGTGACAAAAAAAGCTTTAATTTTTTCTACATATTTTTGGTTCTTCTAAAACGAAAGCATCTTCGTAATAAATGAAAACAAATGACAAAAGAAGACGATAAGTAAAAGGCATTCGTTTAAAAAACTAATCACAAAAAATTTTAAATAACTAGGATATTTTAACCCTGGATGGTTACTGTTCGTCGAATCGACGAAGCTCATTTACGCTTTTTCCTATAACTTTTTTTATGTGTATTCAGATTTATCTCTTTTTTTCAACAACGTTAGCTGATGACAAGAGCTATAAAAAAATAATAAATTTTAAAACACAAAAAAGATTGAAAATTCGTATCAAATTTTGAGAGAGAAGCAGAACTTTTATTTTTTATACTTTACTTTATTTTTTAATAATATATGTTTAACTAAAGAGTTTTTTGTTGATTTTTAACTTTAAAAATCGTTCCGCTAGAATTTTGTTTTAAAAAATTCGTCAATCCGACGAAGAGTATCCTTAATCTACTAAAATGAAGATTAACCTTTCAGGGTTAAAGAAAGAAACCAAAAGTACAAAAGGCTGACAGTTGGTTGAGTTTGTCTGCATTGTCTTTGTCTTCGGGGCGTTAATTTTCAGTCCTACCCTAGCGGCCAAAGTCCGAACCATACGTTTTTTGTCCTGTTGTTGAGCAATCAAATGTCATCCGCGTAATCCAGAAGGCCCCATCTTATGCTTCTGTTCGAATTAAAATATGACTTTTATAATTTGAAGATTATAACTCTAACAAAATCAAAGACATTTAATACCATTTTCGTGATTTTAAAACGGTTATACTCAATACAAATGATAGATTTTTAAGCAATCATTTAACTAATTTAAAAAGCTTTCGAAATATAAAAAAATCGATCTTGATTTCTATAAACTCTTTTACGCTTATCTCCCATGTTTTGCGCTACAAACTTTTGGTCATAATTTCCTTCTGTTTACCAAACTTTTACGACTTCTATTATCTAAAATAAACCTCTTAAAGTTTTTTTTATGCAAAATAAAAAAAAAACTATAATTATAAGCAAATGAACTGAACAAAACTTTAAACGAAAAGTTAAATTGAATTGAATTAAATGAATATTGCGGTAGCAGACGTATTAAAGATAATAACAGTAATAATAACTAGAACTTTGTAATTAAAGAAATTAAAATCATGAATAAGAATGACCAAATGGTATATTTTTCAAAAAAAAAAAAAAAAAAAAAAAAAAAAAAAAAAAAAAAAAAAAAAAAAGCAAACAAACAAACCCATCCAAGTCAGACCAGACCAGGCCAAGAGAAGCTGACTGGTTGGCAAACACTTGAACTCTCTGCCACTAATGAGTTTGAAACAAGCAGAGACTAAACATTAAGATTAAGGATGTTGCAGGAAAATATCCTAGAAATAGATGTTTTATGTGTTACCAGTTAAACAGAGCAACTGTTCCAGCTTTAACTACATCTTTTACTTAAATTGCAGCCAATAATGAAGAAAACTTTTTTCTATCTGCACTTTTGCTTTAATTTTTTTCTAATTTTTTTTCTAATGAGATTAGAATCTACTAATGTTTGCAACTATTTTTTTTTGCAAAAAAGAAAATGCGTAAATAAGCAAGACGAGTGAAGCACAAATTCAAATATTGCCAGGGAGCGAATGGTATTCGCATAATCTAGATACCCACAAACACTTATATGAAACTACTCAAAAATGTTTTCCCCCTTCTTGGGCCATTGCTATACTTAAATGATTCCACTTCTTGGGAACTCTTTTTTTCTTTTTGCATCATTTTGCAGCGTATTCATTTCTTAAGAAATGGCAGGAACAATGTACGAACAAATAAATGAAAACAAGGACTGCCAAGTACAAGAACTTGGAAAGTTTGTTTTTGAAATCCCAACAGGCAAACAGCCAACATTTGAAATGTTTTGCTGCATTGGCACAGTACAACAGTTCGCTGTTTACAGCACTCGTGGTAGTTGTTGGCCATCTGGTATTTTAGCTACGACTCCGTGCAAATATTATTTGCAACACTTACACTTTTTTTTTTTTTTTTTTTTTGGGCAACTGTTGTACGAGTAGGGGCTGGGTATATATACATAGATAATACGTACGCCTTGTTCACACATTAATTGTTATAGCATTCTGTGAGGAACCGACACGTTTTATTAGCTTTACTACACTCTGGATAAAAGAAAAGACAAAGAATGAGTTATTTTCAAGAGTAACAAATTGTTATTGTTAGCAATTTAATTAAAGACTTAAAAGAAATTTAAGCTACACAATTTGGAAGCCTAACTCACAAAGAGGATCATGGAAAAGTTGACGTTTCTTAAACATCCAACAAATAAATTTGTTTTTCGGTGAAGTAGATCAGATGAAGAATTTAAACATTTTATATTTTCCGTTTTGTTCTCACAGTAAGCATTTTCTAGCTTAAGTTAATGTACGGTCAATTGAGCTATTCTAAAAGTTACCCCCTATTATGAGTTGCATTCGACAAACGGTTTCGCTTGCACCCAGAGAAAAACTATGTTTAAATATGGTCACCTCCAACAAAACTATTTTTAAAGAAAATAGTAAACATATTATGGTTAATTTAACCATATTATTATCACCGACAACCATATTTTGGTTAAATGTGTCCTCCATCAAGAAGGCACAACCATATTATGGTTGCCTCCGAACATGTTTTGGTCAATTATAACTAAAATGTGTTATGTGTGTGAAGATAAATTCAAAAGTTAAATTCATTTTTTAAAAATATCGCATGCGATAAAAAATATTTTAAAAAAATATCGCAAGCGATAAAAGAATATTATAAAGAAAATACAAGTATTTATACGAAATTTTAAGGTTTATATGAAATATAAATCGTTTTTTATCGATTTTGTTTATAATTAATCTTTAAATTAGTCTTTTAATATTAAAATTTATAATTTTTGAAAAAATATGAGTTAGCCTGAAATTCTTATCAATGAGTTCCGTGCTGGATATGGCCACTGTTTCCAAACCCTTCCATCTCAAGGAATCAAACCTATTAGAAAATGAAGCCTATGGATAAGGCTACCATAAACTATAAACACTATATCCAAATTGTATTTGTGAAAATTTTTATACATTTTTGAAAATTTGACTTAGAGTGAAATTCTCATGAAAGTGCTCTGTGAGGGATATGGCCACTGTGTCCAAACCCTTCCATCTCAAGGAATCAAACCTATTAGAAAATGAAGCCTATGGATAAGGCTACCATAAACTATAAACACTATATCCAAATTGTATTTGTGAAAATTTTTATACATTTTTGAAAATTTGACTTAGAGTGAAATTCTCATGAAAGTGAGTGCTCTGTGAGGGATATGGCCACTGTGTCCAAACCCTTCCATCTCAAGGAATCAAACCTATTAGAAAATGAAGCCTATGGATAAGGCTACCATAAACTATAAACACTATATCCAAATTGTATTTGTGAAAATTTTTATACATTTTTGAAAATTTGACTTAGAGTGAAATTCTCATGAAAGTGAGTGCTCTGTGAGGGATATGGCCACTGTGTCCAAACCCTTCCATCTCAAGGAATCAAACCTATTAGAAAATGAAGCCTATGGATAAGGCTACCATAAACTATAAACACTATATCCAAATTGTATTTGTGAAAATTTTTATACATTTTTGAAAATTTGACTTAGAGTGAAATTCTCATGAAAGTGAGTGCTCTGTGAGGGATATGGCCACTGTGTCCAAACCCTTCCATCTCAAGGAATCAAACCTATTAGAAAATGAAGCCTATGGATAAGGCTACCATAAACTATAAACACTATATCCAAATTGTATTTGTGAAAATTTTTATACATTTTTGAAAATTTGACTTAGAGTGAAATTCTCATGAAAGTGCTCTGTGAGGGATATGGCCACTGTGTCCAAACCCTTCCATCTCAAGGAATCAAACCTATTAGAAAATGAAGCCTATGGATAAGGCTACCATAAACTATAAACACTATATCCAAATTGTATTTGTGAAAATTTTTATACATTTTTGAAAATTTGACTTAGAGTGAAATTCTCATGAAAGTGAGTGCTCTGTGAGGGATATGGCCACTGTTTCCAAACCCTTCCATCTCAAGGAATCAAACCTATTAGAAAATGAAGCCTATGGATAAGGCTACCATAAACTATAAACACTATATCCAAATTGTATTTGTGAAAATTTTTATACATTTTTGAAAATTTGACTTAGAGTGAAATTCTCATGAAAGTGAGTGCTCTGTGAGGGATATGGCCACTGTGTCCAAACCCTTCCATCTCAAGGAATCAAACCTATTAGAAAATGAAGCCTATGGATAAGGCTACCATAAACTATAAACACTATATCCAAATTGTATTTGTGAAAATTTTTATACATTTTTGAAAATTTGACTTAGAGTGAAATTCTCATGAAAGTGAGTGCTCTGTGAGGGATATGGCCACTGTTTCCAAACCCTTCCATCTCAAGGAATCAAACCTATTAGAAAATGAAGCCTATGGATAAGGCTACCATAAACTATAAACACTATATCCAAATTGTATTTGTGAAAATTTTTATACATTTTTGAAAATTTGACTTAGAGTGAAATTCTCATGAAAGTGCTCTGTGAGGGATATGGCCACTGTGTCCAAACCCTTCCATCTCAAGGAATCAAACCTATTAGAAAATGAAGCCTATGGATAAGGCTACCATAAACTATAAACACTATATCCAAATTGTATTTGTGAAAATTTTTATACATTTTTGAAAATTTGACTTAGAGTGAAATTCTTATGAAAGTGAGTGCTCTGTGAGGGATATGGCCACTGTTTCCAAACCCTTCCATCTCAAGGAATCAAACCTATTAGAAAATGAAGCCTATGGATAAGGCTACCATAAACTATAAACACTATATCCAAATTGTATTTGTGAAAATTTTTATACATTTTTGAAAATTTGACTTAGAGTGAAATTCTCATGAAAGTGAGTGCTCTGTGAGGGATATGGCCACTGTGTCCAAACCCTTCCATCTCAAGGAATCAAACCTATTAGAAAATGAAGCCTATGGATAAGGCTACCATAAACTATAAACACTATATCCAAATTGTATTTGTGAAAATTTTTATACATTTTTGAAAATTTGACTTAGAGTGAAATTCTCATGAAAGTGAGTGCTCTGTGAGGGATATGGCCACTGTGTCCAAACCCTTCCATCTCAAGGAATCAAACCTATTAGAAAATGAAGCCTATGGATAAGGCTACCATAAACTATAAACACTATATCCAAATTGTATTTGTGAAAATTTTTATACATTTTTGAAAATTTGACTTAGAGTGAAATTCTCATGAAAGTGAGTGCTCTGTGAGGGATATGGCCACTGTGTCCAAACCCTTCCATCTCAAGGAATCAAACCTATTAGAAAATGAAGCCTATGGATAAGGCTACCATAAACTATAAACACTATATCCAAATTGTATTTGTGAAAATTTTTATACATTTTTGAAAATTTGACTTAGAGTGAAATTCTCATGAAAGTGAGTGCTCTGTGAGGGATATGGCCACTGTTTCCAAACCCTTCCATCTCAAGGAATCAAACCTATTAGAAAATGAAGCCTATGGATAAGGCTACCATAAACTATAAACACTATATCCAAATTGTATTTGTGAAAATTTTTATACATTTTTGAAAATTTGACTTAGAGTGAAATTCTCATGAAAGTGAGTGCTCTGTGAGGGATATGGCCACTGTGTCCAAACCCTTCCATCTCAAGGAATCAAACCTATTAGAAAATGAAGCCTATGGATAAGGCTACCATAAACTATAAACACTATATCCAAATTGTATTTGTGAAAATTTTTATACATTTTTGAAAATTTGACTTAGAGTGAAATTCTCATGAAAGTGAGTGCTCTGTGAGGGATATGGCCACTGTTTCCAAACCCTTCCATCTCAAGGAATCAAACCTATTAGAAAATGAAGCCTATGGATAAGGCTACGATAAACTATAAACACTATATCCAAATTGTATTTGTGAAAATTTTTATACATTTTTGAAAATTTGACTTAGAGTGAAATTCTCATGAAAGTGCTCTGTGAGGGATATGGCCACTGAGTCCAAACCCTTCCATCTCAAGGAATCAAACCTATTAGAAAATGAAGCCTATGGATAAGGCTACCATAAACTATAAACACTATATCCAAATTGTATTTGTGAAAATTTTTATACATTTTTGAAAATTTGACTTAGAGTGATATTCTCATGAAAGTGCTCTGTGAGGGATATGGCCACTGAGTCCAAACCCTTCCATCTCAAGGAATCAAACCTATTAGAAAATGAAGCCTATGGATAAGGCTACCATAAACTATAAACACTATATCCAAATTGTATTTGTGAAAATTTTTATACATTTTTGAAAATTTGACTTAGAGTGAAATTCTCATGAAAGTGCTCTGTGAGGGATATGGCCACTGTGTCCAAACCCTTCCATCTCAAGGAATCAAACCTATTAGAAAATGAAGCCTATGGATAAGGCTACCATAAACTATAAACACTATATCCAAATTGTATTTGTGAAAATTTTTATACATTTTTGAAAATTTGACTTAGAGTGAAATTCTCATGAAAGTGCTCTGTGAGGGATATGGCCACTGTGTCCAAACCCTTCCATCTCAAGGAATCAAACCTATTAGAAAATGAAGCCTATGGATAAGGCTACCATAAACTATAAACACTATATCCAAATTGTATTTGTGAAAATTTTTATACATTTTGGAAAATTTGACTTAGAGTGAAATTCTCATGAAAGTGCTCTGTGAGGGATATGGCCACTATGTCCAAACCCTTCCATCTCAAGGAATCAAACCTATAAGAAAATGAAGCCTATGGATAAGGCTACCATAAACTATAAACACTATATCCAAATTGTATTTGTGAAAATTTTTATACATTTTTGAAAATTTGACTTAGAGTGAAATTCTCATGAAAGTGCTCTGTGAGGGATATGGCCACTGTGTCCAAACCCTTCCATCTCAAGGAATCAAACCTATTAGAAAATGAAGCCTATGGATAAGGCTACCATAAACTATAAACACTATATCCAAATTGTATTTGTGAAAATTTTTATACATTTTGGAAAATTTGACTTAGAGTGAAATTCTCATGAAAGTGCTCTGTGAGGGATATGGCCACTATGTCCAAACCCTTCCATCTCAAGGAATCAAACCTATAAGAAAATGAAGCCTATGGATAAGGCTACCATAAACTATAAACACTATATCCAAATTGTATTTGTGAAAATTTTTATGCATTTTTGAAAATTTGACTTAGAGTGAAATTCTCATGAAAGTGCTCTGTGAGGGATATGGCCACTGTGTCCAAACCCTTCCATCTCAAGGAATCAAACCTATTAGAAAATGAAGCCTATGGATAAGGCTACCATAAACTATAAACACTATATCCAAATTGTATTTGTGAAAATTTTTATACATTTTGGAAAATTTGACTTAGAGTGAAATTCTCATGAAAGTGCTCTGTGAGGGATATGGCCACTATGTCCAAACCCTTCCATCTCAAGGAATCAAACCTATAAGAAAATGAAGCCTATGGATAAGGCTACCATAAACTATAAACACTATATCCAAATTGTATTTGTGAAAATTTTTATACATTTTTGAAAATTTGACTTAGAGTGAAATTCTCATGAAAGTGAGTGCTCTGTGAGGGATATGGCCACTGGGTCCAAACCCTTCCATCTTTTTCACAAATACAATTTGGATATAGTGTTTATAGTTTATGGTAGCCTTATCCATAGGCTTCATTTTCTAATAGGTTTGATTCCTTGAGATGGAAGGGTTTGGACACAGTTGCCATATCCCTTTCATGAGAATTTCACTCTAAGTCAAATTTTCAAAAATGTATAAAAATTTTCACAAATACAATTTGGATATAGTGTTTATAGTTTATGGTAGCCTTATCCATAGGCTTCATTTTCTAATAGGTTTGATTCCTTGAGATGGAAGGGTTTGGACACAGTTGCCATATCCCTTTCATGAGAATTTCACTCTAAGTCAAATTTTCAAAAATGTATAAAAATTTTCACAAATACAATTTGGATATAGTGTTTATAGTTTATGGTAGCCTTATCCATAGGCTTCATTTTCTAATAGGTTTGATTCCTTGAGATGGAAGGGTTTGGACACAGTTGCCATATCCCTTTCATGAGAATTTCACTCTAAGTCAAATTTTCAAAAATGTATAAAAATTTTCACAAATACAATTTGGATATAGTGTTTATAGTTTATGGTAGCCTTATCCATAGGCTTCATTTTCTAATAGGTTTGATTCCTTGAGATGGAAGGGTTTGGACACAGTTGCCATATCCCTTTCATGAGAATTTCACTCTAAGTCAAATTTTCAAAAATGTATAAAAATTTTCACAAATACAATTTGGATATAGTGTTTATAGTTTATGGTAGCCTTATCCATAGGCTTCATTTTCTAATAGGTTTGATTCCTTGAGATGGAAGGGTTTGGACACAGTTGCCATATCCCTTTCATGAGAATTTCACTCTAAGTCAAATTTTCAAAAATGTATAAAAATTTTCACAAATACAATTTGGATATAGTGTTTATAGTTTATGGTAGCCTTATCCATAGGCTTCATTTTCTAATAGGTTTGATTCCTTGAGATGGAAGGGTTTGGACACAGTTGCCATATCCCTTTCATGAGAATTTCACTCTAAGTCAAATTTTCAAAAATGTATAAAAATTTTCACAAATACAATTTGGATATAGTGTTTATAGTTTATGGTAGCCTTATCCATAGGCTTCATTTTCTAATAGGTTTGATTCCTTGAGATGGAAGGGTTTGGACACAGTTGCCATATCCCTTTCATGAGAATTTCACTCTAAGTCAAATTTTCAAAAATGTATAAAAATTTTCACAAATACAATTTGGATATAGTGTTTATAGTTTATGGTAGCCTTATCCATAGGCTTCATTTTCTAATAGGTTTGATTCCTTGAGATGGAAGGGTTTGGACACAGTTGCCATATCCCTTTCATGAGAATTTCACTCTAAGTCAAATTTTCAAAAATGTATAAAAATTTTCACAAATACAATTTGGATATAGTGTTTATAGTTTATGGTAGCCTTATCCATAGGCTTCATTTTCTAATAGGTTTGATTCCTTGAGATGGAAGGGTTTGGACACAGTTGCCATATCCCTTTCATGAGAATTTCACTCTAAGTCAAATTTTCAAAAATGTATAAAAATTTTCACAAATACAATTTGGATATAGTGTTTATAGTTTATGGTAGCCTTATCCATAGGCTTCATTTTCTAATAGGTTTGATTCCTTGAGATGGAAGGGTTTGGACACAGTTGCCATATCCCTTTCATGAGAATTTCACTCTAAGTCAAATTTTCAAAAATGTATAAAAATTTTCACAAATACAATTTGGATATAGTGTTTATAGTTTATGGTAGCCTTATCCATAGGCTTCATTTTCTAATAGGTTTGATTCCTTGAGATGGAAGGGTTTGGACACAGTTGCCATATCCCTTTCATGAGAATTTCACTCTAAGTCAAATTTTCAAAAATGTATAAAATTTTTCACAAATACAATTTGGATATAGTGTTTATAGCTTATGGTAGCCTTATCCATAGGCTTCATTTTCTAATAGGTTTGATTCGTTGAGATGGAAGGGTTTGGACACAGTTGCCATATCCCTTTCATGAGAATTTCACTCTATGTCAAATTTTCAAAAATGTATAAAAATTTTCACAAATACAATTTGGATATAGTGTTTATAGTTTATGGTAGCATTATCCATAATCTTCATTTTCTAATAGGTTTGATTCCTTGAGATGGAAGGGTTTGGACACAGTTGCCATATCCCTTTCATGAGAATTTCACTCTAAGTCAAATTTTCAAAAATGTATAAAATTTTTCACAAATACAATTTGGATATAGTGTTTATAGTTTATGGTAGCATTATCCATAATCTTCATTTTCTAATAGGTTTGATTCCTTGAGATGGAAGGGTTTGGACACAGTGGCCATATCCCTCACAGAGCACTTTCATGAGAATTTCACTCTAAGTCAAATTTTCAAAAATGTATAAAAATTTTCACAAATACAATTTCTATATAGTGTTTATAGTTTATGGTAGCCTTATCCATAGGCTTCATTTTCTAATAGGTTTGATTCCTTGAGATGGAAGGGTTTGGACACAGTTGCCATATCCCTTTCATAAGAATTTCACTCTAAGTCAAATTTTCAAAAATGTATAAAAATTTTCACAAATACAATTTGGATATAGTGTTTATAGTTTATGGTAGCCTTATCCATAGGCTTCATTTTCTAATAGGTTTGATTCCTTGAGATGGAAGGGTTTGGACACAGTTGCCATATCCCTTTCATGAGAATTTCACTCTAAGTCAAATTTTCAAAAATGTATAAAAATTTTCACAAATACAATTTGGATATAGTGTTTATAGTTTATGGTAGCCTTATCCATAGGCTTCATTTTCTAATAGGTTTGATTCCTTGAGATGGAAGGGTTTGGACACAGTTGCCATATCCCTTTCATGAGAATTTCACTCTAAGTCAAATTTTCAAAAATGTATAAAAATTTTCACAAATACAATTTGGATATAGTGTTTATAGTTTATGGTAGCCTTATCCATAGGCTTCATTTTCTAATAGGTTTGATTCGTTGAGATGGAAGGGTTTGGACACAGTTGCCATATCCCTTTCATGAGAATTTCACTCTATGTCAAATTTTCAAAAATGTATAAAAATTTTCACAAATACAATTTGGATATAGTGTTTATAGTTTATGGTAGCCTTATCCATAGGCTTCATTTTCTAATAGGTTTGATTCCTTGAGATGGAAGGGTTTGGACACAGTTGCCATATCCCTTTCATGAGAATTTCACTCTAAGTCAAATTTTCAAAAATGTATAAAATTTTTCACAAATACAATTTGGATATAGTGTTTATAGCTTATGGTAGCCTTATCCATAGGCTTCATTTTCTAATAGGTTTGATTCGTTGAGATGGAAGGGTTTGGACACAGTTGCCATATCCCTTTCATGAGAATTTCACTCTAAGTCAAATTTTCAAAAATGTATAAAATTTTTCACAAATACAATTTGGATATAGTGTTTATAGTTTATGGTAGCATTATCCATAATCTTCATTTTCTAATAGGTTTGATTCCTTGAGATAGAAGGGTTTGGACACAGTTGCCATATCCCTCACAGAGCACTTTCATGAGAATTTTACTCTAAGTCAAATTTTCAAAAATGTATAAAAATTTTCACAAATACAATTTGGATATAGTGTTTATAGTTTATGGTAGCCTTATCCATAGGCTTCATTTTCTAATAGGTTTGATTCCTTGAGCTGGAAGGGTTTGGACACAGTGGCCATATCCCTCACAGAGCACTTTCATGAGAATTTCACTCTAAGTCAAATTTTCAAAAATGTATAAAAATTTTCACAAATACAATTTGGATATAGTGTTTATAGTTTATGGTAGCCTTATCCATAGGCTTCATTTTCTAATAGGTTTGATTCCTTGAGATGGAAGGGTTTGGACACAGTGGCCATATCCCTCACAGAGCACTTTCATGAGAATTTTACTCTAAGTCAAATTTTCAAAAATGTATAAAAATTTTCACAAATACAATTTGGATATAGTGTTTATAGTTTATGGTAGCATTATCCATAATCTTCATTTTCTAATAGGTTTGATTCCTTGAGATGGAAGGGTTTGGACACAGTTGCCATATCCCTTTCATGAGAATTTCACTCTAAGTCAAATTTTCAAAAATGTATAAAATTTTTCACAAATACAATTTGGATATAGTGTTTATAGTTTATGGTAGCATTATCCATAATCTTCATTTTCTAATAGGTTTGATTCCTTGAGATGGAAGGGTTTGGACACAGTGGCCATATCCCTCACAGAGCACTTTCATGAGAATTTCACTCTAAGTCAAATTTTCAAAAATGTATAAAAATTTTCACAAATACAATTTGGATATAGTGTTTATAGTTTATGGTAGCCTTATCCATAGGCTTCATTTTCTAATAGGTTTGATTCCTTGAGATGGAAGGGTTTGGACACAGTTGCCATATCCCTTTCATGAGAATTTCACTCTAAGTCAAATTTTCAAAAATGTATAAAAATTTTCACAAATACAATTTGGATATAGTGTTTATAGTTTATGGTAGCCTTATCCATAGGCTTCATTTTCTAATAGGTTTGATTCGTTGAGATGGAAGGGTTTGGACACAGTTGCCATATCCCTTTCATGAGAATTTCACTCTATGTCAAATTTTCAAAAATGTATAAAAAATTTTCACAAATACAATTTGGATATAGTGTTTATAGTTTATGGTAGCCTTATCCATAGGCTTCATTTTCTAATAGGTTTGATTCCTTGAGATGGAAGGGGTTGGACACAGTTGCCATATCCCTTTCATGAGAATTTCACTCTAAGTCAAATTTTCAAAAATGTATAAAAATTTTCACAAATACAATTTGGATATAGTGTTTATAGTTTATGGTAGCCTTATCCATAGGCTTCATTTTCTAATAGGTTTGATTCCTTGAGATGGAAGGGTTTGGACACAGTTGCCATATCCCTTTCATGAGAATTTCACTCTAAGTCAAATTTTCAAAAATGTATAAAAATTTTCACAAATACAATTTGGATATAGTGTTTATAGTTTATGGTAGCCTTATCCATAGGCTTCATTTTCTAATAGGTTTGATTCGTTGAGATGGAAGGGTTTGGACACAGTTGCCATATCCCTTTCATGAGAATTTCACTCTATGTCAAATTTTCAAAAATGTATAAAAATTTTCACAAATACAATTTGGATATAGTGTTTATAGTTTATGGTAGCCTTATCCATAGGCTTCATTTTCTAATAGGTTTGATTCCTTGAGATGGAAGGGTTTGGACACAGTTGCCATATCCCTTTCATGAGAATTTCACTCTAAGTCAAATTTTCAAAAATGTATAAAATTTTTCACAAATACAATTTGGATATAGTGTTTATAGTTTATGGTAGCCTTATCCATAGGCTTCATTTTCTAATAGGTTTGATTCCTTGAGATGGAAGGGTTTGGACACAGTTGCCATATCCCTTTCATGAGAATTTCACTCTAAGTCAAATTTTCAAAAATGTATAAAATTTTTCACAAATACAATTTGGATATAGTGTTTATAGTTTATGGTAGCCTTATCCATAGGCTTCATTTTCTAATAGGTTTGATTCCTTGAGATGGAAGGGTTTGGACACAGTTGCCATATCCCTTTCATGAGAATTTCACTCTAAGTCAAATTTTCAAAAATGTATAAAATTTTTCACAAATACAATTTGGATATAGTGTTTATAGTTTATGGTAGCATTATCCATAATCTTCATTTTCTAATAGGTTTGATTCCTTGAGATGGAAGGGTTTGGACACAGTTGCCATATCCCTTTCATGAGAATTTCACTCTATGTCAAATTTTCAAAAATGTATAAAAATTTTCACAAATACAATTTGGATATAGTGTTTATAGTTTATGGTAGCCTTATCCATAGGCTTCATTTTCTAATAGGTTTGATTCCTTGAGATGGAAGGGTTTGGACACAGTTGCCATATCCCTTTCATGAGAATTTCACTCTAAGTCAAATTTTCAAAAATGTATAAAATTTTTCACAAATACAATTTGGATATAGTGTTTATAGTTTATGGTAGCATTATCCATAATCTTCATTTTCTAATAGGTTTGATTCCTTGAGATGGAAGGGTTTGGACACAGTTGCCATATCCCTTTCATGAGAATTTCACTCTAAGTCAAATTTTCAAAAATGTATAAAATTTTTCACAAATACAATTTGGATATAGTGTTTATAGTTTATGGTAGCATTATCCATAATCTTCATTTTCTAATAGGTTTGATTCCTTGAGATGGAAGGGTTTGGACACAGTTGCCATATCCCTTTCATGAGAATTTCACTCTAAGTCAAATTTTCAAAAATGTATAAAATTTTTCACAAATACAATTTGGATATAGTGTTTATAGTTTATGGTAGCCTTATCCATAGGCTTCATTTTCTAATAGGTTTGATTCCTTGAGATGGAAGGGTTTGGACACAGTTGCCATATCCCTTTCATGAGAATTTCACTCTATGTCAAATTTTCAAAAATGTATAAAAATTTTCACAAATACAATTTGGATATAGTGTTTATAGTTTATGGTAGCCTTATCCATAGGCTTCATTTTCTAATAGGTTTGATTCCTTGAGATGGAAGGGTTTGGACACAGTGGCCATATCCCTCACAGAGCACTTTCATGAGAATTTCACTCTAAGTCAAATTTTCAAAAATGTATAAAAATTTTCACAAATACAATTTGGATATAGTGTTTATAGTTTATGGTAGCCTTATCCATAGGCTTCATTTTCTTATAGGTTTGATTCCTTGAGATGGAAGGGTTTGGACATAGTGGCCATATCCCTCACAGAGCACTTTCATGAGAATTTCACTCTAAGTCAAATTTTCAAAAATGTATAAAAATTTTCACAAATACAATTTGGATATAGTGTTTATAGTTTATGGTAGCCTTATCCATAGGCTTCATTTTCTAATAGGTTTGATTCCTTGAGACTGAAGGGTTTGGACACAGTTGCCATATCCCTTTCATGAGAATTTCACTCTAAGTCAAATTTTCAAAAATGTATAAAAATTTTCACAAATACAATTTGGATATAGTGTTTATAGTTTATGGTAGCCTTATCCATAGGTTTCATTTTCTAATAGGTTTGATTCCTTGAGATGGAAGGGTTTGGACACAGTGGCCATATCCCTCACAGAGCACTTTCATGAGAATTTTACTCTAAGTCAAATTTTCAAAAATGTATAAAAATTTTCACAAATACAATTTGGATATAGTGTTTATAGTTTATGGTAGCCTTATCCATAGGCTTCATTTTCTAATAGGTTTGATTCCTTGAGATGGAAGGGTTTGGACACAGTGGCCATATCCCTCACAGAGCACTTTCATGAGAATTTCACTCTAAGTCAAATTTTCAAAAATGTATAAAAATTTTCACAAATACAATTTGGATATAGTGTTTATAGTTTATGGTAGCCTTATCCATAGGCTTCATTTTCTTATAGGTTTGATTCCTTGAGATGGAAGGGTTTGGACATAGTGGCCATATCCCTCACAGAGCACTTTCATGAGAATTTCACTCTAAGTCAAATTTTCAAAAATGTATAAAAATTTTCACAAATACAATTTGGATATAGTGTTTATAGTTTATGGTAGCCTTATCCATAGGCTTCATTTTCTAATAGGTTTGATTCCTTGAGATGGAAGGGTTTGGAAACAGTGGCCATATCCAGCACGGAACTCATTGATAAGAATTTCAGGCTAACTCATATTTTTTCAAAAATTATAAATTTTAATATTAAAAGACTAATTTAAAGATTAATTATAAACAAAATCGATAAAAAACGATTTATATTTCATATAAACCTTAAAATTTCGTATAAATACTTGTATTTTCTTTATAATATTCTTTTATCGCTTGCGATATTTTTTTAAAATATTTTTTATCTCATGCGATATTTTTAAAAAATGAATTTAACTTTTGAATTTATCTTCACACACATAAATGTGTTTACCACTTATAATAGCATGGTTGGTTTTCAACCATAGCATGTTGCTTTTGGAGAAAAGGAAAATAATATTGTTTATTTAAAAACAAATTATTGTCATGTTTAACCATAACATGTTTAGAGGCAACCATAATATGTATGTGGCTTCTTGATGAGGACTAATTAAATAATAATATGGTTGTCGGTGACAATAATATGGTTAAATTTAAACATATGTTTTAAATTTTGTCTAAAAATAGTTTTGTTGGAGGCGACCATATTTAAACGTGTTTTTTCTCTGCGTGTGCTGTCGAACATCGAACATCGACTATCGAATAGAAAATGTGTAATAAAAGCTTTTAGTTGCCAGCACTGTCGAAAATTTAGTTGTCCTCCAAATTTTTAGGTTTAGTTTAGATTTTAAGTTACCTCTTTAACAGCACAGCCACTGAAGAGGAATTCTTTGGCCGCGAAATATTTATAAAGTCATCACGAAGGAAGCAAAAAAAGTCATCTTGGAGGAAAGCAAAACCTAAAGACTCAGCTCCTTATAATTGATTCTATGAGTTTTAGATGGTTCTCGATTGGCGAATGCCGAACTCCGAAAAACTGTAACACGGTACAGTTATGCGACGCCAAACCATTCACCAATGCGGACGCAACGTAGAACGCACGAAGGCAGACAAACAGAGGCAGCCTAATTGTCCTTAAAAAATAATGACAATTACGCGTAAGATGCTTCTTTTCATAAGCTACTTTATTATATTCAAGATTTTTTTTATTTTTCGAATTTATTTTATGAGTATATATAATTTCCCGTCCAGTTTTCAAAATTTCGACTATATACCACTTTCTTATACTGTTAATTTTATGCAGGACTTCTAAGCATCAATTGGTAAAGCTCGTTTTCTTTATAAAATAAATTCCTTTATTGCCAAAAGGATTTTACATAAAAGTTTAGGCTATAAAAAACTGGGATTTAATCTCGCAGGGGCTTAATTGCTTAGAACTGCCCGTGACAATTTAGCAGTCGCTTCCGGAACTTCCGACAGGAGGAGCCACGCCCACTTACCCAATAACACCCACCTTTTGACGAATTTTGTGTCAGCTATGCGCACAACTTTGGGAACATTTTTCTTTTACCGTTCTCCAGATAAAAAGAAATTTGTGTCACGCCCACTTCTCCAATCCCGCCCACATTTTGCCAGATGTTATATATTGACCCCAAAGCTATTAGTACCAAATTTTTTAAATTTTAGTGCTATGATTCTCCAGATATACCAAAATATATTTTTTATGTGTATGGGTAGTGCCACTCCCACTTCTCCAATCCCGCCCATTTTTTAAAGAGGTTGTGTATGGAAAGCCTTCTATGTTAACCAAATTTCGACAATTTTTATCTAAATGTATAAATTTTTGCCACGCCCACTTCTCCAATACCGCCCACATGTTGTCGGATGTTGTGTTCTGATATCCAAGATGATTGTACTTATTTGGGAGCTTTGGCTCTTGCCGTTATCCAGATATACAGAAGAAAAAAAAACAATAAGCGAAGGTGAAATTAGGGGCAGTCGTGGGTGTTGTTCATATCTCACTGAATTTCAATAGAAAATTTTAAAGGATTATATGTATGTGACAAAAATATTTGTATATAATAACTTAGTCCCCAGCATTTCTGGGGTCTTCAGAAAACCCATTTCAACATACGGATAGATGGGTATCTTTAAATCAACTTCGCTACCCATAAGTACCCAGAATATATATACTAAATAGGGTCTAAGATGAATATTGAAGAAATTACAAACGGAATGACAAACTAATATACATATACCGTTTTACCTTCGGTGAAAGGTATTTAAAAATAGTAATGATTTGCGAAAGACAAATGCGCAAACTCGATGAAGGGTATCAGTCTCTCGATTTGCTACCAATTTTCTTTAACATCGCAATACGGAGTAGATCCCCAGCTCTTAAAGCCGACATTTAAAGATCTCCCTTTCCGAGCCTATAAACTACCACGTGATCCCAGAAGAGGCCTCAACAAGGCCGTGTCACCGGGGGCTTCTGACTCCCGTGTTACCAAATAGGATCTCTGGCAGCCACGAGCATGAGAGAACTGTCAATTTTTAGCTCTGCCGAGTTATTGTCAATACTGCACCTTTCCAGAGGATGTAGCACCAAAAAAAAGGGACCAGGGACCGTAACAGTTATTCCTTTTTTAATAAAAGTCTGATGATAACAGTTATTTTTTGATTTATATTTTTTTGAACAAAAATAACAGTTATTTTTTGATTTTTATTTTTTCGTTCAAAAATAACAGTTATTTCATGATTTTTATTTTTTTGAACAATATTAACAGTTATTTTTTGATTTCTATTTTTTCGATCAAAAATAACAGTTATTTTATGATTTTTATTTTTTCGAGTAAAAATAAAAATTATTCTTTAAAGAAATGTACGTGCTATAATTATTTAGTTGACTTTAAATATTTATTTTGATGAGCATAAGATGTCCCAATGATGATCACTAGGGATGCCAAACGGGAAATCCCGAGTCCCGGGATTTTTAACATATCAACTTTTATGTACAAAAATGTTCGTTTTTATACTATATACAAAGAAATTATTAAAAATTATATTAGAGTTATATTTTTTATTGTAAATAATTCTTATTTTTGAGTTTAATTTTTGTTTTTGGAACACAGCGAGTATTTAAAATTTTCAATTTTTGTTTGATATATGACGACTATTTCTGGATTTTTGTATTTTGCTTAATAAAACCCATTATTTTAAGTAGAAACGAAATTTGCAGACTCACATCTCAAGCCTTTATTACAATTACGTTTAGCAAGTTCAGCTTTGGCTTAAGACATAATACCAAAATAAAAATAATTATTTTTATGCAAAATATAGAAATCAAAAAATAATTGTTATGTATCAATCAAAAAATAAAAATTATTAACGATCCAATTAAAGTTTTGATAGTTGATACAATTATAACAATTAAGTCGTAATATTGATGAAATAGCTCATATTCCTTTCGTTCCAATAAAAATAAAAAATTTGCTTAAAAAACACACGGTAAATAAAATAATTTTTTTATAAATAAACACTATTTGACGTATTCATAAATAAATTATTTAAACTTGAAATCTGTTTTAAAAAACATTTGTATAAACATTTTGTTTTAAAATAAATTTCAAACGTACTTAAATTATTGATTATGAATCTCGCCCTCACCCTAGAGGTGTACTGCACTGCAGTCGACATAGTGTTACTGTTTTTAACTCAGCTATCGAGATCGATGAGGGACAAAACTTTGCAGTGTATTAATGTCGTCACAACTTAATTCACATTAAAAATTGAATTGCTATCAAAAAACCGAAATGAATTGATCTAGAAAAACTAAGAAATACGTATATTTTTTTAAGCTTTTCTCAGAATCTGATCAGTTTGATCATGGGTGAGGCCAGTGTTATAAACATATGTATAAAATAAATTGTTTTGTTGTTTTAATTTTTAAAAATTTCTGTTACGTATATAAAACCTTTTGAATATTTAAAAAGTGTTGTTTATTAAAAAAAAGTAGCACTTTAATGCAACATATTTATCCCGAAAAATCCCGAAATCAAAAATCAGTCCCGATTGGCATCCCTAATGATCACACATTTAAATAAATATTTGAAGACAACTCAATAATTATAACACGTACATTTCTTTAAAGAATAATTTTTATTTTTGCTCAAAAAAATAAAAATCAAAAAATAATTGTTATTTCTGTTCAAAAAAATAAAAATCATAAAATAACTGTTACTTTTGTCCAAAAAAATAAAAATCAAAAAATAACTGTAATTTTTGATCGAATAAATAAAAATCAAAACTTTAAAAATCATTATATTTTATCATAGAAAAGTTCATAAGGATCAATATGTTATACTTGAATCAGTTTTTCAGCATTAACTTCTATATGCTTTTTTTGTTTTAAGATTTCAAAATAACTGTTATTTTCGGTCCCTGGTAGGGACTACATACCGACTACTTTCGAAAATCAATAGTCCCCTTTCTTACTTTTACACGTCAAGTTGTTTCCGCGAGAGCCAACCAGTACTCTTTACAAATCGCACAGGGTCATTTATGTGCTGTTTTCACAACACAAGTTATTGAACGTGTAGTAAAATTTATATAAAAAGCACTCAGTTTTTTTGACTGTTTTTCATATAAATTTAACTACACCTTCAATCACTTGTGATGTGAAAACAGCACATTAATGTAACTTCTTCTATATATGTATGTTCCTGTCTCTCGTCCCGGACGGTCATAGAATAAATGTTTAACTGATTCCTTTATTAAACGCATTATAAAGCTTTACGCCGATATTTGATTAATCGTCTTAATCGTCACAATTTGTTTTTAGCCCACCGTTTTTGGTTAACTGCCCAGTAAAAAACTTTTGTGTTTTTTGAAGCACAAGATAAAAGCGCATAATCGACGAGCGCTTCAATAAGAGAGCTCTTATACAGTAGTCAATGATAACAAATATAATATACAAATAGCTGCTATTTTGGTGCTGACAACGAAGAAGGGTTTAAAGCGAGAAAAAAATGGAAATAAATTATGGTTTAGGCAAATGTTTGAAAAATGGCATTTAAAACAGTAAAAGCAAAACATTAATGAATATGTTAATATAGTTAGCCCTTAAAAAAGAACTTTAGGAGTGCTTTACTTCCATGTTTTATTATGTTAAAAGAAGCGTTTATTGTCAGCAGAAAATAGTCCTCCAAACCGGCATCCCATCAGCAGGTTTGAAGCGATTTGAGATATGAATTCATACATAAAACCTGCTCCTTTTGGAGCACATTTTTTACTGGGTGATTTAAGTGCAGACTTCTTCTAAAAGTTACTTCATGTCTAATTGGTAATTCTAAACCTTAAATGACCTCCAAAATTGTTTCCAGTGTTTTCAATTTCTTTATTTTCTATTTTACTTCCCTCATCTTTATCTTCTTTATTTATTTATGCTTTGTGCTTAATCCTACCACTTAGTTTAGCTTTAATAGTGTGGTAAAGCAATTTCCCCACTTTTCCTTTTAACCACTCTTATCGGTTTAATTAGTTTTTAAAGAACTTTTATTTGCTCTTTTCTCATTTTTCTGCATCTCTCCTTTTTATTTTTTTTTTTTTTTCTTTCAATGCAATTTTTCTATTTTTGCACAAATATTTTATGAAAAAATAAACTTAAAAATTTGTATTTTATCTTAAATATTTGTTTTTTGTGCCCGAAAAAAAAATGGAAAACGTTGGTTTAGTAAAATTAAATGAAGTGTATGAGAACAACAAATAAATCCTCTTCTTCCTTTTAGAAAGGAAAATAAACAAGTGAAATGAACTTAAGAGAACAGGACAGAACAGGTTACTTACACATACATGAGGGCAAAAGTTTAAATTTAAATGACACATAAAAAGTCATTTGTGTATTTTGGACGAACGTTTGGTGTTTGTGCTCCTGAACAAGGACATAAAGCAATTGGAAATGACTGAGAAATTTTTTTTTGCTAGAGTATGTGTGGGAGTTAAATAAAATTGGCCATAAAAACTGAAAGTTTAATGTTTTTATTTTCAAAATTCCCAATTGAGTTTCAGGACCAAAAAATATATTTTACACCACACGTTGCAAATAAATATTATTACCTTATGGGTTTGTGGTTATTTGAATGTTGGTGTAAGAAACAAGTTAATTATTATCAAGAGAGAGAAAACTTGGAGTATTTTAAATTTACATTTAGAACAAATAAAACAAATTTAATTCATATTTAATTTCCACATTTTCCAATTGGTGGTTTCGAAGTTAAATATTAGGGTTAAAGTTGGAAAAAGTTTCTAATATTTTCATTTAAAACTTTGTTCACTTTAAATCTCGTTAGGCCTTACGGATTTGAAAATAAAGTTAGAATTTATACCAAAAATCGTATATCAATAATCAATTTTTTTTAATAATGTAGTGCTTTTCGATGCTTTTTCGTATCCTCGTTTAGAGTCTGTTTAGCTGCCCAAATAACGCGTGGAATAATTTAATTGTTATGCAGTGTGGCCATTTTGGCATTTTTGCAGCTAAATCTAGCATTAAAAATTTTAATTTAGCTGCAAAATTTTCATTTAGCACTTGGCATTTTATTTAACATTTTTAGAACTGTTTTTAGCTTTTTTAACATTATTTGTTTTACAAATTTGGACGAATAGTTTTATTGATTTTACTTAATTTTTTTTATAAATTATAATAAATTTTGACTACCCAAAACTAAATTTCGTATGAAAATGGATAATTCTTATGTTAAAAAACGTATAACCTGTCTTGTTAAAAAAATTTATTGTTCAGGAAAATAAGAAACACCCTAATCCTGTTGATTGTAAATATTATTTGCCCTTTGGTATTACGATGCTGAAAAAATAATCACCCTTATTCCAGTTGTCAACATCGATACAAAACATTGTTGTCTTGTGTTGTCAACCTCAAATTGTCTTTCTAGTTGTCGTTATCGAAAATTTACGAAGACTGTCAAAATTTGGTTTACATTCCACAAGAAAATTTGATGGCGGTGTTATGTCGAGATGACTCTGAACTTGTCGTCGCCATTTTTGATAACGACTTGAGTTAATTAGAAGTAATAATAAAAATGGAAAAAATAGAAAAAATTAAAGTTACAAATGGAGCTCAGTTTGAAAAATTTGTGGAAGAGTTGCAGAAGAATCCCTCTCTTGTAGTAGAATTTCGCAGAGGCAGTGTTCCAACTAAGAGCAATAGGAAGAAATAGGAAAAATATTAAATTCTCTTGGCCTGCCGATAAGATTAGGAGATGGTTGGCAAAAGGTAAGGAAATAATGGGCGAAAATATTGCATTACAAAAATAAAATGTAATTATAGGTTTGTCGAGACTTAAAGTGAAAAGCATTTTTTTTTTTTTAAAAAAAATTTATATTTTTAAATAACAACAAACCCACGTCAGCTGATTAAAAAATTAGAGATGTGTATTTGATATCTTGAAATAAACGATAAACACTCAACGTCGCCACAGTGTTGTTATGGAATGATAAGTTGTTATCGAATTGATGTTAATGTTGACACAAAATGGTGTTGACAATAAAACGACGGCGACGTTGAGGACGACAACTGAAATAAGGGTGAATAATTCTAAAGCTTCAACTTTTCTTAAACTATAAAAAATAAAATGGTCTAAAAAATTTGTATACCATAGAAATAAATCGTTTAAATGTTGCATGTATCAGGGGTTTGGGGGCCCCATAATTTATAAATAAATCTCAACTACCAGTGCTACATATTTATATGTATGAAATGCTTTACCAAAATCTATCCACTTATTTAAATTTAACCATTTATTTAAATTTCGTTAAAAAACATCAGTCACTAAAATGTATTCAGTTTCGAATAAAATTTCATACTGGTAATACATTTTTAACAAAAATCAAAAGATTTCCCTTTTTTAATAATTGATAAAAAAAATACTGAAATTTATTGTTGGAGGATAAGCTGTTCCTATGCGCATTTCACTGGTTGCTTAGGCCAGATCATCAGGAAACGTTCTAATAAATAATTTTAGAAAAAAATCTTTAAAAATATTTAAGCATTATTATTAGCATTTTTTAAAATAGTTTTTAGCATTTTTTGGCTTGTCTAATGCCAGATTTAGCTGTACCATGTTTCTTAGATCTGATCACATTGTTATTATGCTAAAAAAAATTCATTCCTTTCCCTTAATTTATTAAAAAATAACTTTACTTGATTTCTCTCTAGATTTAGGATACCACTTAAAATTAAGAGGAGCGGGCTTAGGAGTACACTCAAGGGAGCTCAACTTTAATTTCCGGATTACTGTAGATTTTTCCAGGCGAAGAAACTAAAAATCAAGGAAATCCGCCGTGTCGACGGCTGCTGTAGATATTTACACAGTTAGCCGTGCCGCCTTTATGGCCTTGGATTCTCTCTCCCTGAGCACGAAAATTGCCCTTGTTTACCGCTCATTACTAAACGAGATGGCTGAGCAGTTTGAAAGCAGGATTATATTAGTCCCAGGGCTTGGGGATATACTGGGGAATATTAAGACAGATTATCTTGCTAGACTTGGCACTACTTTACGGGTTCCACAGGATCTGGAAGGCATTTGGGTGCATCTGCTCTCCTGCAAACTCGATCGACTATCGACATTGCTAATGCCAGATGGGCCGCGAACACGGCGTACAGGACTGCCAGGCCCCGCTTGTCAGGCGAACTATGTATCTACTATCGATGACCAAGAGGGACGTTTTACTTTTGGTATCTGTTGTCATTGGACACAGTCTTATATGTACTCATGCACAGCGTCTGGGAGCCGGACACGATGATTGGTAACGCAGCTGTGATGACAAAAGTGAGGAGAAGAACGCAGTTTGCATTCGCTCTTACTGTCCTGCACTGGCAAGAAGAAGACTGGCCGAAATGGGATCCGCCATATTTGACGGATTGTACGATATCTCTGGAGCGCTTTTTAAACTACGTTAGAATTTCGGGTTAGTTCTACAGTTTGGCTTCTGTTTAGTGGAACTCCATAGTATTACAATGGATCATTGGGTACAAGTGTGTCAGATGGATACTGACTGCCACTTCTACAGAACCTAAAACTTAAAGCGCCCGATACTTTAAGCCTCTATCACATCTTGGCTTTGAAGTTTGGAGATTAAATCTTCAAATTAAAGCTAAGGAATGTGATTGATTGTTGCATTTTTAGGAGGATACAGAAGCAATAAATTCTTATCTGAATTTTAAAATTGGCAGATCTACGATAGATCACGATTGACTAGAGTCGTATATAAGTATATACATATATTTGGAGTTCAAAATTAAACTAATGTAATAGTGTTTAAGTAAGATATTTGAAATTCTAGAAAATCAGCATGTTATGCATTACTAGAACAGTGCAGGTCCTAAAAGAAGTAAGTTGGTAGGTATCTTAATTTGTGATCCTGTTGTCGCAAAGATGATATTCGTGGACTTGTTCGGAAAAGTTTTTATATCAAATTTTTTGAAGAAACTCCAAAGTAATACCCTGTTGCTTATTCTTTTAACAGTCCAGATTTTAAAAGTATGTACCTTTTTTAGATATCTAAGTCTAGGCTACTGTCAAGACGGGAATCGCAAATATTGTGCTTAACTCGCTTTTTTTCGTCCATACAGTTTGAAGATGTGAGTTTGGATGCCTCTTAAACTCAATAATTTTGAATTCTTATTATAAATAAGATTTCTGTATGACGTGCTTAATTCCCAATTTTTATTTTTGATAAATACACTAAAATTTATTGTAGTGGGAAAGCTAGGTTTTATGCGCATTTCACTAGTTCACTAGTTTTAACTTTAGAAAAGCTAAAAATATTATACAAGTAAAACTGCAAAGCGAATAAGAATTATATACACTCAAGTTTTACTTGTAACAATATAAAAGCTTAAACAAACCCATAACAATAAACAGTGAGTTTATCTTTTCTTACATTCGCCTACAATTGGTTTGATTTTTCCGACTCGAATTGTAGTCCTGTTTGAACTTTTTTATAAAGTCTTCGCAAATGGGAGAAGTACAGGAAATAAGGAACCCTATATTCGTCCATGATCTGGAAAACGCTGCGTTTTCAAATCGCTTACGATTTGAAAAACGCAAAACGTATTTCAGCTATTTTTAGAAGTTGTGTTTGAGCAAAGAAAACATATGTTTTATCATAAAAAACGAAAACAAACAAATAATTTTCAAATTAGTTCTGTGAAATAAATTTAAATTTAAAATGCCTACAGCGTTCTTACTTGGTATATTGGCTTTAAAAAAGCTACAATCAAACAAAGAGTTAATTAAAAAAAAAACACTAAGGGATTCTTCCAATCCATTGGACATTCCAGACCAAGCGTAAGTACGTACAAACGTATACATTGACAATGAGATCAGGTTTCATGTCAAGTTTTTGCGCTTTTAGTTTCATAGCTCTCTACAGGTTAAACAAATCTGCATTTTTGATGATTCTGGAAGGAACTTTTCAGCATATGAGTAAAAGTTGGCCGGCGATTTAAGATTTTTAGCAGTCGGGTCCTTCCAAGGTGTGATCGCCAGTGACATGAATATAAGTATGGACCGTAGCACTTTCTGTAAAGTTTTATGGGACGTACTTAATATTCTTGAGGAAAGGTTGTGCCCACTTTGGATTCAGTTAAAGATGACCGAGTCAGAAGCAAGAGAATCCAAACTGAATTTTTATGAAAAATATAAAATACCCGGCGTAATTGGATCTGTGATGGAACCCATGTGCGACTTATAAAACCTCCGCATGATTTTGAACTTTACTATCGTAGAAAGGGATATTACAGCTTAAATGTGTTAATTGCAAGTAGTTTAGCATCTCTAAAAATTAACACCACTAGCATTACATTTTTTTCGAAGATAAATTTAATCAGCTGTTTGCATAAATCGCCAGTTCATCAGTAAACTACTGCCACAAACAATTGATAAACTCAAAGCTAATTTTTAAATTGCATTTTTTTAAATAAAATCGTGAAAAAATGTTACAAGTTTTTCCTTAAATATAAAGAAAACATATTAAATTGAAATTGTGCGCCATTTCCTTTTCTCTTTAAAGTGCAGTTTTAATAAAATAAACCAGATTGCTTAAGTATACACTAGCGGTTTGAAAACGCCAAATTTCTAGCATTTTCGTATTTCCGGACACCTGTTTGGCGTTTTCAAATCGAAAAATCTAGTTCTAAGCGACTTGCGTTTTTCAGAACACCTATTTGGCGTTATCAAATTGAAAACGCAAATTTTAAGCGATTTGCGCTTTTCAGAACATGGGCGATTAAAAAGATCTTTAGTATTATGAGTTGCCTGTTCATCAAAAAATAATCTGTTTGAGACGAAGCTTTCTTATCGTTCAGGCCTTGTTTCGCCAGGGTTCCCAGTTTTATTTTGAGCCTTATCCCCAATTTGCGATTTCTCATCCCCAAAAATCTCCAAAATAGCTATTTTATTATTATTACGTATATCCCTAAATATCCCCCCATTTCCTTAAAAATAAAATACATCATATTATGTCAAAGGAAAACCTTTGATTTATATAAATTAATCCATTTGTGTAATATTATTAAATCTAATGTTATTAATTCTTTGAGTTCTAAATATCTACGCACACATGTATACTATCACTGTAACAATGGTAACGTAAAAACGCAAAAGAAAAATAATTATGACTCAATATTAATCATTGCAAGAACTAGGGCATCAAAATGATTCATCAATTAATGGAATTTTGCTTTGCATGTTGCTTGTTTAAAAAGTGCATTTGAAGTGTTATTTTAAGAAGAGCTTGTAATAACTCATACAGCATCCTTTCCATAGTTGGGGGTAGTGCACTAAATATTGACTTAAATCAGCAGTGCAGTATCATTATATAAAACTACAAATAAAGTTAGTTTGCATTCTTTTTTACCAGCTTTAATGATGATTGCTATTTTTTTAACTACCACTAAAAAAATTTTGTGATATTGCAAATTTTTTCACTATCACTAAACGAAGATTGAATGCAAAAATCTGCACTTAATTCAAATAGTGCAAAATTTTAACTTGCAATCAAAAAAGCTGCGTATAAACAGACTCTCACTAAAAATTAAAAAATGTAATTTTGTTTGCGCATATTTTTTGATTCTTGAGATGATATGCATACGCAAAGGAAATAAAAAAACATGTAATTTTGTCAAATTTTGTGTGTAAATTTAGTGCAAAATTTTAAGTTGCACTCAAATGAGTGAAGAGCAAAAAAGTTGCAATAAACTGATGATTTAGGCTTGTGTCGTTCATGAATGAATTACTTCAACGGAATGATTCACTTAAGTGAAATAATGAAATATTTCTGTATTTTCTTTGAATTTCTTTCATCATTCGGTGTCATCTTTTTTCTTTCATATTTCTTTCATTCTCTGTTTTATGTCAAATACGTTCATTCGTCTACCTGCCAGTGGTTTTGACAATGTTGCATATTATGCTGTTCGTTAGGTCTTTTACCATTTATCATATATATTTTTTGTAGATGGGCCGGTTGTTTTTTCTTAATAAAATCACTAATTTTGGTCGAAAGATTTCATAATTTGTTGTAGCAGTAATTTGTGTTGATGCAATATATCAGAATCAATGAAAAAGTGGATTTTTATTTTTTTGTAAGCTAGGGTCTCCTGCGTTTAAGGTAACGATATGTATATACTAAATGCATGCATAATTTATATTTCTAAAACAACTCTTTTAATTAAAAAGAAAATCTAGGTACATATAATCAACTTATAATAAAAAATCGTTTTTTGTTTTTAAAATAACCATTTAAACATTCAATAAAAAAGATGGGCACTTCATTCTGAAAGCTGTATGTCTTTAAGAAAGGTGAAAGAAATTAATGAATTGATTCACTTAACCTTTCTGAAAGAGAACGAAAGATTCACATAAATGAAAGATTTTGCCCAATACTATGATGATTGCTTTTTCTTAAATCAAACTATTTTTTTTTTGTGTGCAAATTTTCAATTCATCACTCAACATCTCAACATCATCAAAATGATTGCAATAATTTTGCACTATCACTAAATGTGAGTTGAAACTGCAAAATGAGTGCACTCGCCCTATTTTTTCTCTTGCAAATTTGGATTTTGGTTGCTTTCATTATATAAAAGACTCGTTCAACAGAAGTTTTTACATTACCCTTGTTACAGTGATACTATACAGTGTGCGTAAATATTGTTGGTAGAAAAAGCATATTTAAAACTATGTATTTCAACAAGCTCTTGAAAAGATTTTAAACCGCCAAAAAAGACTTAAATTAGTACCCACATCTTGACCATTGCACAAATGGAATTTATAATAATATATTATCCCCAAAAATCCCCAGTGAAAAAGGAGATTTTCTCCAAAAAATCCCCTGGGGGTTTTCACGAAATTTGTATCTCCAGTTCCAAAAACAAATTCCCAATTTGGGGATATATCCGCAAACCTAAGAACGATGTGTCTCGGTTGCCTACTACATATTTATTTTGACATATGCATAAAAACCTGGGGCCAAATTACGACATTCGGTATCGATCGTAATAACAATACAAATTTAATGGAAATTTCTATCGATCCTGAATGCCATTATTTTACCCCTGGCTAGAATACGCTCCACTTGCATCAGTCATTAAATTTTGAATTCATTCGCGTCTAACCTCAAAAGGCGAAGAACGAAAGGACCAGCAGTTCTTTTGACACGAAAGCCACAGTTGACGATTGCCAATCGGATGATATATTGAAAAATAAGCCCTTTAAAAAATTTCCAGCGCCAAAAGTTAACCTTTACAAATCCATAACGGTTTAATAAAGGACAGTGTAACCACAGTTTGAAATTCATCCCTCTCACAAAATGTTTCAAAATCTTTTCTATTCAAAATGTTTTATGCTGTTTTATAAAATCAAATAAAATAACTTTTGTTTTCATCACAACAGCAAAACAAAAAAATCTGCAAAATTTACGCACAATTAATGCTATAGATTAAAACACCTTTTTGGTCAAACAACATAATTTCTAAAAACAAAAAATTACCAAAAACCTGTTAAGTTTTTTTTTTTTGTTCTTGGTTTAATTTCATTTTCATCATCATTAGCTTTATTTAAATAAAATGGCTTCATTAAAATAATTGACGATGAAAAACACCAGACACCATTAAAATCATTATAGTCACCCGGGCAACAAGAACAAAACGAAAAACCTTAACTGCAAAAGTATCAACAACACAACTGATACCTAATAAAAATAGCAAAAAGCAGAGATGTAAATGTTAAGTACATACTTTTTCATGGTATTGGCTGTACAAATAAATTAGTGATGGTTAATTACAGAGAGTTTCAGTTGAGGTATACATATGCAAACCAGACAAAAACAAATTTTTTTTTTTAAATCACAAATTTTAAATTGTTTTGTGTTTACATGTTCGGTTTGAGGTTTATTATATTAAATAAAATAAATATATAAAAACTTCTTTTATGGTTTTAATTTTTATTATTTCTACTATTTCCACCAACTTTGTTGGTCAACTTCAGGGAAACTATCTAAAAATATTAGAGTTTAAACATTTTTCTTAATTATGTATTTTTTTCCCCCAGTAATAAAGTCTTCATATTTTAAATATGAACTAACAATAATTATTCAAATCTTATCCTAATACTTGATTTTATATCCTGCCAGTGCCAGCAAAAATCAAGAAAATTTCATAGAAAATTCGTTTCATAAACCTGCTACAAGCCTAAAATATTTCTTATGAATATGAGGTTAATGTTAAATGCGGTGTTGCCCATTGTTAATGTTTTAATTTTTGTTCACTGACTCTCTTGTAATATTCTTTTGTTTATTAATCTTGCTACGCCTCTGTACTCCTTCTTTTGGATAAGCAAGGCTTGCTCGCTCCATTCCGTACTCATCTATTTTTACACACGTTGTCATTGCGGCGTTGGCCTTCCGCTCTCGCTTCTTTCGCAGATACATAAGAATGGAAACCAGTGATGGGTTTTATGGCACAGTTGGGCCATTTTTGACACAATTGAATGTTGCTTAGCCCCATGGGCCGTTTGCTCTTTTTTGGCCCTTTTTATATTAACATTTTTAGCTTTCCTAAAGTCTTTGGAAAAAGTTTTCTGACGAGCTGACCTAAGCAACCAGCAAAATCCGCATAGAAACCAGCTTTCTCACAACAATAAATTTTTGTGTTTTTATCAAAAATAAAAATTTGGAATTTAGCACGTCAGATAGAAATCTTATTAATCATATATTTTTTGGATGTTAGGCCCTTTTGAAATTCAGGTGGCAATACAATCTTATTTGCAAGGTATATATACATACGAAGAAGAAATATAATTTAATAATAAAAAAGTTCAATCTGGGTTTGATTATTGAAACCGGAAATATGCGCTTAAAAACAATTTTATAATTAGTCAATTCACAAGGTATCCTAACATGTCATATTATAAAAATGTCCTAATATTTCACAATGGTTTAAAAATATTGTTGTTGGTTTGTTAACAAAAAGTGTCTTAAATAAATAGAACGTTGCTTGCTGTGTTTATTGTGCTGTCGTAATTAATCAGAAAAGTCCAGCGCTGAGCGGCTGAGCCGTACAACAATATTTTTAAACCATTGTGAAATATTAGGACATTTTGACAATATGACATGTTAGGATACATTGTGAATTGACTAAATAAATTTTCATATTGTAAACAAATTAAAATATATAGTCGGTTAAGCCTACGCCACAGTATCTACAGACAAATTTTAAGGTGTTAATCTTTGGGGCCCATGGGCAGTTATGAACCAACCAAAATAAAATTATGTTATGTGGTTAAGATTTATTTATTTGTTCACTTAAAAAAATTAACAAGTGTCCAAATATGTTTCAAAAGGTGAAATATACCCTATTTACTAAAATACTCTTTAGGCTATGCAAGAAATCCTGTAAAGATTAAAATATGCACTAACAATAAAACAGAGTTGTAAATCATAATACAAAAATGCAAAATTTCAACTAAACTAGAGTTGAGTTGTAAACCGTAATAGGGGCGTTAATTTATCGTAAACTAGGAAATGTCCTAAATTTTTTACAGTTCTAATACTATGCATAAGCTTTTTTATATATTTTTGTTATCAAGTTTTATGTCTCAAACTTTTAAAAAAAAATGTAATGTTAACATCATTTGTCTATGTCATTGGTATTTGATCAGTCGTAGGTGTTTCAAAATAAAAGTTCAAAGCAAGATACAGGGCCAGCTTGCTAATCCGAAGGTGGGTAATCCGAATTATCCAGTAATCCGAATTGAACTTATGACGTATTACGTACTCTATATTCCGCATTGATTGCAAACTCGCTAAATCGAATTTTTATTTTTCTGCTTTTTATACCCTTCGCCGAAGGTAAAAGGGCATATATAACTTTATAATTCCGTTTTTAATTTCTACAATATTGATCTAAGACCCTATATATACATTCTGGCTCCGTCCGCCTGTTGAAATTAACTCAGACTTTCTGAAAGAAAACTTTCATAGTGTAAAGCCAGATTAAAGATAGTGGTTGTAAAATGGATGTAATAAAACAGTACTAACTGATCAAATGTAAATCTTAAAAATGTTCTTTGTGCTAAAAAAAACGTATTTTATACGATGACAAGCTAAGATAAGAAAATTACTGTCAATCAAATAAATGAAAGTGTATCTAAGAATCTAAAATAAAATGTGAAATTATATTAAAGCTTTGTACAGAATTTGTCGTTTGAAAATCGTCAAATTTACGCTTTTTGTACACAAAAGTCGTCAAATCTGGCAGCCGTGGATTGGATATGGATAAGTTAAGTATTTCGCGATTGAATAATCGTACTTAAATCAATATTTCTGTACTTGATTCAAGAAACTTCGTACTCACTGTGCTATTGATACCGCTTCGGATTGATGTAAAATAAAATTAAAAAAACCTTTAATTTTGTCATTCTTGATTAATAAAAATAAAATAAATTTGTTTTGGAATCCTGGCTTGTGTTTTATTTTCGAACAAAGTGAATTATAATACATAGTTACAGCACATCCAGTAATCCGAATATCTCGTTAAACAGAATCGGGGTCTGCAATCATTAATTCGGATAAGCGAGCTGGCACTGTATTTGTTGCAAAAAAATATTGATCGGAATTTTTTTTTAAATAGGTGTAATAAAAATTTTATAAGCTATTGAACGTCGTCACGTCCGATATTGTATGTACTATAAATTCAACTAAATGTTTCATCTTATTATGTTGGTATAAGGTTGAAATTTGATCAAAAATTATTTTTTTGCAATCTTAATCATCTAAACAAATATAATTGGTATCGGTCCATATTTGACCATAGCACTCATTCAAATACTTCTCCTAAAAATAGCTTTTTATGTTATAACTTTCTTATAAATGATGGTATTGACATAAAAATTGGCGACAATAACTTTTATGATAGGTACTATGTCGTGATAAAATGTTGTGATGGTAGGTCCAAAATTAACTATAGGACCCATATAAACCCCCTTCCTAAAATCGCTGAAAGGCAAGCAAATCTCATATAGATGAAGATATCGGAATAATATTCGGCAAATAACTTTTATATAACTCTTAACGTCATAGCATAATTCTGTTCCGGCGACCATGATTGGCGATGTGTCAAAAATAGGGTACACTCTCAAAAATTTGTTTTTTAAATATTATGGTGTAGGGTGTAGTTTTTGTATGCATATATTTACCAAAAATATATTTCATATCTTGTAAATACCATAAGAGAAAAATCTGTCACGTAAGATATGTCACGAACGATATTGCATTTGGTTCATTATAAAACCATCCAGAAAAATGTTTTTCTTTCCAATTACGGATTATAACGGAAAAATATATGGTTTAATGTAAAAAATTTAGAAAAGGAAAAATACCTCCCACAATTCGCAGATTTTCGGATTTTTTTACATTCACCCCAAAATCACTTCCGTTTTATGTCACGTACGATATACGCCTATTTTGCTAGGTATTTTGGAAAACAAGGTTTCGAATGTAGTAATTTTTTTCATATATAGTACCCTCTAAAAGAAACATAATGATAAATAAGTTTTCCAGTTACTTCCATTTGCGCAAAAACTCTATCGCTCCGAAGGCGTACAAATGTCACGTACGATGACAGGGAAATGCCAATATGTATGTCGGTATTGTCTTTAAATTTAAGCTGATATAAATTTTAATAATCTATCGGCCTTTTTGAAAGGAATTCATATTTATTAAAAATACTACATCCTATTCTGATTGATGATCTTTCTAATGCTTAAAAGATAGTGATTTTAAAGTTGAGAGTCTGTATCAGATAAAAGATCTTGCGAAATCTTTAACTATTTTATCGTTTGGAAGCACGAATGAATCCAATTTCAGCCAAAAGCAAGGAAATTCAAAGACACAGAAACATACACCAAAGGTTGATAATGAAGTGTGAATCTATTACGGTGAAAGTCTGAATATTAAAAAAGGACTCAGCTACAAAATTAAAATTGTTACGAATTAGTACAATAGTCAATTTAGAGATTTTCAATTTGGAGATCGGTCAAATCGCCTTCGCTAAGAATATATAGACTCGATTTAACTTAAGAAAGATATAGCCTACTATGAGCAAATTAGCTACGGCAAAAATATTAAAGTTAACTAAGCGATTAGATGTATAGAATACCAATTTAGCGACATCGCCAAAATATTTTCCTCAGCATTTGTTTGCATTTTAGCGAACAAGATTCAGTTTTAGCTATAAAAATCACAGATAAGATCTGTTCAATTTTTGATACCTCGGACTGAAACAAAGCATTTTGTAGTCAGGTTTTAACGATTTTCTTAAAATTTAAATGGAAGTGGGATACGACAAGATTAAAGCAAAATGTAAGTGAAATTAACTGCCAGGCCCACAATATCGACAAGAACATTTCTTTCTTATATTAATATTGAAAACAAAAACAAATTTAAATTTTTTATTATTGCATAAAATATGTACTAAATGCAATTAATAAAAAAATTTAAATTTAAAAAAAAATAATTTTTAAATAAAAAAAGACGTTTAGCGGAGAAAAATTGTAACCAGCTTTACAACAAGAAATTTAACTATCTAATTTTCTTTTTAACAATTTATTTTTAGCAATAATTTTTAAGCAAGGAGAAACTGTAACCAGCTTAACAGCGTATTACTTGGCCTATCTGATTTTCTTTTTATTGTTCGATTCCTTAGAATCTGTCTTATATACGATTTTTTTACATTTAAAGGTAGGTATTTCAATTTGAATTTTTTCGTTCTTTCCTCAACCGATGAGCACTTTATTTTAGGCGGAATTTTTCTATTACCAGAAGAATCGCCAATAATTGAAGGCAATATTTTGCTAATTCTTTATTTAGTTACATTTTCAATAGCAAGAAGCCATTATAAATTATGACATACGCCTAAAAGGTAATCGATCTATAAAGATACCGAAAATCGTCGTATTGCTCCAAGGTTTTATGTAAATAGAAGAACCCTGAAGACCTCTAACTTTGTAGAGTTAAGCAGCGCCCTAACGTAAAAAAAAAACACGACAGCAAAAAACAAGGACGATCGGTTTCGTCATTCACGTTCATTCCAGAACAGTTTTTTTCTTAAATTTTTAATGATATATTTTTTAGTAATTACTATAAAAGTGTTAACTAAAATGTTATTCTAATATGTAGTACCAAACTTTTGTCATAAACGAAAACAGTAAAAACTTTTTTGTACTGCCAATAAGATGTATCAAACGTTAAAAAAGTACTTGTTGTTACAAAATTAAAATTTAAGTTATAAACAAAAGCATTAAATTGATTGTATTAGGCTTCTAATGATTGAAACCAATTTCCTCCATTTATATTTAATGAAAGAAGTAAAAATGTTTAGATTTCCTTAAAAAAAAATTTAATTACTTTTGCCATCCCTGTTCGTAAACTTTAACAAACCAATTTGATAGCAAAAAAAAAACAACAACATCATCAGAAGGGGTCAAAAAATTATGAAAACGGTATTGCAGTAAAACATAAACACGAAAATAAAGGTGTCCATTGTTCATTGTTCACGTCCAGTGCAAACAGTTTTATAACACACTCATACGCACTCACGTACACTCTTTAACATATTCCCAAAATGTACACTCACTCCCCCAATAAATTTTCTCACTCAACAGAAATAATAACAACAACAAGCATGTTTTATGGTTGAACAAAAAATGAAAATGAACCAAAACAAAAATTAAAAGTTACAACAACAAGGACACATTATAAGAGAATAATTACGGTAATTATTAAAAACTTTTCTCACCCAGCAGTAACAACAACTAATTTTATAGGAAAATACGTTTAAAACTCTGCAACAGAGACATCATCAACATTAGAGTTTGATGCAAAAGTAAAAAAAAATACCTGTGTTTTCGTCGTAACACACCAGCAAGGCCAACAATAACAACACAAGCACTAAAAAGGATAAACAGACAGTACGATGGTATTTTTAGAAAGTTTGTTTATAACAAAAGAAAAATTATATTGTAACACTGGTCGATAGCGCCTTTTTTCAAAGGCAGAAATTAAAACACCAACTTAAAAAAAGGTACAGGGAGAGAATATACATAATTGAAATAAAATTATTTTCCAATCATTGAAGTTATTAAACTAAGGAAGAAGAATAAACAAAGCGGGTCAAACACAAGAGGGAAGGTTTAACCTTTTTTAACACTTGTGATAATTTTTTATTTTTTTTTCTCTTTTATTTAAGACTTAGAAAAGTTTAAAGTACGCGATCTAAAATATAGATATAGTTTTTCAATATACATATATTTTGTAAAAGATTTGAATTGAAACACAAGTTGGTAAAATTTAAAGTACATTTTTATAACTTTTAATGGGTTCTTTAAAGTGATAAGATAAAAAGTTTCAGACGTATGTCAGGATCTTATTTTCCTATTTCAAAACCTAAACACAAAAAATAAAACTATATTTTAACAAGACTGAATTCTTGTTCTAAGTTTTTTGCTTAGAAAATCATTCAAAACTTTGAATTTTGTAGGCTAAGAGTGCGGAAACGTTTATGATGCCTAATAAAATTGAAAGTCATGCCTGTTTTCCCAAACAAAAACGACATAAGGAGTTAACTGCGTTAGTTGACACATTTTTTAAATGAAAATATTAACCAATTTGTATGAAAATGTTTTTTAAGTGTGGTAAGGGGTTTCAGAAAGTAAATGGAAGAATGAAAATCCAGTCTTAATATCCGAAATATCCAAACTTAAAAAAAATATGCATTTACATGTTGATCCGATCTTGAAATGTTGATCCAATCTTAAAATTATATTTTACAGAGTCGTCTTAAATGGAAAGAAACCAAAATACCGCAAAAGAGTCTATTTATCTTAAAATTTACCAACAGATATAAAAAAAATACCATAAAAAAGCGAAAACATACTAAAACAAAAATATATAAAAAAAAATTTTAAAAATCTCAAAAATAAAGCAAGGAAATATAGTCGGTCAATCCCGACCATGTGATACCCTACACCACAGCGTTTAAAAAAAATTTCGAGAGTGAACCCTATTTGGGACCTATGTGCAATCATGAACCCCCCAGTACAAAATTATGTTATGAGGTTAAGGTTCTTGTAAAAGTTCTTTGTGCCAAATACTATTTAAGCCCGTATGACACTAAATTTTTAATGTTTCAGTTTCGGTGAACAGTGCAGATACAATGTAATAGAAAAATTTACCAAGTGCAAAGCAAACTGTCGAAAATTTTACTAAAGTTATCGATAAAAAATTAAGTTATGTTCAATATTTATTGTTGACCTGTGTCGATTATCTATGTTGTTGTTTATTTGTTTGGCTTAAGGTCATAAAAATTATAAAAAAATTTTTTATTTTATAATTTTTATGACCTTAAGCCAAACAAATAAACAACAACAAAATTAAGTTATGTCAAAAAAAAATTTAAAATTGTTCAACTTAAAATTGACATTTCAAGCTTGAAATATTACAAGTGTTGCTGACCCAAAAAAACAACTTCAAAATCATAAAAATGCAACAAACACTATTACAAATCTATTAAAATCAGTGTTCGAAAATAAACATTAAATATCATTCCTTAGTGTTCGGTTCAGTAGATTTGTGGAAAACACAAGCGCTAATAGTGTTTGTGCAGTAAATCAGTAAATCATTAAAAAAATTAACTTTTCCCTGTTTGTGATCTTCGAATACAAAAATAATACTGTACTTATCCAACTCAACAAAAAGATGAGAGCATTTAATTCAGTTCTGTTTTTTTATAACCACAAACTTCGTTGTGTTATGTTCAGATCGTTCGTTTCCGTTGTGCTTAGCGCCCAAAATTTTTTTACATAAACAATATATGTATGTACTATCAAAGTTGTTTTTCGGCATACAATTATTTATTAACAATATACATAAACGAAAAAAAACAAAAAGTCAGCAACAAAATGTTACACAAACAAAACATATACACAATACATTATACAAGCTATTCGTGCTCCCAGCGGGAAAAGTCAGAAGACCTTCTTACTTCTGCCCTTCTTACCTCTGCTAAGAAATTTTTGATTCAATTACTATTCTGATCTTACTGATAAAGGAGGCCTCATAGAAGGTCTCGGCTCTTTTGTATAAAAGATAAGATACACATTCCACACTCGCTTCTTTTAAAGAAGGGTGAAGTGAAGGAGTAAAATTTTTTGTTTTTTTTTTAGCCAAAGCAAAAGTAAAATAATTATTTTTTTTATCCCGTTGCTATTCTTATGTACCTGCCAAAGAAGCGAGAGCGGAAGGCCTACCCCGAGGCCTTCTAGAGGGCATCCGCACTCCTTCTTTTCCCCTTACTGATAAACAAGGGCTCGGCTCTTTTGTATAAAAGATAAGATACACATTCCACACTCGCTTCTTTGTTTTAAAGAAGGGAGAAGTGAAGGAGTAGAATTTTTTGTTTTTTTTTAGCCAAAGCAAAAGTAAAAGAACATTTTTTTTTATTCAGTTGCCATTCTTATGTACCTGCCAAAGAAGAGAGAGCGGAAGGCCTACGCCGCAATGACGTGTGTAAAAAAGATATGAGTATGGAATGGAGGTAGCAGGAGAAGGACTACAGACGCCTTCTAGAAGGCATCAGGAAGCCTTCCCCGCAATGACGTGTTTAAAAAGATTTTAGTATGGAATGGAGCGAGCAGGAGAAGGAGTACAGAGGCTTTCTTGAAGGCATCCGCACTCTTTTTCCCCGCTGGGCTGTCGTTGCTAAAAATGTTTGTTTGTTTATTTCTTTATCACTGTAAAAAAAAGGAACAATATAGAACATCAAAATAAAATAATGTTTGTCTACATAACCACTACAAATACCCTTTTTTAAAAAAGAACAGAACACTATATAATGTGCGGCTCTTTCTTGAAAATAGTTACGAACGGTATTAAGGGTTGTGGTCGTCTACACTAACACTAACAAAATATATATCGTTTCTGGCTGTGAGAGCCGAACGCTAAATAATGCTCTGTTTATTTTCGAACACTGATTAAAATTATCTCAAAAAGAGAATACTAAAAACCCCTATTTAACCAAAAAATATTTAAAAAAGTCAAAATCATTAAAAGCAGCAATAATTAAAAACAAGAGAGAATCTAAAAATTCAAAATGGGCAAAATCCGAAAAAACTTCAAATTTATATGAGCCATAAGCATTCGACAAAATTTAATTAAACGCTTGAAAATGTAACAGTAAAAATTAAATATAGGCTTCGCTAAACATTTTGATCACATCATAAGAGCCCAGCAACTTAAATTTGTATTTAAAATAAATACAATTAAGCTTCTTCCACACTTAACACCAACAAACAGTCAATCCACCCACCTTCTTATCCTAGTATCCTACAAAAACAAAAAGTACAAAAAACAAGTTAGAGTGCTATAATCGGCTGTGCCGAATCTTATATACCCTCCACAAAAAAGAATGGGCTCTATATGATAAATACATATACATATATATTATTAACTAAGCTTCACAAAAACGAACGTCAGCATTAAAATTGGTTGCGGTTTAGACTTATATTAAATTATTGAAAAACAATAAGAAAGTTGTATGCGTTTCTTGTTAGAACTTTGAACTGGCTTGAACATCACGATTCGAAACAGTTTCAGCCGAACTAAAATGATTTTTAGGAGGGTAATTTGTATCGGACCTATGGTAAATTATGGGCCAATCATCCCAAAATTCTGAAGACTGATTTCTGGTATTACAAAAAATAAATTAGAATAAATTTCAATACAGCAGTGTTATTAGTTCTAGCGTTAACAGTGAATTTCACAAAATTGCATGATATTTTTTCTGGCTATATGAATCTGAGTTGGAAGAAATTTTACCGCGATAAATATATCCGTTACGGTTTTAGGCGAATTTAATTATTCTCCCAAAGTGGGCTTCATTTGGTTTTAGGCACAATAAACTGTTTTCCGAGAGTAGGGTTTATATGGGGCCTAGGGTAAATTTTGGACCGATCTTGACGAAATTTTACAGTGTGATTTGTGGTCCTACAAAACTGTACCGTACCGAATTCAATTATGATAGCATTATTTATTACGGTTTTTGGCGTAATAAACTGTTTCCGGGAGTAGGGTTTTAATCGGGTCTTTTGTAAATTATGGACCGCTCTTAAAAAAAATTTACAGTGTGATTTCTGGTCCTATAAAACTGCGACGTACCAAATTATAGTATGATAGCGTTATTTATTACGGTTTTAGGCGTACTAAATTGTTTTCCGGGAGTAGGGTTTATATGGGGTCTAGGGTTAATTATGGACCGATCTTCACGAAATTTAACAGTATGATTTGCAGTTTTGTATCAAAATTATCAATTTTTTGTGGTGGTTCCACATTTTGATTCACAGTTCGGATCCTACTGAACCGATGTTGCTGGATTTCAATCCCAAACTTCTTAGGATAACTACGAGCGATTTGAGATTTTTTCTTTTCTTTTACGTTTTTCGAAAGTGAGCGTGTTTTCAACAGACGGACGGACGGACAGACAAACATGGCTAAATCGACTTAGAATTACTCAAGGAGACAGAATATATATACTTTATGGAGTCTTAGATGTATAATAAAAAAGCTTCACACGGAATGACAAACTTAGTATACCCTCATTCACCACTAGTGGTGGTGGAGGGTATAAAAACAAGTAAACCCCCAACAAACTAACAAAAAACAAATTTAAAACGTCAAAACGATGACATAATTTTTTGTTATTGCTGTTAAATTAAAACAAAAACACCACAACACACTTCCGTTTCCGCTCGAATGAGATGACTAAGAGCAACTTTTAATTTTATTATTATTTTGTTGTTTTCATTGTTGTTTCGGTTTTTTTTTTTAGGAGTGAAGGAGTAGAGGAAAATACAGTAATGGCGGCTGTATTTGATATAAAATTAAATAGGTGCTTTATCCTTGTGGTTTGTGTTGGTGACAAAAACATTTCACGGATTTAACACCTCTTGTAATGGGATTTTGATTTTTTGGTTAAAAAGTTTATAATTTGTTGTTAAACAGTTTATATAAGAACAGGAGAGTCTTTGGAAAATAAGGAAAGGGTTTTTTGCAAGTAATGCTCTAAAAATTATAAATAGATTTAAGTTAATTAGCATGCAACAAGAAATTGTGTAATGATTTTTAAATTAAAAAAACGCTAAAGTTGGACAATATTGAATAATAGAAGCCTGCAACTAATAACTGTTTGGCTGCACATGTGAAATTAATCATTCAATAAACCGAATGTTTTTATGTACTTCTTCTCAAGGCGTAAGATGTAAAGAGAAGTGACCATATATATATATTTGTATAAGCAAAATTTTATGTTATGCAAATATAGCTGCGTTCGAGAACACAAAAGTTTTTACTATTTTTTACTGAACTTTACTGCATTTTACGAAATTGCGTTCGAGTACACAAAATACAGTAAATGAGAACACAAATTGAGAGCGTAAAGTGACAGTTCTTGACTGAGTACTTACAAATTTTTACTGCAGAAATTTTTGCAGTAAAATTTAGTAAAACAAAAAAACATATGTCTCAAAAGGTAAACAAACAAAAGTAGCAGACAAAAGGCATACAAATTGTGAAAAAATTGTTTAAAAAAAGAAAAGTTGAAATAAAACTAAAATAAAAACAAAAAATGAATTAATATTAATTAATTAAACTTGTTTGTGAAGAATTTTTATGGCTAAATACCAACTTTTGAAACTTTGTTTTGTTATGTTAATTTTTTGGAGTTGTAAAAGTGTCAAGTACTCGGGTACTTAGAACAGCCCTTGTTTTTAAAGTTATCAATAGTAAAAAAAAAAAGATTACATAAAATAATTTGTTTGTATTTTCCAAAAATATTCGTGTTATAAAAAGTATTTAATCGAGTACCGATAAGAAAACGAGTTAAGTAGTCAAAAGTGTAAACATTTTTCAACACTTCAATTATTTGCCATCAGCTGTTGCCTTTATTTTACGAATTTTTACAAATTTTGCGTTCGCGTACTTTTTTGGACAACAACTTTTTGTGAGACCAAATTTTTAAGTTTACTCATTTACTGCATTTTACTGTAAAAGTACTCAAACGCACCTTATATTGTATGGACATTGGCTTTGCCGTGATAAACAAAGGATTATTTTTCAAATTTATCCAAAATTATTCTTAAGTACTTTCGAAGATGCCAACCTAATTTTTAAAATTTTGGATTTCCAGCAAAAAGAAACTACCGCATGAACTTAAAGTTAGAAAAGTATCAAGGATAGATTTGTCAATAATCGAAAAAAAGTAAGAAAGTAAAGTCGGTCAAGCCCGACCATATGATACCCTACACCACAGTATATAAGAATAAATTTTGACAAGTATATATTTGGGACCTAGTTTCGAAAAATGCATAGCATACTTGAAAAAAAACTTATTTAAATTTTATAAAACAAAAAAAGTGAATATAAAATCAAGGAATAGAAAGTACGTAAGGAATAAGTGGAGCCACAATAAATTTGCAATACAGGAAAAAGATTTATCTTCTAACGCAATTGTGTATACCTTATAAACAAAAAAAAGTCCCTTGTTTATGTTTTCAACAAATAATTTTGACATTCACTCTTACTTTTTACAAAAACAATATACAAAGTTTTTTTAAAAAAAAAGAAGAGGGATAGCTAGCATAACTCTATCTAATGATGCGGTCACCTGTATGAATTCACCTTGTTGTGGACTTTAGGACTTTTGCCTGAAGTTGAAGACTCCGTTCTGTTTCAACACTTAAAACTAACAGCCGTATTCATAACGAAAATTTGGCATGAAGTTAGCACAAAGTTCATTCATAATACACTAACCAAACTCTGGCTAACGATTTGCTAAACTCTTGTTAACGATCTGCCAAAAAACTCCTTTTTTAAATTTATTTTAATTAAAAATATTTAACATTTTTATATGGGGAGGCAAAAACAAAAAATAAAAAAAAATATAAAATGAAGTGACAAACCAGCGATGATTAATGCAAAACGTGTTGCATTTTTAGCACTTTAATGTGGCATCATTAATATTCAGAGTTGTTTTATTAAAAGTTAGCAGACGGATAAAATTCGTTATGAATAAACTCTGTGCTAACAAGCTGCTAAGCTTAATCGGCATTCTAGTTAGCAGCTCGGTGTACGTAGTGTACAAACTGTGGCTAACTTTTTGTTATGAATAAGGCTGTTATTATTTAGTTTTTTTGTACAGAACATTAAATTAAATACAGAACAATTTAAGGGTATTGACTAGAAAACAATTCACAGTAGGGCTCGCAATCGGGATTGGTTTTTCTAAATCCCGGGATTGGGGATTGAAGAAAATATTTCCTGAACATATGGCACTTGTTCAACAATAGTAAGGGTAATCACGATGGGTAGTGCAAAGTGTGCAAGCGATGCAAATCTGTGCAAGTATACACACACTTGTACAACACAACAACAAAATTTTCGTATTTGCAATTTCCTTCATTTTACTTCGTTTGCACTAAAAAAATTGAGCAAAAATAGTAGTGCATATTTGCTGTTGCAAATAAGCGCAAACAACAACTTTTGACATACGGATCGCCATATTTTTTTAATTGTAAAAAAGGAAATTTTAATTAAAATTGTTTGTGATAACTTTAGCGCAAAAATAAAATAAAAGCTAAAATGCTTGTGCATAATTGTAAACAAATAATGATTTTTGACAACTTATGCTAGTGCTGCCAGAAGTTTTTTGTGTTGGCAGAATATATTTTTAGAAAAATAGAACATTTGCAAAAAAAAATAAAAGTGGGTATGCTCACGATAAATCATAATCGTGTACCCTAATGGCTAATAAATCAGTGAGTGCTTAAACGATGGCTTAGTTAAACTAAACATAAATTTATATGTAGTTTAAACTCGATAGTTGTAAATCAGTGTCCCATGTATTAAATGTAGTTTGAACAGTAAAATGTGGCAGCACTACGATAAATGCTGTCAAATTCATATGGTTTGTATCGGTAGTTTAAACGCCCAATTTTATGCGTTTAAAAATGGTTCATATGTTTACTTATTTATAGATTTGTTGGTTTAAACACATTTTAAACCAAAAAGAGAGTTGAACATGCTTTGATTTATTAGCCCTAATGGCTAATAAATCAGTGAGTGTTTAAACGCTGGTTTAGTTGAACTAAACTTAAATTTATATGTAGTTTAAAATCAACAGTTGTAAATCAGTGTCCCATGTATTATGTGTAGTTTAAAAAGTAACATGTGCTAGCACTACGATAAATGTTGACAAATTCATATGGCTTGTATTGGTAGTTTAAACGCCCAATTTAATGCGTTTAAAGATGGTTTATATGTTTTCTGATTTATAGATTTGTTGGCTTAAACACATTTTAAACCAAAAATACAGTTTAACTTGCTCTGATTTATTAGCCCTAAGTGTATTAACTCAAAATTTTTGTTTTTGCATTTTTTGGAAAAAAAAATCGACGTTATATTCATATCTAACAGCTGTAAAAATATTGTGCTATTTTGTCAACTTTTTTTATATGCCTTTAATGTTAAATTAAAAATTGTTTTGCTTCTACTGAAAATTTTTATAATAATTAGTATTGTGGTTATTTTATTGAACTGTTATTTGTTTTTAATCCAAATTTAGATATTTTTAATTAGGCTTAAGTTCATTGAATTTAATTTTCATTAAATTATTTTTATGAAGAAAGGAATTTTACAACATGAAATTAATTAAAATTTATTGATAATTTTTCATTCTTGACTGAGCTGGGAATTGAACCCAGGTTTTCGTGACTTAGCTGTTAACAAATGTATTTACAAAAATTGTGTACATTTGGACTATTTTAAAATACAATTGGAGAATTTCAGCAAACAAAATTGGAACATTTTAAAACACAATTGGGTAAATTTCAAAATACATTTGGATTATTTTAAAATCATATAAACGATTTTTTAAAACATTTGTTGTTCAAACTTTTAAGAGGCGTGTATTTAATACTAAGTTGAGAAGAATACATCTCATGATTTCAAGTAGCTTCTTATGAATATTAAAGCATCCAATGTTGTATCTGCTAAAGTCGAATGAATTTTGTTGTTAACAGCGGTATCGTTCAAAATTTTCAAAAAGGGGCACAAAAATGGGATTTTCAAAAAATAAGTGGCACAAAAAGGGGAATTCTGAGAAAAAAAAGGGGCAAATTTAAAAACAAGAACATTTTTAAAAATCAAACATATTTATGAAGTTATTTTCATCGAAAACATTAACATTAAAAAATAAACATCTTGCACAGAGAAAATATATCAATGGTTAATTAACATGGCGAAATGTTAATCGAAAATCATAGTAAATTTCTACAAAAGCATGGTCTTAATATTAAACTGTCAATGTTTTATATTAATTTAAATGAAAGATGTCAAAATAACATTGTTCAATATTGAGTCCATAGAATGGAAACAACAACAACACTTCAAGAAAAAAAAACATGTTTTTTTGGGGTTTCGTGTTTAATATAATTTGTAAAAAGAAGGTATATTCCCATATTCCTTTTGTTAAACCTATTTACTTAAATACATAACATTTTCAAAGTAGAATGATGACGATGGGCCATTCTGCTGGTGTCTTTTAATTGTGAGTGCTTCTGTATACAAAGGGTAATACAGAAAAGGTGAAACATGTGTTACAGGAAAATAAATAATAGTATTCTCCCTCTCTCTGGTTCCACGGCTAAGTGTTTAGAATTATTCTTAAATAAAAACATATGTTGTCTCTGTAGCTTCTTTTCACTTCCCCAGAATGAATCTGCATGGAACCAGAAAATCACTTCATTGTACAGAACTTGATTTTTTTTCACTTTTGGTTATCAAACCCGGTATTTTAGTTTCGATTACACTTCCACGAACGACGGTTATCGATTTGGCCTTTGTTTCATTAAATCCTTAAAAGGTAAAGTTTGAAATCTATTGCGTTTAGGGCTTAATTGCTTGTTTCTACGTTTTTAAAATTGCCTTTTAAATAAAGCGCTGGGATATAAACTGCTTATAAACAAAACTTTATGTGTTACTGCTTTAACTTTAACTGATCAAATTGTCTTAAAATAATTAAATGCTGCTACATTTTCTTTCACTAAACACGAGCGAATGCTGTGAAAATTGTTTTCACAGAACCTTTTTCTTATATTCCTATTTTCATCTTTTGGTATCGCCGAATAGAAAATTTTTTGAAATAATTTATTATATGCAGACAAAAATTTATAAAAGTGAAATTTATATTTGAAAAATTGGATCATTCTGAAAAAAACACGGTTTGAAAATTTATTATAAGGAATTTATAAAATATATACGAAGTAAAATATACGAAGTAAAAACATATGAAGATAAAAAAGCTGGCAGGCACATGTACGTTCAGAGACTGCCAATTAAACATCTGCATTACCTTAGAAAAAACTGTCTCGGTTTAATATCACTCAATTTGTTATGCTTGTCTTTTTTGTTCTCAATATGTGAGCAATTGTCAATACCGAAACAGTTAATTAAATTTACTCATAAAATGATAAAAGTGAGATCGATGGAAATCTCGTTTTGCTGGAGTAAATATTGGTCATTTCCTGTATGAACGCAGAGACATAACAAATTAATAAAAAAGCGTGTCAGAACTTTCTTCTAGGCACATACTGATTTTCATAAAAAAACAGTTTTTACGTTTATCTTGAACCAGTGACTAATTATTCGGTTGTTAGATCACCAGAATTTCCAAAATCTTGCAAGACAAAATGAGATTTATGGCAAAATAAGCATATCGATGAGTTTCCGAGATTATCATTTCTAAAAATTAAAGATAATAAATATATGATATTGTTTGTGTTTTGAGTGGGCAGGTACTTGTGTTGTCTTTTGAGAACATGGGCATATTTTTGTATGGTTATATTGTTGAAGCCCTTTACTGCCACTATAAAAAAAAAATTAGTTCAAAAGTGGTACAAAAAACTACAAAATGATACTAAAGGAGATGTGAAAAAAAGGGGCAAGGAAGTGGAAAGTCGGTCAAAAAGGGGCAAAAATGCGACTTTAGTCGCATAACGGTAACGCTGGTTGTTAAGATATGATGCAGTTGAAAAACGTCTTTCGCACTCAACACTCGTTGGTAGAATTGCTTGTAAATACTTAAAACTAAAATTTAAATACACGTGCAAAAAAATATTTATACAAATTATTGAAAAAATGTAAAAAAAAATATTTAAAAAAATCAGGATTCCGATCTTTGGGATTAAAAATCAGAAATCCCGAAAATCGTTTGGAAGCCCTAATTCACACAGATAAGTTCTAAAATGCAGTACTGTTCACTTTAATGCCCCAGTTGGCCACGTCTTTTAGACATCTTTAACGGCGGGTACAAAACAATAATAAATCGTAGAAAATATATTTAGGACAGCTCAATACAAATCGTCTACGAAATTTTCATACAAATGGCGACATTGTCGCTCATCTTGTCGTTGATGTTTTTGCAAAGACATTTCGCCGACAACTATATACAAGACAATCAACACAATTATGAATAAAAATTCCCCGGGAGCTTTTTTCCTTCTCCCATTTTTCCTATGTAAATTAAATTGTAAAAATGGGAAAAGGAAAAAACCTCTCGGGGAATTTGTTTTATTATTGGGCTTAATAATATTTCCTTCTTTGTCTTCCAGTACTCCATGCATGACAATGTCGTCTGTTTTGCCGTCCTCGACAAATATTATTATAGTTATTTATTTCAGACAATTTATCCATGAGCTTTTTTAGTTTTAGTTGCAATTATACATCGCTTGTTTTATTTCTGTTAAATGTTGTATATTCGACTTTTATAAGCAATACTTTAATAGACAGTGAAGTATAAACGGCATGTAATCCATTTTCCAGTCCGCGACTACCTTCATCAGCATGTTTAAGGTTTTACTGGTTTGTGCTTATCCGTAAATTGTATGCAGGTATGTATTTAAATAAGCAGTTGAAAGATTATGAGATTTTTAAGCAGTGATTGAAAAGCATCAGACCAATCTTGACCTACGCCGCCCTAGCGTGGTGAACGAAGACTTTACAGGTTAGAGCTAGAGTCTGCGTATCTATCAGGGACGCCATGAAGACCTGCCCGACTCTGGCTTTAGGAGCTGTCCTGCACATTCCTCCGTTGCACATATCTATAAGGAAGGAAGCCTGCATGAGTGCTAGCAGGATGCCGCACATTTCTGAATACAAGCCAGGTGACTTTGTAGATCACATGCAGATCCTTGAAATTCTTAGAAAGGATCATTCCATTATGGTGGGTGCTGCCTAGTCTGGTATTGAATAGGAATTTTAATGTCCTTATACCTGGTAGGGACCAATGGTTGGACCAATCTTAGTGGCGCGAGTGCTCAGACCAGGTCTAGTTAACCGACGGTTCGAAACAGACGAATGGTGATACTGGGGATGGCATCATGGGCCCGGGTTTCCAAAGTCGATAGTCAACTTGGAAGACAATATCGGTCATCCTTAGGTTAGGTTCCATGGGCAGCCATCGAGAGACAGCTCGCTTGGGTCCTTCAGCGGTCCCTTTGTGATACCCAGCGCTAATGCCCATCCCAAAGAGCAGTTACTCAGATGGCGTCACTGCAGAGTTGAGCCAAGTCGTCTTCCTAAAGAAGAGAAGAAGCAATCTTAGTTCTATTATAGATAGATCCTCCAAGCACCGGCTCTCCCAGGTATTTTTCCCTGATGCCCCGTAGCCCAGGGCATTGACAGAGAAAGTGAAGCACAGTCTGCTCTTCGTCCTCATCATGCCAACTTCTGCAGTAGTCATTGAATTCCAGAACCATTTTAGCATGAGTCCCAACAGGCCAGTTTTCAATCATAACTGACACCACAGTCCTGATTTGGTGCCTATTGAACCTAAGTAGAGAGTGCCCTGGATATGGAGCAGGTAGACTCACAGGTACATCCCTCTTGCGCAATTCTATAATACTCGCGCCGAAGTGACTTACAGTGAGCCATTGAAAGGCCACGCTGAGTGCTCAACAATCGCATTCAAAGATCCGGCATTTCACAGTTTACCTAGATGTCGTGTAGACATCCGCAAGAGAAGCAATGGCAGCCTTACTATCAGTAAATATACGTAAATCTCCCGATACGCGATAATACTTTAGCCAGTTGGCTGCCCGCTTTATAGCCGAAATTTCCGCCTGCAGGATACTACATCCATCCGGCAGACGAAAGGAAACTTTTACGCCCAGTTGCTCTATCTAGAAACCTCCGCCAACTCTTTCCCCCTTCCTTGAACCATCAGTGTATACCCCCAGGGCTGGTTCTTGGAAGGTGCCCATGACCGACAGCGCACTTCCGTGCGCTATATGTGTCGCGTACCTCGCGCCAAAGAAAGGCTCCGGGGTGCAGTACTCCACTCCCTCAGGGAGCATCCAATTATCTTGGAGTGGCCATAATCACGGGTCGACTAGCCGTATGCCGCGTTCAACTGTGTCGCCGAGCATAGAGCCATCTGTCTGGCTGTGATGTCCACCGGGAGTCAGTTTAGCATTGTAAACAGCGCCCTGGTGCGAGTGGAGCGCATTGATCCTGTGATCATCAATGCGACCAGTTCATTATTAATTTGACCTACCAACCATTTAAAAAAAAAATTTAGATAGAAAAGGGGTATATACATATACTTTGAATATCGCCTTTCTGGATGCAAGTCCTGTTGCACGAAATTTTTTATGGTTTCTGAGATATTAAGCATTCATTTTACTCCATATTAACTATTTTAAATGTTATTAAGTATTTGTTTTTTGTCCTAGACGCCACTGTTTGGGGAATACTACAAATTCCTCGTACAAAAACGTAGAAAATAAATTTTACTCTTGCTTTGCTTTAATGCCGTAAGTAAAACAAGTAGTTAAAGCAATATCAAAATGAAATGCCAGCAAGAAAATAAATTTTACTTTTGCTTCGCATCATTGCCGTAAGAAAATAAAATGTCAACAGCTCAATACACAGCAGTAGTTTTTAAAAATAAATTTAGAAGTGGCGTATGGCACTTTTCTTGAAATTTTGACAATAAAAATTTTATATTTCTTTAATATTTAAAAGTTTTTAATATGATGCTGTCGCCAAACAATTCAACAACTGTCTGTTATTTTTATCAAGATTGGGACAGTTGATCCGAATGTACTGTTTTCATACTTTTTCCTTTTGCCAATGTACCGTATTTAATAAGTTTCACAACAAATATGAGTGATTTATTTACCAAAAAATAATAGTGAAAATTTCTGAACTAAATTGTAAGTTTAAATCTCTGATTTTAACAACTGTCAAATTTCTTTCCCTAACTTTTTGGGCTTTCATAACATATTGAAATTTTGAAATGCCTTAATTCTTAGTGTTATAGTGTAAAACGGCCTTTACATGTTAATTGTGAAAAGCACTAACTGCTAACTTACGGATAATGGTTTTATTAACATTTAATCAATAAATGTGAAAAGGTGCATAAAGATGTAAAATAAAATTAACGATTAAGTTATACTTCCTACAGTCCAAAATGTTTTTCATTGATAATAAATTAAAATCACAAATCTTAAAAATATACCAAAATAGAGCAAAAACATTTGCTCTGTTTAACGATTGAATAAACAGATTCTTTCATTGTAAACACAGTAAGCATTTACTAAACAATATATTCTCAAGTAAAAAAATCCTTTCAAAAACAACCTTTTTTACGGTTTCGTAGGTGAACATCGTATGTCAATCTTAGCACCCATATTAGCATACATACAATGTTTATTTTTAACCATGGCAGCATGACTTTTTTTATTAAGAACAAAAACAGATTGACTGTTTAATTTATATATATATTTTTGTATATATCAAAATGCATTCGCTAAAAGATTAAATATATATTACAAAATATTTTATTTCTAAATTCAGAATAAGCTATTTTTTAAGAAAAATATTACAACTTAATAAGCAGCTGAATGACGAATTTTACATAAAATTTAATATGTATAATAAAGTTAAAGCCGTTATAATTTAAAGTAAAAAATTAAAAGTTTCTTGCGTTTAGACAACAACAAAAATTAATTGGATAGAGATAAACATAATAAATGTCAGAATCATATGAAAAAGTTTTTCAAAAAAAGAAACAGCTTGAGTAAAATAAATATTGAAATAAAGAAATGTTCCAAACTTCATGGTAATTACTAAATATTAAAGAATTTTTAAATTTTACATTGCTTGAAATTGTTAGTCAATTTTTTTAGTCAAATGCAGATTTTGTGGATACATCATGTAGAAAAGAAACTAAAACTAATTGTTTAAAATATTTGAAATAAAAACCTAAAAACTGCTCTCAACTGTTTACAAAGTAAGTTATTTAAAAAATCTTAATAAAAAAGATCAACAATTACCTGCAGGTATTTTCTTCTGTTGTTCTCTACCTTTGCAAATTTATCAAGGCAGCGCATACAATTAATATTTCATTGAGATATTGAAAAAGAAGTGGTTCCTGTATAGCCAATGGTTGTAAAATCTTGAACTCATGTAGGCAACTTATCATGTGACGTAATTGCAAACGACACACTGGATCCCCTACACGTATTGTGGGTATAGAAAAGTTCTTCACCCGCCTTGAAGTCAACTCACTATTTACAACCGTCAAACTTTGATGAGAGGCCAGCTCACCGGCCACACGTGTTGTAGTGTATTTACTTAAACGTCCCTCGTCTGCATCATCACTTTGTGCAAGATCATCTGCTGATTCGTCTGCCGAATCAGTCGTTGAATCGGTTTCTCCATTATTAGTAATTGATTGTAAGCTTTGATACTTAAATGATCTTGATGATCTTGGTTTTGGCTTACGGCGTATCGCTTTACCAGGTTCTGCTACTAGTGATAGATACTTGGGTATCACATTTTTAAAATTGGCCACATTGAAAATTGTTAAGTCATCGTGATGGCCGACGAAAGCTTCAGATATATAGGAAATTATGCCTGGGGGAAAAAACAATGTAAACATTTAAAAAAATGTTCTATTTTAAAACGAAATTTTGATTAATAAAAATTTACAAAATAATTTTTTTAGAAGACGCTCAAATAAAGAAAATTTTCTGTAGAAAAAAATCTCTTTTACAAACACTTTTTGTAGGAATAAACTTTTACAGAAAATTAAAAAAAATTTACATCAATACAAAATTTTTTAAAAGAAAAGTCTTAAACAGAAAATTTCTAAAAAATACTGTCATACCAAAAATTGCTTATAGAAAACACTATGGGCCTGTTCGGAAATACATCACTGCGCAGCATCTGATGCGCAACGCCTTCGTTAAAGCATCACTGCAAATGTCAGCTGTTTGAAAATACATAACAAATGCAGAGGATGTGCAAACAAATCTAAAACACGCATCGCAAAAATTGTGTTAAATAATATAACCAATACGGACAGCAAATAAGCTGATGCCAAGCTGATTTGCATGAGCATCTCAAACTAATCATATGTGCGCATCAGATGCAGAGCAGTGAGGCATTTTCGAACAGACCCTCTTATACTTAAATTGTTTATAGAAAATACTATTACACAAAAAATTTATTAAAAAAAAAGACTAATGCAAAAAATTTCCTTAAAAAAAATTTACATGAGATACTCCCAAGCAGAAAATTGTCTATATATAACTCTTATTTATCCAAAGTGAAATATATAACAGAAAGAAACAATATTTTTTGGAAGTTTTTAGAATTATTCCTACGTATATGAACATGTGTGAAGCATTAATTATTTTTTAACAAAGCACTATGTATTTAGATAATTTGAGCTGCTTTCTAGGCCAAAACTATTTACAGCGAAATTTTGGACCGATATGGCCGAAACTTGGAATTAAAGAGTTTTTCGTAGGGGTTTTGATTTTTGGAATAGTTGAATTCTTTAGGGTTGGCACCATACGAAAAAAAAAAATAAAAAAACAGAATATCTCGAAAACTAAAGGATCATTTTTTTTTGAAATTCGGCCGATGAAAATACGCAACGGGGCTAACAAAATGGCGTATAAGCCATGCAGACAAAATCTGTTTTGGTTTTGCCAAGGCGAATTAATTTATCAGGTGACGTTGGAAGCACAGCTGTGCTACTTTTTTTCTTACTTAGAGAGAAAAATGTCAAAAGTTGCGTGTGTTTTTGACATATCGATCAACGAAAGCAACAAAAAAATACATTGCTGTATTTTTGGTGTGGTTACTTGTTGTAGTATCGACACCACCGTATACATGAATTCGCCTTGTGTTTTGCCTTAAAAGTCGTTACTGTTTGCGTGAGCCTTGTGCCACATTAAAAAAAAAATTTACAAAAATGTTGTACTTTTTACTTTAGCGAAGCCAAATCTTCCTTTGAAACATTATTTAAATCAATATCACTAATAAAAACGTTGTAAACAGCATCAGTTTTTTTTCTATTTATTTTTCACATATCTAAACATTCGAAATTTCGATATATTTTTAGCTGAGGCTGTCTGAAAGGAAATGATATAAATCAAAAAAACGCAAAAAATCGCAACGAAAATAAAAAAAAAATCAATTCAGAATTATTTTCTTAACAATTTTTATCAGGGACAAATACGCCAATTCCGCGGCCAACATTATCAAAAGCTTATGCGAAGTTTATATATATGGAAAAAATGTTTTATTTGAGGTTAATTTAGAATTACATGTTTTGAAAACAAAAGCAATAACGTTCACATTCATTTTGTCTTTTTTTAATTACTAACTACCTCCATATTATGAACGATTTCCTTCTTTTTTTTAATAAATAAGAAAAAACGTTTTAATTTATATCAAAATCACACTTTTAATGCAACACTATGAACGTTGCTTGCAAATGTCAACTTCGACTGTCCAAAAATCAGCCGATATTTGTTTTTTGCAAAAACCTAATATGCAGTTATTAATTTTGTTATGTTCTTAATCGAACGTCATTAGTAAAAACATTCTTATTGTTAGTTCAAAAATGATTTTTGGGAAAGATTTCGGGTTTATTGTTTATTTCTTATAAATAATAATTTATTAAAAAGAAAGAATTTTTACCACATTATTTTTGTTAAAATACGTTTCTATAGAAAATGTTCTTACAGAGAAAGTTTTCCAAAGAAAACAGCAAAGTGCTTAAAGGGCAAAAAAAAAAACACAAAAACTACTTGGCAAAAATGCCAAAATTTTACGTTTGTACAAATATTTTGTGTTTTTAATTGGTGTGTTTGCTGTTTGGGCAAACATTCGAAGCATATTTGTAGAAATATAAAAAATGTTTAATATTTGGCAGACATGTTGGATTTAGGGAATGGTAAATCGATTTCAATTCCAATCGAAAATCGATCTTGAATTAAAAAAAAATCGATTTTTCGCAATCGAATTTACGTATGCGATTTTAAACTGAAATCTTTTATTGAGCTTTTAAAATCGATTTTTGTTTTATCAAAATTTTGGCAATTCTTAATTTTAATATACTAAACCGATAAAAATATGTGCATGCACAATACAGGAGGCTTATTCTGAATTGCGATGCGAAAATCAATGCGATGCGCAAATGAAGTGCGATGCGAAAGAAAATTGGTATTCTGTGAAGCCTATAGTACACGGCATGTAAAAAGACACATGCGCATGTGGTTCTGACGTAATTTTGACGTCATCACACAACACGCAATGTTTATTGTGGCTTTGCATTGACGTCAAAATTACGTCAGAACCACATGCGCATGTCTTTTTACATGCCGTGTACTATAGGCTTTAGACTTTCGCAATCGCAATCGCATTCGCAATTTATTTCAAATCGTGGCAACGCTGCTCAAATAAACGTCAGTGTCAACAAAAGTCACATTAAAAATAAATAAATTGTTTGTGTTTTGAAAATTGTTTATTAAATTTATTTAGGACATTCTGTAAGAAAAAAGAATAATAAAAATGTATTCTGTGGCACGTGCATTTGGTGTTTTCAAATGGCGGCCTCTTGCCAATTGATTGTGTTTATTCATAAATTCTATCATTATTTCAAATTGACGCCGTTTGATGGTTTGATGGTAGTGTCGGAACTACAACAATCCAAAAACAATAGAAACAACATAGGGTTTCTTGCATTGAATTCACGTCATTCGATATCGATCGACTTTAAATAACAGTGTCGTAAATTTTTTTTGTCCAAATTATTATTTTAATTTCGAGATTTCAGGTCTTGTTAAAAAAAAATTATATATTTACTGCCGTATTCATAAAAAATAAAATAGATTTCAAACGTATTTTAAAACAAAATTTCCATACAAATTTTCCTTAAAATAGATTTCATATCCAATTTAGTTTTTTATGAATACGGCAGTAAATATATGATGAATAAATAACTGCCAGTTCATCAATTTCAAACGTTAACGTTCGCATAGAAAATAACATTTAAAACAGCAACAAAATTTTAAAATTTGTTTTTGTCTTAAATATTATTTTCTATGCGAACGTTAACGTTCGAAATCGTTGAACAGGCAGTAAATAAAATATTATCTTTCACTTACAAGTTTGTACTTTGCCAATGCTATTTTGTTGTCGAATAAATTTTGAGAATTTGACATTTGTTTTCGCAATGTATAATACCGACTTGCCACCTTTTCGCATTTGAAATGCGATTAAAAAAAACTTTGCGAATATCGCAATACAGAATAGCAATTGTTCGCATTTATGTGTTTTCGCATCGCAATTCAGAATAAGCCTCCAGCATACGTGTCACTGTTGCCAATTTAGCTATTTTCTCGTCAACTTAAGGGATTTTTTGTCAAACTTTGCGGGAAAAGTTGTGTTTTATTATGGGTTTGTTCGTTTTTAATAAATTTTTTGACACTTTTGTTAAAAAGTTGCTTTGATATAAACAAAAGGACCAAATAAACCACACAAACTGTTGCACAAACATATAAAAAAGCATGAATCGTGCTTGTGTGAGTATTACAAATTTGTTATGTTGTTATCCAATTATTATATCCAGTTCCTATTTCTAAAAAAATATATTGACTTTAAAGCCTCATTCACAATGGAAGCAGCCATTTCGTTTGCCACATGTCTCATATCTTTCCAAGATGATTCATATAAATTTATTTAATTTTAAGTACAAAAATGTTACTGAAATTTTTTAAAGAAATTAAAAACTTTTTTAACTACTTTCTTCTACTACAGCAACAATTTATATGAAGACCTAAATGACGATTATGATAATTTTCATAAGTTTTTAATGAAATTTAGCATAACTTCGTCAACGAAATCCTAGCAAATCTTTTTTTTTATTGATTACTTTAGACTATTTATTTAAAATTTTATCTCAGCAAGGCCTATAGCTAAGCTATATTCACCCCTATCGTGAAAAACAAGTGGAATTTTTGTTCCCATGAAATTTTTATTCCCCTCGAAGGGAAAAATGCTATCGTGAAACTCACGTGAAAAATTTTTCGCGCTACCAGTTCTTGGTGAATGTAAAAAAGAAGAAATATTAAAAAACATTAAGAAAAATTTTTTTGTTCAAAAATATACACATATATTTTAAAGAAAAGTTAAAAAAATAACAAAATAAAATATATTGTATTGGAGTGATTACAACATTAGCTTATTGCGCTTTTATGTAGTAAAACAATTTTTAAAATTCTGCCACCACGTCTTGGAAAAGCTTCATAACTTCTCAGGCAATCGACCAGTTTTTTGCATTTTGCATATAAGTTTGTGCCTCTTTTAACGGAAACTGACCTTAAAATTAATTTTGTAAACTTCAATATTTGAATTATGAGAAGAATTACTTACATAAATGTTTTGTTCCCCAGCAAAAATAAAGTGAGAAATTCAAAGGGAAAAGTGAAAAAATTACGAGGGAAAAAATTGTTCACGATAAGGGGAATTTTTCGCGCGAACATTTTTTTCACGTTATTATTCTCCTATGAATTAATTTTTTTCATGGGAGTTTTTCATGATCGCAAATACGTGAAAAGGGAACAAATTACGGGGGAAAAATTATTCACGATAGGGGTGATTATTTTAGTTTTTTATTTACCTATGTATGTATATATGATTGTATGTTCTACATGCTTCCTGAAATTTGTTCTTAAAAATAGCATTTGATGATGCATTAGCAAATTGTTTCATTCAAAATTTTATAAAACTCAACATAAGTTACTGATTTTATTTGCAAAAAGGCGATTTGTCGCTAAATTTTTAAATATTTCAAAAAAGTTATTTGCAAAAAAGTGTTTTTAACGAAATATCGCTAAATTTTTTTAATAAGTTAAAAATTTAGCTATTTTTCATTCTATTTTAGCGATATTCTTTGGAAATCCGTTAGCAATAGTGATACGTGTGTAGGTATGGGCATGTTCATGAATGCATCACTGCGCTGCATCAGTGATTTGAAATGTTTATATTTTTTTCAGTGAATTAGATGTGGACCCAAAAAGTGTCCAATACTCCACAAAAATAATAGTCACACAATAAAAAAAATTATAAATAATTTGTTATCGGCATTAAAAGTTTGCTATTCAGATGCAGCGCAGTGATGCATTTACGAACATGCCCTATGATTATGCAAGTTGCCAAATTTGAAGTAAATAAAAAACAGTTTTAGGTGCCTATTATGAACTAAGTTCGATTTTCGACAGCAGTCGAATTAGTTGATCGAACGAATTTTCATTTGGTATTAAAAAGTGCTATTGTGGTTTAGTTTATTCAGAGTAGTACATTTTCTATCAGCTGTCACTTTAAAAAAAACATTTTTGTTTACAAATTTAAAAAATAAAACTAATATAAATCATGACTACGACGGAATTAAAATGATTCATCTGATGAAGATGAACGCTTACTGGAACTGGCCTGTACCTGTAGCCTTAACTTTTGTAAAAATTCCTTTTGCCAACAAAGGATTTTGTACAAGCTTTTCCAACTGATGCTTACTACTGTCGACTTTAGACCTGCATAAAATAACCAAAAATAATTAAGAATGTGGAATTTGCACATCAAAACTAATAAATTAACCAAAACTTAAATTTTCTACAATTTTTTTTAAATTACTTACACCGTCGAAAGCAAAATTTGTTTTCGTTGAAAAATTCGATGCACAACGAAATTTTCGACAGTGCTGCCAACTCATAATAGTCGATGTTCGATAGAATGAAAATCGTTTATCGAATGTAACTCATAATAGGGGCCTTAGTTTTATTAATTTACTTATTAGTGCCCTTGATATACTTCCAAATTTATTATAGGTCCTCTTGTTCTTCAGAAATTAAAGTAAAAAGTGAAGAAAAGCAGTCCTAAAGGTATTGATCCGAATCAAACGCTGAAAGTCAGCTTTGTGAAAATCAACATAATATAGAATCACAACAGGTGAATCAAAACATGGCACTCCTGTAGAATTGCGCTAATATTTAAACAGACCAGTGTTCGAGCGAGATTTGAATCAAGTTATTAGCAGAGTAAAAAAAATAAAGTAATTTATTCTTACAAATACAAAATTCCAAGAAAATATTTCTGTATTCTTCCGACATCAATGACATGCAAAGAAACAGTCGCCGCCAAACAAAAACTACTGCCATAATTCTTTGAAATACTATCCATACACGGACTTATTTGCAATATTTTGAAATGTATTTAAATTATTATAATATTGCTTAAATTCATCATTTTAATCAAGAACACAATTTTAATATGTGAAATGTACATACATATCGCACTGGTTCCTCTAAAGGGGAGTCAACTCAAAATTTACACATTTTTACTTTTCGCAGGGAAACGATAAACAGTGATCATATATATCCACTGTAAAGATCTTAGTTCGATTTCTCTAGTATTTTGCAAAAGCAGTTGTATCTACCCTTGTAAAATAAATTTTAAGTTGGCAAATTTATCTCGAAGATTTTGAGGTACGATTAATAGATTCAAAAACCGAAATAAAAAAAATTCACCGAAAATTGATTTTGGCATCTATTTACCATTCCCTAGATGGAATTTATCAAACATAGAAAAAGTTATATTTCAGTAATAAGACCCGCATTGTGTGAAGGCCGAAGATGATGGTTTAAGGATGAAATGTGAAAAGTTTACCAATCATCACTTCTCTGCGGTTATAGTTTTTTAAATTTTAATTACTGAATATTCCTAGTGTCACAGATCGGAAGTAAACAAAACTGCCATTTTTACGATGTCGAAAGCACACTTTCTTTCAAACAAATACATTTGAAAAATAAAACAAAGTTTTTTAAATTCTTTTTTTTTTTACTTTAAATGCAGTTGTGTGAAGGAAAGAGTTATATCTCATTTAGTGAAATATATAGTTAGTTTCTATTTAAAATGTAAGTCATTTTGCTATATCTTCCTAAAAAGTATTAAATAATTGTAGAGCTGATGGCCTATACAGCCAGTGCTCTACAATATAAATTAAGTCTTAGAATTAATTCTGTAAATTAAATTAATGAATAATAATAATTAAATATTTGAAACTTTGTCCGTGGGTACTTTTAAACGTGAAGATTACATTATCGCAATAAACTCAAATGTTGCTTAAATCGACTTAAGCACTTTTTCTTTTTTGCCACAGAAATAATACTATTAATTAGAAGTAGGTATTCAATTAAAAATTCTCAAATAGAAAATTTTGAAGGAATAAAGACAAATTTTTCGATAGTTCATATTTTTAAATAGAAAGACAACATACCTATATAGAATATATTCCAACACGGAAACACTTAAAGATCAAATTTTACAAAAAAAAAAAAAAAAAAAAAAAAAAAACAATCTGTACCTAAAAGTTCTTAATAAGGAATTATACAGATTATTTACTCTTACAAATATTCTCAAATACCTACTAGAAAAAAAATATTTAAATTTTTTTTTAATATTTAGCTATCACTTACCATTCGTGTTAATACTTAAAATAAATTTATAATTTGTACAATCAATTTGCAGTGGACTTGGCGGCACATCAGTTTCCACACATTCAATTAATGACTGAACATGAGACAGACTTTGCCTAAAGGCGAATGGTAGATTTTTATGGCGATCATAGTATTTCTTGCTGTCGGGCCAACGTATTAGAAAACGCAAATAGCGTGCCAACTTTACTACAGTCCTAGCAAATATTTGCTGTACTTCACCTTCTGTCATCTCAAAATATTCCGCCAACAATGAGAAATCTTCATTTTGTTTCAATTTCTTCAGGGTCAAGTAACAATCGACCAGGGTAATATTAGCCCTGGTACAAATTACATTTTTCAGCAGCGATAAACGGGAAGTATTAAGTCCTAAATGTACTTGGGGATTCTTTTCGATAAGTTCTAGCGTAACTGAACGTATAGAGCGTTTAGGTAATTCTCGCTTAATGTAAATTGTGGGACGTCTTACTTGAGGGGTAGAAGTGTTACTGGATAGAATGGAAGAATTTCCATTGGGGGTGTGTATTATCTGATTGATGGGAGCCGTGGTGGCCTTTATAATAGTATTTGGTGGTAAAGAGCTAATGGCAGCTCCAAGTTGTTGCTGCTTTTTAGCAGCGGCATTTCCACCAATAGTTTGTTGCCATTGAAAACTAGTTAAAGGAGTTCCAGAAGAAGTCACAGTTTGAACAGAGTATTTGGTGGATTTATAAGAAGGTTCTACTTTGGAAAAAGAATTAATATAACAATGTCTCTGTATCAATAATTCACGAGACTCACCTCCAGTGCTAACAGCAATACGTTTCATGCTGGCGGGTTTTATTATAGCAGGTATTTTATTGATTACTAAACCAGATCCTCCTTCCAATTTTATTAAGGGCTTCTGAAAGAAATCGTAAATAAAATGATGATAAAAAAATATTAAAAAGTTTGTTAAACATTTTCCCTCCAATTCGGTTTTTTTTCTATAAATTACCGCAATAATCTTATTTCTTAAAATATATGTTTAAAACACATTTTCAAGTGTAATGTTATATATTTTTCTTAAAAAACTTGATATATATATATTTTTATTTTTATTTATTAAATCAGAAAAATAAAATTAAAAATTGCTCAGGAAGCATGCAACGCGTGATAAAAAAAATTTTAAGTGTAAATATAGTTGTCTCTTTTATTTTTGTGAGTTTTAAGCACGTAAACAAAAATAATAGAAGCGTGTTGAATATGAAAGAAAATTCGACATTACGGAAAATATGTAAACAAAGACAGGGGTGTTTACTTTTAGGGGTTACCAGAGGTTTTAAGTGTAATTATATAGTCATTCGTTATTTAACCTATTTCCAAAAGTTTTGCCGAAATTTAATAATTCAACTTTAACATATACCAATTTTATCATTGCATAGCGATTATCAGTATTCTAATATTAATGTCCATTATTCGGCCAATACAAAATGTTTTTAAATCTTGTAAAATCTAAACAAACAATAACGGTATTGTTGAAAAAAAAATACGTCTGCTCTTTCCACTTGCGCTGAAAATATTTTCATATAAAATTTTTCAAACATGTGTATCAAAATATTTTTAAGAGAGGTGCAGTTTTTACAACAGAAGGATCTTAAAGTTTTACCATGTATACGGTGGTGTCGATACTACAACAACGCAACCTGAAAAATTAATTCGCCTTGAGTTTTACTTAAAAATATTTTCTGTATGAAATCTGATAGCAATTAGGATTTCGTCGGCTTAATATGCAAACCTGCTAAATCCACTTTTTAAGTAAATTGAGATTTTAAAACCATGTGGTAGAAAAAGATTCACCTCGTCGGCCAGCATGTAGTTCTTCTTCAATTTGAGTCTTGAAGGGTGTAAAAAGGTTTGATAAGAAAAACTTTTCTCAAGCGGCAAATATGAAATATAAAGTTTTTTTCTCTCCTGTTAATTGTGCTGAAAGGGAGTTAGCAGGTTTGTATATAAAGCCGACGATTTGCTTTTTGTTATTTTCTTTAGCTGTTATTTTTGAAAAATTAAATTTTTACTGATTCAAAAGAAAAATGTGCTTAAGTTGACTTAAGCTAAGTCTAAGTTAATGCTACCTTTGAGATATTTACGTTCAAAAGTACACATACAAAAAGTTTAAATTATCTTGTCATATTTTTCAGGAAGTTACAAGCAAAAAGATTTGGAATAAGAACTTAAGCTAACTTCCGATCTCTCGCTTTGGTAATATTTAGAGATAAGTGAAGATTATGTATATTCCAATAGGAATACATTTTCTAAAATCAACTTTAAAGCTTAAAATTGCTATCCTAGAAAACTAAAAAATAGACTTATGCACATTCTCCCATGGTGAAATAATATGTCACCATGTTTTCTCCTTATTATATAGTTATTCCTGAAATTTCTATAAGGAACATAGGGCGATTTCTCCTTATTGCCACAGATTAAATATGAAGATGTAATCGAATTCAAATGACAGGTTACGAAATTCGAAAGGAACATAATTGTTTAAAGTCAAACGTTGTCATAAAGTATTATAAGTACCAGGTTCATTAGGGAGAGTTGTCATTATTTACCCATGCAATGTCAAAGAACGAAACATTACTCAATTGCAAATATGAAAATTTTAACATATTTTGCACTTTTCAGAGATTTCAACTCACCTTTTTATATAAAATTATATTTTATTCAATAAATTGTCTATTTGCAATTGATTTTTGATTAAAATTTGGTATTACAAAATTTTTATATTAAGAAATTTTTAAAACAATAAAATCATGGCCCTATTAGTAGGTCTGGGCAAAACTACAACAATAGAAAAAACCACACGTATTTTGCTTGTGTAAATTATTTTAAAGATGTCAAAAACCAATGTATTTGTTTGTGTGCAAAATGTGCAAGATGTCAAAAACAATTACTACAAAAACAATTGCACAAAAAAAACACAACCCTGCAAAAAATCAGCAGGCCATGAATAAAATGAATTTATTGGATTTTTGACGCTTGTTTTAATTTTTACGTTATTTTCTTTGGTTTGACATTACATGGGTTTTAAAATTGAGAACAAGCTTTCCAATGACTATACCTTGTATTATTCTACCATGGTTTTTGCTATTTAAAGAAATAATATTTTTAATCCTTATTTGTAGTTTGACACTTTTATATAAAATTAAACAACAAAAGTTCAGATTTCTTTATTTTTTTAAGATAAAAAGAGAAAAAATTTTCTGGAGATTTGCAATAAATCTCATCAAGGGTCAAAAATCGCGCTTCTACATGACAGCCCTGTCACATCGTTGACATGAACCCGCTTGAACTCACCTTATTAAAAATGGTATAAAAATTTGCAACAAATGGACACAAACACACAAGACTACCCTAAAAACAAAGATTAATAAAGTGAATAAATTACCTTTGCGATTTTTGGAGACAATTGTTTTGACGTAGTTGGTGGCAATTTATTTTTAATTAATATCGCTGGAGTGGCAGTAGTTTCACCAGTGGCTGATTTACGATATTTAACTACTGTCAAAGCCATTATGGTATTTTTGTGTCTGCAAAGTATAAAAAACAAGAATAGGGGTGACCTGCCCCAGTTATTTGCGCCAATATTTTCTTTTTGTTCTAATTTACACAAAACAGGACACTGCACAGGTTACAACTTCAATACACTTTATGCAAAGTAAGTTTTATATTTTCTTCTTTAGTTTTTATATTTCTTTTATGTATGTATATATTTTTATTATTGAAAAAGAAATTTTTTCGCCTTTGCAAAAAAAAATGCACTTTGTTATTGTTGTTGCTCCAACAGTAATGGCGACTGCAATGTTAAATAAGTGTGGTGAACAATTTAGACAGTCTAGTTAACCCATTACGTGCCAACAGGAATAAAAAATATTTATCCGTCTGGATTCACACGCTTCATTTTTGATGCTTCCCTTTTGAAGATGCCAATATGATCACACGCCGCAATCGGTTTCATCTTTCGCTTCAAGCAACAATCAGTTTGTTCACAGTGATTCAAAGAGAAAGAGAAAATGTACATGCCATCGTTGTGCATATACCTACGAATAAAAGCATATCCGTACCAACCCCCTTTCTTCTATCTTTCCTCTCCTAAAACACAAGAGTTGATAAGCTAATTATTTTCGTATTTTAATTTACGATTCTATGCAAAAATATAATTGAAAATTAATTGGGTTTTCTATACGCATTTAACGGGCTTTGTTAAGAAAGGCTACCACTACGTATTAAAATGTCGTGGTGAAAAGAGAAAAAAAAATTCTGGCATCACTATAACACGTAGACCTAATTGCCAAATCTTAATTTTTAAAAACTAAAGGAAATATGTGTAACACAATGCCCATGTTCTGTAACTCCCGCGTCAAAAAACTTTTCGATTGAAATGTGCGAAATGAAACAAAAATTACAAATTTAAACAAATTGTTTTTCTCACTTAACTTTGTATGTACCGTGTAATTGCTGTCACGTAAGAAAAAGTGTGTGTAAAGTTTTAGTGAGAAAGTTTCCGCTTTAAACTGTCAAATAAATTCATGCATAAAAACGGGGTGAAAAGATAACACTATACAAATATTAGAAATTCAAAATGCAATGAATAATTACACGGAGGAGGTAAGTATTTTGTTCTTGTCAGATGTTTTCATTGTTTAAGTATTTTGCTTTTAGCATTTTTTAAAAATATACCTACGCATGTTTGCAAAGCAATTTTTTAAACAACGAACATTCAAGTCGCACTGTAGCTGCTGTAGCCGACGGTTGTATTTTCGACGCCGTCTTTGAAAATTTTTCAATTTTTAATTTTGGTCGCCGTCAACAATATCTTTGATTATCTGCAATTTTATATCGGCTTTGTAATCTAGTCTTGGGCTTAATCGTTCGTTTAAGTGACCGGTCATTATCGTTCAATTCGAATCAGTGAACGAGCTCGTTCTTTTCGTTCAATCGTTCGTTTCAGGTCACTTTGTCTTTTGGGTCAGTTTGTCTTTTGAATCATTTGTCGCTTTCGTTCAGTCGTTCACTTGTCTTGTCCTCTTTACTAAACAATCGATTGAATGTGTTAAAAGAAACAACATGTGAGATTACACTCGAAACATTATGTAAGTAAATTCAAAAGAATAGGCATTAAGTTATGTATATTTTTTTGAATAAAAGTAAAATTATTGGTGAACACACAAAAGATACAATAGTTTATAATAATCTAATTAAAGCAGCAAAACGTTTTTGTGTGTTTAGTATTAAACAAATATTGGATATATGTATATCTAAAACGCTATACACTTCACCGGCAAGGCAATTCTTACTGTTTTTTTTTTAACAATGTATATTCAAAATATCGTGCGAAGGTACAAAAAGTGCTATTTACATACATTCATATAATTTATAACTCGTAACAATGAAGGCGAGTTTTAGTAGAGTAAATTATTAAAAAGAACTATTTCAACACAGACATTAGCAGTTGGAATTAAATGCATATAAAGACAGTCAAAGCAAGTTCTTTAAAATGGGAAGTACCTGACGTATCCTTATAGCTATAAGCTTTATGCAAAACCTGATATATATTAGATGGAATACCATCATTGATATAATCTTTCTAAATAACAAACGGTAAATTTGTCCAACAGTCTCTAAACAAGTTTATAGAAAATCAATAGCCAACAAAATCGCCATATATTTTATAAGCCGCCAAAAAGTCGCCAAATCGAAAATTAGGTCGCCAAGAAACTTGACAACCCTGATTGTATTATGAAAATGTGTAAAGCAATGTGGCAATGAGTAAAAGAAATAAGTATATTATAATTGCATAACTTATACAACACAAAAGTATTGTTGTTTCTTTTCAACCAGTTGTCCGGCAAGCAAGTGACCGACTGATTCAAAAGACCCAAGTGAACGATTGAACGAAATCGAACGATGAAACTGAACGGCCGTTCATCGTTCGTCTGACTGATCCGTTCAATTGAACGAGGTCGTTCACGACCGACACAACTCTATTGTAATCTCTTTTGATAGTTTTCGACATGAGTTACAGAAACACTTTTCTCACTTTTCGAGAAAGTAATTTAAATATTTTTCTTATTGTAATATAGAGCTATCTTTAAGTGTTTAGTAACAAAAGTAAAAAAAAAAATAATGAACAATATAAATACAAATCGCTTATAAAAGCGTGTGTTTTTGGAAATAAAAAACTTAAGACAATTCGAAATAGGTACTACAAAAAAAAAACAGTTCAGTTAAAAAGGTAAATACACAAAAAAAAAATTGAAATTGACTTCAATAAAAAAATTTATGATAATTAAAAAATTGATTAATAGCCTATTTCTGGTGTGCGAAAGAATTCTTTCTTTCGTATAACTACATAGAAAACAAAAACAAATCTAAAAATTTTTGTATAACTACATTGAAAACAAAAACAAATTCTAAAAATTTTTAGATTTGTTTTTGTTTTCAATGTAGTTATACGAAAGAAAGAATTCTTTCGCACATCAGAAATAGGCTATAAATTTGCACTAGTAAACAAAATACACTATACAACACAAAAAATAACAATGTTCTGCCAACTGATTCTTAAAGAGGGTACGAAAAAAGATATACGTGTATCAGCGTTTAAATCTGAAACTCATTTTACGGCATATTTAAAGTTGCTCCATTGTGATGTAGAAAATATAAAACATCATGCGATACTTAAGTTCTTGGTATAAAGTGTCTTCAGAAGATTTATTCGGAACATTACAAGCAAAATTTTGGTGGTATACATTAACTATCGAGCTCCTCTGGAAATGGGACATTTTTGCAATTTTTTTTTTGAAAAAAAGCAAAAACCACCCTAAAAACAAGGGTGTATATAGTTGAAATATACGGCGAAAATATTAGTTATTAAATTCTACTATAGGCCTCCCAACAAACTCAAGTAAAAAATTCAACTTTAATACCAGAAATAAGCAAAAACTTAAAAGCTTGTTTAGGCTTAATTATATACTTATGCTAACTTGGCGATAAAATATCGCAGAAAAATTATGCTGCAGCAAAACCAAAACTAACAGAAGCAAATTTATTTATATACATATTTTATTTATTGGTATTCCTATAAAACAAGACTTAAAGTTTTATAATTATAGTACAGGATAAACCATTCCTAGCAATTTGATATGCGTCCCACAATAAAAGATTTTAACATTATACATAAAAATAAAAAAATTAAATAAATAAAGGCAATTTTTTAAACGGCATTGTTCATACGATATTAAACATAAAGACATTAAAAAGCGTTTTTAAATACAAAAGATTGCACATTCCAAGTATTGGAAAAAATTTAAAATACATTTCCCTAACTTTGTTGTATTACTAGAAAATTGAACAGATGGTGGTAGAGTATTCCAAAGATGAATATTGTGAACGAAAAACTGCCATTCAGATACCAACTTCTTAAATATTATCGGGATCAGGTTGTTATTTCTTTTTGACTGCGTTAAAGAAACACGCTCATACAGATATTTACGTCAGCTCGCCAGTATACATATGTAATTTTATGCAAAAAAATAGTCATCGAATTTTTAAAATGTCAGAATGTGTAACATGAGAGAACCGTGCTTAGTTGTAGACATATTTAAGAATGACATTATATGTAGATGTTAATTTCCTGGTGCTATTTTTGTCTTAAAATTAATAAAAATAAGTAAAAAATTGTCTGCTCTAAGCTATACCGTTATACTGTACACAGGTTTTGACGCTTTAAAAACGCAGTCTTCTTTCATAGTAAAGTTTGAGTGATATAATAAAAAAAAAAATCGTAGAAAATTTGTAAGGATTTAGAAAATGTCTAGTTGTTCCGAAAAATACGACCTGTTTTCTTACGTCTGCGGCAAACATATTAAACCTGTAGATAGAGTAAATTTTTTAAATAGCAAAGTGGATGACATCTATAAAATTTATTTTGAATTATACATAAGTTATTACCGCTGAATTGTGGATGATTAACATGGGGTCTTCACCTGAGATAATATCTGATATAATATGTGAGAGAACGTAGACAGAATAAGAGAGCACATTTCTTCATGTTAATCTTAATTTTAAACAAGGGAAACGTGCATCTTATAAGATTTCATAATTAACCGATTTTCGTACAGTAAACTTGTGTCGTTTTTTATTCTTTTTTTAGTTTTTCTTTGCTTTTAAAGTTAAATATTGTTTTTAAGCACTTTTCACAAGATTTGCACATTACTGGAATATTTCGTACATTTTGTATTGAAAATATTATGACATATAAATTATTATAGTTTAAAGAATAAATATTCATGAGGTATTTAAGGTTTGCAAAAGGGCACCAGTGTAATATTAATCCTAGTATGCGTAAAGTAATCCCTTAACAAAACAGAAACACTCCTAATGAATAAAGGGAAAAACGAATTTTTTATAAGATTACAATTTCGGTTATGGGTATACGATGCAATCCTTTAAAATTGCAGTTTATTAAACAAATATCCAAAAAGCTTATCAGTGAAGGCAAAAAAAACAAGAATATTTTAGATTTACAACTAAATCTGGCATTAGACACGGCCAAAAAATGCTAAAAATAATTTTAAAAAATGCTAAAGCTTTAAAAGATTTTTGTTAAAAATGTATTACCAGTATGAAATTTAATTCCTAACTTAATACATTTAAGTGATTTAATAGCAAATCCTTAACGAATTTTAGTTCTCATGTTGAGTTTCATTTTTATTATAAATTTTTATATTAATTCGAATGTATTCTAAGTCAAATTGCAATTTAAAGAGCTTTTCTACTTTAATAGTCTTATTCCTTCAATATTTTCCAGGAACATTTTCTATTCACTATCTAAATTTTGTTTGTTTGTATATTTCTATTACGAGGCTTACTTTAGCTATCCTTTGGCTAGCAATGAAGTAAATTGTACAGAAAATATATATAACTATTAGATACCAGCAGAATGTTATGGATTTTATGGCCCGCTACGGTCTTCGTCAGCATTCTTTGTATCTTATAAACTGAATAGTTCTTTTTGTAAGTTAAATGTATTTAACTTAATTATTTTAACAAATTATATCTAGGAATTTTAGTTCTCATGTTGAGTTTCATTTTTATTATACACTAGCTTAACCCGGTGCGCTTCGCTACACTGGCATCCTATGGGAGGTATTTCCCCCCTGCGCCTACCCGCTTTATTTTTATTTTCAAAAGTGTAGTATACCATAAGAGTGACTTAGAAAGTTTGAACATTCTCACTATTACAGTTCTTAAGATATGCGATGCTAAACATTGGCGTCCTATGGGGTATTCCTATACCCCCGCTGCTATTTTATTTCAATTCCGGGGCTCAGAAGATTCTACTACAAAAAGTTCAGCAAAATTCGTGCAGCGGCTCTTAAGATATGCGATAATTAATATTGGCATCCTATGGGGGGTACCAATTCCCCAGCCCCTATCGAAAAAATAAGTAGCCTATTTTATTTTTAGGGCTCACGTGATGTTACTGTAAAAATTTCAGGAAAATCGGTTCAGTATAATATTGGCATCCTATGGGGGGTACCAATTCCCCTGCCCCTATCGCAAAAATAAGTAGCCTATTTTATTTTTAGGGCTCACGTGATGTAACTGTAAAAATTTCAGGAAAATCGGTTCAGTATAATATTGGCATCCTATGGGGGGTACCAATTCCCCTGCCCCTATCGAAAAAATAAGTAGCCTATTTTATTTTTAGGGCTCACGTGATGTTACTGTAAAAATTTCAGGAAAATCGGTTCAGTAGTTTCGGAGTCTATAAAGCGACAAACATACAAACATACAAACATACAAACACACATAATTTCATTTTTATATACATATATAGATTTTTATATTAATTCGAATGTATTCTAAGTCAAATTATAATTTAAAGAGCTTTTATATTTTAATAGTCTTACTCCTTCAATATTTTCCAGGAATATTTTCTATGCACTATCACAATTTTGTTTGTTCAGTACCAAAAATAAGTACCATTTTCACCTCTAAAACGTGCAAAACTCGAAAAAGTACCAAATTCATATTTGTATTTTTTAGATAAGTTACGAATGGGGCAATGGAACAAAAAAGTTCCAAAATTCAGGTTTGACGGGTTAACTCCCCAAAAGGACCGAGTTTCAAAAAAGTACCAGACACCTGGCCGCTTACTCTTTTGAGATGAAAAACGATAAGTATTAAATTATGCTGGTATCTCTTTAAGTTTAAGAGGTTAAACATTTTACATATTTTTACCCTTTTTTCACCCTAAACATTCGAATTTCAACAAATTTCATCTTCGTGGATCGATTTGGCGAGAGACAAACCTCCGCTCAAAATTTTTAGCTTCAGGCGTTTATACTGATGAATCAGTCAGTAATGTTACAATTTTATGTATATAGGTATACCTACATAAACATTATTTAATAGTGTTTATAATTAAAAGTTACGATTAGAAAGCTATACAAAAATTTCGGCTTAAAATTTCCTTCTTTAGCCCTTTTCAGCTCTATTTCAAACATGTTTTAGCTTTATATTTTTTATTTAAATCTGGTCAAACTGATAGCAAAGAAATATTTTTTTATTGAGATATAAACTTGAGAACTTACTTTACTCCGAGTTATTATTAACATGGGGCATTTAAAACCTGCTTCTTTATGTTAACTTTTAATAAGCACTATCCAGTCTATCATTTCACAAAACATTTAAGCAAACAAATTTTATTCAAACAACAAAATTCAATATATTGGCACATGAAAAATGTATTAAATTTGGTATAATCGAAATTTTTAAAATATTTGGTTAAAAAAATATTAATAATCTTAAATAATTGAAGCCAAAACTTTTTTTGCTAAAGGCTTTTTGATAATATTAGAGATAAAATTCGCAATATAAATTATTGGGATTAAATTGCTAATGAAAGCGAATTACTACTGACAAGTTGTAGAAAATGTAGGTCAAATTGCTTAAGGCGTTAAATTAAGATATGTATTTACAACACAAATTATTTATATTGTTTATTTGACATGCAACAAATAACGTTATTAAGCTTTTTTCAGTTTTAAAAAATTAAAAAAAAAATTTACAAAAAATAAAGAATTAAATTTCATTATTAGTAATTTTTTCTTCAACCAATAATATCCCGACTTTTATTATGTGGTCGAAACGTATTAAAGGGTACTTTACACTATTATACTTTATATAAAGACATGTAAAAAATTCAAGTAATATGTAAAAGTGTCAATGCAATGTGCTATGAAAATGACAAGTACATATTACGAAAAAAAAATTTTGACATCACATACATACGACTTCGTAATGTTTCGAAATTCTTCTTAACAATAATAGCTGCGTTCGAGAACACAAAAGTTTTCACTATTTTTTACTGAACTTTACTGCATTTTACTAAATTGCGTTCGCGTACACAAAATACAGTAAATGAGAACACAAATTGAGAGCGTAAAGTGACAGTTCTTGTATGTTTCAAAAGGTAAACAAACAAAAGGCATACAAATTGTAAAAAAATTGTTTAAAAAAAGAAAAGTTGAAATAAAACTATAATAAAAACAAAGAATTTATAAATATTAATTAATTAAACTTGTTTGTGAAGAATTTATATGGCTAAATATCAACTTTTGAAACTTTGTTTTGTTATACTAATTTTTTGGAGTTGTAAAAGTGTCAAGTACTCGGGTACTTAGAACAGACTTTGTTTTTAAAGTTATCAATAGTAAAAAAAGTATTCGTGTACTATTGATCAAATTTAGCCGGACACAAATTAGCAAATTCAAATGAAATAAAAAACAAACAAATATGAAAGATTACATAAAATAATTTGTTTGTATTTTCCAAAAATATTCGTGTTTTAAAAAGTATTTAATCGAGTACCGATAAGAAAACGAGTTAAGTAGTCAAAAGTGTAAACATTCTCAACACTTCAATTATTTGCGATCAGCTGTTGCCTTTATTTTACGAATTTTTACAAATTTTGCGTTCGCGTACTTTTTTGGACAACAGCTTTTTGTGAGAGAAAATTTTTAAGTTTACTCATTTACTGCATTTTACTGTAAAAGTACTCAAACGCACCTAATATTTTTCATTTCAACAGGGTTGCATTTTTAAAAAATTTAATAAAAAAAATTATTTCATGGTTGATAGTGTGAATTTGTATTCTGTTATGTTAAAAAAGATTTTTTCACAGTCGCAACAAAACTCATTAGATTTCTATCTTACAAAGTATTATGGAATACATAAGTCTTGGTTGATGGTGTAAAGTACCCTTAAATACATATGTATCAATAACCGTTGTAAGCATCTAACATGATCACCAGTAATCTAAGCTTACGGTGAATAACTATCACGTTCCCCTATTTATGTTTAGTTTTTTTAATTCCATTTTGAAAGCTACCGTACACCACTTTTACAATTGTTTCTTATGTACATACATATGTACATGTGTAGATACTAACATATCGCACTTGTTCAACCATAGTGTATTAACTCAACATTTTTATTCTTGTACTTTTTGACAAAATTCGACACGTAATATTTATATCTAACCGCTGTAAAAATATCGTGCTATTTTGTCTACTTTTTGGTAATAAAACGGTTGGTTCAAAAATTATTTTTCATATGCCTTTAATATAAATTAAAAATTGTTTTGCTTCTACTGAAAATTTTTTTATTTTGAGTTAATACAGTATTGTTCAACAAGTGCGATATGAAATAAAAAGTTGGTTGATTAAAAGAATTTTTTATTGATTTATATTATTATTTTAAGTGTTAATTATTTATTGTATACATTTTATCGTATAAGTACTTGTAGTTATTGGTTTAGCTTTTTTTTTTTAAATAAAGTTTTGTACTTTACCTAAGTTTTCTCAATAGTCAAAGTAAGCTACTGTTTGTATGTTGTATTATTTAAAGTATATGTTACACTTAAAAGCTTCCCAAGCGGATTTATAACAAGTAAGAAATGTAAGAATAGATACGCGTATTAATAAAAAAATTTAATGCTATTCCAGCATTAGTACACTAGGAGACTGGATCCCGAATAAAAACATTTCCTCTTTAACTTTCTCAATCTTTTAACAGGAACCGAAAAAAATAGTTATTTTGAAATTTAAAAAAAAGCATATAGAAGTAAATGCCGGCAAAGTGATTCAAGTATACCATATTGATCCTTATAAACTTTTCTATTATAAAATATACCCCTCTGTTTTGCAAGCCGAGTCGATTTGAAAACAAGTAATTTTTTAAAACCGAATAGTAAAGCATTTGGTGCTCTGTAAATCGCACGATTTGCATTATTCGAAGCCATTTTAGAACAAAGGCAATTAATCGCCAAAGTAAAAAAGTATCAGCTGTTTACTGCTGGAGGAAAATTTAAATGATAATTTGGTTTTTCAAAGAAAATTTTATATTGTTATTAAAAAGGCACGGGGCTTTCATAATAAGCTATAAATCTTGTGAAGACTTGGAACTTTTTATAATATACCGAGTTTACTTCATTTCTGTATGCTTTATTTAAAAAATTCGTTTAAAACCGAAAAATTGATTCAGATTCGGTTTGCAGAACCGAATAATGATTTTTTAAGTTTTTATTTTTATTTTTTCGATCAAAAATTACAGTTATTTTTTTTATTTTCTTGGACAAAAGTAACAGTTATTTTTTGATTTTGATTTTTTGAACAAAAATAACAATTTTTGGATTTTTATTTTTTCGATCCAAAATAACAGTTATTTTGTGATTTTTATTTATTTGAACAATAATAATAACAGTTATTTTTGTATAATTTTTTTTTTTTTTGAACGAAAGTAACAACTATTTTCAGATTTTTATTTTTTCGAGCAAAAATTACAGTTATTTTTTGATTTTTATTTTTATGGACAAAAGTAACAGTTATTTTTTGATTTTTATTTTTTTTAACAAAAATAACAATAATTTTTTGATTTTTATTTATTTCAACAATAACAAGTTATTTTTTTTTTTTTTTTTTTTGAACCAAAATAACTATTTTTTCGAGCAAAAATAAAAGTTATTCTCTAACGAAATGTACGTGTTATAATCAGAGCTATTTTGTGTTTTTAAACCTGCCGCAATTCTTCCACAATTTGCACAAAAGCCGGGGCCGTAACAGTTATTCCTTTTTTTTATAAAAGTCAGATAATAACAGTTATTTTTTGATTTTTTTTTTTACAATAATACAATTTGAAACAAAAATAAGTAATTTTTTGATTTTTATTTTCTTCGATAAAAAATAACAGTTATTTTATGTTTTTTATTTTTTTGAACAATAATAACAGTTATTTATTGATTCTTATTTATTTGAACAAAAATAACAATAATTTTTTGGTTATTATTTTTTCGAGCAAAAATAAAAGTTATTCTTTAAAGAAATGTACGTGTTATAATTATTTAGTTTACTTTAAATATTTATTTAAATGTGTGATCATCATTGGGATTTCTTATGCGCATTAAAATAAATATTTAAAGTTAACTGCCAAGTACCCGCGATTGTTCAGATATTAGCAAGCTAATGTCATATAAGATTTATTTGTGCAATTTAATTATTTTCCTCAGTTAAAATCCAAAATAGTCTTAATACTGATGACTCTGACGATCACACAGCCTTCAACTTTGCAATAAACACTTCATTTTGCTTTAAGGGTTGCGATATCAGCAGTGATCCTGTTCCGGTAGAAATGTTTCAGTTCTTTTAATGATCTTAGTGCGATTAAAAAAAAAACAAATCGGAATCTAACAGCTTAATCCAATTTATATTCTGCCATGTTCTGGAAATTGAAATCTAGCGATTTTCGGCTTATGTAATTGTTTCTAAACTGACCGTTTGTTTTTGATGATTTTACACGCAAAGAAAAAACATGGTTGATACAATCACAATCGCAAACTATCATTAATGTTTGTGGTTATGATTGTACCAAACACTTCTTCAGTAACAATATATGTTCAGACATGTTTATAGCTTATTATTATCTTAAAAATATTATTATATTTAGAAGAAAAACACAAATGATCTTTCTAAGCATGTTTCTAATTTTCCTAACACCATGTTATATGGTTCTCACAATAAAACCAATAAAAAAATTTATTTCAAAAATTTTATGTTTTATTAAACATACATGCATTTACAGCTTAGCATATTTTAATAAATAAAATTAAATACTTACGTTTATATATATATGTATATTTAATTTATAATTTACCTGTTTCAATAAACGTATAATAGTTTATTTCCTTAATATTGCATTCATGCATGGCCTTTTTCTCCCGATAAACTGCAGTCATTCATGTTTCCCGGTTTACTGACTCTCGCAGACGGAAAATGACATGGAAGAAGATTTGATTTGCTTTATAAACACACACTGTTTGTTATGACAATAAATGTTTACTCATTTAGAGAATATGTTTTAAAGCGAACAAAAATTATGGTATCAAACATGCCTTTTGTGTAAAGCCAATATTATGATTTTAATTGTATAGTTGAAAATATATACATTATAGTAGCAAATATTTCACATAATTTAATATGTTTAGCTAGATCATAGTAAATTTTTAGGTGTAAAACACCATATAATATTATTATAGTGAATTAAAAAATGTTAAGGAGAAAAAAATTTTTTTCAAGTTAAATAAGGATTATAATAAGTTTATTATTGTAAACATATTAGGCAAACATGAATAAAAATGGTCGTAGTGACCATTCATTAATCATGTTTTTTCTCTGCGTGTAAGAGTAGGGCTACTAGATAAGTTGTACAAAAAGTGAATATTTTCATGAACTATCAAGACAGGATCTTTTTTAATAGTTGTTCGATATTAATTTCACTCGCATTAGATTTCCAGAACATGTTTGATTGTCTTTTTTATTTAAATTGCCGACGACATCACACTGGTGGCAGCAAGTTTTCAACTCTCTTACATATCCTGCATTTTTTTTAAATTGCTTACTTAGGGCCGCTATACACTATCCCAGCTATTAGCAAATAAAAAATTTTAATTTTTGTACAAATATGCTTCAAACTTTTGCCATTTATTTAGACCTAAGTTTACCAAATTGCAGCCGCATTTATGAAACATAATTGGCTACTTATAAGGTATTCATACATAATTTAAGCTGGTGCTAATACAATTTTTCATATTCATTTTACATCGATTCACCATGTTAGAGTTCTTCCAAGTCGACTTTTGCCTTTTTAATGAGTGTATCTGAATATTTTTTTTTTTTTTTTTTTTTTTTGTTCAAATGGTATTTTGATAACATATTTTTATACCACTTGTTGGACTGTTTGTTAACTGTGTACCTCGAGTTTTGCTATTTATTGTAGTTGTTGCTTATAGCCTGCTTGTTTGGTTGTCCGTCCGCCCATTTAATAGTATTTTTGTCTAACTGTCTATAATTGTTTGTTTATTCCCTCTCCAATGACGGATAAAAACAAAAAATGAAAAAAATAAATCCTCTATATTTTTGCAAGTTTTTTTTAACATTGCACAGTGGCTGATACTGCAAAGGTCTTTCAAATTGGAACAAAAAAAAAAACTGCGATCGTTTTCAATTTCATGTCGCGGTTTAAATACACTCCCTTTATGATTATAGTTTCCAGAATTTAAATTCACTACACTTTAACTATAAATATGAGAAGATATATTAAACTCCATCCGAAAATGAAATTTCTTTTATTCAATATTCTCCACTGTACATTGTTTGTTTATACTCTATCTGGTATAAGTATTCGTACACTGCTAATGTGCTTAGTGTACTCTACATATATCTAGTGTTTGTTGTAGTAATTGTTGTTGTATTTTTGTTTGCACTTCAATAATAAACAACAATTTTTTTAAATAATTTTCTTAAGAGCGCAAATAGAGTACGAATTAGTCGAGTAAGTATAATTTGAACGCTTTTTGAAGGCAGACGTATAAACAAAGAAAAAGCGCTAGACATTTTATTTTCCCAAAAAAATAATAACGTTTACTGTTATAAAAAGAAATTCATAAAAATTATTAAAAAAAAACGGGTTAAACATTTTAATTTATTATTAAAATATTGAAAAAAAATAATATTAATAAATTAAAGCAATAAGAAAAGTGTTTTAAAAGGAAAAACAAAAAAAGTTTTGTTAACTAAAAATTAAAATTGTTGTTAATGAAATAAATAACTTAAATTAAAATATTTAATTACCATTAAAATTTAATACAATATAATTAATTAAGCAAATATTAAAATATTTGTTGAAGTTTTTAAAATAAAGTACGTATACAAAAGTTTCGTAATATAAAAATTACACTAAAAAAACTGTTTTAGAAAAGTTATGTATTTTCTTTAAAAGCCGTTTTCAAACTAATCAATGCTAAAACGGCGCTATATTCTAAAAGTCGTTGATGAAGCTCTACTCGACCCTGCGTAAATTGTCGGCGGAAAAATTGAAAACGTTTTTAGCTCATTTAAAGAACTGTTCAGAATCTATGATTATCAGTATCTCTGTAATCAATATCTGGGCGGAAGCTGCTGGTTGAACACCTGTAAAACGGCCGCATTTTTAGGTACATAAATTATTGACAGGAATCCTACTGTCCGAAACAATTTTCCAAAGAAAAATATTGTCTAAAATTCACAGGAATGGACAATTTTTTCGGAAATTTCTTGATGAGCGGTGAATTTCATCAAGTTCAGTTATAATTTACTATCACTATAACTTTTACTAAACAGATAAAATTCTCCAAAATTGTTCACCAATTGAAGCATTAATCAAAAAAAAAAAAATCAGTTTTGATTAAAAATTTAATGAAGTGCATTAAACGTTTAATCAAGTGAATTAAACGTTTAGTCAAGTGTATTAAATGTTTAATTGAACTATTAATTTGCTTAATGGTGCAAATTTAATTAATTTTTTCATTAATATCACAAATGTTTCAATTGAAAACAAAGCTTATATTTTTCTGTGTACAAATCGTATCAATTAAAAGTTTAAACGATTAATTCACTTGATTGAATTTTATTTTTGATTAATGCTTTAATTGGTAAACAAAAATAGTTTGGAGAACTTTTTCTGTGTACGTGAAAGCAGCTATAGCCAAAAATGTATAAGACGCTGTTAAGTGAGAACAACAGCTGTTTGTTTCAATTTATGGCATTTTTGTTTAATTTCTCACATTTCAATCGCAAAGTTTCTCGACGCGGGAGTTACAGAACATGGGCTCTGATTTCAAAAGCAGTTAAGGTAGCGGAAAGTGGTCCTCAAAGAATGAGGTATATAAGAGGAAATATTTTTATAAATTTTGAACACGGGAGAGTTTTTAAAAATTTGTTCGATTATAATTGCACGTTATTTCGATTTCCAGAACATGGCCGTATAATTTGTATACAACAATTAATAATTACTACCATTTCTTATATACTTATTTTTAGTGTATCTTTTAATTGTTATGTCACAATATTACCCTTGATATTTTTAATTTAAAATTTGTAAACTTTGTATTGCTTAATTTCGTTCAATCCTATCTGCGCTGTCTTCTTGCAATAAATAATAGAAAATATGGTATTAACGTATACTAGTAATTCAGTTAGTTCCAATGACGTTACGAGTACAACATGATTCGTATCTTGTGCAAGCAGAAATCTGGTATACACATCTGCCATATAAATGCACAGAGAATAAACAATAAAATTTATGACTATCGGTATATCGAAAACTCTTGTGTTGATGTAAATTTTGTCGGAGATGAAAATATTCCTCACGGAAATTTCAATTAAAAAAATTGTTAAATTAATTAAATATGCACCAGCAAACAAATTAGTAGTTTCAATTAAAGGTTTAATTCATTTGATTAAAAATTGAATTCACTTGTTTAAACATGTAATTCACTTGACTAAATTTTTAATTAAGACTGATTTTATTTTTGATTAATGATTTAATTGGTGAACAATTTTTCTGTTTCAATAAATTGCCTGTCAATTTAAGGAAAAGCTGTGTCTGTAAAATTTTTGTGAGAAAGTTCCTCCTTTCAACTGTCAAATAATCTCACGAATAAAAACGGGGTGAAAAAAATTTTAACACTAAAAACTAAATTAAGTTAACACGGAAGAGATAAGTATTTTGTTCCTGGCAGACTTTTACATTTTTTAATTATTTTCCTTTTAACATTTTTTCAAAATATACGAACAACAAACATTTAAGTCGCACATCGGCTTCGAGTAAAATATTATGACATTTATAACGTAACGAAGTAATATCTTTTGATAGTTCTCGATATGAGTTACGAACACACTTTTTTCTCACTTTTCGAGAAATGATGGAATATTTTCATCGTTTTAAATTTCACGTGATTTCGATGTCCAAACATGGCCGATAGAGGTAGTTTTGTTTGAAGTCAAATAAATTGTAAGAGTTGTAAAAATTCAGTACCCCTTACATTTGTAAAACTAATCTGAGGAACAGGTTGTCGTCTGAAATCATTACAGGAATTTTATTTACTAAAAAAGGTATAAAAGAAACGGCAAAGAACAAACATATGTATGTATCTAGGGAAAGCTCAATAATACCGAATGTGGAAGTACAGTGGACGTCCAATAGAACGAATTATATAATGTCAGTCCTTTTCGTAATGTTAGAAAATTCGTGTTATTGGACTTCAGTTTTTCTTCCTTTAATGTATAATAAGAACATGCGGATAGCTTAACTTATATTAGTTTTTATTTAAAACAATGAAAATCCAAAAAAAAAAAAAATAAGAATGTTTTAATTCTCATTGTTTTTTCAATTAATTGTGAAAGGGAAAGACCATATTCACCATTAAAATCGCTTTCACCTAAAATATTTTCCCTTGTTTAAGCAAATTACCAGAATGCTTTTACCATGACACTGAAACTATAGATACTGATTTAAATATTTTTTTTTTTTTTTTTTTTTTTTTTTGAGAGATGTATCAAAATCTTCACTTCGATAATTCCGCTTTAAAAGTCTTATCGCGTTCATCTTGGCCGAATGAATTAGTAGTGTGCCGTTAGGTGACATACTATGTATACAAAAACCAAATTTTTCGTCCTTAGTTATCTACACAAATCCTTTTTCAGCAGGAAATGCGCTTTTATGGGGAGATTTTTTGTATGTATCAAATGAAAAACGTGCAACAGAAGACGCTTGTTCTTACCATTAACAAGTCAGTTGACCGCAGAAAAAAACAACGTGACAAAAAATTGAAGAACAAACAATTTCTTAAAAAGATATACATGCGTATTACCGAATTGCAAACATTTTTTTATTCGTACTACAAAAAAGTCAATGCCAAGAAATTGCCCTTCGTACTACTGGAAATTCGTGAAAACAAAAGTACGTTCTATTGGACGTCCACTGTAGAACTCAATATTTTATGTTTTAATCAGGTGTAATTTCATTAAAATCGGGTAATTTTGCTTCATCTTAAGTGTAATTTTGAATTTTGTTAGCTGTAACACTGATAAGGGGTACGTACTCAAGTTTTATTTTTGGATAATGTTGGTTATAGTAATTTCATATAATTTAATTTGCTGTTATTTACTATTTGTTTATATATTTTTGTTTTTGTATATATATAAGATAAAGTAAATAAAAATCTATTCAACTTAATGTCTTTTTAACGGTCTTTTAAATTGTTTATTCGAAAAAAATTATTGAAAACAATACCAGCAAATTACCTTGCCAATGAAATTTTTGTTTATTTTGTATGTACATTTATATTTTTACCATACATTATCAATTCTAACAAAAATACTAAAACTATTTATTCAGTGATGCCAAATCTTGGAACATAACTCGGCTGGTACTTCGTAACTTGAATAACAACGTTTATTTTGTTTTAGTCTATATTTACTCGTAGTATGAATCAGACTCTTGCATGTATTTAACGATATTTAAAAGGGTATAATAAAATAAGCCAGATCGGTCCATAAATGAGAGGTATGAGCGAAAAACCACGACTGTCTCTATTTTAACTCATAAATCCCTTGTTGCTTTTATTTATTTTTTTCTGTATACCTGGAGAGGGGCAAGAGACAGAGCTTCAAAATTACGTAACTGCATCTTTGTTATCAATACACAACCTCTTAAAAAAAATTGGCGGAACTAGAGAAATGGGAGTGGCACTTTCTATACAAATACTTTATAAATTTCTTTATATATGGAGAACAAAATGAGCCAAAGTTTCCAAATTAGTTGCAAACATCTCGGTTGTCAATGCAAAGCATCCCAAAAAATGTAGGCAGGATTAGAGAAGTGGGTGTGGTACAAAATAGTTTTTTTATATCTAAAGAACGGACAGAGAAATATTGTCCAACTTTGATACACATAGCTGGTATAATAATACACAACCTCTTTATAACTATGGGCAGGATTGGACAAGTAGGCGTGGCACCTTCCGTACAAAGACATTATAGATTTATTTTTATCTGGAGAACGGCAAGAGCCAACGTTTTTGAATTAGGTACAAGCATCTTAATTATCAATACCAAACATCCGACAATATGTAGGCGGGATTGGGAAGTAGGCGTGTTACAAAATAGCTTTATATCTAAAGAATGATATTTATACAACTCTACTCTTATTGCACCATGGTGAAGGGTATATAAGATTCGGCATAGCCGAATATAACACTCTTGTTTTTGAATAAATTCATGACACTAAAGTGACAAATACCCTTGTCAAATGATTTTCATGCCCCAGTCAGCATGTGGAAGATCGAATCGCCAAACTGAGTCTTTTAAGACTACCTTAGATGATCAAAAACTGATTAGTTAATCAGTTCTGCGCTTAAAAAAAAGACTCGAAAATGAATTCGAGAAATGCTTAGAAAGTGACTTGTTTAAAAAACAAAAACAAAATGTACAGAATTTGCCCAATCATAAATTGATCATGTAGATGATCGAAATTTGACTGTTTTAAGCATTATGTTGCAGTCATATTTAGCACAGCCAAACGATAAAAAAATGTTTCTTTTGGTGATGTTACTGTTTATAACAGTACAATTTCTTAACAGATTTTGAAGCAAATGAGTTTTGTAATTTAATGTTTATTTATGTCATTAAAGGCCGTGTCAGATACAACTTTGTCGCTTTGCGTGACGTTTCTACCTTTGGCAGAAAAACGCAAAGCAAAAGGTGTATGACACAATGAAAACTTTGACAACACTCACGCATTGTTTTTTTACTTATAAAAGCGGTTGGTAATTTGTACATTTAATTATTTGTTATAAAAATGAAAGTTCATAATTTAATTGGACGGTTTTTTGGAATTGAATTTGGCAAAAGATTTAAAAAAAATAAGAAAACTGTACTAGCCAATTGTCAAAACACACAAAAAAATGAGAGTTGGCTAACTTTTTGCTTCGCTCCGCTTTGAAAGTACTTTATGTGACATGTTTCGTATAAGTATGTATATTTTATCTTAGATGTCAAAGCGAATCGATAACGCAACGCGAAGCAAAAGTTTTATCTGACATGGCCTTAAGCTCTTGCTGTAACACAGGGTCTCCACCTGAGATATTATATAAGATTTTTATATTAGGAAACGTCAAATTCAATCGCAGAGAATATTATCTGACGTGTAGACCCTCAAATAGTGTTAGTATTAATATTATAATAAATGTTATGAGACAGTTGTTATAAGAAATCTTATAACAACTATCTTATAAGATGAGCTGTCAAAAATACACATACATACACACATATAAAACAATAATAAGCCACCATTATTAAAATGTGTAATTTATTAATGCAAATAGTGAGAATCTTGTGAAAAGTGTTTAAAAAAACAATATTTTGAATTAAAAAAATCAAAAAACTAAATAAAAGAATAAAAACGAAACAATTTATTAATTAATTCATTTATTAATGATGTGCTAATAATCCCAATTTATGATAAAAAACACTGAAATTTATTGTTGTGGGAAAGCTAGTTTCTTTTTTTCCAAATACTTTAGAAAAGCTAAAAATATTATACAAGCAAGACCATAAAGTGAATAAGAATTTTAAACACTCAGCTCTTACTTGTAACAATATCAAAGCTTCAACAAAGACACAACAATAAATAGTGAATTTTTTCTTTCTTACATTCCCCTACAATTGGCTGGGGTTTTTTCCAACACGAATTGTAGTTGTAAGAGGATAGAAAAAAACAAAATTAAAAAAAAATAAGTTGCTAAATAAAGCAGCTTGCCATTTCAGTTTTTTATTTGCCGGGCACATGCAAATTTATTATCAAAAATTATTTTCGGGAATGAAATATTTATTAATTAATTCATTTATTAATGATGTGCTAATAATCCCAATTTATGATAAAACAAGTTTACTTACTGTACGAGAATCAGTCGCTTATGGAATCGTATAAGATACGTGTTCCCCTTGTTTAATATTAAGATTAACATGAAGAAATGTATTCTCTCAATCTGCCGTCGTTCTCTCAGATATTATATCAGATATTATCTCAGGTGGAGACCCTGTGTAAGGAAGATGAAAATATAAAAGTCCAATCATATTGGTTTATGTAATGTTTGATGTTGAATTACATATATTAAAAACAAAATAAACAACCTCCAACATACAAATGCTGGTATTGCTACAGCGAAAATTGGGTTATAATGTAACTGAAAAATGACTCGGAAAAGTTTCGCATTTGATTGTTGCTACTAGCACAAACTGTCTCGAAATTGAGTCGTTATTGATCAGGAAGGCGAGTCATAAAACCGTAGAGTCATAAGTCGTGGGTGGGGTACCGTTTTCTCCCGAATGAACAGTCATTTTCGACTCAAAAGAGAGCGCATAAATGATTATTTTAATCGCGCAGAGGAGTCAAAAAAGACTCGAATATGATCAATATTTTCAAAAAATGCTGACTGGGGCAGGCTAATTCAATCGTGTACGTGTGTTGGACGTAATATTCTCCGTCATATGTAAATGTTTAGATTTTTCATCCAGCATCGTCGATGTCGCACATACAAACTCATTTTCACTTATACTACCACAATGCTTGATGACTATTTTGATAGGTGTATTTGGACCTTAAAGTCCTCTCAATTTCAGCGTTTGTTTAAGTGGGGAAAAGAATAGTCGCTGAAGTACAAAAAAGTTGAAAATGGCCGTTTCAAAGTAGTGTCAACCGAATACGTAGTTGTAGTAGTCGTTGCAGTCGAAGTTGAAACGCAAACTTTGAAATTTTGAACTTTGTTGCGCTAGAGAGCTTGAGCTTCTTCTACAACTACTTTATTCTGTTCCAGGACTTTGAGTTATATTCAAGGAAAATTTGTGAATATAATGTGACTGCAAAGACGAACTCGCTATTCTTTTATGTTGAGTTGACGTTTTGTTTCTGTCAGTGATAGTTATTTGTTTACATTTTTTAGTTGATTTTGATAGTGCTAAATTCACTTTTTTCTACGAATTCGCCTTTGCAGCCACCTTATATAAATTCGCATTGGTTATATTTTTATATGTATTGCAAAACTATAAAGGGGTCTGTATACGGTCAAGCATTTCTCATCAATCGCTATGTTAGTACGGTGACACCGACGATGCTGGATGGAAAATCAAAAAATTTAGATATAACGTCCAGCACACGTACACGAGTGAATTCGCCTGCATGACAAGCATTTTGACCGTGTGCAGACTACTTTAAGTTTAATGAATGGATTGTTACCCATTGCAGACTTTTTCAAAAACTTATCCGTTATTTTGATTTTTTTTTTTTTTTTTTTAATTTCCAAGTCAGTTTTCACATCTCGATATAGACAGAAAAATGTAACCGTACCGGAGCAAAAACAAAAACGGGCTAAATTGTAATATTAAAAAGGGCCGAAATGTGCGTTTTTTAGTTATGGTTGTTTCTAGTACATAAAAAAGAGCTGAGTTGGCATCATTGTATTTTTTCAATTTATAATTAAATCCGCGTCTTAAGACCAAAAACACCACTAAAAATCTTTTCAAATTTATTTTAATTTTTAATTTCTATTATTAAATTCCACTAAAATATAAATTTAGCTTCCCTTCATGATTATTTATTACAAATAAATTAATAAATATGCAAACCTATGCAGCAAATATTATTCATTAGTATGCTAAAAAGGTTTTTTTTTTGTATATTTATAATAATTATTTTATTTGCAATTAAGCAAATACATACATATGCATACGTATGTATTTTTATCATTTCATTGTCATTACGTCAATGTTTTTAGGTGTTGTCTTCATTGTATTTGCCGTGTACATTTTTAAAATTTATTACAATTATTTGGTTTTAATAACAATTTAATTATTATTTGATTTTTTTTTTTTTTTTTGTGAACGATAAACAATAAATGGAAGCAGTAAACAGTGGAAAAAAATTAACAATTAAATTTAAAAATTATAGAACTTTTCAACAAGTTAGTCATATTTGGTAAAATGATTTAGATGCAACAAACTATTTTTGGGCCAACATAAAAATATGGTTTATGGGCACAAAGACATAAGTTTGTGTGGGGTCTATCTTAAATGATGGGCCTATTCTGATGCTAATCGTGATGATGATAAAACGTATGTACTGAATTTCATTAAATTATCTTCAAATTGCGACCTGTAAAGCGCACAATGTTTACATTGATGGCCAGCCGGACAGATGGACGAATGAACGGACATCATTAGATCAACTTGAGAGTACTTTAGACTATCACACAAGTCTTACGTATTTTGACGAAAATGCTTCCCTGTTCTAATTATTGTTTGGACATTTAAAAAAAAAACATAATTTATAATGACAGCGTTATCATTATAGGTTGTTAAGCTACGGTCACACATGTCAAATAATTGACTCAAAAAACGGGAATAATAGGAAAACTAAAATATAATTTTCCCTAATTCCATTATTTGTTTTGTTTATAATACCACATCTTACATAAAAAATTTTGTTGCTATGTCTAGCAGTAAATTAGTTTTATTTTGTGATATTAACAAAAGTAGTGGTTATGCTTATTTGGTCAAATATATAATAAATGTGACCGTAGCTTAAGACATGTGTGGTAGTGTAAACTACCCTTAAGAAAGAGATTCTGAGTCTATCGGTATACTAAAAAGTCTATCTATCTAAAAAGCTGAGCAGTTGGATGTCAGAATTATATGGGTCCCAGATGGGCCGAGGATACTAAATGCAGGATTGCCAGGCAATTGTGGCCACGCATGGTTGAAGGGTGAACCTTATATATACTACCGATCACCAAAAGAGACGTATTACTTTTAGTAGCTGTAGTCACGGGACTCTGTCTTATAGGTAGGCATGCACAGCATCTCGGAGCCGGACAATAATTACTACCCCAGCTACGATGAAAAAATGAGGAGGAGGACTTGAAACATCTTCTGAGGCACTATCCTGCACTGGCGACTAGCCGAAATGGAAACCGACACCATTTTAAACTTCTTTAAAATTCGGGTTGGTTCAATGATGGGGGTTGTGTTTAGTGGAACTCCATGGTACCACAATGGATTATTAAGTCTAAGTTTGACTGATGAGTTTTGCTGACTGCCATTTTTACCTAACCTTATCTACACAAAGGCGAACTGTTTATATGAAATTTCGCAATCTTTTAAACTTTCTAAGTAAAAACGCGAGAAAATGTTCTATAAAAAAGAGTTTAAAATCTGTAAAACTGTAAAAATCTGAGCTATTTTCCTACAGAAAAATTCCACAGAGTATAATAAAAATTCTTTAAAATCCGAACAATTTTCTTAAAAAATATTCTTAAAATCTGTGGAGAGTTACGGCATTCGATATCAGTTAAAATTGCCATTTCAATTACATTGCAATTTCAATCGGTATCGATTTTCCCTCAGATAAATTTTCAGATAAAACAATTACTATTCAAAATTTTAAAATTCTGACCAAAATTTTATTTTCAAAAACTGTTTGAATTCAGACCAATTTTCGTATAGAAATCTAAGCCATTTTCCTTTAAAAAAATATTTTAGAATCGAAATAGTTTTCTATAGAAAAATATTTCAAAGATGAAAGAATTTGTCTATAAGAAAATATTTTATTGAAGCAATTTTCTATACAAAATAGTCCAGAATAAAAAGAATTTTCTTTAAAACCAAATGGCCCGGGATAGTCAAATTTTCTAAGAAAAGTGTTTTGAAATTAAGGCAATTTTCATACAGAAAAAAGTCTAGAATCGAAGCAAATTTGTCTACTGAAAAAAAAACGATTTTTGTAAAAAAAAAACAATTAAACAAATTTTTCAATATAAATAATTTTTCAATATAAATAAAATTCCTGTCTTCATAAAAATAATTTAATGAAAATTAAATTCAATGAACTTAAGCCTAATTAAAAAATATCTAAATTTGGATTAAAAACCATTAACAGTTCAATAAAATAACCACAATACTAATTATAATTTTTAAAATTTAATAAATTCTATAGATGAATCGAATCCATGTTTGAACCCATCGAACCCATGCCTTCGATGGTGCTGAGTGTTAAGACGGCAAACCCCTTTGAGAAGATTGTGTGGTTACAATTGAAACATGTCAGGGAAACCTGTCCGTGAAAACCTGGGTTCAATTCCCAGCTCTGTCAAAAATGAAAAATTATCAATACATTTTAATTCATTTCATGTTGTAAAAATTCCTTTCTTCATAAAAATAATTTAATGAAATTTAAATTTAACGAACTTTAGCCTGAATAAAATATTAAAAATTTGGATTAAATAAATATAATTTTTTTATAGATTTTTATATTTTATTTACACTTAATTCAGACCGTGATTTAAAAATGATGTCTTATTTTAAATTTCTTTTAAAAGTTGCTTCCAAAAACAACATATTCAAACGATGATTTTTTACTCATGATTTTAGGGTTGATTTTTCCCCGCTATCGGTATTTATTCTTTACTTGCTTATTTGAAAAAAAAAAAAAAAAAAACAAATATATTAAATGAGCTCCGTGTTTTGAATTGTAAAGAGATGTTGACACATTGAAATAAAAACTAAAATGAAGCAACATTACAAAAATACGAATGTGTGTAAAGAAAAATATAAAAAAGACACAGAGAACAGAAAGTTTGATTTTTTTCTCCACCCCGCTTGCTTCTCTACACCGCCAACAAACACCAAAAATCATGTCTTAAAAAACATGAAAAAAATCACCGTCTGAATCTAGTGTCATTTCTTGTTCATATAAAACTATGACAGACCATATTTATTGCAACAGCGTTATTTGGTGCGAGAGTGGACTTTTTATGCGGCCTGTGATAAATTATGGACCGATGTTCACGAAATTAAGTATTATGATTTCTGGTCACATGAAATGAATTTATTATTAAATTTTATATAAATTCGTACATTTCGCCACCATTTATGTCAACTTTTGTAACAAAATTATACATTTTTCAAGTTTATGGTTCCTTTTTTGGATTCATAACTCTTACCGGTTTTGCTGGACTTTAATCCCAAACTGCTTAAAATAACTAGAAGCAATTTGATACTAATATTGTTCTATACTTTTTTTAGTTGTTCGAAAGTGAGCGTGTTTTCAACAGACGGACCTGGCTAAGTCGACTTAGAATTATATGTATACTTTAAGGGGCCTTATATGAATAATATAAAAGTTTCAGAGGGCATGAAAAACCTAGTTATATATGGGGGATTCACAAGGTGTCATAAAGTCATATGTCTTAAAATAATAACATGAAAAAATACGACTGTTGTGAGCAACCCCTCATAATTTAATGTGCTATTAATTACGACAACACAATAAACATAGCAAGCAACGTTCTATTTATTTAAGACACTTTTTGTTTACAAACCAACAACAATATTTTTAAACCATTGTAAAATGTTAGAACATTATGACAATAAACCATGATAGCACACCTTGTGAATACCCCAATAGAAACGTATTTCGCATTTGTTGCTTTTTTTTTGGGGGGGGGGGGGGGGGGGTAAGTACAAAATAAATATAATTTTTTTATAGATTTTCTTATATTATTTATTTTTTTTTACAAATGCAATTATACAATATTTTAATGATATAAAGAGTTATAAAAACAATTACAAATTATACTCTTACTTAATTAACCGAGCAATAGTCACTTAGACCTTCAGCTCGTTGTAGTGAAACTGACCAGAGTTTTTGGAGGAAATCAAACCCGCAAATCTCACTCTGATTAACCAGCTCAATACTGACTTGCCTACTGGGCGGCCCATGTATAGAAAATATGCCATAATCTTATTTATTAATTCTATTATTAATAAAGTTTGCAAAATTTTGTCAATATTTTAATAGAAAAAGGTACAGAATTTGGCCAGCACTTCGTATAAAAAAATAAAGAGAATGATGTAAATTCATACATTTAAAATTTTTATTTGAAATCTACAAATATTGAAAAGATTACAATACTGTGTGGAAATTTAAATAAATTAACATTTGTGTACTTCGATTAATTGATATTTTTAAACCACAAAATATACTCTTGCTTATTTAATGAGAAATTCATATAAACTTACATTACATTAGTCGCTACTAGTGATTATTTTTAGTATTTCATTTGTACGAAATAAAGTTTTGCGATTTATTGCATAGAAGAAAAAAAATTATAAAAAAAATTGTTAATTGATTGCAAGCAATACATATTATAATATTTTCCTGTCATCCTATCCGGCAAGCAGAAGTCAACAAGGTGATTGTGTGAATGTATATTTACAGATGAGTATGTTCATATTGAAATGTCAGTTGCCGTAACGTTTATTTGCTTAGACTTTTATTTTTACGCGGATATTTGCTTAAAATACGATTGGCTAAATTACAGTTAATGAGCCGCCAATACAAAAAATAGACGAATACGTCGAAAATGAAAATTTTAGAATCTAGAATTTAATATAAAACTAGTTAAGGTGCTTTATTTGGCTGTGTCGAATCTTTGATACCCTCCACCGACATATTTCAGGGCTCTATATGGGATATATAAATTATTACCGAGTCTTTGAAAACACTGTCGTCAGTATAATTGTAATAATTGTTTGCGGATTAGACATATGTATGTATGTTAAATTATTTTCCGATCATCCGAAAGTTTTATGCTGTCATTTCTAGTCACATTAAATATTATCATTCGTAAAAGTTTAAGCCGTACTAAAGGTCTAACCATTTTTTTCCAGAGAGAGAGCGGGGAGATTTCTCCCAACGGAGACAGTACCGCGACCAACCAGGTCTATTGTACCCACCCCCCTTTAGTTGGCCAAAAGACCCTCTGCCTCCCAGAGAAACCCAAGAAGGTCTTTTGCCGGTGTTGCATCGACTCGGGACGCGCCCACCGTACCGTGCCCCAAGTGTCTCCTTCTGGCCCACGCCAGCGCCAGGCAGTCACACAGTAGGTGCCTTGTAGTTTCGTCCTCTTCACGGCATAGCCTACATTCCTGGTCCTCCGCCAGGCCCATCCGAAACAGGTGGTGCTTGACCGTATGGTGGCCCGTCAAATAAGCTACCAACAGTCGTAATTCTCGTCTGTTGAGACCCCTTGTCTTTAATGTACTCCCGGGAAATATAAATTTCTTCGCCTGACGCATTCCCGGTAGCGATACCCAGTATTTCCTGTACTCGCTGAGAGCCCATACCCCCAATAGGGACAGGGTAGTGGCCCAGCTTAACCCACAAAAGGGCTCGGGGCCCACCATTTGGGCATTTGCTCCAGCCCTAGCCAGTTCATCAGCCCCATCGTTACCCGGGACCCCTGAGTGTCCCGGCACCCAACAGAGTGTCACTCTGTTTCTTGAGCCCAGCTCCTGTAGCCTTCCCCGGCACTCCGCCACCAACTTCGAGGACAATTTCCAGGAAGAGAGTGAGGGTCTAACCATAATGCACATGTTAATTGTGAGTCACACCTTAACATCAAGTTTTTTGTCCAACTTAATTTGACATTTATTTGTCAAATTGGAGAGGTACACAATTAAGCAGCGCCTTGAGATTGTTGAAGCCTTTTACGATAATGGTCGTTCAAACCAAAATGCATTTCATGCACTTCGTGATTTTTTTGGTCAGCATCATCGACATCAGTGGATTCGTTAACAAGCAGAATTGCCGCATTTGTGCAAATGAGAAACCACGAATGATTGTGGAAAAGTCAATGCATCCACAATGAGTGACTGTTTGGAATCCTTGTGGCCATAAGTTGAGGATATGGACCTCGACGATATGTAGTTCCAACAGTATGGTGCGACTTGCCACACAGTCAACGAAACAATGGCTCTTTTGCGAGTGAAGTTTATTGGCCGGGTTAACCTTTGGACTTCTTTTTTGGGTATGTTTAAGAGAAAAAGTGTACGTCAATAAGCCAAGAAAAAATTAAGAGCTAGAGGATAAGATAATTTTGCACATTAATGACATTGAACCTCAATTATGTCTCAACGTCATCAGAGGATAGAGGTATGCCACCGAAGCAGTGGCGATCATTTGGCCGATATTTTGTTTTACACATAATTGTGTAATGTATAAGATCATGTATTAAGATCATTCTCTGAAAACTTTTTGTTTTATTTACAATTAACATCGTGCGTTTTGGTTGGACCACCCTTTAAAATGATTTTTACGAGGGAAAATTATTTTGGACCAATGGTTAATTATAGACCAATCATCACAAAATTTTGTAGAGTGATTTCTGGTATTCAAGAAACCTCAGTCAGACCAAATTTCAGTATAGTAGTGACCTTTTTTTAAAGCGTTTTATAGTGCTTTTCAGAAAGCTGTTTTATAGGGGACCCATGGTAAATTATGGACCGATTATCACAAAATTTAATGGTGTTATTTATGGTCATAAAAAGCTAAATTGGACAAAATTCAACGACAATATCTATCTTTAATACGGGCTTCCCGAGAATGGCCCCTATATGGGACCTATGTTAAATTATTAGCCGAACTTTATTGGGATTTCTGTTCGTATAAAACTATGGCAGACCATATGTATTACAACAGCATTATTTGTTGCGGCTTAGGCGTATTAAAGAGTTTACCGAGGGTGGAGTTAAAGTATTAGAAATAAAATTGCTTTCGAATCGAAAAATATTCGATCACGACTGCCAAAATTAGCCGCCTGTTAAAAAAAAATAAAAACTTGGGTTATTAAAGGGGATTCTTAAAAATGTTTAAAGCTTTACCTTAGTGCAGAGCTAAATCTGAAAGTAGATAGCCAAGCAGCGCTAAAAAAGGTCTGAAATGGTACTATGTAAAGTCTAGGCTTGTTGGTGATTGTAAGAAAGCAAATAGGCCACTCATGAATGAGTTAAGGGGGAGATTGTGCTGTGTTTTGGGGTATTGCTACACCATTGGCCATAAAACAGATGAATGAACTTACAATTGATCGGCTCTAGATAATTGGTGAAACTTGAGTAAAACAACCGATTGGCTTCCTTTGGGGATGGTAAGGCAATGGATCCGTGTTAGTACCAATCATGCATGGAAAACAGGCTTTGCGTTACTTATTAATTAGCATGAACAGGAAAAACCTACGGATTGTGATAGGAATAATAACACGACCCTTCCTACTGGTTGGGATGGCAGTGAAATATGTCGCAAGTACATCGTATTTTTGTAGGCTGTATGAGGATGTAGAGGAACTCTAAACAGTGAAGCAATATAATAAGTGATTCAAGTATAGATACTTTTTAAATAGCCATTTTTTTACAGATCACGTGTGAGTCTTGTCATGCTGTCATGTTATTTTTGTTTAGTATTGTTTGTCATTTTATAATGGAAAGACGTACGCCTGAACAACGTTTACAAATCGTTTAACTTTATTACGAAAATTCACGTTCTGTGAGGAATGTGTTTCGTGCACTTCGCTCAACTTATGGTCAACGTAATTGGCCTACTGAGCGTACTATTCGCAACACCATCACCCATTTTGAGACCCAGCATTCATTATTGGATAATATTCGACCGAAAAGACCACGTCCAGCACGCTGTGAAGAAAATATAGCAGCCGTAGCTGAGAGTGTACACGAAGGCCGTGGAGAGTCGATTTGGCGCCGTTCGCAGAAACTCGGACTGACGTATGGAACGACTTGGCTCATTTTACGTCGCGATCTTAAATTGCAAGCTTACAAAATACAGCTTGTGCAACAACTGAAGCCGCTCGATCTTCCCAAGCGACATCGCTTCGCTCTATGGGCTCTTGAAAAGTTTCGAAAAGATCCGACGTTTTCGAGGCAAATTTTGTTCAGCGATGAGGCCAGTTTCTGACTTAATGGGTATGTAAACAAACAAAATTGCCACATTTGGGACGAAGAGCAACCTGAAGAGATTCAAGAACTGCCACTTCATTGGCATCCGGTGGAATCATCGGTTCATATTTCTTTAAAAATTATGCCGGTGCGAACGTAACCGTCAATGGCGACCGTTATCGTGCCATGATAACCGATTTTTTGATGCCTGAAATTGAAGCTCGTGATCTCGGCGACATTTGGTTTCAGCAAGACGGCGCCACTTCCCACACATCGCATATATCAATGGATTTATTGAGAGAACACTTAGGTGAGCACATAATTTCACGTTTTGGGCCGGTCGATTGGTGTGATATCACACCGTTAGACTTTTTCCTGTGGGAATATGTAAAGACTAAAGCTTATGCGGGCAAACCCGCTTCGATTCAGGCCTTGTAGGAAAACATCACGCGTGTCATTCGCTAGTTACCAGTCGAAATGATCGAACGAGTCATAGAAAATTGGACTCAACGGATGGACCATCTGCGACGCAGCAACGGCCAACATTTGATAGACATAATATTCAAAAAATAATTGCCAAAGAATGTTCTTTCAAATGATAATAAAGATTCGCCATTAAATTTGAATTTTCTGTATTTTTTTTTTTTTTTTCTTTAAAAAAGTAGGGAACCTCGAAATGGATCACGCTGTACTATGCCGCTGGGCAGACAATTCCTCTATGAACTTGAGAAAATCTTTAGTATTAAGCTGGAGCATCAGATTGGTTTTGTTATGGGAAAAGGTTGCCTTGTGGACAATCTTTGGAGAGCTTAAACAAAAACATCTTTCTGATTTCTTTCGTCTTTAAACTGAATTCATACTGGTTGGACTCCCATGTTTCATTTAGTGAAGGAGTTTGTAATGGATCTTATGGGCTCCGAATGAATTTGTAGTTACACTACACTTCTTGGCATACCTATGTACCTACCTTATTAGGGGCAATCTTTGGAGGGCTTGAACAAACCTTTTCTGAATTCCTTCCTTTATAGTCAGAATTCATACTGGTAGGATGTCATTTAGTAAAGGAATTTGTAATGGACCTTATGGTCTAATTACACTACCTTTCTTGACCTACCTTTGTACTTACTTTATTGCTGTGTAGTTTGACTTTAATTCGTTTTCAATTTTAAAAGCAAATTATCATATGGATTTAAACGAATTTTATTTATTACTAAGAGTTAATAGACAATAATTTAAATGTAGTATTGCGGTTAAATACTTTGTAAAATAATATAAAACATATTAAATGACATATAATCACGTTTTCACGCTTCAATACTTAAAATATTTATGAAAATATTTTAAAATTATTTAAACAAATACATACATACTCGTACTTACTTACAAATATAAATTACTTTTAATTGAATAAATTATTTCACAATCTAACTGACACCTCATTTTTCCCTGTTAATAATTCCCTTTAATAAACATATGTAGTTATTTTTAACATTATTGTTTGTTAATTAAATTTAATTACCTCCAAAAATTACCGTACTGAGATAAGAGACAATGGTGTGTAATCTATACTACTTTTATCTCAGACATAGTGCCAGTGCAATAAATAATTTATTCGATGACTCCACCTACTTTTATTTGTTTTATTGTTGTTTAAATTACAATTCCTTATCGAATTATTTTAAATTTAATTTAACATAAAAAGTTTTTTAACACTTGACGAACTTGTTTATATAAAGAAAGAAAAAACAACTTATAAAGTATAGCCGTTCAATCCCGACCTTATGATACTCTGCACCACAGTATTTTAAAACAAATTTTCGAGAGTGTATTCTATTTGGTAAATATGGGCAATCATGGATCAGTCTGAAATAAATTATGTTATAAAGTTAAGATTCATGTAAACGTGCTTTGCACCGAATATTATTAAGATATCTTTATCTATATGAGAGTAAAATGATTTAAAGAAGGGGTTTATATGCGACCTATGATTCATTTTGGACCTACCAGCATAATATATTTAGTGGCTATCGATAAAGTTGTTGTCGCTAATTCTTATTTCAACACAAATATGTATAGAATACCGTCCAGACTATCCTTTGTTAGGTTTGCCCAAGAACAAAACGTTGGCAGAATTAGCGACGCGCAATTATTTATGTTCTTCGATGGCACGAAAGCCCATATAAAAAGCAACAATAACAATCAAGATGCCGTTTATTTATGTGGCAATACTGCAGAGATGTTCGACATCGCTGTGCAAACAATTGTTTTAACACCGTTGTTTTAACAAGAACAGAACATCGACAACAGCAGTCTTTACTATCCAAAATTCATGTGTGCACAAGAAATTGTTTGTTGTTTTAACATAACGATGGCTAATCTAGACGGCATGTAAGGAGGTCATGGCATTAAAGGCGGTGTTAGGGTAGGATTATTTGTATAGGAGTATATTTGTATATATGTATGAATAATGTTCAAATATAAACCGATTAAAAAAAAATTTGGTAAGATGGTTTAGATTGCAATTAAATGCGTTGGACTAAGCTGAATCTAAATACCAATATCATAAGAGGGTTTGTGGGTACAAAGACTATTTCGGAAAGAAGCTTGTAGTAGGGCTATGTGAAAATAATGACCGGTTCTTACCGTTTGAACCGGTTTTTGAAAACTAGCACCTATGGATCAAATGTCATCAAATTATCTCCGAAATAACGACCCGTGCTTTGCGCACAAGGTTTATATGAACAGTCAGCTAGACGGAAGGACGGACATAGTTAGATCGATTCATAAAGTGATTCTAAGTCGATCGGCATACTAAAAGGTGGATCTAGGACCAACATTTTAAGGGGTTGCAAACATCAGCATAAACGCATAATACCCTCTCCACTATTGTTGTGTGGGTATAAAAACAAAAACAAATGTTTGTAATATAATTTAACATTAATCACTCTAGAATTCTGCACCTACATACATACAATTTACACTTACATATCGTCGATGTTTTTAACTGACCTAACTGAAATTTTTTTGAAAATTGAGTTAAGTACAAAAAATAAAAATATATGTCTTTTTCTTTATTAAACTCATAACAAAAGATGTTATACTACCTTACAAATAATGCATAAACCCAATTTCATTCGTATTTTGGATAGGAATGACTACATAAAAAACAAAAAAAACATTAAAAGTGCTCTCCTGTTAAATGCTAGTTAGGTCAGTTGGTTAAAATAGTGACGATATGATGTAGATATTTATTATTGAGCTTTTATATTAGGAAAACAATAAATTTGCAAAATTGTCAAGTTCTTTTGACACTTAAGTGAGACAGACCAACATGTTAATTTCTTTAAAAGCCATTCATTAAACTATGATTTGATATGATTGCTACCAAAAAGGTAAAAAAAATTTAGTTTCAAAAATGTCTAAGTTATAGACAGTGTTTTTATAAAAATTTTAATAGATTTTATTTTTAATTTAAACTATGATTCATTTTTAAAAATGCTACAGAATCTAAAATATTATTTTCTTAACTGATTTAGGTAAATCTCAGCATTCTACAAAATCTCATTGATTTTTCTGTAGAAAATTTAACGAATTCCTTTCAATACAATTCTACAACATCTGAGGAATTCTTTAATAGAAAAGTTTTTAAGAATCAAAAAAACTTTTCTATGGGATAATTTTTAAGAATTAAAAAAAAATTTTTTAAAAGTAAAATAAATGTTTCTACTTTCTTGAATGATTTAAAGGAATTATTTTCTAAAAATATGCTACAAAACCTAAACGATTTTCTTTAAAAAAAATTCTGCAAAATCTGAATCTTAATATTTCTATAAAAGTCTACTAAATCTAAATTTGCTTTTTTTTTTCTTCAAAAAATCTACAAAATCTTAACCATTTTTCTATAAAAGAATTCTACAAAATCTAAACCATTTTTCCATAGAATAATTATACAAAATCTTAACAATTTTTCTACAGAAAAATTATACAAAATCTAAAAAATTTTTCTACAGAAAAATTATACAAAATCTAAACAATTTTTCTACAGAAAAATTATACAAAATCTAAACAATTTTTCTACAGAGAAATTCTACTAAATCTAAACAATTATAAAAATCTAAACAATTTTTCTATAGAAAAATTTATCACAATTTGTGCAATTTTTTTATTATTAATTATTATTATTTTTCTTAAGAATCTCAGCAATTTTCTACAGAGAAATTCATAAGAATCTAACAGACCAACCTTAAGATTATCTTCCGCCTAGCTTCTTAAATAAAAGCGTCAACGCTGTATCGTGAACAGTAATACGAACTTATCTTGTTTAATAAACCCCACAAAATAATAAACAACAAAAACAACTAAATTGTCATTACTTTTTAACAATAGCAGCTTACTTCTCTACTTGGCTTTTCTTTACTCAAAATCTGGTTTTGCAACTGCAAAGCGTTGACGCCGCGCTATTTGGGTTAACTGCAAACATATTGTATAAGCATGAGAATTTTTGACAGATAGATAACGCTTTACGCGCTGATTTAGGTTGGTTTGTAAGGAATTTTTCTATAGAACAATTCGAACGAATTCTAACCATTTCTCTACAACAAAACGTTTAACGCTAGAACAACCATTCCAAATTGTGGAAATTGGCTTTGAAAAAAATAAATCTGTTCGCGAAATTCATAGACAACTTCTTCCATTTAACTAAGCTCATTTCTAGTTAAATGGCTAAGTCAATATGCAAAATTGCTGTATTTGAAGCGAAGACAACCCTCAAACCATTAACGAATCACGGCGCCACAAAAAAGGTCCCAGGTGCAATAATTCCCAAGAACAAAATGAAGTGCAGAGAATTTTTTTTCGGATTTTAAAATTTGAGATTTCGAAATTCGGGACTTTAAGTTTCGGGTATATGACTCTTAACAAAATAAGTATGTATGTAGACCGAGGGAAAAATACGGTATAAAAATACCAAAATTGATACCATCCGTTGTCAAAAGTGAGCCAACTACGTTTGTGTTCAAGGTGATAACGAATGGTATTAAAATTTTTTAACCACCTCGTTGTCATTTTGCCACCATTTGGTCTCATTCTGACAACAAAATGTTAATATATTTTCACCATAATGGTGTCATTTTGACAATAAATTGTTTTCATTTTTGATAACACACTCAGCCCAATTATGAATAAAAATTCCCTGGGAGTTTTTTCCCTTTTCCCATTTCTACAATTGAATTAACATAGGAAAAATGGGAGAAGGGAGAAAACTCCCGGGGAGTTTTTCTTTCATAATTGGGCTGACTGTTAATTTATTGACAACATTCAGTTATCAATTCGACAACACATTGTTCTGCGTGTACATTCTAAACCCAAGCAATAAAAAAACAAATGAAATACTATATTTATTTATTTAAATTTTTAAACAACAAAACAAAGATTGCAGACAATTTTTTAATAAAGCAAAATTGCTGTGCGATATACCTACAAACTTGTGCTTTTTTCATAAAGAGCTTTTCTTTGAGTTCATCGCGGAGACCTCAGTTTGGTACATCTTCCTTCACATCTTCTTTATTTATAAACGGCAAGCTTCTATATGTCACATTAGCATCTTCAATAAAAGAATTTTAAAATTAACTACAAACTCCATATTATTGTATTCTCACTTACCTTTTAAATAATTGTAAATAACTTCAAGATAGATACAAGAAGTTTTCATTTCCTTATCGTCGTCCTTGATTTTTTTAAGGTCAAAATTTATGTTTTCTTCAAAAAGAAAATCTCTTCCGTAGCAACAAAATGTACACGTCACAGTTTAATATATTTTTTTTCACTTTCCAAGTTTTATTTTTCACTAATTTAAATTATTTATAAAAATTTGCACTTTTGAGTTCGATAAACTGCAAATAATGACAACAATGGTACTTTTAACATCTTTTGTTCCAATTTGACAACAACACTTTGTTATCATTTTAATACCATTGGTTGATAATTCCCTGAAGGAAACCTGTCACCAGTTTTGTCGACTATTTTGGTGACATTTGGCGACATTGTCAACAAAGCGTCTACCCCTTTAAAGTTGTCTTAAGTACAAAAAAATGTTAATCAACTACAACTGAGAAGTAAAAAAAAGGTTAGTAGGAATTTGATACGAATACGAATTCCTACTAACCTTTTTTTTACTTCTCAGTTGTAGTTGCAGACTAGATTTAATAAAATGTAGTACTAGGGATTCTCTGGTCCCAAAAGAACCTAGTCAATAGTACCAACGGCAGTAGTAGATTTCAAATGGCACGCTCATTTGAAATGTCTATAGTAAAAACATTGTCTGGGGGTTTAATAAGTCACTAGTACTGGTGACTGCGTCAAAAGGGTATCAGTACAGATTTACTTGTGACATTTTTTGCAGGGTTCTTTGTAAGAATTATAAAATAAAAATTTGAAAATAAAATTTTTTATGTAAATACTAGGGATATCGATTATTCTACTTTTTTCAATAACCGGTTTTCGAATATTCCGAATAGTTGCTCTTTTAAAAAAACCGGTTTTCGGTTAAGCATTTTTTAAATAACCGGTTAACCGGTTTTAGTTCGAATACATAAATACACAAAAATCAAATAAGTTTTTGTAATTAAAAGTTAATTTAAATAAAAACAAAACAATTCACAAAGGTAAGGCACCAACAAAATACGATAAAACCCAAGAAAAGTGTGACCAGTAATTTGATCAAACTTTAGCTTAATTTTTAACAATTTCTATTTATTTACTAAAGCTATAAATATTTGACGTCCTACACGTAACCACTAGTTTTATTAAAAAATTGTTTGCTTTTGCAAAACGTTTCCTGGATCAAACATCATTTAACAGTTTCTTAATTGCATTATACAATTATCTTCTTACAAATAAAGATAAGAAAGTCCATTAAAATTGGTAAAAACAAAGCTAAAGTTTGATAAATTTGCTGGTCATGTTTTTTGTATGTTTTTTATATTTGTTAGGTCTGAACATACCTTAAGCTTTATTTGTAAGAAGATAATTGTAGAATGTAATTTAGAAACTGTTAAATGAAATTTGATCTAGACAAACGTTTTGCAAAAGCAAATAAAAAATTATAGGAATTTAATAAATTTATTATTTGAGATATTCTCCCAAATTTATTTTAAATGAGTTTTAATTTGTTAGTGGTTAAGCATGTCTATATGAATTAGTAGTTTGTCTCTTTAATCCCGATCGAAATATATCTAGAGATAACATCTATAATAATATTTAGAATTATCCTGCACAAATTACTATTTACTTTTTAACTGAACACGTTTTTGTAGTATTTTGAATTGATTTTGGTTTTTACAGGAACACGTGCTTCTATAAGCGATTTGTATTTACATTGTTCATAATGGTGTTTGACTTTTGTTACATTTTGTTTTGACATTCTTCATAAAAAGTTTAAGATTGCCAAAATTCAATTAAAAAATACTTGAATATACGGGTACATTTACAACAAGAGTAAGGAAAACGTATATAAATTACACATTATTAAAATAACCGGTTTATTATACCAAAATAACCGGTTTATTTGATATTCGAAAAATGGACATTTTAAAATAACCGACTTGGGCAAAACTAAAATAACCGGTTAAAACCGGTCGAATAATAACCGTTCGATCTCCCTAGTAAATACTAACATTCATAATGAAGTTATGGCATTAAAAACGCTATTGTCGGGAGTAGTATTTGTATGGGAGCTATGGTCAAATATGGACCAATTTCAATCAAATTTGGTAAGATGATTTTGATTACAATAAAACAAGTGTGATCCAAATTTAATCTAAATACCAACATGATTATATGATTTATGGACACAAAGACCCTATTCCGGAAAGAAGCTTGTGGAATTGTGGACCGATTCCACCCATTTTCAATAGGCTTGTGCCAATTAGAACCTATGTGCCAGATGTCATCAAATTATCTCAAAAATTGCGACCTGTACTTTGCGCACAAGGTTTACATGGACCGCCAGCCAGCCAGCCAACCAGCTGGACGAACATCGTTAGATCGACTCATAAAGCTGGGTCTAGGCCCAATATCTTAAGGTGTTACAAACATCAGCACAAATGCATAATACCCTCTCCACTATTTTGGTGTGGGTATAAAAGTAGTGTTTGGTTATCATACAAAAGGGACAGGAACGCGTTATAACTGTCACGTTAATTTGATTTTAGAAGTGTATAACAAAAACAATTTTCTTAGGCGAATTCACTAGAAAGTGAGATCAACTCTACAGCAACATCGCTTTTGTGGTCCGATTGGCAAAATATTGCTAGTAAAAAAAAGGTTTGTTTACATAAAAAACTGTAGCATGTGTAAACAAACTTTGGCAAGTCGACCACCAAAAAAAATCATATATTGCCTTTTAGCGAATTCGCCTTGAATTTCTGTAAATGAAATGTTACAGCCGTACCTAAACAAGAGCGGAAGGCGGAACGTTTTCTTCAGCGTAGTTTTTACGCTGATATGCCATACCTAAATAAGAGCGTCAGCGTTGTGCCATAAACAGTAGTGTTAACTTTCGTGCCGACTAAAACCCTCATAAAAGACATAAGAAATTGAATTAAAACCGCTAGTTTGACCTAAAAATAGCTAATTTGCCATTATTTATTATCAAACAATAAAAACAGGGTTGTCAAAACAACAAATATAGCAGCCCTGTTTATTTCAACGCAAATAATGTCAAAAATCGGATTTTCCAATTGCAAAGCGCTACCGTTGCGTTGTCGTCGCGTTGTTTCGGTATGCTACATACAAATTGTATGGGCATGAGGATTTTTGACAGCTAGAAAACGCGTTCCGCTCTGGTTTAGGTATGGCTGTTAATGTTGTTTTCATGCAAATGTTCACCTTTCTGCGCTTTCTCAAGAATGGCCACCTATATTTTAGAATATTTTTAAAACACAGCTGTATAATCTTGATAAAGTCGCTTTTAGCACAGAGCACTTTGTGCTCTTAGTTTATGCAAAATCAGAACAATTTTGTGTTAAATTTTTCTTTGAAAATTTTTCAATATCTGTAAAATATTTTAAAAGAATAATAAAAATTTATAAATTTTTACCACATAATAAAAAATCACACACATTTTATTGTAAATTTATTCGCTAGTCGTATAAATATTTGAAATGTAATGAAAACAAAAACAAAATCCTATTAAGTTATCAATGACTTTAACGAGCAAAATCAAATACTCGTACAAAGTTTTAAAATATATAGACTACAAGACAACTCAGACGAAGTCTTGTTTGATAAACATTTCACGTACTTCCTCTACTTACTAAATTAACAACTGACTTGAAGTTGTGACTGGACATAAATTAACGCCAAATGGTACTACATAGAAGCCACTAACCAGACATTTTTCTCTGTTAAATTACGATTTGGTTGTATTTGGCCATCTAATGCAGCAACTGACCAGAGTCAACAAAACGCTAATACTACAAACGGAATTGTTAACAAAGTAATGATTTAAAATGTTTCTAAATAATTCCATGACTTTATTTCTATGATAATAAATGAATTGGACAATGGTAATAAATTTTATTTAAAAAACATTCAAAATGTTCTCAAATCGTAAAAAATACGTATGTATGTATGTATTTTTAGTTCTGTTTTTTTTTTGTTTTTTTTTTTTTTTTATATTATCAAAATACCGCCTATTTTGAGATTGTGTAATGAACTGAGGCGTCTGTTAATGTGTTAAGTTTGTTAACTAAATTAAATGAAAATTTGTCTAGATCTATTTAACAACATTCGAAATAATTCTAATGATTTTCATTGGTCAATTGTAGTTGTAATTGCTGATAATGCAAGTAATGACGGACTTCAATAAGTATTTTTCAAAATAATTAAAAAAATGAAACAAAAACAACAATAATGTTTCTAAATATTTGTAATAGAGTTGCCAAAACGCTTGAATTGTTATAAATAGAGACATTTAGAAACGGGTTTGCCGTTTGTTTGTTTTTTAGTTACTCGTACTTTTAACTTTTTAGTTATTTTTCAGCTTGAATATAATAATTTACAAAAATAGTTTACTTTATTTCTATTCTTAAGCTTAAATTATTTACAATAACTGAAGCACAGCCGAGAATAACGTTTTTAGTTGCAATATAATTATTTTTCAGGCAGGATTATAAATTAATAACTGAATGTTGTTTTTAAGGTTATTTGGGACGCTTAATCCAAATATGCACTTAGTTTTCTTTCTATCAGCTCGACTTTTCGCGATATACTATTTATGCCCAAAATTAAAGCACTTCTGCTACATATATATGTGGTCACAAGCGATAACCGCCAATTGAGTTAATAATTGTGTTTATTAAATATTTCTGAAATAAAAACAACAAAATTGGGAATTTAGGACGTTATAGATATATCTTATTAATAATACATTTTGAATTCCCAAAAATAACTTTTGATAAATTTCATTATAATTTTTTATCTTAGCATTGTTTTATTACTTTTTTCTAATGCAATTAATTTTTTCAGAAACGCAGGAATAAATATAAAGTGCCTTTTCTCAAAAACTATTTCGACTTAGGCGGTTATTGGTTGTGACCACTTTTATTATCTTTGAACCGTTCTTAAATTGGTTTTAAATTTGCGCAGAAATTTCAGTGATATCGTTGGAGCTTAAAAAAAAAGAACAATTAAAAAAAATTTTTTCGTTCTCTAAAAATTCATAAAAAAATGAGACATAAATCACAGCTTTTGTCTAAAAACAATTAGTTAAATATATTTCGAATGAAATGAGCTTGATTGAATGAACTACTTTTGATTTCATTCACAATTTACTGGGAAAACTGAATGGATAAAAATCGCGATGTCTATACAAAAATGAAATGTGGGTGTGTTTGCTGCTGTTCTATTTATGAACGTTTTTTTCCTTCACTTACAAATGAGGTACCTTCACTTAATTGTGAAAAAAAACGAAACGTGTTCATCGATTTTTATGATCTGTGAATCATTTTGTTTATACACTCATAAAATTATTACAGTAACTGATTGTAGGTTATTAAATTCGTTTTCCGTACTGTTATTTTACGAATCAATATATTTTTTAACATTTATGCTTGTTATTCAAAAAACAAACTCCCAAAAAAAATGTTTTTACGTACTAATATTGTGATGTAGTTTGATTAATTGTCAGTTAAATTATATTTTTTTAAAGCAACAACTGTTAAATTTTACGGAATAAACTGTTAAATAAAAAAAAATTCAAAAATTTATGTAAAATTCCGTGTTTTAATCAAATTTTTAGTTGTTTTAAATGAATTTTCTGTGGAATTTACCTACATAATATTTTGAGTGTAAGTTATGTGAGCAAAGTTATGATTTCTTGAACTTTTAATTTTTGGAAAAAAATCAAAAAACGATTAGTTCCTGTAACTTAAAAATGCAAGCTGGAAAAAAACGGAGACTACTAATTAGAGTTTGTTCCCGGGATTTCCCGTCCCGGGAATTTTTAATTGTTTTCACTTCCCGCTTTCCCGGGAATTAGTTGCGGGAATCCCGGGAAATTTTGAAGAAAATCTTTTTTTAAAACTTTAGTAAATCTATGTAGGACTAGTGTCTTTAGTAGTTTGATCCAACTTAATTTCACCACATTATTTAAATTTACTACAGTTTAAGGCGTATTAAGTTAATTTTTAAGAATGGGCTTTATATAGTACCTGTGATAGTTATAGGGCTATCTTCACGAATTGTAAATTTTACAATAACATTATAAGGTTTTGTGGCTAAGGGCGTAGTAAAGTGTTTTCCTATATTGTGCTTTATATGCGGCATTTCAAGTCATTTTTATTCGTTACGCTTTTAGCCATACTTAAATGATTTACAAAATTGGTCTAAACATGGAGCCGTAGGTAAATTATGGACCGACATTCACGAAATTTGGTGCCTTATAAAACGAATTTGTGGATATTTAATGACAAAAGGTGCATTTCGCCACAAATTTATGTTAGTTTTTGTGGAGTTTTTAGGGAGGTAGTTCCACATTTGGTTGCATAACTCTTTCCATACTGAAGCGATTCTACTGGAATTCACTCCCAAACAGCCTAGAAGATCTAGAAACGCTTTGACACCCATATGACTAAATCGGCTTAGAATTAATGAAGTATTAACAATAATATTAAAAATAGGATTCACATGGAATGACAAACTTAGTATACCTATATACACCACTGCTGATTAAGGGTTATAACATTGTAAAAAATATGTTATTAAGTATATGTAGAAAATAACATTTCTCCTTCCTGCAGAATTTGTTAAACGGTAAAATATTTTCAGAATTCCTATATCGTAATGTTGTGCTTTCAGTTCCTAATCGCCCTTTCAGAAATGTTATTCCACTAAGACTTCAATACTTTCCTTCTAATTACGCAAATGAGCTCTGAATTTGACAATGAAATACGTATATTGATTTCTATTATCCTATTGGCATCAAAATAACCTCTTAAGTGTCTTAAAATTACTTTAATCTTAAATTTTTTACGTGTTTGTTATACTTGTTAGACTTTAGAGAAGCTAAAACGAATTAAATCAGAATTGCTTTAGTTGAAAAAGAGTTTAACGCTTATAACCAATGTGTATACAAACGATCAATATTAAATATTGGCTAATTTTGTATAACGTTTTTTGTGTTTCACAAAATACAAACGTCTTATATATGCGAACCAAAATAAACGAACTTTTTATTGTATGGCATCTCTTTAAACTTGTTGAAAATTAATTTGATCATTTGAAAATTGTATTAACAAACTTGTGCGTAAGTTTATTACAAGTATTTAAAAACATTAAACTATTGGTTTAGAAGTGTTACCAATTGATTTGGACTGTAGATGGTCAGTACTTTAAATATGTATAAACACTGCTGCCTGCGGCTTTTCTTTAAATAAATTTTCACAAAAACAAAGACAATTTTCTATAGAAAAATTTTACAAAACCTAAGCAAATTTTTTTTTAGAAAATTTTACAGAATCCAAAAATTTTGTTTATTTATGGGAAAATTTGACAGAAGGCAAAAACTTTTTCTATAGAAAAATTTTATAGAATCTTAAAAATATTTCTTTAAAAAATGAAATACAAATACAGAGCCTATTTCCAGTAAAAACATTTAACAGACTCTGGGCAAATATTATATAGAACATGGTAAATTACGCAGATTCTTGAAAAAAAATTTTTATCGGAAGAATCTATCTATAAGTATATATATAAAAGAAAGTGGCGTTAGTTACTACGTTTATAACTAAAGAACGGCTGGACCGATTTCGATGATTTGTACCAATTCGGAATGACCAAGTAAGAAGAAGCAAAAAAAAAATCTAAAATAGGTGGCGCCATTGAAAATTACTCAGTATGAATTAAATCGTAAACTCTGCATTTGACGATACTATGATCTTTAGCAAAGTTGTTGAGCATGAGCCGGCGAAGGTTTATAAGTTGATATGACCAATTTCAGACAGGTGGCGCCACTGAAAATGACTCGAAATGAGTTAAATCATAAACTGTGCATTTGATCATGCTATGATCTTTAGCACAGCTGTTGAGCATTAGCATACAAAGGTTTCTAGGTTGGTATGACCAATTTCCGATAGGCGGCACCATTGAAAATTACTCAAAATAAATTATATCATTTGATCATGCTACGGTCTTTAGTAAAGTTATTGCGCATGAGCCGGCAAAGATTTATATGTTGGTATGAACAATTTCCGACAAGAAGTGCCATTGAAAATTAATCAAATCGTAAGCAATGCAATTGATCATGCTTTGATCTGTATCAAAGTAGTTGTGCACGAGCCGACGGAGGTTTCTTAATTGATGTGATTAATCTCCTATATATATATATTTAAAAAAAGTGGAACTCTTTATCAAATCCCAAGGGCAATCATTGAGTGTTTGTGGCCTAAATTTGGAGAACGACTGTTTTTCACACGGTCAACTCTATGTCGCATGTTGCCGTGTCGGAAAGCCATCCTCTTTGTTCATTTTCGCACCTGACAACAAAACGAAAAATATTGTTTATCACAAAGTGCATCAATGATATTCTCTTAACTTATTCAATAGTTTACTTATAATTCACATTTTCATATTCTTTTTTTTTTTTTTTTTTTGTAAATAAAGATAAATTATCTGCACCGAATATTACCTGTACCTGATTCTGTATCTGTATTTTAAATATACACAAAAACAATACTTTTTTAGGCAAAACAACGTTTGCCGGGTCAGCTAGTATTGAATAAAAAAAACTAATTTTTGTTGGAGTTCGAGAAAATAAATGTTAATTTTTGTTTAAAAAGAATTCATTCTTCGAAATTACTGCCACCAAAAATAGCAACACATGTATGGAACAAAATTTATGACATGTGCATTTCTTATCGCAAACATAAACATGAATCGAAAATTGTTATTTATGGCAATCACTTTTTTGTGATTTGTAAACACTTGTCCAAAATTGTACTCTACCATGGGTAAATCTAATGTACTCCCCTGGCTATTACATATGTATGTAAAAATGTATGAAAATTTGTAATTTTGAGCTACTTAAAGACGTTTTTGAAAATCAAGTTCTCTTGAATCGGATAATTTTGATTAGTGTATTCTAATGGAATTGCACATAGAAAATTGTAAGAATTTGATGGTCTTTATATAGGTAAAAACTTTTAGATTCTATGGAATTGTTTACTTAGATTCTAATGGGCTTTTGACTTAGAGTCCAATTTTCTAAAACATCTACTATATATTAATCGTCCATGTGTAAGGATTTTCGTAAAGAAAAAGTTATAAGTTTTCTATGTTCGCGCTTGAATTTTTCTCAACAGTACTGCTCTTGTCGGTATTTTATTAGTGACAAGACAACGTTGTTAGTAGCGATGCCAATCGGGACTGATTCTTGAAAATCCTGGGACTCGGGATTTTGGAAATCCCGATCCCGAAATCCCGGGAACTGGGAGGAATATGAGCTATTTCATCAATATTACGAATTAATTGCTATAATTATATCAACTTTTATTCTTTAGTTTCTGAATAAAAGTTTAATTAGATCGTGAATAATTTTTAATTTTTGCTTGATATACTTATAACAATTATTTCTTGATTTCTATATTTTGCATAACAATAATCATTTTTATTTTGGTATTATGTCTTAAGCCAAAGCTGAACTTGCTTAACGTAATTGTAAAAAAGTTTTGAGATGTGAATCTTCAAAAATCGTTTCTACTTAAAATAAGGGTTTTTATTAAGCAAAATACAAAAATCCAGAAATAGTCGTCATATATCAAGAAAAAATTAAAAATTTTTAATACTCGCTGTGTGCCAAAAACAAAAATTAAACTCAAAAATAAGAATTATTTGCAATAAAATATATATCTCAAATTTAATTTTTAATAATTTTTTTGTATATAGTATAAAACTTCAATAAAAACGTACAGTTTTGTACATAGAAGTTGATATGTTAAAATCCCGGGACTCATAAAAATAAATCCCGGGATTCGGGATTTATCAATCTCGACATTTTGATTGTAATTCTTAAGGTAGAGGTACATAAAACACGTTAGAACGCGTAAATGCTATCGACTTCTGTTAAAAATAGTAAAGCTAGTGTTGTTTATTCATAAAACAAGTTACATAAAAAATATTTTGACGAGCTTGCAGCCGAAAGTTGGTTAACTTTTAACTTTTTAACGCGTTGTTTACTTTTGACAAGTAATCAGCTGACAATAAAAAATAACAATTTCAACCAAAAAGTGAATCATAGAGGAAAATCTAATTGCAGAGGTTTAAAAAACATACAGTATTGTATAAAAAAATAAGGCAGGACTGCAAAATAAAACAAAAAAGAGGCATAGCTTGGATATATGGGCAAAGTTAACGTTTAATTTACAAATAAGTAAACCAATAAAAAAAAGCAGCTGACGTAAAAGCCTTTTATAACGCGCGTTGTTAAGCTTGCCATTTTACATGCGCTAAAGTTTTTAAACGCACGATACTCTTCGATTAACCAACGTGTGTTATGTACTTCTACCTTTACTTTTTATATCGGTTACTTTTTATAGCGTATTGCATACGTGTTCTCCATACCAAAAAAACATTCAAACAAACCCTTGTACATTATAAGGCAACGTTTTGTGTTAATGGGAATAAGATAAAGGCTCGTAAAGTCTTATTCTTGAAATATACAATTCACTTATAATTGAAAACTCCCCGCGAGCTTTTCCCTGCTCCCATTTTTTCCTAATTAACAGCCGTACCTAAACAAGAAGGTGGAACGTGTTCTTCCGCTTAGCTTTTACTCTGATAAGCCCTACCTAAACAAAAGCGTCCACGTTGTGTCACGAAGAGTAGTGTTAACTTTCTTGTTTTATAAGCCCCGCATAATAAAAATAAAAAATGGAGATGAAACCGGTAGATTGACAAAACCAAAACTAAATTGCCATTATTTATTAACAATAACGGTCAACTTCACTATTAACACGCTGTCAAAATTGGATATTCCTTTTGCAAAGCGTTGACGCCGCGCAATTCAGGGATGCTTAATACAAATTGTATGGGCATTAGAATTTTTGACAGCTGGAAAACGCTTTCCGCTCTTGGGTACGGCTGTAAGTTTAATTGTAAAAATAAGAAAAGAAAAAAAAAACTCCCGTGAAATTGTTATTCTTTATCAGCGTTGCCATTTGTCAAATTTTCCTTTTTTTGCAAGATTTTTGAGATGCAAAAAACTTTTTAATTTTTATAAAGTTTTTTCAAGATTATTATAAATTAACGACAATTTTTTATAAATACATAATATAAAATTTGCAGTTTATTGGATGAAAATATTAAGAGTTTTTTGTGCAATTAAGCCATCTTCCTATATATTTTCTCTGACCTTTATAATTGAAACAGTGTTTAATTGTGTTTGCTCCTTTCTACCTAAAATATCCCAACTATATTCTTTAGGTGCTGAAGTATTTTAAACACTAGATTCATATAAGTTATCTGAAGGTGATAATGGACTTAAGGGTTTATTCTTTAAAGTTTTATGTTGAACTTTGTTTCATGACTTTCTAAAACATGTTAAAGTTTTAGCACCTTTTAGGTTTTTAATAAGTATTTCCTTGTAAACTAATTTATTGGTTAAAAAGAAAAAATCATTTTTATTTACTTTTTTCTATATTTTTAAACAAAATAAATTCCAAATACATTTTTTTGTATCTTTTATTTAATTTTTAAACAAAATGAATTCCATTTTTGTGTTTTCTTCAAAAATGTTGGCACTTTTGTAAAAACAAGTTTTTTCTTGAAAAAAAATTTTTTTTTCAGATATAAGAAGTTTTTTAAAAGATATATATGGCAACGCTGTTCATTATTAAGCTGATAATGTTGCCAGATATCTAAGCTAATATGGTGTTCAGTAGCCCGTTTCTGTATTTCTCGCATCGTAAAATTTCCCGCATGAAACAAGCGAATTATAACAAAAACAGTGCAATATGAAACAAAAAATGGTTTTTCTCACATAAGTGTTTCTGCATCTTTACTTTGCGAGAATTATCTGTCATTTAAATAATTTTCCAGCAATTATTGGAAGGATGTGAGAAAAAGTGTTTCTGTATTAATATTTTGCTAAAAGTTTCTCACAAGAACTGTCAAAATAAGTTACATTTAAAATTGATGCGAGAAAAATTAAATTTAAAAAATGGAGCACAAATAATGTATCTATGTACGCAAGTATGTGTATTATTTTTTTTTTATTTGAAGGGAAAGAATTTTAATGATGAAAATAAATAAAACACAATTGTTAAATTTTGTTATTTTAATTTTTTAAGCCCTTCATTGCTTTCGTTTTATGCAGGGCTGCCAGAAAAATCGTTAATTTCCTAAGAAAGAATAAAAAAAAAATCGACTAATTTGTTTAAAAAAATCGGACAATTTAAAATTAATTTTGACAAATTTTGTTCAATTTTTATTAAAACATAATCAAAAAAATTGGTAAAGTTCATGGGTAAAATACATATTTTATACATATATACATACATACTTAAACTTGAGGTCTATTGAAATAAAATTATTTATTTTATTTTTCTCTTTAATCCGATAACAACTTAAAATTTCAGACTGTTTTTTTCCTGAAAATATCGCTTAAAGGCGTAACAAAATATCATATTGAACTTGCCAAAAAAGGCAAAAATTTCCTATAGTGCATTGATTAAAAATGGTGTAATAGTTTAATGTATTGATCACATAAACAAATGTATTAAATAATCTAAGGAAATAAAAATTTAACAGTTTTCCTTCGAAATTTTGATTTTGCCCATAAATTTTTAAGCTGCCATGTTTTTTTAAAGATATCGTTTTTCTGTGGTTCAGAATATATAATCATACTAAACTAATTAAAATTATTTTATTTCGAAGACTGAATAATATCTTCGGTACTTTGCCAATTTTGGAACAAAAAATCGTCAAAATGACGATAAATCGACAAATCTGGCAGCCCTATTTTTATTATATCTATTTCTTTCGTTGACGTTTCGCTTGCATTTGACACTTAATTACTGGAAGTATTCCAGTTAAAACAGAATCTGTGTTGTCTGTTCTCGCAATCAAATACAGAAACACTTTTATCTCACAAATCGAGAAACGATGGAATTTTTTGTTTCACACTTAATGTGAGAAATTTTGCAATGCGAGAAATACAGAAACGAGCTACAGATATACATTTTTTATTATGTTAATATTCGGTTTATTGACAAAATTATCTTTCTGTTCACACATACACAATTAAGCTAACTCAATTCCCAACAAACACGAAGTCAAACCTTTGTTATGAAATGACTTTATCATTTGACATCATACACAATTTTCAAAAGTTTTTCAACAGTTTGATTTTTACATTGGAATTCAAATTGATAATGATTTGAATGTAGACATTTGACATACAATGTTTTATCAATTTGATATCAAATTGTTATCAAATGTTATTCTCAAACAAAAAAAAAAAAAAACTTGACAGCACTGAAGCTTAATTTGTTGCTAAAAAATATAGAATATATTTGTAAGTAAAAAATTAATTACAAAGTGTAAGAATGTAAATAAAAATAAAACGGGAGAATGAAGAAATTATAAATTTGTTGTACGCTCGCGGTGCTACGCCATGACAATCCACAAACCAAAAAATAGACAAGTATTTCGTCTTTGATTTGAAGACTTAGAGGAAGGAAAGAACACTATATCATTTTTTAGCTATGGTGCCGAATGTAAAGCTTACAGGTTCTTTAAATAAATAATGAATTTAAATAAAAAAAAATAGTTTTTATTTATTTTCCACAATATATTGAAATCCACATTTGAAAAATATTTGAGAATAACGTTTGAAAGCAAGTTGAAAATAAATGAATTTCTCGATTTGAAAATAATTTCCCCTTTTTGTTGAGAATGCTATGATTTGCAAATGATTTTCAAATCATTACCAAACGTTTGTCGTTTGAGAAAAGTTTTGATTTCACATAATTTTCAATTTAATATCAAACCTCCGTGTTTGTTGGGTTAGTACTGCATCTGTATAAATGTATGTGGGGCAAAAAACCCAAAATCGCAAACAAAAATGCACATGTAAGTATAAGCAAAATGTAAATAACTTTTGACATCTTTAAGGAATGGGATGGACCTTTCTTTTGTTGGCACGTCAGTTGCCAAATCTCAAACACATTGTTTAGTGGGATGTGTTTTGCTCACTAAACACACTTGTAACAGTGTTGCACTTTAATTTTACTCAATATTATAACAATTTCGTATTAATTGAACAATAACTAAATTGAAATTTTATTTGGGTAATTGAACTCAATAATGGCATTTATTGCGCAAAACTCAAGGTGCATATCTGAACACGGTATAAGTATATGGCGTTTGACCTTTGTCATTTAAACCATCGTGTGGCCATGTTTCGTCAAACATAAATGTTTCAACGCTAAATAGTACATAATAATAGTCGTTGTTACCAAATTAAAGCACAAGTATTTATTTTATTAAAAAAAAACTCAACTATTTTTGGTTTAATACGAGTGTAAAACATGTTTTAAAGTTAAATTAAATTAAAGAAATCTTATAAAAAAAATTTTGAATACATAAATATATTGTTAATATTTATTAAAACATTAATAAAAATTCTTACGCATTAGGATTAATTTTTTCGCAATTTGATCAAAACAAATATGCCTAAACACATTAGAAGTGCTATGAAGCCTAAAGAGCCAAATAGTATGAATGTTTTTGATTGAGCCTTCAAAGTTTCTGGATTAAAATCATTTGCAAAAGATTCTTCGCCAGGCATAACAACTTTAAAAGATATTTTGGAAATTTCCGAAATTTCTGTATTATTACGGGGGGAAGTGTTATTCGACATATTTCGCTTGCGTCGTTTTAAATTGGAGCTATTAAAGTTGTTACACTGTTCAGTATTTATATAACAATCCTGATGCTCCAAACACCCTGTAATGCGCATAGACATAATCAATTCCTCACCACTTCTCATGCCCTGAAACATGACAGCTTTAAAAGGAAGTTTATATCCGAGAGGAGCATCAAATGTGGGAGGTTGTGTGCAAATACCCTTCATAGAGGGATTAAGGCAACCTTGTGAGGTAATAAACTGTACATTGTTAAGAATTTCACCTGATGGTGAAATTCTTTGCAAGCTGACATCGGTGAGTTTGGTATAGTTCCAACCTGAAATAATAAAAAGGAAATTTATGATTTTTTTTTTTGTAATAAACTTCCTTGTATTTAACGCTGACCATCTCCAGTTATAACATGAGCCCTCAATAGTAAATCTTCTCCCAGCTGTACAGCTTCATTCGATTTCAAATGTCTGGCATAACCTTCAGGAGTTTTTCTAAGTAACTCTACATGAGTTCGGAAAGAATTTTGAGTACCACCCTTGGCATAAGTGCCAATACTTCTGGCTTGTCTGAAATTTTGTATTAGAATATAAAAAAAGGGTTAAATTCAACATCTTAGAAAAGAACTTACACATCATTTGCCACTCCCATTTTAAGGGCATGTGTCTTAACGGCTACTCTACTTTGAGATTTGCAGTGCAAAGTCAAAATACTATCTGAACCTGTACGCATGCCCCTTATGGCTGGAAAACGTAAACGCAAACAAAGATCCGCACCACATGACTGTACGCCACATCGTGTGAAATCTTCTCCCGCTATATCGACCACTACATAACTTTTGTGTAATTTCACTTCACATCTCTTATCACTAGAATCATTATCAACACTGGGTGTGGCGCTTAAGAAATTATCAATTTTCAAAACCGTCCTGAAATAACCGCTGGTATTGGGCTGTTGTTGCAAACAACGCATTTCATGCACTCGTAGACGTAAAGGATTTGTATTATCTGAATTTTGAACAACAGATAATTGTTGTTGATCTTTCGAGGACGGCAAATAAACGGGACCCGGTGTTGACAGGGGTTGATTGAAAGGTGTATCTGCTGCAACTATAATAGGAGTAGATGGTACATGATAGTCATAACCCTGAGTGGGTGAAGGTAAATGGGCTTGTTCAAGAGGATCAGTATTTAACGGTGGTAGTATAATTGGATCATTATTAATGGGTGGTAGAAATTCTGGAGGGTCCATCACTACAATTGCTTGAGCGGGTCTTGCTGTAGTGGTGGTGGTACTAGTTGTGGTAGGTTTTTGATAAATATAGCCTCCACTGAAAGAACCATATTGCGGATTTCTAAAATGGAATAAATAAAATTTATAAGAATAAAAATTTTTCAAAAGAATACTAGACTGGTGGTAATTTTTAAAATTTTACAAAAGCATTGTATAAGATGAAGTCTTATACTTTATAATATAATAATAATATGACTAAGTATTATGCTAATACTAAGCCTTTTAGTTAAATACTAAGACTTAGTGTTATGATAAGACCTAGTCTTTAACTGAGACTTAGTATTATACCAAGACTTAATCTTATACTAAAATTTATCCCCTTATTCATAAACGATTATCAAACTTGCCAATAAAAAAATGTTCTTGATTTGCGAAGCACTAACAGTAAATATTAAAAAGTAAGCGCAGATTTATGCGCTACGCAGTAAGACATACGGAGATGCAGTAAAGTAAGTAAACGGAATTTTTACAAATTAAAAAAATAAAAATATATAACATTTGAAGAGCCTAGACATTCCCTTTCTACGAAGCAGGTTTGTAAGGGAGCATATTAAAGAATAAGGTAACAACAAAAAATTCAGTGTAAAGTTGATCGTTACATTCACCAATTTTCATATGCGCTGAAAAAAGCGCTTTCTGTGTCAAAAATGTATTGCATCAAAGTGGGAACTCGCCATATAAAATTCATGCCTTCCGTAAGCGATATGGTAAGCGAAACTTTGATAAAGTCTTATACTAAGACTAAGTCTTATACTAAGACTAAGTCTTATACTAAGACTATGTCTTATACTAAGACTTAGTCTTATAACTAGGCTTTTACTAAGACTTATTGTTATTGGGTGTTCAAACTTTTGTGCAAAAAATTAACAACGCAAAAGATTTGTACAAAGGTAAAACTTTGACTTGTTCACTCTTATACTAAGACTAATAGTAAGGCTTAGTCTTATACTAAAAGAAAGTCTTATACTAAAAACTTTTCCTTATAACTTTTTTTTACCCCTGTTGTGGACTTTCATAATTCGGCCGTTCGTCTGTCATTGGTGGTGCTGGGGGTAGATATTGTTTAAGTAACGGTATGAAATTTCTACGATCCTTTGCACTACGATTTTCAACAACTTCCGGAAATAAAAATTCAGTACTTGTTGAAACCGGAGCCACTGGTGATTGTGTTACAAATTCTGGAAGTCCTATGGGTTTCGGATAAAGTCCTGCCGAATCGGCCCCATCTGAAGGTGGGGGTCCATAAAGTGAAGATACAGCTGGCTGAAATGCAACGGGTGTATGAAATTGTTGTGCTGGTAAGTTATGATGATGATGTTGAAAATAACTATAATCCGGAGCCTGAGCAAAAAAATGTCCAACATCCTGATGGGAATTTTGGATAAAACCAAAAATTAAAAAAACTAAAACACTTATCTGTGATCTTAACATTTTGATTTAACTCCGTCAACTGTTTGATTCATTTGAAAATGTCTTCCGTTTTTATAAGTTGAACATGGGCTTTTGGTAAAAATGTTTTAAAAATTCATTAAGTTCTTGTTTAATAGCAAAACCGTGATAAAAAAAAACATTGTATTAGGCACCAAAAATAATGTTTGGGTTATAATTTTACTTTTACTTTAGTTGAATGTGACAAATGTTTCGAAATTACATATTTTGAAATTCACGTTTATTGTGTGTTTTTCAGTTGTTTTACTTTCCTCGATCACGGTTGTCTTTTTATTACTTTTTTCTTATTGTTTAAATGATTTTCACTGACCAAAATTTTAATAATTGATTTTATTTTGGTGTAGGTCAAGTAAATGTATTTTTGCAACAAAAGTTTGTTCAAATGTTTTATTTTCTACACAGAAGAAATTATCAGTAGTTTTTTATCAATTAAAAAAAAAATTGCTTAAAAAGTATTTCAATTTCATAAATGTGATAATTGAATCAATTATTTTTTAAATTGAAAGAAAATTAAAAATAGAATTTTGATTAACTGACAGGCCCACAATGTCGACAAGAACATATCTTTCGCATAATTATATTGAAAACAATAATAAAAAACTAAAATTTGTTTTTGTTTTCAATATAAATATTAGAAAGAAATGTTCTTGTCGACATCGTGGTCCAGGCAGTTAATTAACATTTTAGTTATTTTGAAATAAATTTGTAATCAAAATATTAATTAAATAACAAACGATCTTAATTGACTTTTTATTTTAAAATAAAATAATTTAATCTTGTAGAATTTTTGAAGGGAATGGTCAAAACCTGAGCAAAATTTAATTAAATCAATTAACACATTGTTTGAAACGGCAAAGTTTTTTGATCATTTTTTTAATTGAAATTAAAAATATCATTTATTGAAAAAAAAATATTAAAAATTTTCTATTTTTACAATTTTTAGTAATCAATATAATCATTTTGGTAATAGGTGCAATATCAACAAATTGTTGGCCTAATTCAATGAATTTGGTATAAATTTGGTGATTAGAGACAACACTTATTTAAAAAAAAATATTTTAATAATAATAAATTTAAAAAAATATTATAAATTTATCAAAATAAAACAATAAATTAGCTTAAATTAAAATATATAATAAAAAATAATAAAAGTTTACAGTACATTTCGTTCCTGGAAAATGTTAGCCGTCGCACTTTGTTTTGAAATTTACTAAAAGTGACATTAGGAGCGGATTCTGTAAGCTTTCAGGTTTGGATCGGCCAATCACTTTGGATGCGTCTCCTATTATTTGTGTAATACCCTGGCCTAGTTACCTAGTTAGACAACAAATTTTACTTATAATTAAAAAATAAAATCACATTTTAATTTATTAAAGTGCAAATCAGCCTTTTAAATTATTTATTTCGCAATTTGTGTATTTTTCAAATTGTGAAGGGTACATTTGGTTTTTAATTTACAAAATGTTTAATTAATTCTGCTTTTCAAATTAAATGTCAAAATTTTCTATATTTTCATATTATTCAATTTTGTAAGTTGTTTTAAAATAAATTAATTAATTTGATTTAAAACCCGCTTTAATAAAAATAAAAACTAAAGAAAAATCTTGTTTATCTTACGAGTATTAATCCTCTAGAATCGTATAACAAGTTTTGTATTTTACTACACAAGTTTAACAGCATACAACTAAAAGATTTATTTATTTCTTCTTATTCAGTCGTATTTTGATTTATAATTTTTTTTTTTTTTTTTTTTTTTTGTAATAAAAGCATATTTGTGCACATTATTTTATGACATTATTAAGCATTATGAATTTCAAAAATTCCACTAACCATAACGGTTGGTTAGTTTAATATTTGAAATTATTATGATTTTAACCATTTGTGGTGAATTTTGATTAGCAGACTACATACTGACTTTGCAATGAGTAACATAAGTAACGTAAAATTCCAAAGATAATAAAGCGTGTTTTTTAAACCTGATAGCACTTACAAAATTCTAAGTTGTTAACGGAACTGTTTCACATGATCAAATCATCATAAATTGATGCATGTTTGAACATTGCTACCAAATTTACTTATAAAATCAGTTATCGATTCGCGCAAATAATAGACGATATTGTGATTTTAATGGCGCGCATTGTGATGAGGCTCATTTTTGGCTTAAGGGGTTGTTAAAAAACAAATTCGTCCCATACAGAGAGATACAAATCCACAACAGCCTCCACTACCAGTGTAACCAGATCTAAAAAAATCTGGCATTAAACATGGCCAAAAAATGCTACAAATAATGCTAAAATTGTTTAAAGATTTTTGCTAAAATTTATTACCAGTATGTAATTTTATTCGAAGATAAATACATTTTAGTGACTTATTTTTTAACGAAATTGAAATAAATGGTTTTATTTAAATAAGTGGATGGACTTTGGTCTGATGCATATAAATATGAAGCAAGGTTAGTTGAGATTACATTTTAAATTTAGGGGCTAAATCTGGCGTGCTAAGTTTAAATGATTTATTTCTCTGATATACAAATTTTTTAGATCGTTTTATTTTTTATAGTTTAAGAAAAGTTATTATTTCAGCAGTTTAGAGCAAAAACAGATTTCACACATTTACACTATTGAATTTTTATCTTAATACAAAGTAAAATTTTTCGTACTTTTATATCGTAAATCAAAGGGCAAAAAATATTTAAACTCAAAATGATAAGGCATTTCTAATATTCTCTGAATATTCTATTTTCACAGAAAAAAAGTGTTTTATCAATTAAAAAAATGGTTTAAAAAGTATTTTAATTTAATTAATGTGATAATTGAATCAATAATTATTTTAGCTGAAAAATTTTAAAAATTTAATTTTGATTTAATTAACATTTTAGTTGTTTTGAAATAAATTTTAATTAAATAACAAAAAATCTTAATTGACTTTTTTCGTTTAAAATAAAATAATTTAAACATGTAGAATTGTTGTTGGGAATTATCAATATTTATTTAAATAAATTAACACGTTGTTTAAAATTTGAAAGCTTTTTGATCACTTTTTTAATTAAAATTAAAAATATCATTTATTGAAAATATTTTGTTCAAAATTTTAAAATTTTTAGTAATCAATATAATCATTTTGGTAATAGGTGCAAAATCAACAACTTGTTTGCTTGATATTATGAATTTAGAACAAATTTGGTGATAGGAGAAATTTAATAATTTTTTCTGTGTTTGTAACAAGACAGGTAAGATGTTTCTTAACATACGAATTATCACTTTTCATACGAAATTATTTTAGGTACAACTAGTTGAAGTCAAAATTTATTATAATTTATAAAAAAATTTAAGTAAAATCAATAGAACTATTCGTCCGAATTTGTAAATTTAATAATGTTATTTAGTCTAATTTGACCCTTCTTTTTTTTATAATTATTTTTTTTATTTATAAAATATCAAATTTGTTTATTTTTATCGATATTTCGCTAACCTTTGGTTAGCATCGTCAGGAAATCAAATTCATAAAATTTTTTATAAAATGTTTTTCAAATTGGCCTTCCAAATTGCGCTTCTTGCCCATATCTCCGAAATCATTTCCACATGTTAATGCCATGATTTATCGAATAACAATTTTTTTTTTTTTTTATTAAAATTAAATTTTTTGTGTTATTTTTTACAAGTTTAAGTTCTATCGGGCTTAAAAAAACACCCTTTACAAGACGAATTTTCTACGCTGCAACCAAGCACTATAAATTACATCTTTACACTAAGAAAAAAATCATTAATTAACTTAGGCCCTAATCATGAAAAACGCAACGCAAAAGAATTATATTGAAAGCAAAAACAATGTCAAAAATATTTTGTAATTTTGTTGTTGCTTTCTACAGAAATTCACATTGCGTTTTAAAATTTCTAACGCTGCATTGCCTGTGGCGTTGAAAGTTTTAAAACGGTACTTGAATTTCTGCAGAAAGCAACAACAAAATCCAAAATATATATGACATTCGGGCATGTTCTACAAATCGAAATGAAGTGGAATTGAAATCGAACGAGATTTTGATTTCAATTATTAACAAGATGACTGTAGTTTTTCCTGTTTTTAAGAGTTATTCTTATAAATATAATTGGTACTCAAAGAATGAAATACATATGTATATATGTATATAAAAAGGAATATTTTTATGAACTTTCTTTACAGGCTCGTTTTCAAAATTTGTTCGATTTTAAATCCACTTCATTTCGATTTACAGAACATACCCGATTGTTTTTGCTTTCAATATAATTATTTGGCGTCGCGTTGCATTTTACATGATTAGGGCCTTACTACCAATTTCACGATGTCGAAAGAACGCTTTCTTTCGCACAAATTCATATGAAACAAAAAAAAAAATTTTGAGAATTTGTTTTTGTTTTAACCTTTTTTGATATGTGTTAGCTTTTGATTTGTGAATTTGAATTCAAATTACTTTGTCCAAAAACCTCGCAATGAAAATAAAGAAATTATATTGGACTATTAAAATGATTGCTTAAGTGCTAATTTTGTTATACACTCTTACTTCCAAATAATCATAAGAGGCCCTATTTATATACATTCGTGGTCCTTGTGGAATTTTAAACAGATATATGTAGTGAGGTCTGTCTCCGTATTATGATAGAGGTCTAGCAGAACTAGCGGAACGATAGTTGATGTAAAAACGTTTCATAACAAAATTGTTCTAGAATCGATATAAGGATTTGTAAGGATAAGGATTTTTTTTTATATTTAACTAACCGATCTGATTTTTCGTCGGCTTATTGAAAAAAAATAACTGTTGAGGGTACAAAAAGAATCTCCGTATACTTAACCTTATTATTTATTTGCCGTGTATTCTTTATTTAATTTACAAAATGTTGCAGGCAGGTGTATTTATGAATTATGGCTGCTTAAAAATGTCAACTAAAATGTGCTGTCATTTGTAGTTGTCATCAAATACGTACAAGATAAAAATTGATGTAAAATATACTTATACATACATACATATGAACACGATCTAAGAAAATAATATGAATTAGGCGAAGAAAGAAAAAAAAACTATTTGAAAATAATGATTTGTATGACAAGTTAGCCATAAATGTTTGCTGGCCCCATGTTCGTTTGGTTTGATTTAGTGCGGCATTTTTTTTTTTTTATTCGTTATTAATATTGTGTGTAGTAAATTAAGATAAGAAATTTATACAATAATTTATCTTAATATGAGCACAGAAAATAATTCATTATAGAAAAAGTAGTTCCATCTATCATGTTTGCCATTTAGGCATTTTGGCGACGGGTGGTAAAAGTTTGTAATTTTTTAAATGTAAAAAACATCTTTATACAAATTTGTTAAATAAGCGAAAAAAAATTAACAGGAGAACAAAATGTATTAAAAGTGATCGATAATGGGGTTTTCAATAAAAATGGAATAAAAATGTTCATTTATTTGTTAAGGACTTTTATTAAGAAACTGTATACATACAATTAAAAAATACTAATTAAATCTTTGAAAATGAAAACGTTTTAAGCAAAAGTTGAGAATACTTTGTTTTTTAAACAAAAATCTTATTAATATTAATTTTGAATACTTATAATCTTTTACACTGTATTTTTTTTTTTTTTTTTTTTTTTTTTTTTTTTTTGAAAATTTAGTAATTTTACCATGAATTTATATTTATTTCTTTGTTTTTGAAATCTAATTAAAATCAATTTTAAATATTAATAATTTCTTACACTGTAATTTTGTATAATTAAAAACAATTACTCTTCTTTAGTTTTGTTAATTTTGCTTAAATTTTAATTTTATATTCGTATCGGTATCGGCGATATTTCTTCTTGAGTATCGGTATCGCATCGGAAAAAAGGCTTATCGTTACATCCCTTGTTTTAACCTTCTCTAGAAAACGCAAATATTTTTCGTCTTAAATTCGTTTCAAAATAGGAAGGTGTAATTACTAATTTGAGAGCACTGCATAAGAGAAACGTTCAAAAAATATTTCAAATGTAGAGAGAGTATCCTGTTGTTTCTTTAGTGGTGTCTTAAAAAATAAACAAAATCGGTTTAAATAACAAATTTTTTATATTTCTTACAAGTTAAAAACTTAACAAGAAAAAAAATAAACTAAAAAAAAGCATTGACTTATTTTTTTGTTTTTTTTCTGTTTTATATCATTGCTGCAATTATTAAAGATATTTAGCAATTTGTAACGGATGAAATTTTTACGGATGAAACTTTCCCATCCCCGCTAAATTAGTTTTTTCTTTTGTTAGGAGTGAAAATTAGGTGTTGCATGTAAAACATGGGTGCAATATAACCAACAGTTCTATATACATTCATACATACTTACATAAATACAGTCAAACTTCTCTATAGTGAACTTGGTTACAATAAAGCTCTCCATATTATGAATTGATTTAAAAACCACCTTTTTTCTTCCAATTTTAGTGTAATTTGATTCCCTTATAATGAATTTCCATACAGTGAATTTTTCTTTTCAATGAACAAATTTTTGACACATATAATTTACATTTAAACTCATTTTTGGCTCCATACAATTATTAATTTTAAAAGCTTTCTATTACACATGTTGTTAGTATGCGTAAAAGTAAAATTTGATTAGAGGAAACCATCTTAAGAGTAGCGCGTTCCATCATTAAAAATATTGACAGTAGTCCCCCATATTCAGTGAACGAAAATGTCAAAGTAGCATTTCTTTGGAAAAACACTGTTATTAGTTAAAGTTTGGTGCCCCGGTAGTCTAGTTGGTAGTGCGAGTTTTATGGGTTTGACTCTTGTCAGTGACTCTGATATGTTACACAACCACGGGCTAAAGGTCTAAGTTACTATTGCTGGATTAATTAAGTTAGAATATAATTTGTAATTGTATTTGTAACTCTTAAAAAATATATAAAATAGTTAAAAAAAATAACAAAATAAAAAAGTTTTTATAGCTAAGCAGTTTATTTCCAAACACTTTGTCAAAGGCCGTAATTCTTAAAATATAAAACACAAGCAATTAAGCACTAAGCGTAAAAGGCTTAAGCCTATAGTACACGGCATGTAAAAAGACACATGCGCATGTGGTTCTGACGTAATTTTGATGTCATCACACAACACGCAATGTTTATTGTGGCTTTGCATTGACGTCAAAATTACGTCAGAACTACATGCGCATGTGTCTTTTTACATGCCGTGTACTATAGGCTTTAGAAGTTCGAACCTGTCTTCTAGAGAACATTAATGAATCATTGCTTGAATGGATCATTGCCGCCCGTGGAAAAGTATAATCCAAACTAAAATACTGATTTTTTTTTACAAAAGTGGACAAATAAATAATTTCTTTATAATAAAGTTTATATACAGTGAACCGCAAAAGTAAGGACACATCAATATGTTTTTAAGTTTTTTTTTGAAAAAAATTTTATTTACATAAACATAAAAATAATATTCTAGGTAGCAAAAAAAAATGTAGTTATTCAATCTAAACAAAAAATAAGGAACTTCGTTTCGTTATTGATGAAATTTTAGTGTAACCTCATATATTTACATCGCAAAAGTAAGGACACACCTACAAAAATAATAAAAATGTATTCCAAAAACTTGCAAATATAACAAAAATTTCACAACCTTAATATTAAGTGGGATATCCTTTATTATTCAAGACAGCTTTCAGTCGATTGTTCATGGAATCCACTAACGCTTTTGTGGTTTCGTCACTTATTTTGTTCCACTCCTCCCGAAGAACATGTTTTAGTTGTGGCTTGCCCTGAATTTCGTATTTTTGCACATTTCTCTCCAAAATCTCCCATAAGTGCTCTATGGGATTGAGGTCTGGACTTTGCGGAGGGGTTTTCAGGGTATGTGGGGTGTTAAAAAGAAGCCACATTTTCACATTGTGGGCTGTGTGCTTTGGGTCGTTGTCTTGTTGGAAGTAGTAGTCGTCAGCTTAACCCAATTTTGAAGCACTTTCCTGTAGATTATTTTTTAAAATATCTAAATAGACGTACTGGTTCATTGTATTTTCAATAAATACAAGAAGAGAACCCAAGACGATGACATACAGCCCCATACCATGACACTGCCACCTCCATGTTTCACTGTCTTCACCGTATTTTTTGGATTCAATGCTTCTCCCTCTCTGCGCCATACTTTTAGTCGCCCGTCGGAACCAAATATGTTATATTTAAATTCGTCGGTGAATATTACCTTGTTCCAGAACTCTTGGGGCTTATCTAAATAGGTTTTTGCAAAATATATGCGCTTAGCTCTGTTAACCTTGTTTACAAGTGTTTTTTTTCACGGGACACATGACTTCAATCCCTGATCAGCTAAGCATCTTCAAACTGTATCAGGTGAAACTTTTTTGTTTTGGTATTTTTCAAGCTCTGCTGCTATTTTTGTGTCGCTAGTGAACGGACTTTTCTCAATGGTGCGCTTTATGTGACGCTTATCTTTCTCTGTCAGCTTGGGTGGCCGGCCACTTACAGGTTTATTTTCGATTCGGTTCTCTTTCAATTTTCGTTGAAAGACTTTTCAAATTAGCAAAACATAAGGAAAAAAGCCAGTGTGTCCTTAGTTTTGCGGCTCACTGTACATATAATGAAGTGATTTTCTGGTCCCATGGAGTATCAATTGTTGAAGTTCGACTGTATCTTTCTCCCTCCTGTTTTATGTTTTCTAATTTGTTTTTTTATAATGAATAGTTTGTCTATAAACTAATTTGGTTTGTAATAATTAAAATCTTTTATTTATGGTTTCGTGCCGTAACCATAAATAGTTTTTAATTAATTGTCATTACATGAGGTGAAATTTAATTTTGTTTTATTCCTTTATAAAATCTAACCATTTTTTTAACAACAAAATAATTATAAATAACATTAAACACATTACACATCATTATCATAAACCATAAAAGTGCAATATGAAAAATGTAAAATTTTGGTTGAATTGGATAAATAAATGTCTTAATTTGCTTTCGCAATTTGTCGTATGTACGTAAAATTCCTTTTAAGAAATTTTTATCTAAAATAGCAAATATTTATAACTTGTCTTTTTGGTATTCCAATAGTTCCCTTGTGGCTTGATTAAAAAAATTTAATGATTTAAAGATGTTTTTAAAATATAAGAGAAAATTAAAATTTTTTTTTTTTTTGAACATCGTAACTCAAAATTTGGCATAATGCTTAACTTTAAAAACAGATAATAACAGATAAGGGAAGTGAAAAATAAAAATCTTTAATTTTTAAAGAAAATAGAAATTAAAAAAATAGAAAATTTTTTATGTTTTACGGAAGTGTCCGTACAATGGAAATGTCCTCTCAAAAGATCTTAAATCTTTTCTTTTGAACGCCGCCAGGGAAAGGAAACTGTATCGCTCGCAAGGGGGTGGTGCACTTATAGAAAAATGCATTTTCATATTGATGATGCCCTCCATGATGGCATCCATGAACAAATGGCATCAATGAGGCAAAAAGAACGTAATTACAAAATTTCTTTATATTTTATGCGTCATCTATGCTATGACTACAGTGACATCAATTCAATGCCACATTTTGTGTATTATTTACATTATTTTCATGTTTAAAAAGTAAAATAAGGAGCCAAAATTTCCATATTCTATTTTTTTAAACTAACAACAACAGCAACAAAGTAAAATGATTACGAAAACCATATTGGGCATGCTGTTGGTGTGTTATAATTGAGAGTTCTTCTGTTAGCAAAGGGCGGAATACAACTAAAGTGAAACTAACATGTGTAGCGCGTAAGTAAATAATAATATTCTCTCACTTTGACTTAAGTCAATCCATTAAATTGAGCCTAATGAGTTCTTTCTACGAAGTTTCTGGGTTATAGCACAGATGACATGTTTTATTAAATTGACTCCGATTTGTAATTTCTGTGATGCCGACGTGTCATCCCTTTGATGCCATAATTTTTGACCCTGATAACAATTTGCCAAGTGAAACTAAGGCTGACATCTAAAGCTCTGTTCCAGATGCATAACGAAACAGTCCGAACTTGCACAGAGTTACCCAAAAGCGTTCCACATAACCATTTTTGTGCAATTAAGAGAGTAATTGAGAGAGTATTTTTTTGAATTTCCTTTACAAATTTGCACGAACTTTTTATTTGGGTAAGTTCGGACAAGAATAAACAATTAGCTGTTTTTTTTTAATTTGAAACTGAAAAATTAATCAGAAAATTTACAAGCAAAAGAAAAAGCTTAGTTTTTATTAAAAAATATATTAGAAAGCAAAATGTGAAATTTTAATGAAAAAATGAAAGTGGTAAATGCATTATTGCAGACATATTTCCCTTAATCTTTAACATAAAAGAAAACAAAATATAAAAAATTACAATGATGCAAATGTTTTGGTTTTATAATAGGTGCGTTTGAGTACTTTTACAGTAAAATGCAGTAAATGAGTAAACTTAAAAATTTGCACTCACAAAAAGCTGTTGTCCAAAAAAGTACGCGAACGCAAAATTTGTAAAAATTCGTAAAATAAAGGCAAAAGCTGATGGCAAATAATTGAAGTGTTGAAATATGTTTACACTTTTGACTACTTTACTCGTTTTCTTATCGGTACTCGATTAAATACTTTTTACAACACAAATATTTTTGGAAAATACAAACAAATTATTTTATGTAATCTTTCATAATTGTTTGATTTTTATTTTATTTGAATTTGCTAATTTGTGTCCGGCTAAATTTGATCAATATTACACGAATACTTTTTTTACTATTGATAACCTTAAAAACAAGGGCTGTTCTAAGTACACGAGTACTTGACACTTTTACAACTCCAAAAAATTAACACAACAAAACAAAGTTTCAAAAGTTGGTATTTAGCCATATAAATTCTTCACAGACAAGTTTAATTAATTAATATTAATTATTTTTTTGTTTTTATTTTAGTTTTATTTCAACTTTTCTTTTTTAAACAATTTTTTTACAATTTGTATGCCTTTTGTTTGCTATTTTAGTTTGTTTACCTTTTGAAACATATGTTTTTTTTGTTTTACTAAATTTTACTGCAAAAATTTCTGCAGTAAAAATTTTTAAGTACTCAGTCAAGAACTGTCACTTTACGCTCTCAATTTGTGTTCTCATTTACTGTATTTTGTGTTCGCGAACGCAATTTAGTAAAATGCAGTAAAGTTCAGTAAAAACTTTTGTGTTCTCGAACGCAGCTAATGTTATGACTTTTAAGCGTCTTAAATCATTAAAATAGATCTTAATTTGAAAAGTAAGCATCATTAGAAGAAGTATTTGAAGAAGTGCATAAATGGTTTTTTGCGTTCCAGCAATTTTGGGTAGTTTTGTGAAATTCAGAGAGTAATTTTCATTTTACTCTCATTAGTCCGAACTTGCCCGAGAACTTGTGAAACACAGCTAATATGATGAATAGTGTCAAAAATGATGTCAAAATATATTAGCGTTATGAAGCCTTTTCTATCAGTGTGTCAGCTTAAGAAAGATGTCCGTTAAGGGAGATTCTACTATATTTTTAAAGATTCAATTTAAATTAAACTTTTCTCAATAAGAAAAATTTTCAAGTGAAACCTAAAAACTATCAAGATGGAAAACAAATATTTCGAATAAACATTAATTTATTAAAATAATATAACAAAACATTTTTGCAATCTTTTTGTCAAAAAAAAAAAAAGAAACTTCTAAAATAGTATTTTAGTACAAAGCTTATTTGAAGATTTAATATAACAAGATGATAGAAATGAAATAATATTCTAAATTTCAAAATTTATTTTAAATCTCTTAGCTCTTTTTACAGTGGCCCCTTAAATAAAAAACAACATGCCCAATTCTTCGCCCCAATACAACAACGACAACTATCAACAAAATAGCTTTGCCACCAACAATAACAACTATGGCTCATCGAATTTTCTCTCACCCAATAGCCTTAATGATCGGCAGTCCATGATCAATGCACAATCAAGAAGAAAATTTAGTTTTCCAGCCACTCTACACTCAGCATCATTGTTAGAAGTAAATAAGAATTCCACTCGTAGACGTTTAAGTAACGTTAGTGATGTGGTTACAAGAAAATTGTCGTATTCTATTGGCTGGAAGTCGGCACAAATACCAGCACAGGATATAATTACACAGGTGAGGCTAAATCAATATTATTGTCAATGGATTAATTAAGTTTTCAGAAAATTATTTGATATAATTTTCTCCATAAGGGACGCTGTTTATGTGGCCAGTATATAAAAAGACGTTTGCGACGTTCTGGGTTGTTTAATAAGAAGTTGGGCCTTCAGCGTATACGCAGTATTTTGGGAACGTCAACAATATCTGTAGTGCGAGAAGTGTTTCCGGCTGTTATGGTGGTAAGAAATTTTTTTAATTGAAAGTTGAAATATGTTCTTAAATTTCCAAAATGATGAACTTTTTGATCAATTTGCAAACCTAATTTTCCTTTTTTCCCCTGAAAAATTGTAAATTTGCAAAAATGGTAAATTTGCAAAAATTTCGTAAAATCTGATAGAATTTCTAAAAAAAATTCTTAAACAGTTTTTGTATAAAATAAATTGGGTTAGAATTTCCAAAATTTATTATTATTTTTTAAAAATTCAGTATTGTGTTTATTTTATTGAACTGTGCCCTGTAACTCCAGCGACGAGAAACTTTTCTATAGAAATGTGAGAAATGAAACAAAAATGTCATAAATTGAAACAAACAGCTGTTTTTCTCACTTAACTGTGCCTGTAACATTTTTGGCGAGTAATAGCTGTCACGTAAGGAAATTAGGTACTCGCCAATTTACAGAAAAAGTGTGTCTGAAAATTGTTGTGAGAAAGTTCCCGCTTTTAACTGTCAAATAAACTCACGCTTAAAAACGGGATGAGAAAAACTTTTAACACTAAAAAATAAATGCAATGAATATGAACACTGAAAAGATAAGCATTTTGTTCTTGGCAGATTTTTTGATTGTTTAATTATTTTGCTTTTAACATTTTTGAAAAATATACGAATGTTTTCAAAGCAATTTTGTAATCAACAACGTTCTCCTAAATAATTTTAGAAAGGCCAAAGCTATCAGCAAACAAGACTACAGAGGGAACGAGAATTACATACACTCAAAAAGTCTTATTTGCAACGATATCAAAGATTTAACAAAATACCAACAATAAAATAGTGAGTTTATCTTTTCTTACATTCCCCACTACAATAAGACTTTTTGAGTGTATGTAGTTCTCATTCCCTCTGTAGTTTTTTTTTTGCAGATAGCCTGGCCTAAGCAACCAGTGAAATTCTCATAGGAACTGCTTATCCTCCAACAATAAATTTCAGTATTTTTATCAATTATAAGAATAGGGAATTAAGCACAACAAACAAAATCGATGTGCGAAAGAATTATTTCTTTCGTATAACTACATTGAAAACAAAAACAAATTTTTAGACTTTGTTTTTTTTTCAATGTAGTTATGCGAACTAAAGAAATTCTTTCGCACATTGGAAATAGGCTATTAACTTCTGTCACATTTTGGTGTTGATTAGCCCGTCAATCCAAAGTTATACACAAAAAAGTATTTAGCATACAACTGAATGTTGTATCGTCCATAAACTTTAAAAGCTTCTCCGGCAAAACTGACTTTTTTGAGTTAGCATGTGTTGGAATTGAGCTGGCCAAAAGTAGCGTTGTTGGTTTAATGACGTCCGTCTGTCCCTACCCCCTTATACAATAAAAAAAGTTAATGTTCACATTAATTAACCAGCACATTAAGCCCATACGCTTTTGCTGGGCTTAATATGTGGGCTACCTAATGTGAACATTAACTTTTTTTGCATAAGAGGGTTAATTTTTACTTATTTAAATCACATATCATATGTAGTCCGGAAAAGTTTACTATGTATTGAAATTCAGCCAGATCAGTCCATAAGTAATCTCTAGTTTTTACCCAAAAAACTACAATTTTTAAAGTCTATAACCTCTGAACTTTTTTTACTTTTATCTTCAATAAACTTAGTATGATACTTGTGGTAAAAATTATCTAAATCGGTTAATAAATAAACGAGTTATAGACAAATAACTCCCTTCTTTCTGAAATATTGTTTTAAAATAATAGCTTCCACACCATATGAGCTAGTGGCACTTATTTTGTCGTATAGAACGAATATTTAGGGTTTGGTAAAATTTTTAAAAATATCGTGATGGGTTATTAATATTCGGCAAAAATTTATATAATAAAAATATATAAAATATATTCTTAGCTTTTCTAAAGTATTTGGAAATAGTTTCCTGACGCGCTGGCCTATGCAACCAGCGAAATGCGTATAGAAACCAGCTTTCCCTCAACAATAAATTTCAGTGTTTTTATGAAAAATAAAAATTGGGAATTTAGCACGTCATAGAGAAATCTTATTAAAAATAATTTAAACATGTAAAATTGTTGTTGGGAATTGTCAAAACCTGAGCAATATTTAATTAAATCAATTACTATATTGTTTGAAACGGCAAAGTTTTTTGATCATTATTATTATTAAAATTACAAATATCAGTTATTGAAAAAAAAAATATTCACAATTTAAAATTTTTAAAATTTTTAGTAATCTATATATATAATCATTTTGGTAATAGGTGCAAAATCAACAAATTGTTTGCTTGATTCTATGAATTTGGTATAGATTTTGTGATTAGAGACCATTTTTAATTTTTTCTGTTTACCTATATATCTAAATTTTTATTCTTTTTGATATTTACTCCTATAATAAAAGGAAATTTTTCCATTTTATTTAACAATAAAAATTTTCCTTTTTGGGAAATTTTTGTTTTACAGCATTTTGAAAATAGGAAATTACATAATGATTTTTTTCGAAAAATTTTTGTTTTTTAAACTTTTTTACAAAATGTATTTTTTTATAATTTAAAAACATTTGTAAATGTTTTACTTTTAATAGCATTTTACAAAAAAAATTATTTATTGGAAGTTTGTATTTCGATTTATTAAATTTTATTCTTTTTCGTTATTTATGTATCCTTAATGATTTTTTTCTCTTTACAACACAAATTAAAAACTTGCAATACAATTTTTAAGTAATTAAAAATGTCGCTTTTTTATCTTAGTTAGGCGATGAATTAGAACGCATGCATCCCCGCATCTATACCGGTGTGGCCCGTCAAATTTGCCGTAATCCCGGTGGTGAATTTCAAACAGCCGATACAGTTATTTTACTTTTGAGTGCCGTTGCCAGAGATCTGTTTCGCATAGATATAACATGGAGTAAAATAATTTCATTATTTGCTATTGCCGGAGGCTTATCGGTGGACTGTGTACGTCAAGGACATCCAGAGTATTTGCCCAAATTAATGGAAAGTGTATCAGATGTTATAGAAGATGAGTTGGTGCCTTGGATAAATGAAAATGGAGGATGGGTAAGTTTGAAGTTGTTTAAAATAAAAAAAAGTGTTTAAAACAAACAAAAAATGATTTACAGACCGGCATTAATAATCATGTACACCCAGCTACAAATAAATTGAATCCTTTGGAATGGACTACCCTCGTAGTTGGCAGTGTATTTGGTTTATTTTTAATTTTTATACTAATAAGATTTGTAACAACATATTTAATACCTAAATTATACCAGCGTTTGACTGCTAAATAAAAAGTTTTGTAAGTTTTTAGAAATACATATTTAATAAAATGGAGAAATTTTTAAAATAACGGATTCTTATTAAAATCTACAATAAAAAGCTTTTGCTTCGTATCTGAAAAAAGCTTTCATTGTAAACTTTATTGAATTGTAGCGATATCATTTCAAATTGGCGCTTATTTCTCTAAACATTTTGTCTGACATTAAGATTACATATTAAACAAATTTAGATTTTGGCAATAGTTTTAGGCCCTAATCATGTAAAACGCAGCGTAACGCAAAAGAACAACATTGAAAGCACAAACAATGTCATAAATATTTTGTAATTTTGTTGTTGCTTTTAACAGAAATTCATGTACCGTTTTAAAATTTTCAACGACACAAGATGTGCATCGTTTGAAATTTTAAAACGCAATGTGAATATCAGTAGAAAGCAACAACAAAATTACAAAATATTTATGACTTTGCTTGTGCTTTCAATGTTATTCTTTGGCGTTGCGCTGCGTTTTATATGTATGATAAGGGAATATTATTTAAGGAAATTAATATTTTTATACCCTTCACCGAAGGTAAAAGGGTATATATGTATAAGTTTGCCATTCCGTTTGTAATATATAAAATAATAATCTTATACCCTTTAAAGTCCTCATGAGTAGCGAAGTTAATTTAGCTGATGGGGACTAGGATGTTATATAATTATGTATGTCACATATACTTCGTTTAAGCTTGCAATTATAATTCAGCCTGATTGATGTACAATGGCGGAGATATGAGCAAAAAACCACGACTGCTTCTAATTTTACCCATGAATTACTTGTTTTTGGTTTTTTTTTTATTTAATTTTTCTGTATATCTGGCGAACGACAAGAGCCAAAGTTTTGATATTAGGTACAAGTATCTTGGTTATCAATACACAACATCCGACAAAATGTGGGCGGGATTGAAGCAATTGGAGCGGCAGTTCTTATACAAAGACATTTACCCCTATCGTGAATAATTTTTCCCTCGTAATTTTTTCCCTTTTCACGTATTTGCGTTCATGAAAAACTCCCATGAAAAAAATTAATTCAAAGGAGAATAATAACGTGAAAAAAATATTCGCGTGAAAAAAATTCCCCTTATCGTGAACAATTTTTTCCCTCGAATTTTTTCACTTTTCCCTTCGAATTTCTCACTTTATTTTTACGGGGGAACAAAAATTTTTTGTAAGTAATTCTTCTCTAATTCGAATATTAAAGCTTACAAAATTAATTTTAAGGAGAAGATCCGTTAAAAAGGCACAAACTTATATGTATGTTTATTGCTTTACAATATGCAAAATAAGAGGTCGATTGCCTGAGGATTTCCGAAGAATTCCGTAAATTATTTTACTACATAAAAATGCAATAAGCTATTGTTGCAATCGATCTATTACTCCGATACAATATATTTTACTTACCTAGTGTTTTTTAACTTTTCTTAAAACTAGACGTGTATATTTTGAACAAAAATATCTTAGATTTTTAATGTTTTTTATATTTCTTCTATTTTACATTCATTGGGAATAAAAATTTCATGGGAACAAAAATTCCACTTGTTTTTCACGATAGGGGATAATTGAATTTTAGTTTCGACCGTTAGGTCCATCTGGTGTTTAATTAATCCTGCTCTTAATTTTAGCGATTTTAGAAACGATATTAAATTTTTAATTAAGGGGGCCCGAAAACCCCTGATACAGGTAAAATTTAAACGATTTTATTTCTATGACTATACAAAATTTTTTAGATCATTTTATATCTTTAACTGAAAGTTATAGAAAAATTTAAGTTTAAAATTATTATTTTTTCAGCAGTCTAGTGCAAAAAATTTTCAAACTTCCACTTTAGATTTTTTTTTTTTTTTTTGCTTAATACAAAGTGAAATTTCTTTGTACTTTTATATCGTAATATCAAAGGACAAATAAAATTTAGGGGGGGGGGTGCTTTAAAACCACTCAATAGGGAGATAAGGCCTTTTTTCATTTGAATGGGAGATAAAGCCATCATGGCCTTAGCTCACATTAGCAATATTAGAAAAAGGCTTTATCTCTCATTTCAGTTTTGAAGAACTTTTGCATTTTTCTTTGATTAATAATAGATTTTCCCTTTTACGAAATCTGGCTTCGCGTACTAAAGTTTTTCTGCGTGGCGGCCTGCGGCCGTGCTTACGGGTTTTCTCCTCCAGTAGGACGGGGCAGGTGGCTTCGCTGAATAAAGTTTTCCTGCGTCCGTCACAACTTTAGTGTTTCTTTTCCCGGATACAAGTTTAAAATATGGCTTTATCTCTCATTTGCGAAAAAAAAGTATGGCTATATCTCTCATTTCGCAAAATTTTAAATATGAATTTACCTCTCAATGGTTGGGCAATAAGGCCATTATGGCTTTATCTCCCATTCAATTGAGCAATAAAGTCATAATGGCCTTATCTCACATGGTTTTAAAGCACCCCCCCCAAAATTTACAATCAATATGATGAGGGCATTTCGAATATTCGCTGAATATTCTATTTTTTTTTTTAACAAGACATGTAAGATGTTTCTTAGCATAAGAATTATCCATTTTCATACGTAATTTCATTTTGAGTACAACTATTTTTATTCAAAATTGATTATAATTTATAAAAAAATTCAAGTAAAATTAATAAAACTATTCGTCCCACATTTTCTAAAAATGTGAAAAGTTTGCAGCTAAATAAAAATTTTAAATACCAAATTTTGCTGCAAAAATGTTAAAATGGCCACACTGGATAAAACACAACTTTGAGCTCCACAATGGGGAACTCTTACTTTTGTGCTCTCTTTTTTCATCTCTTAACTGTTAAATACTTTTGTTTATTTGTTGGGGATCGTACACCAAGGATGTTAAATGGGGTTTTAAATTTTGTACCAACTTCAAAAAAAATGTACTTTTTGGACCTTCTTTTTTTTATTTATTAAAACAACAAAAAAAGTACAAAGAATTCAATTGTACACAAAAAAAAAACAAAAAGGGAAAAATGACGAATATTGAAAACAATGAAAAATGGAGAAATTGTATAAATGAATTTAAAAATTTTACAGAATTATGGGACGTTAAATGTAAAAGTTTATAAAAATAAAACAAACAAAAAAGTGGGATATGAAAAATATGTTTCGCATATATTTGTTAAGTATTTTTAAAAATCTATATTAAAAAAAAAAATGGCTGATGTTTTGCTAATGTTGCCTTTTTAGACGGTCAAAATGTACCAAAAAAAAGTACATTTGTACCAACTTTAACATCCCTGTCGTACACACATACATGCATACAAACCTCTACACAATTTTAATTTCAGCTTCTCCATTAACTTGGGGAAACAAACATTCGCAGTCATTCGCTTTGTGAAAGATCTATCGATCTTTGCAACGGCAGAAAAATAACCAAATAGCATTAAAAATAAATCTCGAATAAGTGTACATTTTTTTACTTGTTTTTATTGTTGTTTTTTATATTATTTGTCATGTTTTGTTATTTTTTTTAAACCTTAATTCATCTCATACTACTCTTTGATTAACTAACTACTAGTTGATTTTTGTTATTTAAAAAAACGAAGATTTTAATTAAATAAAAATACAAGAAAGTTGTTTTTTATTTTTAAGTAATTAAAATTATTAAATTTAAATTAATGAATGTACTTAAAGAAAATGTGATCATTCTTTTAAACTCCAATTGAAGAAATCAAAGGTAATTTTTCCCAAAATGGGTATGAAAAGTTGTATCAAAAAATACATATATAAAAAAAATCGTCTATTATAGTACATAGGTAGATCAAAATAAAATACACAAATCAAATAAACAGCAGAAAAACTGTCGGAGGTTACCCACGTAAATGAACTGAATTGGAACACACTCAAACTAAAGAGATCATTTTAGAAATTGGAAAAACATCTCCCAGTGGGTAACATACACCAATGTGATTATTTGTTTAACAAAAAAAAATCCTAACTGCTAGACAAATACTGTACGATATTTCAAGCGTAACAACGAAAAATATTCTTATATACATACATACCATAAATATAAAAAAAAACAACAGAGGATTTGGCTATTACAAAGCCAACGCTTTGAAAACTACCACTATTTACTTAAACTATCTATTACTACCAGGCACGTATGCCTTCACCGCCGTCTACGCCCCGCTCTATACGCACAACGCCCGCTTTTCCACCAGCTCCAAAATTAGCAAGAGCTAAATTAAAATCTTCATCGTTAGATCATGAAATCTTTTTAACATCATCAAGTCGCAAATTAAGACCTTTGCTATCAAGTTCCTCAGTAGAATGGCATCAACATCATCATCCCCAACTACAGCATCAAACATCAATCGCTCATACAATACCACGTACTGGTTCGACCTCATCTTTAGCCAGTAGTATACAATTTCCCTCTTCATTAACGGCAGCAAATAATTATCAAGATTTTAAGCTTGATATTATTAATCAGGTGAGTGTTTTCTTTTTTTTATTTATTTGTTAGATTTTGTAGGTATAAAATTATTTCCAAAGCCATAATTTTCTTCGAACCCTCTTATTGACAATTTGATAAGAATTTTAAAAATATTCAAAACCTGTGGCTTAGGGCATGCAATTCCAAGGCGGTATTGGGAAATCGCTATTTCACGTTTGAAATATTTTCAATACCGAAATTTCGGTTTTTTAGATTTTTATTGATACAGGGTTTTTATAAATTTTTGAGAAAGTTTTTTTGTACACACTACAGTTTATGGTGATTTTATGAATAAAAATATATGTATGAAATGCCAAAATCGAAAATGCGATAAATTCCATATTTTTAATTTAGAAAAAGAGGCTCAAATTTCGATGATTTTGGTATTCTTGTTTTTGGTATTGAAAACCCTATTGTGACTTTATCGCTAAAGTATGTTCCTGTTCTACTATAAATATGTTAAAACAGCAAGTAAAATCCATCACTTTGTGGATGTCTCTTTCTCCCTAAAGTACAAGTTAACTTAGCAGTTAACTCTAGGAAACCAAACCCAATCCAAAATGTTGATGTAAAAGTTTCCAATTTAAAATAACTTTAAATAGAATTGTTAATTATTATTTTGGTCTAGAAACTTTAAAATGTTTGTAAAGTCAGTTAAATTGAAGACTTTTTTTTTAAGGCTGAAACTTTGAAACAACTTGGTCCACGTTTAACACGGTGTTTACATTTGCCAGTACTGGCAAGACAGTTGCAATACATGCAAACTTTTTCACTAATACATGTACACTTTTCCAACTGTCTTGTCTACTGTCTAGCAAATTTTGCAGACAGTAAAATGGACAGTGATTTGACATTTGCTGACAGTAATTTGAAGTTTTGTTTGCAAAAGTAAAAAAAAAAATCAACAATTAAAAGAAAATTAATAAATTATGCTTTGGTTTTCTATGTTTTACTTAAGTGTTATCTATATTCACAAAAAATAGTTGTTAAATGCTATTTTTAATTTGTTAAGTTCATATAAAACACGTTTAGCTAGAACTTGCACTGCGATATTCACGTTAGACATTTTCTTAAAAGTGAACTGTCTTAACTACTGTCTGGACGCCTACGTCACGAAGACAGCAAGTAGTGTTTTTGGCAACTAATATGTATTTGGTTACTGTCTTGCCAGTACTGTCAAATGTAAACGTACTGTAAGGAATGTTAGACTGTTTAAATGGCATATATTGCTTTTCTTCTTACATTACTTAAGCTCCACTTTTTCGAAATTGATTTTTTTTTTTTTTTTGGCTTCTACGCTAGGAAATAAAATTTTCCACCCGATTGCACTCTCATCTTGACTTTGTATGAAAAAAAACTTTAAGCCATTTCGAAAACTCCGTAAGCGCCATACAAAATCACATTTGCGTGCGAAATAGTTTTTATATTAATAGTTAAAAATGTTAAAGTCTAACCCACCAATTTTTTTTTTTTTGTTTTTGAGAAAAGAAAAATGCGGAAAATTTCAGGCTCTCTTAGTCAGTAACTTTGGTAAAAAAAATACACTTCTCGTCAAGTAACTTAAAAACTGTTTATCCTATACAGCACAAATGTTCGTGTTTTAATAAAATTCAACTATTTTTTGCTGTATTGTTTGCGTTCATAAAACTCCGTTCTGAGTCGAAATTCGTTGTCGGACCCTTAGGTTTTAACGCGTTACCATAGGGGGTTCATTTTTAAGACCGACCCCAACTATTTTTACATAACCAACATTTCTTCTGTAAGATCCAAAGCTCTATCGCTGCTCTTAAAAGTAGATCCATACAAAACGTAAAATGTATAGAAAAAACATGAAATTTCTCGAATTTGAGTTATTTTTGAAAATTTTTATAAAACGAAAATTTTCCCGGTGCGATGCATAAAACCTCATTTTTTAAAGTTAAGAATCATAATCTTGGGGATATAGAAATTAGGGTACCTGATTGGCTTTTTTTTAGCAAAAATAATAAAATTAAAAATAAATAAAAAAAATTATTTTATTTATTAAGTTTTTTTTTGTTTTCTAAAAAATAAGTTGTTGGCGCTTACGTGGTTTAAGAATAAACGCAACGCTATATCAAGATCGAAAAAAGGCTTAATTAGTAGTTGAGAATAATAACAAATAGAAGCTTTTACAGGGTTCTTTTTAGATTGTTGTCAAGTTTGTGGATATAATATTTGTTCGTACACTAAATCATAAACAGGCACAACTCAAAATTCAAAAATTTTTAGGAGAGGCTTCAAAAACTTGGTTGCAAATTTTTAAACCATTTGATAAAGAAGGAAAGTTAAAGAAGACAGTGACGCAAACGAAATTTTCGTGGTTGCTATGGATTTGATTTGTGAACTGATAAATTTTGAGTTGTGTCTGTTTATGATGGAGTGTGCGATATAAATAATTTAAATACCGATACCGAAAAAATTAATATTTTAATACCGATACCGGTTATTTACTTTTATACGGATATAGGTAAATGCATATATAAATAACCCAAACATATATATATATATATTTATTTAATTACCTTAACCAAGTATTTTAAAAAAGCATAAAAGGGTTTTAAACGACTAAAGGTTTGTTCAGACCTAACAAATATTTGACGAAAAAAATTTTGAGATGTGGATTAAGCTTAAACTTAGTTTAACGTACTCTAAAACTCGGATTTTCCAGCGAAATGTGTTTTTTTTTTTTAATTATTTCATTAAAGACCAATTTAATGTTGAATAATTTTGTTTGTTTTTTTTTTAATACACTGTTTTTTTTTTTTAATTTAGAGTCCTTTTTTTTAAATTTATTTAAATTTAAAAACATTTCAAATTTTTATATTAAGGGATAAAATTAGTCATTTTTAAGGGGTAAAATGGGATAAAATTGGTACTTTTCTCTTTTCGATAAATTTGACATACATACAGAATATAGATATCTAGAGAACCCTTGCTTTTCATATGGATAGTAGAATGTCAATTTCTCAAGAGTATTGAATGCCAAAACTTATATATATTTATTGGCGAGAAATTATAATTCATATAATGTTGTTTATTAAAATATTTTAACATAAAATAAGTAAAAATGTAGAAAATTATATAAAATGCTTGTAACTTTTATACAGGATAAAAACCATATTCTTTAAAGCTTGCTTTAATTTCCACGTGAACGAAGTCACGGGTAAAAGCTAGTGCATATATGTATGTACATATGTACATTGTAAAATATATTTAAGTAAACAAAATTAAAGGAAACCATGGCATTTCATGACTGATCAGGGGGGCTACTCTCTATTGCGATGCGAATAAAATTTCGATACGAAAGCTAAATGCCAAATTGGCACTCCCTATCACTTTCGCAAAATTGCTTGAAAATTAAACAATACTGGTAATAAAATCAAAGATAAAAGTGAAGAATGAAGAATTATCAATAAATTTTAATTCATTTTATTTAATGAAAATTAAATTCAATGAACTTAAGCCTGAATAAAATATCGAAATTTGGATTAAAACCCATTAACAGTTCAATAAAATAACCACAATCCTAATTATTTATTTTCAAAATTAGTTTTCAGTTCTCAATTAATTTCAAATTTAGAGTTTCTTTACAAATTCAATGCAATATTTGATTTAAAACTTAGTGTAACTAGCACTTGATCATAACACTAAGGCCGAGTTTTTGAGATGTGGATTTAGTTTAAACTTCGTTTAACGTACACTGTAACTCGGATTTTTCCGGCAAAATGTGATCTTTTTTTTTTAATTCATTAAAAACAAAGTTTTTAAGCAAAACTAAGCCGTTCCGTCAAAATTTTGTTTATAAACTTGTGGTAATGGCGGCACAAATCTGTTTTCAGAGTAACTAAACCTAATTTAACTGAGATCTCCAAAACCCAGCCTTACTGCCTATTAATCGGTTTCGAACGAAAATTTCCATTTAAAATAAACACAAAATTTGTTTTTGTTTTAAATCTAGTTTAGCGAACAAAATTTTCGTTCGAAATCGATGAACAGATAGTTAAAGTAGGATATACGAAATTCGCTTATGATTTGCTTAAATATTTCTACTCGTTTGGTTTTGTTTACTTTAAGAATAAAATACTTATTCTATTTCGTTTAAGTTCTCTTTTAAAACGAACGATTTTTTTTATTTTTCCTGATAAAGCTGTTTAAATAATCACTTTTTCGCTTTTTGGTTTTTTGCAACATTATTTACTTTATAAATTTATAAATGCTTCTACTGTTTTTTATAAACTTTATGTTATTTAGAACGGGATCATTGTTGTTTTAGATACTACAGATTGTTTTCATCATGACAAGTTATAAGAATTTTTCGAATTTTTTTTTTTTTTTTTTTTTTGTGGCTAGAAGTTATTTTTAACACGACAGTCTAGACCACAACAATTAAATAATATTAAATGTATTTTGAACTAAGAAAGGTTAAATATATTTATGAAATTATGAGTCTTAAATGTGTTTTTAGTTTTAGAGACATTGTGTAGAGTAAACTTATTCATATCTTAAGAATTGCGTTTACTTTATACAGTGAATAGTATAAAAATGTTAACAGAAATTAAACTTGTTAAAAATAATTTGTTTTAATTTTCATTATATTTCTGAACTTAAGTCATGCATACATAGTTATGGCGATTAACCCAAAAAAACGTAGATTTTAAACTGACTTTCATGATAAAAAAAAAAATCGTTCAATAGTTCACAAAATTAATTATGTCAAAGACCGAGTCAGCCAATTCCTAAATTTTGTTATTATCATAATATAAATGTATGTTCTTTAAGCTCGATAGAACTTAGAAAAAAGTTAGCTGTCAATCGAACTGTTACGCTGCTCTTACTTTTTACCATTTTTAATCTATATACTCTGAATAATCATCATAAATAGATTCACGCTTGAACCAAAATTTCCAAATTTACTTTAAAAATCAATCATCGATTCGCACAACTTAAGGAGAACTTTTTGATTTTTATAGCGTGTTTAGCGATGAGTAAAATGCCTGGCTAACGGGTACGTTAATAAAAAAAATTGCCGCATGTGGAGAGAGACCAATGCACTAGAGGCCATATGGACTCCATTACATCCAGAAAAATGCACTTTTTGGTGCGGTTTTTACGCAGATCAATGGAGATCGGAACTGCACCATGTTCCATGATTTTTTTGCTTAAATATATGGATAGCATTGGTCCGGGCGAGATGTGGTTTTAATGGGATGTCGTTACGTGCCATACCGTGAACGCAACTATCGACTTTTTGAAATTAAAATTTGACGATAAGTTGATTTCGAGAAATATACCTTCATTAATTAACCTCCAAGGACGTGCGATTTAACATTTTTCAATTAGTTACTGTGTTGGTACGAGAAGTCACTGGCTTATACTAATAAACCAACAACAACTGACGCCTTGGTATAGTTAGCAGTAATACCGTTACGTCTAAATCTGTAGAAAATAGATTTTCTTACTTTTGTACTGTACGGTAATATTACTGTTACTGTCAGCTAACTGGGGCTTTACTCCACGTCTACAACAGACATGATTTGCTGTTATAACATGATGTTATAAAAGCGTTGTTAAAACATTTGCATTAACAACCGTGTTATAACATGAGAAAACCTCTAACATGATGAGTCTATACTTAACACTAACATCATATTAGTGTTAATGTTAAGCATTTGATGTCAGTTGTAGACTGGGTGTTAGGCCCTAAATCTTGATAGCTAAAATTTTATAAACTCGATTAAGCGAAAGAAAGGAATAGTCCGCTAAAGGCCGGTATTCACTATCCTATTTAGTCGAACGATATGTCAAAAAAAATCCTGTGTGCTCATAATGTATGACAGTGTGGCTTACAAATGAATTGAGTGACAGATTTTGTTGACAAGTCTGTCCGACTTGCAAATGTTTATGAACATTTTCATAAAATGATAGATTCTATGCGATCAGAGTTGCATTTTCTTGTAAAGTAGCTGAGTCGTTTGAGTTTGCATCTTTTTTGTGGGATAGTGTGGCATTGAGAGTAGATTTTGCAGACAATTTTTAATGTCGCATAGAATTCCGTTAGATTTTCGTGTGAATTAATCGTACGATTATGTAGGATAGTGAATACCGGCCGTAAGAGCAAATTAGCTATGGTGGAAATATTTAATTCCAGCTAAGCGATTAGACAGACTTATAGAATACCGATTTAGCGTCATCGTCATAATTGTTCTCCTAAGGCTACTGGTCACTTTTTGAACTTTGACACTTCAATTAACCGAAATTTGTATTTTCTTATTGTTGAACAAATTTCGTCAAGACTTTCTATTAGCCATAAGGAGTAGTCATAATGTATACCCTAATATTTGTTACAGACTGTAACAATTATTTAAATAAATTGTTTGGCTTGTTAATTGTATTGTTCTCTAAATGTTTATTTCATTTTTAAAAAAAAGTACATACTTAACCGCACACTTTTTTTATTATAATAGGTACATGAATGTACGAGTCCGTAAATAAATGAAATGTTTTCTTTTATTTTTATTGTGTAGAAGATAATCTGAGAGTATAACAAAACTTATACATATGTATGTATATGTGTGTACATATTTTCCAAGACATATAATTACTTCCATCAAATGATCGACTTGTTTGTTGTTTACCCATAAATATAAAAAAAAATTTTAAAGTAATATTTAAATATTTTATGTCTTGGGGTGTATGTGAAACGGTAGCAAAGTTCTATGGTGAATTATAATTGTCAAAAATTTCTACACTAGTGAAATTTTATTCACCTCAACAGTGTACAAATTTTACTTCCATGAGTACTTTCCCTTCAGGAGATTAGGAGTTAATTGCCAAAAAGCCCATAGTAAAATTACTAGAACAAGAGGCACTAGTGGTAACGGTGTTAGAGTTGTTATCTAAAAATACTAGTGCTTATTAGTACCAGTACGTGATGTAGTATAAGAGCACCACTTGTAAACTTATATATCATTTTTGTGCAAAAATTTTTTAAAAACAAAAATTCTTATTTTGATACTTATTTTTAAATTTGATTTTAAATAATTTCTTTATAATTTATTTACGGCCATTTTCTGGAAATCGAAATCAATTTTGAACTTTTGTCATGCTATTTAGAGCAAAATGGTTAAAAGCTTAATTTATGTATTTTTTCTAACAAAACAAAAGTATGCATTTATTTTATTATTTTCGTAATAGAATAATTTGTTGACCTTGTGTAAGGCGAAAAATAAAAAAATAACTAATAAGCATTTAAGTTTATTGTTCTATTCGAATACAAATTGTTCGATAAATTAAGGGCAAAAATGTATTATTGAAAAATGTTAAAAATAATTTTTTAAAGAGATGTTTGCATACCTATATAACGAAGGTATAACTTTATAATCCTCTGACTTGACAAGTCCTAAAGGCCGGTATTCACTATCCTATTTAGTCGCACGATATGTCAAAAAAATCGTGTGTGCTCATAATGTATGACAGTGTGGCTTAAAAATGAATTGAGTGACAGATTTTTTTGACAGTCTGTCCGACTTGCAAATATTTATGAAAATTTTTTATAAAATGATAGATTCTATGCGATCAGAGTTGCATATTCTTGTAAAGTTGCTGAATCATTTGAGTTTGCATCTTTTTTGTGGGATAGTGTGGCATCGACAGCAGATTTTGCAGACATTTTTTTAAGTCGGATAGAATTCCGTCAGATTTTCGTGCGAATGAATCGTACGATTATGTAGGATAGTGAATACCGGCCTTAAGCGGGGAAAGGGTTTAATGCGTTTTGCATGAAAAATATGAATTTGCATAATTTTCAAATTTATTCCAAAATTTTTGTACAAATTTGTTAAGTTTTTTTTCGGTTTAATTGCATGCTAATTTTTTAAACATTTATCTGCATATTTAAACTTTCAATGGGCATAAGTTATTAGTCCAAGAAAATATCATTAGAAAATTGTAAATTTGAATTGAATTTATTTTGTTGTATATTGCAGCAATATTGCGCGTTTTTTTTTTTTTAATAATTTTTAGGCTTCAGCCGTTCATATACAAGACACCTTTTAAGTTGCACCGAATACAGCCCGTTACATTTCGGATTCTCGTTAAACATAAATTTTTAATGCCAGTCTTAATCCGATGTAAATGAAAAAATCATTGGCTGGAACTATTGGCAATGTTTATTTTAAGGAATATATCTTCATAACTTTTGCTAACACAAAATCTGTAAAAAAAAACCCTGCCTTAATCCATGATATTAGGCGAAGAAAATATTATTATGCGTTTGGTTGTATGTTTGTGACGCCAAACAAACAAACAACCTTTTAGTGAACCGATCGACTCAGAAGCAGTCCGTTAGTCTGTTATCGGTGTGTCCATGTAAAACTTTTTATCCACTACAGGTCTAAATTGAGTACTTAAGTTTTCTTTGACCTAAAACGATATCGATAGTTTGTGAAAAATGTTCCATGATTTAATGAAATTGGCCCTTAATTTCATTTAAATTCAAAAAAAAAATTGGAATAATTAGAATTGTGGTTATTTAATTGAACTCTTAATGCGTTTTAATACAAATTTTTAATATTTTTAATTTTCTTAATAAATTTAATTTTCATTAAATTATTTTTTTGAAGCAAGAATTTTACAAGATTAAAAATTAATTAAAATTTATTAAAAAAATTTTCATTCTTGACTGACGCAGGGATTGAACCCACGTTCACGGACAGGTTGATCTGACATGTTTCAATAGTAACCATACCAGTTCTGCCAGGTAGTTTATTTTTCTTCCCCCCAAACAATTTAAAAACCCCCAAAATTTAACGCATTTTGAAAAAATCACCCCAAATGTAAAAGTTTAGATAATAACTTTATTTCAATTAATTTAACTTGACTCAGTTTTAAGTTACGTTCTAATATCAATACCTAAATAAAGCAAAATTCGCATAATATTTAACAATTTACTGAAATTCCCCCAAAAATTTTTTTTTTTTTAACTTTCTTGAATATTTTCATTTAATAAAATATCTTAAATAATGATTTATAAACAGTTTAAAACAAGACTGTAGCATATGTACAATCTGACTAAAATAGAGTTTGTAGAAATTTGCTATATAAATATTGGAATAAAGTTTCTTCAAAAATATCGAGTGTTGCCAAATCATTTATGTTAATTTTGTATATCTTTTCGGAAAAGTTTTTCTAGAATTTCAGGTGTTTAATTAAAGTTTTGACATGTATTTTTCAATGAATACTTCAACCTTAAAACTCTTTCTTTTTTTAATCTTTTCAAAAACTATTAGTAAAACCCTCTAAAAACCCCCCTAAATATAAATTATGCCCCCAAATTTTCCACCTAAGAATTTGTACCACCTAAATTTGCCCCTAAATGAAATAAAAATCCCTAAATATTGGGGGTAACCTCCTAATCTGGACACTCTGAACCATAATATCTCTTCATTAAGGTATTTCTGCTACATATATTGTAATAACATGAAAACGGTTTTTCATATTTAGTTAAAAAAAAATACAAAATTCGTCCACAATATTCGTCCTTACATTAGTTTTAAATTTGCCCAGTAGTTTCAGAGATATTGTTAAAGTTAAAAAAGAGAACAATTAAAAAAAAATCTTTTTGTTCCTTAAAAATTCATAAAAAATTAAAATGCGACAAAAATCACAGCTTTGTTCCAAAAACAATAAGTTAAATATGTATATTTAGAATGAAATGAGCTTGATTTCATTGTAATCGGCTAAAAACTTTTGATTTTATTCACAATTTACTGAGAAAACTAAATTGATAAAAATCGTGATTTCCATATAAAAATACAAATTTTTAATGTGTGTGTGTTTGATGCTGTTCTCTTTATGGATATTTTTTCCTTCACTTAAAAATGAGGTACCTTCACTTATGTGGTGTTTATAGAACACGAGCGCCTTACTCGTCCGTTCAAATAACATTTAAAACAAAAACAAAATTTCGAAATTTGTTTTTGTTTTAAATGTTATTTGAACGGACGAGTAAGGCGCTCGTGTTCTATAAACTACACATTAATTGTGAATAACAACGAAACGCGTTCATTGAATTTTATGATCTACAAATGGGTCATTTTGTTTTTATGTTATGTGACTTAGCGTGAAAGTAATCAGACTTTAACTTTTTCCCGTTTTGGATATTTCATGAATTTTAAAAATACAAAATTAATATTTTTTTTATGTAAACAAATGATTTTTAAAAATTTGAAAATTGCATCAAACTTTCAATCAACACAAAAACAAGTTCGATTATTTTCCCTTGTGCTATCTATTTTTTAAATTGATTTACATGTTTCTTGAAGTCCAAAGTACATTTGTGTGCTTTTTTGTTCTTTTTTGTCTTTCTTTTTCTATTGACATTTTGTCAGCACAACTCCGTGAACGTGGGTTCAATCCCAACGTCAGTCAAGAATGAAAAATTCTCAATAAATTTTAATTTGTTTCATGTTATAAAATTCCTTTCTTCATAAAAATAATTCAATGAAAATTAAATTTAACGAACTTTAGCCTGATTTAAATATTAAAAATGTTAAAAAAATATTTGTTTTAATATGGACATTTCCTGGGGTCACGAACGTACGTTCGTACGCTTTTGATGTACAAATAATATAGAAAACGACACTTTTCCTTTTTTTGCTATTCGATAGCATTTTGGTAGCTCTTTATTTAGTGCAAAAGATGGATTTCGTCGAGTTTAAGTTTTCATAATGATAGTTACAAAACATGTGGTCACGAACGTACGCAAAATAGAAGTCAACTTTGGCTGACAGTAGTGAAATGTAAAAATCTGCGAAATGGAACGGAATATTCAAAAGTGATTAATTTATTTTAAAAGTGTATTAATATAGGTCTCTATCCAGTATTTACACAATAAAATATCTATTGGTTTTTGTTTATTTGGCTTAAGTACCGGTCGCGAACGTACGATTTTTCCATATGTTTTAACCGTTAATCGACCTATTTGTGTTCTCCTTATACTTTTCTCTTATTAATTGATTGTTATAGAGATATTTTAAAGAAAGAGTGCAAACATAACAAATTTGTTTGCGTGTAAAATAATTAAATATAAAAATGTCTTTAGAAGTAGCTTAAAATGAAAATATTAAATTTTCCAGTTTCCAGCCCAACTTCCTCTAGCAAAACAGCTGAGATATCGTAGCATAGCATATATACCATTCTATTATAAAAACAAAAACTTTTTTATAATTATAAACAATAAAACACGAAGATTATCAACATTTTATTTTTCCAGCCTGGTTGACCATTCGGAGGAAATGCCCATATATTAATATTTGCTTACATTTATTACAGGGAAGATGTCTATGTGGTCAGTATATACGGGCCCGTCTAAGGCGAGCAGGAGTTTTGAATCGCAAAGCCATACAAAGACTACGTTGCATATTAGAGCCATCTTCAGAAGTGGTTTATGAAGTCTTTCCAACGCTTAATAGTGTGAGTAATTTATTATCACCAAACTCTAATTTCCATTAATTTTATTAACTCTTTTTTTTTAGATGGGCGAAGAACTGGAAGGTATGCATCCACGTATTTACACAAATGTTTCGCGACAATTGTCACGAGCACCATATGGCGAATTGGTGGATAGTGATACAGCACCAATGCTCTTAAATCTAGTGGCCAAAGAGTTATTCTCACGCAATCACGACAAAGAACGGATAACATGGGCAAAAATTATTTCGGTATTTGCTGTATGTGGTGGTTTTGCCATTGACTGTGTTCGCCAGGGACACTATGACTATTTGCAGTTCTTAATCGACGGTGTTGGTGATATAATTGAAGACGATTTGGTTCAATGGCTGGCAGAGCGTGGTGGTTGGTTGGGTTTGCAGCAACACATACGGCCTAAGAGGTCACAAAGTTTTAGATTTTTGGATTGGCTAACATTGTTTGTTGCGATTTCAGCCAGCCTCTATTTTATAGTAAATTTCATTAAGCACTTTGGTTGCCATTGTTATTCATTGTTATTTTAATTAAATAATATTAAATTTAAGCTTTTAATTAACAGACAGCTAATTAAAATCGAAAGAATGATAAGACAGATTCTGATTTTGAAAATATAACTTTATTTTTCTTTTAATTTTTTTAATTACCAAAAATTGGTGAAAAACTTTTATAAATTTCATTTTAAATAAAATTTCTTTCGATTGCGAATAACTACTGTTGGTTGGAATATTTTAATATTTTCTTTATTAAAATTTGTTAATCTTTTTTTATTTTATTGGCATTTAAATTAATTTGTTAGAACTTTTTCATTAGTTTTAATTCACCTGTTTGTTTTCTTTCTAAGTCACTATTTTAAAAAATAAATTTTTTTGACTTCAAACGAGTACATAAAATAATGAGTTTTCTCTTTTGTATTACCTCTTTTTTTAATCCGTTGAAATAAAAAACGTTATTGTATTTTGTTTAGATCAATATATTTCGAACATACAGTTCATCTTCAGGACCTACACAATTTGGAAACACAATAATTAGTTTTTATTTATATACCTTCATACATACATACAAATTTTATAAAATTTTAAAAACATAAAATAATCTTTTGTATAATATAGGGAAAGAGGAAAAGAAAAAATGGGCGACCGGAACTTGTCTGTGCCTTATTCCGGCCATTTATGTGATTCCATCCTTGTCTAGGGGAGTGCTAACATGCTCTCCTTTTCAACTACACAATCATTTGAATTTACTTCAATATATTTATACTAATTAGTAAATAAAAAAGAATTTGAGAATTATAGGTTCAAACCATTTTATAACATAATAATTCACCACTTTTAAAGGTTTTAGTCTTTACTACTTGAATTGTTATGTATTATTTCGATATTGCCACATATATACATTTTTCTACACAACAAGAATTGCTCTTGTTGTTTGTAATAAAACTTTATATTTGACAAATGTCACTAACGACATATAAGTCTATTTCTTTAGATCGATTTGGCAAGAGAGATAAATTTTTTTATATTAGGTGTGATCTAGTGTGGCCAGATCTTAAAAATTGTTAAAGCTAAATCTGGCATTCGGCATGGGCAAAAAATGCTAAAAATTATTTTAAAAATTGGTTTTTTACCAGTATGAAATTTTATAATAAATGCTTAGATTTAATAAATTTTATGTAGCAAAGGTAGTTGAGATTAAACTTAAAGGAACGTCAAACCCCTGATACATGCAATATTTAAACGATTTAATTTCTATTCTAAACAAAATTCTTTAGATCATTTTATTTCTTATAGTTAAAAGTTATAGAGATGTTTATATTTTAGAATAATTATTTTTTCAGCAGTTTAGAGCAAAAACTTTTTCAACCATTTCCACTATAGAATAAATACAAAGTGAAACTTCTGTTTGCTTTTATATCGTAATATCAAAGGGGAAATAATATTTACAATCACATTGATGCGGGCATTTCTAATATTCCCTGAATACTAAATTTTTTTACAAAACGGGTAAGATTTTGGGTACAACTATTTTTAGTAAAAATTTATTATAATTTATAAAAAAATTTTAGTAAAATCAATAAAACTATTCGTCCAAATAATTAAAATAATTTTAAAAAAAGCTAAAAACGTTTTCCAAAAATGCTAAATAAATGCCAAGTGCTAAATGAAAAATTTACAGCTAAATAAAAACACTGGTGTGATCCCGTACACAATGTCAGGGATCCTAATCTTCCAGAAAACTGTTTCCGTACTTAAAGTTTGGTAACGGGTAACGTGGCAGATTGATAAAATTGCTGTGTCAAAAAATAAAAACCTACAAACAAGTATTACCAATAGAATTGAAATACAAAATATTAATAAAATAAACAATAGAAAATCTTGAAATATTTAAGTATGTATATGTTTGAATTTTACATTCATACCTGCTAATGTGTCATTTTACGTGTGTATTTATTTGAATATATTTTACATTAACGTTTTCTTTTGGTGTAGAAATTTGGTTTTTATTGTTCCCGTCATTTTGTACAGTTTTGTCTATTAGTGAGAGAAATGTTCGTTTACTCTTATTTTATCGAACCTTACCCAAAAAGTACGGGATCGTACTATTGCAACAAATGTTTCGCAAACAAATATTAGTTTTTTTCGAGACTCATAATCATTTTTACTCCATATAGATACTTAAATGCTCTAACCCATCGGGACGATCGAATTTCAGCTTATATATTGAAATACTTTAAGCCGCTATTAACAATCAATGTCTTTAAGAGAAACTTACAAAGTTTTCTCAATAAAAAAACTGTTATCGGTTAAATGAATAGACGTATTTAATATATGTACAAGAATTATTAATTTAAACTCATTTGCATAAAAATACAATCAGCCCAATTATAAATAAAAACTCCCGGGAAATGTTTATTCTTAATTGGGCTGAATGTATAAGGATGCCTCTGGATCACTGTCATTTGAAGATTTAGCTTATTTAGAATTAACACTTCTCTGTGCGCCAGTAAGCAATGTTTGGTTGAACTGGTTTTTTCAGCAGTAAATGCAAAATTAGGGTATAAAATGCAATATGTACTTATAAAGAATAAGTATGAACTTACACATTTTAAAATTAAAACAATTTTTTGTGGCACGTTTGAACCATCTTTGAGAGAAAAATAAAACGGCTTATAGAATTATGTATCAAAAATTTAAAAGGATGAAAAATTTAAATGTGAATTTAACAGGAATTAACCATTTGTTAGGTTAGTAAAAGTATATTCGTATATGTACAAAGGATAAAAGAATGTATAATACAAATAAAATATTTATTAATAACAAATTTTGAACAAAATTTAATTAAAATGTAAGATTTGTTGGGATTTTCGGGGATGAAGAAAGTAATTATTGGGTTTTTTGGGGACACAAGTTTGCAATTTGGGGATCAAATTTTATAAACATCTGACAACCCTGAATCTCAGCCAAAGGGCGAGTATGGTGCAGAACCAAAGTCAAATTGGATTTGACGTTTATAATTCCGACGAATTTGTATTGGGATACCATTGAAAACATATTGATGACTGGCGGGGACCACAATACCTAGGAAATTCTGTTTTCTAGAAATGATCGGCAAAACATAGCTTTTTCTCAAGGTTTTTTTTTTAACATTAACATTGACATTAACATTAACTTTTTAGATTAAATTTAATACATATAAAAATGAATTGTTAGACTTGTTGTTTAAGTATTGTTTGCTTGCTAACCATATATGGCCCAGAGGGCTTGGTTAGTTTTTATTAAAATGAAAATAAAATAAATAAATTTCTATTTCGATTTTAAACATTCGGCCTTATTGTGTAAGGCGTTATTTATAATAGATTAAAGAACACAGGTTGTTACTTTAATCTATTGCAAAACGCGACTCACGCGTTAGCGACAACGCCTTACACAATAAGGCCAGTTATTTAATTTTTTTTCGCCTAGCTGCTGTATAAATGTCCATCCTTTTCCAAAAAAAAGTAATTCAAATATGGTTAAAAATACCAAAAATTATCCACTTAGAACTTAGATGGCCTTATAGTAAAAATTAAGTTATAACAGCTAAAATTTAGAAATTTTGTTTCTGTGAGGTGATCGACATTTAAACCGGGGGGCTTATTCTGTATTGCGATGCGAGTGTTTGTAGCCCGCGATTGCCTATGGATACCAAAATTGATTTCCAGAACATGGCCGTATAACTTCTTGCTTTTTTTGCGCTACCATTAGCGGCTAAACTGAATTGCATTTTTTGCGTTTTATTTGTTTTCAAAAGATGTTTTGTTTCGCTTCGAAATTTATTGCGACACTATCAAACAACCCCGTAATTGTACTAAAATATTTGACATTTTTTTTCTTTTTGCAACTTTATTAATTTAAAAAATGTTATTGTATTTTTTTATTGAACAGTAAGCCACTTATAAATAGAATTTAATATATAAATTTAAGTTTACAAAGTGTAATAATTAATCAAGTATTTTTCAGGGACGAGGTGGAGATTGATGATGTGATGAATATCAGTTTTAAATAAACAAATAACAAATACAGTACGAAAAACTTTTATAATTTAATTTCTGATTTCAATTATTCTTCTAATATAAAAGAAAACTAAACGCATACCATTAAAATAATAATCAAAAACTTGTTAAATAAGTATATTAAATTTTATATGTATAACAATTAACTTACTAATTATATTAATATTAATAATAAATCATGTCCAAATATAAACAAGCGTTTTTAGTATTCAAGAAAATGAAAGGGAACATTTCAAATGTTAAGGATTTTGTTAAACTTAAATTGATAACTAATATTAATAAGGTAAAATACATGTCTTGTTTTAAGTTGGTAGTTAAACATAAAACTAATTACATTTTACTTTTCTCATTCGCCACGATTTCTAAACGCTCTATGACTTTAGTCAATTCCATATCTTTGTTAATTTTCAAATACATGGTCTTGCGTACTTCATGAAATGCCAACCAAGCGGGCACTTCTTTGGACAAAAGTTGTAAATGATTTTCAATTTCTTGGGGCGTGAGGCTGGTGCGAAAACTATTTTGAATTTTCTTAATAACAATTTCTTGGGTTAAGACACCTTTACGTTCAGTAATGAAAACATTGCGCAAGTGGCGAGCCAATTCGGGAAGACGGGAATATTTTGTAGCCTCTTGATCCTGAGAAGGTCTACGTGTTATAGCATCTAAAGCTTTAGCTGCTTGTTTAGCGCGTATTTTCTCTAATAAGGATTTCGGAACGCCCTTTAGTAAACTTGAAGTGGTATCAGCTGCTGGAACTCTGACAGTATTTTCTGTTGTTGATGTTCCCTTAGTTGTTACTGTTGTATTTGTTGTTGCAATTTCACCTTTACTATTATTTTCTTGTTTACTGGATGACGTTTCCAAATTCTTTATATTCTCTGCCTTTACCTTGTCCGCTTCCAATTTAGCTTCATATCTTTCCATTACTCTCTCCATGGGTGTGGAACAATTGAATAGATTTCTAGCTGTAGACAAAATGTCCTTAGCCGATGAGTATTTTTCTACGTTTGGTGGCTGTGGCAAATGACCCAATTCAATTTCTGGACAATTCTCAAGATCAAAATCAGGATGCCAGCGTGTTACTTTTTCCTTAGGTATCGAAAGAGGGGGATCCAATGATTTCAAAAATTTATCATGTTCATTTTTCACTTTCTCCAAAAGGGCATTCTGGAATTTCTGCGATCTTTCGGTCATAACAACAGGGTTCATGGCATTACTTTGGGCCGAGGCTAATACATCATCCTCATCGATTTTATTTAGTTTCAATTTATCTGGTAGATTTTCCACATTGGGTGTTATAACCAATTGGAAGTAATCGGCCTTAGAGGTTGAACCATAATTACGCATTTTCATTTGTGTGAATATGAATGCCTCCGGAAAAAGATGCTTGATTTGGGCCAAATGTTTTTCATAGAAATTCTTACGCATCATACGTTGTACGGCTGGTTTTAGTTTCTTGAATGTAATGCATTCTTTGCGATTGTAGAACATGGCACATACCGAGTCCAAGGCTTTGAAAACCTCAATCAAGTGACGATATTTATAGGGCAAAGGTAATTGGCCAGCTTTGCTGTTATCAGCCAAAGACATGAAACGCTGATATGCCGGTGGTACCACCATTTTCGATGGTGAACCCATTTTAGCCGGACTAAAAAGTACACGTTTAGAGACATTAGTGTGGCGTGGGGACATAAGTTCATTTTTATCGGGTGTTTTGGGTGGTAGTTTTGTCGGGGTTTTAAATGTTTTTGAAGGGCTAAAAAGTAGAAAATAAAAAAAAAAATATGTATATGAATAAATTTTTCACATAAAAATTTTTTTATAAACCTTGAAAAAAATTGGGAAAAATAAGTTTTATATTTAATTGGGTTGTTATATTCACGACAACTAAATACATTTATTTATTTATTTATTCACATTTTATGTAATACTAGCTTAACCCGGTGCGCTTCGCTACACTGGCAAAATATGTCTTCTATGAGGGGTACTGCTCCTACTCTGTCTACCCCGCACATTTTTATATTGAAATTTATAGTTTACTATAATAGTAGCTTTAACCACGTTTGAAGACTCTCCCTTTAATAGTTCTTCAGTTGAGCGATATTTAATGTATGCATCCTATGGGAGGTATTTCTCCCCCCCTGCGCCTACCCGCTTTATTTTTATTTTCAAAAGTGTAGTATACCATAAGAGTGACTTTTAGAAAGTTTGAACATTCTCACTATTACAGTTCTTAAGATATGCGATGTTAAACATTGGCGTCCTATGGGGTATTCCTATACCCCCGCTGCTATTTTATTTCAATTCCGGGGCTCAGAAGATCCTACTACAAAAAGTTCAGCAAAATGCGTGCAGCGGCTCTTAAGATATGCGATAATTAATATTGGCATCCTATGGGGGGTACCAATTCCCCTGCCCCTATCGAAAAAATAAGTAGCCTATTTTATTTTTAGGGCTCACGTGATGTTACTGTAAAAATTTCAGGAAAATCGGTTCAGTAGTTTCGGAGTCTATAAAGCGACAAACAAACAAACATAATTCATTTTTATATATATAGATAAGCCCTTAAAGGCCCAAAATTTAATTACACAGTACAATTTCCGAGTATGTATTTACATATGTATGTATAACTAAAAATAAAAATAAAGAAACCAAAACTTTAAAAAGAAAAGAAAAAAAAAAAATTTACAAATATACTAAATACTTTAAATGTTTTATTAAATGGCTCCCCAGCCGTAATACACGATCTACAATTCAAAAACAAAATAAAGAATAGCAGTGAAGAATGTAGCAATCAGTCCTTAACTAGTGGTAAAATATTTTGTTGCTGTAAATATAACTGCATAACCATATAACCTGATAATCCGCCTTTCGTGAACAACCCAAATGTTTTTGAAAAAATGACAAATTGGGAATTTTAAAAAATATTTTATAACTTATTCAATCTTTTAATTTGTATAAAAATTACAATATTAAAATTAAAAAATTTTAATTTATGGACCGATCTGGATGAATTTTAACTGCAAATTATAACGGACAGAATTTAACATGACAGAAATATGTAACAACCAAGTCCCCATGTTATCTGGGATCTTCGGGAACCCCATTTCAATAGAGAGACGGACATAGTTAAATCAATTTCGCTACTCATAAGGATCCAGAATATATCGCTCATTTAATAAAAAAAATCCATTTCGAGATAATCGCAGTTGAAGTTTTTAATTTGCTATAACCACTTAGAAAAAATAACGACAAATCTTATATATAAATACGGTAACAATTTTTTTTTTGGAGTTGATTTTTAAGTATCTTATCGTCCACCGATTTTAATGAAACCTATATCGTTTTAAAGGTATTTGTGTGTAGATATGTACAATATAAATTTCTTTCCTAAGCCTCAATTAGCTGACAGTATAAGTAACGTTGCAAACCAGCAGCTTCATTTTGATGTATGTAAAGCAACTAAAACGATTATAAATAGCAGTAAGATGTAGCTTAACAGTAACGGGTTAATCTGTAGATACTAGATTTTTCTTACTTTTTTACTGTACGCTTACTGTCAAGTACTTACGAATTTCTGTGCTGTTATGTAACCAATTTTGAAAACTTCGTTGTTACCATATATGGGCACGGCATGCCTACCGTCCTTTGTCCGATTTTTTTTATAGCTTTTTCAGTTTAAATAAAACCTTTTTCAAATTAAACGAAACCTTTTTCAAATTAAACGAAACCTTTTTCAAATTAAACGAAACCTTTTTCAAATAAAACGAAACCTTTTTCAAGTTAAACGAAACCTTTTTCAAATTAAACGAAATCTTTATCACATTAAACGAAACCTTTTTCAAAATAAATGAAACTATTCAAATACAGTTAAACATTTTTCAAAATAAATTAAACCATTTTTAAAATTTGTAGGGAATTTATTTTTGGAATTTCTTTGAATTACTGATTCATGAAGAAATTTCTTTGAATTACTGATTCATGAAGAGGTGACACTTACAATGTTACGATCAGTGGTAAAATAACTTAATAATGATTGGGCATGAAATTTTAACTTTGAAAATGTCTTCTCCATCGGGTTCAGAATAGGAGAATAAAGTAGTAACATTTTAATGTACATTCACTATTGTCCACCATATGTCATTTTACTTGGTATTTATGGATTCTAGCATACTCCATAATTAAAAATGAGTTTTGTAGCATTGGACTGCTTTCAATTTTATCTAAGAGCTCCCGAAGAAATATATTGGAGACGGGCCGAATTAACAGTGGATACAGAAATAACTTTATGGTAAACAACGCCAGTATTATCTGTCGTAGCAATTAGAGTCATATTTTTTCTCTTTACGTTTGGCAAAACACCATGTTTCACCTTCTTAAGCAAAAAAAAAAAACTAAATTCCTACAAAATTTTAAAAATGATTTTAATTAATTTAAAAAATGTTTAACTGTATTTGAAAAAGGTTTCGTTTATTTTGAATAAAGTTTCTTTTATTTTGAATAAAGTTTCGTTTATTCTGAAAAAGGTTTCGTTTAATTCGAAAAAGGTTTCGTTTTATTTGAAAAATGTTTTATTTAAACTGAAAATGCTATAAAAAAATTTAATTTTTTTAAATTAAAGTATTTTATAGTGTACCAAATTTCAATACTCTGGGACTACTCCTTCTATTTTTGTCACATCGCTATATAGGATCAGAGCACTGTGCGTCGTCTCACGAATACAATTAAATACTTTTTCAGTTTCTGTTTCTAACATGAACTACAAAGAGAAAATCTTATCTTCGCTCTACCGTTGCTTTATTATTACAAAGCAAACTTTCTGCTGTTTTGCAATTACATAAAAAATTTCCTTAAGAGCTTAATATCATTTTAAAAGAATGTATTTAAATCATGATCATAATTCTCTTGCCAGCGAGACAAACTACATTCATAACATTTTCTTTACTTCCAATTTTAATATGTATCTTTCTGTTGTTAAATATTTTTAAGATTTTTTTAAACATTAGAATCTAAAACTCAAACAAACGAGATCATAGTCTTAAAATTATAGGGGTTGCTTCTATGAGAAACAAGTTGAGAAAAAGAGCGTAAAAGATTACAATAACAAAAAATGTGAAGAAAAATTACAATTTCTAGCTACCTGAGACGCGCAGACGGACATAAAACTCGTTTTTAATAAATATATACTTTAAACTAAGGACTGACTTGCTTATCAGTCAGAAATACAGGCTGTTTGAGTCTCTTGAAATAATATGTTTATTATTTAAAAAAGAAAGTGCATTTATTGTACATTATATACATACTTTTGTAACTGACAAAAAACAACCCCCTTAGAAAAAAAAAATAAATAAGAAAAGAAACGATAACATGTAAAATGGCTGAGCCGAATCTTATATACACTTCACCATTGTATTAAAAAGCCATAGTATTAAGAAGCCAACTGTGCGTTAGCTCACATGTTATGGGTATTGTCGAGTCAAATCCTTATCCCGGGAGAATTTTTGTATAGGTGCTATGTGATATACGGCCAACGTCATGGAAACTGAAATCACGTAAATTTGAAATCGACGAATATTTTCAATTGAATTTTTTAACGCAGCGTTGCCTGATTTCAAAATAATTCTAGGTAGAGGAAAGTGGTTCTCAAAGTACGAGGTATATAAAAGGAAATATTTTTATGAACTTTAAATACGGAAGAGTTTTCAAAATTTGATCGATTTCAATTTCACGTGGTTTCGATTTATTGTGATTTCGCAGTTTTTAACTTGATTATATCAAGCTAATTGATTTTGAATTTACCCTTATCATACCAAACCTCTTCGGCTAGTTCAAATAATGGACAAGTTTGGCTCATTTTTAATACTCTTTATATTTAAGAAATATATGCCCCAAATTTGGTCCTTCTGGTTCATATTGCATAGGCGTCATTCTTATAAAATCATTGTTTTGGAAAGTTATTTGAATATATTTTTTTAATTTATATTACTCGTATTCTACTTTGTTTATTTAAGGTGAAAGTGAAAAAATTAAGTTTATAGATTATAAGAAGACATCAAAAACTAAAGGTTTAGTACAGATTTATCTTTAAACATTAGAGGCGTTCCTTGTTTTTTGCTCATAACACAGTCATTTGTGGACCGATCTAACCGAATTTCAATAGAAACCTTTTACGGACTATACGTAATAGAAATACATATTCATATAACAATATATTCACCAATATATCGGGGACCTTCGAAAAACTTATTTCAACATACAACGGACATCGTTAAATTAACTTCGATATTCATAAGGACGCAGAATATATCGCTCATTTGCTGCAACAAAGCCATAAGTCTAAAATCGAACATTTTGACTTTATATTAGTAATGCAAATTAAATAATTCTATCTATGTATATTAATAAAGATATTGTAAATATTTCTTATGAAGATATTGTAAACTCGACACTTGAGAAACGAATGAAATTTTGAAATTTTATTTTTCTATTATGTTGTGTGTAAATTTAAAACATAAAAGTCCTTTAATGAAAATTATTGAGTAAATATTTTTGAATTATGATAATGTTGCAGCAAATAAACTATATATGTATGTACATGCACACATATATACTAATACAAAGGGTAATCACGATAGTCATTGTGCAAATTTGCACTTTGTAAATTTTTTGTGCTTATTATGATTGATCGTGAGCAAACCACTTTTATTTTTGGTGCAAATATGCTATGTTTTAAAAACTTATTCTGGTAAAACAAAAAACTTCTGGCAGTACAATCTTAAGTCAAAAAATTTCATTTGTTTAACAAATAAGAATGCCTAAAACCAGTGAATAATAATTTTCTTTCAAGTCCCAATTTACATTATACGATTTTTGTCGTTGCGATTATTGTCGTTTCTTCTTTGAAGTCGGTCTAATGTTTACATTGTACGATTTTGGTCGTTCAACTTCGTGTGTATACATATATTTTTACACAGTGAATGAACAAAACGAATCGAAGAGTACACTCGCTTGTGCACCCCTTTTAATTCCTCTCTCCCCTCTCGCCTATAAGGTAAGAATCGCAACGACAAAAATCGTATAATGTAAATTTTGACTTAAAAATAAAAACATATGGCGCCCGAATGTCAAAAGTTGTTGTTTGCTTTTATTTGCAACTGAGCAAATATGCACTACTTTTTTTGCTCAAGCTTTTTTTAGCGCTAACGTAGTAAAATGAAGCAAATTGCAAATACATACGTACATTTTGTTGTTGTGTTGTGCAAATGTGTGTATTTTTGCACACATTTTTATCGTTTGCACACTTTGCACTACCCATCGTGATTACCCTTATTGTAAAGCTGAAAAGTTAGTTTGTTTGACCGGAACTGCCGGTCCGATTTTAAAAATGTGTTTAACAAAATGAAGAATGGAATCTCCATACGGGCAAATACTATAGAAGTTTCCACTAAAGTGCTTAGGGCGCGAAACCACTTATACTCAGAAAATATTAATTATGTGTGAGGAGAGATCTATTAAAGCAAAAGTTTCCGTACTGAAAAGAAAACCTATTTTAACGTGAGTATGCTGTTCACCCTTCGTTCGCCTGCAGTATATCTGTCCGCTCGACCGTCCCCTGACCTAGGTTAGGTTACATGCCTACAGGCTTTTTATTTTTTTTTTTTAAACTAAGAGCAAGAGTGAAACATAAGGAGAATTACTGCCTCTCCGAAAATATCTACACAATTTGGATGAAGCTTAAACCATAGATTGATCAGCGTAAATATAACACAAAGGGTTTATATTTTTTTTTTTTAAAGCTAGAAATATGAAGGGAAGGATTGAAAATTTCTGCCTATCCGAAACTATCTTGCTCATTTTGATGAAATTTAAAACATATGTAGATCGCTCTGCATGCAATAAAACACCGTCTTTATATTTTGTTTCAAACCTTGGACCAATAGGAGACCAAAAAGCAATTTCTACCTCTCCGACTCTATCCAACCGATTTTAATTTTACGCCACATGCACGGCCAATTATTTAATAAACATTGTTAACAACAAAGCTGGTTTCCTTAACGCCAGTTGCAGTGTAGTAATACATGACAATATGTACTGATGTGCAACGCAAAAAAATTTGACAATGCATTTGTTCCTAAATGTAACTTTGTAGTTATCACTGAGCAGAGAAAAGCAAATTAATCAGTTAAGAAATTTAGTGGCAAAGCATATACATAAACAATACAACGTAGGTAAAAAATGTAAGTCCACAGTGCATCACTACGATGTCAATACTCTATTTACACGTTGAGGAGAAGAGCCCAAATTTAACATTTTAACACAAATTTTAACTTATCGTGTTTTATGTTATCTAATTATTTTTTTTAATTGACGTTTCTTACAAACTGACATTAATTGTTGAAAATTGCAAAAAGTAAAGAAGGGGCTTCACGAAACAAGTCTCGCAAGTTTAACAATTTGCACAAACGTCAATTTTAAGCGATTTCATGAGGACCACCAATACATATTTCTAAGAGTAATAATGAAAAATGCTTTTACTGTACATACTATATAAGACTACAAAAACTACAAAATAAGCGATGAGATCAATTCTAAAATGCAGCACTTATACACCAATAGAATATATGCTTGATGCGCTTAAATGGTTAAATATGAAACAGAGACTGGAAATCAATACACTTTACTTTATACAGAAAATGAAAATCGGAAAAGCACCAGAGTACCTCATAGAACAACTTAACTACGTGGGAGAGATACAGCCGTACCAGTTAAGAAACTCGAACAACTTTAGACTACCAAGAACAACTACAACAACAATGCAACGATCACTTTTTCACAAAGGATTACAACTTTATAACACGCTCCCAGAGTATATAAAATCGGAAATAAATATTAACGCGTTTAGAAGAAATATTGTTTACTTTATAAAAATAATTATATCAATTAGAATTTAATCAACTATGCATTTTCTACCAAACTATATATATATATATATATATATATAAATATATACATATAAATTTTTTTTGTAAGAGAAAGTATTTTAAATACTACTAAATAAATAAATAAATTAATAATTAAAAAAAAAATTAATATAACATATATACATAGATTAACATATGTATATGACTTTTTGAAATATGTACATACATATGTATATACTATAATTGTATCAATGTAGATAAATTCTAATTATTTACTTCTTTTTTTTTGTTTTCAATACACATTTTCAATATTTGTTTACATAAGCTAAATAAAGCAAAAAAAGTAAAAAACTATAATAATAAACAACAACAAATAGTTTAAATGTAATTTATATACAAAACCACCATATGGTGGTTACTTTTTCATTAACTTCTTAACAATATTAAGCCAATGTAAGCAGAATTTTCAAGAAAAAAGTTGTAATAATGAAAGTAACACATGATAAAGAAAGAAATTGTCATTAACATATTTATTATTAACTTAGTTTATGTGAAAAGTTACGAGTAGACGCCCTTGTAAAAATTTAAATTAGTCCTTTAATAAAATTGTTTTGCATTAAAAATTCAAAATATGTAATCAATTAATAAGTACTTTATTTTGTTTGCTTTTGGTTTCATATTTTCTTATTTGCTATATGTATATTCCACTAAAATATGACCTCAATTATATAGTTGAAATTACTTTTAGAACAAAAAATTAATTTTACTTGACTGCTGGAACCGGGTTTTTTGCTTAAATAACTTTTTGTAGGCCATGTAGTTTAAGCCAAGTATTTTAAATAAATTAAAATGTGAATGTCATATACATAAATGACTGTATTAACAAAAATTATTAAATTTAAAATTCAACTGCAGCTTAGTATTACAGAGATAAATAGAACGGGAAGAATGTTAAATAAATAGTACAGTGAGTTAGGTCAGGGTTATTGGAAATGTGAAAGATGAAACCTAAAACATTAATCTATGAATTTATTCACTATATTTACTATATGAATTTTACTTTTATTTCAAAAATATTTTAAACTCCCATAATTACTATGAATTTCATAAGGAAGTTATACCTCGTGGTACAAACAAGAAATACATTCATTTCTATGAAATATTTATTTATATAGAATTTACAATAATATATGTACGTATGTAGGAAGGTACAATTATTAAAAATAAAAGTATTTAAGAAAATATGTAATTATGTATATTTTTGGTAGGTTTTTATAATTTGCTTTACTATTTCCTAATGAAATCTAAAAAGAAATATTTTGAAATTATAATGATATTCACAATTAGTCAATTCACAAGGTATCCTAACATGTCATATTGTCAAAATGTCCTAATATTTCACAATGGTTTAAAAATATTGTTGTACGGCTCAGCCGCTCAGCGCTGGACTTTTCTGATTAATTACGACAGCACAATAAACACAGCAAGCAACGTTCTATTTATTTAAGACACTTTTTGTTAACAAACCAACAACAATATTTTCAAACCATTGTGAAATATTAGGACATTTTGACAATATGACATGTTAGGATACCTTGTGAATTGACTAAATATGTATTGTACAAATTCGTCATAAACCATTTTGAAAATGCAATGATGCGCTACCAGATATTATGGGGACTATGTCACATATATTCCGGAAAAATGAAACGACTGCCTCTAATTTTACCCATTAATTCCTTGTTGTTTTTTTTTGTGTATTTCTGGAAAACGCCAAGTTTCAAAATTAGGTATAGGCATCTTGGCTATGAATGCACAGCATCCGACAAAATGTGGCGGTATTGGGGAAGTTATCGCGGCACGTCCAAAACAGACATTGTAGATTTCTGTATATCTGGAGAACGGCAAGAGCCAGTTTCCAAATAAGGTACAAGCATCATGGTTATCAATAAGCACCATCCGACAAAATGTGGGAGTAGAGAAGTGTGCATGGCACAAAATAGATTTATTATATCTTAAGAATTGTAAAACAAAATTTGTCTGGGCAAGCAATTTAAAATATCTTTAATATGAGCGGGATAAGAGAAGTGGGCGTGTCAGCTTACGTACAAAGACAATATAGATTTCTGTATGTTTGGAGAACGGCAATAGCCAGTTTTCAAATTATGGCCAGGCATCTTGGTTGTCAATAATCGGTTATCGGGGCGAGGTTAGAAAAGTGGGCGTGGCACAAAGTAGTTATTTATATCTTAAGAACGGTATTTGTATAACTTTCTGGTTTTATCGCTCCATGGTGAAGGGTATATAAGATTCGGAATAGCCGAATATAGAACTCCAACTTGTTTCTAATAATCTTATACATACAATACATGCATTTTCCAGCGAAAAGTTTACTTTTTGTAACGTAACGCCAGCACGCAAATAACCTTGTATTTTAGACCAATGTTGTTCAAATATTATCCTTTTGTTACTTAATGCAGTTGCGCTTTCCACCAATATATAAATTAAAAGTAAATTATACATATACAAATTTTTTTAGAAACAATTTTAAATTACTTGCTGGCGTTAGGTTACATAAAGTAAACTTTTCGCTGGAAATGCCCATATCCACTTTAATATTACCTTAAATATTAAACAAAAAATTTCAAACACTTACCTAGTCAAAACTTCCAGTTCAATTTTGTCAAATTCTTTCAATTGCACTACCGCAGTTTTCTTGGCTGGAGACAAAAGACCCTCTTTCAATTTACGATTACGTTCTTCTTGAGCCTTACGAGTTTTTTCCAATTCTTGTATACGAGCCAATGAGGCCTTTAATTCTTGTAATTTTGCACTACGCGTTATTTTTGTTTTAACTTCATCAAAATTTAATTCCTTCCTAACCATTAATTTAATTTCACCCTGTTTAAGGGAGGTATTGGAACCCTTAATTATTTGTTTAGTGGGAGTCTTAAGACCTTTATCGACATTATGGGCATTATTTTTGGAAGTGAATGCAGTAATCAAGGTGGTCGAAGGTATATGTTCATTTTGTTTTTGTCTAGTATTTGATTTGGCGGTAGACGTCTGTCGTTTGCGTGGAGATAGAGGCCCTTTTTGTATAAATTGCACTAGCTTATGTTGTTTTATGTTATCCTCAAGTTTGGAAATTTTTTTTGGCGAGACGCCAATGTCGGCCATTTGGACTGGATCTTGAACACCAATACGCTTGACCACAGAAGATGAACGTGTGGAACGGGTACGCATACCAGTTTTCTTAAGGGCTGCATCATCATCATGTGGATCTTGCAGTTGCTCTTGGCTAGAGTTATCATATGTTTGGGAGTCAAGGGGTGCATTTATTGTATGGTCAATAAGTTCTGTTTTATCCAGAAGACGCTAAGCAAAAGAGAAAAATTACACAATTTTGTTAAGCCTCCTTAATTTACAATATAATGCTTAAACACTTTTCCAGGGTTTAATTTTTCTTTTATTACCCTTAAAAACACACACAACTATAATGACAGCCACGATGCAGTAGATTAAGTCATTCTGCAAAGGGGTGTTTTTTTTATCAAACAAAAAAATAAAAATTCTTTTGCATCGAAGCGTCATTCCCATAGATGTTAATTGAAAAAATTTAATTTAACTCAAATATTTATTGAAAACTTACTCTATTTTTAATGTTGGCTACATCTTCAGTCGCAGCACGTTTCCTGGTATTAAAGAAGGCAGCTATAGAAGGTTGAGCCATTTTTAACTTTAAAATTCCTTTACTTTTAGATTAATTTTTTAAACTTAATTCTTGTTAACTTTTCTTTTTTAATAAATTAAGTTGAACTTGTGATTTTAATCCGTGGTTTATTGTTATTTAAATAAATTATATTTTGTTCACTTTTCTTTTTTAATGCAGGTATGTATGCAATAGTAAAATGTATGACTGCTGGTGGTTGGTTCTTAATACACGTCTTTATGTTATCCCGCTCAAATTTCAACTGACAAGTTTTCCCTCCAAAAGATCAGTCACTACATACGACGATGACGTTGACGTTTACTTGACGTTTCCAAAAACCTCTGTCAACGTCGTTGCAAACGCGCCAAAATATTTCTTATAGCTTTTGTTTATATTTATCACAATGGCATGAAAGTGGTGGTGGCCCCGTTTAAACAGCTGTGTGCCAAGGTGAATAAGATAACAAAGGCAATATACCATAATTAAATTCCACCACTTCAAAGTAACAACACTGTGTAAACCTAGTTAAACAAAAAAAAATAGCATTGCCAACTAGTTTTACACTTTTACACCTCTGCCATTACATGCATTTTTATATCTATTAATATATTTTTCGCAATTTTATTTCATTTAATACTTACAATTACTACGTAATTCTACGTTGTTTATAAAAACTTCGGTTGATCTTTTATGTTTTCCAAATTCACTAAATTTTGGATTTGTTTAGACTGTGCTGGCGGGGAAGAAGCTCTATCAAGCGGTGACAAAGGAAAACGCCCAGCATACGGTGAGCAATTGTTTGTTGGTGTGTGTCTTTGATTAAATGGTGGGTTTCTTACATTATTGCATTGTTGTGGTGAATTATATTGTGGCTTTTGATTCTCGTTGACATTTTCCAAGTCTCCCTCACCCGCACCATTGTGATTTCCATTTACTTCATGATCCTCAGGCAACAAACGATATTTTTTTAGATATTTGTACGAAGCATTCGACATATCCGAGGGACCCTTTTCAAGCCTGTTCATATTCCCTTTTACAGGTGTGGTTGTGGCGGCTACTGAGGGAGTATTTGGCATAATTGGTGGCAATGGACAATCCATATTTAATTCATTAAGTAGCTCAGCTAATTTTTCATTGGGTAAATATTTTAAAGCCAATTCATTCATGGCCAAACTTGTATCGGAAGCTGATTTAGGTATTATTGGTGTTGGTTTCTTGGGAACTTGGCGATAGTTAGGCGCGGAAGCCACTTCTGGCAAATCGTATTGCAAACGTTGAGATTGTGGAGAATTTGGTCGATACACGGTTGATTGGGCCACGGGCTTGCCTTTGGGTGTTTGAAAATTATTATTTGAAGGTTTTAAATGCTGCAGAAATTTATTTTTAGGTAAAATATGCTGATCATCATTAAAAGCAATCCCATTACCATTCACAGAAGCATCATCTGAAAATTAATTATGAAATTTTACATGCAAAGTCCGCTAGAAATGATTTTTTTATTTATTTAAACACTTACCACTCTCCGTGCTATCAGTTTGAACACCAATGTCCCGGCACTGCGATTTTAACATTGGTTGTTGTTTGAAACTAAAGAGCACTGTTTCCAACATTTTTAATATACGATGTTGTTCAACTTTTACTTCATCCAAAATTTTCCTAATGTCCTCAACATCTTTTTTGGAGGCTAAATGCGACCATGGTCCAGATTTCGGATACTGCAAATGTTTGATTGGTGAATCTAAAGGTGCATCGGTCTGTGTGCCAGCACATATTGTTAAAACATCACTATTTTTAGTATTCGACAATTGGCTTGTTAAAGGCTTCAAATTGGCAATGGTTGTTTGCAACGCTGGTAATGTCGGCAAATGTATTGGTTGATAGATCATATTATTATTACAATTTCCCAAGCTCTGTCTATAAGTAAGTGGATTAGCGGACCCTCCATTATGGGTTCCTACAAAACCATTTAAGTTTTCATTAGAGGCAATATTAAAGAGCTCGTTAGACGTTGATCTTAAAGGGTATATATTAGTTCGATAATTATGCTCTAACACGTTTTTATCTTGCAGCTGTATGCCCGCCATATTTGCCGCTGCTGGATAAGAAACTTTAGGCAGCATTTGTTTTTTCCAGGCGGCATAAGTTTGTTGGGGAAAATTGTTATTCTGTTGGTGCTGTTGAGCGCCACCGTTCAACAATTGTTGCTGCAAATTATTGTCCTGTTGCCCAAATAATATTGAAACTTCTGGCACTTGTGGGCGTATAATTCCCTCCCTGACACCACTCGGCACATCTGCACTGGGCTTTGGAGCCACTCTTGGCAACATATCTTCAGTTTCAGGTTGAAACATTTTAAGTTTTTTATGAATTGGCAATTTAATCAAAATTTTTTTTATTATTTTAAAAAACAACTTTCAGAGTTATTTTAAAGTGTAATGACACTCGTGAAAGCAAAAGCAAAAACAAATTCAAATAAGATCTCTTCATAATTTATTCGTGGTGAATTAAGTTTATTTACAGGGCTGCTTTGTTAGGTTGTAGCCGGCACCCTAACATTTTATTAGGTGGGATCGTTATCCAAAAGTTTTGTTATATTTACTAAACTTTACTGCATTTAAATAAATACAAATTAAGCAAGCTCGAGGCCAGTGTTTTTTTGTAAATAAATATTTATTTTTATTTAATTCCGATATTTTGATCTTCGTTGAAGATCATCATCAGGGATTGTTCCAGTGAATTTTTTTTTAAAACAAAAACTTAAAAATATAAAAAATTAAAAATTTAAATATGTGTACAAAACACAGAAATGGAGAGCGAAAAGTGGCAGTTCTTGACTGAATATTTACAAATTAGGGAACAAATCTAGTTTACGGACGCAGCTCCAAATAAAAAAAAGGTCATAGGTTGATAAAAAAAATTTCGAGTTATTGACCACTGAAGTTTTCATTTATATATATATAGGTATATATAGTTGAACCTCGGTTATGCGGGCCTCTAGTAACCGGCTACATCTATTAACCGGGGCACTGCGCACTTTCATTTACAACCTCTATTTTGCGCGAGTTTACCCCTTTTATCGTTGCTTCCTTTTTTATACCTCTATTCAACGTGATTTACCTCTATTATCGGTGCAAGTTTGTTTTCTCTTCCAACCAAATACATATAAATATATTTAAAATTCGGTGATTCCAATTTTTTGTTATACATGCACTCATGTTTATATATGTATGTACATGTAGAACGTACTAACTTAAAATACCTGTGTAACATGAAGACTAAGATTTTAGGTTAAAAAAATTTAATTTTTTTTGTTTTCATACTATATCGATTATCCGTGTTTTTCGATTATTCGTGCATAGACCGGTCCCGTGCGAACCGAATAAAACAGTAATGGGAGCTAAGGAGTTACCAATTTTTATATTAATTTATATATATACAAGTTCCCACTACATTTCTCAATGTATATGGCGAATATTGGTACAATTTTCAAGCTTTTAATAGATCTTTCTGGATATTCAAAATTTAAATTAAAATTGCTAACTCCTTAGCTCCCATTACTGTTTTTATTAAATTTTACAACAAAATGTTACAAAAGTGCACTATGAAAATACCTTTGTAGTTTATTACAATGAAAGTGTAACAAATAAAAATCTTTTAAGCAACAAACACCGGCTTCGATAACGAAAAGCTTTCTAGAAAGCCGGCCTTTGGCAAGGATTTTATCCTCTATGGTATAACCGACACCGGTTTCGTTAACTAAAACTTTTCTGCATAGTAATAATTATGCTTACTAAAAACCCGTGCTTTTTCGCAAACAAATACCCAATTCTTAATCGATTAGGAATTTTTAAATAAAAAATAGTTGAAACAGGTTAAAACATACTTTTTGGAGCAAATCAGGGAATCGTGCTGAAAATAAGCTGGGCCGTTCCAGAGAATTTTGGATTCATCCAAAATGGTCAGGAAAAATCTATCGAAATCGACGGAAAGTCTTATTAAAAAGAAAAAGCTTGATTTATCTTGACAATTAAAAATTCTGTGTATATGTAATGTACATATGTATATAGTTTTATCCTTCAACACAGGTGGGAAGGATATACTCTTGATTTTAGACCTTAAAAAACTCGAGAGTGATCATAAAAAAAACTCAAGATGTTTTACTGGTGGATACCAATATACTCTGGAGCGGATTCTGGAAGCTCTTCACCTTCTTTTATGACAACATTTGATTCCTTAGCATCCCTTGCTGTGTATCCCGCTAGGATAGCACCGACAGAACCGTGGATTCGTTCAAATCTAGTAACGTTCTTTCGGTGCTTTCTCAGCAGATGCCTATCCCGCCCATCGTGTAGTGAGGAGTCTTTCTTGGCTATGTTTTCTAGAAAGGCTAAGGATACTCACACCCCTCTTGGCTTTTTCATAGCTCGTTCGGCTACCCGATGTGAGCTGTTCTGTCGCATATTGCCGAACAACGAGTTTTGATACACTCGCCAATCCGCTCTCCATCCCGACACTGTCAGTTCTGTTATCAACTGTCTAATGCAGCAGTATATCTCTGTGAATACCCAGCAAGTCTGAGTCTGACACCGAACCTGCTGAGTTGTCAGTGATATTCCCTGCACCAACTCCTTCTTTTTGTTTATTAAATTTGTCCCGTTTTTGGTCCCACGAGAATGCACGGACCATCTCGCGCAGTGACGGCTTGCACGGACTAGGCTAGAATTATAACTGACCCTTACCACTAACTAGCCTTTCACGTCCTCATCACTGCTGTCAACCACCTTGACCTAAAAAGGTGGTGATATGGGGTGCTAAATGTTGCCTTTTTTAAAGTTTTAAAATTATTGTTTAAAACTAGAAACAAAACAAAAAATGTAAGACAAGGAAATGGTTTGATCTTTTTTTTTACCAGAATAGAGGGTCGCCACTATACAGTAAAGTTTGGAAATGGGATCTTCATAACTTTAAAATTAATGCAAATTTATTTACACAAATATCGTACTTCAACACTGGAAGTGATCGTTTTGAATAAAAATTTTTAATTTAACTTAGCCTAATTTTTATTTATCTTTTTAATCCGAAATTAGCCTAGCGTATACTCATAATGCTGTAAACGTTCTAAAGAGGAATTCATTTAGTAATAAATGTTTTAAACCTTTTCGCCTATTGCATCGTGCAATAAGGAAAAAAACAAGAACACTCTCAAAACTTAGCTCAAAAGTGGGGATATACAACACAACAATACGCATGTGACTCCTGTATGAAACGACTATTAGCGGAAAAGCATTCACGGCAGTGCTGCAATAACTGTTTAATGAGAATATGCCAAAACTTTATCTGCTAAGATTAAAACCTAAATTTTTAATATTTTCAATTTGCTAGAAATATGCTTAATTTTTACAAAGAAGATATGCTTAAGTTCTGCGGAATTTTTATAAAAACAAATATGCTCAATAAAAAAGATATATATGTACATATATCATAAGAACTTTATTTTTTTTAAAGATGCTGATTCTGAATTCATATGTACTTAAAGTCGAAGCGCCAAGGATCCAAGACACCAGAAGAACAGTATGGAATTTTAAAATAGTTAAAGGAGCAATTTGATGATCCTTCTACTTCTATGAAGACAATGATATTGACCATAGCACTTAAGTCATGGAGTGAAAATAAGCTGGTTAAAGAGTTTTGAAGATCAAAGCGAGAAAAGCTAAGGAACTTGTTTTTGTAGCAGCAAGACCGGAAGAACTGGTTGCTGAGTTGACAATCTTGGGCAGGTTTCCCAGTTTTATTTTATACCTTATCCCCAATTTACCATTTTTCATCTCCAAAAATCCCCAAAATAATCATTTTCTTATCCCCAAAAATCCCCACAGTTCCTAAAAAATAAAATGATATTCAGCCCAATTATGAATAAAAATTCCCCTGGAGTTTTCTCCATTATCCCATTATTACAATAGAATATAAATAGGAAAAATGGGAGAAAGGAAAAAAACTCCCGCGGAATTGTTATTTATAATTGATTATGTCTTTAATTAAATATTATAGAGATGCGTAGTTCATGAACGAACTCGTTCCAGATTGCGAGACTTCTAAGCGATATCAAGAAAACTCTTAATGATTTTTATTTCTGTTAATATGTTCAGTTATTTTTTATGCATAAAATAAAACTGAAATACATGTATACTAAAGGGCTGCATGAATAACTTCATTCATGAACATACTGAAATGTTTATTCAATGAAGTTCGTATTCAAATAAAATTCAGACCACTGAACAAACTATTGTTTTATTCATGCTACTAGCAAATACATTTAGTTTTATATGGCAAACATAAAGACTTTGTTCAGTGAAACGACTTTTGTTTTACAGTTTTCACTCTCTTATTTTTTTATATAAATACTCAATAGCAATGTTGCCACTTAGTAAATTTATGTAATTTTTATGTACTTCCAAGCAAAACACATTGATGAAAAATGTTTTTGAAAATAAAATAAAATTTTTTGAAGTTGAAAAATTTACATTGAAAACAATTAATTTACATTGAAAACAATGTCAAATTTGAATTATTTTTATTATTTTAATATTATATAATTTAATATTCTTTATTTCTCCTAATGTTTTTCATTTCAGTAATTAGTATTGTGGTTATTTTATTGAACTGTTAATGGTTTTTAATCCAAATTTAGATATTTTTAATTAGGCTTAGGTTCATTGAATTTAATTTTCATTAAATTATTTTTATGAAGACAGGAATTTTACAACATGAAATTAATTAAAATTTTATTGATAATTTTTCATTCTTGACTGCGCTGAAATTTTAACCCAGGCTTTCCCGGACAGGTTGCCCAGACTAGTTTCGATTGTAACCACATAATCTCTTCAGTGGGGTTTGCCGTCTTTACTCACTCGGCTATTGAAGCCGGATGACGTCAATAGTCAAACATCAATCTTTAAACCAAATGGTATTTTACCGTGGTAGATCGAAATTTGCTTAGAATAAATGATTATCTATTTAATTGATTTATATGTTATTCCTAACTACTATTTTTTCGTACTTTTTTGACAAGAATTCTTCTTGAAATCCAAAGTACATTTTTGTTCTTCATGTTTTTGTCTTTCTTTTTTCTTGTTGACCTTTTTCAGCACAACTTGAAGGACATATGTAAACATAGCTCGTGCCTTACCTGTGAACAACAATTAGTATTGTGGTTATTTTATTGAACTGTTAATGGTTTTTAATTAAAATTTAGATATTTTGAATTAGGCTTAAGTTCACTGAATTTAATTTTCATTTCTTTCAACTGGCAATACTGACTTTAAAATAAATGTGTTTTTCCATGAACTTATTCGACATTTATTCAGTGGTTGTTTTGTTTCAGAGTTGTTAGTATTCATATTCTCTTGTTTAAGTAAAGAAAAAAACTGCATCTTACGCGTCTCTTAAATTTCGTGTGTTTGTTGCTTTCATTTCGTAGTTATTCATTTTACTGAATACAAACGAAGCAAATACAAAATTATAATGAAAGTTTCATAGACATCATTATTAAGTTTCATGCAGATGTTTAATGTGTACATAAATAAAACAAACAAAAAATATTTGGCTCATTGGTATGTCATAAGGACAGGTAAAAATACTGCTTTAGCAGTATTTGAATAAATTTCTTGTAATTTGTATTTTTAATTTTAAATAAAGAGAAAAATTAATTAATTTTTAATGAATTTCTCCGTTGTAAAATTAACGTTATTAAAAACCTTGAATAAATTTCTTGTAATATGTATTTTTTAATTTTAAATAAAGAGAAAAGTTAATTAATTTTTAATGAATTTCTCCATTGTAAAATTAACGTTATTAAAAACCTTGAATTTTTTTTATTTAAAATGAAATGATCCGTTTTCTAATTAGATTGTAATTTTTTAAACTAAATATTCTTTTGAATTTACCTACATAATATTTTCAGGGTAATTTCACAGGAGCATTCTTTTAACACATTAGTAAATTTAGTAAATACCAATAGGACAAGACATGTGAACGACTGAACGAAAACGTAAACTGTCCATATTATGAAATTAAATCATTTTCCGAACAAAATGAGCAATGTTCATCCAAAACGGTCAGTAAAAAAGCGTTGCTGATTTATTCTATGGAACACAGGCTTTTGCACGGTATAAACGATAAATTCTGAGAGTAAATATATACAGTTTATACCATGCAAAAGCCTGTGTTCCATGGGATACATTAGCAACGCTTTTTACTGACCATTTTAGATGAACCCAAATATCTCGGGAACAGACCGAATGAGTTTTTGCACGCATCGCTCATTTTAACTTTTTTTTTATATTTTTATTAAAAATATTAAATATTTTTACTTCCCCTTTTTAAATTCCTAAATTCGACGCTAACTAATTGGTCAAATTCTGCAAAGCTCCATTAATTCCTAAATTCGACGCTGACTTTTCCTTATTCTGTAAATCACCATAATTTGGGTATTTTGGTTTCCCGGGTTTTAAACTCCCAAATTCGACGCTATTTCGTCGACGCTATCTTGGCTCACATCATTTTATTCACCATTCTAAAGTAAACTGTCAAAAGCATATGTTTACATAAATTAAAAAAAAGAACATAACATCATCCGCGTGAAGTTAGATGTGAACAATATTTTTTTGGTAATTTTATTTAAATTTAAATAATTTAAACGTAATACTAGTTAATATTAATTTAATAATTATATACTAAAGTAAACAGTACATACTAAATAATGGCAGGTAAGTGGAAGGATATGTTACATTAAACCATAGTATATGCCATGCAATAAGAGTTCAAGGGCTATCTATCAAAATGTTTTCCCTTACAGATGAAACGGTCGATTTAATAGAAGAAACTAGCGATGAAATGGAAAATTGGATATATTATGCCAATAAAACGGACCCTGAAGAAAATGGAGATACGGACAGCTTTACCATAGTTGAAGCAGAAGAACAACAATTTATTTATACAGATCCGACTGGCCAAGGGGCTAATACTAATGAGCCAACGTTTCAATATGAGTGCGATTATAGTAATGTTAATGGCGAAGAATTCGATCATTCTAAAAATAATATTGCAAACGAAGAACAAGCTCAAACACAAGTAGATAATGATGACGATGATGATACCTTGAAGCATAATTTGATTTTAAGAGAAACTATTGATGAAAATGGCCAATTGGCGGAGGACTATTTTTGTGAAGAATGCAATTTATCATTTAACACTATAGAAGACTTTCTCAAATATCATCCTTTTGTCGAACTGTTAAATGAAAATTCCGTACAGCAAGAAACACAACAACAAGAAGTGAAACCGACTGTAACGGAAGACAAATTATGGGATTTAGTAGGCAATTTAGATGAAACCGAAAAGGCTAGTGAGACCATTGAAGACATAATAGAAATTAAGCCAGAAGCAATAATAGAAAGTTCTTTACATGAACAAGAGAATCCTAATAATGCCGTAGAATTGGAAAAAGAACGTTATTTTTGTTATGACTGCCAGCAAGTATTTAACGATTTAGCAACAGCTGAAAATCATGATTGTATCAATCAATTGCCAGAGGTTTTATTTATAAATATAATTTTTTACTATTTAAGAGATTTGTTTACTTTTTAATTTAATTTTAGTCCAATTCTGATTTACTTGAACAAACTGCTACTAATAATGTCCACAGATGCCATTTATGTGATAAAGATTATAACTCGTTACGCTCTTTTAACAATCATCAACGTTGGCATAAAAAATCTGAAAATCTTTTAGGTCGCACCAAGACTTTGCATGGTGCGACTACAGCTTGTGAGATATGCAATACAATATTCGCCTCGGAGAAGAATTTGAAGTAAGTACTTTTTTTTAACGATTTAAGTGAATTTAGTAACTTAAAAGTGAGGCATAATTCTTAAGCGGACAACCCAAAAAATTACTTTATATTTGGCATAACTTTACTTCTAGTAGATATAAATGACCCGGTGTCATCATATTCATTTAACTTCATAGGATGCGAACAGTTCATTGATATGAGACTTATTCTCACATTATATCGAATAAAAAAAAAAAAAAAAAAACATGTTAACTGTTTTAGGATATTTTCGCTACTCTGTCTTCAATCATAACCCCCATACGACCCAAGTTTTTGGAATACTTAAAAAATTCATATGAGTCGTTCACGAAAGACGGACAATTAAGTTATAGGGTTATTGTAACACAATATATATATAAAAAAATTAAAAGAAATGTATTTTGTCATTGTGAATATAAATAAATAACAATACAACCTGATCAATATACAACCAGGCAATATACAACAATACAACCAGGCAGGGTTGTGAGTATCTATCTTTTGGCGAATTTATGATTTAGAAAAAATAAAAAAATTGGGGCTAAGTTAAAAAAATGGATTTCCAAATTATGACTTCCGGTCTTGAAGTGCGATACGCGTGCAAAGAAATTTGCATATTATTTAAACTTATAAAGATCCCATTTCCAAACTTTTACAGTAAGTCTGAACAATTTTAATTTAAATGATCATTTCCAGTTTTGCAGATGAAAATTTTTTTGAAAAGATCAAACGATTTCTAATAGATAAGAATCACTTAGTTTAATTTTTTTGTTTAATTTGTTTCAAGTTCGAAACAATAACAGTGCGATATCGATTTTCGCAACCTCCGATTATCGCAACACCCCGATTACCGCAATATTTTTATAATTGCAAGTCTTTATAACTGCAACTATTTTTTTTAAATAGTCTCAATGAGTGCAACATAAGTTTTTTTTTATTCATTTATTCTTGTATTTATTGTTTAGAAACTAAGTGTTATCAAAGATACATATCATATTTAAGCAAAGCTTCCCATTTCAACAACATTTCTCAACCGTTCACTATCCTATTTCGTAGCAAGAGTTGTCAAAAAATTCGTGTTTGCTTATAAAGTATGATAGTCTGACTTAAAAATAAAATTGACTAACAAAGTTTCTTTTTTTGACAATTCTGTCCGACTTGGAAAGGCTTATGAAATTTTTTATAAAATGAGAGGAGTCATACGATTTTGCATCTCTTTTGTGTGAAAGTGTGCTATTGACAATAGATTTTGTTAAAATTCTGTCAGATTTTCGTTTGAATTGGTTATTTGGTGTCGTAAAAACCAGTCGGATTTGTTTTTTTTTTTCGAATACAAATAAAACCGATATTTGAATCAGCTGTTGTGCTTTGGCTCATGTGTTTACAGACTTTAAAGCTTGATAATTTTCTTTATTATTATGATTTTTGCTCATAAATATTGTTAAAACTTTTGTTTTTAATAAAATGAAAATTATAGAAAAGAAAATAAGTGTGTTAACAGACTTAACATATGAAATAAATGCCACCGTTGTATTATTTGCATTTGTTGTTTATAATTGTGTAATTTTATTGTTTTGTAAAAATATAAAGCGAATTTATTAACAATACAACCAAAAAAAAAAAAAAATTATAAATAAATAAAATATATCCTGTTGCATATTTTCTGTCTGCAGAAAAAGTGAAAAGAATGCTTTTGCGAGTTTGCAATAAAAAAACAAGAGCTGTAAGCTGCTTGGCTTATTTTCAATAAAAAAAACCGATAATATTGGTTTCATTGATACATAAAACCGACACTAATTTCAGTTCGAACAAAACAACCATAACACTGGATTTCATGACACCAATGTATTTTTCTGTCGGTTTCAAATCCAATTCTAATAAGATTGGTTTCTATGACACCCCTGTATTATAATCAGTGGGCTGTAGAATTCTGTCAGAAAAGTTACAACTGGTTTTTTTTCATGGAACAGGTTACATAAAAATCATTTTGACGCGTTTGCGATAAGAAGTTGATTAACTTTTAACTTTTTGAGTTGAATATTTTAAGTCATGTAGGAAAAACGTATTGAAGAGGTTATAAAAAATGTAGTAGGAAACCGTAAAAAATGAAGCCAAGACTGAAAAAACCAAAAAGAAGAGCCGAAGCTTGGAATTCTATAAGCAAAGCGTTAAATAATTAATAAACAGCTAAACAGAAAAGGTTTTTATAACGTTGTGTAACCTGCCATTTTCATGCGCTTAAGTTATTAATCGCACGATACTCGCCGAGAAATAACCGCGTGTTAAGCACTTCTATGTGCTATTGCAAAAAAACTTGACTGCTACTTAAACACAAATATAATTTTTTTTTTATATTTTGCATCTTATGTGTGCTCTTTATTCAGAAGCGTAATAGGTTAAAATAATTGGATAATTTCATTATTTTTTTAGAAAGTTGCATGATAAGCTAATTGTTTTATTCTAAATTGTAAGGTTTTAATTTAATATATTTATACGTTAAAATATAGTTTTTTATTAAAAAATGGGCTGTCATCAAATATTATAAACAATGGTCGGTCATAGCAGCTTTTCGGTAGTTGCAACAGGCCAGATTTTTTAAGTAGCGAAAAATTTTCAAAAGCGGCAACACTTTAGCACCCCATAACTAGACCAATAAACATCATACAAAAAATATTTGGCATACACTTTCATATCTAATAGAAGTATAGTGGAGCCAAAAATAAAGGAATTTCGGCAAAATAGAAACAAGAAACTAAAAAAATTTTATTTTAGAATATAACAAAAAACTAAAAGAATGTAAGAATTTTTAAATTTTAATGTCGAAGAAATTTAGCAATTTTGAAAAATTTTAGCAATTTTATTGAAATTTGCAATTTAAAGATTCAAAACTAAAAACATTTCAAAGAATATAGAAAAAAATTAACAATTTCGAAGAAATTTAACCAACGTTTGAGAAATTTAGCAATTTCGAAGAACAATTGAGAATTTTTAGAAAATTTTACAATCATTTTGAAAATATTAGAGGAAATTTGGCAAAACAATTTGTCAATAAAATTTTGCGTTAAAAATTAAATGAAAAAAATTTTAAATTTGTAGTGGTAGTAGGGTATTAATAGAATATTTTTCGATAAGTTTGTAATTTTTAAGATAATTCGAATTTATATTTGCGCAAATTTTAAATTGTGTTTTTATTTTTTTATTAAATTAAATTTATTTATATTTATTATTAAAATTAAATATGTATGTACATATGTATTTGCGAAAAACTATAATCTAAACCAACTTTGCGTTTACTAGAAAATTAAAAGAAAGTTTTGTGGAAGCTTAGAATTTTAAAAAAATGTATCTAAAATGTTAATCCAATTTAAAATATACATACACACATATATTTTTTATAATTATTTCTATTTGTTAAGATTGCACATGAAAATGCACAAAAAGCATACCGTTAAAACCATACAGGAAGCACTTCCAGTTGGAGCACAAAATGAATACAACGAATTGAATAAGTTCTTTTGTGAAATTTGCAATAAAAGGTAGTTTTTTTACAGTTAACTAATTGACAAAACCTTAACTGAAATTTTTATTCAATTTTAAAGTTTCGATCAAAAACTTTTGGTCATCCATAAGAATATGCATCAAAATTTAGAGGAATACAACTGTGGCAAATGTAATAAACAATTTGAAAATTTACCAAGCTACGAAATACACATGCAAATGCATGTGGACAACATTACAAAAGCTAAAAAAGGAATAATACCTCATGAAGCACCCACCACTTCCGCACAAAGTTATGTTGAGGGTGGTAAGCGAAAGCATGCTTGTCAGTATTGTGGCAAAGAGTTCCAACGTCCTTATGAAAAAGTAAAACATGAACGTATACACACAGGTGAAAAACCATATGAATGTGAAGTATGCGGTAAAACATTTAGGGTTTCCTATTCTTTGACTTTGCATTTGAGAACACATACCGATATACGGCCATATGTTTGTGCCACATGTAATAAACGTTTTAAGCAACAGTCGGTATATGTACATCATCTCAAAACACACGTGGTTGAACGTGGCTATAAATGTGATATATGCGGTAAAAGTTTTCGTACTTCAGTACAATTAGCTGGTCATAAAAACATCCATAGTAAGCCCTATAATTGTACGGAATGTAATCGTCCATTTGCCTCATTATATGCCGTAAAAATTCATATGAAAACCCACAATAAGTGTCACAAATCTAACAAAAATCTCAAAAATCGCTGCTATATTTGCGGTGCCTCCTATGCTCGAGCCTTTGCGTTACGTTTTCATATCAAAGAACAACATGGAATTGAGGTGGATGATCAAAATAGATTATTAGCAACTAGTGGAAATACAAGTCTGCCTAAAGAAATAGATGCTGAAACAGTCATACTAATGAATGCTGCCCATGACGCAAGTAATCAACAAATGCATTTTTTTAATGCAGAGGATGATGACGAAGAAGACGTTTGTGATGATAATACTGATGGTATTTTCAGTAATGAGGTGGATCATGAAGAAAATATACAAAATCCTTTGCCAAATAATATGTATTTAGATGAAACGGAAGCAGCCACTCAGACCATTTTAAATACTGATGAGGTAGGTTTTGGTTGTTTTTATTACATATTTTTAAATAAAGAATAATTTTTAATTTTGTATATTTTAGATTTCTGTTGATAATTTACCTACAGAAGAAATTATTACCGATTGGCTTGCAATAAATTAATTTTTTATATTTAATGTTGTATGCACAATGTACATATATACATTTATATATTATTTATTATACATATATTAATTTTATAATAGTTTTATTTAAATGCTTGTGTGAAATATATTTGTTGAAAAAAATATTTAAATAAACTAAAGTTAATAAAAGAAAAAAAGCTTTTCTTACAAAACAGTATTGGGTTGTTCACGGAAGGCTGGTTATCAGGTTATATGGTTATTTAGTTTTATTCACAACAACAAAATACAATTATGGAAAATTTTTTTAAATATATTTTGTTGCTGTTAATATAACTAAATAACCATATTTACGTCAAAACTTGCGCTTTTGCGAAAAAAAATTTTTAATCCGAATAATTCCTAAATTTGTTTTCGCAAATCCGCATGTTTTTGTGTATTCAAAATTATGTTAAAAAAAAAACTAAATGTCAAAAACATAAAAAAAACAATTTTTTATCAGCAGTTTTCTTGAAAGGATCCAAAATTATTCCTAAAATATTAATATTTGTCTGAAAAAATATATCTTTCACTCTAAAGACCTAAATTTTGTTATTGTTAAAAATATTTATAATATTGTTAAAAATATTATAAGAATAAGGTCCCTATTATTTGTTTTATGACATAAACAAATAATTAATAATTTTTTCCAATACATTTTGCTCATTTGCTTTTGCAAAATGTTTTTATTTTTCACAAACTAAAAAGTTTTAAATGAATTAATTTGACATTAATTTTTTTCTGTTGTTAATATTATTAAAGCCAGCAGAGTAGCATTTTGTGGTATGAAAATAATATTTGAAATCATAAATTATTTAAATATTTTCCGATATTGCAGAATAAAAATTTTGCAAACATTGTTTTTAAAAGTTAGTAAATGCAGCCAGCATTTAATAAATTGAAAATTTATTGAACTAATAAAATTTTATTTTGGAAAAAAAATTTTGCCACACTCTATACGATTTTATGCAATTATGTTTAGTGGTGGAAATAGTTTTATTCACCAATACATTTAAAAAAAATCTTACTAATACAAACATAAATTAGGTTTCACTGACAATTGAGTTATGTACCTGTCAAAGAGTCGGCATACTAGTTGTATACTATGGGCAGTAAGTGCTGGTTCACACTCTTTAAAACAAAAATACAAAACAAAAACAGGCAGTAACCTTTTTAATAAAAATCCTCTTACGAATAAATTTTGTATAATTAATTTTTATATTTATATATATTTTTCGTTAACATAACTTTTACTGTTATTTGTTTAAAACACAATTGCATTTTGAAAATTTAAAAAACTTAAGATTTAAACAAAAAAAAAACACTTTTTAGTTAATTAAAAAATAAAATGAACAAAAAATTATAATAAAGGATACGTTCGTAAATGCATAACTGCGCTGCATTAGTGATTTCAAATGTTTATATATATTTATCAATGAAGTAGATGTGGACCAAAAAGTTATCAAATACTCCACAAAAATAATACTTGCACAATAAAATAATTACAATTACTTTTTTATCGGCATCGAAAAAAGTTGGCTTGATGCAGCGCAGTGATGCATTTACGAACGTACTCAAAGTTACAAAAAGCTTATGTGCTGTTTTCACAACACAAGTGATTGAACGTGCAGTAAAATTTATATGAGAAGCACTCAGTTTTTTTTGAGTGTTTTTCATATAAATTTAACTACACGTTCAACCACTTGTTTTGTGAAAACAGCACATTAGCCATTTAAAATTTTAAGAGAAAAAAAAAATTGACAATACATACTTAATAAAAAATGCAATCGAGAAAATAAAGAAATAAAAATGGTCATATCATTTGTATATCGATAATGGAACAATATTGCAAAATAATTATTAAATTGTTGATTAGTAAGATGTATGATATTAGTTGTGTTATATAGTCTTATCGTAGATACACTTGTAGTTCGTTGGCCGATTGTATGAGCACCTTAAGGCCTGGCATAAAACCAGCACATTGTGAAAAGTCCGAACCGAAAGCAATTTGAGTATGAACCTGTAAGGCATTGCCATAGTCACCAATTTGCAAACATTGTATAATTTGATTTAATGCTTCAATTGTAGCAGGATTAAGCTAAAAATTGAGGAAAAGGAAATAATTTAACGATTCAAAAATTAAAAATAAAAACAAATAAGTATAGTCGGTCAAGTCCGACCATATGATACCATATACCAGAGCATTTAGAGACAAATTTCGAGAGTGTAGCCAATTTGGGACCCATGGGCAATAATAGAACCAGAACAAAATTATGATATGAGGTTAAGATTTATGCAAAAGTTTTTTTTTTTTAAATATTTTTTCTAACATATCATCCTATATGAAATTATTTTGTCTATCAAGTGATTTAAGGAAGGGGGTATTTAAAGAACCTATGATCGATTCTGAACCTACCAACACAAAAATAACTGTCGCCAAATTGTGTGTCAATACCACCATTTATGAAGAAGTAATGGCATTAAAAGTTTTTTTTGGGAGAAGTATTTGTATGGGAGCGATTGTCAAATATAAAACGATTCCAATAAAATTTTATAAGATAATTTATATTGGAATAAATTAACTTTGGACGAAATTTAATATAAACATAATAAGATGGTTTATGGGCACAACGACTCCATTCCGGAAAGAAACTTGTATGGGGGTTATATGACATTATGGACCGATTCTCACTATTTTAAATAGGCTTGGCCCTTGTGACAATTAACGCCTATGTACAAAATTTTATTAAAAATTGCGACCTATACTTGGCGGCGGACGGACAGACATCGTTAGATCGATTAAAAAATTGATTCTGATCGGTATACTAAAAGGTGAGTCTAGGCCAAATTGTTTAAGGTGTAATACACATCAGCAAAAAGGCATAATATTCTCTCAAATATTGTGGTGTGGGTATAACAACTTACACGTCCTTCTCTTAAGCAGTCATAGAGATTTTCCAAACGTTTGTTAACATCCACAAATTTACGTTTGGTACGCTAAAAGTAAATTTAAAATAAAATGTAAACATAAATATTAAACAATTTCGTAAACAACTGGATGCTAAAAAACACAATATACATTACAATTTTCACTAAAATATACATTTTACTACACAATCAATTGTCTGTCACTTAGAAACAGTACATAAATATTTATAACTCATTCCTAGGAGTTGTAAAGTTAAGTTTTTAAGTTTCAGCTCAACTGAGTTGAACAATTTCCATAACTGAACAATTTGAATAACTGACCCTTGATATCGAAATTCAGAGTTGCCGTTTCGAAAGTGCATTTTTGTTTTCGATAAGATATAATAGTATGAAAATTGTAATACACAGCACAAATTGTTCGAATTTAAACTTAAAAATTCATAAACTTACAAACATACAAACTTTCACATTTATATTTTGAATGGCATAATGGATGATTTTACTGCCTGTGTTGCTTTAAGATATTTTTTGTTATGTTGAATTTTTTTGTTTACCGGCTGCGTAGACAAAAGTGGGTTATATGGTATACAATCAGCCCAATTATGAATAAAAATTCCCTGGGAGTTTTTTCCTTTTTCCCATTTCTACAATTGAATTAACATAGGAAAAATGGGAGAAGGGAGAAAACTCCCGGGGAGTTTTTCTTTCATAATTGGGCTGAATATGTATTTTGTATATATGTATATACTATGTATATTCTTAGAATAATTTATTAGCATATCTTATCATGTGCAATATATACTTTGTAATATTAAATTGTTTTTGGCCTATGAGGCTTAGGCTGAATTTTTGAGAATTCAGTTAAACTAGGTTTAGTTAATCTGAAAACAGATTTGTGCCGCCATTAAAAAGTTTGACTACAAAATTCTGACGGAACAGCTTAGTTTTGCTTTAAATGTTGGCCTTTGATGGAATTATAAGAAAGAAATCACATTTCGCCGGCAACCCTATGCTTGAGTAGACGTGTGTTTTTTCGACAGCTAATCATTTTTTAACTTTCAACTTTATATTTGAATAATAAATGGTAAAAACTTGAAGTTGCGGTTGTTAATAACATAAATAATTATTTTAACACTGTGTGTGTATAAAAATTAATCGAAGAACTACAATTGTTCTGGATTTCTGTGGAAATAGCCTGTTGCAGTTGTTGCTTGTGTGAATTCTGCCGCCATTTACTTATATACATACATACATATGTATGTACATATAAATATTTGTTTAACAATATAAAAGTGGAAAAACAAACCAAAATAATATATTAAATTACTGTGTTTGCCTGGATATTTTTAACTAATTGAAGCTCGTTTTCTTCTGGATTTTCATTAAAATATTATTGTTGTTGCTGTGGTTTGTGTGATTTCTTGCCGCCATTTATATATACATATACATAAAAAAAAGTAAGAAATACAAATTGTCTCAAAATGCCGGCCGCTAAAATACAATATAAATGTGGAGATTGCCATGATAGTATAACAAAGGCTCAGTCTAGCGTTCAATGTAAAGCCTGTGCTAATTGGTTTCATGTGTTATGTGCTGGTCTAAATGATAAAGCCCTTTCTTCCTTAAAAGATTGTAAGTCTTTGTCGTTCTCTTGCAAATCTTGTAAGACTGATTCTTCACCTGGCTTATCATTGCTGCGGCAGGAGATCAGTGAACTGAATACGAAGCTGGATACTTTCACGGACACTGTTAACAGCTTTAAAGCTGAAATTGCAAGCTGCTTGAAGGAGATGAAGTCGGAAATTTTGGATTGTAACAAGCTTATTCATCATGTGGATTCTTCCACTAATAAAAGAATTTCCGAGTTAGAGGTAGAAAACAATGTCTTGCATAAAAGAATTAACAGAGGTGATATTGTTGTGACTGGCTTACCAGACGGCTTGGATAATCTTATTGCGCCTATAGTGAAAATTGGTTCTATTTTTAATATAGAGATTTCTCCCTTGAACATTAATTATGCTTGCTATTTTAATAATCGGAAAGCTGTTTTATATAAATTTAACAATATATTTTTGCGTGACAGCATCATGAGAGCATATTTTAAGACCAAATCTATAAAAATTCGGGATGTTATTGGTGGTGAGATTGATATGCGCCTGTATTTAAATGACCATTTTTCCCCGGCGTCCGGTAAATTAAATTATATCTGTAGAAGGCTTTTGCACAAAAAAGTAATCACGAAATTTAGAATATTAAATACAGATATTGCTAAAGCTAAGCTTATATTGGTAAATGGTAAAGAAGTTGTTTGTAACCTTTCGGAGTGTACTTCTCTTCTTGATGAATAATCGTATCCTTTTCTTTTTTATATACCAATGTGTTCAGTGTAGAATTAAAATTTATCTACATATTAAGTTTTCATTTAGTATTTGCATTTTATTACTCATTTTTATAAAATGTTTCCAGCTTTTTCTAGCTCCTTTGCAAAACTTTGAATTGATTAAACTTAATTTCTTCATCATTTTAATTTATTTAAACTTAAAATAGTTGCAATCTTCTTAATTTGACCAAAGCGTGCCGCCTAAACTTTAAATTTAAACTCAACTACCTGTACCACATAAATACATATTTCTCTGATGTTTTATCAAAATCTACCCACTTGTTTAAATATTACTTTTTATTTCAATTTTCTGAAAAATTAGTACTTATTGTATTAGTTCCAAATAAAATTTTATGCAATTTAAAAAAAAAATAATGTTTGGCAATGTTTGGATTGTCTTGGCCAGATTAGGCTGTAAAAATTTTATGATCTGTTCTTACTGATTGTTTTTTATTATATTTTTTTTTTTTCTTCCTTTTTTTACCTTTTATTATTGATCTAAACTGTATTATATGATTAGTTGTTGCAGTAATGTTAATTTGAATTGAATTAATGTATACTTTTATATTTAGATATAGTTATCCTTTATTTTTATGGTTCCCCACTGCCTTATTTTGTTTTTACTTTGATGTCTTCTAATCGTAATATTGGTCCGGTACTCAGTAGCAAATCTGATTTAGATGCAGCTTTGCGATTTTATGAACATAAATTCAACGTAGCTCATCTTAATTGCCAAAGCATAAGGCCTTCTGCAAGTTTTTCAAAAGTAGACGAGCTTAGATCTTTTTTAGTTGGTTCATCCCTAAGTATTTTTGCTGTTACTGAGACTTGGTTAAAGCCGTATGTATCGAGTCGAACTGTTGAGATATCTGGCTATAAATTTTGTCGCAATGATCGCTTAAACACAAGAGGAGGTGGTGTTGGTATGTATATATCTGTTGGTCTTAAGTATAAAATAGTCTTTAAATCTTCTGAGCCTGGGATTTGTGAGTCTCTTTTTATTGAAATTGTTGCCAATAAATATAAAATTTTGATTGGAGTTGTCTATTTACCCTATGGTGATCTTGTTTCATTCGAGAACTTACATACTGATTTGTTTCTAGCTTATTCAAATATTATTGTGGTTGGAGACTTCAACCATAACATGTTTGACACGGTTAAATCTATTAATATGCGAACGATGTGTTTAAGAAATAATTTGTCAGTTATTCATAATTCTATGCCCACCCATTTTGATGTGGCTCACGGATCTACATCTTTAATTGATCTTTGTTTAGTAAGCAGTGGTTGTCGGACTAATTGTTCTTATCAGTTCCAATGTCCATTAATATCTCACCATGCATTAATATTGGCCTCCTTTGATGTGACGGTTGATAAAATAGTTGAATTTATTGAGTATCGTGATTTTGATGCTATAAATTGGGACGAAGTATTTTCGTTTTTGTCTAACTATGATTTTTCGGACTTTACTTTAGGTAATGTTAACGAAATGTGCGAATCCTTAACTTCGGTTTTTAATACTCTTCTTACATTCGTTCCCGTAGTCAGAAGGAAAGTTTGTAGAGACAAGTCTAATTGGATTAATTCTAAACAAATTGTATTTGCTAAATCTATTTGTTATCTGGCTTACCGTTCCTATATGGCTAATCGCTCCGAAACGAACTGGAAAATTTACTGTAAATACCGTAATAAAGTGAAATCTGTTATTAGAAGGATTAAGAGAAATTATTTCTCGAAAATATTTCGTAATATGGATTCTCGTAATGTATGGAGAACCCTTAAAAGCCATGGCTGCTTAGACTCTGATTCGGAAAAGTTTTTTGGAAATGTCAATGTCTTAAATGATTTCTTTGTCGGTAATGGTGGTGATATTTTGGAAAATTTTAAATTTGAGGACTTTGTTGAATCTCCTAATTGTTTTTCATTTCATTGCGTTTCAGAATTAGAGGTTATTGATGCACTTGGTAAAGTTCGATCTCAATCGTTAGGAATAGACAATATTCCAGCTCGCATGGTTAAAATGGTTTTTCCCTTTTTATCTAGATATATACTGCACTTTTTGAATACCATTTTAACTACTTCAACATTTCCGATGGCTTGGAAGATTGCCCGTGTTACTCCCATTCCAAAAACGCGAGTAGTAAATGAACCTGGAGATCTTAGACCAATTTCGATCCTTCCGGCTTTGTCTAAAGTTCTTGAGCATTTAATGAAACAGCAAATGTTGGATTCTACCTTTTTAAATATTAGTAGCAGCCAATATGCATTTCGTAATGGCTATAGTTCGACGCTGATGATTCTTGATCTTACTGAGCATATCCGCCATAATATTAATGAGAATAATCTTAGTGTCCTTATCTCTCTTGATCTTGCTAACGCTTTTGGTTCTATTTGTCATTCTACGATGATGAGGAAACTCAGGGATGAATATAAATTTTCAAAGTCGGCTTGTAAACTCATTTTTTCATATTTGGCTGGTAGATCTCAATATGTAGAATATAATGGTAATACGTCTGTCTTGCGTATTTTAACCAAGGGTATACCTCAGGGTTCCGTTTTAGGACCTCTACTTTTTACGTTATATATTAATAGCATCTCTGATTTTGTTACTTCATCGTTATGCAAACCATTCATTTTTGCCGATGATGTCTTTTTACTCTTTAAAAGCCGAATTGACTTTAGTGACGTTTTGCAGAACAATATAAATTTTTGCTTAGATCGGGTATGTGAATGGACTTCTTTCAATTCGTTATCTATTAATCCTACTAAGTCTAAAGCAATAATGTTTGGCCCAACCAGTCGTTTTTATCCTGACATTAATATAGTTTTGAGCAATACTCATATTTCTTTGGTTGACCATATAAAGTGTCTAGGTGTATATTTGGACAGCAAACTTTCCTTTGATCCCCATATTGATATGGTTTATGGTAAAGTCTATGGTATATTGCGTAAAATTAATTCTACCAACTTATACTTACCTCTGCGAATTAGGTATAACTTGGCACATGCTTTGATGTTTTCGAATATCTTATATGGCATTGAAGTTTACTCAGGTACTGGTTCTATGCGCTTGAGGATGATTAGACGTATATTTAATTTAATAATTCGTTTCGTTTATAATGTTAGACGCTATGAGCATATTAGTAATACCGCTTTTAGTTTTCTTGGATGTACTTTTAATAACTTTATTAAATATCGGACCATGATTTTGTTTTATAAAATTATCAAAAATGGCAAACCACCGGAATTATTAAACTCCTTTGTGTTTACGCGTTCTTCTAGAAATCCCGTAATTCGTATACCAAGAATCTCAACATCCTGTTTCGAAAAATCTTTTATTGTTCGGATTGCTAGACTTTGGAACTTGTTGCCATTTTCGTTACGGATTTTTTCTTATTCAAATAATGTTTTTCGGTTAAAAATTTTAAACTTCTTAAATACTCTTGATTAGCTACTGATGGATGGATGATAATTATGATATTTATATTTTAATTTGGCTGGGGAGCCTTAATCTAAAGTGATGGTATATTATTATTTTTTATTTTTCTTTTTGTTAGTTTTAATTATGAATTATAACTATAGATTAATGAATATTTATACATGTAGCTTAAGCATTAATTACTTGTAATATTGATTTTTGGCCTTAATGGCTTAATATTACGTAAATAAATGAATAAATAAATAAAAATAAATAATACGCAAAAAATCTGGGTTTCAAAGTACGTTAAGCTTAGTTAAAACTTTATCCACATCTTAAAAACCCGGCCTTTTTATATTACTTCTTTGTGAATAAATAAATATATTGATAAATTGCGTTTATCATATAATCGCTTTTAAAATTTGGTCGAAAGTTTCCAAAATGTTTTGTGGACATTTCTGTTGATACAATCAATACATCAGAATCAATTAAGAAGTCTTCTTTTTTTTTGGTTAGCTAGGGCCTTTAGCGTTTTAGGAAACGAAATGTATGTTTCAGATTTATACATTTTTATAATTTGGTTTATTTTTTCTAAACTCATTCACAATGATTTTTTTAATTTTTTCCCCCTACTTGTTCTTATAAAATTGTGTGAACCTGAGAGATGCGAAAGCAAGAATATGTTCGCGTTTAACGGTTTTATCCACTTAATTGTATATTTTTATAGAATATAAACTAGCTTTCCCTCAACAATAAATGTCAGCGTATTTATCAAAAATAATGTATATGTAATGTAAGAAAGAAAAAATTCACTATTTATTGTTGTGTCTTTGTTGAAGCTTTGATATTGTTACAAGTAGAGCTGAGTGTTTAAAATTCTTATTCACTTTATGGTCTTACTTGTATAATATTTTTAGCTTTTCTAAAGTATTTGGAAAAAGTTTCCTGACGAGCTGGCCTAAGCAACCAGCGAAATGCGCATAGAAACTAGCTTTCCCAAAACAATAAATTTCAGTGTTTTTTATCATAAATTGGGATTATTAGCACATCATTAATAAATGAATTAATTAATAAAAAAATTGGGAATTTAGCACGTCATAATAATAAATTTTGTATTCCCAAAAATAACTTTTGATAATAAATTTGCATGTGGCCGTGCAAAAAAAAAAATGAAATGGCAAGTTGCTTTATTAGGCAATTTGTTTTTATAATTTTGTTTTTCCTTTTTACCCTCTTACAACTACAATTCGAGTTGGAAAACAACCAGCCAATTGTAGGGGAATGTTTATTGTTGTTGTCATTTTGTTTAAGCTTTGATATTGTTACAAGTAAGACCTTAGCGTTTAAAATTCTTATTAAATTTAAAGTCTTATTTGTATAGTATTTAAGCTTTTCTAAAATTTTTGGAAAAAGGTTTCCTGACGACCTGGCCTAAGCAACCAGTGAAATACGCATAGAAAATAGCTTTCCATCAACAATAAATATCAGTGTATTTATCAAAAACAAAAATTGGGAATTTACCACGCCATAAAGAAATCTTATTAATATTTTTTTTATAATTATTAGCGGAATTCACCCTTGATAGTAAAGTCCCTTGTAGACCTTGTTAATCTTATAATTTTAGTAAAAATACTAACATTTACAACACTGCAAAAACAAAATGTATTAGACTAAAATATACTACGCTGTGGTTGAAAAATCCCACAAAAAGCAGTAGTAAACAAAGTGTGTGAATTTACCAGAATAAAACAGTTGAAGAAACTTTATCTGTCTCTTTCTCTCACTCAGCAAATTCATTAATTTACAATGCATACGAAAAAGACACTCACGCTTTGAAGTATAAAATCGTATTAAATATAACAGAGTTGTACTCTTAATACAAACGGTGAAAACCGCTATTGTAATTTTTTTTAATATATGCGAATCAATATAAAAATTGCGAAAGAAAGTTTTGTTCTTTCATATAAAAGACATTTTAATTAGAGAACAAGACTATTTTGTTTCTTTTCATGAAATTAAACCTTACAAATATACATATTGGTGCCAGCTTCGGTAAATTTTTTATTACATGTGTATTTTACGACTTGTACTAAACAACGGAAGCTGTTTTTTAGAATCAAATTATAAAATATAAAAGAAAACTTACCGGGTCATTAGCCGCATTCAAACAATTTGTTTTCAATTCTTCCAAAACAGTTTGTAAATAAATATATTCCTCTGGTAGTGGTGGCTTTTCCTTAGGAGGTTCTGGTTGTCTGTGGCTTAACTGCGTTTGCTGTTGTTGAGCAGTTGGATCGTTGTAACCACCCATCATTCCCGGTTGAGTGGGTTGAGTTTGCCATGATGAAGTTTGTTGCTGTTGCGAGGGAATAGCCGAAGTTTGAAAATTCATGGTTTGATTTGTTAAATTATTATTTTGCATTTGGCTAGTCGGATTATAATAAGAGCCTACAGTACCTCCACCCATCATAGGTGGTTGCCCAGGGTTTAAGAGATTTGTAGGCTGTGGTCCAGCAGTTGGTGGAGGCATACCCTGCTACAAATAGTAATATTTATATAAATTTTCAAATTTTTAACTTATTACTTTTACTAACTTGTTGATAGTGACCATTTGGATCCATATAACCATTTTGATTGGGATCGACACCAAACAAAGGATGTGTTATGGGTGCTGAGGCCGTAGTTGTTTTAGTCTAAAATTTAAAAATAGTTTAATCAATTTTTTTATATTTAATTTTTTATTTTATTTGCTAAAAAAGAAAATTAAAAAATAACACAAAGACAAATGAACACCGAAACAATTAACAGAGGCAGTGAGGTCTTGTCGGTAATATTTATTATTTTGAAACAAATAATACTAGTGAATTTGAAATTTTCAAGGTATCAATTCGAGTAAATCGAATTGTCTATATTTTTCACTGAAATGATTTGATTGTAATTCACTTAAAATAAAAAGAAAATTTAATTTTATAAGCTTTACTTGACTATTTGTAATTGTTTTTTATTATATTAAGCAAAATTTTCATAAGTTTTCGTATTTTCTGTTTATTTTCGATAAATTGCCTTTTTTATTTCTTATTTCTGTATAATTTTCATTCCCTTTTCAGATCCAATGCTACTGAATGTTTCTTTTATTTTTACTTTCGTTTCTGTAGAAGATTCACACAAAATTTTGTTTCATATTCGAATTTCTTATTGCAAACTATTTGTAATAGTTTCCCTGCTGAAATCCGCCATTTTAAATGATTTTTATTTTTTAGTTTTTACTTTTATATCTGTAAGATTTAAATTAAATTTCAGTGAAAAATATTTTCTTTCAGTGCATTATTTTATAAAAGGTAAAACTTAATATAAGTTAAAAAAAAGGAAAATATAACAACAAATTACAGGCTTTTAGAATACCTGATAGAGTGAAGAAATTTGAAAATTATTAGAAGAAATATTGAAATTATTCCTAAAATTTGTATTTAATGGAGTGAATTCATTATAATTATTATTAACAAGTGTAGTTGCAGTAGTATCCTTTTCATGATTAATAATTTTTTGCCATTTGCGGGTGCCCGCATGTTGTGCAGACATTTCATTTTTTGTCTGTGAGTAGAAATACATGTTCTGGGCATCAAAGAAGTTGTAAAAAGAAATTAAACGCAGGATTGATGTACAAATAATTAAAACCAAAAGCAAAATAAAAAAGCAAGAAATTAATTTATAATTAAAAGATTTATAATATGTTTTTTTTTTAATAAAATTTGTTATTGAAATTTTAATTAATAAAAATTGCTAGTTACAGTTTACATTAAGCAAGTTCGCTTTGTGTAAAAAAGGAGCACTAAGGCTGGGTTTTTGAGATCTCAGTTAAACTAGGTTTAGTTGTTTGTTTGTTTTGTTGTTTGTTTGTTTTGCTTGATTTTTTGTGGAAGAAATATTCTTAGTATATATATGATGATATTTATATCAAAGTATATTTTGCCACAATTATGGAGTGTGGCCAACCATTTCAACTGAGAGAAGACGGAACAGCTTAGTTTTGCTTAAAATGTTGGTCTTTAATGAAATAATAATAAAAAATCACATTTCGACGGAAAATCCAAATTTCAGACTAACTTAGTTAAACTTAGTTTTAACTTAATCCACATCTCACAGCCCCGGCCTAAGAATATTCTTTCAGCACAGCTGTTTTCAATCTAGAAAAAGCGTAACAGCGTAAGAAAACTTGTGTAAGAGAACTTGCTTAATATATACACAGAACAATTTTAAAATCTTATTCAATTTTTAAATTCCATTAACAAAATAGTTTGACATAAAAAAATATATAAAATATCTCACCTGTCTGCTTGATTTTAATGCTGGGGGATCATTCCAACCTGGTGGTGGAGTGGGATTACGTTGAATACTTTGCATAGGTGGTGGTGGAACAACAGCTTGCGCTGTTTCAATTGGCGGAATACCTGGCATATATGAGTTATTACTGAAGTGAGTAGGATTAAAGGTTGGTTGCATAATAGATGAAGCAGGGGCTGCTATGGGATTTGGATTGAAGGGCGTAGTATTAAAGGTATTGGGAAGAGATGGTTGAGGAACGGGTGCTGGATTATAGGTATTGCCATAACCGCCGATGGGACCAGCAGGTGCTACCGAGGGATCTAAAACATATTTGGATCTTGATGGCAAACCACCGCCAGATGTAGAGCCACCTTGAGAGCTTGCCGTACTGAGGGGACGTGGTGGCTGTGTTAAATTCTCATTAACTGGAGGTTTAACGGATGTTGGCATTGCCGCGGCTGGATTAAATAAATGAGAAGGAGCTGTGGGAGGCGCTGTAGCTGTTGGTATGGGTTGAGTGGCAAAAGGTGAGGTCATTGGATGTTTTACTGGATTAGAATTCCAAGAATTGCCGGCTGGTGGAACACAGGGGTTAGCCATGGCTACTGGTTGCTGCATCGAACCTGGTGCTGGTACCCCTGGGTAACTAATATTAGCACTGCCAGGCATCTGAGAAAATGAGCCTCTCGGCTGTTGATGGCGTTGATAAATGTTCTGTTGTGGCATATTTTGTTGGTTTGGCAATTGAGTTTGCTTCATTTGAGTTGGCTGTACAATACTATAGATTCTTTGTTTCAAATCATCCAAATCGGGATGAGTTGCAGATGCCTTAATTTCCACAATATAAGCAAGAGCAGCTGTAAAAGCACCTTGAGCTACCAATAAACCACCATATTCCTGTATAAAGTCGGCCACTTTAGAATTTAACTCAACCGCTATACCCTGCTCTTCCAAAGATTTATTCATTAGCATTACAATTTCTGCCAACTCTTGTAATTCTTCGGTATTTAATTTATAATTGGGATTTTTGTTTTCCAATTGTTTAAGTTGATACCAAGCTAGAACCAACTTGTCAATATTACCAGCACATATAAAACATAACATGGCATTGCGTGTATATTTAGTGTTGGATGTTGAAAAAGACTCATTTAATAAACGATCTCCCAATTTTTCACAAACATTAACCGCTTTACGTTCACTATGCTTCAGAGTTGCTACTAAAGCTTCTTTCCAGGAATCTATGGTACAGCGAGTAACAAAATCCATCCAATCGCGCGTTATTAGGGCGGAAATAACATTCGATAGTTCGCTTTGTTGCTCTTGCAGGTAATTATTTTGAATTTTCGTTAAAAATTCAATGCCAGCTGTGGAAGCAATTATAAAAGCTTCAGCGGTACGTTTAGAATTAAGACATAAATGCACGGCAGCCTCCAAATTTCCAGTGAGTATAGCTTCGGTAATAAGGCTGTCAACATCTGTAAGTTAAAAAAAAAAATTATAAAAGAAAAAAAGAAACTTCAAATGCTCGTTAATCGTCAATTTTACTGTATCTATGAATTTAATTTTATTCATACTTTGTAAAGTTCAGTTTTACAAAAGCTCTGTACTATTTTCACTTTCGTTCCTTTCTAATTTAGTTCTAGTTCATGTATAGTTCTCTTTTAATCTCAGTTCAGGTCTAGTTTGAATTCTAGTTCATATCTATAGTAATAGTAGTAATAATTCATTGCTTTATCAGTTCTATGTGTTTTTCAGTTCCAGTTCAGATCTAGTTCAGTTCTCGTTTAATTTGTTTTATTTAATTTAATTATACATGTTGCACCTCCGGTGCAATATCGACGTGAATAAAATTTTGTAAATGTTGAGGAATTACGTTCAAAGTGGAAAATATAAATAATAATATTAATTATAAACAACATAATATGTAGTAAGCTGTTTTGGGACTCTTGAAGTCAATTCTGTAGGCCCGTTTTATGGCATAATTTTGAACAAGCAAATCCTCAAATATGGGAAATTTACACTGGAGAACAGTGTTCGATTTTTAAAATCCGAAAAATTTAAAACAAACTATCCAATTAAGTTATTTCCTTACTAATTTTAGTTATTTAGAACATACTATTATAGGCTTAAAAAACTAAAATTATTGCTATGTAAAATATACAAAAGAAAATCCATTTATTTTGGTCAAATAAAATTCAAACTTTACACATCAATAAAAAACTTTCTATCGGGCCTGTTCTGAAAATCACGTGATTTTAATTAAAGAGATTTTCAGAACAGGCATGTATGTTATATTTTTATATATTTATTCAGGTAATTCACAAAGTGTTCTATTGTTTCATATTGGTTGTATTTGCTTTATTTTTATTGATGTAACATTCATAAAAGTATAGCATATTACTCAAAAATTTAATGAAAATGTAATTGTTTCTTGGTGCACGACATGTATTTTGAATATTTCTGAATGAAGGCAATTTTTTTTTTTAGTATTTATTTGTATTTATTTAATATTAATTTGTTTACATTTTAACTTATTTTTTAAAGAGATTAGCAAAATATATTCCTTTTCTACTTTGACATTTCGTGTTGTGGTAATATATATATTTTTTTTTTTAATTTTTTTTTTTATTTAAAATAACTTGGTTTGGAAGGAAAATTGTATAAAAACCTTCTGAAGTAATCCTATAAACTAAAATACTTAAGTTCATTGAATTTAATTTTCATTAAATTATTTTTATGAAGACAGGTTTTTAACAACATGAAATTAATTAAAATTTTTTATTGATAATTTTTTCATTCTTGACTGCGCTGAGATTTCTTAGTAATTAATTTTTGATCACTAAATTTAAAAATCGAACACTATGCGGAGGTGCGATGTATTGCTTAACTAACACTCCAATGTCATACAAAAACAAAAATGGAACTAAATTTTAAATCTCTACAAAACATCGAAAAGTAGTCAATATTATAACAATTTTCAAAACGGAAAATTTGCTGCAAAAAATTAGAAAAAAAAAGTTCCACTTACGTTCTCCACTTGGTATTTTAAATTGTGGTACAGGTTTTTGTACGTCATCACTATTATTTAAATCCTTTTGGTTCGCAGCAATACCATCAAATACAGTATTATTGTCAAACTGTTGCTGTAAACATCAAGAACAAATTTACGTTTTAAAAATTAAAAAGTTTTGAAGTGCGACATAATAAAAATAAATTTACAAATTAATAATGGCCAATTTTACCAATTCTATTTAAATATCAATTTATGTTTAAAATCGTTTTACATGTCAAATAAAAATAAAATTATATGAAAAACAATATTTAAATATGAAGTGATATTTAAAAAAGACTTTTATATTAATTGTAATAAATAAATAGAATTAATTTATTAATGAGTTTTATGTGTAGGTTTTAATTATGTTAGCCTTAAGCTTACCGTATAGCTATTTGTGCTGCCATCAGTACTTTGATCACATTCAACATCCGTTGAATCACTCTTTGAATTTTTTTTTAAATAAGTACGTATGAATAGATTTGTTATTTAATTCAAATATATGGTGTTTATTGATTAAAAAAAGTGAGAGTGAAATGTAATTTTTTTTAAATATTAAAATATGTACATATGTATATACAAATTAATATGTAGTTTAATATACAAAATTCTTTATCATGTCTAAAGAGGCAATGATTAGTAAGATGCTGTGTTTTAGTTTTTATTTAAGTAAAGAAAGGGCAAGATGGTTGAGAAGGAATTAGTGATAAGAAAATAATAATGGGTTTAGCGTTATAACTTATAAATTCATAGACTGCAGTAAAGTAAATAAAAAGAAAAACTAAAAATGATGCAGGAATTTTTTTATCACTTTTTAATTTTTTTTATACTTATAAAAGTTTAGTTTTGATTTTTTTAAAAATGTATATTCCAGGAAATGTTTTTTTTTATGAAAAAAATACAATAAGAAAAAACTTACATGTGTGAGTTGGGCCATACGATTGTTTATTTTATCCACATCTTGTTGTTGTTGATTTGTTTCTTCTTCAGGTAAATATTTGGAAAACTTACTATCGATATCTTCTTTATTAAAACCTTTTTAAGAAATATTTTACTATGCATTATAAAGTTTAAGATTCTTTTATGTGATTACCTAATAAATTAAGTATCTCTTCTTTAGGATTGCGCTCAAAATTTGCTTTGATAAAATACCATAAATAACGTCCATTTTGATCAGTCATTTCATTGGCTTTTCGACGACAATACTCAATAAAATTGCCTTCACTAAGAGATTTTTCCAAAGCTTTAGCTTTTTCCACCAAGACCGGCTCAGTTGTAAGTTGAGAAATGTTAATTGTTTTGGATTTATTATTAAAGAAAACCAATTTTCCCCCGAACTACAATTAAAAAATCTATAACAACAGTTTTTCTTTAATTTAATAAATGATTTTAAAACTTACACCAAATGTTACTCCACAGGGTTTCTTTATCCATTTGGGTGCATATTTCAAATCGTGATAAACAACAGGAGCTGTTTGCTGTGGCATGGGAGCCTGGGCAAATTGGTCCATGCCCGGAAAAGAGTCAGCTATCTTATTGGCAGTTTGCACTTGTTGCTGAACACCACCGAATAAGGAATAAATCGAAACATTACCATCTAAACTAGAACTGGCAATTAAAGCAGGATTTCTGGGACACCATTGTACATCGGAATACCAAGTGGCTGTGGTAGCCACTTCAGATAATATTTCTCCTTCTGCTGCTTGAGTAGTGGGATTCCAGCAGTAAATGTGATTGTCTTTACCGCATGAAACCATCAAATCTATGTCACGAGGACACCAAGACATGCCCAACATACCACGTTTATGTATTTGCATAGTTTTTGCGGGGGCAGTTGCATAACGCAAGTCCCACAGCTGTACAACAGGAGCTTGATCATCTTCTGAAGCCAACCACACTTGAGTAGCTACCTCGGGATGCCATTGTATAGCATGCCAACGCACCCTTGACTGGGTGTCAGATAATTTTATAATTTGTTCACTTTTGCGCAAATCCCAGATTACACAACGGGAACTGAAAACAGAAGCCAAAATATGTTGCACCTGGCGATTCCAGGCCACATTTTTTACATCTTCAAAGGGTTGTGTCTTCGTTCCAGGATTCATGTGGGTGGTGGTATTGTTGAGATCCCAAATGAAAATCTCCGATTCAGACGCACAAGAAGCCAAGAGATTTGTTTGGAAGGGGTTAAAGTCTAAACCACTTACCGGGCCAGTGTGCTTGTCTTGTCTAGCTATTAAGCTTTCTTCGCTGGCCAACATTTTTGAAGGGGAATAGATCATAACATGGCCACCCTCACAGCCACCCACAATTAAGCCATTACCATGAGTAGCTCCAAAGCCCGTTGGACTCCAAATGAGTTTTTGAAATCTAAAACAAGCGTTGATTTGAAAGCATATAAAAGTCAAAATATCCGAACTCTAAGAAGGTTATTTTGTAAATACCCCAATTTGCGTTGAGAAATGTTTCATAAAAATTTTTTGAATTTTCAAAAATTTCTTTGAAAATGTTTTTTAATGAGGTGAAGTATTTCAGAAAATAAGGGCTAAAGCGACATAGGAATAATGACCTAAATTCTTGGAATTGCCCAATGCTCTAATATTATTTGCTTTAGATTTGCTATTTTTCAGTATTGCCAAAAAGTCTTCAACTTACCTATATTGACTAGGAACAGAAGCTTTTAATTCCAAATCATAGCTAGGATCACTAAAATTCGTCGAGTAAATTTCCAACGATGAATTGACATTTGAATCGAATTGCTGTGCTGCAGTACCGGCTGCCAAATAAATAGGATGCTGTGGCAGTGGTGACCAAGCAATATTTACTGTTTTCTGTAACTCCTTGATCTTCATGTCTGAGAATGAAACTATAACAAGCTGGAACTAAAGAATTTTTTTAGATTACACTATGTAATTCATTTAGTAAATTTAAAATTGTCAAAAAAATCACTAGACAATCTGTTTATTGCTGACACCAATTAAAAATGTCCCCGTCATCAATTTTATTGTTTTTTTTTTCCTCACTAATTTCGTCACATTGATGTTTCTGTTTACATTAATTTTTGTATGGTTTTGTTTATAGAACCTGGTTTGCTAACATTTAAAGTACCTTTTAAATAATAATAAAAAAATTATGCTCATGCAACTTAATACAAAACTAAATTACTTGAATTTTCAAAATTATTTGCCGACGTATATTTTTTGGTGTCCTCAGCTCAGCTTTAATAAAATAAAATCTGACAACAGCAGAGTGGTGAATAATAGCCAGAGACGGAAAGGATGACTTAATGTTAAAAGTCGACTAGCAGACTAGCAGTGCTGTCGAATGTGGCGATTTTCTGGCCAATCGTGGCTATTTAGTCATCGTCCACACTTGCGATTTTTGTTACTGCTATTTTTAAAAAGATCTGCTTTGAAATTGCATTAGTGTCCAGATTATGAATTTATATTTTTGCAATTTTTGTATTTTTATCTTGACTTTCCTCTTCTCTTTTTTATATTTTATATATAAATACAAATTCATCTACAGCCAACTTCAAGTTAAAAATTTGAGAATAATAGCCTATTTCCGATGTGCGAAAGAATTCTTTCTTTCGTATAACTACATTGAAAACAAAAACAAATTTTTAGACTTTGTTTTTGTTTTAAATGTAGTTATGCGAACGAAAGAATTCTTTCGCACATTGGAAATAGGCTATAAGGCCCAGAACAGGCAGTGAAGTGCAACTGCAACGAAAACCTTTTATTAATTATTGGGTTGAAATCAGTTTCAATCGTTTTCCACACACCTTGCAACCTAAGTTGTAACACAATGTGATGAAACTACCACAATCACACAAGTTTCCAGCATGCCGGTTTCAACGCAACTGATTTCCAATTCGTTTTAAACCGGTTTCGAGCTTTTTTTTAATAGCTCTATTCGTTCAATATTTTACATACGGTTTTTGCTTAAGCCAACCTTTGGTTAACATTGAAATTATAGATATGTACCTATAGTAAGGAATGATTCTATACACTACCAGACTATCTTGTATCTCCCTGTTACATGTGTATATAACCATTCCTTAATACATATTTTTATAAATTAGAAAGTGGAAATATTTGGGTTGTTCACGGCTATATAGTTATATTAACAACAACAATATACATTAATTTAAGTTTTTTAAATATATTTTGTTCTGTTAATATAACTACATAATCATATAACCTGATAGTCGGCCTTCCGTGAACAACCCAATTGTTATTTAAGGAAAAAGCAGGAGTTTTAACTTTTTATGTTATTTTAAATAGATTTAATTGATGTTTATTGAAATTAATTTTGCAAAATTGATCTTTTTTGTTTTTTCTCTTCACTCATGCATATCAGGGATAGTAACTATGGTACAATTGTACTTCTTTTTTGATACATTGGGTGATATCTTTAAAAATATCGTAATTAATAGACTTTTTTCTAAATACATATATGAAGAGATTGAAACTACTTTCGAAGCAGGAAAAATTCCTCTCTTCTCTAATATTTATCGCAAGTTTATCTGAACTAGCTGAATAAATCGATTGTGTCAGCGTTGTCAACTCAGTGCGCTTTCTACCATTATTGGTGCTTTTTTTATAATGATGAAAATATTAGCTTGATAATTTGGAATAATTATTATAATAGCCTATTTCCAATGTGCGAATGAATTCTTTCGTTCGCATAACTACATTGAAAACAAAAACAAAGTCTAAAAATTTGTTTTTATTTTCAATGTAGTTATACGAAAGAAAGAATTCTTTCGTACATCGGAAATAGGCTATAAATTTTTGATCTCTTTTCAAAAAAATTTAAACAGAATTTATTAAATTAATGTACGAAAATGTATCATCTTTTTTTATTAAGTTTTATTTTGGGTTTTTTTAATATATTATCAAAGACTGTTTTAGTGTTATATTTTCAATATGAAAATATGTATTACACTTCTGGAAAATGTTTGTTTAATTTATATTAATAAAAGAATAAATAAATAACTATTGTTAATTTTGAATCCTTACTATTAATCGTTGATCTCTTTTTAAAAAATTTTGTATAGAATTTATATTCTTAAAAAGAATAAGTTATCTAATACAAATGAATACAAGCCAGTTTGTTTATTTTTCTATGTTTTTTTTTTCTTTTTTCTAAAACACCTAAACTGCAAAATTATATTTTATTCTTATACAGTTAAATCGCGAAATGTTCCAAGGGTTGTTTAATTTTTCGATTTATTAACTTTTCTAAGCGGTATTAAATTATAAAAAATGCATTATTAAACAAAGATTTTTCCAAAATAACACACTAGTTTTGATTACAATAAATTAGCTTAAATTTAATTTACATCGTCTGGTTTGAAATGGAAAACTTATCTTGAACTACAATTTGTAATTAATAATTATATAAATACATGCACTCATGCCTTTTAAATTATAGGTGCTACAACAGACTTTCGTCTTGAAAGGAAAGCGAATTCTATTTCTTTTTGAAAATTTGCCAACCTACTATTAGCGACATTATTGTTATTTCAGGTTACAGAAGTTGAACCAGTCATTGCTTAATTACGTTTTCATCAAGCTTGCTTTAATATCAGAAAATTTCGGTACATGTAATGCCTTCTGTGTGCTTTTTCCTATATGTTTTCACAGCCTCGAGAATTTTGTGTCGTTTCATTTTTAATTTTTGAGATGGCTACTTCAAAAGTACCACTTTCTGCTTAAAATCTAATCTGTACCTATTTTCTGGAACCTTCGTGAGAACTTCTCGCATCGAAAGATGTGAAACAAAATATTCCATCGTTTCTCGAAAAGTGCGAAAAAAAGTGTGTCTGTAACTCATGTTGAAAACTATCAAAAGATATTACGTTGACGGCGGCGAAGATACAACCGTGCGACTTTAATTTTTGTTGTTTAAAAAATATGTTTGAAACATACGTATATTTTTCAAAAATGTTAAAAGCCAAATAATTAAACAATGAAAAAATCAGTCAAAAAACAAAATACTTATCCCTTATTATTTGACAGTTCAAAGCGGGACCTTTCGCACGAAAATTTTACTTACACTTTTTCTGTAAATTGGCGAGTAGTTTCCTTACGTGACAGCTATTACTCGCTGCAAATGTTACAGACACAGTTAAGTGAGAAAAACCGTTGCTTGTTTCAATTTATGGCATTTTTGTTTCATTTCTCGAGTTTCAATCGAAAAATTTCTCGAAGCGAGAGTAACAGAACATGGGCACTTTTTTGTGATGTTTTGCCCTGATTTGTTGACATTTTTTATAAATACGCTCAGAAAAGTTAACTTACTGACTGTGCTTGGAACTTAAAACAAAATTTCAAAATTTGTCTTTGTTATAAAATTGCAAAAATTAACAAAAGTCTCCCAAATGTATTTAAAAAAAACGAAGACAAAATAAAATAACATTTGATTTTTCTTTGTTACACAATTTGCTTCTATTTTTTTCTTATTGCTTGCTTTTTCAACTGACGACCAACTTTGACGTTTTATGTTAGTAATAATTGTCAACGAAAATTTACTAACAGTTATTGTGACACAAATTGCCGGAAATAAATATGTACAAACACGTGCTGTCTGCATTAAAGATAACCTTACATCTGCCAGTACTGGCAAGACAGTAAGAAAATACATATAAGTTGCCAAAAACACTACTTGCTGTCTTCGTGACGTAGGCGTCCAGACAGTAGTTAAGACAGTTCACTTTTAAAAAAATGTCTAACGTGAATGTCGCAGTGCAAGTTCTAGCTAAACGTGTTTAATATGAACTTAACAAATTAAAAATAGCATTTAACAACTATTTTTTGTGAACATAGATAACCCTTAAGTAAAACATGCAAAACCAAAGCATAATTTATTAATTTTCTTTAATTTTTTATTTTTTGCCAACAAAACTTCAAATTACTGTCAGCAAATGTCAAATTACTGTCCATTTTACTGTCTGCAAAATTTGCAAGACAGTAGATAAGACAGTTGGAAAAGTTTACATGTATTAGTGAAAAAGTTTGCATGTATTGCAACTGTCTTGCCAGTACTGGCAAATTTAAACACCCTGTAACATAATTTTGACATTTACTGCAACATATATCACAATATTTATCTCTGGTATAGACGGGCAGTTATATTCGAGTAGAAAAGCAATACAATACATATTTTTTTAAACTTATTTTATATTTATATACCAAATTATTTTCAAATCCTTTTTTCTCAAAAATTTATTTTATTCAACTAATTAAAAATTAAAATAATTATTTTTAATTTATCAAAAATCGCTAGAAATGTTTGTTATTAGATATAGACAGTTTTCATCTCAACGCTTCATTTAAAAAAACGCTTGATACTCATCACTTAACGAAGGAGAATTTCGTTCGGTGTTTGTGAAGAAAGACATCAAGATTTTTTGAGGTGTAGAAGAAAAAATTTAGTTCTGTTTTATTGTGCATTAATATTTCTTTTTTCCAAATAATTCCTACTTTTTATAAAAGAAAAAGGTTGGAATAAATCATTTTAAAACGAAATTCAAGGAACTAACGCGTTAAAATAAACAACAAATTAATAAAAAAAAATCAATTAACATAAAGAGATTTATAATCCACCAAGATAGAACGTAATTTCAAAATCCATATAAAAATAAAAAAGTGTGGTGTGTAAGAACAGGAAAAGACAAAATCAAAATAAAGAAGACCAAGAAAGAAAACAAGGAAAGTAAAACGCACAAGTGGATACTTTTTCAACTTAAAAAAGTGTTCTCTATTAAAAAAGTGGCCATAATTAATACTCCTAACAAAGAATATATTACATACAAATATATATAAAAAAATTATACAGATAATTCTGTTTGTGTATCTATTTGTGTTTGGTTGCTCTATCGCTATTTTATACTCAAATCATCATGTTGATCTCGTGCAAATGCTTAAATTTTATTGCTACAAGCAATAATCCACAGCAGCAGCATTCGCAGTCGAGTGTGCAGCAGCGGCAGCAACAACTACCGGCTGTAACAACAGCAGCTGTTGCAACAGCTGACTTGAAAGAGGAAAATGCAACAGTAGCAGCTGTTGCTATGCAACAATTGTCTAATGATTGCAACAACACATTAGTGGCCACCTCCATGCCTTTAAATAACAATTCAATTGCGAAAACTGGTAAAGATAATGACGGTAACGAGTCATTTTTACTAAAGAATGTCTTAAGGCAAATATTTTTACAAAAATATCCCAGAAATTTCATCTTCTACTCGCAGTGTGTGGATTTTTTTAAACAGGTAAACATTAAATAGTTTGTATAGTAAAAATCAATATAAATTATGATATGTACCTATAGGAAAACTTTAAATACCAAACTTCCAAAGGCAAATAAAAGATAGCACGTCATAGAGACATCTTATTAAAAGATTTAGATTGGAACAACATGTGGCTAAAATATGTTTTGTGCATATGGTATTTAGCATACTAAACATGAATCAAATTGATGGACCGTCAATTATTTCACTGGGCCCACACACATATCTTTCGAAAATTAGTTTTTTTACGATAGCAGCAATAGTTTAATCTATGATGTAACGTAATTAAATTCGGCTTAAATATATTTTATATGTTAACTTTATTGGATATTGCAAATGAACCAAATCGGCAAATTATTTCACATAGTCCACATACAAATGTCGTTTCCAAAATAGGGATTTTTGACTAATACGACCTGAATATAGTTGAAATATTTGAATAGTTAAAATAATTAAATTTTCTAAGATATTCTCTATGTACATAAATTATTTGGAATTATTTGGTAGAAAAATAGGTAAATAAATAAATATTTTTGGCATTGCTTAGAAAGATTTAAGATTACGAACATTACCAGTCATGACTCTAACGCCGCGCAATGATGCCTTTATACTTTTTTCATTGCAAAAATCATAACTTTTGAAATAATTAAGATATTTTAAAGAATTAAAAAATTATTGAAAGGGAAAACTTTAGGCTTCAAAATAATATCCACGACATAGGTACTGCTAGATATACAAACAGGATGCTTCTGAAATTGCAGTCAAGTAGGATATTTTTTCCGGTATAAATTTAACATGTTTATTTTATATAAATACTTTATTTTAATCGCAAATACACTTTTTTGTATACTTTTAATACTTAAATCAAAGTTAATTTATATTATATAACTAGTTTAACCTGGTGCGCTTTTCAGTACATATTTTTTAAATCCAAAAGTCTAGAAAATTGTTATAATTGGTATATTATAACATGTTAAACTAATATTAAATTTTTTATTTATATTATACAAACAAATTTTTTATATATTTTTAATATTAATATATTAATGCTATATATATTAAGTTATTTAGTACATTTTTTTAATTAGAATAATTTTTTTATTAGTTAGTTCTCTTTAAAATAGTCATTAACATTGGGAACGTTATCTAATAGACTTAACATATCGGAGCTATAATTATGTTCAAGTCGTTTTGGATCCTGCATGTCTTCGTGATGAAATTAGTGGGTTTAAAGAGACCGCCAACATATTGAAAAGGTCCTCATTCTGTCTAATCCGTGAAATCTAGCAAGTATTCGTGTTTCTAAATTTTTTGTAGACTTGTTTTTGCATTCCTAGGCCTCTTCTGACAACTCTCCAATTGGTAAGCATTGATATTCAATTATTTTTTTACCATGAGCCAAACTCTTATGAACCTCATACGGGTTCTTTAAGGGTACATTTGAGCCAAAAATTTCCATACCCCTGCTTTGGGCAGTCTAACTTCAGTTGCGTTCTTTTCAAAACATTCTCCTTCTCGCGGAATTGTATACACTGGTTTTAAAATAAATTCAATGCACGTAATTCAGCATTGAATCATCAACATTTTGAAAGTCTTTTGCACACTTTAATGTTGACGAGGTATCTGTTATTACATTTAAGACTTTACCATCAATCATTGTAAGAAAAAATTCATAATAAATCGAAGCAGTTTTTCCATTCTTCATTTCAAGAACAAAAGGCTTTAGTTTTTTTTTTATACCGTGTACTATAGATTTGATTATTTCTGAAGACTCATTTGCACATTAAAATAATCGGACGGCAAAAATGAATTGATGATGGGCGAGGATTTTTTCAATGCTCAGAGATTACACTTCTCAGTTGTTAAGGAACTACAGAAGCCATAAACATATTTGGTACCTGTAAGAGTTGTGTCATTTGTCGATACTGTTTGTTTGTAAGCACTTTGACCAGATGATTCATCCCATCCCCATTTTTTTTTTTAGCAATGTAAGCCTATCTGGAAGTGATACTGTTTCCTCTTCAGGCAAACTTTGTATAAGGTGTTTGGCTGTAAGATCTATCAAGTCTTGCATTTTAACCTCTACTGATACTTCAGTAGCCTTTACATTAGATTGCACTGCTGCACTGCAGTTGTAACATTTTTGTATCCAGGAAGAACATTCACATTATGGTTCCTTAAAGAGCTTCGTAAAATAATATTTTTTTTTCTTTGATAATCTCAAATCCATAAACAACGCTAAGCCTTCTTCTATGCTATAATTTGTGGGTAAAGCATTTGTTAAGTTGGAATACTCTATTTGATCCTCTGCAGTCGATCTGGGCTTGAAAGCACCATATCTTTTGTAATGTCGGGCCTTGTTTTATCTTTAACTTTTACATACTTAAGACATAATGCTTCTGAAAAGATGATCTAAATATAAGGTATGTGAAAAACGGCAACTGGCGTTTGTTTTTTATTGTTTTTTATTTTAATAAAAAAAATAAAGACACCTTTAAAAACATACCAAAAAAGTAGTGATCAAACGGCAATATTTGTGACACTTCAATTCTAAAGTGAATTTTTTTTTTGCATTTTGCAAAATCACCTTTTTAATCCTTTATAAAAAATTTTCGACTTTGAGCAGCTCCACCACCTATAATTTTTGTCGAATTAAGGAAACGTTTTTCAAATTATGATCAGTAAGTAAACCTTTATACGATCTTTTCATTCATTTCCCAACATTTTGTCATCAAATTTTGTATTTTTGCCACGGGTTTCAGGAAAATGCGCTACTGTGCGCCGTTTGTTGCCAATCCGCTCAAGGTTTTTAAAGGGATATTGTTTACTGATAAAATATTTTTTATAAGACGAAAGATTTAAAGGGCATCTTACTTTATAAGCTCAAATAGGATGACAAAACTATCCTTTGTAAAACTAACACCGTCAAAGTAACTTGCTACTAAAGTAATACATTTCATTTCATTGCCACGTCCATAATTTCATCAAAAAAAAAAAAAAAAAATTGTGTTATTCGAAAAAGGTATTAGATTTGCACTTGACTGCTTTGCGACTTATTACCAGAGAAGACAAAAAAAAGCAAAAAACAAAGTGTTTACAGCAAAAAAAATATATAAAAAAAGCACAAAAATTTAGAAAAAAAGCAGCAAAAAAAGCATTTTTATTTTTTTAATATATACATTTAAATATAAAAAATTACAGTTATTCTATTTCTTCAGACTCGTGAAAACAGTTACAATAACCAATCATGTGGGCTTTTATATTTGTAAACGTCATTTTTTTTCGTCTTTCTGTTAAAAGTGAATTGTATAAGTAAAAACTTCTTTCCACGGATGTTGTTGGAGCAAATTTATATTTCAAAATTTCATTTCGTCATCAGGTTTAGCACCAGTTTAAAGAATGTTGTTTATTTTTAAAATTTGTTTGAACCCCGGATTTCTTTGAAATACATACTGCATTAAATTTCTTAATATATATTTTTTCATGTAGATTCTCAAGAGCTTCTCGTACATTTGACACAATATTTACACTTTCGTGAATAGCTAACAAAACTGTTTGTAGCTTTTTTATAGAAGACACAATAATTGAAAAATTGTTTTTGATAAACGCAAGTTGGGAACTTAATCCGGGCAAGTTATATATTTCCTTGCCGTGCGCGATCGAATCTGAGTCTTCACTTTTCAGTTAAGAAAAGTTACTTTATCAAGGTATTCTGCATAATGCATTGTGGCTTCTATCCAAGTACCCCAACGTGTTGAGCATAGGAACGGTGGAAGAGCCAAATTGGGATTCATTTGTAAAAATAACTGCTTTCTACGAGGAGCCTATGGAAATTAAAATTTTATTTTGTATGTGTGCAAATACGAGTTATTGAAAAATTAGCTTAACAAAAACGGATTTGGTACAATATATTAATTTATTTACATGCTGAAACTCTAAGCGCTGCATCAGTTACCATTAGCAATATTTTGTCGTATTGAATGCCTAGATTAAATTAAAAAAAAAAACATAAAAAAAAAAAATTATGAATCAAATATTCACTTACCATCAGGCCATAAAATTTGTAATGAATCGTTGAAGAAAGATGCAATAGAAGCCCCATTTGCATTTTCGAGAACACCCATGTTCAATAAAAAAGGTTTATTTCCAACATCGTCATTTAAAATACCAAATATAAAGTTGGCCACATATCTTTGTTCACTGTCTGTTGTTTCATCAACAGAAATCCATATATATTTACCTTTAGCCTTTTCACGCATTTTTCCCAAAGCTTCCGTATACATTTGAGGTATGTAATTACCTCGAATAGAACTTTCGCTTGGAACTGACAAATTTGCGTACTTTTGAAAGATGTTTTTGAAACTGCGATGGCTTACTTTTTTTACTGGTATATTGGTCTCCAACAAAAATTTACATATATCTTCGTGAAATGTATTAGCAGTAATAGTAACAGGAAATTCCGTTATAAGTTTTTGTGGACGATTTTCTTGGCAAGCAGCTAATTTGTGTTTTTTGTACTAAAATGTTGCTCCACATTGCACTTTTTTCGCTATTAATTTTACTCGAACACACATTACAAAAAAGCCAATCTTTTTCAACTTTAAAAACTTCAGGATACAATTTTACCATTTTTAGCAAAAATAACATATTTGACTTTTCTTTCGTCATTTTTTTTTTTATTATTTTTTCGTTCATAACGGCCGGTTTACTTATTTTGTTTTAAACTCAAATAAGTTACATGGCTGTTTTTTTTTTTGGGATGGTAAGTTTATTAATTTTAGTTGTAATAAAGCGTATTGAATTTGGCCCAAAAAAGTTGAGTCCACAACTAACATATTTTTGTTTTAACCCAGAAAAAAGTTGTCAATTATTTTTTTTTTCTCATGTTTTCTCAAAAAAATGTTTTTTACGTAAAAATTATGTTAAAAAAGCTATTTTACAGCAAAAACATAGGAAAAAAGCAAAATAAGCACCATAATAACAAAAACAGCAAAAAAAGCAAAAATGGGCAAAAACAGCAAAAAAGAAGCAAAACAGCAAAAAAAGCAAATTTGTCTTCTCTGATTATTACAATTTTTAAAGAGCAAAAAATAAAAGTTTAATCCAGGGATGAGCAATTTTCAAAATTGTTATTAATTCAGTATAAAGTTGTTCTTTTTTGACCCAAAAAAATATTTTTATAAGTTTTATTATTAGTATAACAAAAAAAAAAAGAAAGAAAAAAAACGAACTTATTAGGGAAGTAACGATATGCCTTTTTGCCGATACGATACCGATACTCAAAACAAATATCAGCGATACCAATACGAATACATATTAAATTTAAAGTCAAGGTAAAATTAACAAAACTTAAGTAGAGTAATTTCTTTATTATACAAAATTACACTGTTAGAAATTATTAACGTATAAAATTGATATTAATAACAAATTAACACAACAAATTTAATTTTAATTTAAGGTAAAATTAACAAAATTTAAATTATTTTTTAAATAGTATAAGAGGTAATTAATATTTAAAATTTAAAATTAGTATTTTCGAAAAATCATTTTTAGTGAAATCAGCTAGAATATGGAATAGACTTCCAAGACAACTCAAAACTTTTAGTTATACAATATCTACCATACGACCTAAGCTTTTGGAATACATTAAAATGTCATAGATTAGAAAAAAATTTAAATCTTTATGTACAAATTATAATCAGCCTTATTGTGGTTGTCGTATACAACTGTGTCGGTTTTTGTAATAGATTAAAGTAAATCACAACCTGTGTTCTTTAATCTACTACAAAAAACGACACAGTAGTATACGACAACCACAACCACAATAACGCTGAATAAGTTGATCATAATATATTACTGTATTAATCATATATGGCCCTATGGGCTCGATTAAGTAAATAAATAAAAATTAATCAAGCTCGAGGCCAGTGTTTTTTTGTAAATAAATATTCCTTTTTTTTAATTCCGATATTTCGATCTTCGTTGAAGATCATCATCAGGGATTGTTTCAGTGAATTTTTATTAATACAAAAACCTAAAAATATATTGTGTACGTATCAACATCTAAAATAAAACTCAACAAATTTTATTAAATAAATAAAAAATAAAAAAAATGCAGAGATGCAATGGGAAAATAGTCTCTAAGGAGCGACAAAATCATTTTGAAAACTTAAGTATTTATGCGCCATGTTCCTAAATTTTGGGTATAAAATTTAATTGCACCAGTAAGTAAGCGGATATGTGGCTCTAAAAAAATTATAAGATCTAAGGTATCTCTAGACTTCTTCAGCTGAACCACAGCGTAGGATGCACAGAGGACAACCCTTCTCGAAATTTTCTAATTAGATTTTCACAAAATTCTTGACAATCTAAAATTTCCTAAATTAATCTTGTATAGAAATAAAACAATTGGTTAAACCAGTTAACTTACATTTAAAACAAAAACAAAATTTCAAAATCTTGTTTTGTTTTATATGTAAGTTAAACGTTTCAATTTTGCGCTCGCGTTCTACAAACAGGCAGTAAGAATAATGTCAATAAGACATGAGCCGTATGAACACAGACTTATGGATTTTGTACGTTATTCATTTTGAATTACTATGCCAACTACAAACAAATCATTGTCATCACTAATTTTTATCGAAGGCAGTAAAAAAAATTGTATAAAAGGTATTTTTTGTGAAATTGAAAACAAAAATTAAAGAAACAAAATAGGAATTGTTAAAAAATTAAACATTTTAAATTGTTGCTTGCTTTGTGTAAATTTTCAAAACAAAAATTTATACATAAATGTACGAAGTAGAGTTGTTGAATTAGGAATATGCCGTGTACATAGCGCAATTCGCATTCATAGTTCAGAAAGCGAACAACGTTGCATCGCAAACTCGACATATCGGTATCGGCATTCGTTACACCCCTACTACATACATTAAATTTCACTTGTACTATTTTGTATACATATTTTAAATATATCTTTAATAATTAACAAAAAAAATTAAGTAAATATGAAATGAGGAATTTAGAAGAAAACTTTTTAGCTTCCTTTTTTAGAGTTGATAGTAGAACAGAGTAAAAAAAATTTTAACCTAGTGAAAAGTCCAAAAGATATTCGGGCATGTTCTAGAAATCTAAGTGAAGTGGAAATAAAATGGAACTAGATTTTGGTTTAAATTTTTTACAAAATGACTGTAGTTTTTCCTGATTTTATTTATTTATTTTATTTATTTATTCATTTATTTACGTAATATTAAGCCATTAAGGCCAAAAATCAATATTACAAGTAATTAATGCTTAAGCTACATGTGTAAAATATTCATTAATCTATAGTTATAATTCATAATTAAAACTAACAAAATGATTTTGAGAGTTGTTTTTGTAAAGATAATTGGTACTTAAAGTATGAAGTATAAAGAAACTTTTATAAACTTTCTCTCGCTCGTTTTCAAAAATTATTTGATTTTAAATCCACTTTCTTTCGATTTTTTATAGAACATGCCCGATTGTCATAGAAAGTAAATTTCTTTTAGATTTTAGCAGGATTTTAGCCTTTATAACCCGTTCGACTAACTTTAAAAAATCAAGCTAAAAGCTCTTCGTCTAACTCCCGTCATATATAAAAAATTAAATAAAAATTTACAAAAATCAGGTATAGTAAAGGTACGGTCACATATGTCAAATATTTTCCCAATTTTAGTTGGACTGTGTTTTCCTAAAATTTGTTTAAAACAATAAAAATTTTATTTTCTGATCACACTACACAGAAAAAATTATCAGTAGTTTTTCAATAAAAAAAATTGTTTAAAAAGTATTTCAATTTAATAAATGTGATAACTGAATCAATTATTTTTTAACATTTTAGTTGTTTGGAAATAAATTTTTAATTAAAATATTATTTAAATAACAAAAATTCTTAATTGATTTTTTCGCTTAAAATAAAATAATTTAAACTTGTAGAATTGTTGTTGGGAATTGTCAAAACCTGTATTTAATTTTTTATTAAAAAAAAATATTCACAATTTTCAGTTGTTACAATTTTTAGTAATCAATATAATTATTTTGGTAATAAGAGCAAAATTAATAATTTTTTTTTGCTTGATTCTATGAATTTGCTGATTAGAAACAATTTTTATTTTTTTCTGTGTACGCACATTTGTTTGCCCATTTTTGTTTGTTCAAACAGATAATAAATAGCTTCAAATAAAATATGGGAAAACATGTTTGCACTGTGTTCACATATAAAAATATTTGCTTGAAAATTAATATTTGAATAGATTGTCGAAAAATAATAATAAATAAATAAATTTCTTTTTATTGAAGCTAAAAATCAACATTTTGATGCAAAAAACAAAACTTTTTTTGGTTTTATGGTACAGGAAAGCGAAAACAGCACTGTTAAAAGTAAAAGAGGATTACAATAATACAGGGATAAGAAAAGATTTGTAAAGAAATGTTGTAATTTTTGGCTATATATGTGTATGTAAAAGTTTTTTGGTATTAACCTAACAAGTGTGAACCTTGGGTTTTAAAACTAAGAAAATGTTTCTGGTTTAAACATGTTAGGGTGATATATTCGGCTGTACCGAGAATTAAAATATTCCTGGACGCTTTATATGGGACTATAATAAATTATGAACCCCAGTATTAGAATTTTTCGCTGTATTAGTCGTATTGAGTAAAATACTGTGAATACGCTTTATGTATATGGGATATACAAACATACATACTAGGGTATTCATTTAATCGGCCTTTTGCTTTATTCAGTTAATCGTTCGATTAATTAACCGAGGTTTTGGTTTAGTCGGCTAATAATCGGTTAATTTTGTAATTAATCGGTTAACCGTTTAATAAAGTCTTTTATAAATTAAGTAATTTCAATACATAAAAATGCGTTAATTATTTATTATTTGTTGTTTATTAGAAAAAAAAACAATAATATAACAAACAACAATTCTTGAACTAAAACGAGCAAACTAAAAAATAAATAATAAAATAATAAAAAATAAATAATTGGCCTAGGAGGCTTTATATATTACTGTGAATGAAATAAATAAATAAATAAATAAATAAATAAATCATCATTCATAAATATGTATTATATTTTTTTAATTAAAAATTTATTTAACTTAAAAAATAAACTGTGAGATAATTTTATTCGATATTTCAATAGTTTGAGGAGATTTTATAAAATAATCTTTTAGAAAAATAATTTGTTTAAATTTTTTTAGTTTTGATAAAACTTAACTTGGAAGAAATTCTTTTACTTATCATATATGTTGGAGAAATCGAAAGCAACCCATAATACAGAATATCTAATTTCTCAATCCTTTCCTGGATTTCTCTAAACATATAAAATCTTCCATTATGCCATTGGAGTCCTATTTTAACTTTTTAAAATTTTTAACACTTCTAATTGTTTCTGTTAATTTTATTAAAAGACTAGCGGGCCCGTTGCCTGCTTCGCACGGCAAAACAAAATAAGAAAAGAAACACACTTGTTTTTAATAAAGTTGGTTTTGTTCCCTATTATTCAACTTTTAATGGTTTTGCCATGAGTTGTTGTGTAGATAAAGAGAACTGAAGGCTTGCCAACACGTGAGGACGAAACATATAACTGGCCGTGTGAAAAGCAAGGATATTCTAAATCAATTCCGCACAATTCCAACGATTGCCCTTGCGCCTTATTTATTGTAATAGCAAATGCAAGACGTATTGGAAACTGTAGTCTTTTGAATTCAAAAGGTAAATCTGATGGAATCATTGGAATTCGTGGAATCAATACATCTTCACCTTTAAACTTCCCCTTTAAAATTGTTGCTTCGATCAAATTGTTGATGACCTTTTAAGCCAGCAATAGTCAATGATTGGCCTTGTGCTTTGTTGATGGTAATAGCAAAGGAAAGACGCAAAGGGAATTGGAGCCGCTTGAATTCAAATGGTAAATCGTTGGAATCGGTCATGCCGTTCTCCAGTTATGCGCTTAATAGAAAAAGTGGGCGTAAAAGTAGGCGTGGTAAATTTTTCTTTCGATAAAAACTTAAAGTTGATTAATACGAACATTTGAAAGAAAAATTAGTCAACTCGATGGAGCCGTTTTCTGAATTTAGGTAAATCGAAAAAAGTGGGCGTAAAAGTGGGCGGGGCAAAATTTTCTTTCCGTAAAAACCTAAGTTGGACCATGGCGTTCATTTTAAAGAAATAATCGTTCAAATCGGTCAAGCCGTTCTCAAGTTATGGATTTTGCCACGCCCCTCCGCCCCCAGACCGAAAATTTCAACCAAACTTCATATAAACCATATATGGGCCACTGCCTACGTAGTGTATAAGTTTGGTTGAAATCGCACGACGCGTTTACGATTAGTTCGGCGACGTACATATACGGACTTATTTTTATATATATAGATTGATATGAGAAGAAACAAATAACTAAACACATACATATAAAAAGTACGTGAAACAAAAAGCTGTTGACAGCAAACACTTATTTAAAACGACGATTACTGAACACCTTCTTTGTTAGTATGAAGAATATTTTCTTAACACATACCTTTTGTATATGAGTATTTCGTCTCAATACATAATTAAAACGACAAAAAATATGTTATAATACAGCAAAAAATTAAAAATTTTGTTACATCGGTTAATAGACTAAAATTAACCGGTTAAATCGTTAATCGAAAATAGCGTATTTTAAATTAACCGATCAGTTAATCGGGTAGTAATTAGTCGCTTAACCGATTAACGGTTAACCGTATGAATACCCTAATACATGCACATGTACATATGTTAAATTATGAGGCGATTATCACAAAGTTTAATTATTTTATTTGTATTAATAAAAAACTTAATTGTACCTAGTTTAAACAAAAGTAATTTTATGGAGTGGATTTTATATTCGACCTATGGTAAATTTTGGACCGATAATCACGAAATTTGGCCAAAAAATTTTCGGTCTTATGAAACTAAATTAGACCCTATTTCACCACTTAAGCATTATTCGTTACTGTTTTGGACGTTATAAATTGTTTCCGACTGTGGACCTTCTATAAATTAAAGACCGATCTTCGCGAAATTTGGTAGTATGATTTATAGTCATAAAAATCGAGAAATTTTACGGCATTCGGTGCATTCAGCCACCATTTTATGTTACTTTTTGCAACAGAAATATCAATTTTTTAGAAAGTTTGTCTAGTATTTGTATCATTAACTTTTTTTCTACTATACCGATTGGGTCAGATTTCAATCCCAAACTGCTTTCAAGAACTAGAACAACTTTGACACCAAAATTGTTATTTTTTGTCAGTATCCCTTTTTTGAATCGATATAAAAACATCCGTCCGGCTGGCTGTCCATGTTAACCTTATTTGCAAAGTACAGATCATAATTTTGGAGATAAAGTAATTAAATTTGGTGTATAAGTTTTAATTGTCATAAGAAGTAGAAAGAACTCGTCAATAATTTCATATTGCCCCCCATAAGAACTTCTTTTCGGAAAATTATTCGTGCCAATAAACCATATTATTTTTGTATTTAAAATAAATTTGCAACCCTATTCATCTTACCAAATATTGTTGTAATCGGTCCATATTTTACCATGGCTCTTATTCAAATACCACTTCTGTAAAAAGCTTTTAATGCCATAATTACTTATAAATGTTGATATTGACGATAATTTCTATAATAGCTTGTATGCCATGTCAAAATTTTGTCTTGGTAGGTCCATATAAACCCACTCCCTACAATCATTCTAAGATGAAAAAAATCTCAAAAAGATTTCGATGTCGGATAATTAAGTTTTATATAAATTTTAATCTCTTAATATAATAAAATTTCGGCGGTTCCATGATTGTCCATGGGACAATGGGTCTGTAAATACAGATGCGCTATGCTTGGATTGTATGATTCGTATATTTTACCCATATTAAGGTCCTAATCATGTAAAACGCAACGCAACGCCAAAGAATTACATTGAAAGCAAAACAAAGTCATAAATATTTTGTAATTTTGTTGTTGCTTTCTACAGACATTCACATTGCGTTTTGAAATTTTAAACACTGCAAAGCTTGTGGCGTTGAAAATTTTAACTGTGCATGAGTTTCTGAGAAAGCAATAACAAAATTACAAAATATTTATGACATTGTTTTTGATTTCAATGTAATTTTTTGGCGTTGCCTTGCGTTTTACATGATTAGGGCCTAAATAAATTGTTTATTTACTTAAGAGAAGTGTAGTTTGTTACATATTAAGTGTGATCCAGACTCAACGTTGGGAGCTTTGGTAAAGTGGGAGATATTTGAGAGAAATATTTTTTCTTTGGCTGGTTTGGGAAAATTGTTAAAAAATCAGCTGTGTTAAAAAATTAACAATAACAAACTATAAACAAGTATTACCAAAGGAATTAAAATAAAAAATTATAATAAAATAAATAATAGAAAGTGTTAAAAAATGCAAGTACTTGCTTGAATTTTACTTTCATACATGCTAATGTGTCATTTTGTTTACATTTTTGTCTATTAGTGAGAGAAAGTTTTGTAAACTCTCAATTTTTTTTTTTTTTTTTTTTTTTAAGTAAGAGGGTAGACTTCAGCAGGAAGGTTGTTCTAATACGAACAGTCCGGCCAAAAAACGAATTTTCTCTGTAATGCGTTGTACGATTTACCGTCCAATCGACCACAAAAGGATGGGCTCTTGAGGAAAAAACGTGTATTACGAACAAACTAACGGGTTTCGGGTTTACCCTTTTTACACTTTTTATCCAAAATCGGAGTTTTATAAAAAATAACCACAATAAAAATGGCTCTCTAATTTGTTAAAACAATCTTTGATCACTTTTTGAAATAAATAAAAAAAAACAATTTTTCTTTCTTTTATTTGTTAACAATTTCAAAAAAATGTTTACATACCTGCATATGTATGTACATATTACGTTTGTATGTAGTTTCGAATGTTCATTTAAATGTGCCTGATTGTGTGACTATTTTACCTATTTCCTCTAATTGTCAACAAATTTAAGAACATAACAAAATCAACGATTAAAAGCAACAAACATCAAATAAAATCCAAAAATGCGCACACTTTCATAAAAGTGCCTAAATTAAACAATAATAAAAAAATGATAACAACAGTAGTAAAAAGAAATATCTTTTTAATAAATGCGGTCCAACAATAAAAATTTCCGATGTGATTTTTTAAGCAAAATCAAGTGAAGTAAACAAATTCGTAGATGTGTGTCTGTTTAAAGGTAAACAGAGTTACTTCATAGATAAATATGCAAACAACTATACAACAAACATACTTACTCGTACATATATGCACTTGCAAATGCATACATATGTATGTACATACATACTACATATATGTATATAAATTTATTCATGTATGTGAATATATAGGTTTATATGACGAGCTCTTTAGTAGGGTAAACAACAAAAATACAATAAAAAAATAACAATTCATATAAACACGTTTTTTTATTACTCATTACCCCAGAACGTTTTCAAGGGGGTGGTTCGAAAGGGCGGTGCTGGGTGATGCCATATTTGTTAGTAACAGGGACTGAAATTAACAGTTATTTTGAAATTTTTAAACTAAAAAAGCATAAAGAAGTAAATGCCAGAAAACTGATTCAACCATACTGATTCTTATGAACTGGTCTGTTATAAAATGTATTGATTTTTATTTTTTCGAGCAAGAATAAAAGTTATTTTTTGATTTTTATTTTTTGAACAATAATAAAAGTTTTGCTCCAAAGAAATGTACGCGTTATAATCGGGCTTATTGTGAGTCGTTTTTTGTAATATATTAAAGTAACACACAAGCTGTGTTCTTTAAGATATTACAAAAAATGACAGGCGTTAACGACAACGCCTACACAATATAGAAAAAAAAATAGTCTCTAATCACCAAATTCATGGAATCAGGCAAACAATTTGTTGATTTTGCACCTATGTATTACCAATATTTTATATTGATTACTAAAAATCGTAAAAATTTAAAATTGTGAATATTTTTTTATTCAATTTTTAATTAAAAAAATTATCAAAAATTTGCCGTTTCAAACAATGTGTTAATTGATTTAATTAAACATAGCTCAGGTTTTGACAATTTCCAAAAACAATTCTACAAATTTAAATTATTTTATATTAAACGAAAAAATCAATTATGATTTTTTGTTATTTAATTAATATTTTAATTAAAAATTTATTTCAAAACAACTAAAATGTTAATTGAATCAAAATTATATTTTTAATTTTCTTTCAACTAAAAAAATAATTGATTCAATTATCACATTAATTAAATTGAAATACTTTTAAAACAATATCTCTAATTGATAAAAAACTACTGATAATTTTTTCTGTGATAAGGCCGAATAATTTAGTTGACTTTAAATATTTATTTTATTGTGTGATCATCATTGAGTTTTCTAATGAACGTTAAAATAAATATATAAAGTCAGCTAAATAATTATAACTGGTACATTTCTTTGGAGAATAACTTTAATTTTTGCTCGTAAAAAAATCAAAAAATAACAGTTATTTTTGCTCAAAAATATAAAAATTAAAAAGCAACTGTTATTTTTGTTCACAGAAATTAAAAATCATAAAATAACTGTTATTTTTATTATTTATATTATTATTGTTCAAAAAAAAAAAAATAAAAAATAACTGTTATCATTTGACTTTTATGAAAAAAGGAATGAATAACTGTTTCGGTCTCTGGATTGTAGGCTTGTTTGCAAGGCTGTGTGTTCATACAAACCTATGTTTGTTTGTTTCTTTTGTAAAAAAGGAACAAAATTATGTACGATTTTCACCTCTTAAACGTTAGAATTTCGAAAAAGTATCAAAGCTTCGTATTTGGTATAATCATAATTAGTATTGCGGTTATTTTGTTGAACTGTTTTATGGTTTTTAATCCAAATTTTCATATATTTAATTAGGCTAAAGTTCATTAAATTTAATTTTTCAATAAATTATTTTTATAAAAAAAAAGAATTTTACAACATGAAATTAATTAAAATTTGGGAATCTTAGTTCTCATGTTGAGTATCATTTTTATTATAAATTTTCATATTAATTTGTATTTTAAGTCAAATTACAATTTATTAAGCTTTCATATTTTTCAGGAATATTTTCTATGCACTATAATTTACAAAATTGTTCTAATTTTATTAAATTTAAAACTTTTTCTTTTTTTTGCTCAAAAGAAAGCTTGTTTCTTTTCCTTTGAAAAAGTTCGCTTTTTGGGCCGCGAGTGGGTTATGTACTATTTTGAATTTTTTCCTATTTATGTGTAAGTGTTTCTAAAATCTTAAAAAAATTAAATTTTAAAATCTTACAAAAATTAAATTTTAGAAAAATAAATATCCTATTTAATTGAAAAACTTTTAATTTAAAAATTATGAAAATTAGTTTTGTTTTGTAAACAAAAACATGAAACAGGTGGTTGAATAATTCTTTCTAGTAAAAAGTTTACTATCTGAAATTTTCAACAAATTTTTTTGTCTCAAATTTTTCTGCTCTTTTTCCACTCTCTCCTTGCAAGTTTGTCGAGTACGTGAACACTTACTAGTAACAATTATTGAAAATAAGCAATAATTTTTTGTAAATGAACACACCTAATATTAATTAAAATTTATTGCATTCCTTCATAAAAATAATTTAATGAAAAATTAAATTTTATGAACTTTAGCCTATTTAAAAATATGAAAAGATTTGGTATAATCTCTATTTCTATGTTTATTGGTTTAAAATATAGATGGGGTGACAAAGAAGTTCCAAAATACTGGTTATACCCGTTTACTCCCTTAATGGGCAGAATATCAAAGAAGTACAAGAAACCTATCCGCTTATTTTTCTAATGATTAACGATAAGTATTAAATTTTTTTAATCTCTTTTAGTTTTAATGATTTGAGGTTACCGAATTTACTTGTTTTTAATCCATTAGATTTAATATAATATATTCTGTGCACTTTTTTAATTAAATATCTTTGAAATGGTTTGCTTTTGTTCATTCGTTGTTAAACTCTTAAAATTATAACACTTTTTCAGTATACTTTGCTATATCACCATACAAACAACGTTTACAAATCGCGGAAATTTATTTCCAAAATTCGGGCTCTGTTCGCCAAACTTCTAGAGCAGTCAAGTTTACGGTGCGCATAATCGTCAATCTGAGCAGCTAATATGCAATACTATGGATCGCTTCATGATCACATTTACTCTTTTGGATAATAATCATCCAAATCGAACCCGTAACGTGTGTACAGAAGAAGCCATCGCCGCTGTAGACGTGAGTGTGACAGAGGACTCGAATTAATCGATCCGACGCTTTTATCAGCAACTCGGTCTCTGCCCGTCTACTACTTGGAAAATGTTGAGAATAGATCTTCTTCTGCATCCATATAAGATCCAACTGGTTCAAGAATTACAGACAGCGGACCATCAATTGCGTCGTGTGTTCGATAAATGGGCTGAGAATCAACTGGAAGTTGAACCTTTTTATTAAGAAGCCATTATTCTACGCACTATTGAAGAAATAAGACCGGGTATGCTCGTGCAAATTGAACCGACAGAATTTTTGAAATTTTTTGTTTTATTTGAAAAAAAAAATTATGCCTCTGAAAAACACCCCTTATAAACTAAACCCGAAAAGAATAACTACATTTATATAGTTATTGATCAAATAGGGGAACTAAAAAAATTTACTCATAAAACTCCATTTTATTTATTTATTTATTTATTTATTAGTCTATGGATTAACTCCTTTCAGACAAAAATTACAAAATATTAAAATATTTTACAAATAAATTTAACATCATCTATTTAAATATAAAATTAAAGTGTGTTTGATAGTGTTAATATCCAAAGTTATATCAATAATACTGTACAGATCATTAAAATTTACACATATTCTACGAACAGGGTCGGCATTTGCATAATTTTGTTGAAAGTATTCAATTGATAATGGCCGGTAATTACGTGTATGGCGTCGGGGAACATTAAAAAATAAACTTTTTCTCTCCGAGCAAATATTGCCTTTAATCAGATTGATAACAAATATCACGTTCAACATTGTTCGGCGGCTTTTTAAAGTTGGTAAATGAATCTCTAATAACCTGGTTCTATATGAAGGAAGATTTATAGATGGATTTGGGTAAGTGCTCCGTAATATGAATAGCAAAAATTCTTTTTGGACAGACTCAATACGATCACTATGGACGTTGTAATACGGATCCCAAATTATTGAGCCATATTCGATTATAGGTCTGACAAGTGCTATGTACAACTGTTTTGTTATAGATGAGTCAGAGAATTCCTTTGACCATCGCTTAATAAATCCAAGTACACCACGAGCTTTATTAGTACACATATTTATATGTTCAGTAAAAGATAACTTTGTGTCAAATAATACACCGAGATCCAAGAAAACATTAACAACTTCCAATTTGTAGTCACCAATAAAATAGAAGCCAATAGTTCTAGTTTTTCTGGAAAAACGAATATGTTTACATTTTTTAAGGTTTATATCCAGTAAGTTTGTTTGGCACCAATTAAAGAATAAATTTAAATCCTGTTGTAAGTGTGGTTGAAAAATGGAGTCGGCAAAACTTGAAAATATTTTTACATCGTCAGCATACATAAGTATATTGGAAAATTTTATTGTTGTAGGCAGGTCGTTGATATACAATAGGCAAAGTATTGGTCCGAGATGGCTACCTTGTGGAACACAAGAGTTGACAATGATATGTTTAGATAAGTAATTATTATAATACACACGCTGTTCACGACCTAAAAGATAAGATTTTATCCAATTCAAACAGCAGTTCGTAAATCCCATTAAATACAGCTTATGCAATAAAAGACCATGGTTAACTCTGTCAAAAGCCTTACTAAAATCGGTGTATATAACATCGGTATAACATCCGTTTTTAAATCCATTGTTAATTATTGTTGTCAGTTCTAGTAAATTGGTCGTAGTTGAACATCCTTTACGAAAACCATGTTGGAAAGGTGTGAGTATGGAAGAGACTTGTCGACTTAAAAATTCAGTAAGATACTGTTCAAAAAGTTTGGGAATGACACCTAATTTGGCAATACCTCTGTAGTTCGTTATGTCCGATTTATTCCCTGATTTAAACAGGTGAATAATAAAAGATTTTTTCCATAATTTCGGGAAGTAACCATGTTTTATAGACATATTAAATAAAATTGTTAAAGGTATAGCTAGAATTTGCGCACAGTTTTTAAGAAGGCAGCTAGGAATACCATCAGGCCCACTGTAGAACGAAGATTTTAGTTTCAATAATAGTGTTGTTATATTGGCAGTAGTGACGAATGGAAATGAAATGGGTTGTTGTTCAGGGATATAAAATGGATAGGTTTTCGATGAATCATATTTCTCAAACATATTACTTGTTTCCATATGATTGGATGACTCTGTGGCAAGGTATTTCATTGAAGATGGTAATCCGATGGATTTTTTTTTCGAGTTAACAAATTTATAAAATGCTTTCGGATCGCGCTTAAGGTTCAGTTTCATCCTGTTTAAATAATTTTTATAAAGGTTATGGTTGAGTAAATTGTATTAAGCACGGTAAAAAGAATATTTAGAGTAATCAGTCAGTAGTCCAGTTTGTTTATACTTCTTATAAAACTTATTTTTTATATTCTTTAATCTCGATAGAGAGTTTGAGTTCCATGGATGGCCAGATCTGTTAACAACTGCATATTTAGGTACGCAATCATCGATATAATGAAACAAAATATTATAAAAAGAACTTATAGCTGCATCGATTGCTGCCGGAGTACCACTGGATAGTGACAAAATTTCAAGCCAGTTTGTGTTAGAAATTCAAATAGATAATCAATCATTCATTCAAAAGCAAATTTCGATCTACCAAGGTGAAATACCATTTGGTTTTAAGATTGAAGTTTGACTATTGACGTCATCCGGCTGCAATAGCCGAGTGAGTAAGACGGCAAACCCCACTGAAGAGATTGTGTGGTTACAATCGAAACTAGTCTGGGCAACCTGTCCGTGAACGCCTGGGTTCAAATCTCAGCGCAGTCAAGAATGAAAATTTATCAATAAAAATTTTAATTAATTTCATGTTGTAAAATTCTTGTCTTCATAAAAATAATTTAATGAAAATTAAATTCAATGAACTTAAGCCTTATTAAAAATATCTAAATTTGGATTAAAAACCATTAAGAGTTCAATAAAATAACCACAATACTAATTATTAATATTTTTTTAATTTAACTTTAGGCCATTGGTCCTGTACCCGATTTAACAATTAATGTGCTTAGTCAGAAGGATCTTATTTATAGTCTTACCTTGGAAATACCGGAATCAGAAATTTCTACAGCTAAAAAATCGTCATGGCAACTGAGTATTTGTAGCAATTGCAATGTAGCCTTGTGCGCAAAACGTCTAAATAGTAATCCACCACAATTTTTCATTAATTGTGGTCTTCTTACTAACAATGAAGAATTATCCCAAAAACGATCTGATAAATCGTTCTCGGACACTTTTGATTTACTGATAATGGATCATTCAAAATTGGAAGTCACTACAAATAATCAAAATTCGAGCAATAATTTAACAATTGGTTCGCTGTCTACCTCTTTTGCCATGTCATCGGCTGTAAGCCAACATTTGGACTCGAAACAATTGCGTTTAAGGCAATTGCAGGCCAATTTGCAGCAACGCTTGCAAAAAGAAATAGCTGAAACCGATGAACGCATACAGCGTTACACTTCGCAGCAGTTTGCTCTGTTGAAAAGTTTCCGTGAAAAGTCCGAGCAGGAATACCAAATGTTGGTATCACTAATAAATAGTATACCAGAGCAGCAGGCAAATGAGTGGCTCGAACGTCAACCTCCAGCCCTAGATGCCAGCAATACGGGCGGTAATTTAGGTTATGGTGGCACACGAAGACGTAATACAATTTCCAGCCGTCGTGAATTGAATAGTACGGCCACAACTCCAACAACACCAACTGCAACACCGCAACCACCGAACAATATATTTAATATGTATAGAGAGAATTATGTTAAGAATTCTATGACTGCCACGCCTACTTTACCCACAAGTGCCATAATGACAGTAGCAACAACAATAACAGAAGTCTCAACAGCTGCAGTAGCTACTTCCACTACTCCAACTATAGTTGGTAGTTCAGCTTCAAATCGTAAAATGTCGAATTTCGATACACCACCAGCTACACCTGAAGCTATACCCATGAGTGTGGGCAATAGTCCAACATTCCGTCAGCAACAACATCAGCAGAACACAACATTTAATAACCACCAGCAACAGACATTTCAACAACAGTTTCCCACTCCTACTCTCGAAACGGCTGATGATTGCCTTTTTGAATTGGAGGGAGTTGATGGCAACATTGGTGTCACATTATCGCATCCACAGCACCAAAACCTTACTATGTATTTAGAAAATCCCCCATCACCTTTTCGGCTTTTACAGTCGCAACAGCAACAGCGACAACCACAAAATGTGCCACATCAAATAATGCCACCCTATAACAGCTATCAGCGCAGTCTAAGTTATATAAATACCCAACCCGAAAATCATATGAGCGACTTGGATGAGAGTGATGATGCTGAAGAAGCTGAAGGTATGTTAATTTTAAAATTCTTTAAAGTATTTATTTAATTTGCGATCTTAATAAGTGACAAATTTTTTTTAAATAGATACTAGGATTTTAATTTAATTAAATTTTTCAGTAATATTTATTATACATATGCTAAGAACACAATTGGGTCATACGTAGTTAGAACTTGGAAGTAACGTCGTAAATTGTTTAAAACACGTTCCGTTTACCTATAATTCCGTGGTAAACGCATTTTCTTTTCTTTTGAAAACAATGTTAGAAAATTCCAAATTAATTCAAATTGTTGTTCATTTTTTTTACATTTTTCTGTTTTCAAATATTAAATTTGAAAGCATTTTATATTTAAAATTTTTCGTTCTCCATGACTATTTAATTTAACTAGTGTTTACCTAATGGTCAAAATTTGAGTATACATTTTTGTGTAAATATGAAGAAAACATAGTACATACATATAAGTATATGTGAATTTACATATAGACACTCACGCTTTGTAGTATAAAATCGTATTGAATAAATCACAGTTGTACACTTAATACAAAGGGTGAAACCGTTATTAGTTCAACAAAAATTTTAATTAACTATGTTTACGACATCTACAATACCTTAATTTAAAATGTATGCATTTTGCTGTTTTCGTGTCTTAAATAAAGATTTACAAGACCTACAAGATGTACAAAGTCTACAATATACAACAGTGAATTCTGCCATTATTTACTTGTGTTGTACATAGTAAAAGATGATACAAAGAGAAATGGAAAAAGGGCTGCTTTTGGAGAGACAAAAAAAAAACAATATATTCCGTCTTGTGTCGCCTCTGTATATTCTATGCCTTTGTAGGTCAAAAAGGTTAAAACAGTTAACAACCAGTAGATAGTGTCCTCTTTTACGCCATATGTATAACCTTTGGTCTTTACAATCTGCTCTTCTTTTTTAGAGTGGGGTTTTAAGATCTCAGTTAAGGAAGCTTCATAAATAAATAATTTTTAATAACCCTGCAAATAATACGACTAGTCCATACACGCGTGTAAAATATAGCCCATAAGGGACTTGGACTAGTCCAAAGGTAACCCAAGTGTATTGAAAAACAAGGTTAATATAACATTACGGTGTCATAGGGCTGGACCACCCAGCTGTGCATTACAACGGAATAGTCTTAAAACTACTCCCATGTTCATACATACTCCCAGTGGATTAGTTTTGAAACTACTCCATGGTATACTCCAGAGGACTAGTTTTATTATCTTAAGTTGATACCTAATACATTTGCCTCTGTTACATTATGCGAACCAACGTCACACAGCGGGAGATTTTGGGGAAAAAATTTAATTAATTTTAGATGTTTTAAATGGTTCGGCCGATTGGAATGGCAATTAAGAAATTGTATTCGAGTTTATATTTTAATAGATTCCCAAAGTAGAGTACCTCGGGTATTACAAAAATTGAAAACTATCCAGAATTCTTAAGTTTAGCCTGATCTTTCATTTTTTTTTTATAGAACATTTATTTCATATGTTTAGTGTGTTACCATTCTAATTTTCTCTTCTATAATTTTAAGTGTTAACAATATTTTAGCGCAAAAATCACAATTATGAAAATTAACAAACCAAAATTGCATTTAAAGCTTTAAACACATGAGCCAAAACTTAAAACATCTATCTGTTTCGAATATCGTTTTTTTTATTTTTTTTTTTTTTTTTCGAAAATAACAAAACCGTCTTGTTTTTATGACACCAAACGAAATCAATATTGGTTTAAAAAAGTGACAGTTAGCAAATCCGACTTGGATTCTATGACACTCCTGATAGACAGATCTGGCTGAATTTTAACAGGAAACTTTATTGAAGTATATGTGACATAAATATATAACAACCTAGTCTCCATCATTTCTGGGTGCTTCAGAAAACCAATTTCAACACTGAAAGACGTTAAATCAACTTCGCTACTCATAAGGACCCATAATTTATATACTTTATAGGGTCTAACATCAATATTGTAGAAATTACAAACGGAACGACAAAAGTATATGTTACTACTCTTTTGTACTCGGTGCATTGCATAATACCAAGATAGGTCTAGTATTTTTTTTCCACCAAAAAAATGTTTGTTACAAATCCATCGATATTTTGTGGTTATGATATTGCTATATGCGATTTAGCTGTTTTCCGTTTGCAAATTGAAAAGGTATTTCCGCATGTACTGTTAAAAAATCTTAATATGTATATTCATATTCAAGAATTAAATCCAAAGTTAATTTTTAAGTTATGTTAAAGCAAAGATTATATAGTACATGCCAATTTTCAAGTTTGCAATATGACCTTTAACATCTGACTAAGTCTCTCGCATCTAATCAAGTTCAAAAAAATTTATTATGATTAAGCCGATAGCCTTAGTTGCTAATGCTTTAAGATTTATTGTAATTTTAATTATAATAAATATCTAAATAAATAAATAAATAAAATTTATAATGAAAATATTTTAAAACCCAATTTTTAGATGCCCTGGATTTGAATACCTCAATGCCAATAGCAACGACTGCAAGCCCTCATAGACGTATAAATTCGAAAAATGCACAACAAGCAGCAAATTTTGCTAAAAGTCTACCCATAGAAATAGCAAACTCTCCACTAACTGTTGGACGCAGTTATATGACAACTTTAGAATCAGATGAAGAAGTAAGTGGTTTTGGGTTTACAATTTTTATTATTTACTAATTTTTAAGATTTCTAAAAATTATTTCCTTAGGAACTTGATAATAACGTTGATATAGCGGCCAGCATTAAAGCTTTAGCTAAAAGTGTCCATGGCGAGGCGGTCTTTGGCGATTTACCCCGACCCCGTTTGCGTTCACAAATTTAAGTATAAACAAATTTAATGACATGTGTTTTTTTAATAATTGTCTATTTAAAAATGACTTCACAATTATGAAGACTTCTTTTATTTTTTTATTTGATCAACATAGTCGTTTTCTATGACAAAATACTAGTTTTAAGTTTCTTTTTTCACAATATGATGTCTTTATGTTTAAGTTTTATTATGTGTAATATTTTTTCTTTTTTTATATAGAAATGAATAATTTTTTTTTTAAGATTTTGCAAAATTTTTTATTATAACAAAAAAGTATATTTTTTATTAATGCATTAATATTATATAATATGGCGTTTAAGCATATATAAATCATTACAACCAACCAACTTGACTATGCTCATATTTTTTTAATAGTATATAATAATGAAACTCCAACATTATGAAGAAAACATATTTTAAACATCATTATTATGTTTAAGGTGTTTTGTTAATTAACAATAAAATAATTAATATGTTTATATAATATATTTATATTTCGTTTATTATATATGTAATTAAACCCTTTCAAGAGAGCATTCAACACAAGACGTGCTGTTTTGCGCATTATTGAGCTATTCTGCTCCAAAACGGCTGACAAGTTATGTGCTGAACGGGAAGGTTCGTTTATGGCATGGACTAAGGCCCTAACTGCTGGACTGCTAAGCGTTTCACCTCCTGCCCCTGCGAAGATGGCAATGCCTAAACGGCAAGATTCGGAGGAACAAGCGTCAGCAGATATCTAGCAACCAGGGCCAAAACATCACCGAAGCTAACTAACAGGTCCTACAACGAGGTGGCTAAAGACCACGTTGTGAGGGCGGTTATTGACAGAGGTGTAGAGGACGGATCGATTTCCTATTCTAGATCTAGATCCATCGCTACCATCCCAGCTAAACCATCATTAAGATAATTCCGTGCTGCAATCCCCAACTTCCCACTCATGTATTAAAAGTTGTCAAAGTTTCAGCAGCTGAAGGATCTTTAAGAACGGACTCCTGAAGTCACTGAGGGAGAAACAGGGCAATTTATATAAACCATTATTGGAATGGTTAATAGTTTTACTGTTTGTGACCAAATATGGTCGGATCATATGCCAGAAAATTTAGACCTAAAAGTGCCAATCCAAAATAGTCCCACTAAACCGCAATATCTACTACCTAAGCTACAATGGAAAGATGATATGTGCGCACAATACAACCAATAGTACTAAATAATTTAATGATAATAAAAAAAGGATGATCTTGAACTGAATGACGTTATTAACATTATATACAAATCTGCTAAGAAAAATAATATATCTAACAAAGTCTTCACGGCAATAAAGAATTGGTTCGATTGTTTTAAAGCGAGAAATCTATAATTTGAACTACTGACAGATTATAAGGAAAATATGGATCCTGAATCTAAAAACAAGTATCTGAAGGCAAATCAAATGCTTAAAAGCATATCGTCATGAATTCAAAAAAGCCCTAAGTTAAAAAAAAGTTCAAAATCGATCGATTATGATACACCGTATCAAAATACATGTTTCTTGAAAAATTTTCACTTCTACAATTAATCAACAAAATTCGAAAACACCATAGTGCAAACGCCTCTTGATAAATAATGAACGACAAACACAAAAATAGGAAGTTTTGTATTTTTGTGTATCTACAGTAAGTTTTCCATTATTGTGTTTTAATAGGATAATATATGTTTTCGTTTCTTTTTTTAAATTTTTTAAATTTAGGTTAATTTTTAATGTAGGGAGTGTTTGCTTCTCCTGTAAAATTGGTTTATTTATTTATTTATTTATTTATTTCATTCACAGTAATATATAAAGCCTCCTAGGCCAATTAACATATATTACAAAGATATATCCCTGAATACAATTTTAATCTTAATACATAATTTTCATTATTATAATAATAACATGAACTATCAATGAAAATACTTTTCCTTATAACTAATAATATAACTCATTCATCGGCTCCCCAGACAAAAAAAAAACAAAAAAGTTATAAAAAAGATCATATGGAAATGTAGTCCAATAACAAGTAGTACATCTAATTGTTTTATTTAATATATCAAACAAGAAAAAGAAGCGAGAATAAAAATTAAAAACAAAACAAGTAGCCTACAAAAAAGACAAGTGTCTAAGAAGCTTTAAACGAAAAACATTGTTCGTATGTGAAAACAAACGAAGTTCTAGAGGCAAAAAGTTCCAAAAGCGCGCAATTCTTATAACAAATGACCGTTCAAATACAGAGTATCTAATCCTCGGAATAATTATTTGTGGATTTCTGCTGGAATGGGAAAATATAAATTCAGACCGAAGTTGAATAGGCAAACCACTTTTAATAACCTTATAGAAATTTAAGAGATTGCGATATAATATAAAACTCTTGAAAGAACAACCTAAGAAGCATCGAACATTATCAGATATATGCATTCTATTTCGAACATTGTAGACATAACGCACTATCATGTTCATAATACGTTTCAATCTAGAAACAAAATAAGCCACCGTACCGGAAATAACCTCAAGCCCATACATTAAATGAGGCATCAAAATCGTATGTGCAATAGTTTTCCTTACATGAACTGGTAAAAAAACTCCAATTGAATAAAGCCTACGTAAAATACCAACTACTTTAAAACTAAGATGATCAATATGATATTCAAAGTTAAGACGCCTATCGATAATAACTCCTAAACATTGCAATCTATCAACAAAACCAACATTAGAACCGCCAATAGAAACTCTCAATTCCGGCAAATTTAAATTCCCAAATAATATCGCCTTAGTTTTAGAAGGGTTTACCAACAAATTATTAGCATTAGACCATTGCAGAAAACGATGAAGAGCATAGTCAATATTGGATTGCAAAATATCACCATTATCCGCACCAGTTCGAAACAACAGCATGATATCATCTGCAAATAAAAACGATTTACAAATAGGCGTATCAATACAAACAGGAAGATCATTTACGTACATCATAAAAAGAAGCGGACCCAAAACAGAACCCTGAGGAACACCAGACGAAAGAGGTAGTAAGCTTGAGTGTGATCCACCCATATCCACAAACTGAAATCTATCACATAAATACGACAAAATAAGCCTACAGGCAGAACTCGAAAATCTAAACAAGTTCTTCAACTTGCTAATTAGAACACAAAAATTCACTGAGTTAAAAGCCTTTGACAAATCGAGAGATAACAATGTTGTCAACTTGCCCTCATTCAAACTACATCGAATATCATCAGTTAGGTTAAGTAGTAGAGAAGTAGTACTATGACCACGACGAAAAGCAAATTGGGATGGAGAAATCTGATTCCGCACACAACAAAGAATTTGATCCTTCATAATATGCTCAAGAATCTTTGATATGGAAGGAAGTATAGATATAGGTCTAAGATCATCAACACTGTGGACAGCCTTGGACTTAGGAATCGGCACAACACGCGCAGTCTTCCAAGCAGAAGGAACAATAGATGTAGTAAGAATTTGGTTTATATGCCACGTAAGAACATGTGAAATATACGGAAAGACAGTCTTAAGAAATCGTATAGGGATCCCATCAGTGCCGACTGACTTGGAACGAATCCGATACATAGCTTCTAATACTTCAGGTTCACTCACACAATGAAATGAAAATGATCCATTTATATCAACGAAAGAACTAAAGTCAACCGATTCATGATTATCAGAGACTGAAGCATTCACAAAAAAAGTATTGATATCATCTACATCTAAATTGGGAATATATTCATTATCACCATTAACACCACATCCCTTCAAAAGCTTCCACATACCCGAATTATCTAAGCCCGAAAATAACTTAGAATAAAACGTCCTTCTAACCCGTCTAATAACATTCTTCGCCCTATTTCTATACCTACAGTAAATTTGCCAACTTTCAGAAGATCTGGTGGATCGAAAAACAGAATAGGCTAAGTCTCTTAGAGAAGTAGAAAGTAAGATTTCACTAGATTTCATCCAAGAACTATTGTCAACACATATTTTTCTTCTTACTTCAGGAACAAATCTAAACAAAGTGTCAATTAATGAGTTGATAAATGAGCTTTGAAGTTCAATATTTCCCGAACCATAAAATAACGCAAAATCAAATGTACCTAATGAAGCAATCAATCCATCCCAATCAATATTGTTAAAGTCCCTATATGTTACATATCGGTAAGATTCTCTCACTTCAAACCCAAAAGCTGCAAAAATCAAAGCATGGTATGATATCATTGGGCACTGAACCTGGTCTGAAAATTTCATATATGATGTATTACTCATCAGCCAAATATCCAACAAAGACGTCGTATCATGGGCAATATCAAGGTAGGTAGGTCTGCTATTATGCGAAACACACAAATTACATCTTACACACATAGAACGCAACCGGACTGCCTTCCTAATATCAAACATATTACAATTGAAGTCTCCAACAATAATAATATCCTTGTGTCTCGAAATCAATTCATAATGTGAAGTCTCAAATAACTCTAAATCACCATACGGCAAATACACAACACCAAACAAGATTTTACAAACACCAAATTTAAGTTCAATAAAAATTGACTCACAACCCGGAAGAGAGACCTTAGATAGCACAGTAAAGGTAATTTGATCTGAAACATAAATAGCAACACCACCACCCCTGGCAAACAATCGATCATTTCTTATTATATTATACCCAGAAATCCCTATAGACTTAGTAGATACATAAGGTTTTAACCATGTCTCAGAAACTGCAATCAAATTGAAGTTATTATCCATAACATTTCGAAACTCATCAAATTTACAAGCATTTAAAGAAGGGCGAATACTCTGGCAATTAATATGAGATATTTTTAAAACATTTGAGAAACTTTGTAAAATTGTCTTAAGATACAAACTACCACTAATTATTGGACCAATATTATCACTATTCATAGACATTAAATATCAAAAAGAGAATGGCGGGGAACCAAGTGAACGGAATTATTATTAAACTTAAATTCATTAATACGATTACCAAAATAAGTATAAAAATTAACAATCATAAAAAAAAACTCAGCTATCCAAATATATACAAAGTACAATTGCAACAACACTTAAACGTGTATAAAATAAATATCATAAGAATTGTAAATTTACCCAATAGCTTCCACAAAGTAACTGCAGAATTAAAGCTGTATACTAAAAATGGAATCTAATGGGTAACAACAGAGAGATCAATAAAAAAGGTAAGCAATTTGATTTAAAAACTTATAGTAAACTAAAACCAACAAGATGCCTTCAGTCTATACAGTATATAATAAGATTCATACATAATAATTAAAGCAACAAACTAGAGCAAAAGCACCTTAATTAGAGAAAAAATCCAATTCAAAGTTGTTAAATCAAATTCACCAAATAAAATTATATAAAATATTAAAAATCAGCTTTCAGCATTTCCATTTAATAGATCAGCACATTCTTTCACAGTGTAATCAACCTCTTTACCATCACTCAGTGTTAGCCGTGCCTTCAAACGATCAGCGTTAATAATTCTAAATTTCAAAATTACTTTTTGACGAAGCATTTTGCGACAAAGACCATTTAAATTGGAAGCAGCAGGTGAAAAATGATCATTTAAATAAACACGACTGTCAATTTCGCCCCCAATAATATCTTTAACAGTAAGCGAGCGCATTTTAAAATATTCCTTCATTATTGCATCCCTTATTGAAACATTATTAAATTTAACCAGTATACTCCTTCTGTTGTTCATGTAGCAAATATGATTAATATCATAACTACAAATGTTTATATTATAAAACGAACATAAAGAGACAATTGCAGAGTTTAAATCCTTAATACCAGATGGAAGCCCATTTATCACAAAATCACCACGGTAGAGTCTACGATGAAGAACGTTGTTCTCAGTTTCTAATGCAGAAATTTTCAAGTTGGTAGAGGAATCAATATGTTTAATCATCTCATTACAACCAAGAATGTCATATTTTAAACCTTTAATGGCAGTTGAAGTTTCTTTCTTAAAATCCGATAAAATCTGAGCCATAGTATCCTTAAATGCATCATGATCTTGCTGGCTTGTTTTAATAAAACTTTCAAAGCTATTTTTCATTGAAAGCATTTCTTCACGGAATGAACGGTCACCATCTGACTTACTCGAACAGTTCTTACATTTAAAAAAGAATGAGGCTGGTTTTTCTTTCAGTAAAGTGAGGTGCTTATCTGGCACATTGGCACATTTTAGATGAAGCCACAACTCACAGGACGTACACTGAATGCTACCTTGTGTCTTGCAAATAGTATCAGCACATACGGCACATTTACTATTTTTAGCCGGCATATTGAAAAGGGTTTTCCAACTTTCACAAAATGTCGAAATAAATTCAGCAATTGGTTAAAAATGGCAAGCAACAACAACAGCAACAAACTCAAGTAACAGCAGCAAACAGACCAATAATTTTTCTAAACAGTTTAACTCCGCAATTTATTAAAAATTTAATATACTTTAATATTTTACTGTAATATTTTACAAATTAAAGAAAAGTCAACAAATAATATTTATTCACACAAATAAAGTGCTTTTATTTCTTAAATTTATGACAGCTGAGATTTAACACGCGTCTATTCAGGCATAGTGTTGCCAGATTATTTAATGTAACTTAGGGGAGAAAAGTCGTTGCCTATGCGGATGACATAGTTCTGCTGGTCAGAGGAAAATTTCTGTCCACGATCGCTGAAATTATGCAGGTGATGTTGGGCGAACTCTCTGCATGGGCGAATGAAGGGCTGGGTGTAAACCCTGCGAAGACTTTACTAGTGCTTTTTACCAGAAGTTGTAATATAGTGGGTGTTATGGGGCCAGTGTTGGATGGCGTCGATTTAACTCGTATCTGGCAGTGTTAAGTTTTGGGTAGCTTTCTCGACTGTAAACTGTCTTGGCAGAGAAACAGTCACGAGAGGATGAGAAGGGTGGACTAAATGCCAACTGCACATGAATAAACTCCATTCCAGGAAGATGCTCCACAAAGCTCAAAGGAGTGCACCACAGGTGCAAGAAGAAGCACGAAACAGGCAGTGATAATCATAGTAAATGGTAATGAGGTGGCGGACGAACTCGCGATGGTTCGGGTCTAGACTTAGTGGTAAGGTGCGGGGGGTTAAACCGTAGGGGTGATACGGGAAAAATTCCGTAATGCCGTTAACCGGTCCTGGAGGTATACAACGGATTGCAGGGTGCCTAGGGCATTATGGCCCGGGTTGGACGCAGAGGCAACCAGGGCACTACTAGGATTGGATAGAGTGGTCTTAGGACACTTACCCAGGTTATGCGTGGATTCTGAACTAGAGACAATTGATCTTGTGCTGTGATTCCTACAAGTTGAATACATATTTTTTTAATTTAAAAAAGTCTAAATTTATTTACTATAATTTGATCCAATATTTACAATATGATTTAAATGTACGTGTGAAAAATAATGCTCGTTTTTGGTATTAACACACAAGGCACTTTAGTGATGAAAGTAAATTAAATACATTTTTAATCAACCCAATCGGTATCATTTGAATCGTCTTCATCATCCTCCTCAGAGGTAGCGGCAGTGTTGCGAGAAGTTTGTTTTGTGACAGACGGCGGTGGAGGTATTAAAGCTGAAAGACGTGATATTACAGGATTGCCGCTAGGTACATTTGTTGGTGCTGCGCTATTGTTGCTATTCTTTATATTAGAGATGTCAGTGTTTTCCTTAGAGCCCGAAATACCTTTGCGACGCATTAAAAGTTTATTGTGCAAGTCGGCCATTAGATCACCTCCTCCCTGTGATCTAAAGACTTTGTTGGGTGTGTTTTGAGGACGTGTTTTATCAATAATACCGTTCTCATTGCTAGCTAATGGTGCCGCGGCTGTTTGACGAAGAGCAGCTTTTCCAATGCCACCAGCATTACGTATAGCCGCCATTAATTCTGAGCGTGAATCCGTGCTAAGAGGAGAAATTGGTTTTGGTTTATTTGTTGTGTTAGTTTTCATTTGCGTTGATTGATGGTGTATGACTGGAGGCGGTGGTGGTGGTTTCGGCACCGATGATTGTACCACAGGCAAAGGTGGCGGGGGTGGTGGAGGAGGTGTTAAGTTATTACTAACTGTTTCTTTAATTGGAATGCTTGTCTTTTGGAAATTATCTTTCATAAGTTCTGTTAATTCCGGTAGATTTTCTACTGCTAATGCCAGTGACGGGGCAATTTTTTGCTTAGCCTCCTGGCTTTCATAACGTAAATCATCGGCTATACCCGGTAAGTCTGGTAGATCTAAGGGCAAGTCCAATTCAGGAGCCTCACTTAATTTGGGTGTATACTTTAATCCACCGGACGGTGTTAATTTCTCATTTCCGCGAAAGACCAAAGAATGAGGAGCCGGCTCCAAAATTTGTTTAGCTGATGACGTCTGATAGTTTCCATGGTGTTGGCGTTTGTTTTTAAAAAGTTTGGCACGTTTCCATGTTTCCGAGTGACCCTGCGTTTCACTATCACATTCGTCCAAGTCAAAAACACTGTAGTCAGTATTAAATAACAATATTGATGGTATTGATCTTAAGTCAGAAGGCATACTACCCAAATCTTGATTTTGTTTGATTTTACAACGGTCTCTGACCAAACTGCTTTCAGGCGACAGTTTAATACTATTTTGATCTCTGACATGAAAAAATATTAGTTTTTCGTTAAGACTTGGTAAATTCGTGTCCAATTTACTTTTTATTTGATATTTCCCCAATGGTTTTAGTTTAGATGGGTCCCCTTTATTAAATGTCACCGGCAGATCTTTAAATATATTTGTGGCTGGAAATCTAGCCGGTGCATAAATGTGTATAGCCTTGCGTGTACCTTGCAAACTGTTAATTTTGGCTTGTGAATTGTTTATACGTTCTTGCAGTTCCTTTATTTTAACATTATTTTTTGCTATACGATTGTCGATGCGTTCAAAAATCGTACCAATTGTATTTTGTAGGCAATCAAGGGCGTAGGCTGCTTGGGTTATGGTTTCTTCGTGACGTAAATCGAGCGGTATAATGGGCACTTTGAACATTGTTGTGAAAATAACTTGTAAAGTAGAAAGATAATCACTCTGCTGCTTTTTTAGTTGTTCAATAAAATTAAAGACCACAGATTACTACATATACTCTGTGTTAAAGACTGAGAACAGAAAAACTTTATCAAATCACTTTTTCGCACTTTCTATGTTTTGGTTTTGTTGTCAGCTGTTTGCAAAAGCCAGAGTCAATTAAAATTTTGGTAGAGGGCGGCTAGCAGGGCTGTCAGAATTGTCAATAGTTTAACCCAAGGCGAATTCATACAGGTGACATTTTTGAGCCATCTGTTTATTGTTTATATATTAGTGTGTATACTGAATGTCAAAGTTTGCCTACATTTTGTGAAAAAATTTGTTAAAATTTAAAATTCAATAAAAACAATCCTATTTAAATTTTATAAAACAAAAAAAGTGAATATAAGATCAAAGAATAAAAAGTGCGCAAGGATTAAGTGGAGCCGCAATAAATTTGCAATACAGGAAAAAGATTTACCTTTTAAGGCAATTGTGTATATTTTATAAACAAAACAGTTCCCTTATTTATATTTTCAACAAATAATTTTGTCAGTCACTAACTTTTTCCAAAAACAAAATACATAGTATTTTTCAAAAAAAGGATAACTAGCATTCAAGAAAAAGGCTTAAGTCCAGTTTACCAACGCAACTCCAAATAAAAAAAAAAGTACATAGGGTGATAGAAAATTGAAAAATAAGAAGAAAAAATAAAATGGCAAAATTCTCGGAAACGCATAGTTTCCGAGTTATGGACCTCTGAAGTTTTCATATGAATTTGCGATTTCCCATTACATTTCTGAACCTATATGGCCAATATTGGTATCATTTGAAAGCGTTTGAATAGATCTTTCTGGATATAAACATTTTATTTAAAAATTCTTAATCCATTAAGGAGTGGCGATGAATTTACGAAAAAACAAAAGTTTTTAGTAAGCATTAAAACCAATATATGTATTTATGTTTTAAATTTGTTTTTTAATTCACTTTTTTCTAAAATAAACTTAACTTAACTTTTATACTTACATACTTATTTCTATCTACACTAAGAAATTAAAAAAAAAAATTATTCGCTCTCTGATTCGGGAGAAAACCTATGCAGAAAAGCATTAGTAAGCGAAGCCGGTGTTTGTTATACCATAGAGGAGAAAATCTGTTCATCCGGCCGAAGGCCGGCTATGCGGAGAAGCTTTATTTAGCGAAGCCGGTGTTTGTTATACCATAGAGGAGAAAATCCTTGTGCCCGGCCGCAGGCCGGCTATGCGGAGAAGCTTTATTTAGCGAAGCCGGTGTTTGTTGTACCATAGAGGAGAAAATCCTTGCGCCCGGCCGTAGGCCGGCTATGCGGAGAAGCTTTATTTAGCGAAGCCGGTGTTTGTTATACCATAGAGGAGGAAATCCTTACGCCCGGCCGAAGGCCGGCTATGTGGAAAAGCTTTATATAGCGAAGCCGGTGTTTATTATACCATAGAGGAGAAAACCCTTGCGCCCGGTCAAAGGCTGGCTATGTGGAGAAGCTTTATTTAGCGAAGCTGGGATTTTTTTGATAAAATTTTTATTACCTAGTGCACTTCCGTAACATTTTGATATAAAATTTTGTAAAATCTGTATTAGGAGCTAAAGAGTTAAAAAGTTTTAAAAAAATTTTGCATTTCCAGAAAGATCTGTTCAAAAGCTTTCAAATGATACCAATATTGGCCATATACGTTCAGAAATGTAGTGGGAAATCACAAATTCATATGAAAACTTCCGAGGTCCATAACTCGGAAACTATGCGTTTCCGAGAATTTTGCCATTTTATTTTTTCTTCTTATTTTTCAATTTTCTATCACCCTATGTACTTTTTTTTTTATTTGGAGCTGCGTTGGTAAACTGGACTTGTTCCCACGACATGTTTTTTAAATCTGACTTGTCAACTTTTCAAGTCGCCTGTAATTGTGCATGTCTGTCAAAATTGCTGTTTTACATAAGGTTTATAATATTTGGTCACACACGTATGCACATGTAATTTGCTTCTGACTTTGTCTCTGCTTTTTCGCATAGTTATTGCAGAAACCAAAGTAGTTCTCGGTTTCAAAATATCGTGAAAGAGTTCATCTTAACAATTTTTTCTTTAAATTCGAAAAAACCAATTTAAGAAATTATAATAAAATTTTTTTATATATATGAACATAATTTATATTGAATGGTGAAATTATCATACAACATCGGTATTGTAAAATATTACTTTAGCCGGCTAATGATTCCATCAATAGTGCACCGCCGCACAGTGGCGCCATTTGAGTTTTTTCGTTGCAAAAATCATATCTTTTGAACCGAATAAGATAATTGAACAGTTTAAGCAGCATATGATAGAAAACTGTTCAGCCTATGAAATGAGCGTTTGGAAAGGGTGCTACGCTTTGTAGGGGCCTACTTATGGGTTATCAAAGTTAAAATTAGTAGAAAAATCAATTTTATGGTAACTAAAAAAAATTATTTTTACATTTTTAGATTGTTTTTATTTTTTTTTCTTTAGGGTTTTATGTTTTAAATTATTACCCAACAAATTAAAAAAAAAATAATTTTTTTTTTAAAATTTATTTTTTCAATTTTCTGCAAAATATTCATCACAATTCGTAAGAGAAGGTATATCTAAAAGACTAACCATTTCTAAACTATAATTATTTTGTAACTCTATTCGTGACTTCACATGCCGCAGGGAAGAAATAAGTGGATCGGAAGATGCTGCCAACATGTTGAAGAGGTCCTCATTTTGCCTTACCCTTTGAATGCTTTGAATGTGTTCTGCAATCTATATTTTTTATAAAATTTGTTAAGAGACTCCTGTGCTTCTTCAGAAAGCTCTCCAATTGGCAAAGACTGGTACTCAATTATATCTTTGCCATGCGCCAATATTTTATGGACGGTCGGTGTCAACTTCTTTTGTGGATACATTTCTGCTAAAAGAGATGCAGTTTTCGACGCATATTCTCCATATTTTGTAGAATTTACATTTTCTTTGCAGTTTTAAACATCCAAGATCGTGCCCAATCTTTTCACGATTTGATTGTCAATTCCAATGATTCTAGTTACTGCCTCATCATTTTCAAAAAATCTCCTAGAAGTGTTTCCATCGTTTGAGTTACCGTATCCGTGCTTGGGACAGTCTACTTTTAGTCCAACTTGTTTAAAAAAAGCATCCTGTATTTGCTTCTTTCTGATCTTTTCCTTATCCTTTAATGATGTATTTTCATCGAAGTTTTCCTCCTCTTGTGGTAGGGTATATGCCAGTTTTAGCAAGAATTCCATACACCTTATCCTTGCGTGCAATGGTAACATTCCATATTCGTAATTCTCCTCATTTGTAGAATCGTTTAAATTACCAAAGTTCTTCTGACAAATAATAATAAAAAATCGATAAAAAAAATATAAAAATAAAACGAAAAAAGGGGTTTAAATAGGTTTTTGCTAAATTTTTACCTCCAATATAATTCTGTCTATATATATGTATATGATAACTAATTGAAATATGTTATAATTAAGCAGAAAAAGATACTAATCTTAAACTCTTTACAACTAATTATATAAAATTGAGATGTAACATATTATATATGAAATAAGTTGAATTGAATTGAAAATAGTTCTTCTGACTCTTTTTGCAAATCGGGCATGACATTGTTGAGGTTGTTCCTGTCAGTTCGTTTACGACTTTTCCGTCAACCATGGTCAGGTGGAACTCGTAATTCCATTCAATATATTTTCCTTCTCCAATTTGCAGCTTTGTAATCTTGCTTATTTGTTCTTCAATGTCCTTCACCGTAGTCCTTATGAGTTCTGCCGATTCCCTTGCAAACTGAAACATTATTGGTCGGCAATAATGCACTGATGGCGGACGTGGATTTTTCCAGTGTAGGGAATCATCCGATTTTAGCCGCAAAGGAACAACAGATGCCATAAACATATTTCCGTCCGATATTGTAGCGTCATCGGAAGATATCCTTTGCTTATAAACGCTTTGTCCGGATGATCCATCGCAGCCCCATTTGCTGATCAATGTCAACTTCTCAGGAAGAATTTTCACTTCCGTGAAGAACTTTGGTGTGGTTGACTTTCTAAACAGTTCAAATAATTTTAAATTGTTTAACGCCATGTTTTCAGTACTTAAATTGTTTAATGGTTTCAGTAATTGTTGCGCTAACTTTCAGGCGTAGACTAATCTAGGCATTATGCTTATTTTGCAATATATAGGCTTATGCTACCATGCCTAAAAATTTACCTGTTCCCTGCATACATATGGATTTAGGCTGAATAATGCAATTTTGATATTATGCACGTGTCCAAATAAGATTTGTGCCTACCTGTAGGGACCATAAGTCAATATTGTTCCTGACCATTTGTACGCCAAAGTATTGTTTATGTGAGGTACGTACCTGCTAATTTCAATGAGTATGTTTTTTTGACTACTGTCAGTCAAAACATATAAGGGATGGACGCCATACAATTTCTGCAACCATGTCTTTTTAAACTTTTTTACCTCTAGAAGCCAAACGGGCACGTACGGGCAGATAAACCCTTTTGAATTATGTAAATAAATAATCAAAGAACCGGTTTTGCAAATATGGCAAATATAGAAAAATATAGTTTTTTTTTATTTTCCGTCAAAGTTGAAAAATAGTGAAAAAACGGATAGTTTTTAAATAGTAATTTACCAGGAGAAACACAAAGAAAATAGTTAATTTTTTTTTCATCATTATACATTTAATAAATACATCAATCAATACAAACAAAAAATAAGGCGATTCGTTACCTATTTTTCGTGATATTACACCTGAAATCGCAACAAATTGACTAAAAATTTTGTGTTTTTTTGAAAACTGAAAGTCGGTCAACTTTGAACGGTTATATCTTCTAAACTAAAAATGTGATATTATTAAGAGTGGCATATTTGAAATCGTTGAAAAGTTTCCTATAACATGGGTTTATTCAAAACTTCGTCGGCACTCATGAAAATTTTGATTTTTGCAACCTCGCTTGCTCTACGGGCGCCACTGTGCGCCGCTGCAGGTTTTACACGGCATAGATTTATGACGCAACTGATGTCAAATGGCTTGTCAGAAGAAAATAGAGCACGCTCAAGGCGAATTCATGTATACGGTGGTGTCGATACTACAACAAGTAACAACACCAAAAACACAATAATGTATTTTTTTGTTGCTTTCGTTGATCGATATGTCAAAAACACATGCAACTTTTGACATTTCTCTCTCTAAGTAAGAAAAAAAGTAGCACAGCTGTGCTTTCAACGCCACCTGGTAAATGAATTCGCCTTGAGCACGCTCTAATTGAAATTTTCCAGAAGACTTTGCGTCTGACTTTAACAGATGAAATGTTTTAAAGGTAACGCACGATATGTATGTATTTACAGTGGGAAATTTGACAAATCAGATGTAAAAAACATGTCGTCTACGGGCACCTTTAGTTCCAGCTAAACGTGTTTAATATGAACCAAGGCGAGATCAGCTACAGTTGGTGTCAAAACGCCAACTGATTTTGACAGTTCGAACCAATTTGTCTTGATTTGTTACTGTTTTGTTAGGAATGGTTGACATTTCGAACTATACACTAACAATGCAATGCAAAAAACTATGTTGTTTTTGGATTGTTGTAGTTCTGACACCACCTGTAAAAAAATTAAAAATAGCATAAAACAACTTAATTGTGTGACCAAAGATAACCCTTACATAGTGCTTATATTTGACAGTACTGGCAAGACAGTAAGAAAATACATATTAGTTGCCAACACTACTTACTGTCTTCGTGACGTAGGCGTCCAGACAATAGTTAAGACAGTTCACTTTTAAAAAAATGTATAACTTAAATATCGCTGTGCAAGTTCCAGCTAAACGTGTTTTATATGAACTTAACAAATTAAAAATAGCATTTAACAACCAAAGCATAATTTATTTATTTTCTTTTAATTGTTGATTTTTTTACTTTTGCGAACAAAACTTCAAATTACAGTCAGCAAATGTCAAATCACTGTCCAATGTTACAGTCTGTAAAAATTGGCAAGACAGTAGACAATACACTAGGAAAAGTGTACATGTTTAGTTAAAAAGTTTGCCTGTATTGCAACTGTCTTGACAGTACTGGAAACACCGTGTTAAATCATCGTGATGGTACCCACAGACGATGCAACATTTGCCAAAACACGTGTTACTATTTATGTTTCAGTTTTTACCACAGACGATTACACTAAAAACGAAACATCAGTATTGCGTGTTTTTTGAATATACAACTAAAAAACACAAAAAAAAAAATTTATTTTTTTTTCTTTGTATACCTATCATATATTATGTCCCATAAATTTGGAAAAACTTTATATTCAATTATAATTGTTTTCCAACTCTCACAATTTGCAATTGTTGCCATTTTCCGATTTCTATCTTCATATTTTTTTGTCCGAGAGTTACAAAAGCACCTCAATCAACAACTGCTCTCAACAGAATGAGAAAGAGAAAACAGTCAACATCGTCACTCACTATAAAACATTGTGTTTGGAAACATAAAATATCCAAAATGTTTGATATTTGAGAAACCAAATAGGTAACAAGAATTTCAACCAGAAACATCCCCACACACGTAGCAACATTTGTCAAAACATATCCATGTTTCCACAAATGTTGCCTCGTGTGTGGGTAACTTGAAAATTGGGTGTAATACGCGTTTTTCTTAATGTTGGCGTTTTTTGAAAATTAATAGTTGACAACGTATAGACCGAAATTATTCAAAGCGAATTTGATGTTTTTGTTCAAATAAGCCGCCTTGAAATAAACAATGGCGAATTTGCTTATTTTGACAATTTAACTTACCATTTTCGCCTTGCATATAACTTTGTGGGTGGAAGTTGTTTATCATTTTAACCAAAGAAACTTTGCAAGGAATAAAAAGCATTGGCATGAAGGATACCGATTGTGAGTTAGGAAATATTAAAAACAATAGATTAAATCAGATCCGAAAAAGGAAAATGCAATTGCTATTAGATTATATTGGTGAGATATTCTTTTTTGTTGTGTCTCTTTACATTAGAGCAAATCCGTTTTAGAAAAATGTTTCCAAATTTTGACGGTGGTGGTGGTGGCAGAGATCATTAGACGCATTTATCGCATTATACATGAATACATGTATTATTTTAAACACTATGAACAGGAAGATAAACTGTGGACTATAACAAAAAGATCATTTGGTATGGATTTGGGAGCATTAATTGCTTTTATAGCATATTTATGTGTGGCTTTTATGTGTGTCGTTAGCCGTTGCAGTCGGCCACCGGCGTATTATTTTACATTTATTCCATTATATTGGTTGTTTATGGCTCTAGATATGGGTGGTTCACATTTAAAATATGCGGATTGGATAAGACAACCGCATGGCTTAGATTATGCTGAGGGTATGGCGTCAAATTATTTCCACGGCTATTTAAAACTTATATTGCCAATCCATGATGGCCATACTGGACTAAGAGAACGTATGGAAATGTACGAAAATAAAAATAACGTTAAATTTGCTTTTAAACGTTTATTTATCCTTATACCAAATACTATGTTTATTAATTCGAAAATTGAAAGCAAATTATTGATAAAGGATGGAGTAACGGTAAGTTGAGGTAAATAAGTGATTATATACCAGTGCTCTCAGTTTTAGGGATTTATCCCCTGATTGGGGATACAAATTTCGTGAAAACCCCCAGGGGATTTTTTTGGGGAAAATACTTTTTTCGCTGGGAATTTTTGGGGATTTTATATTTTAATAAATTCCATTTGTGCAACGACAGGACCGATTTGGTTAAGATGTGGGTACAAAATTTAAGTCTATTTTGGCGGTTAAAATCCTTTTAAGAGCTTGCTGAAATAGTTTGAAATATGCTTTCTGTACCATCAAGCGTTACTTCTGTTGAACGAGTCTTTTCTGTAATGAAAACAACCAAAATCAAAATTTGCAACAGAATGCAGTATGAGTTATTAGAAGCTCTTTTTAAAATAACACTTTAAAAATAATGCAGCTTGCTGTGGCAAATTTATTCAACCATCTCAAATGCACTTTTTAAACAAACAATGTGTAAAACAAAATTGCATTCGCTGATGAATCAGAAGATTTTGATTTCCTAGTTCTTGAAATGATAAATATTGGCGCAAAATTATTTTTTTTTTCGTTTTTACATTACTCTTGTTACATACATAGATACTATACAAGTAAGTGTACGTAGATATTCAGAACTCAAAGAAAAAATAACATTAGTTATAATAATATTACACAAATGGATTTATTAAAATAAATCAATGTATGCATATTTTTCGTTTATTATTATATGATGTACATATTTTATTTTTAAGGGAATGTGGGGATTGTTGGTTGTAAGAAAATAGCTATTTTGGGTATTTTTGGGGATGAGAAATCGCAAATTGGGGATAAGGCTCAAAATAAAACTGGGAGCCCTGTTAAAATGCTGTTGTTCTTGAAATTTGTTAAGCCTATAGTACACGGCATGTAAAAAGACACATGCGCATGTGGTTTTGACGTAATTTTGACGTCAATGCAAAGCCACAATAAACATTGCGTGTTGTGTGATGACGTCAAAATTACGTCAGAACCACATGCGCATGTGTCTTTTTACATGCCGTGTACTATAGGCTTTACATAAACAAAATAAGTGTTGTTTTTTCTAGTGTTGCGTTGTTGTAGTTTTGCGCAGACCTTCTAATTGGGCCATGCAATAGATCTACTTTCAATAACATTGCTAGAATTTGACACTTTTGCGACAAGCGGGGCACCTGACGTTTTAACATAATTCGGGTTTAACCTAATTCGATGTATACCGTTATTTCGAAAATGGAGGAGGTTGCACAACATATATTCGCGTAACTCAAAAACGGTTAAGTTTATTGAACATACTAAATAAACCGAAATTCGGCAATAAAATTACCTTTAAGTAAGGTTAAACCTTTTTTTTGGCAAGAAAAATTGGAAAATGTACATGTATAGAAAACAAAGTTCCAAACAAAACAAGACATGTGTCTTGTGTCTAGCTCCTCAGCATCCTCGCATTGTCTGCAGAAGTCCGGTATGGCATTGTCCCATTTGCTCGTGAAAGCCTTAACAGAATAATGTCCCGTCAAGAAACCTATTAGTGTCCTAAGACCACTCTTATGCAATCCTAATAGAACCCTGATTGCCCCTGCGTCCAATCCGGACCATAACGCCCTCGACACCCTGCAATCCGTTCTAACCCTCCAGGACCGGTTAATGGCATCACGGAATCTTTCCCGTATCACCCCATAGTAGTACCTTGTATTGTCCGGGTACCCAGCACAGCCTTATTGTGCATGCCACCATAAGCTTCTTTAGTCAGCGGTATTTCAAAAAAACAAAGGAAAAACAAAGCTCAAACACTTGTCACTTAAGGATATAAAATTTTTCAAAAATACTCATTTTACTCGAATTTAATTATTGCAAATAGAAAGATGAGTGACAAACACAATATTAATATGGTTCAAAAAAAGTTGATTAGATTAATTAAAAAAATTTTAGAAATTTTTTTTTTTTAAATTTTTGCCACCCTTCTGTATCCTTCCCCCCTAGTGTCCAATTTTTTGCACGTGACAAGAATGCCCTTTTCAAACTTTGTACGTCTAGCTTTTAAAATACTCACTTTTATGCTACGCCCCCAAGTACGCCACATTTTTGTTTTACACATACTTATGTATGTACATATTACATTACACCAAGTCCGCCTACATACAAAACAAAGAAAATTGAATCAGTTACGCTTTATGGATTAACAGTTACATAATTCTTGCTTCTGCCGACTTCTTAATCCGAGACTAAATTTTGGGCGACGCTTATGCCATAAACCCAACCATAATATGCATGAGGTTGCTTAAGTCAACTTAGCAGCTGTGCGAATACATATAAAAGATATGTGACCAACTGTAATGTACTGAATAAACTTTTTCGTTTTCGTTCAGTTACGCCGAATGTCATTTGCAGGGCAAGTTTAAAATTGCACGAAAAATGGTTAAAAATGGCTGGTAAAATGGCACGAAAAAGTATAAAAAATAGGACGAAAAATGGCTCAATAAAAGCAAAAATAAAAACATTTATTAAGTCTTGATTGCAAAGTACAATAAGATGTTTCTTCAAATTGTCAAAAATAAATGATCTCCTGTTATCGCATAAAACGGTTGAATAAATGGAAACTCTTTCAACATCGCAAGATGTAACTGGAGCATATTTGAACGCTAATAGTTCAGATGCAGAAAGATTGTAAATAAATTCATCCGTCTCACTTAAATAAAAATATATACTATTTCAAAACTTTTTTAAACTTTTCTACAAAATCTTTTTTATTGACATCTTTTATATTTTCCATAACACGATCAATTACGTCTAAGCTTTCGTTTATAGAAAGTCTTTTTGTTTGTAATTTCAAGAGACTTGAGCTGATACATTGAAAGTGCTATTTTATGTACACTAAGTCACTTTAATTCGGAATGCTAAATTAATTCAACATTAATTTAGCATTCCGAATAGATTCTGCCTCATATTTGCTAAGCGTATTTAAAACTTTAAAAACATCTTTATAATTGTCGCAATAATATATTGCAGCTTCAATCTAAGTTTACTATCGGGCGATGCAAGGAGATGGAGGTTTTTTAAAGTTCGGAAACATTAATTTTAAAAGATTGTTACGAGAAGGGACCTGCATATTCCAAAATAATAGAGTGACCTTGTTTTTAAGCTTACCTTAAGAAATACAGCTTTATAGCTGAATATTAGCGTGTTAACATTTTCAAAATGTAAACGAATAAAATATGCTAGTCTGTGCAACCCATGCGCCAGGCACGTTATGTGTAAAATTTTTGGAAATAATGTTTTAAGCGATCGGACTGTAGACACCATATATGGTGCAGCGTCTGTCAACACAAGTAAAACACTATTGTTAGGTTAGGTTAGAAAGGCTGGTGTGAAGCAAACCTCACACCCTCACCCAGAGACCAATATGGTCCATTGCGCTTGATGTCTGTTTAAAATATGAAATAGTTTAATAAACATATAAACATAGTTTAATAAACAAAAATGCAAATTTACCATTCGGCCACTATATTTGTAAAGAATCTGTAACAAAAGCTGCCTTTTGAGATTTTTAAATTTCTTCTAAGTTGCAAAAAGGTGTTTTTTGGGAAGCTGGACCAAAAATGGCTTTTTTTTCGAAATAATTGAAGAAATGGCAAAAATGGCTTATGCCATAAAAAACTAGCCCTGGTCATTTTGTACGGAATCAAAAAAAAAAAAATTAAATTGATAAAGAAAAACAGGAATTTTAGGGGGCATTTGCACGGGGAACTTCGTCTGCCCGGCATGAAATATAAATTGCGACTAAGTAGATTATGTCCACCTAAAGGTCTTCTTAAATTTGCTATGCATTTGACAGACTTCCTTAATTTTTGACAACACCTTTAAGCTTACTTACGTATGTATATTGTGTTTGGGCCTTAAGATTAACATTCTAACTGATTAGTGTTTATTTTTTTGGGTTTTAAAAACGTAGCAGCTCTCAATTAACCCATTTGATCCCACTGTACTCGCATGAGTATAATAAAATACTCAACTTCATGACTCCAAAACTCTAATAAATCTCTTTACTTTTTAAAAGTTTTTGCTTCTAAATGTTACTTACGAGTGTAAACAATAAATATGTATCAAAAGTGAGCAAAAAATGTCTAACGGTAAACTATCATTCTCCTTTTCATAAACATTGTTTATCGTTTTTTCAATATTCTGTACCTATCATTACATCTTGTGTAATACATATATTTTTTGTAGTTTTTGTGAAAAATAAATTAAATATAATTAATTTTAAAAGTATTAAAAAAACTTATTTGAAAAAGTTTAAAAAAGTATTTTTTGGTAAGAATAAAAATTGGTGTACTTGTTTGAGTACAATGGGATAATGTATGTAAAATGTTTAAATAAATTTTAATTATTTGCGATGGATGCTAAAATGTTTTATGGTAAAAAATTTGAAAACATTGCTGCCGCATTTGATTATGCTAGTAGTTATGATCGTCAAAATTTTGATTTTACAATAATTCCTCCTAATGCCGACCAAGAAACAGATGAGGATGAAATTGACGAAGTTAATTTATTACGGAATGATTTGCCAAACGACCTTCCAGGGGAATTGAAATTGTTTGGAGAAAGCGTCAGTGCAGAAGATATTCCACTCGCTGATTTAAGAAAATCAATATTAGCGCCATCGGCAATAAAGTGGAGGAAAAGAGCCATAAACATGGATATGCCTAGTACTAGATTTTTTGAATCTTTTAAAAATAACATGAACACTTCACTAGAAGGCACATCTCCAATTGAAGTATTTGAAACACTTTTTGATAATGATGTTGTGCAGCTAATAGTTGATCAAACGGTGAAATATGCTGAAGAGCTAAAGGTGTTTATTGGAATTATTTTCATCAGCGGTTATCATTCATTACCGAGGGAACGTATGCATTGGCAGTTGGACGAGGACACGCATATTCCACCTAATTCTAACAATATGTCACGTAACCGTTTTCAAGAAATAAAACGTTATATATATCTTGCCGACAACTCGGAGCTCGGTTTGTCAAAAATGTTATGTGAAAAGTTTTGTGAGTTTGCATACATACACCAAAATCTCTCGATTGATGAGTCAATGGTCAAATACTTCGGAAGCCATTGGGCCAAACAGTTTATTAGAGGAAAACCTGTTAGGTTTGGTTTTAAAAATTGGATGCGTACCAGTAGCTACAGCTATCTGTATCAGTTTGATACTTATTGGTGCGCCAAAGTGGTTGACAAACAATGTCAACACTTACCATTAGGTTCGAGAGTTAAGGCCCAACCATAATATGCATAAGTTAGCTTAAATTACTGTCAAAAATTAACGAAAAGTCTGTCAAATGCTTGAGAAAATTAAAAGAGACTTTAAGGTGGCCATAATGTACTTACATCAACTTAAGATCCGTGTTGCATATTTGTACAATATTTAGTTTTCTTGCGAGTACTTCAAATAAAGAAGTACCAAAAATTAAAGCCATGTATTTGTTAATTTTATGTTTTATTTAATTTGCCAGCAACGTTTTAAAAAGAAAAAAATGGGCGATATTTTTACATACTTTTTAATAAAAAATTTATACAAAAATAATATATGTAAAATTCTTCTTTTTCTATATTCTTGTTTTTCTTCACCCATTTCAATTTATTTAATTTTTTGGTAATTTTTTTGTGGACTGTGCGTTCAGTTTGGCACTTTGCTTAAGCAAATGACATTTGACGAAACTTAACGAAAAGTTTCATTAAGTACATTAAAGTTGGCCACATATGTTTTATATGTTTTCGCACAGTTGCTTAAGTTGACTTAAGCGGCCTCATGCATATTATGATTGGGCCTTTAAAGTAGAACCAAGGCGCACAACTACAACGTCAAATGCAACGATGGCAGGCAATCACTTCCCAAAACGCATTTCAATCAAATAAGATGCAATGTTTGTCACAATAGAATTCAGTGGATTTACGAGCTTTGCAACGTTTCACTTTTCGTAGAAAAAGACTGCTTTAAAAAATTTCATACCCAATCACATACAAATATTAATACATAATAATAAATTAATCTTTTAATCTAAATAAAATTAGTTAAATATTTTTATTACACACCCTCATTGTCCCATTGTACACGCACGAGTACAGCCCAAAAAATAACTTTTCAAAATTAAATTTTTTAGTGTCGATAATTTATTGCTTTAATTGATATCTAATAAGACAGTTTTTAATGAAAAACATTAGTATTTCTAATTTTATAGATGTTTGGGATCTAATGGGTTAATTTTGGTTTGTATATAACGATTTGACTCATCATAAATGTCAAAGTTCGGCGAGCAAAAACCACTCGTTTTTGGAAAATTTAAAAAAAAAATTTTGAAAAAAATTTAACTTTATACAAATAAAGGTAACTAAAATTTTATATTAATGTGCTGTTTTCACAACACAAGTGGTTGAACGTGTACTAAAATAAATATTAAAAAAACAATCAAAAAACTAACTGCTTTTCATATAAATTTAACTACACGTTCAATCACTTGTGTTGTGGAAACAGCAAATAAAATGTAATTGTTTTGATTGCATACATTTTCGCATTAAAATAACTAATATCAAACTCACTTACATATGTGTTCGAAAAAGTTATACCACTTAAGTTTATTAACTGCCTGGCCCACAATATCGACAAGATCATTTCTTTCTTATATTTATATTGAAAACATAAACAAATTAAAATTTTTTATTATTGTTTTCAATATAAAAATGCGAAAGAAATGTTCTTGTTGACATTGTGGGCCTGGCAGTAATTTTGTTTTTTAACACTTTTTAACACAAAAATTATAAAATTTTCAAACAAATTTGTTTTGTTTGGTTTATTTATATATTATTATTGGTGTATGTCAGCAGTGTTTTATTTATGCATTAGAATATGGTTGCATTTCTTTTAAGCTTAAAATATTATTTCGTATGAAGAAATGTAAACAAAAAATAATTTTAAGATGTTGGCAGCGGCACGATCTCATATACATATGTACATATATTTGACACATGCAAAAAAGATACAAACTCAATTGACTCAGCTACTCTACAAAAAATGCAACTCTAATCGCATAGAATCTATAATTTTAGCACACACGATTTATTGACAACTCGTAAGACTGAATAGGATAGTGTATCGGCTTTAGCTTTGTCGTGTTCTACAAACAGGCTGTAAAATTGTATAGTATGGGAGAAACATCAAGTGGCGTTCGGGATATTTCTAATATCCCGATAACTCGCCATCGTGTGGAATGGACGGCTAAAAATTTCCATCCCTTTAAATCTTCAGGCCAGGATGGGATTATCCCAGAGGACCTTAAGATGAATCTAAAGATATTGATGACATGGCTCTTGCCGATATTTAAGGCCTGCCTGCGTCTATCACGTGTTCAAGATTGTCTTTAATCCCAAGGGTGGGAAGACATCCCACACTTAGGCTAACGACTTTAGACCAATTAGTCTCTCCTTCTTTATACTGAAGACACTGGATATGATTATATTGTGTTTAACTTATTAGTCGGCAAACTGAACTTGAAGATGAACACCATTTCCAGGACTACTAAGGCGGTAACTGCGCTATGCTGCTGCAAAAGGGCCATTGGGCTAAACTGGGAAATCAACCCTAATAACTTACACTAGTTTAGGTTAGGTTCCATGGGCAGCCATCGAGAGACAGCTCACTTGGGTCCTTCAGCGGTCCCTTTGTGATACCCAGAGCACTTACTTAGATGGCGTCACTGCAGAGTTGAGCCAATTCGTCTTCCTAATGAAGAGAAGAAGCAATCTTAGTTCTATTTTAGATAGAAAAATACCTGGGAGAGTCGGTGTTTTCCTGCTTGGAGGATCTATCTACAATAATTTACACTGGTTGTACGAATGTGTCATCTTACCCAATCATTTTGGCGAAAAGGTTGGCTGGAAATGCAGCGGTCTGACTAAGGGCGACTAGAGCATGGAGGGATTTTTTATATAAATTGGCAAACGGATCTTTGATCCTGGCTTCATCGTAAACATTTTGGATAGTATGGCTCCTTATGATGACCTACACATTCGCGCGGGTGCGATACAAATTTTCACCAACGGGTCTAAAACATTGCATGGTGTCGGTTCTGGCATTTAGTCTGAGTATAGGTGTTCCGCTCTCAATGATGAGTAAACAACTTATTGACACAAATTTCAACTCATTACTAATCAGAGGTGGTTTGATGAAACTACATGTGGAGAAACCAGAAAAATCTGGCCCATCATAGAATCCTCAGGGCCAAAACTGTCTTTCTGACATTAACTTGAACAGGATCCATTCCTTTACTGAGTATTTGTGTAACAGCAATTGTTTTTTAAGTATCTAATCAAAAGCAAAAAAAATATTCATGTTCTTTTGAATAAAAATGCATCAATAAAATGTTGAAAAAAATATTAATATTTTGGCGATTTTATATTATTTTTCACAATTATTTTGTAACTTTATAATTTTTTTTTCTTCAGCCTTTAGAAACTATGGTAAAACATCGTGCTGGTGTTGAGAGACCCTTTAAAAATGACGTCTACCGTTTTAATATTCCGATTAATGGAACCTACTATTATATTGCAACGGAAGGTGCCACTCCTCTGCTATCCTTTTTTGATGCATTAAGTTTTCAGCCATCCACGACATGGCAAATGAAAGAGATGAAACGTGAAATTTTAATAAAATTTTTTAATCATTTAAAGTATCTATTAAATAAATGGCCTGAAACACAAGGAAGGGCTGAGCTGGTGCTCTATTCTAGTAAGTTGTTTCAACAACTGCATTATTGTAATGATTATGTCTAAAAACCAGGGACTACAAATAACAATTATTTTTCAAATTGAAACTAAAAAAGTCACGAAAAAATAAGTTCTACATGCATAAGGAAAACAGCAAGATAATCCTTGTTACATTGACTACCTTAAGATGCATTAATATTTATTATATTTATTTTTTTTTTTTTATTCAATGGGAAATAAAAATTATTTTTGATTATTATTTTCTGCTTAGAAAAAAAAGTAATTTTTTGAATTTTTTTTATACCTCAGAAATAAAAATTATTTTTAAAATAAAATAAACGTTATTTCTTGGTTTTGTTTTCTTCCTCAGAAATAAGCTTTTTTTAATTTAATTTTTTTGCTTAGAAAAAAGTAATTTTTTAATTAAATAAAATATAAAAAAATTAATTTTATTTAACAAATAAGAGTTTTTGCACGGAAACTGGGATAAATTCGCCCTTAAATTGGTTAATGTTAATTTAAGCGCAGAAAACTACTTTTTTGTAAGCCAAAAATAAAACTCAAAAATAATTTTTATTTTCTGTGGAATAAATAAACTCAAGAAATAAATAACTTATATTTCTGAGGAATAAATAAAACTCAAAAATATTTATTTTAAAATAAAATTCAAGAATTATGTGCTGTTTTCACAACACAAGTGATTGAACGTGTAGTATAATTTCACTCAAGAAACTGAGTGCTTTTCATATAAATTTTACTACACGTACAATCACTTGTCAATCATTAATGATTAAAAAGTAATTTTTAAAATAATTCTTATAACCGTTTCGGTCCCTGCTTAAAACAAGTGCCATATTCGGCTATGACGAATCTTATATACCCTTCACCATGACGATAAGAACAGAGAGCTATATAAATAAATAAATATATTTTGTGCCGCGCCCACTTCTCCAATCGCTCAAACACTTTGTCGGATGTTGTGTATTGATAACCAACATGCTTCTACCTAATTTAAAAACTTTGGCTCTTTTCGTTCTCCAGATATGTAAAAATTTTCAATTTTTGCTCTTGCCGTTCTCCAGAAATAAATATAAAAAAATAAAAAAAAAATTATCATATCTTATTAAACGACTGCATTTATAGACCGATTTGGCTGAATTTCAATAGCAAAGTTAAACTTTGGTGAAGGGTATAATAAAGCGTTTCCCAAAATTCTTTTGCTAACAAGTAAGAGTGAACTTTTTATACCCTCAACCGACAGTTAGAATATTTCGGGCATGTGCTATGATTAATTAAAATATAAAATGATTAATTAAACTTTAAAAAAAAAAACGGATGTCAGTATTAAAATTCGTCGCGATTTAGACCAGCATATGTTTAATTGCTGCCTGACAATCAGAAAATAAATTATGGAACGATTATTACAAAATTGCATGGTGTTACTTCCGGCCATATAAAGCTAAATTGGTCCAAATTTTACCACAATATCATTCATGTCAGTTTTTGAAACAAAATTATCAATTTTTTAGGGTGGTGGTTCCACATTTGGATTCATAACTCTTATGCTACTGAACCGATTTTCTAGATGTCAATCTAAAACTCTTTAGGATAACTAAAAGCAATTTGACACCAACATTGTTCTTTTCTTTTTAGTCTTTCTCAAAAACTGTTCTGTGCAAAACAATTAACGTGAATAATCTACCGTTATAAAAATATAATATAATAAATGATTACATTTTTTTAGCTCATCAGAATAGGTTCGTGATTAACGTCCTTAGTTTGCAATACAATTTCATTGAAAATTGTCGGTTTTTTCATAAATTTTTAAACTCTCTACGCTGATCAAATAATTTGTAGTGGAAAGTCTATCTGAAGCTAAAAGGGTAAAACTTTAATGTTATGCTGAAGCAGGTTTAATCACGATGAAATCGCAAACAAAATTAACAAGACAAAACTGTGGGAGTAATTTCTTACGAAATGAGGCCAGTTATGGAAAGAATATAAACCGCAGCTGAACGGCGAACAATTCTTAGAAAGCAAACAATTGGAACAATGGCTAGCTGGGCGAATGTAAAGCATTTAAAAAGATTTAAATTGCAGAAAAAACACCACTCAACCCACTGCGTAAGGAGAATCGCCTCAAGTTTGTTGAAGACTGGAAACACGTGGTCTTTTCTGACGAAAAAAGTTGAACCTCGAAGGTTTTGATGACTTAAGTATTATTTCCATGATCTCTGTAAAAAGAACTTAATTTAACTCGGAATCAGAGCTGTGCAGGTGGAGTAATGGTGTGGGGTACTGCATCGTATTACGGCACAGTTGAGCAGCAATTTCTTTTAACAAAAATAAATGCCGTTAACTTAATAGGAGTCCTGGAAAAAGCTTTTCCAGACTTCTAAACCATTTTTGGACCCTACGCGAATGATAATGCGCCAATTCATACTGCAAGGATAGCAAAACAGAGGATTGATGAACATAATGATCCTGTACTGCAATGGCCTCCCTATTCACCCGACCTCAATATTATTAAAAACATATAGGGATATCTTTCAAGTAAGGTCTATGAGTCGGGCCTTCAGTTCGACACAAAAAATTAATTGATTGATGCCATAAAAGAAGCTTGGACCAAAATCACCTTGGACTTAGAAAATCTGTATAACTCAATGCCAAGATGGATTCACGAAGACATTTTAAATAAAGGGGGAAGTACGCTTTATTTATTCCTAAAAATTTAAGGAATATAACTATTACAAAAAGATTTATAAAATACAATAAATACAATGTTGAAATACATTTTTTTTTACAAGAAATCTTAAAAGACATGTTCTTATTTATTTACTCTTGTTAAACCTATTCTGATGATTAAAAAAATACACCGTTTTTGAACAAAACTTTTTGTGTGGCTAATATTTTAACAAAGGTACAAAATTACAATTCATTTTTTGAACGGATTTCACGCAACGCATACAGTTATACTTTATAAAACCAATTTTATTTGGCGTTTTAGCAATAACTTTAGAGAAAACTGCTAAAAACTATTGTACAAATATTCAACCTATTCACATGAGCGGCCGTGTACTTCATAAATAAAATAAATAAAATAAAATAAAAAATGACAAACTTAGTATACCCTCATTCACCACTTGTGGTGGAGGGTATAATAAATCATAAAGTAGAACACCAAAAAATGTCTCATGCAATATTTGATTGTTTCGCTATCTCTTAAACAATGAAAGATACAAAGCGAAGGTTCCGCAAGTTCATTCAGCTTATAATTTTCTAAATATTTTTTAAATTTCAAGCTTTCCTGATTTGTTTGGGTTGGCTGTGGAGCCACCGAAAGTTAAATAGTCCATACCCTCCTGATAAGGATACCTGGGTACCCGTATATATATGTTGAAGCATTTCGTATAGAAAAAGTAGAGATAAGATTTTGTGCAGCGTGGATCAATTATTTTGCTTTTCGTGTTGCACATTGATCGTTTATAGCCATCACATATTTTGCGAGTTTTGCGATCCGATTTCGAATCAATGGCCACAAAAAGGTAGCACCAACTATTTAATGATAGCTGACCGCTTTGATGATTCCGATGAACCTGCAGGATCTGAGAAACTTCCTTAGGGATGGTTTCAATTGTCTTTTCTAAGAAAGCTGCTCGGGCGTTAGCGTATCGTATTTTACGATTGTCATTGGCTCTTTTTTATATTTTTAGTTGCCAATTCCATGCTAAGTGATGTCAAAAAACCACGACGGGAGCTTTAAGCTTTTTTAACCTCTTGGATTGAGGCTAGAGAATGTGCAAAATGCACCCAAAGTAGTCACACCAACCATGCTCACAAAGGCCAGCTATTTGTTTAACGTTTAGTGCTATATTTCGACATAATTTAGTCCATAAAATATACTCCGCCTTTTGTTTTGTTGTAATAATAATTTATTTCTTCCTTTTCGTTAAAGGCTGGCTCCCCTCGAGTAAAGTGCATTGTCGATAAAAAAAAATAAACACTTTCGTTACAAGAGGCAAGAGAGTTCATTTCTTACTGAAACCATATCGTGGTGTTCCTACATCAGGGATGTCAGCGTCATACACAATTGTGTCAGCAAAACTCACATGTACGCTTACGCTCTTTTATTTTGCGAGCGTAAAATATAATTGTTTACTGCAAAACACTCTCATTCAGCGGGAAATATCGCACGATCGCACGGCCTGTAGTGTACTGTTTTGAGGCCTTTAAACAGAAATAATATATTTATTATTTATTATCTTTGTTTCTGTTTTTAACATTGTACAATGATTTTAAAAAAAACAAATTGCTTGTGGTTTTTGTACGAGGTGTAGTGTACTTGTTGTAGTATCAAGAATAACTGTGATGAATTCGCATTGATGTTGTGTTTATTGAGCTTCTGTAATCTTCAAATTTGAATTTTATTAATTAGTCTTGTAGACAGCGATAACGAGCATACAAGCGGATGAGTTTATTAAAAATTTAATCATCCAGATAGGGAAAATATTATTGAGTTCTGGAAAAATTTAGACGGGGCACTATATCCTGTATTAAAAAAAAAAATTCCTTCAAATGTTTGTCGCTTTTTTTCCTCAATATATCTTTGCGAACAAATATTTTCCGATTTGAAATACATTTGCCCAAAACAACGCAATAAATTAACGTCCGCAAACCTAAAAAATGTTTTATTGTTTCGAAACTGCAATATAAATTTAGAAGATATTATTGGTAAATAAAAGTATATTTTTATAGGCTAGTAAAATCTTCTCTTTTTATAATGGTGGTTAATAATTATAGAATAAATTTTAACTTAATGGGGTTATTATTTGCATTAGTATGTGCAAATGAATTTTCATTGTTGGCATTCGCAAGATATGTTGAGCACCAAATTAAAAATTTTGGAAAGAATTGTATAAGGTTGTAAAAAGACTTCAAATATTGTCAAATGCTCAATTTTTCCAAAAAATAAGCAAAGTTTCTGCGAAATGTAGGTTCCAAATTAAATTTATTTAAATAATAACTGATTGTGTCTGTCCATAACTCAACATTTTTCGATAATTGTATTATTATTAATTGCTCTAAAGTCTTCATAGCAAAATTTGTATGTTAATTAGGCCTCGTAATAGGCCTCGCAACCGCAGATTCCTCCCGCTGGGAATGTAAGAGACAAGAGTATTCGCACCAACACAATCATAATTGACACCACTGTCCTACATCATCCGTTGCATTGTTTTGACAAAGTGTACCGAAAAGACTTATTCCTCTCATTTGAAGCCGATTGGCCAAAGGGAGTGACGTAAAAAAGTTATTAGTTGTTATCGTTTATTCTATTGAGTCGAAATCGGATCGCAAAACACGCAAAATATGTGATGGCTGTAAAATTTTAATGTGCAACACGCATAGCAAAATAATTGCTCCACGCGAACAATATGTTATTTTCCTTTTTTTATGCAATGATACCAGTAAAGAGTAAGATATAAAAATTTATAAATTCTAAATATAATAAAAAACAAACACAACTAATATCTTTTAGTTTTGTCTACAAAATACTTTAACTTATATACGGGTACCCTTATTAGGAGCCTACGTATGAAACAGTTATCAGTACGCTTAGGGTTAAAAATGTAAGGTGCAGCCCAAATCTTGGAAATAATGTCTTTTTGCCTTCTGTCCTTAAAACTCAAGACTGCAACCTTAAGCGTATGAATTAGCTCTAGAGGTTATTTTGCTATAAAAAAATCGTATTGACCTTTTGATGGTCAAAAACTCTTTTAATAAACTGTACATGGTAATTTAGTTCACACATGGCGACTATTTTGGGAAACCTTTATAAGCATATTAAATTGGAGGGGTTTTAAATCTTTAAGTTTTTCTTATATAGGTACATACATATGTATACATACATAAAGTTTTTCTTATTTTGATGCAGGTTATAAATCTAATGGCCTTCCACAAGATGTGGGTGATGTTCTTCTTAGTCATATTACTAATATGTGGAACGAGGGAGAAGTCTAAAATGCCTTGAAACTGGTTTTATTTGCGTGCTCTCTAGACATACATACATATATACAAAGTAAACGTTAAGATCAATAAATATGTGTTTCAAAAAAATAAGCGATAGAGTTTAACTGCCTGTTTAACAATTTCGAACGTTACGTTCGTATAAATCAATTCTACACTACCGTTTACGTTAGTTCGAAATTCTTGAACAGGCAGTAAATAATTTTATATTTTCGACAACTTTAAGGCAAATTCATTTTTAATAATTTTTTTTATTTTTGTAGGATTCTAGTAGGGAGATCGATTTTTCGACTTTTTTCAAAAACGAATAGTTGCTATTTAAAAAAACCCGGGTTTCGGTTAATCATTTAAAAAATAACCGGTTAACCGGTCGAATAAATTAAATTGGTGTTTGAAATAAAAAGTTAAGTTGAATAAAAGCAAAACAATCCACAAAGGTAAGATCCAACAAAATACATTGTTTGACGTTGTTTTTTAAGAACTTTGGTTTTAAAAAATTATAAAAATCTAATAAATTTAATATTTGAGATATTTTCCCAATTTGATTTAAAATAAGTTTTAATTTGTTTGCGGTTTAGCATTTCAATATCAGTAGACTTCAACCATATTTTTGAAAAGTTACAAGCAAAACCTCTTAGCCAGGATTATATATTTCAAATGATTTTATTTTAGAATTATAGAAACGAATAGTTTGTTTTTTGTATGAAATATCTGTCCATTCGTCGACCACAATTTAAAACCTTCCATAGCATTGCTTGATTGCTTTAAATTTTAGTTCTTGGTGTTTTTATAAAAACATTAAAACTGGTGACTTTTGCCCACATCAAGGACTCCGCCGGAATGTTGTAGTTTTTAGCACGAATATATGCAATATATATGAATATATGAAAGTCCACTTTGACATTTAGCTTTCGCATCGAAATTGTATTCGCATATAGAGAGCAGCCCCCAGAACATGGATTGCTGATACCAGGTATCTTTATATACATACATACATATCGTTACCTAAAATGCAAAAAAATTTTAGATCCCTGCGATCAAAAATTTAGACTTTTTTAAAGAAATTCAAACGCTAATTACGCCTTGTTGTTATTGATTTTAAAAAGTTTTTTGCTTCTCCTGTATAAAAAATAAATATTGTTACGCACTTTTGCATTTAAGGAGACGATTTGTATATTTTATAAATGCTTCTTAATTGTCATATTCATAAAAATTTAAAAAGTGAATTACTTCTAAAAACTTACATTGCACTTTCTTTGGTAAAAACTATTATTTTTGATGTTCCCTTTTCATGTTTCCATCCATTTGTTATTGAAATCTAGTAGTCCATACTTCAGACAAACTTTAAATGCATTTTGTTTTTAAGAACATTAAATAACCGTTTAATTATAAGCCATCAAAGTTTAACCTTTTCTAAAAAGTTATAATTAGTCAGCTCATTATTGGTTTGGCGCATATGCCAAAAAGTGCTCAAAATATAACCGATAGAATTTATATATATCCCATACCGAGCTAAATTTTTTAAAAATCGTCCGTTGGTCAAAACAATAATGAGCGGACGAATTGTATTTTGAAAACAAGATTTGTTGAAGTTTTTACATGCAGTTATTAGCTAAACAGGTACACAAATTAATTAAAAATTAAGCGAAAAACACAATCCTGGAAATGTTTGTGAATCAAGTTTTTAATTGTTTTACGTAACCTAATTTAAAAAATATTCAAAACATCGAAATAAGAAGTTTTAAACGATGATGAAATAGAAATAGAAAGTTTGTCGTATTTGCCGCTTACGACAATCTTAATCAGTGTTGCCGTTAAAAAATTTTTGAAGCAGATATATTTAACCGATTGAGATGAAATTTTATATACAGCTTCATTTTGTATGACAGTTTTAGTCAGCTAGTCCGCCAACTAGATGTTTTTAATGCCCTTCTACAATATAGGTATCAAGTGAAAGGGATTGCTAAGGTTAACACGAATAAACTGAGATCATTCTAAATCCAATATGGCGGACTGTTAAAGCTTGAAACTCAATTTTGAAGCGGATATCTTCAGCCTATTGATGTGATTGATTTTAACTATTACAATTTTCAAACTAAGTAAATACAAGTACGTAAATCTCACTAGCCATTGTTAAAACAATAGTACAGTTTTTAAATACAAATTTAACTTCTTGTTAGCATTCCTTTGATACATGAAAACCCTGTTTTCACACTTTTTAAAAGGACAACATACCGGCAATAAATAACAGGTAACATATAGCTAATTTTACACGTTAAATATAACTGCGAACTAGTTTTTACCACTTACTTGTTACTTCCATTTTTTTAAATTAAATTGCCATTTTCAGGTATTTTAACTATGTACTTTATGCTGCGGCTATTTATTTATGTTTATCCTTTTAACTTTAAATTACTCAGAAATCCAACGTGCTAGTTGAATTAGGGTCGAAATTTTTTGGTTTCCGAGGTTTACTAGTATTTACTTTAATTTGAATAAAATAATTTTAAAATCGGAGAACATAAAAAATAATTATGGTGTCCTTCTCAAAATATGAACCAGAGTGCACCGTCAAAGTAACTTGCCATTAAGGTAATACATTTCATTTCATCGCCACATCCATAGTTTCATCAACAATCAAAAAATTTTGTGTTTTTAAAAAAGATATTAGATTTGCACTTGTCTTCTTTGCGACCAGTCTTCTAAATTTGTTAAAATAAATATAGCACATTTTCTACTACTCGAACAAACGAAAAATATCGGAAAAGAACAAGTTCGGCAATCCTGATGCTAATACCAATTTCTAAAAACGACTCGTTTATGATTACGATAACGCCACTCACAAGAAGGCCGAGCATATACAAAAAACGGCTAAGGCCGAGGCCACGAGGCCGAGCGGCGAGCGTCTGAACGGCAGAGCGGCGAGTTCGAGTAGCAAGTGGCTTATTACTGAGCGGTAAGTTAATAAAATGCCATTGTCAATAGAGAAAAAAAAAAGATTTCGTGTTCATCCTATAAATCAAGCAAGGCGACATTAAGGCAAATTTAAACATTTATATACAAATCTTCGCAAATTTCCAGACAGATTTTGCCAATACTGCCGTACGTCTGTGAAATCCTTTGATTTGCGGTTGCAAAAAGTTAACAACAGATTGACAAAACAAAGAAAAGCAATTTCTGCAGAGCAAAGGCTTGTTTTAACTTTGAGTTACATAAGTTTATTTTTTATTATACACATGTATATAAAAATTTCACCAACTTCACTCCATAATTTGTCGGTTATATTTTTATTTTTAAAATTTGATAATCTGTCTTGCCATTACAGCGGTTGGCTTTGTACAGATGAAATTATAATCTCCACATTCACATTTGCCATGTCTATTCTTTGCCGCTCAGAAAACAACTAAAAATTAGAACATGTTTTATTCCTGATTGGCATCGCTTAGCCGCTTAGAAATGCCGCTTAGCCGCTCAGTAATGACGCTCATTGCGTGGCCACTTCAGTAGTAAATCATAAGTTTTAATTTTTTGCCGCTCATTGCGAGGCCTCGGCCTAAGGGAACATTTCGGAGGAATTTTTCTTTTATATAACAACCATGCCCGCAACATAAATATGCAAAAAATCTTTTACATATCTATATTGCGTTGTATAAAAATGTTTGGTCTCATGCACAAACGGCACACCAAACTCCCTTACCCCTCACAACCATAAAGTTCACTCCATATTCTGTTCGTTGCCGCTATTATGTTTTATTTTACCTGAAATGTCTTAACAGAAAAAATCAAGATTGGCTCTGTTATATCAACATTTGTTATTATAATTATTAAAAATATTTACCTTGAATGGGAGGGGTACGGCGGACTTTTATAGTCATTACATTTAACTGTTACATGTAGCGAATGTTTCTACAAAGTTTCAAGAGGATAGCTTAAGAATTTCGCTATTAAATAGTTTTAGCCAAAGAAAGTGGTAGTCCGAACCACAGTGCGTTAAAAAATAAAATATAAACCAAAAAGTCAAATTTGAAAACAATTTACTTATGTATGTAGGTATGTATGTATAAGAAAAACCAACAATTCGTACAAAAATATATGAAACTTGTGTTTGACTTGCAGTTTTTAAGTTAAATAAAATTTAGTTTAAACTATGTACTTTAATTATGAATATGGTTCGGAAAACAAGCCATGTTTCTAACATCCCAATACCATATTGTCGATATTATATTTTTCTACAGATTCGCTAGAATTGATTTCCTGTTCCTTCAATTTAGCTTGAGCTCTTGCTAAAATGCGTTTTTTCCATTTTTCATAGTCTTCAATTTCCGTGCGTATTTTTTTGCCATTAACAGTGTTTTTAATACTATCAGAAGTTGCAGCTGTTGCTTGATTATCAAAATGTTGATTTTTTAATTTATTATCCATGGCATCGTTATAGTGCTTAGCAATAAACTTTTCCCATCTTTGTTCCAATTGTTGCCACTGCGAAGGTCTTAAATTGCTGAAAGGGATTAGTTTGGGTTTGGAAACTTTTTGCTTACACATCTTACAAGCCATGAATACCGCCATGGTGGCATATTGTGGATGGGTAACGTCTTCTTCTTTTGAATGTTCAGTTGCAACGACTTTGCGATAAAGATCTAAAAGGTTTTCAGCTTTTTTATTCACTTGGTTAAGACCCAACTGCACGCAAATGTCATTGACACCAAGCAGTTTGTTGAGGTCCAGAAGTTTTTCAACCATTCTTTTATTGTTGGCATATTGAGATTTACGTGAAGCAGAAAGTTTTATGGCTTGTTCCTGTTAAATTAAAAACATAGATATCTTTATACTCGTCTATATGATTAAAAAGATAATATTTACCTTATTAACTGGTATTCCCAATAAATTGGCGGCTATATCTGCACATAGTACTATTTTACAATATTCATTGATTTGTAGTGGCACATTAGTTGAGCGCAAATCCAATAATCTCACCAATTCCGTGGTTTTTCTTCAATAATAGAAGTACATATTTAAGTATATAAAATCTAGTTTAGCAACGCAGTTCCAAACAATAATTACATAGGGAGATTGACATAGAAAAATAAGAAAATATTAGTCTCGAAAATGCAAAATTTTCGAGTTATGAACCTCTGAAGTTTTCATACATACATATATATATATATATATATATATATATATATACGATTTTCTACTACATTGATGATCGTACCTATATGGCCAATATTGGAACCTATCATTTTAAAACTTTTGAATAGCTCTTTACCGGATATAGATAATTTATTCATTATTTGTTAACTCTTTAGTTCCTAATAGTTTTTATTATTTGCTTCTTATTTTTAAAATTACTACCGCCCTATTTAATTTTTGTTTTGTTTGTAGCTGCGTTGGAAATCCAGATTTATTAGTCAAATTGGACTTTGTATGTATGTACATACATATGTATGTATATTAAATTTAACTTTGGCAAACATTTTATTGCACTTACTCCAGCATATTTGGCTCATCTCTTAAGCCCATTTTTGTTAACAATTGTTCTATTAAAGTGGTCATGACTGTTGTTAAAAGTTATTGCCAAGGTTAAATTTTTCGCTAACTCAACAATTTTCCTAAAACTACAAAACAATTTTTTTTACAAAACTGTTTACTTTGCGAAATTGTTTGTTTATCATAAATAGACCAGCAGCAAAAACCCGCCAAAAACAACTTAGCGACAGCTGTGAAACAGTGTTGCCAGAAGAATTTTTGAAAAATACCTACGCATACTAAAAAAATCCGATTTTTACCTACATGTTAAAAAAATTTTCCCTACAAAAATCCCTACGCGCTTTATGCCCGTAATTTCTACAAATAGATATCTAGCTGTGTATAGATATCTATTGTGTGAAATATTTTAAAACCTATTTCTTACCTGCGGGGTAAAGTGTAGTGTATTTTAAACCACCGATTTTCGATAGTTAATTCACGTGGGCCAATTTAACGTTGAAATTGACAAAAAAGTGTAACTGGATAAGTAAAGATAACTGTTAGGTACGAACACTACCAGATATCTGTTGGTAGAAATTACGGGCATTAGTCTTAAAATTTAAGAAAAACAATAGTTACAAAAAACAAATTTTATTCGCATATGTATGGCAAGCTTTAATAAAAAAATTAAGTAATAAAACTAAAAACATTTGATGTACTTTTGATTAAATTCAATCAAAAAACGAGAGCTTTTTTAAAATAATAGATATGTATAGTTCTTTTCAACTAAATTTTTAAATAATAATTTTAATTTAATTCAGATACAAGCGCAATAGGTTATTTTATAAATAATATACAGTGGGGAGCATTAATGAGTACATAGATGTAATTCCTGTACTTCGGAATGCATAAAAAGTGTAATAATAAAGATAACAACAAATTTTTTTTTTCCAATTATTTATTGTTAAGTCGACTTCAATTTATTTTAAATACAACAAAAAAAAGTATTATATATTAATAACAAAATGCCAAAAATCAAAACAACCTGCATGTACTCAATTATGCACCATTTTTAATATTTTAATTTGCGCGACAAATATCAGTATTTGGTCCATAGACCTTTGTTTTTTATAAAATTTTTCATGCGCTTTGGCATGCTTTCAAACAAATTCTGCATTATTTCTCAAGGAATATTTTGTCATTCCCTGGCAACACGCTCCCAAAGTTCGCCCAGACTTGTTGGTGCTCTTTCGTAAGTGCCTAATCGTCGTTTCACAACTGACCACAAATTTTCAATTGGATTGAGATCAGGACTTTGTGCCGGCCACTCCATCAATTGAAATTTTTGTTCAGTAAGCCATTTCTTCACGATTTTGGACGTATGTTTAGGGTCACCATCTTGCTGAAATTTGACCTCTTCCTCAGGGTAGGCGCTTCTGTCAACAAAATCGGGAAGATGGCTCTGTAAAATATTTAGGTAATCCTCTTTCCTCATTAATCCATCAATTTTTTTAAGTGGTCCAACATCCCACCATGTAAAACAGCCCCACACCATGATGTTGCCACCACCATGTTTCACTGTTTCCTTTACGTGATGTCTTTTTATGGTTTCATTGGGCCGGAGCCAGCAATATTGCTTACCATCACATTGGAATCTGTTGAATTTCGATTCGTCTGACCATATGACACGTTTCCAGTCGTCTTCAGTCCAACTCAGGTGTTCTCGTGCAAACTTTAGTCGCGCCTTAACATCTTTTACGGATAGAGCAGGTTTTTTCTTTTTTACTGCAGAAATATGCCCAATGTTGTGGAGAGATCTTCTTGCAGGCCATCGGCTTACTGGTTTTCCAATTGCTAAAGCTGCATTTCCTGGAGTCAAGCACTTATCTTTTTTCATATGAATCATCGTAAGGCGTGCATCCGCATCTGTCAAAAGCCTTTTACGCCCCCTGACCTTAACGTTAGATTTTACATTGCGTCTTTTATGGACTCTCATCACAAGTGACTGGCTAATTTTAAGTTCCACAGCAATTTTTCGAGAAGATAATCCATTCTCAGTCATTGAAACAATCTTGTCTTCAACTTCGCGAGAAATTTTTTTCATTTTGTTTAAATTTTATTTATTTAAATGTTTTTTTTTATGTTATTTATTATTTAATTTATATTGACCTTGAAAGCGTCTAAAAATACGTCCACAATATGTAAAATAATATCTTGGATTAAAGTTAACAACAAATTAAACAATCAATTTGGAAAAATAACGGTCAATATTTAAAAGTCTGCTGAACAGATAACGGGTGCATAATTGAGTACATGCAGGTTGTTTTGATTTTTGTCATTTTGTTATTAATATATAATACTTTTTTTTGTTGTATTTAAAATAAATTGAAGTCGACTTAACAATAAATAAATGGAAAAAAAAATTTGTTGTTATCTTTATTGTTACACTTTTTATGCATTCCGAAGTACAGGAATTACATCTATGTACTCATTAATGCTCCCCACTGTATGTATTTCTTTTGAACTGTAGTTTCTAACGTGACCATTAGTGCATTCGAAATTAATGCACCCTCTTCCATTGTTTTGCAAAAATGATTAGGAATACAACCTCGTCACTATAATTTTTTTATTTTTACTATTTTTATCCAAAACTTTTCCAAATCCTTGAAACATGAAAACAAATTTATTTCACAATTTCAGAAAAATTAATTGTATGCGATTGTTTTCCACTCATACATGAGATCATTGAGGCTGTAGTTAAATTGTTGAATTGATAATTGTACAAATCGTTCTTTTTGTTTGTCGAAAAACATGTTCTAGACTTAAGAATTCCATTACTTTAAATATTGAATCATTATTAAAAAATAAAATGTTTAGCATTTATGAAAAAAAAATACCTTCATATTGGGAAATATAAAAAATCAGTCCGATTTCCCTACGCTCCTTTTTAAGTATCAAATAACCCTACATATAGGAATTTTCCCCTAGTTTTGGCAGCACTGCAAGGAAGTCAGGGATGTTATAAAGACACCCATAGACGTGGCAACATTTGTCGAAACTTGGTCTTGTTTCCCTTTACACGGTGCTTTCATTTGCCAGTACTGGCAAGACAGTTGCAATACACAAAAACTTTTTTCTAGCAAATTTTGCAGACAGTAAAATTGGACAGTGATTTGACATTTGCTGACAATAATTTGAAGTTTTGTTTGCAAAAGTAAAAAAAATTAACAATTAAAAGAAAATTAATAAATTATGCTTTGACTTTTTATGTATTACTTAAGTGTTATCTATGTTTACACGAAATAGTTGTTAAATGCTATTTTTAATTTGTTAAGTTCATATAAAACAAGTTTAGCTGGAACTTTCACCGCGGAATTCACATTAGAAATTTTTTAAAGGTGAACTGTCTTGACTACTGTCTGGACGCCCAAGTCACGAAGACAGTAACTAGTGTTTTTGGCAACTAATATTTTCTTACTGTCTTGACAGTACTGGAAAATGTAAACGCTGTGTTATGTTCATACGTGTGTGGTGATATTTTTGGTTTTAATTCGTGCTACCTTTTTGGTTCCTCAAATTTCAAAATTTTTTTATTTTTTTATATTTCCAAGCACAATGTTTCATCGTGTGTAGCGATGTTGACTTTTTTTCTTCCTCATTTTGTTGAGAGCAGTTGTTGAGTGTGGTGCTTTTGCAACTCTCGGCATGTTAAGCAATTCATGGCAGTTGTAGACCGGGTGTTATTTACAGTCTGGCACTCCGAAGTTAAACTGTTTTTTTGTGGGCTTTTATTGTACTGTTGTCAAGTTATAGGTTTTACCCCTAAATCGGGATTTTGGGAATTAGGGATTTTGTTTTAATTTTGTGGAATTTTGAGTTTAGTTATTATATTTATATAGTTTAATTTTACAATTAAAAAAAATTTTTAAAATAAAACTTCATGTTTGGCAAGTCTGTTACTTAATAATGGCATTGTAAAAATTTAATTCGCTTTGACAAAGAAAATTTATGTTTCTTAGTCTGAAAAGCTTGGCTGATTTCATAAACGCATTATTGCAAAGCATCACTAAAAACATATGCGTTGACAAGGCTTCACTAATAAAAGCAATGCACAAATTTCGCAACCATTTTTAAGTAAATAAATTTATCATGCAATAATGACCTCAAGGCCTTTTAGTGTTGCATTGCAATACTGCGTTTATGAGGTCAGCCCTTATTGCAACACATTTTAACCTTGCGGCCACACGATCAACTTTTTGTTGATAGTCTTTTCCATATACTCTTTGTCAAAATTTACATAAATTGAAAGCTGTGACGTAGGCTGCACGCAATTTTTAAGCAATTTACTTTCAATATGTCATCATGAAAAGAATTTAAAAATGAGAGTGAGAGCAAATTGAAAGGAATTGAAAGACAAACATTGATCGTGTGGCCTCCAAGTAAAGCGTTTACAATGAATTTTCTTAAATGAATTTGACGTATAAAAATTTAATAATTTGAACACACTTTGGAAAGAAGTGGATATATGTATGTATAGATATCAAGATGAAGCTGGATCACTGTCATTGAAAAACTTAGCCAAATTGGTATTAACGATGCTTGTGTTGAACTTAATTTATATCTTTATTTAGCAAAATTTGCTATTTCGAAAACGATTAAGTTTACAGATATAATTTTTTTAAATTTTTATATGAATTTAAAACATTTCTTTACCATATGCTGTTATTTTACGTCAAATAAAATAAAATGTACATATGTATAAAATGCAATACAAATAAAATATTTAATGATAAATTCAATTAACATTTAAAGGTTCCTATCGACTACACAATATTATTAAGTACTTTTTATCTATTATGTATTCTATCTTTAGCTTTTTAGTTCTACAACTGGTAATTTTTAATTATCGGTTAAATTGTACCAATAAACATAAAATTCAACATACGTTGTCCTGAGCGGATAATAATCTATAAGAGGGAACTTTTTTTAAGCCGCACAATTTTTGTTCTTTCCGTCACACGCGGAATTATTTCATCTGGCATAAAATTTTATACATATACTCTGCTTTGTGTGTATTAATGTTTTTTGCATTCATTTGTTTACGAAAATGTGCATGTGCTGCTATTGCAGGGTTGAAGCTGGTTGAAAAATTAAGCAAAAAAAAAAACCTATTCTCCTCGCTTCTCTTGCCCATAAGCAGTAATTTTATGCCAGCACAATTATGTTCGTGTGTAATAGGCCGATGTCCTGAGTAAATGAGAATCTGTAAGAGGGGCTTTTTGGTTATTTTTGTTCTTTGACTGGTACTTTTTGAATTTCCGTTAGTATTATTATTATGTAAATTAAGCGGATAAGAATTAATAAGAAGGAACTTTTTGATATTTTTTTTTTGTTTATTTATTTATTAGTATTATTATACTTTTAAAATTTACTTTGATTACATAAATTTACAATTTTTTGTGTTTACTCTAAGATTCTAAGTTACGTACATTGTTTCTTAAAAAATTTACACAATCTTTTTTAAAAATGCATTTATTAGTTTTATTTGGTAATGAGTTATATAATTGTAGTCCTTAATAGAAAAGTGATCGTTGCATCGCTGTTGTGTTCACTCGTTGCAGTCTAAAGCCTCCCGCATTTCTTAGCCCATATAGTTGCACGTCTCTCACATAATTAATTTGCTCACATAGATATTCCTTTAACTGGTAATAGTTAAACTTTCGTAAGTATTGTCTACGAAAGAAAGGGAGACGCTAACGAAGTTGCGGGTTAAATGCTAGTTTAATATTAAAAGTGTATGGAAAAAAATTTAATTGGGCGTGGCACAAAATACATTTTTGTGTATCTAATGAACGGTAAGAGAAAAATTGTCCATATTTGGTACACACACCTGGGTTATCAATAAACAACCCCACTACAAAAATGGGCGGGATTGGAGAAGTGGGTGTGGCACCTCCCATACAAAGAGATTAAAGATTTCTGTATAACTGGAGAATGGTAACAGTAAAGAGTATTCAAACTTGGTACAAACAGCATCCTAAACAATGCACGAAACCTGTATTTAATAAAATGTAGTTATTTTATTTTAATTAGGGTAGCAAAGCGCACTGAGTTAAGCTTGTATCATATAAAATATTTTTTACTAACAAGAAAACGAACGAGTGGTAAAAAGAATTCCATGAAAATATTACCTTAATTTTGATGTGCGGTAAATTTTTTTCTACTCAATACTTACGCTAACGCTGACGTGGTGGTAAAATATTTTCATAGAAAAAATTACGTAAATGATGACGAGTGGTAATTTTTACACCAGCATGTCAGTAGCTCCGCTCGCGCTAAGTCAAGCTCAGCCAAAACACAAGTGAATAACGACGATCACGATATGAGAAGATACTAAGAAAATTTAATATATAGAGCGCAATGGAAGAGAGTATTTAAAAAAAAAAGTAAGGAGAGGGTAAAATTTACCACCACCTCCACAGTTAAAGGTTAAATATTTATTCCCACCAAACAATTTTCGGAGCGCTCCTAAATATGACTCTTAAAAGATTCCTTTTCTTGAGATTTTTATGATTATCCTCCTAATTTATGAGCATCTCTGATTGATTTCCGAGCCTGTAGAATTCAGGACTCCGAAAAGACTCATTTTATGAGCAATTTAGGAGCACACTCCTAGAAAACTCTTATTTATGAGGGTTTTCTGGGGGGCAACGGTAGTTTGTTTTCTTTTTCTTGATAATTTCAATATTTTGCGTTTGTCTGTCATTATTGCGATCATTTTACGCGTTTCGGTTGTGGTTTTGATAAAATCTTTAAGAAAACAAATGCTTTTTATTCATTTATGTTATTTATTTTTTAACTTTTTCACTAATATTTTTTGTGTACTTTATGTGTGAATATTTGACTTAACATTGCCCTTGTAAATCTTTTCATTAGACAAAACTATCCATTTGAACTCCTTGTAAAAAGAAAATTAGGTGGTTTGGTCCGTTGAAATTTGTTTAAAATGATTATTATTTCCCTGCACAAAACATATATTAATAAAACTTTTAATAAAAGCTAAAAAGCACAAATTTACATATAAAATGATTACCCTAATTTCAAGAAAAAGAAACACTCCTATATCACTCTTTTTTGGCTCTGAAATCCCTCTTTTATGACTCTTATAAGAGGTTGTTATGATTGATTTGTGAGCAAAAAGGCTCACAATGTTCCATACAAATCGTTAAATTTAGGAGTCCTAAAACGCTCATATTCAGTACAAATTTTTTTGACGGTTTCATAGGAAAACACGCTCATATCTGAGGGTTTTAGGAGCTTTCTTCTGAGCGTTTTGCTCATAGAAAGGAGTCCTAAAAAATTCTTTTAGGACTCATATTGTTTGCTGGGTTATAATAATATAATAAATTTTAATGCAAATGTGTGGGCATATTAAGAGTATTTAGTTGGGATTTTTGGGGATGAAAAAAAATTTTGTGATTTTGGGGATATCAATTTACAATTTGGGGATAAAGAAAAAAAAAACCTGACACCTCTGATTGTACTATGTTTCTTTAACGCAGCCCTAGATAAAGTTACGAAAATATGTCTATTTAATTTATAAAATACAAAAAGTTCAGAATATAATTTTTATATTATAAAATTATTAAAAGTCAGTGAAGTATGAAAAAGAGAATAGTGGTAAAAAAGGTAAAAATAAAAAAGATTTAAAGTATGTAGTATAAAACGGTGTGGCAAATAAATTTAAAAATTAAAATGTTTCTTCAAATTTAACAAGGATATTCTTAACAAAATGTTCTATCATATTAATTCCATATAGTTCTTAACCACAGTGTAGTTTACCCTCTTTATATATTCCGTTCTTCTTAGATTACGTATTAATTGAAAAACAATTATTTTTTGTATTAAACTTATTGTATTTCCTTATAAAGTGTTTATAATTATTGTGTGTTAAAAATAAGGATGGCAATAGATGAACTGGTAAGTTGAACTAATAGCAATTTGACTAATATATTTTTATTGGTGTTAAATAACGAAATGCACTTACAAAAAATTGTCAGTTGTTTTTAATATTCGTAATTAATTAATTATAATAAATATTGTTTTACATTAAGAACTAATGAATCATTTCTCATATAGGTACATTGTTTTACAAAATGACCTTTATCTGGTTAATTTAAGTAATAGTTTAAATGATAAGATTTCGTAATACATTTATTTACGCAGAAATACATACATACATACATATGTACATTAATACATATGTACTTAAATAAATAAATTATTATTTTAACAATAAAAATGAAGCAAAGGGAACTAATCTAGTTTACCGACGCAGCTCCAAATAAAAAAGAAGATACCTATGGTGATAGAAAATTGAAAAAATAAGTATCGATGGTCTCAAGTAGAAAGGCCCTAACTCGCATTTTTACGAAATTGAGTTTTCCAGTGATTCCAATAAATTTTACACAAATACACCTCGTCACAAAAATTCATTGCATTGTTGTAAAGAATAACGGCTTTACAAGCAGTTGTATGAGCAAGTTTACATTATGATACATACAGTTTCTATTATGTTTTTACCTTCTCCTATACAGTTGCAATTATTTGAGTTAGGGCCTTTCTACTTGAGACCAACGGTATATAATATTCGAGTTATGGACTTCCAAAGTTGTCATATAAATATATGCGATTTTCCCCTACATTTCTGAACGTGTAGGGCCTATATTGGTATCAATTAAAAGCTTTTGAATAGATCTTTCTGAATACACAAGATTTATATCAAAATGTATAACTCTCATTACAGTTTTTACAAAATTTTACGTCAAAATTTTACAGAAGTTCACTAGGAAAATACTTCTGAAGTTTATACCTACCAATAAAAGTGTAAAAAATAAAAATTTATTAAATAACAAACACCAGCTTCGCTAACTTAAGATTCTGTTAATAGGCGGCCTTCGGCCGGTCGCATAGATTTCCTCCTTTATGGTATACCAAACTTTGGTTTCGCTAAGTAAAGTTTATCTGCATAACCGGCCTTCGGCCGGGCACAAAGGTTGTCTCCTTCTTGGTATAACAAACTCTAGCTTCGCTAACTAAGGCCGAGGCCACGCAATGAGCGGCTAAGCGTCTGAGCGGCATAGCGGGGAGTTTGAGCGGCAAGTGGCTTATTACTGAGCGTCATTTCTGAGCGGTTAGTTTATTGCTTCGTTGTTTATTGCTTTTCCATAGAACTATTAGGTTGTGTGTTCCTCGCCGTCTGCTCTGAATTTTCTTTTTCACGTTCAACCAGGAAAACTCAAATAATTATTTCGAGAATTAGATGTAGTTGTTTTGAGAGATCGTTTATTGTTGGGGTTAGCAAGAAGCTGGAACTTTTTGCCTGTTGAGCGTCGTAAACATTTATTAAATAACAAACACAAGCTTCGCTAACTTAAGATTCTGTTAATAGGCGGCCTTCGGCCGGTCACATAGATTTCCTCCTCTATGGTATACCAAACCCAAAGTACTTGTTTTTTTTTGTTTGTAGCTGCTTTGGTAAACTATATTTAAGCCAAAAAAATATATGCCAGAATTAAAAAAAATCTAAAATAAAATGCAAGGGGGCTGTATAAAAAAACCGCCCCACCCACTTAATGGTATGTGTTGGTACTCAAATGAAAGGTAATTTGCTCACGATTGCAAATATGTATTTTGTTTTTGTATTCCTGCATAAATTTCATCTCTAGGTTAATTTAAGTATCTTTTAGATGCAGAGAAACTTTAGCTAGCGAAGCCGGTATTTGCCATACCATAGAAAAGACAGACGATATTTGTTATACCATAGAGAGAAAAGAATTGCGCCTGGCCAAAAGCCGTCTATGCAGATTTAATTACAGAAAAATTAAAAAAAACTTTTGAAAAAATCGCGCATAAAACAATAAAAAAAAAACAAAATACAAAAAAAAAAAAAATATTTACAATTAATATTAGCAATTAACCTTTAATTTGAGTACCCACACATGGAAACATGTAAGTGGGGGAGGGCCATGTTTTGGTCCAGAAGTCCCCCCGCCCTAAAATTTATTATACTTTTAATTTGAGTATCCACACATACCACATAGTGGGCGGTCATTCTGCCTATGGATCATCTTATTATGCTGGTATGTATTTCAATTGGACTTGGCCCAAAAATATTTTATCCAACCAATCGTCGAACCAAACTTTATTGGAATCGGTCTATATTTGACCACAGTTTCTTACAAATACCATGATAGCCTACACCACAGTGGCGTTCTCACGACAATCGGTTCTACGCACCGGAACGGCTCGGAGTTCAACGAACCCCGACCAAGGATTGTCAACTCAGCAACACCTGTTCTTCAGGCCTCGCTGCTACAACAACACCACAGTGGTGAAGGTTATCATATAGTAGGGCTTTATCACTGGTTTTTTAGGCTGAAGTGCAGTTTACGGGGCATACGAAAGAAATACATATTCATTCTACTATTCAGAATTACAAAAAAAAACCAAAATTAAAATTTAAGGGGCTGAGGAACGTGGGGCCCCCTGGATCCAAAAAACCGCCCGCCATCTTAGTAGTATGTGTGTATTCGTTCATTTTTTCCCTCTAGGTTAATTTAAGTACCTTTTAGCAAGCGACGCCGGTGTTTGTTATGATGGGATTTGTGCTACAATTGGACCAAATTTGGTACAATCGAAACTTTATTGGCACACTGGTACAATTCATCCTTTTTTCTTATTTCCTTTATGGCCAATTTTCAGGATTGATATTAAAACACATTTACAATGTTTAAAATCGTTTTAAATACAAAATTCTCTTCTTCACTAAATACTTAAATGAAACTTAATTCACAGATGTGGTATATTTAAATTCAACTTAAGTTTCCATTGGATTAACTTAGTAAGGTGGCATCAATATCACAACAATACAACAACAGGCAAAGCAATAACAACCCGATATTTTTAGACTACCATGATAAGGGTGATTGTGTTTCCCAAGATCATTCTGAGATGCAAAACAGTCCTTGACCAACCTTGACTTGACCTCTAAAGAAGATAGTGCTCTGAAAATGGCCTGGCTATCCGACATTATAAATATTCTCAAGCCCTTTGCCCTCCTCCTCAGACATTTCCCAGCGCATGTAAGATAGCGTAGATCTCTGCCTGGAAGATCGTAGGCTCTCTGCTCATTGACATGCCCCTTTGGAAACCCCGGCCCATAATGTTTGGAATCGTCGGTTAACCAGATCTGTTCCGCTCATTGGTCCCTTTCAGGTATAAGGACATTAAAATTCCTATCCAATATCAGATTAGGCAGTATATGATCACCAACCAAGATAGATGGATCATTCTTAAGAATTTCAAGGATACGCATGTGACCCACAAAAATACCTGTTTTGTATTCAGCAATGCGCGGCATTTTACCAGCACGCCTGCAGGCCAGCTCATTTACAGATATGTGTAAAGGAGGAATTTGCAGGATCGCTCCTAAAGCCAGAGTGGGACAGGTATTGGTCTAATTTTTGTAACAAAAATTGACAAATTGACTTAATTATGATTGAAAATAAAAAAGCATCTGCTTGAAAGTAGTCATTGACATAGTAAATGTACGAACATAAGTTTTTAGGCAAAGAATTCCACAGACGAGCAGCCAGATCAACAAATTAATGTTTATACGTTGCAAATCAAATACGAGATATAGCCCTCCAAGCAATTGGTAGAGTGTTTTCGGATTGTCTACGAATTTTAACTACTTCTTCACATTTGGTAGTTAAACAGTAGATTTTTCGGAATTTAACAACAACAAAATACGGTAGAGTCGCATTATGAGTTCTTAAAATTTATATTATAAATATATAAAATTATGTAAAATAGAGTGAAATTTTTAATATTTGAAAAATGAAATAGTTATAGTATTGTACTTAAAATTAGGACTCCGCGGAATCCAAATGTTACGATTAGATTGGTTAAAGTTTTAATAATTTCTCATGCATATTTTTTTTAGAGCAAATAAAAATGAAATTAAAAATAATAATTTGATAGTTATCTTTTTTTAAAGGATATTAGTGATTTTTTTTAAACTGTCTGTTTATTTATTGACTTTAAAAATTTTAGTGTGAAAATTAGTGTTTTTGTGAAATTTTTCTAGTGAAGAATAAGTTTTGTAAAGCAATAAAAAGATATGCTAGTTATAATATGATGAAAGTTTACAAAGTTAGTGTTTGAACAAATTTGTGATTTTGTGTAATTTTCTTTAACAAAATTTGTCCACATTAGGTTTTTAACTTTAAAACATTAACAGCTATTTTGATTAAATGTAACGTAGATTTTTTAATATTTGTTTAACTTTAAGATCATTTATTTTATATTTTACTTAGATTTCCCTTACAAAATCAAACATAGATAAACAGTAAAATGACCCACTTTTTATTATAAAGAACAATAAGAAAAAAATTAACTTCAAAAGAGTGCTTTTTGGAGCCAACAGCGATACTACTAAATTTAATATATATTAAACTTCCAAAGCGCTCTAATTCGTCATATAATATAGACACTAAGTGGATTCTTAAAGTAAATATTACCATAGTGGGACACTTCTTCCCGAACGATGTAACTACATGAATAAGAATTGAATAGCAAAAGCTATAGATTTTTGCTAAATAAGGAAACTATTTAGATTATTTTTCAATCGAAATTGTTTGCAGGGAATAATTGTATAAATAAAAACTAGGAAGCGATGATTTTAATTAACATACACACATACATACATATGTAAATATGTACATGCATTAAAGCTTTAATTGTTTTGGCAGCCCAAAGTTGAAAATTTTCCAATTTAAAACTACTTTTAAATAAGAAAACACGTATAATAAGTCCCTATGTACAAATAATTTTTTTTTTAAAGTTTGTAATCCTAAAACGAATATAGGCTACTCAATATTATTAATTCTTAATAACTTATAAATATTACAATTGATCATAAAGTGGGTATTAAATCAAAAAAATTTCACCTTTGGAAAAAATCCCAAGTAATATTGACATCTACTCGCTGTAAAAATATCGTAATATTTTGGCCACTTTTTGGTAATGAAAATCCTTTTCATATACCGTTAATATTTAATTAAAAATATTTGCGCTTCAAGTGAAATTTTTAAATTTTTAGTTAATACCCTCTTATAATCATACAAGTCCATACATAATACAAGTCCTTTATAAATACAACTGGAACTTATATTAAAACATTCATCCTTTAAGTTGCGTAACTTAATTCAAAAATTCTCCATCAAAGAAAACTTTCGAAAAGTTATTTTTATAGAAAAAAATTAATAAATATGTAACCTTAAAAAATTTTTTTCTATAGAAAACTTTTCAGAGGAATTTTCTTCGATAGAAATTTTTTTGTATGTGTTTACATCAAATTTATTTTTGAAATTAAATCTTTTTTAACTACAAATTAGAAAAAATCCTCCACAAAGCGATCAATTGACAATGGCTTACCATCATCAACGATGTACACTTACACGGGTCGTATGCAAGAACTTGTTGAAGCCTATAATGCAGCCGTATCTATTCTATATCCGAAATATGCTTGGTATATCTATCCAGGCTATTTGCAATATGCCATTTATAAACGTTATATGAAATATTTCAAAGATAAATTTCGCCTCGTGCCAATACCGAATACTCTTTATGAACATTTAATTAAAAATAAATTTATTAAATCCGAACATATTATATTTGCTTCGCAAAATATTTACGAGGAATATGCTGAATCCGAAGAAGTCAATTTTGTTAATCTAATTGTAAGTTGTGGAAAGCAGGTTAAAGAACAACAGCATATAACAAATGGCGAGGAAAAGAAGGAAAGTGAAACGCTGTTAAAACAGATACTTAATCAAGCACCCCATACATTAGTGGCACAAATAGAACCTTTAAAAATGTGTCAAACTAATTGTCTTTTTGTACAGGTAATAAGAAAGTTTCTTGAAATATTTATTAAAAAAAGTTTTAATTAAATTTGTTTTAGGAAAATTTCTTTTCAAATTTAATGGATCGCTTTAATGTCACCAATGCCAATGTCAATAAAACAAAACTTTGGGCCAAGCTAGATTATTTAAAAGAAGAGCAAACCATACCAAATATTGCAATTAAAGCTCATGTTTATCTTCTTAATAATCCTTACGAACTGCCTCCTGATGTTTCAGAACTTATATTAGGCAATTATTTTAATACACCACGTATTTTACATCGAGGTCACACTTATCGCATAGAAATTAATGCCGATCTCATAGGAACAGCTCAATATGCTCATTATTATTTGATATTTGCTTACATGAAATTTGTACACTTCCGGTGCGTTCATCTGGAGGTGAAAGGTAGTGAATTTGAAATGCAAGCTGTTGTCGCCAAGGGCTTTACCAATCTTGTACAAATTGCTCATACACACCAATTCTTACCACGCCAGTTTTTAGATGATATGGCCATTGTGGAGGGCTATCCTTTGGGTTTGCGAAACGCCTACCAATGTCTGCGTTCTTCTATTGATGCCTTTTTGCCTAGAAAAACAACTTGCTTGTCTTCGAAGCATATCTACCCCATGTTTGTTTTACAGGGAGAACGTGGTGCTGGTAAAACAAAATTGATAAATGCAGTGGCACGGGATTTGGGCATGCATTTATTTGGCGTGGATTGTGCAGAAATAGTTTCGCAAATACCGTCGCATACAGAAATGAAATTGAAGACAGTTTTTGCCAAAAGCCAAATAAGTGAGCCCTTATTAATATGTTTTCATAATTTTGAGGTAAATATTTGTGAAACGTATAGTTTTGTTTTATAAGTTTCTATAAAATAAATTTTTCGATTTAGCAATTCTTTTTTAACTTTTCTTAATTTAAGAGATTTTATTTATTTATTTTATTTATAACATGTTTTAAAATTTTTTTAAATTTGTGTTTTTTCGATTATTTTAAATTGGCAATTTTATAATTCTAGTGATTTTTATTTATTTTTTTTGCAGATATTTTTATAGCAATTATTTCTATTTTTTTTAGAATTTATATGCAATATTTTGCTCATTAACAAATTTTTTATGTTTTTATACCCTTCACCGAAGTTAAAAAGGTATATATATATAAGACTATCATTCCGTTTTTAACTTCTACAATATTGATCTTAGACCCTATACAGCATATATGTATGTATATTCTAGATCCCTTTGAGAAGGGAAGTTCAAATCAAATATCAAAGTGTCCTAAAAACTTAATTTTTAGGGCCCAAGTATATATTTTCCATGGATAGGTTTTATATTTTAAATGATTCAAACTTTTTAGCAGAACATATTTCTTGTTTTTAAATACGCATTTCCAAAACAAGTTGATATATAAATCTGTCGAATCGACTACGACTACGAATTATCGGGATTCTAATGTATAACGAAAAGTAACTCTTAGGTTAGGTTTTTGAGATCCCAGTTAAACTAGGTTTAGTTAATCTGCAAAAAGATTTGAGTCGCAATTACCAAGTTTTTATACAAACTTTTGACGGAACAGCTTAGTTTTGATTAAAATTTTGATCTTTAATGGAATAAAGTTTCAGAGTACCACTTTCACATATATACAGCTCATAAGAATGTATGTTTTTACATATATAAACTCTGCTTCTATTTCTCCTTTTAGTGAGTCTGGTGAAAAAATTAAATACACTTCCTTTAATTAAAACAATAATTTGTTGCAGATTTTTGGCATCGATAATGAGGGCAATGAAGATTTAAGACTATTGGCCGCATTTCAAGTGCAAACCCAAGAACTTTTCACGCACAATCGCAAACACCCTGTGGTCGTTGTGGCTTTAACCAGTGACAAACACATTAAACCCATGATTCAACGCATGTTTTTAGAAATTATACGCATCGAAATGCCCTTCAAAGAAGAACGATATGAAATTTTGAAATGGCTGCACAAAAAGGAATTATTTCAACATCAAATTTTTAATTTAAAAGGTTTGGATCACTTACCTTTGTATGAGCTAGAAATGCAAGAAAGATATTTAAATAAACTACCATTTAATTGGAAAAACACTAAAAAAGTTTTGAGAGAAGTGGCCGAAAAGTCACAAGGTTTCCTTTTGGGAGATTTACAACTTTTGCACAATAATGCCATTCTACAGCAAAGAGAAGAGGAGAGTATGAAGCTTAGTTTTGAACATTTTGCTTTTTATTTAAATATCATGCAGTCTTCATTTGCCGATAGTTTAGGTGCACCCAAAGTGCCCAAGGTATTGTGGTCGGACATTGGTGGCTTGGCCAAACTGAAAGATGAAATTCAATCTAGCATAGGTTTGCCTCTAAAACATGTTCATTTAATGGGTAAAAATTTGAGACGTTCAGGTATACTGTTGTATGGACCACCGGGTACAGGCAAAACTTTAGTTGCAAAGGCCGTGGCTACGGAATGTAATTTAAGTTTTCTGTCGGTACAGGGACCAGAATTACTTAACATGTATGTGGGCCAAAGTGAACAAAACGTAAGAGAGGTTTTTGCCCGTGCTCGCTCAGCAGCACCTTGCGTTTTATTTTTGGACGAATTAGATTCCTTGGCACCTAATCGTGGTGTAGCTGGTGATTCAGGTGGTGTTATGGATCGTGTGGTATCTCAACTTCTGGCCGAAATGGATGGCATGGGTGGTGATGCCAGTAAACCAATATTTATTTTAGCCGCCACAAATCGTCCTGATTTGATAGATCCTGCTCTTTTAAGACCAGGTCGGTTTGATAAACTATTTTATGTGGGTCCTTGTACTACAGCTGATGAAAAGGCCTCTGTACTGCTGGCCCAAACAAAACGGTTTAAGTTAGCTAACAACTGTAATATGCAAGAAATAGCCGAAAAACTCAATGGAGAAATGTCAGGTGCTGATTTATATTCAATTTGTTCGAATGCTTGGTTGTCAGCGGTGCGTAGGACCATTGATCGTCATTTGAAAGGTAGATAAGCTGAAGTCTAATGGTTTGTTAAATTAAAATAAATTTTTTTTTTCTTTTTAAAGGCGAACTAAGGGATGAGGACTTAATAGCAGATAATGTTTTCGTGGAAGTTGACGATTTTACTAAATCATTTAGTAAATTTATACCATCTATTAGCAGGCATGATTTGGAATATTTTAATAAACTAAAATGTTCATATAGTGTATAAGAGGAAACAATGTCAAAAACTAATGTTGGAAGTTTCAATAGGCTTGAAATTATTATTTAATAGTTGTTTGAATTATAAAACAAATATTTTAATGGCCTTATTCATAAAAAATTAAACACGTTTATAAAAAGTTTATTAAAGAAATTTTCATAATTAATTAGTTTCATTAAGATTCTGTAAACCTGTTTCATTTTTTATAAGTAAGGGGGTAAATATTTATTTTTAATGAGGTCGATTGGGGGTGTTTCATCAACACTGTTGGATTTGTTATTTATTTAAATTATGTTTAATAAAATGTTAATTATTTTTATAAATATTTGTTTTATTAAAAGCTCTACTACTTATTTTTTATTTATCATTATTACGCATACAATTAGTAATAAAAATTAATTAATATAATTAATTAAAATTAAATGAAATTAAACAAATTTGTGTTATAAAGAACCCAGCATCGGTTTACGACCAGGCCAAGCTTCTTTGGCATATTTTTTCTTTTGTGGACCAGAATTGTTCGAAACATCTGTTGATAAATGATGATGCTCCTCGTAGCGCACTGCAAATAAAAGAAAACACAGTTAAATGCAGAAAAAGGGCAAATATTTAATTTTACGAAAAAGTGTAATTGTTTTTGTAACTATGAAAATGTTTATTTATTTTTAGAAAATAAAGGAATGTCAAATAGGAAAATCCTCTGAATCAATAATTTTCGTAGATTTTGCAACCAGATTTTGACCTAGAAATTGTCCTGCTAGCACTGGCTATTAAATCTAGTATATAAAGTGCAGTAGGGCTAACAGGGCATTTGCAAAAGTGGTGGGTATTTTGGACTTTAACTTGTTCCATCCCGAGCCCTCCTACCAACGTCCTTACTCTTATTCCGCGGGGACTGGCCGACCAATATCCTGATATTTAGCCAGCCAACAAGGTTTCTTTATCTATGGGCTAACAACTGCCGGCAAACGCTTTGAGTACCACGCTTTTATTTCGCAATTTGTGCGTAATTACAATAGTATGAGCTAAGTAACTGAATAGACTGTCAAAGTTGACCAGCTCAATATTTTTGGATGGTTAACAGTCTGAGTTTGGACTCCATCGCTTCGGAAAAACTCGAGATTCTTGGTTAAGGACTGTCAACCCCAGCAACAATTATCTTTAAAACAATCGTTTTGCTTTTTTTTAACCGTTTTTTTTCTCTTCCTATACCAATCACGCGAAGCTCTACGCTTGTCTGCAGGAAAGAAACCAGAGTCGCTAGCTCACTACCAACTAGCCTGCGGGGCACCCTCAACATCATTAAAATTAAAAGGTAAATTACGCTACAGGTCAGCTCTTTTACGATGACTTTCTAACAAAATTGTCTGTTCCACGACGTTTATCTTACCATTTGCATTAGCTAAAGCCAATTTATGGGCAACAACAGAATTCATCGGTCCGGAACTAACTGCCTCAGCAATGGGTGTTACATCAGGTGCAGGATTTGGCAATAATAAACCCAATTTTGCTCCAATTGCTAAAGGTCCTGAAACATCAAATTCTGATGCGGTTCTTATGGCATGAGTATCATGAACATTTGCTGCCGGTAAACCCTGATATAGTGAGGTAGGCGATGAAGACATTGGGTTTGAAGGCGAATTGAGATTATTACCAAAATTTTTCAAATGTTCTTGATAATTTTGTTGGAATAATTGATGGGAACTTGAGTGAGTAACATTATTATGGCCAGTTGTTGGTGTTGTGTTAGTAGATATACCCATATTAGAACCGTCGTAACGTGCTCTTTTAGCAGGCACTACAGTGGTTTGAATCAAATTACGAAAGCGTCCAACATTAGGATCAACATCTTCAGGATTGATTATGATTTCTTCATCATTAAATGTAACATTACGGCGCTTGCGACAGGTTTTCTGAAAAATTGTATGTGCTAATTAAGGATTTATCAAAATAAAACTTAATTAACTTACTTTTCTTATATCATCAGCTATGCCCAGCATGGAAATTCTTCTATTATGAGCTGTATTATATTCTGTAAGATTCTGAAAAACATTCGTTAATAAATTTATTCATTTTTTAATAGTTAAATATAACACTAACATCCAATTCTGTTTGAGTTTCTGGTAGACCTAATAAGGCACCATCGCTGCTGTCGTTCATGGGTATATCCTCCATTATGCTATTACGTTGGCCAGCAGAAGGCCTTTCCCGTAAGATATAACGCCTTGTCGAGGCGCCAAAATGAAATGTACTATTAACATGCAATTGAGTTGGTTTATGAGCTTCCAATCGCAAAGTACCAATGAAAGTACCGTGGGCTAAAAGAATAAAGAAAAAAAAATTAAAAACTATATCTGAATTAAAACAAGTAAGAGAGCTATATTCGACTGTGCGAATTTTTGATACCCTCCACCAAAAGTTAGAATATTTCAGGAGTAGGCTCTAAATGGGTTTATAACATTAATGTCGAGCGCATATGACAATTTTGGAAATTAATTCACACACATTTTTCACACGCATTCTTTTGCACTTTCATTAAGTCACGAGAGTAGACAATTCAGTCCGCAATTATAAAGCGACGAATGCATATGCGGCGGATGCTTACATATTTCTTATATTTTTTTATTAAGAATACTGTCTCTCTTATCTTCATAAAAACTGAAAAAATTGCATGGTGTTATTTGGGGACATAGAAAGCTAATTTGGACCAAATTTTATTAAAATATCTATAACAAATTCACTCGAAATTTTCTTGTCTTATGTAAGGTAAGGTTCCTTGGGCAACCATCGAGAGACAGCTACCTTTGGTCCTTCAGTAGTCCCTTTGTGATACCCATCGCCAATCCCCATCCTAAAAAGCAGTTACTCAGTAGTCGTCACTGCAGAATTCAACCAATTCATCTTCCTAATGAAGAGAAGAAGCAACCTTAGTTTTATCCCAGATAGATCCTAGAAACAGGCGAATGTCGGTTTTCCCCGGTAATTTTCCCTAATGTCCCGACTTTCAGGAAATTTACATAGAAAATTAAACACCGTTAGTTTCCTCTTCCTCCTTGTCACGTCTTATAGAACTAGACAAAATAGCATTATTCGTTACGGTTTAAGACGTACTAGTTTTTTTCCGAGAATGGGCTTTATATGGGGCGTATGGTTAATTATAAGCAGATCTTCAAGAGTTGAGTCATTTCTAGTCTTATAAAACTGTTACAGACCAAATTGTATTACAATAGTGTTGTTGGTAACGGTTTTAGGCGTCCTAAAGTGTTTTCTGAGAGTTGGCCTTATATGGAACGTATGGTAAATTATGGACCGATCTTTACAAAATTTAGTGGAATGATTTCTAGAACGAATTGGTACAAAATTTTGTATGAATCGTTGCATTCAGCCACCAATTTATGTCGAAAAATATACATTTTTGATTGTGGTTAATTTGCATTTGGCTTCTTAACTCTTTTTCGAACTGAACCGGTTGTGCAGAATTTTAATTCCAAACTGCTTAGGAGAACTAGAAATAAGTTGACACCAACATTATTTTCTTTTGAGCAGTTCGCGTAAGCGTGATTTTAACAGACGGACAGACAGACATACCTAAATCGACTTGGAATTACTCAAGGACCCAGAATAAATATTCTTTATGGGGTCTGAGATGAATATTAAAAAAGTTTCCCACGGAATGACCAACTTAGTATACCCTCCTAACAACTACTGATGGAGGGTATAAAAAAAAAGAAAAAAATTGTGCTTTAACAACGAACCTACAAACAAACAAAATATTTGCAAAGGATGGTAGGAAATTGAAAAATAAAAAGGAAATATACAAGTATGTAATGAAAATCAATTAAATTCAAAACAATCGTTTTAAGAAAGTGTAATGAACTTCGAGCGATTTAAAAGTCCATTTCTGAGTTAGTCTTTAGTTTTTGTTCAAAACAATTTAAAAGAATATATCGTCACCTAAATTGCAAAAGGGCGTAACACAATTTTTTTTTACAGGAGAAGCAACAAAATCAATAACAACAATATGTACTTGAATTTCTTTAATAAAGTCGGCATTTTCGATCGCAGGGATCTACATGTGAACATGTAGTTTAATAAAACGAACAAAAATCAATCAAAAACTCTTTCGAATTTTTTAGTTGTTACGACCTTTTGCATTTTAGGTGACGATATAAAAAAAAAAAACCAGAAAAATCCATAACTGATATGGAAAAATTTTCGGAAACGCAGTTTTCGAGATGTGCACTTCTGAAGTTTTCATATATTTGTGTATATATATATAATGTGTGATTTTGCTCTGCACTTCTGAATGTATTTGGCCAATATTGGTATTATATAAAAACTGTAATAGATCTTTCTGGATATACAAAATTTGTTTAACAATTGTTAAATTTTTAGTTCCCGATACTGTGCTTAACATATTTTACATCAAAATGCAGACTAGGTAAATATGTATGTTGTTTATTCAAATACAAGTGTAAAATAAATTTACTTTTATAACGAACACCCGCTTCGCTTACTTAAACTTTTCTGGATACCCGCCATCCGGCTTCGATAACTAAAACTTTCCTGCATAGCCGGCCTTCGGTCGGGTGCGAAAGTTGTCTGCTGTATGGTATAAAAGCACAGGCTCCGCTAAGTAAAACTTCTTTGCAAAGCGATTAATATACTTACTATTCTTCGCCAATTCTTCCAGCTTCTTAAAGGTTACAAATTTTTAAATAAACTTTGTATATCCAGAAAGATATATTTAAAAGCTTTCAAATGATGCTAATATTGGACATACCCGTTTAGAAATGTAGTGGAGCATGGAATTTATAAGATAAATATACATGAACAGTAAGAGTTCCATAACTAGAAAACTATGCGTTTCGGAGACTTTTTCTATTTAATATATTCTTCTTATTTTTCAATTTTCTATCACCCTATGTAAATTTTGTTGTTTGGAGTTGCGTTGGTAAACTTGATTTAATTCAGAGAACATCCTCACTGACTTACTCGAACCCAAGTCAACTAAATAGGCAATATTTAAATGTTTATGGTATACAAATGACGCATGCACTCTTGAGCAGGATGCATGATCTATACAAAAATCATTCATTTGAGCATTGCGACCAAATAAATAGCATTTTTTCTCATCCACCATTAACTTTTGCACAAGTTTATCATCCTTCAGAACATCTAAATGCAGACCTGTCGGAGGCTTTCCGGCCCTTTTTTAAAGAAAATTTGTATTAATTATGTGTTTGTTTTTTTCTGTGCAATATTTCAATTACCAAGAAGGTATTTCATAGCTATTAGCCATTTTCTTTGGAGTCTATTTAATACATAAATACTTTCCAAAATGCTGGATATTCTGGTAAAATTAAAGTTTTTATTAATTTTGCTTCTTTAACTTTTGTGTTGACAGTTCAGTAAGCCAACCCTGTTTAATTAAGAGAGATGCCAGATAGAAAAATCTATGATAATGGGAATTTAAAAAAGAAAATTGAAAGATTCTACATATACCGCAGTTGTTGGAACATCGGAAGGATTCTTCAAGTACCGAAGGTTAAAACGCCCCGTAGGATATCGCATTAAAGACTAATAAATGTTCATAATACATACATATTCCCATCCCCTTAGAAATTCTCATTTACAATAGAGAAAAACAGTCGCTTTAACTTAACTTTTTTTTTGTAAGAATGACGTTACTATTATGCTCATACATACATACATATATTAAATTTTTTAATTCAGAGCACCATCGTATCTTCTTAAAATATTAAGTTCTATTCATTTTAAACGAATAAACTCATTGTTCAAGATTTTCTTGCTATAACTAGATCTTTTGTGCAACAAGAATGTAGAATCTCATAATTCCATATAAAGACCAAAAATGTAATAAATTAAAATCCGGCTTTATAAAAAATCTTATTAATAAAAAAACCGTTGTTGCTTTCTACTGTTTCAAGCGTCTTAAATTTTTTTATATCAATGTGTCTTGATTATAATGACTTCTGTAGAAGTTGTCATGATGCCAATGGCCCGGTCTCGGGGATATTAGGATAAGGCATTTTGGGAGACCGGAATTGCCATGTTTAGATGATATGTCCAGTGTGGGACTGAAATCGATCTTTCTGTTTTGGAGTCGGCGTGGTTCGAGACTGGCTTACTCTTGTCCCAGGCTAAGGGTATCACAAAGGGACCGCTATAAGGACCCAATTGAGCCGTCCTTCTGTCGGATGCCCATTGAACCTACCCTAGTATTATATAAACCGGTTAAGATAAATTTTTTTTCGTCTTGAGTAACTCGTGAATTCATTATCTGTATGCATATATAACTGGAATAATCATTATATAAATTAAACCAATTCTATTTTCCGTATTAATTGAGCCTAATGGACATATGATCTTAAATAAAAAAATGCTTAAAGTAAAATTCTTTGAAGTAAAAAAAAATTATTTTAAATATTTTTTTATTTTAAGAAATGTTCACTAGATATAAAGCATTTTAATCAATTTACATCTTACAACTATGTGGATACCTCGGAAAAGATATTACATCTCTTATATTCTTAACACCAGTCAACAATTGTAAAAAACGTTCGAATCCCATGCCGAACCCACCAGTTGGTAGACCTCCAAATTTTCTTAATTCTAAATACCATTCCAAACCCTGTGGTAGTTGGGTATGACTTCTTAAGATTTGTTCATCACATTCACGTAAACTACCGCCACACAATTCACCTACAACAGGCATAAGTAAATCTAAAGCATGTACCAATGAAGGATCTTCACGTGATTGTTTCATATAAAAAGGTTTTTGTTCTGCTGGCCAATCAACTACAAAAATAGGACTCTTACAGTGGTCTACCAAAAATAATTCCTGTTCCTTAGAGAAACCTTCATTTGGTTTAATCGCAGTTTTGAATTTCTTTTCATTTCTAACAATTATGTCAAGAGCATCTTTGTAGCTAAGTATATGCCAGGAATTGTTTAACCAATCGAATGCTATAGTTTCACCACAGTTTTTCTTCTGACAAAACTCAAGGTCTACAGCATTATGTTTAAATAATTGTTGTGTTGTTTGCTTCAGCATTTGTTCGATAAATAAACAGAGCTCTTGAACTCTATCTAAGTAGGCTAACTCAGCTTCGAACATATAAAATTCGGATAAATGTAAAGGAGATTTACAATTTTCGGCTCTAAATGCCGGCCCAAAACAATATGTATTGCCTAAGCCATAAGACATCGATTCTAAATGTAATTGGCCAGATACAGTTAAATATACCTTGGAATCAAAATAACTATGTTCCATAGCAATGTCAGGTCGAGACATCTGTTTTAAAAGTTCAGTAGAATCGGGACGTACTGTAAAGACCTAAAGGTGTAAAAATAAAGAATACTAAATTTATGTGTTATTAACCTTTCAGTAAGGTGTTTAATTACTTCACCAGCCCCTTCGCAATCATTTGTTGTTAAAACTGGTGTATTAATTTGAACGAATCCTTCACGATCCATAAAATCATGTAAAGCTTTTTGAGCTTTGTGCCTTAAACGCATAGTGGCAGCTACAGAATCAATGCGTGAACGTAAATGCAAATAATCTCGTACATATTCGGAAGCATGTTCTTGTTTGGGTGAAAATGGAAAACCCTCAGTCAAATGGCCATCGGCTAAAATTTATAATTTACAAATTAGTTTTTGCAAGAAATAAACTTAACAAATAAATCATTTACACCTATCAAATCTACTTCTTTGGCATGTAACTCATAATGGCCATGAGGTGCTAATTGTACTTTCCCGGTTGCTTTTACTAAACTACCGGCCTTTATTGCTTTGGAAGTCTCATTTTTTGGTAAAACTATTTGGAATTTTTGAGTTGATGAGCCGTCGTTAACATCCAAAAATATATTGTTTTTCAATTTTCTTATATTTTTTATCCAACCCTTTAAAAGAAAAAAAATATTAAACTTTTGTTATAACCTTACCTTTAAATTAAGTAATTCTTGAGCATACCCGTACTCCTAAAGTGTCCCCAGGTTGTCTTGTTTTGGCGATGGTATTAATACACTGGAAATTACTGCAAGTTCTTTTTATTAATAACATTATACAATATTTTGGAATTAATTTTGAAATATGTATTGTTTTTTTTCGAGCCGGTCGAGAATAATAATAACCAACAGCTGTGTTGTGACAGTTGTGGCAGAATATTTAAATAGTGATGTCAAGGCGAATTCATTTATCTGGTAGCGTTGAAAGCCCAGCTGTGCTACTTTTTTTTCTTAGAGAGAAATGTCAAAAGTTAATTGTGTTTCTGACATATCCATCAACGAAAGCAACAAAAAAATACATTGTTTTTTGGTGTTGTTACTTGTTGTAGGATCGACATCACCAAGGCGAATTCATGTATACTTTAGACATTTTTCTCTCGAAGTAATAAAAAAAGTAGCACAGCTGTGCTTTCAACGCAACCTGATAAATGAATTCGCCTTGGACACCACCGTATACATGAATTCGCCTTGAGTGATGTTAATTAACATATGCAGTAACGGGTTACTTATTTACATACATGCATTAATAAACAGGAACTATCGCTGAGCAACAAAATAATTACATATGAAAAGTGTAAAATAAATATGTTTATTTCAGTAATTCGAACAAGGTTAATAAAAATTTAAATAATCTACTATTAAATTCCCAATTTTTATATTTGATAAAATATGATAACAGTCTATGCAAACCATTTAGGCGGATTCGTAGAAAAACCCAAGGTGGGGAATTTCATCATTAGCTTTGTTTCTTTACTTTTTGGGTAAAGTTCGTGAAAATGAGAGTTAGCATAAATTTCTCTCACAAAGATACAAAATTACACAAAAGTACGGGAACAGAAAAAACCATTTTTAGCACAAAATAAAAAGTCAAAGTGTTTTGACAGTCTTAACAAACCAATAAAAGTTTGCGCCACTTTTGAAAAATTGTATATTATCTGTAGAAATAAACTATATATTACCAAAAATAGAACAATACAAACACTTTTACAATAACTTACATTATTTTTCTTGATATTTTAATATAAAACTTTTTTTATTTAATAACACTATTTTATTCCGCAACACTTTCCAAATTTTGTTCATTAGCATTTTTTCCATACCTTTTTTTTGCTTTGTTTATGTTTTACAGCTGTTTAACAATTTACACGAAGAAAAAAGTTTGGGCTGTTTCGTGCAAGAAGAAGAAGAATTTAATTCTCTCAAACTCGCTCTCTTTTACACAAATTTAAAGTACGGGAACGCTTTTCGTGCAAATTGGGATCCCGAGGGATCCCAAAGTAGAGTAAAGAAACAGAGCTATTATTTTTTTTAAGGGCCATGTTTGTCTGCTTTAACGCGTTTAACGTTTCGTACGCATTGGTTAATGGTTTGGTGTTGCATAGCTGTACCGCGTTAAAGCTTTTTGGTGTTTATCCAAGGTATATTTATAGCAGGTAGCCGCGAGATTACAACAATTGTACAATAAAACAAACAACAGGGCTTTTTATTGTTGTTATGCGATACGAACTGTCAAACAGCAAAGTGGTTGATATGAGACAAAAAAGACAAAAGATAAAGACAAAAAACTTGTTTACTTGTTTACTATACAACATTTGACAGTTCGTATCGCAAAACAAGCATATAAAAAATAAACAGCTGTCTTTCCGAGACTACCTGCTATAAATATACCTTGGTGTTTATCATTAACCAAGGTATATTTATAGCAGGTAGCCGCGAGATTACAACAATTGTACAATAAAACAAACAACAGGGCTTTTTATTGTTGTTATGCGATACGAACTGTCAAACAGCAAAGTGGTTGATATGAGACAAAAAAGACAAAAGATAAAGACAAAAAACTTGTTTACTTGTTTACTATACAACATTTGACAGTTCGTATCGCAAAACAAGCATATAAAAAATAAACAGCTGTCTTTCCGAGACTACCTGCTATAAATATACCTTGTCATTAACATTTCGTTTTTACCTAACGTTTGCATCGTGCTGTGAAGTACGAACATAAACTCATTTTTATATGAAGCTGACTGGTAGTTTTGGATTTCTTCATGAAGGTGTAGTGTGGGACGTTCGATAGCTTCTGATGGAGACTCCTCATTTAAACCCCTTGCAATTTGTGTGTTGTTAATCGCCGCCCTCAATTTACATATATACAAATACATACATAGTAGAAATAACGCTCGAAAATTTTATTTAACATAATTTACAATTTAGAATAACAGGATTCATGCACCACCATATTTCTTTTAATATCTTTTAAATTTTGACAACCAGTCAATTTCATAGTTATAACAAAATCCTTATTAAGTACTTTTAGCATTTCCTTTACACCAGCTTCGCCACCACATGCTAGCCCCCAAACAGCAGGACGACCAAGAAAAACCATTTTCGCTCCCAAAGCTAATGCTTTTAACACATCATTACCATGTCTAACACCACCATCTAACATCACGAGCATATCTTCGCCGACAGCCTTAACAATTTCTGGTAAAACTTCAATAGATGCTGGTACACCATCCAAATGTCGTGCGCCGTGATTGGACACTATTACACCAGCACAACCAAACTCTCGTGCCAAAATTGCGCCATTCGCAGTAAGAATTCCTTTAACAATTACCGGTAGATGGGTGAGATTTACCAACCATTCGACATCTTTCCAGGTTAGAGAGGTATCAATATGATTGGCAACATACTCACGGACACCAGAGCTACCGCCTTTACTGTGTGAGGACTGAGCTTCGAAATTGGCTATACGTAAGTTTGTGGGTAAACTAAAGTTGTTACGAGCATCAACCCATCTTTGGCCAAAAATGGATGCATCTACTGTAAGTACTAAAGCTTTGTAGTTGCACTTTTCTGCTCGACGTACAAGTTGTTTCGTTAGAGAACTAAAATAAACAAACGCATTGAATTTAAATGTTTTAAAAAATTTATTATAGGTACATATCGCACACTAAATCATTAACAGTCACAACTCAAAACTTAGCAAAATCGTTTTTTATCTTTAACAGGTTCATAAATAAAATCCATATCCACCATGAAAATTTTATTTGCCTCACAGTCTTCCTTTATCATTTGTGAAACTCAATTTAAATAAAAAATTGCAACCATGTGTTGTAGCCAGTTTTAGGCTTCTCCTAAATAGTTTTGAATTTTGAGTTGTGTCTGTTTACGATTCCATTTGTAATTCAAAACTTAACAAAATTCTAGTTACGGTTCAAAATATTCGAACAAAAAGCTTTCAACTTTGATTTAGAACGTTTCTATTCTTAATTCAGAAATATTTAATTGAGCGATATTTACATATAATTCGAAAAAGTCCATTATATTTAAAAATTTAGAAGTTAGAATAATATTCAAAAATGCACAACATTTGTTCATATGTTTCTTAAATATCAGTGTGGAACTCTGAAACTTAAAGACAATTTTAAAATACTTTTAGGAAGTCTTATATTTATATTTGGGTTGTTCATGGAAGGCTGGTTATCAGGTTATATAGTTATTTAGTTATATTCAAAACAGCAAAATTCTTTTATTTAAATTTTTTTTAAATATATGTTGTTGCTGTAAATATAACTACATAACCATATAACTCGATAATCCGTCTTTCGTGAACAACACAATTTAAAAAAAAAAAATTTAAGGGATTATCATGATTTAAAATGTATTTACCGGTCTTTATAAACGAAAAGCTGAAACCATTTATTAGTCAATGGAGCAGCTTGTGCTACTTCCTCAATAGATATTGTTGCAAAGGTGCTTAATATAAAAATAGAACCCATTTCCCCAGCTGCTTTAGCATTGCCAACTTCGCCATCTTGATGAGCCATTTGTTGAAAAGCTGATGGTGCAATGCCGACAGGCCATTTTAAATTACAACCTAATATTTTACATGAAGTATCCACTACGGAAACATTTCGTAAACAACGTGGTCGTATTCGTAATCTGAACGATAAACAATTTTTTTAGAATTATTAAATTAAATATTATTTTTTCTTACCTTCTAAAAGCTTCTCTATTTAAATTCAAGCTAAATTCTTCACCTGCGCCACTGCGATAATATTCTAAAGTCTTTTTCTCCAAGACCTTTTTGGCTCCTTCCTCAAAATCTGTAACACACACATATTGAGGTGCCATATTAAGTTTTTAATTTTATTTTCTAAAGTGTTTAAGCAGAGATCTAAATAAAGTAAGACTAATTTATTTTCTTGAAATCATCTTGTATTAAGAGACAAATATAGTAAGTGCAGATGCAAATAAAAAACACTGATAAGTTTTCTTATCAATCAAAATAATAAATCGAAGAATATAAATATTTCAGAACGAGTTTTTTAGTTAATGATTAATCCTAGTTTAAGTAAAGAATATTTAAATATTGGAGAGAAGTTTACTTCGACTAAATTTTAAAAGACGAATTTGAAGGTCTTATTTGTATAATATTTTTAGCTTTTCTAAAGTCTTTGAAAAAAGTTTCCTGACGATCTGGCCTAAGCAACCAGCGAAATGCGCATAGAAACTAGCTTTCCCACAACAATAATAATCAGTGTTTTTATTAAAAATAAAAATTGGGAATTGAGCACGTTATTAATAAATGAATTAATTAATAACTAATTTTTTTAATTAGACAGTTCTTTTTTTTAATAAGACGAGAACAGTTTATGTACATATCGCTCCTTTATTGCAACATAGTCATATCTCAAAAAATTAAAAATAAGTAACTTAAGCAAAATTGCTCCTTCATAAATTCTTTATATGTAAAACATCAGTTTTTGAATATATTATTAAATCAGTATATAAAGGTATATTTTGAAAACTTTAATCGAATTTTGCCAAGTTGGATTTTTTTTTTTGAGATATGATTATGTTGCAATAAAGGAGCGATATGTACTTACAAATATTGTATTAACAGCAAAAATCACTTAACTTTTATTTATAATTATATTTACAAATTAGCATAAAAAGATTCATGAACCACCATATTCCCATTAATATCACTCAATTTTTGACAACCGGCCAAAGCCATTGTTATATCAAAATCCTTTTTGAGTACTTTTAACATATCCCTGACCCCAGCTTCACCACCACAACCTAAACCCCAAATAGCCGGTCGACCAAGAAATACCATTTGAGCTCCTAAAGCTAAGGCTTTAAAGACATCATTGCCGTGTCTTACACCGCCATCTAACATTACCACCATGTCGTCACCAACGGCCTTAACAATTTCCGGTAAGACTTCAATAGCTGCGGGCACACCATCTAATTGGCGAGCACCATGATTCGAAACTATAATACCAGCGCAACCAAATTCACGCGCCAAAATTGCATCTTCTGCCGTTAGAATGCCTTTAACAATTACAGGCAGAAACGTGAGTTTGATCAACCATTCAACTTCTTTCCACGTTATGGTAGAATCAAACTGACTAGATACATATTCATTAATGCCGGAGGTACCTTCTTCACTATGCACACCATCTGATTGTGCGGATTCAGCTTGAAAATTGGCCAAACGTAAGTGAGATGGTAAGCCAAAATTGTTACGTACATCCGACCATCTTTGGCCAAATATTGGAGCGTCTACAGTGAGTACTAAAGCTTTAAAATTACTCTTTTCTGCACGGCGTACAAGACGTTCTGTTAAGAAACTGAAAATTAAAAAAAAATACTTATTTAGGAAATTCACAAAGTGTTCTATCGTGTCAAATTGCTTGTATTTGCAAATATAAAAACTTATGTGTTGTTTTCACAACACAAGTGACAGAACGTGTAGTCAAATTTATATAAAAAACACTCAAAAAACTGAGTGCTTTTCATATAAATTTTACTACACGTTTAATCACTTGTGTTATGAAAACAGCACATTAATCGTTTTAGTTAAGTTTGAGGTCTCTCTTTTATAAAAAAAATTTTTTTTTTCTTTTAATTGAAAATTTTAATGACATTTTGTTAAAAATTTTTAATTTTGTCAAATATTCAAAAAAAAAAACCCCTGAAAAAGGCACACAACGGAATGCCGAAATATTGGATTAAATAAATTTAATATTTTTTTATAAGAAAAAGACCTCAAGCTTAATTAAAAAGAATAATACAAATTTGTAAAGATCGAATAAGAGTCAATTTATGTCAATATTTAATTATAACAGTATTTTTGGTTATAACGACTATTTTAAATTTAAAATCGAGACATTAGAGTTTAATAAATTTTCAATTAAAATGCATGCAGATCATATTCCTTACAAAATGAAAGAAACACTTACCGATCCTTATACACATAAAGTTGAAACCATTTGTCAGTATTCGGTGCAACTTTAGCTACTTCCTCAATAGACATTGTTGCCAAGGTACTTAAAGTGAAAATTGAACCCATTTCACCAGCAGCTTTAGCATTACCTCCTTCACCATCAGAATGTGCCATTTTTTGCATAGCCGTGGGTGCAATTCCTAATGGCCATTTCAGATCACATCCCAAAATTTTACAGGAAGTATCTACTTTAGAAACATTGCGTAAACAGCGGGGACGTATACGTAATCTAAATAATTAAAAAAAAAGAATTAGAAGAAATTCAAAGTTATAATTTCGAGAAAACAATTTTAACAATTTTAATGAAATGTTTTTTTCACACTTACCTTTTAAAAGCTTCTCTATTTAAATTTAAAGTAAATTCTTCTCCTGCACCACAACGATAATAATCTAAAGCCTTTTTTTCTATAACTTGAAAGGCCCTTTTTTCGAAATCCGTTACACATACAAAAGGAGAAGTCATATTTAAATTTTCCATTTACCTAATGAAATACGTATTAGTTTTTGGTCTAAAGACTAAAGAAAGACTAATTGTTTTAAATATTTTTTTACTAAAATCATCTTCATTTTATAAGAGATAGTGAGTAAATATAAAAATAAATGTGATAAGAATTCTTATCAGCTATAGAAAGTGGAAAAAATAAATAAATTTTCTTTTTTTTTAAATACAGATGTTATATATAGAAAATTAAATGTTTTCCAGACATCATACTAAAAGTTTTTTTAGTAAAACGATTCAATTTAAGCGTTTTATAGTTATCCCTTATGTTGGGATGTGAATATTATTATTTTATTTATGATGTATTGGTTTTAATTTTTAACCTGTCATCATACTCCAAATAAATATTTAAATAATTTTAAGATACGAAGGGCATAAAATAATAAAGTAAAGTAATCTTTCTACAGAAGTTCATATTTTATGACAAAAAATGCATTAACAATAAAATTTGCAAAAATAAATTTTTCAGAAAAAATATTATTCGGATAATTAACTTATTTACTTACCGACTTATTTATATAAAATTAAACAGGTTTATAAAGGTTTTACTTAACAGATTTTAATAGAAAATCCGTTTCATAAACCTTATTAAGGTTTTTTTTTTATAAATAAGGCCGTTGGTTTTTAAACGAAATTTGGCAGCGTGATTTTTCATCTTCTTTTACTATGAAAAACCAAAGTATACTACAATAGCAGTGTTCCGAGGGTTTTCCGAGAGTGGGCTTTATATGGGGCATATGCTAAATTACGGACCGATCTTCACAATTGATTTGGTAGTGTTATTTGTTGTCTTTTGAGACTATGACAAGCCAAAGTTTAGTAGAATATCATTATTCGTTAAGGTCTTAAGCGTACAAAAGTGTTTTCTAAAAGCGGACTTTATATAGGCCGATGGCAAGTTTTCAACCGACCTCTAAAAAATTTCGTTAAATTATTTTTAGTCGTAAAAAACGAGTTTGTTGAAAATTTTATTTTATTATTTTTTTAATAAAAATAAATTTTTTTCACATGGGTCTATAACTTCTTACTGAACCGATTGTGCTGGATTTCTACTCCCGAACTGCATAGGATTACTAGACACAATTTGACACCAAAATTGTTCTTTTCTGTTCAGTATTTCGGAAGTAAGCGTGCTTTTATCAGACAGACGAAAATGGCCAAGTCGACTAAAAATTACTTAAGGACAGACAGACAGACGAACAAAACTAAATCGATTAAGAATTACTCAAGGGCCCTTAATATATATATATATATATATATACTTAATAGCGTCTTAGATAAATATTAAAAAACTTTAGATGGAATGATAAACTAAAAAACGACTTAGAATTACTCAAGGACCCAGCATATTTACATACTTATTTATTTATTTATTAGTCTATAGATTAACTCCTTTCAGACTAAAATTACAAAATTTTACAAATAAATTTAACATCATCTATTTAAAATTTAAAATAAGAGGTGGGCACAAAAAATTTAAAGTTTTTTTTTAAAAAATCTTAACGCGGGTGATATAACGGATATGGTGATATTTTGATGTATACAGAAAGAAGTTCGTTGGCTTAGTCGAGGCAAAAACTTAGAACGACTTTTTAATTTAAGAAAAAAGATTATAACATTTTTTTAAACAATACAAAAACCGGACACCGAAGAGCTTATTTCTTCACTAGAAGACCACGATTTTTTATTAGACTTGGCGTTTTTATGCCATATTACCGAATTATTAAATAAACTTAACCTAACACTTCAAGGTAAAAATATGCAAATTTTCCAATTAGCTACAACCATACACCGGTTTTTTAAGAAAATTAAATTTATTAACCCACCAACTCAAAAACAATAGTATTGTCAATATAAAAACAACGATTATATTTTCGAAATTAAACATCAACAATTTTGTTAAAATACAAAAATATGCTGAAATCCTCGCATCTGTAAAGGAGAATTATGCAGGTGGATTTCAAGACTTAAAATGTATTGAAAAATTAATTGATTTATTTCGCTTATTTGCGAAATAGAAAAGCAGGACGTCGAACTGCAAGAAGATCTAAAAGAATTACAGGACGATCTGACGCATATAGATGAAAATAAATATCCTAAACTTAAAAATTAAATGTATAAGCTGTACTCAATGTTTGGTACTACATATAATTGCGAGGTGGCATTTTCCAGCCTAAAAATAATATTACAAGCTATCTGACCAACACGCCGCCAATCTTTTGAGCATAAAGGAATACAGAGGAGATATCGATTTGGATGAGTTAGCCAATCGTTGAGGTAACAATAAAATATTTTACTTTTATTACTAAATATATAATCATAATAACAAAATGAATTAATAAGGGTCAAAAATAATTTTTGGCGAGATAAAAATCTGAAAATTTTTATTTAAGGTAATGTAATGGTGCTGAAGCCGGGAAAAATAATAGTTTTTGCCTCATGCATCAATTTTTGTTTTCAAGAAAATACTTATTTACGCATGTATCAATACTTAAAATTTTTTTTAATATCGCCTGATCCCCGAAATCATTATTTTTTTCTTTCTTCCTAAATCTAAGCTTTTTAAAAATGCACTCAATAATAAGAAAAGAAAGTCAATGTCTACTATAATAACAATTTAAAATATCAAAAGTGTCCCTCTTTCAGATAAAACAAAAAAATATTATTAACTGTACATTTTTATACAGTAAAAGTGCGTAGAAAGAGAGTACAATGCAATGTCGAATATATTCGAAAAAAAAACTGAAACGGCTAAACAAATTTTCATAGAAAATTCGTTTCACAAACCTGGTATAAACCTGAAATATTTTTTATGAATATGGGGGTTATACCTTATGGGGCTTAAGTTGAATACTCAAAAAGTTTTACACGAAATGACAAACTTCATATATGTACCCTCATTCATTACTAGGGATTAATTAAGACTTTAAATCAAAAATGGATTTTAAAATTGTTCGAAATTCATCGCACCTTTTAAAATCGATCGATTTTCATAACATGCATATGGAACTGAATAAATGTTGAAATACATATTTCAACTGCTGTTGAAAGCAACAACAAAATTACAAAATATTTATGACATTGTTTGTGCTTTCAATGTTTTTTTTCGCGCTGCTCTGCGTTTGAAATGATTAGGGCCTACAACTCAACTGAGTTGAGTTGTAAACCGTAATTGGGACCAATATGTTAACTGAAGTGTATTTTAAACAAAAAAAAAAAAAAATAATAATAATAAATAGCATTCGTTTTGTAGTCGATCGATTTTCATCACACACCTAATTATTATTAATCGAGCCCATAAGGATATATACATAGTATACATATAAGAAGTTTTAAAAATATTTTCGAAATTTTTAAAACAGGTAGGTAGTTAAGTTTTTTATCTTGACAAGTTAATTTCGGAAAAGTAAAACCAAAAAAATAATTTAAATAAAAATGGAATATATCAGTTAGGTATATAATACACAGCTAGCAAAGGCTGTTTGTTAGACGATTATGTTAAATATACAAATCCTAAAAGAATCTTCTGATGATTATCTGGATAGTCACAATAACAAAAACATCTACATTTTTTATTTATTCCTTTTTTATACATTTTCTGACACACTCGTCTTTTAATCTTGGAATGAGCCATTTGCTACTCTCTGTATGAGTCATATAACAATAACTGATCTACCTTAATATGGGCGTTTTTTAAACATGAAAATTCTATTGTCAATAAAACAAACCGACCTAAGGATTTGCCAAAAATTATTTTCCAACATGATGGTGTTGAATTAGCGATTTTAAGGTTTGTTTCCTATTAATTGAATGAAAATTAAGTTTGAATATGAAAAAGACTTTTGACGCTCTTATTTAGGTAGCTCAGTTACACGGCTGTGTAGGTATTTCACATGCTTTCTGAAAGACTTGTTAGATAATCTTTATACACATCACAAACGATTCCCTCTACGATTAATATAAGCGCCTTTCGCTGTGTTGTAAAAGTATCTCACAGAGGAATCAGCTTGTGTAAGTTTCTCCCGTGTGAGGAATCTTCTACGATAAAAAATATGCCCCCGTTGACGGCCAAAAACGTTCTTCATGAGATTCCCAGGAGACTTACACGATTGAAAATGCTAGCTGGGTATATATACATATTATTTATGTATGCGCAATTCAATATATTTTAAAATTTTAATATTTTCAATGTCGCTTAAAACACTTTAACAAAATGAACTTTTTTGTTTGAACTAAATTTACTTTTTCATAGACATACATATGTACTTTAGACCGTGCCTCCAAAAAATCTCCACACCCCCTAATATAAAGTATTTTTGTAAGGCGGTTTTGATTTTTTTTTTTTTTTTGCCGAGCGTAGGGGTCTTTTTTCGTTATATGAGGTATTTATCTTCGGATCTTTAGTTATAATAGGTTTATTATTACACGGTACGCTCTATTGTAACTATGTACTCCCATTTCATTTTCTATTCGATTAACAAAAAAAAATTATGTTTCTTAGTGAAATTAAATCTTTCTTTAATTTTCCACAAAAATTATAAAAAAAGGTTACAAAAAGAGTGAGAAATTAAATTTCATTATCACTATCATCTTCATTTTTGAATGCTTCACCAGCTTCAATAGCCATTTTATGCCAGGGGGCAGGATTAATACGATGCATACCATTTGTTTCCTTTCCAACCACACTCATTTCATAACGGAAATCTTTATCTTTTAATTCATCATGAACTTGGTAAATGCTAAAAAAAACTTTTGAAATGAATGAAAAGAAAAAATCACTTTTTAATAAAACTTACATTTTTCCAGCATTTTGTACTAAATCTTCTGTGGACATTTCGGTAAAATTGAACTTTTCCATTTCGGTTTTAGACTGTTGTTTCGCTTTGCCACTTGCACAAGCATAGTAACCGAATGACGAGCCAGATGGTTCAATTTTGTACAATTGTGAACCTTGGTCTTCATCCCAGGCGGAAAGTAAAACTGAAACACCAAATGGTCTTACAGCACTGTACAATGTATAGGCATGAACATAAGCAGCTATACGTTCTGTCAACTGTTTTAAAGGTATAGTGCGTTCAAACTGTTGGCGATAATTAGCAGCCTCTTGGCGAGCTATATCGACAATATAACGACCATCAGCTAACAGACCTGCGATAGCTAAGCCAATATTTTTATCTACGGTAAAGATGCGTGCTCCTGCATCTTCTTCATACAGTGTGCTCGTCACTATCTTTTCTACGGCCAAAACTACACTGTCCTTACCTCGCAAACCAATGACAGTACCACTTTTTTCTACAGCTTTACCAGCATAATCGATTTGAAAAACCCTTCCATCTGGGGAGAATTGTGATGCCGAAAGATCGTACTAAAAACACAAAAAATTATAAATTTTTTCATTGTTAATTTGATTCTTTTCTTACTCCTGTTCCAATTGAACTCATTTTTTAACGGTATTTAAAATAAAATGTTTTAAATAATTGGTTTTTCTTTATTTTTGCAAAAAACTTTTGTAATTTATTTGCAAGTTGCTTGGGATGATGATTTGACGAAAATAGTGCTCTGTTCGACGGCTGTCAGATACAGCGATTTCTCGGCAAATGTGGCGGTTTTTTAAACCTCTTTGGTATTAAAATTTTGTCGTGGGCGACATGTCGATTTTTTTTTGGCGATGTTTACAGCGATTTCTTAAACGAATTTTACCTTTTTTTTTCTTATTAATATGAAACAATTATGTGTAAGAGTAAAGTTTTTTCTTTGATTTTTTAGCAAATCTTAAAATCGCAAAACGAATTCGTTTGTTGAAGATAATTAATTTATAGTTTTGCCAAATAATTATCTATAAAACATTAATAAAACTTGAAGAATGTTTAAAATCACTTACCCAAACATAAAATTTAGTTGATATTTTATGTTTCCAAACACGATGTTTCGTCGAGTGTAACGATGTTGATGGTATTTTCTTTCTCGCTTTGTATATTAAGAAAACACGCAATACTGATGTTTCGTTTTTGATGTCATCGTCTGTGGTAAAAACTGAAACGTAAGTAGTAACACATGTTTCGACTAATGTTGCCTCGTCTGTGCGTATTGCGTGTATTTTTAATATACTACGAAAAAAAAGAATTTATTATTTTTGTTTTATACCTATCACATTTTGTGTCCCATAAATTTGAATATATGTTTTCCAATTCTTGCAAAAGCATCTCACTCAACAACTGCTTTCAACAATATAAAAAAATCAGTCAACATCGCTACGCATGATGAAACATTATGTTTGGAAATGTAAAATATCAAAAATTTTTGATATTTGAGAAACCAAAAAAGTAGCACGAATTTTAACCAGAAACATTACCACACACGTATTCAAGGCATATCCAATAGGTCTGCTTACCGCTTCAACAATACAACACTACATAAAACAACAGGCATTTTGTTTGTATAAATTTCCTCGCGATTGTCAAAATTAGTCTTGGGCTTAATCGTTCGTTTAAGTGACCGGTCATTATCGTTCAATTCGAATCAGTGAACGAGCTCGTTCTTTTCGTTCAATCGTTCGTTTCAGGTCACTTTGTCTTTTGGGTCAGTTTGTCTTTTGAATCATTTGTCGCTTTCGTTCAGTCGTTCACTTGTCTTGTCCTCTTTACTAAACAATCGATTGAATGTGTTAAAAGAAACAACATGTGAGATTACACTCGAAACATTATGTAAGTAAATTCAAAAGAATAGGCATTAAGTTTAGAAAACTGAAAATGTAATTAGAAAACGGGTAATATTAAATAAAGGAATTGTAAGGTAATTTTTTACTGTTAATTTTATAACGGAGATATTAATTAAAAATGAATTAACTTTTCTCTTTATTTACAACTAAAAAAAAGTACGCACTAGGTACAAAAAATATATTCAAAGGCTTTTCAGTTAATTTGAACTTAATTTAAATTACGTACTAAGACAGCTAAAGCAGTGTTTTTATCTGTCATTATGACCTACCAAATGAGCCAAATATTTTTTCCTTTCTATTTTTTTTTTATTTATGTACATACATATGTACACATGTACTTCAGTTTTATTTTATGCATAAAAAATAACTGAACATATTAACAGAAATAAAAATCAATAAGAGTTTTCATGATATCACTTAAAGTCTCGCAAACTGTGCATTTTTACGCGCTCTCAAATGAACTACCAAAAATTGTATGAGAATTCGTTTACACAAACTTCGTAAATTTGCTCAACAATTTTGACTCGTAAACTGGCGCTGTTCAGTTGTGCATTTATACAAATAAATTTGTTTAATATTTACCGCCGTTTTCAATGAAAAATTCAAGTGTTAATAATATCACAAACAATAAAATCTTGCAGTAATTTAAGCAAATTAGTCGTTATGCTTTATTTATGCTTGTTTAAAAAACAAACTTCACTTTTTATTCACAAATTTTAGCTTTTAGTTTTATAGTTGTTTTCTTTTAATTGATTTTTGTATTTAATATGACACAAAAATTAAAAAGGGTCTTCATGAAACGAGTCTTGCAAGTTTGCCTAGTTGCACATATGGCAATTTTAAGCGATATCAAAAAATTTCATTAATTACGGAAAACAATTTTAATAAATCTCATTAAGTTACTGTAAAACTTTTTTGAGTGTAACCAAGAATAGAAAACAATAAGCACAAACCAAATACGCATTTTTTTCGTTCATTTGATTAAAAAGAAACAACAACACTATAGGTTTGTATGCTATACGTTTTTCTTTTAACACATTGCCAGTGGCGACTTGCCACACTATTTTAAAAAATTCATAGTACAATCTGGGCTGCCATACGTAGTAATTTCTCGCCAAACTTGGCGATTTTAAAACTTGTTTATTTATTATATGCTTAGGTAATTCCATTTTAATAGAAAGAACAAAAAATTGTTGCGAGGGCTTATTCAAAGTAAGAGCCCAATTCTTTAAAAATTAATTTAAACAAAAATAATGAGAGAAAAAAATTTCAAATTTATGTGGTATTTTAAGAACAAAATACTTTTAAAAACAAAAAAATAATAAAAATTATAGCAATTGCACAATTAAATATCAAAATAATATTACAAAAATTAACAAATAGCAATAGTGATTATTATTATTCATGCGTTATATGTATTATATTCTCAAAATATGTGATAATATAAATTTTATTTTTTGTTTTTATTTTATAAAAACTAAAAAACCTTTTTAAAAAACATGCTTTTATTAAAATGCGCTAAAAAGAAATGAGAAATAAACTTAAACTATCAACTTATAACATCATTAATAAATTTATATGATATAAAAGCTTGTCGCTTGTCTTTACACAATTTATTTGATTTAAAAGCTAGTCGCGAGATTTAAGTACTAGTATTTACATGGTTTGAAAAGTTTAATAGTTTAAATCAATCACATCATGTTATATAATTTACTTGTTTGTCTACACAAGTAAATCTCGTATATCATATAAATTATGTAATCCGTTATAAGTTGATAGTAAAAGTTTAAAATTAAAATTTTCTGTTTTTCTTTTTAGAGCATTTAAATAAAAGCGTCTTTTTAAAAAAAGTTTTATACTATTCATTTATATTTTTCTTTGAAGCGCATTTCAATAAAAGCTTGTTTTTTAAAAAGGTTATTTACTTTTAGTTTATATTAAAACTAGCATTCGTATTCTCATGAGTCCTTTCATTTGATACCCATCTTGAAGGCAAGCATTAAAAACTTAGTCCGCCATATATGATTTAGAGTACTGTCACTTTCTTTTTCGACTTATTCTCAGCAAGCCCTCCCATTTGATACTCATATTCTAATGCATTAAAAATAAGTCTGCCATCTTGGGTGTCTTATAATGTTAGATTTAGAATAACGTAGCACAGTTAACCATGCATCGTCATCTTAACTGAACGTGTTTAAAAATTACAGCTCAATCGGTTCGAGGTATCTGCTTCAAAATTGAGTTGCAAGATTTCACCGAACAAACATACATTGCTAATTTTTTTTTATATTTTAAGAGTCTTATTCATAAACGAATGTAATGTATACATTAAAAGTTTTTTTCCATACTAATTTCGTACTGTAAAACTTTACTAAGCTTTTATAAATAAAGCGAATATCGAATTTGGTTATTTATTTATAGGACTTATTTAGAAACATTAAAAGAAATAAATATTTATAAAATTTTCTGCTCAAATGAAAAAAATTAGCATTGGGCGGGTTTTGTATTAAGAACAAGTGGCAACGCTCATGTCAATTGTAGAAAAATTGTGAAAAGCAGCCAGGGTTGTCAGATTTATTTTGATGTTTTTTGCCAAATTCAATGTCAAAAGTCGCCAAGGCTTATTTTGCATTTTTGACAACATAAAATTTATTTTAGAACTTTTTCCAATGTTTTCTATAAATCCTACAAAAATATATTTCTTCTGAATCGCTAAAATTCTCCAAAAATGGGACAAAGTCGCCTTGATATATGTATATTTTTTTGAATAAAAGTAAGATTATTGGTGAACACACAAAAGATACAATAGTTTATAATAATCTAATTAAAGCAGCAAAACGTTTTTTTGTGTTAAGTATTAAACAAATATTAGATATATGTGTATCTAAAACGCTATACACTTCACCGGCAAGGCAATTCTTACTGTTTTTTTTTTTTAACAATGTATATTCAAAATATCGTGCGAAGGTACAAAAAGTGCTATTTACAGTCATATAATTTATAACTCGTTACAATGAAGGCGAGTTTTAGTAGAGTAAATTATTAAAAAGAACTATTTCAACAGAGACATTAGCAGTTGGAATTAAATGCATATAAAGACAGTCAAAGCAAGTTCTTTAAAATGGTAAGTACCTGACGTATCCTTATATCTATAAACTTTATGCAAAACCTGATATTGGATGGAATACCATCATTGATATAATCTTTCTAAATAACAAACGGTAAATTTGTCCAACAGTCTCAAAACAAGTTTATAGAAAATCAATAGCCAACAAAATCGCCATATATTTTATAAGCCGCCAAAAAGTCGCCATATCGCCAAATCGAAAATTAGGTCGCCAAGAAACTTGACAACCCTGATTGTATTATGAAAATGTGTAAAGCAATGTGGCAATGAGTAAAAGAAATAAGTATATTATAATTGCATTACTTATACAACACAAAAGTATTGTTGTTTCTTTTCAACCAGTTGTCCGGCAAGCAAGTGACCGACTGATTCAAAAGACCCAAGTGAACGATTGAACGAAATCGAACGATGAAACTGAACGGCCGTTCATCGTTCGTCTGACTGATCCGTTCAATTGAACGAGGTCGTTCACGACCGACACAACTCTAGTCAAAATCTTACTACCACATAGGGAAAACAAAAGGAAAAACGTGTTTTGTATGCATGTATGTGTGGCAAAATACAAAAAATGTAAACAAAAATATACATCTATAAGCAAAATGTAAATAACTTTTGACAACCTAAGGGAAAAAGCAAAATAAACATCTGGCTCTTTGCGTAGACCTATTGGATAGGCCTTGCACTGCTTTGATTTTTTGTGTTTTAGTTAAGGGTTATCTATGGTCACACAACATAATAGTTAAATGCTACACGCAGAGAAAAAACATGTTTAAATATTATCACCTCCAACAAAACTATTTTTAGACAAAATTTCAAACACATGTTTACATTTAACCATATTATTGTCACCGACAACCATATTATTGTTTAATTAGTCCTCCATTAAGAAGCCACAACCATATTATGGTTTGCAAAAAATTTAAAAACTTATAACCCTATTACACAGTCTCCAAAATTGTTTTAACATTTCTTTAGTTTACAATATGGGAACCACATATGTATATGTAGTTATGCAATGCATATTATGCAGGTATGTACTAAAGACGTGCACGGATATATCTGTTTGTACAAGTTTCTGTGTGTTTACTAAAGTGAGTGTGTATGGATGAGTGGTCTAGTGTTTCTGATATAAGTTGATATGGATATTTTTTGTAACATAGTGGATATGAGTGGATAAAAAGAGAATGAGAGTAACATATCTGTTTATATTTGTTTCACAAAAGCAGATACTAGTTGATAATGATGGAATACAATAAGTTACTTATTGTACGATGCCGTTTTTTTCAATTGTCTTTCAACGAGAAGAGCCGACCCTTTTGGCTGGTAAAACAATAATTCTTTACAAAAACAAAATACATTTGTTCAGTTATTTTTTTCAATAACTTTTGCGTGAAAGTGTTTCGAGCGCCAAACAAAAAAAATTTACAAGAACAAAACTGGTACACAAAACGCACAGGCTGTTCGCGCCATGATCGTACAAATTGCCGAGCAACAACAACAATACAAGTTTCTTATTGTAAGGCGCAAATAAAAATTAGTATGTATGATTTATAAAAATTGTACAAACAAATAAGCAGTAGTACATATGGACTACATAAAAGGATGGGTTCTTTTCGTTCAAGAGACATGTAGACAAAAATTATTGAAAAAAATAATAAAAAAAAACAACACATGTATTTTGTTTTTGTAACAAGTTTTTCGATGCCCTTAAAAGGATGGAGTTTTTTCGTTAAAGAGACATGTAGACAAAAATTATTGAAAAAAAAATAATAAAAAAAATTACCAAAAAAACAACACATGTATTTTGTTCTTGTAACAAATTCTTTGATGCCCTTAAAAGGATGGGGTCTTTTCGTTCAAGAGACATGTAGAAAAAAATTTATGGAAAAAATATTGCAAAAAAAAACACATGTAGGTATTTTGTTTTTGTAACAAATTCTATGCTGCCCTTAAAAGGATGGCGTTTATTCGTTCAAAAGACATGTAGACAAAAATTATTGAAAAATATAACAAAAATAAAAATTACCAAAAAAACAACACATGTATTTTGTTTTTGTAACAAATTCATTGATGCCCTTAAAAGGATGAGTTTTTTTCGTGCTGTGGTAGTGAAAATTGCCGAGCAACAACAACAAAACTAGCGAGAAGCGTTGCGATCAGGCCTGCCATATTTACCGATTTATCGGTATTTTGCCGATTTTTTTCTCTAAATTATCAAAGTGCCTATTTACCGATTTTTTGATAAAAACTTAAAACACGGTAGCTTTTGGTTTGTTTTATATACATTTTTAATTTTGGGTAACTTGTAACGTTACAAAGAGACAACTGTTATTAATTCAGCGCTTATACTTAAGGAAAAATGGGTTAGATTTATTCCATATATGTATGTACATAGGTAGAGTTTGTCTAACCCATCACACACACACATTTTGAAAAATATTCAACTAGCTAGGTAGGTAGGTAGGTAGAAAGGCTGGTGTGAAGTCTCCTTCACACCCTCACCCAGAGACCAATACGGTCCATTGTGATGCCTTGTTTATATTTAAGAAGCTGAAAAAAGAAGGTGAAGAGAAACAGCAAAAGAATCAGAAAAGATAAGAACAGATAAGAATAGATGAGAAAAGGAAGTTCTGACCAAACCCGAGAGAAAAGCCTCACTCAACACAACACCAATCCGCCCTATGTGCGGCTAGCTCCCAGTCTCCTGCTGCGCAGCCAGGCCATCCCCATTACGAATCCTATCAGACTCTCGAGCCCACAGCCCGGGACGTCCCCTAATTCGCCTAGGAATCTGTTGCCCAGCCACCTCAGCCTGCTGCCCTGTAGCCTGGGACAGCGGCACAAAATGTGCTCAACCGTCTCCAGCTCCTCCGGGTCCTCACACAACCCGCACATATCCGACACGTCGGATCCTAACCTCATCGCCATCCTGCCTATCATGCAATGACCCGTGATGATTCCTATTATGGTCCTCACGCAGACCCTGCTTCTGCCCAGCAACAACTCCGAGTCGGACTTCCTGAGCACCGGCCACATCGTCCGTGATACCCGGCAGTCCGTTCGGTTCCCCCAGGCCCTATTGGTCGCGCCCAGAATCCATTCCCTAATCTTCCCAAAGTAGAATCCTATTGGAGGCCTAATTGCCTCTATGTGATTAGGATCCTCCATCTCTGAGCCCTGTCTCGCCAACTCATCAGCAATCTCGTTGCCGCTTATGTTGCAGTGACCAGGCACCCAGCACAATCTCAACATATACTCTCCTAAGGCTCCCTCCAGAGCCCTCCTGCAACCGTCAACTAGCTTGGATTTCACGTAACAGCCCCTTACGGCCATAAGGGCCGCCTGGCTGTCGACATATATAGTGACCTCCGAGCCCCTATCAATGTTGTCCCTCATCAGTTCCACGGCCCTCAAGACCCCCAGAACTTCCGCCTGAAAAACACTGCAGTCGTCCGGAAGCCTATATGACATTCTGATATCCAGATCCTCAATGTAGACCCCCGCACCCGTGCCTCTCATCTTCGAGCCGTCAATGAAAATAGCAAATCCATTAAATAATCTGCTCCTACCTGACCATCTCTCCCTAGAAGGCGTTACCACCTCCGGCAACCGTCCGAAATCCACCCTGGTGCCCACGAAATCCGTGGAGCCGGGTGATCCCAGGCAGTAACCTCCAGCTTCGATCTCACTCAAGATCCGTGAGTGACCCTGCGTGAAATCCCTAATCAATCCTAGTTCCCTCAGTCTAAGAATGCTTCTGGCTGCCATTCCCATAACATACTGCTCAATGGGCAGAAGATGTAGAATGACATCCAGTGCCGCTTGAGGTGTACTTCTCATGGCACCTGTCATGCCGATTGAAGCACACCTCTGAGCCTTAGACAGAAGGTTCCTTCGACAAGCCACTCTCAATGACTCCCACCAAACACAGCATCCATATGTAAGAATGGGTCTAACCACCGAAGTGTACAGCCATCCCACTACTGACGGCCGGAGTCCCCAACTCTTACCTATCGATGATCTGCAAGCATAGTAGGCATTGAGGCCTCTCTTAAGTCTCTCCTGAGTATTCCTTCCCCACGACAGCTTGCTGTCCAGAAAAACTCCTAGATACTTAGCGCTATCAGATAGTCTAAGCTCTACTCCTCCTAGTACCGGCAGCCTAAAATTCTCTACCCTGTACCTCCTAGTAAAAAGAACCAACTCGGTCTTCTCCGGATTGACTCCCAAACCCTTATCACTCGCCCATGCTGACAGTTCGCCCAGCGCCCCTTGCATGACTTCGCTTATTGTCGGCAGAAACTTGCCCGATACCAATATCACTACATCATCCGCGTAGGCCACAACTTTCCGACCCAATCTGTCAAAAAGTCCCAGAACGACGTTGACAGCTAAGAGCCATAATAAGGGAGAGAGAACTCCCCCCTGTGGGGTTCCCCTAGTCACCAGTTTCTTTAAGCGCTCGTTTCCCCAGTCCGAGTGAATAACTCTGCTGCTGAGCATCAGAGTTATCCATTCGACCAGGAACAGAGGAACGCCTAGATCCACCAATGCCTGCCTGATAGCCTCTATCTTCAAATTATTAAAAGCGCCCTCTATATCCAGGAATGCCGCCAAGGTGTATTCCTTGTTTCGCAATCCCCGCTCTACATAACCCACCACATCATGAAGCGCACTCTCAACAGATCTACCCTTAAGATAGGCGTGTTGAGCGCCGCTGATGATGCCGGCGTCAATCTTCGTCCTCAGATGTAGATCAATCAGTCTTTCCAACGTCTTCAAAAGAAAAGACGATAAGCTGATTGGTCTAAAATCCTTGGGTTTAGAGTGACCGGTTCTTCCCGCCTTGGGTATGAAAACCACCCTGACCTCCCTCCACCCTTTAGGAATGTACCCGTTCAGCACACAGACCCTAAACAGTTCCACCAACAGCAGGAGTGATGATCTCCCGATATTCTGTAACATCGCCGGAAAGATACCGTCTGGTCCTGCCGATTTGTAAGACCCAAAGGTATTGACCGCCCATGTTACTTTTTCCAAGGTGATCATGTCCCCCACCGTCTCCCTCTCCTCACCGCCCGATTCTGACCCAGAGAAGGGGTTACCACATTCAATCTGTTCCCCCGTCCCAGGATCCACACATCCCGGAAAGTGAGTTTCCATTAGCAGACATAGAGATTCAGAGCTAGATTCCGTCCATGAGTTGTCCGGTCTCTGAATAAATCCAGGGACTACAGGGTCCCTGGATAAAATTCTCCTGAACCTGGACATCTCATTTACAGATTCCACTGACTCGCTAAACTTGACCCACGAGTCCCTTTTCGCCCTCCTAATGTCTCCTTTATATCTATTGTAACTCAATCTGAAGTTACTCCAATCTTCTTCCCTACGCGTATACTTCGCTCTATTAAACAACCTTCTGACAGTGGACCTTTGAGTCCTCAACTCGTCTGTCCACCATCTTGGTTGTGTGCGCTTGCCCGGAAAGTTCAAAGGACAGGAACGCTCATAACTACTAGTCAGTACCCCCGTAAAGGTGCCCACCAGTTGCTCTACACCGGTCGAAGTCGACCCCCAGTCGCGTGTAACTCTAAGGTTACTTTGCACCAATCTCGAAAAGTAATCCCAATCCGTCCTTCTCGGATTCCTATACGGACACCTTTTCGACCTCTCAAACATTAGATTAAAGGACAGGCGACTATGGTCAGAGAAGGAAAACCCCAGGTCCACCCTCCAATCCTCCACTAATTCCCTACAGTTCGTCAATGTCATGTCTATCACTGCCTCTCTATCCCTAGTTCTGAACGTAGGTGTATTCCCTCTGTTACAGATATAAAGATTGCTGGCAATAATAAAATCAAACATAGACTCACCTCTTTTGTTGATGTCGGCACTTCCCCATTGGGTATGGTGTGCATTGGCGTCACACCCTAGTACCAGTCTCGAGCCAGTTCTGCCTGAGTACTCCACCAACTCTCGCACTTTTTCACCAGGTGGATCGGTAGCCTCGTACGGCAAGTATACCGATGCCAATGCCAGGACCCTTCTGTCCTTGGCTTCTCCTGTCACAACCGTGAGGTCTCCATTACTATAAGAATGAGAAAACATAAATTTAAACTCAGTTCTCGCCAAGATACAAGTTCGTACCTTCTCATCTGTGTGGGGTACGAACAATGTATACCCCGTGACCCCTAATCCAACTACCCGGTTTTTATTAATCCAGGGCTCTTGGATTAAGGCCACGTCCACGTTGTTGTCGATGAGGTGGGTTACTAATTCGGTTGAGGCTGCTTCACAGTGGTGCAGGTTTATCTGCACCACTTTCAACCTCTTAGGGTCTATCATTTTTAGGAAACCTAAATTTGATAGACCCTAACCCGAATATTGCAACCCCTCCTATCGAATCAAGCTTTTTAAGAGACTCCCGGTCCACTGCGAACCTGAAGTCTCTTCCCTGGTTCTCTTTACAACCCAGTGAAGCTACCAACTTCCACTGGCTTGTATTGAGCCCCTTGTTCTGGTTGGCCAGTACCCCCAGTATGACCTCCACCGGTTTTATAGGTGGAGGTATCCATACCGTGACTACCGGCCTTAATGGCAACTCAGACAAGTATAACATCCAGACTAGCTTCAGGACAGGAGCTGCCACACTTACCAATTGCAGCCTTTAAAAACTCAAAGGTTTTCTGATTGCCGCAACTGACAGTTTTGACACCTCTTGTCCAGTCAGCCCCTTTGAACGATACTTCGTCCGGCCTTCCTTTGGCACTAAAGATTTCGTCGAGTAGTTTGTTCTCTAGCACCTGCCATCTCTCGACACTGATCCTTCCATCGGGATCCTTACGATCAATGACAGCCGCTAGAATACCGTCCTTACTCGACGACTCCTTTAGTTTCTTTGAAGTGGATGGTTGGTCCTTTCTGGAGTCAGTCCTCTTATTGATCTCCTTATGGGGATCTTTAAGAGAACTGACCACAGTCTGACCAGTCCTCTTAGCCGCAGGGGATTTCTGGTCATCACCAGACCTCACTCGCTTAACTACCCCCTTTTTGGGGCCCTTAGCAGAGCTCAGTCGGTGATCACCCGATTTCCCTGCAGATGTTGACTGGTCTGTCCCAGCAACCCTTCCTTTAGTGACTCCTTTTTGGGAGTGACTATCGGAAATTACCAAGACATTTCCAGCCCTCATCGCGCGACTAGTAGTGGGTAAAACGTTCTCAGGCCTAGCTCCCTTAACTGCGACCAATCTGTCACGATTAAGAGGGCCAGTCGTTGAACCTTTACCCTCCTTTTCCTTATCTTCTGCTTTATCCGAGGATTCAACAACAGGGGGTGCTGGGGATTTGCTGTCTTTACTGACAACATTTGTATCCACAGCAGCCCCTGTTGTGTATCCCGCAGGATAGGGAAGCCCTAGGATGGCACCGACAGAGCCGTGGATTCGTTCGAATCTAGCAACGTTCTTTCGGTGCTTCCTCAGCAGATGCCTATCCCGCCCATCGTGCAGTGAGGAGTCTTTCTTAGCTATCTTTTCCAGAAAGGCTAAGGAGGCTCTCACACCACTCTTGGCTTTATCGTAGCTCGTTCGGCTATCTGACGTGACCTGTTCTGTCGCATCTTGCCGAACAACGAGTTTTGATACACTCGCCAATCCACTCTCCAACCCGAGTGTGACTCCGGAAGTCGATGGCCCAGCCCTATGGCCCTCATCATGAGCCGAAATCAGAGTTATTTCGTGCTCATCATCAGAGCCCAGAGTTAGGTCACCGAGTCTTTCCGATGTCCTGTCCGTCATGACTGTCAGTTCTGTCATTAACTGACTCTCCTGCAGCAGAATATCTCTGTGAATACCCAGCAAGTCGGAGTCCAAATCTGACCCCGAACCTGCTGAGCTGACAGAGACATTCCCTGCGCCAACTTCTTCATTTCTTTCTTTAAAATTTAAATTGTCCAGTTTTTGGTCCCACGAGTAAGCACGTAAACAAAGCGACCATCGCGCGCAGTGACGGCGTACGCGGACTAGGCTAGAATTACAACTGACCCTTGCCATCGGCGTCAGAGGGAAGCTGTTCACGACCAGTTTCTTTTACCACTAACTAGCCATTCAGGTCCTCGGCACTGCTATCAACCACCTTGACCTTAAAAGTGGGGGATGTAGGGAATCAAAGGGAGAAGTGGGTAGGATTATAGGTAAAGAGGATGGGATATGGGATGGATAACCCTTGGTCATGCTGGCTTTAAAGCTTATGCCTTCGAACTTGTTCCGGTTAGACTGTACCGAAACAAGTTCCAAGACATACACTACCGCCGGCATTTAAGCCACCACATCGCGGCAAGATAGTTATCCAGGTGGTGGAAACTAGCTATAAAGAATAAAAGAATTAACTCCAAATGAAAGAAAAAAACTTAACGGACCGAAGCTAAAAGAAGAAATAATTTATTTTTCTAAAGGAAAAAGGTATTATTACTTACAAAAGAGTAAAGTAGAGCTTAATTTATATTCTTTGTCAATGTAAATATTTAATTTTATAGGATTATATGCAATTGAGGATAAGGCTTATACCTCCGGTAGCCCATTTAATTTAAGAAAGTAAAGTAAATATTCAAGTTTTTTTGCAAAAAGAAAATCAGATTTAAAATGCGAGAATTCTTCAACCTTAAAAATCAAATTTCGATATCCACTGAAAAATTAATCTTTGCAAAGAATTATTTTTTTTAAAGATTATTTCAAATTTAATAATTCGATTTTTATGCTTATATTTAAAGTTATTTAATAACAGTGTCAAACTCATATATGTATAATAATAAAAAAATTAAAACAAAAACTTTTTATATCCATAAAAACAATTAACCAGGAACGGTGGCAGTTATAACTGGTATCACTGTACGTAAAGTTGAGGTTGCAGTTTTGAAGATAAATTGCTGAAATTTGGTACAAAGGCTCTAATTGTCCTAAGGAAGAAGCATATTGTCATTGGTGAGAATTTTGACATGAATCTTAACTTCATAAAATAATGGCGTGGTCCATGATTGCCCATGGGTCCCTAACCTACACTCTTGAAAATTTATCTCTCTACACACTATGTTGTGGAGCATCGTAGGGTCGGGCATGCAGACTACTTTCTTATTTGTTTGTAATGGATAATTGCAACCAAAAAAATAATTTATTTGTTTATAATGGAAAAATAAATGCTTTTTTACAATACATATTTTTAACCGAAAAATTTTTTGGTTGAAATAATGGTTATCAATAACAAAAAAAAAAATTGTTACTTTAATTGGCTGCGATAACTCAAATAAAATATATGTAGCGATAATGGTTAAAAATTCCCAACTGGAAATAAAGGAATTTTTCTCATAGCCTTTCAAAAAAATAATAATTATTATTATTTTCAGTCCCGGAGTTATTTTGTGAATTAAAAACAAAAAAGTCCTTTTTAAACAGTTATCTCTTTAACGTAAATATAAAAGGTCAAATTAAACTCTTAAAAAGGGAGTTCGATTTAGCCGTCATAAATTAAAACTCAGTTGAGGAATAAAAGATCGACACTCAAAGCTTGCCGCTGGTCAGATCTTTACAATTTGTATAGCAGTATTATCTAATCAGCTTGTGCTGCAATTAAATTGTCATTAAAAAAAGAAGAAAAACAAAATGAGTGTTATTATCAGTGTAGCCAGTGAAATTTCGAGAAAGATACATTTTAGTTTCCAAAATGATACATATTGGAAAACATTTGAAAATCCATTTTTAACGTTTAACATTTATTAACATAACATTTTTATCACATAGCTAATGAATATTATAAAGAAAATGATATCATATACATTAATTTTTATATTTATTTAAGTCATAAATATTAGGTATGTAAATTTAAAAATACAGTAAGCAAACTTTAAAATTTATTATATGTAACTATCTTTGGATGTTATCAAAACAAATTCATTTTTGTTAAAATTAATATACGAGTTAAGGCGTTTATACTAAGGCGATTAAATCAAAAAGTTCATATATATTTTTCTTCTAAAATTTCATCTTAACACACATACACAAGAATAAGCAACCGACAGAAGAACTTAGAAAACCTAACAACAAAATACATGTTATTTTTGTATTTAGTTGTCACTGTTTTTTTAGAATTCATAACGAAATGATAACTTTAATAAACTTTGTCAGAGTATGAAAGTTTAAAATTTGATTTCTGTATATTTTGCGCACAGATTCAAAAGATACGAAAAATATCAGGATTTTACATAGTACCTGAAGTCATCAAAAGATACGAAAATTTTTTCTTTCGTATCCTAATGGCATCACTGGTTATTAAAGACGTAAAAATATAAATCCTTAAGAGTTTTATTTGTTGACAGCCAAGTGAGTTTTATTTTAGGCTCCTCAAGTTTTATCTTATTTTTTTTAGAGAGAAAACTCTACTTTTATTGTTTAATCCGAACTTTTATATTTTCGTTGAAAAATTAGTCTTAACTGTGGAGTTAGGGATGGTTTTTTCTAGATCACCATAGATTCTGAAAGAGCACTTTAATACGAATCTATTGTTATATGACAGTATGTCTCCGTTTGCTCTATATTAATATTTAATATTTATTTATAAAACGTTTATTTGTATTGATTTTTATGTTAAAAGCATTAGGTAATGGTAAATTGTTGCTTTGTTATTTTTTGTCATTAAAATATGTTTTATTGTGGTTAAAAAAGGTATTTTTAATATGCCGATTTTTTTAAATTAAATTGCCGATTTGTTTTTGATGATATGCAGATTTCTTACCAAAACCATCTGGCACCCCTGGTTGAGATCGTATATAAATTTTTATAAGCTCTGTTATTTGCATCAACTCTCCAACAATATTTGAAAATACAACAGATAACTATAAGTATTGTTAAAATACCATGGTGACAACAGATATTTGTGAGCAAAAAAAAAAGGTTATGATATACTCAATCCAATACCATAATCAACTGGTTTGGGTTTTTAGGATATGGTGAGTGGACAAAAGCAAAACCATACAATATCAGTTACACTCATTCTCTCATTTATATCCATAGTAAAGGGTACATATCTGGTGTATCTGTTTTGACAATACTTTATGGTGCACTCGTGCAGGTCTTTAGTATGTACATACATATGTACGTACTTTGTCACCTCCAAAAAAACTATTTTTAAAGAAAATTTTGAACATATTATGTTTAATTTTACCATATTATTGTTACCGACAACCATATTATTGTTAAATTAGTCCTTCATCAAGAAGCCACAACCATATTATGGTTGTGCTTCGTTGTGTATTGGTTGTCTATGATAATAATTTGGTTAAATAAACCATAATATGTTTACAATTTTATTTAAAAATAATTTTGTTGAAGGTGACCATATTTAAACATGTTTTTTCTCTAGGTGTACGGCTATACTTTGAAATATACTTTTTCATATTTTTATATGAAGAGTTTAATTGAAAAAATAAATTTTTAAAATGATAAAACTATTATGAAAAAAATTAATAAATTAAAATATTAAATAGACGATGTCGATGTTTTCTAGTTTTGACGGCGATGTATCGTCCATCAAAACATCGATGTTAACATCGGTGCTTATGACCAATAGATCGATGTTTTCTAAACATCGATGTATCGTTTGCATCCCTATTTATATGAGCAAATTATCATAGGGAACTATTACACGTTATATATATATTATGACCGCGAGCCAGTATCGCGATATTTATTGAACGTGTAGCATGCAGTATTGATGGATCGCTATCCATAAAACAGAATAGCATAATTTTATGTGATCTAGATCGAGGATCACCTGATTAATATTAAACGTTTAGCATACTCTGTGATGTAAATTTGTCATACGTTAGCAAAAAGGAAAAAAAAAAACAAATAAGATAAAACATTTTTGTTTTGTTTTTATAGTTTATCAAAAAAGCCAGCTGTTTTTGGTTTTCCCGCGGCATTTTTTTAACTTCGACCAAACCGCACAGCAAAAAATAAATTTAAAAACAGACGAGATAAATATTGAACATGTAGTAAACGCACGCCATCTCTCAATCCTTGACAATGAATCGTGATCCAAATATCACAATATATATTGAACGTGTAGCAGTGCCCATAGAAAAAAAATTAATAGCCTATTTCCAAAACAAAGTCTAAAAATTTGTTTTTGTTTTCATTTTTCGAAACATGGTAATGTTTTGACAAATGCTGCTACGTGTGTGGGGATGTTTCTGGTTGAAATTTTGGTTACGTTTTTGTTTTCTCAAATATCAAACATTTTTGATATTTTATGTTTCCAAACACAATGTTTCATCGTGTGTGGCGATGTTGACTGTTTTTTCTTTCTCATTTTGTTAATAGCAGTTGTTGAGTGAGGTGCTTTTGCAACTCTCAGAGAAAAAAATATGAAGAAATAAATCGGAAAATAGCAACAATTGCAAATTGTGAGAGTTGGATAAAAATTATAATTGAATATAAAATTTTTCCAAATTTTTGGACATAAAATATGTTAGGTATACAAAGAAAATAAATTAATTTTTTTCTTGTGTTTTGTAGCAGCATATTCAAAAAACACGCAATACTGGTGTTTCGTTTTTAGTGGCATCGTCTGTTGGTAAAAACTGAAACATAAATAGTAACACGTGTTTCGACAAATGTTGCATCGTCTGTGGGTACCATAATACGTCTACGACGGGATCCTAGGTAAATGGAGTGTATCTTTTGTGTTCCTAGCATAAATCCCACAAATTCCATTTTTTCAACTTAAATATTGTCTCTAGCAACTCTATTATGTATTTTCATTACTAACAATAAAAGATCTGGTAAGTCCGATCCCCGCACATGTACTTTTATTTACATTTTTAATGGAACTTTAGTAATATTGTTAGTTCTGTGGTAATATTCTCATACGCGTTTTAATAATAAATTTGTGTAATAATTTAAGTCAGATTGATGAAAATGTCGTTAAACATTAGTGAAAAGAGGTACTACATGTTCTTGCGTAAAGTTTTTATTTTATATATGTATATTGTTATTTATTATAGTTACTCGGTCGAAGCACGTTATGCTAACTTTTATGCTGGTGGTGATGTAGCCTGGAGTAAGGATGGTAAATGGATTTATTGTTTAAATGGAAATGAGGTAACAAAAGTAGAAGTTGAAACTGGTTTAGTAGCACGTTCATATGGTTTAAATTACAATGAAAAAGGGGAAAAAATTTCTAGCGAAGAAGAGGAAGAAACCGATGATCAAATTTATTGTTTTGACTTGTCGCCAACACAAGAATATTTGGTAACTATACATCGTAGTAGCTTGGCTAGGCTTTGGAATATGCCTTCGGGTAAAATAGAAAAGATATGGAAGAGTCAACATCGTGGTCCAGTGGTAAAAGTTGTGTTCAATGCAGATGGCTGTTTGGTATGTACCAGCGGAGCTGATTCTACCTTAAGAATATGGGATTATAAAAATAGCAGATGCTTGGCAGTTTTAAAAGACTTTACTGGACCTTCCGTTTTATTGCGATTTCATCCCAATCCTTCAAAATGTGAAATCTTCGCTGCGGGTTCGGACAATTGCCTTTATAAATGGAATTATGAAACGAAAAGTTTGGAGTCAAAAATGAAGGGCCATTTGTCACAAGTAACTGGATTTGCTTTTGCTAATACTACCGCAGATTGTGAACTCGTGGCCAGTGTAAGTCGTGATAAGGTCTTAATTGTTTGGCGTTTACAGGATGGGAAACAAATGAAAGTTGTGCCTATGTATGAAGAACTGGTGGGGGTAATATACAAAGACAAAGATAGTATTATAGTAGCAGGAGCTAAAGGCAATCTAAAACATATTTCTAGCAAAACTAGTAAAATATCCACCCTTTTAGAGTGCCAAGAGGAGGAGTATGAAATTACCATGTTAATGACTAACGCCACTAACCAACAATTAGCACTTGTCTCTGCTGACCATAATATTTTGATGTTTGACATAGAGTCCCAAGAAAAGGTGAAATGCTTCAAACAATTAATAGGTTTTAATGATGAAATTCTTGACATATGTTTCTTAGGAGAATCTGAACAGTTTCTGGCCATGGCTACTAATAGCAAACATATTAAATTATATGATATCAGCAATAATATGAATTGTAATATTATAATGGGCCACAAAGATACTGTAATGTCATTGACCACACCTGGATCTAGCGATTTGTTGTTGTCGGCTGGTAAAGATTTTACTATAATCCTCTGGCACTTGGATAAAGAAAATGCCAATTTAAAACGTTTAGCCAAACACATAAACAGTCACACTGCTACTATAGGTTGTATAAGTTTTGCTTACAATTGCTCCAACTCCTTTGCCTCTGTTTGTCAGAGCGGTAGTTTAAAGGTGTGGACTTTGAAAGCTAAAACAAAACAAGAAAATTATGAATTCACTGTAAAATATGCTGCTGTAGCCCATGACAAAGAAGTCAATTGTGTTGCTTATTCACCAAATAATAGAATAATAGCTACAGCCTCCCAAGATAAAACAGCAAAGTTATGGTCTGCCGATAGTCATAGCATTTTAGGCACTCTGAAAGGTCATTCACGCGGAGTTTGGTGCGTACGTTTCTCTCCTACAGATCAAATTATCTTGACTAGTTCATCGGATTGCAGCTTACGTTTGTGGTCAATATCAAATCTATCTTGTCTTAAACGTCTTGAACAGTCGGCTACAGTTTTGAAAGCGGAATTCATTGATCATGGCAAATATATTTTGTCATCTGGCTCGGATGGTCTTCTCAAACTTTGGAATATTAAAACAAATACCTGCATACAAACCTTAGATGAACACGACGATCGAGTTTGGTCTTTGGCCGTTTCATCGAAGACACAAAAATATTTCTTTAGTGCCGCCGCCGATTCCAAACTTATCAAATGGAAAGATATAACGGAAGAGTGTAAAAATATCGAAATAGATAAGCGCCAAGAAGTACTGCAACAGGAACAATCTTTACAGCTCTTACTCCATCAAAATAAACAATTGAAAAAGGCTTTCAAGCTGGCTTTGAAATTGGGAAAACCCAAGGTTTCCTATAATATACTAAATCAATATATTAGACAAAGAGATTTTAAAACAATAGAAGAAATGATATCAAATCTAAATAATGATCAAAAACTAACCATATTAGATCATGTCAAAGTGTGGAGTTGTAATTCCCGCCACTCGCAGGTGTCTAGTGTGGTATTACAGCAATTGTTAACGGAAATGATGGTGGATCCAAAAATACAGCGAACTTTAAATTCAAAAAATGTCGTAGAAGTTGTGACCCCTTATGTCCAACGGCATTTTAAACGTATTACGGAATTAAGTAAAGAATTAAATTTTTTAGATTTTATTGTTGAAAGTATATAATTGGAAATATGTATAAGAACATTTTTGTTTAATATAAACCAAACAATTTCATGAAAACATTTTATTTGTTGTAGGTGATTTTATTTTTTTGTTATTTATCAACCGCTTAAATTTTTTTTATAAATAATATAGAATTCGAACTTCTCTATAGCCATAGATTACGGCCCTTATCTTGTAAAACACAACGCAGCGCCAAAGAATTACATTGAAAGCACAAACAATGTCATACATATTCTGTAATTTTGTTGTTGCTTTCTACAGAAATTCACATTGCGTTTTAAAATTTCAAACGCTGCATAGCTTGTGGCGTTGAAATTTTTAAAATGGTTCATGAATTTCTGTAGAAAGTAACAACAAAATTTCAAAGTATTTACGACATTGTTTTTGCTTTAAATGTAATTCTTTGGTTTTGCGTTGCGTTTTACACAATTAGGGCCTACATGTAAAGCATGCAACATGTAGATGTTATGTATTGTTTTCAAAAACACAGCTCTTACTCTCTATTCAGAAATAATTTGATCTCCATATAATGAATTTCCATACAGTTAATTTTTCTTTACAATGAACACATTTTGCTAATAAATTTTTTATTGAAACGAATTTTTGTCTATACAATGAATTGTTTAAAAATATTTATTTTATTAATACAAACAACACTATGTTTAGGGAAAAAGTTAGATACATACACAAATAAGAGGATCCCCATAAGAAGAAAATAACAAAAAAGAGAAGTCCCGTCATTAAAAATATTGACAGCAGTCGAAGTAGTATTTCCTTTGAAAACAAATTTATTAGTTAAAATTAAAAAGTAAAAGCAACATTTTTTTAGATAAGCAGTCGTTTCCAGCCCTTCATATCAAATAAGTAATTCTTAATTAAGAATGTTACAATTAAGCACTAAACGCAAAAGTTTTCGAACCTGACTTTTTAAGAATATTAATGAATCACTACTCAAATGGATACCCGTCGCACGTGGGAATGTTACTCAAACTAAAATTCCGGTTTTTTTTAACAAAACTGAATAAAATATAAGTTCTGTATTATAATTCAGATTCATTTAAGGGAAGTTCGACTATTTCTATATTGATTTTTTTTTTCTTTATACAAATTTTGAGTTTTTCGTTCGTAAACTTTTTTAATAAGATTCAGAACTTTCTAATTGCATTTAAAAGACTCTTAATGTTTCTGAACTAAAATGATAGATTCTAAGCTGAGTCATAAATATGATTTTGCAACTTTTTTGTGTGAAAGTGTGGCTGTGACAACAGATTTTGCAGATTTTTTATGTCGGGTAGAATTCTGCCAGAGATTCGCGAATCGTACGATTGTATAAGATTGGTTAGGCTAGGCCTAAAGTAGCAGTCAAACGTTTTTGCGGTAACACTAACGGGTGATAAATGTTGTTGAAATAAGAAATATTAAGGAAATTGAGGTTAACAGTTGCACTCTTGCGAAAGAGCAAAATTCCAAAGAACAAAATTATTGTTATGTTTTTGCAATTTTGCTTTAGTTTGAAATGATCTTTATTCAATTTAATTAAAAATATATCTATATATATTTTCACACAGATACTAATGCAAAAAATGTTAACTAATCCAAAAGTTACTTTTATTGAACATCACTTGCGAAAAAAAAAACAAAAGCAAGAGCTCCTGGCATTTTTATGTAAAATTTTATTTTTTAGGAACAATTTTTGATACTATCAAGAAAACAGCTGATAAAAAACGGGTTTTGATGTTTTTGTCATTAAGATTTTTTGAATAAACGAAAAAAATTCGGATTTAAGCACACCAATTTAGGGTTTCAATACGAGTAAAAACTTAGAACACACCTGAGTAGCTCCAAAAATGGAGATCTATTACATTTTCTTTTTATTTCCTGTCTATATTCTTTTAAATTTTATAGTGTATATCGTCATCTAAAATGCAAAACATTGTATCTTAAAAAAATTCGAAATCGACTTTTTTATTGATTACGATTAGGCTATATCACATTACATATGATTGCAAAATTTTAAAAGTTCTGCCTTAAAAAAGAACCAAGTTATTAACAAAATTCAAAATGACGTATCATCATAATTATCGTCATAATTCGGACAAATCTAAATCAGCGTATAAGGCGTACGATTTTCTAGCGCTGCAATGACAAACTTTAATGAGAGCGTCAACGCTGTGTCGTATATAGTAATTTTAACTTATATTGTTTAAAAAACCCACAAAATAGAAATAAAAATGGAAATAAGATATCTAGATCGACCAAAAAATAGCTAAATTGCCGTTACTTTTTAACAATAGCAGTCAACTTCTACTACATTTGGGTTATTTTCATACATTTTATATTAGCGTGAGAATTTTTGATTAATAGAAAACGCTTAACGCGCTGATTACAGATCAAACTGAAAATTTTTGCAGAAGTAAAAATAAAAATTTAATAAATTTAAATACAGTCGAACTTCTCTTTAGTAAACTTCTATACAATAACGCTCCTCCCTATTATGAATTGATTTTAAAAACACTGCTTTTTCAATCTCTTTATAATAAATTTCCATAAATGAAGAAATTTTGCAAATATAAATTTCACTGTAACTGTCTCTACATAAGGACATTTTCCAAAAAAATTCTTTTAAGATATTCCAAAATAAGAAAACGAAAACAAGAGAAAAAAAATTCTGTGATAACAATAATCGCCCGTGTTCGACATTAGTAGTATTTAATAAAGTTGAAGAAGAAATATCAAACGCAAAATATATGTAGCTTAGCAGCTTGGGATTCTTCCCAGGAATTTATCAAATATTTAAAAAACAATGCAGTTATATTTAGTTTTGAATGAAAATTTCAACAAAATGTTTTAAAAAAATAATACTAAATTCTTAAAGTTGTTGTGGGCAAAATTTGCAATCGGTTTCTTAATGGAAAATGTGTGTGGTTGTGAAACAAATTTTTGCTCTATTATAAACACCAGTGAAAATGTTGCTGCCTATTGTGTACGAGGCTTTATAATGTATTTTATAATGAAAATGATATCATGTAAATGTTGGCCATGACTACGTCTGAGGTGGTCCATTCGGAAGATCCAATTTTGGGCGACTCGTTCGAGCATAGCGACTGGTATCTCGCGGATAACACGAGTAATGATGGCTTCCAAAGCGTCAATCGTAGCTTGCTTATTCCTGAAGAGACTTTACATATCCCCAGAGAAAAAAGTCCAAAGGTGTGATATCGCACGATCTAGGTGGCTAATTGACTATAGAAAAACGTGAAACTAAGTGCTCACCAAAATGATTTCACAACAAGGAAATTGTCTCACGCGCAGATTATCTCGTAGCGCCGTCTTGTTGAAACCAGAGCTCACCGAGACCATGCGATTGAATTTCAGAAAGCACATAGTCCGTTAACATGGTGCGATAACGGGTTCCATTTACTGTAATATTCTGATTTTAATCATTTTTGAAGATATGTGGACCAATGATTCCACCAGCCCATAAACTACACCATACCGTTGTTTTTAATGGATTTAATGGTAGCTCTTGGTACTCTTCGGGCTGTTCATCAGCCCAAAAACGGAAATTTTGTTTATTAACGTATCTATAGAGCCAGAAATGTGCTTCATCGCTGAACAAAATTTCACGATAAAACACTGGATTTTTATTGAGTTTTTCCAGAGCCCAGCTGAACAATTTGTGGTGCGAGACTTTCCATCATGATGACTTGCCAAACGATACTGAACAAAAATTGAAAATCCAACCTTACGACGAATCACCCATTATAAGTAAAAGCACTTCAAAAACTTGCTAGAAATGGGTCCTCAATGCTAGTATCAGATTGATTGGATGAACAGTTGTTTGTTGTAAGTCTTGTAATCCGCATCTTACATTTCGCGGAAAGAATAGATGAGACAATTCTTTTTTGAAACATGGTCGTTGTTTAACAACAAAAAACCTTCTAAAGTGACCAAGTCAAAAATCTCTTTTCTTATAGCAACAAAATGATTAAATTGCTTCAAAATTAAATTTTTTGCATTTGATAATTGATTGCCTAGCTTTTTAATAGCAAAATCTTGAATTTGCTGAACCTGAACTACAGGAATTAAATAATATTGTTTTTTTAAGCGTCCGAACTCAAAAACTAAATCGTCACAAGCAAAAATAATTGAAATGAATCGTACTTACCTCAATGAGCTAAACTGACACACTTCTAATTAATATATGTATGTAAGCTCCAACAAAGAATTAAGACTATTTACCACCTAGCAGTAGGAATCTACTACCATTATATTTTCTGAAACAATTAAAAATAAGTTACTTTTATGAATTGGAAATTTATACCAATTGAAACATAAAGAAAGAAATAAGTGTTTTTAGCAACAAATAAAATAACAATAAAATACATTGATATTGTTTTCATAGATTAACAAGTGTATTATGCATAGTTTAATCATATAAACCCGAAAAATAGAAATTTTGAGCTGAGTCACGTTTGAACTGGGTGTGCGATATGTCGCATGTGTTGACATGTTAAATTACTATAATCATGTGTGCAAAGTCGCTGTGAAAACTATGTACAGATTTACTTTCAATAAAGTATTATAGGCATTGCTTTAAAAAAATATTTAGTTACGTATTTTAAATATCGCCTTTCTGAATCCAAAATCTGTTTCACGAATCCAAAACCAATAATGAGGTGACGGTATATCAATATCAATGAAAATATCAATTATTATCTATACAAAATTTATTAATATCGCCTTTCTGAATCCAAAAACCGGTTTCACGAAATTTTTTTATGGCTTCTGAGATATAAAGCACTAATTTTGCTCCATATAAACTACTTTAAAGATTATTAAGTATTGTTTTTCTTTACACGCCAGTGTTTGGCGAATGCAGCAAGTTTCTAATACAAAAACGTACAAAATAAATGTACTCTTTCTTTGCTTTATTGCCGTTTAAAAAAGGAATTAAAGCAAAATAAAACGCCAACAACTCAATTCACAGCAGAAACTATAGAGCAATTCCATATGAAAACGATCAAAATTGGCAAATTTTTGGACGACCCCTCTCCGATTTTAAAATAAATAGTCTCAATCGATTGCCCAGCAAAAAATAATGTACCTACATATTATATTTTTTTTTATAGTGACTGGTTTAGTGGTGGTGTACACCACTGTCATGTGACAAAATTAAAGAATTCTTCATAAGGGACCTCATTGAAAGTTGTTTTAAAGTTGTTAAAAAACTACTAAAGCGATCGCAACGAGTGATAGCTCGTTGGAAAGATATTGAATCAGGCTTTAATTGAAAAATAAAATTTTCCTAATTTTTCTTAGAAATTTACCTTTAAATTTTCCCAAGAAAATTAAATTTTCCGATTTTCCACAGAAGCTCCTAAATTTTCCGGCTAATTTTTTTTTTTTGGATTCCTCATAATTTTTGCTTTAAGAATCAGCAATAAAAAAATGGGCCCGGACTCCTTGTTTGGACAGGAGAAGAGCATTTAAGAGACCACCTTGTTAAAAATACATTTTAAAAATTATTTTACAGTTAAAAATACATTTATGAAGAAAAAATCTTTCTTATTTTGCTGCTTATACTTAATTACAATATTTATTAAAAATTTTAATTGTCGTGGCATCATTATAAAATTAAAGTAACTTTAAATTTAGCACGTCGGCAGACGAAGAGTACCGCTTTACATTAATTGACATCAGAAATATTTGGTATGAAGCAATGAAACTTTTGCGTTCCAGTTATAGTTTTGACATTATTATATCTGTTTTGAATTCGTCGCTCCATGGCATCGTGTTCTTTTTGAGTGCATAAAACTGTGTTAATGGCAATTTCCTTGCTTTGAATCCACGAAAACAAATGTTGTACATTTAAGATCTGGTCAGTATATGGCCTTTGCAAACTTGCCTTAGTCGCCATGCGTTTTAGGGTTTCCCCCTAACGCATCGCATGGGCCCTTACCGTGGGACGTCGCGAAAAAGTGCCACTCGACCTTGCAGTTTTGTTCTTCTTCAATTATGCAAAGATTGTAAAAATTTTTTTTATTCTTGTACCGAGAAGCCGCGCCGTCTGAGAAAAACGTTACTTTGTCGATTGCATCGAATTTTGATCTTAAGAATTCAAACAGTTTCATTTGAAATAAATAAACGGACACATAATTATGAGCTAAACTCTCCGCGACAACAACAAGGCTTACGGTCTGTAGTTCGTTATCTTCGTTTTTGAAATAAATGCAAAAAGGATGCACCGTGCACTGGTCGTTTGCCCAGTGATAAGCCTGAATTTCATCCTGAACGAGAAAAGTGTAATTCTCGGCAAAGTCGCTTATCACAATGAATTCATTTTGGGCTAATTTCTCCATACTTTCCTTTAGAAATTTCGATTGCATCTCGGATATGAAATGGTGCGCCTTCAGTTCATTCAACTTGAATACCACGGTCTCAAGGGAACATCTGCCGCTGCTAATTATCCACTGTTTGAAATGCACCTCCTGAATTAACAGCTGTTCAAACTTTTCCGCCAAATATTGCTCTAGCTCGTCAATCTTCGGACAATTGTCGCATTTGGACAGATGACAATTTTCCGTGGGGTATGCGCACAACGACTTCGACAGGAGGTCCCTATATGTTTCAATTTCACCGTGAAATACTTTCAATTTCTTGCATGGAAAGAAAATTAATTTGATGTTTTGATGAAACATGCAAACGCAGACTGAATGCGTTCCGTGCCTGTCTAATGCCAGCACGCATTCTTTTGGTCGTAGGATGGCAAACTTAGAAAATCCCACTTTTTCTGCTGGGTATTTCTCATTGAACTGATGGTATGCTTCGGATAGATTACATAATAATAATCAGGCGCGGCTGTTGTCATCATTGCAGTAAAAATCTTGAATCAATTTCACCGTTGCTTCGCTGAGGGTCCTTGAGCCAAATTTCTTGGTGGGAGTCGCCAATATGCCCTTCTGTCGAACTAATTCTTTGCTTCTTCTCGCGATGTAAAAAGATGTTTGAAACTGTTCAGAAATCTTGCGTATAGACCATGATTGAGGCAGCACAGATAAAATGAGATATTTCTCCGGAAAAGTGGTCGCTAAATTGAATTTTCTTTTCAACTGCTCAATCATTTGTTTGCCGTCATCAACGTCATCTGCTTGACTGCATTCGTTATCAGAGCCTTCATCAAATATTGTCGCGATTGCACTCATAACCTTGCCTTTTTTCTCTTTCCTGTATGTTTCACTTCGCAACTTTCTTTTTCTAATAGGCGTTTCACCTAAAGTGGTAATAGCCTCATTCAAAGGACTCAAAGACATATTGACCATCGAAATGTCTACCTCACTATCAGATGAAACATTTTGTTCACTTGTCATTTCACTCTCGGATTGTGGCTGCATTTGTTTCAATGCATTTGCTTGTTGAGACAAATCGATTTTACACTTGGGGCAAATGAATTCTGCTTCTTCACTGTATTGTATATTTAATTCATTCATGTATTGCTTCGAAACACCAGTTAATTTTAATACTTTTATCTTTTTCGAACGATGTCCACTCTTGTTAAACGGATTGCAGCAAAATTTATTCATTTTACTTTAAATTGTCTTTTCAGCTTCACTCTTTTTATTTTACAAAAAAAAAACACTTTAACACTTTCACGTTTAGTATTCAACTGAAATTTGACTCAGAGTGTGTGAAGTATTTATATTTATTTTTTGGTAAAAAATAGGTAAAAAAAATAAGCGATATTTGCTTTTCTTTAATAGGAAAATTTGCGTGAACTACTGGTCATAAAATGTTTTTTAAAAGGGACTTAATTGGTTACTGCCAATAAGCCGACCACAGGTCATAAAATGTTTTGCAAATTTTTTAAAGTGCCAGGTAATAAATATTTCGCCATATTTATGGAAAATCCGTGTTTTATGACTTGTTTCTGCACGTGTCATTTTAGGCGAAATATTTATTACCTGGTAATTTAAAAAATTTACAAAACATTTTATGACCTGTAGCCCAGTCGGGTCTGGTGTGCCATTACATGCCACTGCTGCTATTATCCATGGATTTATGGCCGATCTTGTGAAGGCAGGCAGACCATATTCACTACACACTCAACTTGGGGCTCTTAAAAAAAAATTGATTTTTTCTTCATAAAAGTATTTTTAACTGTAAAATAATTTTTAAAATGTATTTTTAACAAGGTGGTCTCTTAAATGCTCTTCTCCTGTCCAAACAAGGAGTCGGGGCCCATTTTTTTATTGCTGATTCTTAAAAATTATGAGGAATCCAAAAAAAAAAATTTAGGAGCTTCTGTGGAAAATCGGAAAATTTAAAGGTAAATTTCTAAGAAAAATTAGGAAAATTTTATTTTTCAATTAAAGCCTGATTCAATACCTTTCCAACGAGCTATCACTCGTCGCTTTAGTAGTTTTTTTTAAAACAACTTTCAATGAGGTCCCTTATGAAGAATTCTTCAATTTTGTCACATGACAGTGGTGTACACCACCACTAAACCAGTCACTATAAAAAAAAAAAAAATATGTAGGTACATTATTTTTTGCTGGGCAATCGATTGAGACTATTTATTTTAAAATCGGAGAGGGGTCGTCCAAAAATTTGCCAATTTTGATCGTTTTCATATGGAATTGCTCTATACGTATGCAGCACAAAAAGCTACTTTTTAAAATTAAATAAATTTAAATGGCGTATGCGGCACAAAACAATAATTTTCTTTTTCAATAAAATACTATTAACCTCTAAGTTCGTTCATGAACTTTCACAAAAATTAACATTTTTCTTCAAAACATGCCTGAAGCAGTGGTGAAAATACAAAAAATTCTACGACTTTTGGCTTAACCAATAATGAGGGGACGGTATATCAATATCAATGAAAATATCAATTATTATCTATACAAAATTTTTATAAACGCAAAAATTAACCACTAGCGGTTTTCACCCTTTGTATTAAGTGTACAATTTTGTTATATTTAATACGATTTTATACTTCAAAGCGTGAAGTATAAATGTAAATTAATGAATTTGCTTAGTGAGAGAAAGAGACAGATAAAGTTTTTTCAACTGTTTTATTCTGGTAAATTCACACACTTTGTTTACTACTGCTTTTTGTGGGATTTTTTCAACCACAGCGTAGTATATTTTAGTCTAATACATTTTGTTGTTGCAGTGTTGTAAATGTTAGTATTTTTACTAAAATTTTAAGATTAACAAGGTCTACAATGGACTTTACTATGAAGGGTGAATTCCGCTACTATTATATTCTGAATTATCAAATAATTTTCGAAGAATTTTTGTAATACATACATATGTATATGTAGGTATTTAAAAAGTTCGTAAGAAGAATTCATACAACAACAAATTGGTCTTATTGGAAAATAATTTTTATGAATTTTTGTAACTCCATGTAATCCAGGTGCTACAACCAAGCTGGTATTTAGTTTGTTTCTATCTGTTATTGTGTCTTCCTCTTTTTTAAGGCTGATTTACGAATTTTGACGAAAATATATGTATGTCTGTACCGCAATTCTGTAACTTTTTTGAATTTAACTACCGATATCGTTAAGTGACGATAAGTCTCGGTAACTTTAACGAATTTGATATTTATTCTCTTTTTTAAATAAACAAATATTTTCGTTTAAAAGTATTAACGACAAATATCGGTAAAAATGTAAGAACGACAAAGTTGAAATTTTTTAAAAATTAATAAAACATAAAATAAATTTGCTTGGAAAATTTATTTTTAATAAAACATGAATCAAGGCGAATTTACTTCAGGTGGCGGCGAAAAGACAGCCGGTTTTTTTTAGTCAGGCCAGAATTGTCAATAGTTTTGTTTACATGTGCTTTTTTAAATTGCGTTTTTAAATTAAATTTATGCTTGCAAATCATTAATCAAAAAGTAGAAAATTAAAGAGATGATTAATGAAACTAATTATGGAATTTAAGTACAGATAGTTTTAAAAACTAATTTTAACCATTACCACTATATCTTTATAGTGTTTTTATGTTTACATATGTGTTCTTTTAATGTTCAAATGCATAAACTGCATACAGAAAAGAAATGCTTTAAATTAATTTCAATGCAACGTTCACTTCAACCGAATTTGCAATTTAGTGGTCACAAAAATTGCAAAAGTTTATGTTATAAAAACTGTAAGGGCTGCCATATACATTCTATCTCCAATCCCAAATTTAAAATAAAAATTTCTTAAAATATATTCAACATTTTTTATTTTTCGAATTTATTCTATGAGCTAAACTTCAGTTACGTATTTTCTATTCCTTAAACATTTAGGAATGACTTTATACTATTACAAAAAGCGTTATAAAACACATAACTGAAATTTCGCTTATAGAATAAATTCGAAAAATAAAAAATGTTGAATATAATAAAGTAGCTTATGAAAATAAATAATTCCAAGATTCTATTTCTTAAAATATATAAAAATAAAAAGCCATTAAATAAATTAATAGTATTTATTAGTGGGGATTATTTTTATCTTATAAATTTTTTTTTTTATCACACTAAAGCAATAGTGTTTTTTAACCAATTTTACAATAGGGAAATTTTGATCTTGACGCCATCCGTCTTCAATGGCGGTGAGTGTAAAACGGCAAACCCCTCCGAAGCCTGGGTTCAATTCTCAGCTCAGTCAAGAATGAAAAATTATCAATAAATTTTAATTAATTTCATGTTGTAAAATGCCTTCATAAAAATAATTTAATGAAAATTAAATTCAATGAACTTAACCCTAATTAAAATATCGAAATTTGGATTAAAAACCATTAACAATTCAAAAAAATAACCACAATACTAATTATTATTAATTCTTAAGTTATAAACATATTTCGCACTTGATCAACAAGAGGGTATTAACTCAAAATTTTATTTTTGCACTTTTTGGAAAAAATCGAAACTTAATATTTATTATCTGTAAAAATATCGTGTTATTTTGTCTACTTTTTGGTTATGAAAAGGTTAGTTTAAAAATTCTTTCATATGCCTGGAATGTAAAATTAAATATTGTTTTCTTCTACTGAAAATGTTAAAATTTTGAGTTAATGCCGTCTTGTTGATTAAGTGCGATTTGTTTAAAGCTCGAAGAAATAGGAACAAAAAAACACAGCGTGACAAATGGAAGGGGTCAGTAATCAGCGCAGGGCTTCTGCTTACAGGGAAAAGCTATATCGGTCAAAAAAAAAGTTAAACGTGTCTTGCCGTTTTGCTCGGTCAGCTCTAGGAATCGAGATATATCGATTTGAAGTAAGTTTGTATAGATTAAAAGAAATTGTAATTTTGTGTGCCTATATCATGAAGTTTGACCATCTAAATGTCCGAATATCGCAAAGTGATGTTTTTGGCTTTCTTGAGTGGGACCTTGGAAAATCCGTTTTTCATAGTTTTTTCGTTAGTCATCAAGCAAAACCCAATTAAATTCTTCCAATAATACATTTACAGCCAGGCCCACAATGCCGACAAGAACATTTCTTTCGCATTTTTATATTGAAAAAAAATAATAAAAAACTTAAATTTGTTTTTGTTTTCAATATAAAAATACGAAAGAAATGTTCTTGTCGACATTGTGGGCCAGGCAGTTAGACTAGACAAAAAAAACCAGTTATGATAAATTTATAATTAAAAATCTTTAAAAATTTTCCACAAATCCCTAAAATGCGATTTAATTTTTTTTTTCAAAATATTTTTTTATTTCAAAATATAAACAGATTTAAATTTTTACTTTTCACAAAAAAGAAAATAATTATTCATACATACAAAAATTGATTAAAAAATGATAAAGTTATCCACACAATCGGCCTTAGTTATAAAAAATAAAACAGGTTTATAAAAGGTTTATGAAAAGTATTTTCTAAGAAAATTTGTGTTATAAATCTGTTAAATTTTTATAACTAAGAGGGTATAACTTTAAAGCTTAAAGAAAGAAACAAACGAAAATTTTAATGTATAAGTATCTATTAAATTAAAAATAATAATAGTTTAACAACACTTAAAGTTACTATAAAAAAGGACTCATAATTATTTTAAAAAATAAAAGAGAAAAAAATAACTAAATTTGTAAGAAATTAAATTATCATAAGGAATATAATTTACAAAACGTATCGCTGTATTGTGCGTTATAAACAAGACAAAACAACAAAATAAAAAGAAATTAGAAACCAAAACTAAAAAAATAGTTTTTTTTTAAAGCTAAGTATATTACATGATGTCATTTTTTTTGAACTTTTGATTGGCTTTTTCAAACATTATCACTGGTACTAAAGCGTTTATTTTAAATATAAATGTATATTTGTTTTTAATTTTTATATTTGTAGAAAGTTTTCTAAAATCGCGCACAGTTATTTTACTACACCTAAATTTAATGAGGGAGTGGACATTTAGAGTTCGGGTTGTTTAAGGGTGTTACATATACATATGTATATGATCGATTGAATCGTTGTTATTTGCTAAATTATTCTATAATCATTAATAAGTCATCGCCTTCTAATTTCATGCCATTAATAATTTCCAATTTTTTAACAACACCAGCCTTTGGGGCTTGAACAACCATTTCCATTTTCATGGCGGATAAGACAGCTAAGGGTTGACCCTTTTCAACTTTGTCACCTTCCTTGACACGTACGTCGATAACGGTACCAGGCATGGGAGCACCAACTTCATTTTTGTTCGTTTTGTTGGCTTTAGGATGAATGTGCATTTCCTAGAATGTGTAAAAAAAAATTTGTATAATAATATTATAGGTATCTATAATCTAGTTCGGTTCTAGTTGAGTTCTAGTTCTAGCATGGTGCTAGTTTAGTTCCAGTACAGTTCTATTTTAATTTAGTTCTAGTTCTTTTCTATATTAGTTACAGTTCAATTGTAAGAGGCTACCGCGCATTTTTGATTCGCAAGAAATTATTTACAAGTTCGAACAATTTATACAGTGTATAACGATTTTCGTTATATTTGTTTCGAATAAACGCAAGTGTTTTTTACTTTATCGAAAACGAAAATTCGCTTTCAAAGGTGCAACTCTCTATTAAAAAAGCAATTAATAGGGCTGTTTTCCTAAACACATGTAATACATGGCAACATGTTCTTAAACGCAGCCAAAAAATTTGAACAATGCATTTTGTTCCTTAATGCAACTTTGTAGTTGTTACTGCGCAGGGAAAAGCAAATAAAACAGTTAACAAATTTAGGCCCTTATCATGTAAAACGCAACGCAACGCCAAAGAATTATATTGAAAGCAAAAACAAAGTCATAAATATGTTGTAATTTTGTTGTTGCTTTCTACAGAAATTCACATTGCATTTTAAAATTTCAAACGCTCCATTGCTTGTGGCTTTAAAAATTTTAAAACGGTACATGAATTTCTGTAGAAAGCAAGAAAAAATTACAAAATATTTACGATATTGTTTTTGCTTTCAATGTAATTCTTTGGCGTTGCGTTTTTCATGATTAGGGCCTTAGATTCAAAACATATTTAAATAAAAAATAACGTAGATTAAAATGTAAGTACAAAGTGCATCAACACGGTGTCAATACTGCATTTACATATTGCGAATACAATTTAGGAAATTAGGCCTATATTTTCATAAAATTTCCGATTTTTTTATAAATACAACTCTGCTATCGTTTCGAACGCGTACGAGTTCTAACTCGTAAATTATCTGTTTTAAATCGAATTACGAAACGAATTAACCCCCCCATTTTGTTTTCTTAAAATTAGTTTTACTTTAATTTTAGTTCACCTTCAGTTCTTTTCTAAGTATCTCCCTAAAAATCTTAATAAAAGTCGAAAAAATCTCACCTTAGAAGCTTCTTTGTCACGAATAAACACAGATCGCAATTGACCATTCATTTCGAAGAAAACTTCGCGTTCACCATTGGGTGTCAAATCTTCAGACATGGCCAAAGTCTTCAAGCTCAATGTTTTACCCTTTTCTAGATTAACTTCAAATTCTTCACCTACTTTAGGACCAGTCAAGAAGATACGGGTATCTAATTTGTCAACGGGGCCATAGGATTCACGGAAATGCAAATATTCTTCGGTTACAGCTGGATACAAAGCGGCTGACATGACATCACGTTGAGTAACACCAGGGTGAGCTTCCTTAAGGTCCTTCTTCAACTTGTCAAAGTCCAAGGGGGCCAAATTCTCACCAGGCCGGCCCTCAATACGCGGCATATCCTTCAAGACACGAGAACGTAATGGCTCGGGGAAACCACCGTGTGGTATACCAATAGATCCCTGCAAGAATTCAACAACCGACTTGGGGAATGACAATTCTTCGGCTTTTTCCAAGACTTGATCGGATGTTAATTTGTTTTGAACCATAAATTGTGCCAAATCACCTACAACCTTGGAGGAGGGAGTAACCTTTATGATGTCACCCAACAACAAGTTGGCTTCTCTGTAGGCCTTCTTCACATCCTCGAAGAAATCACCCAAACCTAAAGAGAAAGCTTGGAACTGCAAATTGGTGTATTGACCACCAGGAATTTCGTTCATATAGACATCAGCATTGCCAGACTTCATGGTAGTGGTACATTCGAAGGGAGCATATAATGTACGGGTTTGTTCCCAGTAGGCAGAGTACTCGGATACGTCACTTAAAGCGTATTTAGTGTCTAAGGGTGTGCCTTGCAAAGAGGCTACCACAGCTCCCATACTGGGTTGCGACGTCATGCCAGACATGGAATCGACGGCAACATCAACAACATCAGCACCAGCATTAGCACAGGCCAACATAGACGCAACACCAGCGCCTGAAGTGTCGTGAGTGTGAATGTGAATTGGTACATGAGGGTGTTTGTCACGAATGGCAGAGATAAGTAAACTGCAATAAAATTAAAAAAACATTACACAATTTAAGTAACAGTTCCTCGAAGTCTGTTCAAAGAAAAACTTTGCAGTAGATTTTAATTTTAACTTACGTGGCAGCTTGAGGTTTCAATAAACCAGCCATATCCTTGATACACAAAACATGTGTGCCAGCCTTAACCAATTCGTCAGCCAAGTTGGTATAGTATTTGAGGTCATATTTTGTGCGTGTAGGATCACTGACATCACCGGTATAGGAAATGGCAGCTTCAACAACACCACCAGCTTTACCGGCGGCTTCCATACCCAAAATCAAATTTGGTAGGTAGTTCAAGGAATCAAATACACGGAAAATATCCATACCAGTTTGTACCTTAAATATAATAAAAAGAAGTTTTCGTACATAAGTGAACAGTTTTCTTTTAAATACTATTTTCTCAGTGCATTTATCAAAAGTAAAAATTGGGAATTAAGCACAATAAACAAAATCTTATTAATGAAAAATTATGTATTCCCAAAAATAACTTTGATAAAGAAACAGGACAGTTTAAGAAAAGTTTAAAATTCTGTGTAAAATTTTTGAATAGATTTGTTTAAATACTTTGAAAATAATTAGTATTGCGGTTATTTTATTGAACTGTTAGTGGTTTTCAATCCAAATTTTGATATTTTAATCAGGCTTAAGTTCATTAAATTATTTTAATGAAGAAAGGAATTTTGCAAAATGAAAGAATTAAAATTTATTGATCATTTTTCATTCTTGAATGAGCTGGGAATTGAACGCAGGTTTTCACGGACAGGTTGCCCAGACTAATTTCGATTGTAACCACACAACCTCTTCAGTGGGGTTTGCCATTTAGCTCTCACCGCCATTGACGACGGATGACTTCATTAGTCAAACATCAATCTTTAAACCAAATGGTATTTTACCTTCGTAGATCGAAATTTGTTTTGAATGAATGATTACCTGTTTTAATTGATCTACATGTTCGTCCTCACATTTTTTGTTTTTCATGTTTTTGTCTTTCTTTTTTCTTGTTGACATTTTTCAGCACAACTTGATGGACAAATGTAAACATATAGCTCGTGCCTTAGCTGTTAACAATAATTAGTATTGTGGTGTTTTATTAAACTGTTAAAGGTTTTTAATCCAAATTTTGATATTTTAATCAGGCTTAAGTTCATTGCATTTAATTTTCATTAAATTATTTTTATGAAGAAAGGAATTTTGCAACATGAAAGAATTAAAATTTATTGATAATTTTTCATTCTTGATTGAGCTGGGATTTGAACCTAGGTTTTCACGGAAAGGTTGCCCAGACTAGTTTCGATTGTAACTACACAATCTCTTCAGTGGGGTTGCCGTTTAGCTCTCACCACCTTCAGGTTGTGCCGGAAAATGTCAACAAGAAAAAAGAAAGACAAAAACATGAAAAACAAAAAAATGTACTTTAGATTTCAAGAAGAATTCTTGACAAAAAATACGAAAAACATGAAGTAAGGAAGAACATGTAGATCAATTAAAATAGGTAATCATTCATTCAAAGCAAATTTCGGTCTACCAAGGTAAAATACCATTCGGTTTAAACTTTTAAACTCTGAAGCACTTTTTAATAAAATTTAAATCCCAAATATGGGGGCTATTTATGCGATTCGATATGAATATATCTATGAATATAGATATATTTATATCGAATATATAAGAGTAAAAACATAAAAAAGAGGGATTGAAAAAAAGGCAAAACAAAATAATTTATGACCTTAAGAAGAAATTATGTAAAAAATAGGTCAGTTAAAAAACAATCGAACAATTTTTTTTTTGCAAAGATACGTTATTTAAATTTTTGGCAAAACATTTTATTTAATTACATTAATACATATGTACAAATGTATGTACATATGCTTAAAAATTAAATAAAAAATAAACTTATAACACAAAAAATAAAGACTGAAAAAATAGTTGGCATTATTTTTACTTACCGCCAATTCACAGAATTTATAAACCACGTTGTCGGGATAGTTTGTATAACCAACAGCATTAGCACCTCTCAATAACATTTGGAATGGAATATTGGGAATCCGTTTACGCATCTCTTCCAAACGTTCCCAGGGACATTCGTGCAAGAAACGTAGAGCCACATCAAAGGTGGCACCACCCCAATTTTCCAAAGAATACAAATTATTGAACTTATGAGCAACATAAGGAGATATTTTCAAAAGGTCATGAGAACGAACGCGCGTAGCCAGCAACGACTGATGAGCATCTCTGAAGGTGGTATCCATCAACAATAAGTTTTTACGGGAGCGTACTTCTTTGGCAAACGCTTCGGGACCTTGTGTAGTTAAAATATGGCGCAAACCCTTTGGAGGTTCGGTAACTAACGGTATTGTTAGAGATTTATTAAAAAAAGTTTTAGTTATTAATTGTTTTTGTATTTATACCTCAGAAAAAATGGTAATAGATAATATGCATGAAAATTAGCAAAAGCCTTAGTTATTAATTAAAAAACATGACCAGAAAATATAAAAAATTTAACATTTAAAATTAGAAAAATTTACAAAACTAAAAGAAAAAATAGAAATTATTTTGTTGTTAAAAGATGGTGGAATATGGAATGAGTTTAAGACAAGATGGATAAACAAATTTGGAGGGTAAACTAGGTTAAGTTAATCTGAAAACAGATTTCTGTCGCCATTACCAAGTTTGTAACAAAATGTTGCCGGAACAGTTTAGTTTTGCTTAAATGAAATTAAAAAAAACATATTTCGCCGGAAAAATCCGAGTTCAACTAAATCCACATCTCAAAAACTCGGCATAAGTTATAAGTGGGAGGGGAAAGAACATGTTATACTTCCCTCCCCTTATAACAATAAACTTCAGACCTGGCAGAAAACTTTCATAATGTGAACCCAGACATAGTTCATATTTTAAAGTCTTATATAAAGACCTACGTACATTATTGTAACTAGAGTGTCCAATTATTTGACTTTTGATTTTATTCGAGTAAGGAATTCATCGATATTTAAATTTTAATTTTGCTCGATTAATCGAATAAGAGTTTTAATATGTTGGAATAACTCGAAAAGTTCAAATAATTTTATCCCATGGGAAAAACATACATATGTACATGCAATTGGTTCAGCAGCAATCGGGGTCCATTAATTTTATTTTATTGATAATTTGCAATTATGTCCCGCCTGCTAAACTTAATACGGGTTTTCAAAATAGGCTTTCACCTCATATTTTTATAAATTATTTTTTAATTATTTATTTTATTTTAGACTTATTTGTCGCAGCATTTTTATGAGAGGTCAAGCCTGTCTAAACAAATTTATTATTCGCAATTCAATTAAACTAATTTATTGTTGCTGAACATCAAGTAAAATTGAAATCAATGGAAATTCTCAGTTAATTTTTTTAAATCACCGTATTTTTCCTGATTTTAAGAGAAGTTCTGGTTAAGATAAGACCTCAAAGTATGAAGTATATAAAATGAACTTTTATATAAACTGTTTAAACGGGATCGTTCATGGCTGATAACTCTACACTATAGGATTGGGTAATATGTTTTTTTTACGAATTACTATTTTGCACCAACAATCCGTGATTTTGGTTTTAACTACTAATTTGGGACACTTCGGTTTTTAAGACGAATCTAACAATACCTAGTATGTCAAAATTCATCCAGCCGTTTCGATGGTAACAGGTAATAAAGAAATTGAGGTCACGTAAAAACTGGTAACCCATAATCTGACAGGGGATAGTTTACACAATTTTAAATGCTGATGAATTTTTTAAAATTAACGTCAAATTCAACAACAACAAAAAGCGCTATTTTAGTACGAAAATTCTTATGTATGGAATTAGTAGTTAATCGTTTATTACATGATTTGTCTCACAAACACCCACATCTAAAAAGGGACTAAAATACGTTCAAAAGTGCGTGTAACACAATAGATACAGAATATAACAACATGTTATTATTTGTTAGGTATTTTATTAGTTAGAAATCCAAATACAAAATAATTTTTTATTAAAAAAGTAGAATTTTCTAAGAAATTCATTTTAATCAATTAATTGACATAAATTGTTCGAGTTATTCGTTATTTGAAATTGGCTTTTTTAACTATTCGATCAAATAATGGCGAACAATTTCTTCGATTAATCGAACAACGATCAATTGAGTGGATAGTCTAATTGTAAATTAGAGTATCAAATATGTTGTTTTTGGTTTTAATTATGTTAGGCTGAACAGAAACCTATCACTTTCAGTGATACATAGTTATAAATCCATCCAGACACAACAGGTGAACTTATATTTTTGACAATCAGTGTTGCCAGAACTTTTAGAGGTAAAATCAGCAAAAAAAAATAATTTTTCATCAAAAATTCTGCTATTCTGCGTCAAGATTTTAAAAATCTTCAACAAATCTTCAAAACACATTAATTACATTTTAAACGTAGTTTAATTACAAAATGTATTATGGAGATTTTTAAATAAATTTTTTTTTTAAATGTAGCTTTCCTGATTTAAAAAGTAGCCCTGAGTGGGTCTCGAAGTATGAGGTATAAAAAAGGAAATTTTTTTTTGAACTTTCAGCATTGAAAAGTTTTCAAAAATTGTTAGATTTTAATTTCACTCGAATGCGATTTTCAGAACATGGCTGATAATTTTTGAATATTTTTACATTTAAAATATCTATCCACATTAAATTACTGATGAGTAAGGGTTAATTACATCTTTGTAACTTTTAATAACAAATCAAAAGTTAATGGCGTGACATGTTATTTAAACTGACAAAAGTGTTTTACATATGAATATATACCTTACGGAAATACATATTAATATATACGTTAAATGCATATAATTTGTTGTAAAATCAAATGACATAAGTCCGGCGATATTAATGTGTGAAAACAATGCAAATTTTTAAGTAATCTTTTGTGAATAAAATTCCTAATAATGAATCCATTTCCAAACGATTCGACAAGGTTGTCCAAATATTGAGGTATCGTTTTAATTTTAATAAAAAAGATATTATTAAGATATCAAAAATATTTTTATTTTAGTTTATTACAAATAGGTTCCAGTTAAAAATTAAGTGACCCCCTTACTGGCTTTGCAGGCTCCCAATCTTTTACCAAAATTCTCAATCAAGTTTTTCAATAAACTGTTGTCAATGTTTGATATCTGCTCGATAATGTTGTTTTTATGCTTTTGAACTGTTGTGGAATAAAAGCTTCATTGTTTCTCTTGCTGTGTGGCAAGTGGTACCATTCTGTTGAAACCACATATTCTCTAAGTCTTAATAATCAATTTTCCGCACCAAAAAGATTCGGATTATCTCCCTGTAGCGATTTTCTTTGACCATTGATACCTCAAATTTGGACACCCGATATTTATTTTATTCTTTATGTCTCTTTTTTAATCTTTTCTTACGCAAAATTGTCTGGGTTAAATGTTTAAGTTAGAATCAATCTTTCGGCTTATTTTTAAGAACGAATTCGGGAATTAAATAACTTAGTAATTCTTGAATCAAGCACAGTTTGGGAATCATTTTCGGATTATTTCAAGTACGCAGCACTTGAATAATCCGTACTTAAATTAAGCATTCTGTATTCGATTTAATGAGATCAGTACTTTTTACATGGCTTTGGCTTGATTTTAGTTCGGATGGATTGATTTTTCTTTTCAGTGTAGTACTTGTAAAGTAAAAATAAAAACAAATTTAAATTATACTATTTTCAGCACCCCTTTTTCTTGTCACCATTTCCTATTACATCAATAAAAAAGCTTTGAAAAAAACTATTTTATCCATCTTGTCAAATTATGTTTATACATATGTATGTATGTATGTTTAATGTTGATTATGATTGTTCGTTTAAAGTTTGTTACAACACTAAATGGCTTATAACATACCTTTAGCTTCACCACGTTCTTCACGTTCTATCGCTTCGCGTGATAAATCTTCATGAGTTCAATTCAATTAACCGTTGTAAGGAAGAACGTTGGCAAGATTTAATTTTATGAAGTGGCCACATTTATTTTTTTTTTTGTTAATTGGCAACAGTTGATATGATGTAAAATTTTTTATTTATTTTTTATAGTGTTGAGTGATACATGATGTTTTAGGTTGGATTTTGTGTGTGTGATTTTTTTTTGCAGTGTATTAATAACAAAATGAAACATATAAAAGAAAATAAATTAAAAATTAGGAAAGTAGTTAAACAAATAAAGCTAAAATAAAAAGAAAAACATTAAATAATTTAAAAATATATGTTAAGAAAAGAATATCAAGCCAAGTAATGACGTCGTGTTGTTGAAAAAAATACATAAACATATAGAATAGCAAGGGGCCAAACAAATATTGATAAGAAGAGTTAACTGTATAGCAAATGTTAAGTATTTTAATAGGTTTGATTATAAATAAAATATTTATATTTTTCTACAGTTGTTCTTAATTTAATGATTAAAACAAATATTCAAAATTTAAAGTATAACAAACTAATTTTAAATTTAGTACCTACGTACAGATTATCGAAATAAGTTGGGTTGTTCACGGAAGGCTGGTTATAAGGTTATATGGTTATGTAGTTATATTAACGGCAACAAAATAGATTTAAAAATAATTTTAATTAATGTATTTTGTTGTTGTGAATATAACTCAATAACCATATAACCAGCCTTCCGTAAAACCCAAGTGTAAAAAAATTAAGTAAAAATATTTCCTAAACAAATTAGCTCTACTATCTATTAGCGATAAACAAATGGAAAAGTTTCAACTTAATTTGTAAATCATTTTGGATAAACTCTTACTTAGAACACTCTTATGTTACCAAACTTAGTGTTATGTTACTCTTATGTACGCTTATGATACCAAATGAAATCGCGAATAATCTACTGGACTTTTATCATGATTATAAAGCCAATAATGGCATATGCTGACTTTGCATGGTGGACAAAAGTAGAACATGTCAAAGCTAAACTAGTCCGAAAAGGACTAAATTGGCATCAGAAGCGAAGAATAGTTAATTATAATTAATAAAAAAAACATATGCTAGTTACACAACTGGGTCGTACGTCGTAATAACGCAGGACGTAACTCCGTAAATTTTTTAAAACAAGCTCTATTTACCAACAATTCCATCGTTAACGTATTTTGTTTTCTTTTGAAAATAAAATTAGAAATATTCAAATGTATTTATATATTCATTAACCCCCATATTCATAAAAAATATTTTTTATTAATAAAAGTTTTATTAAACAAATTTTCATAGAAAATTCGTTTGATAAACCTGCTATAAACATAAAATTTGTTTTATGAATATGGGGGTAAATATTCAATATAAAAACACAAAAATTAATTTATTTTATATTTATAATTTTTCTTTTTTTATGTCAATGCGGCCGTAACCGGCTTATGAAGTAGAATTAGATCTAGGTTGACCTAAGATGTAGATCAGTGATGCCATTAGGATACGAAAGATACAATTTTCGTATCTTTTGATGACTTCATGTACCATGTATAATCCTGAAATTTTTCGTATCTTTCGTAAAGATACGCAACATGTACAGAAATAAAATATTAAACTTTGCGTCTCTGACAAAGTTTTTTAAAGTTATCATTTCGTTATGAATACTAAACAAAAAACAGTGGCAACTAAATACAAAAATAACATGTATTTTGTTAGGTTTTCTAAGTTCCTCTGTCGTCTGCTTTTGCTTGTGTATGTGTGTTAAGATAACATTTTAGAAGAAAAATTTATATGAACTTTTTGATATAATCGCCTTGGTATAAGGGCCTTAACTCGTATACTAATTTTTACAAAAATGAATTTGTTTTGATAACATAATTACATATAGTTAATTTTAAAGTTTGCTTACTGTAATTTTAAAAATTACATACCTAATATTTATGACTTAAATAAATATAAAAATGAATTTATACGATATAATTTTCTTTCCAATATTCATTTAATATGAAATGAAAATGTTATATTAATAAATGTTAAACGTTAAAGATTGATTTTAAAATTTTTTCAAAACGTAAAAGTGTAACACTGATGTAGATACACTTTTACGTTCGCTTCAACTTTTGTGTGCCTCTGTATTAAATATTATACAGTTTAGTTTGACATCGTATCTACGTCATGCGCTTTTACGTTCATACGGTGCAATTGTGTTCCGACGGTAAACATGAAATTGAACACATAAAAATTCTCTTTGAAAATGATAAGTATATTTCACAAGTTTCTACATAGTTCTGAGGAAACATTAAAAGAACAAATTTAAATTGCAATTAGGACTAAACTGGGTATTTTTCTAAAATAGATATCAAAATGTCTATTTAATTCGAATTACAATTGCGAATAAATTCAGTCACTGTAACATAATTAGTAATTAAAAAAAGTTTTATTCAGATGTTTTAAAATATAATTACATGTAAAACTTGAAACAATTTAAATAAAATTAGAAAATTAACATTGGGTACATTTGTAAATTCATTAAAACTGTGCATCAATGCTGCAGTGATGCAACAATTTGTTGCTGATAAGTGATTATAAGTTCCAGTTGCGATGCTTATGCTTTTTGACTACCCAACAGCTAAGCAAAGTTCAAATTTTTGAACACGAGCTTAATTTTAAAATTTTCACAAGCGAACATTAACGGCCAATTTCACAAAGTACAGTTATAATTAACTATCAGATATAACTGTCAAAAACATATGTGACCCGGTCTATGAAAAGCGTATGACTCAAAAACAAAATTTCGAAAAATCAGCTGTTAAAGATAAACAATGCATTTCGTCATTTTCTCGGTAGTTGTTCTCCTTCGTTCTGTTTCTGTTGGTCTTTTCCGTTATAAGCTACACTCATTTTTTCAAATTTTGCTTAAATTAGCAAAACGATCTGCTGGCCTAATATTAGCAATTTTTCTGTAATAATTACAGTTTTTTCTGTAACTTAATATTGCTAAATAAATATTTTTTTGTGCAAAATAGCTTTTTTTCATTTTCAATTCCATGTATTATCTTCATTCTCGATTTTCAATAAAATTCTCTTTTTCTTTCATTTGTGCTCTTCTTTATCTACATTTTTATTACACTTCTAAGCAAGTTAGGACTTTCTGCTTTTCACCATGTATCCGAACCAAAAAAAAGTAAAAATAATTTTTTGAGTCATAGACCGGGTCACATATTGTTAACCGGAAGTTAAAGCAACAGTTAGTTTTAACTGAACTTAGTGAAATTGGCCTTAAATGATAATAAAAATGTTATCAACAATAGCGATGACAAACTTTATTGAAAATATTGAACCAAAAAGTGACAGTTTTCTTATTAATTACAAGAAAAGCTTTAAAAAAGAAAAACAAAACGACTTCTTTTATGTCAAAAGTTATTGCATCAGAAAATTAACTGATGTTATAATTGCTCAAAATTGCTAAAGAGTTGCGGCATCACTACATACAAAATTTTTGACCTATGAGAGTTATGTCAAGTTTTTTACAAGTGATGCTTTTACGAACATTAAACTTTACTAATGCGCAACTGATGCGCAACAACTGCATTTACAAACGTACCCATTGTTAAACGAATCAAATCAAATGCCCCTATTACGCTTTACAATTCACCTCAGTTGAGTTAAAATGAAAACAACTGCTAGCGATGGGTTGTAATTAAAACTAAATATGTTGTTCTTTCGAACTTTTAACTTGTAATTTTTTGATGTTTTTGTTAACAGCAATATAACACTTGGGTTTTTAAACGCGTTTAAGCAGACGAAGCTCTAATCACTTCAAAATCGAGATAATTAACCATACATTTAAGTGATTTGTGAATCACTTCAAATTTACATGTTTAAAACTAAATCATTTCATTAATCACATAGAATCCTCTGAACATACCTCAAACCGAGTTTGATGCAGCATCGGTCACAATAAACGTACCTCGCACGTTGTACAACCGAACACAATTTATTCTTGATGTTTTTAAAATAATCTATAAATTTTCACAATTTCATCATTAATATGTTTAAAATAATCTTCTAATAACTTTATTAAAGCATTTTTTATCTATTTCTAATAATTTAAAGATATATAAATTTGTTTGTTGTTTTTTATATGTATATTAATCATCTGTCATCTTAATCATCTCAAATGTAATGTGAACGGCTTTGATTAAATTCATCAACATTTTGCCTAAACGCGTTTTAAAACCTTAGTGTGAACATAGCATAACAGAGTTGTAAACCATTATACAGAAACTGCAAAATTTCAACTGAACTAGAGTTGTGTTGTAAACCGTAATAGGGGCTGAAACTAATCTAAACAAATCTTAAGCAAGTTGCGAAAACCTTGAAATTAAGTAAAAAATTGCAATCCAAAACGAAAAATTTTAAATCACACCCATCAGCATAAAATTTTAATCACTAGTGAAAACATTTGTGCTGTGAAGTTAGAAATCAATACATTAAACTCGGACTTTAAAAGCCGTTCCTTTTTCAAAAAAGCAAATAAATTATGATGGGCAACAGCAAGAAAGTAAAACCATATCAGCAGAACCTCTTTTTTTATTTCAATACTTACCCAAAGGTATAATGGGTACATGAGGACTAACTTCAGCAGGTTTCAAAGTTGTAGCCAAAGGAGTTTGAGGTCCATTAACTAAAACTTCACCCAAATAGTTGAGCAGTTTTTGAGCACGATTTTGAGAGACACGGAATTTGAATAATTGTGGGTGTTCATCAATGAAATAGGTATCGAGTACACCATGAAGGAATTTTTGATTTTCCAAAACGTTCAAGAGGAAGGGAATATTTGTCTTTACACCGCGAATACGGAATTCGCGCAAAGCACGATTCATTTTGGACGCAGAGCCTTGTAGATCGGTGGCATGAGAGATGACTTTGACTAGCAAGGAATCGTAGTAGGGCGAGATAATGGCACCGGCAAAGGCAGAAGCACTGTCCAATCGAATACCCATACCCTCACCGGAACGGAATACTTCGATACGACCAGTGCTGGGTTGGAAATCGTTGGCAGGATCTTCAGTGGTAACACGACATTGAATGGCATAACCACGTGGTTGAATCTTTTCCTGGGTGTAGCCAAGTTCGGGCAAGGTCATGCCTTCAGCTACTCGAATTTGTGACTGCACCAAATCAATACCGGTGATTTCTTCGGTAACAGTGTGCTCTACCTGAAGACGAGCATTAACTTCAATGAAATAGAAGTTGCCCGATTCATCGCATAAGAATTCCACGGTACCTGCATTTTCGTAACCCACATGTCTGGCTAAACGTACAGCAGCTTCAGTCATATTATTACGCACCTCTTGAGGCAAACGAGGAGCTGGAGCAATTTCTACTACTTTTTGATGACGACGTTGTACAGAACAATCACGTTCGTACAAATGCACTACATTGCCGGCCTTATCACCCAACAACTGTACCTCAATGTGGCGAGGACGTTCAATAAACTTCTCAATAAACATGGCACCATTACCGAAAGCAGCCTTAGCTTCTGAACTGGCACGTTCAAACAATTCCTCGACTTCATCCATTTTACGTACCACACGCATACCACGGCCACCGCCACCATAGGCAGCCTTAAAAATAACAGGAAGTCCGTGTGTCTTACAGAATTCCATGGCATCTTTTTTGGAAGTGACCGGACCATCCGTACCGGGTACTATGGGTACATCAGCTTCTATTGCCGCAACACGGGCAGCAACTTTGTCACCCATCTGTTGCACTACCTTGGGAGAGGGACCTATGAAACGAAGACCAGCATCGATGACTGCCTGAGCAAAATCACTACGTTCTGAGAGGAAACCATAACCGGGATGCACAGCATCCACATCATTTTCTTTACAAACACGTATAATTTCTGGAATGCTTAAATATGCTTCAACAGGAGGCAGACCCTTGCCTACCAAATAGGCTTCATCGGCCTTTTGACGATGCATGTGCATTTTATCTTGTTCGGAGTAAATGGCTACTGATTTAATTCCCAATTCAGTACAGGCGCGGAAAACACGAATGGCTATTTCACCACGATTCGCCACCAAAACGGATCGAATTGGTTTGTATTCAACCTAAACAGTGAGAGAGAAATTATAATAATATAGATGGAATATACATTTGTTGCAACATCGTCATAATTCAAAAATATAAGTTTTACATAAAACGACTTTAAATTTACACACAACATAATGGAAAAAGGAAATTTTATTCTCATCTTAAGATTTGAGTTTACAATATCTTCATTAGAAATACAGTGTTACCTCGGTTAACGCAACCCTCATGAAACCCAACTCTTCGATAATCAAAACACCCAAATTCTTAACATTGCTGACTCTGTTAAAGTAACTTTTCAAAAAGCGAAACCTCAATCAACGCAACTTTAGAAAGAAAGTTTTTTTTCGGTTGTTTATACTTTAGTTTTTTTTTATGAATGAATTCAAAACTTGAAGCGTACGTGAACATGGTGTGTTGACTTGCCAAGGTTTCTTATATTACCACAATACAAAAGCAATAGGCATTTTGTTTTTAAATTTATTTTTACATGCAGCAAAATGTTGTTTTAGGTCCAATACCTTAAAAATGTAATGTTAAAATGCTATCAAAAGCTTAAACGTTTGTCTTCAGTGGGCAGATGAGAATAACAGCTGGTTGCTGGCTGCATTAACCGGGGTTGTACTGTGTTTACAATATCTTCATAAGAATGATTTACTGGTATTAGTGGTATTAAGGCAGAATTTGCGACTATTGACTTAAGACGTTGTTGCAGCAAATGAGCGACATATTAATACTTTGTAAGAGGAGTTTCTTTAATAACACTGGGGAACAGTCATTTTGCGGCCTGGAACTTTATTGCAAATTTTTACTAATTTAATGTCGTTGATTTCAAATCAAATCTCCATTTTTCCCTATTAGTTCGACTTTTCGAGATATACCGTTATGTCCAAAATTAAGGCACTTTCATTACAAATACTGGAATAACTTGAAAACGGTTTATCATATTCAGTTAAAAAAATCCGAAACTCGGATTTTTTGCTTACATTGGGTACGTTCATAAGACGTAGCTGTTGAGCTCAACTGCTAGAAAACTGTTGAGCCGAACATTTTCGTCTTAGAAACGGCATTATGAGTATAATGCAAAATTAACAGCTGATGAACATAAACAATTGAAAAAAAATAAAGGCTGAGGTTGAGCACAACATGTTGACTTTAGGTAGCTAAAAAATTTTATGATAGAATAAATGGCCTCAAATACCCAACTGTTGTGTTGAGCGGAAGTGTTCAACTATGCGTTTCTAAGACAAACACTAAACGGTTACACAACAGTTACGCCTTATGAACGTGCCCATTGTTTTTAAAATTTTCGAGTAGTTTCAGATATATCGTTGAAGTTTAAAAAAAAAAACAATTAAAAAATTTTTAAAAATTCATAAAAAAATGCAACAAAAATCACAGTTTTGGTCTAAAAACATTTAGTTAAAAATAATTCGAATGAAATGAGCTTTATTCATTGCAATCGGTGCACAACTTTTGATTTTATTCACAATTTACTGGGAAAACTGAACTATATATCTGAGATCACTGGGCAAATTTTTTTTAACTGACTATGGTGAACCGTTTTCAAGTTATTCCAATATATTGTATGTAGTGCAAGTGCCTTAATTTTGGACATAAAGGTATATCTCGAAAAGTCGAGCTGATAGAAAAATATGGAGATAAGATTTGAAATCAAATTAGTAAAAATTTGCAATAAAGTTCCAGGCCGCACAAAACACGTTCCATTTTGTTCCCTTGTGTAATAGATAATATCTATTGTAAGTTTTGCTAACATAGATAATCAGGAACCCGATATTTGAGTAAAAATGCGTGGTCCCCAAATTATGATGTTTGATTTACGGTTTTTTCGAACTTATTACTATAATTAATATTTAAAGTTAAATTTTTACCTGTGTGGAGTAGGCATTTTTGTTGATTAAATAAACCCGGACTCTGGGTGCAGTCTGCCGTAAAGATTTGAAAGCCATTTGCGCTGCTCCGAACAACATCTTTATTCCTTGTTAAAATCTTAAAATAAACAAACAAAAAGTAGTTTTAGTATTTTTTATTAGAGAGAGTTCATTATTAAAAAAAAATACCAAATCTGATTTGAATAAACTCCTGTAGAAGTTAAAGCATAAAGTTTGAAATATTCTAAAAGTGTTACGAATTTAATACGTTTAATTCAAAAGTTGATTATCTAAAATTGTTTGTACTACTTTTTCTGAAAAATTTTGAAAAAAGTAACAGTCACATGATCATTAAATATTAAACGTGTTTGAAATTTGTTTGCATGTTTTAAAAAGATTTTGGCCTTAAATAGCATTTTACTTAACTTGAACTTGAAACATGTTTAGATTTTAAATGACCAAACAAATTTTGTTTTATAAATGGTGTTTTTTTAGCCCGAAAGAACTAACGAAAGGGTTAGCTGTCATACTGCGCTCACTTTTTGACATTTATGGTCAGTATAAGTATTCTTAGAAATCATTATGAATAGATTCACGATTGAGCTACTAAATTATCCAGTCCTTAACTTTGCAATACGTAACGCAACGCCAACAATTACACTGAAAGCTAAAACAAAATCAAAAATATTTTATAATTTTGTTGTTGCTTTCTACAGAAATTCATATCTGCTGGTTCACACTCTTTATGTCTTAGGCATCAAGTCTGGGGTTTGTAGTGGAGAGAGGAAAAGAAATTGCGTTCTCTTTTCCCTTCTATCCTTAAAGCTCAAGACTTGACGGCTAAAACTTGAAGAGTGGGAACCAACACTATTTAATTTTTAAATTTCAAACGCTGCATATCTTGTGGCGTTGAAAAATTTTAAAACGCAATAAAAATTTCTGTGGAAAGCAACAACAAAATTATAAAATATTTTTGGCTTTGTTTTTGTTCCCAAGGTAATTTTTGGCGTTGCGTTGCGTTTTGCACAATTAGGGCCCAAATTAACTTTTAAAATCAGTTCTTGATTCGCGCAACTTATAGACGACTTTGTAGTTTTAATGATCATCCATCTAAAGGGTTCTGTTAATGAACAAGATGGCCGCATATGGAGTGAGACCAATCCAAAACAGGCCATCCAGACTCCATTTGTTGCGGTTTACACGCTGCCGGAGCTCACGTAACGGTCAATAGAGATCGTTACCGCACCATGATCAATGATGTTTTGTTTGAAAATATCGATGACATTGATCCGGGGCGAGAACTTATCTCCCAAGTTTGGTGGTAAGTTGATTTCGAGAAATGGGCCTGGCCTGTCAATTGGCCTCCTAGATCGTGCGATTTGACACCTCTCGATTATTTTCTCTGTCTTAATGATGATAAAAAAAAAACAACGGTTGACTCCTGAGGCAATTATTTTAAGTGTTATTTATGACATACGACCAGCAATGCTCGAAAAAGTGGACCAAAAGTGAACGTCCAAAATGCGCTCTAAATATTGTTAGTGTTATTTATGACATGCGGACAGAAATTCTCGAAAAATTTAAGCAAAATTGGACGTCCAGACGTCGCTTCGTCAAGAACAGGCGCGGTGCTTATATGATCGAAAACATTTTCTAATATTAATGTCATGTATTGGTATTTCGAACAAAAAATAATTATTTTTTGGATTAAAATTTAATTTGTTGTGTTATTTTTTATAATTTCTTGTTGTATTGGGCTTAAAAAATACCCTTTACATTCAGTATTTTTACGTTAAATATACATACGTACATACATACACTTAAATATATTTTATTTTGAACAAATTATAACCGGTTTGATTTTAAATTAACATTTTAGTGTATTCGGTGTAATTGCGTTTTTAGAAAACAAATTTAAAAAAAGAAATGTATTAAAATTTGAATATGACAGATTAAATAAATTCGCATACAAGAAAGAAGAACTCTGCTGATAAACTTTTATTAGAATACCTCGACAGCGACAAATTTTTATAGTAATTTTATCCAAAGCAAGTTCCATAGTGACGTGTTAATGGTCCAGTTCTGAACACAATTTAAACTTCAGATATGCGCACAGATATGATGGCTTAACCACGGCAACGTATGATGATACTGCCATATTGTTTTCAAATAAATCGCACACTATCGATAGGTTCAGACCACTAATATAGACTCTACTGTACATCTGAATTAAAATTACGAATTTTGTAAAATATGTATGAACATAAGAATTACAAATGTACATCCTTAAATAAAACCATTTATTTTTTATGCTTTATTTATGACTTAATTTTTGTTGATATTGCAAAGAAGAAAAAATTCACGACATGTTTATTTACAAAATTACAATTTTACCATAAATAACTATTGGCTTGTTACAATATTGGAAGTAATAAAGTTTACCTATAAATAAAGATTTCTTAAGCCAACCCCTGTAAATGTCTTAACAATAATTACAAACTTCACCATAAATATTAAAAAGGACACACCTTGTTTTTGCAATAGGATATAAACAATCACTTCAGTAAATACAATTGAAATAAGAAAATAAAAGCAATTCCTTAATAAATGATTTTTAAATTAAATTGCTAACTAAAAAAATTTTTAATAATTTTTACAGAAGATATCAAACTATTTTGTAATTTTTGAAGGTTAAAAATAAATGTTAATGTTTGAAACATTTCAAGACGGAACAATTTTGAATTTTTGATTTTCCATAACTCGAAACTAATTTCAAATATTTCGAACGTAGATAATAAAATGGTAAACCTTTTGAAGTTGCTGCTTGAGTGGCTTCCAATTTCGTTTTTTTTTTGAGTTCGACAACAATATTCATGGAATATTGCCACCAATTTATCATTCTTAAACTTTTTTTGGCTTTTTGGACTTTAAAATCTATTGAATATATTAAGGAAAAGCTCTGGTGAGCAATCGATGTGCTTTAGCTGCATTTTTTTTTTAAATTAAAAAGCCAAATTTTTCGGAAATGGTACTTTCAATAAAAAATTTTCTTAATTTGCAAGCACACTATGCAATAAGGCATACAGAGAAGTAGTAAATGTGCTTATAGACTACATGTATGTTCTTTGTAGTGGCTTTGTCAGATGTAAAATTTATATGCATACAGAACAATTTTCCAATTGAAACATTAATACAAAATAAAATCTGTTTTAATTAAAAATTTAATCAAGTGAATTACTAACATTACTACAGAAAATGTTAATAATATCAAAAAAAAAAATGTAAAAACGGCAGGGGTTTTTAAATAAAACAAGAAATTGTTAATAATAATTAATTAAAATTTATTTTAAAAAAGAAAAGTTTAAATATTTAATTGATACGTTTTATTTGATATTGGGAATTATTTCGTTTTCATAAGCAACTTTATTATATTCAACATTTTTCATTTTTCGAATTTATTCTATAAAATACAATATAATAGTCTGGTAGTGTATAAAGTCATTTCTAAAAAATTTAAGGAAAAGAGCTATTACAAAAAGCTTTATAAAATACATAACTGAAATTTAACTCATAGAATAAATTTACGTTTTATTTGTTTACACGGTGTTTACATTTGCCAGTACTGGCAAGAAAGTTGCAATACATGTAAACTTTTTCACTAATACATGTACACTTTTCCAACTGTCTTGTCTATTCAACTGTCTTGTCTATTGTCTTGCAAATTTTGCAGACAGTAAATTTGGACAGTGATTTGAAATTTGCTGACAGTAATTTGAAGTTTCGTAAAAAAAAAAAAATCAACAATTAAAAGAAAATTAATAAATTATGCTTTGATTTTTATGTTTTACAGAAATGTTATCCAACTCGAAATAGTTGTTAAATGCTATTTTTAATTTGTCAAGTTCATATTAAATACGTTTAGCTGGAAATTGCACTGCGACATTCCCGCTAGACATTTTAACTACTATCTGGACGCCTACTTTACGAAGACAGTAAGTAGTGTTTTTGGCAACTAATATGTATTTACTTACGGTCTTGCCAGTACTGGCAAATGTAAACGCTATGTTAAGTGTCAAACTCAATTGACAACCAAATTTGACGTTTTATATTAGTAATAATGGTCAACGAAAATGGACTTACCCCCGGTCTAGAAAAAACATAAATATCTCAGCAATTTGGCAATAACATCGATGAAATAACAATAATATTTCTAAATGCTCAGATTATGTTAAGGGTCAGCTTATGTTTAAGTGACGCCATCTTGAAGGCATAATAATATTTACAAAAATTTATATTAATTTTTTATATAAAAATATTAATTTAATTATATATATAATTTTTTTTTGTTAAAATAACATTAAAATTTTTATATAAAAAAGCTTAAAGCATTTTCTCTGCTATTTTGACAAAAAAAAAAAAAAAAAAAAAAAAAAAAAAAAGGCAATTGTATCCCGCTTTGTGATCTAAGAGTACATACAAAAAGGAAACAGTTTTTTGTCTCTACTGAAAATTTAAAATTTTTGAGTTAATCCCCTTTGGAGGAACCAGTGCGATATATCAACAAAAATATTGTAATTTTTCCAGTTTTAAGTTGCTAAGAATTTTTCCTTATCTGGCGCCCTTTTAAATCTCAAACATAATTGACAACCAAATTTTAAGTTTGTTAGAAATATTTCTTTACGAAAACTGACTTACAATTATTGCAACATACATATGTACATATATTACCGGCAATAAATTTGTTCAAAAAAGTGCTGTCTACATTAAAGATAACATAATTTTGACATTTACTCAACCTCATATACATACTTACATATAATTTATTATAAGCTTTTTGTTCTTTTATTTTGTATTATTTCTCAGCTGTAATTATAATGTGGCTGTTAATCAAATAAATATTTTACAAGTCAAACAAACTTAAGTAACAAAATCTAAAAGAGTTTTAAAGAACTTTTCTTTCGATTAAAACTAAAAATAAATTTTAAATAAACCTAAATTTTTTTCAAAAATGTGTTTTACCCTAATATTTCTTTTTATGTGACACTAATTGATATGTTCCATTAATTAAATTTAAATTTATAATCTTATCAATTATTACAATACTAGAAATTTCATTTAAATAAAAAACTTAAGATAAATGTACGTATGTATTTAAATGCAAGTAAAAATCGTGCTAAACTTTTGATACCCTTCACGTAGAATTAGAAATACTGAGCGTTGTATGGGATCCATAAATTATTAACCAATCTTTAGAAACCTGACCTCACAGTATTAAAACTCGTTGTGGTTTTAGGCATATTAAAGTCTATTCCGAGAGGACGCTTTATATGGGACCTATGTTGAATTACACTGTACAACAATTTTGAATTTTTTCCAAAAAAACGGGGTTCCGACAATGGACTATGGTAGAGATAAAAAATATGTACGTGTGCCGGCGTTTTGTTCACATGGAAATTTTATTTTAGGAAGGGGGGGCGGGTTAAAATTTCTCTTTCGGCCTCTTCGTGCAGTGTATTTATGGTATTAAATATGTTCAGCAACTATGTGAAGCATATTTTTTCTCTATCTCCCCTTTATAACTATAACTTTTGGTTTTATTCTAATAAATCGTACAAAACACCCATAAGGATGGGAAGCGTAAGAATAAAATGTTCTAAAAAAATGTTGACCAAAAAATTCTACTACATATGCCTTATTAAACTTAACACAAACAGCAAAAAAGCCAAGCTCAAAAGTCAATAAAAATACGCCAATCGGTTGGGCTGTACTGTATGACTCTTGAGTTTGGCTCTTTTAATCCCCCTAAGATAATATTCCGATGCGATCTTTCAAAACACCAACACACGTATATTTTATTTGGTCTCCTTTACCAGAACCCATTTTCAGAACCCCGTTATTTTTTTTCTTCTGTCTTTTTATGATTTTTTTTTAGTTATACAAAACTTATTTGGACCTAATTTCAATAAAATATCTTGATTCGTTTCGGGCTTAAATATTGGAAATATGACTAAGTTATTGAGCGGTTATCAATTCATTAAATTACGCTATGTTAAGCAAAATAAAGCTAAATTGAAACAAATATCACCATTATATAACGGGTGGTTAAATTTTAAGGGCTGATGTTGAATGTGAACCACACCTAAACGTCAAGTTTTTCATTTGACATTTCTCAATTTCAGCCAAACTCAGTTTGAACCATGGAAAGATACACAATCGTGCAACGCGTTAAAGTTATTCAGGCTTATTATGAAAATGGGCGTTCAAATCAAAATCCATATCGTCAATTTTCGAAGAAAATCATCTTCATTGATAAGGAACATTTTCATCTCATTGGATTCGTCAATAAGTATAATTGCCGCATTTGGGCGAATGACCATACTGTCACCCACAAAGAGTGACTGTATGGTGCAGTTTATGGGCTGACGGCATCATCGGGCCGTATTTTTCCCAAAATGAGGCCAATCAGGCAGTTACTGTGAATGGTGTTCGCTATCGTGAGATGATAACGAACTTTTTATGGCCCGAATTGGAAGATATGGATATGGACGATATGTGGTTTCAACAGGTCGGTGCCACTTTCCACACAGCTAACGAAACAATGGCTCTTTTGCGCGACAAATTCAATGGCCGTGTTATCTCACGTGGTGATTTGACACCGTTGGACTTCTTTCTTTGGCGTTATTTGAAAAAAAGGTGTACGTCGACAAACAAGCAACAATTCAAGAGATAAAGGATGAGATAATTCAGCACATTAACGCCATAGAACCTTAATTATGCCTCAGAGTCATCGAAACTTTAAACCATCGGATGGAGGTGTGCCGCCGAACTCGCCAACTTAATCGGTTTTTGCTGGATTTTACACCAAAATTGTTCTTTTCTGTTGAGTCTTTCAAAAGGGAACGTGATTTTAACAGACGGACATGGCTTAAACGAATAATATCCGAACTATAATATGCATAAGCCGACTAAAGCAACGGTTCGACCAAAGACTATAGATTTATAAAGATATTGCACTGTCATACAAAGTGTATACATTTTTCTGTCTATATTAATTTTTCTGGTGGATTTAGCCGCTAAATCCACTTGTGAGAGTAAATAATAATCTTTGTTTTTACTCTCAGAGAACTTTTTATTCTCATCTATCAGCGCATATGTGCGTGCATGCGTGTGTGTATGTACTCGTATGTACATGGCAATGAAAAAAATATAAAAAAATATAAAAAAAAAGAAGTCTTGTTTTTCTCGTTGAAAACACATTTAAGTAATAAAAGAAGTTTTATTTGCATGCCATTTATGTGCAAAAAACCTACATATGTAAACGCAAATGTGACCGATTTTTAATTGTAGGGCAATAATATGTGTTTTATTGTTGTACAGATGAAAATATATCGATTTACACCGAAGTTCAAATGCTGTTATTGTCTAAATTTAAACAATTGTAGGAATATAAGAAATCATTTTTCTAAAAATAATTAACTCCTTTGTTTATAAAAGATATTTTATGCTTACTAACGCGACATGGCGACATAATCAAAATGCTTTTGATTTTCATAAAAATTTGCAGCCAGTTTGATGTGTGTGCACGTAGTTTCTTGAAATTTTATTTATACCTATTTTGTTTAAAAATGTATGAAAACTTGATTTTCAATACATTTTATTAAAATTGTATTATTTGACAAATTATTAAATTATTTCCGATGAAAAATCCAATTTTGTTTATTATTACAACAAATAGGTAATTGTTACAAATTATGAAAAATAGTCAGGCTTTGGAAGTCTACCTTTAAGAAGTTTGTAAAATTCTTATAAAGGTCTGCAAAAATATTTTTACAAAATAAAGCAATGAAAATGAAAAATTTATTTATTTTTTTTTTTGGTTTGCGGAGAATAACGTATGTTATAAAGACAGGATGGAGATGTTAAATTTACTAGTCCTTCATTATATTATGACGGAAGCAATGGGAAACATTTAAATACCTTCAAATCATCGATTACATACTGAAAAAGTTAAAATTTGTAACCATTGAACTTGTAAAGAGCCTATAAGTAAAATTATTACCTAAATACTCGTGGGTAATAGTTAGGGCGTGTGTGAAACGGTAGCAAAGTACTATGGTAACAAAGTATTTCCATGTGTAGGTATTTCCAATAATAAGATACCTATTTCATCACTGTTACCAAACCCAAAAACTATTTTTTTTTTCGATTGAAGATTTGATAAGAAAAAGTAAACGATTAATTTCTTGATTCTTTGATATGGCTTGAAACTTTGGAAACAAACAAAAAACTTAGGCTTATGTGACTTAAACGTTAATAATTTGCTTTACTTTTGTAAATGTGCTTATATCGCTAAATGGACTATAACGTAAATACTTTCTATTAATCTTCTGTATAATAAAGATTAAATGGACTATATCGCTAATGTGACTAACAATAGAAATGACTATAAACGAAAAGTACTGTATAAAATAATGAGCAAATTAGGAAAATACAATTTTTTTGCAGGTGGCTCTATGCATTTTATTTTATATTTTTGTTTTGAATTCACAAAATTTTTTAAACGTTTTTATTTTATATTTTTGTTTTGAATTCACAAAATTTTTTAAACGTTTTTATTTGACTTTTTCAATTACAATTTGCGATTTGCTGCTTGTCAGAAATTTTGTTGGTTGTTTTAAAAATTCTACTAGCCCCCAGGGCTATTGAAATTTCATTAATTTCAGAAGTGTCAACATTTCACTTACATTCTCCCTTTTCTATCGCCTCACACACGTCATACACATATTTTAAGTACATACATAGTTGAATTGTCGAAAAATTTTAATTATAATTCGGTTCGAATCGTTATAATTTCATTTTTACAACAAAAAAACACATATTCTTACCCTACCAATTAAACAACCGGTCGCATTTGTTCTTACGTTGGTTATTTGCACATAAATTGCTTGAAAACCAAACAAAATCACTTAAAAAATAAAAATACCGAAAACCGGTTTTAACGAAAAAAAAACATACACACACACGTTGGTTTGCAAAAACAGAAAACATGTGTATGTATGTATGTATCTATTGATGCATGCATGTGGATTTTTGCTCTCTTCAGTTTTCTGAATGTGAGCACGAAAACCGGTTTTAACGAAAAAAACATACGCACACACACGTTGGTTGACAAAAAACAAAAAACATGTGTGTGCATGTATTAATGCATGTGGTTTTTTGCTCTCTTCAGGTTTTGAATGTGAGCACGAAGTTTTTGCTTTCCTTGTTACTTCCCCCCCTCATCCATAAAAAGCACAACATTTTTGTCAATTCCAAATGTACTAAGTGCAACATCTTTATAAATCTATAGTCTTTGGTTCGACACTTTTAGTTTAGTTTTATAAAACGGCCATTTTTTAAAACAAAGTTTAAAACTGATCGCACATTTCGTAGGGAATAAAATGTGATTTGATTATCGTTTGGTTTTTTTAAATGCAATTCAAAAGCTTTTTGTCAATTTTTGACAGTAGCTTAGGCAAGCTTTTGCATATTATAGTTGGGCCTTTAGAATTACCCAAGGTCGCAGAATATATACAAAAAATTTATGGGGTATAAGATGAATATTTAAAAAGTTTCACACGGGATGACAAACTTAAGGGGCATGTTATTACATGTTATTTGCTTTTGACATTACCTCTCGTTTTTTTACATAGTTATTGCAGAAACCAAAGTAGTTCTCGGTTTCAAAATAGCGTGCCGTTAAAGAGTTTAGCCATCTTAACATTGTTTTCTTTAAATTCGAAGATTAAGGATATTATTTATAATGAAACGTTTTTATAAAAAAAATTAATTTTCTCTAATCACCTAATGTATACCAAATTCATTATACTCTTATCATATCAAGCAAACAAGTTTTTGATTTTGTACCTATTACCAAAATGATTATATTGATTACTAAAAATTGTAAAATTGTAAATATTTTTTTTTTCATTAAATGATATTTTTAATTTTAATTAAAAAAATGAACAAAAAAATTTGCCATTTCAAATAATGTGTTCATTTATTCAATTAAATATTGACAATTCCCAACAACAATTCTACAAGTTTAAATTATTTTATTTTAAACGAAAAAGTCAATTAATATTCTTTGATATTTAATTAATATTTTAATTAAAAATTTATTTCAAAACAACTTAAATATTAATTTAATCAAAATTATATTTTTAATTTTCTTTCAGCTAAAAAAATAATTAATTCAATTATCACATTAATTAAATTTAAATACTTTTTAAACCATTTTTTTAATTGATAAAACACTTTTTTCTGTTATGTACATAATTTCTATTCAATGGTAAAATGATCATGCATCGGTATTGTAAAATATTAACTTCTGCTGTCTAATGATTCGTAAATAGTGGACCGCCACTGCCTGTTTCTTCGCGGCATAGATTTCTGACACAGCTGATGTCAGATAGTTTGTCAGAAGAAAATAGAGCACGCTCTTATTGAAATTTTGACAGATGTCTTTGCGTCTGACTTTTACAGAAGTACGACATGTATGTATTTTGCAGTGGAAAATTTGACAAGTCAGATGTAAAAAACATGTCGTGTACATGCAATTTTAGTATGCCGACTTTACCACTAGTGGTATAATTACATATATGTACAGTCGAACTTCTCTATAAAATAGTAGCTGAGGACCAACGAACTTCGACGTTATAAAGAAAATTTGTCATGGAAAAACTTTAAATATGTATGTATTCCATGTAAATACTTTATTTCTGTGCCCACAAGACTTAAGTCGATTTCGACAAGTGTCCAGCAATGCATTTTAAAATTTAAAAACCGTTGCCCAAAATCAGGGAATTTAAATTAATCTTATATTCGCAGGTTCTGTGTAAGCAATTTTTTAATATTTTAATTTTTAATTAAATTTAATGAAACAGCAATTAGATAAGGAGAAGTAAAAAGAAATAAATAAAAAATTTCATAACTCGACTGTTATTCCTTGTGGGCACAGATGTAAAATTATATTAATACATAAAATTCTGTATTTAAGACGCATTTAAAAAAAGTCCATATTTTTGTTTGTTTAGAATTTAAGACTAAACTAACGGGTTCTTCGTCAGTGTCGGAATCATCATTCGTAATACGAAGATTGTTTGGCATAGCAAAAGCAAAAATACAAATCTGAGCAAATCCTTAACAAAATACAGTTTGCTCAAAAAAATTCGTTATGGACCAAAATTTGTTATAGGTAAGTTCCACTGTATTTCAATCTGTCTCTCTTTTAGTTATAATTAAATCATACATTTAAGAATATTGATAGAAATTAATAAAATTATAAAATTTTTCAAGTTAATACAAATAACTCAAACAGTAGCTATTAACTTAATAGAAACTGTTTGAATTTAAGCGTTAACATTTCTTAATAGATTTTTTTATATTGAGTTATACATTTTAATTATTATTAAGTGTTTATAAGCGTTAATTAAGTATTAATGAATTGCTTACGTTAAATATTTGCCGGCATTTTTAGCCATAAATGGTTTATTTGGCGAGTGTCTACTAGGGAGATCGAACGGTTTTTATTCGAGCGGTTTTAACCGGTTATTTTAGTTTTGCCTAAGCCGGTTATTTTAATATGTCTATTTTTCGAATATCGAATGAACCGGTTATATTGGTAAATTAAACCGGGTATTTTAATAATGTGTAGGTTGTATACGTTTACCTTACTCTTGTTATAAATGTACCCCGTACTTAAGTATTTTCTAATTGAATATTGGGCACACTTAAAGTTTTTATGAAGAATGTCAAAACAAAATGTAACAAAACTCAAACAACATTATTACCAATGTAAATTCAAATCGTTTGTAAAGGCGTGTGTTCTTGTAAAAAAACCAAAAACAATTCAAAATACTACAAAAAAGTGTTCAGTTGAAAAGTAAATACATATTCATATGTGGGAGAGTATCCTAAACATAGTTTTATATAAATGTTATCTCTGGAGATATTTCGAACGGTTTCAAAAAGACAAGGTTAGGTGCCGGAAGTTCCCTAAAATGATACGTTGCAAAGCTTCTGCCACGTCACGACTTATTAATCACCTTTAATTTGTCCTCATGCTTGACATTAATGTACTCCAAATAAAACTTAACCCCGTTCGAAGTAGTTCTGAAGCGACAAATAATACATTACTAAAATACGCAGCCAAAAATGGTTAAAATTGGATGAAATATTAGCCTGTTGTGTTGCCGAGGACGGAATGCCCTTTAAGGCACTAAAAACTCTTAAGTAGTTCTAGCATATCTTCATGCTTAAAATTTCAATATTCCGGCTGAATCAACGATAAAGAAAAAATCAGTTTTATTTATTGAAACACCAAGAACTAAAAAATAAAATTGAAAAAATCAAACAATGTCATGGAGGGTTTTAAATTGTGGTCGATAAATTGACAAATATGTCATATAAAAATCATGTTCATTTCTATTCAATTCTATAATGCTGAAATAAAATAATTTGAAATATATACACATATATTTCTGGCTAAGAGGTTTTGTTTGCAGCATTTTAAAAATATGGTTGAAGTCTACTGATTCATAAAAACAATGCTTAACCGAAAACCGATTTTTTTAGAAATACTTCTCGGAATATTCGAAAACCGGCTTTTGAAAAAAGTTGAATAATCGATCTCCCTAGTGTCTACTAAATTAAAAAATAATTTTTCTATTTATTGTATTTTTAAGTTGAACAACACTATGCAACACATAAAAAAATGGATTTTCTCAAAGTACTAAGCGAGACTAACAAAACTCTTTTTGGGGATTGCTAGTTTAGCTGCAGTTCGGAATTTATGGCCTCATGAAAATTTTGGCTCCAGCTTGATTTTTTCGAAGAACATGCAATTTTTCTGGGAAAGCAATTGAAGTTTTGTTTTCCTGTCTTTAGCACCGTCGCAGCTATAGGCAGGAAGAAAAAAAGTGAGTAATAAAGTAACTCCAAAAACTGCATATAATACTTTTTTTTAATCTTTTTTCACTATTTTTGGCCAATAGCTGCCAAACTGTGGAAAATTCAATAAAGTAACTAAAAGAAAATATAATTCTTATAATAAAGTTTATAATTCTCCAGAATATTAAAATAATGGAAAATGCTTTTTTTATTTTCCAGCTGTATTCAAGAAAATTCCAGAAATGTAACAAAAATTAATATTAGTATTTTCGCAGGAAAGACTACTTTTTATCACGTTACGCCACCAAAAATTTTAAACTGTTTCTCAGAGAAAAATAAATATATTAATAATTTTTTTTTGGTATTTTGGTGTAAAATTTAAATCTTAAATATTAGATTGATTGCTTGGAGGCGTAACGTGATACTTCTGTGGAAATGCCCATATTGATTAATTCATGTTTTATTAAGCTTTTCCTACATTTTTCATATTTCCCGAATTTTCGATCTAAAATACAGCTGGGAATACGAAAAAAGCATTTTCCAGTATTGTAATGTTCTGAGGAATTATGAATTATATTATAAGGAATATTTTTTCTGAAGAATACTTTACTGAATTTCACACGGTTTAAAAGCTATGCGCCAAAAATGGTGCTATAAGATATAAAAAATTAAAATTTTTCAACATTTACCAATTTTGTGGCTTTAGCTGCAGTTGTTACAAACTGTTTTTTCCAATTCTATAGCTGCAATTGTGCCGAAGACAGTTAAACAAAATTTCAATTGATTTTCGAGATATAGACGTTGGAAATATTGCATTTTCTTCGGAAAAATCAAGTCTAAGCCAAAATATTCAAGAGACCAAAAAATCCGAACGGCAGCTATACTAGCGAAACCCCAAAAGAGTTTTGTTAGTTTCGATAAGTACTTTGAGAAATTCCACACGCGAAAGAGTTTGCACTCGGTTACTTAAAAAATGTTGCACAGTGTAATAAATTTTTAAAAACTTTTCTACATAGTATATGCTATCAGAACAAATATGTATGTCGAGTATTTAGAAACAGTTGTCAAGGTTTTTTTTTATTATAAGAGTTCATTGAACGTGTCTCGTAAACGAATAATGATAAAAATCGATTCATTTTACTAACAGATAAATGTGTGAGTAAATGTTTAATGGAAATTTTATTCACAGCCAGGGCTGTCAGATTTATTTTGAGCTTTTTTTTTTTTGCCAAATTCAAGTTCAAAAATCGCCAAAGCATTTTCCTAAAAAATAAATTTTTTCAGAATCGCAAAAATTCGACAAAAAAGGTGATATTATATATATTTTGTTTAATTTATGTTTAAAACAAAGTAAAAATGATTGGTGAACACGAAAAGGTACAATGTTGACTATAAAATAGATTATAGTACTCTACTAAAAGCAGCAAAAAATTAATGTTTGTGGTTAGTATAAAATAAATATTGGATAAACATTTGTTTGTAGTTGCAGTTCTATTATATATCTGAACTCCTATACCCTTCATCCCCAAGACATTTCTCATTGTCATCTTTTTTTGGAATACATTATATGGAATTTACATCCATATAATTTATAACACCTAATATTGCATTCTATTTAGTGGAGCTCATTTTTGAAAATACTCTTGCAACACAGGCATTACTAGTTGGAATTACCAGCATTTTAAGTACAGTAAAAGCAAGTTCTTCAAAATGGTACGTTACCTGCCGTATGCTTATAGCTACAAACTTTTGGCCAACAATTTTTCAAGTTAGATGGAATATCATCAGTAAAATAATCTTTCCAATTAACAAAAGGTATTTTTGTCCATTGGTATGTTAGGAATCATAAAAATCTTTAAAATATCTTTTACAACAACAAGCTTTGTTTGTGATAATAAATTGCCATGTTTTATAATAAGATATTTGTTTCGAAAACTTTAAATATATTCATGTTTTCAGGAATTTTATTTATTAATTTTTTAAGAGCAGGTTTTAATGTAAAAAAAATTTTTCCTAGATTTTCATCAGCCATTTCCACACTACTTAATTCGGTTTTAAATGCCGACCATACATATGAATGCCTGAAATTTCATACATAAAATATGCAAAATAAAAAAATATTTTTTCGTATTGACTTTAACGATTTTCAAACAAATTCATGGCTTATCAAATAGCCAACAAAATCGCCAACTATTAAATAAATCGCCAAAAAATCGCCAAATCGAGATTTAGGACGCCAAACAAGTTTAAAAATAGCCAGGTTTGGCGAGAAATCGCCACATCTGACAGCCCTGTTCAAATCGACAATTTTTTTTTAGAAATGTTATGTTATGTTAGGATAAATTTTTATAGAAATTTCATCGATAGTAATTAATTTCTATATGTATGATGTCAAATTTTCATAAAAAATTTCGTATTATTTTTATGGCGAAACATCATTGTTGAAATATTCTCGAAGTATTTTTTCCTTTTTATTTGGATAAACTATTTCTCTTAAAGTGATTGAACAATTCATTATTTCATAAATTTTTTTAGGTGCTATTTTTAAAATAAATGTAAATTTAATTATTTTATAACAATTTGGCAGTTGAGAAACAACTACTTTTAAAACTTTCGATAAGACATCACTGTTAAAATTAAATAATTTAATGTTAATTCATTTGAAAGTTATCTAACGCCTGAAAATGAGTCAATGAGAATATTTGTCAAATTTGTTATTCAAAACATCTGACAAAATCACGATTATTATTACAAGTTTTAAACAAAGCGCAAAGGTCTAACAGAACAATAACTGTAATGATGACACTTAATCAAAGTTGGCAACCGATTCCGTTAATAATACAAACACCGCTTAAATGCAGTTTAAAATGTAATACCAGTATTGATACCGATACCAAAATAAAAAATACTTTAATACTGGTACCGATACCGAAATTCGTGTCGGTTGGCAGCAAACATATTTTTCATAAGCACAACTGTAAACCGATATACCAATTCCGGCATTAAGGTTTCCCTACCGGTATACCGATATAATTAAATTGCTGATATCGAAATAACAAATATTTTAATACCGACAACGGAATAACAAATATAATACCAATACCGAAATTAGTTTCGGTTGCCAACCCTGCACATATGCAGTACAGTGTTACCACAACTGAACTTAGAAGTTTAGGTTATTTAGACGCAAAAAATAACGTTGTTTAAGTAAGAATGAGATTAACTTTGCTCTTCCTAAGACAATTTTTATGACTATCTATTTTTAATTTTGCGAAGCTTTCGATTGAACTTCTTCGTTTAGGTTTATACAACTTTTGCTGCTCACTTTCCTTTCATTTCCCCTTTAGGGCACTGCTACACGTTCAATATATATTGACCGCTATCCAGTATCGCGAGCATTGACGATCGCGTTCTGTATTGCAGAATAGCCTAATTTTATGTGATCCACGATTTGGATCGCGGATCACGTAATAAATCCGGCGAACCGTGCGGCCAATAAAGACGGCCCTTTAAAATAATTCGTTTACTGAATTTGTGCAGTAACATCTCCACTGTTTGCATAAAAATCGGCTACAATAACTTGTGTATATAAACGCCAGGCTGCCTCAGTTTGTGAATGTAAAAATTGTTAGATATGCAACAAAAATTAATTTCATACAAGAAAATTACAAAACACTGCAAAAATTAAAAAATTACACAGGCCAACAAATGTTTAACCCATATTTGAGTTGCGCTGAATCCAAATCTGTACTCAGAATTTCTCCATCACATCGCTAGCTTCAAAAAATCCTCTGTTTTTCGCCATATTAAAGACGTTATAACTGCGAATTAATCTTTATTTATAAAATCTGATATGTCATCTGACTTACCTTTAAAGTAAATGTTTAACTTTTGTAATACTTGCTGATTCTCTGAGATATCTTAACCCTAAAAATTTGATTTTTCGCTATTTACATGATATTTTTTCCTTTTTTATTTTTTTTTTTGGGTGTTTTTTTTTTATCTGCGTGAGAACGTTTTATATCGATAACTATGGTTTGACAACTGATAATGTCAAACTGTGTCTGTTTAGTATAATTTGGCAAGCCATCATGAATCGTTTACCAATTAAAGTAATAATAAAAAAAAAAAAAAAATCAGTTTTAATAAAAATTTTATCAAGTGAATTAAACATTAATTCAAGTGATTTAAACGTTTAATTGATATTATTAATTTGTTTACTGGTGCAAATTTAATTAATTTTTAAAATAAAAGCAGATATTTTTATTTTTTTCTGTGTACACATCAACGACATTTGGTTCCAACAGAATGATCACTTTTTGATCATTCCAAATCTTTATGGGCCCATAAAAAAAGTGCATGACTTTGGGCAAAACTGGGAGACACGGGTCCTTTTTTTGGGTCTTTTATCACGTAGTGGTGTCCGTATATGGTTATGTTTTTTTCGCGTTGCACTGTGTTATCTACCAAATTATAATAAAAAATTTAATTCCACCAATAGTTCTGTCTTGTATTATTATTTTAAGTTCTCATGCAGCTAAAAAACACCCTATATAAAAACCAGGGAAAAACATGGTATCAAAGCGTCTAAAGAAAATGTTCGACATAATTTATAATAAACAAAACATATAAAATATTGGCAACTCCACTGATAACGAAAAAATATTTATGTGCAAATTTTTATTTACTTATATAACTACACAAGTGTGTGTGTATGTATTTTATTAGACAATCCCCCTTGATAAAATAATAGCGGTCAAATATATTTTGAATGTTTTATTAAAGGTGACTTTGCTTCTTATTCAAGATTTTTAACTTGAAATAGTAGATCAAGTTTTTTTCATTGTTCTGTGGCTAGACTTTTAAAACTCATGAAAATTTGTAGATAATTTTGTTTTTGATTTTTCTATATTTAAATAAAGAGAAAACAAACTGGTTTTTGCCAGCTTTAAGCACATGCAGATTAAAATATTTACATATGTACATACCTACATACCCGTATGTACCTACATACATATATAGTGACGAGCCCCTTTGTTTTTTTTTTGCATTTGTGTAGAATAAATTATTGTTTTTTTTTTAAATTTTTGCCATTCTTTTATTTGTATGTTATCTCTTGTTGGCTTAATTATCGCAATTTTTGAATTTATTTGTGTTATTTGAATTTAATTGTTTTTTTTTGAGAAATTAAAAAAGCGCGTGTTGCAAAGGAAGAAACAACAAACAAAAGAAATGATTATTTTGTAGTACGTAATATATACATAAGTGTTTATGAATGCATCTAAAAAATAAAAATAAGAACTGTAAAAAATCAAATGGCAGCTGCAACTTGTCAAGGTTACAATTTTATCTGACAAACTTTAATAGAGATTAATTTGCTACCGTAAAATGGTTAAGAAATTTGGTCGCTTCCGTTAAATATCCTAAAAATTTTGTAACTTGATACACGCAGAAAAAAAAATATGGTTGGAGGTAAATTTATTTTAAGGGCAACATAATACTATGGATAGCCTTTAACGGCCAATTTCACTAACGATTACTTTAACTTCCAGTTAACAATATGTTTTTGACAGCTATAAGTGCTAGTTAATTATAACTGAACTTGGTGAAATTGGCCGTAACAATGTTAATTTTGGCAGGTAACTATATTATAGTTAAATATGACAGTATAATGGTCAAAATTAACCGTTATATGGTTAAAAGTAACCATAATTTAGTCAAAAGTTACCATATTATGGTCAGAATTAGCATTGATATTATGATCAATGCTAACCATGATACGGTTTTTAATTGACAGTGAAGTAGTTAATTGCATGTAATTCGCTTTCCAGCCTGCAACGGCCATGATCAGTATTTTTTTCGGTTTTACTAGTTCGTACTACCACGTAAATTTTATGTACATTAAACAAACCAAAAAAGTGAGTGAAATGCATTCAACTACTGTAGAGAGCAAAGCAACTATAATTTTGTTCATTTTAAACATGCCATTTTTAAAATTAAACATACATACAATTTTTAAAAATATTTAGGCCATTCACAAAGTGTATTATAGTGTCATGTTGGTTGTTTTTGATATAATTTTATAAAAGTGACATTCATAAAATTCTAACAAAGATAATAAAACAATATGACACAATAGAACACTTCAATTGACTTTCTTGTAATTATGTTGTATTTTAAATAACTATCATTGTAGCTTAATTTTACTTAACCCATTTTTCGCCGACCGGTGATTATAATCACCAGCACTCATACTATTTTTTTTTGTTGCAATGTTTTTTTTCTGTCAGTTACTTAAAATCTTTTTTTCGTTATTGTATTGTCTGTTTACCAGGTGCGGCGAAAAAATGGACTAACCATTATGTTGTTAAATTCCACCACATTTGAAGTTTCAACGGAGGTAGACATTTTATAGTTAAATAGTAAAAAATTTTTATTATCGTGATGTTTAAAATAGCAATAGTTTGTTATATGTTTTTTTTACCATATTTAACCATTTTGTTTTTCTGAGTGTACAGACAAATTTTTATAGAAGTTTTGTGGCTATCGGAAATTTTTTATAGTTGTTTGTTTTGCCGCTTTTTTTAAATTTTGTAGACGACAAAAAATTTTAATCTCTACAAACGCCAAGTTTGCATTACTGTGTACATGGGGGTTAATCTTGAAACACTTCTACTCGGGAACTTGGGTCGCTCCAAGTATTCATTAACAGTTCGCTGCGTTAAAAGATGTTTTGACCAAATGTTATCTCGAATAAGAAACTATGTCAAAGAACTGGCGAAACTCCAATTCGCATGGAAATAGCTAAATGAAAACGGAAGCGGATTCGGCATACACTGAGAAGACCCAATTTTTATTTTTATAGCTAGGAATGCAATCGACCGACTTGGCTAAATTTCAATAGCAAACTTTTCCGGACAATATGTGATAAAAAAATATATAATAACCTAGTCCACATCATATCGGGGGTCTTTGGAAAACCTATTTCAACCAACACACGGTCAGACAAACCGGCGGACGGACAGAAATCGGTAAATCAACTACGTTATTCGGAAGAATCCAAAATATATAACTACTTTACTGGGCCTATGATCAATATAGTAGAAAATACAAACAGTTTGCCATATACAAAAAAAAAAAAAAAAACTTATATACATACATACATATATGGGGGATTTCATGTCAAGTGGCCCAACTTTTGAAATCGATGTCTACCGATTGGGATGATTTGCACCAAGGTTAGTCCTATTGGATAGTAGTTTGGACACAATTTTTCAACAAGATGTGTCAAGAACTCTCTGTGTTATAGGGGGTAAAAATTTGGACAAACAGTACCCCTGTTCTGTAACTTTGGTGAGAACTTCTCGCATCGAAAACTTGTGAAACGAAATATTCTATCGTTTCTCGAAATGTGAGAAGAAAGTGTGTCTGTAACTCATGTCGAAAACTATCAAAAGAGATTACGTCGTTACGTTATAAATGTCATAGTATTCCACTCGGAGCCGATATGAAATTGCAGATGTTGTGAACGCCAGTCAAACGTACATTGACGGCGACCAAATCTCAAAAATTTTCAATGACGGCGGCGAAAAAACAACCGTCGGCTACACCAAAAAATGTAAAGTACGACTTTAATGTATGTTGATTACAAAATTGCTTTGAAAACATACGTATATTTTTCAAAAATGTTAAAGGCAATATAATTAAACAATGAAAAAATCTGTCAAGAACAAAATAGTGTTAAAAAATTTTGACAGTTCAAAGCGGGAACTTTCTCACAAAAATTTAGCAGACACACTTTTTCAGTATATTGGCGAGAAATTTTCTTACGTGACAGTTATTACTCGCCAAAAATTTTACAGACGCAGTTAAGTGAGAAAAACAGCTGTTTGTTTCAATGTATGGCATTTTTGTTTCATTTCTCACATTTCAATCGAAAAGTTTCTTGCCGCGGGAGTAACAGAACATGGGCGCAGGTGTTTGTTCTCCTCCATGCAACTTATTACCTATAGTTTTTAGCAAAAGCTGTCCCAAGTAGTTTAGATAGCTATTTCATCAAATCTTTAGAAACAGCGTTTAAAATTTAAAAGCGTTGTTTTGAGTTACAAAACATTTATTTTGATATATATCCCTCTCGCATGCCACTAAGCAACCAAAAAGCACTTAAAGGAAAATACCTAAGTTTTCTTTTGAACAAAACAGGTGCCAATTTTGAAAAAAAAATTAAAAAAATTTTTGTTTTTGCAAGTCATAAAATTCTTTTTTTTTTTAATTTTTTTTATCCCAATCGGAAGACATTGGTTTCAAAAGTTGGGTCAGTTGATATGAAATCCTTTATCAATATACCCTTTCCACTTTCGAAGAATGGTATAAAAAAAACTTATCAAAAGTAATAGACTTATTTATTTATTGTGTAGTAGTAAAAATTTGTTAAAAAATTTTGTTTTAAAAAATGTTTGAAATCTATTTTATTTTTTATGAATACGGCAGAAAATATTTAAATTACCAAATTTTAAAAATAGTTTTCAACGAAATGTCCAAATATAAAGAAACCCCATGTTTTTCGAAAATAATGTGTGTGATGAGTTATTTATGTATTTGTTTACATTTAATTGCTGCAAATAACAACAGGTGTTTTACGTAGTATAAATATGATTATAAAGATACCTGTTGAATTAAGTAAATATTAAAAAAAAATTTAATTTAATTAATATTAATGATTAAAATTAATACACTAAGGGCTAATAATTCAGAGCAAGTTAAACACTCTTTTTGGTTTAAAATGTGTTTAAGCCAACAAATCTATAAATCAGAAAACATATAAACCATCTCTAAACTCATTAAATTGGGGAGTTTAAACTACCAATACAGAGCATATGAATTTGACAACATTTATCGTAGTGTTTAAACTAGTTATAATATACATATGTGACACTGTATTAAAGCTGTTGAGTTTAAACTACATATAAATTTAAGATGAGTTCAACTAAACTAGCGTTTCAACGTTCACTGATTTATTAGCCATAAAGGTCAAATATATAGTTTTATACGTCTGTAGCACAAAATAAACTAGGTTTATTAGGGAAGAAAGAGTTATATCACTTTGGTTTAGAACTATGTATCTTGTGTTAAAAATTCTGCTTTAATACATAATGCTGGGTACACACTATGCAATGCATTTACGCAATCTGGCAAATTCCATTAATTTTCATTCATTCGAGATTTAATCAACTCAAAACGTTTTGATATTTTGAGATTGCATTGTAGATGATTGCACTGTCTGTACCCAGCATAAGCAACAAAAATCATTTCTTTTTCTAAGAAAACTGCCCTAATAATACACTTTAATCAAAAATCACACATCTGATACTGAAAAGAAGGTTAACCCCCTAATACATACAATTAGCTCTCAAAATTATTTAAAAAGAATTGCCATGTATAAAATGTCATACAATATTTTATATTAAAATTTTATTTTAATGAGAAAATTTTGCGAAAGGACTATCACAAGGCATTAACATTTGAAAACCATTTCGAGCATATGAGCGATTATTTGCCCGATAGCAAATAATCAATTCGCGCATTTCCTGGGTATTTGTAAATTTCTTTATAAACTTGCATCTCCCAAACATCTGAATGGATTTTGACAGTTAAGGTATCCTTATATCATAGTATATAACTAGTATGCCGACTGGTGAGAACGTTCTCTTTTTTTTATAACTCTCATCACACATATAGGTTCTGTGTGAATTCAACACACATAAGAACAACAAAAACAAAACAAAATTTGAAATTTTTCAATTTAAAATTTTTCACAATATAACACTTCATGTTTAATTTTATGACTTAAACACATAATTAATAATTTTTTTCAATACATTTTGCTCATTTGCTTTTGCAAAATGTTTTTATTTTTCACAAACTAAAAATTTTTAAATAAATTTTTTTGACACTAAATTTTTTCTGTTATTAATATTATTAAAGCCAGCAGAGTAGCATTTTGTGGTATAAAAATAATATTTGAAATCATTAATTATTTATATATTATCCGATATTGCAGAATAAAAATTTAGCAAACATGGCTTTTAAAAGTTTATAAATGCAGCCAGCAATTGAAAATTTATTGAACTAAGAAAATTTTATTTTGGAAAAAAAATTGTTGCCACATTCTATACGATTTTATGCAACCATGTTTAGTGGTAGAGATAGTTTTATACACCAATACATTTGAAAAAAATCTTACTAATCCAAACATAAAATTTGTACCACTGACAGTTGAGTTATGTACCTGTCAAAGAGTCGGCATACTAGTTGTATACTATGCCTTATATTCTGACCTGAAAGCCGAAGTTAAATACCCGCATTAAGTTTAGTAGCAGGAGGAACACCCATTTAATTTAAATATAATTGGAAATTGGACTCCACCTGTTACTAAACGTAATGCGGGTATTTATCTTTGGCATTCAATTCATAATATAGCCTTTTAAACCGAAGTTGAGTTAACTTTTTTAATAGTTTATTTTAATTTTGTTTGTTATTCTTAATCTTGTTTCGTCTTTTTCTTGTCTTTTTTTCTGTCCGGTTTTAATTTTTTTTATTATTTATTTATGCTAAAAACTTTCGTAACATGTATATATTTTAAAGTAAGTCCCATTTAGACTGACTTTTAAATGTTGGGGATTTACAATTATCAAAAAATAGACAATATAATGAGTGGGTGCCCGCTAGCAGTTTTTTTAAAATGTTTATATGTATATATTTTGTAGAAAATAAAAAGTAAAATTTATATGCCATAAAATGGTAAAAATTGTGGCGAGATGATGCATATAAAACATAAATAATTTGGGGGTATAAAATTGTTTATTTGTAGTTTTGTTTAGAAAACTTATAAAAGAATTAAGTACAATCTATTCTCTTTATTAACATTTTTAAAGGGTTAATTTTTAATTATATTTTTCATGCTTATTAAATTTTGTGTTGTTCATTGAACTATTTATTACTCATTTATATTTGATTTTGTTATTGTTATTATTATGGCAATTGCAAAATAAAAGTGAATGGAAAACACGTTAATTAACCACACTAACTTTAGCAACAATATAGTATTTCACAATAAATATTTAACAAAATGTTATTTTTTTAGAACATTTAAAAGTGTGCTTAATTAAACTGGCGAACACAAATATAAAAAAAAAAAATATTGTGTTTAGGGGTTAGAAAATACAAGGTTGGGATTGTCTAAAGTTTAGATCAGACAAAACAAGTAAGAAAGAAAGTGTATTTGGGACCAATGGGTAATAATGGATACGCCATAACTAAATTATGTTATGAGGTTAAGATTCATGTTAAAGTTCTTTGTGCTGAATATTATTTAGATATATTCATATATGTATATGAAGTTTGTTTGTCTTTAGGTGATTAAAGAATGGGGATATATATGGGACCTGTGGTTAATTTTGGATCTACTAACAAAATATTTTGTTATGCCATTAAATCAATGCCAACATTTAAGGACGTTATGTCATTAAAAGCTATTTTCAGGAGTAGTATTTTTTTGGGAGCTATGTTCAAATATGGACCGATTCCACAATAGAGATGGTTTAAATTTCTATAAAATTAGTTTTGACCAAACTTAATTTACATACCAACATAATAAGCTGGCTTATGATCACAAAGACTTTATTCCGGAAAGAAGCTTGGTAATTTTAAATTATGGACCGGTCATCACCATTTTCAATATGCTTGGCTCTTGTGCCAAGTAGAACCTATAAACTAAATTGCAACGTTGCGTCATTCATCTAAAGTTGCGACCTGTACTTTGCGCGTAAGTTTTATATGGACAGCCAGCCAGCCGGATGGACCGACATTGTCAGATCGGTAAAAAAAGTGATTCTGAGTCGATCGGTTTACTTTAAGGTGGGTCTAGTATCAATATTTTAAGGTTTTACACACATCATGCACAAACGCATAATACTATCTCCTCTATTGTGGTGTGGATATGGAGGGCTTAGAACTGAAGCGAACCAAGTCAAAAAAGAAAATTCGAAAATATTTTGAGCTTGAACAGGTAAAGTGCCATTAATTTCTGGAGCCATTGACTTGGTGTTATTATCGTTTCCTTAGGAACATTTTTTGATAAAGTCCGTTACAGAACTGGATAGAGTTAAACTTTGCCCATTTCAACATACACACGGACAGACGAACATCGTTAAATCAACTTTGCTACTCATAAAGACCCAGAATTAATATCTATATAAAATTCACGTGTCACAATGTTTGTAATTGAACTCCTCCGAAACGGCTTGACCGATTTTTATGAAATGTGTATTTGTTAGGTATGAGAATAGGTTGTAAGGTATATTTCATATCGATAGAGGGCGTAAAATAGGGTAAATCGGTTAAAAGCTATCCCTTCCTATATCTTCTTAACTATCAACGGATTTTCTTGAAATTTGGCAGGCAAATAGTGTAACATCTGGAAGGAACTATAACCTACAATGTGTATTACTTAGGAGGGCAAGAGGGGTAAAAGCTCTCCCTCCCTATATCTTTTTAGCTTATCAACCGGTTTTCTTGAAATTTAGCAGGCAAATAGTGTAACATCTTGAAGGAACTATAGCCTACAATGTGTATTACTTAGGAGGGCAAAAGGGATAAAAGCTCTCCCTCCCTATATCTTTTTAGCTTATCAACCGGTTTTCTTGAAATTTAGCAGGCAAATAGTGTAACATCTTGAAGGAACTATAGCCTACAATGTGTATTACTTAGGAGGGCAAAAGGGATAAAAGCTCTCCCTCCCTATATCTTTTTAGCTTATCAACCGGTTTTCTTGAAATTTAGCAGGCAAATAGCGCAACATCTGGAAGGAACTATAGCCTATAATTTTTATTGTTTACGGCGTGAAATAGGGCAAGAGGCGTAAAAGCTCCCCTTCCCTATATCTTCTTTACTAATCAACCGGGTTCGATTCGAAATTTTCAGGAGATGGTTTGTAAAGAAAAAACTCGGAAATTTAAAGTTACCTACTATTCACTTATCATTTTTTCCAAGCATAAACTAATTTAAGAGGAAACGATAAATATTTAATATTTTTCTAAGTATGAAAAATATTTAGGAGAAACTCGAAGAACTAAACACACTGCCTGCTTTTCATTTCTAATTAGTAAAGTGCTTCCGAGCATATATAGAGCATATATATATACTTTATTGGCTCTAATATATACATATATATATATATAGCATTTTTAATGTTAGATCTAGCATTTTTAAACCCATTTAGCATGAAAAAAAAACGCTTCTAGCATATATCACTTTTTTCAGCGTTTTTCCAAAATTAATTAGGAATTTCCAAAATTATTTATATCATATTTTAGTTTGAGTGATAAATTTTTATTTTATAAAATATAAAATGATAATATTATTTTTAATATTTTAAAAATAAATTGTGAACGTAATAGAATTTTATTGTTTTAGCCAAGTTAACTTTTAAATGTGATAACTAAAAATCAATTTTTGCATCTATTTTGTTTTATTTTTAATGTTTAAAAATGATGTGATTTTTATACCCTCTACCACTAGTGGTGAATGAGGGTATACTTAGTTTGTCATTTCGTTTTTCAATATTCATCTAAGATCATTGTGTAATTCTTAGTCGATTTAGTCAGGTCCGTCTGCTTGTCCGTCTGTTTGAAACACGCTTACTTTCGAAAGACTCAACAGAAAAGAACAACATTGATGTTAAACTCTTTCTTGTTCCCCAAAGCAGTTTGGGACTGAAATCGGCTTAGTAGAAAAAGAGTTATGAACCCAAATGTTTAACGACCTCCCTAAAAAATTTAAATTTTTGGTTCAAAAATTGACAAAAATAAAAGTGGTGACAGAATGTACCGATTCTCATTAAATTTTGGACAAATTCGTTTTATATGACTGGAAATCGCACTAAAATTATATGAAGATGGGTCCATAATTTACCATAGGCCCCATGTAAAATCATTTAAAAAGCATTAAATTCTAATAAAATTTTATTATTGTATTGAGATTCGGTTTAATTTAAGTTTTTTTTTTAATATTTTTGATGAGCGATCTATAATTTACGATCGGGTTCAACATAAATTCTGATCCTGAAAATGACTTTAATGCACCTAATAATATTTCTGAAACAAATCAGAATATTTTATTTAACTTATGCAACGAATTATACTACTGTTAGGTCAGGTTTTATGAAGATTGGCTTATAATTTATATATCCTGAATTATTCCAGCACACAGTGAAGGGTATTAAAGATTCGGCATAACCGAATTTTGGGTCTGTTCTGTAAACCATGTAATTTCAAATCACGTGCTTTTAATATTACATGTGTGATTTTGTGGTGTTATGAAAGTCATACCGTTTTTGTGTTTCTCGGTATGCTTTCGGCAATTGAAAACACACCGAAACACACAAAAACGGAACACCAAAATATCACACGTGTAATTTTTAAAGGCACATGTGATTTGAAATCACGTGATTTGAGTCAAAGTGATTTTCAGAACAGGCCTGTATATCACTCTTATGGCCAATTTTCAGGATTGATATTAAAACACATTTATGTTTAAAATCGTTTTAAAAACAAAATTCTTTTTTTTCACAAAACACTTAAATGTGTCAATCTTGTACATAAATACACTTTTTTACGATATTTTTTTGTATTTGGTAGTGCTACCATACTTTTGACCTGATTAGGATTTTTCAAATAAAACTCAAAAATTCAATCAAATACGATTTAAGTGTATATGAAAATTAACATAATATAGATTTAAATACTATCCTGACAATTGGACATTACTTCTTTTATATTTTATTTCCCAATTTAATTGTAAAATACTATAAAGGGCTAACAGCCAATTTCAGCAAGATCCGTTATAATTAACAATCAGCTGTCGGAAACATATCGTTAACTGGAAGTTAAAGTAATACTTATAGCCCATTTCCGTTGTGCGAAAGAATTCTTTCTTTCGTATAACAACATTGAAAACAAAAACAAATTTTTAGACTTTGTTTTTGTTTTGAATGTAGTTATGCGAATGAAAGAATTCTTTCGCACATTGGAAATAGGCTATTAGTTTTAACTGAACATGGTAAAATTGGGCGCAATTCATGATTTTAATACCCTGCTAATTATTTTGTTCTGTCAAATAAAATCGTTATTTTTATTTTTATATAATATTTTTTTTTTAACACATTTTTAAGCATTTTTAGCCTTTGTTTCACAAAAATCTAACATTTTTGCTTCATTAACTTTTGGCAACACTGATGATATTGTAAAAATAACAAACGAAATAACAAACTTATGTATATACATAACTATACCCTTTCCATCTGGGGTAAAGGGTATAAAAGCATACATATTTAGGGGTTAGCAAATTCAAGGACGTGGCTATCTTAAAATTTAGATCACAAACAAATAATAATTTATATGTATACGTATGTTGTATTTAAAAGTTACTGCTATGTTCTTTGTTTGTCAGATTTTTTATATGACCTTAGTTATACAACTAAATGATAAGTAAAATATTTTATATATAAAAAAAAATTACTTGTCATGATCATGATTGATATTTAAATATTTGTATGCCCTTCACTACGGGTGAAAAGGGTATAAATAACTTTGTAATTCCGTTTGTAATTTCTACAATATTGGTCTATGAGTAGCGAAGTTGTAATAACGATGAACTGCAATGGGCTTTCCGAAGACCCCAGATATGATGGGGACTACGATGTTATACATTTACATAAAATAGACAGTCACAGAAATCAATTCCGATCGAAAGTGATTTCGTTTTTGGGGAAGAAAGATACGAAATCACTTCCACTTTCGATCGGTTTCTGTGACAGACCTGATTGTCCCGCAGAGTTTTCTGTTGAAAATCAGCCAGATCGGTCTACAAAGGGCTTAGATATGAACAAAAACCTCGACTGCCTTTAATTTTAGCCACACATACCTTGTTGTTGTTGTATTTTTCTGTATATCTGGAGAACGGCAAGGGCCAAAGTTTTTAAATGTGGTACAAGCATCTTGGTTATTAATACACAACCTCCCTAAATAAGAAAATAGAAGGGATTGGAGAAGTGCACGTCGCACTTCCCATACAAAGACATTATAAATATCTGTTTAACTGGAGAACGGCAAGAGCCGAAGTTTCCAAATTAGATACAAGCATTTTAGTTATCAATAGACAATAATTTATTTATTTATTTATATCTAAAGAACGGTAAAAGAAAAATTATCTAAATTGTATACACATAGCTGCGTTAACAATACATAGCCTCTCTAAAAAATGGGCGGAATTGGAGAAGCGGACGTGACACAAAATATATTTACATATTTATATCTAAAGAACGGTTTCTATATAACTTTCAGTTTTTACCGTACCACGGTGAAGGGTATATACGATTCGGCATATCCGATTATACTTACTCTTTTTAAAAAAATTTTCATACAAATTTTATCAGTTTAATTCTATTAATTTGCCTAATAATTGATTAAATTCTTTTAAAGTTTTAGCAAACATTCCCTTATATATTTATTTTTGTGCATGTAAATAGAGGCATTTGATTTACGTTCAAAAAAATACATGGAAAATAAATAATTTTTAATAGTAACTGAATAGGCTATCAAATGATAAATGAAAGCAATTGTAAGTTTACAATTTAATTGAAATTGTGGAAGTTAAAAAATAACTTTTACTAAAAATTAATTTTACTAAAATATGAAAAAGAATATTAAAAAAACTACATACCTGTATTAAAAAAAAATAAATAATTGTTTTAAAGTGAATTAATTTATAAAAGTTTCAACAACTTAAAGTATGATTAATTAATCAAAAAAAGTAGCCCAAATTAAAGTGCTCAAAATTTTGAATAATTTCAAACAATAGTTAAAGTGCTTTATCCGGTAGTGTCGAATTTTATATAACCTACTTCATTTTTTTGATTACACTTGAAGAGGGATCCGGTGAAATAATTAACCGATTTGGCTCAGTTTTAATATTTAATATTCCTTAAAAATTTCTGAACCAAATTTTATTCTTTTAGCTTATTTAATGGTTTTGACGCAATAGCGTCCATACCATTCGAACAGAAAATTTTTAAGCCCAATTATGAATAGAAATTCCCTGGGAGTTTTTTCCTTCTTCCGTTGAATGGTAAAAATGGGAAAAGGGGAAAAACTGCCGTGGATTTTTTATTTATAATTGTGTTGTATAGCTGGGTCATTTATGAACAGATTTTTGTTAATTTTCAATTACCGTTATTCTAGTTTATTTCAGGTGAAAAAGACAAAAAATAAAGATAAACTAAAATTAAGATATTAATGGGTAAAAATGAGAGGCATCTCTGTTTTTTTGTTTTGATTATACCTCAGACACATGTAGACCGATCTCATCGAATTTCAAAAGCATTTTATTCGGACTATACGAGATATAAATATATAACAACCTAGTCACCATCAAGCGAAACTGGGGGTTATATTACCGTACAACAGATTAATTCGCATTCCAATTCGTAATATTAAGAGAGATGCAGATTCTACTATACAGAGGAAATCTAAGGCGGTTTGGAGAAACACCAAAACGTGGAAGGTATCCAAAGTTATATGTGGATCATTTGATCCAAAGTCAACTTAACTTCTTCTGTCGCTACCGAGGAGTGACTGTAGGCTTCTCGTATGTTTTATAACGGGTCATTGGTGGACGGCATGGTGGACAATTATAGATTCTGTGAGGTACCAGGGTAGAAGGAGACGGTGGAGCATATACTCTGCTACTGTCCAGCAATCATATGCTAGGAACACAACTGTGACGAACGACGAATTTCGCCCAACACGACGAAATTTTCAGTAAAAATTCGCTCAGTAAATTCGTCGTATGAAGCACAATAACGACGAATAACAAGCAGCTTTTATAATTGAGAAAGGGGATTGCTGTTTGCGCAAAGAGATAGAAATAATGTGACCATATTAAATATTTTAAATGTTACACAATAATAAAAAAAAAAAAATATTAAAGTAAAAAGTAGCTTTATTTACTAAAACAGTTCTAAACTAAAACCAAGTATGGTCACCTAGTACTGATTTGTTCTATTGCAAAGACGCTATGACGAATTTCGCCCGACGCTATTGTGTGTATATTCATATACACCAATATTTTTTATTTTTGGCGACGAATATTCCCGGCCCAAAATTCGTCGTTCGTCCCAGTTGTGTTCCTAGAATACGCTCCAGAGCGAACTGTCTGGGAGACCTTAACTTTCAAGATCTAGGGGAAATCTCTGGAATTGTACTATTGAGACTCCTGGCATTCGCTAAGATGGTGAGGAGTACTCTGGGTATCATCACTTCGAGCTAACCTTTTTAACTAAGGGTAATCGTACATCGTGGTAACGCTAGGGACCAACTCGGTCCCTACCTAACCTAACCTAGCCACCATCATATCTGGGGTCTTCGGAAAACACCTTTGGACAGACGTGTGCATGCTACTCATAAAGATCCATAATGACAAACGAACTGTTACATACCCAGTTAAAGGTATAAAAACAAACCAATTGATCGCTAAGCGCAGAAAGGGAACTACTTCAGAACATTTATTTTGAGATAATCAATTAAAACAGTATAGTTTATAATAATAAATAAAAGTTTTATGTTCTTAGCTCTTAGAGGGGAAAACTGACTTTAATTTGAGGTTGTCTGAGATGACACTTTTAACACTGGTTTCCTAGCAATACTCAAATAAGGTACATGAAGGAAATGCCAATAGTTCCCTGTATATACTTAGTGATTCAATCAATGTATTATAGCAAAATATGAAATAATTTGATAATGGATAAAACGATTCTTTAAGACTTTCAAAGAAATGGATTTACGTAAGGGCTCTTTAAATTTCATCAGTCAATACTTTCAAATGTTTGTACTGAATAAATTGTATTATTCAGCCTAATTGCGGTTGTCGTTGTCGTATACAACTGTGTCGTTTTTTGTAATAGATTAAAGTAAAACACAACCTGTGTTCTTTAATCTCCTACAAAAAACGACACAGTCGTATACGACAACGACAACCGTAATAAGGCTGATTAATTGAAAACAAGCAAAAATTATATATTCGGCTGTGCCGAATCTTTGACACCCTCCACCGACAGTTAGAATGTAAAACGGACTTCAGTTTAAAAATTGGTTGCGCAACTATCTAAACTTCAGACTTATGACCCATAATTGATCGACAATCAGCAAGTTTTATGCTTTTATGTCTAGTCATATCTTAATAACAATTTCTCTTACTTTGCGAAGCTATAATAGTAAATTTTAAAAAGTAAGCGCACATTTATGCTACGTAATAAGACATACAGAGATGCAGTAAGGTAAGTGTACGAATTCTTAAAAAATTGAAAAAAATAAAGCATTTGAACAATCACTACATTCCCTTACTATGAAGCAGGTTTGTAAGGGAGCATATTAAAGAACAACGGTAACAACAAAATATTCAGTGTGTAAAACTGATCGTTACATTCACCAATATTTAGATATATGCGCTGAATAAATAAATGGCTTTCTGTGCCAAAAATGTATTGCTTCAAAGTGGGATCTCGCCATATAAATATTCATGTCTTCCGTAAGCGATATGGTAAGTGAAACTGTTACGTTTACCCCTACAAACCTGCTTCGTTGGAAACTCCATTTTTATTGGGATAATACTTAATTTTAACAGACTGGAGTAAACTATCATGATTCGTGTCTGTTTAAGCCGAACTAAAACTTTTTTCGAGAGGGGAATTTATATTGGATCCATTGTAAATTATGGACCAATTATCACAAAACTCTTTTGAGTGATTTCTGGTATCAATTAGCCTAAATTAGAACAAATTTCGATAAAGTACAATTTTAAAGTTTAAAAATGGTAAAAAAATAAGTAAATTATGAACCGATTATCACAAAATTGAATGGTATTATTTCTGACAATATGAAGCTATGTAAATTGAACCAATCTTCACGAAATTTGATAGTGTGAGTTGAGTCCTTTTAAACTGTTACATATCATATTTTATAACATTAGCATTATTTGTTACGGCTTTAGGCATATTTAACTGTTTTCCGAGAGTAGGCTTAATATGGGGTATATGGGTTATTATGGACCGATCTTTACGAAATTTAGCAGTGTGATTTGTACTTCTATAAAACTGTGACGTACAAAATTTTGTTACACAAGTACATAATTATTATTAAGGTTTGGTGCGCATTTAACTGTTTTACGAGAATAAGTTTATATAGGTCCTCTGGTAAATTACGGACCGATCTTCACGAAATTAAATAGTATTATTTCTGGTCTTATAGAACGAATTTGTGGAAAATATTTTATAAATCCGTGTATTATACCACCATTTTTGTTAGTTTTTGCTATAAAACTATCAATTTTTAGAATGGTGGTTCCACATTTGGATTTTTAACTCTTATACTACTAAAGCGATTTTGCAGGGTTTTAATCTTTAACTGATATTGTTCTTTTCTTTTGAGTTGTTTAAAAGTGAGCGTGTTTTCAACAGACAGCCATGCCTAAATTGACTTAGAATTACTCAAGGAGCCAGAATATATGAAGGGTTTAAAGCACAAGGTGTTTAAGTGCTTTTTTTTAAATTGAGATTACATATGGAATTAGTAGGTTAAGTTCAGTGAAGTTCAAAACACAAGAGGTGAATGTGGAATTATCATCCGGTAGCGAGTTATGGCGACCAATTCTAGCAGTTGTCATCAAAATACCTGTTTTGCTTGAAGCACTTAATCTAAATTTTTTAAAAAAGCACTTAAACCCCTTGTGCCTGGAGCTCCTCATATGTAAATACTTTATGGGGTCTGAGATAAATAATAAAAACATTTCATATGGAATGACAAACTTAGTATACCCTTATTCACCGCTCGTTGTGGTGGAGGGTATAAAAAATGTTTGCACAAAGAAGTCTGAATCGTATTTTTATTCTCAACAATAAATATTTAGTTTGGAATCTGGACTTTGGACAATTGAATATGGCAATGTTGTATATATTTTGTTTTGTTTTTTATGAATACAAATAAATGTAAAAATTAAACTGTCTAGTGATATTGAAATATATTTCGTCCAAGTGTAAATGTTATTAAAAAAAATGATAACATGTGTTTTTTAAAGCAGTTTGAAATGCATACAATGTTACATGTTAAAAATTGTGTATTACAGAGATAAGATTAATATTATTATTATTTTTAATAAAGAAAACCAAAAAGGGGAAAGCAAATTAAGATAAAAAAGAATTTTGTATTTTTGATTTGGAAGATAAAAAAATTGTAATTATTGTTATGAAAATGTAAAAATTTTTTGGCATTAATTTGATTTGTTTTTCTATTTTTGGCACACACTATTTTGTCAAGATTCTTACGACATTTGACTATTGATATTTGTTATTGCGAATTGAGCAAATATGTAATATATAATATGCTATACCGTAAGTTTACACATATGTATGGCAATATAAATTCTAAAAGCTTAATTATTAAAATAAATATTTTTTTAAATGCCGCTGGTTTCTTCAAAGCCAGCTCTGCAATTAAATTTTGAAAAAATCATCAAAATTGTCAACACTATTTATTTTTAACGTAACTCTGTTTTTCGCCAACAAGATTTCTATTTCTGTCACCAAATAAAAGTTCCCAGCAAACACAAAGACAAACCTTTGATATTACATGACTTTATCATTTTGTGTCAAGCACAATTCTCAAACCTTTTCCAATGGTTTTATTTTAACATTTAAATTCACATTAATAATGATTTGAATATAACCATTTGATAACCAATGTTTTATCAGTTTGTTATCAAATTTTATTCTCAAATTAAAAATAAACTCGTATAAAATCCATTCAAATTTTGAACAATTAGATATTAATGTACATATGTGCCAAATTTCTTTTTTTCTTTGGTGTTTATTTGTTTAGTTTATGGATAATAAAGCGTTGCCAGTTTTGAAAAATTGGTTTTTTTTAATTATAGTTTTGAACTAGAGACAATTAAAAAAAAAAAAAAAAAAAAAAGAGGAAATCGTTTGATTTTTAAAAAAAAAAACCTTTTCGTCTTCAAAACAATTTAAATTAAAATTTTTATAACTTCGACCAATTTGATTATTTTTTTTACCAAAATAAGCCTAGAGTGTCCTCATGAGAGTGTCCTCATGAAACTGTACAAGTTTGAAAATGGCATCCTGGTATACACAATATCTGTTCACAAAACCTTAATTGATAATTTTAAATTCCAATTTTTCTAACTGAGCCCCAATTTTTTCTCGATTGTTTTAAATCCGAAATAAGCCTAAAGTATACTCATAATATTGTAAATTATTTGAAGTGGGATATGCATTAGTTTAAAAGATACGTTAATAACTGCCCATGGTTGTCGCACTGTGAAACCGGAAGTGACCATTTCAATAAAAAAATGTCTACCTTAGTCCCAATATTTTTATTTTTTTTTTTAAACCAAAATTAGCCTACGATTTACTTATTAATAGGAATAAGATTTTCATGCACTAAAAAATCGAAAATATGCGCTTAAAATATGCACTAAAAAATCCAAAATATGCATTAACAAAATAAAAAATATGCACTAAAAACTAAGAAAATTTCCATAAAAAATCGTTTTTTAATTTTACTAAAAACAAAAATATAAAAAATTCTGTATATTGTTGTCCAAATATCTTTAAAAAACTAAAATAACTAATTTTTTTGTTTAAATAAATAAGTACTGTTTTATTAAAGGAAAACTTTGTCTTGTACTTGAAGAATGCCAATGCATTTTGAAGAAATTTGTTTTCAGATCCCACTTTGATTCCAGATCAGATCAAAAATATTTGAAATTAATTTTATTTTTTTTAAATCCTTAATTTTTTTTGCAGCTATTCTTCCTTCCACATTGTTAATTTTACTTTCTGCAATATCAATTAATTTGACTTGAGCATTAAGTGAACTAAATCCCTCCTAATTGCTTAATTATTGTTTTACCAATATATCCGTTATTGGAAAATATAAATGATAATTGTCTTCTGCTGTTATCTAAATTTAATATTTATTTTACTTTTTTAATTGCACATTTTTAATCTAACATTTTTAAATTACTTGAAGTTTTTTGAATAGAATTCTGAAGCATCTAGCCAGGCTCCCATTTTGCTACTACTGGCTGCGGTGGAAGGGGAATCAAGGGATACATTTCGTTAAAAATTGCAATATTATCGAATTGGCTTCTAAATTTTCTGCAACGCGGTATAACCCATGAACTAAGCAAGTAGCTTGTAAGAGTTTTACAATAACAATACAATAATTTATTTATTGGTATTCCTATACAACAGGACTTAAATTCCTATAATTATAGTACAGGATAAAAAAAAAATTGTTGCAATTTCATATGCGTCATACAATAAAATATTTTAACATTAAACATAAAAATAAAAGAAATAAATATATAAAAACAGTTTTAAAAACAATTTTATAAAAAGTTTTTTTTTTTTTTTTTTTTTTTGGATAAAATATTTAAAACCCATTGGAAGCCTTAACCATGTAAGTTACTGCATCGGTTTAAAATAAAAAATATTGTACTTTAAACAAAGCTTCAAAAGAATTTATTTACTATTTAAAAATTTTTTTAGAAAGTTTTTTTTGTGTACTAATTTTTTTTTAAGAAATTTTTTATAATATGGAAATTAAAAAGTCCCTCAAAACTGTAAAAATATGCGCTTAAAACATAAATATGCAAAAATATGCATTTTCACTAATATATGCAACAATATGCAAGATGCCATTTTAACGCAAATTTAATGATTTCGAAAGATAATTGGTCGACATCGTTCTTAGACTATCGATAAAAAAAATGCATTTGCATGGAAATCGCATCCCTACTTATTATATTGAAGAAGTTTTGAAATGGGTTATCCATAAGTTTAAAAGTAAAGCAGATTTATCTACATGCATATCACACTGAGTAAGATTTTAGGAGCTTGATTTTGTAGACTGGCTTGTTAAATTTTACGTCCCTTATACATTAAATAATAAATGTGCACGCGCATTAGATTAATGTTAAAATTATGACAAATATAATGGAATTTCGGCAAAATATTTTTTTGCGCTGTACGCTTCACGAATTATGGCGATGAAAGTCAAATGTCTTTAATGCTTAAAAGAAATTGTATACAAATAGTTTGCTTGTGAGAAAAATACATTTGTGAGCAAAAAAATTGATTACTTTTAGTAAGTTAATCCTGAATCCTGAAAATAAAGATTTTTTCTTTTCATGAATTTGACTACGAAGAGAACGGGTTTTCAACTTTCGAATATCTAGCGGACAGTTTATTTAAGTTAATACCTAAATGGAATACAATGTAAATTAAAAAAAGAAATATGAATTACCAAAAAAGAAAATTATTTTTTATTTGTGTTCCACATTTGAAAAAAATTTGAAATTAACATTCAAACGCCGGTTGAAAATAAATAAATTTCCTGATTTAAAAAAAGTTTCCCCTTTTTGTTGAGAGTGCTATGTTATTCAAATTATTTTCAAATCAGTTTCAGACGTTTTTCATTTCAGGTTCGATTCAAATAGTTTTCAATTTGAAAATTATTTGTTGGGTAGTGTCATTTGCTAAAGGTCAAAAAACATTAGTGCAAGTGTATGACTGTGTGTATGTGTATTAATATGTAGCACATGTTGCTATTTTTTTTATTATTTACATATATTAATTTTATATACACGAGTTGATTGGATGAAATAAGAAAATTGATTTGTCTTTATAACAAAACAAAAAGCCGTACAAAAATAGACAACAACACCAACAAAATTGTTATGTGCAAAGAAAAACATAAATATTAATAAAAAAAAAGTGAAAAACATCAAAATTTTCTTGTTGTCAGTAAAAAAAAATCAAGAAATGTTGGAAAAAACAAAAACAATTTATAGATGCTCGTGATTTTATTGTGTTGTCATTTAAATGGCATAAATTAACTGTATTCACACCAACAAGTTTCTATTATTAAAAACAAATACCTAAATGGAATAAAAATATCGCACACTAAATCATAAACAGGCACAACTCAAAATTTATCAAAATCGTTTTTTAAATTTATAAACCAGTTCACAAATCAAATCTATTTCGATTGTCTTCTATAAATTTTCTTCTTTCACATTTGTGAAACTCAATTTGATTAAAAAAAGACAACCATATTTTTGAAGCCAGTTTTCTGCCTCTCCCTAACATTTTTGATTTTTGAGTTGTGCCTGTTTATGATTTAGCGTGCGATATGTATATTTCATCACTTGGAATTTGTATGTATTTATCATAAAAATAGAAAAAAAATTTAAGAGCACATGTTTTATTCTCTACTTTTTACAATAGATAATTTAATAAAAGTGATAAAAATTAAACTTAAAAATTCTTGAGGAATATTAGGACAATATTAATAGTAACGTTTAACAATCTAAAAACCAAGTGGTGAAACGAAAAAGTTATGATACATGATAACTGACTGCGTATTAATGGAGATAATAACACTGTACTACATAGTTGAAAAAACTGACAGGCGGGGCACCTGGCGATTTAACCTGATTCGGGTACGCTGACTCCAGTGGTGCTACCCGTTTTTTTTTAGGTTAGCTCTTGTTTTTGAGATATACCGCTCTTTCGAAAATGTAGGAGGTTGCACAACATTTATCCGCGTATTTTTAAACGGGTTGAGGCTGAGTTAGGCGAAAGTTGCTGTACCCGTTCCGTACTGTACCGAACTGCTAGCACGTTGGTGCACTTATAGAACATCTAAAAACGTGTCATATGTTTTCCACATATGACATAAAACATAGTATACATAAAACAATACACAGTGCTGGGAATTTAAAAGGCTTAAATGGTGACCGCTTTGCAGAAAAAGTACCAAGTGATTTAATGGTATTCAAACAGTATTTAGTGTTTGTAAAAAAAAACATTAATAATTTAATATCTGATATTTATATTATAGATTTACAATAAAAAAATATTTATTTTATCATATGCATACACATTAACATGTATTATTTTGAAAATGTGCATAGACAAAACAATTTTTTGTAACCATTTAAAGCCTTTACAAACGGAATGACAAACTTAAATAAGCCCCTACCACATGTGGTGAAGGGTATTCAAATATTACAAATTATACGATTCAGTGGTTTAATAATTATATTTAAGGCTTCGGCGTATTAAACTAATAGAATGAACAAATTTCTAACGTATTAAATGTCTAAAAAATTAATACATATTTAACACTTTTTGAAATACTATTATTAACTAGTCACAAAACAAATTTGTTATTTAAATTCAATAATATAATTTTACAAACTTGATATCTTTAAAAAAGAAAATATATCGCACTTGATCGTAAAGTCTATTAACTCAAAATTTTAACTTTTTCAGTAGAAGTAAAACAATTTTTATTTTAATATTAAATACAATTGAATAATAATTTTTAAACCAACCGTTTTTATAGCGTGTTGATTTTTTCCAAAAGTGAAAAAAAATTATTTTGAGTTAATAGCACCTTTATTATCAAGTTTAATATATGGTAATTTCGATGTCATCGTACGTGACATTTTATACGCCTTCAGAGCGATAGAGATTTTGCACAAATAGTAGTAATTGGGAAATTTTTTATCATTATGTTTCATTTAGAAGGTGTAATATATGAAAAAATAACTATTAATTTCGGAACCTTGTTGTCCTTGTTGGGTGCTCCGGTAGTGAGCTAGTCTATCAGTGCCGGGGTTGCGGGTTCGATTCCAGCCAGAGACTCTGGTCACCTGCAGACAAGCGAAGAGCTTCGCGAGTTAAGCATAGGAATAAAAAAATTAATATATCTAGCAAGATAGGTGCATATCGTATGTGACATTAAACGGAAGTGATTTTGTGTTTAATGTAAAAAAATGAGAAAATGTGCGAATTGTGGGAGGTATTTTTCCTTTTTTTAATTTTTTACATTAAACCACATATTTTTCTTTTATAATCCGTAATTAGAAAGAAAAAAATTTTTCTGTATGGTTTTATAACGAACAAAATGTAATATCGTTCTGACCTACCGCACGTGACAGATTTATCTCTTATTGTATTCACAAGGTATGAAATATATTTTTGGTAAATATATGAATACAAAAACTTAAAACAAAATAGGAAGAAAGTAATGGGTGATTCAAGGAGAGATACATTTTTCAATAGCCTTTTTTTGACAGATCACGTGTGAGTCGTGTCATGCTGTCATATTTTTGTTTATTATTGTTTGGCATTTCATAATGGAAAGACTTACGCCTAAACAACGTTTACAAATCGTTCAACTTTATTACGAAAATTCACGTTCTGTGAGGAATGTGTTTCGTGCACTTTGCTCAACTTATGGTCAACATAATCGGCCTACTGAGTGTACTATTCGCAACACCATCACCCATTTTGAGACCCAGCATTCATTATTTGATAATATTCGACCAAATAGACCACGTCCAGTACGCTGTGAAGAAAATAAAGCGGCCGTAGCTGAGAGTGTACACGAAGACCGTGGAGAGCCGATTCGGCGCCTTTCACAGCAACTCGGACCGTTATCGTGCCATGATAACCGACTATTTGATGCCTGAAATTGAAGCTCGTGATCTCGGCGACATTTGGTTTCAGCAAGACGGCGCTATTTCCCACACATCACATCAATCACTGGATTTATTGAGAGAACACTTCGGTGAGCACATACTTTCGCGTTTTGGGCCGGTCGATTGGCCACCAAGATCGTGTGATATCACACCGGTAGACTTTTTCCTGTGGGGATATGTAAAGTCTAAAGTTTATGCGTACAAACCCGCTTCGATTCAGGCCTTGGAGGAAAACATCACGCTTGTAATTCGCCAGTTACCAGTTGAAATGCTCCTCGAACGAGTCATCGAAAATTGGACTCAACGGATGGACGATCTGCGACGTAGCAACGGCCAATATTTGATAGACATCATTTTCAAAAAATAAATGCCAAAGAATGTTCTTTCAAATGATAATAAACATTCCCCATTAAATATGAATTTTCTGTGTTTTTTTCTTAAAAAAGTAGGGAACCTCGAAATGGATCACGCTTTATAGTCGGTCAAGTCCGGCCATATGATACCCTACACCATAATATTTTAAAAACATTTTTGAAAATTTTCGAACCATGGCCAATCATGGTCTTTAGAACAGAATTATGCTATGAGGTTACGAATTATATAAAAGTTATTTGAGCCGAATATTATTCGTGGATCTTATTAATTGTTGTTGTAACATTTATTTTAAAGTATAATTCCAATGCTACTAGTTGCATAGTAAAGTTTGAGTGTTTACTTACTTTCTACCATATTTGAAAAAAATATTTAAAGGTTTTTATTTTAAGAGTCGTGGTTGACATTATCATGGAAATGTATGTTTATGTATGTGTAGTATAAAATTTTAAATTTTACAATTTTGCCACCCTTACCTGTCTTTTATAGCCAGTTTTTGACTACGTATTTAAATACGTATTAAGATATATTTGTTTTAAATTTAAGTTGTTTATAAATACAGTTTGATTTTTAAGAGCTACTCAATTAATCTTCTTTAATTAAGATAAAAATATGGTAGCACTCCTAAATTTCATAAATTCGGTTAAACCAACGTAACGGAACTTTTAAGGTGTATTTATTTCAAAGGTGGTCTCAATGAAACTGCTGATTTATTTATCCTTTGTCGTGATATTAAGGCCTCCTTGTCAAGTAAATATAGCATGGAAACTTAAATAGACTTTAAATAAGTAACACGGTATATTAAAGTATCATTTAAAAAAGTTCTGGAAAACTCAATTTCGTATTTAAATAGAACGTAAATATAACTAATATATATGTAGATGCGAAGCAAACAACAGACGACTGGCCCTAAGACTTCTTAATAATGTACAACTTTTTTTTTGCATTTTATTCTTTAATAGTTTTCTATTGTTAATATAAATTTGTTAAATAAAATTTACATTCCACTTGCAGACAAATAGCAGAAAATATACAACAACATACAATTAACTAATTAGAAAAAAAAACAAACTGCAAATAAGGAGAATTTCTAAGAGAGTTTGAATCGAATACAATTTAGTCTCACATTATGCAATTATTTGAGCTTAAATATTGTAAAATAACGTCATATGGTCGTACACTATACAAATAAGATGTTATAAGTGTGATTTATTGCACTACTATATTGTACTATTGAAAAAAAATCATGGTCATGGATTTAAAGATAATACTTTTTTTTTTAAGATATATTAAAAAAAAAACAAGTTAGTGCTAAATTCGGCTGTACGGAATCTTTGGTACCCTCCACCGATAGTAAGAATATTTCAAGGGTTGGCTTTATATGCATATCCATAAAATCTATTAAACATTCATTCTTCCGGACGTCAGTATTTAAATTTTTTGCGGTTTAGACCTATGTTTATTTATTGACCGAGAATCATAAGGTGTTATAAAACTAATCCAAATTTTTACTATTTTTAATAAGGCTTAAGTTCATTAAATTTAATTTTCATTAAATTATTTTTATGAAGAAAGGAATTTTACAACATGGGAAATTAATTAAAATTGTTATTGATAATTTTCATTCTTGACTGACCTGGGATTCGAAGCCAGGCTGGCTGGCGTGTGATTCGAACCCAGGCGGCTGGTTACCCTGACATGTTTCGACCTCAACCACTAGGTCTCCTCAGAGGGATTTGCCGTCTTGCACTCGCAGCCATCGATGACTGCTGACGTCAGTAGTCAAACATCAATCCTTAAACCAAATTGTATTTTAACCTTTGGTAGATCGAAATTTGCTTTTTTTTTTTTTTTTTTGAATGATTATAATAAATTTTATTTTTAAAGTTAAAGCAAAATATTCTCATGTTGGTACATACCTGTCAATGTTTTATGAAAACTTACTACCTGTTTGTAGAACGTGAGTGAAAAAGTGACTCGGCTAACTTCCAGTTAAAACAACAACAACTTTTGTTTTTTTTTGCACTCGCGTTCTACAAACAGGTAGTTAATCTTTCATTGACTCCGTGGTTAAAAATATTTTTTTAAAATAAGCACTTTAATTTTTTGTTTTAAAAAGATTTTTTGCTAAAACGTTTCTTTGAAGCTTTTACTGAAAATTTGCAAAAAATTTCTTAACTACATTTTATACATGACAAGGTTGTAAAAATGTGATAAAAGTGTTGCCAAAGGAACAAAAATCTGTGAATTTCTTTAAAATTTTAACGACGTTATTTTGACGATTTTTTTTTTTTTTTTTTTTTTTTTTTTTTTTTGATAAAAAAAAAAAATAAGAAAATTTATAATTTACTGCAAATTAATAAAAAGTGATAAAAAATAAAAAAATAAAATACTCGTAAGTCGCAAAAGTCGGTGATAAAAAAAAGTCTCACAAAAAGTGGCAGACCGCTAAAAAAGGCGCAAATTGCGACTTTAATCGGGCAAACGATAACCCTGGACCCATCGTTTATTATGAATCAATCATCACAAAATTCTGTAGAGTGATTTCTGGTTTTGAAAAATCGAAATTAGAACAAATTTCAATACAGTAGTGAAATTTGTTTTTGAGGTTGCTTAATATGGGACCTAAAGAAACTTATGGACCTATTATCATAAAATTGCATTATATAACATATTTCCAACCTTCAGTAAATGTTCTACTGCGACTTAAAGCCTAATGGAACTATGAGAGAACCAATTCTTCTACAATAACATTATTCGTTACGGTTTTAGGCGTATTTAATTAAATGTTTTCCTGGACCGATCTTCACAAAATTTGACAGTGTAATTTTTAGTCCTATTAAAAACTGTGACGTACCAAATTTTATTACAGTACCATTATTTGTTACGGTTTTAGGCGTACTTAACTGTTTTTCAAGAGTAGGCTTTATATGGGGCTTATGGTAAATTATCGAAATATCTTCACGAAGTTTTGTAGTATGATTTCTAGTCTTAAATAATTTTTTATCAATCCGTGCATTATACCACCATTTATGTTAGTTTTTGTAACAAAATCTTAAATTTTTTAGAGCTGTGGTTCCACATTTAGATTCATAGCTCTTATCCTACAGCACCGATTTCGGAGGATTTCAATCCCAAACTGCTTAGGATAACTGGAAGCAATTTGACACTAATATATTTATTTTCTTTTGAGTTGAACTGCGAAGCTTTATTGGGTCTGAGATGAATAATTAAAAAGTTTCTCACGAAATGAAAAACATATTATGCCCTCATTCACCATAAAAAAATGGAAAATAATAAATTTTAGTTAATTTTTTAATTTTTAATTTTGTTTTGTTTTTCACTAAATATGTACTTTAGGGCATGACTAATGTTTTACAAAAAAAAAATTTTTTTCTTATCATCACGTGATGGTCAATACTAAATTATTAATAAAAATCGTGTTTGCGGGTCATTTTGGCAGAAAAACATTCCGCAACAAATGCAATTTTTAAAAACTCACAGATAAGTTTTTTTTATTACATTAGTGGGGTTCTGTATTTGGTTCAAATGTTCTTGCGGACTAGCAAATGCAAAAAATCGTAGCTCTGTTAAATCGAATAACAAAATACACAGAGTTTCCGGTAGATTTCATAAAAGAGCTACAATATTCTGTATTCGTCTTTCGCAAGACCATTTGCACCAAACACTGAACTCCGCTATTAATATTCATAAAATATTTATATTGTTTATTACATCTAGATAAAAAAATTAAACTGTTTATTTTAATAAGTTATACGTAGTGTATGATACAATGTATGATTTATTTCATTATTGTATGATATAAATTTAAGATTTAAGAAAGGTCAAGCATTTTTGCAGAGAGAATAAATGTCCTTAACAATTTTTATAGCACCACGTACTGCTCAAATATTACTACGTCACTGATTTTTTATTTTTAACTCCTCTTGAAAACACTTTTTAGATTTTTAAAAATGGGACAAAGGTAAATTTAATAATTTAATTTTTTTAATGTGGAACAAATTTGAACTTGTTTGGTGCGGGACTTTTTTTTAAGCAGCAAAAAAGAAAGATGACGTTTCTTAAGATTTTTTTTTAATGGTAATTTTGAATACATTTGAACATTTTTTTATATATAAATTTTTTTTTAAAATTTTATAAAAAATTATGCAAACCAGTTGATTACGTTATATATGCATTGTAAAATTATTAAAACATTTTGACGACGACGACTTGAGATCGACCACACGTCGTACGTATCTTAAGGAAAATTTATCTTTGATCTAATTACACTATGCTAGTTGAAAAAACAGACAAGCCGGGCATATATATGAAGAATATAATTTATATGGAGCATTGCGTTTTTGAGTTACGCAAACATATGTTGTGCAACCTCGAAATAACGGTATATCTCGAAAACCAGAGCCAATGTTAAAAAACCGCGGGCACCACTGGATTCAGCGTACCCGAATTATGTTAAAACGCTAGGTGCCCAGCTTGTCACGAAAAAAAGTGTCAATTTCTTGCACAGTGTAACCAATATACTTACACCTAATTTGGAAACTTTGGCTCTTGCCGTAAAAGACAAAAATCTATAATGTCTTTGCATGGGAAGTGCAACGCTCACTTCTACAATCATGCCCACATTTTTTCGGATATTGTGAATTGATAACCATGATGCTTGTACGGAATTTAGAAACTTTGGCTCTTGCCGTTCTTCGGATACACTAAAAAAGAAAATACATCAAGGGAGTTTTGGGAAAAATTAAAGGCAGTCGTGGTTTTTTGCTCATATCTTAGCCATTTATGGACTAATCTGGCTGAATTTCAATAGCAAACTTAAACGAAGTAAATGTAACATTAATATTTAGCAAGCTAGTCCCCATCATATCTGGGGTATGTGGGGCTGCACATACGGACATTGTTAAATCAACTTCGCTACCCATAAGCACCCAGAATATATATATTTTATAGGGGGAAGATCAAAACTATAGAATAAATAAAAACCGGATTGACAAACTTATATTTCCTTTGCCTTTCCACCTGTGGTGAAGGGCATAAATATCAGGGAATCGAATATGAAGAACATTCAAGAGTAACAACCAACACCGCCTACTCAATATTTTGGGTTCATTCTTTGTTAAATGCTACTTTTAAACTCCATATGCACGAACAAATCGTACGTGCAATATGTACTTTTGCCTGGCTGTCTGTCCGTTCCTCCGCATTTCCTCTCTACAAAAAAACGTCAAATCAAGAAATCTTAAAAACTTGGTGTTAATTAATCGGCAATCTTGCGAAGGTATTTTCTTGTTTACATATTTTATAAAAAACCAACTAAAGAGATTGGAATTTCGTCATTCATTTTGTTTATTTATTTATTTAATATCAATCTGTTAACAAATTTTGGTTTATGTATATGTTTCTTTTATATTTTAAAGAACAAACTTTTTAATTTTTGTACATATAAATATTTTTTTTATTTTGAAGAACAACCTTTTTGTCAGCTGTTAAAAACAGGGCGGTCCAATTTTGTGTTTTGTTCTCGACGTGAGCCAAGATAGCGTCGAAGAAATAGCGTCGAATTTGGGAATTTAAAAACCGGGAAACCAAAATACCCAAATAATGGGGATTTGCAGTATATGAACAAAAAGTTAGCGTCGAAATTAGGAATTTAAAAAGGGGAAGTTCAAATATATTTATATTTTTAATAAAAATACAAAAACTATTTACCACAGGCTTTTGCACGGTATACACTATATATTTTCTGAAAGTAGATAGTTTTCTGGACAAAATGAGCGATGCGTGCAAAAAATCGTTCGGACAGTTTTCGAGAAATCTGGGTTCATCCAAAATGGTCAATAAAAATCTTTACTGATTTATGCCATGGAACACAGGCTTTTGCACGGTATAAACTATATATTTTCTGAAAGTAGATAGTTTTCTGGACAAAATGAGCGATGCGTGCAAAAAATCGTTCGGACAGTTTCCGAGAAATCTGGGTTCATCCAAAATGGTCAATAAAAATCATAACTGATTTATGCCATGGAACACAGGCTTTTGCACGGTATAAACTATATATTTTCTGAAAGTAGATAGTTTTCTGGACAAAATGAGCGATGCGTGCAAAAAATCGTTCGTACAGTTTCCGAGAAATCTGGGTTCATCCAAAATGGTCAATAAAAATCATAACTGATTTATGCCATGGAACACAGGCTTTTGCACGGTATAAACTATATATTTTCTGAAAGTAGATAGTTTTCTGGACAAAATGAGCGATGCGTGCAAAAAATCGTTCGGAAAGTTTTCAAGAAATCTGGGTTCATCCAAAATGGCCAATAAAAATCTTTACTGATTTATGCCATGGAACACAGGCTTTTGCACGGTATAAACTATATATTTTCTGAAAGTAGATAGTTTTCTGGACAAAATGAGCGATGCGTGCAAAAAATCGTTCGGACAGTTTTCGAGAAATCTGGGTTCATCCAAAATGGTCAATGCAAAAGCCTGTGTTCCATGGCATAAATCAGTAAAGATTTTTATTGACCATTTTGGATGAACCCAGATTTCTCGAAAACTGTCCGAACGATTTTTTGCACGCATCGCTCATTTTGTCCAGAAAACTATCTACTTTCAGAAAATATATAGTTTATACCGTGCAAAAGCCTGTGTTCCATGGCATAAATCAGTAAAGATTTTTATTGGCCATTTTGGATGAACCCAGATTTCTCGGAAACTGTACGAACGATTTTTTGCACGCATCGCTCATTTTGTCCAGAAAACTATCTACTTTCAGAAAATATATAGTTTATACCGTGCAAAAGCCTGTGTTCCATGGCATAAACCAGTTAAGATTTTTATTGACCATTTTGGATGAACCCAGATTTCTCGGAAACTGTCCGAACGATTTTTTGCACGCATCGCTCATTTTGTCCAGAAAACTATCTACTTTCAGAAAATATATAGTTTATACCGTGCAAAAGCCTGTGTTCCATGGCATAAATCAGTTAAGATTTTTATTGACCATTTTGGATGAACCCAGATTTCTCGGAAACTGTCCGAACGATTTTTTGCACGCATCGCTCATTTTGTCCAGAAAACTATCTACTTTCAGAAAATATATAGTTTATACCGTGCAAAAGCCTGTGTTCCATGGCATAAATCAGTAAAGATTTTTATTGGCCATTTTGGATGAACCCAGATTTCTCGAAAACTTTCCGAACGATTTTTTGCACGCATCGCTCATTTTGTCCAGAAAACTATCTACTTTCAGAAAATATATAGTTTATACCGTGCAAAAGCCTGTGTTCCATGGCATAAATCAGTTAAGATTTTTATTGACCATTTTGGATGAACCCAGATTTCTCGGAAACTGTCCGAACGATTTTTTGCACGCATCGCTCATTTTGTCCAGAAAACTATCTACTTTCAGAAAATATATAGTTTATACCGTTCAAAAGCCTGTGTTCCATGGCATAAATCAGTAAAGATTTTTATTGACCATTTTGGATGAACCCAGATTTCTCGAAAACTGTCCGAACGATTTTTTGCACGCATCGCTCATTTTGTCCAGAAAACTATCTACTTTCAGAAAATATATAGTTTATACCGTGCAAAAGCCTGTGCTAAATAGTTTTTGTATTTTTATTAAAAATATAAATATATTTGAACTTCCCCTTTTTAAATTCCTAATTTCGACGCTAACTTTTTGTTCATATACTGCAAATCCCCATTATTTGGGTATTTTGGTTTCCCGGTTTTTAAATTCCCAAATTCGACGCTATTTCTTCGACGCTATCTTGGCTCACGTTTGTTCTCGTCAAATAAAAAATTACATTATTACAGGGCCGGCAAGACATTTTATACATGTAAGTTTTAAAACTTATATGATACTTATGTTGGTTGAAATATTGATGTAAACAATTAAAATCTTTAACTGGACTGTATCATTCAATGTATTCTGTCGGGTATTACTCATTTAGTTTGAATACTCATTGCTTAAGGATCCTTTTTTTCCTTTTAATTTATTGGTTCATAAGAATGTTCTTATTTTGACTGAATTTAAATTCTTAGAATTTATTGTTTCCGATTTCTTTAATATTCTGCAAATTATATTCAGCCCAATTATAAATATTCCAGGGGAAATGGGTTCTCTGGGAATTAGTTTTTCCCGGGAATATAATACTCCTATTCTAAACAAACGGGGAGAATAGTATTATGGGAAAGCGAATTTCGGTTTTTCGCAGTCAGTTTTGTTTTGCTTTCAGCTGTTTTGTTTTGTTTTGTTTTGTTTTAAAAGTAGCAAAAAAAAAAAAAATTGTGGAACAGAAGCGTACGAAGTGAAGAATTAAAATTTTTTAATAAATCAAAATGTTTAGTATGGCATTTCTGGTGCTAGCTGAAGAAGCAGAAGCTGTGGAACAGCAAAATTCCAAAAAACGGGCAAAGGTTTGCAAGGAGAGAGTTGCGTGATGACGCAAACCAGCTGGAGTTGCCGCAAACATTGTAAGTATATGAATATACTATTATGATTCATTAATTTGGAATACTAGCGAATTACAATCACATCTTGAGCAGGAATATCTGAAAGGCTGCAATAGTTTTTGGCAGCTGGGTTTTAAATATTTACTACCCTGCAAATAATATTGGACCACCTGATCCAATTTGATTAAATGGACTACTCCATGGACTGGTCCGATGTAATGCAAGCATGGACCATGTCATTGTTAAAAAGTGTTTGTAGTGAGACGATATGTCTTCGTTTTTTAACGACATGTTTTCGTTTTGAAACGAAGTTAAAACTAATCCTCTTGTGTATACAATGGAGTAGTCTTAAAACTTACTTTAGGAGTAATGCATAGCTGGGTTACGTGGTCCAGCCCTAGGACATCGCAATGTAAATTGTAGTATGTTTTTACATACATTTAGGTTAGGTATTGGAGTAGTCCTACTCCCTTATGGAGTAGTACATACACGCATGTATAGAGTAGTCTCGTTTTTTGTAGGGTAGTGGCAGCATTTTTATGTAAAAACAGATTTTATTTCAAAAAATCATGATTAAAATACCATAATACCATAATAAACTCATGTCGAACAACAAGCGAAAATAATAAATTTTTGCTGTTCGTTGCATAACATCTGCATTTATTATAAATGCAAAGACAATTCAAATTATATGGAAAACTTATAAACTTTTACTCTTTAAGAAAGTGATGTGGTGTCATTAGCATCACACCAGTATTTGTCTGCAGACCAGAATATTAGAAAAATTTAAAAAAAAATTTATAATTTTATATTACGTAAAGAAATACAGGCCACATACATACACAGAAAATAATTAAAAATTGTCAACAATTTTATACCAAATTCATAATATCAAGCAAACAAGTTGTTGATTTTGCACCTATTATCAAAATGATTATATTGATTACTAAAAACTTTAAAATTGTGAATATTTTTTTTTTCAATAAATTATATTTTTAATTTTAATTAAAAAAATGATCAAAAAACTTTGCCATTTCAAACAATGTGTTAATTTCTTGTATTAAATAGTGACAATTCCCAACAACAATTCTACAAGTTTAAGTTATTTTATTTTAAACGAAAAAGTCAATTAATATTTTTTGATATTTAATTAATATTTTAAATAAAATTTTTTTTCAAAACAATTTAAATATTAATTAAATCCAAATTATATTTTTAATTTTATTTCAACTTAAAAAATAATTGATTCTATTATCACATTAATTAAATTAAAATACTTTTTAAACAATTTTTCAATTGATAAAAAACTTTTTTGTGTGTACATACATACAAACATATATATTTTTATGCAAAAAATTTTAATACTTAATTTTTTTAGAACAAACTCCCATGCAATTTTTTGGCGGAATTATTTTCAAAATTTCTCATCACATTCTCCCTTTAATTGTCATTCGAAATGCCTACTTTATTACCGGGGAAGAGTTTCCCGTTTTCGAAGTTTGTTTAGAATAAGGAAAAGGGAAAAGAGAAAAAATTTCCCGGTAGATTTTATTTTGAATAGGAGAACAGGGAATAGGGAAAAAATTCCCGGGGAATTGGTATTCATAATTGGGCTGATTTAAACGTTTAACACATTATGATAATTTTTATATTACTAATGTATTAACATATTTGTTAGTTAAAAGTTACGCATGTAATGCTAAGTATGTTACAAAAAGGTTAACAATTCGATGATTTTAGAATTGCAACCCTACGCCTGTTCAATTCCTTCCGACGAGACTGTAAGGAAGCAGACCCTTAAATTTGTTGAATTAGGGCGCAATATTTACCTAGGTTAATTACGAAGTTTGTTCATCCGACCTTAGGCTACTATTCTGGTTAATGAAGACGGTCATATATTTAAACCAAATATCATGAATAGTGATCTAAAAAAGGTTGAACCAGGTGATACTTTTCGGTTGTTCCACTGTTCAGAGGTGTTTTGGAAAGAGGTGAAGTGCAATAAATTCAGCCGGTTTTAAAAGCACCCTTGGATTAAGCAAACTGAGTACTCAAATTAATGAATTACAAATCTTATGGTGTTTAAAAAAATATCTATGCTCGAATGGTTAACTTTCCAAATTGTATTAAAACAAGATTATTACATAAACATTAAAAGTTGATACAGTGCCTCAAAGTAAAATTGTTCCACCCTTGATTAATAACTTTGAAATGTAAAAATATATAAAAAAAAAAATTGAACACTAATGTAAAAAAGTCTAAATTAGTTTGTGCATTTTATATACATAACAGATGCGTAAAAATAAGTTCTACAATGCATAACATTTTGCAAAAAAAAAAAAAAAAAAATTATAAAAGGAAAATTTATGTCACAATAAAAATGGTCCGCCTAAAATAACGTATGTATGTATGTATATTATATACAAAATTATATATTTTAAATATTTTCTGTTTAATAAAAGCTTTAAAGTGGAACAGATTCTAAAAGGAAAAGATTCTACAAGTTTACTCAATTCTTCCAAGAGCCCCTATAAGTACATTTTGGATTGCAATCTGATGGTTTCTAATTTCAGTTTGCAGTTTTTCCACAAGTTTTCTAATACATTCAAGTCTAATGATTGAGGTGGAGTTTTAATTACTCGAGGATATAATAGCCATTCATTAACAACATCAGAAGTATGTTTTGGATCCTTGTCCTGACACAGAAGAAGTTTCTTTTTTTTTGAAGCTTTTCTGCAATTTGCTTGTGGTTCTTTTTTTAATATATTTAAATACTACATTTTTTCCATATTTCTTTCAATAAAGTGTAATTCACCAACACCACCAGCCGAACAAGCAATCCAGGCCATCACTACCACCGCCATGTTTGACTGTCGTATGCAAATGCTTCAGATATATATCTTGGCAGGGTTTTTCTCCAAACATTTACTCTTTCTTCTGACCCGAAAAAGTTAAGAAAAAGTTCACATACAAACGTTAAATGCTTTATTTGTAACACATTTTTTGATGGTTTCAGGGTTACAGCTTATATAAAATGTTTTCCACCGACCCTATCCCTTAGTTCAGGAGCACTCAACATTAATTCAATCTTGATTTGGTTGACAATTTTTTCTTTGCTAAATTTTGGCTTTTTTTTTATTATTTTTATAATAGTCAATTGTTAATTAATAATTCCAAGCGTTGAACGGCGACCCATCTTAAAATTAAAATGAGACACTGAATAAGTAATTAGAAATAAAAATTCAAGTAAAATATGGAAAAGTACCGTTGTTCATTTAAATCGTGGACCATGTTCATTGTGACATAAATTTTTGTTAACTTTGTCTTATATCCAATAAAAATGTTACGGAATTTTATAATTTGTTTATATGTATATTTATATTTGTTATTATCGTTTCATTTGGTAGATTTTTTACATTATGAAGTTGTGGACCAATTTCACTGTCATTCACTGTACGTGTCGCTAGCTAAAAGAAGGTTATCTGTCTATGTTGGCATTTGTAATCAGTAGATACTGCCGTTTTTAAATGAAGGACATACAAATCTAGATAACTGTTATCACTTTTCAAAATTGTTTTTAATAAAAAAAATCTGTTTTACAGACTTTAAATCCAGGAAATAAAACAAAAACTTGACCTTTATCAATAATTTTCTCCGTGCGTGTAAAATCCACTACACAAAAACAAAACATGTACTACGTTGCCAACAAATGTCAAACTCACGCATTAATTCTGCAAATTTATTTGAGCAAGTGAGTGTGTTTCTCATTGTGGGTGTGGGAAAAGCCGGTAATAAGTTTTCTACACTTAAACTTGTTAATAACATTAGAAAATGCTTTAAGTTTATTGCAAAGGTCAATACAAAAAAACATTTATTTTTAATTTTCACATGTCTTATAAATTCTTTTATAAAAAAAATTTAAAATTTTGAAAATTGTCAGACCATGTGTTTTTTTTGCACTTTCTTTACTTACCTTTTTTTAATAAAATCCAAAAGAAAATGTTTGACGTAACTTTTATTGTGTATGTGTGTTTGTGTACTTGTGGTTTTTCTTTTGTTTTATGTAAATTTTGTTGTATTAGAAATTGTCTTATTATTGCACGGCAATGAAAATTGCTAATTGTTTTTATCGTTAAGTAAAAAAGATAAATGAAAAAAAAAAAAAAAAATGATTAAATAAACAAGAAAAATTAAATAATAATTTCAATATACAATGGGGATTGCATAAATGTTACAAAATTAACAAAATAAATTGTTTTAACAAACAATATTGTAATAAACTTTTTTCAGACTACATACGCATTAACAAATCACATTTATAACAAATTTATTATCATAAAAAAAAATCACACTAACCAAATATAAGAAAATTCTTTTTTATACTTTAAAGTATTGAATAGAAAAACACTCCGTTTAAATGTTCAAAAACGACCCACTCGCACCAAAGTCTCACGACCAACTAACTGAATGACAAAATGCAAACAGAAATCTATATACATATTTCACTTATAAAAAAAAATTAAAAAAACGAACAAGCAAATTATCACAAACAACAAAACACAAACAAAAAATCAAAAGAACAAATTTTAACAACCATACAGAACATATGTTCTAAAAATCACCAGAGGCTCCATAACGAGAAAGCCCCATAAAGAGAAAATGAGAGGGATAGAAAGAGAGATGAGAAAGCCCCCAAAAAAAGCCCAAAAAAGCCATAACGGTTATTGTTACTGTTGCCAATGTTTATTGGGGAATATGAACCGCGTTGTCAACTCGGTGCGTTTCGCACCGTTTCAAGTGCTTTTACAATTAAAAAAAAAGCGAATAATTTTTTAGTCGTTGCGCGGTCTAGGGATGAAACTATACGAGTAAAGGGCATAATACAGCACACAAATTGCTTGGCAAACATGCACTATGCTTTTGCTTCTGTTTGCCAATAAAAAGCACAATCATATTTCGTACACACATACATTTTTAATTTTTGTTTTGCTGTCAATGAATGCTGACGACGATTGTGCTGCGGCAATTTTGGTCGCTATTTGTTTAAAACGGAGAAGAAATATAAAAAAAGAAATAAATTTGGTGTAAAGAGTTCTCTTAACAAAGAGCTGTTTTGGGTCAAACAGTTCAATTAAAAAAATTTGAATTTACGGCCAAAAATTATTTTATTGCTTCTTCTTCTACGCTTTACCCTGCAAAGTTTTCGCTTAAATGATCACTTTTAACACTAGACAACACAAACAGTTTAACAAATATCCAATATGTCTGCAAATATTAAAAATTTTTAATATTTTTACAAACATTGCTTCAAATGTTTGTCCAAACAGCAAACACCCCAATTAACAACACAAAATATTTGTACAAACGTAATATTTTGACATGCTTGCCAAGCAATTCTTATGGAATTTTACAACATGAAATGAATTAAAATTTATTGATAATTTTTTATTCTTGACTGAGCTGGGAATTGAACTCAGGTTTTCCCGGACAGATTGCCCTGACTAGTTTCGATTTTAACACACAATCTCTTCAGAGTGGTTTGCCGTTTAACACTCATCGCCATTGACGACGGATGACGTAAATAGTCAAACATCAATCTTTAAATCAAATGGTATTTTACCTTGGTAGATCCTTTCTTCATAAAAATAATTTAATTCAATGAACATTTTTAATAACATAATATTTTATCATTAATTAATTTATTTATTAATGATGTGCTAATAATCCAAATCTTTATTTATGATTAAAAACACTAAAATTTATTGTTGAGGGAAAGCTAGTTTCTATGCGCCTTTCGCTGGTTGCTTAACCAGCTTGTCAGGAAACTTTTTCCAAATACTTTAGAAAAGCTTAAAATATTATAAATACAAGTAAGACCATAAAGTGAATAAGAATTTTAAACACTCAGGTCTTACTTGTAACAATATCAAAGCTTCAACAAAGCAACAACAATAAACAGTGAATTTTTCTTTCTTACATTCCCCTACAATTGGCTGGTTTTTTCCAACACGAATTGAAGTTGTAAGAGGATAGAAAGAAAAAAACAAAATTAAAAAAAAAAAACAAATTGATTAATAAAGCAGCTGGCCATTTCAGTTTTTTATTTGCCGGGCACATGCAAATTTATTATCAAAAATTATTTTCGGGAATGAAATATTTATTATTAATTAATTCATTTATTAATGATGTGCTTATAATCCCAATCTTTATTTATGATTAAAAACACTGAAATTTATTGTTGTGGGAAGGCTAGTTTCTATGCGCTGGTTATGGGTATTTTATCATAGACTAGTTCATAGGGATCAATATGGTATACCTGAATTATGTTTCTGACAAGAGTCCAAATCGCATCGTTATTAAGAATTGGTGGTCGGTGCCTCAAAATAATGTTAGAAAACGCGAAATTTATATGATTTAAATTAAAGCATGCCTTGCAGAAAGAATGGAGTAAAATTAGGGTCGAATAAACCAAAAATTCCCGAATATAATTTGTTCTGGACCAAAAGGGATACCCCACTAAGTACTAGGTGTATGAATAAGGATACAAAATAAATACATTTTCAAAATAAGCTTAACCTGACAGTAAGTTCGGCAAAAGGTGTTATTGATAGCTCACCTGGAAATGCTTTTTTTTATTATAGATTTGAAGCAGTTTGTGGGCTAAAGAACATTAATGGCACAACAAAAGGGAAGATATCAAATAACTTTTACCAATTTACAACAAAATTAGTAGAAAAGATACGAGGAAGATTGTCTCCAATTTTAAAATCATACGCAAAATAAATATAAATGCAAAAAATGTTTTATCCCATTTTGAAAATTATATAATGTCATTAGCTACACAATTTGAGTCCGATGAGGAAATTTTAATTACGAGATTTTCAATTAAACGAAATTCTGATAAGTAAAATCGCATTAAACGAGCTTAATACTTTCAAGATTGCTTTTTGAAGCTTTAATATTTCATTAGAAATAAAACAAATACATAGATAGTTATATTTTAAAAATTAAAATATTTCATTATTATTTTATAATTTATTAAAATAAATAAAAGTATAAATCACCGTTATTCAGCAATGATGTGACCAGGACGAATTCAATTTTCAGGTAGCGTTGAAAGCATAGCTGTGCTACTTTTTTTCTTACTGCAAGCAAATGCTAAAATAGTTTGCATTTACATTTTCGCAAGACCATTTGCATCAAAAACTGAACTCCGCTATAGTCTCGTTTTTTTACAAGGTATTTTGCAGCTTTTATGATAAATAAATGCATTTTATACGCTAGATATTTCAACGTCGTTAAATAAATTTGTCGTTTAAGAGGATCTTCTTTAAAGCAAACAAAAGTGCTTTGAAATTCTTTAAATTTAATATATGTATGTAGAAAAATATTTCATTGCAATTAAGCGATTTTTTCTATTAAACGGCATGCGCTTATCCAAATTCGACTGTATCAATAGCCATGATGTTTATGAAACATCAGAATTTTAAATAAAACTTCGTTATGAACAGATAATGCTAAATGTAATAATGGTTCAGAAAATATGTGTTTTATAAATTGTTATATGTGGTTTTTTTTGATCTCCTATTAAATATATTTTTTATTATGATCTCCTATTGCAATTTTTTTATATATGTATATGTTTATGTATAAATATGTGCGTACATACATATACATATGTTTATATACATATATTGTTTATGTTTGAAATAAACCTTTTTTGTTGATTTTTATTTGTTTTAAAACTTGAATTGAAAAAGACTAACTTCTACTATATTTGATTAAATTAAGCGCTTTTTTCCAAAATAGGCGTTTTTCTCGATTTTGATGCGTTTTGAAATTTTAAACTTGACAACGCTGAATATGAAAGCTTTAGCATTGCTCTTGGAAAAATTAATGAAGAACAAAATAAATTAGAGCTGTGCACGTGAGTGATTTTTCACTCACTATCACGCACGCTCATAAGGAAAGAAAATGCATTCAATCATTTACGGGAAATTTTTTATTTCCTCTGATCAGGTACGCTCACTAACAATATTTTTTATTACGCACGCTCACTCACAAATAATTTCCAAGGTTTTACAATTACGCAAATATTGGAATAACATGAAAACGGTTCACCATATTCAGTTAAACAAATCCGAAACTCGGCAATAATATTATCTTTAAGCCGTACTTACTTTGTTTTTAAATTTGCCCAGTAGTTTCAGAGATATCATTCAAGTTTTGAAAAAAATAACATTAAAAAAAAAGATATTTTTTGTTCTTTAAAAATTCATGAAAATAAAAATGTGAGAAAAATCACAGCTTTCGTCTAAAAACATTTAGTGAAATATATTTTAAATGAAATGAGCTTTATTTTATTGCAATCGGTGCACAACTTTTGATTTTGTTCAATATCAAAAACTTAAAACGAGCGGTTTAATATAAAAAATTACAATTGTTATAAAATGGCTATTGCATAAGCTCTATATGTTAACATGTGTCCTTTTAGTTGTACAAAGAAAGGTCAACGAAAAAAGAGAAAGGGGAAAAACAGAAAAAGCATATTTAGGTTTTCAAGACAAAGTCTTGACAAAAAATAAGAAAACCCGAAATATGGAAGAAACAAATAAAATAAAAATTTATAATTATTTGCAGCAAATTTCGATGCACCAATACCATTGGTTAAACTCGATTCACCCATGCGTTCCGAACAATATTTTTGTCCGTACAAAATTCTTTTTATATTGAGTTGGACGTCTTACTTTGAGTTAAGAGAAATCAAAAAGGCTATTTGTGATTTAAACATCAAGAAGGCATCCGGTATTGATAAGATCAGTAACAAAATGCTTTTGGAGCTACCTCGCATAGCAAAGAAAATTATTCTTTTTATTTTTTAAGCTATTTTACGCCTTAAATACTACCCTCAAGAATGGATGATTTCCTGAGTAACCAGGATTCCAAAGCCAGGAAAGGATCACACAAAAGTTGGCATATTGGCATATTACCTAATATTTCAAAGCTATTTGAATAATGACTAGTGTCAAAATTAACGCCAATTTTAAATGAAAAAAGATGTATTTCAAACCATCAAGTCGGTTTGAGAAGCACAGCACAATTGAAAAAACTCATCGAATAGTTAATGTCATAAGAAAAGCCTTTGAAGAAGAAAAAAATATTGCTCTGCACTCTTCATCGATGTCTCGCAAGCTTTGGATAAAGTTTGGCATGAAGGCTTATTACATAATTGAAGCAAAACTTACCAGGAAACACACACAAGCTATTAGAAAGCTACTTAGTCGGTCGTAAATTTATTATTAAAGATCGCGATTTTTTAAGTTCTCCTCAGCCAATTGACGCTCAAGTCCAATAAGGCAGCATCCTGGGCTCTCTATTATATTTAATTTATACTAGGACATCCCAGCAAACATTTACACCCAAACTTCAACATTTGTGGATGATAGAGCTTTTCTAAGCGTACACGAAAACTGTCATGAAGCATCTCGTTACTTGCAGGATCATATACATATTTCAACTGGAAAAGTGGTTAAAACAATAGAGGATAAAGGTCAACGACCAAAAATGCATACATAACCCATTCACATTGCGTCGGGAAACATGCCCCCCTATTAAAATCAATAATCACCCCTATCGTGAAAAACAATTGGAATTTTCGTTCCCATGAAATTTTTTATTCCCCTCGATGGGAAAAATGCTATCGTGAAACTCCCGTGAACAATTTTCAGTTCTCAGTGAATGTAAAAAAGAAGATATATTAAAAAACATTAAAAAAAATTTTTTTTGTTCAAAAATATACACGTATATTTTAAAGAAAAAAGTTTAAAAAAATTACATAAAATATATTGTATTGGAGTGATTGCAACATTAGCTTATTGCGCTTTTATGTAGTAAAAGCTTCATGAAAAGCTTCATACCTCCTCAGGCAATCGACCTGTTTTTTGCATTTTGTTGAACAATATACATAGTATAAGTTTGTACCTCTTTCAACGGAAATTCACCTTAAAATTAATTTTGTAAACTTCAATATTCGAATTATGAGAAGAATTTCTTTGTTTCCCAGCAAAAATAAAGTGAGAAATTCAAAGGGAAAAGTGAACAAATTACGAGGGAAAAAATTGTTCACGATAAGGGGAATTTTTACCCGCAAACATTTTTTGTCACGTTATTATTCCCTTATGAATTAATTTTTTCATGGGAGTTTTTCATGATTGAAAATACGTGAAAAGGGAACAAATTACAAGGGAAAAATTATTCACGATAGGAGTGAATAAAAAATAAACTCAGATGCAAAAGTAACTCAAATGAAAATTACAACAATTCAAATTAATTTGCTTACCGTAAGAAATTCTGTTCTTAGCCTCGATTGAAAACTTCTACTTTACAACTCTATCTAATATCGAAAAAATTCAAAGGCGCCAAAATAAACTTCTTCGAATAATCACAGCTGCTCCCTGGTATGTTTAAAACTCAAATATTCACAAGGATCTCAATGTGCAGTTAGTTAAAACTATATATATGTTCCCGAAGATCCAATAAGGAGCATAGGGCCCCAAAAAAGTTAAAACTATGGTGACGAAATATGCAGTAAAATATTCAAAAAGACGTGAGCTGCACCCAAATCCACTAGCTCGAAATATTTAAAATGATGGCTTCCACACTCGCTTAAGGAGAAGAGACACTGCATCACTCACCAAATCAGAAGAGCGATAAACACCTACATATGTGATGGCGAAATTCTTTGTCTGGCACTGGCAGAACATAAAATAAAGTATTATGATAAGATTTGATTAATTATTGTTAGTTCATATTTAAAATATGAAAATGCAATAAATAAATATTGAAAAAAGAGCGTTTAAAGTCTTACTTTGGGGAGAGAGAAATTATTTTGTTCGACAAGTTTTTTCTTGAAATGGTGGTTATTCTCGAAAAATGTAAACTCGACCCGGACTCAATCCCGTGTTCAGTCAAGAATAAAATTATCACAAAAAAAATTTTTTAATTCATTTCATGTTGTAAATTCCTTCCTTAGCTAAAATTAATTTAATGAAAATAAAATTTGATGAGCTAAGCCAAATTTAAATATCAAGAACTTCAATTAATAACCAACAGTTCAATATAAAAAAATCATAATTGTTATAAAAATATTTTTTAATTTTTATATTGTCAATGGCTTCTTAAGAAATTCTTGGGGAGTGTGTGAGAAATCGTGCGTGATTTTAAAATTTTAATGACACACACAAATTTTAGATTGTAATCACGCACACTTTCTCATCCGTGACAGGTAAAACTCAGGTCACGTACACACCTCTAAAATAAAGCTTTTTTCGTGTTACCTGTGTGTTATCTTTTAAATACAACAACAATATCGAATGTCTGGCACTTTTATAGAAGCTGTTGTTTATATTTACAAAATAATAAACCGGTTTTTTTTTAAATTGTGTAGTCGAAAATAAAGAAGTGCTAATAAATAAGTATTTGCGTTCCTCATAAGTACGTGGCTAGTATTTTAAGTAAACAAATTAAGTTAAGAATGAAAAAAGAAATATTTTTAAGCACATGGTCATTCAGCTAAATGGAAGATAATTGTTGAGGAAACTCTTTTAATGGACCAAATAAGTTACAAGAACAGTATGACAATAACAACAAGATATTTGTGTGAATATTGAAAATTAATAAATTAATTTTTAACCCCCTTATGGAAAAAAGTTAAAGTACACATTAGTTAACCAATACATAAAGCCCAGCAAAAGTGTATGGTAGGGAGATCGATTATTCGACTTTTTTCAAAAACAGCTTTTCGAATATTCCGAATAGTTGCTTCTTTAAAAAAAACCGCTTTTCGGTTAAGCATTTTTAAAATAACAGGTTAACCAGTTTTAATTCGAATACTTTATCAAATAAGTTTTTGTAATAAAATGTTAATTTTAATAAAAACTTAACAATTCACAAAGGTGAGGAACCAACATCTCTTCATTAGGAGGACGAATTGGCTCAACTCTGCAATGACGCCATCCGGGTAACTGCTCTTTCGGATGAGCATTGGCGCTGGGTATCACAAAGTGAACGCAGAAGGACCCAAGTGAGCTGTCTCTCGATGGCTGCCCATGGAACCTAACCTAACCTAACAAAATACATATGTATGTAGATACGACTTAAGGTACTCGTATGTTCAGTCCTAACAAATATTTGACTATAAAATCTAAGAAAAGTGTGATGAGTAAATTGATTAATCTTTAGCTCAATTTTTTAAAATTTCTATTTATTTACTTAACTTTATTTGTAAGTAGATACTTGTGTAATGTAATTTAGAAACTGTTAATTGATGTTTGATGTAGACAAATGTTTTGCAAATGCAAATAAAAAATTATAGGAATTTAATAAATTTATTATTTGAGATACATATGTATACTCCCAAATTTATTTTAACTGAGTTTTAATTTGTTGGTGTTTAAGCATGTCTATATGAATCAGTAGACTTCTGTAACTTTGGTGAGAACTTCTCGCGTCGAAAAGATGTGAAACAAAATATTCCATCGTTTCTCGAAAAGAGAGAAAAATGTGTCTGTAACCAGGGCTGTCAGATGTGGCAATTTCTCGCCAAACGTGGCGATTTTCAAACTCTTTTGGCGACCTAATTTTCGATTTGGCGACACGGCGATTTTTTGGCGATTTATAAAATAGTTGGCGATTTTGTTGGCTAATTTTGATGAGCCATCTATTTGTTTTGAAATTTGTTAAATTCAAAACGAAGAAATAATATTTTTTTTATTCTAGTATTTCAATGTATGAAATTTGATGCATTCATATGTATGACCAGTATTTAAAACTAAATAATGTTGAAATGGCTGATGAAGATAATCTTCGAGACATTTTTTTTCACATTTAAATGTGCTCTTGAAAGAAGTAATAAGTAGAATTCTTTAAAAATGAATATAATGAAAGTTTATGAAAATTTTTCCATTATAAAATGTGACAAATTATCACATACAATTTGTTGTTTTTAAATATATTTTAAAGATTTTTTATGAATCCTAATTTACCCTTGGATGTTAATGAAATACAATAGAAAAAATACAGTTTGTTAAAAGAAAATTGTAATGATGATATTCAATCTAATTAAGATCAGTTTAGGCCAACAATTTATAGCTAGAAGGATACGGCAGGTACCAGTATTGAAATATTGAAATTCACTAAATATCTGCTTTGAAGTAGAATGCGATATGAAGTTTTCGACACGTTTTTACGAGCCAAAAGTTATATGAATATAAATAGCACATGTTGCATTTCTTTTCTACCTTCACAATGTATTTCAAAAAAGAAGACAACAAGTTAGTCTTCTTGGTGAACTATATAGCGTTTTAGTTATATAATAGAACTGCAACTACATACAAATATATTGTACATCCAATATTTGTTTAATACTTACCGCAAAATCCTTTTTTTGTTACTTTAAGTAGACTACTATAAAATATTTTAAACATTGCACCTTTTTTGTTAAATAAAAATTAAACAAAATATATGGCGACTTTTTTTGAATTATTGGCGGATTTTAGGGATACGGACAAATTTTTTTTGGGATTTATGAAAAAATATTTTTAATTATTCTAAAAATACATATATTATTGTCGAAATCGAAAAAAATAAATGCTTTGGCGATTTTGGCGATTTTTGACATTGAATTTGGCGAAAAAGATCAAAATCAATCTGACAACCCTGTCTGTAACCCATGTCGAAAACTATGAAAAGAGATTACGTCGTTTCGTTATAAATGCCATAATATTCCACTTGAAGCCAATATAAAATTGCTGACGTTGAGAACGCCAGTCACACATATCGTTGACGGCAACCAAAATTTCTTAAAATGTAAAAATTTGTAACAACGGCGGCAAAAATACAACCGTCGGCTATACCCTATCGTGAAAAACAAGTGGAATTTTTGTTCCCATGGAATTTTTATTCCCTTCGAAGGGAATAATGCTATCGTGAAACTCCCGTGAACAATTTTTCGCAAATTTTTCGAAATAATTCTTTCTGAGATTGAATTCCGTACAGTTTAAACCACCTTGAATCTCATGTGTTTATCATTTCACATTTCGCTATTTCTCATTCATTTCATTTCTCATATCTACATTCATCTAAAGTCTCGTGTTGCGCCAAAAATTTATTTTTAGTCTGGGTTTAAACTATCAGACATACCTAAACAAGAGCGGACACGCGTTTTCTAGCTGAAAAAAATCCGATTTTGACAGCGCGTTAAAATAAGCAGGGTTGCTATATTTGTTGTTTTGACATCCCTGTTTTCATCGTTTGATAATAAATAATGGCAAATTAGCTATTTTTAGGTCAAACTACCGGTTTTAATTCCATTTCTTATATTTATAATGAGGGTTTTAGTAAACACGAAAGTAAACACTACTGTTTGTGACACAACGCTGACGCTCTTGTTTAGATATGGCATATCAATGTAAAAGCTACGCGGAAGAAAACGTTCCGCCTTTTGCTCTTGCTTAGGTACGGCTGAATGAAAGTGTTCTTTCAGAAAGTCTGAGTTTATTAGTGAGATGGGGAGAGAACATGATATTATTCTCTCTCCTCTCACCAATAAACTCACTCTCTGAAAGAAACTTTTCATAGTGTGAACCCAGACTTACAGAATTTATTAATATAATGGTGTACGAACTGTTAAGTTTGCTCGCACTTTTGTAAGAAAAAAATAATCGCTATTGATTCCATAGGCAATCGTTAATGTGTATTATCAGCAAAATATACAGAGGTCAATTTTCCACATACAAAATGTAATATTAGCGAGTATGACACCATAATGTTTAATAAATAACAAATATGTATTGATAGACTTAAATGATGGTTCACAGGTAATCGCAATTTAAAAAATAAATTCATGATTCCAAGATCAGGTGTGGACCTACAATAACAAAATTCGCGCCTATCCAAAGTAAAATGATTTATATTTATCTATATACCAACTACATATAAATTTAAGTTTAGTTCAACTAAACCAGCGTTTGAACACTTACTGATTTATTAGCCATAAGTGTTTTAACGCTGGTTTAGTTGAACTTAACTAAGATTTTTATGTAGTTTAAACTTAACAGTTGTAAATCAGTGTCCCATGTATTACATGTAAATTCATATGGTCCGCATTGGTAGTTTAAACGCCCAATTTTATGCGTTTAAAGATGGTTTATATGTTTACTGATTTATAGATATCTTGGTTTAAACACATTTGAAACCAAAAACAGAGTTTAACTTGCTCTGATTTATTAGGCCTTAAGGCAGGATTAGTTTTTACGTTCTGTTCTGTTAGGACTCAGCTGTTTTGTTTCTGTTCAATTAAAAGACTGTATGTGTGGTTAGTTTTTCCTTTTTCGTTCTGTTCTGTTGCGGACGAATCTGTTGAAAATAGAATTAAACGTTAAGTTACGGCCGAAGTGTGTATGTATTAGTTTGTTGTGATATGAAAAAACTGTAATTGTTTGCTTATAGCTAGAAAAATTGGTTTTAATTAATAATTTTATAAACATTTGCGTATTTTTGACACAAAATATTATCTTTTTATTTTTTACGAAATTTTGTTTTTTACAATTTCAATGCTTTTCTTTTTAGAAGCAGCTGATTCCTTTCACAGTAATTACAAAATATTTTTTACAGAAAGGAACGTAACAGAACGGCAACATAAAGTAAAAACTAATGAGGCCTTTAGTATCAAGGCTGTGGAGTCGGTAAAAAATAGTTCCAACTTTGACTCCAACAGCTGAAGATTTTAAGGTCCGACTCCAACTCTGACTTCGATGCTAAATGTAAATGCTGTGGGCAATATTTTAATTTTGAAATATTTATTTTCTATATTTATTAATTATTTTAATAATAAACAAAATACTATACATATTAGGTGCGATCCCGTACTTAACGTTGGTAGCCCGTGGGATCTCAATCTTACCGAAACCTGGTTCCGTACTCAAAGTTTGGTAAAGTGAGAGAGCTTTTAAAAAATAAACAATAAAAAACTACAAACAAGTATTACCAAAAATAAAAAATATTAACAATATAAACAATAGAAAATGTTAAAAATTTTAAGTAAATGCTTGAATTGTACTTTCATACTTGTGTATTTATTAGAACATATTCATATTGTGTCCGTACTTTTGTACATTTTTGTCTTTTAGTGAGAGAAATTTCTGTTTATTCAATGATTTCTAATCAACAAATTGATTAGAACTGCCAAAGTCAGTTGGCTTTTGGCAGCCAAAGTCAGCTGGATTTTTCGCCTGACAATCGTTTACACTAAAAAAAAAAAATCAACGAAATCACACGATTTAACATGACATATATACATACATATGCATGTATTATTACGGTGACCATATTTTTTAAACCAAAATACAGAACTGTTCAATATTTGTTTCAACATAGTTAAAAGCATACAACAAATTTGCTGATATGCAAATAGACAATAGGCTGGCCCAACAATAAAAGACACACATGAAAAAACGTTCGTTCCATATATATCTTTTTTACATATCGATCTAATTAGTTTGAATGACTCCATCCCATTAAATACAATACACATATTTTACCGTCTCTATAACCATCAAAAAAATTTGTTTTTGGTATCTTCGAATTGAGCTTGGCTAGTTGTGTGAACTATTTGAGAACTTAAGACTTGAGGACCGGCTTAAGTCATGCCGCATTAATGAGATAATACGGATCTTAAATAATAAAAAATAATTTGTTGTGTAGAAAATGATATTGCTCATTTGCTGCAACGTCGTCATAACTCAAAAAATTCAATTTTACTGTTAGTGATGCACAATTGTTTATATATTTTATACTTTCCTAGTTTAAAGGGAATGAGTTGTTATTTTTTCTAAGTGGTGCCAGCAAATCAAAAACTTCAAACTTGTTTACTTCGAAGTTATTATTTTTGAGTTATGACAACGTTGCAGCAAATGAGCGATAGATGTATGTATATAAATCAGGGTTCAGAAATATTCATACATGAATTCTAAAATTCCAACATTCATGATAAATTGTCATGAATAATGCTTGCAAAATTTTTTGTTTTATTCTCACACTGTAAAATGAATAGCTAAGAATTTTTTTTATTTTTAAGCACATGAATAGTTTTGTTTTTTATTTTCCAGTTTGTACATATGCACGTATGTGAATAAAGAAAAGTACAAAATTGTAAAAACTAAAATGTGAGAGGCTAATCGTTGCTGTCATTTATGTTTATAATAAAAAGAGTTCCTCTCTGTTGTGTTTTGCTTTATTCGTGTTTAAAAACACAAAATATCGCTTGCTTCATTTGTTCTTGTTTAATAGTATTTGTAGCCTTGATTTGTACATGATAAAAATATTTTTTTAAGCGTCGTTTATTTGTGGTTTTTTCATACATTAAGAAAATAAAAACACTTGCAACTTTATTTTGAACAATTGTAAATACCTATAACAACAGTACAAATTTTCACTGAATTACTTATTTTAAAAGTGTTGTGGTATGTTTTTTTTAAAACTTTAATAAAAAAAAATATAAAATAAATCATACCTATTTTTTTTTTTTTTTATGAGCAGTATTTTCACTTAAAAAATTTTTTTTCTCTAAATTTGCACTTCAAAAAAAAGACATAAAAAAAACTAATCGTGCCACTAATTGTTGAAAATTTGTTTTTTTTCAACGTTCATAAATATTTATGTATGAATAGTAAAATTCAAACATTTATAATAAATAATTTGTCTTATCTCATGTTTTTTGTAGAAACAACACAAGAATGATATACATAAACACAGATTACGCATTGCGCATGTTTTTTATTATTTACAAAATTTAACTGTTTAATATTAAGTCACATCAGCACATTATACACATGTTTGTTTACTTGTGTTTCTACATTTCATTTTTAAAAGCTGAATGAGCTATTTTGGTGTCTTTGTATCATGGAAACAAAAAACAATACAAATATAAGAACAAATAAAGCAAGAGATTTTTTGTGTTTTTAAACACGAATAAAGCAAAACACAACAGAGATTATGATGTGAATAGCAAGTGTATATTTGGAAGTATGTATAAGAATGCAAGATGAGCAAAAGAAGTTAAAAAAAAAAATTCTCTCATGTACAAATGTAAGAAAAAATAAATCTCTATTTTTATCTCATGTGTTTTGTAGAAACGAAAAATAATGAAAATACTTTTATACAAGAACGAATAAAGAAAATTTTTTTTTGTGTTTTTAAGCACGAATAAAACAGCACACAACAGTGTATAAAATTTTTTATTCCTACCCATGAGTGAATAGTGAGTGAATATTTGGAACTCTGATATAAATACATACATATTGGCGTTACTTGATGAGACAATCACGAGTTTATTATTCAGACGTGTCACAGATTTCGTTACGAATGCTGTCAATTCCGTATTTTCCATTCCGTTCGAAATCTTTTTTGGTGCTTTGTAAAAGTTATTTTTATATAGCCAATTTGGCAGCATCAGTATTAATCACTGTGTAATATGGCACCAAATTCAATCAGCAAAACAAAAAACAGCTGTTAACAAAATTGTTGTTCAAAAAGATTTACTGCCCGTTCGCCGATATTGAACGTTAACGTTCGCATAGTAAATAACATTTGAAACAAAAACAAAATTTCAAAAATTATTTTTGTTTTAAATGTAATTTTCTATGCGAACGTTAACGTTCGATATCGGCGAACGGGCAGTTACATTTGAGTTTTTAATTATGTATAAAAATCTGATTATCTTTTAAATTTGTGAAATTTAAAAAGTAAATATGGCGGGCATATCAATAATTGCTGCAATAAAAGAAAAAAGAAGTTAACATAGTGAAAAAAACTCAGTCGTCAAAAGTTGAGGAATGATTCTGATCTCTTTTTTTTTTGTTTTTGTCTACGAAAAAAACCAGCACAAATGATAAAAATAGATTTAAGATTTTTTAAACCGCAGGCTAAAAAAACATTAACAAATGCAATTATTTTTAATTTTGCTTTGTTCTTATCAGTTTTCTTTTGTTTTGTGTGTTGCCGGTATCTAAATTTTGGCAAAAGTGGACAAAAAAAAAAAGAGATATGGCAATCTTCATAAATCTATTACAAAAATTTAGTTTTCTTGTAAAAGTTTTAAATATTTGTAAAATAAAGCGCTAAAAATTATTAAAAATACACTTCTTTTGAAAAATAATTGAAGCAAAATATATTTGGATAGTTATTTGCACTTTAAAGCCTAGTACTCTTTTCCAATTTGTGAAAAATGTTCAGCAACACCTATTATTTCATGCGAATAATTCGACATGTATCAATGGTTCCTATCTCAAGAGTTTGCACAATTTGACGTTTTTTATCTTTCAAAGTATGCGACATTGTTTTGCATATGTAAAAAAACCCCACATGTATTTTACTAAAAAGTATTTTTTTAAATAAAAAATTAAGTAAAAATGAGGCCAAAAGTAAGATCTTTTACACCTTTTCAAGCTTTATTTTTGAAAAATTTTGAGAATTAGACAAGTTTCCAGTAATAAGATAGTCAGATAAATTGGAAATTTGTATTATTTTTAGCTATTATAATAAAAACAGAACATACGGGCATGTTCTGGAAATCGAAATGAAGTGGAATTGAAAATAAACGGGATTTTGCTTTCAATTAATTACATAATGACTGTAGTTTTTCCTGTTTTTAAGAGTTGTTCTTGTTAATATAAATAGTACTAAAAGCATCAATATATAGAAAGGAATATCGTCGGCTGATAATTTAATTGTCGTATGTGGATTCCGATATTTTCGAGTAAATTGAGTTTGAACACATTAAATTTGAAAATTGCTTCAGCAAATACCACATACGTCAACAGCAACACTCCATATCTCGAAAACCTTATGAGGTATCGAAAAACTGATTACGCCAAATGAAAGATCAGGCCGGAAAACCTAAGGAATCGATCTTAACTCAAAACCGCAAAAAATCCACATACTACATTTAAATTATCCACCGACGATATGTTTTTTATTTGCCCTTTCTTCACAGGCTCGTTTTCAAAATTTGTTCGATTTAAAATCTACTTCGTTTCGATAAAATCCAAAACAATTTAAGTTTTTTTACTAAAATATATGTAAGTAACACAGAACTAAGACCTAAAAGACAGTTCTGTTCTGTATAATACAGAACGAATGGTCACCGTACATATCTCTGGTCACATGGAAGAGTAGCTTAAGTGGATAAAAGACAAAATTGAGTTATCACAATGTACTAAGTTATAAAAAATAAAACGGGGTTTTTATAAGTAAAAGGGAAGGTTTTTTAAAAAGTGATGTATTTTTGACACAAAATATTCATTTTTTAATTATTATAGCAAAAGAAAATAAAATGATAAAAAATTTTTTTATCAGAAAAAACACTGTAAAAATTAACAGTAGTTTTTTTTTATCAATTTAAAAAATTGTATAAAAAGTATTTCATTTGAATTAATGTGATAACTAAATCAATTATCTCTTTATTTGAAAGAAAATTAAAAATAGAATTTTGATTTAATTAACATTTTAGTTGTTTTGAAATAAATTTTTAATTAAAATATTAATTACATATCAAACAATCTTAATTGAATTTTCGTTTAAAATAAAATAATTTAAACTTGTAGAATTGTTGTTGAGAATTGTCAATATTTAATTAAATAAATTAACACATTGTTTAAAACGGCAAAGTTTTTTGATCATTTTTTTAATAAAAATTAAAAATATCATTTATTGAAAAAAAATATTCACAGTTTTAAAATTTTAGGTAATCAATAATTTTAATCATTTTGGCAATAGGTGCAAAATCAACCACCTGTTTGCTTGATTCTGTCAATTTGAAATGAATTTGGTGATTAGAGAAAATTTTTAATTTTTTCTGTGAATAATTACAAAATATTTTCTACAGAAAAAAACGACAAAAAATTACTTGAATAAAAGGTTAACTAAACTGGGGATATCTGCAAACAACAATATTCGACATAAGCTACTTTTCCATATTGGCACAGATATAATCTAATATTTTACAACTACATAGAAGAAAATTTAAATTTGAAAAAAAAAATATAATGAATCGTTTAAACTAGAAAAAAAAATAAATAAACAAAATCATACGATTTCACATTCATAATGTTTTTTGTTGTCTGTTGTTATCAGTTGTTATTTATAGTCTTTTTGTTACCGTTATGCTTAAATATGTACTTGCACTTACATGAAAGAACACGGTCAGCTGCAGTGTTTTTTTTTGCAATTTTGATGTCTTTTATTAAAATTTAGCGTTTTTACCTTTTTAATTTATAAAGCACCAAAATCAATGAAAAAAAGTTTCGAACGGCGTGAAAGAGTATATACATACATACATTAGAGCGGGCCGATTTGTAAGGACAAACATTTGTCGATATTGTGCCATCGATTTTTCTATAGCTTTTGGCATGAGGAACGACATTCATATAAAAAAAAAATCATATTCGAAGCGCCCAAATTTAATTTTTCTGACTTTTTCTCAAATTTTATTTTCAAGGTTTTTTTAGTAGGTAGTAAAAAAACGGCTAATTGAATTTTTTTTAAATGTTACCTTTCCAAGGCGAAATTGTACGACGATGGCGATAGAAGTTTTTCCAAAAAAAGGTTTCATGACGTTTTGGACGCGTTTTTGTCGAAAAATGTATTTTTTATGCGTTAATTTTTAAGTTTTTTTTAGTAGGTATGTTAAAAAAAATTCGCTGATTTAAATTTTTTTTAATATATCCTTTCCAAGGTAATATTATACGCTTGAAACGTTGGCGTTATAATTTTTTGGAAAAAAATTTCATTACAAAAGTAAACGGTAAATTCGCTATATAAATATGTAAACGTCGTATTATAAATCTGTCAAATCGGTTAAAAATGGTCGAGTTATGACCAAAACAACGAAATTGTGAACTATTTCTGAGTAAAAAAATGGAAAAAAAAAGTTTTTTTTTGACAAAAACTCGTTTTATAACGCCATTGTTGTAAGCGTACAATTTTACCTTGGATAGCATATATTTAAAAAAAATTCAAATTTTTTTTAACAAGCCTACTAAAAAATTAGCAGTCATAAATAGAGCTCGCGGCGTCAACGCCTTGCAATTGGAAATCCGATTTTGACAGTGCATTTAATAGCGAAGTTGGCCGCTTTTGTTAATAAATAATGGCAATTTTGCTATTTTTTGGTCAACCTAGCGGTTTACATACACGGACTCACATGGAAGATAACATATGAAACGAAGGTTGGTCCCTCGCCATATCGATCGACTAAGACGAAAAAAATAAATGCTCGAAACGTATATATTTATATATGGGGGATTTCATGTCAAGTGACCCAACTTTTGAAATCGATGTGTGGATGAAATTTGCACCAAGGTTAGTCCTACTTCAACCAAATCGCGGCCAAAAAAGCGACCAGAACTTCCTTAAAGGAAAAAATCTTATTTTGAGAAAAAAAAAAAAATACTGCCTTAAAAAAAATAAAAACAAATAGTTTCAAATTTAAAACAAAAATTTTATAAAAGAATCTTATGTGATTAAGATTAAATTTTTATAGATTATTTATCTTTTTGTTTTTATTATTATTATTTTATATTAATTTAATTATTATTACAAATAAATAAAAAAAAATTAATTGGTCAACATCTCTATAGAAAAAAAGTGATTTTATTCCTGGGATTAACATATTGCGGGTATTACAGTATCGAGGGTATGAAATATACCGTCGGAAATGTTAATTTGTCTAGTTTCTCAGCATAGGTTTTATTTTTAAGATTTAAGAAACACTTACACACAAGTAGGAAAAAATTCAAAATAGTGCATATGCTAAAAATTGAAAAAACCCCGTCTTGACTTAGAAATAATTTTTTTTTATACATAACCCACTCGCTGTCCAAAAAGAGACCAGAACTACCTTAAAGGAAAAGACCTAGCTTTCTTTTAAGACAAAAAAAAAAAAAAAAAAAAAAAATAAAAAGAAAGTTTTAAATTTAAAAAAAAAATGTTTTCGAAATATTGAAGAAATAGCTATCTAATTTGTTTGGGACACATTTTGCTAACACCAATAGATAATTAGTTACATGGATAAGAAAAAACACCTGTTTGGCCCAAATGTCAAATTTTGACCCCCTCTAACTCAAAAACTTATTGACCGATCTTGTTGAAAAATACTATCCAATAGGACTTACCTTGGTGCAAATTTCATCCAAATCGGAAGACATCGATTTTAAAAGTTGGGTCACTTGACATTAAATCCCCCATTTACTACATACATATTTAGATGTACTGCACAGAAAAAATTAAAAATGTTCTCTAATGACCAAATATATACCAAATTCATTATATCAAGCAAACAAGTTGTTGATTTTGCACCTATTACCAAAATAATTATATTGATTACTTAAAATAGTAAAATTGTGAATATGTTTTCAATAAATTTAATTTTTAATTTTAATAAAAAAAATAATCAAAAAGCTTTGCCATTTCAAAAAATGTGTCCATTTATTTAATTAAATATTGACAATTCTCAACAACAATTCTATAAGTTTAAATTATTTTATTTTAAACGAAAAAAATCAATTAATATTTTTTGATATTTAATTAATATTTTAATTAAATATTTATTTCAAAACAACTAAAATGTTAATTAAATCAAAATTATATTTTAAATTTTCTTTCAAATTAAAAAAATAATTGATTCAATTATCACATTACTTAAATTTAAATACTTTTTAAATCATTTTTTTAATTGATAAAAAACTTTTTTCTATGTATGTTTTCTTCATATGTACAAAATAATTAATGGCCGAATTTCGACTTTAGGGAAAAAACACTAGTTAAAGTAAAAAGTTACTTCATTTACTAAAATACTTAAAACCTAAAACAAAGCGTGGTCACCTGGTACTGCTTTGTTCGTCTTTCACCAGCGCATGAAAAAAATATAAATCTATTGCAAAGTCTGACTAATTTCGGCCGTCGCTATTATTGTGTGTATTTTCATGTACACTAATATGTTATATTTTTTCGACGAATATTCGCGGCCAAAACTACGTTGTTCGTACCAGTTGTGTTCCCAGTATAATATGTATTTAAAATATTAAAGTCGCTTGGCAACTTTTCATTCAAAAAATTATTGAAATAAGCTTTTTATAACACAATTTACATCTGCTAATGTATAAAAGTTATAATAGTAAAAAGCTTTTGTTTTTAAATCTTTATACAGAAAATTTTATACATTTTTAAACTTTACAAAAAAGCACATTATTTATAAAATGTATGTACAAGAACTAAACATGGTCCTGTGGCGCAATGGATAACGCGTCTGACTACGGATCAGAAGATTCCAGGTTCGACTCCTGGCAGGATCGAAATTTTTTTTTCTATTCTTTTAATATAAATACAATTTTTTATTTATTTCAAATCTTTAATGATCAAGTTCATCTTAGTTGAACCACGCCAAAATAGTAAAAGTTAAAAAAATAAGTTCAATGAATTTAGTATATAAAATTGATTTATTGCAGACATTGATCATAAATTTATAAAATTGTTAGTCAATTTATATTTGCCAGCAAGTAATAAAACTAGTAAAATGTATGAATGTATGTAGTAAAAGTAAAGTATTTAGTAAACTTAAAAATATATCGCCACCTTAAATGCAGACGGACGTCCCACTGTTATACCTAATATATACCTCAGACATGCCAACAAACAACCACACCCTAACTTCAACATTTGCTGATGATACAGCTTTTTTAAGCGTACACGAAAACTGTCATGAAGCTTCTCGCTACTTGCAGGATCATATATTTGAACTGGAAAAGTGGTTAAAACAATGGAGGATAAAGGTCAATGAGCATAAATGCGTTCATATAACATTCACCTTTCGTCGGGAGTCATGTCCCCCTATTAAAATCAATAATCAATTAGTGCCCCAACAATCGCATGTAAAATATCTCGGAATTCATCTAGATCGGCGTTTAACATGGAAATGCCATATAGAAGCAAAACTAACACAAATGAAACTAAAAGCAATTCAACTTAATTGGCTTATTGGAAGAAACTCTGTTCTTAGTCTCGATTGTAAACTTCTACTTTACAACTCTATCTTAAAACCAATTTGGTGCTACGGTATTCAGTTATGGGGCACTGCCTCGGCTTCTAATATCGAAAAAATTCAAAGGCGACAAAATAAACTTCTTCGAATAATCACAGCCGCTCCCTGGTATGTTAAAAACTCAAATATTCACAAGGATCTCAATGTGCCGTTAGTAAAAACTATTATTACGAACTATGCAGTAAAATATTTAAAAAGACTTGAGTCGCACCCAAATCCACTAGCTCGAAATATTTTAAATTACAGCGGCCACTCTAGATTAAGGAGAAGAGATACAGCAGGACTCATCAGACAAGAAGAGCGCTAAACATCTACATATGTGAACAGAAACCGTGAAGAGAAAAATTTTCGTCTAGCATTGGCAGGACAAAAATAAAGTATTAGTATAAGATTTGATTAATTATTGTTAGTTCATATTTAATATATAAAGATTCAATAAATAAATAAAAAAAAAAAAAAAAAAAAAAAAAAAAAAAAAAAAAAAAAAAAACCTTAAATGCACACGGACGTAACTACATTTTTATTTTTTACAGGAGAAACAAAAAACTTTGCAGAATCAATAATAACAAGGTGTTCTCGTTTGAATTTCTTTAATAAAGTTGACATTTTTTCTCGCCGGGGTCTAAAAATTTGGGTGAACATGTTTAAAAAAAGGAGCAATAAAAAAGTAAACATCGAATTTTTCTGTAGTTACGTCCGTTTGCATTTAAGGTAACCATATATAAGTAGTAGGTAAATATGTGCATATCGTTCCTAAAAGGCAAAACGCCCTAACTAACAAAAAATTTAAAAACGATTTTTTTAGAAATTCCGAAAAACCAAAAAATCGGACTTTTTGAATTTTTTGTTAGTTAGGGCGTTTTGCGTTTAGGGTAACGATATATACATATGTATGTATATTGAATTTAAAGAATTTAAATTTAAGTCAAGAAAATTTTAGTAAAATTATAGGACTTTCTTGAAATTGTATTGACTAGTTTGGCAACTAAAGACCTGCCTATTACTTATACATAAGTATCTTTATATATTTTAATGTATGAAGTATTTTTTTTTGTGCTGTTTGGCCTTTTGCATTTTCTCCGACTTGTAAATTGGAATTTTTTTGTTTGCTAAATTATGCATAATAGAGAGTTTATAAATAAAAATTTATTTTTAATTGCTTACATATTTGTGTGGCCAATCTGTGTATTTGGGCTTATAAAATGTCTGTTTTTTTATAAAAACGTGATCGAATTTGCATTTAATATTAATGGAATTGATATACGTATTTTTTTCGAAAGCAATTAAAATTTTTTAAGTTTATGTGTTCAGTAAGTATTTTATTTTTATTAAAAGTGTAAGTACTACAGTGGGGTAGGATGAATCTAATAATTACAATTTTTATTATAAAAAACGTTATTTTTGTTACAGATTATCCCCCATATTCATAAAAAATAATTAAGGTATATAGCAGGTTTATGAAACGAATTTTCTATGAAAATTTGTTTAATAAACCTTTTATTAATCAAAAATATTTTTTTATGAATATGGGGGTATATGTTTATGCACAGAAAACCCGATAATATGCCCTAACAAAAGTGCAAAAAAATTTTTCAAAATATACCTCAAAAACCAAAATCTATTTGTTTTTTAAACAGAACATTCAAAATTTTGATATTACTTTCATATTAAAAATCAGTCAAAAATGTTAGTCGGCGAAGCCACACCATGCACCACAGTATTTATCAGACATATTTTTGAAATTATACCTAATTTCTGACCCATCTGGATATATAAGACTTTTTCGTTTTAAAGTGAATATAGGGACTATCGCTTACTTTGAAAAGAAAACCTTATGAAATATAAAACTATTTTTGGGAATGATATTCGTGTGAGAGCTATGGGCAAAAGTGAACCGATTCCAATAAAATTTACAGGCTGGTCCCCGATGTCGATTGACTGTACCCATGTTCTGTAACTTTTGTGAGAACTTCTCGCACCGAAAAGATGTGAAACTAAATGTTGCATCGTTTCTCGAAAAGTGGTAAAAAAGTGTGTCTGCAACTCATGTCGAAAACTAACAGAAGAGATTACGTCGCTACGTTTTAAATGTCATAATATTTCGCTCGAAGCCGATGTGAAATTGCAGACGTTTAAAACGCCAATCACACATCTCGTTGATGGCGACCAAAATTTACTAAAATTTAACCATTTTTAACGACTGCGGCGAAAATACAACCGGCGGATATACCAAATAATGTAATGTGCAACTTTAATGTTTGTTATAAATAAATCAGCATTGAAAACATTCGTATAATGTTAAAAAATGTTAATAGCAAAATAGTTAAACAATGAAAAAAGAAAATACTAACTTCTTCCGTGGTATTATTCATTGCATTTTTAATACTTATATAATTTAGTGTTGAAATTTTTCTCACCCCGTTTTTATTCGTAAGTTTATTTGACAGTTCAAAGCGGGAACTTTCTCACAAACATTTTACAGACACACTTTTTCAGTATATTGGCAAGTAATTCCCTTACGTGACAGCAATTAATCGCCAAAAATTTTACAGGCGCAGTTAAGTGAGAAAAACAGCAGTTTGTTTCAATTTTTGGGATTTTTGTTTAATTTCTTTCATTTCAATCGAAAAGTTACTCGACCCGAGTTACAGGACATGGTCACTGATGTGTAAAGAAAAGTTTCGTTAAATAATACTATAACAAAATGCATTTGTTGACAACCACAATGCAAGTAACTAATTTTGACATTTGTGGTCGCAAAACATTTCTTAGCTTATTTGTACGAAAACTACCGTTATCGTTCGATTGCATTGTCGATCGACTTGTCGCAAATGTTTGTCGAATATCGGTCAATATCGTGAGCCAGGCTGTTAGTTTGCAATAAAAACAAGTTTGGGCCGAATTTTATCTTAATACAGACGTAACTGGATGGATTTAAATTTAAAATATGCGCTAGAAACTTAAAAAAAAATACAAGGGATGACCCACGAGCAACGCATTCAAAAGTACGGCATAATTTTTATACCTACGTTCATTCAGAAAATAAGTAGTTATACATATAGTTAAGTAATGATTTGATGATAATTTTTTGACTTTGACTGAAAAGTATTGTGATCTTTTGGCACTCAGCCAAATTGTTCATATAAACACTGAACTAATCTATCGACCATGTTCTCGCCAGATTAATTTCCTGAATTTTTCTATCATTTTCTGGTCACTTAGGACATATTCTGGCAGTTTCGGTATCCAATCTGAATATATTGATCGATCAACGACTTTGAGAAGAGACTTTTCTATGTGATGCCTTGAAACTTACCCTACAAGAAGACTACCATATTGTTATGTATCAGTTATTGGCACTAAAGTGAATCTTCGACTAGCTCTCGATCGGCTTCTTCCCGGGTGTGATTCCTCATTCACTCTAGCCCATTGACATGTAAACGAATAAATATAATAATCATAAAAACTATCTACAACAAAACAAACATACGCGAAATAGAGAGGTAGGTGTAAACCTCTAATTGCCCTAACCCATCCATGGTCATCTAATACCCCGACTATTACAAAGATGACCCCTAGTTTTGACCACTATATTAGGTAAAGTTTCTATTAGTTTATTAAGAGCAAAATGAAAAAAACTAACCGAAACTTTTTGTGCATGTGATTTTGCCTCTCTATCTAACGTATTATGGCTCTCTCTCTAACTTATTAATTTAATGTAAAGTTGTTGCAAGTGCGTTAGTAAAAAAAATTTTTTTTTTTAATTTTGCTATGCATTTCTTGTAGGGTAATTATAAAAGTTTTAAAATCCAAAAAAAGTCCCAATATTTCCAATATATGTATGTATATTATATAAATCAGTCCCACTGCAATTTTAATTATTTTAAGTAAAAGCATGTCTTACACACTATTTAAATAAAACCGATTTTCAATTAAAATCTTCTTTTATAATTAAGTACATAAAACGATCAAAACCGCACAAAAACAATTTAACACGATCACAATTTTCCAATAAACTATTAAATTAACATAAATGCTAAACGTTAACATAATGCTGTAATGATAGATGTTATCGGTTTGTTTTTTTTTTTAATTTAACATAAGACCCGTTACAATTGGCAATCACTACAATAACTGAAATCAGGGATGGAAATTGTATCTAAATTTGTACCAGCTTTTAAAACAAAATGTACCACTTAGGGTGTGTGTGAAACGGTAGCCAAGTTCTATGGTGAAATAAAGTTTGTCTGTGGTAGAAAATAAAATGTTGACATAATTTTTATTTATCAAAAATAAAAATTAGGAATTTAGCACGTCATTAATAAATGAATTAAAAATAAATTTTGTATTCCCAAAAATAACTTTTGATAATAAATTTGCATGTGACCGGCCAGGGTTACCGCTAGGAATTTTTGAAAAGTCGCACAAAAGGTCGTTTCATAAAAATAAAGTCGCACAAAAAAGTCGTTTGAGAAAATAAAAGTCGAACATCTTTTTTTTAACGTTTTTTTTTTTCAATAATAAAAAGCATAACAAAACCAAAAAAATTAAACAATACAGTCAGTTTCACTTTTTTATTTTCAGAAGCCTCTTTTGCATAAGAGTTTTCATTATAACGCTTAAAAGTCTCGCAACCTGGGCAAACTGTATATTTTTACACTCTCGCAAATGAACTGTCAAAATTTTCATGAGAATTCAATAACACAAACTTCGTAAATTTGCCTAACAATTGCGCTTATCAATTGTGCCTTTATACAAACAGATTTTTTTTTTTATGATAACCGTCGTTTTCAACGAAAAATTCAACAATTAAAACAAAAAATTCTTGGACTAATCTGAGCAATTTAGTCTTTTGGCTTTATCTAGTTATTAAAGCCTTTTTGCTAAAACGTTATTTTGAAACTTTTACTGAAAATTTGCGAAGAATTTGTTAAACACATGAAAAGGTTGCAAAAAAGTGATAAAAGTGTTGTCAAATGAACAAAAACCTGTGAATTGCTTTAAAATTTTAACGACTTTTTTTTAACGATTTACAACAAGTTAGATGCTTTACAAAAAAGGGTAAAAAGTCGCAACAAAATTAAATAAGTAGCAAAAGTCGGTGATAAAAAAAGTCTCACAAAAAGTCGCAGACCGCTTAAAAAGTGTCAAATTGCGACTTTAGTCGGGCAAACGGTAACGCTGTGACCGGCAAATAAAAAACTGAAATGACAAGTTGCTTTATTAAGCAATTTGTTTTTTAAATCTTGAGTTTTTCTTTTTACCCTTTTACAACTACAGCCAATTGTAGGGGAATGTAAGAAAAGATAAATTCACTGTTTATTGTTGTGGCTTTTTTGAAGCTTTGATATTGTTACAAGTAAGGCCTGAGTGTTTAAAATTCTTATTCACTTTATGGTCTTATTTGTATAATATTTTTAGATTTTCTAAAGTCTTTGGAAGAAGTTTCCTGACGAGCTGGCCTAAGCAACCAGCGAAATGCGCATAGAAACTAGTTTTCCCACAACAATAAATTTCAGTGTTTTTATCAAAAATAAAAATTTGGAATTTAGCACGTCATTAATAAATTAATTAATAATATAAAGAACAATTGTTTGCTAAAATTTCTTAACAGAAGTCTAAATCGGCAAATTTTTTATCGGCGGCGGTTGAGCAAAAAGTAGCCGGTAGTGAATCACCTGACAAAAGAATTAGTTATTCAAAATGAAAAAAATATCTATTAAAATTTTTTTTATTATTTTAAATATACTTAAGTATTTTTTATAATTATCAATATATTTTTACCCGACTTAAAGAGAGAAGGATGTTGTATGTTGCTTTTTTTTAATGTTTGTTACCGCTTAACTCCGGCATTTGTGAACCGACTTTTTGCATTTTAATCGGGCGTGTCAACGGATGAAAAAAAATTTTGGAATTCAGACGGACAATTTGTCTGTCCGGAAATTTTGTTTTTAAGTTACTCCATAATTTATAAACCAATTTTCAGAATTCGCGCTTACTTTTAATATAATTTGCTAACAGGAATTTTTGGAGGTTGCACATTTGGCTTTTTCAAAATTTTTGCATTTTTTTTTAATTTCTGACGTTTTTCTGCGATTTTTTTATTCTCTACTGGTTGGAACACAAAATTTTCTTAAACTTTTAGGAAATTTCTTTTATTATATTTTTTTAAACCTTCGCGAATTGCACGTTTTATGTAACCCAAATAATCCTTATAAGCTAATTATGGGATTAATGATCTAATAAAAATTTAGATAACCGGTCAATCGAATATATGTCCATGTTATTGTGATTGGTTTCTCCCAATAACACTTACATAAGATTTTGCCTTGCCAATATAGCAAAATGCTTGTAATGCAAATGTAATTAGCGTTCTTTAGTCTGTTATTAAATTTTAAATTAATTAAAAAAAAGAATTTCATTTTTATAAGACACTGATGTCGACATACACACATTATAATAACAAAAACGTTTTTAATAAAAAAGTTAAATACGTAACTATTTTTGATCTTATAATAGCTTAAATTAAATATGTAACACGGCTAAAAAGAAAAGTTTAAATAAAAAAATAATGTAAATATGCCTTTCGAACCGGCGGCGACTTCGGCTCAAAATTTTAATTCGGTGGCGGCTTAGAGGTGACTTTGAGATGCACGACTATTTCTACACTAATGTCAAAATCTATACTAGCCACCCGGGCTAGTGAAATTTTATTCACCTCGACAGTGTCAAAATTTTACTTTCATAAGTACTTTGCTACCGTTTCACACACGCCCTTAGGCCATGACGGTTCAATTTTTTTTTTTTTTTTTAGTTTTTTGAAGTAGCATGCATTTTTTTGATACTAAGTGAATATATAATGTGGGATCTAGAAAGTGCTGGCGAATGTAAACTAGATCGATTTCTTGCCACATAAATAAATAATATGTTGTTGTTGCTTAAAACAGAACTACATCAACTGTGTTTTGTTTGTATACAAAAACTAAAAATACACACAGTTTAAGAAACATATTAGGTAAACATTAATATTTCCTGTGTTCTTTTTTATAACCCATTTACATTCAAAATTCTAAGCTAGATTATAATTATAAACTCGTTTCAAAATGATACCTTTACCATTTACATTTCTAATATTGATATTTTACAAGATTCTTCTTAACAATTGATAAAACATAAGTTTCTGCCCTTAATTTATTCTTACTCTTAGTTTTTGTTTTTATTGTATTTCCATACTCTCTAGATTATATTTAACAGCAAATTAATTGTATTTTTATTATAATTCTAGAACTTATAAAAAATTTTATATTTAAAACTACCTATCTAAGAAACTTAAAATGTTAAACAAGTATGTATAGAAAACTCAGAGCTGGATAAAGGAATATAATAGTTCATAACTGGTTTGTAATTTGTATGGAAAACCTGGCTGCCTTCCTTAACGCATATTGCTTTGCAATGCAACAATGTCGCGTATGTATTCCCCAACGCAACCGTGCAAGCTTTGAGACAGTGTGACATTCCAAAATCATCTATTTCACAGTTGAAATTCAAATAAACGCAACTAGCGCCTTATTTAAATAAATAATGCTTCTGCAAAATTTTAAATAACAGACGACGAAAAGATTTACATAAGCACCTGTCATATGGTTTTAACTCATGGTGGATCTCAACTGGGTAACAAACAATGCGTTTACTATCCGCCACGCATTGTGAGGGAAACCAGCACACCCAGCCAGCAATTTTAGTGCATAATATGGCAAGATAATACACTCGCACCTTGTTTAGGACCTTTTGGAAATATGCTAGTAGCATCTGTTAAGTAGCAACAGCACCTAGGAATGATCCTTTCTCAGGCCCAACTCTCCCAGAAATGGTATAAAATCAGTACTTGAGTGGAATTTTCTGGATCTCTCTAACCACGTTTTTCGTAGTAAACGAAAACCACCATGTGATCCCCGAAAGAATATCTTCAACGGAAAAGCAAAACTACCGCCAAGACAATCTTACTAAGGGAGGCCGCAACCAGGAGTCAGTCCGGTAGTTCCTGTGGTTCCAAAAAGAACATCTGTTCAGCCGCGATCTGATGAGTTCGTACAGATCTCTTGAAATCGATAAATTTTGGATTTTTTTCCGGATAACTGGTATTTGTGCTCCTAATTTTTCCGGAGCATGTAACACCAAGAAGTAAATTGTTCTTAGGTTGATCCCAACAAACCCCCGGAGGGTTAATATGACAATGCATATGGTTTGCAGTATTTTTAAGTATAATTATTTATTTGAAATACTGCTTTGAAGTTAGATACACACGTTTAGGAGGGAGGACCATGTTATAAACAAGAAAATAAACTTGTTTATTACAATAAACAAGAAAATAAACTTATTTATTACAATAAATTACCTGAGCCATTGGCTTATAGGTTTAAATGGTGTATTAATTTCATAATTAATGCCTTTGTTAATTTTTTTATCTGGTTTGCTTATTTTTGTTGATAAAAATATTTTCTAAAAAAAAATTTTAATATCTCTCTTGTTCAAAAATACTGTATTAACTAAAAATCTTAAATTTTTCAGCAGGAGCAAGACTATTTTTATTTTTACATTTAAGGCATACGAAAACACATTTTTAAACCAACCGTTTCATTACCAAAAAGTATACAAAATATCACAATATTTTTACAGCGGGTAGATATGAATATTACGTGTCGATTTTTTCCAAAATGTGAAAAAATAAAAATTTTTAGTTCATACACTATTGGTAGTGCCAAGCGATGAACTGTATACAAAATAAAAGGATACTACAAACTAGGGCTTCCAGTCGGAAAATCCCGGGATTAGGCAAATCCCGTATTTCGGGATTTCTGGGGGGCTATTCTCTATTGCGATGCGAATACAATTTCGATGCGAAAGCTAAATGCCAACTTGGTAATCCCTATACTTTCGCATACTTTCGCAAAATTGTTTGAAAATTAAGCAATACTCGTAATAAAAATCAAAGATAGGGCATATTTCCAGTAATGAAATGGCAAAATATGTAAAAAAAAATTGAAATTGGAAGGCTTAAACTAAAGAAATAATGCTGGTTTTCGAAAAGAAAAAAAAAAAAGAAAAAGATGCGAAAGACAAATGCGCAAACGCATTAAAGAGTACCAATCACTAGATTTGCTACAATTTTCTTTCGCATCGCAATATAGATGCGATATGATTTTTAATCGCAGGATTTTCGGGATCCCGATTTTTTTAATTTTTATTATATTTAAATTTTTTTTCAATAATTTGTTTAAAGTTTTTTTACGTGCATTTTGTTTGATACAAACAAAATACCAAAACAAAAATAATTACGAATTTTTTATATTAATTCGAATTTTTTTAATCTTATTCCTTCAATATTTTCCAGAAATATTTTCTATGTACTATCACAATTTTGTTTGTTTGTATATTTCTTAAAAATTTATAATAAAAATGAAACTCAACATGAGAACTGAAATTCCAAGATTCTATTTGTTAAAAAATTAAGTAAAATACATAAAATTTACAATAAGCACTATCCAGTTATAAGATACAAAGAATGCTGACGAAGGCCGTAGCGGGCCAGAAAATGCATTACATTCTGCTGGTATCGAATAGTTGTATGCATTTTCTGTACAATTTACTTCATTGCTAGCCAACGATAGCTAAACTAAGCCTCGTAATAGAAATATAAAAATAAACAAAATTGTGATAGTACATAGAAAATATTCCTGGAAAATATTGAAGGAATAAGACTAATAAAGTATAAAAAAGCTTTCTAATATATGTATGTAATTTGACTTTGAATACACATTCGAAATAATATAAAAAAAAATGTATAATAAAAATGAAACTCAGCATGAGAACTTAAATTCCCAGATTTAAAAATAATTACAATACAATTTGTAAATGGCAGAAAGTGTTTTGTGTACAAAAAATATCCATGAAATAAGTTTAAACGATTTTTATATACATAATTAAAATTTTTTTGAAAATATTAAATTATATTTGGACAATTTTAAAATATATTTGGACAAATTTCAAATGTTTGGACAATTACAAAATACATTTAGAAAACTTAAAAACATGTATATTTGGAGAATTTTAAAATTTATTTGAAAAATTTTAAAATACATTTGGAAAATTTTAATATACAATTGCAAATGGTGTAATTTTTTTATTTCAATAATCAAATATGGATAAAAATAAAATTTTTATGTATTTAATAATTTAAGTTTGTTTTTATTATATATTTTAGAAATAAATAATATATGTATGTGCATGAAATATGTATTTTAACTGGAAAATTAAGTTGTTTTTAATACAGCTTAAAACGTTTTTATATATTGGGTATAAATGAAAAAATAATTAAATCAACAATCCCGAAAAATGTTTAATAATCCCGTGAATCCCGGGATTCAACATATCCCGAAAATCCCGGGATCCCGAAATAATTTCCTTCAATCCCGAATCCCGGGTTTCGGAAAAACCAATCCCGATTGGAAGCCCTACTACCAACGAATTAAAATAACCAAAAAGTGGTCGGGAACATTCCTAAGAATCTGGAGTCATACATAGAAACTAGCTAGTGCATAGGTTTTTACTGTATGGGAGATGTAAGAAGGCAGTATATGGATTAAAAAACGCATTTCGTGATAAAAAATCGATTGCGATATTTCCAAGAAATCCTAAGCCAAAAAGAATAGTGAATTTAAAATTCCATAAGTCCAACTGGTCAGTGACAAGCTATACAATATATGTATGAGAGATATAAGAATAGCACCTACAAAGTAAAACCCCATTTTCGCTTCTATATTGTACTGAATAAGTCGCGGTAGTACCATAAATATGTACAAAAAAAAAAAAAAAAAAAAGGAAAATTATACCATGATTTCCATCCCTGACTGACACACACAAATCCACACATACACTTATACGTTCATACATACTTTTAACAGAAGAAGCGCATTGTTTTTTTTTTGTGTGTTTCTGTTGTTGTTTTTGGTTGTTTATGTAGAGTGTTGCTGACTTGACCAATAAACATCATTAATTCACGTATCGAACGTTTATCCATAATTCAGTTGCACAGTAGATGTTATTGTAAATGGTGGCAAAAAAAAAGTTACAAAAAAGAAAAAATATTTGTATTAGGAAATCAACAAATGAAATAACAAAAATAAAATAAAACACAATAAATAATAAAAAAAAAAATAAAATTCGTCAAATTGCTTAACAAGCAAATAAACTTTGAAATAGCATAAAATTTAAAATAAATTTCCACAGAACGAAAGAACAAAAAATTTTTAATTGAATATTGATATATGCAACAACAAATACAATAATGCAATAATGTTTAATTATGTCGATATTGCAAAAAAAAATTCTACACAAAAAATGTTTGATTGATATTTTTTAAATAAAAATTTTAATTTTGTTGTAAAACCTCAACAAATCAATGATAAAAAAAGGAAATACTTGGCTATTATAAAACAAAGTTGAATAAAAATTAAATGAATTCAAAAAGGAATTAATTAAAGTTTTATAACATTGAATTTACTTTTATTTCCCTAATAACGCCTACAATTTCTAACTTACATATTTAAAACAAAAATCTTATTTCACTAAAAATTCTCGAATAAATTTTAAAATTATGTTTTTCAAAATCCCCGCCATATTGTTTGCTATAGTTTTGAGTTTTTCCGTGTTTTATGTGAATTCAGATATAAGTTTAGCTCAAAATAAAACAAAAAGTTTAAATAATCATCACAAACTTACTGATAATTCCTACAATGCCAAGGACAACAATAGCAATAAAGAAAGCAATGATAACAATAGCAGCAACACCACCACCAGTGGCAATGATAATAATAATAATAAAAATTTTAGCTACGAAGGCGATAATAGCAAAAGTTTAACTACAACACCAGAACCTAAAAAGCAATCTCAAACTCCTCCGCATATAATTTTTATTTTAGCTGACGATTTGGTAAGATTTTTCTTTATATACAGTGAAACTTCGATAAAACAAATCTGAAAGGGATGAAAAAATACTTCGTTTAGCTATTGATTCGTTATACGTATGTATGTTTGTATCAGTAAAACCTTGGCATAACAAACTTTAATTTAAAGATATACGAAATAAACCAGGGAAACCGGAAATTGCCCTTTTTAAAATAAGTGTTTTATGCGCATTTAATATTATTTAATAGTAAAAACTTGAAAATGTGCTGTAAAAAATGTAAACATATGCTCTTAAAATGGCTTCCTTTAAAATAAAGAATTCAACAATTTAATAACATTTGCATGCCCTTCCATATGATATCCTACCCGACAATATGTACAGACAAATTATCACGATTGTTCCCTATTTGAGGCCCAAGTGAAGGCAGGTATCCACCAGAATAAAATCTGAAGGCAATATAAACTGAAAAATATGCGCTAAAAATTGGAAAAATATAAACACATTTATTAAGGATAAGAAAAACATTATTATAACAAGAAGAAAAACAAAAATAACATTAAAACGTAAAAATTCAGTCTCATAAAAGAAAATAAGGTACAATAACCACAAAAGTAGAAGTTCAAGTAAAGTGAAGCACAAAAATACAAAGAAAAAGCAAAATAATCATGAAAATTAAGTCACTTATTAGTAGGGTTGCCAGTTTTGAAATCAGAGAAATCAGTACATAAGAGAAAAACAATCAGTACAATTGCATAAAAAACAGTACATATACTTTTTTAATATAAAATTGCATATTAATAACAGAAAAAGCTTTAATCTTTTTTTAAAACAAAACTTGAATTCATTCTATAATTTGAACAGTGACAAAATTTAATTTATAAAACCGAATTTTTCAAAACAATAGTTCAATTCTGTATACAATATATGTTTAGCAGGAATACAAAGTGAATAACAAAAACATCTAAAACACAAGTTGTTAGAAATTCGATTCTGAATTTTTTGTTAGCTACTTGGTTTAATATTTTTAAAAGAAACATTAATTTTATTAAAAACAAAATTTGAGTTCATTATGTCTGAAGCTTGGTACCACAAGGGCCAATGTCAATATTTTGCTGTTTTGAGTTAATTGTTACATTAGGTCTTTTATTAGCCTAGCAAATATTTGACGAAAAAAACTTGACCAACATGTGACTAAAATTTTATTTGAATATAAGTAGGTCAACATAAAATTAAATAAAAGTAGTTTTTTGCTATGTCTACCAGCATAATAAGGCCCTAATCATGTAAAACGCAACGCAAGGCCAAAGAATAACATTGAAATCAAAAACAATGTCATAAATATTTTGTAAATTTGTTGTTGCTTTCTATTTTATACAGAACTAGCTTAACCCGGTGCGCTTCGCTACACTGGCAATTGTGTTCAGATATATGGTTTTAATATGTCTTCTATGAGGGGTACTGCTCCTACTCTGTCTACCCCGCACATTTTTATATTGAAATTTATAGTTTACTATAATAGTAGCTTTAACCACGTTGGAAGACTCTCCCTTTAATAGTTCTTCAGTTGAGCGATATTTAATGTATGCATCCTATGGGAGGTATTTCCCCCCCTGCGCCTACCCGCTTTATTTTTATTTTCAAAAGTGTAGTATACCATAAGAGTGACTTTTAGAAAGTTTGAACATTCTCACTATTACAGTTCTTAAGATATGCGATGTTAAACATTGGCGTCCTATGGGGTATTCCTATACCCCCGCTGCTATTTTATTTCAATTCCGGGGCTCAGAAGATCCTACTACAAAAAGTTCAGCAAAATGCGTGCAGCGGCTCTTAAGATATGCGATAATTAATATTGGCATCCTATGGGGGGTACCAATTCCCCTGCCCCTATCGAAAAAATAAGTAGCCTATTTTATTTTTAGGGCTCACGTGATGTTACTGTAAAAATTTCAGGAAAATCGGTTCAGTATAAAATTGGCATCCTATGGGGGGTACCAATTCCCCTGCCCCTATCGAAAAAATAAGTAGCCTATTTTTTTTTTAGGGCTCACGTGATGTTACTGTAAAAATTTCAGGAAAATCGGTTCAGTATAATATTGGCATCCTATGGGGGGTACCAATTCCCCTGCCCCTATCGAAAAAATAAGTAGCCTATTTTATTTTTAGGGCTCACGTGATGTTACTGTAAAAATTTCAGGAAAATCGGTTCAGTAGTTTCGGAGTCTATAAAGCGACAAACAATCATCCATAATTCATTTTTATATATATAGATGAAACGTTAGAACTACGGTACATTACATTTCGGTAAGCTTTTGCATTGCTTTTCATATACCAAAAATCGAACAGCTGATTGATACAGTACATATACCGTACAGCAACGTTCGCCTAACTGAGCCTTTAGGTACATTGACAGTGTCCAGCTGTAAGATACGCAATTCTGTCTGCAGTAATTGAATTGTTTTAAATTATTAACATGGTTATTGTTCCTAATTTAAGACAAATATTTAGGTCCTAATCATGTACAACGCAGCGCAACGCCAAAGAATAACATTGAAAGCACAAACAATGTCATAAATATTTTGTAATTTTGTTGTTGCTTTCAACAGAAATTCATGTACCGTTTTAAAATTTTCAACGACAATGGAGCGTTTGAAATTGACTCAAAATTAATGCTTTTGTTATAAACAGCTGGCAACCTGAGTAATATGCAAATTTATGAAAAATGTATTAAAAATACTTTTTTTTGGGTAAATCTTAAGAAAAATACTTGCCCTGAGTTAATGGACACAAACTCTCTATTCCGGAAAGAAGTTTGTATAGTAAAGGGGCTATGATACATACACTTTTCCGGTCCACACAACGCATTCTACCCTTTTTCGCATCCTACGCATCTGTGAAAAAAATGTAGTTATAAATAGCAAGTAACATGCACAAAAACGTAGGATGCCTTGACGTGCATACATTTTCTAAGCGTAGCATGCGGCGTTGAAATAAATTAGCTGATTTTAATTAATTTAACTTTACTTGGAGGCCACACGATCAATTTTTGTCTTTTAATTCCTTTCAATTGGCGCTCACTCTAATTTTTTTTTTTACTAACACACTCAAACTTTTTAAATTGCCCACGAGATGGGCCCACGAGCTTGATCATGGGCCCACAGGGTTAGAGCGCAGTGCGTTGAAGCGAAAACTCATGGTGTGGGCGTCCAACTTTAGACTTTGTTGTTTCGAAAACAGGACTTAAGCTCAAATAAGACGTGACATAACCATACAAAATAGCTGTTTTGAACCAACCTTATGGGCACCACTGTGTTTGTTTATAGGTGACTTACCATAATGACATAACCATTGTCCATACAAACGAAATGAATATTGGTTTCTATTGTCATCGTTACGGCTATGGCATTATGTTTAAGGCACGTCTAATTGGACTTTTAAGCTGGAGGTTGACATACATTCTACGCTTAATAGCTGCTTATTACGCAGCTATCAAAAAAGTAGAATCTGTGTTGTTTTACGTAGCAAGTTACATGCGCAAAAACGTAGGATGCTTGGCGGTGTTGAATGCGAAAATAAGGTATTACTTTTATAAGCGTCACAAGCAGCGTTCAAACAAATCAGCTTGTTTTGACAAATACAATTTTACTTTTTCTTGTGGCGAAGCCGAATAAAAAGCGTTGCATGTAACTTGAATCGTTGAACGCAAGTAAGTTATAAAAAACATGCAATGCATGGAGGCGAAAACGCGAGGTTTGGACATCTAGCTTTAACAGGTTTGACTTCGTTGTATAAAGGAATTTAAATAAATACTTTGCCATCAAGAATGATATAAACACAAATTACGCATTGCAAATGTTTTTTTTATTATTTACAAAATTCAACTGTTTAATATGACGTCACATCAGCACATTATACAAATGTTTATTTATTTGTGTTTCTACTTTTTAGCAGTACTTATCAGCTGATGTGACGTAGATGCACAGAAACATTTATTTTTTTAAAGCAGAATGCCCTATCTTGGTTTCTTTGTATCATGCTTTGCTATATAGGCTTAATAGCTCAGAGTTGGTATGAAAAACTTTGCAATAAAGAGATTTTTTTGGGTAATCAGCATCAAACCCTTTATATTGAGTTTTTCGTTAAAATGAAGTTCTTTATACTGCAGTTTAACTGTAATAAAAGCAAACACTTATACATTTTTTAAGATTTAATGTGTTATTTTGATTATGCAATTTAAGTGATTTTTAGTGAACTTTTTATGAAAATCCGCTCTAAAGCAACGGTTTCCAAATAGGTATCCGTGGACACCCAGACCCCCGTAATATTTTATTAAAGAAAGTTTGGTGTTCCTTAGATTTTTTCAAGCAAAAAAAAAAAAAAAAAAAAACGTTGGGAACCCCTGCTGCTAAACACAAAACTTTCAATTGAACGGAAGTATTTGCATATGCTAATTAGTCATTTACCATTACACTCAAATCGCTAAAAAAAAAGTTTTACATATTTTACAAACAAATTTCAAATGGAAAATTATAAATTATAAATTTTTTTCAGGGCTTTAACGATGTCGGCTTTCGCGGTTCATCACAAATACCAACACCAAATATCGATGCTTTAGCTTTTTCAGGCATAATACTAAATCGTTATTATGTAAATCCAATATGTACGCCGTCAAGATCGGCTCTTATGACCGGAAAATATCCCATACATACGGGTAAGTAAAATGTTCCAGTACGCAATATTTAAAAAACGATATTATTTTCAAATTAAAAAAAATATTGCTAAAAACCATAAGTTTCGATTTTTTTAGTCTAATGAAAACATTCTAACTGGCCTTTTTTCACTCATTTGGTCTTAACTAGGGTATTCATTTTATCGGGCTTTTGCTTTAATCGGGTAATCACTCGATTAATTAACCGAGGTTATAGTTTAGTCGGTAAATTTTGTTATTGATTGATTAATCGATTAATAAATTTTATTTTTATAAATTAAGTAATTTCAATAAATTAGTTTGCATAAATTATTTATTATTTGGAGTTTATTAGTAAAAATAAACAAAAACCTAACAAACATAACAATTCTTGAAATAAAACGTGCAAACATAAAAATATAAATACACATACATACATATTATAATAATTAGTATTGTGGCTATTTTATTAAACTGTTAATGGTTTTTAATCCAAATTTTGATATTTTAATCAGGCTTAAGTTCATTGAATTTAATTTTCATTAAATTATTTTTTATGAAGAAAGGAATTTTACAACATGAAATGAATTAAAATTGATTGATAATTTTTCATTCTTGACTGAGCTGGGAATTGAACCCAGGTTTTCACGGTCAGGTTGCCCAGACTAGTTTCGATTGCAACCACACAATCTCTTCAGTGGGGTTTGCCGTTTAGCTCTCAGCGCCATTGACGGCGGATGACGTCATTAGTCAAACATCAATCTTTTAACCAAATGGTATTTTACCTTACCTATACATATTATATATTAATTAAAAAAATAAACTGTTAGATCATTTTATTAGTTATTTCAATAGTTAAAGGTGATCTTATAAAATATTGTTTTAGAAAAATAATTTGGTCTAAATGTTTAGGATTTAAGCGATTATTCTCTTTAGTTTTGATTTAACTTGACGTGGAAAAAATTCTTTCACTTATCGTAAATGTTGGAGAAATCAAAAGCAGCCCATAATAAAGAATATATAATTTCTTAATCCTTTTCCTAGATTTCTCTAAACATATAAACTCTTCCATTATGTCATTAGAGTCCTGTTGTTTCGGTTAATTCTGTTATAAGATTGATATTTTGAAAAGGGCTCAGGTACAAATTTTTGGAAATAGAGTTTTTTGTTGTGTTTGGAGGTACACATATAGACCGATATACTGTGAGAATGAAAGGTTATATACCACTTCAATACCGCTGAAAAACAAATGGCTTTTTTAAAACAATTTCGAAAAGGGCTCATCTCCATATATAATAAGAATATTTATTTATGTGCGTTTTAGTTAGCAATGGAGAAACACTTTGAATTCAATTTTTTTACAGTGAGCGGTAAGTTTTGAATATGTGTTTAATCTGTTATGAAAAATTATTTTTGATTTTGCCATTATTTAAAAATATTTTTATTAAGACTACAAATTTGAAAACACATACATTCATAAAATATCAAAAACGGAAATATTTTAACAAGATAAACATATGAGACGGATCAATAAGTCCGTGACTTTTCGAACTTCCCTCGTAGTTATATGAAAAAAAAATATTTTTCAACATAATCTCCTTTTAGCTCAATACACTTAGTCCAACGTTTCTCCAATTTATGTATCCCTTCCAAAAAATAGGATTTTTCGAGGTCCATAAAATAGGCATTTGTTTGACCAATAATTTCATCGGTGGAGCTAAATCTCTTTCCACCGAGCCATTTCTTTAGGTTCGGAAATTGGAAATAGTCACTGGGGGCTAAATCCGGAGAATATGGAAGTTGAGGTACCAATTCGTAGCCCAATTCATGTAATTTTGCCATTGAGACTGCAGACGTGTGCACCGTGCATTATCTTGATGATTTTCTTGGCTATATGGGGTCGTTTTTTTTTAATCCTCGTTAAATCGGTCCAATAAGTTGGCATAATATTCGCCGTTTATTGTTTTTCCTTTTTGAAGGTAATCGATGTGGATTATCCCGCGTACATCCCACAAAAACTGTTGCCATCATCGGAGAAACCCATTGTTTAGATTGCTGCTTGGTCTCCGGAGTGTTGTAATGTATCCATGTTTCATCCGCAGTTACAAAACGCCGCAATAACTCATTCGGATTGCGGTTAAACAACTCCAAACAATCCTTTGAAGTTGTCACACGATTACGTTTATGGTCAATTGAGAGCAAACGCGGCACCCGTCTTGCAGACAGCTTTCTTAAACCCAGCTGATCATTTAAGATCGAAACCTTTTTGCCATATGAAATGCCGTTGGCATCAACAATCTCACGCACTTTTACTTTTCGGTCGGCCAACACCATATCGTGAATTTTTTCGACATTTTCGGGTGTATTGACTTCAATTGCCCGACCAGAACGTTCGGCGTCATTTGTACTTGTGCGACCACAACGAAAGTCAGTAAACCACTTTTTTATCATTGAAATCGATAGTGCAGAGTCCCCATAATATTTATCAAGCTTTTCCTTGGTTTGATTGACGTTTTTTTATTTTTAAAAAAATCCACGAGGTTGTATGTTTTGAACAGCTGTTAAACGCACAACATGTCATGAAAACATGTCAGTTGGCCACTGCAGAATGCCTTCATAAAAATTTTGGAAATCCGCAGATAAAAATGTACCGTAATGTTCTTATTAGTCTTTTTTATTAAAAAGTTTTCGTTAAACATTTTGTTTACTTTCATTAAAATTTTCGAGTTACTAATGAGTCTTTAATGGGTTAATCTTATCTTAAAATTTAAAATATATATTTAAACGTTAAAGATTATCGGAATATTAGTGTGTTTCAATAAATTGCATACACCCGAGATATCAATTTGCCTCTATAACCAAGAAAATTTAAAAATAATTTTCAAAAAGGGCTCATCTCTGGAAACTGCAATGACAATTTTCTTCTTTAAATATTACTTAAAACAATTTTTTTGTTTTTACTATTATAACACAAACAGAGGCTTACAATATTCTTCAAAAAGTTAAATGGTTTAAGAGATAGGGCCTGTTCGGAAATGCATCACTGCGCTGCATCTGATGTGCAGCGAGTTCGGTTAAGCATCACTGCAAATGTCAGCTGTTCGAAAATACATAACAAATGCAGATGATGCGCAAACAAATCTAAAACAGGCATCACAAAAATTGCTGATGAATATTGTTTTCAATAATATTACCAATACAGGCTTCAAACAAGCTGATGCCAAGCTGATTTGCATGAGCATCGCTAACTAATCATAGATGCGCATCAGATGCAGCGCAGTGATGCATTTCCGAACAGGCCCATATTCAGTTTTTTGTGTCTCCTGAACAGTTTGTATGTTTGTACCTGAGCCCTTTTCGAAATAAATGATTCATTTATATAGTTATTTAAAATGAAGATCACTCAACAACTTCTTTGTTAGTATAAACAAATATTTTCTAAACACATTTCCCTTGTATGTATATGAGAGAAAAAAAAATAATTAAAAACACAAAAAAATACAAAATTTTGTTGCATCGGTTAATCGACTGAAATTAACCGGTTTAATCGTTAATCGAAAAAAAATAAATTAACCGATCAGTTAATCGGGCAGTAACTAATCGGTTAACCGATTAACGGTTGACCGAATGAATACCCTAGTCTTAACATGATGAAAAGAAAAAATATTTTAACGTTTTCTTTAGGACCATTGAGTTCTTTTAAGAGGACATTCCCCTTGTACGGACACATTTTAATGGTTCCCTCGGTGTCCGATCATGAGAGATTCGACTGAATTGATGATCTGCTAAAATTTTAAATGTTTAAGGGTCTGTTTAATATTTCTCTGACCTTTTTTAAGATGATGTCTCCGACTAGGATCTTAAAATTTCTTATTGGACAATTAATATTTTGTATTAAATGTTTCTAATAATATTTAAAGATTTTGTTGTGCTTAATTCCCTTTTTAAATAATTGATAAAAAATACTGAAATTTATTGTTGGAGGATAAGCTGTTCATATGCGCATTTCACTGGTAAAATAAGATAAAACTCATCACTGATTTATTGTTTGGTATTTTGTTTAAACTTTGATATCGTTGCAAACAAGACTTTTTGAGTGTTTGTAGGTAATTCTCATTCCCTCTGTAGTTTTGTTTGCTGATAGCTTTGGCTTTTCTAAAATTATTTAGTAGAACGTTTCCTGATGATCTGGCCTAAGCAACCAGTGAAATGCGCATAGGAACAGCTTATCCTCCAACAATAAATTTCAGTATTTTTTATCAATTATTTAAAAAGGGAATTAAGCACAACAAAATCTTTTAATAAATAAAATAGTATTCCCACAAACAACTTTGATAATGTTTCTATTAATTGCTATAACTTCATTTTTCTTTTCTTCAGGCATGCAGCACACTGTACTTTATGGAGCTGAGCCCAGAGGACTGCCTCTTAATGAAAAATTAATGCCTCAGTATTTTAATGATCTTGGGTAAATTTAAAAAATTAATTTTACATTAAAAATATATGTAAGTATTTTTCTTCCCTTTTATAGTTACTCCTCCCATATAGCAGGCAAATGGCATTTAGGCCATTATAAACGTGTTTACACTCCACTATTTCGTGGTTTCAGCACCCATGTTGGCTATTGGACGGGTCATCATGACTATTTTGATCATACTGCAGTCGAATCGCAACAATGGGGCCTGGATTTAAGAGATGGTATGTATTTGAATGAAGTTAATATAGTCTAAATATTTCAACCATAATTTTTTAAAATTTACCTATCACAAGGCTTGGATATTGGCTATAATTTTCATGGGAAATATACCACCGATTTGGTTACCGATGAATCTGTGCGTATAATTGCGAACCACAATGCCACGAAACCTTTATTTTTATATGTTGCACATGCTGCTGTACATTCGGGTAATCCGTATAATCCACTGCCAGCTCCAGATGATGCAGTTGCTAAAATGCAACACATAACGAATTACAATAGAAGAAAATATGCGGGTAAGCTAATCATGAGATCAAATGATTGAATTTCAATTGCTAGATTTCGGACGGACCAACAGACTAAAAATTATGAGGTACACAGAAAAAATTATTAAATTTCTCCAATCATCAAATTTATTCCAAATTCATAATATCAATCAAACAATTTGTGGATTTTGCACCTATTACCAAAATGATTATATTGATTACTAAAAATTTTAAAATTTTGAAAAATATATTTTCAATAAATGATATTTTTAATTTTAATTAAAAAAGTGATCAAAAAACTTTGCCATTTCAAACAATGTGTTAATTTATTAAAATAAATATTGACAATTCCCAGCAACAATTCTACATGTTTAAATTATTTTATTGTAAACGAAAAAAGTCAATGAGGATTTTTTGTTATTTAATTAAAATTTTAATTGAAAATTTATTTCAAAACAACTAAAATTTTAATTAAATCAAAATTAAGTTTTTAATTTTCTTTCAACTAAAAAAATAATTGATTCAATTATCACATTAATTTATTTAAATAAATATTGACAATTCCCAACAACAATTCTACATGTTTAAATTATTTTATTTTAAACGAAAAAAAGTCAATTAAGATTTTTTGTTATTTAATTAAAATTTTAATTGAAAATTTATTTCAAAACAACTAAAATGTTAATTAAATCAAAATGAAATTTTTAATTTTCTTTCAACAAAAACAATAATTGATTCAATTATCACATTACTTAAATTTAAATACTTTTTAAACCATTTTTTTAATTAATAAAACAATTTTTTCTGTGTAATAAGTTAAGGCCTAGTTACTTTTTCTTAAACGTAATTGTTACGGATCTGTTTTTTCGTTTTCTTACCAAGTTTATGTATACCTTTAAGTGTTTTTCATGCGAGATTTCCGAAAAAAGATCCTGGGAACCCACAAATTTTTCGAGAAAAAAAATTCCTGGGAAATTTGTGTGAGAATTACCGGGATTTTTTTATTTAATTACGGAAGCTTTTTTAAATAGTTTTTGAATTATGTTCTGAAAATTCTGTATATACTATTTGTGGTAGTAAAGTGGTGAAAAAGTGAAAGCTTTCAGTTTCAGTTTCCTAGACCAATTTGCTTCGTGTACGAAAAGAAATCAACAATTAAAACCCGAAATGTAATAAAATATATCGAAGCAGAAATTAACCCCCATATTCATAAAAAATATTTTTGATTAACAAGAGGTTTATAAAACAAATTTTCATAGAAAATTCGTTTTATAAACCTGCTATAAACCTAAAATATTTTTTATAAATATGGAGGTAAATGTTTACAAAACATGATTGCAATTTTACTAATTCATTAATTTAATTACGTGTATGGAAAGGGTAAGGTAGATATTAGAGTGGTTCGGTCTCCATACAAAAAAAAAAAGTTAAACCAGTCACCCCTAGGATTAAAGATTAGTTGAAAAGGATTTTAGGATATTTTTTTCCACGCCTCTGGATACCGCCATTTTAGTTGTTGGTAAACTGCGCCGCCATTTAAAGTCCGATATTAACATATTGCATATCGTTATTCATGGCTTGTCTATGGCCATTGGGGAGGAAGGATCCGAGATGGCATAAGTGACGCCTAGAATTCGATGTCGGATTAAGAAGTCACCGAAGACAAAAATGAAGCCATAGTGAGGCCATTAATAATGATATCCAAAACGATGAAATCGGACTTGAAAGGGCTGCACTATATAAAAAAAAACAAAAAGTTAAATGTAATATATATGTAAAGAAAAAATGGGCCTAATTGCGGGGCGTTGCATGAAAGTGAGTACAATAAAAGCTGGAAGTATATAATTTCAGAAGGGCTTTCTTGCCACGTGCATAAATTTAACATGAGGGGGGTACGATCCGAGATGGCATCAGTGGCGCCCAGAATTTGATGTCGGATTAAAAAGTCCCCAAAGCCAAAATGAGGCTATAGACAAGCCATGAATAACGATATGGAATATGTTATGATCGGACTTTAAATAGCGGTATCCAGAGGCGTGACAAAAAAAAAATTTTCTGAAATCCTTTTCAACTAATCTTTAATCCTAGGGGGTGACTGGTTCAACTTTTTTTTTTGTATGGAGACCGAACCACTCTAATATCTACCTTACCCTTCCCATACACCTAATTAAATTAATGAATTAGTAAAATTGCATATAGACATTATATATATATCAATCTGTAGAGAACTGTTTTTGATTTTCGAAATCTATATTTAGTTAGGCAATTTAGGGATTTTTGTATTTTTTTTCTTTTTTTGTGAAATCAAATGAGGAGATTTTAAGAATTTGTGTTTTTATTTTCGTAACTTTATGTTTTTTGATGTGATTTTAAATAAAAATTTGTAGGCTTTTAAAATAAGCGATTACATAAATGTTGTGTAGTGAATGAGGGTTTACTAAGTTTGTCATACCGTTTGAAACTTTTTTAATATTCATCTAAGACCCCATAAAGTATTTATGTTCTGGGTCCTTGAGTAATTTATAGTCAATTTAGTAATGTCCGTCCGAAAAATTGCATATCGAAGAACTCAAAAGAAAAGAACAATATTGGTGTAGAATTGTTTCTAGTTATCCTAATTAGTACAAAATGACATATATATATATAATAAAATGTGAAACAACCGCTCTAAAGAATTAATAATTTTGTTACAAAAACTAACATAAATAGTGGCGGAATGCACATATTGATATTCGATTTTGCCCAAATTCGTTCAAATACAAAGTTTCGTAAAGATCGGTTTATAATATACCATAGGCCCAAGCTAAAGCCCACTCACGAAAAACACTTAAGTACGTCTAACTCTGTAACGAATAGTGCTATTGTAGCAAATTTTGATCTGTCACAGTTTTATATGACTAGATATCAATTTCGTGAAGATCGGTTCACAATTTACCATACACCCCGTATAAACCTAACTCTCGGAAATCCGTTTAGATCGCGTAAACCCTTAACGAACACCACTGCTGTAATAAAAGTCCGTCTGTTACAGTTTAATGAGACAAGAAATCATGCTGTCCAATTTCGTGAAAATCGGTCGATAATTTACCATACGGCCTATATAAAGCCCACTCCTGAAATATTCTAATTATCGGTGGAGAGTTTCAAAGATTCAGCATAGCCAAATATAGCACTCGAATTTGTTTCTTATTAATAAAGTTTTAATATTTTTAAATAAAACCTTTCAAATTGATTCTTTTTAAGCTCTGCTATTTAACTTTTCACTATGACCAATTAAATTTAGCCTTTATTTAAAATTTATGAATTTTTAGGTTGAGGGTATAAATTCGAGAAAAAAGACTGTAAAGAGAATAAAAATGTAACAATAAAATAAAAAAAATTACTAGACGTTACTTTGCAGCATGCAATTGCAACAAATTCACTGTTATTACATTTGTTTTAAGCAATTAAATCAAATTTCTGCAACATCCATACATTTTTTTTTTGCTGTTCCCACAACACTACACAATCTAATCATCCATCCATCCATCCATCCATGGCACACAGAAGATCCAACAAAAAAATAGTTTTAATAATTACTCAATTCACATTGACATCACTGGAAAACTTAGTGTCTTTTTTTTGTGCTTATGAATGAAATAATTAAACTTATCAAAACTAAATGTTAACTGTATCATTAATTTAATTTTGAATCTTAATGTTTTACAGCGATGGTTACAAAACTAGACGAATCAGTGGGCCGCATCGTGCAAATATTGCAACAACAACAAATGCTTAATGATTCGATAATTGTATTTAGTACGGACAATGGGGGTCCAGCGGAGGGTTTTAATTTAAATCATGCTTCTAATTGGCCTTTGAGAGGTGTTAAAAATACTTTATGGGAAGGAGGCATAAGAGGTGCCGGTTTAATATGGTCTCCACGTTTGACTAAACCCCGACGAGTGGCTGATCAAACTATGCATATAGCGGATTGGATACCCACTCTTTTGACGGCCATTAAAGGGGAGGAAGCAGAGGAGTAGGTTTTTGAGTTAAACAAAAACTTGTATGAACAATTCCTTTTTTTTTTAGAAATATCTCTACCCATTTGGATGGCCTGAGTATTTGGCAAGCTTTATCTAACGATGAAATATCTCCACGCAGGTCCACATTACATAATATAGATGATATTTGGGGTAGTGCCGCATTGACAAGAGGCGATTGGAAGTTGATAAAGGGTACTAATTATAAAGGTGCCTGGGATGGCTGGTATGGACCTGCCGGAGACCGTGATGCTCGTTCTTATGACTATAAGGCCATACGGTTCTGTAATGCTGGTCGTGCTTTGGCGTCCATTAATATGTTACCCACAACTGCAGATATTACCCGTATGCGTATTGAATCAAATATTGATTGTTCTGTGCGTATGGCCTATTTGAAACAGGGAACTGTGTGTAAACCCCTGGTGGAACCGTGTTTGTTTAATGTTAAAGACGATCCCTGTGAACAACACAATTTAGCGCGAATGTAAGTTTAAAATTTTACACCGAATTCAAGTTTAAATAATATGTAAAACCTATTTAGTTTTTTAAAACTGTATCCCAATAAGCACTGAAATTTTAAAAATTCAATTGCTTTAAATACTGCTGGAATCATGCCCGTAATTTCTACTAACAGATATCTGGTCGTGTTCGTACCTAACAGTTATCTTTACTAATCCAGTAACACTTTTTTGTCAATTTCAACGTTAAATTGGCCCACGTGAATTAACTATCGAAAATCGATGGTTTAAAATACACTACACTTTACCCCGTAGGTAAGAAATAGGTTTTAAAATACGTCACACAATAGATATCTATACACAGCTAGATCTATACACAGCTAGATATCTATTTGTAGAAATTACGGGCATCAAGCTTTAATTTATGGCCTATTTTCCAGTTCATATAAAAATTTTTGAAAAATTTTTTTTTACTTTTGTATTGCTTAAGCTATCAAAAAAAAAATTATTTGCTAACAAATATGTACATATCGTTAGTATAATTCGCAAAGACGCTAAGTCCACTTCTTTCCAAAATTGAGATTTTAATGTTAAACGGTAATACTATACAAAATACATATTTTACGGCAACAAAAAGTGTCATTATGTAGTTTAAAGTTGTTGTAATTTTGTGGTTTGCAAAAACGCTAAGTCCACAAAACTACGAAAAATATTAAAAGCACGTGCTAACTCCACGAATATTAATTCGTTCAATTGAATTTGGTGTTTTCTGTTCTATTTTATCTAAAGCCGTGAAAAGTGGAGAACTAAAAAAAAAAATAAATACTAAAAAAATATACTTTGCAATGCCCTGCTCAATGTGGCTATCAAACATGGCATTGATATTGAGCAAAAAATTCTTAAAATTGGCCATACGCAAATGGCGGTAACACAAAAGAAAGAGCTATGAAAAAAAGAGCAATTAACGAACCTTCAGAATTCAAAGATGTTTGTAAAGATGCTCGAAAAAACAATAGACCCTATGATATTATGTATTTAGATCATAAATTTTTCAAAACATTTGATAACGTTCAATTTCTTAGGAGTATCAGACCTGGGCGTAATAGAGGTGATAGTAAATTTAAAGATATTAGAGCTATAAAGTACACCCCAAGCAAAGAAATATATTTTAAAATTCGTTTTTGTGATGTATGGAAAATATTACCGCATAAAATTGATGATTAAATTGATCCTATAGACTTTGAAAATTTGCAGCAACTTTATCAAGAAAGATGAAAAATTAGTGCCAGAAGGTATGAAGACTGACAATTTCTCAAATCAACCTTTCCCAATGAACACCACAAATTTTACGATGATTTGGCCTCACCTTTAAATTTTTTCTATTTTAAGTTTTTCAATAAGAATTAAAATGAGCTTAAAAATGTATATAGTTATATTTTTGTCTCTTTTTAATAGAAATGAACGGAGCTAGTCTTAAGTTTCTGCTTTTTTTTTTGTTAAATAAAATTAATATAGAAAATTAAATCAAAATTATTTTTAAAATTAAAACTGATTGTAGGAAAATGTGCTAAGTCCACAATAAAACGAATAAGTTTACAAAGCAAAAATGCTTAGTCCAAAAAGTGCGAATTTTCCTCCCAAGATTTTGTGAAATGGATTTTTGATCTAGGTCATTTTAAGAGAGCAATTTTGTAAAAATAATTGCGTTGAAAAAGTTTACAAATTTTAAAAACTGAAAAAGCTACAATGTTTTTGGTGTCTCCTGTAAAATTTGAAAAAAGGGACTTAACACATTTGCGAATTAGACTAACGATATTTGTAAATATTTCTGTGTACCGGAAGGATTTTAAACTTTCGAAAAAAATTTAACTATTAATTTACCTTGTGTAAATGCATTTTTAATTAAAAAACGAGATAAAAAAATTAAACGAAACGAGGTCTCCAAAAAACAAATTGTAATATACATACATATGTACATATGTCCTTTAAACTTATTTTCCAATGATATCACATTTGTATATATGAACATAAGTAATGTGTGATTCAAGTAGAGACACTTTTTTCAATAGCGTGTGAGTCGTGTCATGCTGTCATGATATTTTTGTTTAGTTTTGTTTGGCATTTCATAATGAAAAGACTTACGCCTGAACATCGTTTACAAATCGTTCAACCTTATTACGAAAATTCACGTTCTGTGAGGAATGTGTTTTGTGCACTTCGGTCAACATAATCAACCTACTGAACGTAATATTCGCAACACCATCACCCATTTTGAGACCCAGCATTCATATTTGGATAATATTCGACCAAATTGACCACGTCCGACACGCTTTGAAGAAAATATAGCGGCCGTAGCTGAGAGTGTACACGAAGATCATGGAGAGTCGATTTGGCGCTGATCGCAGCAACTCGGACCGTTATCGTGCCATGATAACCGACTATTTGATTCCTGAAATTGAAGCTCGTGATCTCGGCGACATTTGGTTTTAGCGAGACGGCACCACTTCCCACACATCGCATCAATCAATGGATTTATTGAGAGAACACTTCGGTGAACACATAATTTCACGTTTTGGGCCGGTCGATTGGCCACCAAGATCGTGTGATATCACACCGTTAGACTTTTTCCTGTGGGGATATGTAAAGTCTAAAGTTTATGCGGACAAATCTGCTGCGATTCAGGCCCATTCGCCAGTTACCAGTCGAAATGCCCGAACGAGTCATTGAAAATTGGACTCAACGGATGGACCATCTGCGACGTAGCAACGGCCAACATTTGATAGACATAATCTTCAAAAAATAAATGCCAAAGAATGTTATTTCAAATGATGATAAACAATCTCCATTAAATTTGAATTTTCTGTTTTTTTTTCCTTTAAAAAAGTAGGGAACCTCGACGCTTTAGATGGTTTAAAGAAAAAAGTAAATAAACCACCAAACTCCTTCAGATGACGATTAAGAATTTCACACACCATTTTTTTCTTTACGCCATTTTTAAAAAAATTAACATGATTTTCAATGAAATTGCAGGTTTGATTTATATTGGTATTACAGATTTAATTTAAACTTGCCTTCAATACTTGAATTCAAGTATAACTATTACGTGTTTGAGTGTTTTGCAACAAGCAGTATCCTTAAGTTATCAAGACTTCATAAGAGCCCCAATATATCTCTATTATGTCAAGTGCTATAAATTTTGTGATAAAATGTTATTTTTTTTTTTTGAGTAAGAACCTTAATTTAAGAAATTACTTTTCTTCAAACCAGTGTTAAAAATAATGCAATAGCTGGCAATTTGATTGCTACACCTAATGACTACTGCTTCCAGAAATATTCTGTAACACTAGCAAAAGCACTAAAATGTTTTGTTGTTATCGTATTATTACTGCTATTGCTAAATGCTTGAAAAATAAATTTCTTATGGAGCATACAAATGAAACCTGATTCAGGTATGTGATGAAAATCGATTTTAAAAACGAAACGATTTGAAACCGAAAATGTAATATTAAATATCTTTTAAAATGGATTTTTAATAAATATTCCTTTTATTTTCCGTCTTTATCGATTAAAATTTTATATTATATATGTTAACTGAAGTTTTTCCGAACAAAAATTTAAGACTTAAAATCAGAAATGGATTTTAAAGTCGCTCGAAATTCATCACACCTTCTAAAAACGTTCGTTTTGAAATCTATCGATTTTCATCACATACCTGATGTAAAACCTATTTAGTTTTTAAAACTGTATCCCAATAAGCACTGAAATTTTAAAAATTCAAGTGCTTTAAATACTGTTGGAATCAAGCTTTAATTTATGGCCTATTTTAAAGTAAAATTCCAGTTGATACAAAAAAAAAATTATTTGCTAACAAATATGTATTTGTAAATATTTGCGTGCACCGGAAGGATTTTAAACTTTCGAAAAAAAAAATGGAGCTATTAATTTACTTAGTGTAAATGCACCTTAAAATGTGGTGAAGCCCAATAATTAAACGAAACGAGGTCTCAAAAAACAAATTGTAATATACATACATATGTACATATCGTTACCTAAAACGCAAAAGGCCCTAACTAACCAAAAATTAAAATAGGACTTTTTCATTGATTCTGATGTATTGCATCAACACAAATGTCCATAACAAATTTTGGAATCTTGCGTCCAAAATTAGAGATTTTATTAACAAAAAACGAAAAGCCCTACCTACAAAATAGTATACGATAAACGCTTATAAACATAACTAACAGTTTGAATTATATGCAACATTGTTGCTTGTCAAAACCACTGGTAGGTTTTACATGAAAAATAGAAGAAATATTAATTATAAACAGTTTAATGGCCAATTTTCAGGATTGACATTAAAACACATTTATGTTTAAAATCGTTTTAAATACAAAATTCTCTTCTTCACTAAACACTTAAATGAAACTTAAGTCACCGACGTGGTACATTTAAATTCAACTTAAGTTTCCACTGGATTAACTTAGCAAGGTGGCCTCAATATCACAACAATACAAAAACAACAGGCAAAGTAATAACAACCAGCTGTTTTTTGACACCACCTTGTAAATAACTACACTTTTTTTATGATATTTTTTTGTACCTAGTAGTGCTACCATACTTTTATCTTAATTAAATAAGACTTTTCATATAAAACTCAAAAAACCAATCTGTAATTAAATACGATTAAAGTTTTTATGAAAATTAACATAATATAGATTTAAATACTATCCTGAAAATTGGGCATAAGGCAATTTATCAATTTACCATTTTAAATAGTTTTTTGCTTGTCCTGTAAAATTTTCAAAATGTTAGATAGGGCCTTTTGCGTTTTAGGTAACGATATTTCCTTTAAACTTTTTTCCAATGATATTTCATTTGTATATATGAACATAAGTAGATGGTTTAAAGAAAAAAGTAAATAAAACACCAAACTCCTTCAGATGACGATTAAGAATTTCATAGACCATTTTTTCTTTACGCCATATTAAAAAAATAGATATTGGGAATTATTTCTTTTCATAAGCAACTTTATTATATTCAACATTTTTCATTTTTCGAATTTATTCTATCAGTTAAATTTCAGTTATATCGGCACTGGAGCCTCCGTCTTTGAAAAGGAATCTACATCATCGATCAGCTTTCATTGGAATATTAGGGGGATTGTGTTGCCAATCCGCATCAGTTTGGTCTTATTTATGTTTATTTTGAGACCAACTTTATTTGCGTTGATGGAAAGGCGCTGAATCTTATGCGCCATATCATCGAAGCGGTGTGCACATATCGTTAGCATAGTCGATGTCATGGCGGAACTCACTTATGTTACAGCGGATGCCATATCCTGTTTCGGAGTTTGTTTGCTGAAGCACGCAATCCAACAGCAGTAGAAATAGTGTAGGTGACAGAACACAGCATTGTTTTACCCCTATGTAAAGCTCGAATGGTTGGCCTTCTTCGCCTTTGTATCGCACTTTACATTTGTCATCTTTATATAGACCGCGAATAAGGTGAATTATTTTAGGCGGAATTCCCTTCCTGCTCAGAGCATTCCAGAGTGGCGGTCTGGATACCGTGTCGAAGGCATGTTCGAAATCTACAAATAGTAAGTTAAGGCTGATGTTGTACTCGATGGTTTGCTCAAAAGTTGTGCACCGAATGCAATGAAATAAAACTTATTTCATTCGAAATCTGTTTAACTAAATGTTTTTAGACAAAAACTTTTATTTTCTTCGCATTTTTATTGTTTATGAATATTTAAAGAATAAAAAAAAAATTTTTTTAAATTGTTATTTTTTCAAAACTTCAACGATATAGTTTCAAAGCTACTGGGCAAATTTAAAAGCAATGTCAGCACGGCTTAAAGATAATATTGGTGCCGATTTTTAACTGAATATGGTGAACCGTTTTTAAGTTATTCCAATATATGTAGTGCAAGTGCCATAATTTTGGACATAAGGGTATATCTCGCAAAGTCGATCTGATGGGGAAAAATGGAGATAAGATTTGAAATCAGCGACCTTTAATTAGTAAAAATCTGCAATAAAGTTCCAGGCCGCAAATTGACTGTTCCGCATTGTTATCAACATATTCTAATTCCTTTCAAGTTGTAAATTCCTTTCTTCATTAAAAATAATTTACTAAAAATTAAAATATTTAGTTTAAAATATAAAAATTTGGTTTAGCTCCAAGTGCTTTATATTTTTAACAAAACTATTATATACAGCCATGTCACAGAGTACAATTCCGTTCGGAATGATTCCGTTCGAAACCGAAGAAAACATATTTGTTTATTGATAGAAAGTATATTTTGATAGTGTTGTGATCTTCAAAATACAGAAAACTCCCATTCCGTTCATGAAAACAAAAATTGTTTCGTTCCGCAAAGTTTTTTCGTAACTTTCTGAAGCACCAAAATACGGAATGAATTCCGTTTCCGAACGGAATTGTTCACTGTGACATGGCTGAAAGTTAACAAAACTTTTATATAGTTTATAATATTTTCGTTGCCTCTGCAACGTGTACTCTAATTGTTATAACGACAGCTTTAAACTTTATTTTATTTTAATCATTAATTATGACATGCTAAATTCCCAATATTTGTTTGATAAATACACTTTATTTTATTTTGCTTTTATTTTGCAGATATCCAAATATTGTAAACTCCTTATTAGAAGAATTAGCTTATTATAACTCCACAGTAGTACCTCCCACAAATCAGCCCCTAGACCCTCGTGCCAGTCCCAGTAGATGGAACTACACATGGACAAATTTTGGAGATTACGAAGAATATCAAAAATCTTATATGGTCATAGGAGATTTCTAAACTCAACTAGTTTTAACATATTTCTACCTAAAACCAAAATAAATTAAAATAAACATGTATTTTATGTAAGAAATATTTATTATTTGAATATAGTTTCATTTTCATCTCACAGTTTTTGATTGAATTTCACAAGTCATAGTTTTTAAACTAAATATTAATGCCATGTAGACTTATAATTTTTAAAAACCTGTTTTGAAAATCACGTGATTTCAAATCACGTGCTTTAAGAATCACATGTATGATTTTGTGGTGTTCTGAAGGTCATATCGTTTTTGTGTTCCTCGGTGTGCTTTCGACAATTAAAAATCACATCGAAACATACAAAAACGGAACACCAAAATATCACACGTGTGATTTTAAGAGGCACGTGTGATTTTAAAACACGTGATTTGAGTTAAGAACAGGCCTGATAATTAATAATTATTATATGATTTATCTTAAACCTAAAAGAAGTAATTAATTGAGCTCGAGGTCCAGGTTTTTGTTTTTATTAAGTCATATTTTATTTTCTAATATTTCCAATATTACAAAACAAGAGTGCACACAAGAGTGCAATATCAGAAGAAGTAGTGATAACTACTTTTTTAACGTTTTGTTTTTGAATTTTAAAAAATATATCTTTAACACTACTCGATGTTTTGTAGCGAAATATTGGAAAATAAAATATGATTTTATAAAAACAAAAACCTGGACCTCGAGCTTAATTAATTACTTCTTTTATGGTAGAATAAAAAGGTTGAAAAAAATAAACTTAAATAATATTTTTTTAAACCTTTAAAAAAGATAATATTTTCCTTTTAAACTATATTTAAAAAACACAGTGCTGACTGAAAAGGTAAAATAAATCTAAAATTAAGACACATACTTTTTTTTAAATTCGGCCCTTTTGGGGAACTTTAAACTTGTTAAGCCCGCATTTTAGAAAATTTTTATCATCCCATCTATCTGTTAAACCAATAAACATAGAAATAAAAATTTGTCCCTAATGATCTAAGCCCTAATTCTTTACAATTTAGGCAAAGAAGCTATAGTTAGCGATTAGATTTTAAGTTTCGGGCATATGAGCCCAACTCTTAAAAGTTTACATTTAGCAATATTTAATTGGTTAAATGCAATTTGAAAAATACATGAAATAAGTCCCTAAAAATATGAATTAAGTCTTATTTCATTTATAAAATTTGGGGACTTAGTTCACTGGGAACTTAGTTGGTAGCGCCGTTAAAATTTTATCACATTCTTAACTTATCTAACAGAAACAACTATAAATTTGGTACCTTTTCGAAATGCGATAGTTTAAGGGGTTAAAGTCGTACCTATTTTTGGTACTTTTTTACAAAACATTTTTTTTCTATTTATTGACATACACGTATTAAATTTTGGGCTCCCACTACAATAATAAAATTTTTGATCCTTCAATGGGGCGAAAAAAGTATTAAAAAGGGTGTATACGGGAAATAAAATTTCTTCCTTTTACTTTTCCGTTCTACATGAGGTATTTTTTTAATTTTCTATAATTATAAATATACTAAGAAAACAGCAGGTTAAATGCAAATAATTAACATATTTGCTCATAAAAATTTGCAAGTGTCAAAACAGGATCTGTATGGGAGATGGTTGAAAGAAATTCCGCTTTCAAAGAATACTACATAGGAGTTAGAAACGCTTACCTTGAAAAAAATGTCTGGACCGTTTCTGAGAAATCTGGATGCATTCAAAGTGGCCACAAAAAAGCAAAAAGATACATTATATGGGAGGTAAACATTCTGTTTACATTTGTATTAAAGAAGATGCCGTAGCAGCAGAAAGTCGCAATGTTTATGTTTAAATGGGTTTTCCGAGAACCCCATACTGCGAAAATGAAAACGGGGTCATTTAGGTCACATTATTTTCCATACTTACGGCCAATTTCACCAAGTTCAGTTATAATTAACTATCACTTATAACTGTCAAAAACATTAAAGTTAAAGTAATAGTTAGTTTTAACCGAACTTGGTGAAATTGGTGGTCCGAAAAAAAATAAATAAAAAAATATAAAACGAAAAAGTTATTTAATTTGCAAACCCCATGGTAACTTTTGGCACACCCTGTACTTAAGAATTATTATTTGTAGATTGGAAATAAGCCAAATTTAACCTGGCCCATATACAAGTGTGCTCCAGAACTGGAGGTTTTGGTATGATTTTGAATAATATGGTGAAGGGTATATAAGATTCGGCATAGTAATCGCGATAATAAAAAAACTTATACTTACACATCTAATACTTATTGGGTCTCATACAAACTCTACTCTCTGGGGTCTTGGTTATTAACATAGAATGACAAAGTTAAGCTATGTTCACATTATGTGTATTTGTCATGTGGAATGTCACTTTTCTACACACATGTAATTTCATGTGTATGTCAAAATTTAAGTAATACATAAGGTTTATAATTTCTATGTTCATATTTTTTTTACATTTTTACATTTGACATAACCTATCAAGAAAAAACATTTTAAAACAGCTGAGAGGTTATATGTACAAAAATTAATAATTATTTTTTTTATTGTTTTATTCTTTATTTACTATTATTATTTATATTTGACAAAATTTCAATTAATTTTCGCCGCCACAAACAATTTTGTTAATACGAACCAGCTGATGTCAGATGCTTGTTCATTTGAAAATAAAACTCGTTCTAAATCAAAAATGTCATATGTACTGTACACAGAGAATATAATTTCACATTTTTTTAGCTTCTTGTTCATACTAAACAAATATTCGACGAAAAAACAAAAAGCGTGACCATAAAATTCTGATAGGTTGATTTGCTGATTTACTCTAAAAAAAAATTCTTTATAAAAATAGCACTTTATAAGATTTTGATATCTCTCGGCTGCAGTTCATGTGGTACCTTATTTTCTTCCTGTTTTATGAATCCCATTACTTTTCAAAAATGTTTAATTGTGTAGCTCCAATAATTCTAGTTCCTAATCAAGTAACGTCTCCAGATCGAAATTCTCAAACATTTGCAGCCTTTACGTGTATAGTAAAGATCTATTCACAGCAAGAATTTACTTATACTACTAATATTTCAAATATTTTTATATTTTAATATCATTTTGTATTTGGAATTCATATTTTGAATTGTCGCGAGATTTAAGAAATCGTTTTTATTTAGTTTGATAATTTAAAATAGTTAAAATCAATCACATCAAGTTAATTTATTAACTTGGTTATCTAAACAAGTAAATGTCGCATCAAGCTTTTATATCATATAAATTGTGTAATGACGTTATAAAAGTTTCAGGGTAACATTTATTTTTTTTAGCGCATTTAAATAAAATCTTGTTTTTTAAAAGGTTTTTTTACTTTTAATTTATTATTTTTTTTAGCACATTTAAATAAAAGATTTTTTTAAAAAGGTTTTTAGTCTCAGCATGCCATTTGATTTGATACCCATATTGTAGGGTCGGCATGAAATAACCCCCCAAGAATTAACTCCAAAAAAAAAAAAATGAAATAACCCCCCAAAAATTTGTACAGAAAGCAGCAACAACGATTGCTGGGGGGTTACTTCCTTTTGTTTGAGGTGTTATTTAATTTTTTTTTGATTGGGGGATTATTTCATAAGATATAAGTCCCAAAAAATCATTATGAAATGAAGCCCCAATATATTTTTTGGGGGATTATTTTATTTTTAAATTTATAACGTTTTCGGGAGCAAGGATATTCTCCTCTATGGTATAACCAATATCGGCTTCACTAACTAAAGCTTCTCTGCTAATAATTTCTCTTCTATGGTATAGCCAATACCGGCTTCGCCAACTAAAACTTCTCTGCATAGCCGCCCTTCAGCCGGTTGCAAGGATTTTCTCCTCTAAGGTATAGCAAATACCGGCTTCGGTAGCTAAAGCTTCTCTGCCGACCATCGGTCGGGGAAAAGACCGATTTTAGGAGCTTTAGTTATCGAAGCCGGTATTTGTTATACCATAGATGAGAATATCCTTGCGCCCAGCCGAATTCCGGCTACGCAGACAAGCTTTAGTCAGCGAAGCCGGTATTTGCTATACCATAGAGGAGGAAATCCTTGCGCCAAGCCGATTCTTAAACCAAACCTATTTTGTCAATTAATTGTATTACACATATTGGGATTTTATTTCATTTCAGAAAGTGGGGTCTTATTTTATATGAAGTAAGACCCCAAAAATTATGGCCATTATTTCATTTTTGTTTGGGGTGTTTTTTGATTTCATTGGGGGTTTATTTCATTTCCAAAACTGGGCTTTTATTTCATATGAAATAAGGCCCCACTCTTTGGGGGGTTATTATTTTTGGAAGGGGGGAGTTAATTCTTTTTGGTTTATTTCATGCTGCCTATTGTAGGAATGCATTAAAAATAATTAGTTCGCCATCTTAGATTTTTCATAATATTGAAGTTAAAATAAGGTCACACAGCTAAACATGTATTGTCATCCAAACTGAACGTGTATACAAAATTTAATCTCAATCGGTTAAAGATATCTGCTTCAAAATTGAGTTTTAAGCTTTAAAAGTCCGCCATATTGGATTTAAAGTGACGTCGCTTTATTTTTCGAGTTATTCTTAGCAAGCCCTTTCATTTGATACCCATATTGTAGGAGTGCATTAAAAATAGCTATTCCTCCATCTTGGGTTTGCCGCCATGTTGGATTTAGAATGACTTGACACACATTACCATGAATTGTCATCCAAACTGAACGTGTATACAAAATTACAATATATTTTCAAAACTTATTAAAAGTTAGTTGTTTTTTACAGTGACGAATTAGGTTAGTCCATTTGACGATTTTGGCGATTTTTTCCTTAAAATTTTTTGGTTTTCAACCAATTTTATCTGGCAGCTGTGATCACAACACATTCACTCTTTAACCGATTCTTATGAGCATAAATTTTTAAATTCTCAATGCTGAGTCATAGTATACTTAACCTTCATAACAGGTTTAGAATTTTAAAGTGCGTATGTATTTGATATTAAAAAAATATATATAATATCAGAATAGGGTACCCTAAACAGGTATAAAAAATTTCTTTTAAAACTTTTTTTATCACCAAAAAGAAATAATCTTTGGATCCTTATTACAGAGTACACCACGGTGCCACGAGCCACACAACACGACCAATTTTAGCTGTATTGCATGGGAAGTTTCCAAAACGCGTTTTGGCGACGTCAATTGGCCACCAAGATTATGCGATTTGAAGCCGCTAGACTTTTTTGTCAGGGTACGTCAAATACCGTGTCTACGCGGATAATCCCCTAACGTTGCAGCATTTGGAAATCAACATTCGTCAAGTTCATGCCGAGATGACGCCTGAATTAAGCGAAAAAGTGGTAGAAAACTATCTCAAAAGGATCGTCTGATGCGAAGCCACGAACTTAGTCCCCAATGAACTAAGTTCCATGGTCAAATATTAGCTAATTTCCTAATTTTTTTATACAGAGAATAACAACAATGACTTTTAATATTTTTGAATGAAATATTCCACCAAATTTTGTAAATGAAATAAAGCTTAATTAATATTTTAAGGGGTTTATTTCAAACATATATCATTTAAATTGCAGTTAACATTTGAAATATTGATATATGTAACTTTTTAAAAAATGGAGTCATATGCCCGAAACTTATAATTCCGAATACCTAAATCCCGAAGCTAAAGCTTCTTTGCATAGCCGGCCTTCGTACGGGCGCAAGGATCGTTTATGGTATAACAAACACTGGCTTCGCTAACTAAAGCTTCTTAATCCGTGATTTAATATCGGAATTTGGGTCTTATGTCATTGCGAAATAAGTTTCAATTTATGGGGATTTAGTTCTTTTTTTAGGGGGATATTTCATATTTTTGGGAATTTCTATTCATTTTAAAATTTTGGGTTTGAATTCACAATAAACTAATTCCCCAATTTTAAGATTTTGGATCATGTTTTTGTTTTCGGGCCTTAGTTCATAGGGTACTTAGTTCGTAGCGCCGCCTGATGCAACCAATCTAGAGGCGGTCATTTAAATGACAATGTATTTCGTACTCTCGAAACAGAAAAATGGCCCGTTATCTTTTATCAATATACTTGAATTGCTTAAAAGGTGTTTAATAATTAACAAATAGTTTTTAAATTATAATTGTATATTTTTCAGGGCTTCAACGATGTCAGCTTTCGCGGTTCATCAGAAATACCAACACCAAATATCGACGCTTTAGCTTTTTCGGGCATTATATTAAATTGTTATTATGTAAATCCAATAGGTACTCCATCAAGATCGGCTCTTATGACTGGAAAATACCCTATACATACGGGTAAGTAAAAAATAACAGTACGAAATATTTTATGTACGATATTATTTCCGAATTAGTGAAATATGTAGTTGGAAAAATCTTAAGTCCTCGATTTGTTATAAATCTAATCATTGGCCCACTTAATCTTCATTAAGACCAAGTCTCCAATTATAAACTTCAAATATTTAACTGGATTATCTATACCTACATATTTTTTTACAACAGTTGTTATCTTATTTATTTTATTTTAATAAGGCATGCAGCACGATGTACTCTATGGAACTGAGCCCAGAGGACTTCCTCTAAGTGAAAAAATAATGCCTCAATACTTTAATGAACTCGGGTAAGTTTTAAAAATTATAAACTTAAAAAATATACATGTATTTTATATCGTTCTTTAGCTACTGTTCCCATATGGTGGGCAAATGGCATTTAGGTCATTATAAACGTGTTTACACTCCACTGTTTCGTGGTTTTTCCTCTCATTTTGGCTTTTGGACGGGCCATCACGATTATTTTGATCATACTGCAGTTGAATTTAATCAACGGGGTGTGGATTTAAGAATTGGTATTCAAATGAAATTAATATAGTCTTAATATCCCAAGTTTAAACTTTTGAATTTCTCTTTCTTAAGGTTTGGATACTGGATATAATTTTCACGGTAAATATATTACCGATTTGATTACACAGTACAACACATGATTTGCCAACTCAATTCTGTGAACTGTATGTGAAATTAGACCCAAAAAGAAGAATTTCTGCATCATTCGTTTTGTCTTCTTACCTGCGATTTGAAGTTAGTATCGATTTGAAGTTAGTACTATCGTATAGTGGAATTTATCACATTTTAGGCCCTGTTGTTTGACATAGCTCGACAACCCCTAGCCCAATTTAGTTGAAATAAATTTTAAAAAATTAAGAATTACAATTCCCTTAATCTGTTCATATATTGTTTTCCTATACAAGTAACACTTTCGAAGTTAAAAATGAATGTATGAAGGGAAAAAATTATTTTTTGCCTAAAAATTTAAATTTTTTTTTTAAAAATACATAAAAAATCCAAAATGGAAAAAAGTTTTAAGTCTAGTTATTTTTTCGCAAAGTCACATAACCTATGAGCAAAATGAGACAAAGATCATAAAAATCGATGCACGCGTTTCGCTTTTATTCGCAATTGAGTAAAGGTATGAATTTCAAAAATCAGTTATAGCCACCACCCTTAAAATAAAAATATAAATTAAAAAATTATCATGCAAAAAAAAACTTTATTTATAAAAACTTAATGAAAATAAAATAATATGCAATTAATACGCAATTATAATATGCATAAAAACAAAATTTAGAACATTTTTTCAATTATTGGCAATATCCATCCTTGTAGAAGTTGACGCTTGTGGTTCTGATGATCTTGTTTTCTTCGTAGGTTGTTCATATTCATGGTCTGAGTCTGTATCATCATCCGAGATACACATACTATTCAAGGGCGTGTTTCTTTCACTGTGTCCACCAATTTCAATGTCTTCATCTTCGGTGCTTTCTTCAAACTGCATAATTGTGGAACTCCACCAACAAACCTCCGCAAGCAATGCATCCATTTTTTTGCTTTTGAACCGCTTTTCAAATGGCATGGTCACCTGGTGGAACCTCTCTCCTTGTTCGTCTGATTCCTGAGGTGATTGTGCCAAAAAAGTATCGAGGTGGTGGTGCAAGAAATGCAATTTCAGCGTCATGGATGCACCGATTTTTTCGAAATAAAACAGCAACCTGTCCACTCGTTGCTGTATCTCTTCTCGCTGGACACGGTTCTTTCCTAGAACGCCTTCTATTACTTCTTTCAATGCGTTCCATGCATGTTGGTGGTCGTGATGCTCTGAAAGCAAATGTGTGAAAGAATCACTTTTGATCAATTTCCGAATATCAGGTCCATTGAGAATACCTGTTTTAAATACATAAGAAAAACGAAAAAATTATTGGTAATGCGAATGTATAGAAATTAACAAATTTAGATATGACAATATTGAAATACAGAGTACGATACGTACCGTTTTTAATTTTCTCATCACTGAGTTTCGGAAAGATGGATTTCAAACAGTCAAAGGCGCCGTTAACTTTTTTGACCACTACTTCAACGAATTTCCCAGCTATTCCCAGTTTCATGTGGAGCGGTGGCAACAAAATATCATCCAGGTCCTTTATCATAGGTTCATTGCGTAATTTTAATTGTTTGTTGAGCTCGGGAGTTCTTCCTTTCCAATCTTTACATTGATATTGATTTCCTTTGTATCGTGAATCCCAATTACAAAGGAAGCAGAAGTATTTTGGATATCCGCCCTTTTCTATAATCCCTTGTAGTATGTTGACCACCTTCAGATCGCAACAAATGTTCCATTTGTGTTCATCGTATTTGATTTTCTTCAAAATTTCGCCCAATGCTTCATACGTTTCCTTCATAGTTGTGCTGAATCCTAATGGAATGCATGGTTTTTTATTTTTTTTGTGCAGCAGCACAGCCTTCAAACTAGTAACTGAACCATCGATGAATAAACGCCAGTCGCCAGCGATATAATCCATTCCCAATTTTTTCACTAAACCTGGGATATCATGGCAGTACGTGAACGTATTTGCTTCGTCAACGGAATAAAATTTCTGAAAATCAGCTTGGCGTTGTCGGTATGATGTTGCGCTGACATTTTGCTGTGTGAGTTTTCTTCTCTTCAAAAATGATGTCAGCCATTCGGAGTCGTGTTGTGATAGTCCCAGCTTGGCCACAATGTAGTCCATTTCGATTTGTGGTAGCGGTTGTGGTGCACTATTTTCAATATCGGGTATCCAATCAGCATCATCCAAATCGGTCGGATTGGTGAAAACGGTTTCGGCTAGCAGGGACACAGTATCCGCACTCGGAGGTTTAGGTGCATCGGTATCAACAGGGCGTTGCACTGGAAGTGTGGCAGTAAATGCAGCAGTGTATACTTTTGTTTTCAATTGTTGTCTGTTTAATCCAGGACGAAAATTTATGCATGCATAGCACCTGGATTCATCATGTCAGTTGTGTCTTCCACCCAAATTACTGGCTTCATAAAAGATAACTTTCTACTTTTTCCGTGAATCCATTTTAGAAGGGTAGTATAACAACTGTTGCACACTGTGTTCGGCGTAAAATTTGCACCACTTAAATCTGCTTCATCGAAATAATTACAATACGCGGTTTTGAATTGCTCAGTAAACAAATTTTTTCGATCTTTTTTCGGACGATATGACCACAAACGTAACAATATTCATCCAAATATGGGCACTTGTTGTTTTCCATATGGATATATTTTATGTTTTGTTGTTATTCACTTTTAAAAAACTGGAGAAAAATCACTTTTACTGTTCGCGTTCGTCGGCACTGGCTGAATGCCAAAAATCGATCAATGCACACCTATAAATACTACGTATTTTTGAATATTTTACTGCCAGGTACTTATAAATGGGCGCATATTTTAAGGGCGGCTGGCTATATACCTGATTCAGCACTTGTACGTTTCAAACTGTGCAAAACTTTCCAAATAATGACCACCCTTAAATGTGGGTGCAATTTCTGTAAAAAAAATCATATAGGTAGCCACCGGAAAAACCCAAATAATAAAAAGGTCCACTTTCCGTTTAATTGTCCACGTACATTTATTACCGCAATCATAAAAATCAAATAACCTTTTGTTTATTCCTTTTTTTTTAATTCTCAGAATCATGAAAAAGGTGTCAATGTTTTCTCCAAATAATGTTGTGCATATCTCGAGCAAATTTTTGAAATTCATACATTTACTCAATTGCGAATAAAAGCGAAACGCGTGCATCGATTTTTATGATCTTTGTCTCATTTTGCTCATAGGTTATGTGACTTTGCGAAAAAATAACTAGACTTGAAACTTTTTTCCATTTTGCATTTTTTATGTATTTTTAAAAAAAAAAAATTTAAATTTTTAGGCAAAAAATAATTTTTTCCCTTCATACATTCATTTTTTACTTCGAAAGTGTTACTTGTATAGGAAAACAATATATGAACAGATTAAGGGAATTGTAATTCTTAATTTTTTAAAATTTATTTCAACTAAATTGGGCTAGTGGTTGTCGAGCTATGTCAAACAACAGGGCCTAAAACGTGATAAATTCCCCTATACGATAGTACTAACTTCAAATCGATACTAACTTCAAATCGCAGGTAAGAAGACAAAACGAATGATGCAGAAATTCTTCTTTTTGGGTCTAATTTCACATACAGTTCACAGAATTGAGTTGGCAATCAATTAACTGAAAAATGTTGTACTGTGTTACCGAGGAATCTGTGAGTGTGATTGCCAACCATAATGCCTCGACACCTTTATTTTTATATGTTGCACACGCAGCTGTACATTCGGGTAATCCGAATAATCCGCTGCCAGTTCCAGCTGATGCGGTTGATAAAATGCGAAATATTAAAAATTTAAATAGAAGAAAATATGCAGGTGAGTTACTTATGAGATCAAAAATCGAATTTCGAATGGACTAACTTACATGCTTACACCGAAATATGGGCCAAAATCTTCTTTGTCCAAGTGGCAAAATTCACGAAGATCTAAATATTGATATATAAGTTGAGGTTGTTCGTGAAAATTTTCAATTTTTCTTTTATAGTTTTTTTGATTTTATTTTTCTAATTTAAGAAATTCTTTAAGTAGTTTTCAGTTTCTAGCAAACTTGAAAACGTACTATATTTTCGCCTTTTTAAATGAAATTCTTATAAATTTAAAAATTTCTGATAGCGATGGTTACAAAACTAGACGAATCAGTGGGACGCATCGTGCAAGAATTGCAACGGCGACAAATGCTTAATAATTCAATTATTATATTTAGTACGGATAATGGGGGACCAGCAAATGGCTTTGATTCAAATTACGCCTCTAATTGGCCTTTGAGGGGCGTTAAGAATACTTTATGGGAAGGAGGCATAAGAGGTGCCGGTTTAATATGGTCTCCACGTTTAAATAAATCCCGACGAGTAGCGGATCAAACTATGCATATAGCCGATTGGATACCAACTCTCTTGACAGCCATTAAAGGGGAGGAAGTGGGGAAGTAGGTTTTATATTATAGTAAATCTAGCAATGTCATAACCTTTTCTTTCGTTTAGAAATATCTCTTCCCATTTGGATGGCCTAAGTATTTGGCAGGCTTTATCTAATGATGGAATATCACCACGCAATTCAACATTACATAATATTGATGATATTTGGGGTAGTTCCGCTTTGACAAAAGGCGATTGGAAATTAATAAAGGGTACTAATCTTAAAGAAGCCTGGGATGACTGGTATGGTCCTTCCGGATACCGAAATGCTCATCTTTATGACTATAATGTCATAAAATCCAGCAATGCTGGTCGTGCTTTGGCATTCATCGATATGTTACCCACAATGTCTGATATTGCCCGTATATATCGGATTAGATATTAATTGTTCTGTGCCGATGCCCTATTTGAAGAAATATGGTACTGTATGTAATCCCTTGAAGGCACCGTGCTTATTTAATGTTAAAGATGATCCCTGTGAGAAATATAATTTGGCGAAAAGTTATAAATTTAACACTAAATTTAAAAAAAAAAATTATATGGAAAAGCTATTTAGTTTTTCGTTAAGGTAATATAAAAGTTTTACATATATTCGAAACTCGATGATGGCTTATACCCCGAGCATTAACACTTTGCAACAAATTATTCTTCAGAATATTTAAATTAGAGATGTAACGAATACCGATACCGATATATCGGCGATACTTCAGATTTTCCGATACATCGGTATCGGCGATATTTTGCTATCGATACGACGATACTTATTATCAAGGGTGGGCATTTTTATACAAATGCATATTTTTTGTTCGTCAGTCTGAGATCAACATAAACTAAATATCTTTGCAAATCATGAAAGTTGAAGTAAAATGGCATCGATTTTTTAACGCATATTTTTGCATATTTTGCTTTAAATGCATAATGTTGCATATATTGCTGACATTAAATATTTTTGTTGCATATTTTGGTAACAAAACGAGTTTTATTTGTTTTATTTTGCGATGCACCGTGTTGCAAAAGAGATAAGAGGCAACTTCGTTGATATTGATTTATTGATTTCTTACACCTAGAGAAAAAACATGTTTAAATATGGTAACCTCCAACAAAACTATTTTTTAAGAAAATTTTAAACATATAATGTTTAATTTAAGCATAATATTGTAACCGACAATCATATTATGGTTGAATTAGACCTCCATCAAGAAGCCACAACCACAATATGGTTGCCTTCAAACATGTTATAGTTAATAATAGCTAAATTATGTGTAACACTCCTAATAACATGGTCGTTTTTCAACCATAGCATGTTTCTCTCGGAAAAGAGAAAAATACTATTGTTAATTAAAAAACAAATTATTTTCATATTTAACAGCTTTTGCGAGCTACTCTGCCATGCTTCCGCAGAAAACGGTGTAATGTTTAACAGTTCAATTTTGTATCTCTACCATGAATTTTAAGCAGGGCTGTGGAGTCGGAGTTGAGGTTTTTCTACCGGAGTAGAAATCGGAGTCGAAGTACCCACAAAAACTCTCGACTCCGACTCCAAAATTTTTCGATATAACAAATTAAAAAATATTATCTAAAATGTTCCAAAATAAAAATTCTTTGAAATTGACGATGCAATATTTTAAATTTCGATTCGAAATTTTTGATATGCGTCTGCATGTAACAAAATGTTTCTCTGATTATGACGAGAGTTATAAAATTTGTGTTAAAATTAAATTTTTTCGTATATGCACTTCAATTAATTTCTCTTTCCTGTTACAGATATCCAAGTATTTTAAACGACTTATTAAATGAATTAGCTTATTATAACTCCACAGCAGTACCTCCCACAAATCAGCCGCTAGATCCTCGTGGCAATCCAAATAGATGGAATTTCACGATTATTAAAGAATTCGGAACTTAATTAGGTTTAACCAAGGCGAAATTATACAGGTGACCGCATCAGAGAGAGAGAGAGAGAGAGAAACATGCTGGATGTCTCTTTTTTGTATGTAGGTCAGTGTTGCCAACCCGTGTGTAATTACACATATTGTGCGTTATTTCTACTTGCATGTGTAAATTGTTTCATGTGTAATATGTGTGTAATTTTACTTTGTGTTTTATTTTTCATTAATTTTTGATATCCAAGATTTTCTTTTCGAGCATTTTTTGAAGAAATAATGTTAAACATAAGCTGTCAAACTGTCAAGCTGAAATTTGTTATTTGCTCGAGTTATTAAAAAAGTGTGTAGCATTCTACAGATTTTAGAATTTAATAAAGCTAGTGCTTTATTAAAAAATAAATATTTGTGCAATTTGTTTTAAGCCAATCGAGTGGGTAATAAATAAGTCGATTTAAGCAAAATTTGAGTTTATGCCACCTTTGTAATCTCCATGTTTGAAACTACCCATGGACAAAGTTTCAATAATTTTGTATAATTTTTTTAGGAAGTTATAGCAAAATTACTTTTTGCTTATATTTTTTCAATGTGGAATAACATTTATAATAAAAGCTTAAATGCTGTTGTTATTGTTGATTTCCTCGACATTATTCAATAAGTTGGACAATATAAAACACTAATATATGGCGCAATTTTTTATTGAATACATGTAATAGTAAACCAAACGCACGCACACATGTGCATATTGTGAATTGCTGTCAGCACTTTAAAAAAGATTTATTTTTGCGCAATATAAACTTGTGATACGCACACAGCAATTTAATTGTGCGGTTTCCATTATTGAACAATAATATTGCAAATGTATTGGTAACTTAAGTTTACTTCCGATCTGTGACGTTAGGACTATTTAGGAATAAAAACTAAATTTTTACTTTAACTGAACAGAACTGATGATTTTATTAAATTTAAAATAAATTTTCAAAAATATACAATGTGTAATTTCCGTCATGTGTATTTTCCGAATTCTTCATTGGCAACACTGATGTAGGTACATGTATTATAAATGTCAGTGTTGCCAATCCGTGTGTAATTACACATATTGTGTGTAATTTCTACTTGCATATGTAGCCCATGGTAATTAGTTTAATGTGTTATCTGTGTGTAATTTTAATTTGAGTTTAATTGTTTCATTAATTTTTAACAGTCAAGTTTTTCTTTTCAAACAATGATTTTTTTGTAATTTTTTCAGTCTCCTTCAGAGTCAAACTTGTTTTTCAAACTCTGCTTTTTCAGTTTAACAAATTTATACTGAAATGTTACACGGGGTCTTTACGCGTAATAAACTTAAGAAAATATTTATGGGCTCACGTAAAATGTCATTTCCAACACCATATGTCCATGCTTAGCCCGTAACAACATTTTTTGTGCACATGTATTTTAAAAATTTTTTCAGACGTATTTTTAAGAAATCATATCAAACAGTAAAATTTGATTGTCATTTCTTAAGCATTTGCTCTTTATGTTTTATTAAAAAAAATATGTATATTTGTGCAGTTTATTTTAAGACTATAGAGTGGACAATACATTTTGGTTTTGTGTTTGTAATTTTGCTTTTAATGTGTTATTTGTTACACAGTCATGTGTAATTTCCGAATTCTTCATTGGCAACACTGAACTCCATACAAAAAAATAAATTGACAGCCAGGATAACTCTCTATCCATATCTCTCTCTGCGGTCTCCTGTATGAAGTCGCCTTGGTTTTAACCATATTTTCTTAGAAACTAATTCTATTTGAAATAACATACAAAATTTTTTTCATTAAGTTGAAGAATTTTGACTAGAAAGTTTGTGAAATAAAAAAAAAATTGTTAGTTTCATTGCCATTTAAGCAAAAAGTTTGTTAAGCCTATAGTACACGGCATGTAAAAAGACACATGCGCATGTGGTTCTGACATAATTTTGACGTCATCACACAACACGCAATGTTTATTGTGGCTTTGCATTGACGTCAAAATTACGTCAGAACCACATGCGCATGTGTCTTTTTACATGCCGTGTACTATAGGCTTTACAAACTTAATAAAATGCCAATATTTTAGCTCATTTTTTAGATTGAATTTAAAAAAAAGTAAAGCCATCTAGAAGAATTTAAAATCTCAAGAGAAGTAAAAAACAATATTAAAACTTAATTTTTTTTAAACAAATCTAAAGAAATTTAACATTAGCAATAAAGTTATCTGGCAACTGTGTTGCAAGTTAAGCTTTAAGAATCAAGCAAAATTATAATTTTATAAGCATTCAACTGCCGAAAAAGTAATTTTGCAACATTTAAATTCGAACCCATTTCTACTAATTTTAAAAGTCAATGAAAATAAAATCTCTTTAGTATAACAAATATTTATTATTTCAATATCGTTTCATTTCCATTTCATAGTTTTTTTTTTGCTTCATTTCACAAATCATAGTTTGTAAACTTAATACAAATGCTAAGTAGACTTATAATTATTTTATTTAGTATAACTAAATACTTTTATATGATTTTTTTGGAGTCCTTTAAAAAAGGACTGGATTTTTCTTTTAAACTATAATAATAAAAAAAAAAATGATGAAATAATGTAAAGTGCTTTAGGGAGCGATAAATAATGTTGAGAAAGTTTAAGGTCGATAAAATAAGGAAATAATGATCAAGTGCGCATAATGATATTCAATGAAATCTTTAAAACTAAAAAAAATAAATTAAAATTTTTTTTGTAGTTTAAATATGCTACTTAGTACTTTTGATGATTTATCGGTAAATTAAACTTAAAATTATATAGTTGTAAAGAGGTAAACTAAATTTTTGAAAATATGAAGTCTAAAAAATAGCCTTATTTTAAGAAAAAAAAAGTGTATAAAAAAATTAAAACAATTCCTAATATGATCCATTAAGTAATTATCCCTAATCTTCATAGTTTATAGCCTGAAAAGTCGTCATCTTTAAGTTGAATTATATGGTTCGAAGGAATATAGTTTAATAACGATAGCCACTGCCATCATTATCACCATTTTGTCCTCCAGATCCAAAACCATTAGAGCCTTGTTGTTGGTCATAATTATAGCCACTTGCACCACCACTGCTACTGCCGCTACCGCCGTTGCGTCCACCACCACTACCATTACGATAACCACCATTGCCGCCGCCATTACGTCCACCATTACTGCCGCCATCGGGACGACCACTAGAATAACCCTGACCATCATTATATTGACCACCGCCGCCGCCACCATTACGTCCACCACCCTGACCATTGCTATAACCACCATTTCCGCCGCCACTAGGAGAACCACGCGAATAACCATTAGCACCTAAGTCCTGGCCACCGGGTCTGCCATTGCTATATCCATTGGAGCCTAAGCTTTGGCCTCCAGGTCTGCCACCTCTATTACCACTTTGTCCACCACCATTTAGTCCTCCACTAGAATAACCATTACCACCTCCATTGCCTCCTCCGTTGCCTCCTCCATTTGGACGACCACTTGAGTAACCAGTAGCACCCAAGTCTTGTCCTGAGCTATAACCACCTCCACCAGCACCACCACTACCACTGCCGCCTCCGAAACCACCGCCATTTTGTTGATAATCATAACCATTTCCGCCAGCACCGCCAGATCCTCCAGCACCACCTCCCTGGCCCCCTTCAATGGCATCTCCTTCGTAGCGTACTTGGGGACGATAGCCTTCTTGATCGGCTTCATATTCGACAATCTAAGTAATAAAAATATATACTTTTCAAATTCCTATTTTTTACGATTGTAAGTTTTATGTTCGAATTAGAAGATTTAATTTTCATAATTTGTAACCAACAAGTTGGCGACTTTAATATCTACATTTGAATAGGATTTCCTTTAAGAGACAAGACATTTTTATTCCCTTTAAGTTCCCCAACTGTTGAATTTTATAATAAGCCTCTATGTCCCTTATACTTTAAGGGAATTTAACGCTCTAATTAAAGATAATGATAGCTAATTAAAATTCCCGGAATATTTGTCTTTTTTATTAAAGCTTAAATTACCCTAGGTGGAAAGTTCTTTCAATAAATGTTATCGATTTCTTTATACCCTAGAGAACTTAAGCAATATATTAGGCTGTGGGAAAAATCGCCCAAAGAAAAATGGCCCAAAAAAAAGAAATGAAAAATCGCCCAAAAAAATTCCATGTAAAATTGGGCCTAAATTCATATGAAAAGTGACCTAAAATTTTTGGGCTATTTTTCGTTATTGTTGGGTGATTTTTCGTTTTTTAAATTTGGTGATTTTTCATTATGAAAAATCACCCAAAAATGTTGTATGAAATATGGCCAATTTTTTTGAATTTCTCCTCTATGGTATAACAAACACCGGCTTCGCTTACTAAAGCTTCTCTGCACAGCCGGCCTTCGGCCGGGCGCAAGGATTTTCTCCTCTATGGTATAACAAATACCGGCTTCGCTAACTAAAGCTTCTCTGCACAGCCGGCCTATGGCCGGGCGCAAGGATTTTCTCCTCTATGGTATAACAAACACCGGCTTCGCTAAGTAAAGCTTCTAAAATCTGCCTTGTTTCCAAACGAAAGCCGACTATGCAGAGAAGCTTTAGTTAGCGAAGCCGGTGTTTGTTATACCATAGAGGAGAAAATCCTTGCGCCCGGCCGAAGGCCGGCTGTGCAGGGAAGCTTTAGTTAGCGCAGTGTCCATGGACACTATGACACTTTTTGGAGTGTCATAACGTCCATGGACACTATGAGACTGGACGTTATAACATGCCACCGGGAAAAAATTCGTTTTTGCTTTTTGGGTAATTTTTCATTTTTTTTGGGCCCTTTTTCGTTTCATTTGGGCAAAATTTCATATATAACTTTTTGGGTCATTTTTCATGTTCTGTTGGGCGATTCTTCATTTGGGCGATTTTTCATTTCTTTTTTTGGGCCATTTTTCTTTGGGCGATTTTTCCCACAGCCAATATATTCATTCGGAGAAACCCTTTACTCTCTGATATATGATTTGGTAAACTACACACAAAAAGATGCCTTCCAGATTTGTTTGGAATTGAAAATGAGTCAAGTCGGACCAAGCGAATTTTTAAAAAGCAGGTATAGGTGCTACAGGATAAACATGAGACAGTTTTTTGTTTATTTCTAAAGAAAAACTTTTGGAGAATTCGATTACTTAAATAATTTGGGATATTAATTGCCCAGATTGAAATAAGACTTTTGAAGATGTAAGTTCCTTTCTTTAAGGGGGGGATTATAAACACCAGTAATTTTTTAACCATTCACAGAATTTGGGTTGTGATAGTAAAAACTTAGTTTTCCGCGAACTTGCTATTTTGGTGTTTTTAAAAATCTATTGTCATCAAGGGGTGATGAAATTTCAATGGATTAAATTTTAGTTTTAAGAAATATGCCTTAAAGATAAAACGATGTTTTTCTAGTAGTTATGCTTACTTGCTTTCTGCCATCGGGTAATAAAACATTATATTGACCAGTGGTAAAATCACCATCACGCATTTCAGAATGGCCAAAGGATAAACCACTTGGAGCATCTTCCACTTGATAGCTAAATTCATATTTAGCTGGTTCCTATTAAGAAAAATTTTTGAAAAACCCAAATAAAGTAGATAAATAAGAGAGCAAAAGACTACAGCAATGAAGCAATTACAAGATTTAAATTATTTTAGAAAGCAATTATTTTTTCTTGTGGTTTTGCAAAAGCTTTTGTTTTGTTTAAGAGCCCAAGTGGTAAATGTGGTAAATTATGGTGAATATTCAGTTTAGTTTATAATTTGTGTGTAAAAAGTAAACAAATTTCTTAAGAAAACTCAGTTAAAGTGCTGCGTGTGGTGTAGAGACTGGAGTTTTTTTTTTGTTGTAAGGCAAGTAACTTTTGTATTCTTAAATTCCTATTCTATATTTCAAGGAGGGTTAATTTGGTTTTCAATTGTTTTTGGTTAAAGCTTGAATTGGAAATGTTTTTGAAAATGTTAGAAGTTTTTAAGTTGAAAAAAATGTAGACCATTTATAATTAAATTAATATTTAGTTGAAAAATTTCAATATTGAAAATTCCAATTTCCAAATCATTAAGTAAAAGTGTTTGAATTTCCTTTATCACTTATATTGACTTACATTGCTACCATCATCGCCATTGTAACCGCCACCGTTGCCGCCTCCACCTCCACGACCACCACCGCCATTGCCATTTTGACTGTAGTCATAACCATCAGCTCCGCCATTACCGCCGCTGCGAGCACCACCATTTCCTTGATTGGGAGGTAAATAGTCCTGATTGGGTTGGCCACCACGTCCACCACCATTGCGACCGGCTGAACCTGAAGCAGGAGGACCATAACTATCAGAAGGACGACTACTAGAACCGGAACCCGAACCTGAACCAGGAGCACCATATGAAGACGAAGGCTTACCAACACCACCATTTCCATTCCCATTAGGAGCACCATAAGTTGAGGAAGGTCTGCCGCCATTGCCATTAGAACCACCAGATCCAGGAGCACCATAAGTTGAAGAAGGTCTGCCCGAGCTTCCACCATTGCCATTAGAACCACCAGAACCAGGAGCTCCATAAGTAGAAGAAGGCCTGCCACCATTGCCGTTGCCATTAGAAGGAGCACCATATGTGGATGAAGGTCTGCCACTATTACCACCGCTGCCATTAGAACCAGGAGCGCCATAGGTAGAAGAAGGACTGCTTCCAGAGCCTCCACTACCGCCCCCATTTCCAAAACCAGGAGCTCCATATGAAGAAGAAGGTCTGCCACCAGCACTACCACCACCTCCATTTGAACCGGGAGCCCCATAAGAGGAAGAAGGTCTGCCTCCAGCACCCCCTCCACCATTACCACCACCTAAACCTGGTGCTCCATATGTAGAGGAGGGTGAACCACCACCCAAACCAGGCGCTCCATAAGAATCAGAGGGTGCCAAAGGCGAACCACCGCTACCAGAACTACCTCCACCACTGCCCGGTGCTCCATAAGTATCTGAGGGAGGTAAATATGAGTTAACGGGAGGTTCGGGTCTGGCTACCACCGTTGTTAGCACTAAGCACAAACATACTAATTTAAACATTTTTTTTTTTAATTTTAATTATATTTTGTTTTTTTTTTTTTAGATTATTTATTCACTAAATTAAACTTCGAAAAGGTAAGTATCTAAAAAAACAGGATTCTTCTAACGATCCCGTCCTTTAGTTCGTTAACGTTCGTAAAATTTCAATTAAAAAATTATATTTTTTAAATAATTTTCAAAAACTTTTATTCTTATTATTCTATAAACCGTTGTAATGAAAATCTAAACTGAAACTGATGTTTTGAACAAAAATTTTCAAATATTTATATGAATCGCTTTTGTTAGCGCAAAATACAAAATACTTTGAATTACATCCATCTATCCATCCAAAAACAATCTATCCATTCATACAGCATTAAATGTAACACATACAATATTAAAATAAAAAAAAAAAATCTAACTAGCAGATAGTTAAACTGACTGCTAGCCTGCCTGCCTACCTTGGCAGCCACACTCGCTGCAAGTCTTAACGTTTGTTCATCTGTCCGTCCTATCCCTATAACTGTTTAATAAGTACAATAGCGAGAGGATCTTAGAAGCAAAAAATTATGAATTTTTCAATTGCTTACTCTTCAGATTTAGAAGAAAATCAAAGCGGCAGCAAAAAAGATGCCACGGCATGGAGTTAGAAGTATGGAGAAGAAAAAAAAAATTCATGTCTTTGACAACTACGTCACCTTAGATTAGTTAGAGACAAACAATATACTACAATCACTCGTGCCACATGTTAAACTCTATATCTTAAGAAACCGCCAACTATCTCTACAAGGCAGCCAGCTGAAGCAGAGCTTTTGAGATATGAAATCGTTTGTTGTCTCAGATGGTTTATGCTTTTCAAAGTGAGGATCTGCTAGTACTCCGATAATATAGCCGAATAAATATTTTAGTTTTAGAATAAATAACGGAAGAAAAACAGTAATTACTGCAAAAAGGACCACAAAGATAAGGCTTACCAGCACCACAATTTCATTTGCCATTAGGAGCACTAGAAGATAATGAGGTCTGCTGAAAACTCTAGAATTAAAGTGCTTCATAAATAAACGAAATTTTACAGATTTTGGCTTTGAACCGAATAAAAATTTCGGAAAATTCACAATAATTCACTAAATCTGCTGTTACTGGATCTAAACTAACAGAAGGAGGGCCAACAGAAACAAAGCATAAAGTTTAATTATTAGGTTAATGCTTGCGCCCCACAATTTCCATAAAAAAGAACCAAAGAACAGCTGTGATCATTGCTTAAAACCAATTGGAAATGCTCAACTGGGAAGTTTTTTCTGAACATATTCACAAGACATTGCCTAGTCCGAATATCAATTGTTTTGATAACTAAGCAGTACACTAAAACTCTAATCGGTTGATGGGGTAGTCTAAAAAATGGACTATCGTGATGAAGTCTCCGTATTCTGACTTTAGCATGACAAATGGTACTGGTTGGCAATGTGCAATACTTTGTAAGAAGCTTAAGGTGAAAAAACCTAATTTAGTTTAAAAACGTTAGACATCTTTGATGTTTTCTAATGATATTTTTCTTCTTTATTTGCCCATCCTCTTTTCGAATGTTGGCGTCCAAAATGCAATTACATTCATTATCTTATATCTATATAATTCAAAGAGTTTGGCAAACGTCTCTCGATTCCTCTCTTCGCTTAGAAGGTTTATATCTTCAATGATTTTGGAGTTTGTTAATTTTTTTTTCTTTTTTCTTAAGACTAAAATGATTTTGACTAACTATGTTTAGTTATATTGCCAGGGTATCACACGATTTGTTTGGAGTCTCATACAAAAGTCCTCGGTCGACCTAGACATTCGTATAAGAAGGCGAAGAGCTTCCAGAATCTGCACCAGAGTACATTGTTATCCACCAGTAAAACATCTTGACTTTTTAATCTAAATTTTAGATATTTTAATAAGGCTTAAGTTCATTGAATGTAACAGTTCTATAAAATAAAAATAACCACATTACTAATCATCTTGACTTTTTTTCGTGGTACTCTACCAGTCACTCTTGTTCCTTGGTTCTACAGCAGATAAAATACGTTATAATTTCTTGGTTCTAAACAATTGTGTATGGTACATGCTAAAATCGCAAGACCTGTAAATCGTTACAGTTATGCGACGCCATGCCACAAGCCGATACGGGGTGAGACGTAAAGTACACGTCCTGTTTGTCCTTAAAATATAACGACAAAGTCGCGCGAGCAACTTCCCCACCCAGAGCAGTTTTACTTATGGAGTTCCTTTAAAAACAGAGCGCATATACCGTATATGCAGGGCTACCAGATAAATTTGTGAAGAAATCCTCAAGATCCTGAGAAAAAAATGAAATAATCGTGTTTTTATTTTCACAAAATCGTGAAAAATCGGACAACTTAAAATTTACAGGGGTGTTCTGGAAATCGAAAACGCAAAACTCAAGAATTTAAAAGTCGTTGTTTTTTAATAAGATTTTTGTAGAAAATTAAGTAAAGTAAGAATATTATACAAATATTTCTCTATTAAACAGAATTTTATAAGAAAATTATAAAAAATTGGATTAAAAGTGCATTAAAACGAACTTCAAAATTCTTGCGTTTTCCAGAAAACCCCTGTTAGTTTTACACAAATTTTGTTCGATTTTTTTTTTATTAAAAAATAATCTTTTAAGCGCCTGTCCATTCGAGTTAAAGTAACTTCATTCATTTAGGCAGCCAAACATGATCTACGAAATGAACTGAAAATCATCCAAAAGGTACATTTAACTAATGCATGCATGTTCACTGCTTGTCGCATGCATTCTGCGGAAAATATTTACTCTTGTTGTTGTTCTGTTACTCGCGCAACTCTCGTACAACAAAGCATCTTCATTGCGGTTGCCTTCGTCACAGGGATGTTAAAGTTGGTAGAATTGTACTTTTTTTGGTACATTTTGACCTTCTAAAGTACCGTGGTACTACCGTGACTCATTTGGTACAATTTAAAAATTTGTCATAGTTCTCCCTTTTTGAAATTTTATGGCGATTTCTTTTCTGAGAAAAATGTTGCATAAATGGTACATGCTCTACACAAAAGAGATAGAGCATGTACCATTTATGCAACATATTTCTCAGAAAAGAAATCGCCATTAGTATAGCAAACAAATTATTGAGTCCTTTTCATTACATTTTATTTTATTATTATTTCTTTCATTAAGATTTAAAAATCCTTCTTTTAAATTGCATTTTCTATTTATGCAATATGCACTTAAAATTATAAACATGGTTAATTTAGAAATGCAATCAGAAGATGATCGAATGCATGTATTTTTACAAAGGCTAACTTTTTTGTTCCGCTAAATAGCACGTAATATCACGAATAAAAATGTTTTGGATGAATGTGATATATACTATATCTTAGACCTTTACAAAGCTCACATGCGCTTTGAAGAAATTTATTGCGAAGAAGTGGAATATGTATATATATTTCTACAAATAATATCAATATTTTTATTGTTACAGAAATTAAAGAAAATGCAAAACAATTTTATATAAAATTTTGCGAAGTTTTGAGAACCAGTCAACTTTAATAACGAAGTTTTAGTGTGGTTTCATAAATTTTCTCCTGAAAATGTTATTTCAGGTAAAACAAGTTGTATTGTACCTCGTCTAGTAAAAATGTTTCCGAAAGAAATTGCAAAATTTTGGTTCAATCAATAATCAATTAAGAGCTTTAGCTGATGTCGAGCAACTACAGTCGTTAAAGATTTAAAACATTTGTAGTTTTTGGTCGGCAGTAGCTAATTTATACTTCGTATCTTAAACCTCGTATCTTAAAAAAATACGGTTTGGACTTTTTCATATAAAACGATTGTTTTTTTTTTGTGTTCTATTACTGCAAAAACTTATTATTTCAATACTTTGTCTCAATTCTGTAAATATTAATAAATTATTGAAATAATAAGTTTTTGCAGTAATAGAACACAAAAAAACAATCGTTTTATATGAAAAAGTCCAAACCGCATTTTTTAAAGATTCGGGGTTGAGAAAGTAAGGCATCGATATGTTTCCTGACATTTCTAAAATCGTTGCTGGATTTTTATTCATTCCACATTCGTTTGCAAATGTGGAAAGAGCATTTTCTTTTCAAAATTAAATAAAAACTAAAGCTTTGTATAGACGGTGGTCAGATCTTCCAATATTGATAAACAGCGTTGCGTTAATTGCTTTAAAATTTACTAAACATGTCTTGCTACTATGTGAACATTGTAAGCTCATTTGTAATTGGCAGACGTGTAAAATTAATGCATCTGACAATGGCACCATTGTCAGAAAAATATTTTTATTGGCAACTTACAATATTGCAAAATCTGACCACTGTGTATACTAAACTTAAGGAAAGAAGCAGACTACATGTGATAACATTATCAGGTCTCATACAAACAAAGGATTGGTTAAGATCGACAAATTTGTGCTGCTATGATATAAAAATTCCAAATAGTTTATTAACTAAACAAATAAGTGCCTGATTTGTATCTCATATATTTACAAGAGTTTTATGTAACTTATTTTATTCATACATATAATGTATGTTAGTGTAAAGTTTTGTTTTTTTGTGTACAATGGAATTTGTATATACTTTTTTTGTTGTTTTAATAAATTAAAAAAAAAATGGTACCGTAAAGGTCCAAAAAGTACATTTTTTTGGAAGTTGGTACAAAATTTAAAACCCCATTTAACATCCCTGCTTCGTCATACGTATCGTGTTGTTGTTCATTCATACATTTAAGCAAAATTGTTATTGTTGTCGTTGTTGCAGATGCAGCTGCTGCTGGTTATATTGCAGTTGTTGTTAAGGTTCTTTTTGCTCTTGTTCAAGACTTCACGTGTTGTAAGTTGAAGCTCATATGGAGTCATACTCGTAAGTACGAGTACTATCAAAAATTGATCATCTTCATAATAATGTTGACGATGATTATCATTTTTATAACCCTTCGTGTAAGAACTTATAAAATGAGTATAGTACGTGACAAAAGTTGAAGTTCATGCTGGCTTAAGTTATGAAATAAAATCGTTGAAAGATTGGGAAATCTTATTAAACGTTTGACAAATAGTTTAAAAAACGGTGTATTTTGTAATCCAGAAACCTTAAAATTAAAAACGATATACAAGGGAATAATTTTGGCACTTAAGGTTAAATTTTTAATGAAAGAAATATATGTATACTCGTATGTCTAAAAATTAGAAAACGGCGCTTTTTTATAAAAACTAATTGGTTTTGGTAATAACTTTTCTCAATATAAAATAAACTTTCGCAGGATTTCTACTTTATACTTTCTTGTCTTTAGGTAAACACTGACAGATCGCAACTGACTAGACATTAGGTTTGCCAGACGGTCTTGATTTTTCTTGATTTACTAGAACTTGCAGTGCTCTTCAAGAATCAAGAAAAATATGTTTTGTCAAGATTTTTCAAAGCCCAATCAAACCAAAACGTTATTATTCCTTAAATTTGTTTACAATTTTTCTTAAACAAGCTGTGTAAAAAGCAAATAAATATCTAATCGTTTTTTTTAGTGTATTTGTTTAAAAATATTTCAAAACTACGTTTCGTTAATTCAAAACTAATAATTTGACAACACTATGAAGCTGATTTAAAACAGAAACACGTATGAACACTGATATAACTGCTTAAATCGGAAACAGTTTTTGTAATAAGCGGGGACACCCGGCGCGTAAACCTGATTGAAGTACGCTGAATCCAGTAGTGCAAGCAGTTTCTTGTGTTGGATCTTATGTATGGAACACATTCGAGACAACAGGCTACCGACTTCAATATGTTAAAAATAAAATACATGTGTTTAAATGAAAATGAATATTTTCACGATGACAAGGCTACATGTCTGCACGTTGTTGTCTATGCTGGGGGCTAATTTTGGCAGTCGTGATCGAACACTTTCTGGATTCGAAAGTAATTTTATTACAAATTCTTTCCTTCAAAATTGAAAGAATCGAAATTATTTTCTCAGCGTTATGAAAACTCAAATAAATGCTTTGCAACACGGAAAAAAATTTAATTCGTTCAGTATCGACTGAAAGAATTAGTAATAAAATTACTTTCGAATCAAAAAAGTATTCGATCACAACTACCAGAATTAGCTCCCTGATTTTGTCGTTGTAGTCAAATTAAACTAATTTCTATTTTTGTCCACTATAAAACAGAAACGGGTGGCTTAAAAAAAAATCATTTTCTTGTCAAACAGCAAAGAATAAAAGCTCGGCTCGCCACGAAATTGATATTATTATAACTTTTTAGCAGGGCTGTGAAGTCTGAGTCGGAGTTGAGGTTTTTCTACCGGATTACCGGGAAGTAACCACAACTCCGACTCCAAAGTTTTTCTGCATTACAATTTAAAATAAAATTTCTTAAATCTTCTAACATAAAAATTCTTTGAAATTGGAGATGCAATGTTTTAAATATCGATTCGAAATTTTGTGAAGTCGGAGTCGGAGTTGAAGAGTAGGAGTTGAGGTTTTTGTACCGGAGTACCGTGAAATACCCACAAAAACTAACGACTACGACTCTAAAATTTTTCAGCATAACAATTTAAAAAAAATTTTCTAAAATCTTCCAAAATAAAAATTCTTCGAGATTGGTGATGCAGTGTTTTAAATATCGATCCGAAATTTTGTGAAGTCGGAGTCGGAGTTAAAGAGTAGGAGTTGAGGTTTTTGTACCGGAGTACCGTGAAATACCCACAAAAACTCACGACTCCGATTTATTGCTTATACATTTCAACCCAAAGCTGAAGTTGCAGAGCCCAAATGTAAAGTAAGAATTTTGGAAGCAATACAACATAATTTACATGATTTTATGAAGACCAAAATTACAGCAAATGAAATTTTTTTTTAAATTTTGCAAGACGTCAGTCACATATTTAAATATATGTTAAAAAAGCAAAAAGAAATTTTCATTTCTTTAAATAGTTGTTTAAAACAAAATGGAAATGAAATCATCATAAAAATAACGTTTCATTACTTTTTAAGAACACAGTGAAATTATATATATGGCAGGGATGTTAAAGTTGGTACAATTGTATTTTTTTTTTTGGTACATTTTGACCTTCTTAAGTACCGTAGTACTACTGTGATTCATTTGGTACAATTTAAAAATTTGTCATAGTTCCCCCTTTTTGAATTTTTAGTTTAGAAAACAGATTATTGAGTTCCTTTCATTGCATTTATGTTGTACAACAAATCGCTAATTTAATGGGCGCTTAAAAATGCGCCTAGTATTGTGGAGTATAGACTTAGTCCCGTTTTACAATGTGGCAAGTGAAAGGCAGACAGACGAAGTTTGTTGGTAAGGGGGCGACATTGTATGCGTGACACACTTTCCTTGTTTCCTCTCTCGCCTACACACTTAGTCTGTCTGCCTTTCACTTGCCACATTGTAGAAGGGGACTTAGGGTACCTTCAGACTAGGCAGCATTAGTCAAAACCAGTGTTACTTACTACTTTTGTTTTCTTTTTACCACAGACGTTGAAAAGCAAAACATCAGTATTGTGGTACTACTTAGCTTAACAAATATATGCGAAAGAAATTTTTCATATCCAGTAGCTAATTTACAAAATGAGCTGAATGTCCATATATTTCCTGACATTTCTAGAGTCGCCTGCAAATGTGGAAAGAGTTTTTTCTTTTCAAAATATAATAAAAACTAAGGAAAGAAACAGACTACATGTGCCAACATTATCAAGTCTCATACAAACAAAGGATTGGTTAAGATCGACAAATTCATGCTGCTGTGATGTAAAAATTCCAAATAGTTTATTAACTAAACAAATAAGTACCTGATTTTGATCTCATATGTTTACAGGACTTTTATGTACCTTATTTTATTCATACATATAATGTAAGTTAATGTAAAGTTTTGTTTTTTGTGTACAATTGAATTTGTATGTACTTTTTTGTTGTTTTAATAAATTAAAAAAAAAAAATGGTACCGTCAAGGTCCAAAAAGTACATTTTTTTGGAAGTTGGTACAAAATTTAAAACCCCATTTTAACATCCCTGATATGTGGAATTAAGAATTTTTTCACTTTCATTATAGTGGAATATAAAACCCAGGCGTATGTGTATTATTAGCATTTTTATTTTAATAGTAGTTTATATAGAGTTTAATGAGTTCCAAAAAGAACAAAATTAAAATATCGTTGGCTTAATATGCAAACCCGCTAACTTCCTTCATGCACAATTTACAGGAGGCAAAAAAAACTTTTTATATTTCATATATGCAGCTTGAGAAAAGTTTTTCTTATCAAACCTTTTTACACACTTCAAGACACAAATTCTCATTTTACTTAAAAAGTGGATTTAGCACGTTTGCATATTAAGCCGACAATATGTTAAATGTTTTTTTAATAAAATCATTTGTATTCAATGTATTATAAATAAGTATTTATATTTTTGTAGACTTAAATTAAGTTTGTGTAGAAGTCTGCAATTATGCATTTTGTTTCATTTATAAAAATAAGAAATTGTAGTTTTTAATTTAAAAGTTCATTTTTCTTTTCTTATTAATGTACTCGTACATCCTCAACAGTGTTTGCCTACTTTTTTATTTTACTGTAATTTAGTTATAGTGCTGATCTTAAGTGATTGTATGTTTAAGCTTTTTTTTATAACAATCTTTAGTTTTAGCAAAAATTATATACATATATAAAAATGTACATATATACATACATATATATATAATTTCATTGTGATTTCTTAGTTTCCTTGAAAATTAAATTAAAAAAAAGAATATTAGAAACTTTAAAAGTTTCTGTTGTTGTTTTATCTCATCGTCTTCTTAATTTTAATGTCTTTTGCAGCAGTAACAATTTTTATTATTATTTCCACTGTAGATGTGTAATAAGTCGAATGTACTTGTAGCTTTTTATATATTTTTGTTAATATTTTGTTTTTGTTTATTTTTTTAAGGGGGCTTCTAAGTCTCTGTAGGAGCTAAAAGCTGTGGTTTATTCTGTTTAATTTAATTTTCATTTCATTTCATTTCGTTTTTTTTCTTAAGTTTATAAATATAAAAATTTTATTTTGCTATTTTAGTTATTGTTAAATCTGGGAGATTGTTTTGCAAATGCATAACTTAAAAGTCGTGAAATCTTCAAAAAAAAAAAAAAAAAAAAATCAACAAAAAACTTAAATGAAATATTAAAAGTTTTATATTCGTACTCATTCATATTTAAGATTATTTTGCTAAACTCTTACACACTATTTTACGTAGGTTTTGCTTAAGTTTTGTAGGGGATTTTGTCACTCTGTTACCGTTTTTAATTTAGTTATTTTTTGATTTTAATTGCCTTCATTGCGAATGGCAATGTAAATAGTTGTTTTGTTTTATTTTCACGAGTTAAGTAATTAAATTTTTAAGCAAACAATTTTGAAACAGACAGATTTGACAAAAACAAAAAGTGAGAGTGTCTAGTATTTATTTAATAAGGCGTTGTTTCCGTTTCCTTTTAAGTTTAAAAACCTTTCCACATGACTGGGTATTATGCGATTAGCATAAATCGTTTGTTCGGAGAAAGTGTTTTCAAAGGATTTTTACTGCTGTCGCTGAACTTATCAGCTGTCAAAATAAATTAGAAAATATACGCGTTAATAAATAATAAGATTTTATTATGTCGTAAATAAACAGGTGGTTATTCCAAATACAGTGTGGCTACAAAGTAAATTGACAAATGAAAAAAGTAAGCGTTAAAGAGCCGGCTGGCATCACAGGTTTGTTCAAAATTAATGTTAATACCTCACTTAATGCCTCGTTAATCATACGTTACTATTGCGGATACGTAAACTTTGCGGTCGACTTCAATGGTTAGTACGAGTAGTTGCTTAAAGTACGTAAATGCAGTGTTAAAAAGAAAATAGCAAATTTGTCAATTAATTTATTTTTTTTATAAATTTTAACTATTCGTTTTGTATAAAAGGTGTCGTGTGCCTCGATGAAATGTTTGCTTTATCAACAAACGTAAAACTGTCTAACAGCTAATACGTAAGAGCGGAGAAAAATTTAAATTTTATCAAGTTCATCCGCAAGCTAAGAGAGACGTAACAGTTCATCCGCAAATTATAGATTTACGTAAATGTGACGAGGCTTTAATGGACTACATTGACAGGTCTCGTAACACTGAGTAGACACCATATGTCTCCTGACTCACTTACATGCAGCTGGCAATTTTAATAAGTTGTTGTGAGCAACTTAGCCGTTGTTTAGAAGTTTAAATAACCTCTTCTACTGAACAACAGCTTTTATTGAATAACAACTTTCGCTGGTAGGCCGAACTTTGTCAAATCAGCCCTAAGCCGTGTTTTCAAGACGTCCGTTAAGATTTGGTTTTTTTAAACAAACAACACTTGAAGCCAAATGAAGCCTCACCAACAACCAGCCAAGAGCCTTTCTTACCCTCTAGGACCAACTGGTTCTAATGGTTCCAGACAGGTCTTCGATTAGTCTTGAGACCCAGAAAAGCTTAAGCGGTATCCTAAAGCTATATCCCCTAAAAATGCAACGCCAATATGTGGTTACTCCTGAATATGCAACCTACTTCCTTATTATTTTAGATAGTTTCTACAGTACTTTAATATAAGAAACATTTCTTGTTGTACTGTCTTATCTAATAAAGAATGAATCAATCAATCGTTTAGGAAAAAGTGGCAGAGATAATTATGTCGGAGGCATATTTAGTAAAATGTTAAGCAACTCTATCCCCAATGTAGAGCCATCAACACAATCTATTAATATACTCACCTATTCAATGTGGTAGATATAGAATATTTTATTTATTTCATGTTAGACATTTTTCAATAACAGGTTTTCGAATATTCTGAATAGTTGATATTTAAAAAAACCCGGTTTTTGGTTAAGCGTTCAAAAAATAACCGGTTATATTCGAATATATAAAAACACAAAAATTTAATTAGTATTTGAATTAAAAAGATAATTTTAATAAAAACAAAACAATTCACAAGGGTAAGGAACCAACAAAGACAATCATGGTCTAGAAAACGTAATAAAGTTGATTTAAAATCGAACAAATTTTAATAACAATCCTCTAATGAAATTTCATAGTAATATTCCATTTTAGATACTTAATTTTTTTGAGTACGAATTAATTTTATAAGAATAACCAGGAAAAACTACGGTAATTTTGTAAATATCCAAACACAAAATTTTGTTCGATTTCCATTTCAATTTAGAACATGCCCGATAGTTATGACATAAGGTATGTCAGACCTAGCAAATATTTGACGAAAACATCCAATAAAAAAGCGTTTTAACAATTTCTATTAATTTACTAAACCTTATTTGTAAGAAGAAAATTGTATAATGCAATTTAGAAACTGTTAAATGATGTTTGTTCTAGCCAAACTTTTTACAAAATTAAAAAAGTTTTTAATTTAATTTATTTATATATATGTAGGTGCGAACATAGCTTTAGAAATTTTGAAAAATTATAGAAATTTATTGTTTGAGATACTCTCGCAATTTTATTTTAACTACATAAGTTTAAATTTGATGGTGGTTAAGCATGACTATATCCATCTGTAGACTTAAACCATATTTTTGAAAAGTTACAAACAATAGCTCTTAGCCAAGATAATCGGACACACAGAAAAAATTATTAAATTTCTCCAATCACCAAATTTATTCCAAATTCATAATATCAAGAAAATAATTTGTTGATTTTGCACCTATTACCAAAATGATTATATTGATTACTAAAAATTTTAAAATTTAAAAAAAATATTTTCAATAAATGATATTTTTAATTTTAATTAAAAAAGTGATCATAAAACTTTGCCATTTCAAACAATGTGTTAATTAATTTAAATAAATATTGACAATTCCCAACAACAATTCTACATGTTTAAATTATTTTATTTTAAACGAAAAAAGTCAATTATGATTTTTTGTTATTTAATTAAAATTTTAGTTGAAAATTTATTTCAAAACAACTAAAATGTTAATTAAGTCAAAATTAAATTTTTAATTTTCTTTCAACAAAAAAAATAATTGATTCAATTATCACATTAATTAAATGTAAATACTTCTTATTTGATAAAAGGCTTTTTCTGTGCATACTCTCGATATCGAAATTTGAAACTTAAATCGATGATGATTGTCAATTAATTTTTTTAAAAGAGAACGTAGCTTTTCTTGTTTTTAAAAGTAGTTCTGATAAAATTTCTTAAAAGTATAAGGTAAAGTAGAGGAAACATAATTATAAACGTTGAGAACAGGATCGTTTTAAAACGAAAAAGATCAATCATTTATGAAAGAAAATACAAAACAAAATAAATAAAAAATGCGTGTTTGTTCAGTGTGAGAGATTTTTGCACTTTTAATACAGAAAAATTTAAACAAAGATTGCGTTGGAAAAAAGTATACATATAATGGTTGTCACATCACGCGAACCAATTTTGCGCAAGAAAAGTTTAAAAGAAACACAGTTCAACTATGATGTCGAACCGATTAAAAAGTGATTCATTAGTAGGAATTTTATTCACAAAAGATGACTTAAAAATTAAAAATTCGCATTTTCTTGACACATTAATATCGCCGGACTTATGAAATCTGATATTGTCACGAAAAAATATCCATATTACGTATATATAACTATTTACTTATGTATAAAATTAAATTAAATATATTTAATAATTGCAATATTTGGTCTCTTGTAAATTCTCAATAAGACTTTTAATAGTTTACAATAACATGCCAAGCAATTAACTTTTAATTTGTTGTTTTAAATTACAAAGATATGATTGATCCGTACTCAGCCTCAGTTATTAAATTTGGTTAGACATTCTATATTTAAAAATATCCAAAAGTGATAAGCCATGATCTGAAAATCGCCTTCGAGCGAAATTAAAATCAAACAAATTCGATTTTCTGTGTTGAAAATTAAAAAAAAAAATATTTCCTTTTTTATATCTCAAATAAAAAAAATTCTGATAGTGCATAGAAAGTATTCCTGGAAAATATTGAAGAGTTAAGACTATTAAAGTATGAAAGCTTTTTAAATTGTAATTTGACTTAGAATACACATTCGAATTAATATAAAAATTGTAATTGAAAATCTTCATCGATGTAAGTTGCCAGAACATGGCCGTATATTTTGAAATGAATTGCTATATCTTTTTTCTAAGTAAACTACATAAAAAATGTACTAAATGTGTTTTGAAGATTTTAAAATCTAGACGCAGATCTTGAAGATTTTTTAATGAAAAATTATGGTTTTTTGCTGATTTTACCCCAAATAGTTCTGGCAACACTGATAGTAAGTAGTATGAACATGATTTCTTAAATTTTGTTTTTTAGATCTTGGTGTTTTTTTAAAAATACAACTGGTGATTTTTCCCATATCGATGATTCAGTGTTGTAGTTTTTAGCATGAATATATGCTAGAACTACTTATGATTTTTTAGTTCCTTAACGGGCATTCCGTCCTCGGCGACACAACGCGCTATATATTTCACCAAATGATTAATTTTAAGCAGCATATTTTAGTAAAGTATTATTTGTCGTCTCTTGAGAACAACTTGGAACGGAGTCAAGTTTTATTTGGCGCCCTTTTTTGTCAAGCTTGTGGACTAATAAAAGTTGATTAAGGAGTAGTGACGTCCAAGACCTTTGCAACTTATCATTTTAGGCCACTTCAGGCACCTAACTTTGTCTTTGACATCTGTATAAAAATATATTTAATATTGACCCTAGACCCAAGGCGAATTCATGTATACGGTGGTGTCGATACTACAACAAGTAACAACACCAAAAACACAACAATGTATTTTTTGTTGCTTTCGTTGATCGATATGTCAAAAACACAAGGACCCTTCAACATTTCTCTCTTTCTAATTAAGAAAAAAAAGTAGCACAGCTGTGCTTTCAACGTCACCTGAAAAATGAATTCGCCTTGCCTGCGCCTTTTCTTTTTTGTATTTTATAAATTAATTTATAACGTATTTTTTTTTAATAAATAATACTCTCGTACAGATTACCATTTACTTTTTAACTGAACACTTTTTTGTAGTATTTAGAATTGTTTACAGTTTTGTTAAACCCCGCTTTAAAAGCGATATACATCGTTCATTATATTTTTTAACTTTTTTTATATTTTGTTTTGACATTCTTTATAAAAATTTTAAGGTAACCCAATATTACAATCAGAAAAATACTTAAAATACGGGTTCATTTACAACAAAAGTAAGGAAAACGTAATTTATATACGTCACACATTATTAAAATACCCGGTTTATTGTACCAATATAACGGGTTTATTCGATATTCGAAAAATGTATATATTTAAATAACGGGCTTGAGCAAAACTAAAAACAAATGGTTTTGACCGGTTGAATGATAACCTTTCGATCTCCCTACATGATAGTAAATTGACTAAATACTTACAAATTAATCCTATATATGTACTTTTGTATATTAATTGTTTCATTGCTTTGTTGACAAACTGTTCAGCTCTGGTATAAATTTCAATACGCATGTCTTTCAAGAGTTACCAAATTGTAAACAAATCATATTTGTTATAATTTAATATGGATTAGTAAGGCAACAATTAAAACTAGGGAAACCCTGTTAATGCCACCATTGCCATTAAGAAAAGGTTCGTCTACTATTGCTGCAAAATGGTTGCTTTAATAACAATTAGTATCTTGTAGAAAAAGGTCGCGTAAAGTCCGGGTTTTTAATGTATATTCTGATAAAATAAATTAGTTTTTACAAAAGTCTTTAACAAAAATCTTTGAAAATGTTAATTATTAATAATAACTTGCGTATTTTGTGCCTTTTGGGTTTAATATTATCCCTTTATGCCACATACGTTGAAATCAAACTAATTGGCGATAAGGACTATAAGGCCTTGTGTGATTTGGCACCAAAATTAAGTTGCACAGCTGTTTTCAGTTCGTCGTAAGTTTAAAAAGGAAGTTTTTTTTTAAATTGTATTTGTAGTATATTCTGTTTATTTTGACTTCCAGATATGGCAAAAGTTTTGGCTTTCTAAATATATTTTTCAATGAAAAAACTTCCAAATGGAATCCACCAAATGGTTTATTTGGCCTTATGTACTATATGCTGTTACTAATGACAAGTAAGAATATTATGTGCTCGCAAAGTTGTTGTAAACAAATTGTCTCAAAATCGTGATTATCAATTAAGTATGGTCACACTTAACAAACCAGTTGACGCTTAACACGTAACCATTATTTTTATTTAACAATTTTTTTTGATTTAGCATAACGCTTGCTAGATTTAAAATCATTTAACAGTTTTTAAATTACAGTTTTCTACAATTTATTTTAGAAATACAGTTAAGTAAATCAACAAAAATTGTTAAGATGAAGATTAAAAGTAAATTAATATAGTGGTCACGCTATTTTGGGATTTATTCCTTGTTTAGTGTGAACACACTTTAAAGGGTTTGGCAAAAAAAAAAAACATTATTTTATCGTTGGAAAAAATAAGGAATTTCTAAAAAAATTAAAAAATTTTTCAATAAATCGTTTTTTGATTCAAAAAATTCAAAAGAATAAATAAATTATAAAACACGAAAAATTCAAAAATTATAAAAAAAATATTTTAAGTTGCGAAAACATGTGATTACAATTTTAAATGGAAAATAAACAATTCTGAAACCAACAAGGACCATATATCTTTAAAATCTCAGAAAGTCGTTATAAAACATTATAATTTAGTTAAAAAAGCTTCAGAAATAATCGCCAGTTTCTCAAAAAAAAAAAAAAAAATTATGAAGTTTAAGTTTTGCGAAAAACTTAAACTTCAAAATCCCAAAACTATAAAAGCAAAATTTAAATTTGCTAAAATCTTTATAAAAAATATAATATAAAGTCAAAACTAATTAATAAATTAAAAATTAAAAAAAAAACGTCTAATTTCTCAGACACAAAAAATCGCTTAAATTACACTGTCCAACAAATTAAGACTTTTTGATTGGAACAGAATAGCAACCCTATACTTCTGAAAGGGCATGTCGAGTAGATCATTTGTGTAGAATAATAAGCATATAGCTCAGCTGGTCTGAGTTTTATTTTACAGTGGGTCAAACTTTTTATTTTATTTATGGTCAATGAAACTCGTGTTTTAAGTTAATGTCTAACAGAATTCCTATTGTCAAAGTAGTATTGTGGAATTTTATCAGGATAAATTTTGTGGAAGATCTTAGCCCTCCAACTGCTCTCTTTACGGGCCAATTTTTTCGAGAAAATCAAAAGAAAGTGTTCTACGAAAACTTTTGCCGGAAAATTTAAATAAAATTTGGTAATGTTCGCTATTCTATTCAAAAAATGGACAGTGTTACTTAAGTACAAAAGAAATTAAAAAAAAAGCCAATTTCTTAAAAATAAAAAATCGCAAAAATGTTTAGACTTGAGAAAAAAGCTTTTTAAAAGCACTCAAATATAAAAGCAAAAAAAAATTACTGATATTAAAAAAAACACTGTGAAATGTGCCTAATAGTATAAAAAAAACTTGTAAGGAATAAAAAACCACTAATTTCTCTTAAGAAGGACTAAAATTAATGAAAAAAATCGCCAAATTTTAAAAGCAGCATAGAAATTTCTAAAAGCTTCAACAATGACGACAAATTCGTTAACTTTAAAAAAAAATAAATCTACAATTTTCTAAAATAAAATCGCCAAAATAAAAAAAAATTTTTTTTTAATAAATATGTTAAATACGCCTTTATTAAAAATTCATATTTCCAAGTTTTAATACAAAAAAAACATCCTTAAAAAGAAAAAAAAACATAATACAAATGAAAAATCACCATTTTCAATAGTATTCGTCCTCATGACAATTAAAACGTATGTACCAAATCTCATCAACATTTGTTTAAAGCCAGCCAGACGGACAGACAGACGGACATCGTTAGATCGGCTGAAAAATTTATTCTGAGTCGATCGGAATACTTTAAGGTTATACCAATATTTTTAAGTGTTACACACATCAGAACAAACGTATTATACCCTCAACAATATTGTGGTGTGGGCATAAAAAGTACCTCATAAAAACAATATTTTTTGGACTGCATTTTCGTTTTAACTATTCTTGCTTGGGGGAACAAACATGACTTTACACTTTTACAAGGGAAAAAATTTCGAAGTTCTTTAAGTCTGGGTTCACATTATGAAAGTTGTTTTTCAGAAAGTCCGAGTTTATTGGTGAGAGGGGAGAGAGGAATAGCCTGTTCTCTTTCCCTAACTCCAATAAGCTCAGACTTACTGAAAGAAAACTTTCATGGTGTAATCCCAGACTAATATCCTGCACCCCTTTCTATACCTTCCGGCTACAGAAAAGCCAAGTCATGCCTGTTCCCCCAAAAATCGTTATAAAAATGTTGCCTTATAAAACTTTGTTAACAATTACTTTTTTATAACTTCTTTCTTTTCAGCCTTCCTTAAACGCCCTGACCTTGTTAAATATCAAATACTATTTTGTATGTTAGCGAATCTTATGTCTATATATCTGGCATATTTACTATATGTATTAAACAATATTTGTGTCATTTGTGTTACGATTTATGTGGTGAATTTTTTGTGTCTTTGGGAGATGTTAAAAGATTTCAATAAATTTTGGTTGCAAAATCGTTCAAATATAAAATTTGAAAGTAACAAAAAGGAATAAAATTCTCCATTAAATAAACAATTGTATACTTATTTCTTTGTTTGTTTCTTTTTCTAATAAAATAAAAAAAAATTACAGCAAATTGCACTCTTTTATTGTTAAGAGGTTTCTTAATTGATTTTCAATTTATTTTGGTTTTCAATTTTATTTTTAAAATTAGTCTAAATCCCATGTCATGATTTTGTTATTAATGGATAAAATCAATTTGTTAAATCTTAAATGTAATTTTATAATATTGTGTGATAATTACCATATAATTTGTTAACAATAAACATTTTCAATAAGTAACGCTATAAAACTTGGCAAAAAAGAAAAACAAAACATAATTTTTCTTACCCACCAACGATGGGTAAGAAAAATCTTAAAACAATGAACGATCATCATCCACATCCATTTCAATTCATTTCGGTACATTGAACAACAACAAAAAAGTAAAACATTCATCCAACACTTTTAAATTCAAATAATGTCAAAACAGTGACAATCAAAGTTTTTTAAAGACGACTTACTAAACAAGCTCTATTTTCGTATATTAAGAATAGATACACTCAAAGAAGTTTGTTAGTTAAAATAAACTTACATTAATTAAAAGTATTCAGAAGTTTTCATACAAATATGCGGCCCACTAAGAAATATGATGCGACCACAAATACCAAAATCAGTCACTTGTATTGTAGTTGTCTTTACACCCAACACTAAATATTTTTCACAAAATTCTATTCTATATTTTTTGTTAACTGCTTTGTTTGTTTTTTGGTTTAAGAGGATAATAAACCACACAAATGGATTGGCAAACATGCACTTTGTTTTTTCTTCTGTTTGCCAATACACAACCCAATCATATTTCGTACAAACATTAATTTTTAATTTTTGTTTTGTTTTCAATGAATGCAGACGACGATTGTGCTGCGGAAATTTCGGTCGCTATTTGTTTAAAACGGAGAAGAAATATAGAAAAAAGAAAAAGAAGAGAGTGCTCTAAACAACGAGCTGTTAAGGGGCAAACAGTTCAACTAAAAAATTAGAATTTACGGCTGAAAATTATTTTATTGATTCTTCTTCTACGTCTTTACACAGTAAATTTTTCGCTGGAATAATAACATTTAGCACTAGACACCACAAGAAGCTTGACAAATATCCAACATGTCTGCCAAATATTAAAAAATTTAATATTTCTACAAACATGCTGCAAATGTTTGTCCAAACAGTAAATACCCCAATTAACAACACAATATATTTGTACAAACTTTTATATTGTATTTTATTCGACCTTTATAATAAATAAATAAGAGAACTTTGAGCTCGAGATCTTTGTGCAAACGTAAAATGTATACATCTTTGCCAAGCTATTTGTGTCGTGTATTTTGGCCTTTACTCATTTGTTTCGTATTTTCACGGCATAATTTATATGTTTTGCCGATTGCTTTTCAAATTAGCGTTTTATTTGTGGAATTGTTGATGTGGCAGTACAGTAATTTTACAATAAATAATTGGACTACGTAAGAAACGTAAAACCTGTGGAACGACAAGACGATAGTTTGTGTGCCGCGTAAAAGAACGATAATGATTGACTTGTTATCGCTCGCTTAAGTTGTCGATCTACATCGTGGACCAGGCTGATTGTCAATTTCTTTAGTCGATCGATATCCGGCTACCGAGAAAAAAAACTCCTCATTTTATCTCTCAAGTTTGGTGGCCTAATTGGGGATGACCCTTTCTCCAAAAGAATAACAAAACAGCAAAATTCGTACTCTGAAAGAAGAACAAATCAGCCACGTTGGTACCGTTACTCTCCTCCCCAAAAAGGGTAAGAACTGGAGAGGCAAAACTCTGCTCTACATGGTCAACAAAATCTTTGCCCATATTATCAGCACTAGCCTGTATCAATCTTTAGCACCAAACCTACGGCAAGAATTAGCAGGATTTAGAGCTAGACGTCACATGAACACCTTGCGCATTATATTTGAGCAATCAGTGGAGTGGCGCACTCCTTAATACATGTGCTTTGAGAAGGCATTCTATACATTAATATAAGAATTGATCTAAGGTGTACTAGAAAGTCAAGGACTGCCGACAAAACAGATCAATCTGGTTAAAAAATTGTACAATAATAGCTCCATAGTTGGATCACTCTCGAGAGTCAATTAGGAAGCATAGGACCACAACGAAACCTTCTCCCAGCGTGTTTTGTATGACTTCCCGCCTAGCTCAGCTCTCACAATCGGGTAGGTTCTCAACCCTTATCAACACTAGCCTCTCACAATAAAAAAAAATATTTCAAATTCATATTTGTGGAAATCCATCCACAAAAAAAAAAATTCCCCCGCCAGAAACAAATTATCATTAAAAGGACACAAGCACAGAAAGCTGACGTATTTCAATCTAGGATAGGTGTGTCCCCTAGACTAAAAATATATTTTCATTGCATGACCCCTCTACTTATCAGACCTTCATCAACAACTTACGGTTTATCCATTTTGTCTTATGCCCCCGAGAACTCGGAAATCTGAAATCTCAAAAAAAAAATAGTAAGAGTCTAACTCTAGGCGTATTCGTATTAAATTATAAATTAATTTGTTACCTTCAGTTTGACACTTTTAGTTCTACGCTTCTTTCATCTTCATTCTAATAGATCAAATTGGTCTTTCAGCTAGCATATTGCTTTTCTGACAATTAAAGCATTTATCAAAAACAAAATCAGTTTTAATTAAAAATTTAATCAAGTGAATTAAACGTTTAATCGAGTGAATTAAACGTTTAATTGATACTGTTAATTTGTTTACTGATGCAATGTAATAAATAAGGGTAATCACGATGAGTAGTGCAATGTGCAAATGTGTGCAAAAATACACACATTTGCACAACACAACAACAACAACAACAAAAATAGCAGTGCATATTTGCTCAGTTGCAAATAAAAGCAAACAACAACTTTTGACATACGGACCGCCATATTTTTTAATTTGTAAAAAACTCAATTATTTTTCACTGGTTTGAGGCATTGGTTTTTGTTAAAAAAATTGTTTGAATACCTATGCTTGTGCATAACTGTAAACAAATGAAGATTTTTGACAACTTATAATAGTGCTGCCAGAAGATTTTTGTGTTGCCAGAATAAATTTTTAGAAAAATAGCGCATTTGCAGCAAAAATAAAAGTGGTATGCTCACGACCAATCATAATATTCACTGAAAAATTTACAAAGTGCAAATTTGCTCAATGACCATCGATCGCGATTACCCTTAATAATTTAATTAACATTACAAATTTTTTAATTGAAATCAATTTTTATTTTTTTCTGTGTTACAAATTCTATTGAGAACACCTCTCCACGAAAGTAATCAAATGTGCCCAGGATAAGACTTTTAGGCGAGGTACTCTAACATTTTGTCCTAGACAATGTTATTCTTGTCACATTTTGTTAAAAAAAAAACCCGTCTGATTAAGACACAATTATTTGAAATTTTCCTTTTAAAAACTATCTTTAAAACTGAATGCTTGTTACTGTAACAGTAGTCGTGCTAGTCTGTTCCAATACACTAATTCAAATCTTAAATTATAAGTTGTAAATCAAATTCTGCATGCACTTCGAAAGGAAATGTACTGGAACCTAATTCCGAATCCTCAAAAGTAGAAATTAGTAATGTTGATGATCTTCGATACTCAGACCTAGATTCAACTAAGTTATGTTGTCCTTATTAATTTTTTCGAGTGTTTTCTTAAACATCTCATATAATTATGTATGCGAACAAAACAGAATATCCTCATGTGTCTAGTCGAATATGCATTACTTAAAATCATTGACTTAACAAAACCAAAAACAATAAGACCAGAAACCCAAAATAAAAATCATAAGAAGACGTTACCTTTTTATTCACTAATAACATGTGGCAATATTGTTTTTTTTTTTTTTTTTTTTTTTTTAAGAGGTGGTTTCTCGAATAAACGAATGGATACACAGACGGATGGGTAGATGGATGAATAGCTGTTATTTAGCTGTACGGTTGATGGTTTTGTTTGGCTGTCTTTTTTTTTTTTGTATTAGTTCGATTTTTGCCTTGATGTTGTTTATTTTTCTTACTGTTAAGATTTAATTTATGAGATCACGAATAACAGTGACAATTTACATAAAAATAAATTTAACAAATTTCCTAAGCTTCACTATTTAGACAAAGAGAATGCGGTTTGAAATAATTTTTGTTTGCAGACTATTTTTAGCACAAACTCCAGACATATTTTGAAATTTACATTGAAAAAAAAGGATTTAAAAACATCACACTGCAACACGTTCGAAGGGTGAACAAATATAAGTTCGAATGTAAATTTACGGTAATTTGCTTATGAAAAAATAAATCTCTATGATTTACAATTGTTACCTACTTATGAGACAAGTTTTTTAAACACACTTACGAATGCGGAGAGGACTTTGAGGTTTTAAAAAAGGTAAGTCTAAAAAGTTATTGAGGAAACGTGGATTAATACGTTTTAAATCGGATAGAATTATGAACGGTCGAGAAGTTAAACTCCACGACCCAGTCTCCAGACCACACTTTATTTTAATTTACAGATGTGCTCAAGATTATCGTGGGTAGCTGTACCGCCAAGTAAAAGTAATGCCTCTACCATTGTCTACACACCAGAGCTGTGGAGTCGGAGTTGAGGTTTTTGTACCGAAGTCGGAGTCAGAGTCGAAGTCGAAGTACCCAAAAAAACTCCGACTTCTGGTTGTGGCTCCAAAAATTTGCGTGATACCCTGGCATTATAACTTTAATAGTTAGCCAACATTTTTAATCGTGCAACACCCTGGCAATATAACTTGAATAGTTAGCCAAACACTTTTAGTTCTTAAGCAAAATTAAAGAAAAAAAGTGTGAATGCATATTTCACATTTTCAACATCTTCCAAGCGTTCCTCCGAAATGTATGCAAATGTGCAAGGGGTATATGGGGATTATTCGTAATGTATGCAAATGTGCAAAGGTTATAAGGGGATTATCTGAGTAGATACGGTCTATAACGTAGCCCCAACAATAGTCTAACGGCCATAAAGCCAGTCGTTATGTGTGGCTCGTAGCACCGTCTTGTATAAGCCACATATCATCCCGTTCATAATCTTCAATTGCAGGCCAAAAAAAAGTCGGTTATCACACGGCCGTAGCGCATAGCTATCCAGTCTCTATAATTTTTTTTTTAATCATGTCAAATCCTTTCGCAGTAGTTCGATTATGATGACTATAATCACCACGTTATGCTCGAAAAGTGACCACGTTTGAACCACCACTTTTGTAGAGAGTTTTACCTATTTTTATGCGGTCTTCGGTTCTTAAAGGATCCATATTCGTAAATGGCAAACTTTTGACTAAATAAATGACACTTCAGATGACAAATATTTAACAACTGACAGTCTTTCCGAACCGGCGGTTGTACAACTACTAAATGGATAACCCTGTATTACTAGCAAGTTAAAAACCTCCGCGTGAAATTACTTAAACTTAGAGAAAACGATGAATTTCAAACTAACCTATAATAATTCAACAAAAATAACCTTGATTTTCTCTAAGAAAACTCAATATTCCCTAATTATTAAGCCCCTTATGAAAAAAAGTTAAAGAACACATTCGTTAACCAACGCATTAAGCCCAGCAAAAGTTTATGGGATTAATAAGTTGGTTAACTAATGTGAACTTTAACTTTTTTTGCATAAGGGGGTGAATGTTTTGTATATTTTTTATTATCCTTTCACTTCCCCTTTTTAAACAATTTGTATTTCAATTGAGTTGAATACAACTCAGAAATTTAAAAATTCTCTAAAAGACTTACCAGTTCTTCCTCCTATAAATATTGTCATATCAATATTTAAAATGTTTATATGATAATTGTTCACATTTAAACAATATCTTATTATAATACTTTATGGTAAATTTTGAAAGTCTTTAAACTGATTCTTTTTATTTTGCGACTACAGAGTAAATCATAATAACCAATTATGAAATTATAACCTTGAGTTAAAAAAAAAATAATAATAAAAAATTATTAAATAAACAAGTAAAAGTTGCCCTGCCGAGTTTTACAATGTAAGCATTAGGAGACAAAGTGCTCAGAAGAATAAAATTGGGTCATGTGTATTGTGTCACTTTAAAAAGGATTTAGAGTAAATCAAAATTTAATAGTTTTAATTTATAGGTACGAGAAGAAAAAAACGAATAAATTCGATAAACAAATTTTAAACAAAGGAGAATTTAACTCTTTCAAATCGTCTCCGCCATTAATTTGAAGACGTACTAGATTATTTCGAAGTCTAGTAGTTATTGTAAGAATAGTACAATTGCAATTGAATTGATATCAAACAAATCAAGTAAGAACGCTATTTATTGTGGAGTTTATTCTTCAAAAAATATAAATTTTACATTGCAAAAATTGTGTATATCCAGAAAGCTGGCTTAAGTCTACAGTTATCGTAATGCCAAAAAAGAACATCGCACAGTGGGTTGAAACATAAGTAAACTTATGCTAGGAACACAACTGGGGCGAACGACGAATTTTTGGCCGCGAATATTCGTCGCCAAAAATAAAAGACGTTTGTGTATATGAAAATGCACACAATCCGGGCGCCGGCGAAAATTCGCCAGACGCGGCGAACTTTAAATAGATTTAATTATATTTCATACGCCGGCGAACGACGAACAAATCAGTACTAGGTGACCATGTTTGGTTTTAGTTAAGAAGTAGTTTAGTAAATAAAGTTACTTTTTACTTTAATAATTGTTTTTTTTTTATTGTATAACACATAAAATAAGTATACAAAGTATTTTGCTATAAAAATTGTTTTTAGTTGTGTTTTTGATCATGTTTTTATTTTTAAGCTTTATTTTTTTGAATATGGTCACACTATTTCTCTCTCTTTGCACAAACAGTAATCAACTTTCTCAATTATAAAAGCTGCTTGTTTTTCGTCGTTATTGTGCTTCATACGACGAATTTACTCAACGAATTTTTACGGAAAAATACGTCGTGTTGGGCGAAATTCGTCGTTCGTCCCAGTTGTGTTCCTAGCATTAGGCTTAATTCGAGAAGCCCACTTTTTCGATATTTATATTTTTTGGAATATCTATACATTTTTTAGTAGAAAAAATTCTGTTTTATACACCGCCGTTTTCGGCATATGTTTTTATCAACGGAAGTGAAATAAGTAAAAAACGCACAAAATCCGCAAGACTTTTATACCATTCACCGAAGGTTAAAGGGTATATATAAATTCGTTATTCCGTTTACAACTTCCACAATATTGATCCAAGACCCTATAAAGTATACATATATATTATGGATCCTTGTGAGAAGAGAAGTTTAATTCCGGTTGACCATCCCAAGAACCCAATTTTAATGGAGACTTTTTTGGTCTGATGACTGAGATATGAGCAAAAAACCACGACTGCATCTAATTTTATTCATAAATCCCTTTTTGTTGTTTTTATTTCTTTTTTCTTTACGTCTGGAGAACGGCAAGAGCCAGAGTTTCAAAATTAGGTACAAGCATCATGGTTATCAATACACAATCTCCAAAAAAAAAAAAAAAAATGGGCGCGATTAGAGAAGTGGACGTGGCACTTCCCATACAAACATAACAGCGACACTACAAAAGAAGGTAAAAAAAACGATGTGCTTGTTTTGTGTAGAAACAATAACAACACTATAAGAAGAAAAACATACGTTATCCTCATGTTTTGGAAGTAAAATAAGAAGCTTAAATTCCCGAATTTTATTTGTTAAAATTATTTATTTTCAAAGTAGAATGATTACGAAAACTATATCGGGAATCCTAGTGGTGTCTTATAATTGAGAGTTCTTCTGTAAACAAAGAGAGGAATACAACAAAAGAGAAAAAAAACAAACGTGTGTAACGGGTAAGTAATTATTCTCTCTATCTCTGGTTCCCTAGGGCAAGTGTATAGGTTAGAAATAATATCTCACTTTCGGATTATTTTAAGTACGAATTTGGGATTAAGCCAACTTAGAAATTAATACTTGAATCAAGCACAGTTTAAGATTACATTTTATCTCACTATACTTAAGTCAATAATAATTCGTACTTGAATCAAGCATTCTTTAATTGATGTAAGGAAATCCGTACTTTACTGTACTATTGAAACCGCTTTGGCTTGATTTAAGTATGGATTGATTGATTTTTCTTTTATAGTGTACATTATTATAGGCTCTTTGAATATCTAGAATAGCTACTAATATAGGGATTTTGCAATTTAGTAGTATTTTGAAATGGAAGATACTAAATAATGATCTCCTCCCATAGCTTATTTAGGATATTAAAATATATTTGTCGTTATCTTGTTACTAATTCCTAACTCATTAGCTAAAATAAGCAATTTATTAACACAAACTAACGCTAATAATAATAGTTTATCAAAATTGAACGTTTCCTAAATACTCCGTTATTTTTCATCGATTTTCATTGATCACTAAGAACACTGCGGCACTTTAAAAACGTATTCCATTTAGAGACTCGTATTTTTGCGTTTAAGCTTCAATGTTTATAAATATTGTTTTCTAATTAAAGTTTTTATTTTTTATTAAAAAAAAATTAAATCACACATTTATATGAAGTAATTTCAAACAGTTTAAAAGTGCCATCTTCATCTTATTGTTCAGTTCAAATTTACAATGTTTTACATGCACGTTCTCTCGCACATTTTCGTCTTAAATGTGTGTCAAGTGTCAAATAAACATTTGAAATAAAGCAAGAAAAAAAAGTTTATAAAGATCCCTTCTAAAAAGAGTCATCATTTTAAAGTCAAAACATTAATAATTGTTGTGAACCGTATTTGGAATTTTTTGATAAGTTTTTTGCTGCGTTTTGAAAATTCTTCTTAATTCTTGTAATTTTAGTACAGTGGGTTGAAAAAGTTATGTCACATGCGAAAAAAACCCATCGCTTCTCGATTTGTGAGAAAAAAGTGTTTCTGTATATGAATGCGACAACACAGATTCTGTTTTAACTTTAATATTTCCAGTAATTAATTCTGCGTTTACATATGCAAGTAATTACTTGCAAGTATTGTGTATGTATTATCAACGAAAATGTCAAAAAAATAGCCGAAAGTCTTGCAAGCAACTTGAGTGTTTACACAGTCAGTTGCAAGTTTATTTTTCAAAAGTTCTTGAAGCGAAAACATCTTATGAAAAAATCTTTATTTTTGGGTTTAAAAAACATTATCATGTTAACGATATTACGAAATAAATTTAATAATTTCTTCTTTATATTATTTTTGGTGCACATTGATGGAAAAAATTATGTTTATTTTTAAAATATGTTAATTCAGTATTGCCGTAGTTACCGATATCATTAAATTACTGAGAAAATATTTTAATTAACAATTTTTTTTCAAAATGCTAGCAATTTATATTTAAAAATACCATTAAGATGTGGTGCTGTATAGTAGTGTTTTTGTTTTTTATTTTTATAAATAGAAAGAAAATCAGCTATAAGCATAATTTTTATTTTACTAAGTACTAGGAGATTGATACGGTAACACTGTTTCTACATTTGTCATTTTACATGCTGCAAATGTCAAAAATTAACTTCCAAGCAAACTCTCTTGCAAGTTGAGCTGCAAGTACGAAAAATGTGATGGCATTAGTGAAAAAGTGTGAGTGTATTGAGTTTTTCGAACATGCACTTGCGTAAACCCCAGGTAAGTGTCAAATGCAAGCGAAACGTCAACGAAAGATATGTAAATATAATAAAAGCAAATCAATGAAAGGTTAAAACAATTTTACATTACAAAATATAACAATTATGTTTTATTTATTTTCATCATTTTAATTCTTCATTCATCATTAAAATTCTTTCTTTTTTCTATTTAAATTAAAAAAAATAATAATACACATTCTTATGTACATACGTGAGTACATATATGTATGTGTGTTTGTATATAATTATTTTTTCCGATAATTTCGGCTCCATATTTATTTTATATATTAAATTGTATATTAAATTTAAAATAAATTCATATGTATATTTTTTTAAATTGAATGTTTCTCACACCAATTTCAAATCTGACTTATTATGACAGTGTTCTTGTGAGTAACTTTTCGCAAAATATTGTTACAGAAACACTTTATCTCACATCCTTCCAATAATTACTGGAAAATTATTTAAATGACAGATAATTCTCGCAAAGTAAAGATACAGAAACACTTATGGAAGAAAAAACATTTATTGTTTCATTTGCTCATGCAATGTTTTTGTTCCAATTCACTTGGTCACACGCGGAAAATTTTGCGATGCAAGAAATACAGCGGTTCAAGAAAAAATAGAACGCACCGAAAATAAAAGCCCAACCAATCATTCGGTACGCTTCGGTCAGTATGGAAATCTTCAGCTATGTATATCTAAAAATGCCAAGATCAGCATTATTAATTCGAGTATCAAGTCTGTGCATGTCGTGGAATACAACGGAACATAAAATAAGCTCCCTGCAAGTGTTTTTCTAGCCAAACATAATATTATTACCTTCAGTTGTAAAGGAGCTAAGTCCAATTTAATAAATTTTACGCAAGAGGGGAAAAACTTGCTACAGTCTTTAGTTCTCAATATTTTATATATCTACAAATGAAGTTTAGTTTTGTTGTCGAATCTTTTTTCACATGCAAGACATCAAAAAATAAAAAATATGGGTCTTTGGTTTTTTGACTTATCACCTTTTCTGTTAAATATTTTGTTGTTTGAATTATTGATTATTTTCAATAATTATTACTAGTTAGTGTACACGTACTCGAAAAACTTCTAACGAGAGAGTGACAAAAGAGCATACAAATTTGAGACAAAAAATTTGTTGAAAATTTCTGACAGTAAAATTTTTACTAGTAAGAATTATTCAACCACCTGTTTCTTGTTTTTGTTTAAAAAACAAAAATAATTTTCATAATTTTTAAATTTTGTAAAGGTTTTTCAATAAAATAAAATATTTACAAAATATTACACCTAATATAACTTATATGTATTATCTAATTATAACTTTCTAGCTGTTTGGTCCCGACGCTGCCCGGGAATTTCCAAATGACATTTAAACACTGGAGAATTTTGCCGGGACAACATTTTATCAGCAAACTTATTTTTGTTTACTAAATATTTTTTTTTTTATTTAAATTTATTTCACGGAAAAAGATAAACCATTACAATTTTAAAGCCTCAGCGCCTTAAAGGCATTGTTGAGACGAGTTGGGAAAAGTTAATATTTACATATTTAAAACTTACAAACAATTATAAAAAAAAAATAAAATAAAAATATTATTATTTAAAAATTATAAAAATAAGTATTTAAAATATATTTTGTGCATTTCCGCCAAATCGTACCATAAATTAAAAAGATTTAAGCTCCACCCTTCGGTATTACATTTAAGAAAAACCTGGCTCCAGACTATACTAATTTATTGTCCAAGTTTGGTGTCAATCGGTCCAGCGGTTATTCAGTTTTAGTAACACGTACCCGGAATAAACGTATTTATATATAAAGATATAATTATACATATAAAGCCATGTCCACATCGTTGCCCGCCCGGAGTTAATTGTTGACTAACTATAAAAGTAAAATTAAAATCGGTTAGATAGAGTCGCAGAGGCAGACATTGCTTCCCTCTCTCCGATTGGTTTTATTGTATGTAGAGCGATCTTCATATCGTTTCTTTATTGCAACGTAGTCATATCTTAAAAAACCTAAAAATTTTAATTTACTTAAGCAAAAGTGCTCCTTCATACCTTCTTTATATGTATATAAAAATCAGTGTTATATCTCAAAATAAAACGAATTTAAAGAAAACTATATTTTATTAAATCAGTATATAAAGGTACATTTTTTACTTCTTTCGCATTTTGCCAATTTTGATTTTTTTTTTCAGATATGACTATGTTGCAATAAGGGAGCGATATGTTTTAAATTTCATCAAAATCGGTATGATAGTTTCGGACAGGCAGAAATTGCCCAACTGTCCCTTTATTTTCCTAGCTTTGAAAAAAATATAAACCCTGTGTGTTTATTTACGCTGATCAATCTTTGATTCAAAGTTCATCAAAATTGGCAGTAATTCTCCCTATGTCACCCTCTTGGCCCTAGTTTTAAAAATATAAGCCTATATTTCCAATTTCATCAAAATCGGTTCAGCTATTAAGTCGATTAACCGTAGCAAACGCAAAAATCATTTTCGCATTAGTTCAGAGAATGGTCGAACGGACAGACAAAACTGGAGGCGGAATGGGGCGTAAACAGAGTACTCACGTTAAAAAACCTTTGTTTTCTTTTAAATAAGGAAATTATTGCTTTAAAATATCTCTTCTACAACGATGAGGTTTAGCGACCCTGACCCTATCCTAAGTACTTTAGTCGAACCTTATATAGCCTATGTCCGTTAGGAGGTTCCATTCTTCATTTTGTTAAAAAAAAATTTAAATCGGACCGGCAGATTAGGAGATTACCTCCTACAAACAAATATTACCTCTTTATAATATTAGTATAGATATATATATGTATTTAACGAAGAATAAGGTTATTTAGAGTTTGAATGCTTACTAAATTTTCAGATAATCGATTGGTGGGAACGGAGGACTCAGGCCGTCAGTAGTGGGAGGGCTATACACATTTATGGTGAGGCGCATTCTTATGTTTGGATCAGGGATGTTAAATGGGGTTTTACATTTTGTATAAACTTCAAAAAACAAATTAAATTAAAAGTTTTTATTTATTGGAAACCTTTTTCATATTTTTATTTTATCTGTATCTGTATATTGAAAGTTAATAAATTAAGTTTTTTTTAATATGTCCCTAAAATAAACAATATCCTTACATTTATAAATAACAAAAAAGGAAAAACTTATTTTTTTTCCGCTTTTAAATGCCGAAATTTACGTTTAGCGATATGGCGATTGTTTTGACGTTAGGGAAACTGTTGGCGATATACGAAATGTTTTTTTTTGTGAATATTTTCTAATTCACATAAATCTAAAATGTTATAAAAATGGTATAACTTGTTTCTCTTATTTGTAAATTGTATTTTAAATGTATAATTGTAATTATAACTGTTTCAAAATTGTTCTATTTGAAATATTTTGTGAAGCATGGTATAATATTATTGCGAATATAAGCAAATTCTTATTTCAGAACATTGACTGGGGAAAAATACTGAGATTCAAAGTTTTTTAAAAACATAAAAATATTGCCTAATCATTATCTAAAAAACATTAAATAAATATACATACCGACAGGTTATAAAAAGTAAAATTACATAAGTTCTTCGTTTGATTTCAATTTTAGAACATTTTTATGTTAACAAAAAACTTGAAAAAATATCTGGTCACTGTTTTGAAAGGGTTTTTTGTCTTCGCTAAAGTATAAACAACTTCCGTTCATTTGAAACAAATAATGAGAACATCGAAGCAAAGAACATATTATTTGAAGTCGTAAATAACTTCCTTCTAATCGAAATTGCAAGTGTATCAAGAAAAACATATTCCTACGTATTATTATTTCACAAAAAAGTAACCAAAATGAAAAAAATATTCACATCTCCACATTGAGAAAAAATTACCAATTTTGGCTAGAAATAACCAAAAACGGCAGCTCTGCTTGCCACATTGTAAAAGGGGACTAAGCGCTCTATACACCACAATTCTAGTCGCATATTTATTATTTGTTTGGTATACTAAACATTCAAAACTAAATTTGTAAATTGTACCAAATGAGTCACAGTAGTACCACGGTACTTTAGAAGGTCAAAATGTACCAAAAAAGTACAATTGTACCAACTATAACATCCCTGGTATGGATGCTGTGTTTGGTGGGAGGCAATGAGGCTGTCCCGTCAGAGAAACCTTCTGTCTAAGGCTCAGAGGTGTGCTGTGATCGGCATGACAGGGGTTATGAGAAGTACTTCTCAATCGGCTTTGGATGTTATTCTACATCTTCTGCAAATTGAGCAGTATGTGTAGGGTAAGGCAGCCAGAAGTCTTCTAAGACTGGGGGAACTGGAATGAGAATAGAATATATGGTCATTGCCTGTGACCACCTGGATTCATGGGCACTAGAGTATAATTTAGGCATTTGCCGAGGGTGGAATAACCGTCCAGGGAGAGCTAGTAAAGTCATGGCAGATTAATTCAGGTATTTGCTATTTTTACTGATGGCTCGTGGATAAGGGGCACGAGTGTAGGGGTCTACCTTGAGGATATACATATATGTTTAAAGGTCATATAGGCTTCCTGGCGACTGCTGAGTATTTTTGCGGAGGTTGTTGGTATTTTAAAGGCCGAAGAATAGATAAGGGGTTTAATTGCTGGGGGCTCTAAGGTCTGTAAATATTTCGGACAACCACGTGACTTTTAGGGCCTTCATGGGCTATTTTGCGAATTCCAAGCTAGTGGATCATTGTACAGGAGGTCTTAGGGAAATCTTAGGGGAGTATGTAGTGGTGCTATGCTGGATACCTGGTCACTGCAACATCACCGATAATGAAATGACCGATGAGTAGGCGAGACTGGGTCCGGAAATTTGGGATACTGCCTGTGTGAAGTCAGTCAAACCTCCGATAGGTTTTTATTTGGAGAAGATTAGGGCCATGGGTTTTTAACTTCACATATGGCAATGTAGTCAGCAGTGACATTAATTTTTTTCTGCTTCAAGGTTCTTCCATTTATTTATGGCCAATTTCAAGAATCTTTTGCTAAATAGTTTCTTTATGATGGACTTATACATTCAGCAAATTTTTAAAGGAGTGTTTTTTCAAAAGGGTTTTTTGCGATAAAGTAAACCCATATGCGAATTCATCAGCACATAATTAAATAAAAAATATTGAGCAAACACACAAAATATAAAAAGGTATGCAAATTGGTTTTTGCTTTTCTTAAAAGAATCTAACAAAAACAGCCAAAATTAAAAATTGAGTTTTATAATTTGCAAAAAATAGAAGATCAATCTTATTTTACTTACTCAAAAGGTTACAGCTAACAAGTGTAAAAATTTTGTTATAAAATTTTATATCACAAGGGGACTTAGCACTTTTTCTTTAACACTATTGGACTTAGCCTTCTATGAACCATTGCAAAACAACAAATAAAATATATAAAATAGTATTTTTTCTGTTAACTATGTATTTTTGTGAACTCTATTGAACTGATTCAAAAACTAAATTTTCAAAAAATCTGAACTCAGCCCTTTACGACTGAAGGCAACGATATGTTATACGGATCTTTGGAGACTTAGCTTAGTCACACACTTCGGAGACCCACCCGATGACACTGCGATTACGGCCAATTACTGAAACCCAAAGGGGAACAGAAATAGCTGGCAGGCCGTCTCACATCTGGCGTCGACAACTAAAAATAAAAATCAGACATAATGTCATAAGCTGTAGAGAAGAAAAGCGAATATCATCAAACAAAACCGAATGGAATAACTTAATTGCTGCTCTTTGTTACCAATAGGAACCGTAGGACATAATATATATATATAAGGACGTTGCAAAAAACTAAAATTATAAAACTTTCTAAAAAAGCTTTTCTTATAAGTTTCTTAAGATATCGAAATCTTAATTCTTTTATTTTACATACAGTTCTATACAAAAGTATTTGCACTTTAATTTCGATTTATTACAAAATCGTTTATTTGTAAAGTTTTATTATATATTTGCAAATTTTTGCGATTTATTTGAAAGAATAAAAAAAATTATACTTTTCTTGTGATTGCATAAATTTTAAGATTTTGCAAAACCATTATGGCACGTGAACTCCGGTAGCAGATTCTTAAACTTGATTACATGCAACTTCAAATGTTAACAACATGCCATGATTTTTAATGTAAAGTACTTACAAAAATATAATTTTTTTTTTGTGAAAAAATACAAAAAACAATTTAAAAATATTGTAATTTCCATTTGTTCTGTTCGTTCATTAAATCCATATGACTTCCATATACATACATACATACAATAAATATGGATGAGCTACAAATTATTTGCAACATTTATACTTCATCATCCGTCGAGCCACATGCCATTACGCAATACGACAGCAAATTAAACTTGCGATCGTTACATTTATGTACATTGTATTCGACAAAATTACTGAATGTCGAATTACTTAAACAAAGTGAACTAAAGATGAACAAACAGAATTTAAAATTTAATTTATTTTATTTTAGCAGAAACAAAACGAAAATCTAAATAAAGTAATTTTGGTATTCATAACTAAGAACTTTTAAGTGCACGTGATAAACCAAGTTAGTTTGACAAATGGATAGACTGGTAGACAGAATAAATGTTTGAAAAATTTAAAGAAATCATGTCATTGTTGTTCCAAACTCAATTTTATACAGTCAGTCATATGTCAATATAAAAATGATGAATTTAAGAGTGTGTCTTATATTGTTAAATTGGAATTTATATTATGTGCTTTAACATTTCAAGGTCTTCCAATATGGGTAATTCGATCTTGAAACAAAATAAAATATTTAAAACAGCCCAAACGAAGATGTACTTTTTAAGTCTAAAGGGCCAAATAAACCACACAAGCGGATGAATCATACATATGAAGCATGTTTGTGCGAAAATTAAAATGTTTAAAATTCACATAAACACCTCGTTGTTGTTTATCAAACCGCTTTTGAACCATAAAATCCAGCTAAATTGTCCTGAAATGATTAGACAAATTTTGAATCGAACAATTTTTGTTCTTTCAATCATACATGGCTGTAAATTTATCTGACATAAAATGTAAACAAATACTAGGGATATAATTTTTTTTTTTTTTTTACTAAGAATTTTTCCATTCTATGGCGAATATTGTACGGATAATAAAACAACTATCTTATATCAGTTTGAAACAAAAAGCGTGGAGCTTTACTTCATATGAAATAAAACTCCAGTTTTGGAAATGAAATAAGCCCCCAATTAAATGAAATAACACCCCAAACAGAAAATTTTGGGGAAAATCAGTTGTCAGCGGAATCTGATGAACAAGGTGAACGTTTTCATCAGGTATGTCTTCCTATAGAAGAACAATATAAAGGCAATGGCATTTTGGTTCTTATAACAGATTTGTGTTGGACATTGTTCGATAATGGTGTCGAATTGGCAAGAGCGAAATAAGTGATTTGAAAACAAATGAATTTATATTCTTACTAAGTATTTATTTTTGTATATGATCAATTGATTAGACCCACATAATTTTTCGAACTTAGCACGCTATATCTTCTGAATTTTTATGGGTAGAAGAAAAATGTTACTACTAGCGGATACAATTAATTGAACTCAAAAGCATATGAAAATATTATAAAGGTAAAGTGCGATGGTATTTTTAGGGTAATTTTGTCGAAAATTTAAGAAAATAAAGTGTTATTTTTTTGTTCACTTGATTATACCCATTCAAATAATTTGACCTTAAACCTTATTTATTCATTGTTTTGCAAAAATATTTTTAATAATTTCATTTATTTATAATATTGTAAACATATTAGTAGTGGGTGTGTCCTCTACGATTTACAATAGCTTCAAATAACCGATCTTTTAGTGAGTCATAAAGTGACTTCAAATAGTTTAATGAAATTTCTTGCCAACATGCTTTAATGGCTTCAATAAGTGACTGCTTGTCATTGAATTGACTTCCTCCTTCATATACCTTCCGGGTAAACCATCTCCAAGCATTTTTAATTATATTTAAATCAGGTGAATAAGGCGGCCAAGAGAGAAGACGAATGTTTTGGCCTAAAATAAATTCTTTTACAGCTCTGGTTTTATGTATAGGAGCATTATCCTGCTGTAAAATCCAAGGAATCGCCCCAAAAATTTAAAGTGGGTATAATCATGGTGAAATAATACAGGTGGCAGCACTAAGGCAACAAATACAACATTACAACAAAAATGAATAATAAGTCTCCGTATACCTCAAAAATTATATTAAACTAAAATCAAATTTTGCCGCCGAACGCGATGAAATAAATTAATTGTTAGCCAATTTTTATATCACTATAGTTACTATCTTATTTAATTTTAATTTGAATAATCAAAAACTTTAATACAATACAATAATCACAGCACAAAAAGTGGACTTTTTGTAAACATAACAACGTAGTAATGCCACCTGTTTATTTCATCATGGGTATAATCAAGTGAACAAAAAATAACACCTTATTTTCTTAATTTTTCAAAAAAATTATCTTAAAAATGCCATCGCACTAAACGTTTAAAATATTTTCATATGCTTTTGAGCTCAATTAAATACTCTATCCGCTAGTAGTAACATTTTTGTTCTACCCATAAAATATCAAAAGATATAGCGCGCTAAGTAATAATAATTATGTGGTTCTAATCAATTGAACAGGAGTGTATGTACGTTATTAAAAAAGTTTGTTGTTTGTAGATCTAAAGTGAAATTTAATATAAAATAATTTGTTCATAAGCATCAACCCTGAAATATCAATGTTTGAAAGACTTGCTAGTACTGACTCTAAACAATAACTAAATTAACCCTTAATGGGCTATCTTAATTTCGACTGGTTTTATGGCTAACATTTTTGTAGGACATTTCATCCTCGCCCTCCCCGTTTTTCGGTGTTTTTTACGATTTGTTAGAATAAAGAAAAAATGCCGTTATGAGGGGGAATTAGTCGGTTAATGCAAGAACAGGCCAACGATGGGAATCTTTAACGGCCTCTAAAATAAAATTCCGATGTCATCTTTTAAAATACCGACACAAGTATATTGTTATTTTTTTTTTTTTGGTCTCCTCTACCAGAATCCGTTGTGAGAACCTCGTAAATTTGGAAAAAATAGAAATTGTTGTACTGCGTAATGGATATAAAACTGTTTAGCTTCCCATCCTTAATTGTTGTATGATAAGCAGGTAGTGCCCCGGTAGGCTAACTGGTAGTGAGCTATTCTATCATTGCCGGGGTTGCGGGTTCTATTCCCACCAGACACTGGACTCCTACAGACAAGCATAGAGCTTCACGGGATTAGCATAGGAATAAAAAAAAGATCTCTCGGAGTTTCTTTAATTAAAAGTCTTAGTCACAATTTACATTATACGTTTTTAGTCGTTGCGATTCTTACCTTTTAGGCGAGAGGGGAGAGGGGAATTAAAAGGGGTACGCAAGCAAGTGTACTCTTCGATTCGTTTTGTTCATTCATTTGTTGTATCAAAATATATGCATACACCAGTGTTGCCACTTTGTGGGTAATTACCCGAATTTGGCGCAATTTTTACTCTCGTGGGTAGAGCGTGGGTAATTTCTTTGAGGTGTACATCAGGTGTTATTTTAAATTCTTTAAGTTTAAAAGAAATAATAGAAGAATTTAATTTAAGAGATACAAATACTATATAAGCTATTGTTAATCTGAAATAATTGCTGTATATTCAACAAAACTCACTGTTTATTTAACAAAAAAAGATTTCCATATCAACCGAAAGATTGATAGTGATTAGTGTATGGACAATTAGAGTTCGATAAACACTAGGTTCATAGATCATTTCGAACCCGAAAATTATTGGAAATCGAAAATATGCACGCAGAGAAAAAATATGTTTAAATATGGTCACCTCCAACAAAACTATTTTTAAAAAAAATTTTAAGCATATTATGTTTAAATTTAACCATATTATTGTGACCGACAACCATATTATTGTTTAATTAGTCCTCCATCAAGAAGCCACAACCATATTATGGTTGCCTCTTAACATGTTATGGTTAAATGTGACAAATTTGTTTTTAAATTAACAATAGTATTTTCCTCTTTTCCAAGAGCAACATTCTATGGTTGAAAATCAACCATGCTATTATAAGTATTTTAGTTATTATTAACCAAAACATGTTCGGAGGCAACCATAATATGGTTGTGCCTTCTTGATGGAGGTCTAATTTAACCATTATATGATTGTCGATGACAATAATATGGTTAAAATAATAATAGTATGTTTACAATTTTATTTAAAAATAGTTTTGTTGGAGGTGACCATATTTAAACATATTTTTTTTCTGGGTGTGTGTTTTTGCTAAAAAATATCCCCTGGAGAGATATATTTCTAATATTACGAAAAGTAATAAATATTTTGTTTGCTGTAACATTTAAAATGCTTAAGTTGAGAAATATTTAGCGACTTTAATATTGTTTAAACTGATTTGAGAAACCATTACAAGAATTTTATTTTTTAAATAAAGTACTAGATAAATGGAAGCATAACTTATTATTAAATTTGTTCATTTATTTGAGATTTTTAATATTATTTTTGATAATTATTTTAAATTACTGTATGAATCTTAATAGTATGACACATATTGATCTTATTTAAGTGAAAAGGGTATTATGAGTTAATACTGATGTGTGAAACACATATGAATAATTATACCTATCGGCTTAGAGTCTGTATCTGAGTCGTCTGTCCGGCTGGCTGGTTGTCTGTCCATGTAAGCCTTCTCTACAAAGTACAGGTCGCAATTGTTAAGATGATTTAAGGAAATTTGGTTCATAGGTTTTTTTTTTTGAAAATTTTGTGAATCGGCCCATAATTTCAATAAACCCCATAAGAAATTTTTCCTGTACACAGAAAGAAAAATACTCGGGTTAAATTAAGATTACAAATTCAAGAAAAAGGTCGATTAATAAGTAATATTGATAAGATTTTTATAATTTCTTTAAGTACGAGTCGTACTTAAAAATTCAAATACGAATAATACTAAAACGTACTCAAAACAATCCTAAATGGGATAACTTTCGAAAATCAATCCCGGAATTTCACAAAATAAGTATAAAATTCCTTAACCAAGCACAAAAAAGATTGAACTTTTCGTTGGTAGTGCCTTCTGTCAAAAATTAATAAAAAGAAGCCTCTCAAATGCATTTAAAAAACAAGAACAAAATCAAAAAACATTTGATTCCGCACAGAAAGTGCGATCAGTTTTGCACTTTGCTCAAGCAAATGACAGTTTCATAAAACTTAACAAAACGTTTCCTGAAGTTCAATATTGTTTGGCACATATGATTAACATGTATTCGCACGGTTGCTTAAGCCAACGCAAGCATATAATAGTTCGGCATTTCCAATTTGTGTAATGAAATTTGAACTATCTTGTACATTAGACCGACTCAAGTTGTATGGAGCCGAAACGAAAATATGTATTTAGCTTAATATCTCAATTAGTAGGTCGCAAGTGGTCAAGTTTTATATACCATTGGATGCTGCTTCAAAAACTCTTTTCGATGATACCAAATTTTATTTATGTCGTCTTGGAGCAAAGTACAAAATAATTCGAAAAACTGAAAAAAAGACCTTTTTTAAAAATGGCCCAGCTTACGGATGGTTAACGCTAGAACCAAAATATTTTGGGAATCATCATAAAACATATCAACCTTTATTTTCAGAGGGGTAACAAAATCACTTTTTTTTTGGAGTCGTTCTATTATACATATTTCATTGACCAATTCCAGTATCGATAATTTTCGAACGATAATTACGCAATTGCTTCAAATGCTAGTATATCCAGGAATGCTTTACATCAACTTGAGTAATTTTCATAGATCCTTTTTGTGGCGGCATAATGTTTGTTTTTTTTTTTGCGTTACTGAAATTAGACTTTACAATGATTTTTTTTTGTATTTTTTTTACACTTTTGTATTTTTTTTGAAGGTTTTAACAAAATATTTGCGAAATATTTGCTTGAATTTGGCGAATGCAAATACGAATGTCGTAAAATAGACGAACCCTCGGCGATACGAATACGAATATTCGTAAAATCACTAATACACAATATGCTACAATTTTAAAATTAACCCAGTAAAAACTTGGTAATGACTTGCAATTAATGAACAACTTACTTTTCAATGACAACTTCATACCATCTGATACATAATCACTTGCTTATTAGCTGATTAACGAAATGTGTAATAAATTCATAATAAAATGCATTTGAGATCTTATTTATTCAAATCTAATACAAATTGATTTTAAATAAATATTTGTTCTTAAAGTTTTTTTTTTGCTCCTATTACCAAAATGATTACTAAAAATTGTAAAATTGTGAGTATTTTTTTTTTTCAGTATATTATACATATTTTTAATTTTAATTAAAAAAATTATCAAAAAACTTTGCCATTTCAAACAATGTGTTAATTTATTTAATTAAATATTGACAATTCCCAACAACAATTCTACAAGAATAAATTACTTTATTTTAAACGAAAAAGTCAATTAATATTTTTTGATATTTAATAAATATTTTAATTAAAAATTTATTTCAAAACAACTTAAATATTAACTAAATCAAAATTTAGTTTTAGTTTTCTTTCAACTAAAAAAATAATTGATTCAATTTTCATATTAATTAAATTTAAATACTTTTTGAACCATTTTTTAATTGATACAAACTTTTTTCTGTGTATGAAATATGTAAATACTTAATGCAGGGTAGTCAAATTTTGCATTAGAAAGTAAATTAAATTAATAACACAATTTGTGTGACAAATTCAGTTTTATTGATATTAATGTGAAGTACGTATTTGTAAGCGTACGTGGCAATAACTTATTTAACTCAATATTTTTAGGCGAATGTGGTAATGACTTATTTAACTACTTATTTGTAAGCGTAGATGGTAAGTACTTGCCTCCAATGACATCAATCACCGTTTTAAAATAATGAGTTAAATTGCCAATGTATAAGAAGTGAAGAGTAGTTAGTTATAATAGCTTTTTAACTCATTACTTTTCAATGTAAGTTTTTGCTGGGAAAGTCTGTATATTCTTATAGAACACATATGGGCTTTTTCATGAGAATGTCAACCACGACTCAAAAAATAAATAGCCTTGAAACTATTTTTCGAATATGGTAGAAAGTCAAAAAACACTCAAACTTTACTATGCAAAGGGGTTTACAGCTTATTACAATTTTTAAAGAGCAAAAAATAAAAGTTAAAACTGACTATCTCTTTGATTCATTTTTAGTAACTGCAATCAACAATTTTCACTTTTCTGCCGATTAAATACAGATACTGGTAACATTGGAATTATACCTTAAAATTAATGTTACAACAACAATGAACAAAATTCACGAGGAGAGACCAAATATATAGTTTGATTAGTGGTATATTTTTTGGTTTGCTTTGGGTGCTATTTAAATGTCACGTACGTGGTGCAAAAACATCATTTGTCTATGTCATTGGTATTCGATCAGTCGAACGTGTTTCAAAATAAACGTTCAAAGCAAGATATTTGTTGCAAAAAAATATTGACCGGAATTTTTTTTAAAATAGGTATAATAAAAATTTTATAAGCTGTTAAACGTCGTCACGTACGATATTGTATTACTATAAATTCAACTAAATGTATCATCTTATTATGTTGGTATTAGGTTGAAATTTGATCAAAAATTATTTTTTTGCAGTCTTAATGATCTAAACAAATATAATTGGTATCGGTCCATATTTGACCATAGCACTCATTCAAATACTACTCCAGAAAATAGCTTTTAATGCTGTAACTTTCTAATAAATGCTGGTATTGACATAAAAATTGGCGACAATAACTTTTACGACAAGTACTATGTCGTGATAAAATGTTGTGCTGGTAGGTCCAAAATTAACTATAGGTCCCATATAAACCCCCTTCCTAAAATCGCTGAAAGGCAAGAAAGTCACATATAGATGAAGATATCTGAATAATATTCGGCACAAATAACTTTTATATAACTCTTAACGTCATAGCATAATTCTGTTCCGGCGACCATGATTGGCGATGGGTCAAAAATAGGGGCACTCAAAAATTTGTTTTTAAAATATTATGGTGTAGGGTATTATATGGTCGGGCTTGGCCGACTATACTTTCTGACTTGTTTGTTTTAAGTTTTTGTATGCATATATTTCCCAAAAATATATTTCATATCTTGTAAATACTATAAGAAAAAAATCTGTCACGTACGGTATGTCACGTACGATATTACATTTGGTTCATTATAAAACCATCCAGAAAAATGTTTTTCTTTCCAATTACGGATTATAACGGAAAAATGTATGGTTTAATGCAAAAAATTTAAAAAAGGAAAAATACATCCCACAATTCGCAGATTTTCGGATTTGTTTACATTCACCCCAAAATCACTTCCGTTTATGTCACGTACGATATACACCTATTTTGCTAGGTATTTTGGACAACAAGGTTTTGAATGTAATAATTTTTTTTTTCATATATAGTACCCTCTAAAAGAAACATAATGATTAATAAGTTTTCCAGTTACTACTATTTGCGCAAAAATTCCATCGCTCCGAAGGCGTACAAATGTCACGTACGATGACATGGAAAAGCCCATATACTAAGTGATTGTTATGACAAGTACTGTCTAATGTTTCTGTTTTCCTTTAAATAAACTTAACCAATTGTTCTAATAAACGAGTAAAACTTTCAAGCAATATATAATTCCATCAATATGTTTATTGCGCGTGCGTTCATTTTGTCATTGACATTAAGTGTTTTATAGCTCGTGTTTATTATTGACCATTCACATTAACCACATATTCTTTCATTGCTCATTAACGATCAATGGCAAAATGTTTTTCGTATTATTTTTGTTTTGTTTTTCCAATTCTTATGGTTCACTTGATCAATGTCAGTGATTTACGAGTACGATGTGTGTTGCAGGTCAAAAAATTGTTGCTTTGATGCAATTTATTCATGTGATTATGAAGAGCATCGTGTTTGAAATTTGATCGTTTGTTTTTTAAGTTAGAGAACTCATAATAGTGTTTACAACGGTAAATAGTCGCATGTACTTTTGATGCAATTAATTTTATTATGCGTTTAAAATTAGGATTTTTTTTAAAGAAAAACGAGTTTTCAATTAAGTAAATAAATTTTAAAATATTGTGATTTTAATTGGTTGAAAGTGTTTAAAGATGAAATGAGAAAACATGATGATCAATTGAAGACAAGTTTAAACAGGCTTTTAAACAAAACTTTTAAAAAAATACAAAAATCCTTCTTATATTATAAATGTGAAAGTTGTATGTGTTGGATGTTTGTAAGTTTGTGGTTCTCAATCAAGAGAAACCCGCTTAATGAATAGAAATAATCATTAACCCCCATATTCATAAAAAATTTTTGTGATTAATAAAAGGTTTATTAAACAAATTTTCATAGAAAATTCTTTTTAACCTAAAATATTTTTTATGAATATGGGGGTAAGACTTTTGATAGTTTAAATAACATGTCAAGTCATCGTCCAGACTTGCAATGTTTGTTGCTACAATTTTTTTAAAATTCCGCTTTGAAATTGCATTAGTGTCCAGTATTGTTGGGCAAATTGAAAAAATATATCGATATACATATATCGTATCGACATTTTTTAAGAGTATCGATATTTATTAAATAAAAATATCGATATATCGATGTATCGAACGTATTAAGCTGAAATTATTACCAAATTTCAATTCATATTTACATATGTACAAACATATTACATGTAATTCCATTCTAGCTTTTTATTGTTCTTTTAATTTCAAATTTACTGCCTGTCCCTCGATTTCGAAAGAAACTTTCATTCGCTTGACTTTTATATAAAATAAAAACCAATTTTAAAATTTTGTTTTTAAGGTAAGTTATGCGAAGGAAGTTTTCGTTTGAAATCGAGGGAACGGCAGTTAATTCTACAATAAAAATAAAAATAAAAAAAGTAAAGAATACAAAAAATTTTATTTATTCGCCATATGAAATTAAAAAAAAATTAATTGGGATTATATAATGCCGGATTATATACTGCCGGTAAGCGAAACTTGTGACACATACTACTCAAGTAAACTGTGCAATATTTTATTTTTAATATATAAGAACAAGCTCAAATAAAAAAAAATAAACAACATATTTTTTTTTATTACATATTAACATTCCAACTTTCATGAGTTTATTGCTGCTAATACGCCATAATTAAGCAGATTTTTTGCATAATTCTAGGAACCCTTTCCAGAATATTTTTTCCGCGCTTATTTTTTTGTTGTCATCTCTTAAAAAAAAAGAGACAAAAGTGAACTGTGTAATCTATGAAAATGAACAATGGAAAAGCGCCGTTATTTTCTTAATATTAGTTAAAAAACATACGATGTTTTGATTCTTAAAAAAAACAACAGTATTGTAAGCAGTTGAGCAACCGTTAAAATGTTGAATTTTATTATAGAGATCTTAAAAATATCGAATTCGATAGTCGTAAATAAATATCGATGTATCGATATGTGGGTATTTTTAATATCGGCGATATATATCGATTATAATTTTTTAAATATCGATATTTATTGCCCATCCCTAGTGTCCAGATTATGAAATTATAAATTTGCAATTTTTGCCTTTTTATCTTGGTTTCCTCTTCTCCCTTTTATATCTATCTATATATATAAAAATGAATTATGTATGTTTGTATGTTTGTTTGTCGCTTTATAGACTCCGAAACTACTGAACCGATTTTCCTGAAATTTTTACAGTAACATCACGTGAGCCCTAAAAATAAAATAGGCTACTTATTTTTTCGATAGGGGCAGGGGAATTGGTACCCCCCATAGGATGCCAACATTCGATTTTCCTGAAATTTTTACAGTAACATCACGTGAGCCCTAAAAATAAAATAGGCTACTTATTTTTTCGATAGGGGCAGGGGAATTGGTACCCCCATAGGATGCCAATATTAATTATCGCATATCTTAAGAGCCGCTGCACGCATTTTGCTGAACTTTTTGTAGTAGGATCTTCTGAGCCCCGGAATTGAAATAAACTAGCAGCGGGGGTATAGGAATACCCCATAGGACGCCAATGTTTAACATCGCATATCTTAAGAACTGTAATAGTGAGAATGTTCAAACTTTCTAAAAGTCACTCTTATGGTATACTACACTTTTGAAAATAAAAATAAAGCGGGTAGGCGCAGGGGGGGAAATACCTCCCATAGGATGCATACATGAAATATCGCTCAACTGAAGAACTATTAAAGGGAGAGTCTTCAAACGTGGTTAAAGCTACTATTATAGTAAACTATAAATTTCAATATAAAAATGTGCGGGGTCAGTGTAGCGAAGCGCACCGGGTTAAGCTAGTTTTATATATAAATACACCAACCATAGATTACACCTACAGCCATTTTCAAGTTGAAAAGTGTGAGAATAACAAAACAAAACACAATTCCAGAGTACATGAAACTGAGTACCCCTTCCCAATCTTCTGACCCCTATTACTAATAAACTCAAGAATTGCTGCAACAAAAATTGCAGGTCTGGACGATGACCAAGCAATTAACTTTTAATATCGAGCCTTTGCTGCAATAGAGTTATAACTCAAAAAACCTGATTTATTAGCTAATTTATTAAAGTCTTCAATTCTCAGTGGCATATAGGGCCGCCTACTAGCTAATAATGTTGAGGTAATCGCCATATCGCAAAAATTTCATACAAATATTTTGTAGACTCAAATCCTGAGAGAAGAATTAAATTTTAAGGTGCTACAAAATTCAAATTTGAGTCTATTGCAGCAAAGGCTCGTTATGTTGTTTTAAATAACAAAGATATGATTAATCCTTGGTCAGCTTGAGTTATTAAATTTGGTTATATGTATATTTGAAATGTAAAAATATCCAAAAATCCGGAAGAAAGAAATATTAATTCAAAATTTTCTTATTGCATATATCGATAACATTTTACTAATACATGTAAATAAATATGTAAGCGTAAATTTTTTTTATCTTATTCTAACGCTGGGGTTTTGAGATCAGTTAAACTAGGTTAAGTTAATCTGAAAACAGATCTGTGCCGCCGTTACCAAGTTTGTATACAAAATTTTGACGGAACAGCTTAGTTTTGCTTAAAATGTTGGTCTTTAATGAAATAATATAAAAAAATTACATTTCGCCGGAAATATCCGAGTTTCAGAGTATGTTTAACTAAGATTAAACTTAATCAACATCTCAAAAATCCCGCCTAAAACTATCCAAAAACCAATAAATATTAAACTTAATAAATGTTTTGCTTTTCCTTAAAAAAAATGATAGCATATGGTGGTTACTAGAGATGAGCGATCCCGTGATTTTTAAAGATCGTCGTGATTAGTGAATGTGATTTAAAAATCACTGCTCCTTTAAACTGTGATTGTGATCACGGTTTATCAGTTTTCTGTACTTTTAAAGCAATTGCGGCCAAGCTTTATGTACAATGCGGGAGCTTTTGCAAGAGCTTTTGTAAGCACTTGTAAGAGCTTTCATATCTGTTTACTTTTATATACTTACATACTTGAACAAATAAATTTTGGCATAAAAAAATTCTAATAAAGATAAAAGAGAGAATGAAAGAAACAGCAATATCATTCGACATTTCATTCAAAATACGCTATTACCCACACAAACAGTGAAATATCATAGATTTGTATATGTAACAAAATACAAAAAGAACGACTTAGAAAGTACCTGTTACTTGACAAATTTGGTCACAACTGTGATTCGTGATTTTTCAGTAACAGTGATTAAATCACAGGTACAGAAATATCGCTCATCTCTAGTGGTTACCTACACGTCAAAGTGTATACCTTAGTGCTGGTTCACACTCTTCAAGTCTTGAACTTCTATGTGAATATTGTTAAATAAAAAAATCGTTATGAAGTAGATGAAAAGAAAGAAGTTTTAATGTTGAATGTACCAATACCATACACAATTATATAGATCTAAAAAAGCTGAGCGGGTAGGGTTGCCAAATTTGAAATCAGAGAAACCAGTACATAAGAGAAAAAAATCAGTACAATTGTACAAAAAACAGTACATATACATTTTTAATATAAAATTGCATATAAACAATATAAAAACCTTTACTGCCGTATTCATAAAAAATAAAATAGATTTCAAACGTATTTTAAAACTAAGGGTACGTTCGTAAATGCATCACTGCGCTGCATCAGTGATTTCAAATGCTTATAATTATATGAATGAAATAGATGTGGACCAAAAAATTTATCAAATGCTCCACAAAAATAATAGTCACACAATAAAAAAATTATAATTACTTTTTTATCGGAATTAAAAAAAGTTTGCTTTTCTGATGCAGCGCAGTGATGCATTTACGAACGCACCCTAAATTTCCATACAAATTTTCCTTAAAATAGATTTCTTATCCAATTTAGTTTTTTATGAATACGGCAGTTAATCTTTTTTAAACCAAAAGTTGAATTCATTCTATAATTTGAAAAGTGACAAAATTTAATTAATAAAACTGAATTTTTTTTAAAACAATAATTTAATTCCGTATATATTTTTAGCGGGAATACAAAGTGAATAACAAAAAAATCTAAAACACAACAAGTTGTTAAAAATTCGATTCTTAATTTCTTGTTAGCTACTTGGTTTTTTAAAGAAACATTAGTTTTATTAAAAGCAAAATTTGAGTTCATTATGTTTGAAGCTTGGTACTAAAAGGGCCAATGTCAATATTTTGCTGTTTGAGTTAAGTGTTGCATCAGGTATTTTCTTAAGCTACGGTCACACCTAGCAAATATTTGACGGAAAAAAACTTAAATTGTATTTCCTTTATTGTATTATATTTTTTGAATAAATGTCAATATAAAATTAAATAAAAGTAGTTTTTTTCTATATCTACCACATAATATATTTCATTTTGCAATTAAAAGGTCATGCTAAATCTCTTCAAAAAAGTTTTGCTAGCCAATTTCGCTTAGAACTCTTCTATAAAAAACTAAAATTTACATTTTCTCAAAAATGAATTATTTGACATTGACCTTTTAGCACCGTTCTACAGATATAGGGACAACAATATTAAAAAACTAATTCAACACTTGAAAAAACGAAGCTTGTTATGTATTTATCTTCAAAATAATTCAAAAATGATTTAAAAGTGATTAATCACTAATTACTATTAATAATTATAATAAGTACAAAAGGCACAATTGTTTTTCAGAAGACATAAATATTTACAATGTTACAAGCTAAAAATATTTATGGCCTTTTTGTACATTGTCCACAATTTCTTTCCTGTCTTCAGTCTTCAAGAAATTGTAAAACTCATTACAACTATAACCAAAGTTTGTCTTTATCTGCAACTTATATTAGGAGTCTGTTTCTCTCTTTTTTCCACTTAAAAAACTAAAGACTCGTTCTGTAAAAGCGTTTGAATGTGGAATGGTAGAAATAAAATTGCACATTTTCTCCAATTCGTTAATGCACCACCATTTAGAAACACTTTTCATTTTTGTTCTACTGTCTTCTTTTATCGTACTGACTCGGAAAAAATCTTTAATGTTAATAACTCATCGATAAGAACATCTATATTAAAATTTGTATCTCAAACAATTTGACAATTTGACAAACTATATACTGAACAAAATTAATGTATAATAACAGTACAAAAATAGTACATTAATGAAAAAATCAGTACATTTGCGTACTGATTTGTTTGTAATGCATAAATCAGTACTTTAAACAAAAAACAGTACATGTACTGTTAAAAACAGTAAGAATGGCAACCCTAGGAGCGGGTAATGGTAGTACTAAAAGAAAAAAATTTGGTTAATTTTTAGTTAAAAAAAAGTAACTAAAATGAAAAAAAAAATTGTACACTAGTACACATTGAAAAGAAAAGGAACCAAGTTTGGTTAAAAGTAACCAAAGCGGCAATGCTGGTTAAGGGACTAATCGAAGACTTTTTCTAAATATGAAAACGTCACACTTAACCCTAGCTTAAATAGATTGGTGAAGATTTTATGGAAATGCTATATAAGGCCCAGAACAGACGGTGAAACGCAACTGCAACGAAAGAGCAACATGTAGTTATTTTCGAGATTCATTTGAGTTTATGCCATTGACTCCTTTGAGGGACCACACATGACGCAACCATTTTGAGACTGGTACAATGTTCACACGGATAGCAATATTTGTGTTTCGCTCTCCCATTCCTGTTTCGCACCCCAAGCATGATTGAAACAACATGTTTTGCCATACAAAATTTTGAGAGCGAAACATGTCGTTTAATTTTACAACATGCTGCGAAACAGGAAAAATGTACTATCATATCCAATTTTGATAACAATTATCGTGTTTATAGCTTAGAACTAGCTCTCAAAAAAATCAAAGCAAAGAAAAAACAAAATAAAAATTCATGTTAAATAAAATAAAGTGATAATTATAATATAATAATATTAATAAATCTATTTTAAATACAATCACACTAACAACACAAAACAAATGTCAAAATGAAACAAGAATTAATCGTATGAACAGCATGATTGGCAATATAGTTTCAGAGAGCGAAACAAGTGGTTTATATCGTCGTATGAACATAATCGAAAACTGGTTTCAAAACCATGCATGCAGCATTATCAATTGTCAAAACAACTGGTAGGTCTTACAGTCAAACAATTTATTTATGGAAGAAAAATTAATTATAAACAGTTTAAGGCAATTTATCATTTAACATAGTTTTTTGCTTCTCCAGTAAAATTTTCAAAATGTTAGATATTGCCGTTTGTGTTTTAGGTAACGATATAGCTGAATTCAAGAGCATAATTCAAATGTATAACAATCGTTAAAATTAAAATATGTAAAATAGAATAAAATTTTTGGCCCGTTTACATGACAGCGAAATCTAGTAAATTTGATTTAAAAACTTCCTTAAAATCTAGTGCGTTTTCATTGTACTTTTTTGACATTATCGAGATTTTTATTTACAGTTTTTAAAAAAGACAGAAACGCGTTAAAACTCTCACGTTAATTTAATTTTAGAAGTGTATAGATAAAAAAAAAACAGTTTTCGTAAATTTTGTTTTTGTTTTCATGTAAATTCACCCCTTCGACGCGTTTTCAATAGCCACCAATATTTTGGCGATTTTTGCGAATTTTCGATATACTCTTTGGCGATGAAAGTGAAAAAAAATTGACAACCCAGATCGTAAGTGGGCTATTAATGTTAAAATAACATTTTGACCAAGGCGAATTCATGTATACGGTAGTGTCGATACTACAACAAGTAACAACACCAAAAACACAACAATGTATTTTTTTGTTGCTTTCGTTGATCGATATGTCAAAAACACAAGCAACTTTTGACATTCCTCTCTCTAATTAAGGAAAAATGGTAAATGAATTCGCCTTGATTTTGACCAAAACATTTTTTCGTTTGTTTTTTTTTTTAATTTTACTAAAATTTCACTATAAATAATAATTTCCCATTTAATTATAACTTCGCACTTGTCAAATGAGAGTAATTTGCTCGTTTTTATTCAGAACTTAAACAATTTCCCTTTTATACTATTAAAAACAACCCCCAACTCTGTATTTTCGTTAGTTTTAAATAACATAATTCCATCTGGCAGCCTAAGTCATTTGTTATGTAAAAACGACCTTTTAAACAAAATTTTGACAGTTTAATTGTCAGCGCCGGCAAAATAAATTCTGCAGTGTGAATTTTACACCCCAGGTAAGTGCAGGTTGATGAGAATTTTTTGCAATGCGTTGAAAATTGCATTTTAATCATTATAGATTTTTGCAAGAAATTGTTGAAGTTTAGCGGTCCAATCGTTTAAAAAAAATCAGCATCAAAATGTTTGCTCTCAGCCGTAATGTAAGCAATGCAGCCAAGTGAGTTCAGAAAAAAAGTTAAAAACAATTGATTACATAAAATTAATAAAGCGTTGTCTGACAAAAAATCTATATTAATAAAAACGCACACCTTCACATAGTGTGTACATTCCCAAATACAATAACAAATTTATGATTTTTCTAGAATTGCCGTGCGCGGTAAACACACTTTACCCAAATTACCCTACGAATATGCTGCTTTGGAACCCATTATCTCTCGTGAGATTATGGAACTGCATCATACTAAACATCACCAGACCTATGTCAACAATTTAAATGCGGCCGAAGAACAATTGGCTGAGGCTAAAAGCAAAAGTGACGTCACTAAGATTATAAGTTTGGCTCCCGCTTTGCGTTTTAATGGTGGTGGTCATATTAACCACTCGATTTTCTGGCAAAATCTTAGCCCTGGCAAGACCCAACCCTCGGCTGAATTAAAGAAAGCCATTGAAGAACAATTTAAAGGTTTCGACCAATTCAAAAAGGAAATGACAGCCTTGACTGTGGCCGTACAGGGTTCCGGTTGGGGATGGTTGGGTTTCAACAAAAAGACCCAAAAATTGCAAATTGTCGCCATGCCCAATCAAGATCCTTTGGAAGCTAGCACAGGTAATTTATTTAATAACGTAAAACTAACTTACCGGATATTTAAAACTACTTTTTTTCTGCAGGCTTGATTCCTCTCTTTGGTATTGATGTTTGGGAACATGCTTACTATTTGCAATACAAAAATTTGCGCCCGTCTTACGTTGAGGCTATTTGGGATATTGCCAATTGGGATGATATATCGAAACGTTTCGCCGCTGCTCGCAATTAAATTTCATCAGCGCATACGTTGTTTTAGATGTTTTAAACAAAGAAACAACCAATTTCATTTCAACACTGAATGTTTATTCTTAAAATAATTAAGTAGTTTTCTTTGTTAAAGATATGTAAGTTAATAAACACTAAACTTAAAAGGCATTTATATTGCACTAACAAATTTCGCGCCCGTTATTTGCAGACATTTTGTTATAACTGCATTATTTAAGTTGGTGTTACCAACTCAAGGTAAGTGGTTATACAACAGGTTTAAAAATACCGTGTTGCCACTTCGCAGCTGTTAACCAAATTGGGTGCAATTTTTACGGTTGTGGTTGAGCGTGGGTATTTAGATGTATTTGAAATTATTTCGTTTTAAACCAATACATTTCCACTTATTAATTCATTTATTTTATTTCTGGATATGTGAAACAATTTTTAAGTTTTTTTTAACGTAAATAATAATCACCCCTATCGTGAAAAAATTTTTCCCTCGTAATTTTCTCCCTTTGATTTTTTCACTTTATTTTTTTTCAGAACATTTATGGAAGTATCTCTTCTCATAATTTCAATATTAAACTTTACAATATTAATTTTAAGGTTAATTTCCGTTAAAAATTCACAAACTTATTATATATTGCTCAACAAAATGCAATCAAACAATTTTTGAAATTATTTTTTTTTTATAAAAATATATTTTTATTATAAAAGTTAAATAGTGCAATAAAACGGCACTCCAATACAATATATTTTAACGGTCTCTTGTTAGAGCAGCTCGTTGCTGGAACAGGTTACCTTATGAACTTCGACTGTTTTTTTATTCCAACAATGTTTTTCGCATTTAACCCTTGAGTCATTTATTTAATTTATGACATTAAATTAATAGTTATTATTTCTTTAATATTTTTAGAGATCATACTTTTGTTTCTTTGTTATATGTATAAATAATGCTAAGTTAATTCGTTCTAGGTATTCGCAATATATTAAATGTTTTTTTTTTTTTCTTATTTGCTACTTTTTTTAATTTGATATTTTGTCTGGGGAGGCAACTATCTGGAGTATTTAGGCGTTAATGCCAACCGTTATCGGCTGAACATTGCAAAAAGTAAAAAAAAATTTTTCATTCTCATTACATTAATATAGGTTTAAGTTTAATTTTTTTCTTCTTTTTATATCTTGAACTAAATGTCTGTATATTAGGCTTTGTTATAACTATGTAATACATATTTATATTTTGGCCTGGAAGGCTTTGTACCTATTACTTTATTAAATAAATAAATGCTGTAGAAGAGAAAATATTTAGCACCCTTAACATTTGTAAAACAAATAAGAAACAGACTGTCGTCTGAAACTTACAGAAATTTTATTAACTTAATAAAGTGTAAAAGATCCGCAGTACACATTTTTATTCTCTTTAGATATATAAAACTAAATGTGGAGGAAAAACTTATTATTTTAAGTTTTGTTTTTTAATAATTTATTTTAGTTTTTTAATATATTTGGTCATTTGTTTTTTAATTTTAATTGTCAGCGCCGGCAAAATAAATTCTGCAGTGCAAATTTTACACCCCAGGTAAGTGCAGGTAGATGGAGAAATTGTTTCAATGCGTTGCAAATTGCATTTTAATCATTATAGATTTTTGCAAAAAATTTTTGAAGTTTATCTATCGGTTTAAAAAAAATCAGCATCAAAATGTTTGCACTCAGCCGTAATGCCAGCAATGCAGCCAAATGAGTTAAGAAAAAAAGTTAACACAATTGATTACATAAAATTAATAGAGTTGTCTGACAAAAAAATCTATATTATTAAAAAACGCACACCTTCACATAGTAAATACAATAACAAATTTATGATTTTTCTAGTATTGTCCTGTGCGGTGAACACACTAGCCAAATTACCCTATGAATATGATGCTTTGGAACACATTATCCTCGTGAGATGGAATTGCATCATACATAACATCGCCAGACCTATGTCAAAAATTTAAATGCTGCCGAAGAACAATTCGCTGAGGCTAAAAGCAAAAGTGACGTCACTAAGATTATAAGCTTGGCTCCCGCTTTGCGTTTTAATGGTAGTGGTCCCTTTAACCACTCGATTTTCTGGCAAAATCTTATCCCCCGGCCGAATTAAAGAAAGCCATTGAGGAGCAATTTAAGGGTTTCGACCAATTCAAAAAGGAAATGACAGCCTTGACTGTGGCCGTACAGGGTTCCGGTTGGGGATGGTTGGGTTTCAACAAAAAGACCCAAAAATTGCAAATTGTCGCCATGCCCAATCAAGATCCTTTAGAAGCTAGCACAGGTAGTTTATTACGAAAAATTAACTTACCGGATATTTAACACTACTTTCGTTTTTTTTTTCTGCAGGCTTGATTCCTCTCTTTGGTATTGATGTTTGGGAGCGTGCTTACTATTTGCAATACAAAAATTTGCGCCCGTCTTACGTTGAGACTATTTGGGATATTGCCAATTGGGATGATACACACATCTAAACGTTTCACCGCTGCTCGCCAATTTCCAATTTCATTTCAACACTGAATCTTTATTCGTAAAATAATTAAGTAGGTTTTTTTATAAAAGATATGTAAGTTAATAAACACTAAACTTAAAAGGCATTTACATATATTGCACTAAAGAATTTCGCGCCCGTTATTTGCAGACATTTTGTTATAACTGCATTTTTAAGTTGGTGTTACCAACTCAAGGTAAGTGGCCATACAACAGGTTTAAAAATACCGTGTTGCCACTTCGCAGCTATTAACCAAATTGGGGGCAATTTTTACTGTTGTGGTTGAGCGTGGGTATTTAGATGTATTTGAAATTATTTCGTTTTAAACCAATACATTTCCACTTATTAATTAATTTTTTTTTTTGGATATGTGAAACAATTTTTAAGTTTTTTTAACGTAAATAATAATCACCCCTATCATGAAAAAAATGTTCCCTCGTAATTTGTCCCTTTGATTTTTTTCACTATTTTTGCTGGGGAACAGAACATTTATGTAAGTAGTTCTCATAATTTGAATATTAAACTTTACAAAATTAATTTTAAGGTGAATTTCCGTTAAAAAGGCACAAACTTATTACATATTGCTCAACAAAATGCAAACAAAAAATTTTTGAAATTATTTTTTTTATAAAAATATATATTTATTATAAAAGTTAAATAGTGCAATAAAATGTCACTCAAATACAATATATTTTAACGGTATCTTGACTGTTTTTCGATTGCAACAATGTTTTTCGCATTTAACCTTTGACGCATTTATTTAATTTAGGACCTTAAATTAATAGTTATTATTTCTTTAATATTTTTTAGATCATAGTATTGCTTGCTTTGTTATTTCTTTTGATATGAATCTTTATATAAATATTGCTAAGTTAATTCGTTCTAGGTATTTGCAATATATTAAATGTTTTTTTTTCTTATTTGCTACTTTTTTTAATTTGATATTTTGTCTAGGGAGCCAATTATCTGGAGTATTTGGTGTTTATGCCAACCGTTATCAGGCTGAACATTGCGAAAAGTTAAAAAAAAAATTTCATTCTCAAATGCTTTAGAAGAGAAAATATTTAGCACCCTTAACACTTGTAAAATAAATAAGAAACAGACTGTCATCTGAAACTATTACAGAAATTTTATTTACTTAATAAAGTGTAAAAGATCCGCAGTACACATTTTTATTCTCTTTAGATACATATATAAAACAAAATGTGGAGGAAAAACTTATTATTTTAAGTTTTGTTTTTTAATAATTTATTTTAGTTTTTTAATGTTATATTTGGTAATTTGTTTTAACTTACGTACCATATGAATCTATATAGTATCACTATTATTGATATACTTTAAATAAATTGTTGCGCTCTTATTTTTCGTAAAAGTTCATTATAAAATGAATAAAACGGTTATTTGATTAAAACCGGGTAATTTGCTTCATCTCAAGTGTAACTTACCGCCTGTTTGTAGAACACGAGCGCAAAACTGTCTCGTTTAAATCACATTTAAAACAAAAACAAATTTTGTTTTCTTATGCATACAAAAACATTTTTGATTTTCTTGTATATATCGTTCTTAATGTAATTGTATCATTAATTTATAACGCCTTAACCTTTATTGTTTTAAATATAGAGTTTTGTTTATATTTTTTAATAACAATGTTGTTTTATTTTATGACTTAAATAAATAATTATGTATATACATACATATTTTTATTACTGTACTTGCGTTTGAGTTTGCGTTTTTACCGCCATATACAAAAATTATGACAAGTTTATTAAAATATTTTTTTATATAAATTAGTTTTTTTACCCTACATATTATTATTTTTATGGAATTTTTTTATAATGGCTTTTTTAATTGTAATAGAAATAAAACTAAAAACTTATGTAAGCAAAATATTTATTTTTTAATTAAAACTATTATCATCAATGTGTAATTTTTTGACCGCCAAGTATACTCTATTGGCAGCATTAAATGTTCTAGTTTAAGACAAACTCTTAAATCTGGCAGCCTTATTTTTACCCCAAACAATAAAAAATAACAAAAACAAAATAAAAACAAAACAAAGATAACAATAATCAGCTGTTTAGCCCCAAACACTGGTTGGTTCGCTTAGTATTTTTTTGTTTCTGGAAACGGGGGAAAGCTTACAAAAAAGGAATAACAAATAAGTTTTCTAATTCCAATTGAAAAAAAGGATCATGCGCGTGTCCAAACAACAATAGCAAAAATGTGGATTATAGTGGAAGTTTAACACACTGAGAGACACACGCGCTTGATAAAATCCTCTTTGTTTAAAAAAAACTTATGGCAGTCATAGTTACAAAAAAAGAAAATGCGCAAAATATTGTATTTTCTTAAATTGCACAAGAAATGTCAAAAACTGAACTTTAAGCGAAAGGATATGAATTCCAAAATACACAATGCGTTGGCAGAACTACGTTGCTCATCTGTGAAAACGGTACGCGGTCACAAACAGTTCTAAACGAATTAAATAATTTTTTATTCACTTTTTAAACGAATTGAAGGCAAAAACTAATAATATTTTAAAGAAAATTTAAAAGCAATTAAACAGAAGTTAATTAAAACCAAAAGCGAATGAAAAAGAAAGTGTTTTTTAAAAAGTGCGGTGAACCTTGAAAGATATTTGGCAAAAAAACCCCCATAAAAATTTTAAAGAAAAACACATACAGACGTTGTAATTTTATTTATTTGAAAATCAAAAAAAGGTTTTTCGAAGCTTATTTGCTGGTTTTGTTTTAATTAGCGTTTAATAAAACGCGAACTTATTAAAACAAAAAAGATTTTCATAACAAAAGGTAAGTTAATTTTATAAATTTAATAATAAAGATCATGAGAATTTTTTATACGCATTGGTGGAAAATCAATTTTCCTTTAGCTTTACAGATAACTCCCACATTCCACTGCCAAGTGGTTTGTGCTTGTTCTTTAAATTGATTGTATTTAACTTCCCATTGCTGGATTTTATGTTGTTTTCAAAGGACTAAACTTACACACTCCTTTTAACTTATTTATAATGTTGAAATTTATTCTAAACAAATTCCAAATGATTTATGGACATAAATATATTTTTATTTTTTTGAATTCATTGTAATTCGTTTAAAAACAACAAACGTCATCAGTGAACAACATAATGAAATATTTTTCATTATGATGTTCGAAACTATTAGGCAGTCTGTTTTTGTTTTTTTACTGTTGTTATTGCAGTCGCCATCGTCGTCATCATTATCATCGCGTTTAAAAGATGACTAATAAAACACAAAATGAACTAAACTCTTGATTTGTATTGTTTGTAGTTTCATGTATTGCGTTTTGTACCATTGAACTTGAAATTAAATAATTATTACACATATTATTAAATTTTGTAATATTAAGCCTCGTACACAAAAGGCAGCAATATTTTCCCTGGTGTTCATAATAGAGCAACAATTTTTTTACAACCACACACATTTTCCATTAAGAAACCGAATGCAAATTGCCCACAACAATATTACGTAGGTATTTATTATTATTTTTTGAAACATTACCACTCACCTTATAATTGTGTACTGGAGAACTGGAGAACGTATTAACGAGGAATTATATGTTAATAAACTTGGAGTTTCCCCCAGCTCGATTGTACAGTCCACTCTACCTCCACACTCAACCCGCTTAAACACCAGATTTATTCTAGACCATTGGTAGCAGTGGAGCAAGACAGCGTTGAGGATGAATTAATGTGCAGGATAGCTCCTTAAGCTAGAGTGGGCCAGGTCTTCATGGCTCCAGTGATCGATACGCAGATCAGGCGATAAACCTAATCGAGTACTACTCTAGCTTTGACCTGTTCGGTCATAGACTACCATGCTAGGGCAGCATAGGTCGGTCAATATTGGTCTAATTACACTGTACAACACAAAAAAAAATTACAAGATCCGGCCTAAAAATTTTAATAGAGGAGACAAAAAAAAGATACGTGTATCGGCGTTTTAAAAGCATATATCTGAATTTCATTTGAGGGGGGGGGGGGGGGGTTAAAGTTTCCCAGCTCTGGCACATTCTAATTGTTAATCGGCATAATAAACTATGTGATCCTTACATTTAAGGTATAAAATGTGTTCTTCAAATTTATGTAGAATTACGGAGAACATTTTTGTAGAATATGTTAACCCTCTAACTCCTTAAGGTATGGGTCTTTTTTGCCCTTATTTTAAAAAAGACCAAAAAAACACCATTAAACCAGGGATTTAAGGGTTAAAATGTTCCGCAAAAATATTATCCGTGAAATTTTACTATAAGACTCTGAATACACCAAAACGGAAAATTCATCCAGACAGTCAGAAATAAGACACAACAAAAGAGAGCTAAGGGTTAATTTCGCATTTATTAAGAATTTTATTTTAAAGTACCCCAAAAATTTAGCATGAAAAAAAATAGTTCAAATTTAACTAAAAATTACTAATATCTCTATTATTTTACCTTAGATAGCAAATTTGGATAGGAAGTATTAATTAATTAAATTTTTTTAGCACTAGGCAATTCCACTTCATTATCATACAATGTCCAGCATATTTCAGCGATAAGCGAATGAATGCTTTTGCCTTTATAGCGTTCTTCAATGAGCGCGTGAATTTTTGTTGACATATGAACGCTTAGTTTTTCAAAAGCTCTAAGCATGGTGTCTACGTATAGTCGAGCAGTAAGAGAACGATTTTTTTGTATATCACTTCCTCAATGCTTTCCCGCGCATGGTCACGTACGCATGCTAGATAGTTTTAAGAATTTTGTAAATAGTATTTAAGGACGAATTCGAGAGAATAATTTGTATGTAAAATAAATTGCTACTCAAAACAACGTGTAAGATTTGTTTTGGCAAAAATGGCCAATTGTTTGGACAAATTTGATTTGTTTTGCTATATCTGCGGTAAACATAATATACCGGAATATAAAGTTACGTTTTTCAATAGTAAAGTTGAAGACATCTATAAAAGTTATTTTGAGCCAGAAGTTTTTCCGGATGAACTGTGGACGCCGAAGCATTGCTGTCGCATTTGTTATAATAGCTTAATTTTGTGGGCCAAAGGTAATTAATTTTTTTTTGTTCTAAAACTATAGTTTTATTTTTAAACTGTCGCTGAAGGTCAACGAAATTTAATGCAGTTTGGTATTCCTATGCGGGGGTTAGATCCAGGTGAACATAATGATTAAAGTTGAATAGATATAGGCTAAAGAGTTTTTTATGCAAAGCTGTACCATAAACTAGCTCTCAGTTCCGTATTCTGAAGAGCTCCCAGTACCTGTGCTACAACTTCGAAGTCCTTATGTTGATGGAACAATCGCTAAAACAGGAACCTTTCATTGCGCAGGTAGTGATTACACAGGAATTGAAGTTATCCCAAGACCAATATTAATATCGCAAGAGCATTTAAATGCATTGGCTCGGGGACTGAATCTGTCTAAAACCAAATCAGAAATTTTAGCTGCAGACTTAAATAGTCTTCATCTACTTGAACCTGGTATCAATGTTACCAGCTTTCGTAAGCGTCAAGACAGCTTTCTGCCGTTCTTTTCAGTAACACGTTTGCTTATTGCAACGATATTAAAGGAATAATAAATGCAATGAATTTTGAGTATAACCACGAAGACTGGCGTATATTTATTGAATCGTCTAAGAAGAGTCTAAAAGCTGTATTTTTGTTTTACGATAATACCAAAAATCATATTCCAATTGCCTATGGAATGAGTATTAATGAAAGCTATGATTCTATAAAATTATTACTGGACTCCGTAAAATATGAAGACCATAAGTGGTAGATCTGTTGTGATTTAAAAGTCGTTACTTTCCTTTCAGGTATGCAGGCTGGATACGTTAAGTAAGAATGCTTTTTATGCACTTAGGATAGCAGATGGAAGGGCGACCAATATTCTAAACAATGGAAGTTAAGAGCTGAGGGAACATTAGGAGAGCACAATATCGTTCATCAAGCATTGGTACCAACTGGAAAAATTATCTTACCCCCATTGCATATCAAACTTGGTATGGTAAAAAAACTTTTTTAAATGTCTGAATACAAATGAATCAACATTCAATTTTCTGAAAACAATGTTTCCAAAATTAAGCGAAGCAAAGAATCAAGAAGGTATGTATATGTTCTTCAAGTCGTTGTTATTGTTGAAATCCTTTAAATTGGTTTCATACCAACAGGTGTTTTTGTTGGTCCAGTTATAAGAAAGCTGATGCAAAACGCTGACTTCGACGAAATGCTCTCACTAATTGAGCTTGATGACTAGAAAAGCATTAAGAAAGTGATATACAATGTCTTAGGCAAAAATCGTTCTCCTACTGCTCGAATATACTTAGACACCATGCTTAGAGCTTTTGAAAAACTAGGCGTTCATATGTCAACAAAAATTCATTTTTTAAATTCCCATATGGACTACTTTGAGAACCAGTTGTCAACAGAATCTGTACATTGTATGATAATGAAGTGGAATTGCATAGAGCTAAAAAAATGTAATTAATGAATACTTCCTATCCAAATTTGCTATCTAAGGTAAAATAATAGAGATATTAGTAATTTTTAGTTAAATTTGAACTATTTTTTTTTCATACTAAATTTTTGGGGTACTTTAAAATAAAATTCTTAATAAATGCGAAATTAACCCTTAGCTCTCTTTTGTTGTGTCTTATTTCTGACTGTCTGGATGAATTTTCCGTTTTGGTGTATACAGAGACTTATAGTAAAATTTCACGGATAATATTTTTGCGGAACAAAAAAGGAGTCTCCGTAACATTCTACATAAATTTGCTGAACAGATTTTATACCTAAAATGTAAGGATCACATGGTTTCTTATACCGATTAACAATAAGAATGTGTCAGAGCTGGGAAATTTTAACCCCCCCTCAAATGAAATTAAGATGTAAACTTTCAAAACGCCGATACACGTGTCTTTTTTTTGTCTCCTCTATCAAAATTTATAGGCCGGACCTTGTAATTTTGGGAAAAATTTGATTTTGTTGTACAGTGTTATCGTAACAAAATACCAGAATAATATTCTAGGCTTCAGCCTCCATGTCTTCCCGAAGGGTATTTGGCAGGCATAAATCTGGTGACATGGGATAACTCAGGGTTCTAGTTAAGGGATCTATCCAGAACGATCCTCGTTAGAGAATCCAATAACAGTACCGTTTAGTGCCGGTCCTTTAAGTCTCAGAAATCTACATCTGAATGGTACGACGAAGTTTTCGCGGGGTTAATATTAAGCCCCCTTTCTCTGCACCAACCAAGTGTCAAGTTCAGGGCCTGCTGCATCCCTTCCGAAATAGTTGCGTCATAGAATCCATTCACAGATATCACTTAATTGTCGGCGCGGCTATAAGTTCGGAAGCCCAGGTCTTTAAGGATCTCCAATAGCTCACCGATGACCAAGGTCCGCAGAAGAGGCGATAAGACGCCACTGTCGACAGCCTTTGGTTGCTTCAATTATCCTCGACGAGCCACTTAGATCCAACTTATTTATTTATTTTATTTATTTATTTTAATCAATACAAAGTAAGCCTAAAGGGCCAATAACACATATATTGTAAGATTAATATCCATATCAAATACAAGACATATTAATAATAAAACTAAAAATAATGAAATTCTCTGATTTAAGCTCTTACATAAGTAAGGTTTTATATAAGTAGTATTTAAATACTATACATAAGTGGCTCCCCAAACACAAAAATATTACAAAATTAAAAACAAAAAACAAAACAATTACTAATACCAAAATTAATCTAAGAATTCACCAGAGATTAAACAACAAGCTATTTACCCAAAAAAGTTCAAAAGCTTTTTCTTATATGTAAAATAAGAATATGAGAATAACCTTAATGAAGGTGACAAATTGTTCCATATACGACATATTCTTATTTTAAATGAACGTTCGAATACTGAAAGACTTATATGAGGTATCTCAATCTGTACATTTCGAGTAGAGTGATTAAATGTGAACTGCTCCACTATAGATCCAGGTCTACTGGATTTGACAACTTTATAAAAATAAAGCAAACGATGCAAATGCAAATATTTATGGAAATCACAACCTTAAAATACAATAAAGAGTTCAGATACCCTATCATGTTCACGTATGCCAATATTAAAAATATAGCGAATACTTTTTCTAAAAACTTTATTAAGATTAGTTAAAATAGTAGATGATGTTCCAGAATAAACCTCCAAACAGTAGCTTACCTTTGGCATAAGCAGAGCATGAGCCAGACGCAGAAGCATATAGCCTTCTTAGAATAAATGAAACTTAATTCAATAATGAATTTGAATAATGAAGTTAAATTTCGAATTAATTACAACGCCCAGACATTTATGCGAGTCTACATACTCTATCAATTGATTCCGAATCCATATTCTAGGATAAGTAGTAGTACAACTAGTTGAACAAAAATATACAGCTTTAGTTTTGGCCGAGTTAACTTTAAAATCATTCCGATGCATCCAACTTAATATAGAATTAAAATGAATGGACGCTGAGGCAACAACTTTCTTTTTAAAAGAAATGTTTTCTGAATAAATATAAAATATTAAAATAAAAAAAAAAAAAAAAATTAAAAATTTGCATCTAATAGCTCTGTTTCTTTACTCTACTTTGGGATCCCTCGGGATCCCAATTTGCACGAAAAGCGTTCCCGTACTTTAAATTTGTGTAAAAGAGAGCAAGTTTGAGAGAATAAAATTCTTCTTCTTATTGCACGAAACAGCCCAAACTTTTTCTTCGTGTAAATTGTTAAACAGCTGTAAAACATAAACAAACCAAAAAAAGGTATAGAAAAAATGCTAATGAACAAATTTTGGAAAGTATTGTGGAATAAAATAGTGTTATTAAATAAAAAGGTTTCATATTAAAATATCAAGAAAAATAATGCAAGTTGTTGTAAAAGTGTTTGTATTGTTCTATTTTTGTTAATAGTAGTTTACTTCGACAGATAATATACAATTTTTCAAAAGTGGCGAACTTTTTATTGGTTTGTTAAGACTGTCCAAACACTTTTGACTTTTTATTTTGTGCTTAAAATGGTTTTTTCTGTTCCCGTACTTTTGGGTAATTTTGTATCATTGTGAGAGAAATTTATGCTTGCTCTCATTTTCACGAACTTTACCCAAAAAGTAAAGAAACAAAGCTAATATAGAACAAGGCGAATTCAACTACAGGTGGTGTCGAATCGCCATATGATTTTGACAGTTCGAGCCAATTTGTTTTGATTTGTTAGTGTTTTTCTAGAAATGGTTGACATTTTGTACCGTAAACACTAACTGCCGTATTCATAAAAAACTAAAATGGATATGAAATCTGTTTTAAGACAAATTTGTATGAAAATTTAGTTTTAAAATACGTTTGAAATCTATTTTATTTTTTATGAATACGGCAGTAACAATTCAATGCAAGAAACCCTGTTGTTTCTGTTGCTTTTGGATTGTTGTAGTTCCGACACTACCTGTAGTTGAATTCGCCTTGATATAGAATTATGTAAGTTAATCCGCAAAATATCATCTGCATAAACAAAAGGCTTGCTAAAGTTATTATTCATAATAGGAATACAATCATTCAAATAACCAAGGAATAGTATAGGACCCAACAAAGATCCTTCAGGCACTCCTGAAGCAACACGACTGATACTAGAACTTAACCCATGAAAGGAAACATATTGTGATCTTTCATTCTAATAATAATAAATGAGTTTAGATGCGGACCTTGAAAACATATATTTAGTTTTAAGTTTACGGGTATCAATAAGAACATTATGGTTAACACGATCAAAAGCTTTAGTAAGATTAAGATAAACTAACATACTATTTTAGTGCTTGTATAGGACCCAACAAAGATCCTTCAGGCACTCCTGAAGCAACACGACTGATACTAGAACTTAACCCATGAAAGGAAACATATTGTGATCTTTCATTCTAATAAGAATAAATGAGTTTAGATGCGGACCTTGAAAACATATATTTAGTTTTAAGTTTACGGGTATCAATAAGAACATTATGGTTAACACGATCAAAAGCTTTAGTAAGATTAAGATAAACTAACATACTATTTTAGTGCTTGCTTAACGGTTTTCTCACAAAGTCCGTCAAGGAGATAATCATTGACGATGTGCTGTGATAACGTCTTAAAGCATATTGATAAGGATGAAGCAGCGAATATCTTTTTTAAAATGCGCCATGATCTGTGATTTCATTATATTTTCAACAATTTTAGACATAGTAGGCAAGATGCTTATTGGTCTTAAATTGTCAATATCATAAACATCTTTCTTAGCAATCAGTACAATGCGACCTAGTTTCCAAGCATCAGGAAAATTGGAAACCATAAACATATTATTTATAACTTTATAGGAATCCCATCATAACCAATAGCATTAGACTTAATGGAATTTATCGCTAAAAAATATCGTATTCTGAAACAGAAGGTGTGTTCATTTACTTTACTAGCAGAAACTTGCAAAGAAAGAGTAAGTAGGAATTTAAAGAAATTGCTCTCAGAAATACTTAAAAGTAAATAAACACTTTGCCACTACTTTCATGTGTAAATGCTAGGTAAGATGGAATATTTGGAAATTCGAATGTTTAGGGGATAAATAGCGTAAAAACGAGTTAATTCGCTAACCTTATAACTCCTAAACAAACCGTGGTTCATCCATGCGCTCCGAACAATATTTTTGTCCGAAGAATAATTTTTTTACTGAGAGTGTTCTTCAGAACGATTCACCTATTTCCGAAAATTTGCCCGGAAAAACAAAGCCATCATATGGTTTACAGATGTAAACAATTATACAAACTGGCAGCACAACTAGCAAACTACTTATATTGAACTGTTTTCTAAAAGTGTGTTAAGAAAATGGACGAAAAAAGGAATTGATTTTATTATTTATAATTCTATTTATTTTTTATTGAATTATTCAGCAAAAAAAAACAATTGTTGCTCTATAGCACTATATTATGGCAGCGCAATTCAACTTTTGTGTACAAATAGAAAAAAAGTGGCATCGCAGTTCATTTTGTTGTGAACAAGAATTAAAATTTAACCATTAATTTTTCAATTAAAGCCAATAAACATAGAAATAAAAACTGTTTTACATTCGTTACTTATCCAAAAAATACAAATTTGTTTCTTTTTCGAAAATCAAACATTTTAGGGGTTAAACTTGTACCTATTTTTGGTACTTACTTAACAAAACATTTTTCTCCATCCTTTGTAATATACATATATACGTTCTCAATTATGGACTGCCACTACAATAATGAATTTTTTTTATATTTCAACGGTGAGAAAAAATGGTGAAATGTAGGAAATTAAATGTCTGTTTTACTTTTTCGTTCTACAAGTGGTACCTTTTTAATTTGCTATAATAGATATTAGAAACATAAAATTATAGGTGCAGGGTCCTGAATGAATGAGGAGAACCTATAAAGTTGGTAATTTTTTTTTTTAAACTTAGAATTTAAACTTTGGCATTTAAATATGACCACGAAAGAAAGGTAACGAGGTAGCGGGATAAAGTATTGTTAATTACAAAATAATTTTATTATCTACTTTATTGCCGTTTTATTTGGTCCAAATGCATTTCTTTGGCGTTTGTTTCATAATAAACAAGACGGTCATAATGTAAACAATGAGAATATCTCAAATTATTTTATAATTAACAAGAATCTTTAATTTTGAAAATAATTTAATTTGCAAACAAACTTTTTTACTAATGGGGTATTCTACTGTAATAGTGTTAAGTATCGGGTATATAGGTTACCATTATACTCACAGTACTAATAACAACACCTGATCGGTTAAAAACAAAACAAAATATACCAGGAATTTTTTTAGCAAGTTCATTATTTTATTTAGCAATAAAAATATTGAAATATCTGTCCAAAGTTAAACAAAAGTATGATTTCTTATCGCATAAATATTTTTAATAATTTTAAAACTCAACCTTAACTTTTAAATTTTGCAAAATATCCTTTTTTAAAACTTCTTTTGGAAAAGTTTGTTTTGTAAACAAAAACATGAAACAGCTGTTTCAAAAATTCTTGCAATTAAAAATTTTAACGTGAGCCAAGAGAGCGTCGAAGAAATAGCGTCGAATTTAGGAATTTAAAAAGGGGAAGTACAAATATATTTATATTTTTAATAAAATACAAAAAATATTTACCACAGGCTTTTGCACGGTATAAACTATATATGTATTTTCTGAAAGTAAATAGTTTTCTGGACAAAATGAGCGATGCGTGCAAAAACTCGTTTGGAAAGTTTCCGAGAAATCTGGGTTCATCCAAAATGGTCAGTAAAAATCTTTACTGATTTATGGCATGGAACACAGGCTTTTGCACGGTATAAACTATATGTTATGGAAGAATCTCTCATACGAATCAGCACGTGTAACAGTTTCTCCCGTTCGAGGAATCGTCTACAATTAAAAAATGAGCTCGTCGACGATCAAAAACACTCTTAATGAGATCCCCAGCAGACTCCTAGACGATTGAAATTGCTAGCTGGGAAACGATTCAAGAAAATTGAAACAATTTTGAACTACAAATCATTTTTATTTTTGTTTTTTTTCATCACCTGAAAAATAACAAGAAATATATTTTTCATAAGAAACACATTTTCTGTGTGTATAAAAAACCCATATACATATAAGGTAGCAAATAACTATCGTAAATATTGACAAGTTTTGAAAATTTTGGTTTAAAACATAGTATAATAAGTACCAGACATGGCCCAATGAGTAGGTCGCTCGAAACGCCTGCTGAATTTTTGTAGAGTTGTGTTTTCATCGTGCAATTTTTTTTTGTAGCAATTGTTTTTGACATCTTGTCCATTTTTTACACAAACATAACATCTTTAACATAGGGTACGTTTGTAAATGCATAAAAACTGTGCATCACTGCTGCAGTGATGCAACATTTTGATGCTGATGTGTAATCACCAGTTGCAGTTCTGATGCTGATTCTTTTTTACTGCACAACAGCTGTTCAAAGTTTGAATTTTTGAGCACGATAAATTTCAAAAGTTTCATAAACGAACATAAAATAATATTAAAAATGATATCAACAATAGTGATGGCAAATTTTATTGAATACATAGTATATTGAAACAAAATGGGACATTTGTCTTATAAATAACAAGAAAAAGCATCAAAAAAGAAAAATGAAACGATTTCTTTTATATCAAAAGTTATGTCATCAGAAACTTAACTGATGCAATAATTGCAAAAATTTGCTGCAGAGCTGCGGCATCACTGCATAAAAAACTTTTGACCTATGAGTGATGCCAAGTTTCTTACAAGTGATGATTTTACGAACATTAGGCCTGGAACAGAATAAAGTAGTTGTAGTAGTAGCTGAAGCTGACAACAAAGTTCAAAATTTCGAACTTTGCGCTTCAACTTCAATTGCACCGACTACTACAACTATCTATTCTGTTGACACTATTTTCAAACTGCCGTTTTTAACTTTTCACAGCTTGCAGCGCTATTCGTACCGTTGCACTACAGCGACTATTCTGTTCTTCCCCACTTTGAACTTAACTGATGCGCAACAACTGCATTTACGAACGTACCCATAATTAATACACAAATAAAATACGTGTTGTTTTTTCTATTGTTGCATGGTTGTAGTTTTGCGCAGACCTACTAATTGGGCCATGGTACCAGGTATCATAGAGTGCATAGATATGAAACTCGCTTGTCAAAAACCTAAGTCTGTTGTAAAAACAACTTAACTTATGAGAATGTGTTAGAAAAAATTTTATCATTGTAACAAATGTGATTTTTAATTGAACTGTTGGTTTTTGATATTTTAATAAGACTTAAGTTCAAATTTAATTTTCATTAAATTATTTTTATTGCAGGAAGGAATCAATTACAGTAAATTTCGATCTACCAATGCAATTGGTTAACGATTGATGTTTCAATATATACTGGCAGGCGCCGCTGTTGCGCAAACGGTAACGCAAAGAATTCTGGTGATGAGAATGTGGTTATTCTCGAAACATGTAAATTCGACCCGAGTTCAGTCAAGAATTATCAAAAAATTTTAAAAATAATTTAATGTTGTAAATTCTTTCCTTCAATAAAAATTATATTTGATGAACTTATCATTATTAAAATATCAAAAACTTAATTTTATCATTGTGTTATAGTATGAAATAAATATTCCCCGCATTCCCAGCAAACACAAATAAAAGGTCTGAAAATTAATATCGATTTTATTTGAACGTTATTAACCCTATTAAGGCCCTGCGTTGCGTTTTCGCAACGTTCACTTAAACCTCCCCTCAGGTATTTTGTGATTACATGATATTGTAATAAAGCACAGTAAAATAAAATTTAACTTAATATCTAATCGACCTGTTTTTGGATTTGATCATACATAAGTTTTTTTTATAAAATTTTTTTATTTAAATGTTTGATTTTACCTGTTTTTTGGGTACTTTTGGAAATTGTTAAAAAAAAAATCAAAAAATATAAAATTTACATATCTCAAACTTTTGATGGAGGTAGCTAACTTACGAACATTATTATTTCTACTGAAAATATAATCATCTTAGACATTTGCCACTATTTTTATGATTGGATATATCCGTGAAGCGAAAACGCAACACTGGGCCTAAACGATATACAAATTACATAAAATTTTCAAATGCAAACATATTTATAAAATCACTTGCTATTTAAGACAGCATTTTAAAAACATGTATGTATGTTAATTATTATCAAAAACATTTGGATAAATTTTTCACCTCTTACAAACTTATGGCCAATTTGCAAAATGCAGGATATTTCGCAGTCTCTATGTCAATTTCTTTATTTTTCTTATGAACAAAGTGTGTTATTTTCTTAAATAGGCAAAGTAAGAGAAAATCGCACCAGTAATGCGAAATTATGCTCTCCCAAAATATGAAATAAAAAAGAACGTGGAAGTTATGTTTACTGTTATGACCTGAAAAATTACATATGTGCTATACGTTGGAATGACAACTCTGTAGTCTCTATCTTGTCAAATGTTGTTTCTTTAGAGCCATTGAAACAAGTTAAGCGATACGACCGCAAAAATAAAAAAATCATTACGATTTCCATGCCTAATGCTATATATAAATTCAATAAAACTATGGGTAGGGTTAATTTATTTGACAACGCTATGAATAGTTACCGTATTCAAATCCGTGGAAATATATGGTACTGGCGACTTTTTACTAATGCTCTAGATGCACCTTTAGTAAACTACTGGAAATTACATTGCCTATTGAGAAAACGGGGAAGACAAGCTCCAATGCCTGAACTAAAGTTCAGAATGTTTATTATTGAATCTATTTTGCGGACTGAAAAGTATGAGAGAATAATAGCGTCCAGCAGTAGTGGTACTTATTCAGTGATTCGCCAATCAACACGTTTGAGATGTCGGCAATGTAGAAATTTGACGTAGCTGTTTACCCGAAGTTCTTTGGAGCATATCATAACTGAATTAAATATAAAATGTGTATGTATATATATATATTTTACTTTTTTCTAAAGACGTGAACAAAATATATATTAATTAAAAGTGTTTACAAATGCGTTTAACTTGTATATCGCTAAGGCCCAACGTTGCATTATCGCAACGGAGGTTATCTGGGCTCCCACTGATCCGATTTGCCTAAAATTGGTTTTCTTTCATATTTATTTATAAACGATCAAATTTTAAAAGTTATATTATTATAGCTCAATGAAATCAAGGCTCGGGCCTTAATGGGTTAAGAAATTCACAAAAGGTTCTATTTTTTTTTTTTTTTTTTTTTTTGAAATGTTATTAGTTTTGAATGATATTTAGCCATTTTGTAGCAATATATATTTCAGAATGGGTTTAATTAACAGGCCTGTTCTGAAAATCACGTGATTTCAAATCACATGTATTTTTAAAATCACACGTGTGATTTTGTGGTGTTCTGTAAATCACACCGTTTTTGTGTTTTTCGGTGTGATTTTCAATTGTCGAAAGCACAAGCAAACACAAGTTTTTAACACCTGCTTGTTCTACAAAGGCGTAGCTCATTTTTTAACGCTTTTTATGTTATTTTCCGATAATTTGTTTTTTTAACCGATTTGGCGATCTCAAGTTGGTTTTAGGGCTTGTTTAAAATTTTGCAATTTTTCGCGAATTTTAGCCATGTTTGCGATAGAAGCGATTTGTTCCTGTAAATTTTCGTTTTCTTTACAGCTTTAAAGATTTATAATAAATAGAAGACTCTGCTATCTGGCCGCTGTTAGCAAATTTTTTACTAATTTTGCAATTTTTACTTAATTTTAGCCTTTTCTTACAGCCGTATTCATAACGAAAATTTGGCATGAAGTTAGCACAAAGTTCATTCATAATACACTAACCAAACTCTGGCTAACGATTTGCTAAACTCTTGTTAACGAGCTGCCAAACTTTTTCCACCTTCTGAAAAACAGGTTGAATAATTTGGTTTGTTTTTTTTAATTCACTGTTTTTTTTTTTAATTAAGTCAGTAAAAACATTTAACATTTTTATATGGGGAGGCAAAAACAAAAAAATTATAAAATGAAATGACAAAACCAACGATGATTTATGCAAAACGTGTTGTATTTTTGAGCACTATAATGTGGCATCATTAATATTCAGAGTTGATTTATTAAAAGTTAGCAGACGGATTAATTTCGTTATGAATAAACTCTGTGCTAACAAGCTGCTAAGCTTAATCGGCATTCTAGTTAGCAGCTCGTTGTACGTAGTGTACAAACTATGGCTAACTTTTTGTTATGAATACGGCTGTTATAGTTTTAGGGACTTTTAATCAATTTTATGGCTTGTTTGCAATATTAAAAATTTTCGCGAATTTTAGCTATTTTTGCAAAAATATTTTTTTATTTTCCGATATTTTGTTTTTTTTTTAGCCCATTTAGCGATTTCAAATCTTCACAGCTTTTACGATTTTTAATAAATTTAAGACTGTTATCATGCCGCTGTTAGCAAATTAGCAATCTTTTATTCAACTAAATAAAAAGGCTGAAATTACAACAGAAGTCACAAAAGCAAATTTTATTTTTGCGCTGTCGTTGAATTTTCTTAATTTTAAATGATTTGTTGTTAATAAAACAGCTTATTGCATAAAAAAATTAATAAACAACACATTGAATATTTTATTAAGTAATTTATTAAGACGGTCATCTTACAATAGTCGCAAAAATAACAAAGTGATTTTAAAAAGTTGTTTACGTCACTGGACGTTTTGAAATCACAAAATAATTTGCCCAGAACACTTCTCTTGTGGTTTCAAATCACTTTGATAAAATGTGATTTTCAGAACAGGCCTGTAAATTTCAATATTAATTTCACATCAAGCTCTACTGTTTGCTGGGAATATTTCAACACTTTAATGACATTTAGCTAATTATAAAAGTCAAGTGAGAAAGATCGACTTCATAATACCCTACACAAAACTCAAATTTTCGAGTGTACCCTATTTGGGACTAATGTGCAATCATGGACGCGCCAAAACAAAATTATGTAATTAGTTTAAGATTCATGTTCTTATACGAGTTCTTTGTGCCGAATATTATCTAGATGTCTACTTCTGAACAAGATTTTTTGGAACGCATTTGTATGGGGCCTATGGTCAATTCTGGACTAAAATGACATGGAAGTTATAGTCACCAAATTTCATGTCAATAACAATATTTATAAGGTTGTTAAGGCTTTAAAAGCTATATTAGGGGGCGGTGGTCAAATATAATCCGATTCAAATAAAATTTGGTCAAGTAATTAAGGTTGGAATAAAATATTTGTAGGCCAATTTCAATCGAAATACCAGCATAATAAGATGGTTTATATGAAAAAAAATACTCTATTCAGGAAATAAGCCTATAGTGAGGCTTTAGAATGTATGGGCCGATTCCTGCTATTCGTCATCATGAAAATTGAATAATTTGTACTAAATTTTATCAAATTGTCTCTAAAATTGTTAACTGCAATTATCGTATAAAGGTTATAGAACCAGCCGGATGAACGGACATCGTTAGGTCGATTTAGAAGGTAATTCTAAGTCGATCGGTATGCTTAAATAAGGGTCGAAAACTAATATTTTTGTGTTTCACATGTCAGCACAACCCATAATACCCTCTTCATGTGTGGCGGAGTGAGTATACTTACGAGTACTATGATGAGACTTTGGTCAACCGCTGTTTATTTAAGGTGAATATTTTATGCTGTATAAGCTTGAGATATAGCCTCCGGTTTACCCCGAGAGCTACGCCTAAAGAACAAGCTCCTCAACACGCATACGAACAACCAACGGCCTTTCTACATTTTAATAGAATAAGCAACCAGCGACAAAGGATAGTACGGAATAAATCTTAAAACCTTGTTTTGAATGCAAGAAATTAAAATTTCTTTTAAAAAAATTGTAAAGAAACGCATCAAAAAAAGTTTATAAAATTAGTTTTTTAATTGTTTATTGTTTACAAAATATTTTTCAAGAAATTGAGGAGAAATTTTACAAGTGTGCAGAATTTACACTGTTCCTATATGTATGAAGAGGTAAATATATACTTTTTTACAACTATAAGGGAGTTTCCAAGGCGAATTCATACAGGTGACCGCATCATGAGATAGAGTTATGCTAGCTATCTCTTTTTAAGAAAATACTTCATATTTTGTTTTTGTAAAAAGTTAGAGTGAATGTCAAAATTATTTGTTGAAAACACAAACAAGGAATTTTTTTATTTAAAAAAAAAATATATACAATTGCTTTAGAAGGTAAATCTTTTTGCTGTATTGCAAATTTATTGTGGCTCCACTTATTCCTTACGCATTTTTTATTCCTTGATTTTATATTTTATATTCATTTTTTTTTTTGTTTTATAAAATTTAAATAAGTTTTTTTTTCAAGTATTTAGATTTTTATTAAATTTTAACTAATTTTTTCACAAATTGTAAAAAAATCTTGACAATCGTACATATGTATATATACAAATAAATAAACAATAAACAGATGACTCGAAAATGTCACCTGTATGAATTCGCCTTGGGAGTTTCATATCTATATAATCTATGCCAGGTATGTTCATTAGGGAGAGTTGTCATTATTTACCCATGAAATGTCAAACAACGAAATATAGATATTGCAAACTTACTTTTTTATATAAAACTATATTTTATTCAATATTTTGTTTATTCGAAATTGATTTTTGGTTAAAATTTGTTATCACAAAATTTTTACATTAAGAAATTTTTCAAAAAATAAAATTGATTTATTTGATTTTTGACGCTTGTTTGAATTTTTTCCTTATTTTCTGTTTGACGTTATATGGGTTTTAAAATTGAGAACAAAAAGTGTGTTAATTTACTTTACTAGTAGAAACTTGCAACGAGAGAGTAAGTTAAAAATTTACAAAATTTTTCTCAAAATTACTAAAAAAAAAAAAAAAAAAAAAAAAATTAAGAAGTAAATGAACGCATTACCAGCAAAAACTAGTAAGTTAGTTATATTGACAATGTCCAGCTGGAAGATACGAGATTATTTCCTAATAAATTCAATTGATTTCAACTATTTGCGCAAGAATATTGTTCTTAAATTTTAGAAAAATATATATAATTTTTTTATTGAAAAACTTTTAATTTAAAAATTGTGAAAATTATTTTTGTTTTGTAAACAAAAACATGAAACAGGTGGTTGAATAATTCTTGCTAGTAAAAATTTACTATCAGAAATTTTCAACAAATTTTTTGTATCTCAAATTTTTCTGCGCTTTTTCCACTCTCTCCATGCAAGTTTTTCGAGTACGTAAATACTTACTAGTAACAATTATTGAAAATAAGCAATAATTTTCTGTAAATGAACACACTTAAAATTACTAATGACTATACCTTGTATTTATTCTACCATGGTTTTAAACATAAAATATATATATCTAATAAAATTTTTATTAAATTGATTATAACATATGTTAATAAATTTATTATTATATTTTTAAATTAATTTAAGTAAAAAATCGTTCTTACTGTTATCAGTTGTATGATGGTAATGGTGCTGTGAATACTTCTTATAATAAAGTAGCCTTCATTTGTAGTTTGCAATAGAAAGAAGATTAATGAAACAAGCTTTGTGGCGAGATATTTTGGAAAACAGTTTAATAAAATCTGTGTTAGTTTAGACATTAGGTTATATATTCTTTAGAAATATACATATTTTAACACATAAAAATTATAGTCAAAATTGAAAAGGCGTTTTAAAAAATATGCATGACTGCACTAATCCTTTTATTCGAATTAATTTCTTTGTTTAATTACATACATATATATAATTTTTTGTTTTAAGTTTCGAAAGGTTTAAGATTTTTTTTCGGTTGAAACTTCAATTTCCTTCGATCACCAAATACTCGCGAAACCTTGCTTAGCTACGGACATCGTAAGATCTAATTTTTCTTTGTGGCTACGTCTGATGTTATTATGAGAAGTACCTGAGTTGTCAAATTATTAACCAATTTTAGTATTCATTGTTCTTTCACTAATTGCTATAGCTGCAAGACATTTTTACTTGGTACTGTATTACACCTGGTGTGGAGATGCTGCTAACATTATATCGTCATCTTTATCATCATCGGAATACTGGTGATGTTGTGCTTGAGACTGATTTGTATGTGGCTGGTTGAGAGGCCTTTGTTGTGTTTGGCTAATACTTGAACGTTCTATAGTTGAGCGCGAAAAAACATCCAAACAAGAAGCGTTATTTGCTACAACTTTCGAACTACCACTGACTCTTAGATTTCGAGACGGCATCACATGATGATGTCTTTCAGTTGCTGCTAAAGTCTGTATATCTATGGGAATATTTTTGGGACCACTGGCTGATGTACCGGAAGTTGCCGATGATGAGGAATTATTGCGGCCATGCATTACGTTAAGACCATTAGGTGTTGTAATATTATTAAACGTATCACTTTTGCGGACATTGCTAAATGGTGCTCTTTCAAAGGTATTAAAACTAGCATAACGCGAACTGCCGCCGCAACTACCGCTATTGTTTCCGCCATTGCCATTATTGATGGAATTACTGTTTGAATTGTACGAATGCGTGGAATTAGAACTTCGTCGTTCATGTTTATCATAACCGCACCGTTCCAATGTCGTTAGCGATTTTTTCTTATCACGTTGGTTTATAATTGCCGGGATATGGGCATCAGGCCAATTATCATGTTGCTGTTGTTTGAATTTTGGTTTTTCAAAATTATTAAAGTCATAATTTTCATGAATAGGTTCTGAATAACACGTTTCACCGCCGCCATGTAATAATAACATCTGCTGCTGTAAGGTTGCCGATGAGCCAGATGATGAATTTGACCCCATATTGGAATTATTGCTGCTAGAAGGTGTTGTGGTAGAATTTGAAATTGAATTTTTTCCAAATTTTTGCATTGTTCCATTACCCGCATTTGAGTTTACCACCAAAGCTGATCCCGATGTTGCTGAACCTGCACCTCTTAAATCGAAATTTGGATTTTCATAGTGATCCATTGCATTATCAGTTAAATAATCGTTGTACTGCAAATGATTTTCAGGCTGATAATTGATTCGAGAACCATATTCTGAAACATTATGGTGGGTCGAACTGTGAAGGGATTGTGAATCGTAAGGATGTTGATAGGTAGACTGTGGCTGTTGTTTAGAATGAGGTTGAACATGGTGATTTGGATGATGAAATACATTCGCTGGTGTGGCAGAATTACTTGCATTAAGAGAATTTAAAGCAAAACTGTCATCATATATTAATTTACCCGTTCTCATTGTGTATGTATGCAAATTGGTATTTGCATTACAAACTGCTGGATAATCCGTGTCGAACTGTTCCTGACTTGAACTTGAAGTACAAGGCAAAAAGAAATTTGTCATATTCGAATGATTGTATTGGTTGTTGTGGACATTGTGTTTTTCACGCACTGGATTTACACTAAGATTTGTATTGAACATCACATTGCCTACATTCTCTTGTCCGGCGACCACACTAGCCTCGTTATTGGTTAAATTAATGTTTACAGTGTTGTTGCCATTACTCGTTTTAAGTCCTGTCACCCAAGAAATAAGTGTTATAATAGCGATCTCTATCAGTCGAAGTGAAAATTGATAACCCCACTGTAGCCAATCAAATTCTGAAGTTTTTTGCGTAATTAATGGTCTGGACGATGATACGCTTATAGCTCCTAAAATTTGTAATAACGCCAATAATACAAAAAGCAAGGCTGTGGCTATGGTTATGTGTATGGCATATGAAAGGTTTTGATAACCGTGTATGTAGTTTTGAGATTTACTTCGTAAAATACGTTTTAAAATACGGTACAAGTAGAGGTATAATATCCCCAAACTAAAGCATACAAATATATAGATAATTTGGCATATAAGTGACAACACCCTTGGTGGAGGAGGCGGAAATGAAGATACGTTTGTTGCTACATTATGTTGATGCAAGTTAGATCCGTGTACTGAGGCCACTGATGAGCTAAAAGCCATCGTTTCCAGGCCAATAATATTAGATGCGTATGAGTACTGGTTTTGTAAATAATTATATTGAAGATTTTGATGCTGCTGCTGTTGTATTTGTTGTCTTTTTGTAAGTAACTGTTGTTGTTGTTGAGAGTATAAATGCTGTTGATGATTTTGTAACGTGTATGATTCAACATAATGTAAAGTAATGCACAGAAGTACATGCACTCCACAACCAACGACAACCGTAAGAGGCCGTATTAAGGCCGAGTAACGATTATTTTTGTGATTCAGCGACTTAAGGGTTAAAAACAATATTAAAACGGCAAATGATATAGTCAGGAATGTAGCTGGTAAGTTAAGTAAAATTTCCGATATGAATATATGAAAACTAGAATGAATATTATACGCATCATAGCATAAATAATATATTCGTGCTGTACATATGATAATTAAAATAAGATGAATGCAAACAAAATATGACTGCGAAAAAAGATGGGTTAGTTTGTTGTAAGTGATCATCTTGTAAAATGAATAGACTGCCAAAATTGTAAAAAGTATAACAGATAAATACACGTGTATATTCCAAGCCAAAGACCATGTTGCATGTGCGGAAGATGATGCTAATGTCGATGAAGATGTTGATGATGATATCGAGGATGTGGATGATGTTGATGATGATGCGGCATCTCCGTTGCTTTTCCCAGTCGATAAGTCCAAATTGCTTGATGATGTGGTTGATGTTCCTACAGCAGGTGAAATGGCTGCTTTTGCTTTTTCACTTCCTCCAATAGCAGCAGCAGCCGATGGCGTTGAAGTAATATTATTCAACACAAAGTTATTTTCCCCTAAAGGGCTTGATGCAATTTTTGTATTTTGTTGCTGCTCCTCATCATTTATAAGATCTGAATCTCTCATATTTTTAATTTTATTTATATTTTGTTTACTATCAGCAGTATCTACGGAACCTTCATTTGTTGCCAACAATGAGGAATCAACTAGGACAACTGGGGACGATGGTGGATGATGATAATTACTGTTGGGTCGTGTTGTTACCTGTTTCAACAATACTTCAGGAATATCACCTTTGCGACCATTAGAACCACTTAATATACGCCTAATACTAGGCAGAACCTCTTTTCTTACTTCTGGATAATTCGAATTATTATATAAATTACTGTTTGCAGATAAAGATGTACCTATTTTATCCGCGTTAGAAACACTTTCTGAAGTAGTACCATCTTTTGAAGGAGTATTTAATGTTTTTTTTATATCCGATTCATGATGAGCACTTACTGATGTTAAAGACAATACAGGCGAAGCTGTACTACCCGACAACGACGGTATATGTATTGACGAAACATCATCATTATTGTTAGTTGTACCAACCAAGTCTGGAGGTCTAAACGGTATACGTTCATGACCGGGCATTAAACTAGGAGGTGGAATAGGTCTTCGATTTATATAGCTTCCAGTATTTAGTTCAATTCCTCCCTCGTTGTTGGTTCCCCTTAATGTTGGTTTGTCAGCAAATGGATGTTGATATTCTGGTGGTAGTGGTGGTGTAAAAAACGACCGTGCTGGCGGCGAATAAGATGGCAGTTCGCTACCTCCAGGAAACATAGAAATCGTCGGCATCTGACTATTAGTTTTTTTTAATATATTAGGCAATGACGGCTTCGGAGTGGAATTAATAAGGTGTCTGTGTCTATCACGCTCATGATTATGATGTCGGTTTGGATTGGGATATGTTGGATTACTATTACTCTTCAAAATATCAGCATTTGGAGCTGAAGTTGGTAACGCATGGTCCCTTTCCAAATCCAATTCGTAATTGCGATGATGCGTATTTAATTGGGATTGGCGAGATATTTCTTGATATCTTAAAGTAGTTAGAAGAGGAGTGGCTATTGTTGTTAAGCTTGGCACATAACTGCTTTCAGGAATGCTACGTTTGGTGGTTGAAGTTGTGCCATATGCAACTTTTATTAAAACCGCAGCCAAACTTCTTTCTAAATTATCCAACTTATCTAGATAACCACCACCAGAACTCCCACCTTCTGTAGACGATGTTATAAGATTGCTGCTTGCCGAAAGATATGTCTCCCCCTTAAGTCCAACTTCATGTTCCAAAGTAAATGAGTTTTTTGCTAATCTATTATTAATACTGCTGCTGTTACTAGTACTGCTGTTTGTACTATTATAAACAAATATACCGCTGCCGTTTTCGAAATCAATGGCACCCAAATCTATACCGATAGCTGGCAATGATTTTGATACCAATAAACCTTGTATTGGACCAAGATACTGCGTTAAAGTTAATAGTAGAACAAATAAGACATGCAAACTTTTGCAATTTTGAAATAGGAGATATAAAAATGATATTATTAGTCTGACATAATTAAGTATAGAGCTGTAGCTTCTTGTGCGATGTTTATGATGACGCCATCGCTTCTCCCTTTTGGCACATAAAAACTGTTTCATAATATGGTTATCATCAGCAGCTACATTTAAAACACAATTTTCTGTCTTTTCGTTTTCAAACGTTGTAATGTATTTTATATTGAATGCATTATTAACATTCAATAATTCTTTCTCAGATATAATTGACCGAATATAATTGTTTTTGTAATATTGTTGATCATTGCGGTGCATAATTGGTAGCAGTGGAGCAAGACAGCGTTGAGGATCAATTAATGGGCAGGGTGGAGTGTTTTGGCATTCATTATTAATAAATTCTTTCTGCACTAACTGACTTTTAGGTTTTTGCATATTTGTTTGTTTTCTCCAACTAAGATCCAGCCTTTTATTATATATTGACCAGCAAATCGGAACTCTCTTCTTAATTGTCATGGGTTTGAATCCAACAATGACCTTTGTTCAAAGGGAATTTAATATTAGAGGTATTTACAGGAGAAACAACTCTGTCTGCCTTCTCTAATAATTTATTTATTTTATATTCACATTCAAGTAATGTATCATTATTAAAGCTATATACAACATTCACAGTATTTAAGTCCATGGCTGTTTAAATTTTTTTACATATATAAAAATGGATATGAAAAATCCTCTTGAATTAAATGTATCCCAAATAAAATATATTGAGGTTATTTCTCATTATAGTTTTTGTTAACATTTTTCTTTGAAAGTATTTAAAATGAAAATGGTTCAGTTTACAATTACTTTTCTTTTTTAATACAATTAATTTATTTTGTCGAAAATTACACAAGCTTTTTTGCTTAAACTTTAATATTTAAAATTCTTTTCCACGAATACATATATTCTTTGTTGTCACTTTTATAGATTTTTTACTTTTTTCGTTCTCCTTTTTCGAGTTATGTATTTACTTTTTTGTTCCTACGCGTTCGTTTGTTACAACCAATTGAAATGAATTCGCCTTGGATACAACTGAACCAGGGATGATAAATGGGGTTTTACATTTTGTACCATCTTCCAAAAAAAAAAAAAAAAATGTACTTTTTGGATCTTGACGGTACAATTTGTTTAAATATATTAAAACAACAAAAAAAAAAAAAAATGACAGAAATTCAATTGTACACAAAAAACCAAAACTGAACATTAACATACATTATATGTATGAATAAAATAAGGTACATAGGTCTTATAAATATATGAGATCAGAATCATGCACTTATTTGCTTAGTTAATAAACATCATAGCAGCATGCATTTGTCGATCTGAACCAATTCTTTGTTTGTATAAGACTTGATAATGTTTGCACATGTAGTCTGTTTCTTTCCTTAGTTTTTATTACTTTTGAAAAGAAAAAACTCTCCACATTTGCAGACGAATGTAGAATGGATAAAATTCCAACAACGACTCAGAAAGGTCAGCAAATATATGGACATTCTGCTCATTTTGTAAATTAGCTACTGCCGACCAAAAACTACAAATGTTTTCATTTTTTAACAACTGCAGTTGCTCGACATCAGAATCAAAATTCAAGATTAAATCAAAATCCGCAATTTCACTCGGGTTCATTTTTACTAGAAGAGGAACAATACTACTTGTTTTACCTGAAATAAAATTTTCAGGAGTAAATTTATGGAACCGCATTAAAACTGCGTTATTAAAGATGACTTTGGTTCTCAAAACTTCGGAAAGTTTTATATAAAATTGTTTTGCATTTTCTTTCTCTTCTTCAAAGGGAATGTGATTTTTGTAAAGGTCTACGATAGAGATATCACATTCATCCAAAACTTTTTTATTCATGACATATGTAACTTGAAATTGTTATTCATAACCAAAAAATATTGCCTTTGTAACAATACATGTATTCGAGCATCTGATTGCATTTCTAAATTAACCATGTTAATAATGTTAAGTGCATATTGAATAAATAAAAATTGCAATTTAAAAGAATGATTTTTAAATCCTGATGAAAGAAAAAATAATTAGAAAAATAAATGCAATGAGAAGGACTCAACAATTTGTTTGCTATATTAAAAATTCAAAAAGGGGGAACTATGATAAATTTATAAATTATACCAGTCACGGTAGTATAACGGTACTTAAGAAGGTCAAAATGTACCAAAAATAAAGTACAATTGTACCAACGTTAACATCCCTGGTATATTTCTTTCTTGTGTGCTGTTTCTGTTACTCGTTGCCACACTGCTTTACACATTTTCATATTACAATCATGGTTGCCGAGTATAACAATTTCTTGACAAACGGCGATTTTCAAGCTTTTTGGCGACATGGCGATTTGTTTTTGCGGCTTACAAGATATATGACGATTTTGTTCCCTATTTGATAAGCCATAAATTTGCTTTGAGACTCTTGGACAAATTTTCCATTTTTTATTTGGAAAGATGATTTCAATGATAGTATTCCATCTAATTAAAATCAGTTTTGGCTAAAATTTTATAGCTATACGTACCATTTTAAAGAACTTGATTTGTCTTTATATGCATGTAATTTCAACTGCTAATGCCTGTGTTGAAAGAGTTTTATTAATAATGAAGTCCACTAAAACTCGCCTTCAAAATAGAATGCAATAGGAACTTCTTGACGCGTTATTACGAGTTATAAATTACATTGTACCTTTTTGTGTCCGCTAATCGTTTTTATTTTGTTTTAAATGAAAATTAAACAATGTGTATATCGTGGCGACTTTTTTCTATATTTGTCGAAATAAATCTATTTGGAATAGATTTATTTTTGAGGATTTATAAAAAATATTTTTAATAATGTGAAAAATATATATGTATATATTATTGTCACAACCTAATAAAAACAATTTTCCTACAATTTACATTAGCGTTGCCAGTTGTTATAAGTATAAAACCCGCCAAACGCAAATTGTTTCATTTGAGCAGAAAATTGTATGCATATTTATTTAATTTATTTTTTTAAATATGACCTATAAATAAATAACCAAATTCGATATTCGACAGCTTAATTTATAAAAGCTTAGTCAAGTTTCAGAGCACGAAATTAGTATGGAAATACCACTTTTAATGCATACATTACTTAAGCATTCGTTTATGAATAAGACTGTTAAAATATAAAAAAAAAATTAGTTTATAAGAAATTACTTATGTATTTTAACCCTGAAAGGTAACACTTCATTTTAGTGCAATAAAGTTACTCATCGTCAAATCGACGAACTTTAAAAAAAATTCAAGCGGAACGATTTTTAAAGTAAAAAAATCAACAAAAATTGTTTTAGTTAAGCATTTTATTAAAAAATAAAAAAAAAAGCATAAAATGTATGAGTTTTCCTCTCTTTCAAAATTTTATACGAATTATTATTTGTTCGGGTGAAATCTTGCAACTCAATGTTAAAGCAGATACCTCGGACCGATTAAGCTAACATTTTGTAAATACGTTCAGTTTGGATGACAATGCACGGTTAACTGTATAACGTTGTATAAGTCCAGCTTGGTAAAATTCCCAAGATGGCGGACTAATTATTTTTAATGCTTTCCTACAATATGAGTAGCAAATGGGATCGCTTGATGAGAATAAGTCGAAAAATTAAGTGATGTGACTCTAAATCAAATGTGGCGGACTAAGTTTTTAATGCTTGCCTTCAATATGGTTATCAAATGAAAGGACTTACGGAGAATACGAATGCGATTCTTGAAATAAATTAAAAGTAAAAAACCCTTTAAAAAACAAGATTTTTTTAATGCGCTGAAAAGAAAAAAATAAATTAAAAATCAGAAACCCCTTTTATTTTTAAAAATACGATTTTACTTAAATGCTCTGAAAGGAAAAAAAGAAAATACACGTACTTAAACCTCGCGACTATCTTTTTTATCATATTAATTGATTAATGATGTTATACGTCGATAGTAAAAGTTTATTTATTTGTTCTTTTTAGCGCATTTTAATAAAAGCGTGCTTTTTAAAAAGGTTTTTTAATTTTTCTCAAATAAAAACAAAAAATTAAATTCATATTATCATATCCTTTGAAAAAATAATACATAAAACACATGAATAATAATAATTACTATTGCTATTTGTTGATTGTTTTGATATTTAGAGTTTGTGCAATCGCTGCTATTTTTATTATTTTGCTTAAATTTAAAAGCATTATGTTCTCTAAATACTACATAAATATGAAATTTTTTTCTTACATTATTCTTGCTTAAATTAATTTTTGAAGAATTGCGCTCTTACTTTTAATAAGCCCTCACAAGAATTTTTTTCTTTCCATTAAAATGGAGTTATCTAAACAAATGGAAAATGAGAACAGCAAACAAGTTTTAAAATCGCCATGTTTGGCGAGAAATCACTAGACTTGGCAGCCCAGATTGTACTATGAATTTTCTAAAACAGTGTGGCAAGTGGCTACTGGCACGGCACTGTGTTAAAAGAAAAAAAAGTATAATATATACACTATAATAGTATTGCTGTTTCTTTTCAATCAGTTGTTTGGTATATGACAAGAAACTGAACAAAATACAATTGCGAATTGGGGTTGTGCTTATCAAGGCGAATTCAACTAGTTGAATTCGCCTTGGTGCTTATTGTTATCTATTGTTTTGGGTACACTCAAAAAAGTTTTACACTAACAGATTGTAATTTATTAAAAGCGTTTTCCGTAAAGTTAAAAAACTAATAAAAATTTTGTTATATTATAATTAAACTTATTTAACTGTTTCTACATGTTGTTCCAAAAACAAACTACAAAAAATATAAAAGGTTTTCAAATTATCGCTTAAAATTACCATTTGTGCAAATGGACAAACTTGCGAGACTCGTTTCATAAAGACCCTTTTTAATTGTTGTGTAATTTTAAACAATTAATGTCATTTCAAACTTAAATGTCAATACAAAAATAATATTAAAAAATAATAAAAAATATAAATATAAAAGTTGAAATTTGTGAATAAAAGGTGAAATTTGTTTTAAACATGTATCAAGGCGGCAAAAATACTAATTTGCTTAAGTTATTCTAAGAATTTATTGTTGGTGATTTTATTAACATTTGAATTTTTCATTGAAAGCGGTGGTAGGCATTAAAAAAATTTGTTTGTATAAACGCACAATTGAACAGCGCAAGCTTACGAGTCAGAATTGTTGGGAAAATTTACGAAGTTTGTGTAAATGAATTCTTATACGAGGGCGGATCAATAAGTCCGTGACAAAAAAATATTTTTTTTCAACATAATCTCTTTTTAGCTCAAACACTTAGTCCAAGTTTCTCCAATTTGTGTATCGCTTCTAAATAAATAGGATTTTTCGAGGTCCATAAAATAGGCTTTTGTTTGACTAATAATTTCATCGTTGGAGCTAAATCTCTTTCCACCGAGCCATTTCTTTAGGCTAGGAAATAGGAAATAGTCACCGCCCTGGTAGAATTTTTGACAGTTCATTTTCGAAGGCGTAACAATGCACATTTTGCACACTTTTAAGCAATGCTCTATACACCACAATTCTCGTCGCACATTTAAGCGCCCATTTAAATAACGATTTGTTGTACAACATAAATGCAATGAAAAACACTCAATAATTTGTTTGCTTTACTAAAAATTCAAAAAGGGGGAACTATGACAAATTTTTAAATTGTACCAAATGAGTTACGGTAGTACCACGGTACTTTTGAAGGTCAAAAGTTACCAAAAAAATAAGTCACCAACTTAAAAATCCCAGATTTATAATGAAGATGATATCATGTAAATGTTGGCCATGACTCCGTCTGAGGTGGTCCATTAGGAAGATCCAATTATGGGCGACGTCCGAGCATAGCGACTGGTATCTCTCGAATAACACGAGTAATGTTGGCTTCCAAAGCGTCAATCGTAGCTTTCTTATTCCTGAAGAGACTACATATCCCCAGAGAAAAAAGTCCAAAGGTATGACATCGCACGATCAAGGTGGCCAATTGACAGTAGAAAAACGTGAAATGAAGTGCTCACCAAAATGATTTCACAATATGGAAATTGTCTCACCCGCTCTGTGCCTCGCAGCGCCCTCTTGTTAAAACCAGAGCTCACCGAGACCATGCGCCTGAATTTCAGGAAGCATATAGTTTACTAACATGGTGCGATAACGGTTGCCATTGACGGTAACATTCTGATTTTCCTTATTATTGAAGAAATATGGACCAATGGTTGCTCATCAGCCCAAAAACAAAAATTTTGTTTATTAGCTCATCTATGGAGCCAGAAATAAGCCTCATCACTGAACAAAATTTCACAATAAAACACCGGATTTTTATTGAGTTTTTCCAGAGCCCAAATGAACAATTTGGAGACCCTGATGTGGTGTGCGTCTTTCCATGATGACTTGCCAAACGATTCTGAACAAAAATTAAAAAGGGGGTTGATACGAGTCTCGCGTGATTTGTAAAAAAGCATATTGAAAATCAAACCTTACGACGAATCAATCATTATAAGTAAAGGCACTTAAAAAATTTCTTGATATGGTTCCTCAATGCTATTATCAGATTGATTGGATGAACAGTAATTGCTTGTTAAAAGTTTGGCAATCCGCATCTTACATTCCGCGGTAAGAACAGATGAATTAGTGGCCGTTGTTTAACAACGCAAAATCGTCTAAAGTGACCTAAGTCAAAAATCTCTTTTCTAATAGCAACAAAATGATTAAATGTATTTGACAATTGATTGCCAAACTTTACAATTAATTTGCTAAACCTGAAATACAGAAATTAAATAAGATTGCTTTTTCTTTAGAAGCGTCCGAACTAAAAAACTTAACATTTTTTTTTCATCTAAAGCGTCACAACCAAAAATAATTAAAATGAATCGTACTTACCTCAATGAGCATAACTGACACAACTCTAATTAATATAAACTCCAACAAAGATTTATATTCTTAAAAGTGTAACAATTCGAATTAAGACTATTTAGCACCCAGCAGTAGGGATCTAATACCATTATATTTTCTGAAACAACTAAAAATAAGTTACTTTTATGAATTGGAAATTTAAATTTAAACATAAAGAAATAAATAAGTGTTTTTAGCAACATCTAATAACAATAAAATACATTGATATTGTTTTCATAGATTGACAAGTGTATTATGCATAGTTTAAGCATATAAACCCGAAAAATTGAAATTTTGAATTGAGTCACTTTTGAACTGGGTGTGCGATATGTCGCATGTGTTGACATGTTAATTTTCTATAATCATGTGTGCAAAGTCACTGTGAAAACTAGTACAGATTTAATTTCAATTAATCGACAATGTTTATACGTCGTTGTCAAACACGTATTATAGACATTGCATAAATTGACAATAGCATGATGTGACACATTTCCCTATGTTGTATGGTTAATCATGTACAGGTTTGACCTACCGACCATTTAAAAAAATATTTAGTTTGGTATTTTGAATATAGCCATTCTGAATCCAAAACCTGTTTCACGAAATTTTTTATGGCTTCTGAGATATATCGCATTCATCTTGCTCCATATAAACTACTTTAAAGTATATTAAGTATTGTTTTGCTCTACAGCAAATTTCTAATACAAAAACGTACAAAGTAAATTTTACTCTTGCTTTGCTTCATTGCCGTTAGTAAAAAAAGTAATTAAAGCAAAACCAAAATAAATGGTCAACAACTCAAAAAAACTTAAAAATAAATAAATATAAATGGTGTAGCGGCACAAAACAATAATTTTCACTTTCAATAAAATACTATTAACCCCTAAGATCGTTTATGAACATTCACGAAAACTTACATTTTCTTCGAAACATATGCCAGAAACAAAAATTATACGACTTAGGCTTAACCAATACTGAGGTTATAATGATATACTATCAATGAAAATATAAATTACTATCTATATAAAATTTTTATATACGCAAAAATTAATCTTTTTCAATTTTTTGTATAATCTTGTCTAATTTTTCTTTTATTAGAAAAATTGCTGGATCTACTAGATCTATTTTTTATTATAATTTATTTTTAAATACATCAGGGCCATTATTACAACTTGTCGTTAGTTAAAGGTTAAAGGGACCTACTCAGTTAAACGAACTTGCATTTAACATATTGCCCACTTTAGTTTAAAGCAAAGTTGTAATAGTGAAAATTGTTTTATACTTGGGATAAAATCCTATCTTTAACTAACGGAAAGTTGTAATAATGGCATCAAACCTATCTCTAAATTACAGAGAATTCTTAACATTATCGGTTTTCAGCCTTTGTATTAAGTGTACAACTCTGCTTTATTTAATATGATTTTCTACTACAAAGCGTTAAGTTCAAATTACACCCAATTTTCACGAAGATTGAAAAACATATCGTTTTTATATTTCTTTTTTAAAGCAACTTCAAAAACCTTGTAAAATTTTCACCATGTTTGTTTTTGCAGCCAGGGTTGATTTTTTCTGATTTTCTTCCTTATTCGTATAAAAACATTAAAAATTTCGTTATTCCACAGAATTTTGATGTGTATTAATTTTTTTTTTAATTTCAATATTTAAATTCGCTCGCTTTTAAACGAAAAAAGGCATGATTTAAAAATAGGGGAAAAATCATCGTGAAAATTGGGTGTTAGACGTGACATAACCATAACCATACAAAACAGCTGTTTAATCCAACCTTATGGGCAACACTGTATTTGATTAAAGGTGACTAACATAACGGCATAACCATACAAACCAATTGAATTTTGGTTTCTATGGTCATCGTTACGGAAATGGCATTATGTTTTTGTCACGTCTAGATGGACCTTTAGTGTCTTTTTCGTATGTATTGTAAATTAATGAATTTGCTAAGTGAGAGAAAGAAACAGATAGAGTTTCGTCCACTGTTTTAACCTGGTAAATTAACACACGTGCTTACTACAGAGTTTTATTGGATTTTTCAACCACAGCTAAGTAAATTTTAGTCTAATACATTTTGTTGTTGCAGTGTTGTAAACTTTAGTTCTTTAACTAATAAATAAGATTAACAAGGTCTGTAAGGAACTTTACTATCAAGTGTGAAAACCGCTATTATATTCTGAATGATCAAATAATTTTTTAAAAATTTTCGTAATACATATGTATGTATATGTACTTATTTAAAAAGTTCATAAGAAGAATTAATACAAGACCAAATTGGTCTTATTGGTAAATAATTTTTATGCATTTTTGTAACTCCATGTAATCTAGGTGATAAAACCAAGCTGGCATTTAGTTTGTTTCTATCTGTTATTGTGATTTCCTCTTTTTTTAAGGCTGTTTTACATTATCATTTTACATTTGACGAAAATACATATCTGATCTAAATATTGTTCGAAATTTTTCAAAAAACAATAACAACTTACCATGTATTTCCCCCAAAATAAGTAAGCCTTGTGTTATAGTGTAAAGTACCCATTATAAAGACTTTCATCAATATCATTATCTGTCCTTTGTTATCTATTTATTTGTAGGATACCTTTTAAATTTTTAATATGTAATACAATTGGGTTGTTCACGGAAGGCTGGCTATCAGGATATATATATGGTTATTTAGTTATAATCACAACAACAAAATATATATATGTATTAACTTTTTCTTAAATATATATTGTTGCTGTTGAGGGTATTAACTCAAAATTTTTATTTTTGCACTTTTTAGAAAAAATCGAATCTTAATATTTATATTTACGCCTGTAAAAATATCGTGTTATTTTGTCTACTTTTTGGTAATTAAACGGTTAGTTTAAAAATTATTTCTCATATGCCTGGAATGTAAAATTAAGTATTGTTTTGCTTCTACTGAAAATGTTTAAATTTTGAGTTAATACCCTCATGTTGATTAAGTGCGATTTGCTTAAAGCTCGAAGAAATAGGAACAGAAAACACAGCGTGATAAGTGCTAGGGGTCAGTAATCAGCGGGGCTTCTGCTTACCGGGAAAAGCTATATCGGTCAAAAAAAGTTAAAACTGTCCCGGCGTTTTGCTCGGTCAGGTCTAGGAATCGAGATATATCGATTTGAAGTATGTTAGTATCGTATAAGAGAAATTCTAATTTTGTGTGCCTATGTCATGAATTTTGACCATCTAAATGTCCGAATATCGCAAAGTCATGCTTTTGGTTTTCTTGAGTAGGACCCTGGAAAATCCGTTTTTCATTAATTTTTTTTCGTAAGGTATTGAGCAAAACTAAATTAAAATCATCCAATACTGCATTTAGGCTAGACAAAAAACTATTTATGATAAATTTATAATTAAAAATCTTTAACAATTTTCTACAAATCCCTTAAACGCAATTTAGTATTTTCTTTGAAAATTTGTTTTATAAATCTGTTTAATTTTTTCTAACTAAGAGGGCATAACTTTAAAGCTTAAAGAAAGAAACAAATGAAAAATTTTATGTATATGTATCTATTAAATTAAAACACCACAGCCAAGTTAACCGACGAGCACACTTATAGATGAAATAATCAGAAAAATAAAAAACAAAAATGACATAAATGAAAACTTAAACAATAATAAAGAACAACAAAATTTCTACAGTGTACCATATATCCCTTACAGTGTACCATATTCAAGGCGAATTCAAGTTGATTTGCTAATAAAGCAAATGTCACAATAAACATAATGTAGTATACGAAATAAAATGCAAGGAAAACGAGTTGTTATTTTCGTTGGGATAAGATTTACATAGGAACAACAAAACGAAACTTGGAAACCAGAATAAAGGAAAACAAGAATGACATCGAAAAACACAAACATTCAACTGCTTTGGCACAACATATATTAGAAAACAACCACACATCTGACTTCGACAATATACATAAGTATTTTAGGCAAGAAAAATAAAGAAAGGAAAAGATATACGGAAAGACAATGAGTGTGAAAGAAGATATCGACAAAATAATCGCAAGTTGCAGGGTGGCAATAGAATAATTGAAGAATAATAGAATAAAATCTACATTGCTTGTCGATTTAATTAAAGTCATGTTTTAGGTAAATTTAAAGATTAAAAAATTTTATTACACTTATACCTATGATTCATTTAATGTAGTATTTACACATATTTACATTAAGAGTAAGTAAAAGGACAATGTAACAATGTTTTATTATACGTTATTAATTAAATGTTTAAATAGATACCTATTCCCCTGAAGAAGTCAACAAAAAATTTACGAAACGTTGCGAAAAATGTAATTAAATGCGTTTTTAATTTACATCGAAAAAATTTAGGCCCAATTAGCTTAAAACATAAAATTCAAACTTTGGCCAAAAAACATAAATAAATAATAGGTATAAGTACCTATATAAAAAAATAATAATAATTTAACAACACCAAAAGTTACTATAAAAAAGGACTCATAATTATTTTAAAACTAAAAGAAAAAATAACTAAATTTGTAAGAAATTAAATTATCATAAGGAATAAAATTTACAAAACATATCGCTGTATTGTGCGTTATAAACAAGACAAAACAACAAAATAAAAAGAAATTGGAAACCAAAACTAAAAAAATAGTTTTTTTTTAAGCTAAGAATACCTATTACATGATGTAATTTTTTTTGAACTTTTGATTGGTTTTTCAAACATTATTACTGGTACTAAAGCGTTTATTTTAAATATAAATACCTATAATAGGTACCTATTTGTTTTTAATTTTTGTACCTGTAAAAAGTTTTCTAAAATCGCTCACAGTTATTTTACTACACCTAAATTTAATGAGGGAGTGGACATTACGAGTTCGGGTTGTTTGAGGGTGTTACATATACATACATTTGCATCAGTGTTGTCAGGTAATTAATTATTTTTCTTCCCCCCAAAAAATTTAAAAACCCCCCAAATTTAATGTATTTTGAAAAAAATCCCCCTAAATGTAAAAGTTTATATCATAAATCCATTTCAATTAGTTTAACTTGATTCAGTTTCAATTTACGTTCTGATATCAATGCCTAAATAAAGCAAAAATCGCAAAATGTTTAACATTGTACTGAAATTGCCCCAAAATTTTTTTTTCAAGTTTCTTGAACATTTTCATATAATAAAATATCTTAAAAAACAATTTCTTAACAGTTTCAAAAAGCTGTAACATATGTACATGCATATATAAATCAAAATAAAGTTAGAAGAAATCTGCTTCTTTTTAAATCTTGGAATAAAGTCTCTTCAAAAATATCGAGTGTTGCGAAATCATTTACATTAACTTTGTACATCTTATCGGAATTAAAAAGCCTGAAAATTTCAGGTGTTAGATTAAAGTTGTGATACGTATATATCCGTGAACACTTCACCCTTAAAATGCTTTCTTTTTTATCTTTTCAAAAACGATTTCTGCTCGACCAAAACAAAGCTGTAAAATATACATAGTATTACTTAGTTATTGTTGTTTACATATAAGCAAATAGTGAAACCCCCTAAAAACCTCCTAAATATAAATTTATGTCCCCCAAATTTTCCCCCTAAGAATTTGTACCCCCTTAATTTGCGCCTAAGTGAAATAAAACCCCCTTAATCTGGGGGGAATCCCCTAACCTGGACACTGATATGTATATGATCGATTGAATCGTTGTTATTTGCTAAATTATTCTATAATCATTAATAAGTCATCGCCTTCTAATTTCATGCCATTAATAATTTCCAATTTTTTAACAACAGCAGCCTTTGGGGCTTGATCAACCATTTCCATTTTCAAGGCGGATAAGACAGCTAAGGGTTGAACCTTTTCAACTTTGTCACCTTCCTTGACACGTACATCGATAACAGTACCAGGCATGGGAGCACCAACTTAATTTTTGGTCGTTTTGTTGGCTTTAGGATGAATGTGCATTTTTAATCTAGTTCGGTTCCAATTGAGTTCTAGATCTAGCTTGGTACTAGTTTAGTTCTAGTATAGTTCTATTTTAATTTAGTTCTAGTTCTGTTCTAGATTAGTTCCAGTTCAATTGTAAGAGGCTACCGCGTATTTTGATTCGAAAGAAATTATTTACAAGTTCTAACAATTTGTACAGTGTATAACGATTTTTGTTCTATTTGCTTCGAATAAACGTAAGTTTTTTTTTACTTTATCGAAAACCAAAAATCCCTTTCAAACGTGCAACTATCTATTAATAGAGCGATTAATAGGGTCCCTTCCTAAACACCTGTATCACTGTTGTAATACGTGGCAACATGTTCTTAAATGCAGCCAAAAAATTTGAACAATACATTTTGTTCCTAAATGCAACTTTGTCGTTGTTACTGCTCAGAGAAAAGCAAATAAAAAAGTTAAAAAAATTTAGGCCCTAATCATGTAAAACGCAACGCAACGCACGCCAAAGAATTATATTTAAAGCAAAAACAAAGACATAAATATGTTGTAATTTTGTTGTCAACATTTTAAAATTTCAAACGCTGCACAGCTTGTGGTGTTGAAAATTTTTAAACGGTACATGAATTTCTGTAGAAAGCAACAACAAAATTACAAAATATTTACTTATGACATTGTTTTGCTTTCAATGTAATTTATTGACGTTGCGTTGCCTTAGCTTCAAAACATAGGTATTTTAATATAAAACAACGTAGATTAAAATGTAAGTACACAGTATATCAACATCACGATGATGTCATGTATTTCATTAAACTTCTTTACATAATTTTTTGGTTAAAAAATATTGAAATTCTTGAGTTTATACATACAGCCATGTCACAGAGTACAATCCCGTTCGGAACCGAAGAAAACATATTTGTTTATTGATAGAAAGTATATTTTAATAGTTTTTTGGCCTTTAAGATACAGACAGAAAACTCACATTCCGTTCATGGAAACGAAAATGGTTTAATTACGCCAAGTATTTACGTAATTTTCTGAAGCACTAAAATACGAAATGAATTCCGTTTACGAACGGAGTTATACTCTGTGCTGATAATAATAAAAAATATTCTAAATTTTTATAACTTTTATTTCTTTATTTATTATTACCAATCGAGCACATAAAATTAATCCGTTTGTTTTGATTAACATTTTAAATTTTCACAATTTGAACATAGCCAAAAAATTTTTAAAAACAATTCGAATACCTATGTAATAGGAATAAAAAAATTAGAACTAATATGAAATTACAAAAATATAACTTTTTTATTTTTCTTGAAAAATTTCCATTTTCGAAAATTAAAAAGTCGCTAAAACTTAAGAAAATAAAAAATTTGGTTGAATATTTAGGATCATTAGGTAACTTAAAGATCTTGTAATACTTTTTAAAATTTCGAAATTAAGTTCGAAATTTCGAAAACTATCGAAAAAGTAAAAATGTACAAAAACTTTAAAAATTCCATGACCGAAATTTGAAAATGTGTAAAATTAACAAAAATTTCTAATTTAATATGATATTTACATATTTTACATAAATTTAAAGGATACAAGGTATGATAAATAAAAACCAATTTAATTCATAATACTTAAAATTATGTTCTATGAAAGTTTTTATAGTAAAAATAACCATAAAAATTCGGATCCAGATATGTATACTAGATGATAAGTCAAACATAATCAGTGATGCCAACTCTTGGGACACTAAACGAGTGAAGACATTTTAATAGGGGTTAAAAAGGTCTAAATTGAAAACATGACAGTTTTAGTACATTATCATGTCATTTTTTTAAAGAAGCACAATAAGGGGCTTAAATATATTTTTAGAGTAAGACACACAAATTTTTTATTAAAAAATATTATTGATATTAGCTGTGTTCATTTACTAAAAATTCTTACGAATTTGTAACAATTGTTACTAGAAAGTGTTTATTAACCCAAAAAATTTGCAAGTTGAGAGCGTCAAAAGAGAGAAAAAAACTGAGAGACAAAAATTCTTGCAAATTTTTACTGGTAAAATTTTTACTTGCAAGAATTTTTGAAACAGCTGTTTCATGTTTTTGTTTACAAAACAAACTTTTCAAAAAGAAGTTTTAAATAAGGATATTGTGCAAAATTTATAAGCTAATGTTGATTTTTAAAATTATTAAAAATATATATATGCGATAAGAAATCATACTTTAGTTTAACTTAAGACAGATATTTCGATATTTTTATTACTAAATGAAATAACGAACTTGTTAAAAAAGATTCTTATTAATTATTAAATAATTTGAGATATTCTCATTGTTTGCTTTATGACCGTCTTGTTTAAACACCAAAGAAATGCATTTGGACCAAATAAAACGGCCATATAAGTAGATAATGAGAATATCTAAAATTATTTTATAATTAACAATAATGTAACCCGCTACTTCGTTACCTTTCTTTCGTGGTTATATTTAAATGCCAAAGTTTATGTTTCTTAGTTTTAAAAAAGTTAACAACGTTATAGGTTCTCATTCACTCATGAACCTGCACCTATAATTTTATGTTTCTAATATCTATTATACCAAATTAAAAAGATACCACATGTAGAACGAAGAAGTAAAACAAAGATATTTAATTTCCAGCATTTCACCATTTTTTATATTTTTTCTCGATCGATTTAGCGAGAGGTCAGAATCCGGTTCAAATTTCAACCTTATAACTCACGGCCTTTAGGCTGTACGAAGATGAATCTGTCAGTCAGTCCGTAACGTTGAAATTTTATATACCTATAATATACATAGGTTATACATAGATTGTTAAATTAAATATTTTGTTTTGCCTTATAAATACTTTTATTGTTAACAAAGGGGTTTTTTATCTTTTATTATTGATGAAAACCCGAACACTTCTTTCCCCTCCTAAATAAAAAAAATCCAATTCATGATTTATTTTATTCAACATAAACAAATATAAATTAATAAAATCACATTATTTTTACCGTAATGTATAACATTTTCAAAAGTCTTAGAATAATTAATGGGTACTCAAATATTCCTGTATATCCGTCACTACTTTAACTTGCAAATTTTGGCTGGCAAAGTGTTCATTTACTTTTTAGTATTTTTGAGAGCAATTTCTTTAAATTCCTACTTACTCTCTCTTTGCAAGTTCCTGCTAGTAAAGTAAATGAACACGCCTATTAATTTACTCAATTGTATAAAGGAACAACTGTAGCTTTAAAAGCTACTTTACACTATCACCCAAGTCTTATGTATTTCATAATACTTTGTGAGATAGAAATCTAATGAGTTTTGTTGCGACTGTCAAATATCAAATTTAACATTACAGTTTGTATTCTATCGCACAATCACAATCCATGTGATATTATGAATTTTTGTATATTTCGACAGAATTAATTTTTAAGCATAACTCGTCAATCATTTCGCAGCTGAATTCACCGACATTTTATTTTTAAGTACATAATTTCATGGCATTTAAAATCCTTTCAACTTCAAAGTTTGAGTACAGATATATCTGTAGTTTAGGTTAGGAAGTCAACTTCACACCCTCATTCAGAGACCAATAATATGGTCCATTGTGACGCCTTATATTACTAAATAAGGCGAAAGAATGCAATATAATTAGAAATTAATAGGAGAAATACAGAGTGAGAAATTAGTGGATGATAAAAATCGGACCAATAAAAAAGAACAATTCTACACTGTGTATTTTGATGCATTTTTCCATCATTACTCTGACAAGTGTCTTCCTTTTGACCCCATGATACTTTTCATCATTGTTTTGGCAGATTTAACATCACTTGGCCAAATTGTCATCAGAGTAAAAAATTTAAATTATGTCATCAATGTGATGACACATTGGCATCACAGAAATTACTAATCGGAGTCGGTTTTATAAAGTATGTCATCAGTGCGATGACAAACTGTCATCAAATTGAGTCATTGTAATTGACCTTAAGTCAAATTGAAAGAATATCGTTATTTACTTACCCGTTACACATGTTTGTTTCACTTTTGTTGTATTCTGCCCTTTGTTAACAGAAGAAATCTTAATTATTAAACACTAGCAGCATGTCCGATATGTTTTTCGTAACAATTCTGGGAATTTTTGCTTCCAATTTTACTTTTTAAACATGTTTTTGACGTTTGCTACGACTTATGTTTTAAAAAAGTTTCCAGATGTTAGCTCTGTTCCAGATGCATAACGAAACAATCTGAACTTGCACAAAGTTACCCAAAAGCGTTCCACATAACAATTTTTGTGGAATTAAGAGAGTAATTGAGAGAGTATTTTTTTTAATTTCCTGTACAAATTTGCACGAACTTTTTATTTGGGTAAGTTCGGACAAGAATAAACAATCAGCTGTTTTTTTTAATTTGAAACTGAAAAATTAATCAGAAAATTTACAAGCAAAAGAAAAAGTTTAGTTTTTATTAAAAAATATATTAGAAAGCAAAATGTAAAATTTTAATGAAAAAATGAAAGTGGTAAATGCATTAATTGCATACATATTTCCCTTAATCTTTAACATAAAAGAAAACAAAATATAAAAAATTATAATGATGCAAATGTTTTGGTTTTATAATGTTATGACCAAGGCGAATTCATGTATACGGTGGTGTCGATACTACAACAAGTAACAACACCAAAAACACAACAATGTATTTTTTTGTTGCTTTCGTTGATCGATATGTCAAAAACACAAGCAACTTTTGACATTTCTCTCTCTATGTAAGAAAAAAAAGTAGCACAGCTGTGCTTTCAACGCCACCTGGTAATGAATTCGCCTTGGTTATGACTTTTAAGCGTCTTAAAACATTAAAATAGATCTTAATTTGAAAAGTAAGCATCATTAGTATTTGAAGAAGTGCAAAAATGGTTTTTTGCGTTCCAGCAATTTTGGGTAGTTTTGGCAAATTCAGAGAGTAATTTTCATTTTACTCTCATTAGTCCGAACTTGCCCGAGATCTTGTGGAACACACCTGTTATTGATATTCCCATTATTAGATATTGGCTTTTAATATTCGTATTCATTTTAGCGAATGCAAATAGCATCCTAACACAAAAAGGGAGCTTTCAACGTAGCAGATTTGTAAATGGAGAAATGTAAAAGTTTCGCCTATCGAAGACAAGAATTTTATATGGCGAGTTCCCTCTTTGAAGCAATAATATTTTGGCACAAAATGTGCTGGTGAGTGTAACGATCGGCTTTACACACTGAAAATCTTGTTGTAACAGTTATTCTTTTTATGTGAAACCGAGCATTGTGTGGCGAGTAGAGTAAAATTAAACGTTGAGGGTGCTTTTAAAAATATTCGAAATTGAGTTAAAATTTTCTAACATAATCAAAAAGGTGAACATTTTAAACTTCTTAATTGATAAGAATTGTACTTAAATTTAAAATGTTTACTTAATTTTGAAAACTTTCGACAGATTAAAAGTTTTGAAAAATATAATCATCCATATTACAATAGAAATTACATTTAATTTCGAAAATTCATTAAATATTGAAATTTTTGAACATAAAATTTTAACTGATTTTAAAATTATGTGTGTGCATTCATACGTACATATCGATGGTTTTCTCTCGCAACCACTTAACTCGATTTTTCCGATTTTTTGTTTTAACCGGAAAAGTAATCAGTATATACCGCCATACAATTTGGCAAAGTAATAAGAGGAACTGTTTGGCGGTTTATTTTTTATTCAACATTATGTAAACTCGTATCTCAACTTTGGAAAATATGTCATGCACAACCTACTTTAAATACTTAAGGTTTAGGTGAATCTCAAGTCTTGCACTGGGTTAAAAAAAGTGTGTAATAACTCAATCAAAAAATACAAAATACTCAAAAATAACAAAAGTAAAAAAAAAAAACAAATGAAGAAGACATTTTAAACATATTACCCAAAATAGAGTCACACTACTGTCGCAAATTCACTAAACAACTTTATATAGATAATTTTTATAAATCTGCAAAAGATGTTTATTGTGATTATTTAAAATATATGGATGAACGTAAAATTACAGCCAATGAAAGAGCTAGTTATGGGTTGTTAGTAAAAAAATGCAAAATATGAAAATAGCAAATTTCCAACCTCGCAAAGATTTTTCTGATGTTTGTTTCGCATTTAAAAATAAAAATATATCTTCAGACGAGTAAATATTCATATAAAGGAAAAAAATTGTGCTAGAGAGGAAAAAGATACTGATAAGATAAAGGCTATTGCTGGATAAATAAAAGCTTTCACGGTAGATGTTCAAGCTGTGCAGATGATACCATATTTACCCGCAAGTGCTCTTTATTTTAAGCAAAAATTAAAATGTAATCAGTTTACAGTATACAACTTAGCTAATGGGATGTAGTGTGCTATGTCTGGCACGAGGGTCAAGGCAGAATGGATGGAAACGTTTTTGCATCCTGTCTGATGGATTTCTTAGAAACTGAAGTTGACCTAACCACACCAATTGTATTTTACAGTGATGGCTGCAGTGCTCAGAACCATAATGTAACTGTAGCTAACTCTTTGTTTCAATTCGCAACAAAACACAAGGTTACGCTCTATCGAAAATATTTAGTTAAAGGTCACACACAAATGGGATGTGGTTTAGTTCATTCTGTTATCGAAAGGCGTAAGAAAAACCGAGAATTATACGTAACTTGTAACTTCGTTAAATTAATTAAAGAATCGAGACAAAAAAACCCATACAAGGTTAAATATCTTGATTATAAATTTTTTAAAAACTATTCTGAGTTGAAAATTTTTAACCAATTCGGATAAGAGATTTAAATATAGCAACTATAAGATAATGTTTAAACTATCTTTCGATAACGAATGGCTAGTTTTTCCTCAAAGGTTTAAACAGAAAATATTCTATCGACTCCGAAATTAAGGACTTATAGTCAGAAGAAATTTCTTTATCTAGTCAAAAGTATAACGATTTGCAACCTCTTAAAACATTAATACCGAAGGATTACCACACTTTTTATGATAGTTTAAAATACAAGAATGAGAAATAAACAACCAATATTTTATAAGACAAAATATTATTAGAAATACATAATTTCACTTATTAATAAAAATAATAATAAAAGTAATACTGATTTACAAAAAAATTATTAAAATTTATTTCAAATAGATATTGGGAATTATTTCTTTTCATAAGCAACTTTATTGTATTCAACATTTTTTTGTATTTTGTGTAAAGTCATTCCTCTAAAAAATTTAAGGAATAGAACTATTACAAAAAGCTTAATAAAATACATAACTGAAATTTAACTCATAGAATAAATTCGAAAAATAAAAAATGTTAACATTTATTTCCCAAAAGAAGTTCGAAAAGTTTTGTTTTGTTATAATTAAAAAATATGAAATTTGGAGTTAATAATATGTTCTAGGAATAAAATTATTTTAAAAAATCATTTGTGTGACTTTATTTGAAAAAAACGCAATCTCGTATGTCAAAAAAGGGTAAATATTTTATCCTGAATTAATTCTAACACAATTGTTACCTTCAATATTTATCGGAATTTTTCCTAATTCTTGGATTATAAAAGAATATATACACAGAAAAAAGTGTTTTATCAATTAAAAAAATGGTTTAAAAGTATTTAAATTTAATTAATGTGATAATTGAATCAATCAATTTTTTAGTTAAAAGAAAATTAAAAATTTAATTTTGATTTAATTAACAATTTAGTTGTTTTGAAATAAATTTTCAATTAAAATTTTAATTAAATAACAAAAGATTTTAATTGTCTTTTTTCGTTTAAAATAAAATAATTTAAACATGTAGAATTGTTGTTGGAAATTGTCAATATTTATTTAAATAAATTAACACATTGTTTGAAATGGCAAAGTTTTTTTATCACTTTATTAATTAAAATTAAAAATATCATTTATTGAAAATATTTTTTCAAAATTTTAAAATTTTTAGTAATCAATATAATCATTTTGGTGATAGGTGCAAAATCAACAACTTGTTTGCTTGATATTATGAATTTGGAATAAATTAGGTGATTGGAGAAATTTAATAATTTTTTCTGTGTTGTAAAAAGTTTCAAATATTTGGAAAAAAAAGTATTTTGTCTCTCCTTAAAAGTAGTTGTTTTTGAGTTACGAGGTTGCGGAAGAAAACCATCTAGATACATACATACATATTTTAAAAATAATATTTTTTTTATATTTTAAAAACTCGAAAATTCGATAAAAACCAACAAAAAATTATGCTTTTAAATGGACATTAAGGTTAAACTATTTTTTTTTTTATCAAAAACTTTTATTTTGGAAAACATCCTCGTATGTGTAAAATTTCATCAACATAACAAGATTTACAACATTCAGTTTGCCTGGTAACATTGTAAGACTTTAGTGCTTTCAAATTATAAAATAATTTATGCTACAAAAAAGTTTAACACAATATTTTAATACAAAAGAAAAAAAAAAGTTTTTTGCAACGTAAAAAGAATTTCAGAAAATATTAAAATGCAAACAACTTGAACTAGTCCTTAAAGGAAAAGTTGTTAAACAAAATTTTACTGTAGGAATTGCAACCACATTCTCCAACCTCCTTTAGAAGTACTGTAATAAGTTTAGTAATAAAATAACATTTATTATGTTGTTGTTCCTTTTCCCCAATATGTGCTAATAACTTAAATTAAATTAATTCTTGAGAATCTTTGTGAGATTTGTAATGAAATCATGTAAACTTAGCAATAAATTTAAATAAAACAAATAATGAAAAAAAAAAACAATAAAATCCTTAAACATCCTTTTGTGTTTGCTTAAATGCAAGTTCATACAGCATACAGACTGAGCTGAAATCAAATACTTTTATTATATTTGTGTTTACACACAAATACGTGTTTGTGCATACATATGTATGCACCTACTCTTTCGAATCCACCCACACACTCTCACTTGCATAAAAACACTTGAAAAAACAAAGAAATTGAGAAAATTAATGTTTCCAGCTCTTTTATTCTTTAATCAGAAAACAAAACCAAATTTATCTCCCCATAATAAATTATCCGCTTAAGGAAATATTTGGCAAAGGGGATTTAAGCAACAGTGTTTAGAAAAATAATACGGGCATGTTCTGATAATCGCTAAACGCTTGAAATTTGCGATTCTGACTTGAAAAGCAAGAAGTTTGGAGACTTCAAATTGCAAAACTATGCTCAAGAAAATTAAAATATTTTTAAGAAACTGTGGCACTTTGCAAGCAAAACGCATGAATTTCAGAACACCATAAAATAAATCTGTAACCATGTTCTGTAACTTTAGTGAGAATTTCTCGCGTCGAAAAGATGTAAAACAAAATATTCTGTCGTTTCCAGAGAATTGAGAAAAAGTGTGTCTATAACCAGGGTTGCCGTTTAAAAAATTTTTACCCGACCAACATTGTCTGCAAGACCTACCATAATCCTTTGAAGCCGACCAATTTTGAAAATAATAGAAAAGAGATATAGCGTCATATAATGTGAAAAGGGACTATCATCATTTTTAAAAAATTTTCAGGAGCGATAAGAAACTTAATAAAAAGAAAACAATTGCGATTACAAAAACAGTTTTTCAAAATAGTATCATAATTTCATAATTAAGTTATTTATCTCTCCTGAAATTCTTTAAAATTATGATAGGCCCTTTTCCATTTTATATGACGATATGTATGTATATGTATTTTTGATATAAGTTATTGTTTTTATTGATTAAAGCTATTAATCTGTTTTTTAATAATAAAACAAAAACGTAACAATAGCAAATAGTATATAAAAATTCGATTAACAAAGTCATAAACTAGAATTATTCATTGATCATATGCAATAATACGTACAAAAAATCCAATTATAAAAAGTATCAATCACAATTTGTTAACTTAAGTTTTTACAATATTTCAAAAATAGTATTTAACTTAATAAGACAATAGGCTGACCTACAACACAAATTTCTAATATTTTGCAGACAACGTAAAAAATGTATCAAAGAGTTTAAAAATGCATAGATTGCTTAGTGTTTACCCGCACTTTGGAACAGATAACATTGTAAAATTCTGCATTGTAGAATGCTTAAAAAAGCGTTTTGCTCTGCAACTGACATTTTGGAACTAACCCAAACACATTTTCTGCAAATTCTGCGGGTCTTTTACCATGGACATTGTAAAAACATCATACAAAATACAGTATCAAAGCATCCCAGTGTTCTATAATACTTACAATATCTCCCTACAAAGAAGTCCATCTTGTATAAGAAGAACCTAATACCTTATGGGGTGGCACATAATAGTATTTCTAATGTTATTCTTTTGGCATTGCTAATATCTTCTTTACACAATCATACAAGTCTTACGTATTTTTAACAAAATATAACCCTGTCATGTTAAGTTTTTATTGTTTTTTGAAAATTTTCAAACAATAATTAGATCAGAGTTGCTTTTTCGTAAAAATACTTGTGGTATAGTGTAAAACGCCCTTAAGTAAGATTTGGCCAATCCGAAAATTTTTTTAACGGAATAACTATTGTTTATTGATAAAAATTATTTATAAGGAAACAAATTTAAACGGCATCTAACTTGTTAGCTCAAATAATCAATTTCATTTCATTGGCCACATCCATAGTTTCATCAACAATAAAAAAAATAGAGCAAATTTTATCAAACCGTTCAAAGTAAGGTTTGACCTACCATTCGACTAAACGAAAAAATATCCGACCAAATTTGGTCGGAAAAGACCAAGTTCGGCAACCCTGTCTGTAACTCATGTCGAAACCTATCAAAAGAGATTACGTAAATGTCATAATATTCCACTCAATGCCGATGTGAAATTGAAGATGTTGAAAACGCCACTCAAACATATCACTGACGGCGACCAAAATTTACTAAAATTTTAAAATTTTTAACAACGGCGGCGAAAATACAACAGTCGGCTATACCAAATAATGTTAAGTGCGACTTTAATGTTTGTTGTTTTAAAAATAGCTTAGGAAACATTCGTACATATCTATATATAAATCGGCAAAGGCAAAACGGTTAAGAACACTTTCCGTCTCTGTTTGTCAACCGATTTTAACAAAAATACACAATTTAAAAGGCATTTACCTACAAAAGTGCACAATGTATATTTTAATAAGAGTGTAAAAAGGGTAAAAATTCGGTTACTTCATATCTCCAAAACTAATACAAACCCAAAAAAAAATGTATACTTATCGTTGTTCATTAAAAAAATAAGCGGATAGGTGTTAGGTTCTCTTTGCAATTTTGGAACTTTTGGGGTCCCCATTTAGCTTTTAAACCAATAAGTATAGGAATAAAGGCTTACAAAATTCGAATCTTATCTAAAAACTACAAATTTAAATTTGGTACTTTTTCGACCGTTTTAAGGGATAAAATTGTACCCATTGGTACGTTTTTTTTAAAAAAATATGTTTCTCTGTATATTGACGCAATAAATTATGGTCTCCCACTACAACACTGAAATTTTTGATACTTCAACGGAGCGAAATAATTTTTAGAAAGGGGAAATACGGGAAATTTAATAACTTTCTTTTACTTTTCCGTGCTGCGCGTGGTAATTTTTAAATTTTTTGTAATATTGAACTTAGAAATAAAAAATTATTTGTGCAAGGTCTTGAGTGAATGTGAACCTATAAGATGAAAAATGTTGGCACTTTTTTGTTCTTCTACTGGTACTTTTTGAATTTAAGTAAAAATTGGACCTATAAACATAATATTAAGCACGCATTGTTCTGAGGGAATAAGAATCTATAAGGGAGAGGTTATACAACTGGTACTTTTTTAATTTACTTTAATATTGGACCTAGAAACATAAAACTAAGTCTGCAATGTCCCGAATGGGTGAGAATCTATAAGAAGGAACTTTTTTGGTCTTCAAATGGTCCTTTTTGCATTTCCGATAGTATTTGACCTATTAACATAAAATTAAACATGCATGGCTCTGAGTGAAGGAGAATCTGTAAGGAAGAGCTTTTTGGTACTTTTCGTTCTTTAACTGGTACTTTTTGAATTTTAATAATACTGAACATAGAAACATAAAATTCAACATGCAGAGTCCTGAGTGATTGAGAAACTATATTTAAGAGGCGAAATTTGTGTACTTTTTCTTTTTCAATTGGTACTTTCTGACTTTTTTCATATAATTCAACTTAAAAAACTAGATTAAACATTCACGGACCTGAGTAGAAGAGAATATTTGGCTCGGAGGTTGGTACCTAGCCAAATCGATCCACTAAGACGAAAAAAACGAATTCTCTAAACATTTAAATTCATATATACTTATATGTATGTTTTCTTCATATTTGCATAAAAAACTATGGTCGAATTTCGACCACTTGGCAAACTCTAGTATTTTTAAAAATCTTAAAATCAAAATAAATAAACAATAAAAAAACCTGACAAAAACAAAATACTTACCTTTTCCGTGTTATTATTCATTGCATTTTGCATTTCTAATATATTTTTGGTGTTAAAATTTTTTCTCAGCCCGTTTTTCTGCGTGGGTTTATTTGACAGTTCAGAGCGGAAACTTTCTCCCAAAAATTTTACAAACACACTATTTCTGTAAATTAGCGACAGCAATTACTCGCCAAAAATGAAATGGCATTTTTGCTTCATTTCACACATTCCAATCAACGCGGGAACTACAAAACATGGGCATTGGTGTTTTGCGAGTTCAGTTCTTGCTTAGTTTAAGTAATCTAAGATCACTTTATACCCCTATAAATCTTAAGTGAAGAGTTCATTGGGGTTTTGTTAATTAAAACGGTCCTGGAATATTGTGAAACACAGATTTCAAGGCAATAAGAATACCAAAACTATTCTTAGCTCTTTTGACTGTTGATTTTGTCTTAGAAGATCATCTTCTTTCACATTCCAAATAGGTAAGGGGAGAGTGAGGGGATGTATGTTTTTATGGTCAGTTCATAGTTAAAACTATCCAGAAAATATTCTATAATAGTGTTTTTATAGTAAAAAGAATATATGTACATATACAAAAGCTTAATTAAATCCTTTTCCATTTTCAATTATAAAGGAGGTTTCCTGTTTGAATTAGACTTTAGTAAAGTTCAAATCCGCAAATGACCCTTGAAAGCTGTGAACCTCTCCCCTCTTTTAGGAAACACCCTCTGCAAGTGCCTGCGAGTGTGCAAATTATTTTTTTTTTCTGTCGGTCTGTCTGTCTTTTTGTATGCCTCCGTTGTTTAGTGTCGATATGAAAAAAATTCCATTTTATTTATTTTTGCTCGTGCCACATTAAAAAGTGCGTGTTGTAAGCGAATGAGTCATCATGCAATTTTAAGTAGCAGCAACAACAAAACACTGCAAGTGTAGTGAGTTTAATTTATATACAAAATACTATATTGTAACTGTAACTGGCAAAAATATATACGATAAAGAAGAAGAAAACTGATTCGGTATCCGACAATGGCAAACAACCATTCAAGCACAGTAAAATGAACAGAAAAAGGAACCAACAACAAAATGAAAGGAATATACCACCGAATGACTGCTTGCTCCCTGGCAAATAAATAACCAGCAAGAGAACCCCTCCAAAAGACGAGAGACCCCAGTATAACTTTATTGTATAACGAGCACAACTACAAAATAAATAACGAGTAATTCGGTTATTGTTCGATTGAGTAAAAAAAAATATGTATGTACACATTTATATGGAATTTGTTTTACGAGTATTTGTCAAGGAAACTTTTTAAGGATTTGTTTGAAAACATGTTCCCTAGGGGAATATACAGTTTAAGAGTTGCGATAAGGTTAAATTAAGAAAGCTACATAAAGATTTTTTAAACTTAATAGAAGCACATTACAAAAAATTTTTAAAATAATAAAATAATTAATAAAAAAGGTAATAATTCCCAGTTTCTATTTCTTAAAAAAAAAATTATTAACTTATAATAAATTGAATAGCTTAAGAAGTTTTTGAGCTTCCTAAATTTCTTGTTTTTTAGGGCTTCTTAAAATTAAAGTATAATCTTAAGATTTTTATTCGAACAAACCAGCTTTTTAAAAGGCTTAAATGTCAAACGATTTTTAGTCCTTTGTCGTGACTCGACCTTAGTTTATTCTTTTCAAAAATTGAATTTCTCTTAAAACAAAAGACATAACTAAACCCTGTTTTAAGTGAAAAATCCTAGAGTTTTCCTACCGAAGTTCTCGTTTTCTAAATCAGTTTATTATCTTCGCTAGAGCTTTACTAGTACATACAATTTTTGGTCACTTTTTGGAGCATTGCTGGCCTTATGTCACGAATAACATGAACAATGTTGGCCTCCAATACGTTAATTATTGCTGCTATAAACCAATTACTTCACGCAGACCCACAGGAAATAATCGAGGCGTATCAAATCTCACGACATTGGAGGCCAATTGACAGGTTAATTTCTTGAAATCAATATATTGCTAAATCTTGATTTGAATAAGTCGATATTTGTGGTCGCCGCATGGCAAGTAGCGCCATCCTATTGAAATCATAGTTCGCCCAGTTCCATGCCATTCATATTTTCAAACGAAAAATTATTAGTCATGATGCGGTACAGAGAAAAAATTATTAAATTTCTCCAATCACCAAATTTATTCCAAATTCATAATATCAAGCAAACAAGTTGTTGATTTTGCACCTATTACCAAAATGATTATATTGATTACTAAAAATTTTTAAATTTTGAAAAAATATTTTCAACAAATGATATTTTTAATTAAAAAAGTGATCAAAAAACTTTGACATTTCAAACAATGTGTTAATTTATTTAAATAAATATTGACAATTCCCAACAACAATTCTACATGTTTGAATTATTTTATTTTAAACAAAAAAAGTCAATTAAGATTTTTTGTTATTTAATTAAAATTTTAATTGAAAATTTATTTCAAAACGACTAAAATGTTAATTAAATCAAAATTAAATTTTTAATTTTCTTTCAACTAAAAAAATAATTGATTCAATTATCACATTAATTAAATTTAAATACGTTTTAAACCATTTTTTAATTGATAAAACACTTGTTTCTGTGTAACTATCTCCAGTAACGCGAGGTTTGGCTTGATTTTGAAAGAAATAAAGCCCGATAATACCACCAGCGTTCTAACCACACCAAACGTTACATTTTCCTAGATATCAGGGTTTCTGTAGGATCTGTTGTGGATCGGTCTCACTCCACATACCGCAATTACTTTTAATACCAATCGCTGAACACAATTTTGCGATTAAGGTGTCTATACAATGCTCGATTCGATTACTGATTTTCAAAGTAAATTTAGATCATTTGGTAGCGTTTTTCAAGCGTGAATCTTGTCATGATGGTTTGTCAGAGCATGCTGATTATAAATGTCAAAAAGAAGGCGATGTATTACATTGCGTTTGACAGCTTACCCTTTCGTATTGTGCTTAAACCCCCGTTTACACTACATACCTTTAATATTTATCCACTGTTTTAAAGCTACCAAACTTGTAGGAAATTTCTTTATATACTTTAACTTCCATTTTTATAAATGTCGTTTTTAAGTTTTCCAAATGATGAAACTTGTAGGAAATTCCTTTATTAACTTTAACTTCCATTTTTATAAATGTCGTTCTAAAGTTTTTCAAATGATTTAATATGTCTATGACTTAAGTCCCATGAAAAAAATAATCAATCTCTCCCTCTTTTTCTTCCTTCCAAGTAAAAGAACCTGAAATTTACAATAAAATATTTGCAGAATGTGGCAATAGAGTAAAAAAACTAAACCATATGAAATTCGTATGTTCCAAAGTGGACTCCTATTTAAAACACATGAATAAAAACAACGACAACAAAAACAATAATAAGAAATAAAACGGATGACTGGCGCTTGGCCTACACGGCATCCACTAAAAATTATACAGTGTCGCCACTTGTCTTCGTCATATCGTACAATATTCGAAACAAGACCATAAAAATAAACCTACGCTCCCTCCTGGTACTCGTAGAACTTAAGTAGTAACCCTCTTGCAAAAGCTCATACATATTAGCTTTTTGTTGTTGTTGGTGTTGCCTACATTTGCTTGTTTGTTTGTAATTTTTTTCAACCCCTGCTCGAGTACTGTAGTTTTTATTTGATTTTTATGCCGTTAAGTGAAAAAGAGAGACAGAGAACGGTAGTATGGCACAAAGAGCAAATAAGCCATAAAAAGGGAAGAGGAATACATTTGTAGACTTGAATGAAATGCCATATTTATACAGAAGCTAAAAGGCAAGGGCAAGTAGGAAATAGTTTTAGTAGGAACCTCGGGAAAATATAAACATTTGGAATGGGGAAACACTATTTTGATGATTCATACTTTTTCTACATTTGTGTTTCAGTGTATGTGACAGTTTTTGTGCTTTTGCTTCTCTTATGCCAAAATGGAACTTTGTGCCTGATTTGAGCCAAGGAAGAAACAAGAAAATAATAATAATAATAAAAATACATAAAAGAAATTTTAATAAGTATGGGGGTCTAGTTTAAAACAAAAAATAAATACGGGTATATAAATATGTAGTAGACATAAATATATAAAATAAATTAAAATGAAAATATTTTGCAAGAAGAGCAGAAATGTCCATCTCGTTAAAGGAGTTTTCCGCAGGATTTGAATAAACACAAGTAAAAGTACTATATTCGGGTATGTCAAATCTTATATGCTTTAGCGCTAGGTGGAAATGTGTACCGATTTTGTAAATTTTACTACTAAGCTTTTTTTAACATGAAAGTGAAAAAATTAAGTTTATAAATTTTAAGAGGATTTCAGAAAGTTTAGGATTATGGATAAAAATTTCAGATTTATGGTTAAAAGTTAGAGCCAGTTGCTTATATCTAACGCTGCATTTACACATGAAATTCTGTATACGTATTATCACCACAAATTTCACAAAAAAAATAATAAATTTCATGAAAATTTAAATTTTCAAAATATCGTCAAAGGGCAAACTTCTATCAAAAATTTCTCTTCGTCTTCTTTTATTGTTTTGCTTATTTCAAGCCTAAGAGTTGCCGAGCCAATTATTCACGCCGAACTTCAGGCATTCGTTCAATATAATATTTATTTTTATTAGTTTTCAAGACACTTATAAATTTTAATTAGAATCATTGTGCTCTTAATATTTAGTTGAAAAAATATATTTACGATATATAAACAAAAAAAAAATTTCAATTGGTAGCACTGCTTAGTTATTGTCATTTACTTTCATGAAATCGCTTTCTAGAACTTTTCATTGAAACCTAGCTGAAAGTTGGACTGAAAGTAGAAAAATGTCAATGTGTTAGTGAAAAAGTGTGAGTGTATTGCGACTTTCAAGAAACTACTTTCATGTGTAAATGCCCAGTAAAGGCCGGTATTCACTATCCTACATAATCGTACGATTCATTCACACGAAAATCTGACAGAATTCTATCCGACATAAAAAAATGTCTGCAAAATCTGCTGTCAATGCCACACTATTCCACAAAAAAGATGCAAACTCAAATGACTCATTTACTTTACAAGAAAATGCAACTCTGATCGCATAGAATCTATCATTTTATAAAAATTTCCATAAACATTTGCAAGTCGGACAGACTTGTCAAAAAAATCTGCCACTCAATTCATTTTTAAGCCACACTGTCATACATTATGAGCACACACGATTTTTTTGACATATCGTGCGACTAAATTGGATAGTGAATACCGGCCTTAAGCCATTTGTAGACCGATCTGGCTAAATTACAATAGCAAACTTAAACGGAGTATATGTTATATAAATATAAAACAAGCTAGTCCCCATCATATCTGGTGATTTTGAAAAACCCATTTAAACATGGACAGAAGGACATCCTTAAATCAACTTCGCTACACAGAAAAAATAAAAATTGATTTCAATTTAAAAATTTTAATTGATTAATTATCAAGTGAATAAAACATTTAATCACGTTAATTAAATGTTTAATCAAGTAAATTAAACGCTTAATTGATACTATTCATTTGTTTACTGGTGAAAATTTAATTAATTTTTTAATTAATATCACAAATTTTTAATTGAAAACAATTTTTATTTTTTTTCTGTGCAGGCTATACTAAGGCCCTTCTCATGCAATACGCAACGAAACGCCAAAGAATTACATTGAAAGCAAAAGCAAGTCATAAATATTTTGTAATTTTGTTGTTGCTTTCTACAGAAATTAATGTTACAAAATATTTATGACCTTGTTTTTGTTTTCAATATAATTCTTTGGCGTTGCGTTTTACATGATTAGGGCCTAAGTGCTACTTACAACTTTGATATTTTGAATTTCATTAAATTACCACCAAACTGCGACCTGGGAGTCTACTCTCTATTGCGATGCGAAAGAAAATTTTAGAAAATCTAGTGATTGGCACTCTATAATGCGTTTGCACATTTGTTTTTCGCATCTTTTTTTTCGCATATCATCATTATTTTTCTTATTTAAACTTTCCAATTTCAAAGTTTTTGACATATTTTGCCATTTCATTACTGGAAATCTGCGCTATCTTTGATTTTTGCGAAAGTGATGGAGAGTACCAAGTTGACATTTAGCTTTAGCATCGCAATAGAGAGTAGCCCCCCTGCACTTTGCGCACAAGGTTTACGTGGTCAGCCAGCCAGTTAGCCGGGCGGACATCGTTAGATCGAAATGATTCTGAGTCGATCGGTGGTGAAGGTGGTATTTTTAGGTTTAACAAACATCAGTACAAATGCATAATACCCTCTCCACTGTTGTGGCGTGGGTATAAATACAATGTTGTTTTTCACAATGGCTACTATGTCATGACAAAATGTTGTACTGGTAGGTCCAAAATTGACCATAGGTCCCCATGGCTACTTTGACCATGGCTACTATGTCATGACAAAATGTTGTACTGGTAGGTCCAAAGTTGACCATAGGTCCCCATCCTAAAATGACCTTAAACCTTTCATTGATGGCGCTAAAGCCAGGAAAAATAATAGTTTTCGTTTCATGTAGCTCCCCTGTCTTTTAGGGAATGCCGAATATATTTAAAATTGACCTTCAAAAGTCCACAAAAGAACCTACAATTTATTTTTGCAATATTTTTTTTTCAAGTAAATACTTATTTACGCATGTATCAATACTTACAATTTTTTTCAATATCGCCCGATCACCGAAATTATTATTGTTGTTTTCTTCCTAAATATAACATTTTTACAAATTTTCTGACTAGTGTACGACAATGCGCTTGTAACTGTACATTTTTATATAGAAAAAGGGCGTCGAAACAGAGTACAATGTAATGTCGTATATATTCGACAAAAACACTGAAAGGGTTAAGGCAAACAAGTGTCGTATTGTATAAGACTTCTAAATAATTTACGATACAAAGAACTTTTACATGAATTTTAACCTCCTGACATAATTTTCTGGCAGGTTAATGATTGCCCATGGGTCCCAAATAGGGCACACTCATGCAATTTGTTTAAATTACATGTTTTTGAAATGGGTAATTCTTAACTGTTGATTAAATACGTGATAGCAACTTCTTCTATTAATCTGAACGTTGAATATAACTTGATCAGAGTCTTTCATTAATAAAAACTCGGCTCTATAGCTGTGACAACTAAGCAAGGACTCAATCAATACGACTTGTCACCTGGTTGTTAGTATCCCCACACTCTATGCGTTCTATAGTTATCACCATAAGCTGTTGATTAAAATAAGCTGCATTAGCGTCAAGGGCTTTATAGCTCTGGCACCTAAGAAATTATTGTTTTTGGTGCTTCCACTTGTTTTTTGGTACTTCCACGCTCTCTGTGTTCCATTGTTATTTAGAAGAATTGCTTTTATAATCGAGATTTGGAATCTTCGGATCCTAAGCAAATGATCAAGTGCATTTTAATTTCCAGCAGGGTCTGAGCATGGGACCGTTGTGTTTACAAGTGGAGTTATGTGTTGTCAGACCGCGATAACTTTTTTCGTAGTGTATACAAAAAGCTGCTTTTTTAGTGGTGCTTAAAAAAATTTTTAAGGGGTAACAATTTACAAATATTCTACACGCATACAATATTCTACACGTATGACAACGAAAGTCAATTCCAAGACGAATATCGAATACGAAGAAGGCTCGTTAATTATGATTTTATTTATGCACACAAATTCTTAAATAAGGAAAAGAAAGAAAATCGTGTGTTTCATTAGGTTGAAAAAGCGATTATTGTCAGTAGTCCTCCAAACCGGGAACTCCCCATACAGAAATCATGGATCCGATCAGCAGGTTTATAACGTGGCCCAATTAGTAGGTCTGCTCGAAACGCCTGCTGATTTTTTGTAGAGTTGTGTTTTTATCGTGCAATTGTTTTTGACATCTTGTCCATTTTTTACAAAAACGAATGCATTCGGTTGTGAAATCTTTAACATAATTTACACAAACAAATGGCCATAGTTTATAAGACCTAATTTTGCATTTTCATAGTAAAAACCTGGTCTTTTTTGAGCACATTTTTTGCTGGGTAATAATTTTTCAACAATTCATCTTGTTATTTTCGTCATAACTGAAAAAGCTGATACGATCGACCAACAACATTTATGTGTGATTTATTTAAAATTTAAAAAGAATGCACTTGAAATTTTTAATTCATTTTCATTATTTTGCATAGTTGTAATAGAAAGAAAATAAACAAAAAAATTAAACTGACATTTTGTGAGCAAAATTTTAAATTTCCATCCCAGATTTTTTTCTTGTGCTTTTGCAAATATACAACTCTGATGAAATTAAAAATCTTACCAGTTGTCCCTCAACAATAAATTCAGTGTATTTATCAAAGATAAAAATTGGGAATTTAGTACGTCATAGAGAAATCTTATTAAAGACAAATCTTATTGTTTAGAAAAATTTAAAAAAATAGTCAGAGCCGTTTATCTTTCAGATTTCTTTATATATTTTTTGTCATCAAATTGTTTGACATGTCGTAATACTCAGTATTATAGTGTAAAAGGGCTTTAAGCCACAGTTATCGCACAATGTGATAGCACTGATCTGCAGAAAAAATCGCCTTTTAATAAAAATATGTGGACTATAAAGATTTCAACGCACCTAATTCATATCCAGTTTCAGTTTCTTTCTATCGGGCTCAGATTTTTTTATATGCTGGACTTATATTTCGCCCGAAATAAGGCGGTTGTGATGATACATTTCATCATAACTTGGGAACGATTTGTACGATTTGACCAAAACACCAACCAATGATTAGGAATAAGTCATTCAAAAAAATTCAAAACTTTTTTTCATTTGCTTAAAATTCCACGTGAAATAAGTGCAGCTTATATTATTTCGCAATTGTAAAAAAATGTTGCCAGAAACATTTCGCAACTTTTTCACAAATTAAACAGAGTACAAATCTATCAACATTCTTTCATAGAAATTCCGCATAATTTTTTTTCATATGAGTTTTGACAGAATTTCTCGTGAAATGTTGAACAGAGTAGCAGGCTTAAGGCGTTAAAATTAAGGAAGAAACGATATGCCTTTTTGCCAATACGGTACTCTAAATAAAATAACGCCGATACCGATACGCATATTGAACTTGAATTCAACTTAATATTATAAAAATTCAAGTAGATCATTTATTTATTATACAAAATTTTAATAAGATTTAAAAACAAAGAATTAATTTTGAATTCATAATAAAATTAACAATGAATAAATTTTTTTTACAAAAATAACAAAGTAAGAACTTAATTATTAATAGTTAAGAAACTTAGGAATTTCTGCGCTATTTTCTTTAAGTGTAGGTATAACATGTCATTGCGGCCGTAAACAAGAGATCTGCGTCTCTAGAAATATTAGAAGACCTAAGATATCTTTCGACTTCCTTTTCTTCTTTAGCAGAATCACTGCATTGGATGAAAAGGTGCTCATCCTCCTCGCATTCTCTAATAATTTTTTCACACCGCTCCATAGGCCAGTTGTTTTAGACTTATCAGAACTTGTACCACCAGTAGTGGTGACCGCATTTTCAACACTTTCGAGATGCAGCGTAACTAAATAAGACGTTTTTTCGATACATATGAAGTCGATTGCCTTTGAAATATTCGAGCATTGTATTGCATTCTCTAATAATTTTTTCACAACGCTCCATAGGCCAGTTGTTTTAGACTTATCAGAACTTGTACCACCAGTAGGGGTGACAGCATTTTCAACACTTTCGGAATGCAGAGTAGCTAAATAAGACGGTTTTTTCGATACATATGAAGTCGATTGCCTTTGAAATATTCGAGCATTGTATTGCATTCTCTAATAATTTTTTCACAACGCTCCATAGGCCAGTTGTTTTAGACTTATCAGAACTTGTACCACCAGTAGGGGTGACCGCATTTTCAACACTTTCGGAATGCAGAGTAGCTAAATAAGACGGTTTTTTCGATACGTATGAAGTCGATTGACTTTGAAATATTCGAGCATTGTATCGAGGGTCTAAAATTGTAGATAAATAATTATTTACCAAAGCCTCAAATCTTTTACAATTTCGTTATTCTAATTTGATTTTATGCTCAGCTTTTTATTGTGTTATTTGTATTACTGTATTATCTATTATGCAAAAATAAGCATAGAAAACTAAATTGTTTGCTCCAAAAAACTCCAAAAAAATATAAGAAGTATTTTCGTTGCGACAGCAAATTATCGCCGATACCGATATATCGGAAAATCTGAAGTATCGCCAATATATCGGTATTCGTTAAAATCTCTATAGTACACATATTTTCATTTAAGGACGAGATTTTTTTTTTGTTTTTGCCGACCAGTGTAATTTTTCACATAAATTTATTTGTTTCTGGTCTACCTTAACATAAAACTTAATAAAAGTTTTCATTATTATAACGAAAATATATAAACCCCATTAACATAAACAAACCTATAATTTATTTTAACTTTCTAGGTATTAAGAAAAAAACTGGACTAAAAACACAAAGAAGAAATTCTCTGAATCTTACGAATAAAGTATTTCCCCAAAAGCATAAAAACCTTTTTTAGCAAATTTTTTTCACAAAGTAGTACTACAGCAAATGAAAAAACAAATTGTAATATCGTTGGAAACAAATAGAAAAAAAATACAATATGGACAGGGTGTGGCATATGTAACGTTATTGTTTATTTAATGAATTACTTTTTTCTTTCTTATTGAATTTAACGTTAGCATTTATAAAAATTTAGATTATAGATTGGAGATATGTTCACATTATGGTTTGAAGATAATATTTTTTAAATAGTGCCCATTGTTTGCTTCGACCTGGCGTGCTCTTTACAGAACAACTTTTCTTTGAATTTCAGGTTCCAGAGCCCTCACTTCTTCTCGGATATGCGCCTTAAAGGATACTTTACACTATCACTCAAGTCTTACGTAGTTTGAGAAAAATACAACCCTGTCATAATTAGATGTTATTGCTTTTTTTTTTGAAAATGTTCAAAAAAGGATTAGTCTGGGTTCACACTATGAAAGTATTTTTTCAGAAAGTCATACGGGCATGTTCTCGAAATCGGAATCACGTGAAATTGAAATCGAACAAATTTTAAATACTCTCCCGTGTTCAAAGTTCATAAAACTCTTTCCTTTTATATACCTCACACTTTCGGGACCTCTTTCCCCTACCTTAAACAGCAGGAGAAGCTACGTTCATTTTTACAAAAAATCAAGTTAAACTCTTCATTGATTTTAATTTCACGTTATTTCGATTTCCAGAACATGGCTGATAGTTTATTGATGAGAAGGGAGAGAATAATAGCATGTTCTCTTCCACTCCCCCAATAAACCCTCGACTTTCTGAAAGAAAACTTTCATAGTGTGAACCCAGACATAGAACAGAGATGTATTTTCTTCAGAATACGTTAGACTTATGAGATAGAGTAAAGTACCCTTATGTTGTTGCATTGTTCTTGGCTTATTGGCATACACCTTGCCCTTCACGTAACCCCAAAGAAAAATCGGGAGCCGTTAAATCGGGCAAAAACAATGACCAGATAAAATCAGAAAATCGCGATATTGTTTGATCACCAGAAATTTCGCCAACGAAAGCCATAGTTAGACGAGCTGTGGCTTCATCTTGTTGGATCTACAATACTCGATTATTTTCTACCTCGGGACTTAAAAAATGTTCAATAATTGCCCGCTATTAAATGCCTTACACATTAACTGCAACTTGCTTTCGAAAAAATATGGTAAAAAAATATATGTACATCTTAGTGGGTGCATTTAATGATCAACAATTATTCTTGGATTTTGAGTGCCCAATATTCTGCAATTTTGTTTATTTATGCCACCATTGAACTGAAAATATGCCTAATCGCTCACTATTCGAAATGATCTTTCTGTTTGAATGATCGAATGCTGACTTATAAAATAAAACTGAACACTTTAATTCTGTGCTGAGTTTTTCCATTTTAAAAAGTTTTTCAAAGTTAATTCTGAAAAAAAAAACAAAAAAAAGTTAAACAACAAATTTCTTCCCTTAGTAAATCATAACGTTCATTATGCGCCACCCTGTATAACAAATATGGGTTGCCGTATTATAGTGAAAAACAAGAGCTTTAATGCAAATATTCATGCATTTCTCTGAGGCATAACGTTTTCATTATTTTACTTTACACAAACAAATAGACTTGCAGACAAATAAACAAATACACGTATCTAGATACTCATACCCAAATGAATATGGATAAAAAATTTGTGTTAAATAAAAACGCAACAGCAACAAATAAAGTTTCTCATAATTATAAGGATTTGAATGGCAAAAAGAAAAATTATACTCGTATGTTTTGTTTGTGTGTTAAAATGAACGAATGAGTGCAAGTATGCACATTGAGGCTCATAGCGCAATATTCTATAGATACAAACATCGATATAGTATCTAGATACATTTTAAGAGTCTTACTCATGGTTACAGACTACTAATAAAACAGAAACAGCAAAACAAATTTGCTTCAACTTTATGACACCCCATTTTTCTATACACGTATTGTGGTTTTGGTCAAAGGATGACAAGGATGGTGGTTAAGAAGAATGTTTGAAAACAAATACTTTTGGTAGAAAAAAAATTGTAAAAAAGTAGGCAAATACAACGACTTCTGGGCACCAAATAAACGAAATAAATATATGTATATTCTTAGAAGGAACAATATGTATTTGTAATAATGAACTTTTATTTCGAAAAAATAAGGCTTGCGAGTAAAAACATGCAGTCAATAAAATATTGAAATTATTGAAATTAATAAGTCAGGTAGTCAATTTATGAAAAAGATGTAGCTTAGTCATTCATAATCAGGATATAATCAGGATATATGTATGTTAAGTATGGGATAGTGCACGACTTTTTGATTCCGAAACGCTAGACCCCGTAATTTTGTGAGGTTCGGGGCAGGACGAAGGAAAATTGATGGTTATCGAGCGGCAAATAGGAAAAAAATTTAAGAGCAAACTCCATAACTGCCAGAATAACTAGATGGGTAAAATGTAGGACCGATCCACAGTGCTTTGTCCCGATATAGTGAATCGGCAAAACTAGAGCAGCTGTCGTAGAAAGTTGAAACTGCGTATGCTGTTACTTTATGTCTAACTTAAGAAACATTTTAAGTTTTTGATCAATTTTGCTCGATGTCGTATGCGGTGATTAGACCCCTGGTTTCTCTTAACTCTTAACCTATAAGAATCACAAGCGAAATGTAATGGAAGGGTCATGTATTGTTTTTTTTTTATAAGAAAACAATCAACTATCTTGAATATGTTTTCAAAATAAAAACAAATGAGAAATTTATGGGTCGATTGCGGATGGCAACATTACTTTAGTTTTCAGGCAACGCCGCTGTTGTTAAAAAACTTCAGTTGAGTTGCCATCCGTAATCGACCCATTATTTTAAAATTAAAAAAAAAAATATAACTTATATTTCAAACTTGATCGACTGTTTTGGCATACATAACACGATTGTTAAAAATTGCCTTGAAGAATATAAATACAAAAAAAAAAAAATCTTCAATCAGAAGATTGTTAGCTTTAAATCGAGAAGGGCGATATCGCTTGCTTGAAAATGTGTACACTGGGTAAGGAAACATACACATTTAATAATAATTAAACACACAATATGAATAAATAATGGAAAAATTGATTTTTTCTTAGCAAACAAACTTATAAATTCTCTCAGTTTAGGCGCCCTAACCTTTTAAATAAGAAGAATATTTTAAGAAGAATGTTTTATTCTAAAAAAATCATGTTTAATTATAGCATAAGGCATTGTTGCACTTTACGCCCGTATAAATCGACAGTGTTGATAATGCCCTGCAAAACCGGTAACTTCTGTTTATATATAGGGCTACCAGACGAAGTTGGGGGAACTAATCGCTTCGAATCAGGGCAGTAAAAAAGTTAAGCTTTTTAAGTTATTTTCTCTATTATCTTATAGAAAGGCATAAGAAAGCATTACATTGTTAATTGTAGGTTGTCTGTAAAATGAGATCTTAGAGCATCCGAGGTTATAAAATTGTTCTCATAAAAAGTCTCCAAATTAAAAAATCTTTACACTTGGTGTCGATACATCGGTAATCTGGAAACGGTATTTTTATGTTTACATATTTAATGAAAAATAAGCTAAAGAAAATTTTTCAGTATGTATTTTTTAAAAATTTTTAAGGAAAAATTTAAAATATGGAATAACCGCATCCATTAAATGTGCAGAAATGACAATAAATCAATTATTGGATTCATCCTTGTCATCTTATGAGGATGAATTGTTAATTATATTTTAATTTTTACCTAAGCGTCCACTAGTTTTGCCAACGTTATTTTAAATCTAATTTTTACTTACATACATTTTCGAGCAAACTGGAATTTCTGCATTCATTTTGTTGTGGATGCAATAAACAAATTTTTAATTAATTTTTTTTTTAAATTTTGAAGAACAAACTTTTTGTCAGCTTTTAAAAACAGGGCAATCCGATTTTTGATAACTTGTGTTTAGTTCTCGTCAAATAACGAATATCATTATAACAGGGTTGGCAAGACATTTTATACATGCACCTTTTAACAAGATGGTATTTTTTTGTAGAAAAGAAAGTACCATAAGTGTCATCGAAAGAAAAGTGGCAATATAAGTGCTGGTTCACACTCTTTAAGTTTAAGCCGTCAAGTCTTGAGTTTTTAGGAGAGAGAGAGGAAAAGAAATGGCATTATTTTTCCCCTTCTCTCCTGAAAGCTCAAGACTTGATGGCTAAAACTTGAAGAGTGTGAACCAGCACTAGTTATTGTGCATATATAATTTTATTATGGCATCACTGACAAAATGGCATTTGTCAAGTTTTTCGTTTTTTGCAAGTCTTTTTTTGTTTAATTTTTCTTAATTATTAAAAACAAAAATAATTCCACATACATTTTGGTGTTTTCTTTTAAAATTTTGACACTTTTGTAGAAAAAATTAGTTTTTTTTTCAGAAATGGTGACATTTTTGATTGATGGTAGATGTTCGATGTTTTAAGTGTGAATGTGGATTTTTCATGCGTTCCTCCGATATGTAGGCAAGATTAAAAAGGGTATAAGGGAACTTCTAACTCTTAACCAAACTGATTTAAAGTATTTATTTTAAAACTTTCACAACCGATTCTTAAGTTGCCAACCACAAAAATAATCCTTTTTTTTGCTTAAAACTCCAACTCTATACAATATTCAATACTAACAAATACCAAATCACTAGTTTCCTATTTTGGGGATAAATGAAAAAAAAGTAAAAATTATCAAGCCAGGAACCACAAAGGAACACTTAAAAGTGTTTTATACTTTTATTACTGGTTTTGTTGAGGGGGGTTGTTTTGTATGTAATAAATAAATAATTCACAATAATGACCACAAAACATGTGTGTGCAATATTGGAGTTGCCAATAATCCTAGACAGACTCATTAAAATGGCAAATTAAATGCACTTGTTACACATGTTTTCATTTGCAGTTTAAATATTTAATGATCTGCAACAATTTGTTGGATTCTTTTTTTATTTTCAACAACATAAAATTGCTAGATTGAAATCACAGTCAAATACTTAATATCTCTTCATTGCAATGCAATTTAAAATAATAAAATTATTATGAGTAGTAAAACCATTTACTAATTTAATTTAACTAACAATTTATATACGAGAAACTTAATTAACAAAAAAAAAATTTTGTTTTTTAAATGCTTAATTCCGAAAACATTTTCATACAATTTTAATGACATTTTATATAAGGAACTCTGTTCGTTAAAATGTTAAAATCTTTCGCTTGTGAATTTAAATAAATTTTTTATATAAATCAAATTAAACAAGTCATAATAAAAAGAATCCAAAGAAATTATTTTACAAATTACTTGTTACATATTTGGAAACAATTTCATTTATATTTAAAGTAAATTTGTTCAAATCCATTTATCTAACGATTATAAACAGCGACATAAAATTTAAATTAAATAAACCCTTAATATATTTTTTGAACATCAACGTCATTGACATCAACATCGGCCTCGTTCTCGTCATAGTCAACGTCAATTGTAGCAGTAGACAAATTTTATGAGTCCTTACAGTATTTATGAGACAATAAAGGGTGTTTTTCAGGATGTATTTTTTAAAAAATCATTTTACACGGTTATCCTGGCAAGCACTTGCACAAGATCCGTTTAATATGTATTGATTTTATGGTTCCAAGTTGGAACAGAGGCGGTAACGAAATCCTGTACTGCGCTATCAGTTTTTGTTTTTAACCAGATTTGTTCAATGATTCAGAATAACGTTTTTAGGCTTTGGATAAAAAATATTTCTTAAAGCTTGTCATTATTTAATTTCTCGAAATGTCTTGGCTTTTTTTACTTGGTACTGGTATGATATCTGTATTATTAGCTCGTCGATGTTTCGCAATGGTGGAATTATACATGAAGTGGAGTTATACATTACTCCACATCAATAACATACATGATTTGCTGTTATAACATTGTGTTATAAAAGCGTTGTTTAAACATTTGTATTAACAACCGTGTTATAATATGAGAAAACCTCTAACATGATGAGTCTATACTTAACTCTAACATCATATTAGTGTTAATGTTAAGCATTTGATTTCAGTTATAGACTGGGTGAAGTCGGAGTTAAGGTTCTTGTAACGAAGTCGGAGTCGAAGTACCTAAAAACTCGCGACTCCGACTCCAAAATTTTTACAGAATCATTTTCTTGCTATATTTAACCATTTAAAAGCTACTGCATTAAACAAAAGAGTCTAAAGTCAAATAAGGACCAGTCCTCGTATATATTTAGCATCAAGGCTAGAGTAGGAGTCGAAGTTGGAGGCGGAGTAAGAACATTTCTTGACGACTTCACAACCCTGCTTTCGTCAAGATATAATTTTATAGAAAATTTAAAGCAAATGATTCTTACGGCCAATTTCACCAAGTTCAGTTAAAACTAACTATTACTTTAACTTCCAGTTAACAATATGTTTTTTACAGCTATAGCTGGTAGTTAATTATAACTAAACTTGGTGAAAGTGACCTTTAATGTACAATAGCGTTTGTAGGGAGATATTCGATAATGACTAATAAATTTAACTGAAATTTGCAAATCTTAATAGGAAAATGAATTGAAATTTCGAATTGGTTTAAAAAAAATTTAACACAATAATTATTCTACTTTAATTTGAAGTCAAGCGATTAATAATTCACAATAACGATTTGTAAGAAGCTATTTTATTGAGTTGAAGAGTTTGTTCAAGGCACATTTGCGAGATTAACTCGTCACTCTCCTAATTTTTTTTTTTTGCTTAAGGAAAATTCAAATTGCAAAATAGGCCATATAAGACGCGTTTTTAGCGGACATAAGGCCTACCAGCGGCAATCAAACTTCATTTATAGTTTACATGGCGTGTCGCATCAACTTTAAAATTTTCTCAACTTTCAACTTTTTTTAGAACCCCTTCAGAAAGCAAGTAAGAATTAAACTTGATGTCACCATAATTGTTGTTGCATATAATGCGAAGTGAGTAATACAATCACGGTTGGCGAATACGCCTGCGACTGTAATAGATTAAAGGAAATAAGTTCACGTTCTCTTTAATCTATTACAAAGAGTCTCAAGCCTTTTTTAAATACGCCAACCACGATAAGGGTGAAAACCTCTTATGATGAGTAACCACTAGCAGCACGATTTTGATAGTCCTTATATTAAGAATGGAAATTTGAATATGTAAAATATTTTATAGAAGACATTCTAAAAGGTATTTTCAAAGAAGGTAGAGTGGAATGGGTAAAAGATAAGTAATTTGTACATCATGTCAAAGACCTCAAAAGTGGAGGCGCTTGGAATTTTTCCCACACTTTTTGGCTCATACATTAGAAATAAAAAAAACTTCTAGCAATTCGGAATAATGAATTCGTCTTGCTATCTGTCTAATATATTATGAATGTGCCTTTTGGTTTGTCGCGTCTTTAGTTTGTTTTGGACTATTTTCCAAACTTCTCGGATTATTTTCCAAATTTAAAGCAAACCTATTATTATTTACAAAAATGTCAGATATTTTTTTGCAGAGTTGGAAGGCTTGCTAGTCTTTGATTACATCGCTGAGACGATCCATTCGTTAAGAAAATCAAACCAAACAAACCATAATTTAAAATTAAGTTAAATGGGAGCTTTTTGATAATATCACATATTCTTTGGCACATTTTTAAAGATCTTTGATTAGTAACTAATTCGAAAATATTTTTAAAATATTTTTGATTCGTGAGATGTTTGCCTGTTTAGTTGGACTATTCGAATAAAAATAAACTATTTTAATTGCAAGACCCGACCCATAGGAGCTACATTAGCTAAAACGAAAAAAATATATACTCAGTAGGGCTACTCTCTATTGTGATGCGAAAAAATGGTAGCAAATTAAGCGATTGGTACTCTAATGGCGATTTCTTTTCTGAGAAATATGTTGCATAAATATTACATGTTCTACCTTTTTGTGTACGCTTGCACAAAAAATACAACTATGGGAAACATTTTCAAGTTGTTTTGTGAATATGTTGATGAAAAATATGCAAAACATGTTGCATATTTTACCCTCACTTTTACTTAAGGGGTTCATACTGCCATGTTTTACAACTTTGGTACTTACTACTCTGTTTGTTCGACCTCTCATAATATTGTGAAAAGATTGTTTAAAAACAAAATATAAAATTTTTTTCACATTAAAATTAAAAAACTCTATGTATATTGTTTTCGTTTTAATTTTTTCCAAGCCATTAGTGATGTTAATATTTGCTTCCAAATCGTAATAGCATGCAGCAACTGCCCAAATAGCTTAAAAATCCTTAATGAAATACATAAATGATAAAATGTTAATAAAAGCAGCTACTTTTGAAGTTGCACAACATCTTACACTTCGAGTGATTATAGGTTACATTGTTACATGTTACATGTATATACTGTAAGTTATATTTCTCCGAAATGAAATCGCCATTAAATAAGTTTGCGGATTTGTCCTACCCATATTTTTTTTCGCAAATCATCACTATTTACTTTATTAAAATTTTCAAACAAAAACATGCTAAGCGGCTTTACTTTTTTTTTTTTATTTTTTTCATACCTTTTGACATTTCATTACTGCAAATCTACACCATCTCAAATTTTTATTCCCAGTGTTTCTTCGTTTTCAAACAATTTTATGAAATAGTTTGCGAAAGCGATAGCGAGTACTAAATTGGCCTCTTATTGCATTAGGCTTTCGTATCTAAATTGCATCGCAATAGAGAGTAGCGCCCAAGATTCCTGATATTCGGTTATAAAATGATAATCGAAAAGAAGACATATACAAGATCTGATGAGCTAAAATATTCATATTAATATTGAGTATCTAATTTTAAAACAAAGAATTTCGGAAACCGAAAAAGAACACAAATTGCTTACGTAAGTGATGTGATAGTAATAAGACCGTTAAATTTTTTTGTGTGAATTTTTAAATTTCGGACCGGTTATAATATTTTTAAAACAAATCGGTTACGATATTTTTAAAAGCAGAGTTGATGTTTTTGAACCGTTGTCGGACTCGGAGTCGAAGTACCCACAAAAACTCCCGACTTCGACTCCAAAACTTTTCGGCATAACAAATTTAAAAAAAATTTTCAAAATAAAAATTCATTGAAATTGGTGATACAATATTAAAAATATCGATTTGAAATTTTTATAGAATTTTTCTTGCTATATTTAACCATTTAAAAGCTGCTGCATTAAAAAAAAAGTTTAAAGTCAAACAAGGATTAGTCTGATATACCTTTAGGATAAATTTAAGAGTAGGAGTCGGATTTTAAGTTTGATTCGGAGTTTAACTTAAAAAGTTTCAGCGGTTGGAGTCGGAGTTAGAACTATTTTTTGACGAATCCACAGCCCTGGTTAAAAGTGTTGTTTTAAGTATTTAAAAATTGATATTTAAATATCATTTGGGAAATCTTAGGAAACCAAATACTGTATTAAATATTCCAATTATCGATTAATTTTAGATAATCAAACCCATTCATTTATTACTAACCAACTTCGTTTTTTTTTAAATTATTTATATTGGACCAAAGTTTAGAAAAAAACAAATACATATATATTTTCATAAATTAGTTTACACCTCCTTTTGAAATCCTCTATATTCCCGTTTAAAAATTTGTATAGACATAAAATTGTAACTTGAGGCGGAATAAAAAATTCAAAAATTTTTATTTTTTTTAATTTACATATCAATAGACACACACTTAGTACAATATTCAAAACTGAGTGTATTTATTCCTGCGAATGGAACAGGTATGAATGAATGTAAATACATAAAAAATTGTCTAAGTGCATGAAACACTTAAAAAAGGACAACAAAAATTTATAAAAAAGGGAACATTAACACTTTTTAAAGTAGAATCCATAACAGAAGTGCCTGCAGCAGTAGCAGAACTAGGAAAAACATTAAGGACTACAGAAAAGAGCAAAAGTGTGTGTCTGTGTGTGAGAGAGAGAGAGAGAGTTGGCTAACAACTCTTCATGCAAAAGCATTTTACACACATTGTTACCCTATACAAATATCGAAAGTCCTTCTACTAAACTTCCCCTTTCATGACCCCCTTGTCTTAAGAAAATATTAAACAATAAATGAGTCATAGATTCCAATAGCAAAAATCAACAAGGCACGATGACAAAACAAAATTGTTCGAGTAAAACAAAAAAAAATATTTCATTGATGGCATATAGAGCTTTAGTTTTATTTTTCCATCACTTCATAAAGAGAAGGTTGGTTGGTTGACTGTTTGACTGACATGTTAGTGGATTGAACGTTTAGTTTGATGTTTGTCTACTTTATTGGTGTATAGTGGGTTTTTTATTGCCATTTTCTCCTTGTGTTTTTTTTTCTGTCGTTTACTGTGTAGTTGGAGGGAGTAATGTAGTTTTTTTTTCATAGTTGCTGTCCTGTGGTGTACATAAAATTCAAATTTAAAATGTTCATTTCATTTAGAATTTTATGACAGAAACACTTTAACGAAACTCTTAACAATGAAGAAAGAGCTGGAAAATAGCGTATTATTAGAACTGATGCTTCTGGAATGGAATAAATGAGGCGTTGAAAGGATGGAGAGGTTATAAGAGGTTATAAGAGTGAATTTGAAAAACACGTCAATATAGTCAGCAGTGGGTAGAAGTTAACATTTTTATTTTAAAATTATAAATGCAATTTTGTAACGAGAATATATTAAACATTTTTTGCGGGTAATAAAGCTTTAAATTTAGACAATGAGATTTTAAATAACATTTTTAGAAAAATAGGGAATAATATTTTAATTGGAAACCCATAATGAAACAATCGAATTTCAAAAACTAATACAGTATAATCTCTCTTAAGAGACATTTTTCTAAAGTGCACACCCTTTTGACGGACAATATTCCCTGGTGCAGGTAGCGTTTTAAAGGAAAGTATCGAGTTATTTTAAGAGGACGTTCTGCTTGTACGGACATAATTGGTAATGCAACTTAAAAGAATTTCGAACTTGAATAGCCAATCGTATATACATACAGCTACTCCCACTATATATGGACACGCACTATGAATGGATCAAGTATCGAAATCCCTATAAAGTTCCAATGCTTGCTCTCAAAAATGCTGGTTTTTAATAACTTATATGACATTTGAAGGGTAAACATGTGTTTTGTATTCTTACTTAAAAAAAGTGCTGCCGATTGCTCACTGAAGCTTCTGCTAGTAAGAATTCAACGTGCGATAGTTACATAATTTGTACAAAATTATGGCTAAAAATGTTAAAATCCCTAAGTGCTGGTTAACACTCTTCAAGTTTTAGTCGTCAAGTCTTAAGATTTTAGGAGAGTGTGAAACAGCACTAGCTTAATGTCATCTAAACATGTATTTGGACAGTGTAAAGAAGCGAAAAAACATAACGCACTTATCGACTGATACATGAATTCACCTTGGTTTGGAAAATTCAAATGTGGTGATTATGATACGAAAGACAGAGATCGCCCAATTTAGCCAAAGCAATGCTACTGCAAGAAACGAGTGCTCATTTGTCAAAATGTTATGGTAATGCCCATAATTTTGGAAAAAAGGAATGTTTATCAAAATCTATTAAGTTCGAGTTGGTGGTTTGCAATTGGCGTGAATTTATCGTGATTTAGTCTTGATTGTAATTACTTTTAATACTAATCACGCGTTTAAGAGTGAGCGTGATTTTAATTAAAAATTTGCGTGCGTGATTGCGCGTAAATTTTAAAATCACTCACGATTGCTCATGCTCTTGCAACGACTTTCTTAAGAAACTACTGAATACATAAAAATTAATCGCCATGGTAGTATTAGTGAAAATGAGTTTGTATGTGTGACACTGACGATGCTGGCCAGGGCTGTCAGATATGGCGATTTCTCACCAAACGTGGCGATTTTCAAACTCTTTTGGCGACCTAATTTTCGAATTGGCGACATGGCGATTTTTTGGCGATTTATAAAATAGTTGACGATTTTGTTGGCTATTTTTGATGAGCCATCTATTTGTTTTGAAATTTGTTAAATTCAAAACGAAGAAATAATATTTTTTTTATTCTAGTATTTCAATGTATGAAATTTGATGCATTCATATGTATGACCAGTATTTAAAACTAAATAATGTTGAAATGGCTGATGAAGATAATCTTCGAGAAACTTTTTTTTCACATTTAAATGTGCTCTTGAAAGAAGTAATAAGTAGAATTCTTTAAAAATGAATATAATGATAGTTTATGAAAATTTTTCCAATATAAAATGTGACAAATTATCACATACAATTTGTTGTTTTTAAATATATTTTAAAGATTTTTTATGAATCCTAACTTACCCTTGGATGTTAATGAAATACAATAGAAAAAATACAGTTTGTTAAAAGAAAATTGTAATGATGATATTCAATCTAATTAAGATCAGTTTAGGCCAACAATTTATAGCTACAAGGATACGGCAGGTACCTGTATCGAAATATTGAAATTCACTAAATATCTGCTTTGAAGTAGAATGCGATATGAAGTTTTCGACACGTTTTTACGAGCCAAAGTTATATGAATATAAATAGCACATGTTGCATTTCTTTTCTACCTTCACAATGTATTTCAAAAAAGAAGACTGCTTAGTGGAAATACGTTTAAAATACATCGCGATTGTGGATATGAATCGTTTTTCCACAAAAAAAAAAATTAAAAACTGTAAATTTGCATGTTTTTTAAAATTAAAATTCCTTGATATTTTGCATACAAGTTTTTATTATCATTATTTTCGATAATCTAAAAAAAAATTAAAAAATATATGTATAATCCTGCCTGTTAAAAACGTTTTCTTGCTCTCCTAAAAAATAATAATATTTAGTCAATTCACAAGGTATCCTAACATGTCATATTGTCAAAATGTCCTAATATTTCACAATGGTTTAAAAATATTGTTGTTGGTTTGTTAACAAAAAGTGTCTTAAATAAATAGAACGTTGCTTGCTGTGTTTATTGTGCTGTCGTAATTAATCAGAAAAGTCCAGCGCTGAGCGGCTGAGCCGTACAACAATATTTTTAAACCATTGTGAAATATTAGGACATTTTGACAATATGACATGTTAGGATACCTTGTGAATTGACTAATTGTAACTTACAACGTTATTCGCGGCTGTTTTCAATTGTTGGATGTCAAAATTTTGTTTATTATCTTTGTTTCTATTTTTGACATTGTACAATGATTTTTTTTGTTCCATTTTTTGTCATTTCCCGGCTAGATCTGGCGATTTTTTTCATCCAGCCATAAGAAATGGCTAGATTTTATCTAGCCGGAAGATCTAGCCATTTTTTTTCTTCATAGCCATTTTTTATTTTCATTTTTTAAATATTTTTTTATGATAATTTTTTTTGGCATTTTTTTAATATTAAATGTGCTTACTTTGATGTTGCTTTACATTTAATAAATTTTTAATGCAACATGTTATTTACCGCAAATGACAGTTTAAGCAGCCTTGAAATATTGACGGTACTTACAAAGAACCCCCCAGAGTTTACTACTAGTCATCTCATAAGGACTCTGGAGATGAAGATGGTAGTGGGCACCCGCAAAATTTGCCGAAAGCACTACTTGTGCAACCGTGCGAAACTCAATTCGGAATTCCTCCGTCGTCAAGTGTCGATGATAATCAGGAAGACAGAAAATTTAGTGCTAGAACAGACATTGCAGGATGTTATAATAACTCGCCTGATAGTTAAAATATTGAATGCCTTAGGCATACTTTGATTTTTTACCCTTGTATGGTCTTGAAAAGATTAAAAAATGAATTGATTCAGTGGGTGAAAGATGATGATGTATGGTGTCAACGGATATTCGCTGAGCCCGACTTTTCAGATTGCACTGACTTGCCAATTTACGTGCATTTTGCGAAGTTTTTGAAAATGACTTGGTAGAAATGCTATGTAAAACAAGCAACCGTAAAGCAGTTTATAGTGGACAAGTGAACCCAAAAAAACCCGATGAATGAAATAGGAGTTTTTCTGGGTATCCTAATTGTAACCGATTATGCTTCAGTTCCTTCAAAGAGGGATTATTGGCCAAATGAAAGCGATCTTTGAAATTCAATGGTTTCGGATTCTATTCGTAGAAATTGTTTTGATACGATATTTCGCCATATACTTTTAATGGATAAGGCAAGGCAACAAGATGATAAAATCTGCAAATAATTTTTTTTTTGTGTAAAACGCATTTAATAAAAAAAGAAAATTGTTACTGTTACCTTTTATGTAATAAATCTTTTTTGTTAAGTTTTGTTTATAAAAAATATAAGTTTTATTTGAAAAATGCAACGTCCAAAAATTTTATATACTTCCCTCTGTTACGCTTTTAATAAAAAAGGTTTTTTCGACTAAGGTAAATTGCTGTTTAAAATTTCATTGATATATGAATGAATATCATTAAATATTTAGTTCTTGGGTGAAATAATGAAGTTTTTTAATAACTTTAAAAATCTAGCCATTACTAGCTATTTTTGTTTTAAATTCTAGCTTTTTTTTAACTGCCGAGTTGGCAACCTTGTTTGTGATACCGAGATTATCTGTAATGAATTCGCCTTGCAAAATTGTCAACATTTTAAGAATTCTGATTACAAAATATTTATAGAAATTTAATTGATTTTAATATTTGCGTATGAAAAAGTATGTACTGTTTTTTATAAAATATTTAGTCAATTCACAAGGTATCCTAACATGTCATATTGTCAAAATGTCCTAATATTTCACAATGGTTTAAAAATATTGTTGTTGGTTTGTTAACAAAAAGTGTCTTAAATAAATAGAACGTTGCTTGCTGTGTTTATTGTGCTGTCGTAATTAATCAGAAAAGTCCAGCGCTGAGCGGCTGAGCCGTACAACAATATTTTTAAACCATTGTGAAATATTAGGACATTTTGACAATATGACATGTTAGGATACCTTGTGAATTGACTAATTGTGTTAGTGTGGGTAAGACAGTGAGAATGGCTTTATTAGGGAGCGTGCGCGATTGTAAGAATTTAAAAATTCCAAATTTCAAATATCCGAAACAGGTCAAAACAATTTGTATTTATAAACAACTTTTTTTTTTTATTAATCACATTTTATTTTACAAAATAGCCATTTATTATAATTAATAACATGAATGTTCGAATGTGTTTTATTTGTACCTCTGTATAAACCAATTAATTAGAATTTTCTACACTCTATTCCCATCTTGTGTTGTTTATTTTGAAAAAGAATCAAACCAATTTATTTATATACACACGTAAAAAGTCATACATATTTCAAAGTCTGTATGCTCATTTAATAAAACAAACATATTGTTTTCCATTTTCTTTCTTAGAGCTGGTTTAAAAACGTCCTTTGATGGCAACTTTATATATCATTAATACGCATTATAAAAATAAAATTTAATAAATTGTAGCACTTGGCAAATATTTGTTTATCAAAATGTATACGGGGAAAACAAGTTAAAAATATTGGCAACAAATGTAAATTAATTCACATGTAAGAACTTTTGTTAAGCCATTGCTTTTTTCATTGTAAAACATGAATGAACATTTAGGGAAAAAACAAATAAGGTTAAAACGAGTAAATAATAATATAATATCAGTGGTGGGCAACACAAATCAATGATATATACGCTTGTGTGTTAGCGCTATCGCTACAGCAATACAACACGCAATCGCCTGGTACAACTTTACCAATCTGTCAAAAGTTTTGGCAAAACTTTCAAACACTTTTAAAGAACGCACAATAAAATTACTTAAAGCCTTAAATAGCCAATTTGCCTTTGCACAGCTGATGATAACGTATGCTAATGAGGCCACCTAGTATTCAACTCGATGTGAAATTTACGATGTTTTTCGACGTCGCTAGCCAAAATATTTAAAAAATACCCACTACTGCTTTAAATTCCTAATATACATACTGTTAAATAAATACAGGGTTATCAATTTAGTAGTTTAAAAACCGCCGTTCTGTCTAGGCTCTCAGCAGGTAAATATCTGTCGTCTAAAGTGCCATTTATTTAATGAAATTTTTGCCATTTACAAATATGGATCGCTTTACAACCGAAAAACGCGTAAAAATTGCTAAAATTTACTACAAAAGTGGTGTTGCAAACGTTGCCACTTTTCGAGCATTACGGGGGATTATGGTCGTCATAATCAACATACTGTGCAAAAATTGGCAAGATTATAAAGACATTTGAAGATACTGGAAGTGTTACAGATGTGTCCCGGAGTGTACGTTATCGCAATGTACACCTCCGAAAATATTGCCTTTGTTAGTAAAAGTGTTGCGGATAATCGGAATTTGCCGATTATCGCTAGGACCGTATAATAACGTACTTTTTTTGGCCTTCAATTAAGGACACCGAACAGGACGATATGCGGTCTTAACAAGCCACACTACATGACCGATTTTGACATTATTGCATGGGAAGTTTCCAGAACGCGTCAATTTTCGTTTTGACGATGTCAGTTGACCACCAATATCATGCGTTTTACGCCGTTAAGGAGTAAAATCCTTGTCATGCAAGCGAATTCACTCGTGAAAGTGTGCTGGACGTAATATTCGCAGTCATATCCAGGGCTGTCAGATGTGGCGATTTCTCGCCAAACGTGGCGATTTTCAAACTCTTTTGGCGACCTAATTTTCGATTTGGCGACATGGCGATTTTTAGGCGATTTATAAAATAGTTGGCGATTTTGTTGGCTATTTTTGATGAGCCATCAATTTGTTTTGAAATTTGTTAAATTCAAAACGAAGAAATAATATTTTTTTTATTCTAGTATTTCATTGTATGAAATTTGATGCATTCATATGTATGGCCAGTATTTAAAACTAAATAATGTTGAAATGGCTGATGAAGATAATCTTCGAAAAATTTTTTTTCACATTTAAATGTGCTCTTGAAAGAAGTAATAAGTAGAATTCTTTAAAAATGAATATAATGATAGTTTATGAAAATTTTTCCAATATAAAATGTGACAAATTATCACATACAATTTGTTGTTTTTAAATATATTTTAAAGATTTTTTATGAATCCTAACTTACCCTTGGATGTTAATGAAATACAATAGAAAAAATACAGTTTGTTAAAAGAAAATTGTAATGATGATATTCAATCTAATTAAGATCAGTTTAGGCCAACAATTTATAGCTACAAGGATACGGCAGGTACCTGTATTGAAATTCACTAAATATCTGCTTTGAAGTAGAGTGCGATATGAAGTTTTCGACACGTTTTTACGAGCCAAAAGTTATATGAATATAAATAGCACATGTTGCATTTCTTTTCTACCTTCACAATGTATTTCAAAAAAGAAGACAACAAGTTAGTCTTCTTGGTGAACTATATAGCGTTTTAGTTATATAATAGAACTGCAACTACATACAAATATATTGTACATCCAATATTTGTTTAATACTTACCGCAAAATCCTTTTTTTTGTAACTTTAAGGGCTAATAAATCAGAGCAAGTTAAACTCTATTTTTGGTTTAAAATGTGTTAAGCCAACAAATTTATAAATCAGAAAACATATAAACCATATTTAAACGCATAAAATTGGGCGTTTAAACTACCAATACAAACCATATGAATTTGTTAACATTTATCGTAGTGCTGCCACATGTTTCTTTTTACACTACATATAATACATGAAACACTGATTTACAACTGTTGAGTTTAAACTACATATAAATTTAAGTTTAGTTCAACTAAACCAGCGTTTAAACACTCACTGATTTATTAGCCATAAGTAGACTTCTATAAAATATTTTAAACATTGCCCCTTTTTTGTTAAATAAAAATTAAACAAAATATATGGCGACTTTTTTTGAATTTTTGGCGGATTTTAGGGATACGGAACAAAATTTTTGTGAGGTTTATGAAAAAATATTTTTAATTATTCTAAAAATACATATATTATTGTCGAAATCGAAAAAAATAAATGCTTTGGCGATTTTGGCGATTTTTGACATTGAATTTGGCGAAAAAGATCAAAATCAATCTGACAACCCTGGTCATATCTAATTTTTTTGACTTCCAATCCAGCATCGTCGGTGTCACACATACAAACACATTTTCACTAATACTTCTAAAGCGCTTGATGAGAAATGCTTGACCATGTACAGATCCCTTTGCACATTTTTTTGGGCTTACATCAATGACCATGTCTACGCGGATAATCACTAAACGTTGGTTCATTTGAAAACCAACATTCGTCTAGTTATCGCTAGTATCTCGGCGAAATGTGCCAAAAATTGGTTAAAAACTTCTTCAAAAGGATCGACTGCTGCAACCAATTTAGAGGGGGTCATTTGAATGACATTGTATTTCGTACGTAATGGCAAGCGCCAGACAATATGATAAAAAAAATTTCATCGAAACCAAAGCTTTAAGATACGTTCACACTTGAAAAATAGTTGACGAAAAGAACGGGACCAACAGGCAACCTAAAATAAAATTTCCTTTAATTCTGATATTTTTTTTTTTTTTATAATACAACATCTTACATAAAACATTTTTTGCTATGTATATCTAGCAGTACAATTTGTTTTATTTTGTGATATTAAGACCATGTTAAATCTGACTAACTATTAACAAATGTATTGGTTGTGCTTATTTGGTTAAATATTTAACAAGTGTCGCCGTAGCTTTAGTTGTGTTTTATATTACTTAACTTTTGAAACCTAAAAATGGATAACTCGCTTGCTCTTTAAATATTCACCCTTGACCTTTTTGGTTTAGGAAGAAATCTTCAATTCTCGTTCAATGTAAAACGCATTTACAGTTGAGCAAAAAATTAGTTGTACCATATGTACAAAATGTTTTATTTTTTACTTGTTGGCAGTTTTTATCTTACCTGTAGTAGTTGATGACGATAGCAATGATTTTTACACTAAATGGAACGAAATGGACGTAAAGGAGCGGAACATTGTAAAACGGATAAATCTTGAAATATTAAGTTTTTTATTTATTTGTTTTTATAAAATCTTATTTGTTTCAATATCCAGTTGCTGTTGCAGGTATTCATAGAATTTATATAAGAAATATTATTAGAATTAACAATGACAAAGTATTTTATGACGAGTTTTTATTTTAACAAAAACTTTCTTTTCCCACAGGGGCGTATTGGAAAAACAAAATATTTTTTTTTACCTTAAAGAACTAAGGAACTCAGTTGTGGGTATTCCGTCCAATTGACCGGTTTTTAACATTGAAGATCTTACAGAGTCTAGTTTGTATAGGGGGTTTTATGGCAAGCCCAAATTGAAGAACAATGGGCCTGATTATGTAAGGCGTTGGTGTAAATGCCTTAAAAAAACCGTCGCAGGCGTTTACACCAAGACTTTACACAATCAGGTCCAATTTCTTTTGAATCAAATATGTTAAGAAACTATTTAAAAGATGGTGGGAAGAGTAAGTTTTTTTTTTATCTCTAACATTGCCATTATATTTTAGGAAAACATTTTGAATTACTTTAATTCTTCTTTATAAAAATTATACGAGTATGTATGTATTAATCGAAAATTAATAATCAAGTGTGTCCTTGATAAATAATGTTTTTAATTGTGTATAATAAAAACATTGTACGTGTGTCATTAAAAAGATAATGCATATTAGGGTAGTAACTATTTTAAAGGAAGTAGCTCACACACTGTATTTTAAACTTTCCAGTATTTGTTACTTAAAATCGGGATGACCACTTTAAGTAAAATCCTGCCAAAACCAGTTGGCTAGGTTATGTTCCATTGGCAGCCGTAATCAAGGACAGCTCACGTGTGTCCATCAATTAGTTTCCATTTGTTAACATGTCACACCGTCTCCCAAGGGTCCTATATTACCTAGCTGCTAACATTCTCACTCAGCCCCCCAGTCGACTCAATAAAGGAGTGGATCCTATTTAAAACAATAATAGAGAGACACGTTTTGTCTCCAACGGTTCATTGACCTAACAGTTTAAGTCTTAATTCTCCGAAAGCCGGACAATGACACAGAAGATGTTTCGTTGACGCTTCCTTCTCCTCGTCACCGCAACTTCTACATATGTCATTGTTAGGGAGTCCTAGCCTTTGGGCGTGCCTCCCAATGGGCCAGTGGTCAGTTATAACCGCAATATTGTTTCTAAGGAAAGCTGTAATGCCCGCCTAGTCCTTTTTTCATCTATGATGGCCCAAATTTTCCTGGTTTCCCCACAGGCGGTTTCATCAAGCGATCTCTGAGCGGCAATAAGATGAAACTTGTGTGCAATAAGTTGCTTACTCCTTAGGAGCTAAACACCTGTATCATATGTTGAATCGTTTTGTTTCAAAGGGGGTGCCTGCATGCGCCAACGAGTCCGCCATACATTCTTCATGTATGTCCCTGTGATAAGGGTAACCACTGAATGTCTCGCTATCTCCTTCAGAGACATCTGGCATTCTTGGACGATTCTCGATGTGATGAACAAATTCTCCAGGGATCTTATGGCCGCCTTACTATCGGTAATACTCTGGATATCCCTGCTTGATATTTCACCGTACCGAATGTGTCTCGCGGCTGTGTAGATGGCCATTATTTCGGCCTGAATAACACTGCAGTGATCCGGCAGCCTTATAGGAATATTCCACTTTAGGTGCTTGGAGTATATGAATATCTGAATCGCGTTCGCGGGAATTTGTAGGTCATTATAGTGAATCACGTTATCAAAAATGCTTATGGTGAAGCCAGGATCAAAGACTGACTCAGGTGTGGCATAATCAACGTCCATGTGCCAATTTATCTCAAACAGGATTTCAGAATGTCCGATATTTTAATCCCTTCATTCTCTAGTGGCCCTAAGTCTTACCGCCGTGTTCGCAGCTAACCTTTTCGCCAGATTGTCAAGATCGTAAACAATACCTTAGAGGGGGTTGTTGTGTTACCGTTATTGCCACCATTCTCATTATACGTTCAAACTTAGTTTGATGACGTTTAAAAATTTTCAACGCCACAAGATATGTAGCGTTTGAAATTTAAAAATTCAATATGAATTTCTGTAGAAAGTAACAACAAAATTATAAAATATTATTGACTTGTTTTAACTTTCAATGTAATGTTTGGGGTTGCGTTTCGTTTTACACAATACGGGCCTATAACTTTTTTTGGTGTGTTATAATCAATTAAGGTAGAAGTACATAACACGCGTTAGTTCGCGAGCGTACTGTAGACTTCCGTAAAAAAAGTTAAGCTAGTGTATTTTCAAAGAACAGTTACACAAAAAACATTTTGACGCGTTTGTGGCAGAAAGTTGGTTAACTTTGAAGCTTGGAATTCTATAAGAAAAGTGTTAAATAAATAAAAAAACAGCTGAAAGAAAATACTTTTATAACGTGCGTTGTGTAACTTGCTATTTTTCATGCGCTAAAGTTTTTGAACGCACGTTACTCGTCGACGAAATAACGGGTGTTTTGTACTTTCCTTTAGTCGTGGGTTCCATTATTGATAAGCTCGGGGACGAAAGATTTAAAAAAATAACTAATTAATAATTTGGAATAGTATTAAAATCGCCAATTTTTTTAAATCTTGAATATTAGAATTCTGAATCTCGAACTTTATAATCCCGAATTTTTAAATCCTTAATTTAAAAATTACGAATTTCGAAGCTTTAGTTACGGGGTTTGTTATACCATAGAGGAGAAAACACTTGCGCCCGTTAAATGGCCGTCTATGCAGAGAAGCGAAGCCGATATGTGTTATACCATAGACTAGAAAATCTTTTAAAAGTGTCATAAAGTCCATGGACATTTAAACGTTAATGTCTTAGCAAATTTTTTTTCCAACATTTTAAAGAAGCTCTCCTTATTCATATTGCTTAAGTTACAAAGTTATTTATTTTCACACATACAAAATGAATGTCAAAACAATTCTTCAAATGCAAAAACATCAATCAGCGTTAGGGCGAGAATTTCAATCGGAAGCCTGCAGGTTATATTTATTCCAAATTCTATTCGACATTTTGATCTTTCACAAAAAAAATTTTTTTTTAATATGTTTAATTTTTTTAAAAGTATGTACTAAAAATTCCCTAAAAAAACCTCCTTAAATGTATACCTCCCTAAAACCTTTCTCACATATGTTGTATCAAGTACGTCATAATAATCATCATAATCAGTATTAATTACACTCTTAAAGTAATTGACAACATTTAATTGGTGTTAGGATGCATTAAAAAGCTTTTGTATTTTATGTAGAAGAGAAATTAACTGACATGAGAGAAGAACACGACAAACTTATTACAAACAAAGATTAATCAAAATTAAGTAGATGTAATTATAATCTAAAGGTTTTTAGAAAAGTATATCTTCGAATTAAAGACTTTGTTAAACATAATTTATGTACATATGTACATATTTAAAAAGGATTTAAAGAATTTTTTTGAATTTAATAGGATTTCTTAACGAATCGATAGAATTGCTTGCGATTTATTGCGTGTTCTATTATGTGGGTGGTTATTTCAATTTTTGAAATTCCAGCCATTCTAACGAACTTTTCCTTATTTTCGTTATAAAACCCACTATTCATACTCAACCTCTGGTTAAATTAAAAAATTTTCTATTTTTATTCTTGTCATTTCTTTTGTTGTTTTTTTTTAAATCTGTCAACTATGTATGTCAGGTGCGCAGTTTTAAAATATTTTAATGATGTTAATTCAAATGAAATAGTTTAATTTCGTAAAAAAATAAGGAAAATTTTGCAAAAATTAATAAAATATGGGAAACTTTATGGAAAGCTTTAGTTTTTTTAGATTAAATCATTGGTTATTTTGTATACCGTTCAGCACAGGCTTAAAGGATATAGATATCGTCAGCTCATTATTGGTTTGGCATACCGACCATTTTTTAAAAATAAATTCAGTTAGATACCCAATAAAAAATTTTCTTATTTTGCGAAGCACTAATGGTACATAATAAGCCATACAGAAATGCCGTAAGGTAAGTGAACGAATTCCTAATAACTTTAAAAAAATATATATAAAATTTGAAGAGCCATGATATTCCCTTACTACGAAGCGGGTGTGTAAGGGAGCATATTAAATAATAACGGTAACAAAAAGTTCAGTGTGCAAAGCTGATCGTTACATTCACTAATTTTTATATGCGCTGAATAAAGCGCTTTCTGTGTCAAAAATGAATTGCTTCAAAGTGAGAACTCGTCATATAAAATTCATGTCTGCGGAAGACATGAAACTTTCACGTGTCTCCCTTACAAACTTGCTTCGTTGGAAGCTTAATTTTTTATTTGGTATGGGGTGTATATATTTTGAATACCCCTTTCTAATTAAAAACTTGTTTCACGAAATTTGTTATGGTTTCTGAGATATTGATGTTTTTTTTAGCATTAAGTATGAAAATACTTTTGATTGATATTGAGAATTATTCTATTTTTTTAATCAAAAAGGGGGATGTTTTTAAGTGCATTGTTGTTAATCTACATAACTGCCAAATTTACTTATTATATCTTTATTAAAACCATAAAACCATAAAATTACTATTTTTATTCGCACTGAAGCCCTTTCATTCATTTACACGATAGAAATAATAATGTTTGGCATTCCATGAAAAGATCTTAAAACAGTGAACTTAAAACTATCCCCATTTTTGATTAAGAAATAGCCCGAATTCCCAATCCCGGAAAAACGATTTAAAAAAAAATCGTTTACAAAAATGGCAATACTGTCACTATATAGCACTCGATATATATCAGAATTTTCCAGAAAATTATGAACATATTAGAAAACATTACTGTTCTAATTATAAAAAAAAAACGGTGTGTTAAATTATTGGAATTGTTTACTTAAATTTATTTATTTTTTGTTTGAAAAATTTTATTTGTTTTTATAGGGCATGTGGGTGAAACAAATGTCAAACTGAGTAAAAATTGCTTCTACAAGCATATTCATAACGCTTTCTTTCGAAAAATATAAGCATTTTTATATATTTCTGGACAAAATATTTTTTTATCAGCGAAAGAACATGGCCATACATATTTTGGTGAAATAGTAAAAATGAGTATTCATATGTATTACCTTTATACGCATGAAAATTTTTTCACTATCACTAAATGAAGATTTAATGCAAAAATCTGCACTCAATTCAAATAGAGCAAAATTTGTACTTGCAATCAAAAAAGCTGCATATAAACAGACTCTCACTAATTTCACAAATTTGAAAAATGTAATTTTGTATGAGCATAATTTTTGAAAGGAAATTAAACAACATGTCAATAACGGAATATCTCATGGCTTTAATCATAAAAAAATAAGTTTTATGTTTGTAAATTTAGTGCAAAATTGAAGAGCAAAAAAGTTGCAATAAACTGATGATTGCTTTTTCTTAAATCAAACTATTTTTTTTTTGAGTGCAAAATTTTTTAAGCATCACTATGACTCATGTATAGTGAGGCTGCAAATTTTAAATTTATCACTCAACATGAACAAAATGATTGCAATAATTTTGCACTATCACTAACTGTGAGTTGAAACTGCAAAGTGAGTGCACTACCCCCATCTATGTAGTTCACCCGATTAAAATCTCAAAAAATCGTTAAAAATTCAACCCAAAAAATCGTTTTATCCGAATATCTCTAAAGGCAAAGGAGATAACCTAAACATTTAAGCATATTTTATTTAGGTCATCTTAAATCTACTCAAAATCAACTCAAAAACTGCCCTGCTATGACAGTTTCAAGAATTGCATCAGTTGCATAATTATTTTTCAAAACAAAACGTTCGTAAACCATTGTGATATATTTTAGCAAAATAAAAAGATCAAAAATAATGTTTCGAGTAATTTCATTAAAATGAAAAAAGTATTCAACAAACAGTTCCCAACAGTTGCAAGAGTATATTATGGGGTTAAAGAGGACACTTTTAGCTTTCTGATGATACTAAAATTTCTTTAACCCCTTTTGACCCTAACAAGTTCAACTCCTCTGAAATTCGGATTTCACCAAAATATAGAACCTAGGGAAACATTTAATAACACATCATGTATAAATGATACAGTGATGTAACAAACCATATCTTTAAGACTACTAAGACCCACTAATATAACAAAAAAAATTTTGATAACAGCTTGTGAGAAATCATTATTTAATTCTGATCAAATTTAAAAAAAATAAATTTTTTCTAAAACAACATAACTTATTTGTTTTAATTCCAGTTTTTTAGATACCTTAGTTCTAATATGCCAATAAAAAATGTAGCTTCCAACGAAGCAGATTTATAAGGGAGAAACGTAAAAGTTTCGCTTACCGTATCGCTTACGGATGACATTAATTTTATATGTCGAGTTTCCACTTTGAAGCAATTTATGATTTTTGACACAGAAAGCGCTTTATTCAGCGCATATAAAAATTAGTAAATGTAACGATCAGCTTTGCACACTTAGTCACTAATCATGTAAAACGCAACGCAACGCCAAAGAATCACATTGAAAGCACAAACAATGTCATAAATATTTTGTAATTTTGTTGTTGCTTTCTACAGAAATTCACATTACGTTTTAAAATATCAACCGCTGCATTGCTTGTGGCGTTGAAAAATTCTTAAAACGTTACATGAATTTCTGTAGAAAGCAACAACAAAATTAAAAAATATTTATGAAATTGTTTGTGCTTTTAATGTAATTCTTTGGCGTTGCGTTGCGTTTTACATGATTAGTGCCTAAGGCCTTAAATTTTTGTTACCGTTATTCTTTTATATGCTCCCCTACAAACCTGCTTCGATTGTCGTGGCTCTTCAAATTTTATATATATTTTTTTTTAATTTATTAAGAATTCGTTCAATTACCTTACTGCATTTCTGTATGTCTAATTGCGTAGCGCATTAATGTGTGCTTACTTTTTAAAATGTACCATTAGCGCTTCGCAAAATAGGACAATTTTTTAATGGGATGCTTGCTATCAGATGGCATTAAATTTTTTTAAATCGGCGTTGACAAAAAATTGGACTTGTGGCAGATGAAATTCAATTTACAGCCACAGTACGTTCGTATCGACAGCAAAATATCGCCGATATCGGAAAATTTATCGGAAAATCTGAAGTAACGCTGATATATTTGTATCGTTATCGGTATTCGTTACATCCGCCATTTAAACTAGCAAACAAAACGAAATTATGGACTACTCAAAAACGAATTTAAAAAATTAATTTTATTTTAATTTTATCCATAGTATAATAAGTACCAGGTATGTTCATTATGTCATACAACGAAATATTACTTATTTGCAAATATTTGAATTTCAACATATTATGAACTTTTTAGATATTAGAAGCTTGCTTTTTTATATAACACTATATTTTATTCAATATTTTGTTTATTTAAAATTGATTTTTTTTATTAAGAAATTTTTCAAAAAATAAAATTGATTTATTGTTTTAATTATCCCGTATTTTCTTTTGTTTGACGGTATATGGGTTTTAAAATTGAGAACCAAATTTCTAATGACTATACCTTGTATTTATATTACCATGATTTAATCTCTAAGTCAAAAACTGGGTTTTAGAAATGTGAAATTTTCCAAAATTTCATATACAATTAATTAAAATCGAAAAAATTCTGAAGTATTAAAAAAAATTTCTTTGGAAAATTCTATTAAATATATCTTTATTAATGTAAACATGAGTAATTAGTTATTACATATTAGATAAATTTAGACAATTTGTGCTGAGGATGACAGTTGTGTAATTGCTGCTTATGATAATTTTCTATTAAGAAAACACGTTTCGCGTTTTTAATTTAATTCCCAATGAGTTAAATATTTTCTTCAAAAACTGCCCTCTTTACTCTACGCCCCAATTTCTTATTTTCTTTTGCAATTTGTTATGTGCCATTTGAAAGTTTTCCTACTTAACAGACACATGGCAGATACTGCTGCTTTTGATGTTCCTATTGTTGGCTGGTTGGTTCGTTGGTCGTTTTTTTTTATTGTCCTTATGTAGGCGTCTTTATTTATGTATATATGTATCTCTCTACTGTTTTTTATTTTCATATAATTTATAAGTAATACTAAATGAATGAATGATACGTTTCTTTTATTTGCTTGTGTGTCATAAAAAATTTTAAAATAGGGAGAAAAAGAAAAAACTTAAACACTCAAGGATTGAGTGTTTTCACAACTAAACAAAGTTAAAACAACATGTTTGAAATAATTTAAGATAATTTTTAAATTCTTAAATTAATTTGCATATTTTTTTACTAATCTGTCTTTTTATACCCTTCACCGAAGGTAAAAGAGTATATATAACTTTTTCATTCCGTTTGTAATTTCTACAATATTGATCTAAGACCAAATAAACTATATACATTCTGGCTTCTTATGAGAAGGGAAGTTCAAATCCGGTTGTCCGTTTGTCCGACCGTTGAAAAGGGTTTTCCGAAGACCCCAGATATGATGAAGGCTAGGTTGTTATTCATTTATGTCACATATAGTCCGGAATTGTTTGCTATTGAAATTTAGGAAGATCGGCCCATAAATGGCTGATATATGAGCAAAAAACCACGACTACCTCTAAATTTTTCCATAAATACCATGTTGTTGTTGTTTTTTAAATCCACGAAAACGTTTCTTATAAGCGTTTTTTCTTTTATTTATTAGAAAAGTTTATTCTATTCTATAAGAAAACTAAAAGTTGTGGTTTAGAACGTGCATTCAAATGTTTACATTAAGTTGAATATTTTGTACAAGCAAGTACGTACGCACTTGTTTGGATTTGGATATCTTGCATAAGCAAATACAGTAGCACCATGTAAAAAATTTCTTATAAGAAATATTTTTTGTACGAGCTTTTATTATTGGTGCATGGCAAAATATTCCTTCTACAAGTATAAAATGTGGAACTTTGCAAAAGTTTTCTTGTAAATACACAGAAAAAAGTGTTTTATCAATTAAAAAAATGGTTTAAAAAGTATTTAAATTTAATTAATGTGATAATTGAATCAATTTTTTTTTTAGTTGAAAGAAAATTAAAAATATAATTTTTAATTAAAATATTAATTAAATATCAAAAAATATTAATTAAAAAATATAAACTTAAATATAATTTTGATTTAATTAATATTTAAGTTGTTTTGAAATAAATTTGTAATTAAAATATTAATTAAATATCAAAAAATATTAATTGATATTTTCGTTTAAAATAAAAAAATGTAAGCTTATTGAATTGTTGTTGGGAATTGTAAATATTTAATTAAATAAATTCACACATTGTTTGAAATGACAAAGTTTTTTGATTATTTTTTTAATTAAAATTTAAAATATCATTTATTGGAAAAAAAAATAATGTTCACAATATTACAATTTTTATTAATCAATATAATCATTTTGGTAATAGGAGCAAAATCGACAACTGATATTATGAATTTCATATACATTTGGTAATTAGAGGCAATTTTTAATTTTTTCTGTGTATAAAATATTGCAAAATCTTTCACAAAATTTTTCATAAAATAGCAAAATTTCGAAATATGTATATCTTATAAAACAAATTTTTTTTTAAAAAATAATAAAACTATAGTAAAATTTTCAATAAAATAATTAAATTTTGGCAAAAGTTTTTGTTAAAAATAAATCAACCGAATTTCCTATAAAATAGTAAATTTGACAAAAATGTTATATCAAATTGTGCAGTTTTTACAGAATTTCCTATTAAACCGTTAAGTTTGCGCAGAATTTATCAATAAAAAAAAATTGCAAAATTACACATTTCATAGAAAGTTTTATAGGGAAACTTGATTATATTATAGTTAAATTTGCTAAAATTTCGTATAATATAATCAAGTTTCCCTATAAAATTTTCTATTAAATCGAACTTACGAATGCCATTTGAAATATATCCTATAAAATAGTAAAATTTGCTAAAATTTCCCATAATATAATCAAGTTTCCCTATAAAATTTTCTATGAAATGTGTAATTTTGCTATTTTTTTTATTGATAAATTTCCCATAAAATTTTCTATAAAATAGTAATAGTGTAAAAAAATTTCTTATAAGAAATATTTGTTGTACATACTTTTATTATATTTTGTGCATGACAAAATATTTCTTGTATCAGTTTTTTTCTTAAAAAAAGTTTTCTTATACAGAATACTTTTAATATTAACACTTATGGAGAAACACACATACGGTGATTTTAAAATTATTTGTTAAAATCGTATTTTCTTATAAGAGACATCCGTTATCTACTGTATTTTAATAATTTTCATTTTAAAACCTTTTTATTATTGAAACTTTCCAATAATAAGAATTGTAGTTATTCTATTGAACTGATTATGGGTTTTTATCCAAATTTTTATTTTTTTAATAATTTAATTAAATTATTTGAATCAAGAAAGAAATTTTACCACATGAAGTGAATTGAAATTTGTTGATAATTTTTCATTCTTGACTGACAGGGGGATCGAACCCACGTTCACGGACATGACGATTTGACAAGTTGCGATAGTAACCACACTATCTCGTCAGAAAACTTCGCCGTTTAACACTCACATCACAAAATGTTGCGTAAAAAAAGCAAAATTTCGGAATATGCATATCCTATGGAACGCTGAAAATTGCAAAATTTTCAACAAAATAATAAAACTTAGTAACATTTTTAATAAAATAATTAAATTTTGGGATAAGTTTTTGCAAATAGAATCTGGGAATTATTTCTTTTCATAAGTTACTTTATTATATTCAACATTTTTTATTTTTGGAATTTATTCTATGAGCTAAATTTCAGTTATGTATTTTATAAAGCTTTTGGTAATAGTTCTATTCCTATAAAACCGTTAAGTTTGCGCAGAGTTTCCTGAAAAATAGTGAAATTTTAAGTTCGAAATTTTCCTTGAACTTTAAAAAATCTCTTTTTAAACTTGCCATATTATTATTTTATATGAATTAGAATTTATTTTTTTATCCTAAAAAAATAGTAAAATATTGTAAAATTTCCTATAAAATAATTAAATTTCCTATAAAATAGTCAATATAATTGTGAAATTTAAGAGGAGTTAAATTGCAGATATGATGTGTCATTCAATGAAGTTTAATTGGCGGAATTTTACAGTGAAAATAGTCAAATGTCCCAATAAAATAGTAAAATTTTCTATCGTGTGTAATTATAAAAAAAAAAAAAAAAAAATCATCTAAAAATAGTAAAATTATTATAAAACTTCCTTTAGACTAGCAAAATTAAAAAAAACTTTGAAAACAAAAATTTTTTGTAAATTTCCTATCAAATAATGAAATTTTGCCAAAGATTTTTTTTTTTTAATTTTCCTATAAAATAGTAAATTTTTTTATTCCTTAGAAACAAGATATAATATGTACGATTAAAGCGCTTTCGCCGATATGTCTAGAGAAAACCAACACCTTCTTTGCTCTTGTTTGTCTTGTGAACACTTGTGCCTTTGGTAAAAAAGAACTAAACGTATGTATGTAGTATGCCCATTCATCGATTACTATCCTTAATTTAACTATTTATCTTTGTATTCTATGACGTAAAATCATTTATGTTGATGTTATTCCCTTGTGGCTATTGATTTTTACATGCCATGTACATATTAAATTAACCCCTAAAGGGGCACTTTGGTATATTAATTACATTTAAATAATTTTTATTAGAGGTAAATTAAACTAATAAGCCTAATCAATTATTGGGAAATTAAAATTATTACACTTGATCACGACTTAAACGTGTCAAGGCCTGTTTCTGCAAATCTACTACATCTGACATCTTCGTTTTGAACAAAAGGCTACAAATTTTTACAAAATTTTTTTTGCGACTGAATATTCATTAGCACCGGCGTGACTTTGAATTTTTGTAGGCGAAGGGTTAAGAAAGGCATGGGGGATAAATAAGGCTTAGCCTACAAAAATTCAAAGTCACGTCACGCCGGTGCTCCCCAAGCAAAAAGTCAGATTTTTTTCATTAAATTTTAAGTTCACTAAAGGATGTTTCAAACAAGACTTTTTTCTTATGCTTATCCCGCTTATGCTTATGCGCTTGTCTGCAGGAGACCAGATCCTCTGGCGGGAATCGAACCACAACCCCCGTAATGATATACTAGCTCACTACCAGCTAGCCTACCGGGCACCTCATTTTAAAGTTAAAGGGTTAAGTTTTTTTTTCTCTAATATTAATCAATATTAGATGTTGACGTACTTTATTAAATAAACTGTTGGTTATTTTATCGAAGAAAATCTTCCGGGCTATAATATTGAAAATATATAATAACCCAATTCACAATCTTGTGCAAATGGTCTTGCATCGTAGCATTTGCAAAATGGTATAGTAAATACTATAGTATACTTTTGGGATTATAGTAAATACTATAACATTTTGCAAATTCTATGTAATCTTAATTATTTGTATTCGTAACTAATTAGTTATTAGAAATTATATTGCACAGAATTATATAATCAGTAGCCAAATTCACAATCTTGTGCAAATGGTCTCACATCGTAGCATTTGCAAAATGGTAATGTATTTACTATAATCCCAAAAGTATCCTATATTATTTACTATAAAAGAGGGCCCTGAGCTCAAAAAAAGTTCTTTTATAAATAACACATAAACTTCACGTCAAAGTAATAAGGGACAATATAAGATCAAGTAAAGTCTTATATATTTGATTCAAAATTTAGTTGGGATACCTTATTGTTGTACAATTATTTTACATTTTGCATTGATCCAACCAGTTTTTGGCAATACTCGGGTAATATCTGTTTCTAATTTTTCTTGAAGATCTATTCGTGTTTGCTTTTAATCTGTTTTTTTTTTGCAATTTTGGTTCCACAAATGATTCTACACATTCTCTTTTGAATGGAAATCCGTTGACTGCAACGCTACACAGTTGAGAAGTTGAGGCTCCAAATGACTCCACACGTTCTCTATTGGATGGAGATCAATCAGTTGACTCTAACGCTTCTCAGTTGTGTAGCATATCAATCACGTGTGGGCAATTGTAAATCTCCGAACATTATGAGCTTTATGCCTCGGGTCATTGTTTGGCATTTCCTTTGAAGTGGTGGATAGTATAAAAATATGACTCAAATGACGATTGTTGGTATTTAAGGTATTGACAATGTTTTCTAATTAAGGCGATTTTTTTTTAAATATCCAATGATAGAATGAATCCCTTGCATGTTTTTTACAATTATTCCATTTATTACAACATTTTTTGAACAGTGTATTTTTATTTGGGGTTGAATTTCTTTTTGGCTGGAGTTGCCATACGTTGGTATTTTTTTAAGAATTTTGATTTAGATTTAAAACTTTTTTTTGCCAAATTCCCTCATGAGTAAAAACACTTAATACTCGTATTAGTTCCAATACGTTTTTGTTTTCAAATTACTATTTTTGTTGTTGGTAATCTGAACTCTCCAATAAATTTATTTTTGCGTCTAACGCCTGCGCTTTAAAAGGGTGTTTTTTTTTATACACTGTGCTTTTAAAGTGACAACTTCTAGTGTTCTCAATGGTAGCAAAAGTTACTGGCGTATTTCGGATACTCAAAACGAAATCTACCCTTATTGGGTACACAACGGTCGTGGTCTCTAAAATAAAAAAAATTAAAATAGTGAATCATTAAACGAAAACGGCTCTTAATCGATTTTAAACCAAAAATCAAGAAAATAAAATTTATAAAAAAAAGTAAATTTGTTTTAAAGATAAAATTTTTAGAAAAGTTTAATAAAGTTAAATCAAAATAAAGAAAGTTAAAAAAAGAAAAATTTAGAAAAGAAAGATTAAGAAAGTTTTAATAATTAAAAACTTTTTTCTTTGTGAGAAGAAAAAAAATTTTTTTCTGTATAATAAAGAAAAAGTTAAAGTGACGGTGTGTGTGTGTATTTTACTTTTATGTAAAGTAGTTTTGGAAAAATAAAATCGAAATCGAGAAGAAAAACAAAAAAATTTAACAAAAAAAAGTAAAAATAAAAAAATTAAAATCTTAAATATTGTTTTTAAAATAAATAAATTTGTATCATTGTAATGTGCTTCTTTGGATATTTTTTAATATTTTCCTTAATTTTAACAATAATTATAATTTTATTACTTATTTGTGCAACAACACAAAAAACTTTAATACAATTATTGGATGATTTTCAATTAACTAAAAATTTTGTAAATTTAACAAATATTTTAATTGAACAAGAACATCTAAAGCAACAACAACAACAACAGCAACAAAATACTATAATCCTTAAAAAACAGCCAATATTTTTGCAAACTTATTAATTAAATTTATTTAAAAATTTACAAAAAAAAAAGAAACAATTGGTAAAAACTTTTCAAAAAAAAAAAAAAAAAAAAAACTCATACAAAATTCATTTCAAAATTTTATATTTTTCATAATTTTTGTTTAAAACACAAAGAAAATATTTGTAAAACTTTTTTTTAATGTTCTTTTATCATATATAGAATATTCAGAGATTTCGATTTTTATATTTGCATGTTCTTAAATCGTTTTAGGAGTAATTTCCTAAGTTTATTTAATCAATTTCTATTAAATTTTTAGTCAATTTTTATTTATGAAAAAAATATATTATTTGGTACACAAATTCTATCAATATTTATTGAAAAAGGTACTCTCTTCAAAAGTGGTGAAATGTATTTCATTGCGTATAATATATTCCTTTAGGACTCCATAAATTATATACACATATTTTGGGTCCTGGTCGGTTTAGCCAACTCGGTTACTTAAATCCAAACTAAAACAAGTAGGAAAACACCACTGTATTTAAAAACAAATTTTCGAGAGTATACCCTATTGGCAATTTTTAACCTACCAGCACAACGTTTGGTCATGGCATATTAGCTATCGTAAAAGTTATTGTCGCCCAATTGTATATCAATGCCAGCATTAATAAGGAAGTAATGGCATTTAAAGCTATTTTCGGGAGTGGAATTTGTATGGGAGCTTTGGTGAAATATGGACCGATTTAAAAAAAAATTGGTAAGACGACTTATGTTGTACTAAAATATTTTGGGCCAAATCGTTCCGCATCGATCGGTATACTAGAAGGTAGCAGAGTTTTTACTACGACTGCTCGATATAACTTGATTTACGAGACTGTAATATATCCATGATGGAAAACATGTACACCTTCTCCAACTTTATCTCTCAGTTAAGTCATGGTTTTAGGGTCTTATATCAATATTTGTTTGAACCATATGTTCAAGGTTGTAGACATAAACCCTTGAAATGCGATTTATGCTGAGTTTTAACTACCAAGAATGTTCGATGCAAGGGTGCATCTAAGCCTTTAGTTCATGGTGAGGTAACAAAGTAGAGAAATTAGTTGGGACAGACTCCAAAACCAATTTATGATTTTAGAATATCAGTGGTCGACTAGCCCGCGTGGTCGTGTCCCTATACCCTCCTTGGATCCACGCTTGGTTCGATGTCATATGATCTACCTGTCAATGATACCGGTATTTTATATGTAAAATCGCTTTTCTGCAAATTGCTCTCTTAATAATGTAATGTTTTCACAAGCTTAAAAGCAATTAGCAATATCTTGTTGAAATCAAAGGTCGAATGGATTAATTTTGAGTAATCGGCTTATCGATAGGTCATATAATTACATATACTATATCTGAATTAAAAAACCTTGGAGTTTGAGACTATTCACAGATCTCCATTGTGTCGATTTATTACAGCGATGACAAATTTTTTTTATAAAGGCAGATAGTATCTGTTATTCTTCGATAGTTTTCTATTTTAATAAACATGTTTCGATCTGATTCGATATTTAATAGAGATTTTCTCAATAAATGTTGAGCCAATTAAATTTTAAAATGAGAATTGGAATTGTAATCTAAAATCTTTAAAAAAAATCCCATTTAATGGTCTGTTTCTGGACTCAGTGGAAAATAATGGAAATTTTTCCGATTAATATTTTGAGTCCGAATAATTTCATATCATAAAATCGGTAGGTCTCTCGCTCTTCTGACTAAAATTTCAACAAATCTTAATTTTTTTAAAAGCATTTGCCTTGCTAAGTTTGAACACTGCAAACTAAAATGTTGACCCGAAATAAATGGAAATTAAGGAAGTTACTTGTATATGTAATTTCTTTAAATCTGCCTTTTGGTCCTTTTAGAGATCTCTGGGTAACACAAATTGAATGCCTTTATTCTCATTAAATTAAGATTTGTAAAAAACTTTATATGAAGTTATTTAATTTGAAATGTAGTTTGATATTAATATTTGTGTAAGTTGCATTTACTTTTAATAAACAAGGTTATTTTGAAAGCCTAAAAATATGCAGCTTTATCATTTGTACGAAGTACCTAAAACCATTAAACGCCTATTTCGAGAACTAGATCACGATTTTCAAAAAAAATTTTTTTATTTTTCCATAATTTTCGAGTGATTTCCATAAAAATTATCTGGATAAATTTTTTGTTCGTTTTCTAGATTAGACTTTAAACTATTTTTATTTTAATTATTGGAGTGTTGTCCAGTTCGGTATATATTTTTTCAAGTAATTTTTTTATGTAGACTTTCGGTTTTTCAAATTTGCATATAAATACAATTACGATAAGAGAAAGAGAGCGAGTCGTGTAGAATTCATCGCAGAAATATAAACCAAAGAGAAAGAGATTTAAAATTTTATAAGAGCTTATCTATTGTTTTTGTTGTTGTTACGACTTTTTAGTATATATAACATGGAAATTTATTAATAAAGGTCAAGATAAAAGAAACGAAGGATGGGTGTTTTTGGAGAAAGAAATACAACAAGAAACAAACAATATGGCAACCATGCAGAAAAGTCACAATAATAATACGTCAACTACAAAACAAAAGACTAACAAAAACAATAAAGGATAATCTAATATTTTTATTTTTTCTCTCTTTCCCTTGCACTACTCTTTTTTTCTACTTTTATTTTGTTTGTGTGTGTTTTTTTTGTAATCTATGACTAACGCAAATCAAATCATATGTTAGGAAAAAATTTTTCCATCTTAGTCTTGTGCTTTGTTTTTTAGCATCGGTAAAGGAGATAATCGAGGGTATAGAATTCTAAGGAGGATTTTGAAAGTTGAAACCCAATTATAATGAATTTTTTCCTAAAGAATTTCTTTAAACTACGTTTATAAATTCTTACCCCCATATTCATAAAAAATATTTTTGATTAATTAAAGGTTTATTAAACAAATTTTCATAGAAAATACGTTTCATAAACCTGCAATATACCTAAAATATTTTTTATGAATATGGATGTTAATAAATAACGTTATTATAAACTTTGTAGCTAGATGTATGTATAAATTCCATATAATTTAAATTCCATATGACAAATTTTAAGATCGGATGTATTAAGGTAATATCCTTAAAAATACTAACGAAAAATTAAAAAGGAGGTTTCTTTATAGAGAAATTAGGATTGAAAGTTCTCATTCCACTGCCAGATGAAGGAAGTGTCTTGCAGACTAAAATCTCTGCTATAAAGCGGACAGTTAACTGTCGAAAGTATTATCGTGCGACATATGCATATTTACTTATATCATAGATGCCATTGCAGTTAACCTCAAGGTTAACTGCAGAATGTCTGATATCTTTGAATAAGTTTGCGAACTATTTTCCCAAGGCACATAAATGCCCGAGGTAATGAAATAGCAGAGGGGCTTGCCAAACAAGGTGTTCTTTAGGACAATCCTATTAACATTCCAATGACTCACTGGAAATCACTTATTCACTTGCCCAGATGGGGTGAACAGGTTACTTAACTAGAACTTTACTTACTTACTTAAGTTGGCTCTACAACCTATTGCCTGCTTAATGAATTATTTCCAAGCACTTTTTTCACCCTATCCTAATGCCGCGAAGCTCTACGCTTGCCTCCAGGAGACCAGAGTCTCTGGCGAGAAATGGTTTTGTGCGGGCTTTCTCAAGTTCAATATACCAAGGATTTACATATCTTCTTTTACTTGGTCCTTCCACCGGAGGCTTGGTCTTCCCTGTCTGCGCTTTCTGTTGTTTTTTTTTGAACAACATGGCCCAGCCAGAGCAATCGCTGTATTTTGATGCGCTTAACTACGTTTATGTCGAGCTCACTGTTCGTGCGACGCCTATACTCCTCGCTTAGTAAGCATTTAAACATGCCACTGCCAGCTCGAAAAACTCAATACACTCACGATTTTTTGTTAACCCACTCACATTTTTTACAATGCAGCTCTAGTGGCAGCAAAATTAGCATGCGAGTGGAAATTTGGCACTTGCATGCCACATAATGTCAAAACGATAAAGAATAAGGGTAATCACGATAGGTAGTGCAAATTGTGCAAACGATGCAAATGTGTTCAAAAATACACACGTTTGCACAACACAAAAACCAAATTAACGTATTTGCAATTTGCTTCATTTTTCTTTGTTTGCACCAAGGCAAATTCAACTACAGGTGGTGACGGAACTACAACAATCCAAAAACAAGAGAAACAACATAGGGTTTTTTTGCATTGAATTGTAAGTGTTTACGGTCCAAAATGTCAACCATTCCTCACAAAACACTAACGAATCAAAACAAATTGGCTCGAACTGTCAAAATCATATGGCGTTTCGACACCACCTGTAGTTAAATTCGCCTTGGTTTGCACTAAAAAAAACCTTTAGGAAAAATAGTAGTGCATATTTGCTCAGAATGCTGACGAAGGCCGTAGCGGGCCAGAAAATGCATTACATTCTGCCGGTATCTAATAGTTGTATACATTTTCTAAACAATTTACTTCATTGCTAAATTGGATAAGAAAAACACTTTTTTCTGCATATAAATTCAACCACAATAGTAGCACAAAAAGTTTTTTTAACATTGATGTAGTTATTTTTACTTTTTTATTGCTACTTTAAAAACTCTTTTTTTTTTTGCTACAAAATATACTACTTAACTACTTAAAAGTTAAACTGCAGAAGTATAAATGAAATTATCAACTGGAAATGAAAAAGTAGCAAATGATTACATTTTTGAACTTGCTGCTCTTGCTCTTGGTAGTTATTGTTTTATTATTATCGCCCCGTTTTAAATAAAATTTTTTCAACATTTAGCAATAGGAATACTAATTAAGATAAATACAAAACATTTAAATGCTATTGTTACTGAATATTTCTGAAAGCGGTAGCTATAGTTATAGCAATAATGTTGGCAGTAACTGTAGCATTTTAAATATTGTTTTCAATATTCAACAATTTATGTATATAAACTAAATTTTTTAAAAATTTTCAAAAGTTTACCTAAAAATTTTTAATTAATCGCATATTTTTTTACCCATTACTAATTCTGCATGCTTAAAAAAAACATTTTTTTAATCATTTTTCATCACTATTAAAAAAATCAGTGCTTAATTTTATAAATTTCGTAATATTAAAGCCAAATATTCTTAAAAAAACAACAAACATTTAATATAAAAAATTAATCAAGAAAACTGTTATAAAAAAAACGTAAATTTAAAGAAAAACCCACAGAAAAAAAAAGAAAGTGAAACCTAATGATTCGAACGTAAAAAGGTGCAGTCAGTTCTTGGATAACAATACAAATTGTAAAAAGAGACTTAAGGTAAATTTAAATTTTAATAAAAAACCGTGATTATTTTAATTAAGGCGTCCCTTAATCTTATCTTATCTTAATCTTATGATATCGGTAACTACGGCAATACTGGACTCACAGATTTTAAAAATAAACATAGGCCCTAATCATGTAAAACACAACGCAACGCCAAAGAATAAAATTTAAAGCACAAACAATGTCATAAATATTTTGTAATTTTGTTGTTGCTTTCTACAAAGTATTGAAAATTGTACCGAAACCTTCAGTTCGGGAGTACACTCGTATGGAGGCCAGGTGAAATAATGAAACGACTTGGCTCGTTTACATACTTATTATATTAAATAAATATCTAAGTCAAATTTAGTCCTTCTAACTTATATCGTCGCTGTTTTAACTAACCGACCTAATAAACATTTTTAACAAATTTTACAGAAGAGCACTTTAAATGTTTTTTTTGTCTTTAGTGTAGTCATATACGAATGAAATTGGGATTATGCATTATTTGTTATGTAGTATAACATCTTTTGTTATGTGTTAAATAACAAAAAAGACAGATATATTTATTTTAAATACTTTTCAGTTAGTGTAAATAAATTTCTATTAGGTCAGTTAGTAAAAACAGCGACGATATAGGCGCTATTATGTGACAACAATTATTTCGGAAGAAAAAGGTATGGTTTTGTCTATAACCAGGTCATTTATATAGCGATTTTTATTAATTTCCACTACTAGCATTCCACTTTTAGGTGAAAGTGAAGGAATAAAATGTATAGATTATAATTAGACTAAAAAAAAGTAAAGGGATAAAAACTAGAGGCGGTCGTGTTATTTTGCTCATGTCTCAGGCATTTGGGCACCGATCTAGTTGAATTTCAATAGCAAACGATTTTGGACTATATGCGGTATGAATATAAAACAACCTAGTCTTCATCATAGCTGGCGTCTTCGGAAAACCCATTTCAACAAACACACGGACACTCGCCGTTAGGTATGAATGGAAATATTTTACGAATATTCCACCTTTTGGGGATACATCCTCTGGGGAAATAAAATGCAATTAAAACCTTACATTCGGAAGAATTCAAAAGGTTCAGATATAGTGCTATCGCGGCTGACTAAATTCCAATCTGTTACCACATGAGCCAGTAACTCTTGACTATTTACTGAGGCCCCTTGGGGGATAACGTGATGGTTTGTGGTTTGGGATAGAAGTGACGGGAAGAGAGATATTAAAAAGCCTGCTTCGCGGACTACATTTCAACACTTGTGGAAAAGTTCAGCCTGCGGTTGAATCTCCCTAAATGCTGTTGCTATTCAACAGATGCTACCGACTATTCTAATGCAGCGGAGGTAAGACAGCTCCAGCTCCTTTACAAGTGGCAAATGTATAATTCTACCGGATTGTGCACTTCAAATTGCTGCCAGTGTGTGTTGATTATTTTCACACATACACAAGGGCGGTTGGTAAATTTATTGTTAGCCACCCAGTGATTAGGATCACCATGATATAAGGCCTACACGGCTGTACAGACATACACATGTACAGACAAGCTGACGAAAGGACATAGCTTAATCAATTCCCTTACTCATAAGTGTCCATAATATATATCGTTGGTCTAATGTAGAAAGGCCCTAACTCTATTTTTTCCAAACTGATTTTCTTTAGGGATGCCAAGCCATTTCACACAAATACACCTCGCCACAAAAATTAAAAATGCGGTAGTATCGAAAATAACGGGGTTACAAGCAATTTTACATTTTGATACATACAGTTTCTATTATGTTGTATGTATGGAGAAGATTTTCCTCTAAAGTTGCAATTATGTGAGTAAGGGCCTTTCTACATAAGACCAACGATATATACTTAATCTGGTATATGATCGGTATTGCAGAAATTACAAATGGAATGTAAAACTTATTTAAAAACGAACTTATCGGTACATATGTGCATAGGTATATACCCTTTTCACCTGTGGTGAAAGGTATATTAAAAACCTTAAATTTAACAACAAAAACAAAATTAAACCAAAGATTTCAATAATATTGATTAAGGTGGGGTCTCTGCTAATTTTTTTTTTAACAGGGTTGCCAAACATTAAAATTTCTTTTTTCAATATTGTTAATCAAATTTTTAATAAAACAATATTTTATTTTGAAAATTTAATTTAAAAACAACAGAAGAATTTTGTAATTTAATAAATTTTTTTTTGTAGGCAAAGAAAAATTTTTATTCTTTTTTTTTTTTTTTTTTTTTTTTTTTTGCCTAAAAAAGGGTTTGGGTTTGGTGGCTGGCTCCTTTTGTTACTATGAGTCATGCAACAAATTTTAGAATAACATACTGTTGTTATTGTTTTTTAGAGCTTCTTCTTTTTCTTTTTTTTTTTTAAAGGAAATTCTTAGTGGATTTTATTTGGAATTTAGCTGCGCAATGGAAATAAAACTGTTTTTTTTTTGTTGTTGTTGTTTTGTTTGCATGATGGGTTTGAAAGTATGTTTATGTGCTTCTGTCTACTAATAAATTTGTTGTGATTTATATTTTTATGTATAAACAATTCGTGTAAAACAAATTTTATTAATAGTATGACTACTTACGTTCTTTTAATGACAAGTGGAAGGGGGTGTTGTTTTTTGGATGGATAAAAAAAAAAAAAAATTAGAATTAATTAATAGGGACCAAAAATAATGGTTATTTGTTTTCAGAAAAAAGGTTACTTGGAAATTTCATGTATTTGCATTTGAGAATTTTTTACCATTATCGTTACATACATACATATATTTTATTTTGGTTATCGTAACCAATTAAAGTGAAAAAGATTTTTTTTGATTATAAAATAACTAGGGAAGTAACGAATACCGATATACCGGCGATACTTCGGGCACAGAGGCGTCACGAGACAAAATATATTGTGTTTTTCGGCCTTTTTCTTTGAAAGCTGCCCTTTTTGCATTTCTCTTTGCACCGTCTTATAAGCCGCAATACAATGAACACAAATTTATTTATTTGAGATTTACTTGCAAAACTGTTGTACAAATAACTTTTAATTTCACCATAACACAAGGTAATAATATTTTGTTCTGTGACTTCTAATTCTTAAACTGGAAGTCCACACCACGCGTTCTAGGCAAATGTTACTTTTTTGACCTTTTCTTAAATATATGTATTAAATTATAATTTAATATAACAGGTAAAAAAAAAGTTAAAGTTCACATTAGTTAACACATTAAGTCCATATACTTTTACTTGGCTTAATGTGTTGGTTGACTTATATGAACTTTAACTTTTTTTTGCATTAAGGCGATAATCTTCAAAACATTATGTAAACCTTTTTCAAAACTATAATCTAAATTTTAAGAAATGCCAACGTAATAACAAATTAGAAAGAAAAAAGTTATTCATTAAATAAATCATTACGTTACTTATGCACCGCCCTGTATATTGCGTGCTAAAGTAATTCTAAATCGATTTTCCCCATATGTTGAAAACACGCACCTTTTGAAAAACTGAACAGAAAAAAAGACCATTTCAGGATAATATTGGTTCCAGTTCTTACAAGCAGTTTGTGACTAAAAACCGGCAAAATTGGTCGAGTAGAAAATGAATAATGAACCCGAATGTGAAGCCCCCCACAAAATTATGAATTTCGCATATTTTTTATTCTGTTTATTAATAGATAAACTATAAAGAGAAAATATAAATTTTATTTATGTATTAATATATATTTTTATAAAAAAATGGACCTTTCTACTTTTTTGGGCTCTAAATGACAAAAAGTATGATTTGTGATCACAAAATCGATAGCGAAATATCGGTATTGTCATAACATTTTATGAAACCCGGTCAATATTATTTCAAAATTCCCCTATAAATCCCACTTCCGTAAAGCAATTAATAGACCACAATCCGTTACGAATGTTGTGGTAAAATTTTCAGTTCAAAAATCTTAAATTTCTAAAATAAATATTAATAATTTTAACCCCCTTCCTGAAATTCTTTTTATTAATACAAGTTTTTTTATTTTTATTTCATTTTAGGTCTATATTTTTTGTGCTAAACGTTATTTAGGCCAAATCTTTTTGGCCCACTCACCGCCAACATGTCGTCCGTTAAAGTGGCGGTTCGAGTGCGTCCCTTTAACTCAAGGGAAATCAGTCGAGAATCAAAATGTATCATAGAAATGTTCGATGGCACTACCACTGGTAAATTAAAAAAAATTTTTAATTATTAAAAAAACAAATTTAATTTTCATTTAATTTTTACAGCCATAACAAATCCAAAAGTACCACCCAATTCCAGCGAAGCTATAAAACGTTTCAATTTCGATTATTCCTATTGGTCACATAATGTAAGTTTGTTTGGATTGCTTTTAATAGGAACAATAAATAGAATAAATTATTTTCATACTTCAGCCCAAAGATGCCGATTTTTCTACACAAACCATGGTCTATAAAGATATAGGCGAGGAAATGTTGCAACATTCTTTTGATGGCTATAATGTTTGTATATTTGCTTATGGCCAAACTGGTGCAGGAAAGTCCTACACCATGATGGGTAAACAAGAGGAACATCAGGAGGGTATTATACCCATGATTTGTAAAGATCTATTCAGTCGTATAAGTTCCACAGAAACTCAAGAATTGAAATATTCGGTAAGTTATCAAAAATTAAAATATTCCTAAAATATTTTCTTAAAAAAAATTCATTTTTATTTTTCGGACGATGTAGGTCGAGGTCTCTTATATGGAAATCTATTGTGAACGTGTTCGGGATTTATTAAATCCTAAAAATAAGGGCAATTTACGTGTTCGTGAACATCCTTTGTTGGGTCCATATGTTGAAGACCTTTCCAAATTGGCTGTTACCAGCTATGAAGATATACACGATCTAATTGATGAGGGTAATAAGGCCCGTACTGTGGCTGCTACTAATATGAACGAGACCAGCTCTCGTTCTCATGCTGTCTTCACTATATTCTTTACTCAACGTCGGCATGATACTATGACAGATTTGATAACCGAAAAGGTTTCAAAAATTAGTTTAGTTGATTTGGCCGGTTCGGAAAGAGCCGATTCGACTGGTGCCAAGGGTACACGTCTTAAGGAGGGTGCTAATATCAACAAATCTCTAACAACATTGGGCAAAGTTATTTCTGCTCTAGCTGAAATTGTAGGTTTTAAAAAGAGTTACACATTTGATTTTTAAAAATGAAGAGGTTAAAAGTTGTTAAACACAAATTTTTCTTTCTTTTGTTTAGAAATGTTGTAAGTGTACCCTACAACTTTTAACCTTTTCAAATGAATGTCAAAATTTTCAGCTATCATTTTAAAATAGTTATCACTTAACATTAATATTTTATTGCCACCTAATTTTTGTAAAACATTATTGAGTTTTCAAATTGTTAAATAATTTTTCTTTTGAAAAAAAAAAAAATCTTTTACAAAAAATATCAAATTTTTTAACACTATTTTTCTAAAACAAATCCAAAATTTTCACTTTATTTTCTTTCACCAATAATTTGTGCTCTTATTTTCGAATATCGTAACTGTGTATTAATTAACAGTCTGTAAGTATGAAAGTAAAACGACTTTAAAAGTAAAAAATTTTATAAAGAAAAAAAAAATTTTTTTTTAAAAGTTTTTTTTTTTAATATTTTGTTCAATCATAATTCATACAATATCATTTGAATGCATGTTGACTTCAAACAAAGAACGAAACTGACTAAAACGTAACAGGCAATCGGCGTTATTATATTAAGTCCCTAATCATATAAAACGCAGCGCAACGCCAAAGAATAACATTGAAAGCACAAACAATGTCATAAATATTTTGTAATTTTGTTTTTATGGTATTATTATTGTCGTAAACGACATAAATACGATAAACCCTCTATATGTTTTACATGGACGTATTCGGAAAATTTAAATAATAACGACAACAAACATATTAAACGACTACGACTTTCGTCATTGGGCGGAAAATTCAGATATGAGTATTTGAGTATGGTTCAAAGAACCATGAAAGTAATTAAAAGTATTTCTTGACTCTTTAGACTGTCCATAATATTTTTAGTTGTAGCGAGCATGTTTTAGTTTCGTTAAATAAAACGTAACGTTAAGTGAAAAAAAATCTTTCTTTTTTAACATTTTCTTTAATTTTTTTAATTCCGCTTTTGCCTTAGGCTTCCAAAAATAAAAAATCGAAAAAAGCCGATTTTATTCCATATCGTGATTCGGTTTTAACCTGGTTGCTACGTGAAAATTTGGGTGGTAATTCGAAAACTGCTATGATTGCTGCCATTTCTCCAGCCGATATTAATTATGATGAGACTTTAAGTACTTTGAGGTAAGTTTTAAATTATTTTATTAATTTCTCAATTATTTTTTTATTATTGAAATCTTATAGATATGCCGATCGTGCTAAACAAATTGTTTGCAAGGCCGTGGTCAATGAGGATGCTAATGCTAAACTTATACGTGAACTTAAGGAAGAAATTCAAAAATTACGTGATCTTTTAAAGGCCGAAGGCATTGAAGTGCAAGAAGGTAATTTGTTTCTTTGTAATTTTTATTATCAAAACTTTATATTCAAATTGTTATTTTTTTTTTAATTAGTAAAGCTCTTTATTAGAATTGATTTAAAATTAAGTCTTTTGTACTATTTCATGTACTATACAGTTTGAGACAATATAAAAAAGAACGCATTTATTTGTTAAATTTCATCAATTAAACGTTATTTTTTAAATTTAAAAAAACTAAATAAAAAAATATTTTTTGCTTAAGAAGTTTTTTGAATTTGTTAAAAACTGTAACGCCCTTATTCATAAAAAAATAAAACAGGCTTATAAAAGGTTTATAAAACGAATTTTTTAGGAAATTTTTTTAATAAATTTTTTATAAACCTGTTTTATTATTTACTAGCATTTAACCCGCTACTTCGTTAGCGCCCCTTTTTCTTATGTGAACATATTTTTACGCCAAAGTTTATGTTTCTAGGCTTAAACCCGCTACTTTGTAAAGGGACGATTTGTACCTCTAAACGTTCGTATTTCGAAAATTTTTATTTGTATTTTTTAGATACGTTACGAGTGTGATATATTTTTTATTTTAATGTTTATTGGTTTAAAATATAGATGGTATAGCAAAAAAGTTTTAAAATTCATGTTTTACCCGTTTACTCCTTATTTCAAAAAAGTGCTAAACACCTGTCCGCTTATTTTTAATGAACAATAATAGGTTTAAATTTTTTGGTATCTCTTTTAGTTTAGCAGATATGTGGTTAGCGAATTTCCGTTTTCACCGCCTTTTTTTATTGAACCACAATAAGTATTAAATTTTTTTTGTATCTCATTTAGCTTAGCAGATATGAGGTCAGCGTGATCGATTTGGTGAAAGGCCTGCCTCAGGTCCAAATGTCAAACAAAGTAAAAAAATTACGTACGATTTTTACCCCTTAAACGTTCGAATTCAGAAAAAGTACAAAATTTTCACTTGGCATTTTTTAGATAAGTTACGAATTTTATATAATTTTTATTGCTATGTGCATTGATTTAAACGGTAGATGGGGGACAAAAAAGAACCAAAATTCAGGTTTTACACTTTGAGTCCCTAAAAGAGCCGAATTTCGAAATAGTACCAGACACCTGTTCTCTTTTTTTATTTTGTTAACAACAATAAAAGCACAAAATAAAGTACAAAAAATTGCCTCTTACAGATGCTCATTCAACGCTTTGCTTGTTTAATTTTATGTTTGTAGCTGCAATACTAACAAAAATTCAATAAGTAACTGTTGGCAAACAATACAGTACGAAAAAGTACCAAAAACCACTCTTACAGATTCTCATTCACTTGGGAACTTGCATGTTTGATTTTATGTTTATAGGTCCAATTTTAACGGAAATTCATAAAGTAACAGGTAAAGAACAAAAAGTACCAAAAAGCCCCTCTTACAGATTCTCACTCACTCAGGGCATTGCATTTTTAATTTTATGTTTGTAGATCCAATATTAACGAAAATAAAAAAGGTACCAGCTAAAAAACGAAAAAGTGCCAAGAAGATCCCTCTTATAGGTTCTTGTCCACTCAGGACATTTAATGTTGAATTTTATGATTTTAGGTCCAATACTAACGGAATTTCAAATAGTAACAGTTAAAGACCAAAAGGTACCAAGAAGCACCTCCTGCAGATTTTGATTTACTCAGGAGCATGCATGTTTAATTTTATGTTCATAGGTCCAATATTAACGAAAATTAAAAAGTACCAGTTAAATAACGAAAAAGTACCAAAAAGATCCCTGTAACGAATTCTCATTCACTCAGGACCTTGCATGTTTTATTTTATGTTAATAGGTCTCATTTTAACGAAAATTAAAAAAGTACCAGTTAAAGAATGAAAAAGTACCAAAAAGATCCCTCTAACAAATTCTTATTCACTCAGGACTTTGCATGTTTAGTTTTATGTTTCTAGGTCTAATACTAACGGAAATTAAAAAAGTACCAGTTAAAGATCAAAGAATACCAAAAAGTACCCTCAGAGGTTCTTATCCACTCAGGACATTGCATGTTGAAGTTTATGTTTCTAGGTCCAATATTAACGATAATTAAAAAAAATTGTCAGTTGTGGAACCAAAAACCTAAAGTAAGAAATAAAATTTCCCGTATTTCCACTTTTTTGTACTTTTTTTCTCCCCATTGAAGCATAAAAAATTTCAATATTGTAGTAGGAGCCCATAATTTAATACGTATATGTCAATGAATAAAAAAAATGTTTTGTAAAAAAGTACCAAAAATAGTAACGGGTTTTACCCCCTAAACGTCAAAATTTCGAAAAAGTACCAAATTTGTATTTGAATTTTTTAGATAAGTTTCAAATGTGATATAACCCTTATTTCTATGTTTATTAGTTTAAAAGATAGATGGGATGACAAAAAAGTACCAATATACAGATTTTACCCATTTACTCCGTATTTCCCCTTTTTGGTACTTTTTTTCTCCCCATTGAAGCATGAAAAATTTCAATATTGTAGTGGGAGCCCATAATTGAATACGTTTATGTCAATAAATAAAAAAAATGTTTTATAAAAAAAGTACCAAAAATAGTTACGCTTTTTACCCCTTAAACGTCCGAATTTCGAAAAAATACCAAATTAGTATTTGGATTTTTTAGATAAGTTTCAAATGTGGTATAACCCTTATTTCTACGTTTATAGATTTAAAAGATAGATGGGGTGACAAAAAAGTACCAAAATGCAGGTTTTACCCGTTTACTCCCTTAAAGGGCTGAATTTCCAAAAAGTACCAGACACCTGTCCGCTTATTTTTCTAAAGAACAACGAAAAGCATTAAATTTTTTTTGTATCTCTTTTAGTTTTAGAGATATAAGGTTACCGAATTTACCCGTTTTTGCCCTTTTTTACCCCCTTAACATTCGAATTTCCAAAAATCCCGTCTTAGTGGATCGATTTGGGGAGAGACCAACCCCTGGTCCAAATTTCAAGTTTTTAACTTCAGGCGTTTAGGCTGTGCGATGATGAATCAGTCAGTCAGTCAGTCAGTCAGTCAGTCAGTAACGTTACAATTTTATATATATAGATGAATAAGGCCGTAAAAATATTCGGTAATTTTTTCTAAAACTTTAGAAAAAATCACATAAAATTTTATGCAGCTAACTTAAAGCTTGGAATTCTATACAAGAAATTGTTAAACAAATAAAAAACAGCTGATGGAAAAGGTTTTTATAACGCGCGTTGTGTAACTTGTAATTTTTCACGAGCTAAAGTTTTTAAACGCATGATAATCGTCGACGAATTAACGCGTGCTATGTACTTCTACCTTTAAAGTTTTCTCAAAACTCAATTTTGTTCTTAATTTTATAAAAACGACAGTGATATATTTTACATTTTTCTTTACGAAACTAAGAAATTTTGCTTTGAATGTGAATTTCTAAAAAAAATTTTGATTTTAAATAAAATATATTAAATTTGCTTGAACTGTATGCAGGTTCACAATGACAGCAATATTTTTACTTGGTATTCACAATAAAATGACAATTTTTTTACAAGCACACATATTATCAATCTAGAAAACGTTTGTAAATTTTGCCTATAACAATATTACGTATTTATTTTTATTTTTTAAAAAATATTGCTAAAATTTTCATTCAAAACTAAATAAAAATTATTATTAACGTCATTTACAATTTTATAAAAATTGTTGCTGAAGTAGAAGTAGACTGAATTTAAAAAAAAACTTAAATTTTTGTTAAAAAAATGAAAGGAAAATATGGTAAATACATTGGGAAAAAATAAGATTAAAGAAACTGTTGCAGTCATTTTGAACGAATCTTTATACTTTTATAGAATTTAACAAGATATTAATTTTCATTTGTCTTCAGAAAGTAAAAGAAAACGAATTGCAGCCAACTTCACTTCGTAGTCAAACAATTTGAATTAGATTTAATTGTCAATATTGCAAAAAAACTATTTCTTTCCTTTTATATAAAAAATTAATGTTTATCATTGAAAATTTATTTCTTATATAATGCGTTCTAATCTATTGTCTTATTTAAATGTATTGAAATAGTAAATAATCATTTGAGATCAAAATTCTTACAAATACACAATAAATAATATCAATATCTATACATAACTATGTTTATATGTATGTATATATTTATATACATATATACATAAATAGCTAAATAACAGAAATAGAAATATCATAGTATGGTAATTATTTCATCATTATTATTTACAATATATATACATTTAGGGCCTGATGGCAAAGTGGTTTGTGAAAAACGCGACACAAATAGTAAGTAGTTCTATATACTCACAATACTATAACAAAGTATATAATATATATTTAAGGCACTTTTAAGCGATATGTATTTTGCAGTGTACTTGTCTAATTTGCCAATGCAAAATGCATACATGTCGTCGTGTAATAGCAAAAAAAAAAATTTTTTTCTTCTGTAAATGTCAGCTCGAATTAGCAGTGTAAACTTTTTCAATTAGAGCTGTTTTGCAAGTCATTTTTTATGGCGGCATATATATATTTGGGTGATTCACAAGGTGTGCTATCAAGTCATATTGTCAAATATTTTACAATTTTGTAAAAATCAATATTGTTGTGTTTTAAACAAAATAAAAATTTTAATGCTGTGTTCATTGATTCGTCATAACTGTACAGTAGAAATCTTTATTATAATCGGTTGCCCACAACAGTCACATATATTTCTTGTAAATAAATTTAAGACATATGACTTTACAACTTTATGGCTACCTTGTGAATCACCCAATTATTTTTTTACTCATATACTTAAAAAAAAACAACAGTTTAAAATATATGAAATACAATTAAAAGTGAATAGAGATATAAATCAGTTTATGTGACGCGCAAAATAGAAAGGGACCTAAGGGTTTTGTTCAGGAGAGCCATTTTAAAGATTTAAATACGTGTATCTTTGGTGTACCATCACTGAGCGTGTTGGTATTGTTCTCATTTGAAAGCGACACATCTCATGACGTCAGGAACGTGTTGGTCAAACTTGAAAACGCTCGTAGGTCGTCCCTACCTCTTGTTTTGTGTAATTGGTTTTTACTATTCCCTTTACCTTACTAGTCCCTTTTTCTATGCGCTGTCACATATAGCTTGCTATTATGAACGATCTTAGGTTATGTCAGATCAAAACGAAAACAAAAGTGTAAAAGCAAATATTATAAACTTTCTGTATTTGTTTATTTTGCCAGACATGTACAACTACATATGGATTTTTTTTTTCTGACAAAGCCACTGCAAAATACATATCGTGTAAAAGTGCCTTTACAAATACAGTCTAGTTTTGTCACGCTTTGCTATTACATTTACAAAAATACGTTATATATATTAAGTTTTTATAATCGTTTTACATTACTTACTTACTCCAATCATTTGATTTTTTTTATATGCATTTTTAATAGTAAATTAGTATAAGTATGTACGTGTGTGTGTGTCTGTGTATATGTATGTGTAAAAATGTATACATAATACCTAATATATATATACAAATATGTATACGCATATGAACCTACCCGAGAAAATTAATAGGGTTAATTAGAAAAAAACCGATAGTTTATACTTTTGACATTCACCCTTATTATGAAAGTCGACGTCCACACAAGCACAGTAATTGTATTTTGACAGTCACTTAATATCTTCTAAGGCGCTTTTATGTCGACGTCAAGTAGAATTGTCTCTGTTTTAGTCGACAGAAAATTTTGAGACGACTCAAATGAAAGTTAAGAAATTATAAAAAGAATGTAAACATACTTATTAAATATGACAAAAAAAGGCAAAATTTAAAAGAAGTTATGGGTAAACATTTTATTAGTAAATTAAACGCGAAAATTGCAAAAATTTGAAAAAATTTGCTAAAATAGCGAAAATTTTTAATTTGCGACGATTGCCTCAAAAACAACAAAGCTTCGCAAAAATTGCTATAATTCTGAAATGTTTGCAAAATAGCACAAGTTGGCGAACATTTTTCATTTGGGGCGATTGCCTCACAGAGCAACCTGAAACTAACAAAAATTCGGAAACTTTTGCTAAAATAGCGAAATTGAAGCAACAAAGTTACACAAAAATTGCTAAAATTCGGAAAAGTTTGCTAAAATATGGAAATTTCTTGAAAATTTATAATTTGCAACAGTTGCCTCAAAGAGCAACAAAGTTACGTTGAAATTGCAATAATTCGAAGAAGTTGGCGTAAATAGCGAAAATTCGCGAACATTTTTAAATTATTTTAACAAGCCATTAAATTGACTTAAGTCCCTAAAATTATTTGGAATGGCAAAATTCGGTAAAAATTGCGAGAGTAGCGGAAACTCGTAAAAGCGTGCTAACAGCGGCATAATAGCAAACTCTAATATTTATTAATAATCGTTAAAGCTGTAAAGAATCATAAAATTGACCGCAAAAAATCGCTTATAATGTGAACATGGAAAAATTGGAAACAAAGTCTAAAATTTATTTGAAATCGCTATTTTCCCTAAGAAATCTTTGTCTATGTGTCCCAAAATCGGAGATTTACAAGGCAGATGGTTAGATGATGCAACAACTGCATTGCTTGGTAATAACATTACCTTAAATAAACTGGCGGTATCTGAGACCACAATGTCCAGTGAATAGGCCAATAAGTACCCTTCGGTCACTTTTTCAAGGAATATTAACTTATGTTGCTAATTTATCACATGATAAGATGATAAGCCTGTTAGTTTGTCGAAGCCCAGGCTACGGAATTCTCTTTTGGACCATGATCTTATCAACTCCCTTATGTTACTAGAAGGAATGCCGAAAAAGGGCTCAGGACATATAAATAGGCGGCGAGCGCCCTTTTTCACAGCAGTCCGCCCTCTTTTTGCCTGAATGGCACTCATGGCCAAGCACACAACAAAGAGTCCAATTGTTGAGTGAATATGTTCACATCTATCACATCTATTAAATATTTGACGTCCTACACGTAACCACTAGTTTTATTAAAAAAAATTTTTGCTTTTGAAAAAAGTTTGCTGGATCAAACATCCTGTAACAGTTTCTTACTTGAATTTTAATATTATCTTCTATCAAATATAGATAAGGAAGTCAATAAAATTTGTTAAAAATGAAGCTAAAGTTTGATCAATTTGCTGGTCATGCTATTTTTGAATTTTTTCGTCAAATATTTGTAAGAGTTAAGCTACGGCCGCACTTATTAAAAATTTTACCAAATAAGCTTAACCACTACTTTTTTAATAGCTAGTGAGATTTAACATGGTCTTAATATCACAAAATAAAACTAGTTATACTGCTAGACATAGCAAAAAACTGTTTTATAATAGATGTGGTATTTTAAACAAAATAAATATCGGAATTAAGGGAAATTATATTTTAGTTTGCCTGTTATTCCCATTTTTTTTGTCAAATATTTGACAAGTGTGACCGTAGCTTTAGATACTTATACATAAATATATTAAATCGTTCTGTCTAGATTTCTATATTACCGGGAATTTTCAAGGTTATTTGGACCTTACTGAATAATTATGTTTTCACATACTTTTAACCGTCTAAATCAAATAATTGGGATTCACTTCTTATTTTCAAAAAGTTCTTTTCTCTAATCGTTTGATGAAAATATACCTACACTTATAGCCTTATAACCAGGGCTGTGGGGTCGTCAAAAAATTGTTCTAACTTCGACTCCAACCGCTAAATTTTTTAAGTCTAACTCCAACTCCAACTCTAACTTATTTGACTTTAAACTCTTTTTTTTAATTCAGTACCTATTAAATGATTAAATATAGCAAGAAAATGATTCTGTAAAAATTTCAAATCGATATATAAAATCTAAGACCACTTTGAGCTTTAAGTAGACAAATTTTTGGCTGTGAAGTCGGAGTTGAGGTTGGAGTCAGATTCGAAGTACCCACAAAACTCGCCACTACGACTCCGGTACAAAACCTCAAGTTCGAAAGGGTTTCTATTCGGAAAAGGTTTCACAAGAATTTTTTATAATGGAGAATCGGGTTTTCGTTTTAAATTAAAGGTCTACTAGATTTTAATGTCTAGAAGATACAAAATTTTGTCAGTCAGGCGAATAAAATGCTGACCATCCCCTTTTAATATTTTTGTAAAAGTTCTGAATTTTAAAATAAAATTCAATTGGCCTGGCCTATAATCGACGCAAAAACTCAGAAATATAAATTATTTTTGATCTAGTTTTTACTTTAAAATTTTATTTGTTTAAATTTATGTCACATTTACTGGGATTAAGTTTTGATATTATACACAGATATGATACGATTAGAGGTCCTATTTGGAGCTAAAATGGTAATGGTAAAATGGTAATTTTTAAATAAAATAATATTTTCAAACTGTTAAACTATATTTCGTATATAAAACTAATTTTCCCCTTTTTTTTGCAAAAATTAAAAAAAAATTCATTTGTTTGAAGCCAAAAGTTGTCAGTTTACATCGCACACTGAATAATTACAGGGTCTTTACAATAACAGGATTTTTATAAGTTATTCTTTCTCAAAGTTTTGGTTCTTATCTTTGATTTTTAGATATGTTCACATCTCTTTCGATCTTGTAGTTTAGAACCCAAGTTTTCAATATAAATTTTATTTTAGATCGTGATGATTTGGAATTCTTTTTTATATTTAGTCGGATATAAGAAAGCCTGTTTTACATTTCTACATTAACATCCAAATTTATTATCAGCTATTTATGTTGCTTAAGGTATAAAATATAAAATTTATTATCAGCTATTTATGTTGCTTTAGGTATAAAATATAAAGTTATTTTTATTTACTTTTGCTTATAATAAAATTCGCAAATTTATTTCGATACTTTTTTAAAATTCGCTTTGATAATTCACCAAAAATTAAGCACTGCTACAGTGAAGTGCAATAATTTAGTTTGTAAGTAAATTAAAAACAAAAACTAGACAAAATTTTTAATTAAAAAAAAAACACCTGCAAAAAAAAAACAAAATAATATGCAGCCAACTTCACTTCGTATTGAAAAAAATCATCTAGTACACTTCTACAAAATTCAAGAATATTTCGTGAAACCATTGTCGAAAATACTTTTGTTACCCTGATTCTGTCAGGCTATTTCCGAATTTTACGATTTGATAACTAAGTTTTTAGTGAGTCTATTCTTTAAGGCCACCCAGAAGATTCTTCCTAGATATTTCCTAAATATACCCATTTTAAACAAATGTTCTATCTCTTAAAAATCCAAAATTAATTTTTCTAATTAAATGCGAATATGTAATACTCTTCTATGCATTCTTTAAAAAATTAGAAATTTATTTCTTAAATAACTTGTAACGTGAGTGTATTTACAATTTATTATAAAATTCGTTATGTCTCTATTGAAGAACCCATTATATGAATAAAATCAGGAAATATTAATCTGAACTGATGACAGTTGAAATTAAAAACCGCCCCAATAACAATCAAATTACTATTACATATTTTTTTTACAATTAAATTACAAGTAAGTAATTGTAATTAAAATGTTTTACAGTATATGTATTTAAAATTTTTTAATTACAAACGACTATTTTTAATTTAGAACTTTTACTGAAAATTTTAATTGTTGTAATTGAAAAGTTTCAATTACAAATTGTTGGCCATTTGAATAAAAAACTTTTAAAATTTAATCATTTGTAATTGAAAAGTGTACTCGTAATTATATAAAATTACTTTTAATTGTGATTGAAAATTACAAATTACAGGCAATTTCAGTGTAAAAATCTTAATTAGATATTCTCTTTATAGTAATTCAAAAGTTGCAATTTGAAATTACTTGTAATAGTAATTAAATAAAATTTTGAATGCTAGAAACAATTTTTAATAATGTAATAAATAAATGTTTTTATTTCAAATAATATGGGGTTTTTTAAAGTCGCCTGTATTGTAAAACCTACACAACAAAAACTGAATGTATTGAAAAAAAAATCCTGAATCTCGTTTAAGTTCAATTTAATAACCGCTTTCCATCTAAATGTTGTGATTTGTTTTAAGACCAATTTACCAAAAGTCCTTTGTCCTTAAAAAAACACACAAATTCTTATTTAAAATTATAAATAATTGGTAACGCTTTAATCATTGTGTGTAAATAAGTAAAAGCCTTCTTTATTCAAATACAATAACGCAATAAAACTGCATAAATATTTTTTAAAATAAAACTTTTATTTTGATTGTTATATAAATTTTGTAAACTTATTGCAGAAGATGAAATTAAATCTGGCGGAGGTGTTAATGGGGGAGTTGGCGGTGGAGGTGGTAATATCAAATCACCCACCGGTAATCGTGCTCGTAATGGTTCTACAACAGAAATGGCGGTAGATCAATTGCAAGCTAGTGAGAAATTGATAGCGGGTAAGTTTTCTATTTTAACTTCTATAAACTTAACTTTTTTAACTAAAATTGTATAAAAAAAAAATTTTAGAACTAAACGAAACCTGGGAGGAGAAACTTAAACGTACCGAAGAAATTCGTTTACAACGTGAAGCTGTTTTTGCCGAAATGGGCGTGGCCGTCAAAGAGGATGGCATAACTGTCGGTGTTTTCTCACCCAAGAAAACTCCTCATTTAGTTAATTTAAATGAGGATCCCAATTTATCTGAATGTCTTCTCTACTACATTAAGGATGGCATTACCCGCTTGGGTACTCATGAGGCAAATGTACCCCAAGATATACAACTCTCCGGTTCTCATATACTCAAAGAACATTGCACTTTTGAGAATCGAAATAATTCTGTTACTCTAATACCGCATAAAGATGCTTTGGTTTATTTGAATGGCCGTAAATTGGTAGAACCGGAAATTTTACGTACCGGCTCACGTGTTATTTTGGGTAAAAATCATGTTTTCCGTTTTACCAATCCCGAGCAGGCTCGTGAGATACGCGAGAAGTTGGCCGAGAATGCTGAGAATGAAAATGAGAAGTGTGATGCTCAAGAAGTTGATTGGAATTTCGCTCAATGCGAATTGTTGGAAAAACAGGGTATAGATTTGAAGGCAGAAATGAAAAAACGTTTAGATGTTTTGGAAGAGCAATATAAAAGGGAAAAGCTACAGGCAGATCAAGAATTTGAAGAGCAGCGTAAGGTGGGTTATATACAAATATGTACATATATAAAAAAGCATAAAAATCAAATATGTTTCTCTAATTTACTTTGTTATATATTTTAGTCCTATGAGGCCCGCATAGATGCTTTACAAAAACAGGTGGAGGAACAATCCATGACCATGTCTATGTATAGTAGCTACACTCCTGAAGATTTGCAAGATGAGGAAGTTTATTGTAAGCTTTAAAGGTTTTTTTGTTCATTTAAAACATACAATTTAATTTTACATCTATTTCAAATTAGCCAATCCTCCGTATGAATCTTGCTGGACTGCTCGTGAGGCTGGTTTAGCTGCTTGGGCCTTTCGAAAGTGGCGTTATCATCAATTCACTTCTTTGCGTGACGATTTATGGGGCAATGCTATATTCCTCAAAGAAGCAAATGCCATTTCGGTTGAATTGAAAAAGAAAGTTCAGTTTCAATTTACTCTACTAACCGATACTTTATACTCCCCTTTGCCACCCGAATTGGCTTCTTCAGCCTCACCTATGCAAACTGAAGATGAATTTGGCGCACCTCCAGTATCCAAGACTTTGGTAGCTGTTGAAGTAACTGATACCAAAAATGGGGCTACTCACTATTGGTCTTTAGAGAAATTGCGGTATGTTTTAAGTTATATTATATTTAAAATAACGTTTTTATTTATTAAATCTTAACAAAAGTTTTGAATTTAAGTTTTTTTCCACACACTCATTGTTTTTTTGCGTTTAGAGAGCAACATTTTTGTTAAAATTTTAAGTTAAATTTTCAAATTTTAAATATTTTTATTTTTTCTGTTTAACCTCAAAGGCTTTTTAAGTTTAATTATACAAAACAAATTTTATGCTTTTGTTTAAAATAACCATTGAAACTTACCCTGAACGTGCATGGTGGTTATTTTTAGTTATTTTTTTTTTATCGAATTTGTTCTTTTTTAGCGTTTGAGTAATATTTAGGTGCCTAGAGTTTAAGTATTGATTTGCATTTTCCTCCAATTTGATGTTTCAACCCTTCCCGAAAATTTTAAATTGTGTTTTTTGAGTTTGTTAATGTATTTGGTTTCAGAATTTGCAAATTACATTCGTTTGATAATGAATTGTTGACAAGGTGTATTGAAATAATTAAGGTCGATAATGCTTTTTTGAGTTGTAAGTTCGTTTTTTGAACTTGAATCTTTGGAAGAAAATCCTTTGAATCTGTTTTTAATTCAAATGAAAATAGTTTAAGAACCTTTTAGGCTCTTTGCCATGATTAAGGTTAGATGCTACTAAGATAACAACTCAACCAAATAGAGAATATGTACTAAACAAATGTCTTTAAATTCCCCCTTATTATTTTAACAATTTCCTTAAAATGCGTTAAATTTATGATCTAGTTTCCCAGCATGAATCTCACATCCATTTCAACTTCAATATTCTTATTTTTTCTCAAGTGAACTTAAAATAACAATGCTGTTCCTGACAGTGTGTCTCAGGCAACGTAATATTTTGTACATATTAATCAAGTGGGCGCAATCTACAACATCGTCCTTGCAAATATGTGCTTTGATATGGTCCCTTGTCCATGGAATATATTCATTATAGAATTAACATAAAGCGTGAACAACACTTTGATCATCCTCGAATATTAAACTATTTTATTTCGAAAATGAGATCCATTTAATTTTTCGAATATTTTACGTTTAAGTACGATTATTTAAAGAAGCTACTTCGGTATTTGATTCGCAATTAGGTTGAGAACTTTTCCATTCCGAAATAAGTATTACCCAAAAATAAAACTAGCGTTATTCGCGATTGTTTTGCTATTTTTTTTTTGCGAAAAATGCTCAAATATCAAGAGACAATTGCACTAGCATCCAGTTCATTCACTGAATCCTGGGAGGCTGCAAATCTAGTGATTGGTACTCTTTAATGAGATTGCGCATTTGACTTTCGCATATTTTTTACTTTTTTCTTTCGAAAATCTTCACTTTTTATTTAATTTAAATATTCTAATTTAAAATTTTGTTACATATTTTGACATTTCATTACTCTCAATCTGCGCCATCTTTAATTTTAATTTTATTGCCAGAATTGCTTTATTTTTCTGCGAAAATGATAGAGAGTACCAAGTTGGCTATTAGCTTTCGCATCGAAAATGTATTCGCATCACAATAGAGTGTAGCCGCCCTGTTATCAGAATCGGAACTACATTTATCTTTTGAATGATTCTTTTAGTCTAACGATGAAAATGCTATTTCGTGGATTCTTGTGTCAGCTCTTTGTTATCTACAGTAAAAAATCGGAATAGCACTTAACTTTGGAAAATTCCGTTATTAAGATCTTAGGTCTTTAGATCAAAATCCCGTTTCCTGGATCCAACTTTAAGGCTAAAAGTTTAAGAATCAATAACGACTTCCCGTTTCGATGATCTATCTGATCATATTTATTTTTTTCGGGCGAAGCTTTTTTTCTCCTTAAACGAAGATCATTCGTAATTATAATTACCAGAACCTAGGAATTTTTTTTAGACCATGCGATGATATTCCCGTTTCGATGATCTGATCCTATTTAGTTTTTTTGGGGGAAGCTTTTTTTGATTTTCGAAAGCAGATTTACTGAATGACGATTTAAACATGGATGAGCTTGGCATTTTTAGATCTTATTTTGAACGAGGAGTTTTTTCATTCATATTTGTCAGAACTTAGTGACTTTTCTAAGTAAAGTCGTCCTGGTTTCGAAATTGCAATTAACTTTATAAGTGTTTTCATAAGTCCTACCAAAATTCACATTGGAATTAACATAACCAAAACCGTTCTCTGCGTTACCGCTATTATAATTTCCTAAACGTTGTAGCTTAAGAAGACACATATTCGTAAATGGAGTCAAATTTTAAAATTGCCACATTAGGGATTACTCTGGGAACAATCCGGGCTATTAAAAGATTGAAATGACCTTATTATTAGCAAAAATTTCTTTGAATGGAGGAGCTCATCATTATAGCATCTTTATTGACTTAACAATCTTTTCAAACGATGCAAACTTCTTTTCGAAGATTCAGTTGATCTTTTTAGGCATTATGAATAAACTGCGATAACATGCTTTAAAAATTAAAATTTTTTTGCGATAACATGCTTTCATAAATGAATCGCTCTTGTTTAAGAATCAAATTGAAACCTGAGAAGTTTTCTTACAATGATGTAGGTAGTTTCCTTTTTGACTTACTTCATTAAGAATAACACAGATCTTGTTCCTTTGACTCGAGAAAGTAGAAAAAATTCACAAAAAAACAACATATAAATTTTTCCTCGTTTTTTTCAATAAATTAAACCGATTTATGTAAGAATTTACATTATGTAATTTGAATAGTCTAAAGTTTCTATCATATCGCTTTTCAAAACTCTCCAACCACCATAACACGAATCATTTTATTTTTTTTTTTTAATTTCTATTTGAATCATTCTTACATAACATTTTTCTCAAACCTTTTTTTTTTATTTTAGAATTTTTATTATTAAATACTTTACTCATTTATTTTTAATTAATTATATATTTAGTTTAAAACATTTTATTTGAAAATATATTTTTCCTAACATTCACATTCACACACTTAATAGTTATCGTTTGGAAATGATGCGACAAATTTATAATGTGGAATCACCACCATCATCAATGCTCTATGACACGTCAGCTTTAAATGATAGTCAATTATTACAAAATTCTCCTAACTTTCTGAAACCTTCCAATACTCTGAACAACACTTCAACCAATACAACTTCTACTATTATCAATACCACTACGAATAATGTTGCCACTAGTGCTAATTCGTCAGTTGCTTACAATCTGTATGAAGGTGGTCTTTGTAATTTACATGAGCTAGCTAAAAATTGTAATATGGGACAAGTTGTAGTGCCACCGAGACAACAACAAACCACAAAATCCATATTGTCGAAATCAAACAACAGTTCACCATCCCGTTTATCATTGGCAAATCTTATGCCTTCTAGGTTTGCTTTCATTTTTTCGAGGTTTCTTTAAATTTTATCTATTTACTACATACATATACATATAATAATTTTATTTATTTGTTTTGTAATAAAACATTTTGAAACACATTCGTATTAAAAGTAATTATTTTTTGAATGTGCATATTTTTGTCTTGATTGCATTTTATGGTCTTGTACATAAAATTTAATTGTTTAACAACAAAAAAAAGGAAATTTCAAATTTAAATTGTTTAAATCTTTGAGTCTTTAAATGATAATCTATTTTCTGTTACATTTAAAATACTAAAAGGACCAGTTATGATATGAGAATTTGTTGAAGGTCCTGCGAAGTAAATTTTGTTTTGAAGATCTGACTGATCATTGTTCGGCCTGTGAAGCCGAATTTATTTATTCAGACAATTCAAATCTGCAACTCAAATGCTTTAGACGACATTGTATCAAATAATAATTATAATAAAAATTTAAATTTTTATCAACAGTGTTAGCATTACATTCAGTAAAAAAAATCAACAATCGCAGTTTTAAGATTCAAAGATTGACATGTCATCTCTTGAGAGTATGTCAACTTTCACACCTTTCATCTTTTGATGCTCAACTTCTTTTCAATTCCCTTTTGAAGATGCCAATACGTTCACACATAGCAATCGTAGCAATTGGGTTTTTGCTTCAAAACAACAACAATTTTAAATTTACATGCATCCATCGTTGTGCATATACCTACAAATGAAAACACAAAGCGCGCTTACCGAGTACGGGCATCTCCGTACCAACCCCCTTTCTTCTTTCCTCCCACTCCTAAAAACACACGAGATGAACATCAGAAGTTGAAACGTGTGAAAGTAGACTAAATGTGAGAAAAATAGGGTGATGCTATTGCTTTTCTGTTCATTTCCTTTGATTTTTCTGTCCAAGCAAAACTGCCACATTTGGTACAATTTGTATGTTTTTTTTTGTACTTTTCAACTCAACACGGCGTTTACATTTGTCAGTACTGGCAAGACAGTAGTAATACATGCAAACTTTTTCACTAATACATGCACACTTTTTCAACAGTTTTGTCTACTGTCTTGCAAATTTCGCAGACAGTAAATTTGGACAGTCATTTGACATTAGAAGACAGTAATTTAAAGTTTTGCACGCCAAAGTAAAAAAAAATCAACAAAAAAAAATATATTCTGCTTTGATTTTTTATGTTTCAGTTGTGGGTTATCTATGTTCGCACAAAATAATTGTTTAATGCTAACATATAAAACACGTTTAGCTGTAACTTGCACTGCGATATTCACGTTAGAATTTTTTTTAAAAAATGAACCGTCTTAATTACTGTATGGACGCCTACGTCACGAAGACAATTAGTAGTGTTTTTGGCAACTTATAAGTATTTTCTTACTGTCTTACCAGTACTGTCAAATGTAAACGCTGTGTAAAAATGTACAACGGCATATCAATAACTTATTTATCACAATTTAAAAGGCGACGAACGTAACCACATTAAATTCGCTGCTGTGTTTTCCAGTCCACTACTAACTTGACATAAAAATATGCTTAAGTACAATAAACTACAAAAACACTTCAATTTATAAGCAAGTTTGTACAATTTCAAAACTCTAAAAGCAGTTTTTGTTGCGATCTTCTCTCCTCTCTATATTTGTTTTCTCCTTTTCATTCTTTTTTAACGATCTTTTTTAAACAATTTTTAAATAATTTTGGAATTTCCTTTTTTCTTATCCTTAATAATAAAAAAAAAATCACATTTGCATGCCCACTTACATTTTATTTCGAATTTTTGCTTATTTTATTTGTAAATACTTATAATCAAAAATGTTGCCTTTGAGGACTATTCTAATTTGTAGAATATATTTAAAAACAAAACTTATAATTTGTTAAAAATATTTTAGTTTAGGTACACTTTTTTTTAAAAAAATAAGAAAGAATTAATTTGGTAACACTGAAACAAAAAAAAATTAAAATTTAATTATTTATTTTTAAACACTGCTCGGCACAAAACATGTATTTTTGTTGGTGTATTATTGTGATCCAAAATTTTTATAGTGTGTTGTTCTTTTTTGTCTGTTAACGTTTATATATTCAAAATTAGGTTCCATAACAAAAGAGTCCCTTGAAATACTTGTTAGGTCCATTCTGTCCATTCCGTTAGTTCTTGCCTTTACTGTCGCAATTGTTCCCTACGTATCCCAAGCAAGTCCCAGTTTGTTTCTCATCTCTTACCCTTGAATAGAACTATTACAAAAAACTTTATAAAATACATAACTGAAATTTAACTCATAGAATAAATTCGAAAAATAAAAAATGTTGAATATACAGCCATGTCACAGAGTACAATTCCGTTCGTAACCGAAAAAAACATATTTGTAGAAAGTATATTTTGATAGTTTTTTGGCCTTTAAGATACAAAAAACTCCCATTCCGTTCATGAAAACAAAAATGGTTTCATTCCGCAAAGTTTTTTCGTAATTTTCTGAAGCACCAAAATACGGAATGAATTCCGTTTCCGAACGGAATTGTACTCTGTGGCATGGCTGATAATATTATTTTTATTTAAAAAAAAAAAAAAAAAAAAAATGCTTAATAAAATTAATATTTGTATATAAACAAAAAAATATGTTTAATAAAATTAATATTTTTATATAAAAAAAACGTCAAGCTTGAAAAAAATAATACGCATTTTAATAATAAAGATGGAATAAGAAAACATTTATATTAATAAAAATATTTTTTGCAAGATGGCGTCACTTTTTAAAGGACTGCGTGTTTCGATTTGAAAGAAATTATTTATGAGTTCGAACGATTTGCACTATTACAAACAAATTGATTCAAATTTTCCATTTGTTTACAAGTATAAGAGGGAGTTTAAACGGTGTCTTTTCAGACATGTCTAACAAACACGTTTGTTGTGTTTGTTGGCGATCGGGTTGGAGAAGCCAGAGGGGTTGTCAAACAGACACGAAACGAGTTTCCATGTTTGTTTTTATGAATTTACATGTTTTTTAATTTGTATGGATTAGACAATTAGATATGAAAACAGACATGTTTGGAAAGACATCGTGTAAACTCCCTTTAACACTCTATCGTTTCGAAAGCTTACAAAAATCATTATACACGGTAGAAATTATTTAAACTCGTGAATTATTTAATTCGAATGGAAATACGCGGTTACTCCCCTGTACACCACACCTACCTATAATACGTGTTAGTGTTAATGCTAGGGTGGGTTTTTGAGATCTCAGTTAAATTAGGGTTAGGTAATCTGAAAACAAATTTGTGCCGCCATTTCCAAGTTTGCATACAAAATTTTGACAGATTAGTTTTGCTTAAAATGATGGTCTTTAATGAAATAATAAAAAAAAATCATCGGAAAAATCTGAGTTTCAGACCACGTTAAACTAGGCTTAAACTTAATCCACATCTCAAAAACCCGGGCTTAGTAAACTTATGTCTAGTTAAGATGGAGTTTTAGAACTACATAAAAGGAGCGAATAAAATTTGGCACAAATAGGGTTTGTTTTTAATAAGAAAACTGATGAAATCAGTCAGTTAATTTACCTAGATATTTAAGTAAAAGAAAGAAATTTACGTTTAAGAGGTCCCTAGTTAACAAATATAGGAATCGCTAGAATTTGGATCTTATAATATTACACAGTGCTCTTTTTTAAATTGTAGATATTTATAGTTAATTTGTCCCAGCAAGCATTTTGTATTATAATTGAATCTTTTAGGAATCAGCTTCCCGAGCAAATTAACCGCATATGAACGAATTTTTCGATCATAAATGATACTCTCGTTGTAAGAAAATGGTACCCTAGTTTTTTCTTTAATCTTCAAAAGTGGTATGAGAAGACTCATTTAGGTGATTTTTACAAAAAATTATTACCCATTTTCTAGCTGGGGTATAACAAATACATTCAATATTATACTTTATTAAACATAATATTATATAAAAGTATTTTTGGTTTATTATAAAATCCACATAAATTTTGCTCTTTTTTTATTTTCTCCAGAAATTTTCTGCCTACTTCGATAAATGCGAAATAATTCTTGCTTTCGCACAACTACATTTAAAAAAAACAATTACTATTTGTGCGAAACAAAGCTTTTTTTTCGATATCGTGAAATTGGCAGTTTATAACTTCGGTAGGAATTGTTAATCACCAACGTATATTTTTTATTTATTTTAAAAGCTTTAAATGTCTGTCCAGTTATAATTTCTAGATATGTACAAAGTATATCAAATATATCTCATATTAATAATTTGAAAATAATAAATTTTCTTCTTATTTAATTTTTATAGGCAACGTTTGGAATTAATGCGCGAAATGTATCATAATGAGGCTGAACTTAGTCCCACTTCGCCCGACTATAACGTCGAATCGTTAACTGGTGGTGATCCATTTTACGATCGTTTCCCTTGGTTCCGTATGGTCGGCCGTTCATTTGTTTATCTCAGCAATCTCTTTTATCCGGTACCTTTGGTCCATAAGGTAGCCATTGTTAATGAGCGCGGAGATGTAAGAGGTTACTTGCGTATAGCAGTGCAACCAGTTTTGGTATGTTCTTTGGTTTTTTTTATGAATAGCCGTTTTATATATTTAAGTCTTTTTTAATATATACAGGATGAAGAATCCTTGGATTTCAATAATGGTGTTAAACAATCGGCCCGTTTGATTTTTAATGAAGATGATGCTAAACCCAAATATCGGGCTTTAAATGAAAAAGATGATGTTCAACGTTATATAGATAATGGGGGGTTGGATTCTAAATTGGAAGGTAAAAGAAAGTGGAAATAATTTTGATTTTTTATGTCTTTTAAAATAAAATTAAAAAAAAAATATTAATAATCAGAACTTGGAGATGCAGATTCAGGACGTGGTATTGATTCGAACTCAGCTTCTGAATGCCAAGAGGCTCATGATGAACTTGGAGAACATTTGCAAATTGGCAAAGAATTTACATTCCGTGTAACGGTATTACAGGCAACTGGTATTGGAGCAGAATATGCCGATATATTCTGTCAGTTTAAGTAAGTTTTTTTTTATTGCAAAAAATGGATTTCGAAAAATATGAAATTTCTAAAAAATTAACAGTTTCTTGCACCGCCATGAAGAGGCTTTCTCTACTGAACCAGTGAAGAACTCTGCTGGCGATCGTTTAGGTTTCTATCATGTACAAAATGTAAGATTTGTTTTTTATTATAATTATTATTAAATTAATTGTCTTATTAACTTGATTGATTTTATTTTATAAAGATAACTGTACCAGTTACCAAATCATTTATTGAATACTTAAAAACTCAACCCATAATGTTTAAAGTATTCGGGCATTATCAAACACATCCTTTGCATAAGGATGCTAAGCAAGAATTTGTTTCAAGACCACCACCAAGACGCATGTTACCACCAAGCATACCGATATCCCAACCAGTGCGTAGTCCCAAATTTGGTCCATTACCTTGTCCTCCATCTTCAACGGTATTGGCGAAACATGATGTTTTGGTATGGTTTGAAATATGTGAATTAGCTCCCAGTGGTGAATATGTGCCATCGGTAAGTTGGGGATTAAACAATTCCCATTATTGGAAAAGGTTGATTATGTAATTTAATTTAATTTTTTTTTAAAGGTTGTTGAACACAGTGATGATCTTCCTTGCCGTGGATTATTCCTCTTGCATCAAGGCATACAAAGACGTATACGCATTACCATTGTCCATGAGCCTACCCCAGAAGTTAAGTGGAAAGATATACGTGAATTGGTTGTGGGCCGCATACGTAATACTCCCGAGTCCTCTGAGGATGATGAAGATTCTTGTGTTTTATCTTTGGGTCTATTTCCGGGTGAAGTTTTGGAGGTACCTGGTGATGATCGTTCATTCTTTAGATTTGAGGCCGCCTGGGATTCCAGTCTTCATAACTCGGCTCTTTTGAATCGTGTTTCTCAAGGTGGAGAAACAGTTTACATTACTTTGAGTGCTTATTTGGAGGTAACGATATTTTATTTTATAAAAAGCTTCTATAGGTAATAACTTGTTTTATTTTATTTTTTAAGTTGGAAAATTGTGCTCGTCCTGCGATAATTACGAAAGATTTAAGCATGATTATTTATGGACGCGATGCTCGTACTGGTCCACGTTCTTTAAAACATCTCTTCTCTGGCCAATATCGTAACCCAGAGGCTAATCGTTTGTCTGGGGTGTATGAATTATCTTTGAGAAGAGCATCTGATGCAGGTAGTCCAGGTAGAAATTTTTAAAATGTAGTGGTTGTTTTAATAGTTACAAATTTTATTTTTCATTATTCGTTCCGTTGTAATTAATGTTTTTGCTTTTAAAGGGGATAACAATTAGAAATAAGAAAAATGAAAATAACATTGAAGAAAAACTTAAGTTTTCTAAATAAGCTTTTTATAGTTTAATTAAAAAAATAAAGCCTATCTTAAGGACGTAAACAAATTTTTTAACTGAAGTGTGTTGTAAGGAGTTATATAATTAGTAAACTAATGCTCTAGTCAATCTATAGCTTAATTAACAAAATATTTGAAAAGGTTAATATATGTTTTTAACGTAAAAGCTTAAAGCAGAAAAGTAAAGTATAACTTTAGGATGTTTAAAATTTAAAGTCTAGTTATAGGATTTATATAATTTAGTTTAAAAATGGCGATTATTATATTAAGCTTTATTAATTTTTAAATGCTTTATAAATACTTAAATAAAGTGTTTAATTAATTTCAATATTCTAATCTACGTTCCTTTTATTATTTGACATATAACCACAAGGTGTTCAACGCCGTCAACGTCGTGTTCTCGATACTAGCTCAACTTATGTACGTGGCGAAGAGAATCTTCATGGCTGGCGTCCTCGCGGCGATTCACTTATTTTCGATCACCAATGGGAATTGGAGAAACTAACACGTCTCGAAGAAGTGGGACGAGTACGTCATTTGTTGCTATTACGCGAACGTTTGGGCATGGACACAAATCCAAATCCTACAACAAAAACCGAAAAAGATGTTTGTAATTTGGCTGCGAAGGCAGCAACATCACCAGTACATATGGTTATACCACCATCACCCCAAACACCGGTCAAGGATCCACAACAAATTATACCCGAACGAGAATATAATGAACGTGAAAAGGACTTAATGACAAAATGTTTGAAATTGATACAAGGTGAGTTAAAGTATTTAAAAAAAAGTTCTTCAATTTACTGTGTGAATTTATTTGTTTTAAGGTCGCTATCAAAAATCTGAAAATTCAGATAATCAAACACAATCGGATGTCTCACCCAGTGATGAGGGCTGTGCTGATATGACAGTCAGTTGTATATCCAGCAATTCAATGGAGTAAGTTTTGTTGATAATAAAATATAATTAAAGACAAAATATTGATATTGAGTTCTTTTTAAAATCGTTTAAATCTATTCGAAAAATTCAGTGTGTTAATTGCTTTAACACAAATATCAATCCTGTAAAAGAAATCAATTCCGATTGACAGTGGAAGTGATTCCGTATTTTGCTTCTCCAAAACCGAAAATTTGTTTTAAGAAAGCTAAAACAAATTCGAAAAACGTTATTGTATTCTTTGCCAACACCTGTCTTTTTCTAAATTTTATTTAATTCCAAACAAATCGATAAGACTTAAACGATTTTTTAAAAAATTCTTAAAAGGTTGAACTTTAATCTTCTGTATAAAACCAAAAATAAAAGCTTTTGGTTTTGAATTGCCATTACAACTTCTTTTTTGCTTTGATAAACAGGCATGAATTTGGATTTTGTAAGCGAAGGGATTTGCTTAGTAGAAAAGCCTTTTAACCAGGGACCGTAACAGTTATTCCCTTTTTTCATAAAAGTCAGATGATAACAGTTATTTTTTGATTTTTATTTTTTTGAACAAAAATAACAGTTATTTTTTGATTTTTATTTTTTTGAACAAAAATAACAATTATTTTTTTATTTTTTCGAGGAAAAATAAAAGTTATTCTTTAAATATTATACGTGTTTTAATGTTTTAGTTGACTTTAAATATTTATTTTATACGCATAAGAAATCCCAATGATGATCACACATTTAAATAAAAATTTAAAGTCAACTTAATAATGATAACACGTACATTTCGTTAGAGACCAACTTTTATTTTTGCTTACAAAAATAAAACTCAAATAATAATGGTTATTTTTGTTCAAAAAAATAAATATCATAAAAAACCTGTAATTATTGATCGAAAAAATAAAAATCAAAAAATAACTGTTATATTTGTTCAAAAAAATCAAAATATAACTGTTATTTTTGTTCAAAAAAATAGAAATAAGAAATAATTGTAATTTTTGATCGAAAAAATAAAAATCAAAACTTTAAAAATCATATAATTTTATCATAGAAAAGTTCACAAGGATCAATATGGTATACTTGAATCAGTTTGCCAACATTTACTTCCATATGATTTTTTTGTTTTAAAATTTCAAAATAACTGTTTTTTCGGTCCCTGCTTTCAACGCCTACAAAGCTCAACGTCATAACTGTTTAGCAAAATAAAAAAAAAAATGATGAAAATTTAGTCTTAGTCAATAATAAAAGTTCAACCTTTTCCAATACTCTCCACTCTAGATGCCAAAAAAAAAAAAGATTTCCAAAACAAAAAAAAAAAAAAATTAAACGTGCCTGTCAAATTATATTTTCTTTTAATTTTTTTAGTACAAAAACAAACACAACAAAAAAAATTTTGAATATATAAATTTTCCTCCAAAAACTATCTGTTTCACAATTTCGAACTTAAACGTTCGCATATAAATTTTCTCTGCGAACATTAACGTTCAAATTTGTGAAACAAGCAGTAAATGTTCTTTGTCTTAATTTTAACTTTTGTAAAATTTTTCCTTTTTTTTCATATATTTGTATGTATTTTTAAATGAAAATAAAAAAAAAAACTCTTATTTGGTTACTACGTATTAGAAGAAGGTAAAATTTTGTCTTTATTTTGAAATTTTCTTTAATTTTTTTTTTCAAACTTTTACTTCAAACTCTTTAAATTCTTTATGTATTACCTCAAGAGCTTTAGTTGTTGTTATTTTTTTAAATTTAATTTGTTGTAAATTTTAAAAACTGTTTGTCCAAACTAATGGCTTTTTGTAAATAGTTAATTAACTCTCACACTTATAACTAAAGTAAACTAATTGTTTTGTTTAAAAATTTTCAATAATAAAAATATTTATCTAAAATTAAAAAAAAATTATGTTTAATTTAGGTTATGTTCTCCTGATCGTTCTGATGCTCCAAATGGCTGGGAAGCTCCAGCTCCGGCTACACAACCAGCCCTCCCTCTACGTTTGTATGTACCCGAATTAGAGGAGATTCGTGTTAGTCCTGTGGTGGCACGCAAAGGACTTTTGAATGTTTTGGAACATGGCGGTTCGGGTTGGAAGAAACGTTGGGTGGTAAGTAATTTTAATGAAATTATAAGTTTCGTATAAAAAAAGGAGATTTATAAATTTTTCATATTAACTCGAGTGTGTATTCAAAGTCAATTTACAATTTATGAAGCATTCATTCTTTAAAAGTCTTATTCCTTCAATATTTTCTAGGAATATTTTTTTAATATGAAAAATTTATAGTACAAATGTTACTCAACATGATAACTAAAATTCCCAGATTCTATTTGTTAAAAGGGGATTTAGTTTAAAAAAATATTAAATACAGATTATTCACTTCTTTGGAAGTTCTTTTTCACTACTTTGGAATTTCTGTTTTTGCTATTGATATAATTGTTTTTTATATTTTCTTATTTTGTATTCCTTTTTTTTTTAGATTGTACGTCGTCCTTATGTTTTCATTTACAAATCGGAAAAGGATCCCGTTGAACGGGCTGTCCTAAATTTGGGCACAGCACAAGTAGAATGCAGTGAGGATCAAGCAGCCATGGTTAAAATACCAAATACATTTAGGTAAGGATTTTAAATCTAATCATCCCATACATTTATTTTTTGATTCAGTTATATGTAGTTACTCTTGGCAAAAGAAGGATTTTGTCAAGTTCGGAAATAAGTATTATATGGCTAACCGATAGAAATTCGATGAAGTCATTTAAGGTTACATAAAATTTCCATGAATTTCAAAACTTTTTCAAGATTTATGCTGTTCAAAAAGATTTTTGAAAATAGGATTTACAGGGAAGCTTGATCAATTTTAAAACTTACAAGATTTACATGGATAATTAAGGCCCTAATCATGTAAAACACAACGCAACGCCAAAGAATAACAATGAAAGCACAAACAATGTCATAAATATTTTGTAATATTGTTGTTGTTTTCTACAGAAACTCACATTGCGTTTTAAAATTTCAAACGCTCCATTGCTTGTGGCGTTGAAAATTTTAAAACGGTACATGAATTTGTGTAGAAAGCAACAACTACAAAATTTTTTTGACATTGTTTGTGCTTTCAATGTTATTCTTTGGCGTTGCGTTGGGTTTTACATGATTAGGGCCTAAATTTTTCTATCTTTTTTGAAATTTACGAAATTTTCTTTAAGTTTATTTTAAAGTTTTGTAAATTTTTTTTGCTAAATTTAACAAAATTTTTGTGTCAACTGGTTTCTAGTTCTATCGAGCAGTTTGGAATTGAAAAACCAACATAATCGATGCAACAGAATAGAAAAAGTTGCGATTTGAAATTTTTTTTTGTTTATATAGTATATTTTATTTTGTTTATATAGTATATTTTATATAGGACCAACACTAAATACTATATTCTGACAAAATATGTTTCTTTTGTGGCGAAAAAAAAAAAATTTCACCCGCCCATTTAAGGGGGCATTACAACGCAAAAAAATTTAATTTGTGCAACGAACTACCAAAAATAAGCATAAATTCGTTAGCGGAATATGATTATTGTCATTTAATTTAGCACAAATTAATTTTATATAACTGAAATCATGGATGAGTTCCAAAATGTCAGTTGCAAAGAAACTTTTTTAAATACTTTTTTTATACAATGCAACCCTGTAAAATTTTAAAATATTAAGGTAATTTACGTCACAAGTTGCACCCTAGCGAAAAAGCAAAAGTGCAAAAATATAAAAACAACCACATAAATAATTATTTGAGTACAACTCGCGAAAAAGTAAAAGTGCAAAAACATAACAACAACCACATAGACGATTAGTTGTACACAAATAATTGTCTATGTGGTTGTTTTTATATTTTTGCACTTTTGTTTTTTCGCAAGGGTTCAACTTGCAACATGAATCAACCTATTATCCTTCCTAAAGTGCAACAAAAAAAGTAGACAATAAGACAACTGTGCATCGTTAAGCTTGCTGATACATTTTTGACTTTGACTACAAAGTATAATGATGTTTGGGAATTCAGCCCATATTATCAAAATTTTTATTGATCAGTCTGACCATAATTTACCAAAGGTTCCATATAATTTATGAATATTGGTCCATAATATTCCATAGGTCTCATCAAATATGGTACAACTTTTTTCAAGAAATCACTCTATGAAAGTTGTTAATGAACTGTTTAAAAGTTTAAAGTTAAATGATTTGTTTAAAAGTCACCATAAGTCTTATGTAAAACTCACTCCTGAAAAACACTTGAATACACCTTTACCTGTAACAAGTTATTATATTGATAAAATCAGGCACAAATTAGTTTAATATGCCTTGAAATTTAAATATATAACATTTTATATATGCCGGTCTATATAAATACTACTCCGAAAGTCACTGACTTTGCATAGACGCTTAAAGCATTGTTAACTTTTGGGGTGCAAGTGTTATTATTTTTAACAAATATTAATAAATAAACGGGGGTTAGCGGGTATTAAACAATATTTAAATGAAGATGACCTTGCACCAGGCTTTATTGCTCTGAAAAGAAATTATATTTCAAAATAATGAACTTTGCAAATCTGGCTTGAAGGACCAAAATGTTGCGATGCAAGTGTAATTTTTCTTAACAAATATTAGAAAAATAAATAAAGGGAGGGTTAACGGGGGCAAAATTTTGATATTTTATTTGAAGGTAAGTTAATGGGGTTCTAAAATTAAAATTCAAGTACACACAGGGCTGCCAGGTACTTTTTTCCTTGCCCGCAAAAAATATAAAATAAATCCCCAAAAATCCCCAAATTAAAAAAACGCTTAAAAAATTAATATTTTTTGCTTGTTTTGTTCTAACGAAATTTAAATTTTTTTTATAAAATAATAAAAAATTCCCAAATAAAAATGCTAAGTAAAAAAATTTTTTTTATCTAATATTATTAGTTTAAGTAAATAAGATACATTTAAGATAATTTGTACTTTTACATTGAATATTTTTAAAGGAAAACACTTACTAAAAACTAAATAATTCATAAACTTCTATTTCACCATCAACGTCTTGAGATTCACTGATATTGTACAAAGTTTGAGCATTAACTTTTTGTATAATTTCCTTAGTTGGAATACAATTTTAGCAACATATATTGTTGATATTGAGGCAGATGTTTATCTTAGTAGTGCTTCTAAAAGTTCGTACTGCATTTTATTACGAAGCTTCGTTTTCGCCAAGTTCATTGTTGAAAATACTAGCTCTATGTGATTCCAGAGTGGAATTACAAGCAGAACAATATGCTGTTTTTGAAGACGAATGAGCCAATTAATAAGAATTTGGAGTTTATTCAATCGTTTTTAGTGATTCTTTAAATCAACAACATATATCCGTCATTTATTTAATACTTCGATGCATCATAAGTACTTACCAAGCCCAGCATTCTTTTTCCCAAACTTTATTATATTGACTTTCATAATTACTTATTTTGGGGGAAGATATATTTTCTTGAAAATAATCTTTTCAAAAAAAAAAATAAAACTTGTATGTGTTGTCAGGGATTTTAGATTCTTTTTTAAAACACTCACTCGGAAGAATAATAACAAAAGTTTATTAAGTACCTTTTACACATTCAACAAAAAAAGGTAATCTTACTAAGGACCCTTAGCACCGTATAAATTGTGGATAAGAGCAAGATAAAAGTTTTGGCATTTTTTTTTTTTGATATTTTATATACGAAGCAAAGAAAAATAAGCATAAATAATAAGAAAGGGAAATATATTAACAAAAATGTTTAAAATCCCAAAAAAATTCCGAATTTTTTTTAAATCTCCAAAAAAATCCCCAATCACCAAATGACTTTCTTTGTCCTTTTTGCTCGAAAGAAATCCCCAACTTTGGGGATAAATCCCCAAGTCTGGCAGCTCTGCGTACACAAAAGATACCAAAAAGAGCATGAATATTTCAATTCGCCTTACGTACACTACTCTTAATTTAAATATGGGCACTAACTTAGTTCGAGCATAAACATTATCGATGAATAAAGTTTTCTAACTTGTTTGTTTTCTTCATAAATTTTTAGTTGTATTAAGTTTTTTCTTTTGTGTTTTCTTTAAATTGATTTTACCCAAATTATTTATTTATTAATTTCTTTAGCGTGGTTACCAAACATCGTGGATATCTGTTACAAACTTTGGGAGATAAGGAGGTACATGATTGGTTATATGCCATCAATCCATTATTAGCTGGACAAATAAGGTATGCTTACAAGTTTATATTAAAAACTTAGTACTGTTATTTATTTTCTTTGTTTTAGATCTCGTTTAGCCAGACGCGCACAAGAGATGGCTTCGCAAACAGCCTCACAAATTCAAGCTACAACCGCCACAAGTACAGGCTCGAATAATAAATGAGATACAATAACGATGGAATCCGTTTTAGTATATTAATAATAAAAATGACAACTAATTATTAGAACAACATTAATTATATATACATATAAAAAGAACAAAATTTCAAATAATTTAATAATGAATTAACAAAACCAAATTTAACCAGGAAACCAGAAAGAGCTTTGAAAGTGTTTTGAAGGAATGATACGATAAGGCAGGCAACAGCTGAAAATAAATTTTAAAAAAACAAGTGCAATATTTTTTGTTAAAAAAATAACAAAAGAAATCGTTTTAAAAGAGCAGGTTTGAAATTTTATTTAACGGATTCCATCGATAATTAAAAACAAATAAAAAAAATTTAAGGAGACGAATGCAGGCATTACATTAAATTACATTTATATAATAAAATAATGAAAAAATAAGAAATTATATATACATACATTCACATTATATATTAAAAAAAATTTATAAAATTAAGCCAGGAAAAGAAGCAAAAACAATACTGTATTAAATTAAATAAATAATTAAAAACAAAGGGAGAATTGAACTCCCTTTAAATCTCTTACAAAAAGTGAGAGCTATTGGAAAAGAAAAACTCCCTCCCTTTACCCCCATCCCCTTAAAGATTTCTAAATACATATAAATGTTTCCATATTTAAAAAAAAAACATACCAACAAGAACAACAACAACAACAATTTATTAATATTGATGTAAAACTTTTTAATTTGTTTTATTTTATTTCCTTATATAAAACAAAAAATAATAAAATATTAAAAAAATAAAAAATTTTGCAATTTTTAATTATATAAATTATTATTATACATAAAAATTATTTAAAAAAAACAAACACTTAAAATTTCATGCTTTATTGTTGATTATCTATTAAACTGAAACAATTATTGGAAAAAACTGAAACCAAAAATTTTTGAAAAGAAAGTTTTTTAATTAAAACCAAAATTATTTAATTTAATTTTATAATTGATATAAAAATTGTACGTTAATTGGAGAAAAAATTAAAGCAGTTGTAGTTAGAATTGTAAAATAAAAAATAAAAGATTTGAAGTTTGTTACATTATTGTTACTTAAATTGTTTTTGAGTAAAGAACCTGATTATTCGGTATGTGATGAAAATCGACCGATTTCAAAACATTCGTTTTTAAAGGGAGTGATGAATATCGATCGATTTTAAAATCCATTTCTGAATAAGAGTCTTATTTTTTTCTTTAGAAAACTGTTCAACTAATATATATGTATAATATAAAATGAAAAAGAATAAAGACAGGAAATTAGAAGAAAATGTATTAGAAGTAAATTTTTTAACATACTGAAAACGATATTATCGATGTCAAATCGGTTTGTTTTTTCTAAAACGATTTCCATCACATACTCGTATAAAATTTTCCAAAAGTTTTTAGGGGTGACAGCTTTATTTAAATCCAATTTAAACGTCATGAATAATATTTTGAATAACAATCTTAACAAAATCTGGCAAGAAAACAACATTTATAAAGAAAAAAATTAAATTTTATTGCCTTAGACTTAAGTAAAGTCTTCAAAATTGGTCCATAGAACCGAAACTTTTTTTAACGAATTGTATTTTTTATAAAAATCTAAAAAAAATTTTGTCATTTAAATCAAAATTGCTGGTTTATTTACTTTTTTTCTTAAGACAAAATTTATATTTTAAAATTAACAGTTCTAAAACATTTTCTTAAGACAACTTTTAAAAATTTGGATTTTCCAGAATTTGTAATCTTCCGAACCAAATTGGCAGGTTGATTGACATTTTCGAAAGAACAATTCGAAATTTATTTAACTTAAACCTAAAGAAACATTTTTAAAAAATTGGTTCTTCGAACGCAATATGTCGTTACTATATATTCCAAAGAAAAAAATTTTAGTCTACTGCCTTGGACCTTAAAAAAAAGTCCTTCGAACATTCGGCCTTATTACGGTTCTCGATGTCGAAACCGACTTTGTAGTAGATTAAAGTAACACACATCCTATGTTCTTTAATCTACTACAAAATTCGACTTACATTGTTACCGACATCGAGAACCGTAATAAGGCTGATTATTTCTTAGTTACTTGAAATTTCTTTTAACTTTAACCTTATAGATTTAGACCTAGAAACATGTCTTCTTAGAACCTTATTTCTGGGTTGCTAAACATTTTCTTTAGAAAAAATTACACATATGAAAAAGGCCAACAAAAGCAAAAGCAACAATTTTCTTTTAAATAAAAGATGCACTTTTCCGAAGAATTATGTATGTACTACGTACTTAAAAACTTGTTCTTTAAGCCAAACTAGTTGTACCTATACAATATTTTAAAAGGCTTAGATAACTTAAATTTTAAGTTTAAAAGAAGCTTTCGAAAGTTTTGTATACATTTTAAAGCGTTGTTATAGTCGGTTTAAATCTATTAACTATAAATTTGAATTCCCCAAAGAACTATAAAATATACATAAATATTATTACAAACTTTTTTTTTTAATTTACTTCGGTGCATTTGAATTGGAAAAGTAAAAGCTTTTAACGTTGACTAATAGGAACAATGTTTACAACTTTTCTAAAGCTCAATAAAGTATGGTTGGTAAAAAAGCAAAATATTTGTATAACAAATTTGTATAACAAATAGTTTTCCCCTTTTTTCTTTTGTTTTCCTTCAGAAAGTCTGAGTTGATCAGTGAGAGGGGAAGAGAACATGCTATTCCTCTCTCCCCTCTCACCAATTAACTCAGACTTTCTGAAAGAATACTTTCATAGTATGTATCCACACTTTTTAATTAATGAAAGTTTCATTCAAACTCTTACTAATACTTTTACAAGAAAATTAATTTTCATATATTCAGCCAAAAAACTAAAAGTTTATTTAGATTATTTTCAAAAAGCTTTAAAATTTAAATGTACTTAAGAAAAATGCTTAAAAAAATCCCAAAAATTTTAAAAACACAACTTTTATAAACAATAATTTCCGGTCTTGTTTTTTTTAAACTAAATGAAAATTCAAACCTCCATTTTTAAACTTTTTTTAAAAGCTTTTTAATAAAAATATCGAAAGCTTTTTTTATGAACTGTAAAATGATAATTGAATCAAGCCTTGATTTGAAGTTTTAGATCAGGCTTTAAAATAGCTAAAAGATAAATATCTATATGTTTTTTTAAAGACTAGTCCCTAATCTAAAATTTATTGTTTAAATTAGTGGTACTAAAGTAAATTTTGAGTCCTTAACTTATTTTTGACATTCACTTGTTTTTTTATTTTACCTTGAAAGGAAAAAATATCTTAAGCTTTGAAGCTTGATTTTCTTAAAGTGATTTTTTAGTTTTTTAAATAAAAAGTAAAAGAAAAACCTAAAAAAAATGTATGTGGAATGTATAGAGAAAGTTTTGAAAAAGAGCTTAATAAAAATGGAGTTTAGAATGCTCTTACAAAAATTTATTAATTCTAAAGTTTTTTACTTTAGCGTTAATGCTTATAAATAAAGCTTTTTATGGTAATGAGAAACTTAAAAACTAATTTGTAATGGCAATTGCGCCATTAAAATTATTTTTTAAGTACTTTTTTAAAACAACTATGAATTTAATTGAGTTTGAGGACCAATCTCAATTTGATTTCTCTTTGAAAACATTAAAACTTTTAGTTGTAATGATTAATATCAAATCGTAATTAGATGGCAATTATTTTCGCTTCTAGGTTATTCGATTATTCGCTTCTAGGTAATGAAATCGAAGTCAAAGGAATCACTTAAAGCTTTATTAAAAAAGTTTTTAAACCATTTATTTCAAAAGAAAAACTTTAAAAATTTTTATAAATTTTTTACGTTTGAATAAAAACTATTTTGTTTAAGGTAAAATTTCTTTAATGTTTCAAAACATTGAAAATATTTTATCATCTCCTAAGCAAGAGAAAAAACACATTTTAAATCATTTTGTAACTACACTTCCCTCTACAACTGCCTTAATAATTTTTTTTTATTATAATTTTCTTATAAATAATTTGTTAAATATTTTAATTGTAAATAGTTTTAATTTTTATTTTAAACAAATATAAAACAATTTATTCCATTATGTTTTAAAGCAGTATATAAATACTTAATATGACATTAATTTATTATTTTTTTCTCAAGGATTTTAACTGGATTTTTTTCTGCTTGTTATATAGAGTTTTATTTAAAAACTAAAAAAAATAAAATATTTTTATTATAAATATATTATTTTGCAAATAAGTATAAAAATTATAAAATTAAGTTTCTCTAAAACAAAAGAAAATAAATAGTATTATTATCAATAAATTTAAAACAAATTAAAAATAAATTCAATTAAGTAAAGAAGTAAAACACTACATTATATACTATTTACATAATTGCATATAAAATGAATATATATATTTACGATCTAACTATATATATATATATATATATATATATATATACATATATATTAACAAATAACAATAAATATTAAATGTTTATTTTAAAATCAACCTCTTAAAAAAATTCAGAAGAGAAGAAGAAAAAATCTTTGAAAATATTTAATCATATAAAATGTGTAGTATTTAGTAAAATAAAAATGGCAACAAATAAATCTAAATAAATTAATTCGAATATTAACTATAGACCAGTGAATAAATAAACAAGAAGAACAAAAAACAAAAATTAATTGAAAATTGTATAATCATTATATTTAATTAAATAAATGAATAAATAAATTGAGAAAATATACACAAAACATAAAAAGTCTTTAAACAAAACCAACCGTTCACTTCAGGGTACACCAAACGGGTATACGCATCCACCCAGCAGTTACTCCAGATGTCAAAATTGACAGCCGAGTTACTCTCTCGGATGCATATACCTTAAAAATATGCCTTGACTCACTTAATTAATATTTTACTTTATCCAATAAATAATGTTTTGAAATTCTACATTTAAAAAACAAAAATTATTAAGAATTTATTTGATTTTAATAATTCAAAAGCAAATTTGAAATTTGTTTTAGGCAAAATTTGTTGATTTAAAATTTTATTTTCTAAAGAAATATATTTAGGCAATTCACAAAGTGTTCTATTGTGTCATATTGGTTGTATTATGTATATTTTTATTAATGTCACATTCAACAAAATATAACATATACAACTAATGACTAAATGACACAATGGACCACTTTGTAAATTGCCCAATTTAATTTTCAAAATTAGTTTGAAAATATTAAATTCGGCCATTAAATAAATATGTAATTTCTTATGCAAAATGGAGCTTTTTTTGCTAAAATTTCAATATTTCTTTTTGTACATAAATTTGTTCATTTATTTGAATTTTTAAATACTTTACACTTTAGTTTTTAAAAGAATAATTAAAAATGTTATTATATTTTTTTTAAGTTAAAAATTTCAAAATCATTTAAATATTTTTAATTTAATAAATGCTTAAAGAACAAATTTTCTATAAAAATTTTACTACATAAACGCTTGTGAAATTTAATAATCGTTTATGAATACGGGTGTTAATTGTTTTAGTTCGAATTTAAAATCGAATTTGAGGGAAATTAAAATCAAACAAATTTTAAAAAAAGTCCTATTTGAAATTTAATAAAAATATTCCGTTCATTTAAAAATACTCTGGAAATTCAGTTGATTTGATTTTCTTCTATGTGTAGGAAAGCCATCAAGAAGACAGCTCGTTTGGGTCCTTCAGTGGTTTCTTTGTGATACCCATCACCAATGGTCATCCTGCAGAGCAGTAATACTCGTACAATTGGCATCGCTTCAGAATATAAACAATTCGTCTTCCTAATGAAGAGAAGAAAAAACACTATTCCCGGTCATTGATACAGAAAATGAAATACAGTTTCCTCTTCCTCCTCGTCATGACAACTTCCACAGTAATCATTGATTTCTAGACCCAATCTCCTCCCAGTTCCCATTTAACGCCGATGTTTGATATTCTATAGAGGAGAAAATCCATGCGCCCGGCCGAAGGCCGGCTATGCGGAGAAGCTTTAGTTAGATAAGCCGGTATTTGTTATACCATAGAGGGGAAAATCGTTGCGCCCGGCCGAAGGTCGTCTATGCAGAGAAGCTTTAGTTATCGAAGCCAGAGGCGAAAATCCTTGCTCCAAAAACATTTTCGTTATAAATTTAAAAATGAAATAATCCCCCAAGAAATATATTGGGACTTTATTTCATAATGATTTTTTGGGGGGTAATTTTATATGAAATAATCACCCAAATAAAAAATGAAATAACACACTAAACAAAATGAAATAACCCCCTAAAAACCGTTGTTGTTGCTTTCTGTACAAATTTTTGGGGGGTTATTTCATTTTTTTGGGAGTTATTTCTTGGGGGAATATTTCATGCCGCAATAAATTTCATTTAGATACTTTTTACCTTTATACTAAAGAAGTTAAGAATAAAATTTACGATATCTGCTAAGAAGCTTTCTGTTAGCTTTTTTTTAATTTGTATCGCTATGCTTTGTTCTGTGCAAAAAATATTCGAAAGTTTTTATAGTTAGTTTATTAAGCTTTTAAGCATCGTGTTTAAGGCCTAATCATGCAAAATGCAACGCAACTCCAAAGAATAACATTGAAAGCACAAACAATGTTATAAATATTTTGTAATTTTATTGTTCCTTCCTACAGAAATTCACATTGCGTTTTAAAATTTCAAACGCTCCATTGCTTGTGGCGTTGAAAATTTTAAAACGGTACATGAATTTCTGTAGAAAGCAACAACAAAATTACAAAATATTTCTGACATTGTTTGTGCTTTCAATGTTATTCTTTGGCGTTGCGTTGCGTTCTACATGATTAGGGCCTAAATAGTAGTATCAACATTTAAAGCTTTTTATTACACGAATTTAGGGTCTTATCGCTATCTTTCTGTGTAAAAAATGTTAAGCTTAAAGAATTACCCCCATATTCATAAAAAATATTTCAGGTTTATAGCAGGTTTATGAACCGAATTTTCTATGCAAAATTGTTTAATAAACCTTTTATTAATCAAAATATACATATTTTATGAATATGGGGGAAAGTTTATTTACCTTACAGGGTTTTAGCAACATTGGAAGTTTTTAGACATTTTGTTATTAAGCGATTTCATAGAACCGGAATCATTTTGTTTCTAGTCGACTATAAATTTCATAATCTTGTGTCGGGCAGTGCAAACATCCATAAATCTAATACTGCCGAAATTTAAATAAAGAATTAGGTTAAAAATTTCGTATTAGGTGAGACTTGGATCATTGTGGTTTAGCTTAACAATGAACCAAGTTTTAAGTTTTATTTTTTGTCTTCTATACAAAATTAGTATTGACAATGATATCCGTATAGCTGTCCGATAACAGGTAAGAATAAGGCATTTTTAACGATAAAGTTGATTTTCTTATGGCCAAAATTTTGCTACAATTAGAGTCTAGGCTTAAAACTATAATTTAAACGATTATTTAAGAATATTCGGTAAGTGCAATTAAATTTTAAACTATACGTTTACATACATATTAAATACAAATTTTTTCAGGTTTCGTAGATTAATGGCCGTTTTTCAATGTATCGGTAAGCCGCCTGTTACTAAATCGCGACACAAATTTATTAGACTGATATTCTGTCCACTAACGATTTTGGTTGGCAATACCTCTCAACATGACGCTACGAACTAAGCCCCTAATGAACTAAGTCCCAAAACCAAAACTTAACTAACCCCTTAAAATAAGGGAATTAATTGATAATGAATTAAACCCCAATTTTTTAAATGAAACAAATGACAAAAAATATGAAATAACCAAAAAAAAAAAAAAAAAAAAAAAATCAACTAAAACCCCTTATTTTACAATGATATAAATCCTTTTTTAAAATTCGGGAAATTTCTTTGGAATATGACCCAAACCCTTTAAATACGCACGAGTATTTAAATTTCCAAGGCCAATTTCACCAAGTTCAGTTATAACTAACTTTTACTTTAACTTCCAGTTAACAATATGTTTTGACTGTTATAACTGATAGTTAATTATAACTGAACTTCGTGCAATAGGCCGTTAAAATGTTATATCCAAAAAATTTTTTTCATTACAAAACAATCCCCCAAAATCCCAAAAAGTCGTTGGGATTATTCTCTGTATAAAAAATTGGATGATTAGTTAATTTTTGATTTCGGTACTTAGTTGATTAGGGACTTAGTTCGTAGCGCCTTCAAAATGGATGTAAAAGTTGGGAGTCAGCTGATTGAATTTATCTATACGACAAATAAATAATTGGCAGATTAGGGTTATCTTTGCGACAGAGAAGCAAATGAGACTTTGAGAAAACGAAATTTCTCTTTTCTGTACCGCAATTCTGTAACTTTTTGAATTTACAGGTCGCACATTTGGAAATAATTTGATCAAATGTGAAACATATGTGTTTATTATCACAAGGTCGAAGTGGTAAATGGGGTTCTTAATTTTACATAGCCCACATGCAAACTCCTTTCCGGAATAAAGTTTTTGGGCTCAATACCCATTTTATTTTATAGATATTTAAGTTTAATAACGTCCAAAAATATTTTGTGGCAACCTTAATCAGCAGAACAGATTGTATAAGAATCGGTCCACGATTGCCCACAGCTCTCACCCAAATACACTCACGAAAATAGCTTATCATGAGTACCCTTTATAACAGCTTCTATGTTATTTCATATTAGTGATCATAGTAATAGAAGTAGATATTTAGATAATATTTGGTACAAAAATCTCTTATGTGAATCTTAACCTCACAACATTCAAAAACATGATCGCCCATGGGTCCAAAGTACTGTGGTGTAGGGTCGACTGTACTTTCTTACTTTTTTGTAGTGAACATTGGCTTCTTTACAATATGTTTTTAAACAGTTAACAATACATTTATTATAGTAATTTTTTAAAAACAACTTTTTCTTTGTCGTTAGCTATCGATATTATTTACCGACAAAAATTGTTAAAATATCACTACAGAATAGCTCTTAAAGACAATTATCGTTTACTAACGAATTTTGACTACCTAACGATAAATTTTTCTCGTTAAAAAGTTACAGAATTTCAGTACTGGAGTTTTTCGTTATACAATTAAGATAATCGCCTAATCAAGGCGAATTCACTAGAAGGTGAGGGAGGTCACCTCTACAATAACACTGCTTTGTGGTCCGATTGTCAAAAATATTGCTAGTAAAAAAAAAAACGTTTGTTTATGTAAAAAACTAGTTTGTATATATGCAAACTTTGACAAATCGAACAATATATAATTCTAGTGAATTCGGCTTGCGCCTAATGTATAAAAAATGGCCATAAGTCAGTCATACGCCTCAATACTATCGTGAGAAAGAGTGAGAGGGAGATGAGTTAGGGAACAAAGCAAAATAAGTTGTTTAAAATCCTGATTATGGGCTCCATTTTGTTAAATCATAAAAACTATTTAAAAGATCTAACATTTTGTTACATATGCAGTTTTTACAAAGCTCTCAAAAGTTTTAATTTTTTTTCTCTGTATATAAATATGTATACCTCAATTCTATCTAAGAGTCCTTGCAAAATGAATACTCGCTTATTTTACGGTTACCGTCCTTAAAATATTTCAGAAAACTTAGTTCAATTTTTAAAAATCAAATTAAGACAATAAATTGAAATATAAATATATTAAAAAAAAAAAAATTTTAAAAAGCTAATTGTAACAAAAGTTTAGTAATTTTTTATTTTTATTTTTTTTAATCAAATCTACAAATTTTGCTTAGAAAATTTCTCAAAATAGGATCTTTATAAAAAATAATTATAATTTTGTAAGAAAAATCTTTAATGCGCTTACAATGCAAACTTTTGGATAAAAAAAATTGTTTTGAAAAAAGCTCAATTCAATAAAAAATTAATGAAAAAAAATAAATTTATTTATGTTGTTAAGGCAAAGCTTTACATTAAATATTGATTGTTTTTTTTTGGAAGTTTCCGTCATTGGAAAACTTTTTATCTATAAAATATTTTTCTAAAAAGCCTTAATTTTTTAAATAGGCTTCAATAAGCCCTTTAGCTTAAACCTTAGCAAAGGATAAAGTCAAAGCAAAGTAATTAGAGAAGTTAAATATGTGAAAAAAGTTTTCAAAAAGCAAAGCTTTTAAACAGATTTTGTTTCATATTTAAGTTGTCAACTTTACAGAGTTTTTTGCTTAAAAGATATTTTGCTTAAAAGCTTAAATTTCGTGTTTTAAGCTTAAAGATTTGCAAAGCTTGATAAAAACTTTAAAACAATAGTTTTATATTAGTAAACTTGATTGAAAACGTCTAGTTTTTCATTATTTTATTTTAATTTTAAGCTTAAAGAAGCTTTTAGTTTTTAAAATATATTGCTAAAAAGCATTAACATAATTGCAAGGGACACATAAAAGAGCTTAAGTGCTTGTAAAGCTTAAATAAAAGTTTAAACAAAGGAAAAAAGTGAAAGCTAACTAATTAGAAAAGTGAAGTTTGAAAAAAAATAAACCGAATTTTTTCATTTGTATTTACAAAAAGAATACAAAATGTTAAGAATTTCGAGGACAAGCAAAAAGAATTTTAAATTAAATTGAGTAGATTTAAATAAAAGAAATTAATAGTAAAGAAAAGCTTAATAAGAAAAACGAAAGAAAAAAAGCTTGTGCTGGTGTTATTTAAACAAAGTAGTAAAATTTTATTAAATATTTTTGTTTTTAAAATCAGTTTTTTCAAACAAATAAAGAAATCTGTAAATTAAAGAAAAATGTATAAAAATTATTTTAGATCCCTAAATTAGAAATTAAATCTAAAAGATTTCATAAAAAAAAAAACTTAAAAATCAATATTCAAAGAGAAAATTGCACTTAAAAAAATATTTCTAAAAAAAATGTGTATGTAAAATGTTTATAACCAAATATAAATATAAATTTTAATCAATTTAAATTAACGGAAATGCGTAATTGAAATGACTCGTTTAATTAAAAATTTAAAGAAAAAAAAATTTAAATTGATTTGCATCTAAAATAATTATAAATTATATATTAATTAAACATTATTATTTAATCAAAAAGAAATCATTAAATGTATTTGTCATCTTTTATTATTAAAAAAAATTATATAAAAAAAAAAACTAAAACACTTAAAAAAAAAATATTATACATGTATTTAAATTTAAGTAAAATTAACAAGAAATAAAACTTTAAATAAAAATCGAAAACCCCAGCAGTTACAAAAAATTGATTATATTTCAAAACAAAAAATGAACAAAACAATTTGTTTTTCCAAAAAGTTTCAAGTACTTTCAAATTTAATTACAAATATTCTGGTGGGTCGTATCACTATTTCCATTAAAAACAATTACCAAATTACTGAAAATCCCCAAGAAATTAACTTAAATATAAAATAATTATGAAAAGAAAAGCAAATAAATGAACGAATGAGAATAAATACACAAATTATTTGAAAAAGGATAACAAGAGAAATTATTAAAGAAAAAAGGCTTTAAATAAAAATTGTAAAACAAACAAAAAACTAAAAATGTCGTTTTAATTTTAACAAAAAATTCAGAAAAAAAAATTTCCGTTTTTGGAAAACTCCATAAAATTTTAAGCCTCGTACACAATAGGCAGCAACATTTTCACTGGTGTTCATAATAGAGCAACAATTTTTTTCACAACCACACACATTTTGCATTAAGAAACCGATTGCAAATTTTGCCCACAACAATATTACGTATTTATTATTATTTTTTAAAACATTTTGTTGAAATTTTCATTCAAAACTAAATAAAATTATTATAAACGTCATATACATTTTCATACAAATTGTTGCTGAAGTAGAAGTAGACTCAACTTTTAAAAAAAATTTAGGTAAATTCATGGCCAAATTAATAGGTCTGCGCAAAACTACAACAATGCAAGAGTAGAAAAAACAACACGCATTTTGTTTGTGTACGTTATTTTAAAGATGTCAAAAACAAATGTATTTGTTTGCAAATGGGCAAGATGTCAGAAACAATTACTACAAAAACAATTGCACGCAAAAAAATAACTCGGCAACTAATCAGCAAGCGCTTCGAGCAGACCTACTAACTGGACCATGGTTACATTTTTGCTCGAAAAATTAAAGAAAAATATATGAAAGACTTTGGGAAGAAATAAGATAGAAGAAAAAAACCAAATTGTTGCTAGCATTGTGTACGAGGCTTTAAACTAAACTAGAACCAAAACTGATAAAAAAAAAAAAAAAAAAAAAACATCTTAAGCCAGTGTTCGAAAATAAACCGAACATTATTTAAGGCCGGTATTCACTGTCCTACATAATCGTACGATTCATTCACACGAAAATCTGGCGGAATTATATCCGACATAAAAAATGTCTGCAAAATCTGTTGTCAATGCCACACTTTCCCCCAAAAAAGATGAAAACTCAAATGACTCAGCTACTTTACAAGAAAATGCAACTCTAATCGGATAGAATCTATAATTTTTTGAAAATTTTCATCAACACCATTAGTATTGTGGTTATTTTATTGAACTGGTAATGGTTTTTAATACAAATTTACACATTTTAATCAGGCTTAAATTCATTGAATTTAATTTTCATTAAATTATTTTTATGAAGACAGGAATTTTACAACATGAAATTAATTAAAATTTTATTGAAAATTCAATAAAATTCAACAATCTCGTCAGTGGGGTATGCCGTTTAACTCACTCGGCTATTGAAGCTGGATGACGTCAATAGTCAAACATCAATCTTTAAACCAAATGGTATTTCACCTTGGTAGATCGAAAAACCCTAGAATTTCATAATCTGGACACTAGTGCAATTTCAAAGCAGAATTTTAAAAAAATTGCAGCAACAAAAATTTTTAGTCTGGACGGCGACTAAACAGAACAATTGTAGTGATTCTGTAGACATTATGGTATTCATTAAGTACTAACCGATTAACTGATCGATTAATTTAAAATTGGCCTTTTTCGATTAACGACTAAACCGGTTAATTGCAGTCGATTAACCGATGTAACAAAATTTTTAATTTTTTGTAGTATTATAACATATTTTTTTGTGTTTTTAATTGGTTGTTTCGTCTCATATACAAAAGTTATGTGTTTAGAAAATATTTTTTTATACAAACAAAGAAGGTGATCTTAATTTTAAAAAAGTTTTTGCTGTCAACAGCTTTTTGTTCACGAACTTTTTATATGTATGTGCTTAGTAATTTGTTTCTTCTTATATCTTCTCATTTCAATCTTTTAACAGAATTAACCGAAACAATGAGAAGTGCTTGAAATTGTAAAAGATTTTGGAAGATTTTATATGTTTTGAGAAATCCAGGAAAAGGACTAAGAAATTATATATTCTGTATTATGGCTTGCTTTTGCTTTCTCCAACATCTGCGATAAATGATTTTTTTATTTGTTTGCTTGTTTTAGTTCAGGAATTTTTTTGTTACTGCTCTTTATTACTAATAATCTCCAATAAATGAATCATTTATTAAATTTTATTTATTGAAATTACTTAATTTATAAAAAAACTTTATTATTCGGTTAACCGATCAATAACAAAATTAACCGATTATTAACCGATTAAACCAAAACATCGGTTAATTAATCGAGGGATTAACCGATTAAAGCAAACGCCCGATTAAATGAATACCATAGTAGACATACATTTAGTCAATTCACAAGGTATCATAACATGTCATATTGTCAAAATGTCCTAATATTTCACAATGGTTTAAAAATATTGTTGTACGGCTCAGCCGCTCAGCGCTGGACTTTTCTGATTAATTACGACAGTACAATAAACACAGCAAGCAACGTTCTATTTATTTAAGACACTTTTTGTTAACAAATCAACAACAATATTTTTAAACCATTGTGAAATATTAGGACATTTTGACAATATGACATGTTAGGATACCTTGTGAATTGACTAATTGATAAATGAATGAGCAGACAAAAATTTAAGCAACCCTCCCTACTAGTATTGTTGTTGTTGCTTGGCAATTTGCACGACCATAGCACGAATAGCCTGTGTTTGTATATTGTACAGTGTTCGAATTAAATAGAACATTGGTTATATCAGAAATTTTCAATAGCAAACTCTCTATATGCAAATGTGATAATATTTACTTTAAAAACAAAACTTCTAATATTTAAAAAAATGCTTGATTTTTTATTCACTGTCATCCAGGGTCATAGAATTATACACGCATATGTCGTTAAGACTTAGACCCGAGAGAAATTGAAAGCTTTTTAATAGGGAATGTACTATATAGGTTTACAAATTATTCATTAATCGTTATAAAAAACATACGTCAATTTTAATAGGTTGCGGTTTAGACCTACATATGCTACACTATTGACCGACAATATGAAAAGTTTATGAGGGAGTTTACACGGTGTCTATTCAGACATGTCTGACAAACACGTCTGTTTTGTTTGTAGGCGATCGGGGTAGAGAAGAAGTTTTCATGTTTGTTTTTATGAATTTTCATGTATTTTGATTTGTATGTATATGTATATTAGACAATTAGACATGAAAACAGACATGTTTGGATAGACATCGTGAAAAGACAAAAGGTTTTTGGTAGCATGTTCAAAAGAAAATGTCAAAAAAAGACATGTCTGAAAAGACTCCGTGTAAACTATGCCTATTTCAAGTCATATAAAACTTAATTTGAACAAATTTGAGTAAAATATCATGATTCGTAACCTTTTAGGCGAACTAAAACTATTTTCGAGGGGGAAATTTATATTGGACCTATGGTAAGTTATATACCAATAATCACAAATTTCTGTAGAGTGATTTCTGGTATTAAGAAACGTAAATTTGTACAAATTTCGATCCAGTATTGTAATTTGTTTTAGCACATCAGGTAAATTATGGACCGATTATTACAGAATTGATATGAAGCTAAATGGGACCAATGATCACAATATCTATATCTGATACGTTTTTAGGCATCTTAAAATAATTTCCCAGAGTGGGCATTATATGGGGCCTATAATAAATTATGGACCGATCTTCACGAAATTTGACAGTATAATTTTTAGTCCCTTAAAACTGTGACGTATTTACAATTTGACACTAATATTAGCGGAATTCACCCTTAATAGTAAAGTCCCTTGTAGACCTTGTTAATCTTATAATTTTAGTAAAAATACTAACATTTACAACACTGCATCAACAAAATGTATTAGACTAAAATATACTACGCTGTGGTTGAAAAATCCCACAAAAAGCAGTGTAAACAAAGTGTGTGAATTTACCAGAATAAAACAGTTGAAGAAACTTTAAATGTCTCTTTCTCTCACTCAGAAAATTCATTAATTTACAATGCATACGAAAAAGACACTCACGCTTTGAAGTATAAAATCGTATTAAATATAACAGAGTTGTACACTTAATACAAAGAGTGAAAACCGTTATTGTTCTTTTCTTTTGAGTTTTTCGAAAGTGTGCGTGTTTTCAACAGACGGACATGGCTAAATCGACTTAGGCTGGATTTTTGAGACATCAGTTAAACAAGGTTTAGTTAATCTGAAAACATATTTGTGCAACAATTTTCTATACATAATTTTGACGGAACATCTTAGTTTTGCTAAAAAAATATTGGTGTTTAATAAAATAATAAAAAAAAATTAAATATTTCGCCGGAAAAATCCAAGTTTCAGACTACATAAAACTAGGTTTAAACTTAATACACATCTGAAAAATCCGGCCTTAGAATTACTCAAGGAACCAGAATATACATATATACTTTATGGGGTCTGAGATGAATAATAAAAAAGTTTCACACGGAAAGACAAACTTAGTATACCTCATTCACCGCTAGTGGCGATGGCGGGTATAAAAAATCAATTCTTCGCAATCAAATTAGTCTATGCGATTTTTTACTGAAATCGACACATAGTACATATCGTTACCTCAAATGCAAAAGGGCGTAACAACACTTTAATTTTGTTTACAGGAGAAGCAAACAACTTTACAAAATCAATAACAACAAGGTGTACTTGGCGTTTGAATTTCTTGAATAAACTAGTCATTATTTTTGATCGCATGGATCTAAAATTATTTGTGAACTTGTAGCTTAATAAAACGAACAAAAATCAATTAAAAACTCTATTTCGATTTTTTTTTGTTGTTACGCCCTTTAGCATTTTAGGTGACGATATGTACTTACATATATTGCCTTTTTTGAAATGTATTTCAGTTATTATAAAACATAGCTAAAATACATACAGTGAACTCGCGAAAACGTGAACACTCGAAAGTGTGAACGTCTAAGAAACGTGAACAAATTTATTTTTACACAGACTATTCTAAAACATGAACAAACTCTGGAAGCTCTAAAACGTGAACACATTTTTGTTTGCTGTTTAAAATGTTTTTTTTTTTTAATTGGGAAATCCCCCAATTGAGTTCACTTATTGGTTTATGTTACAGCGTTTGTTTTTCTTAATTTTATGTATAAGCTGACCTGTTAGTTGTTTTTTGACATCGCTACGTAAAAGTGGAAAGTTATTAAAAATTGTTATTCGTGAAAGTGAAAAATGTCATTAAAAACCCGAAAGTGTTATCTTTGAAAGATAAAGTAAATATTCTTGAACTATTGCAAAAAGGTTATAGTGTCAGTGGCTTGGCAAGAAAATATAGTGTTGCTAATTCAACAGTTTGTTCCATTAAAAAGAAAAAATAGGAAATAAAAATCGGGTAAATAATACTCTTTATGGTACCGGAAAGAGTAAAACATTTCGTTCTTCTGAGCTTCCGAAAATGGAAAAAATTTGTTAAAGATGGTCGAACAAAAAACTTATCAAAAAAAAGATGACCGACTTTTTCCTATAAAATTTTTTTTCCTCACAAACATTCTTCAAACAAAAAAATGTCCCCATTAGTTTTTGTTAATTTTATGTGTATTTTTTTGTGATATTCATTAGAAATTTATTTTTTATTTATCATATGCAAAGTGAACTGAATTATTGCATATTTGTAAATATATTTTTTGTTATTAAAAATGAATAAAATTTTTGAATAGTAATAGGTGTTATTTTTTTTAAATTTGGCATTCGATAACGTGAACAAACTCGAAAACGTGAACCGCCTTGGTAAAAATTAGTTCACGTTATCGCGAGTTCACTGTAATTTTTCTATATATAACTTATGGCGATTTCTTTTCTGAGAAATATGTTGCATAAATGGTACATGCTCTATCTCTTTTGTGTAGAGCATGTACCATTTATGCAACATTTTTCTCAGAAAAAAAAATCGCCATTAATGTTTACTTAATCTTTTATGAACAAAGTTGCTTTCGTTTAAAAGTTTGCAAATTCATTTTAACGGTTTTAAAATCGCTTTTGAGGTGCGATTAATCGATTTTGGAATCCATTCACAATTCCCTAGTTTAAATGTTTTAGATGTTAAATGTATTCTTACACAATGTCAAAATGAAACAGTTGTTATCAGTCTTTTGGATAAATAACTTAAATACCGCTGCTGTCAAAATAATAATAGCACCAATTGAAACATTTTAGAAACCCTACTTACATCTGTCAAAAGGTTGGTATGGTTCTTATCAAATTAGAATTCCAAATCCTGTGATGTATGTATGTAGTTTATTTTCATAACATCTATTAAGTTTAAATGTGTGAGCCGATTATGGCACATAGGCTAGGATACTGAAATTTGACAAATATATAAATAAACAACAAAAAATATAATTTTAATTATGTTACAAAACTCTAATTAATTAAAAGAAAACTTAAAAACTAACCATTTAAAATAATAGCACTTCATTTCATTGAGTTCCATACTTCGGGTACAGCTTTCCAAAGACCCTTAGCACTTGTTGGTTTCATGTCGGATACTTGTGTTTTTACGTCTGCCCAGAGATTTTCAATGGAATTTAAATATAGCACTATCACATTAATTGAATTACCAACGAACCACTTTTAATTGCCATTTTGCTGGCGTAATTGGGTCAATGCCCTGTTGCCTGTTACCTCTTGAAGGAGCTGTAAATATTTTTAAATACAAGTGTATGCGGCCCAGCCCTTGATATGGAAAACCTCCCCATACCACGATACCCAACGAACATGCTTTATCGTTTTTGTTATTTACCGCGGGTTGAATTCATTGTTATGTGCCAATTTTTTTTAACCTTAATATATTCTTTTTATTATCAAAAAAGTTGTTTTTGGGAATACATAATTTTTTTCCATTAAAAGATTTTATTTGCTGCGCTTAATTCCCTTTTTTTATAATTTATAAAAATATGTACTGAAATTTATTGCTGGAGGATAAGCTGTTCCTATGCGCATTTCACTGGTTGCTTAGGCCAGATCATCAGGAAACGTTCTCCGAAATAATTTTAGAAAAGCCAAAGCTATCAGCAAACAAGACTACAGAGGTAATGAGAATTACCTACACTCAAAACGTCTTGTTTGCACCGATATCAAAGCTTAAACAAAATACCAACAATAAAACAGTGAGTTTATCTTTTCTTACACTCCTAGCTACAATTAGTTGGAATTCTCCCAACATTAATTGTAGTTGTAAGTCTATATGCTTTTTATTTATAAGTTGTTCTTTTTATTTATAAGTTGTAACTGGTGCTATTATTTTTCGAAAACATTTAACTGGAAGTTTTCATCGATTTCAATCCCGCTCGATTTCAATTTTCAGAACATGGTTGATATACTTATGCACATTTACATTTAAAGAAATAAAAATTAAAACGAATAAATAAATTTTTGTACAGATGCAATTTCTGCCTGGATAACCTACAACTGATCTTTAAACTTTCCAATTAATTTTGGCGTTGGTAAATGTGCAGGTAACACATTTTTCTTTGATCAACTTTATGAATTAAATACAAATGCCGGTATCAAACAAATTCTGCAAAGGTAAATTTCATAAAAGTTAAAAACCTCATGACACAATTATATGGCGGTATGCTTAAATTTGAAACTAGTTATTTACCATTTTTGATAGGTACATTTTATGTTCCCGTAAAGTTTATTACCAAAGAAATTTTTGTTATTTGATCCGTTATCGAATATAGTCCAAAGCAATTTTCTCTACTAAAACAAATATTTCAAAATTCCCGTTATAATTGTACTCATTAACAAATATAACGGGAACAACGGGAACAGGATATTGAGATGTTATAAAGTAAAAATTAACGTTGATTTCTAAGAACTGTCTCATTTTTTTTTTTATAATTTATTAAATTAATTATCTTTTAGTGCTCTTTTAGTAGTTAATTTATAAAGTATGATACTGAAATGCCTTTTATTTTTTACTGCCACCTACGGCATTCACCCGTTCCTCAACTTTGGCCACCTCTTTGTTAATAGTTTCGAGATTTTGTGCGAATGTTTCCTGTACCGAGTGTAAAAGCTCTTTATTGTTGACCAATGATGTAGTGATGTTGGTCTGTTTCTCTTCGATTTCGGCAATTATTTTAGCAAAATTCATGGCTGTAGAATAAGAAAAATTATTTAAGCGATTTTGGTGCGGAAAAATTGATACATATTTGTATAGAAAACCAATATTTCTTTAGAAAATTGATTTTTTTTAACAGAAAACCAATATTTTTTAAAGAAATTTTATATAAAAAAAATATGTTTTTAATATGATCATGCCAGCTTCCTACCATATTTATGTAAAGCCTCCAATGCCTGCATTCTCTCAATTATATCGGGTAGAATTTCCGCAACAGGTTCAGTTCTCTTAGCAATATCGTATAAATCGGTTACTTTTTGATCCCGTTTTGCCTCATCAGCCGAACCACTAGATTTTTCAGCTATAGCATCCATTTTGTTGCCCAAAGAACCCAAACGTTCTTCAATAGAATCGATTTTCTCGGGCTGCAAAAGAGCCGCCTTAGTGCTCAGTTGGCGAACAGCGTCAATAACATTAGTGCTTTGAGTTAATGAAGTTAAACGGCTTAATTTCTCGGGTTGGGCCCCCACAGCCTGTTCCAGTTGGTGCAAACGGTGTTCCAATTTAGCTATGCGGGCCGAGGCGGCAAAATCAGCGCCGGGAGTGGGAATAGCGGTTAAAACGCCAGACTTTTTATATTCCTCTACTTGATTAATTAAAGCTTTGACCTCTTTATCAGTTTTACTGGGAGCCTGCTCCTTGCCCAATACTTGTTCTAGCCTCAAAGAGTCTAAAACTTTTTTGGCGGTGGTTATGACAGTGGCCACAGCATCATATGACTCCTTTTCTTCTTGTACCAATTTGCGATCATTTTGCAAGGAAGAAACTTCTTCCAAAAGTTCATTCATTTCACACTGCAAACGGCGACATTTTTGCACGGGAGTCTCACGTTCACCCATACCCACCAATTCAAATTCACTCGAACTGGCGTCGTAGCCACGACACAAACGCCTTCCTATGCGTTCAGAAAAATCTACATTACCCTCTAAGGTTGCACCTCTAAAACGTTGATATGAATCTTTAGTTGAAATATGCAAACGTTCGATGGCTTCATTTTCTGGTTCCTCCTCATAGTAATCGGATGTCTCTTGCTCTGGATTGTCGGCAGTTTCATAGACATCGGGCTGGTCATAAGCCTAATGGTAATAAAAGTAAATCAGAACACATACAAAAGAATTTTAAGGCTGGTCTTTTAAGATGACTAATAGGAGTTTTTTAGGACAATTTAATGTTTTTTCTTTTAATTTACTTACTATGCCCGGTAAATTTTCGAATTTTGGATCGGCCATTATCACGGGCACTGTTTTTTCTTTTAATATACTGAATTTTTATTCAAAAATTGTTGCAAATTTTCACAAAAAAATTGCGTTAAAATTATTTTACCCGCAACAAAAAGTGAAAATTTTATTTTGTTTGTTTGACGTTTGCAAAAATATTGTACAAAAACCACAACAACAATTTGTTTCATGATGTCACTTTCAAACACAGGGTGTTTTGGTTATGTTTAAATGCGTAGAATGAATTTTATGCTACAGACCGCCGGAGGTGTCATGGTGCATTTAGCTAATACACGAACCTTTTGTAAAACTAAAGATGCCAGACGACTAAACTTTTATAGACCTACCGAGTTTTATTCAAAATTACGCACTAGAGGCCAAGCGAAGCAAAATTCCAAGAAAGAACCAGAATTATAAGCACTACAAAGGCTTATGCTAAATAAAAAAAGACATTTAAAAAAGTTTCCACGTTCGACAACTTCTTTATACCTTCCACCACCACTAGTGGTGAATTATTGTATACTAGGTTTGCCTTTCCGTGTGAACTTTTTTTTAATATTCATCTAAGGCCCCATTAAATATCTATATTCTAGGTCCGTAAGTAATTCTAATTCGGCTTAGCAATGTGTGTCTGGGCTTTGTTCCGGTTGGTTCAGTACTTTCTACCTGTTTATTTTTGTACTTGATTTGAATTTGAATTCGTTAGTTTTTTTAATTTAGTTGCCTTTGGGTTTTGGAAATTTATTTGGAAACTATTTTGCATGGATATATTGTTTTAATATTTTTTTTTATATAAAAATTTCGGGTTTTCCTTGTTTAGGAAAATAAAATTTAATCAGGTAGGCAATTCTTTTGGAAATTAAATTTTGGGGTTTTTATTTGTGACTAGGAGAAGAGTTTGGGGAGTCTAGATTTTGATTTTGAAGTGAACAGTTTGTAAGGAAAATAAGAAATATAAGGAAAATTATTATAATTTGAATTATTGTGGTTGATAGTTTGGTTGAATGGAAATTAAAGGGAAAAAAAATAAAATATTTTATGAAATAGAAATTTTAATAAATGAAATAACTATTGTTTGAAAATGAACATACGAAAGATGGCACATTAAATTATTTAAATCGGGTTGTGAAGTGATAAGGTATAGATGGAATAAAATTGCAGTAAAATTGGGATATTTTTGGGATTATATTTTCAAATTTTGTTTAAATATAATCATGGTGGTATTTTAATACCAAAGGGGTGGGATAAAATGGGTTGGACATCTAGACCCAAGCAAGTATTCAAATTAGTAAGGAAATTAGTAACTCATTGATAAGAACCCAAAGGTTGTGTTGTTAGAAATCAATGACGTTACAAATGGCGCCCAACGGGAACATGACAATTTGTTTGAATGTAACTTACTGTTTAATTAATTTTAATGAATAATTGTACAATTTTAGCAAATTTGTTTTACGAATTTTTTAATGCCGCATCCTTTGATATGTATGTATAACGTACCCAAGTTGTGTGATTAAATTAATTTGCTACAGAGTTTCAATTTTATTATCCTATATGTTGTTACCAATTTTGAAACTAACAGTTGTAATGGATTTGAGATTCTAAATGTAGGTATATTTTATTTTTCTTAGGGAAATTCGAATCATAGGGAAAATTGTCAACAGGGAAATTGTGGGAATGAATTTAAATTATCTGATGAACGACGTCCCGTTAATAATAAACCATTGGAAATGCATAGATGGAATGTGTATTTTTCGGGTGATGACAAGGAACTACGTATAGACGATTTTATACGTAGGATTGAACATATTGCATTTTCGCAGGGAGTGTCGCTTCAGGAAGTTGCAAATAATCTATATATGTTGTTAAAGGGTCATGCTGCCAATTGGTATTTTCAATGGGTTCAGCGCAATCGAACTATTACTTGGAGTTCACTGAAGTTGGCGTTAGGTGTTCAGTTTAGATCTGGGGAGAGTGATTATGACTTAGAACATAGGATGATGAATAGGTTACAGAGATCCAATGAAACTTTTGACCAATTTTATAACGTAATGATAGATTTAAATTCTAGAATGAGTTCTCCAAGATCTGATAAAGATTTAATGGAAATTATGAAACGAAATATTTCTAGCAAAATGCTTATTTTCGTTCATAATTCTACATCGCAAACACTTCCAGATTTTCTTTTAGAATGTCGACGTGCTGAGAGAAATGTCTCAAAAATTGAATTGGGTTTTAATAAAACCTTATTTAAAGGTAAAATGAGTGAAGGGAAATTAGTTGAGGAAGTTTCTCCAGAAATTGAATTAAGTGAAGAAATTGTTGAGGCAATTACTCATAAAAAATCTTCAGGAAATGTTTGTGATATAACCTGCTTTGATTGTAAGGAAAAAGGACACTTCGCTTTTAATTGTACGAAAAAATCGGGCAGGGTATTTTGTTATAAATGTGGACGAGACAATTATGTGGTCTCTAATTGCCCTTTTTGTAGTGAGGGAAACTTGAGCAGGAACAGGGGATCCGGGGGTCCTGTTCAGTGAATCAAGCCCGGAATTCGGATTTGAGAAAACTATCATCGGACGTACAGGCAAATTTTCATGACAAGTGGGTGAAGTATAATGAGATTCGGACGAAAATTTTTAGTGGGCTTACAGAGATGGAATCTGGACCAATATCGGACAAAATTATTAAGGTTAGGCAAAGACATAAGGATCTTAGGAATGAACACAGAATTGTTGAGGGAGCTATTATTAAAGGGGATAATGATGACATACGACCGTTTGCGGAGGTTGAAATTTTTGGTGAAAAGGTAAAGGGGTTGTTGGACAGTGGTGCTACCATTTCTGTTCTGGGAGCAGGCTCTTTGGAATTTTTGAGGAGTCAAGATATTGAAATGAGGGAATTTAAATCTGAGATAAGAACGGCTGGTGGATCGACCATGCCGATTATAGGAAAAATTGATACTACGGTAACATTTAATGGCAGATCTGAGTCAGTGACTATTTATATATCTCCTGGACTTTCGCAGAGACTTTATTTGGGCTTTAATTTTTGGAAACTTTTTGGACTGGACTCATCGCTAAATTTGGAAGTTAGTGAAATTGATAATGGAATAGATCCGAATACACACGATTTTACGGAACTGCAAGATTGCAATCTTAAAAGGGTGATCGAGAATTTTCCTTCGTCTGAAATCTTAGGCTTAGGAAAAACTTTTCTTTTGGAACATGTTATTGATACGGGTGATGCAAAACCAATGAAACGTAGGCATTATCCGATTTCTCCAGCTAAACAAAAATTAGTCTATGAAGAACTAGATCGAATGATTAGTTTAGGGGTGATTGAAGAGAGTTATAGTGCTTGGTCTTCACCTGTGACTGCGGTTATTAAACCCAATAAAACTAGAATTTGTCTAGATAGCCGTGAACTAAATAAACTTACACGTAAGGATGCATACCCCATTCCGAATATTGAAGGTTTATTAATGAGACTTGAGGATACAGTTTATATTAGTTCAATAGATCTCAAGGATGCATTCTGGCAGATTCCATTGGAAAAATCCAGCCAGGAAAAGACTGCCTTCACAGTTGCTGGTAGACCTCTTTACCATTTCAGGGTAATGCCATTTGGTCTCTGTAATGCGCCGCAGACAATGATGAGATTAATGAATAAAGTTATTCCGACAATGTTGAGAGAACGAGTATTTGTTTATTTAGACGATCTATTGATATTTTCGAAAAATTTTGATGAGCATTTGCTTTTATTGGAAAAAGTAGCAGAATGTTTAAGAAATAGTGGTCTGACTATAAACGTTTCGAAGTCAAAATTTTGTATGAAGGAAGTGAATTATTTAGGTTTTATTGTAGGTGGAGGTGTAATTAGAACCTCGGCTGAAAAGGTTGTGGCTATTCGAAATTTTAAAATTCCTAGAACCGTTCGCGAAGTGCGTCAGTTTCTTGGGGTTGCTAATTATTATCGAAAATTTGTTGCTAATTTTTCTACTTTGGCATCTCCTATATCAGATCTAATAAAAAAAGGGAAAAAATTCGAAATGACTGCGGAAGCATTAGAGGCCATTTCGGAATTAAAAACTGCATTAACTACTGCTCCTGTTTTAGTTCACGCAGATTACTCAAAGCCTTTTATAGTGCAGTGTGACGCATCTAATTCAGGTATTGGTGCCGTTTTATGTCAGATGGACGCAGAAGGTGTTGAAAAGCCAATTTATTTTTATTCAAAGAAGTTGAATAAATCACAAAAAAATTATTCAGTTACCGAACTGGAGTGTTTGGCAGCTGTGTCTGCGGTAAAGAAATTCCGTCCATATTTGGAAATGCAACCTTTCAAAATAATAACTGATCATTTAAGCTTGAAGTGGCTTATGAGCCAAAAGGATTTAGCTGGAAGACTCGCTCGTTGGAGTCTTTCCTTACAAGGATACGATTTTGAAATTGCTCATAGGAAAGGTTCTAAAAGTATAGTACCTGATGCGTTGTCCCGTTTACTTCCAGAGGAAGAAATTGCTGAACTTTCTATTTGTATTTTGGATATTGATCTTAACAGTGTAGAATTTGATAGTGAGGATTATAAATCCCTAAGGCGAAATTGTGAAGGTAATGCCGATTCGTTACCGGACATAAAAGTTTCGGGAAAATGTGTGTATAAGAAAGTAGGATTTTCTGATGGAAATTCCATTTCCGATACTTTAGCCTGGAAGTTGTGGGTTCCAGGTTCTCTTACTCACAGTCTTATTACATCAGCTCATAACCCACCTCAGGCATCACATGGTGGAATTTCGAAAACCCTTTTTAGACTTAAGGAAAAATATTATTGGCCAAATATGGCTGTGCAAGTAAGAAATTTCATAGCAGATTGTGAAATCTGTAAGTCTATGAAGGCTCCTAATTTCATAACGAGACCACCAATGGGAAAACAAACTGTTACGGAAAGACCATTTCAGAAAATTTTTATTGACCTACTTGGCCCATATCCTCGCTCGAAGCTTGGTAATACATACTTGTTAGTCGTTTTGGATCACTTCAGTAAATTCTGTTTTATTCATCCCTTACGTAAAGCTGACTCTAATAAAATAATACAATTTCTACAATGTAGTGTTTTTAGCGTATTTGGTGTACCGGAAACAGTGCATAGTGATAATGGGAGTCAGTTTGCGTCTAAACATTTTGCTCAGATGTGTAAGGATTATGGAATACGCCAAATTTTTAGTGGATCTTATGCACCTCAGAGTAATGCTTCTGAACGTGTAAATAGGTCAATATTAGCGGCAATTCGATCTTATGTAGGTAGTGCACAAACGTCATGGGATGAAAATATTTGCCACATTAACCAATCCCTTCGTAGTTCTCTTCATTCTTCAATTGGAATGTCACCATTTTTTGCTTTGTTTGGTAGAAATATGATGTTGCATGGTTCAGCCTACAACATTTTAAGGAACTTAGACACTGTAAACGATGGGGAAGTGGACATTATTAACCAATCGGATCATATGAAAATTATTGCTGACTCAATACTTAAAAATTTGGAGAAGACGTATAAGAAAAGTGAACGTTCTTATAATTTAAGGGGATGTCGAAATATCGGATACGAGCCTGGCCAGGAAGTATATAGGAAGAATTTTCAACAAAGTGATTTTTCGAAACAATTTAACGCTAAATTGGCTCCAAAATATGTAAAGGCTCGAATTGAGTCGAAAGTAGGTAACTGTTTATATAAATTAACAGATTTAAGTGGAAAATTCATCGGAGTATTTCACGGAAAGGATCTTAGACAATAATGATTAATATAGCCGGCTGTATATGTGGGTCGTGCCACACGTGGGAACTTTAATCATAATCATATTATTTTGGATGTCACATAGTCCCAAAACATTTTCTTTTTACTGGTGTTGTTGTAAATGTTTTGGTTTGTTCCGGTTGGTTCAGTACTTTCTACCTGTTTATTTTTGTACTTGATTTGAATTTGAATTCGTTAGTTTTTTTAATTTAGTTGCCTTTGGGTTTTGGAAATTTATTTGGAAACTATTTTGCATGGATATATTGTTTTAATATTTTTTTTTATATAAAAATTTCGGGTTTTCCTTGTTTAGGAAAATAAAATTTAATCAGGTAGGCAATTCTTTTGGAAATTAAATTTTGGGGTTTTTATTTGTGACTAGGAGAAGAGTTTGGGGAGTCTAGATTTTGATTTTGAAGTGAACAGTTTGTAAGGAAAATAAGAAATATAAGGAAAATTATTATAATTTGAATTATTGTGGTTGATAGTTTGGTTGAATGGAAATTAAAGGGAAAAAAATAAAATATTTTATGAAATAGAAATTTTAATAAATGAAATAACTATTGTTTGAAAATGAACATACGAAAGATGGCACATTAAATTATTTAAATCGGGTTGTGAAGTGATAAGGTATAGATGGAATAAAATTGCAGTAAAATTGGGATATTTTTGGGATTATATTTTCAAATTTTGTTTAAATATAATCATGGTGGTATTTTAATACCAAAGGGGTGGGATAAAATGGGTTGGACATCTAGACCCAAGCAAGTATTCAAATTAGTAAGGAAATTAGTAACTCATTGATAAGAACCCAAAGGTTGTGTTGTTAGAAATCAATGACGTTACAGCTTAGCAATGTGTGTCCGTCTGTCCGTCAGTTAAAAATACGCTCACTTTCGAAAGACAACACAAAAGAACCAAATTGGTGTCAAACTCTTTCTAGTTCTTCTGGACTGAAATCCAGCACAATTAGTTCAGTAGGAAAATATTAATGAACCCACATGTCGAACAGCCATACTAAAAAATTAATATTTTTGTTACAAAATCTAGCATAAATTGCTGACAGAATGCACTGATTCTCATATAATTTGCACAAATTTGTTTTATAAGACTTACAATCACACTGTCAACTTTCGTGAAGATCTTCCCATAATTTATCATAGGCCTTATATTAAGCTCTAACGAATTATGTGTTGAACGATCTATAATTTACGGTAGCTCTAATATAAAATCCAATCCTGAAAATCACTTTTAAAAAAATCTCCATTAAAAAAAAACAATTTTTACTAAAAATTATTTTCCTTATGGAATTTTTGTTTGTATGGCAGTGTTGCCTTTTAGAGTTAAAATCAGCAAAAACAATAATTTTTCATCAAAAAATCTGGAAAATTTGCGCCAAGATTTTAAAATTCTTCAATAAACCTTCAAAACAAATTAATTACATTTTTAATGTTGTTTTTTGAAAAAGATATAAGAATTTAAAATATACGGCCATATTCTGGAAATTCAAATCGATGGAGATTTTAAATTAATTTTTTTAATGCAGCTTTCCTGATTAAAAAAGTAGTTCTGGTAATTATAAGTGGCCCTTAAAGTGTGAGGTATAAAAAGGAAATATTTTTTTTTTTACTTTTAACATAGAAAAGTTTTAAAAATTTCTTCGATTTTAATTTCACTTGAATGTGATTTTCCGAACATGTGATTTAAACTATCAAAAGTCTTATTCGGATTTACAAGAGAGATTGCAATTGTTAAAGATATCATAAGTACATATGAATATATACGTACATATGCATTGTATTTCGTGTTAAATCAGATGTCATAAGTCCATCATCTTTTGTGAATAAAGTTCCTACCAATGAATCAATTTCCAAACGGTTCGAAAAGGGTGTCCAAAAATTGAGTTATCATTTTAATTTTAATTAAAAAAAGTTTTTTTGTGATATTAAAAATATTTTTATTTCAGTTTATAACAAATACTTTCCAGTTTAAAATGAAAAATTCCTCCTACTGGCTCTCAATCTGTAACCATTCACGTTTTTTCAATCAACTGTAGTCACCTGTTTGACAATCGGACAAGGTAGACTCGTTGGTCCAGATGTTTGTCAGCTGTTTACCTTAGTTAAACCCCAAATGTCAAATAATGTTCATGTTTGTTTACATTTTTTCATGTTTTTTTACATATATTAGTTAGTGCGCGCCATTTTTTTCCTTCACGTGTTTTTTTTCAATTTGTGTTTTATTTAGTGTTGCTGAGGTGTTGATCTTTTTTTTTGGCGCCTCGGTAGAAAATACAAAAATAAATTCCCTGTTGTTCTTGTCTTGTTGTACTTGTTATAGCAACGAGTTTACCTTGGGTAGTTGTACCATGGTATTATTGTTTAGAAAATTTTCAAAATACGATAAAGTCGTATGGGATGTCAAATTTCTTTCGTAAAGGCTGAGTTAGGCGAACGTTGCTGTACCCGTAACTTACTGTAACGGACTGCTTGCACCTTGGTGCACTTATAGAGCATCTAAAAACGTGTCATATGTTTTTCACATACATAAACAAAAAAGCAATAGTATACATAAAACAACACACACAGTGTTAGGAAATCAAAAGGTTTAAATGTTGACCGCTGTGCAGAAAAAGTACTGAGTGATTAAAATGGTATTAAAACAGAATTTAGTGTAAGTAAAAAAACATTAATAATTTAATATCTGATATTTATATTATAGATTTACAATAAACAAATATGTATTTTAACATATACATACATAAAAATTTTACATGTATTATTTTGTAAATGTGCATAGACGAAACAATATTTTGTAACCATTTAAAGCCTTTTATATATTTCTCATTTCTATTGTATGTGTATATGCATTTGTTTATTTTGTACATCTAAGCATATGTATATTTATATATAGGAAAATATGTTGTATTGTAAGTCGTTTTGGCGAAAGTCCATAGATATACTGGAAAAAAGTACCAAAAAAGTACGAAAATACCCGCATTCAATTAATTATACAAGCAGGCCATCACTGCTTTACAACTGTCACGTAACGACGGCATGAAATTCTAATTTATACAGATTGAGACGTTCCGTCAACGTGACATTTAAATTCGGTAAGCATTTACATTGTAAGCAAATAACAAAACGGACCAGACGTTTCGTAAGGGAACGTGGACGTTCGGCTAACTCTACCTTAATACTTGCCATTTTCATAACACATTGCATTTACACTATCATACTTCTACATAATACTTGAGTTTTTGACATGTATTAATACAGACTATAATAGTGTAAACTAGCCTTTACCAACTATTTTTTGTTTTAAATGCTCAACCCACAGCTTCGATTTCTGAATAAAAAAAATTAGATTTTTGCATCGAAAATTGATTTTTTATCCCGCTTTTTCATAGCAACGTGTTTTTTTTTTCTATTAAAAATTGATTTTTGCATAGATCGATATTCGCATAAAAATTCAATCTGCATAAAAATTCGATCTCTGCATATTCCACTGACTTTCTCACTCAGCCATTCGGTTGATTCAGTAAAGCAGTGAACCCTATTCAAATCAGTGTCAGAAGGACAAGTTTTGTCCTTAAGGGTTCTTCGAACAAACAATTTGAGTTTTAGTTCTACGAGTGCCGGGCAATGAAAGAGAAGATGTTGCGTCGACTCTTCGTCACTGCAACTCTCTAAATAAGTCATTGTAAAGGCCGGGACTTAAAAAAATGTATGGAAAGTCTGCTGTCAATGCCACACTATCCCACAAAAACGATGCAAACTCAAATCACTCAGCTACTTTGCAATAAAATAAAACTCTGATCGCATTTTCATTTTATGAAAATTTTCATAAGCATTTGTAAGTCGGACATACTTGTCAAACTCAATTAATTTTTAAGCCACACTGTCATACGATTTTTTTGACAAATTGTACGATTGAATAGGATGGTGTATCGACGGCTTAAGAGAGCCTCAGTCTATGGGCATGTCTTCCAATAGGCCAGTGTCCAGTCTTAACCGCAATGAGGTTCTTAAGGTGAAGTCTGGACAGCTTCAAAGCCCGCCAAGTCCTTTCTTCATTTATAATGGGCCAGATTTGTCTGGATTCCCCACAGCTATTTTCATCAAACCATTCATCAAATTTTGAGAAATTAAGAGGGTATTAACTCCAAATTTAAAAGCAAAGAAGAAGCAAAACAATTTTTTATTTTACATTGAAGGCACATGAAAAACTATTTTAAAACCAATAGTTTTATTACCAAAAAGTAGATAAAATAGCAGGATACTTTTACAATGGGTAGATATGAATACAACGTGCCGATTTTTTTTCGAAAAAGCAAAAAAAAAAATAAATATTCCGAGTTAATACCCTCTTGTTGATTAAGTACGTATTATTTTTATTTACTTAAAAAAGATGAACAAAAATATCCAAAATCCAGAGAAACTAAATGTTAAAGTTATTTCAAACTACATATTTTTAAAGATTTCTTTTAAATGTTTCGAAATTTTTAAACTGAATTTAACTCACAATTATCTCTTGTATTAATTGTCAATTAAATTTTCTTAAAGGTTAATTCTTAGTAAATTTGTACTTCTTCGTTTCACTTTCTGATTTTTTAAAAGTGTTCATCAAATCTGTGTTTGTTTTTGGTTTCAGAAAAAAAAAAATGTTTGACATACCAAAATGAAAACATCTTTACAAATTTGTCCCAATTAATTAAATATAAAATGCCATTTGTATAGCCAACACTTTGCAACTGTTTACAATCTAAAGTTGCAAAAATAATTTTGATAAATTGTCGATTTGATAAATGCCACAGACACACACGCACAAGTGAAGCAATAAAACAGATCCTAATACAAAATAAACAAACATCTTCATCACAGAAAAAAGTACAAGGTACTTTTAGCAAAAAAATCGAAAAAGGGCGTTTTAGATTGACAAAATGGATATTTTTTTAGTAAAAAAAGGATTTCGACAAACAACCCAGTAAAAAAAGTGCTCAAAAAAGTTTTATGTATGAATACATAACTCAAATTGCTTCAAACCTGCTGATGGGATGCCTGATTTTTGTATGGGGTGTTCCCGGTTTGGAGGACTATTTGCTGCTGACAATAAGCACTTCTTTAAACTTAATAAAACATGCAAACAAAGCACTCCTAAACATTTTTAAGGGCTTAACTATATTAACATATTCATTAATGTTTTGCTTTTCCTTGTTTAAATACCTTTTTTCAATCATTTTCGTATACCATAATATAATATTTTTTTTCGCTTTAAAACCTTCTTCGTTGTCAGCACTAAAATAACAGCTTTTTGTATATTTAATTCGTTATCATTAAGGGCCATGTCAGATAAAACTTTTGCTTCGCGTTGCGTTTCCGATTCGCTTTGACATCTAAGATAAAATACATACTTATACTTATACGAAACATGACACATAAAGTACTTTCAAAGCGGAGCGAAGCAAAAAGTTAGCCAACTCTCATCTTTTTGCGCGCTTTGACAATTGGCTAGTATAATTTTCTTTTGTTTTTTAATTTTTTTTTGCCAAATTCAATTCCAAAAAACCGTCCAATTAAATTTTTAACTTTTATTTTTATAACAAATAATTAAATGTACAAATTACCAACCGCTTTTATAAGTAAACGAACAATGCATGAGTGCTTTCAAAGTTTTCATTGTGTCATACACCTTTTGCTTTGCGTTTTTCTGCCAAAGGTAGAAAAGTCACGCAAAGCGACAAAGTTGTATCTGACACGGCCTTTACTGCTGTATACGAGCTCTCTTATTGAAGCGCTTCTTCTCTTAAGTGCTTCAATAAACACAATTTTTTTACTGGAAAAAAATTGGCGATTTATCAAAAATTTTACGTTTAAGAAACAGATTAGTGAAAGAGTACCATTTTTTTTGTCAAAAATGTACGTTTAATAAAAAAAAATTAAATTTTTTACATAAAAATAGTGTTTGTTTTAATACGAAAACTCCTTCTAAATGGGTACTTTTAATCATAACAGGTACTTTTAGTCAAAAAAGTATCAAAACAGCAATAATTGGTAAAAAAAAATTATTTTAAACAGAGTTTTAACAAAAATAAGAAAATTAAAATAAAGTACTTTTTGTATAAATTTAAAAGTAGTTTATGTTAAATATAAACACTTAAAGGGGCAAAGGGTACTTTGGTCTAAATAATAATCTACTTTTTGTTTGATTTTTTATATAATTTATATTTTGTTTTTATACAAACCCTCCCTGTTAAATGGGTACATTTAATCATACCAGGTACTTTTAGTCGAAAATGGATCAAAACAGCAATAATTGGTAAAAAAAAACTTGTGTTAAGCAGAGTTTTAACAAAATAAGAAAATTAAAATAAAGTACTTTTTGTATAAAAAAAGGTCAAAAAGTATTCAATTTAAAAGTAATTTATGTTGAATATATACACTTATAGAGGCAAAGGGTACTTTTGACCAAAAAAAGGTCTAAATAATACTCTACAAGAAGAATTATACTTTTTGATAAAAAGGGTACTTTTAGTATAAAAAATAATTTTGAAGAATATAAATTATGTATATGATATTTTTGTAATCGAATGAAATATTAACTAAACATCTGCATGAAACTTAATAATGATGTTCATGAAACTTTCATTATAATTTTTTATTTGCTTCGTTTGTATTCAGTACAATGATTAACTACGAAATGAAAGCAACAAACACACGAAATTTAAGAGACGAATAAGATGCAGTGTTTTTGTTTACTTAAGCAAGAGAATATGAATACAAACAACTCTGAAACAAAACCATCACTGAATAAATGTCGAATAAGTTCATGGAAAAACACATTTATTTTAAAGTCAGTATTGCCAGTTGAAGGAAATGAAAAACATTAAGAAAAATAAAAAAAAAAAACAAAAATAACCATGAAGAGTAAAAGCAACAAGATAAGGAAGTACATTAATATTAAAATAATAAAAAAAATACAAATTTGACTTTGTTTTCAATCCAAATTAATTGTTTTTAATGTATATTTTTAAACTTCAAAAAAATTTCATTTTATTTTCAAAAACATTTTTAGCAATGCGTTTTGCTTGGAAGTACATAAAAAAGTTGTTATAAAAAAATTTAAATTTAATTTAAAAAACGCTTTACAAATTACATATATTATTGTAAAGGTAACAAAAAAGAAAAAATTACATAAATTTACCAAGTGGCCACATTGCTATTGAATATTTATATAAAAAAATGAGAGAGTGAAAACTGTGAAGCAAAAGTCGTTTCATTAAACAGAGTCTTTGTGTTTGCCATATGAAATGAAATGTGTTTGCTAGTGGCATGAATAAAACAACAGTTTGCTCAGTGGTCTGAAGTTTGTTTGAATACGAACTTCATTGAATAAACATTTCAGTATGTTCATGAATGAAGTTATTCATTCATATTAACTAACTGGTTTTCAAATACAAATAAATATTTTCGTGTGGAAAACCATAGCCCAATTAGTAGGTCTGCGCAAAACTACAACAATGCAACAATAGAAAAAACAACACGTATTTTGGTTGTGTAAATTAAATTGAAGATGTCCAAACCCAATGCATTTGTTTGTGTAAAAAATGGACAAGATGTCAAAAACAGTTGCTACAAAAGCAATTGCACGATAGAAACACAACTCTACAAAAAATCAGCAGGCGTTTCGAGCAGACCTACTCATTGGGCCATGGTGGGAAACATAAAAATAACAATAAAAAACCACATATTTTTCTTTTCAATATACATATGTACATAAATTTCTAAACGAATTTTTTTATTTCAATTTCAAAAACAGGCAGTAAGTGTTCAAGCAGAACTGAGGCTTCAACTTCAGGCAAAAATTCGCAGGCCCATAATTAAATCATAATTAAAAATGTATATAATTTAGTACAAGTATGGCAGCATTGTTGAGAAAATAACCCTACAAGAAGACTACCGGTCAATTTACTAGTTAGATGACCAGTAGTGATCTCCGATATAATGATTATAGTTTATATTAGTTTATTAAGAGCAAAATGAAAAAAACTGAACGAAACCTTGTGTACATGTGATTTTGCCTCTCTCTCTAACTCATTATGTCTCTCTCTCTCTCTAACTTATTAAATCAACGTAAAATTGTTGCAAGTGTATAAGTTAATATTTTTTTTTTTTAGTTTTAGTTAATCATTTCTTGTAGGGGAGGGTCTATATGTTAGAGCATAAAAAAATAAAATTTAATTAAAAATATTGGGTCGATGCAGTTCTATTTGATACTTTTTGTTAAGAAAAGTACTTTAAATGTAAAAAAAGTTATTTTTTACATTCAAATAAAAACCATTTTTTAAAAAAGGTACCTTAAGCAAAAAAAGATTTTCTCAATAATAATTTTTAACAACACCTGCCCAAATTTTTCGCATTTGTGTTTAATGTGAAAATGTGTGTCGCACACAACTACAGTTTTGAAATTTTAAAGCTAATTTGTATGCATCTGGCTGCAAAGTGTGTGTGTGTGTGTGTGTGTGTGTGTGTGTGTGTGTGTGTGTGTGTGTGTGTGTGCGTAGCACAGACAATTTTAATGGTAATTGAAAAATCAATTAAAATGCAATTTAAACTAGAACTTCTATGAAAACAAAGAATTTCGTCTGTCCGTGTGTCAGATTATTTAATGACACTATTAGCCAGTTAATGCTTTGAGTATTTATTTGATTAACACATACAAGATTTACGAGATTGTAAATGTTTTGGAATTTTCGAATGAAATTTTTAGAAGTTGAAACACTTAAAATGTCCGACATGGAAATTTAAATAGCAATTAAAATTCATTAGAATAAATTTTTTTTTATTAACTATAATTTTTTAGAAAAAATAATATAAATATAAATATAAATAACATATGAAAAAATAAATTGTTTTTAAAATCAAATGTTAAGTCAAAATTAGTTCGCATGTGCTAGAACTTCCCAGGAAAAACTTTTAGAATTTTGGTAATAGGCAGTAGTATTTTCATACGTTACCTGGTAAGTTATTATCATTACAATTGCCATTATTCTGAAAACCTCAATAGGCACTTACTAGTAATGACATCAGTAACTACTTTTTACTTCTATTATTGTCACTACTAAATATTTGCTTACTAATAATTATCTCAATACCTACTTATAAGTTGTGTTGTTTTCAGTACTGATTATTAACTTGCTGATAACGAGCTCAATAACTACTTATAAGGTCTATTAACTAGCGCCAATTAAATAAGAACTAGTCATTTTTTTATCTTCTAGTAAATATATTGTAAGTACTTACAAATCAACTTACTGGTAGTTAAATAATAACTAGATATTTTTTGGCTTCTAGTAAGTGTGTTGTAAGTACTGAATTCAGTGGACAGCTCGAACAAAAATAAATAGTTATTCAGCCGAAAAATAAGTAGTATTCATATGTCTCCAATATTACTTGCTAGCTTACCAGGTAAGTTAAGTTTTGCTGGGTTATTCCAGAAACTTGCATTGAGTTGAAAAAAAAAACAAAAAATATTGAAAAAAATTTAAAAGATTTGTTCACAATTTCCAAAATTTTCACTGGTGTTCACAATAAAGCAACAATTACAAAAACATTTCCAATTAAGAAACCGCTTGCAAATTTTGCCCAGAACAATATGAGGTATTTAGTATTATTTTTTAGAAAAGGTTGGCTGTTAGTGGTTTTATTTTTTAACACGGCACCGGAAGAAGTAGGAGCAACCAACTTATAACTCAAAGCGGTCAGTGCCCTACATAAGTTAATAACGGTAGCAAGACGAAAGGGCCCAGCACGTGAAGGATTAGCTGAAGCAGACTAAGGAGGAAGGCAACATATCTAAATATATTTTATTTATTTGTGATTTATAAGAGAACAAAATTATTCAATAAAAATTCTGAATTTATTTTAAAACCCCCAGCATGTCATTATTTTTATTGAACCGGACCTGGACATAGGCTGAGTATACCGCAAATAAAGTCGTTACAAGCTTATTTAGAAAAAATCTAATTTGAGTAGGTTAAAAGTTTTTTTTAAGATGAAGGGATATTTTTTCTTAAAGACAGAAAAATTATACTTGTAATCAAAAAGGCTACTTGTAGTTAAAAAGATAAGGCCATTGCTGTCAGAAGAAAATCCCTTAATGTAGCTTTTTACCCTTCTAAAATAGCAGCGGACAGATTTTTTTAATTCTTTAATTAAAAGTACTTTTAAAAAAAACATTTTTTCCCTAGAAACATTGCAATATTGTCATTTTTCAAATATTAAAACATTTAATTTTGTGCCTGTCTTTTAACTTGTAAGTTTTGTAGGGTGATTTTTTTGCTATTTGGTTTTTCACTGTAAACATTTTCAATGTGAAAAATACATGACATGTGACAATGCTCAGTAGGGTTTGCTATTTTACCACAAACGAAAAATGCTTGAAAATGATTGAGTTTTATTATCAGAACTCGTGCTGTGTGAGAACTGTGTTTCTATCAGAAAAATTGTCTTCAGCGACGAAGGTTATTTTTGGCTAAATGCGTCAACAAACAGAACTGTCCCATTAAGTGGGAATAGCAGAAAATGCACTGCTTGATGCGGTTTGAGGGCTGGCTGTATCATTGACCTGTATTTCTTTAAGAACGCTGAAAACAACGCAATTTTGCAGTCAATGGAACAAGGTACCGTGCCATCATTACCGACATTTTTTGTCCAAAATGGAAGAATTGGACTTGGTTGACATGTGGTTAAACAATACGGTGTCATATACCACATGGAACGCGATACCATGAACATGTTGAGATACGAGTTTGGTGATTAATCTCACGTTTTGGAGCAGTCTATTGGCCGCCAACATCATGCAATTTACCCCCAACAAGTAAACTTTTTGTGGGGATACGTTAAGTCTCTCGTGTACAGGATCAAACCAGCCACGACAGCATTACATCTTGAAAAACTGTGCTAAAATTGGAGCTAACGGATGGACCACCTACGGCGCACAGTGGCGCCCGTAGAGCAAGCGAGGTTGCAAAAATCAAAATTTTCATGAGTGCCGACGAAGTTTTGAATAAACCCATGTTACAGGAAACTTTTCAACGATTTCAAATATGCCACTCTTAATAATATCACATTTTTAGTTTAGAAGATATAACCGTTCAAAGTTGACCGACTTTCGGTTTTCAAAAAAACACACAATTTTTAGTCAATTTGTTGCGATTTCAGGTGTAATATCACGAAAAATAGGTAACGAATCGCCTTATTTTTTGTTTGTATTGATTGATGTATTTATTAAATGTATAATGATAAAAAAAAATTAACTGTTTGCTTTGTGTTTCTCCTGGTAAATCACTATTTAAAAACTATCCGTTTTTTCACTATTTTTCAACTTTGACGGAAAATAAAAAAAAACTATATTTTTCTATATTTGCCATATTTGCAAAACCTGTTCTTTGATTATTTCTTTACATAATGCAAAAGGTTTTATCTGCCCGTACGTGCCCGTTTGGCTTCTAGAGGTAAAAAAGTTTAAAAAGACATGGTTGCAGAAATTGTATGGCGTCCATTCCTTATATGTTTTGACTGACAGTAGTTTGATCTAATAGTTTGAAAAAAACTACTCATTGAAATTAGCAGGTACGTACCTCACATAAACAATACTTTGGCGTACAAATGGTCAGGAACAATATTGACTTATGGTCCCTACAGGTAGGCACAAATCTTATTTGGACACGTGCATAATATCAAAATTGCATTATTCAGCCTAAATCCATATGTATGCAGGGAAGAGGTAAATTTTTAGGCATGGTAGCAAAAGCCTATATATTGCAAAATAAGCATAATGCCTGGATTAGTCTACGCCTGAAAGTTGGCGCAACAATTACTGAAACCATTAAACAATTTAAGTACTGAAAACATGGCGTTGAACAATTTAAAATTATTTGAACTGCTTAGAAAGTCAACCACACCAAAGTTTTTCACGGAAGTGAAAATTCTTCCTGAGAAGTTGACATTAATCAGCAAATGGGGCTGCGATGGATCATCCGGACAAAGCGTTTTTAAGCAAAGCATATCTTCCGATGACGCTACAATATCGGACGGAAATATGGTTATGGCATCTGTTGTTCCTTTACGTCTAAAATCGGATGATTCCCTACACTGGAAAAATCCACGTCCGTCATCAGTGCATTATTGCCGACCAATAATGTATCAGTTTGCAAGGGAATCGGCAGAACTCATAACGACTACGGTAAAGGACATTGAAGAACAAATAAGCAAGATTAAGCCTACAAAGCTGCAAATTGGAGAAGGAAAATATATTGAATGCAATTACGAGTTCCACCTGACCATGGTTGACGGAAAAGTCGTAAACGAACTGGCAGGAACAACCTCAACAATGTCATGCCCGATTTGCAAAAAGAGTCAGAAGAACTTTTTTCAATTAAATTCAATTTATTTCATATATAATATGTTACATCTCAATTTTATATAATTAGTTGTAAAGAGTTTAAGATTAGTATCTTTTTCTGCTTAATTATAACATATTTCAATTAGTTATCATATACATATATATAGACAGAATTATATTGGAGGTAAAAATTTAGCAAAACCCTATTTAAACCCCTTTTTTCGTTTCATTTTTATATATTTTTTATCGATTTTTTATTATTATTTGTCAGAAGAACTTTGGTAATTTAAACGATTCTACAAATGAGGAGAATTACGAATATGGAATGTCACCATTCCACGCAAGGATAAGGTTTATGGAATTCTTGCTAAAACTGGCATATACCCTACCACAAGAGGAGGAAAACTTCGATGAAAATACATCAATAAAGGATAAGGAAAAGATCAGAAAGAAGCAAATACAGGATGCTTTTTTTAAACAAGTTGGATTAAAAGTAGACTGTCCCAAGCACGGATACGGTAACTCAAACGATGGAAACACTTCTAGGAGATTTTTTGAAAATGAAACTAGAATCATTGGAATTGGCAATCAAATCGTGAAAAGATTGGGAACGATCTTGGGTGTTTTAAACTGCAAAGAAAATGTCAATTCTACAAAATATGGAGAATATGCGTCGAAAACTGCATCTCTTTTAGCAGAAATGTATCCACAGAAGAAGTTGACCCCGACCGTCCATAAAATATTGGCGCATGGCAAAGATATAATTGAGTACCAGTCTTTGCCAATTGGAGAGCTTTCTGAAGAAGCACAGGAGTCTCTTAACAAATTTTATAAAAAAATATAGATTGCAGAACACATTCAAAGCATCAAGGGTAAGGCAAAATGAGGACCTCTTCAACATGTTGGCAGCATCTTCCGATCCACTTATTTCTTCCCTGCGGCATGTGAAGTCACGAATAGAGTTACAAAATAATTATAGTTTAGAAATGGTTAGTCTTTTAGATATACCTTCTCTTACGAATTGTGATGAATATTTTACAGAAAATTGAAAAAATAAATTTAAAAAAAAAAAAAATTTTTTTTTAATTTATTGGGTAATAATTTAAAACATAAAACCTTTAAGAAAAAAAATAAAAACAATCTAAAAATGTAAAAATAATTTTTTTTAGTTACCATAAAATTGATTTTTCTACTAATTTTAACTTTGATAACCCATAAGTAGACCCCTACAAAGCGTAGCACCCTTTCCAAACGCTCATTTCATAGGCTGAACAGTTATCTATCATATGCTGTTTAAACTGTTCAATTATCTTATTCGGTTCAAAAGATATGATTTTTGCAACGAAAAAACTCAAATGGCGCCACTGTGCGGCGTAGCTGCAGGCAACATTTACATGAAATAATCTTAAAAAAGTAAATGGCAGGCATTCGATTATCACTCCAAATAAATTTCACAGTACAACATTTTTCAGTTAATTGATTGCCAACTCAATTCTGTGAACTGTATGTGAAATTAGACCCAAAAAGAAGAATTTCTGCATCATTCGTTTTGTCTTCTTACCTGCGATTTGAAGTTAGTATCGATTTGAAGTTAGTACTATCGTATAGGGGAATTTATCACGTTTTAGGCCCTGTTGTTTGACATAGCTCGACAACCACTAGCCCAATTTAGTTGAAATAAATTTTAAAAAATTAAGAATTACAATTCCCTTAATCTGTTCATATATTGTTTTCCTATACAAGTAACACTTTCGAAGTTAAAAATGAATGTATGAAGGGAAAAAATTATTTTTTGCCTAAAAATTTAAATTTTTTTTTTAAAAATACATAAAAAATCCAAAATGGAAAAAAGTTTCAAGTCTAGCTATTTTTTCGCAAAGTCACATAACCTATGAGCAAAATGAGACAAAGATCATAAAAATCGATGCACGCGTTTCGCTTTTATTCGCAATTGAGTAAAGGTATGAATTTCAAAAATCAGTTATAGCCACCACCCTTAAAATAAAAATAAAAATATAAATTAAAAAATTATCATGCAAAAAAAAACTTTATTTATAAAAACTTAATGAAAATAAAATAATATGCAATTAATACGCAATTATAATATGCATAAAAACAAAATTTAGAACATTTTTTCAATTATTGGCAATATCCATCCTTGTAGAAGTTGACGCTTGTGGTTCTGATGATCTTGTTTTCTTCGTAGGTTGTTCATATTCATGGTCTGAGTCTGTATCGTCATCCGAGATACACATACTATTCAAGGGCGTGTTTCTTTCACTGTGTCCACTGTGTTCGGAATAAAATTTCTGAAAATCAGCTTGGCGTTGTCGGTATGATGTTGCGCTGACATTTTGCTGTGTGAGTTTTCTTCTCTTCAAAAATGATGTCAGCCATTCGGAGTCGTGTTGTGATAGTCCCATCTTGGCCACAATGTAATCCATTTCGATTTGTGGTAGCGGTTGTGGTGCACTATTTTCAATATCGGGTATCCAATCAGCATCATCCAAATCGGTCGGATTGGTGAAAACGGTTTCGGCTAGCAGGGACACAGTATCCGCACTCGGAGGTTTAGGTGCATCGGTATCAGCAGGGCGTTGCACTGGAAGTGTGGCAGTAAATGCAGCAGTGTATACTTTTGTTTTCAATTGTTGTCTGTTTAATCCAGGACGAAAATTTATGCATGCATAGCACCTGGATTCATCATGTCCAGTTGTGTCTTCCACCCAAATTACTGGCTTCATAAAAGATAACTTTCTACTTTTTCCGTGAATCCATTTTAGAAGGGTAGTATAACAACTGTTGCACACTGTGTTCGGCGTAAAATTTGCACCACTTAAATCTGCTTCATCGAAATAATTACAATACGCGGTTTTGAATTGCTCAGTAAACAAATTTTTTCGATCTTTTTTCTGTATTTTTCGGACGATATGACCACAAACGTAACAATATTCATCCAAATATGGGCACTTGTTGTTTTCCATATTGATATATTTTATGTTTTGTTGTTATTCACTTTTAAAAAACTGGAGAAAAATCACTTTTACTGTTCGCGTTCGTCGGCACTGGCTGAATGCCAAAAATCGATCAATGCACACCTATAAATACTACGTATTTTTGAATATTTTACTGCCAGGTACTTATAAATGGGCGCATATTTTAAGGGCGGCTGGCTATATACCTGATTCAGCACTTGTACGTTTCAAACTGTGCAAAACTTTCCAAATAATGACCACCCTTAAATGTTGGTGCAATTTCTGTAAAAAAATCATATAGGTAGCCACCGGAAAAACCCAAATAATAAAAAGGTCCACTTTCCGTTTAATTGTCCACGTACATTTATTACCGCAATCATAAAAATCAAATAACCTTTTGTTTATTCCTTTTTTTTAATTCTCAGAATCATGAAAAAGGTGTCAATGTTTTCTCCAAATAATGTTGTGCATATCTCGAGCAAATTTTTGAAATTCATACATTTACTCAATTGCGAATAAAAGCGAAACGCGTGCATCGATTTTTATGATCTTTGTCTCATTTTGCTCATAGGTTATGTGACTTTGCGAAAAAATAACTAGACTTGAAACTTTTTTCCATTTTGCATTTTTTATGTATTTAAAAAAAAAAAAAATTTAAATTTTTAGGCAAAAAATAATTTTTTCCCTTCATACATTCATTTTTAACTTCGAAAGTGTTACTTGTATAGGAAAACAATATATGAACATATGAACATATGAATATATGATTAAGGGAATTGTAATTCTTAATTTTTTAAAATTTATTTCAACTAAATTGGGCTAGTGGTTGTCGAGCTATGTCAAACAACAGGGCCTAAAACGTGATAAATTCCCCTATACGATAGTACTAACTTCAAATCGATACTAACTTCAAATCGCAGGTAAGAAGACAAAACGAATGATGCAGAAATTCTTCTTTTTGGGTCTAATTTCACATACAGTTCACAGAATTGAGTTGGCAAATCATGTGTTGTACTGTGTTTTTCATTCACTGGTTTTTTTAAATTTCCAAAACAGTTTAAAAAAATTGCTTTATAAATTTTTTTTTGGATTTTTTCACAAAAAAAATCTATTTTAAATTTCAATAAAATTTTCCTTTTACAAATTGGCATTTCAATTAAATTTTTTAAACAAAATTTCTAGCGACTTATATGGGGAAAACCCTTTTTTGCGTGTGGGAAAACATCGTCGATTTTCTTAGCTGCATAGCTATTTAAAAAATCTGGCAGCACAGCTTTAAGTCCAAAAATATTATTTTGTTGCTACAGCAACAAACTTTTTTTCGGCGCAAATATATGGAATTTCGTTTTCGGCGCGGGTTACGGTGTAAGCGGAAGCACACCTTTAAAGTATCATTTTTAACAAAAAGTATATTTTAACGTAAAAATAGCTTGTCTAGAAATATACTTTTATTAGAGGAGTACCGTGTTTGGTTCAAATGGTATTGCGGGAGAGCAAATGCAAATTTCTTTAGCTTTTTTTTTATGAAATCGAACGGGGTCTCTGTGTATTTAAATATTGGTTTGGTGCAAGACCATTTACACCAAACACCGAACTCCGCTATGCGTCTAGAGTTGTTCTGTTGTTAAAAGATATTAAATAAATCAAACATCGTACGGCATTAATTACAATTTGTTTTTATTCCAAACATAAAAAAAAAAATTTAATTTATTTAATACAGTGCCAAAATGAATACAAAGAAGAAATTTTCTTTGCTCGAAGAGGAAAGAATAATTGATTTTGTCAAAAATAATGCAATTTAGTTCAACGTTTGACATCGAAAATATCATCAACCATCAAATATCGATCAATCAAGATCGATCTCTGTGCCGCTGTTCATATAACACGTGAATTTTTTTCGCTTTCAATAATAATAGCAATAACACATCTTCTTCATTTTGCTGCTACACTATTTTATAGACTGCAGTTCGACGATGGAATATTGTGCATCAGAAAAAAATATTGAAACTATACACATGTCGATGAAATTATCGAGGGTCGTCGACATTAGGTGTGTTCCACAAGATCTCGGGCAAGTTCGGACTAATGAGAGTAAAATGAAAATTACTCTCTGAATTTGCCAAAATTGCTGGAACGCAAAAAACCATTTTTGCACTTTTTCAAATACTAATGATGCTTACTTTTCAAATTAAGATCTATTTTAATGATTGAAGACGCTTAAAAGTCATAACATTATAAAACCAAAACATTTACATCATTTTCATTTTTTATATTTTGTTTTCTTTTATGTTAAAGATTAAGGGAAATATGTATGCAATAATGCATTTACCACTTTAATTTTTTCATTAAAATTTTACATTTTGCTTTCTAATATAGAGGGAGTTTACACGGTGTCTATTCAGACATGTCTGACAAACACGTCTGTTTTGTTTGTAGGCGATCGGGGTAGAGAAGAAAGAGGGGTTGCCAAACAAACACGAAATGAGTTTTCATGTTTGTTTTTATGAATTTTCATGTATTTTGATTTTTATGTATATCAGTGATGGAAACCTTAAAAATTTAGATGGTACTGACCACCAACCAAAATAGTACTTTTTTCAATATTTTGGTACTTTTTTTAAACATATTTTTTATTGCATATGTATTTGCTTATGATTTAATATAAGGTACACACGTAACAACAAGAATCATTTGATATTAATATATCTTTAGTTTTAATTCAATTTGAAATAGTTTGTACTTGCAACCGATTTCTTTTTTTTTTCGTTTTTATAGCATCTTGCACTGAAAACGTGCACTCAACTGCTGCTGATAAATGGAGTATTGACAAAATTCCAATGGCAATACGTGAATTATCAGGAATCATAAGTTCGTTCATTTCGTTCTTAACTTGGCTTAACATGAACGAAAAAAAGAACAATAAATTTTGTGTAGGCAATGTTGTCAATGTTAAAAAAATAGAAACGCTAAATTTCTCAACAAAGAAGCAAAGAAACAAGAGAGTACGAAAAATGACGAAAAATGGTGGGGGTACCGTGTTATTTTTGAAATGAATAAGTACTGAAAAAGTACCATAGTACTGAATTTTCCATCACTGATGTATATGTATATTAGACAATTAGACATGAAAACAGACATGTTTGGATAGACATCGTGAAAAGACAAAAGGTTTTTGGTAGCATGTTCAACAGAAAAAGTCAAAAAAAGACATGTCTGAAAAGACTCCGTGTAAACTCCCTCATATTTTTTAATAAAAATTAAACTTTTTCTTTTGCTTGTAAATTTCGTGATTAATTTTTCAGTTTCAAATTAAAAAAAAAACGGCTTATTGTTTATTCTTGTCCGAACTTACCCAAATAAAAAGTTCGTGCAAATTTGTGCAGGAAATTAAAAAAAAACTCTCTCAATTACTCTCTTAATTGCACAAAAATTGTTATGTGGAACGCTTTTGGATAACTTTGGACTGTTTCGTTATGCATCTGGAACAGAGCTATTGTAGTTTCAATATTAATTTTTTTTTTGATGGCACAATATTCCACTTGACAATTCACATTATGTGTATTTGTCAGGTGGATTGTCACTTTTTCACATGTTAAATTTGTACATATCGTCTGAACACCTACAAACACTATCATGTGTTATTTCTTTGTGTACAGTACATATGACGTTTTTGAATTAGAACGAGTTCTTTTTTCAAGTGACAAGGCATCTGACATCAGCTGGTTTGTATTAACAAAATTATTTATGGCGGCGAAAACTAATTGAAATTTTATCAAATATAAATAATAATAGTTAATAAATTATAAAAAAATAGCAAATACCCAAAAAAAATTTAATTTTTGTGCATATAACCACTCAGCAGTTTTAAGATTGTTTTTCTTGATAGGTTATGTCAAATGTAATTTACATACAAACATTCGAACATGGAAATTATAAACCTTATGTATTACTCAAATTTTGACATACACATGAAATTACATGTGTGGAGAAAAGTGACATTTCACATGACAAATACACATAATGTGAACAAAGCTTTAAAAAATTGCGCACAATAATTCCGTTTCAGATTCTGTTTTATGCTACAACGCTCTCAGCTGAAACGAAAAAGATGCTGAAATGAGACGGTGACGAGCAGCAACGTTTTTCAGTTTTCGTTTTCGACGGCGACTACGTAAGACGAAATAAAACTTTTGGTCATCAAATGGTCTTTTAGTTAAAACGGTACTTTTTCTTGTCAAAAAATTTACTTTTGGTGAAGAAGAGGCACTTTCAAATAAATAATGTAATTAGTTAGTCGAAAAATAAAAAAAAAAATATTTATTATATTCAACTTTTTTTATTTTTCGAATTTATTCTATGAGCTAAATTTCAGCTATGTATTTTATAAAGCTTTTTGTAATAGTTCTATTCAAGGTGAATTCATTACAGGTGATCCTAAAAGCCCTGCTGATAACTTTTTTTCTTTAGCTTTATAATTGTTGGATGTCCAAATTCTGTTTATTATCTTTGTTTCTGTTTTGATTTGTTTCGGTTTTTGACATTGTACAATGATTTTACAAAAACAAATTGCTTATGGTTTTTGTACGAGTTGTACTTGTTGTACTACCGAGATTAACTGGAATGAATTCGCCTTGGCTATATTCCTTAAATTTTTAGGAATGACTTTATACACTACCAGACTAGAATAAATGCTAAAAATAAAAAATGTTGAATATAATAAAGTAGCCTATGAAACGAAATATTTTCAAAATTCTATTTGTTTAAAAAAATATTTATTACCTATATTTTAAACATTTCTACCCCACTGTGTATCAGTCAGTTGCACATTGAACATTAACTATGTAACTTGAACTTATTCCTACTTAAGCAATTGGACATTCTTGAGGTTTTAGTTATTATTTTATTTATTCATTTATTTAATCGTCAATTTGGTACATCCCGATAAAAAAAACTGACAAACCACTATTTAACATCAACATGTCATTAAATTTATCATGATGATGATAGTGCGGAAAGCTTTTTACTGACTATCTTTCAGATTGTTTGTTGTGTATTCTAGATACTTAACATATTAACAGGTAAATAGAACCCTTGTGTATGTTTAAGATGACAGTAAAGAGATATGAATTTATGACATACAACTAATGTGACGTGAGAGAGTATTTTGGATTAAGTTCGGTTTAAGGTCGGTCAGAATGTCACAGATAAATGACTTGTGAGACCCGACGCTAATTATTTATGAAACCCATTTTAAACGGTACTCATCTTAACATTAAAAGAACAATTACGAATTCAAATCAAAGCGGGTTGTTAATTAAGGGTCTAAATATTAAAGTGAGTTCCAAATATAAACTTTGTATTTTACTTGAAAATACTAAAAATAACTTTTTGTTGAAATCAGAGTTAAATATGTTTTTATCTTTAAGTTTCATCATTTAACAAAATACCTTTTTGTATGTATATATTTTTTTTGAATCGAAGTTTTTTTCTTCTTTGTATCTGTCTTAATTCCTTGTCTTGTTAATTAAACGTCTCGTATTCTGTTTGATTTCTTTGGTCTGTTTAATAAGTTGCATTTGTTGTTGTTGCTGTTGTACTGGTTCCGGATAATGTAAAAGATTACAATAAAGGATAAGTTTACAAAAAATAAATATGTATCGTAACTATGTAAAATAAATTGTACAAATTGATTGCAATACAACATACGAGAAGCTCATTCATGAAAAAAAAAAACAACAAGAACATCACCATTTTTAGTTGGAATAAACAAACTGATAAACTACATCATCAAAGGAATAATGAAATGTATTTAAATGTATCGTATGTTATTGGGCGTGTAACTAAAAAATGCAAGATACACAACAGATAGCGTATCTCTTTTATGGTCTATTATAACTTATATGCCATTTTGGAGCTCCATTCTCAATTAGTCACTGAACGAAATAGTGTAAAAAGCATATGCCAAATTTTGTGTCAACAAAACATAATTTGAAAAAAGTTTTGCTTTACTTAAGGTATGTTCAGACATAACAAATATTTGACGAAAGAATTTAAAAAAGCATGAACAGCAAATTGATTAAACTTTAGCTTTATTCTTAACAATTTTTATTGACTTCTTAATTTTTATTTGCAGAAAGATAATTGTATAGTTCAATTAAGCAACTTTTATATGATCTTTGATCCGGTAAAAGCAAAATTTTTTTAATCAAATTAGTGGTTACGAGTAGGACGTCAAATATTTAATAGGTGTGAACATAGCATAAGCAAAAAATAAAACTCAAAAAAATGTTACTTCCTTTAAGCCTAGTACTCTGTTCGAACTTGCGAAAAATGTTGAGCAACATTGATTATTTCACACGAAAATTTTGGCAAGTAGCAATATTATCTAAGTCGCTGTTTTTCAAAACTTAACGTTTTTACTAGTTGTAAGTTTACAACATGGCTTTGCGTAGGAAAACAAAAATCATGTTGTTTTTTAACTGTCATTAAAAAAGTAAAACAATATTATTTTCATAATTTCCCAAATAAAAAAACAAAAAAAAAAATTTATTTTATTATTAATTTAAGCACTTTTCTACATTTTTCGTTCTGAAACGCTTGTTTTAAAAACCACTTTACAAATACAAAATAAAAAATTACAAAGAATTATAAGCTGTTGCTTAAAATTCCTTGCGAAATTATAAGAGCTGCACTTGTTTTGCACGGAAAATAAAAATGTTGCTAGAAACATTTCGAATGTTTTTCGTAATATAAATAGAGTAAAACTCTATCAACATTTTTTCGTTTGTATTTCACAGAAATTTATTTTATATCGAGTTTGACAACATTTCGCATGAAATACTAGGTTTTATATTATAACACAGTTTTCTATGAGAAAAATTTTCGTAATGCTTATGTACAATATCGTGTTACATAGAATCTTTTTCATATAATTGATACCAAGTTTTATGTTGGGCAATTTTTTTATATGAATACAATTTTTGCTTTATTGTTGGAAAAAAAACAAGATTTTTGTAGATCACTAATGTCCTATATAAAAAGTTTACGTTGAAGCTTTAAATTTTTTTTGGTTAATCAATAACAAATATTTTTTTTTTGTATTTAACTGCCTCATTATATCGTTATATTAAATGCAAGCGGGCGTAAGTACACAAAAATTCAAATACGAGTTTTTTTTTGATTATGGTTCGTTTTGTCAATCTACAAGTATACGCAAAATTTTAAACCACTGCGATCAAAAATGGCGCATTTATTAAAGAAATTTAAGCATCACGAATACTTGATTTTTATTGATTTTGTAACGTTGCTTCCCCTGTAAGAAAAAAAAAAATTAAGAGTGTACTTATGTCCGTTTGCAGTTAAGGATACGATGTATTGGTTTTTTACGTAAACTTTCAATATTTTAATGCAGCTTTCGTACCAAGTTTTCACCACAACCAACAGCAGCAAAAATAAACAAAATGTTTCTGTAACAATCGAGGCGCTTTCAAAAACCACATTTATCGTGTTAAACTTTTTTACATACCCGCACTCAAAATAATCAACACAACGAAACATCCTCATAAAAATTTATTTTCTATTACAAAAAAAAAAAAAATATAAAAAAAATCCTGAGAGTATGAAATTTATCTCTGCTCCATGTTAATGATACCCCTGGTCGAAACGGAATGCAAACGAAGCAAAAAAAAAAACGATGAAAAAAGTCAAGTGTTCTACTACTCCTACAAATGTGATATACATATACTGAGTGTTGGGCTCCTGCTATGAAATGTGGTAATCTAGTTGAACATTTAAATATGGCGCAATTTAAATGTTGAATGAACACAAGGAGAGGACAACAAAAAGAAAAAGGAAGCGGTAATAAAAAAATATTTTTACAAAAAATCTATCTCTCCCCCATGTGAAGTTTAATGATTATTACTCGCATAAAATTCTGGTTATTTGTTTTTTTTAACGGTTCACTTTAAAACAATAATAAAAAAAATAATTTTATTTTTAATTTTTTGTAATATATAAACCTTCCGCCCACTCCCTCCCATCCTCGTTGTACGCAACAAAAAATGTGTTGTGTGCTCAAGTATTTAAAAGTGATTTTTAAGCGAGATTTCTTTTTAATACTTTTGGATGATTCTAAATTTATGGAAGCCATAAATTTTAAAACATTATTTAACAAATGTTAATATTAGTTAAGAAGGTTATAAAATAAATAATGACTCAACACTAATTTTAAGGTTTTTATTTTTGAAATTTTAAAATTCTGTCGAATACTTTTTTTTATATATCTGGGCCCTGTTTCTCAAAACTACAAATAACAAATCTACAAGTAAAATACATTTGAAACAAAAACAAACATTGTAAAATTGTTGCTTTTGTTTAATGTATTTTACTTGCAGTGTTGAGAAACAGGCCCTCTATATTCATAATTTCTATTAAATGATGAAATGAAAATATTTACTTCAGCCGGCTAATGATTCCGTCAAAAGTGGACCGATGTTGCTGGGTTACGCACGGCACATTTTTCTGCCAACTTTTTTTTTTCATAATAAGCACCTGATGCCAGATGGTTTGTCTAAGTTAAATTTTGTCGGATGACTTTGCGTCTGGATTTATAAAGGTAACACACAATGTTATAAAGGTAACACACACCATGTATGTATGTTTGCAATAGAAAATTCGACAAGTCAGATGTAAAAAACAAGTCGTGTACGGGTACCATAAGGGAATGCCGTATCATTTTAAATGTTATTTTGTTTTATAAAACTTGTTAAGAGTTCACTCACTCATTGCGAATCGCATAAATGTGCGTTAATTTTTTAAAATGTAACATTAATGCTTTATTGGGTCGGAAGAATGTAATATTTTTCTATAGAAAGTTTTTTGAAAATATAACAAAAAAGGGTTTTTTATTGATGATTGAATATTTGATTGAATGATTTTGATATGAGGTCACGTACAACGAAAAAATGTTCTATAGAAAATTTTTTACTAAAAAGAGTGCAGCAGAAAATTTTGTTTTAGTATAGCGAAAAGTGTACAAATTAAAATATTGTTAATTTTTTTTTTACCAAAAAAACTGTCCTGTAAAATATAGTGTAATGGGTATTTTTTTAGCCCGATAGAACTTGAAATTGTAAAAAATAACACTAAAAATAGAACTTAAATAAACAAATTTAAGTATTAGAAAGAATTTCTCTATCTCAAGGCACTAACAACTTATTTCGAACAAATAAAAACCGGGACTGTTCTTAAAGTAGGGCATTCTGTACGTCCAATATTGGACCAATATTGCTGGCTGTATGTCAGCAACTTTTAATGTTAGCCTCTAAGGTATTAATTGCTGCTGGTTCTTATGCATAAACAAGTTTATTCACTAAGTCCCACAGGAGATAACCGAGAGGTATTAAATCATTGATCATGGTCCAGTAACGATCTATATTGACCTTAACTCGAGCTTCGGCTTAGTGTGACGTGTGAGCTTAATGAAAGATTATAAAGTTATGCCAGGAACACAACTGGGACGAACGACGAATTTTGTCCAACACGACGAATTTTTCATTAAAATTCGCTGAGTTACTTCGTCGTATGAAGCACAATCAGGGTTACCGCTAGGAATTTTTGAAAAGTCGCACAAAAAGTCGTCCCATAACAATAAAGTCGCACAAAAAAGTCGTTTGAGAAAATTCGAACATCTTTTTTTTAAAGTTTTTTTTTTATTAATAAAAAGCATAAAAAAACAAAAAAAAAAAATTAAACAAAACAGTCAGTTTCACTTTTTTATTTTCAGAAGCCTCTTTTGCATAAGAGTTTTCATGATATCGCTTAAAAGTCTCGCAATCTGGGCAAACTGTATATTTTTACACCCTCGCAAATGAACTGTCAAAATTTATATGAGAATTCAATAACACAAACTTCGTAAATTTGCCTAACAATTAAGCTGTTCAATTGTGCATTTATACAAACAGATTTTTTTTATGATTACCGTCGTTTTCAACGAAAAATTCAACAATTAAAACAACAAATTCTTGGACTTATCTGAGCAAATTAGTGTTTTGGTTTTATCTAGATATTTTTAAGCACGAATTTAATTTTTAGATACAAATTTCAAGTTTCTTATATGTATATATATATTTTTTTTCATGTCTCTGAAGATGATTGTTTTGGTTCACTAAAAGGTTCACTGCAAACACTGCAAAAAAGCCGCTTTGACTCCATGTCTTGCTTAAGCCCAGTCTCTCGAATACCTGCAGCGATGTTAACGTTATCCGTCTCAGACTCCGTGGCTTTTTTCTGCCTCTGATTGCGTATTTCTAGCTCCATTTTATTTTTCGTTTTCAAATTTCCTTTTCTTTTTAACAAGAAATCCTTTTTTAAAGAAAAAAATAAATTTTATTTTTTAAGTTAAAGCAAAATATTCTCATGTTCGTACATGCCTGTCCATGTTTTACGAACACTTCATCTTTCATTGACTCGGTGGCTAAAAATTATTTTGTAAAATAAACACTGCAATTTTTTTAAAAGCCTTTTTGCTAAAACGTTATTTTCAAACTTTTACTGAAAATTTGCGAAGAATTTGTTAAACACATGAAAAGGTTGCAAAAAAGTGTTGTCTAATGAACAAAAATCTGTAAATTGCTTTAAAATTTTAACGACTTTTTTTTAACGATTTACTACTAGTTAGATGCTTTACAAAAAAGGGTAAAAAGTCGCAACAAAATTAAATAAGTCGCAAAAGTCGGTGATAAAAAAAAGTCTCACAAAAAGTCGCAGACTGCTTAAAAAGGGTCAAATTGCGACTTTAGTCGGGCAAACGGTAACGCTGAGCACAATAACGACGAAAAACTAGCAGCTTTTATAATTGAGAAAGTGGAGTGCTGCTTGATCAAAGAGAGAGAAATAGTGTGACCATATGAACGAAAATAATGCTTAAAAATTAAAACAATCAAAAACACAACTAAAAATTATTTGTATAGCAAAATACTTTGTATATTTATTTTAAGTGTTATTCAATAAAGAAAAAACCATTATTAAAGTAAAAAGTAACTTTATTTACTAAAATATTTCTAAGCTAAAATCAAAACTGATCACCTGGTCGATCGCCGGCGTATGAAATAGAAATAAATCTATTGCAAAGTCGCCGCGTAAATCAAGTTTGCGATTAGGATTTTTTAATTTAAAAATAAAAACAAAATTAAGATTTGCCTTTTAGTTATTATTTTTTTTTTTTTTATTTAATTGTTTGTCCATTGAGTTGAATGGAAGAAGCAAGACTGACTTAAGTTTTAACAATATTATTTTCTTATCGACTAAGTTATTTTAAACCTGTTAATTAATCGAAAAAAGTGTTACAATTATTATTTGGTAATTCTATAGAATATTTCTTTAACATCTTTAACATTCGTTATGGGAACGGAAATGCAATGAATGCAATTTTCACAATATTTATTAAAATTAATTTTATTAAACTGTTTCTAAATTTAATCCTTTTATGTTAAATTGGGACTGTTGTAATTCTTAGAATTGCGACCGAAAAATAATTCTAACTTATGAATTTAATTTTAATTTCTTTAAACAAATAGGAAATGGGTGTCGTGTTACATTTCTTTATTTAGTGATAATTATGTTTGCTATGAAGTCATCAATACCCTCCAAGCAATTGGTAGAGTGTTTTTCGACTGTCTACGAATTTTAACTACTTCGTAAAATTTGGTAGTTAAACAGTAGATTTTTCGGAATTTAACAAAATACGTTAGAATCAAATTATGAGTTCTTAAATTATAATATTTCGTCACTTTAATGAGTTGTTCAGATAATTTTAACAGTTATATAATTACAACAATATCACAACTGAGCAATTCCCATACTATATTAAGTTCTTTGCAACGATTTTCTGTTTAATAGTGAATACTACAAAAGGAAAATGCGTAAAAGAGCACAGTTTGTATTTAAGTTGCCATGTGATCGGTGCTACGTGCGTGTGAAATAATATAAATTTATAAAATTATGTAAAATAAAATGAAATTTTTAATATTTGAAAAATGAAATAGTTATAGTACTGTACTTAAAATTAGGACTACGCGGAATCCAAATGTTACCTAAAAGCGTTCTAGTTCATGAAAGTTGTATAAATGGGTGCACAAAACAGCCCAAACATATTCTTCGGTTAGATTGGGCAAATTTTTAATAATTTCTAATACATATTTTTTTTAGAGCAAATTAAAATGAAATTTAAAAAAAATTATTTGATAATTATCTTTTTTTAAAGGATATTAGTGATTTTTTAAACTGTTTGTTTATTTAATGACTTTAAAAGTTTTTGTGTAAAAATTATTGTTTTTGTTTAATTTTTTTAGTGAAGATCAACGTTATTATTATTATTATATTTGTAAAATAAAGCAATAAAAAGATATGCTAGTTATAATATGATGAAAGTTTACTAAGTTAACAAAATTTGTCCACATTAGGTTTTTAACTTTAAAACATTAACAGCTATTTTGATTAAATGTACGGTAGATTTTTTAATATTTGTTTAACTTTAAGCTCATTTATTTTATATTTTACTTAGATTTCCCCTACAAAATCAAACAAAGATAAACAGTAAAATGGCCCACTTTTTATTATAAAGAACAATAAGAAAAAGTGTAACTTCAAAAGAGTGCTTTTTGTAGTCAAAAGCGATACTACTAAATTTAATTGATATTAAACTACCAAGGCGCTCTAATTCGTCACAAAATATAGACACTAAGTGGATTCTTGAAGTAAATATTACCACTTCTTCCCGAACGGTATAACTACATCAATTAAAATTGAATAGCAAAAGCGATAGATTTTTGCTATATGGGGAAACTATTTAGATTATTTTTCGATCGAAATTGTTTGCAGTGTAGGTTCTTAATATACATATGTGTGTGTGTTTGGATTTGTATATGTAACTCGTATGACGAATTTCGTCGAAGGCTTTTATTGTGTGTATTTTCTTATACACCAATATGTTTTACTTTTGGCGACGAATATTCGTGGCCAAAAATTCGTCGTTCGTCCCAGTTGTGTTCCTAGCATTATACATTTTTTCAAATTAAAATTTTGAACTTTTAGGCCCATTTCTACAACTTTCCGATAGTTAAATGTAGGATTTTATCGCTCGTATGAAAAGTGTTACATTATTAAAACTTTGCTTTAACCTAATATGAGCAATTAGTTAAAGGAAGGTGTATCCTACCTGTTAGGTTAAAGTAATGTTTTAATAATGGAACACATTTTATACGGCCGAAAAAAGCCTACCTTTAGCTATCGGTATGTTGTGAAAACGGGCCTTAATCAATCAATAAAAAATAATTACTTTATAACTAATTGTAAAAGATATTTTCTTAATAACAAAAACATTATTTGGGTAATTGATTATATTAAACAACTTTGTGTTCCTGTAACAAAATTCCCTTTTGCGGTTCTGCCTTTATTTGAATTTCTCTCAGTTTTTAGATTTTAAATGTCCTAAATTTCTTTAAATTTTGAAAAAAAATTCTCGCAATAAATATTTCTATAACTTCTCTTTTTTCAACATAATTTTTTCCATGTTTGCTGTCATGATAAAACATGTTTTTTAAAAAGCAGCTAACAAACTAAAATTAAAAAAAAAAAAATTATAAATTTTCAACAAAATGTTTTGAATTATTTATAGCGACAATTGTTATGAAACAGAAAAAGAAAAGTTTTTCATTTTATTTATTTTTTCTTTTAATAAAACTAAAGGCAAAATAAATGCAGGAAATACAGACAATGTTTTTCAAGGCAAATTAAATACACACGATACAAAACGCAGAAGAGATGAATGAACGAGCAGCAAACGAACCAGTGAAAATTAATGTCAAGTCCATAAACTACGATAAACGAAAAATATATGAGAACTTGTTGGATAATAGCGATATATTAACCCTAATGAACCATACTATGGGGCCATTTACACGGTGTCTTTTCAGACATGTCTGTTTTTATTCATTCTCTTTTGAACATGCTTCCAAACACCTTTTGCCTTTTCAAGATGTCTTTCCAAGCATGTCTGTTTTCATGTCTAATACAAATAAAAAAAAATGAAAATTCATAAAACAATCATTAAAACTCGTCTCGTGTCTATTTCACAGCCCCTCTTTCTTCTCTAACCCGATCGCCAACAAACAAAACAAACGTGTTTATTAGACACTACTTCTATGTGTAAAAAGAAATAGAAAAAAAAATGTCTATAATTTTCTATAGAAATGAATATGTGTTCCTATAGAATTTACAATAGGACACTATTTATACCCACCCACCCATAGTCGAGGGGGTATCATATATGTAAGCTGAGTATTCCGATCGACTCAGAATCCCTCACCATCCCAAATACGGCAGTTTTATTTATTAACGTATACATTAAGCCAGAAATGTGCTTCTTCACCAGGGTTGGGAAAAACCATGGTTTTTTAAGAAAAATCCAACCCACCGGGGTTTTCCCTGGGGGTTTTTGGGTTTTATTGGGCTTAATGGTCTTTTGTGTAATGATCTTTTAATTGGTCTAAGCAATGTTGTGAACTCAGCCATGTTCGGTATAGATTTAGCAAAAAATTATTAGTGTTTTTTTTTATGGCATCATTATAAAACGCATGAATGGTTAGTAAAAAAGCTAGGACTTATATAAGTCCTTACATATATGCCTTAGCTATTTACATTTGATTGACATTTTGTTTTACTCTTTTTGACACGTCAAATATGTACAACTTTACACTTTTTATATAAAAATTATAAGAAAAACCGCGTACTTCAACATGAGTTAAATTTTCCATTTTTTCCTTTTTTTGCAATAAAAAAATCTTAACTGAATACGCTAAATATTTATTAAAGGAAGAAGTGTTTATGAAATTAAATGAACAGCAATGGTGGAAAATATTAAAAGACAAATATTAAAAATTTTTACCAGCAAACTTTTACGATTTGTTGTTCACTTCAGTAATGAATTGCCCTGCTAGTTTACTTACCATCAATAGAAAAAAACTTTTTCGTCTTATGGTTTAATATGGAATAACCTTAGAAATCGTCTTGGATTGGAAAAAGCATAAGCTCTTGTAAAAATTTATCGGCATTTAAAATCTGAATCACCAGAGTGGTAACTTATTTAAAATAACTTCTTATGTTCGTGTAGTAGCACAATTTTTATGAATTTTTCAACTTTTTCCTTGTAATTTTCTATGTTTAGGTTTTTAACTTCAAACTCGGCATTTTCAAAATCAAATTTAGGCTTTTAAAAAAAAATAATCAAATTGAGAATTTTACAACTCATATTCCGCATTTTGTAAATCAACTTCGGCACCTTAAATATCAAAATCAGCCTTTTGTGAAACAAATTTATTTTAAAAAGCCTGGGTCCAAATTACCGGCATTAGATATCGATCGAAATTACAATACATTTTAAATGGAAATTTCGTTCGATATCGAATACCATAATATGGATTTTAATTTTTAAAATGTTGAATTTCATTTAAGAAGGGACAAATTTGTTTTTTAACAACATAAATTTGATTTGAAGTTAAAAATATGGGGAATGTCTTCCGATTTGGATGAAATTTGCAACAAGGTTAGTCCTATTGGATAGTAGTTTAGACACAAAATCGGTCAAACAGTTTCTGAGTTAGAGGGGGTCAAAATTTGACATTTTGGCTTAACTTGTTATCTTTTGGTGTTAGCAAAATTTGTCCCAAGCAAATTAGATAGCTATTTCCTCAGTCTTTCGAAAAATTTTTTTTTGTTGTTTTAAATATTTTTTTTAAGTTTAAAACTTTTTTTTTATTTTGTGTCTAAACTACTATCCAATAGGACTAACATTGGTGCAAATTTCATCCGAATCGGAAGACATCGATTTCAAAAGTTGGGTCACTTGACATGAAATCCCCCATATGTGTGTAGTAGTATACTATATATGCTTAAATTAGAAAATAGAGAAAACCCCACTAACGTTATATATACATTAGGGTATTAATTCGGTTAACCGATTAATTACTATCCGATTAACTGATCGGTTAATTTAAAATGGGCTATTTCCGATTAACGATTAAACCGGTTAATTTTAGTCGATTAGCCGATGTAACAAAATTTTTTAGCTTTTTGTAGTATTACAACATAATTTTTTGTATTTTTAATTATTTGTTTCGTCTCGTATACAAAAGGTATGTGTTAAGAAAATATTTTTTCTAAGCACATATCTTTAATCTTTTAATTTTAAATAAGTTTTTGCTGTCAACAGATTTTTGTTTCACGTACTTTCTCATATCTGCTCAACGAAATCTTTTAACAGAATCAACCGAAACACTTAGAAGTGTTAAACATTTAAAGAAAATTAAAACAGGACTCTAATGACGTAATGGATGATATTATATGTTAAGAAAAATGCAGAAGAGGACTGAAAAATTAGATATTCCCAATTTTGGGTTGCTTTTGATTTCTCCAACATCTTCGATAAATGAAAGAATTTTTTCAAAGTCAAGTTAAAGAAAATAAAATAAAAACTAAAACTAAAGAAAATAAGCACCCTAAACATTTAAACCAATTTATTTGTATAAAATATTATTTATAAGATCTTCTTAAACTATTGAAATAACTAAAAAAAGGACCTCACAGCCTATTTTTTAATTAATACATAATATTTATTAATACATATTTATGAATTATTCTTTTGTTTGCTAGTTTAGTTCAAGAATTATTATGATTGTTAGGTTATTGATTTGTTTTACTAATTAACTCCAAATAATAATTAATTTATGCATTTTTATATATTGAATTGCTTAATTTATAAAAAAACTTTATTAATCGGTTAACCGTTCAATAACAAAATTAACCGATTATTAACCGATTAAACCAAAACCTCGGTTAATTAATCGAGCGATTAACCGATTACAGCAAAAGCCCGATTAAATGAATACCGTAAAATACATACACATAAATGGGCATATAAATACACGGTATGAATTTAATAATAACTTTCTTTTATTTTTCTGTAAATGAAGCTTAAAAATTATGCCATCAACAAAATACCCATTAAAATCCGGATGGGGTTTTCTGTGTTACCCAGTGGGCAGCCAACACTGTTCTTCACTGAATAAAATTTCACGATAAAATACCGAAAAAACATTGCTCACAAAACGCTGATTTTCGTAATACAGCTGAACAATTAGGAGAAGCTGTTGTGGTGTGGGTCTTTCCATGATGACTTTCCAAACGATATTGAACAAAAACTACCGGGCTGTTTGAGATGAGTTTATATACCATATTCACCAGTGAATTGTTTAACAAAAGTTTTGTTATACTAAAAATATATTTTATAAATCTAATCTTCATATAGATTAGAATTTTAAGTCAAAATTTTTTGTTATATTAATTAAAATGTTTGCTATATGGATTTAAATTTTTAATCTAAAGTTTTACTTATATGTATAAAAAGGCTTGTATATAAGTCACGTCCGTTGAATTGACTTACTTATATTTGCTATAGAAATATTTTTCATTATGTTGATTAAAATTTTCTTTGTTGTGGCTTTGGTTTCTTCTGGCCATTGAGGGTTAACATCTTTTATCCTCAAACTAAATATGTATATCAATTTAAAGTTCTATTTAGTATTTCGTTTTATCTGTCTTTTAAAACCCATAAATTCCATAGAGAGGAATCGCTATTTAACACAACTAAGCTTAAGACAATAACACACGCTGGGACGAACGTTCTCTCTGTCCTTCCGTCTGTCTGTCTGTATGTCGAACAGTAGAACGTACAAAAAGAAATAAAAATATATGTGTTTATGTCTAGAGATTTAAAACATGTTCATATTCGTGCTTATAAACATCTTAAATGCCTAAAGAAGATTTATTTTACAACTTTGTCTATGATGCTTTTTCGTTTATTTCTCAACAAACTTGCTAAATAATATAAATAGAAAATAAATAAAAAAGTTTCTTCTTTTCTTGGGAAAAATAAGAAAAAATATAAATCAACAAATCCAGCCGCATTAAATTAACTAGATTGTAAACAATATATTACAAAAAAAAAAAAAAAAAAAAAAAAAAAAAAAAAAAAACAATTCCACTTTAGTAAAATTTTTTGCTATAGTATTGCTGTTTTTTGTTTTGATTTTTTGGAAAAGCTTCTTTCTACCTAAATCATACTTATAAAAGTTCGGACTGAAACATCAAGCCTTTTATCAGTTTCGTACAGTTTAACACTAATTTGTTTGTCATTGGGAATTAAGAGAGCAAAAGAGAAGGAGGAAATGAAAGAGAGTGACACAAAATGTATTGCTTAGTCCTTGTTAAAGTTGTTAAGCATTTGCCTGGGATTGGTTTTTGCAATTTGTAGTCAGCCTTAATTGTAGCATTTTTTTTTGTTGAAGACACTCGGGAAAAAATGTCAGAAATTTTAAATCAGTTTCGGCTTCTTAAAGGTCCTAACATACATACTATTTGTTGGCAATACTGTAATCATTACAGCAGTCCTTTTTACTCATATCGCTGATGTGACAAGGCTGACTGGCTTGTTTCATAAACACAACACAGTTGTCAATAAATTTCTCTAAAAACATTTAAACGAGAGACACAAACTTTACTTAGCGTTTGAAGCGAGAAAACGATATCCTTTGTGTAAAACACGCGATTTATTTAACACAAAGTGTCTATAAATAATTTTAAAATGGTTTTCTTTTACTGAAAAATTATTAAATTTTATGTGTTCGCTCGTTTAAGTATCCTGCCTTAGACAGACACTGGTTTTACAAATATTTTTCCTTGAGTGCTTCTGAAAACCTAAAAACAATATGACTGCATCATAAATTTGTTAGAGATTACTTGAATATTTTTCTTTTCTTTTTTGCTTTTATTTTATTTCGACAGTCAGTTTTTAAGTTTTATTATAACTTTTCTCATCCACATTCCCAGTCCTTTATTTTCATCTCAGTTCTGGTTGTATTTCTGCAGCAATTTTTGCTCCTGTTTGTTGCAAAAATAAAAGATAAATGACTTTATAAGTAAATGGAGATTAAATAAAGTTTTAGGGAGCCTTAAAACTAAATATCTCAAATAACTTGAATCTCTAGTAATTTTAAGAAGAAAAAGGGGAAAAAATTTTTTGCACAAAAAAAAAAATATGAATAAATTAAATATAAAAAAATAAAAAATTTTATATATTTACATAAGTTTATAAGTAAAGAACTGTACAAGAATATTGTTTATAAAGTAAATATTATTTTTTTTGTTGCACAATATTACAAATAGGAATATTTCACTAAACTCCACAGTGATCTTAGAAAAAATGTTTAATACGGAAAGACCCCCTTTTGCAAAAAAAGTTAAAGTTCACATTAGTTAACCAACCAACACATTAAGCACATACACTTTGGCTGGTTGAACACAAATTAATAATGCGGTTTTTCCAGTAGATGTTTTACCGAAATCAATAAACCAGTTTTAACCCTCGTCAAGGGAAAAGGGTACACTTGTAACTTTTTCATTTTTGATATGCTATAACTGTTTCCCTTAACCATCTGAAAGTCTGTGACATCTCCACACTTATAGTACAGAGTGAATTTCTTGAAATTATTAAAACATATCATGGGGATTTCCCCTAATAATAGGGCCTGGTTAACCCTTAAGAGGCTATATGGGTACAATTGTACCTTCGCATATCTTATGTGAAAAGAAGCCAGAAAACAAGATAGAACGATTTGACAATGAAGATTATTTAATTTAAGTAGTAGCAAACAATGTACAAATATGAACAAACATATATTTACTGAGATACTTTGCATGAAACACATGTTGTACCTGTAAGTTAGTGTTCATCACAGACGGGATAAGTACAGACCATACAAGACTTTCTGGTTTTGCCTTGTATTCGTGGTTACATTGGCAAATATATAAACTTCCAACGACGGCTAAGGCTCCACGACTGCCATATTGTTCTTTCGGTTTATTTTCTGGTTCTGCTACTACATTAATGCATCTTTCGAAAACCATTTCTACTGAACTTCGAAGGACATATGTCCCCAAAACGGGAATCCCCGTTTTGCATTCTTAAGTGTAGAATAAATAATTCACGAATTGCTTGAGTATTACACTTCTATTCCTCGTTAAGTGTCCACCAAAACATAAAGGCTGCATTCATTAGGTAATAGCAACGTTAACTTTCTACATTTGAATTTAAATTGTTCAAATAGGAATGGAATAGATGCACTGTAAAATAAAAAATAAATTACAAGTTCGTAAAGATTTTTAACTGCTGTTGTAGCAATTACAAATTTAGGCATAATATAATGTAATTAGCTTTTAAAGAAATTGTATATATACGCAGGTAAGTGCATTTTGATATGCAGGTACAATTGTACCCATACCGCTAGTTAACGTTGTAAAATTATACCGCATGACGAGGGTTAAAAGAAATATTTTTCATTAAATTAAATAAAACAGTTTTCTTCTATCTGCAAGAATCACGATATTTGGTAGAATTTATGGAATATTTCCTTTATTCTTTATGAACCAGTTTTCTGTAAAAATATATTACATCAAAATCGATAATGCAGCTTTTTTTACAGATAAAATATTTCATCGAAATTGATGAAATAGATTTGTATAGAAAAACTTTTCTATTTACATAAACAAAGTTTTTCTCAAAATCGATGGAACATTTCCTTAAAAATGTAAAAACCAATTTTGTATAAAACAATATTTTAACAAAATCGCAGAAAAATTTTTTTTTATTAAGAAAATGTTTCATCATAATTTGATAAAACAGTATTCTATGGAAAAACTTTTCTATCTACAGAAACAAATTTTCTTTAAAATTTATAAAACGCATAAATATTTTATCAAAATCGTTTTTTTAAGGAAAATATTTCGCGAAAATTGATGCAAGGATTTTATTTTTTAAATAAATTTTTCTATCTACAGAAATAATTTTTTTTTTTATAAAATTGATGGAAAGTTTCCTTTAAAATTGATAAAACGTTTTCAAGGGAGAACATTTTTTATCAAAGTCCATTAAACAGTTTTTAGTTAAGAAAATGTTTCATTAAAATTAATGAATCAGTTTTCTGGGAAAAAATTCTATTTACGAAATAATTTTTTTTTTGATCGAAATTTATGCAACAGTTTTCTATAGAGGAACATTTCCATCAAAAATTAAAACGGAGGACAAATTTTCTAAAAAAAAACTTTCAATTAAAAATTTATGACCATTTGTTTATATTGATTAATTTTTCTATTTAAATCGATAACTTTTTTTAAGGTTTTTGAACAAAATAAATCAAACTTTTTTATAAACATTTTTTAATATTGGCATTAAAATTTGTAAAAAGTTTCTATAAAAAAATTTTCCCGTTGCAAGTTTTCTAGTAAAATAATTCATTGAATTGATTTTAAAACTTTTTATAAAGAAATTTTTTCATTAAATTGACAACGTTTCTAGTCGTTTTATAAATTTTTTAGTTGATTCCAAGATACAAAAAATTTTTCGTTATAATTATTAGAAATTTCTCCATACAGAAAAACACACGTTTGGTCGTCTAAATTAAAGTTTTTGTAAAGGGTTAAATTTCATATTAATAAGTTTAATTTGGACTGCAAAACTTGTATTTAAAAGTTTGCCCTTCAAATTTTCTTAAAAGTCGAAAGTCGAAAGACTATTTAATGTAACAATTACTCAGTGGCGGACGTCATAACTATTCATCGTGGCAAACGCTGATAATGTTAAGTCATCGATGGCGGAAGCTGATTTTTATTTGGTGTAATATATGAATTTTTAAAATAAATATTTCATGTGCGGTGACAGTACAATGACGTTTTCCGTCAATTCCGTTCTTTGTTTGTGTAATTGTCACGTGGATTCATAAATGAAAATTTTGCTAAGGATATTTTTGTGCAAGTTGCGACTTAATACCGATTCAGTGACTATGATTCATCTATGAAAATGTCATAGTGACGATGTCGCTTAAAAACACCACCGGGTAATTAAGATTGATTTGGATTTTTCTACACTTTTCAGGTTTTGTTTGTTTACTGTTCTATTTCTCTTTTACTTTTCGACTTTTTTTTCATTTACTTAGAATTTGTTGTTGCTATTGCTCTTTATTTAACTTGAATTTGAGTTTGTGCAGGAGAGTATGTGTGTGCTTGTGTTTGTACTTGCTAAAGGAGTCTTTTTCAAATGTTGGTGTTTTTCTACTTGATTTTTGACAATTTGACGAAATATTTGCTTTTGTTGTGGAAATTTTGTCATTATGAACTGAATTAAATTTCTTATTGCCTGTCGGTATTTTTCGAAAAGAAAAACATGGACAGTGGGAAGAGATATTTAAATTTAAAATAAGTAAACAGTAAGACTTTACTCTATTTAAATTGAATTAAAAAATTTTGTTGGTATATATTAAATGTTATTTGTCTTGCATTTATTTTCTTCAAACCCACTGTTGGCAAAGTATTTTTTAATTAAATTCCATTTTATTTTCATATTGTTGAAATATTTTGTGATAAAGGTAAAATTATGCTTTCATTATCTGATAGAGTAATTATTTTTTATTTTGTAAAAAGTTTTATTCTACTCATTTCATTTTAACTTGGTGATACTGAGTACGAATAAGCGATTTTAAGTGAAATTAATATTATTCATACGACCTGGTGGTAATTACCACAAAAGAGGCATTCATTAATTTGTTTAAATTGATGGGTTGGCTTGGCTTGGAATTAAAACTTTAAATATATGAAAATTTTAAAAAAAAAAAATTTTCCAACAAAATTGATAAGCAATTTTCTTAATAAAAGAATTAATATGTATTTAAGAAAATTTTACTCTCTCGGTCGTGCTCGATGAGAAAAGACGTGTTTCTTTTAACTCCGCATACGGTTCTTTTTTTTTAACATAAATTAGTTAATAATATCAGTTTAACAAGCGAATTTGGACGCTCAATATAAAAGTGAACAATAAAAAAAATAAAAAAAAAATATTAAGGAAAAAAAAATACAAGTAAAAAAATATACCTACATACATATGTATGTATGTACGCACATACATACTTACAAATAATCTGTGCAAAAAAAATATTTATTCTTTTTTCTTTTATTATCTCGGTGTAACAACATTATACATAATAAAAAGAGCACAGTTAACAAAAATTAAAAATAAAAAAAAAAAAAAAAACGGTGAAAAAAACAAAAACAACTCTATATGAGTAATATCAATGAAACAACAACAAAAATAAATGATACTCATGCTAGCAAAAGCAATGTGGAAATAAACATTACAACAGAAAACAATAGCAACAACCTAACGGCAAAACCATCAAGTGTTACCATTGAAAAGACATTCCTAGTAGGAAATGATACCATGAACTCAAACACAGACGCAACGGAAAACACACAAGTAAAAAATTTTCAAAAACCACAAGTGCAAGTTGGTATGGACAGGTATATAACAGTTCTCAAACGGGGTCGCAGCCCAGCCTCTTCAGCTGTAGCCTCGGCCTCTAAGGTTCCATCTTTTGATAGAATAAATTCACAAAATCGTTTTGCAATTCTGGAGGATGAATCTTCTGAAGCACCTAACGTCATAAAATCGTCGAAGCCACCCCCGATATATCTTAGAGAGCAAAACTCAAGTGAGCTTATAAAAAGTTTAATCTCGGTGATAGGTGAAAATTCGTTTTACGTTGCTGCAATCAAGCGTGGAAATATAAACGAGACAAAAATACAGATTAATCATGAGAATGATTTCCGTAAAATAATTAATAAGTTTGAAGCACTTAAAAAAAGCTTCTATACGTACCAACTGAAAAGCAGTAAAGGTCTTCAAGTTGTGATTAAGGGCATTGACTCATGCGTGGACCCCGACGAAATAAAATCATTTTTAGAAGAAAAAGGCTTCAAAATAAAAAATGTTACAAATATTAAAAATAAAGAAAAAAATCCACAACCTCTATTTCGAGTGGAGTTAGAGCCCGGCGATGTTAAGCTAAAAAAAAATGAAACGCATCCCATTTACAGTTTAAAATACATTCTGTACAGAAAAATCACGATAGAGGAGCCGCACAAAAGAAATGGGCCCGTTCAGTGTTTAAACTGCCAAGAATTTGGTCATACTAGGGCATACTGCCATTTACCCCCTGTTTGCGTCGTATGTGGAGAATTACATGGTACCGTCCGGTGCGATAAGTCCAAAAATGACCCTAATGTAAAAAAATGTAGCAACTGTGGTGGCAACCACACTGCCAACTATAGAGGATGCCCGGTATATTCGATTGTCAAGCGTTCTGTTGGACAGAAACTTAATCCCCCTCAAACGCAGGCAACTAATCAAGCAAACACGTACGGCGTCCAGATGCCTCAGCCAAATAATAACAGAACCTCGTACGCTAATGTATTAAAATCTAATCCTATGCAACTGCAAGGTGATGTACCAAATAACGACGAAATTCCCATTTCTAATTTAACTCGGCTAGAAAAAACTATGGAAACATTAGTGCAAACAGTTAACAATTTTACTAACACAATGGGTAACATGATGCAAGAAATGTTAAGAATGCAATCGATGTTATTGCAAGCTGTACTAAACAAGCCATGAACTGTTTAAAAATTTGCTTTTGGAACGCAAACGGCATCCGCCAACACAAAAATGAACTAGAATACTTCCTTAAAAATAAACAAATTGATGTTATGATGGTTTCTGAAACTCATCTGACCTCAAGAAATACGTTTAAAATCAATGGTTATATATTATATGATACCAAGGACCCTCGAGACAGAGCTTGTGGCGGTTCTGCCATTTTGATAAAGAACCGAGTAAAACACTACTTAATGAGTGATCATCGTGAAGACTTTCTCCAAGCAACGAACATTTGCGTTGAGGAATTAAATCGAAACATAGTAATTTCATCATTATACTCCCCACCTAGATTTTCTATATCAGAAAGCCAATATCATAAATATTTCAAATCATTAGGACCTTGCTTCCTGGCTGCTGGCGATTATAACGCTAAACACACTTTCTGGGGTTCACGACTTATTACACCTAAGGGTCGTGTTTTGTTTAACACAATTTGTAAAATGGATCTAAATGTGGTCGCGAGCGGACAACCAACATATTGGCCTACTGATCAGCAAAAAGTTCCAGATGTTATCGATTTTGGAGTGGTTAAAAACATCCCCGCAGAAACGATTTATGTTGAAGCTTCCTTAGAACTATCTTCTGATCACACACCTACAATTCTTACAATAACAAATCCTAATCGAATTGTATCTCCGTCTGATAACTTAGTGTCGTCAGCCACTCAAATAAATTGGTTAAAATATAAAAAATATCTCAGTACCCACTGCACTGAAAATATTTCGCTTAGTACACCGGAGAATGTGGATATTTCTATTGTAAATTTTGACAGTTATCTGAAACTAGCTGTTCAACATTCTAGTATAACCCTCAAAAAAACCAAAAATAGTAAAATATATTCTGCAGATGTTGAGCGTCTCTTGACTGAAAAAAGGAGAGCTCGAAGAGAATGGCAATTGCATAGATCCCCTCAACTTAAGAATTTACTAAAAGAGTGCACAAAAAGGCTAAGAAAGTTACTGCAGTCTCAGAAAACGGCTTCCCTGGAAAAATATCTTAAGGAACTTGATGCAACTACTCAATCAGACTACTCATTATGGCGTGCAGCTAGAAATCTTAAAAGACCAGTTATCACTAAACCACCATTAAGAAACTTAAATGGAAGTTGGGCACGAAATGATGAAGAAAAAGGAAATCTTTTTGTTAATCATTTGAAAAACGTATTTACCCCGCATACATCTCCCGATATTGTAGTCGAGTTGCCACCAGTTGCTGTTAGAGCTGCTGTTCCACTTAGATTTGAGATAAAAGAAATCGAAAAGGCTATTCATAATTTAAACCCCAAGAAAGCCCCTGGTTTTGATAAGATCAGCAACAAAATGCTTTTAGAGCTACCCAGCATAGCAAAGAAAATTATTCTTTTAATTTTTAATGCCATTTTACGCCTTGAATACTACCCACAAGAATGGAAAGTATCCTTAGTTACAATGATACCTAAGCCAGGAAAGGATCCTACAAAAGTTGAGTCATATAGACCTATTAGCTTATTGTCTAATATATCAAAGCTGTTTGAGAAGCTGTTAGTGTCAAAATTAGCCCCAATTTTAAATGTAAATAGATGTATTCCTAACCATCAATTCGGCTTTAGAAGAGAACATAGCACAATCGAACAAACCCATCGTATAGTAAACGCCATAAGAAAAGCCTTTGAAGAAAAAAAATATTGTTCCGCCCTCTTCATCGATGTTTCCCAAGCTTTTGATAAAGTCTGGCATGAAGGGTTATTACATAAATTGAAGCTAAACTTACCAGTAAACACACACAAGCTGTTAGAAAGCTACTTAGTCGGCCGAAAGTTTATTATTAAAGAATGTGATTTTATAAGTTCTCCTCAGCCAATTGACGCTGGAGTCCCTCAGGGAAGCATCATGGGCCCACTCTTATACCTTATATATACCTCAGACATGCCAACAAACAACCACACCCTAACTTCAACATTTGCTGATGATACAGCTTTTATAAGCGTACACGAAAACTGTCATGAAGCATCCCGTTACTTGCAGGATCATATATTTGAACTGGAAAAGTGGTTAAAACAATGGAGGATAAAGGTCAATGAGCAAAAATGCGTACATATAACATTTACCTTGCGTCGGGAGTCATGTCCCCCTATTAAAATCAATAATCAATTAGTGCCCCAGCAATCGCATGTAAAATATCTCGGTATTCATCTAGATCGGCGTTTGACATGGAAATGCCATATAGAAGCAAAACTAACACAAATGAAACTAAAAGCAATTCAAATATATTGGCTTATTGGAAGAAATTCTGTTCTTAGCCTCGACTGCAAACTTCTACTTTATAACTCTATATTGAAGCCAATCTGGTGCTACGGTATTCAGCTATGGGGCACTGCCTCGGCCTCAAATATCGAAAAAATTCAAAGGCGCCAAAATAAACTTCTTCGAATAATCACAGCCGCTCCCTGGTATGTTAAAAACTCTAATATTCACAAGGATCTCAATGTGCCATTAGTAAAAACTATTATAACGAAGTACGCAGCAAAATATTTAAAAAGGCTTGAGTCGCACCCAAATCCACTTGCTCGAAATATTTTAAATGACAGTGGACACTCTAGATTAAGGAGAAGAGATACCGCAGGACTCATCCGAAGGGAAGACCGCTAAACATCTACATATGTGAACAGAAACAGTGAGGAGAAAAATTTTCGTCTAGCATTGGCAGGACAAAAATAAAGTATTAGTATAAGATTTGATTAATTATTGTTAGTTCATATTTAATATATGAAGATTCAATAAATAAATAATGAAAAAAAAAAAAAAAAAAAAAAAAAAAAAAGAAAATTTTACATTAAAATCGATTATATGTTTCTATATGGGAAAGTTAACATCAAAATTTATGAACAGTTTTCTTTAAAGAAACATTTTTTATTTTATCAAAATGGATTTAAAATTTGCCATATAAGAAACATTTTACACAGAAAAAAGTTTTTTTATCAATTAAAAAAATGTTTTAAAATGTATTTAAAGATATTTGATTGTTAATTGAATCGATTATTTTTTTAGTTGAATGAAAATTAAACATGTAATTTGGATTTAATTAAAATTTTAGTTGTTTTGAAATAAATTTTTAAATGAAATATTAATTGAATAACAAAAATTTTAATTGACTTTTTTCGTTTAAAATAAAATAATTTAAACTTGTGAAATTGTTGTTGGCAATTTTCAATATTTAATTAAATCAATTAACACATATTTTGAAATGGCAAAGTTTTTAATCACTTTTTTAATTAAAATTAAAAATATAATTTATTGAAAAAGAAAAAATATTAACAATTTTCAATTTTTGTAATTAATATAATAATTTTGGTAATATGTGCAAAATCAACAAATTGTTTTATTAATTAGTGACAATTTGTAATTTTTTTGTGTATATTAAAAAAAATCACAATGTTTTTTTAATGTTTATGTGTATTTATCTCTTTTATTTCCATTAAAATATCTTGTTTCCTTTTCTCGTGCACAAAAAATTTTTTAATTATTAATAAGTGCATTTTAAGTGCACACCCACCAAAAAGTGTAGCATAAAACTTCCATGTAAATGTCACGCTTATAACTTTTTAGCAATTTAAGCTCCATGTAGAGTTCGTTTTAACCTGATAGGAATAACGAAAAGGTTAGCCATCAACCGAACTGTCATACTGCGCTCACTTTTTAATATTAAGACAAATCATTATGAACAAAGTTACGTTGGGAAAACTCCACTAAATTTACTTAGAAATTCAGTCATAAAGCTAATTGTTGGCTTGTTTGGCTGTGTTAGTAAGCTTAATTGCTCTACACGAAGTGAGACCAATCCACAATAGACCCTTCAGACTCCATATTTAAAAATATAGCCGAAGCTCGATTTACGGTCAATGGAAATCGTTATAACACAATGATTAATAATTTTTTGTTTGAAAATATGGATGCCATTGATTCGGGCGTGATGTTGCTATGTTATACGGTGACCCCGACAATCGAAAATCAAATTTGGCGATAACTTCCAAGGTAAAGCGATTATTTTATATTTTTTTATTCGGTAAAAAATACCTATAGAGTAACTTGACAATACTCAAAAACGTATAAACAATCTCTTCATCCGACTAGTTGGAATGTGTTTATAAATCGGCTAAATATGTTAACAACCAAAATATTTACTAGAAATAATTTGTATGGCACAGCAACGTTTAACGTCTCAGCTAGTTTTATACATAAAATAAATTTTTTTTCGTTATTTTTACAATTTCAATTTCTCAAGAAACTCATTTATTTGCCACGCTTAAAGAAAAAACAAAAAAAAAAAACTTTAAATTTAAACTACTTTTCTATTAATTTTATAACTAAAATTAATCAAAATCCTTAAAATAAACTAATATAAGTTGCGTATATTGTAAAGCATTCTACATAGTAAGTGCAGGAGTATCAGAACCTGTGTTGGCAGAAGATTTTTTGATAAATACCTACTCATACTAAAAAAATCTGATTTTGCCCCACACGTAACAAAAATCCCTACGCGTCTTAGTCACTAAAATCTAAAAAAAAAATAATACTTATAAAAACTATTTTTTTCCCATATGTATAGTAAAGCTTTAATAACAAAAATATGTAATAAAACTAAGAAAATTTAGGTATGTACATTTGATTAAATTTAATGAAAAACAAGAGGTTTTTTTAAAATAATTTAAAAAATAAATATGTGTTGTTCTTTTGAATTAAATCTTTAAATGATAATTTTAATTAAATTCATGAACAAAAGCAACGTGCTATCTTATTAATAACATGCATATGTATTTCTTTTGCACTGAATTTACTAAAGTGACTATTAATGCAGCCACTTCCCTGTTTTTCGGAAATTATCTTATAATAAAAATTAAACCAAAAGTTGTGTGGATCAATTTGTTTCGCTTTTTGGTTATATCTCTACATCGGCATGTGAAATGGGAAAAGCCAATAAAATCCGTACCTTTTTCGATAAATGTGGAAATAAAAAAATAGTAAAAATGAAAAACTAAAATGGCGAGGGTCAGTTTTGTTCTTAATTTTGCTATTGACTTACGAATTCCATTTCCTTAAATATTAAATTATTCACCCCTATCGTAAATAACAAGTGGAATTTTTGTTTCCTTGAAATTTGTATTCCCCTCGAAGGGAAAAATTCTAACGTGAAGATCCCGTGAACAATTTTTCGCGTTATCAGTTCTTAGTGAATGTAAAAAAGAAGAAAAATTAAAAATAAAAGAAATTTTTGTTCAAAATATACTCGAATAGTTAAAAAAAAGTAAAGTTAAAAAAAAGAATTAAAATATGTTGTACTAGAGTGATAGTTTGATTGCAACATTAGCTTATTGCACATTTATGTACATAGGAAAATAATTTTTGAAATTCTGCCACCACGTCTTTGGAAAGCTTCACAAATCCTCAGGCAATCGACCTGTTGTTTTGCATTTGTTGAGTAATATACATATAAGTTTGGGCCTTTTAAACGGATCTTGACCTTTAAAATTAATTTTGTAAATCTTAATATTCGAATTATGAGAAGAAATACCTATATAAATGATTTGTTCCCCAGCAAAAATAAAGTGAGCAATTCAAAGGGTAAAGTGAAAAAATTTTTCACGATAAGGAGAATTTTTTCCCGCGAACATTTTTTTACGTTATTATTCTACTTTGAATTAATTTTTTACATGGGAGTTTTTCATGATCACAAATACGTGAAATGGGAAAAAATTATGAGGGAAAAATTATTCACGATAGGGGTGATTATTAAAAATATATTTTCTAGCATTTATTTCGTATATAATGTATATGAGGAAAATACTTAAATTTTGGCGAATATAAAAAATCAGTCCGGTTTTCCGTACGCTTCTATTTTAGTATGAAAAACCCTTCATGTAGGAATTTTTCCCTACTTTTGGCAACACTGATCAGAACACAGTCAAAACCATGTGCTGGTGTTTAAAAAATATGAAACTTAAAAAAAAAAAAAAAAAAAAAAAAAAAATACTTTTGTGAAAATAATAAATAGTTTGAGTTGGTTCCCTCCAAGCAATTGGTAGAGTGTTTTTCGATTGTCTCCGAATTTTAACTACTTCGTCACATTTGGTAGTTAAACAGTAGATTTTTCGGAATTAAACAACAACAAAATACGGTAGAATCGCATTATGAGTTCTTAAATTATACTTGTTCGTCACTTTAGTGAGTTGTTCAGATAATTGTAACAGTTATACAACTGCAACAATGGCACAATTGAATATTTCACATATTATATTGACTTCTTCGCAACGATTTGCTGTTTAATAGTGAATATTACAAAAGCAAAATACGTAAAAGAGCACAGTTTGTATTTAAGTTGCCATGTGATCGGTGATACGTGCGTGTAAAATAATATTAATATATAAAATTATGTAAAATAGAGTGAAATTTTTAATATTTGAAAATAGAAATAGTTATTGTATTGTACTTAAAATTGGGACTCCGCGGAATCCAAATGTTACCGAAAAAAAATGTTAACGTATAAATGAGTGCACAAAAATGCCCAAACTTATTCTTCGGTTAGATTGGTTAAAGTTTTAATAATTTCTCATGCATATTTTTTTTAGAGCAAATGAAAATGAAATTGAAAATAATAATTAGATAATTATCTTTTTTAAAGGATATTAGTGATTTTTTTAAACTGTCTGTTTATTTAATGACTTTAAAAATTTTAGTGTGAAAATTAGTGTTTTTGTTAAATTTTTCTAGTGAAGATCAACAATAATTTGAGTGAAGAAAGTTTGTAAATAAAAATTTGCAATAAAAAGATATGCTAGTTATAATATGATGAAAGTTTACAAAGTTAGTGTTTGAATAAACTTGTGATTTTGTGTAGTTTTCTTTAACAAAATTTGTCCACATTAGGTTTTTAACTTTAAAACATTAACAGCTATTTTGATTAAATGTAACGTAGATTTTTTAATATTTGTTTAACTTTAAAATCATTTATTTACAAAATCAAACAAAGATAAACAGTAAAATTACCCACTTTTTTATTATAAAGAACAATAAAAAAATGTAACTTCAAAAGGGTACTTTTTGGAGCCAATAGCGATACTACTAAATTTAATTGATATTTAACTTCCAAAGCGCTCTAATTCGTCATATAATATAGACACTAAGTGGATTCTTAAAGTAAATATTACCATAGTGGGACACTTCTTCCCGAACGATGTAACTACATCAATAAGAATTGAATAGCAAAAGCGATAGGTTTTTGCTAAATGGGGAAACTATTTAGATTATTTTTCGATCGAAATTGTTTGCAGGGTTAGTTTATGTGGTAGAGTGCATGAGTGTGTGTTGCTGTTTGTATAAGTGTGTTCTTCAAAAATTCATTATTAAAGCACTTTTGTATACGATTCGGATAACAATTTTAAAATGCTGGATGTTTGCAATTACCTGGGCCATTACCAGACCAAACCAATACTTACACGTTAGCATTTTGATAGTACAAAAAATACATGTTAGGGTTAGCTTACTGAGGTAGGAAGGTACATTGATAAAGATCCTAATATTTAGTTTTAAAAAATACATTTCAAATTCACTTTATTAATAAAACTACAAATAATTCTCAAACTTTCCACTTACAAAAAAGATATTGTTTTATAATCAGTGCGTTTTTAACATAATCTCTTCAATTGTACACCTGCACACAAACACACACTCAAACATTCACTTACGTATGTATGTTAGTATATCTCTTTACCCGATTAAGTGTATCATATATATCGTTACCTAAAACGCAAAAGGCCCTATCTAACATTTTGAAAATGTTACAGGAGAAGAAAAAAACTATTTAAAATGGTAAATAGATAAATTGCTTTAAATAGTATATAATAAATTTTTCTTCTATTTTTCTTGTAAAACCTACCAGTGCTTTTGACAAATAACAATGTTGCATATAATGCAATCTGTTAGTTATGTCTTTTAGCGTTTATCGTATAATATTTTGTAGATAGGGCTTTTTGTTTTTTGTTAATAAAATCGCTAATTTTGGTCGAAAGATTCCTAAATTTGTTGCGGACATTTGTGTTGATGCAATACATCAGAATCAATGAAAAAAGCCGATTTTTAATTTTTGGTTAGTTAGGGCCTTTTGCGTTTTAGGTAACGATATACAACATTTTTGTTTTATATTTTGAAGATTTATTATAATTCACTTTTATAGTTTCAAATGTATTCAACTTAATGTTTGTCTGTCTACTCACACACATTTAGATACCTACACATATCACACATGTGTGTGTGTATTTGACAAATGAAGGCAGCAATTTTAAAGCTGGAATATGGGATAAAAAATATATATAAAAATTTTTTTAATTTGTTGCATTTTTATACAATTTAATTTAAGAAAACAAAAAAAATCGGGCAGAAAAAAAAGTTCAGCACAGGCAAGTTTCGTGAAGTTCGGTCCATAATTTATCATAGGTCCCATATAAAGCCCACTCCTGAAATATTCTAACAGTCGGTGGGGGTTATCAAAAATTCGGCACAGCTCATTGCAGCACTCTAACTTATTTATTTATAACAATGAAACTTTCTTGTTTTGGAAGTGTCGTCATAGGGTTAAGATCCTATGTTTTTCAGAATAAGCGATATATTTTATATTAGAACGATATTTTTGATAGATTTGAAAAGAGTATATTTTAGATCAAAAGTTTTCACGACTTTACTGACAAATAATATTTTTTGAATTATGATACTTTTTAAATAAATGAGCGATGTGCGTACATATACTATGTATGTACGTATGTATAGGTATAAATGCTTAAATACACACAGAGAAAAAACATGGTTGTGGTAAACATATTTTAAGAGCAACATATTATGATAAGATTCATGATTGTAGTCAAAACATATTATGATTATTATTAGTATCATAAAATATCATATTATGACCAAATGTATTCGTATTTATTTTTATTACATCATATTATAATTATTATTATTATAATACACTTTTATAATATTAATCATAATATGTTTAGAAGTTATTATATTATAATACAAAGTGGTTGTGTTATGGTTAAAAGTAATCTTATACACAGATTAACAGGAAACCTTTTCCCAAAGAATTTTGCAAAGCTAAAAATATTATGCAAATAAAACTGTAAAGCGAATGAGAATTACAACCACTCAAGTCTTATTTGCAGTGAATCTGAAAGAATCATGTTATGATTCAAAATATTATTACAGTAATCATAATATAATCGTTTGTTATCAGAATATGGTGTAATGGTTATTATATATCATTAAATAGTTGTAACTAATATAATATTTTTTCAAAGTTTTTTCTATTTAGTTGCTAGAAAAATAATTATTTTTTAGTGAACCATACTCAAATTCATAATTGCGATAAGCATTGAAATGTTTGCAGTATCAAAAAAATATTGCTGATATTCAATAAAAATAACAATTTTTTGTTTACGACAACAATATATTGTTACAACAAACATAGTCTAGTTGCTGTGACCATGCCGAACCATATTTTTTCTCTGCGTGTACATGGTTATTTGCAACTTGTAAAACATTTATTTTTATGATTAAATAATAGCAAACTATTATCAAGTATATTAAAATCATTTATTTGAATTATGTTTTAAATTGTATGTTAAATTGTAGCCTAAGCTACAGCTTTAACTATAGTTTAGACTGAATAACAAACTTTAGCTGAGACTTAAGCTAAGACTTAAAGACTGGATTACTCTTAAGACTTCAAGAGATACTATATGGGTAATTCCATGTCAAATGGACCAAGAATTTGACCCGACCGTTTTCGATTTGAATGAAATTTGATGAGAAGATTCCTTTCATCCTATAAGCCTAATTTTAGAATTGTTTTCCCAAAATGTGATATTTTCGCCGAGTTAACCGAATGTGTAGAGTTTAGAGTTTAGATTTTTAGAGCTTCGATAGACTTAATAGAAAAAGAAATATGATTTAAATTATTTTTGAACCAATTTTAGGTAACTTATAATTGTACTTACCGTTCTTCTATTTTCTTAGTATCTTTTCATTGGCAAAATTTTGTATATTGGCTTAAGCTTTTAGGATTTCTTTTGAATTTAAGACTTCCTTATAAATAATTTAATTTTATACTCAAAACTAACGACTTAAATGTATTGAGTAAATAAAGTATTAGTATAATTTCACTAACAGACATGTAAAAACAACAATGACAACTAATTCCAAAGCTACTACAACATTAGCAACAAACTCTATTGTATTCGAAAACTTGCTTTAATTCATGTTACAAATATTTTACATCCGTTTCCTTTAAGCAAACACACCGACAATGAAACATTCCCAGCGGGGAAAAGAAGGAGAACGGATGCCTTTTAGAAGGCCTCTGAACTCCTTCTTTTGGATGTACAAGCCTTCTCACTCCATTCCATACTCATATCTTTTTTTATACACGTTGTCATTGCAGGGTAGGCCTTCCGCTCTCGCTTCTTTGACAGGAACATAAGAATGACAACTGAATAATAAATTTTTGTCTTTTACTTTTGCTTTGGTAGAAAACAAAACAAAAAATGCTACTCCTTTTCTTCTCCCTTCTCATAGAAGCGAGTGTGGAAGGTGTATCTTATCTTTTATACAAAAGAGCCGAGGCCTTTTATGAGGCCTTCTTTATCAGTTAAATCAGAATTGAATCAAACAAATTTCTAAGCAGGCCTTCATTAAGGCCTGAAGTGAGAAAGTCTTCTGAGTTTTCTTGCTGGGTTTGTACGTACACAAACTTTCATACATTCAGCTACACATAAATACAAAAAGAGTGGGTGTAGAAGCTTTTTAAAGTTTCTTATAAATTAATTTGTTAAAACTTTATGATATTTAAACTTAAAGTTATAAAGTTTATGTGACATTTCTTGAATATAAGTTTGACTTTTACAAAATTTAAATAAGTAAAATGTTGTTTCATTTTCATGTAACTTGATAAACATTTTTGTAAAAGTCAGTAAAAAGTTAAAGTTACTTTAATGGACTATTATTGTACTCATCTTTATGGTAAGGAGATTGTTCCTTTTTACTTCCTTTTTGGATTTTATATTTTCCTTGTTGTTTCGTATTAAGAACAAAATTAAGTCAACAAGTTAAACGTTTCTTTTTAGTCAAAGCTTAGAAAAAAGAGTTTTTGCTTCAGCAGCTGCAGCATCGACATTATTGAAGTATAAACCAGAAGATAACAGGAAATTAAAGGGAAAAATATATGATCTTGAGGCCATAAAAGCTGTAGCTTAGGCTACATCTTTAACTATAGTTTAGACTGAATAACAAACTTTAGCTGAGACTTAAGCTAAGACTTAAAGACTGGATTACTCTTTAGACTTCAGAGATACTATATGGGTAATTCCATGTCAAATGGACCAAGAGTTTGACCCGACCGTTTTCGATTTGAATGAAATTTGGTGAGAAGATTTCTTTCATTCTATAAGCCTAATTTTAGAATTGTTTTCCTAAAATGTGATATTTTCGCCGAGTTAACCGAATGTGTAGAGTTTATTTTTCCAATATCTCGAAAACTACTTTACATACGAGATGATTTGTATATCATATTAAAGAGAATACTTGGGGCTACAAACAATATATTGATTTTTTTTTAATATTAAATTTTAAAAACAGACTAAGTCAAAAACTTATTTTTTTTGGCTGATTTTTTTTTATATAATACCTCAAACTGTTCTTTAAAAATTCTGAAACTTTGAAACAGGTGTTTTTCTTCTTCTTTTCTTAGATATAATTTTTTTCAATAATTAGTATTGTGGTTATTTTATTGAACTGTTAATGGCTTCTAATCTAAATTTTGATATTTTAATCAGACTTAAGTTCATTGAATTTAATTTTCATTAAATTATTTTTATGAAGAAAGGAATTTTACAACATGAAATGAATTAAAATTTATTGATAATTTTTCATTCTTGACTGAGATGGAAATTGAACCCAGGTTTTCACGGACAGGTTGTCCAGACCAGTTTCGATTGTAACCACACAATCTCTTTAGAGGGGTTTGCCGTTTAGCTCTCACCGCCATTGACGACGGATGACGTTATTAGTCAAATATCAATCTTTAAACCAAATGGTATTTTACCTTGGTAGACGTTAAAAAAATTCCTTTCTTCATAAAAATAATTTAATGAAAATTAAATTCAATGAACTTAAGCCTGATTAAAATATCATATAATTTTTTTCTTTCGCAACCTTCAAGAAAAATTATTTTATTTCATATATATTGTTTGTAGCCCCAAGTAATGACCGTTCTAAGGTAAGACCAAAAAAATCTTATTTTAATACATAATATAAGACTAAGATCTTAAGATTATTAACTCATATTAAGAAGACTAAGTTTTCTTATATTTGCATTTTCTTCTTTTTCATATACGCAAATATTTGCTTAAATTATTCTTATAAAAATAATAAGCAATACGTTAATGCCATCTGTATAAGTATAAATTTATGTATAAGTGTAATCCTTTATTTAAATATAATCTTATAAAAACACATTTTCCTACAAATATGTACATATATAATGTTGGTATATTAACTCCTTAAGGATATTTAAAAACTACAGAAGTATTAGCTTATCTTCGCACTTTATACTTTTGTTGTTTCTTGTGTCGTGATTGTTGTTATTCAGTAATGTATTCTTTCTTTTTTCAATATTCTTTCTTAGTATTTTGTTACCATTAACATGTGTGTGAGTTTGTGTTTGTATTCGTTTTCAAAGTATTATACTCAGAGCTGTGGAGTCGGAGTTGAGGTTTTTGTACCGGAGTCGGAGTCGTAGTACCCAAAAAAGAAAAAGAAAAAAAAAATCGTGCCTCCGGCTCCAAAATTTTTCGGCATAAAAAATTTTAAAAAATTTTCAAATAATTTTTTAATAGTTCAAATATCGATTTGAAATTTTTACAGAGTCATTTTCTTGCTATATTTAAACATTTAAAAGTTACTGCATTAAAAACAACTTAGAGTGATAAATTCGGCTGTGCCGAATCTTTGATACTCTCCACCGACAGTAAGAATATATGGGAGCTATAAATTTTGAATTAATCTTTATAAAAACGGACGTCGGTATAAAAATTGGTTCCGCTATATCAGAGAGTGTCATGTTTTTATTTCTAGTAATTTGAACTAACTGGAATAAAGTATCGTGATTTGTAACAGTTTTTACCGAACTGAAATAATTTTCAGGAGGGGAATATACATTAGATCCATGGTTAATTATGGACTAATCATCACGAAATCCTGTAAAGTTATGAAAAAAATCTAAATGGAACAAATTTAAAAACAGTAGTGAAATTTGATTTAGTGTTTAAAGTTCTTGTCAGAAGGCTGCTAAATATGGGATCTAAGGTAAATATGGACCGATAATCAGAAAATTGCATGATATTATTTCTGGCCATATGAAACAAAATTGGAACTTTTAGGCGTATTCAAATAATTTTCCAAAGTGAGAATAATATTGGACATTATGTGGTAAATAATGGACCGAGCTTCAGCAAAATCTTTGACATATCAAATTGTATTACAATAACATTATTTATTACATTTTTTTAACATACTAAACTATTTTCCGAGAGAAGGTTTTGTATGTGGCTAGGGTAAATTATCGACCGATCTTCACGAAATTTAAAAGTATAATTTCGGGCCTTATAAAACTGTGACGTACAAAACTTTATTACGATATCAATTTTTGTTACGGTTTTAGGCGTACTAAACTATTTTCATGGAGTAGACTTTATATTGGGCATATGGTAAATTATGGACGAATATTCACGAAATTTTACAGTGTGATTTTCAGTAGCACATCTTAAACTGATAGCAATATTTATTACGTTTTTAGACGTACAGTATGATTTCTTGTCATATAGAACGGGTTTGTGCAAAATCTTATATCATGCCGTGCATTATACCACCTTTAATGTTTGTTTTTGTAACAAAATTGTAAATTTTTTAAGGTGGTGGTTCTACATTTTGATATATAACTCTGATCCTACTGATGGGATTTTGCTGGATGTCAATCCCAAGCTGCTTAGGATAACTAGAAGCAATATGACACCAACATTGTTCTTATCTTTTGAGTTTTTCGAAAGTGAGCGTGTTTTCAACAGACGGACAGACAGACGGACTTGGCTTAATCGACTTAGAATTACTCAAGATGCCAGAATATATATACTTTTTGGGGTTTTAGATGAATAATAAAAAAGTTTCACACGGAATGACAAACTTAGTATACCCTCATTCACCACTAGTGGTGGAGAGTAGAGATGAGTGATATTTCTGTACCTGTGATTTTATCACTGTTACTGAAAAATCACGAATCACAGTTGTGACCAAATTTGTCAAGTAACAGGTACTTTCTAAGTCGTTCTTTTTGTATTTTGTTACATATACAAATTTATGATATTTCACTGTTTGTGTGGGTAATAGCGTTTTTTGAATGAAATGTCGAATGATATTGCTGTTCCTTTCATTCTATCTTATTAGAATTTTTTTATGCCAAAATTTATTTGTTCAAGTATGTATGTATATGAAAGTAAACAAATTTGAAAGCTCTTACAATTTGTTGTTGTTTCTTTGTAAAGTGCTTACAAAAGCTCTTGCAAAAGCTCGCGCATTGTACATATACCTTATCCGCAATTGCTTTAAAAGAACAGAAAACTGATAAACCGTGATCACAATCACAGTTTAAAGGAGCAGTGATTTTTAAATCACATTCACTAATCACGCTGATCTTTAAAAATCACGGGATCGCTCATCTCTAGTGGAGAGTATAAAAAGAGTTTAAAGTCAAATAAGGACCAGTCTTATATACATTTAGCATCAAAGTTTGACTAGCAGTTGAAGTCGGAATCTGGAGTCGGAGTCTGGATTCGGAGTCTGGAATCGGAGTCGCACTTGAAAAACTTCAGCGTTTGGAGTCGGAGTTAGTACTTTTTTCTGACGACTCCACAGCCCTGATTATACCAAAGCAGTCAAACTGTATATACTCTGGTACTTTTACATACTTAAACTACACATTTGTAGATGGGAAACGTTTACATCGATGTTTGTACAAGCTAAAGTTTAAAAGTGTTAAGCAGAGAGTGTCATTTTACACAATGTAAACAAAACAAGAACGATAAAGTATTTTTTTTCTCTTTCTGTTGGTTCTTTCGGTTTAAATATTTTATCTGTGTCTGGATATGAAATGACAGCAAATATTGTGTTAACGTACGTTAAAAAAATGTGTAAACAATTATTTGAACAAAAATTAAATGTGAAGCAAAAAAAAAAACCATTTCAAAAGTCAAGATTAAATGAAATTCCATTAACAGAATAAACAACAAAACAAACAAGAGCTTTTTTGTTGGGTTTTTTTAATTTCATTTAAAATATATTATTTTCTGAAATGTCCAATTGCCAAGATGTTTTTTATTCAAAAAACAGGAGGTATGTTTGAAAAGTATTATATTTTGAGATTTAAGATGAAAACATAAAGTATAAAATATATAATAAGACATATGATCTTAAATTAACTGCCTGGACCACAATGTCGACAAGAACATTTCCTTCGAATATTTATGTTGAAAGCAAAATTTTAGTGCAAATTTTCATATTATTAATCAGGCTAAAGTTCATTTAGTTTAATCTTCATTAAATTATTTTTATGGAGAAAGAAATTTTACAACATGAAATTAATTAAAATTTTTTGATAATTTTTGATTCTTGACTGAACTGGGAATTGAACCCACTTTCACGGCCAGATTGATTTGACATGTTTCAATAGTAACCATAATATCTCCTCAGAAATCTTTGCCGTTGAACACTCACCGCCATTGAGGACGGCTGGTAGTCAATAGCCAAAGCTCAATCTTTAAACCAAATTGGTAGACCGAAATTTGTTTTAAATTATTATTTGAATTACATGTTCCTCCTAACTTATGTTTTTCATACTTTTTGTCAATAATTCTTGTTAAAGTCCAAAGTAAATTTTTCAGTTTTTCATATTTTTGTCTCTCTCGTTCTCGTTGACCTTTTTCAGTACTGCTTGAAGGACAAATGTAAACATAGAGCTTGTTCCTTAGCTGTTAACAATAATTACTATTGTGGTTAATTTATTGAACTGTTTATGGTTTTTAATCCAAATTTTCATATTTTAAATCAGGCTAAAGTTCATTAAATTTAATTTTCATTAAATTATTTTTATGAAGAAAGGAATTTTACAACATGAAATTAATTAAAATTGATTATTTAAGTTTTTTATTATTGTTTTCAATATAAATATACGAAAGAAATATTCTTGCCGACATTTTGGGTCTAGCAGTAAGACTCGTTGCTTTTTTAGAACTACAAATCGATTTTATACTTAGACCTAGAACTCTACTATCAATATTTACCTGGCTTAAATCTATACTAAAATCCAGTGTTATTTTACTAGAACCAAATTGCCTTATACTAAAAAACATAATGTCTTATAATTAAATAAAGTGGTCTTATACTAAGCCAAAATTGCATATTATTTAAACCAAATATCGTACAAAAATCAGGCGAAGTGACTTTTACTGACCCTTTAGTAATGTTATACAAAAGTTGAATGGTCTAATACTGAGACCAAAAAGCCCTTTATTTATGCATAAAAATCGTACATAAATCATTAAAGGCTTTAATTAAGACCTTAATCGCTTATAAGGGGCGTTTTTTTTTAGACATGTAGAACTTCCAAGAGCCATAACTGTAAAATTAGCTGTTATAGAAATTAAGTGTGTTTGACTTTTTTTCGTGGAATTTTATTTCAAAAATTCGCGCTGTGTTCGCCAAATTTATAGAGCACTTCAAGTTTTTGGTGTGCATAATCGTCCATCTGAGCAACTAAAACGCAGTGCTATGGATCGATTCATGACCGCAGTTACACTTTTGGATAATATTCATCCAAACCGAGCCCATAACGTGTGTAAAGAAGAAGCCATCGCCGCTGTAGACATGAGAGTAAAATAGGATTCGAATTTATCGAACCGACGCCGTTCTCAGCAATTCGGCCTCTGCCCGTCCACTGCTTTGACAATTTTTATCTTGACCTACAATCATATCAAATCCAACTGGAGCAGGAATTAAGGCTAGCGGAGCTTTAGTTGCGCCGTGTATTCGTTGAATGTGCTGAGAATCTACAGGAATTTGAACCAGAGGACAGAGAGGACTAATTAAATCATTATATGGTTGTCAGTGGCAAGAATATGGTTAAATTAAAATCTTTCAACCAATTGGTGTCAAGAATTCTTGATAAAAAGTACGAAGTAAGGAAGAACATGTAAATCAATTAAAATAGATAATCAAGCATTCAAAGCAAATTTCGATCTACCAAGGTAAAATACCATTTGGATTGAAACCCCTCTGAAGAGACTGTGTGGTTACAATCGAAACTAGTCAGAGCAGCAACCTGTCCGTGAAAACCTGGGTTCAATTCACAGCTCAGTCAAGAATGAAAAATGATCAACAAATTTTAATTAATTTCATGTTGTAAAATTCCTTTCTTCATAAAAAAATTTTATGAAAATTAAATTCAATACGGCAGTATTCATACAAAAACTAAAATGGATATGAAATCTGTTTTAAGAAAAATTTGTATGGAAATTTTGTTTTAAAATACGTTTGAAATCTATTTTATTTTTTATGAATACGGCAGAATGTATTTAAGCCTGATTAATCGTATCGAAATTTGGTTTAAACATAATATTTTAAAACTTTCCTAAAAAATAGTTTTCTTGGAGGTTACCATATTGAAATTGAAACATGTTTTTTCTCTAGGTGTGGCGAACTCTTCAAGCAAGTGATTCGTAATTTTTTTCCTCATGTTATTGCAAATCCTTTGTTGGAGAAAAAGCTCCAACAAGACGGCGCAACATACCATCACTTTGTTGGACCTGTAAATTGGCCTGCAAGTTCGTGTGATTTGACACATTTGGCCTACTTTTTTTTGGAGGTACGTCAAATCTCTAGTCTACGCTGATATAACAGCAACGATTGATCATTTAAAAGTCAACATTAGTCGCACTATTGACAAAATAAGACCGGGCGTTAAATGCATTTGTAGGCTAATAAAGCCAACATTTTGGTCATTTTATTGAACTCGTTGTATATTTTTTCTAAAGAAATTTCTATGTCTTCAAAAAACCCTTATAGAGATCTTGATGTTTTATAATAAGGCCTATAGGCTTGAACTAAAACCAAGACCTATATGTCTTAGTAGAATACAAGATGAAGTAGTTTTATACTAAAATCTAAGTGGTCTTATGATGAGACTAGGTAGTTTTGTACTGAAATCAAATCGTTTTGTACTAAACTTTTGTTATATTCACAAATATCTCTTACAACTAGTGTTCGAAACAGAATATTATTTAGCATTGGGCTCACGCACCCAGAAACGATATCTATTTTTTTAGTGTTTGTGTAGACGAACACAACCCTTAATACTGTTCGTAACTTTTTTTTAAGAAAGAGCCGAACATTATATATTGTTTTGTTCTTCGTTATAAAAAAGAACAATTATAGTGGTTCTGTAGGCAAACATTATATTTTAATGTTCAAGAGTGTTTATTTTTACATTGATAAAGAAATGAATAAACAAAAAATTTTAGCAACCACCACAGCACTAATAGGTCGTGTGTGTATTGTGTATATGTTTTGTTTGTATAAAATTTTTTGCTGGCTTTTTGTTTTTTTTCTCGTATATGATTTTTGTTTTTGGAAAAAATTTTTGGTTTTTTTTAACCAGCCAAAAGTGCGCTAAGCACAACTGAAAAGAACATGAATGAGCTGAACCGAACACAACGAAGTTTGTGTTTAAAAAAAAAAAACAGAACGTAGTTAAATTTTCTCATTGTTTTTGTTGAGTTGGATAAATCAAGTATTATTTTTGTGTTCGAAGATCACAAACAGGAAAACATTATTTTTTTATTGATTTACTACACAAACACTATTAGCGTTTGTGTTTTTCACAAATCTACCAAACCTAACACTAAGGAACGATATTAGTGTTTATTCTATAACACTGCTTACAACCCTCCTGAAAACAGATTGTCATATTATCCTTTCAGATAAACGTGCATACATACTCGTACAATCAACATTTGCAAACACATAATTTACTCGAAAGTAAAAAGAGAATAAAGATATAATTCTTTCCAATTTAAAGTGCGAAAGAAAAAAAGGAACAAATCCAAAAATTAAACTGTTCATCCTTAATAATTTTGTTAAACATATGGGTCCCATTAATTCAGAATCTGGAGGGCATGCACAAAAGTACTGTCATGCATTGTGTTAAACAATTATCCTTTTCTTACAGTGATTTTTTTGTAAGAACGTTGCCTTTTAGCTCTGATGCAAGTTTATTAACTAGGTAACAAATCAAATATGAGAGAAAATTTTCTAACTGATTAATTTTCTAGAAACAACTGAATTTACTCGGCAAGGACTTCAGAAGCAGATTAAAGTCAAATGTTTCCTTGACCTATTTTTGTATTATGCTACACTACAAAATAGAGATAACAGTTAAATAAGATAGGGAGTCCCATAAAAACCCTACTTTTTTTTAACTATTTCCACGTAATCTATGATTTAGTCAATTACTTTGCCTCTGTATTACAACAGGGATCTACTCGTAAAATTGGATTCACCCATGCGTTCCGAACAATAATACGGAGAATAACTTTTTTTATTTAGAGTGGGCTGCAGAACAATTCACCCCAAATTTGTCCGGAAACAAAAAGCTACTATATGGTTTACATATCTAAGCACTTATGCAAACTGGCAACACATCATAAATACATTCTCTTCTTGGCTTTTTTAATTCCTCAATAAGTTTCAGGGAAATATTTGCTTTTACCTCGGTTTTTATTTAATTTTTTTTATATAGTTATTCAGCAAAAAGACAATTATTATAATAAAAATGACATAACACTATATGATGTGAGAAATCAATTTAATTTTTTATGTACAAATTGAAAAAGTGGCATCTCAGTTGAACTTGTTCTGCAAGAGGATTAAAATTACACCAATTCAAGTAAAACGTTGCCAAAAAAAATAATATCCCTCACTCTTAAAATTAAGACGTCAAACTTAATATATTAAATATTTTCTACGAACAAAAATATTGTTCGGAACGCATGGGTGAATCGAGCTTACGTGTAAAATAGACTATCCTTCCTACTAATAATATTAATGTGAAAGTTTGTATGTTTGTTAGTTTTTGGCGCAATCACACGTAAAACGCTTAATCGATTGTGATGAAATTTGGCAGATGAAAAGCATATTTTCGAGATTAAAATACGGGTAAAAATTGGTTCTTATGATACTTTTCAACTTTTTGATAAATTTGATATACAGTTTGCATATGGTCCAGATTAAAACAAATGGTACTTTTTAAATCGGGAAAATTTGCTAATTTTTCTTTTTTAAATAAATTTCGTATACAGATTGCATATTGATTAAAATATAGGGTACTTTTAAAGGGGTAAAAAGGGATAAAATTAGTACCTTTTCTATTTACGATAAATTTGGTATACAAGCAGATTATAGCATACATTAAAATACAGTGGACTTTCTCCAGGTCGAACATGAGGAAAAGCTGTTACTTTTTGGTACTTTTGGTACTTTTTCTCCTTTCGATAAATTTTCTATAAATACAGTGTACTTTTTGGGGTCCAAAAAATGAGGAAAAGCCAATTTATTTTCTCTTTTCGATTAATTTGGCTTATATAGATAACATATGGCCCAGATTAAAACGTGAAAAATTGGTGCTGTTCGTATTTTTTCTCTTTTTGATAAATTTGGCATACAGAATGCAGATGGTCCAGTGAGCGAAATATCAGGACTGTGGAGTTGAAGTTCAAGAGTCGGAGTTGAGGTTTTTGTACCGGAGTCGGAGTAGAAATACCCACAAAATTTTTCGATGGCGAATCCAAAAATATTCGGTATAACAAATTTAAAAAAATTTTCTAAAATTTTCCTTATAAATTTAGCAGCAATGTAAGAGTAGAAGTCGTAGTTGGAGTCTGAGTTGTAGTCGGAGTCAGACTTAAAAAATTTCATCGGTGGGATACGGAGTCGGAGTTAGAACTATTGTTTGACAACTCCGCAGCCCTGCGAAATATTTGTAGACACCCCGTGCTTTTCACATGGAGAGCTATAAGTCAATTGCTGAAGAGTATGGGATATTAGAATCTTGCATGTTTTGGCGGAATATACCAAATCTCAAAATATTATTTAAGGTATAGATGTATAAAACTAAATAAAAAAATAATGCTTTTCTAAAAATCTTGCACCAATTTCTACGTGAACGAAATCAGGGGTGTATGCTAGTGCATAATAAATGATGCCATCTGCTACGTTCTCAAGTGTACCAAACAAGTTCCTACTTAAAAATTCAAGTCTTATATCTTACAGAATTACAGCGCTTTTTGAAATACTGCAAGGTTATGTGTTCATTTTGCTCTTCTCCTTTCATTCGTTCGGTTAATAGTTACATCAAATAAAGCCATTGTTAAATTTGCACAACATGTATGCAATACGTGTGAATATTAAAAATTCGAAATTTGTGACTATAATATAAAAAGCAAAGAAAAACTGTAGCAGTGATCGCCAAATTTTTAAATCTTCAGGCCATTAAGAATTATATGAAGCTCCTCAAGTAAACAGTGAATTGTTTATGACTCGATTGTTTAGAATCTGAACATTCCCAGAAAAACTTTTTAAATTTTGGTAATTGGCTCTATTTATTCCACACGTTACCTGGTAAGTAGTTGTCATTACAATTGCCATTATTATGAAACCTTCAATAAGTTCTTACTAGTAATGACCTCAGTAACTGCTTTTTGCTTCTATTATTTCACTACTGAATATTTGCTTACTTATAATCAGCTTAATACCTACTTATTACTTAGTTGTGTAGCTTTCAGTACTGAATATTAGCTTACTGGTAACGAGCTCAATAACAACTTATTAGGTATATAAACAGTTTTAATGTATTAATGTATTATATAAAAATTCTTGTTCTTGTTTATACTTTCTTTTTACTCACTAACCGAAAAATCAGTTATTTTTAGGCTTCTAATAAGAACGTATATTATAAGTACTTACAACTAAACTTACTAGTAGTTAAATAATAACTAGATATTTTTTGGCTACTAGGAAGTGTATTGTAAGTACTGAATTCTGTGTACAACTCGAACAAAAATAAGTAGTTATTCCGCCGAAAAATAAGTAGTGCTTATATGTCTCCAACATTACTTGCCAACTTACCAGGTAAGTAAAGTTTTTGCTGGGTTATTTTAAAATATCAGATTTCGCCTCTTTTATAAATTTGAGAGCTTTACATTTGACTTACTCTGTTTATGTAAGAATTTTTGTATAAATGACAAAAAATGGCCATCACATGTATTGAAGAAATTATACACTAATAAGAAAATTAATTGTAATTATTCAAATTGAAAGTTTATATAATGAATGGAAAATATTTGCTTTATTTAAATACATATCAGAAAGGCTTGATGTTAAAGTTTTACTCATTTATACCAAACATTTTCATATCAATTCGAATGTGTAATCAAAGTCGAATTACAATTTCCAAAGTTTTCATACTCTAATAGTCGTATTCCTTCAATATGTTTCCAGGAATATTTTCAATGCACCATTAGAATTTTTGTTTGTATATTCCTGTTACGGGGCTTACTTTAGCTATCCTTTGTCTAGTAATGAAGTGAATTGTACAGAGAATGTATACAACTATTAGATACCAGCTGAATGTAATGCATTTTCTAGCCCGCTACGGCCTTCGTTAGCATTCTGTTGTATCTTAAAAAAAACTACATGGCAACCTGGTCTTACTAAATAATCTTTTGACGTTTTCCTTTTTTGATCTTGTCTTCGTTTTTCTTAAAAATGTAGATACATACTTTTCTTTGCTTCGTTAGCATAAGCTTAAATAAAAACCATTGTTCTTTTTTTATATATAATAAATTTAAATGAATTACTCTGAGATATATTAAAATACGTGTGCATTTTTTATCGACAAGATATAATAAATTGGCGACGAGGATGGGATAAAATCAAATAAATCAACAAATCAATTCTCAAACGGCAGAAAATTAAAATATCAATTTCTTTTTTTTCCCATTTTTTTTTATTAAATAAAACAAAATGGATTCTAAACAATTTGAGCAGTTTATGGCGGTACAGCAACAAATATTACAGAAAATGTCGGGTAATACTTCAACAGGTGGTGGTTCATCAAGCAACATTAGCACGAGTATGTCGTTAGTGCCAAACTTCGTGATTTTGGACACAACAAAGGAGTCATTCCGGAACTACAAATCAAGATTCGAAAATTATACACAGATGAAGGGCATACACGCCAATAAACAACATTGTGCAAATTTATTGTTAAACTCAATTGGTTCCAAGAATTATTCGATTGTGACTGCTCTTGCAGCACCCGATAATCCAAACAGTTTGTCATACGAAGCGCTGACGGAACTGCTACAGAAGCATTTGTCTCCAAAACAGAATGTCTTAGTCGCTCAGCATAAGTTTTTATCTAAATATCAATTGGAAAATCAATCTATAGCAGACTATGTTGCTATGTTGAGGATGGACATTGGAGATTGTGAATTTAATTGTCCATGTAATAAATCAGTTGCTAATATTTTCCTGCGTGCGCAATTTATTCGTGGTATCAAAGACAGTGGCATTCGTGAGCAGCTGCTACAGTCACAAAAAGAAATATCAGATTTTCAGGACATTGTGGCAAAGGCTCTTACGTTGGAAGCAGCAAAAAGCGATTCGAAGGAACTTGCTAATAAATCAATGCAACCAACGTCAAATGAAATAAACAAAATTTCTGGAAAAAAATACAATCACAAGAAAAATGGTAATGTTAAGCAAAATAAGCAAAAACGTGAAACGTATAACGTTGATTTTAAGGCGTTAGGCCTTGATGGTCTCTGTTTAAGGTGTGGCAAAAACAGCCACTATGTAAAAGATTGTCCCTGCAATAAGAATAATTTAAAATGTTCAGAATGCAAAAGGACTGGTCATGTAATCAAAGTTTGTATTAAGGCACGCATGAAGGAAGGTAAGAGTAATCAAAGTAACACAAATCAAATCGAAGAGTTTCGCCAGTATGGTGTTTTGAGCGTAGTCGACGATCATTCAGGAAATTCCGATAGATTTTTTATAACAGTTAATGTTCAAGGTAAGCCTGTAAAATTTGAAATCGATACAGGGTCGGGATACACGTTTCTACCAAGAGATCAATTTGCAAGGCTAGATTTGAAAGTACCATTTTTACCAACAAATATGGAATTTCGGTCGTATACAAGGGACGTTTTTACCCCTGATGGCAAAATTGAAGTTGAAGGGGAATATGATGGCAAGAAAATAATTGATGAAATATACGTTGTTCCAGAGGAGTATTCAGCCCTTCTTGGTCGTAATTGGATTAGAAAATTTAATATCAAATTAAACGAGGTCAACTCTGTGTACAACATTAGTTCACCCGCTGATGAAAACGAAATCGAATTAATATATAACCAGTTTGAAAAAATTTTTCAACCCGAAATTGGGTGCGTGAAGCAATACACTATATCGCTAAAATTACGTGATGATGTCAAACCTATTTTTAATAGGGAACGGGAAATACCATATGCGTTGACACACAAAGTCAATCATGAACTAGATCAACTAGAAACAGCTGGTGTTATCTCAAAAACTGAAATTAGTGATTGGGGTTCCCCTCTTGTTGTAATACCAAAATCTGACGGGAGTGTACGATTATGTGTGGACTATAAGGTGGGAGTAAATGAAAGGCTCGTGGACGCTCATAGCCCAATTAGGAAAGTTGAAGAAATTTTGAATTGCTTACGTAATTCAAAATATTTTTGCAGATTAGATTTATACAAAGCGTATTTGCATATTCCGGTAGACGAAGATTCAAGTAAAGTTCAAACAATGTCTACACATCGTGGCACATACAAAGTTAACCGGCTTTCATTCGGTATTAAAACCGCGCCTTCGGAGTTTAACCGAATAATAAATCAAATCTTACAAGAAGTCCCAAAAACAGAAGCTTACTTCGATGATATTATCGTACATGGTTCAACAAAATTAGAGTGCAAGGAAAATTTATCAAAATGCTTACATCAACTTCAAAAATATGATTTACATCTTAATAAAAACAAATGCAGTTTTTTTCAGCAAGAAATCGAGTTTCTGGGTCACACCATACAACACAACACAATATCAAAATCTAAAAGCAAAATTGCAGCTATAATCGACCTGCCGAAACCGGAATCGACAGATGACATTCGGAGATTTTTAGGAATGGTTACTTACTATTCACGTTTTATTCCAAATTGCTCAACACTTACGGCACCACTACGGAACCTTATAAAAAAAAATTCGAAATTTGTGTGGACTCGAGACTGTGATATAGCTTTCAAAAATATTAAAGATGAAATAGCAAGTGATCGTGTACTGGTACCATATGATCCAACATATCCTTTACAATTGGCTTGTGACGCCAGTCCAACTGGAATTGCGGGTGTGTTATCTCACATCATAAACGAGGAAGATCGTCCTATATCATTCGCCTCAAGATCGCTTACAGACGCTGAGAGGAACTATTCTCAAATTGATCGTGAAGCGTTAGCCATCGTATTTTCAGTGGATCATTTTTACCAATACTTATTTGGAAAACCGTTTGTATTAATAACAGATAATCAACCGTTGGTCCGAATTTTTCATCAGAACGCCAAGCTACCCCAAATGACTTTTTCACGACTTCAAAGATATGCAGCATTCCTTTCAGGATTTAATTATCAAGTTGTGTACAGGAAAGGGATCGATAATGTTAATGCTGACTGTTTATCACGTGCGCCAGTAAAAACACCGATTTTAACAGACACATCGATCAATAATGAAGTAAATCAACTATTTGAATCAACCATAGAACAAATTTCAACGTTAAAATTAAATTATAAAACTCTGCAAGCAGAAACTCTCGCTGATGAGCAACTTTCAAAACTTCTACAAAATCTGCAATATAATCGAGTGGAAGACACTATGTTCACTATTAACAACGGCATAATTTTTAGAGGTCATCGTGTAGTAATTCCCAGTACGTTACAAAATGCAGTTTTAACAGAGCTTCACCAAACACATATTGGTATATCAAAGATGAAGCAATTAGCTCGCAGGTATGTGTACTGGAAATCAATTGATAAAGATATTGAACGCTTAGTTAAAGAGTGTTTATCATGTGGTATTGTCAAATCAAGTCCCCCCAAAGCAAAGCTACACACGTGGGAGGAACCCGAAAATAACTGGCAGCGGATTCATATAGATTACGCAGGTGTTTTCCAAGGATATTATTATCTGGTAGTAATGGACGCAAAATCGAAGTGGGCAGAAATTGGTATAACGCCAACATCTCCAACATCTAGCTCTACAATAGAGATGCTCCAAGACTTATTTGCAAGACATGGATACCCGGACGTAATCGTGTCCGACAACGCCACCATATTTACTAGTGACGAGTTTCAATTATTTTGCGCAGGTCGTGGTATTTTTCAAAAATTTATCGCTCCGGGACATCCGGCAACGAATGGTCTGGCCGAACGAAATGTTCAAACCCTAAAACATCGACTAAAATCTATGATTAATGATCATCGTCCTATAAGGGAAAAGGTAAGAGAAATACTTTTTCGATACCGAGCAACACCACTGTTAAATGGTAAGACCCCATCTGAGCAATACCTAAACCGGCAAATACGGATTCAATTAGATGCACTAAAACCGCCTCAGATCAATGATCAAGGTCCTATGGATCGATGCAAGGCTCGTCAATTATACGAGGGAGAGAGGGTACAAGCTCGATATTATACGAAGAATAAGAATCTGTGGAAGCTGGGCACAATTTTAAAGAAAATGGGTCATTTACACTATTTGATTAAATTAGATGATGGTCATGTATTTAAACGACACATAAACCAACTAAGACCAACAAGAGTGCTACAAGCTGAAGAACCAGAACTTGTTGAGACAACGCAACAGGATGTGAATCCTATGATGCATAACTCAGGGTTACAAGAGTTAATAGAATATCCAACCACCTTAGGAAATCGTAAGGATGAGAGCGCAGAAGACTTAAACGCTGAAGGTCAGAACATTTTAGATACAGTTCGTCAACAACCACCTAATCTTTTGACGTTTTCCTTTTTTGATCTTGTCTTCGTTTTTCTTAAAAATGTAGATACATACTTTTCTTTGCTTCGTTAGCATAAGCTTAAATAAAAACCATTGTTCTTTTTTTATATATAATAAATTTAAATGAATTACTCTGAGATATATTAAAATACGTGTGCATTTTTTATCGACAAGATATAATACATTCTTTGTATCATATAACTGGATAGCGCTTATTGTTATTTTTATGTATTTTACTTAATTATTAACTATAATAGTGTGAAAGCTTTATAAATTGTAATTTGACTTAGAATACATATTCGAATTATTATGAAAATTTATAATAAAAAATTAATATGAGTACTAAAATTCCCAGATTGTAGTTGTTATTTATACTAAAAGGAAATTGTCTTCTTATATGGCCACGATGTATAATAACACTATGCTAGTTGAAAAAACAGACAAGTCGGGCGCATGGCGTTTAAACATAATTCGCTTAAGCGTTTTTGAGTTACGCGAACATATGTTGTGCAACCTCCTCCATTTTCGAAATAACGGTATATCTCAAAAACCAGAGCCAATCTTAAAAAACCGCGGGCACCTCTGGATTCAGCGTACCCGAGTTATGTTAAAACGCCAGGTGCCCAGCTTGTCACGAAAAAAAGTGTCAATTTCTTGCACAGTGTTATTAGTCCAAATTATTTTATAACATGTATTACCAATTTTTTTTATACTATGATCAAGTTCTTTTATATAAAGACCAAGTTTTTTTATACTACGACAAATATGTCTTATACTGTAACAACACCATAATAAATAACTATACTACAATAAAGTTTTGTTATTACAAGACCAAATTCTGTTATACCTATACTTATACCATGGTGTATTGTACTAAGATCAAGTTGTCCTATACCATGACCAAGTTGTATTTTAGTTAAAAACTAGTTACCTTAGTTTATCACCACGATGGGCCTAGAAGTGATCCCGGTTTATCACCACGGTGGGCCTAGAAGTGATCCCGGGAAAACGGTTGCCCGTGCATTTATTCTCTTTTGATCTAAAACCTCTTGTGCTCAAATATAAAATTAACCCAGTGAGCATCGCTTAATCTTTTACACAGTACGCTGATGTGATCGGGGTTTGCTTGGATTTAATGTTGCCATGTTGTTATATTTTTTTTTTGTAGAAAGTGACATAAAAGGCTAAAAAATGTGAGGTGTGATACTTTTTTTAAATTAAATATATACAGGTATGTCACAGAATATGTACGAAAGTGAAAATTTTCATATACATATTTCAAATTGTATCGTTTTAGGTTCATAAATTCGAACAAAATCAAAACATTGTTTTTTCTGTTATTAAACGTGATATCATTATTAAACAGCTTCTTTGTAAACATAAAAAAATACAAATGATTGTGGGTACTTCGAAAATAAATTAAAAAACTTATGAACAACTAAATTTTATCCTTGAAAAATTGCTAAATATCGATATTGATCAATATGCCCGGTGCTTCAATAATTGCAGCAATGACAGAAAAGAACAAAAAAATAAGTTTATTTTCACATTTTTTCTTGTTAAGTTTTTAAACTGTAAGAAATATAAAATTTTTTTGTTAACTAAACAGGTTTTGTCTCTTTTCGAAGACACAATTTAAGAAACAACAGGATCATTACATTTATTTGTTGAACCTCTTTTATGTTAGTGCTCTCAAATTAGAAATTACACCTTACTATTATGAAATTAATTTAAAACGAAAATTTTTTGCGTTTAAGGTTTTCTAGAGAAGGTAAAAACGTTTTCATATTCACTTTCGTATGAATTTAGTCTCCTTGACACACCTGATACTTTAAAAGAAATATGGTTCATATAGAAGATTTTGGAATTATCTTTTGAGGAATTAAGTATAACCTCAGAAGTCTTTTGGCCACACTGCTTTCATTGTATGTTTCTTGTACTCTGATTTATAGCAGTGATTAACACATTCCCATTTTCTCCATACTCATGTTTATACTAAAATAAATTTGTTGATCAGAAATCAGAATTTTCTTGTCGAGGCACACGTGCCAAGAAATTAAGAATGTACCCATTACCGTTCTACTATCATTATTTCTTGATGCCAATCTTGGCGAAAGCAATAACAATAACTAACACCTTTTTTAAAATTGCATTAATAATCCTTCAGTGAACGTAATACACACATCTTCATATTAAAACAAATATACGTGCACATAGAGAAACATTTGTTTCAATATGATCACACCCAACAAAACTATTATTAATGAAAAGTTATAAGCATATTATGGTTCGCCAAAAAGAAGCCTCATTCATATGTTGGCTGTCTTCGAACATGTTATGGTTAATAAAAGCAAAAATATGTTTAGCACCTACAAAAGCAAAGTTGGTTTTCAACCATAGCATGTTGCTCTTTGAAAAAAAGTTAAATACTATTGTTAATTTAACACTAAATAATTATTAGTGGTAGGCAAATTATTGCATATTCAGCCATAACATGTTTAGAGGCAGCCATAATGCGGTTATGGTTTCTTGATGGAGCACTAGTTAAACCATAATATGGTTGCCTGTAACAAAATTTGGTTTAATAAACTTAATAGTCTGTAAAAACTTTCCTTAAAAATAGTTTTGTTATAGGTACCCTACACGCAGAGAAAAAACATGTTTAAATATGGTCACCTCCAACAAAACTATTTTTAAAGAAAATTTATAAACATATTATGTTTAATTTAACCATATTATTGTCACCGACAATCATATTATTGTTAAATTAGTCCTCAATCAAGAAGCCACAACAACATTATGTTTGTCTTTAAACATGTTTTGGTTAAATATGACAATAATTTGTTTTTAAATTAACAATAGTATTTTCCTCTTTTTCAAGAGCAACATGCTATGGTTGAAAACCAACCATGCTATTATAAGTATTAATCATATTTTAGTTATTTTTAACCAAAACATGTTTGGAGGCAACCATAATATGGCTGTGGCTTCTTGATGAAGGACAAATTTAACCATAATATAGTTGTCGGTGACAAAAGTATGATTAAATTAAACATAATATGTTTAAAATTATTCTTTTAAAATAGTTTTGTTGGAGGTGACCATATATAAACATATTTTTTCTCTGGGTGTATGGAGAAATTTGTTTTCTCTACGTGTATGCATGTTCAGTATTCAATATTAGTTTGTATAACAGTATAACTCTTTTCATAAAACAATAATGTAAAAGTTTACATTGGGAACACAAAAAAAACACTAAAATTAAATTAAATTGCAAAAATATGGTCCAAAGGTGATAATGATCATTAACATCACCATTATACCAATAACCAACCAAAGTCTTTGGTATATAAATACGTGAATATGCATAAATATAGTCGCGCCGTTTTTGGGCCTTATAGGATTTTTTTATACATTATTTGAATTTATAAACCTTTTTATATATGATTACACCGCTGTCCTTTTTTATAAAACAATTTGAAAAAGGATTAATAACACTATGTGCACACTAGAGTATCCAATTATTTATCTTTTGGTTTTATGTTCGCGTAAGGAATTAATTGATTTTTAAATTTAAATTTTGCTAGATTAATCGAATTAGAGTTTTAATATGTTCGAATAACTCGAATAATTCAAATAATTTTATCCAATGAAAAAAACATACATGTGGGTATACCATGTCAAATCGACCAAGAGTGGGAACCGACCCCTTTCGATTTGAATGAAATTTGGTGTGAAGGTTCTTTTTATACTATAAGGAATATATATTAACGAAAAAAATTAAAAAATTTTTTTTTTTCAAAAGTCACTTCATATTTAAAAAGTCATAATTTCGCCGAATTAGCCCAATGTGGTAAGTTTATTCTTTCAATATCTCAAAAACAAATAATCTAAATGTTTTGTATGGGTGTCTGTCCGTCTGCTCACTTTCGAAAAACTCAAAAGAAAACAACAAGCTTGGTCTCAAATTGCTTGTAGTTATCCTAAGCAGTTTGGGATTGAAACCCAGCAACATCGGTTTAGTAGGATCAGAACTATGAATCAAAATGTGGAAGCACTACCCAAAAAAAATAATTTTGATACAAAAACTAACATAAATGGTGGAATAATGCACGGAATGACATAAAATTTTGCACGAATTCGCTTTATACGACTGCAAATGACACCCTTCTCGCGGAAAACAGTTTAGTACGCCTAAATCCGCTACAAATAACGCTAGCATACTTAAATTTGGTACGTCACAGTTTTATTATACCGCAAATCACACTGTAAATTTTTTTGAAGATCGGTCCACAATTTACAATAGGCCCCATATAAACCCTACTCCCGGAAAACAGTTTAGTACGCCTAAAACCGCAACAAAAACCGCTAGCATATTAAAATTTGGTACGTCACAGTTTTATAGGACCAGAAATCACACTGTAAAATTTTTTGAAGATCGGTCCATAATTTACACTAGGCCCCATATAAACCCTACTCCGGAAAACAGTTTATTGCGCCTAAAACCGTAATAAATAACGCTATCATACTAAAATTTGGTACGTCACAGTTTTATAGAACCAGAAATCACACTGTAAAATTTTTTGAAGATCGGTCCATAATTTACATTAGGCCCCATATAAACCCTACTCCCGGAAAACAGCTTAGTACGCCTAGAACCGCAACAAATAACGCTAGCACACTTAAATTTGGTACGTCACAGTTTAATAGGACCATAAATCACACTGTAGAATTCTTTAAAGATCGGTCCATAATTTACACTAGGTCCCATATAAACCCTACTCCCGGAAAACAGTTTAGTACGCCTAAACCCGTAATAAATAATGCTATCAAATTGAAATTCGGTACGTCACAGTTTTATAGGACGAGAAATCACACTACCAAATTTCGTGAAGAGTGGTCCATAATTTACCCTAGGCCCCATATAAGCCCTACTCCCGGAAAACAGTTTATTGCGCCTAAAACCGAATAAATCCCACTTTGGGAAAATAATTAAATTCACCTAAAACCATCTCAGATATAGATATTGTGGTGAAATTTTTTACTTAAATTCATATGGCAAGAAAAAATATCATGCAAATTTGTGAAATTTACTGTTAACGCAAAAACTAATTACACTGCTGTATTGAAATTTATTCTAATTTATTTTTTGTAATACCAGAAATCAGTCTTCAGAATTTTTGGATGATTGGTCCATAATTTACCATAGATCCAATACAAATAACGCTCCTTAAAATTATTTTAGTTCGGCTAAAACTTTTACGAATCATGATATTTTACTCAAGCCAGTTCAAAGTTCTAACAAGAAACGCATAAAATTATCTTATTGTCGGTCAATAATTTAATTCAGGTCTAAACCGCAACCAATTTTAATGCTGACGTTCGTTTTTGTGAAGCTTAGTTGATAATATATATGTATTTATCATATAGAGCTCATTCCTGTCGGTGGAGGGTATCAAAGATTAGGCACAGCCAAATATAGCACTCTAACTTGTTATTTTTCATCCGATATTTCGACCATACATCGATGGTCATTTTCAGGGGATTTAAAACACTGTAAAATTAAAAAAAACTACAAACAAAGTTGATACGTCCTAACAGCTTAACATGTTTCCATCGATGTGTGGTCGAAATATCGGATGAAAAATAAAAAACAAAATTAAAAATATAAATATTGAAAAAAAATTTTTATTTATAATTTTTTATGACCTTAAGCCAAACAAATAAAGAACAACAAAGATAATCGACACAGGTCAACAATAAATATTGAACAAAAAATATTTTTATATAAAAAGAGTAGATTTTTTTAAGAAATAAATTTTAATCAATTAATTGACATAAATTGTTCGAGCTACTCGTTATTTGACATTGGCTATTTTGATTATTCGATCAAATAATGGCGAAAAAATTCTTCGATTAATCGAACAACGATTAATTGAGTGGATACTCTAGTGCACACACATTGTGTATACTTTATACAATACTCTACTGTACTGAACTTAAGAGATTTAGATTTTGGCATGTATTTTTTTGTGTGTTTAACAAGGGCTTTAAATTTCATGCAACAAACACGAAAACATGACAACAAATATTTAAACTTTTTTTAAACATGCTGCAACAGACTGATAAGGTCAATAGTGCAGACGGACAGTATTTGTTAGGCAATTTTTAAAATTATTAACTTTTATTGAGTTAAATTTTCTAAAATTTACGTTGAAGTTTTGAAAAAAATAATTTTTATCTATTTAAAGTTTTTTTTAAGAGCGTTATTCAAATTTTTTGGATTTTTGATAAATGGAGATAATGTCCATTATATTAATAAAATATGTTCATGTCCTTGCTCTCCTATATTTGTTTTATTAAATTTTATAAAGATTAAACATATTTGGAATTTGCCATAAATTTAAGTCTTAAGCGTTAGCAGATCAATTAAAACTTGTGTTACAACATATCAGAGCAAAAAGCATTTTTACTTTAACTTAAATCGCATTTAAAAGAGAAACAAAAGCAAAACAGCTAAAATAATAGCATTAACTACAGCCATGAACATTCTTTAAAGTTCGTTTTGATTCAAATACAATAAAAAGCTACGCAATTTTGTATGCATGAGTACTTATGTATGAGAAGAGTGTGCAATAGAGTATAAATCAGAGTTCCGAAAAATTCATATATGATCGCTCATATTTAACCATTCATGAATTTTTTCATGAATGAGGAATTTAAAACGTGTAATTTTTTTCACAACCATGAATGAATTGTGAATTTTTTTGCCAATTCATTCATGAGCGTGAGGAAAAATAAATTTTTGCCTTTCCTCAGTCATGAAAAATGAGGAAACAAAAAATTTTCTTAACGCTCCTCTCCAGTAATGTTGTTGTTGCTCGACAGTTTGCATGACCACAGCACGAAATGTCTTTGTGTGTATTTTGTTTTTGTTAAATGCAACGAGCCAAAGTGTGTTCTGAATTTTTTGTAGGCAAATATTATTTAAAAAAAAAAAAACTAAAAGAACTGCACATATCGTCATCTTAAATGCAGAATAATATAACATCACAGTTTTCAGGAGAAGCAAAAAACGTTGTAAAATGGAAATTATATAAGATATTAGAGTAATATTAAATATTTAGAATAAAAATGCGATAACCAGTTTTTTTTTTTTGATAAAAAAAATATTATTTTTACTGTTATTTATTTAGTTATGTGTGTTACGTTATTTTAATTTGTAATTCTCTGAAGCAAAACGACGAATCATCAACGAAAGTATGATAATATTAAGTTAAGCAATCATTTAAAACATTAAATAATTAAATATTTCTGTTAAGTTACAGGTATAATAGAATATAAAGATAATGTACATGGTTATAAATGCAATACTGCGTTTAAACAATAAATAAAAATATGGTTAAATGCACATATAAAAATGATAATCACACAATTAATATGCAGCATCATTAGGATTGCGTTGACATGGTGAAATAAGTTTGCTTTTCTGATGCAGTGCAGGCAGTACTGCATTCGTACGGTTTTTATCAGTACATATACTGTTTTTTGTTTAAAGTACTGATTTATGCATTACAAGCAAATCAGTACGCAAATGTACTGATTCTTTCATTAATGTACTGTTTTTGTACTGTTATTATATATTATCTGGGCTCAGTATATAGTTTGTCATGTTGTCAAACTGCGATACAAATATTAATATAGATGGTCTTATCGATGAGTTCTTAACAATAAAGATTTTTGCAGCGTCAGTACGAAAAAAGATGACAGTAGAAGAAAAATGGAAAGTGTTTCTAAACGGTGGTGCGTTTACGAATTTGAGGAAATGTGTAATTTTATTTCTTTCATTCCACATTCAAACGATTTTACAGAACGAATCTTTAGTTTTAAAAGTGGAGAAAAGAAAGAAACGTGCTCCTAATATAAAACCTAGAAAGTGAGTTGCAGATAAAGACAAACTTTGGTTGTTGTTGTAATGAGTTTTACAATTTCTTGATGACAGGAAATAAATTGTGGAAAGGCCATAAATATATTTTACTTGTAACACTGTAAATATTTATGTCCATACATATGAAAATATATTATTTATAAAAATCTATAGTATAAGATCGTCTAAAAAACGATTGTGCCCTTTGCAATAATTACAATTATTAAAGGTTATTAGTTGTAAATCACTTTAAAATAATTTTTTAAATTATTTTTAAGATAAATACATAACAAGCTTCGTTATTTCAAGTATTGAATTAACATTGTTGTCCTTATATCTAAAGCTTGGTGCTAAAAAGGCCAATGTCAAATAATTAATTTTAGAGATAATTTAAATTTTAATTTTTTATAGAAGAGTTCTAAGTAAAATTGGCTCAAAACTCTTTTGAAGCTGTTCTCGATTAAATTAGACATTGGCTGTTTCCACAAAATAAAAGACATTCAGCATGACCTTTTAATTGCAAAATGAAATTATTTATGCTGGTAGATATAGCAAAGAAATACTTTTATGTAATTTTTTTTTAATTTTATGTTGACATATATTCAAAAAATATAATAGAATAAAGGAAATACAATTTTAGTTCACATGTTAGTCAAGTTTTTTTCGTCAAATATTTGCTAGGTGTGACCGTAACTTGTGTTTTAGATTTTTTATTATTCACTTTGTATTCCCGCTAAAAAATATTTACGGAATTGAGTTATAGTTTAGAAAAAAATTCGGTTTTATTAATTAAATTTTGTCACGGTTCAAATTATAGAATGAATTCAAGTTTTGTTTTAAAAAAGATTATATATAACTTTTTATGTTATTAATATGCAATTTTATATTAAAAAAGTAAATGTACTGTTTTTTATGCAATTGTACTGATTTTTTTTCTCTTATGTACTGATTTCTCTGATTTAAAAACTGGCAACCCTAACTGCATTTGAGAACGTAGAGATGTTATATTATTAGAGATATAATTATGGCATATTATTTATAGTTTTTTATTTCTAATTAGAAGTGGATTAAACTAAATGTACTTCATTAAATTTAAATTTAAATTAATTTTAAAAATCCAACTTTTCCATTATAACTAATGTGTATTTTGGTCTCCTTATAATGAATTTTCTCAATGGAATTTTTCTTTACAATAAACAAGTTTTGACTCATATACATATATGCATATTTGTCTCCATATAAGGAATTATTTCGAAAAAACTTCTGCAAGAAGTAAATTTTAATTAGTTAATTTCTGAAAAATTTAAATAAGAAGTATGAAAGAGTTTTTCAATTAAAAGTAGTATTGATAGCAGCCCGCGTATTCAGTGAAAGAAAATGTTGTATAAAGAAGCACTTATCCTAAAAAAATACTATCGGTATTTAATAAAGCCGTAAAAGGATTAACACAAAATTTAGCTAAACAATTTATATTCCAGCACTTTATAAGAAATGCTATTATTCTAAAGATGTAGAAGACAAGTAATTTATTATTTAAAACCAAAGGCTTTATAACAGTCTTTTTGAGGATATTGATGAAGGACGACTTGGAAGAATGCAATCCTAACAAAAATACCAGATTATTTGAAATAAACTTGGAAAAAATATTTCTATTGTATTATAAACTTTCTATATTAATAATGAAGATATATTCTGATCCAATAGCAACAGATTCATTATGGAGAAATTCGACTGTATTAACATTTATTAAAAACTATATATGTACATATATAAACTCATAAGGTTGGAAAACGAAATAAATGATGTATAAATCATATCATAAAAATAATGGCAGTCTGCTAGAAGCAAAAACTAAGGACCTGCAGATGGTACTATTTATTCTTGGAAATTCATAGCGTATGGGAGTTGAATGGGTTAAGCTGTGAAATTTCTAACAGTCCAATGTAGAAGAAGCTAATAGTCATACTTAATATAGGTTTTATATATATATATATATATATATATGGATTCGGTTTATATTAATTTTACAGCACTGTTTTTCTTTTTGCTTATGCAATAATGTGCAGTTTGATCACTTATTCCACTAACACGTTCAGAGTATGAAACAGAATACCCATTTTTGACGTAAAAAAATGAATGTGTTCGTAAAAATATATCAAATACTATGCTAATTTTTTTTTAATTAAGATTATTCATTATGTTTTTTAAGGAAATTATTTACTTAATGATAAGCCAATTTTTGATTTTGTTAATAGCTTGGATATTTTTTAAGGTGGAAGTTTAAATTTTTTTTTAAATATTTAATGTGAATCGTAATCAATAAACAGTCTATTTTAAAATTTTCAATGATAGATTGCTTTGCATTTTAGCAAACGATATTTATACTGTTGTAAAAAATTATTTGATGCTTTTAAAAGGGAACGTTTTTTTCTTAAGCAGACATAAAGGCAAAACTCATTGAAAAAAAAATTCCAAGTACTCAATACGTGTTGTTGTTGTAATACAGTTTTGGTTTTACCAACCAAAACGGTTGTTCGTTGATAACATTTTTCTTAAGTAGGTAAAAAATATTTGAAATTAAAGTAAAAAAGGCTTGTTTTGCTAAAAATTATGTGTAAAAGCAAATGTGACAGCAGGTACAATCGAACTTCCCTATAATATATCTGCATGGGACCATAAAATCACTTCATTTACGTTAAAAAAGCAACAATTTTATAACTTTGGTTTTTGTTCAAATGTATTTTACTTGTAGATTTGTAATTTGTAGTTTTGAGAAACAGCGCCCAGGTTTCTATACTTGCTCATGGAGTTTTTTTTTCAATATGTTTTGCCTTTATGTCTGCTTAAGAAAAGGACCGACCCTTTTTAAAGCGTCAAAGAATTTTTTACAACAGTATAAATATCGTTTGCTAAAATGCAAAGCAATGTATCATTGAAAATTTTGAAATAGACTGTTTATTGATTACGATTCACGTTAAATATTTAAAAAAAATTTTAAACTTCCACCTTAAAAAATATCCAAGCTATTAACAAAATCAAAAATGGCTTATCATTAAGTAAATAATTTCCTTAAAAAACATAATGCAACAATTCTGAAACAAGAAAGAAATAAATTTAAACTACAAGTTCATGAAGTTAATCAAATTGTAAAGTTTGAGCAACATGCATGTAATTATAAGAGTGATAAAAAAGATTATGTTAATACATATTGTAATTTAATAACTCTTTCAAAAAAGTAAATTATATATATATATAGCAGTATAGTAGGTTGTATTTGATTTAAATGTAATTATTGAAAATTTTATGAAGTTTTAGATTTTATTTTATTAATGTAATAAACATTTTTTCAATCATATAAATTAGGTAAGATTTTTAAAATTGTTTAATTTTTATAAATTTATGTTAATAATAAGAATTATCATTGTATATAATATAGATCCTGAAGATGAACTGTTAGTTCGAAATATATAGATAAAGAGAGAAAAAAATACAATGATGTGTTTTATTTATAAGGATTAAGAAGAGGCAATACAAAAGCAAAATGAAATAATGAATAATCTTTATTAAAAAAAAATTAGCGGAGTAGGTATTTGATATATTTTTACGAACACATTCATTTTTTTACATCAAAAATGGGTATTCTGTTTCATACTCTGAACGTGTTAGTGGAATAAGTGATCAAACTGCACATTATTGCATAAGCAAAAAGAAAAACAGTGCTGTAAAATTAATATAAACCGAATCCATATATATATATATATATATATATAAAACCTATATTAAGTATGAGTATTAGCTTCTTCTACATTGGACTGCTAGAAATTTCACAGCTTAACCCATTGCACTCCCATACGCTATGAATTTCCAAGAATAAATAGTACCATCTGCAGGTCCTTAGTTTTTTGCTTCCAGCAGACTGCCATTATTTTTATTATATGATTTTTCCATCATTTATTTCGTTTTCCAACCTTATGAGTTTATATATGTACATATATAGTTTTTAATAAATGTTAATACAGTCGAATTTCTCCATAATGAATCTGTTGCTATTGGATCAGAATATATCTTCATTATTAATATAGAAAGTTTATAATACAATAGAAATATTTTTTCCAAGTTTATTTCAAATAATCTGGTATTTTTGTTAGGATTGCATTCTTCCAAGTCGTCCTTCATCAATATCCTCAAAAAGACTGTTATAAAGCCTTTGGTTTTAAATAATAAATTACTTGTCTTCTACATCTTTAGAATAATAGCATTTCTTATAAAGTGCTGGAATATAAATTGTTTAGCTAAATTTTGTGTTAATCCTTTTACGGCTTTATTAAATACCGATAGTATTTTTTTAGGATAAGTGCTTCTTTATACAACATTTTCTTTCACTGAATACGCGGGCTGCTATCAATACTACTTTTAATTGAAAAACTCTTTCATACTTCTTATTTAAATTTTTCAGAAATTAACTAATTAAAATTTACTTCTTGCAGAAGTTTTTTCGAAATAATTCCTTATATGGAGACAAATATGCATATATGTATATGAGTCAAAACTTGTTTATTGTAAAGAAAAATTCCATTGAGAAAATTCATTATAAGGAGACCAAAATACACATTAGTTATAATGGAAAAGTTGGATTTTTAAAATTAATTTAAATTTAATGAAGTACTTTTTTTTAGATTAATCCACTTCTAATTAGAAATAAAAAACTATAAATAATATGTCATAATAATATCTCTAATAATATAACATCTCTTTGTTCTCAAATGCAGTACTGCCTGCACTACATCAGAACAGCAAACTTATTTCACCATGTCAACGCATTCCTAATGATGCTGCATATTAATTGTGTGATTATCATTTTTATATGTGCATTTAACCATATTTTTATTTATTGTTTAAACGCAGTATTGCATTTATAACCATGTACATTATCTTTATATTCTATTATACCTGTAACTTAACAGAAATATTTAATTATTTAATGTTTTAAATGATTGTTTAACTTATTATTATCATACTTTCGTTGATGATTCGTCGTTTTGCTTCAGAGAATTACAAATTAAAATAACGTAACACACATAACTAAATAAATAACAGTAAAAATAATATTTTTTTATCAAAAAAAAAAATGGTTATCGCATTTTTATTCTAAATATTTAATATTACTCTAATATCTCATATAATTTCCATTTTACAACGTTTTTTGCTTCTGATGTGAACTTATGAAATTTGATGTTACAATATTCTGCATTTAAGATGACGATATGTGCAGTTCTCTTATTTTTTTTTTCATATTTGCCTACAAAAATAAAAAACAACACACACATTTTGGTTCACCAGTCAAGAAATAATTTTACAAAAAAAAATACACACAGACTAAACGTGCTGCCCGGCGGGGAAAATTGCAAGCGAATCACTTTTTAGGCCTTTAAGAATGTTTACAATTGAATTTTTAGTAATCTTTTACTTATTCCACTCTGTCTTTTTTGAAAAGGTCTTTTAGAAAGGTTTTTATTTAATATTTTACAAATTCAAATTTTCTATTCTAAGATAAGGCCTGTCGCAACCGTTTTATTAGTAGTTATATTAGAACGTGTTGCAAGTTTAGTTATTAATTTACTCACTTTATATTATTAGCCACAACAATTAAACTTGGATAAAGCTTTATTCTTAAATCTTTTTAGAACCCCTTCCAGAAGTGTTTAAAATATATGGAAAAGGGCAAGGTGTTGGTCTGCAATGACACACCTTGCTAATTGGTAATAAAGTTGGAATGCGGCTGGGAGTTCTTATGTCTGCAAAAAGGCCTTCTATAAGGCCTCTTTACTACTTGATTTTACCGCTGGAAATAGTTAGGAAAATCGCATTTTTTTCCTTGTGAAGAATTTTAACGTGAATTTTGTCAAATTTTTCATATCTGTAAAATCACATATGAATTTTTCGTTTTTGCTCACTCCTCATGAGCGAGGAAAATCAAAATAGTTTTTTTCCTCACCCTCATGAGGATGAATTTCCAGAAATTTTTTGAAATTTTCACGCTCGCTCATGAATGAAGAATGAGCGAGCGTTTCGGTACTCTGGTATAAATACTCCTGGGTATCCGTTATAGCGTGTAAATATACACTCATAAAATTATTACAGTAATTGATTGTGGGTTATTAAATTCTTTTTTCGTTCTGTTCAACTTGAATAAAAATATAGTTATTTTACGAATAATTTTAGTTTTTAACATTTATGTTTGTTATTCAAAAAACAAACTACCAAAAATAAATGTTTTCTCGCACTATATTGTTATGTAGTTTGATTTTTTTGTCGGTTAAAATATATTTTTTAAAAGTAACAACAATTACATTTTACGGAATATGCTGTTTAATAAATAAAAATTAAAAAATTTATGTTAAATTCATTTATTTTAAATGAAATGTAAAGGAGCCGTTTTTTTTTAATAAATTATTAGTTGTTTAAAACTAATTTTCTTTTGAACTTAGCTACATAATATTTTGAGTGTAAGAATGAATGAATATAAACACCATTTTTTTAGTTTTCTAATTTTATTTTTAAACTACACTAAAGCCATTATAACAACTTGTCGATAGCTAAAGGTAGGATTTTATCCCACACATAAATAGTTTTTCACTATTAAGACTTTGCTTAAAACTAAAGTGAGCAATATGTTTAAAGAAAATTCATCGTACCGGCTCCCTGCGGGAAATTTGTGCCAATTGTGTCAAAAGACTGGTCCTGGGATTTGTGAAAATAGAAAAAGTAGAAAAAGTAAGAACTAATGACCGGTGAAAGGAGAACCAATCATTTAACTAGTATATGAAGAACGAAAAGGTAAAAAAAGTAATTAATTGCAGAACAGTATTCACCGGTGTTGTGACGCATTTTTTGGGACTTCTTAAAATTTGGTTCTTAGATTTAGTTCTAGAACTTGTTTTATTGAAATAACACTCCATTGTAGTAGCTAACACTAAACACGTTCATTGAGAAAAGATGTATTACTTATCAAATGGTGGCTGTAATGTGTCAATTGACCCCCTCCAATGACAACCCCATGTAAAAGTGATAGGTCCCATTCATATAAAGTGATAGAACTAGAACCGGTATCTTCCACCAAAGACCACTCACGGGACTACTTTGTTGTCAGTTCGCTTCCCTCTAGGAGTAGGTTAGACTTAAGTAGAAATAATAAATAACTTGTCATACATCCAAAAAAATGTCTTCCTTTATAAAACTTACTCCCCCATCCTCCGTTGAGATTAGGGGCTCGGTATTTCGAAATCAGTGGTTCATTATATGAAAAATTAAGTGTGGCAGCGTTTCCATGGCATTTTGCATCGAAGCATCTCCGATGCGATGTTTTCTGGAGTAAGTGAGACTCTGATAGACTGATTTAGAATTGTTCTTATGTCATGCCATTTGGCATAATGGAGAAAAGCATGCTTTCCTTAGTGATTTGCTTCTCCGCAATCCTCACAATTTGTGCTTTCCGGATCTTAAACCTCGTCAGATATGACTTAAATTTACCATGGCCGGTCACTATTTAGGTTAGGTTTAGATTAATTTACTCGTTCTTTCTTTTAATCCAATGTCGAATGTTCGGTCTAACCTATATGTCCATCTACCATTTTCTTCTGTTCCCCGGCGCTCCTGTCGTTTAAGCATTAGACTTTTCTTAGATTATTTTTCACTGCTGCGATATACTTAGCACTTTTCTCTTGTCCCAGTATAAGTTTATCGATAGATGCAATTCAAGTCAGGGGGTTACCGCGTATTTCGATTCAAAAGAAATAATTTACGAGTTCGAACAATTTGTACTGAGTATTACAATTTTCGTACAATTTGTTTCGAATGAACGGACATTTTGTATACACTATCGAAAACAAAAAATCCCTTTCGAAACGGCAACTCTCTATTACGAACAATAAAAATCCCTTTCAAAAGTGCAACTCTGTATTACGAAAACACGAGTCTGTTATGCAAAAAGCGTTAGGAAATTGTTCGAAAGCTATTTGGTTAGTGACAAAGTGAAAGTAAAATAAAAAATGTAAGTAATTAAATGTTTCATGATAAATAAAAGTGTAAAACAATCAAATTTAACCCTATTATGTTAGATTTGATATAATAAATGTTTACTAATGTAATTGTTGAATTTTTTTTTAATATTTGTGGCCTTGAAATTTTCAAGGAATACTTAAAAAAAAACATATACAAATAAAAAGCATTATAAAGAAATGGTTGATATTTTCTTTAGAATCTTCAAAACACAGGGAAATACAATCAGTTTTTATTAAAAAAAAACTATTATAATATTTTTCACACATTGAATAGTATTTAATATTTCTTTTGTTTTGGGATATTTTCGTCCATTTTGGTATTTTAATAGCAGTGCTACTAACTTTTAATCAAATTTCTCATTTGTTTATAAATACGACTCTGTCATCGTTTCGAACGAGTTACACAGTACGGTTTAATTTTGGAATCGGAAATTGCTTTCGAAAAATTTCACTTTTCGAATCGAAATACGCGGTAGCCCCTCAGTACTAGCGATGCACAAGTAGAAACAGTTCTATAAGGAGACATCACTCTTAGAGCGTTTATTCTAAATTGCCGATGCAAATATCGGCGCAGTATATAACATATGTGAATGAACCACGTTATTTATAAGTCTTCTAACGGAGTTCATTGGGCCTTTTATATGTGACATAATCTCCCCTAGCATATAGGCAGTTTTTTGGGTACCCTGTAAAATAAAATTCACTTCTTAACTCTCTAATGTCAGACGTCAACCCAAAGGTAGCTTCATTTTTTTTATTGAATTTCTTTTTATGGGCATGCTAACGTAACAACATTTTGTAATGACTTTTATCAGAGTGGTCACGGTTTCATCTGCATTAGGATTTTCTACATTAATCATGTGTTGTATTTTGTTTTAAAAAACTTCAGCATTAAGCTTCCTAAAATTCCATCTCGGAAAGATTAATTTAAGATATTGCTTAAGGTTGCTTTTGTGAATGTTAAAATATGATGGTCATTGAGTGTGAGATCCTCCAAAAATTTGCAGTTCATTGTGTCATTATACAGTTCAGTGCTGCCAAATTTTATATTATTGGACCCAGAGAGGCAATAAGATCGCTAACGATTTTTCCTCTTCTGTTTAGTATTTTTGCATTCAATGCGGGCGGGCGGTTCACGGTTTAAATTACCGCCGATTATTACTTTTTCTTTCGTAGTTCTGATGCTCATTTCGAGTTTGTTGCTGTTTTCAATGAGTTTTCCAATATCCAGGCTCGTTGGAAAATAGCAGCTGCATATTATTGTTCCCCTAATTGAGGCCTAGATAAATCCTTAATTTTCTTAACATACATCTTTTTCGTAAGTATTTTGGCTGACAGCTAGTGCTTTTTAGTAGCGTCTTCGAACCAATATTGAGATTAAGTTTTCCCATATGGCTCACTAATAATTGCTACGTCTATGCTATTCTCTCTATCTCTCTAACCTACTTTAGCTCTACTCTAACTCTTATCTTATTTTACTTTTCTCTAACTTAATCTAACTTTACTCTTACTCTAGTCTAACTCTACTCTATTCTAACACTACTCCAACTCCACTCTAACTAATGCATCCCTACTACATTTGTTTTCCATTCTAACATTACAATACTCCATTGTCTCTAAACATACACACATTTTGCAGTACTTTTTTTTTATAACATGTACAAATACAACCTTCGATGTTTACCGTTCAATACTTTTGAAGTTCTCAATGAAATATTTGGTTCAACTGTCTATACAAGCCTTCATCTCAGAGGGTTTTGACGATGCAGCCTTAAAATATCTTTATAAAGTTTTATTTAATATTCAACATTTTTTATTTTTCAAATTTATTCTTTGAGCTAAATTTCAGTTATGCATTTTTTAAAGCTTTTTTTTTGTAATAGTTCTATTCCTTCAATTGTTGAGAATGACTTTATAAAACACATAACTGAAATTTAGCTCAAAGAATAAATTCGAAAAATAAAAAATGTTGAATATAATAAAGTAACTTATGAAAAAGAAATAATGCCCAGGATTTATTTAATATTTCAAATTCCTTATGATATTGCCCTAATTTGTTTGGATTGTTATACAAAGTAATTTTTGGATAGTATAAAAAGTATCAGGTGTACTTACCGCTTCTTTTCGTTACACTGGTGGATTGGTTGTTTGTTGTATTTGTGCTCTGGATGCGTGTGCAAAAATAGAAACAATATAACAAAACTGGAAAATAAAAAAAAACGAGAGAAAAGTATAAAAAATTTCTGATTTCATGATAAAATTACGATATTGTTTTTGCCACATTAAGTTTGTTTTATTTAATTTTATTATACATATAAATATAGAATTTAGTTTTTTGTAAATTGTATTAAAGAATAACACCTAAAGCATTTGCTTTACTTGTAGGGTGGCCAAACAAAAAAAATCTGCAAAAAAAAATTATTTAGGAGAACGTTTCCTAATGATCTGGCCTAAGCAACCAGTGAAATGCGCATTTTTATCAATTTTTTTAAAAAAGGGAATTAAGAACAACAAACAAAATTTTTTAATAAATAATAGTATTCCCAAAAACAACTTTGATAATAAATTTTTGCAAGTGCACGTGCATAAAAAACTGAATTGGCAAATTGTTTTTATTTTGATTTCTTGCGAAAGAAATAAAATCACTTTGTTTTTGTTTTTAATATGTTTTTTCTTTACCCACTTACTACTACAATTAATGTTGGGAGAACTCCAAATATTTATAGGGGAATGTAAGAAAAGATAAACTCATCACTGATTTATTGTTTGGTATTATGTTTAAGCTTTGATATCGTTGCAAAAAAGACTTTTCGAGTGTTTGTAGGTAATTCTCATTCCCTCTGTAGTCTTGTTTGCTGATAGCTTTGGCTTTTCTAAAATTATTTAGGAGAACGTTTCCTGATGATCTGGCCTAAGCAACAGCTTATCCTCCAATAAATTTCAGTATTTTTTTTTTTTATCAATTTTTCAAAAAAAGGGAATTAAGCACAACAAACAAAATCTTTTAATCTGCAAAAAAGTTTCGAGTACTTTTAAAAATATTTGGAAAAAATATAGTTGTTATTAATAATCCACACAAGTTTCCTAGTACATACAATTTCTATTGTTATTGTTACAAGTAATGAATTCATTTGAGTGTTATATTGTAAGTTTCTGCAATAGTTTAAGCTTCTTAAATAATGGGGCAACCTTTTAAATATACTTATTTTTTAGTAGTTTTGTATATCAAAATTTGATTTAAGTTCTATGTTAGTTGTTAAATACGTGCGTGCAAGAGGTGCGTGTCTATCTAGAAGATCTTAACTACAAAATAAGTATAACCAAAGAAGAGTGGGGATATTAACAGTTTGTAGGAACTTTAACTCTTAATAAACTCTACTTTAACTATACTTTTATTTATTTTCTTTTATATTCTTATTTATATATTCTACCAAAGTCTTATCTTACCCGTTTAGTAGTCTTATATTTACTCAAGTTCAACTCTTATTATGTTTTTCTCACATTCTACTCCACTTTTACTATGCTTTAATTCTTCTTTAGTTTTAGTCTACTTCAATTCTACTTTTCTCTAATATTCCTATACTCTAATTTTAAAGGTTGGGCCAACCAAAACTCATGATGGTAATTGTAAATAAAACAAAACGTTTCAGAGAATTATCTTAATATTTTTTATAACGACAGAAGGATCTATGACAATTATCTGTAAAACAAAATATTGGCAAATGGACGCCACGGCTTCTGTAGCTTACCCCTATCCGATAGTCCATATTGTCAATGACATGACTCTGAGGCATAATTGAGGTGAAATGTCGTTAATGCACCGAAGTATCTAACCCTTTAGGTCTTGAATTGTTCTTGGCTTATTAGAGTACACTTTTTCTTTAAAATATACCCAAAGAATGAAGTGCAACGCTGTCAAATCACATGATCGTGGCGGCCAATTAACATCGCCACGACGTGAGAAAACACAGCCATTGAATTTCTCAAAAGAGACAATGTTTCGTTGGCTGTGTGGCAAGTGGCACCATCCTGTTGGAGCCACATATCGTTCTGGTCCATATGCTCAATTTCTGGCAACAAGAAGTCAGTTATTATCTCGCGATAGTGAACACCATTCACGGTAACTGCTTGGCCGACCTCATTTTCGAAGAAGTACGGCCCGATGACGCCACCAGCTCACAAACGAATTAAGCGACCATGCACAGATGTTTTCACACTTCCTACAGACCCGGTTTGCTTAATTTCTCGCACAATTCTCCCGATTGTGGACACATTTGGTCGATTATGCTGACCAAAAAAAATCACGAATTGCACAAAATGCATTTTGATTTGAATGCCCATTTTCGTAAAATGCTTCAACAATCTTAACGCTTTGCTCAATTGTGTACCTGTCTTGACGGTCGAATTTGCCAAACACTGAAACAAAGAAATGTCAAATTAATTAGGTAAAAAGCTCGACGTTAAGATGTGACTCACAATTAACGTCGTGCATTTTACCCTTTACTTTACTATAATTCTACTCCGCATTAATTCTACACTAATTCTGCTCTTCTTTAATTCTAATTATCTCTTTTTTTAATTTAACTTTATTATAATTTAACTCTATTTGTACTCTTCTCAAATTTTAGTCGAACTCTATTTCACCTTTTTTTCTAGTCTAAATTTACTACTCTTTAACTTTTCTCAAATTCGAATCTAAGTCATTTATGAATCTAATCTCATGTTGTTTTAAAAAAGTTTGCTCCTGAATCTTTTTCAACCCTAAAAATTTTAGAAAAAGTAACAAAAATCTGTTCACATCCCATTTTTTAAATATTTTTGTATGCCTTACCCGACCCCTAGAGGTTTAATTTAATTTCAGTTGTGTGTTCAAAGGCTATTTGCTTTTTCTTATTTTGCAAAAATCTCTATTGTTCTCTTGTGTGGTTCTACCAAATTGGTTTTCCCTCAGTGCGCTTGTTTGGATGTGGTTTCCATGAATTGTGTACCCATCTACTACTACAAAGTGCTTGTTATTCAAAAAAAAAAAATGGAAAAAGTATACAAAAACTTTTCTTGTTGGTTTTTTTTTAAATATTTTACACTTATAACTTAAATGACTTTAAGGAACCATATGGTTTAAAAAAGGCTTAAAGCATCGAGGACGGATGAAAGGTAAAATAGGGTTTGAAATAATAAATTTATTTTATTATATTCAACATGTTTTATTTTTCGAATTTATTCCATGAGCTAAATTTCGAAAATGTTGTAAAGATTCCAAATAAGGTACAAGCTGCTTGGTTATCAATTCACAACAAAACGTAGGCGGGGTTGGAGAAGTCGGCGTGACACAAAATAGATTAAAATATATCTAAAGAACGGAATGAAAAAAACTATTAAAATCTGGTACACAGAGCTGGGTTAATTAATACACAAACTTTTTAAAAAGTGGGCGGGACTGGAGAAGTAGGAGTGCCACCACTCATACAAATAAAATATAGATTTCTGAATATCTAGAGAATCGAAGCAGTAAAAGGTTCAAAATTTTCTACAATAGTGGGCTGGATTGAAGAAGTGGGCGTGGCATAAAAAAAACATTGCTTTATATCTGGAGAACGGTAAGAGAAAAATTATACCAATATTAAATATCCAAAAAATTGGGTGGACCTGGAGAAATAGGCGCGCAACGTGGTGAAGATTCGGCATAACGGAATATACCACTCTTACTTGTCTCTTTATTTATCGTCTTTTTGTTTAAAAAACTTTGCTAATATATTTTCCACATCGACTTCCATCTATTTAATAAAATTCATATGACTTTTCCATTTCATCACTTATTACAACAAATCATATTTAAAAACACACAAACTTTCTAATCAAACATCAGAAGACGTGAGAATTTTCTGTAATGATAATTAAAATTTTTCTTTGGCAAAAACTTTTACACATACAAGCAATTGTTTATTAATTCCCATAAAACAAAAAAACAGGTTCAAGCAACTATTATTTGCACTAGGGATACCGATATATCGGAAATACTTAAAATTTTCCGATATACTAGTATCGTAATCGGCGATATTTTGATGTAGATGCAACGATTTTTTTTTTATTTTTTTTGTGTATTTTTTGAAAAAAAAAACAATTTAATTTTCTATGCTTTTTTTCATAGCAACTAAGAGAAATAACACATTAAAAAAGAGCATAAAATTAAAACAAAATAATGAAATTGTTTCATTTAATAAATAAATTAAGAGAGACTAAAAATAAAAGATTGGAATCTTTAGAAAATAATGAAACCTATTGCCTATCTACAATTACTGACCCCCGATACTAGGGATTGCTGTTCGGGTTTAGCCGAAATCGAAACCACTGCTTTTAATGCCTAAAAACTGAAACCGAAAACCGACAAAAAACCTCGATTTTCAGCTTTACTATAAAAACATTTTTATGCTTAAAGAAATTGCAAATTATATATAACACGCGCACTTCTTATAAAAAAAATTATACGTTACAGCGGACAACAATGGAAATTGTTCCAAAAATTCTTAAAAAAGCACTCAGAATGTGCTGCATCGGTTTAAAATAGAAGGTTCTTTTGTCGAAATCTTGAAAAATCTTGTATTTTAAGCAAAGCTCCAGAAGAATTTATTTAATTTTTTTTTTTAAGATGTTTTTGTGTATTTTTTTTTTATAGTATGGAAATTAAAAAAAATCACTCAAAATGTCAAAATATGATAAAAAAAATGCAATGAAAATGCAAAAACATGTCGATGCCATTTTAACAGATTACACACAGATATGTCAAGAGACGGAAGATTTTTTGTCTCTTTCTTAGAAAGCTGCCCTTTTTCATTTCTCTTTGAACCATCTTTTATGCCGCAATACAATGAACACAAATTTATTTTGTTGAGATTTATTTGCAAAACGGTTGTAAAAACTAACTTTAAAGTTTACCGCAACACTAGTAAATAATATTTAAGTAAGTAAATAACATAATAGCGGAATTCACCCTTGATAGTAAAGTCCCTTGTAGACCTTGTTAATCTTATAATTTTAGTAAAAATACTAACATTTACAACACTGCAACAACAAAATGTATTAGACTAAAATATACTACGCTGTGGTTGAAAAATCCCACAGAAAGCAGTAGTAAACAAAGTGTTTATCTGTCTCTTTCTCTCACTCAGCAAATTCATTAATTTACAATGCATACGAAAAAGACACTCACGCTTTGAAGTATAAAATCGTATTAAATATAACAGAGTTGTACACTTAATACAAAGGGTGAAAACCACTAAAGTTTTTGTTAAACGTGGTTTGTGTTTTGTTATTTTTGTTTTGATCACGCAATTTGTGTTGATGCACGCAATTTGTGTTTTACACATTGCCACTTAACTACCAAAAAAAAAAAAAACGCGTCTTGTCTCTTTCTTCGAAAGCTGCCCTCGCTACTGATTTGGGCCTTTTACACACGTCACTTTTTACATATCGGTGTGTAATCTGTGGCCATTTTAATGCAAATTTAATGATTCGAAAACATCGTTCCAAGACCATCGACAAAAAACATGAATTTCCATGGAAAACGCAGCTTTAATGATTACCAATAAAATATGGCAGTATATTAAAGAGAATCCGAGGAGGTATCGCCTCTTGCCATCCTATGCTGTGATTCTGTTAAAGAAGAAGTCGAAAAATACCTTAGATCTTCTAATATTTCTAGAGACGCAGAGACGCGCAATGACATGTTGACCCAAAAAAAAATGACTATTTTCCACTGCAGGCCTGGTGCAAACGGACTTGCGAAATCTTCTATCTCCGCAATAGTTTAAAAGACTTTGTTTTTTTTAAACAAAAATCTTATTAATGTCAATTTTACATATTTATAATTAATTGCTTACGCTGTTATTTTTGTAAAAAAAATTTTATTTTTAGTTCATTTTATCAAGAATTCAAATTTAATTCTTTGTTTTTTAAATCTTATTAAATTTTTAATATAAATAATCTCTTACACTCCAATTTTGTATAATAAAAAAATTACTCTGCTTGAGTTTTGTTAATTAAAATTTAAATTAAATATGCGTATCGGTAGCGATATCGGCGATATTTTATTTTTAGTATCGGTAATCGTATCGGCAAAAAGGCGTATCGGCACATCCCTAGTTCGCACTAACTGTAGAAAATATTTAGAGAGGTAGGTTTTTTATTGAACTAAACTCTTTCAAAAGTTTATAGTGTGAAAATGAGAAAAAATTAAAATAGGATTTTTCAATTTTAATATTCCCTTCCATTTTTAGTTAAATTGACACTGACTAAGCATTAAAAGCCAGACCGAACAAATGCCAAACAGCAAGTAAAAAAGGCAATAAAACAATAAATATAAAATTTTAGTTGCGTCATCGTCAATTTAAAAACTTTCAATTCGTTTTTACCTATAAGAAAAAAAAAACATCAGGCATGCGGCACAACTTACAAGACTATAAAATGGACAGACGAGACGACAGTCATACGAACATACGAATAAATGGCTGGAGAGGAGCGCGTACGAACAAATAATCATTATAGCAATAAAGGAAGGCCTCATCAATATTACAAGACAAATTTCTGTTGTAGATTTTGTAGGGTAATAATTCAAGTTGCTTTTCTGCTAATGCGGCTTAATAGGGAGGACCTCTTTAGAAATATAATTCTAATTCCACTCTTAATATAAAACTAGAATTTGGGGCAAATATTTTTTGACCTCGAATATATTTAAGCCTATTTGACAACTCTTAATAGTTTCAGTTTAAATTTGTTTAATCTTTAATATATTTTTGGTAATACGGTTTACCTCCCTAATGCTGCTTAGCAAGATGTTGCAACATCTATTTGCAACATATTTCTTTGTTTCTTGTATTCACATGTAGTCGTATAAATCTTCTTGATTTCTAAATATGCAATTAAGTGCAAAATCTTTTTAAATGAATGTTTGTGTTCAATTTAGCCTGATCGCATGCCAAATGACTAGGCCACTCCAGCCAAGCCATTCACTTTGTTTACAAACGTTATAGCAATCAGGGATGAGTGCATGGAATATGACTAGAATAGAAGGTTGCAACTAGAGATAAAATTACTATATATCGTTTTAGGTTTTGTTGAGTTTTGTAAGCATTTTATTGTGAAGATTATATTTATGATGCTGGATGAAAATGTTGCATTTTGTTTGCTGCGAACCTTCGCTTCTTGATGTTTTCTAAGGATGTTTGTAACTAGGCGGTAGTTACTTGTAAATAACTGCAATCGATTTCATGCCTGATACTCTACCGGACACGCGTAGTTTAAGGACGGGTAAGAGAATGTTTAAAAATGTTGTAACTAACGCTTCGAAGTGAAAACAATATTTTTGTTATAATTCGGTTTTTAGTTTAGCTTAAAGAAAGTTAAATTACACTGTCCTTGAATTTGACCCTTTTTTAACAAGCTGGCCACCCAACCGGTAAAGCTAATTAGAGTACGCTAAAATGCGAAGTAAGCGCTCGTATTCGCTATTTAAAATTTCAATACTTAATTACCGTAAAACGATATACCGAGCCATTACCGCAAAAAAGCTTAAGCGACTTAATTTTAAATTTTCGTTTTTTTTTAATAAATGATTTTATTGGCAACACTTGCATCATCTCCTTAAATGTCATGGTCACATAAGGTACCGTTACGATTTTATAGCAGAAACAATTTTAGCTTAAGCGACAACATTCATACAAAATTTTTATGAAATATAATAAAAAAAACCCATCTCCTGTAAAATTTTGTTTCTGTCGCTTAAGCTTTTCTGCGTTTATGGCTCGATATTTTATTCTTTTGGGATCATTGTTCAATATATAACGAATAATTAGCTTAACCAGTAGGGTGGTCAGATGGTTTTAATTTGAGACTAGCACAGTGTATTTACTAGAGTTAAGAAAAAAAAAATTGTGAAAAAATGTTTTCTGCGAATATAAAATAACGGAAAGTTGCATTTAACAGAGTTGAATTGATATTAAATGAATATGATACCACACACTGTAAGAATAAATCTAATAAATCAATTTCATACAAATTGTTTCTTCAATTCAATGAAAATTTTCATTACGGGAATGACATTTTAATATTTAATGAAGCAATTAAATTAACACTATGAAATTGAGTTCCATATTTCATTGGATTATTGACTTTATATCACTTTTAAAAGAAAAATCCCACAAATTGTTACAAACTATTTCAATAGATATTTAAGACTGGAATTAACTTTTAATAAAAATATTCGACTATTTTTAAATTAATTAAAAACAAGTTAGAGTGCTATATTCGACTGCGCCGAATCTTTGACACCCTCCAACGACAGGAGTGGGCTCTATATGATAAATACATATACATTATTAACTAAGCTTCACAAAAACGAACGTCAGCATTAAAATTAGTCGCGGTTTAGACCTGAATTAAATTATTGACCGACAATAAGAAAGTTTTATGCGTTCCTTGTTAGAACTTTGAACTGGCTTGAGTAAAATATCATGATTCGTTACAGTTTTAGACGAACTAAAATTATTTTAAATAGGGTAATTTGTATTGGAAATATGGTAAATTCTAGACCAATCATCCCAATATTCTGAAGAATGATTTCTGGTATTATAAAAAATAAATTTGAATATATTGGACCGATCTTCAAAAAATTTTACAGTATGATTTCAGGTCCTATAAAACTGTTACGTACTAAATTTTAGTATGATAGCGTTATTGATTACGGTTTTAAGCGTACTAAAATATTTTCCAGGAGTAGGGTTTATATGGGGCCGATGGTCAATTATGGACCAATCTTCACGAAATTTAGCAGTATGATTTCTAGTCCTACAAAACTGTACCGTACCGAATTTAATTATGATAGCATTATTTATTACGGTTTTAGGCGTACTAAACTGCTTTCCACGAGTAGGGTTTATATGGGGCCGATGGTCAATTATGGACCGATCTTCACGAAATTTAACAGTACGATTTACAGTCGTAGAAAACAAATATCATTAAAATTAATGTTATTAATTATTATGTTTTTGTTTTTTGTGTTATGTTTTATAAGGCTTAAAAAAATACCATTTACTTCGCTACATATACTACACTAAGGGCTAATAAATTAGAGCAAGTTAAACTCTCTTTTTGTGTTTAAGCCAAAAAATCTATAAATCAGTAAACTTATAAACCACCCTTAAACGCATAAAATATAATGTCATTGTTCATAAATTTTTTCTTAGTGGGTTATGAGCAATGGATTACAATTTTAATTGCAGATTTGTCAAGTTATAACTGACCCTGCCATATCCCAACCCTTTGGTAAAACTACCACCATGATTATATTTAGGGCAAGTTAAAATATAAATTATATAATATAAATATAAATTCAAATATAATCTTTATTTTAAAAACAAATCAAAGTTATTATATATTTTTTCCCCCGACGATTAAGAAAATAATTTATTTTAAATTAAGTAAAACTTCACAAATCATATTTTATAAATTTTTAAATATAAAAGAGGAAAAACCAAAAACTTACATATATTTATTCCAACGATGATATTAACATATCAGCATCTTCTTTTTGTTTGATATCCCTACCCAGTAAAAAATGTGCTCAAAAAGGAGCAGGTTTATATATGAATTCATACCTCAAATCGTTTCAAACCTGCTGATGGGATGCCTGATTTTTGTATGGAGTGTTCCCGGTTTGGAGGACTATTTTCTGCTGACAATAAGCGCTCCTTTTAACATAATAAAACACGCAAACAAAGCACTCCTAAAGCGCTTTTTTAAGGGCTAACTATATTAAAATATACATTTTTGTTTTGCTTTTACTTGTTTAAATGCCTTTTTTAAGCATTTTCGTAAACCATAACATATTTTTATTTTGTTATCGCTTTAAAACCTTCTTCGTTGCAGCACTAAAATAGCAGCTATTTTTGTATATTTTATTCATTATCATTTACTGCTTTATAAGAGCTCTCTTATTGAAGCGCACAATTATGCGCTTTTTCTCTTAAGTGCTTCAAAAAACACAAATTATTTTTACTGGGTAGGTTATAGTATTATAAATGTTACTCAATATAAATTAAATTGAATCAAATTAAAAGGAGTTAGAGATAAACACAAATTATTAAAAATATTAATTAAACAATATTAAATTTAAAAAAAACCAATTAAAATAAATGAGCACATATACAGAAATTATATACAACATTGATTAACATTAAATAAGAAATAAGTTTTTGTAACGAATTCCTTTTTTCACACTTAGTTATACTGGATATTTGATTGTGCATCACGTTATGTTTTTGTATCAAATATTAATATAATTATCGAACAACCAAGATTTCCGATAGAAAGACTTCATAGGATATTACGATCGTCTTAATTTTTCATCTTAACTGACTTTCGTCATTATATATTCCGTTTATTTTTATTTCCTAAAATTGTTATATTGTTGGGTTCTCTAAATTTTTTATATTTTTATAATCTTCCTGTTCGCCTTATTTTAAAACATACACAATTTACACAAAGGATATTCTTGGTTTCATTTAATCTTTTATTTAGTTATAAATATATGTCTTAGAAGCCTTAAGCACCTCTTCTAAAAAGGCAAGCCTCTGCTCTCCCACATGGATATTCTCAATTTCAATTGGAATTTTCTCAATTTCAAATTGATATTCTCAATTTCAATTGGAATTTTCTCAATTTCATCTGGAATTTTCTCATTTTCAATGAAAAACGGTGTAGTTAAGATTCCATTTAAGTTTCTTGTTAAATTTCTTATCTAATTTCTAGATCGTTTTTTGTTAATTTTTATATTATTTTTTCGCTCAGTTTCTAGATTACTGTCTAGAACTGTTCTTGTCCAGTTCTATTTAAGTTCAGCTCTAGTTTTATTCTAGTTCTGCTCTAAATTTTTTAAATTGTAATTCAGTTCAAGTTAAGAAGGATGTCCCGCAGCCTTTATTGCCACCTTATTTCATAGTATAGCAAAAGATTTGTTAAAACACAGACTACAGTTAAAGTCTTTTTAGTATTTCTGTAAACAAAGGCATAAAATTGCACAAGAACTAAAAGAGTTCCTTACAAACAATAAGATACCCATTAAAAAGGGTTAATATCAGTAGCTCTTTTATCCATTATTTTTTTTGTGGTCTTCCTGCTTAAAAAGTTAAAATATGCTTACGATGCAATTTTACACAAATGCATCATCATTTTCAGTGTAAAGATATTTATTGTTGTTGTTCTTGCATTTTATCTGATTCTTACCCGTATTCTTACTAATATTCCTTCCTAAAGTTGTTGTTTTGTCGTTGTTGTAAATGCATTGTTACAGACCCCATTATTGGAGTAAAGCGTTCATGCACGTTAGTTCAAACTTACTCCTGCTATTCTTGTTATTCTTGTTGTTTGTGGTGTATGCCCAACAAAAGTCTAGACGAAAATGCGATCTTCAACCAAAATGGTAAAGAGTCTGTGGCATATTGACACCAGGGGTTTCATTTATTGTAGGTTTATTCCTTAATTTGGTCGTTTTTGTCTACTTCTCCCTCTCGCTCCTAAAGACGCACAAAAGTCTTTTATTTTGTTTGGGCAAAATTTACGGACTTGTCAGCGGTGGCATGTTAAGAATTTTAAGAAATTTATTTTAATGACTTTATTAAATAAATTTAAAAAACTTAAGTACATAAAGAGGGGGTTCCAACAAAAGGCGCACACCAAAAATATATAAACTTTAATTATTTGATTTATAAGTTGCTTAGGATTAATTTTTTTTATATCCTCCACCACCACTTGTGATGAATGAGGGTATACTAAGTTTGTCATTCCGTGTGAAACTTTTTTATTATACATCTTAGACCCCGTAAAGTATATAAATTCTGGCTCCTTGAGTATTTCTAAGTCGATTTAGCAATGTCCGTCTGTCTGTCTGTCCGTCTGTCCGTCTGTTGAAAACACGCTCACTTTCGAAAAACGCAAAAGAAGAGAACAAACTTGGTCTCAAATTGTTTATTATTTGAACATGGGTTGAGTAGGACCAGAACTATTAATCAAAATGTGGAACTACCTCCTTAAAAATTGAAAATTTTGGTACAAAAACTAACATAAATAGTGAAATAATGCACGGAATGATATTAAATTTTGCACAAATTCCTTTTATACGACTGCAAATAATGTTAAATTTCGTTAAGATCGGTCCATAATAAACCTTAGACCCCATATAAACCCTAATCCCGGAAACAGTTTAGTACGCCTAAAATCGTAATACATAATGCTATCATAATAAAATTTGGTATATCATAGTTTTATAATACTAGAAATCGCAGTGTAAAATTTCGTAAAGATCGGTCAATAATTTACCCTAGGCCCCATATAAGCCCTACTCTCGGAAAACAGTTTATTACGCCTAAAACGATATAAAGCCCACTGTGGGAAAATAATTAAATTCGCCTAAAACCGCAACAGATATAGATATTGCGGTAAAATTTCTTCCAACTTAGATTCATCTTCCCAGAAAAACTATCATGCAATTTTGTGATATACGGTCCATAATTTACCATAGACTCCATATTAAGCAGCAGGGATGTTAAAGTTAGTACAATTGTACTTTTTTTTAGTACATTTTGACCTTCTAAAGTACCGTGGTACTACCGTGACTCATTTGGTACAATTTTAAAATTTGTCATAGTTCCCCCTTTTTGAATTTTTAGTATAGCAAACAAATTATTGAGTATTTATCATTGCATTTATGTTGTACAACAAATCGGTAATGTAATGGGCGCTTAAATATGCGACTAGAATTGTGGTGTATAGAGCGCTTAGTCCCCTTTTACAATGTGGCAAGTGAAAGGCAGACAGACGAAGTTTGTTGGTAAGGCGGCGATTCTGTATGCGTGATATACATTACTTTTCCCCTCTTTCGCCTACAAACTTCGTCTCTCTGCCTTTCACTTGCCTCATTGTAAAAGGGGACTTATGGTACCTACAGACGAGGCAACATTAGTCAAAACCTGTGTTACTACTTTTGTTTCCTTTTTACCACAGACACTAAAAGCAAAACATCAGTATTGTTTTTTTTATATATATATATATATATAGAAGTACTACTTAACTTAACAAATATATGGGATAGAAATTTTTCATATCCAGCTTTTTTGTTTTATTTTTATAACCCATTCCATTTATAAAATTTCTCCATTTTTCATTGTTTTCAATGTTCGTTATTTTTCCTTTTTTGTTTTTTATCCGAGAATCACACCGCACGCAACAACTGCTATCAACAAAATGAGATAGAAAAAACGGTCAACATCCCCAAACACGTTGAAACATTTTGTTTGGAAACATAAAATATCAAAAATATTGATATTTGAGTAATCTTGCTTAAAAATTGGGGGCAGCCTACGTCACAGCTTTCAATTTATGTAAATTTTGACAAACAGTATATGTAAAAGACTATCAACAAAAGCTTGATCGTGTGGCTGCAGGGTAAATTAGTATTTCAACCTGTCATTATTGCCTACCAAATGAGCCAAATAGTGTTTGTTTTTTATTTTATTTTATTTATGTACACATGTTTATACACATGGGTTTCAGTTTTATTTTAGTCATAAAAAATAACTGAACATATTAACAGAAATAAAATTCAATTAAGGTTTTCATGATATTGCTTAAAAGTCTCGCAATCTGTGCAAACTGTGCATTGTTACGCCTTCGAAAATGAACTGTCAAAAATTGTTCGAGGGCGGTGACTATTTCCTATTTTCGAGCCTAAAGAAATGGCTCATTAATAGTTCACTTTTAGTTCATGACTAGTTGACTTTAAGTTCAGTTATATTTTGTAACTAGTTAACTTTTAGTTTATGACTAGTTGACTTTAAGTTCAGTTCTACTTCAGTTTTTATTCAGTTCCTCTTCAAGCTTTTATTTAGTTCACTTTTAGTTCATGACTAGTTGACTTTAAGTTCAGTTATAGTTTGTAACTAGTTCACTTTTAGTTTATGACTAGTTGACTTTAAGTTCAGTTCTACTTCAGTTTTTATTCAGTTCCTCTTCAAGCTTTTATTTAGTTCACTTTTAGTTCATGACTAGTTGACTTTAAGTTCAGTTATAGTTTGTAACTAGTTCACTTTTAGTTTATGACTAGTTGACTTTAAGTTCAGTTCTACTTCAGTTTTTATTCAGTTCCTCTTCAAGCCTTTATTTAGGAAGCCCTATTCCTTATTCGTTAATGAAACCATTTGACCACCTTTTAAGAATTTTAAGTTCTTTATGTTCATTAAATAATTTACTAATTTTAATAACACCATAATTATAAACGAACTTGTGTTAAAATAAGTTCATTAAAAGTTTACTTATTTTTTTGTACTGAATATTACACATTTTAAATTTTTTTTAAAGTTTTCATTTAGTCATGGGCAGTGGGATGAAGCAGAGAAAATATATGATTTAGATTATAAATTGTATAAAACAATTATTTAAATCCCTTATTATGTGCTTTATTGGTTTTTATTAGTTTTCCATTTAACCATTAAGTAAAGAATTTGTCAAGTCACTTTGTAACTATTATGCCAGTACTTAGAGTTTTTTTTTTTTTTGCTATATGCCAAGTCATGAATGGTCTTGCTTTTTTTTGCCTTCTGTTGTTTCTTAAACAATAGAAACCATTTCGTTTAGAAAAATAACACAAATCGTCCATTAAGTGCGAAAAAATCAAAATGAAGTGTCAGCGAGTTTATGGATGCTGTGGAATAAAGTTGGTGATTTAATTCGAGATGGTCGAATTCGTTAATTTTTAACCTGTCTTGATGATTATATTGACCAGTTCTTGTTTTGAAAGCCGAATATTTAAAAAAACGACTGTTGACGTAATCATGATTCAGGAATTTGTAAATTCGAAGTACTTTATTTAATCACAAATTTTTAGGAAAATTTTGTCAAAAATATGTTTCTACCAGGACGCTGTTTTATTATGACTTCAAATTCGATGATATCAAATTTTATTTATGTCGTCTTGGTGTAAAGTACAAAACAATTCGAAAAACTGAAAAAATACCTTTTTTTAAAAATGGTCCAGCTCACGGATGGTCAACGCTAGAACCAAAATATTTTGGGAAACTTCATAAAACATATCAATCTTTATTTTAAGAGGGGTTACAAAGGACTCCAAAATTAACTTGAACTTTAAGACATGAGGGTTTTGACGTTTGTGATTTTGAATCAATATTACTCTAATCTGAATATCTTTCCCTATTCCAAAAAGAAAAAAAAAATATCTTGACATTCTTATATTTCACCTTCCACTGAAGAAAAAATTACCCTTAAGTATTTCTTTAACCTTAAAACAAATTTGGTAACTACAATATTATTAATTACTTTTTTCCTCATTTTCTTTTGGTTACAAAAATTCTTGCCCAAAAAAAAATATGAACTTATCGTTCTCTTGTGTATTCAAGTACTTAAAAATAAAAACGGATTTTTGTAAATACGAACTCAATTGCTGCGTTGCAATATGAGAGTGGCAAATTCTGATTTATGACTGTAATTTTTCACTGTTATCATTTCTGCGACTACTTCTTGTTCATTTTCAAAAATGAAATGAAAAAAAGTACATAACCGTTCATACATTTGGGCCTTAATATCCTTTATATGACTCTGAGGCAATTATTGATGAATATATGTAATTTGTGTTTTTTTTATTTCTACGCTAATCCCGCGAAGCTCTTCGCTTGTATGTAGGAGACCAGAGTCTCTGGCGGGAATCGAACCCGCAACCCCGGTACTGATAGACCAGCTAGCCTACCGAGGCACCCGGGTTGTACTCGATATGAACCAGGTGTTATTTGTTAACAATAGAGTAGGACTTTACACATCCATTGAATATTCTGAGATTGGTTCTGATTGAGCACACACATCTGTTGCTGCGCCGCCATTTGTTGTTACTAAGCTGTATAGATACCGAAAGCCATTCATTTGGTTGGAATTGTTCCGTACTATTCTCTGTGCTAACATTGTCTTTTCTAATGGTCTTGGTTTACTTGATATTTATCTCAAATCTAAGATTACTTTCCAGATTTACTAGTTTCATTTACATGTTGGAGTTTTTATACGAGGGTTGACAAACATTCTTCGCATAATATAAATCCTCGAGTTGGCGTGAGAGACTCTATGAACAGATTTATTGTCATTAAATTTGTGGCTTATATGTATTTTAGTTTTTCCTTATTTAATTTAATAAATGTTTATTTTCATTTAAGCTTTTTTAGTCTTTTTTATATTTATTTTTTTATTTTTAATATTTCGCTAACCTTTAATTTCCTGAAGATGCTAAACAAAAGTTAGCGAAATATTGAACATAAAAAAATAAATATTAAAAAGCTTTGATTTTTTTTTTCATATTATGACACAATTATTTTGGTTTAGCTTTTAGGTGAAGGGTAATCAAAGATTCGGCTCAGTCGCCTTTACAGTTCCCTCTTTATTTCCGTTTTGTTTCTTTCCAAGAATCTTTTTAATGCTTCACATTGGGAAATTGGAAGGAAACTGTTTTAAAAAAGGAATTTGTTGATTTGATTAATGTGGCAACGTTTTATCTTTATAGGCCAACACTAAAAGGCATTCATTATGTTTGAGGTTTTTTGTTTTGCTATTATATTTTATTACTACAAATAAATGTAAAGAAATAAATAAAAATAGAGATAAATAAAAGTTTTTCTTTAACAAAAAAGCAAAAAAAAAAAAATAAAGAAGGTGGTGTATTTGAAGTTGAAGCATTTATTTAACTTCACTTTACTGATAGTTTATTTGGTTTGAAAACTTAAGCGAAAGCCTTAAAACTTCACCTTGCATGTGTTTCTATTTTATAAAACTTACTGAAGGAATAAAACAAAAAAAAAACATTTTGACTCCATATTTTAAACTTTTCATCAGCTTGGTTTTATTAGACTTTATAACAAATGATTTCCAACTAAAATAAATGATATTTTACAATTTAATTGAAGGGTTTATATACCAACTAAATAACCAACCCAACAACTGACCAACCGCTTAATCTACTCCACTTCTACGAAGAAGCTCATCGTAAAGGTATAAAATAATAAATAACCACAAAAGCAACGAAACGAAATGAAAAGAGAAACCCAAATAGATGAAGGATTCCTATAACAACTTAATTCATATTGAGTAATTTTAGTGATTATTTTATGGAATTTTAAAATTTCTGTATTAACCATCATTTATCAATGTCGAAGATGGCAAGAAAAGAAGAAAAAAAGTTTTTCTTTTACTTTTTTAAGATGAATTTAAAATAAAGATATTTTCTTAATGGATTGCTGTTGCCAGTGCCAGCAATTTACTGTCAAGGGAATAATAAAGTTGCAAAAAAAAAAAAAATAAAAAGTTTTTTTTCGCTTGTTATTGTTTTGCATTTTGACACATGTAAGTTTTATGATCGCGCTACTAGAGGTCAGCACACAGCAGTTGGTTGGTGAAGAAATAATGCACCAAAAAAAGTGCGTAAATATTTAGGTCTAGTAAAATAGAAATAAGAATAACTTAAAAGGTGTAAAGCTCCTACAATTTTGCATTAATAAAATTAAGTCCGCACCAGAAAACTTAAATTTGCCAGGCCATATTTCTGACATATCAGCCAAATCGGATCAGATACACCCAGATAGCATGCTGTTAAGAAGCTCATGTCCTCAACAGGTAGATCACGTGATGATATTGAGTATCGCATAAATTCATTCGTTTGGTGTGCATTAAAAAGAATATGAAAGACACTACAAATACTTACGGGTACTAAGTTTCGCCTTTTCTCCTCAAACGTTCGCTCTACCCTGCTAAAGGGATGTGAATCATGGAACTATACCGCATGTTTATGTTATTTTAGAAAAAATTTAATTTTTGTAAATTTGATCAGAATTAAATTATGATTTTTCGCAAGCTATTATCAATAGTGGGATGAAATTTTTTAGTTATATTAGTGGGATAGCAGTCTTTAAGAAATGGTGAGTTGAATCACTGTGCCATTTATACGTGATGTGTTATTAAATGTCTTGTCATGCTCTATATTTTAGTTAAATCCGAATTTTACAGGAATAGAATTGTTAGGGTCAAAACGGTTTAAATAGATTTTACTACAATCAGAAAGCCTTCAGTGTCCTCTTTAACCCCATATACTTTAGGCAAATGTATGAAACTTTATTTAGAAGACTTTCAGCCACAGTGCGTTAGAAAGTCATGGGTCTAAGAAAAGCGTCTGCCTATTAAGCTGTCCCGCTGGAAGAGCTATCCATGAGTAGAGCTTTTATTGTACATTGATTTGCTGTTTTAATTTATAATTTATATTAAAAACCACCAATTTTCTATAAAACTACTAGTTAACACAAACAATCCCAATTTTCATCAAAAACTTGTCTATATTTAATAAAATCACAATTTTTATTCAAAGTAAAATCGCATATTTAAAAAAATGGTTAATTGCAAAAATTTCCATATTCACTTCACCCTTAAGAAAAAGTCGAGAGCAATTCGTAAAAATCGTATATATTCACAAAATCGCTACAACTAATAAAAAAAAATCCATAAAAATCAAAAATCGCAAATTAAAATAAAATCGTTAATATGCAAAACTTTTAAATTTTACTTAAAGTTCAAAAATAATCAAAACCAATTCGTTACAATCGTAAATTAAAAAACAATCGCTAAAACTGAATAAAACGTTTAAAGGATTGTTTTATTTTCAATTAGTTAATCACTTATTTGCTTACTCTTCATCCAAAACGGTCAAACATTCCCTAACAAAACTTTTGTAGACTTATTGAACTGAATTTTTTTCACAGAATTTGTGAATCTTCCTTTTATAGGAAGGAGTATGGTTGAGATAAAATGTTTAAATATTTTTTTAATATTTCTGAGATGAGTTCCAGAGAAAAACAATAGTTTAATCACCCGCTGAGAAAGTAATTTCATTGGCAATTTTGAGAAGCAAAACAAGAGCTTCTTGTGCTGTGTTGCATTGTGTTGAGTTGAGGTTGTGTGCAAGGACTTACAATAGTACAAGTTTTATTTTTGGCTGAATAAATATTTTTACAATCACATGCATGTCGGTGCAACAACAACATGTTAAACTAAATAAAACTTGCAACATTCCAGACCGAGTATGTTGTAGTTTGTATTTTTGTTGTGTGTTTTGCTTGTAACATTACAAAATCGTGAGTTGTATTCAATGAGTATCATGGTGAATTTGTTTCATTCTTTTTTAATTTGTCAGTAAAAAAAAGAAAAAGTGTCGAAAACACAGTGGGTTAAAACAGCATGAATTTTTTATTTATTTTTATTATTTTAAATTTTTTTTTTGCTTTTAAAATTAATTTGCTTTAAAAGAAAAATCATTTAAAAGGGATTCAATTTTTGGCTTGGTGGTAAAAAAAAAACAGAAATAAATGACAGCCACTTTGGGCTGACTGGAATATTTGGTGTAACTTGTTGATGATAGGAGGATTAAAGGAGTATGATCTGCAGACTTTTGATCTAAGTTTTAGTTTTTCTCGTTATTTAGCTGTTAACTAAATTAAAATATTTACATATACATTAAAATATTAAAGTATTAATAACTTGCTTTTTTATATGAAAACCCTGCCAGGAAATTGTTTACTATTTAACCTAAGAATTATTAGTATCCATAATTTTATATTTCTCTTAACTCATAAAATAATTCAATATTCAATACATTTAGTACTACCTCAAACCTTGAAAATTATAATTATTTTAATATTTTTACTGCCGTATTCATAAAAAATAAAATAGATTTAAAACGTATTTTAAAACAAAATTTTCAAACAAATTGTTCTTAAAACAGATTTCATATCCATTTTGATGATAGTTAAATAAATAAAAAAAAAAAAAAAAAAAAATTGTTTACTAATTTTTTGTTCAAAATTTTAATGCTTTTTTTTTAGGAAATTTTATATTTTTTTATTTGCAAATTATGTTTAAGATTAATTTTTTTGAAAATGCTTTTTAATTAAGCTCTAGGCCTTTTTTTATATAAACAAAATTAAAAAATTTGTTGTGTAAAAAAAAAAGTTTTAATATTATTAAAAAGGTCAAATAAAACTAAAGATACATAAATTTACTATTTTTTTTTATAGAAAAATTATTTATAGGATAATTTGTAAAACATAATTCTTTTATGGGAAATTTTGTAAAATCTTTTTTAAAATTTTGTAATTTTATAGTATGTAAGTAAAAAATTAGATATTAATAGAAATTTACTGAAATTTAGAAAGTTGCAGGAAATTTTTTTTACATTTTTAATATTTTAACGAAATTATCTAAAAAAATGTGATTTTTTTTAATTTCCTTAACAATGTCATCAACCTCTTTGGCGCTCAAATATTTAGCAATATCAGTGCCAAATGTTCTCATTAAGTTCAATGGCTCCACGGTATATTTGTCGTATAAGAAATTTATTGTCACTGCAGTGTAAGTAAAAGAATTACATTGTACATCGATTTTTGTTGGTTTGTTGTTGGTTTGTTGTAGACATTTGTTTTAATTCGCAATGTCATAGCGTTGCATGTTCTTTCCACAAATGCGTTGAAAATTCAAGAAGTAAAATAAATGCAAAATTGATTTGAGGAGTTTAAAATTGTAGAGACAAATGGATGGATAGCAGTGTTGCCAATTTAGCTATTTAGTGGTTAGATTTAGTTTTTTCCAACTTGTTTAGCTATAAAATTTTTTTCCGTTTTTGCTTTGAAAATAATAATTTTTTAATTTAAGCATTTAATTTAAATCAAAACTTTTACAAATGTTGAAAATCGCTTTAAAAGATCAGTTATAGCCAAAAAAAAAAAAATAACAAAGCAACATCTCTTAGCGTAAAAAAAAAATGCAACAGTGTATTGTAGGGATGCCAATCGGGACTGATTTTTGAAAATCCTGATCCCGAAATCCCTGGATTTTCGGGATTCGGGATTAATGTGTTTCTTTAAGATACGACTTTTTTTTTAAATACACAACACTTTTTGAATATTCAAAAGATTTTATATACATAACATGAATTTTAAAAAAGAAAACATCAAAACAATTTATTTTATACATATGTTTATAACACTGGTCTCACCCATGATCAAACTGATCAGATTCTGAAAAAAGCTTAAAAAAAGATACGTATCTCTTAGTTTTTCTAGATCAATTCATTTCGGTTTTTTGACAGCAATTAAATTTTTAATGTGAATTAAGTTGTAACGACATTAATACACTGCAAAGTAAAGTCCCTCATCGAGCTCGATAGCTGAGATAAAAACTGTAACACTATGTCGACTGCAGTGCAGTACATCTCCAGGGTGAGGGATTTCAAGTTTAAATTATTTTTTTATGAATACGTCAGATAGTGTTTATTTATAAAAAAATTATTTTATTTACCGTATGTTTTATAAGCAAATTTTTTTTCTATTAGTGGACCGGAAGGAATATGAGCTATTTCATCAATATCACGACTTAATTGTTATAATTATATCAACTTTTATTCTTCTGTTTCTGAATAATAATTTAATTAGATCGTGAATAATTTTCTTATTTTGCATAACAATAATCATTTTTATTTTGGTATTATGTCTTAAGCCAGAGCTGAACTTGCTAAACGTAATTGTAAAAACGGCTTGAGATGTGAATCTTCAAATTTCGTTTCTAATTAAAAATAATGATTTTTATTAAGCAAAATACAAAAATCCAGAAAAAGTCGTCATATATCAAGCAAAAATTAAAAATTGTAAATACTCGCTGTGTGCCAAAAATAAAAATTAAGCTCAAAAATAAGAATTATTTGCAATAATAAATATAACTCAAATATAATTTTTTTGTATATGGTATAAAAATTCCATAAAAACGAACAGTTTTGTACATAAAAGTTGATATGTTAAAAATTCCGGGACTCATAAAAATAAATCCCGGGATTCGGGATTTATCAATCCCGAAAAATCCCGGGATATAGGGATTCGGGATTTCCCGTTTGGCATCCCTAGTGTATTGTGTCCATGTGGCAAGTATAAATGTTTAGAAATTTCGGAATTTACTTTAAAGTTTTTCTAACTTCCATGGTCTAATCCTGAAGTAGCCCAGCAAAAACTTTGCTTACAAAAAAAGCAGAAAAATAATGAGAACTTGAGTAAAAGAGTACTTATTTTTCTACTAGAAAAAGTACTTATTTTTGTTCGCGATGTCCTAAAAGTAATCCTTTATAATTTAGACAATTACAACCTAAAGAATAATAACTTTATTTTATAGTTAAAAGTTGTATAAAAATATGTAGTTACCAAAAGAGACAAGAATAAAGTACTTTCAAATTAACTTTAAAAAAGGTTAAAACACACTAATTAAAATTGCTCTGAAATCTTATGGAATTGATATTGAAAAAATGTACACGATAATAAATTTTTGGAAATGTAAGAAAATATTTAATAAAAAGTGCTTTTGCTGCACAAAATTATTAATAGCTCTAACATTATAATAACAATGTGTGTATATATGTATATATGTAATTATACGGGCCTGTCACAGAAATAAATTTCGATCGAAAGTTTTTTTAATTCCGAGAAAGCTTCTTCAGAAAACGAAAACCGATAAATTTTCTCGGAATGAAATAACCTTTAATGTTTCGATCGAAAAAAGTTTTTGTTTTGGTTTGCATATTTAATTTAAAAATAACAAAATTAAAATTTGTCGGATTTACGAAAATCGATCGAAATGAAAATACGGACTCAAAACCATTCCGAACTATTTCTGTGACATGCATGATTATGTTCTTCAAAAAAACATCGTTAACATTAGATTGCTTTCACTACTAGTATTCTTATAACAAAATTATATTGTGGTGGTTATTTTGAAACATATTTATTTATATATTTACATACATTTAATTGATTTTTGGATTTTTCATGTATTTCACATCGAAATTATTCTTAAAATTTCATAATATTACCGGATATCTACCAAATATTAATATAATATATTGCAAATTGATTTAAAAAATTATTTAAAATCATATAATAATAACTTATTTAAGTCATTATACCAACGTATTTTTTTGCAATGTATAATTATGACTTATTTAAGATATAATAATAAAGTTGTTATTTTATTTATAACTAATAACGCAAAAAGTGGCGAATAAAGCTACAAAGTAATGAATTCAGGAAGTCATTAAAAGTAGCATTCACAGAAAAAAGTGTTTTATCAATTAAAAAAATGGTTTAAAAAGTATTTAAATTTAATTAATGTGATAATTGAATCAATTATTCTTTTAATTGAAATAAAATTAAAAATTTAATTTTGATTTAATTAACATTTTAGTTATATTTAACTAATAATACAAAAATTGGCGAATAAAGCTACAAAGTAATGAATTCAGGACAGTGATGCCAAGAGAAATTTCAAAAAAATCCCTACGTGTCTAAATAAAATTCCCTCTTTTTCCCTACAAACAAAAAAATTATCCCTACACTATTCCCTCCGTTAAAAATGTATTGGTTTTAGCTTCAGGCAAACAAATACATACTCTGTTAACATTTCGTAAATATTATAATTAAGGGATTTATTAACATTTATTAAAAAAAAAGCATTTATTAACATCAAGAAAAAACCAAAATAAACATTCTCACACATGTAAAAATTCAATTAAAAAAAAAATACTGTGTGACAAATTTTATTTAATTTAATAATTTAATTTGGCAGAAACGCCACTGTATATCCTTCAATCTAGAGTCAAAACTAAGTCAAACTGCGTGTTTGATTTTCATCTCCTCATCTTTTGTCCTTTTTAAAGGACTTAACCTTTTTCAAGAATACTTTTTTTATTAATATAAGTATCTAATATTTTTTACCAAACTCGGTACCAAATAAAAGGGAAGGCTTTGTTGAATATAAAAAAATCTTTATGTCAAAATTAAAAAAAAAAAATCCTTTTAAACATATATCCTTCCACATGCTTAAAAGTTTTCATTTAAATTTTTTAAAAATTCCAAATTTTATGACTTTATTTCTCTTTGTTTCATTCATTAAACATTCTCCTTTAATATTCGCATATATTTTTAGCGAATGTGAGAGCAAATGCAAATAACAAAAATAAGCGATTAGTTCGCAAATGTGAACCCAAATATTCGGCTCCCCTAATATTAACGTACATGATTGTGACACTTGTTGAAGATTGCCAGGCTATTAGGGGTCTTAGTAAAATACTACATTTGTACCTAAATGCTATGGTATATGAAAAATTTTAATTTTTAAATGAAAATAATACGGATATTTACGTATTTTAACACAATATATGGAAAATGAGACAATATTTTGAAATTTCCCTACATTTGCCTTAAAATAAAATATCTGTCTTATATCTGTCTTACGCCGTAAATTCTCCGAAAAAATCCCTACAAAAAGGGAAAATTCCCTACTATTGGCATCACTGATTCAGGAAGTCATTAAAAGTAGCATTGTAAGTTAAGTTTTTGCTGGGTAGAGAGGCTATATAGCCAAGTAAACATCGTTTAAAATAATTTGAGAAACAGGTAACATTTACCATCCATTGATTAATTCGATTTTATCGACTACACAGAAAAACTTTAAAATTTTCTCTAATCACCAAATTCATAATAACAAGCAAACAAGTTGTTGATTTTGCACCTATTACCAAAATAATTGAATTTGTGAATATTTTCAATAAATGATATTTTGAATTTTAATTAAAAAAATAATCAAAAAACTTTGCCATTTCAAATAATGTGTTATTTTATTTTATTCAATATTGACAATTCCCAACAACAATTCTACAAGTTTAAATTGTTTTATTTTAAACTAAAAAGTCAATTAAGATTTTTTGTTATTTAATCAAAATTTTAATTAAAAATTTATTTCAAGACAACTTATATATTAATTAAATCAAAATTATATTTTTAATTTTCTTTCAACTAAAAAAATAGTTGATTCAATTATCACATTAATTAAATTTAAATACTTTTTAAACCCTTTTTTTAATTGATAAAACACTTTTTTCTGTTTATGTAAATATTTTTACGATACCAATAAAATATTTTTTATTTTGTTTTTTTTTTGAGATTTGGAATTAAGAGTTTTTGTAAATTTTGTCATGATTATGATTTACCTTCCCAATATTTAAAACTAATAAGTACAAGTGATTCTTATGAGATGAACGATCACGACGTCGAATTTATCGACGGTTTTATTATCTCAGTGATAAAAAATATTTAATTTTCGTTTATTTTTTTTTTTTTTTTTTCAGTATTTATTTATTGAATCTTCATATATTAAATATGAACTAAAAATAATTAATCAAATCTTAACCTAATATTTGCTTTATGTCCTGCCAGTGCCAAACAAAAAAGATTTCGTCATCACGGTATCTGTTCACATATGTAGGTGTTTATCGCTCATCTGATTGGGTGAGGGCTGCAGTGTCTCTTCTTCTTAAGCGAGTGTGGCCGCCATAATTTAAAATATTTCTAGCTAATGGATTTGGGTGCAGTTCCAACCTTTTTAAATATTTTACTGCATATTTCGTTATCATAGTTTTTACTAATGGCACATTGAGATCCTTGTGGGTATTTGAGTTTTTGACGTACCAGGGGGCGACTGTGATTATTCGAAGAAGTTTATTTTGGCGCCTTTGAATTTTTTCGATGTTAGAAGCCGAGGCAGTGCCCCATAACTGAATACCGTAGCACCAAATTGGCTTTAAGATAGAGTTGTAAAGTAGAAGTTTGCAATCGAGACTAAGAACAGAATTTCTTCCAATAAGCCAATTAATTTGGATTGCTTTTAGTTTCATTTGAGTTAATTTAGCTTCTATATGCCATTTCCACGTTAAACGCCGATCTAGATGTATACCGAGGTATTTTACATGCGAGTGTTGGGGTATTATTTGATTATTTATTTTAATAGGGGCATGTTTCCCGACGCAATGTGAATTTTATATGTGCGCATTTTTGCTCATTGATCTTTATCCTCCATTTTTTTAACCACCTTTCTAGTTCAAATATATGATCCTGTACGTAACGAGATGCTTCTTGACAGTTTGCGTGTACGCTTAGAAAAGCTGTGTCGTCCGCAAATGTTGAGGTATGGGTGTTATTTTTAAGCTACAAATTGATTTCAATTTTCAATTGCATTGTAAAAAGCTTTTAATGAAATATTTTTGTTTTTTTTTATTGAATTGTAATGTGTTTTTATTAAAAAAAGAAATAGAAATTTTTTAGCCATTTTCTTCCGTAAATTTAGCCATTTTGGGCCACAAAGTTTTGGCAACACTGATGGATAGACAGACAGTTTTGCTGTTGTTTGTTTGGTAATTTATGATCATCATTGATTAAATTGCATTTCACAAGTACGAAAATGTGAAAACATTAAAATGTGCAAACAAAATTTCAGAAAAAATCAAATATTTTGTTAAAAATAGTTTTAAATAGGAACAGTAAATATTTCGAAACACTCCCTTTGGAATTTTTAGCATTTAAATTTAAAGAATTCTAAAGTAGAAATATTTATTTTTTTAGTATGAACTAAAAAATCAATTATCAATAACCCTAATCGTACCGACATAAAATATTACAAATCCTTCCAACATGTGTCTTACACAGAAAAAATTATTAAATTTCTCCAATCACCAAATTTATACCAAATTCATAAAATCAAGTAAACAAGTTGTTGATTTTGCACCTATCACCAAAATGATTATATTGATTACTAAAAATTGTAAAATTTTGAATATTTTTTTTCAATAAATTATATTTTTAATTTTAATTAAAAAAATGATCAAAAAACTTTGCCATATCAAACAATGTGTTAATTTATTTTAAATAAATATTGACATTTCCCAACAACAATTCTACATGTTTAAGTTATTTTATTTTTAACGAAAAAAGTCATTTAGGATTTTTTGTTATTTAATTAAAATTTTAATTGAAAATTATTTGAAAACAACTAAAATGTTAATTAAATCAAAATTAAATTTTTAATTTTCTTTCAACAAAAGAAATAATTGATTCAATTTTCACATTAATTAAATTTAAAAAATTTTTAAACCATTTTATAATTAATATAACACTTTTTTCTGTGTAGAGACTTAATAAAGAATAAATATTTTTTAGAGAACATTTTTATTAAACACATTGTTTACATGCAAAAGTTGTTTTACAATATTCATTAAAAACATTATTTTAACATTTTTGACAGCATTATTTAACTAAAAAGGTCTTATTTTTAGGATTACATTGATTGAAGCTTCTTCCTGAAGAACCTCCTGTATACACTGAACTATAGGCCGTTTTAATTTATTTTGTGACATTTGGCGTATTTGGGCAGCAATGAGTCCTTCAGTGTCTATGAGACACATGTCGGTAGTTTATGTTTAATTTTTTTGTTTTGACCTTTAAAATATAGAATAATTAAGAATTTAAATTTTTTTTTCTTTTGTTAAACTATACAAAAAATATGCAAAATAAACGTCAAGAAGTTTCTTTGCGATATGCCGAATATTTTCGTCACTACATTGAATTATACAACAAAATGTGTCTCACAAACACATGTTGGTAAGATAAGAGTTAAGTAATTAATTCTTCAATTTAATTAAAACAAATATAGACAGCTACTTCAATATACTGCTCTTTTTTGAAAATCAATTTATTGAACTCCTGTTTTCCATAGACTCTCTTTCAGCACTCGAGTTTATTATTTTATTTGGGTTTTGTTTAATTGTACGTTAAAGTTATTCATAATGTTGAACATGCCTCTATTTAAGTATTTATGTATGAATGTGTGTACTAATTCTGTATCTGAATGCTTAATTGTCATTTGTCATTCCAAACACTCGTTCATTCAATATTAATTAACTTCTCATTCTGCTTAATTCCCCAGTTACCGGTTCATCTCTCTTACTCGTCTCAAGCTCTCATGGTAAATGTTGCCACAAAAGAATTATATAATATTGTGTTCAACTAAATTATGCAAAATTGCTATTTTTATCATCATCGTCATTATTCTAATTATCATTATTACTTATATTATGCAATTCTGTATGGGATGCGGTTGCTCAACGAGGTGATGACAATAACATCAAACAAAAAAAAGGGAATGAACATAAATTGAATAAAAAAATGTATGCCACGCACCTTCCACATTTGTGTGCCACAAGATAAGGCAACACCAGTAAAAATATCATCACAGACACTAGAAAATAAAATAAAAGCTGGAAATGAAAAAATTTGTGTAGTGACGACACTTTTAAATTTTAGTCTTTTTTCATTTTATTCTTTTTAATTTTCTACATGAATGATACATTAAGGTAAACGTATTAATAAATGATTCAAACAGAATTGAAGCGTAAGTGCTGTAAATGTAATGCAACCTACAAAAGTTTGCTTGACAGAAAACAACCGAACATGGAACCGTTACTTATAGCCACTGAAAGAGAAATTAAATGGTGTTGGCCTTTTGTATCAGTGGTTGACATCCCAGCGGGAAGATGTCATCTATACGATTTGAGAATGTAATACATATCTTTTATCATAATTGATTCCAGAACTTATTACCTTTAACACAGAACATGTGCTAGGATTGTAATGAAATATTTTAATGTAGAATACAAATTAGTAGGTGAAATAAATATATAAATGTAAATAAAAGAAAAGTAAATAAATAAAAACAGAAACAATACATTCTTTGTTCTACACATGTGGCAATTTACGTATTAATCAATGCATAATTATTGTGTCAGATAAAATTACCTTCTCGATTCCAATTAATGCATTATCAAATAATAGATTCCTTTTTTTAGTTATTTATAAAATCGATTACTTTTTTTTCCGCAGGACAAAAATTTGTCCGGAGAACAAGGTTGAATCGTAAGATAACGTTATTTTTTTGTACTGAAAAGATAACGTTACGCCTGAAAGACGTGTGCTAGTTTATGTCCTTTAATGGGCATCACCGAAAATAATATTGATACATTTTTTTGTTAAAATCATTTATTTATTAAATTTCTTTTAAAATAAAATAATTTTTAAACCGAAAACAATAATAAAAATGAAATTAAAAATAAAATGCAATAAGTCTTAAAAAAAAATCACAACTTCAGTTCGGCTCTAAAAACTAAAGTAGATCCTTTTGTTGTACTTTGCTTAGATAATAATATCTTTACCAAAAAAAAAAAAAAATAAAATAATAAATTCAAATAGCATTATATGCAAATAAACTAAATATTTGTGGTCGCCACATATAGGTGCATTGCATTTTAAAACTACCGTATTGGACGTACGTCGAAATTATGATGGACAGAAACCACAGTATTTTCTCTTTGTGTTATTCAGGCTGTTCTCCACTGCTATTGCAATTATTGCTTACTTCATCTGGTAAATCTTTTTTAATGTTACCGTGCAAAGTTTTCGATAAAGTAGGAATTTTTAGACTTTTGTTTGGTGCATTTCTATAACAAATACCTTACAATTCAACCAAAACAAAAAGTTATTTTTGCTACACTTAAGATAACAATACGTCTCTCAGACGTATGTCGTGTTTATTTGTGCTTATTTCTCGAAGAAAACATAACTTAACGCACAAAAAAAGCCACCACCAACAAGCTGATGCTAACGACTGAGATAATTGAGCGCGAGAAAGTTGTATGTTAACAAATGTGAGAGTAGGAGCACAAAATTGAAAAAGCGTACGTCTCGCAGACGTACCTTATCTATCTAGGGTTAAGTATGAAATATATAAAAAAAAATTTCCTTTTTGCAATATAAAATTTATTTCAAGTTTTGAACATCATAAACTATGAACTGGGCCCACATGGTTTCCTTGTCAAAGATCTGCTAACTTTAAATGTCAATAATGACTCGAGCATAGTTTGGATACCTTGTTAAGAAATCAAACGTATTTCAATAAGATCGCCCCACATCGATGGGAACAAATGGTAGTTGGTAGGGGCAAGATCTAGACCAGGGATGTCAGCGTCATACACAATTGTGTCAGCAAAACTCACATGTACGCTTACGCTCTTTTATTTTGCGAGCGTAAAATATAATTGTTTACTGCAAAACACTCTCATTCAGCGGGAAATATCGCACGACCTGTTTTGAGGCCTCTAAACAGAAATAATATATTTATTATTTATTATCTTTGTTTCTGTTATGTTTTATTTCTGTTTTTAACATTGTACAATGATTTTAAAAAAATTAAAAATATTGGAAAGAATTGTATAAGGTTCTAAAAAGACTTCAAATATTGTCAAGTGCTCAATTTTTCCAAAAAAAATAAGCAAATGTTCTGCGAAATGCAGGTTCCAAATTAAATTTATTTAAATAATAACTGATTATGTCTGTCCATAACTCAACAGTTTTTGATAATTGTATTATTATTAATTGCTCTAAAGTCTTCATAGCAAAATATGTATGTTAATTAGGCCTCGTAATAGGCCTCGCAACCGCAGATTTCTCCCGCTGGGAATGTAAGAGACAAGAGTAATCGCACCAACACAATCATAATTGACACCACTGATCTAGACTGTAAAATCATTAACTGCTCTTGCAAAATGTGGCCGATCATTGAAATTGTAGCTATCAAGTCTGTAGCCATCTAGTCTTAAAGCTGTTAGGAGAAAAGGGAAAAGAGAATGTAATTTATTTTCCTCTCTCTCATAAAAACTCAAGACTTGACGGCTAATACTAAGAACAGTGTCAACCAGCACAGAAATTATGTACCCAGCACTATGATGTGAAAATTAATGCTTCATGTCTTGTCGTCCATATATTCTGGCCGTTTGCGGGCAATGCTCGCTTTTAACGAATCAATTGTGTTTGGTGCAGGTGCCCTGTGATCGTCTGTTCTGATTAAGGCATCTCATAATAGATTGGACCTTTCTAGTTCCATTAAATACAAATCATTCTCTTGGCGCCATTGTTATTTGGCTAGGCATTAAAGCGGCTGGTTTACGAGGCAACACGTATGATTGTGCTTCATGGTATCGTAATGGATCCATATTTTTGTGCTAGTAATGATACGATGCAAAATTGATTATTTTCCATAACGTTAAAGAAGCCTTCAACTCGTATAGCACTCAATTTCCTTACTCTCAGATGAATCCCTTTCTATAGGATTCAAAATTGCCGTTTAAATGGCTTTTAAATGGTTTCGGAAGTTCTTCTTGAGCTTGAAAACAATCTTCGAACATTATTCGACTGACGTAAGCGGACTTTGTCTTTTCTTTTAAAATAACCTCTCCTGAACTGCACAAGCCATCTGTCACACTTTAAAATCACTTAATTTTTTAAAATTAACAAAAAAAAAAAAGACTTTATATAATTATTTTTTAAAACAAAATTCGACATTTTCGCAACAAGAAAAAAATTACTTTGTTTAAATCTACTTTGTATAATAACTCAGTAAGAATGACGGGTGTTTAACCTCCAAAATTCCATATAAATAAGTTATTCAAGACATTATTTAAACTACTATTTATGTAAGATAAGATGAGTTTTGTCGATATATTAACAACCAGAAAGGATGTTGGGGCCTAGTTAATCATAAATATGTTCTACCTACAAACACTTGTATAGTTGCTGCTGCTGGGTTAACAGCCCTTGGCCGAAAAATCTCGAGTCATTCCTGTATGAACGCAGCTGAAAGTAACCTCTGAGCACCATCTTCATGAGGAGTCAGAGGTTCTAGCGCTCAAGGAACACAAAGTCATGTTGACGAAACAGCCCCATACCGGAAGGAGAGTAATCGGAGAAGTCATCCAAACTTCGACATCACACAGCTGGAAGCTCAACCGATAAATGGCAGACATGACCTATGAGGAGAGCATAGAGGGGTATGTGGAGGATCATTTGATCGACGCTAGTTCATGACAGCTTTGAACGACATTCATAGAGACGCAACCATTTCCGTGGTAGCAGGATACAGCAAGAATGTCGTACTTGGAGGTCGCCCACCGCCACTGATATGATTCTGCCGTGTTAAACAAGAGTTGTGCTGGCGCAACTAAAAGCAGAATGGAGCAACAGGCTTATAGCCTTTTGGTTCCGCATAGACCGTGTCGTTCCTTACTTATGCTAGGATCCTTATGACCCCCCCGCATATTTAACTATCCAGCCAGCCCTACTTCGCTATTTCCAAGAAGCTTATGGATCTACTTTGTGGAAATAGTTCAATTCCTTAGACTTGAACTGACAGAACCACCCGATAAAGTTTTGTATATTGCTTATGCTGTTACAACAACAACCTTAAAACAACAGTACCTGCATATTACAAATCGACAAAACAATTCAAATCGGACTGTTATTTCTTCTAGTGTCCTTGTATAGTTGATTTTTTTCTCATGATTTTTGCATTAAGAGAAAAACTTTTGATACTGTCCCAAGTTTTGTTTAAACAAAAATGTTTAACCTAAAAAGTTCCCAAAGATCTTTTTATCTTAAGACACGTACTCGCTCATGTCTACATAAATTTCTTGAAGTGTGTTCATAAGTGTTTAGATCATTTTTTATACACGTACCACCCATTGAAGAAAAATCAAAAGAATTCTCTAGTCTCCTTCTATTAAGTGAAAATTCAAATAACAAGATAAACAAAATGTTACAGTTCTTTTGAAAATGTTTTTCTTTACCTTTTGCCAAATGCGGTTGACATTTGTCAGTGCCAAAATAAAGAAAAAAATCATATTAACATTTGGAGGATAAAATAAAATTTATATAACTAAGAAAAAAATAAAGAAAAAAAAATTATATAAATACTTGTGCAAATGTAAATGATGAGCGGCGATATGGCCACATATTCGCAAACGTGTTCCAAACTTAGACAAAGAATTTACATGAAAATAGTGCAAAATTCTATTTATACAGTTTCCTTCCAGCTGTGTTATTCTTTTTTTTTTTGTGGCATGCAACAACAGAAAAAAAGAACTTATGTATGTATAAAGTCATTGCTGAATACAAACAATATCAAGAGACAACGTTAACACTCAAAGCAGCAGCAACAGCAGCGGCAGTAATATTTTTTTATGTGTATAAAAACTCAACATCAGCCACAAGAGCCAAAGTTTAAAACTGTTTTGCTATTATAGCCATAGTTGCAAACTCTTGTTGCTGTTGTAGTTGTCGTTGCATTTTATTGCTTGTATTGCATTTTAGTTGTTTACCTGCGTAAATGTTGACACACAGGGATACAATGCCAACGATACTGTAGCGATGCAACATGTTCAAATACACATATTTTACTACATCCAAACATACTTACCCCATTATACACACCTTCGTGCAACTACAATAAATAGTTCACCGGCTAAAACTTGAAAGATTGAGGCATAAAAATAGTAAAAGTTCAGTTTTAATTTGCGTGAATATGGATTCAAATTTGAATGCGAAGTGCATCACAAATTCATTTTTGTTGTTGTTTGTGTTCACACATCTATGGCTTTTCCACTGTTTAAAAATTTTTCTTTTGCATTTCTGTTTTTCATCTTCTTTCTTCAAATATGTTTTGCAATAGTTTTCTGTATTTGTATTTCTATTTAAAAGCAACATCAAAGATATGTATAAGTTACGTTCACTGTTCAGTGAATATGGTTGCTCCAGTGGGAAATAAGAAAAAAATAAGCATCACTAAATTTTCTCTAAGCGTAACATTTAAAATCTTTAAGAATCTTTAAAGGTGGCATTAAGATAATGTCTCACAAAATGGCATACACAGTTTTAATAATCTTATGAAATTAAAATCTGGGCTAGAGCATAAACTGCAATCCATAAAAAATCCCTAACCACATAAAATACAACGTAAACCAGGTTTAAAACAAAAGCTTGAGTTAGAACATAAGCTAGACCTTAACCTGAAGCCAAACATGTAGAAATCACTGAACTAGTACCAAACGAGAACTGAACTAGAAATGAACTGGAACTTAACTAGAAATGAACTAGAACTGAACCAGAACTGAACTAGAACTGAACTAAAACTGAACTAGAGCTGAACTAGAACTGAATTAGAACTGAACTAGAACTGAACTAGAACTGAACCAGAACTAAACTAGAACTGAACTAAAACTGAACTAGAACTGAATTAGAACTGAACTAGAACTGAACTAGAACTGAATTAGAGCTGAACTAGAACTGAACTAGAACTGAACTAGAACTGAACTAGAACTGAACTAGAACTGAACTAGAACTGAACTAGAACTGAACTAGAACTGAACTAGAACTGAACTAGAACTAAACTAGAACTGAACTAGAGCTGAACTAAAACTGAACTAGAACTGAACTAGAACTGAATTAGAACTGAACTAGAACTGAACTAGAACTGAACTAGAACTGAACTGGAACTCAACTAGAACTGAACTAGAACTGAACTAGAACTGAACTAGAACTGAACTAGAACTGAACTAGAACTGAACTAGAACTCAACTAGAACTGAACTAGAACTGAACTAGAGCTGAACTAGAACTGAAATAATGCATATAAAGCCGCCTCATCTTAATAAAACTGACACCGATATAATATTTCATAGTTTTCAATGTCTACATAGTATAAACAATGCCGGTCATTCAGAAACTTGCGATTCGAAAATAGAGTTTGTAATCACGTACAAATACCTAGGTGTATACATAGATGAAAATTTTAAATGGCTAACACATATCCAACATCTTTCAAAAAATCTACGAAAAGCCGCGTACAGTCTCTATCACCTCAGTAATTGCGCATCATTTGATGTACTCAAGCAGGCATACTTTGCATTAGCCGAGTCCTATATAAGGCATGGAATCACAGCATGGGGAAACTCAATATATTGTAAATCTCTACAACAAACTCAGAACCAAATCTTGAAAATTTTACTTAAAAATAAATTACACAGCCAAGAATTTCAGCCAGAATTGGTATATGAACCCACAAACAACACACGTGACTTCATGTCAAATAATAATAACACACGCAGCAACAACACTAATACTGCCAGCATATACGCTAACAATACACATAATGTATTTATCAACACAAACATTACAAACACCAATCTAAATAATAACACAAATAACAGCAATTTACATAATATTGTCACAATTAACCCAATTATTAATATAAACAGCACACAAACAGTATTCAATAACACCAACAATGCTGCTTTTAATATTAGCGCCACTGCTTTCAATATTAACAACACTAATTCTCACAATAATTCCAGGCGTATTTACACAACCAACACTAACTTACAAAACATTACTACAAATCGCATCAACCCCAACAACATTGACAGCAAACTACAAGTACTAAACGTTAAGAGTATCTACCACAACACACTAGTACTGAATTTTACAACGATCATCGATTTCTAAAACCAATAGATCACACATGCAGCACTAGACAACGTGTAGAAGGAAGATATAAGGTCCAAGGACACAAAAACCAATACGGAAAAAACTCGCTCTATACCACACTACCAAATGTTTTTAATAAGTTACCAATATATTTATTAAATATTACAAACCCATATAAAAGGAAATCGTATTTGAAAAAATATTTTATAAACACTCAGTGAAAAATATTATTATTTATTATACATTTAAATTTTATTTTTGCTATTTTTAAATTTTAATTCTTATATCCTGCAGACAAGCCGAATGGCTTCGTGGGAATAGACTTAAGATTTGAATTGTAAATAAATAAATTGTAAATAAATAAAAAAAAAAAAAAAAAAAAAAAAAAAAAAAACTAGAACTGAACTAGAACTGAACTAGAACTGAACAAGAACTGAACTAGAACTAAACTAGAACTGAACTGGAACTCAACTAGAACTGAACTAGAACTAAATAAGAACTGAACTAAAACTCAACTAGAATGATATTCTAACTGAACTTGAACTGAAAAGATGTAAAATAGGGATTTAATAGGGAATTTCTGTAACACGAAATATAAAAGAATTAAATTGTTTATAAAAAAATTGTTCTAAGTTCTACAGCTTTGAAAGCGAATTTTAGTAAAGTTTAAAAACACTGGTCTGCAATCATGATTAGGGATGGCAATAAATGTCAATATATCAAAATATTGATATGTAGAAAAAAGATAACCGACATATATATCGCCGTTATTTAAAATAACCATATATCGTTATTTATTTATGACTATTGAATTCGATACTTTTGAGACCTCTTTATAAGAAAATCCATTCATCACATTTTAGCCGCTTTTCAACTGCTTACAATAGGTACTATTTTTTTTTTAATTACATCATGTTTTTAACTAATGTTGAGAAAAAATGGGGGCTTCAATTGCAGTTTTTTATGGTTTACACAGCCAAGACGAAGAAACTTAAAAAAAATTCTTTAATGTGGCTCTAGTGCAGCGTTGGTTGCCATTTACCAAGTTTTTACTTTTTTTTTGCAAGTTTTTTGAGATGCAAAAGAGTTTTTAATTTATATAAAGTTTTCCATAAAAACATAATTTAAAATTTGGATGAAATTACTAAGTATTTTTTATGCAATCAAACGATCTTTATATATTTTCTCTGACCTTTATAACTGCAACAGTGTTTAATTGTGTTTACTCCTTCCTACCGTAAAGATTCCAACTATATTTTTTTTGGTGCTCAAGTATTTTTAACACAAAATCATACAAGATATCTAAAGGTGAAAAAATAGACTATAGAATTTATTCTTTAAAGTTTTTTGTTGAGCTTTATAAAGTTCGTTTTAATAATGACTTTCTAAAACACGATAAAGTTTTAGCACCTTTTAGGTCTTTAATAAGTATTTCCTTGTAAACTAATTTAATGCACAGAAAAAGGTGTTTTATCAATTAAAAAAAATGGCTTAAAAAGTATTTAAATTTAATTAATGTGATAATTAAATCAATTATTTTTTTGGCTGAAAGAAAATTAAAAATATTGTTTTGATTTAATTAATATTTAAGTTGTTTTGAAATAAATTTTTAATTAAATAACAAACAATCTTAATTGACTTTTTTCGTCAAAAATAAAATAGTTTAAACATGTAGAATTGTTGTTGGGAATTGTCAATATTTATTTAAATAAATTAACACATTGTTTGAAATGGCATAGTTTTTTGATCATTTTTTTAAATAAAATTAAAACTATAATATATTGAAAAAAAATATTAAAAATTTTTAGTAATCAATATAATCATTTGGGTAATAGGTGCAAAATCAACAAATTGGTTGCTTGATATTATGAATTTGGTGATTGGAATAATTTAATAATTTTTTCTGTGAAAGAAAAAAATTATTTTTTTTTACTTTTTTCTATATTTTTAAACAAAATGAATTCCAAATAAATTTTTGTTTATTTTTTTACTTGACTTTAACTTTTTTTTTAATTTTTATACAAAATGAGTTCCGATTAAATTTTTGTGTTTTCTTTTAAAATTTTGGCACTTTTTTTAAACAAGTTTTTTCTTATCAAAAATATATATGACAACGCTGTTCTGGTATAACAATATTTAGTTTGGGTAAATAATTATGTAATACTGGTGGAAGTCTTACAAAAAACAAAGCAAATAAGGAAACTGTTTCCTGCGATTTATGTAGAGAGGCATACAAAATTTTAGAAATAATTACAGATTATATAAAGTTTTGGATGAATTGCAGACATTTTACTCCGAATAATTTCAGCTATATACGTTCGACATATCGAAATAATGATATTTTAATTAATAACATTATTTTTAATTAATATTTTTAAGATATTCTTAAAAACTAGCCATAATATATATATGTATATCGATATATTTTATACTTTTGTTCGTAACTAATCATGATCAGCAAGGCCTAAAAATTACAGAGACCGTATATTCGACCGATTAGCCAAACAGCGAGTTATCGAAAATTTATATTTTAACTATTCTTGTTTTTTTAGTGAAAACATTTTTAATATTTAGAACATGACACGGTTTTTTTAAAAGCATAAGTTTTTGTGGAAGACTTGCGTCTTAAAAAAATTTAAGCTTTCATGAAAACGTTTAGTTTTTGAAAAAAAATTAAGCTTATGTGAAAAATTTTAGCTTTTAAGAATGCTAAGGATGAAATAACCACCCCAAAAGTGTGTACAGTGGACAACAAAAACGATTTTTGGGGGCTTATTTCATTTTGTTTGCGGTGTTATTTCATTTTTTTTAATTATTTAATGAAAAATTATCAATAAAATTTTTAATTGATTTCATGTTGTCAAATTCCTGTCTTCATAAAAATAATTAAATGAAAATTAAGTTCAATGAACTTAGGCCTGATTAAAATATCGAAATTTGGACTAAAAACCATTAACAGTTCAATAAAACAACCACAATACTAATTATTGTTAACAGCTATGGCACTAGTTAATTGACTTCATGTTGTCAAATTCCTGTCTTCATAAAAATAATTTAATGAAAATTAAATTCAATGAACTTAAGCCTAATTAAAAATATCTAAATTTGGATTGTTAACTTAGAAATGTTACTAAAAAAAATGTTATCAACGTTTGTTTTCCAGTGGGTATTTTAAGCTAAATAAGAATATCCCGTAATAGTGATAGTAAGAGATATCAGTTGCCTTTATCTACTTCAAACAAAATATTGCACAAATTTTACTTCCTGCTTAGTGGCTGCTCATATTTCTTAATCATCTCCGCCATCAAACATCATTAATTTTCAAACTTTTGTTGTCTAATACATCTTTCAAGTTTTATAAAAAAACCAAAGAGAAACTTTACTTCAAAAACTATTAAGGATTTTAAATTTTCTTGGTCTTGTTGTGTTTTGTAAGTTTAAGAGCCATTCATAACATTTTGGTGGTTGGTGTTTCCCTGTCACTGCGCTTATTGTCACGTGGAAGTGTGAAAGTTCGTGTTTAAGATGCAACTAAAATATAAAACATTTTGAATGTTTTTAATTTTAAGCTCTAGGTCTTTTTTATATAAAAATTATTAATTTATTTAATTATTAATTCGATATTTCGCTAACCTTTGGTTAGCATCGTCAGGAAAAATTAACAATATTTTTAATAATACAAACAATAAAAATTATAGAAAAAATTATTTCAAAATTAAATTCAAAATCCTATTTGTCATAAAATTAATTTCAAAAAACATATTAACAAAAATAAAAATATTATAACTAGAGTATAACAATTCATATAAACTGAAAAAACATTTCCTATCCTTAAACCAAATTCAAAAATCAATTCATATAAACTGAAAAAATAACTATAAAACTAATTCGAAAACCATATTTACAAAAATAAATTCTGATTAAAGAATAATACCATAACATATAACAATTTTCTGTAAATTAAACCTATTTTATCTAACATATTTATGTAAATCTATTTAATCTATCTCTTAATAACTAAATTTCTATAATTACTAGCTATATTTTCTGTGTCTGCTTTGAAATTCATTCTTTGTGTTGTTGGTGTATTGATTATGTGTAACATTTCTAATATATATCTACGTTTGTAGTTGGTTTCAGTGTTTAAAACTGATGCATTTTCAAAATTTTGATAGTGATTTAGAAATGTTACACATAATCAATACACCAACAACACAAAGAATGAATTTCAAAGCAGACACAGAAAATATAGCTAGTAATTATAGAAATTTAGTTATTAAGAGATAGATTAAATAGATTTACATAAATATGTTAGATAAAATAGGTTTAATTTACAGAAAATTGTTATATGTTATGGTATTATTCTTTAATCAGAATTTATTTTTGTAAATATGGTTTTCGAATTAGTTTTATAGTTATTTTTTCAGTTTATATGAATTGATTTTTGAATTTGGTTTAAGGATAGGAAATGTTTTTTCAGTTTATATGAATTGTTATACTCTAGTTATAATATTTTTATTTTTGTTAATATGTTTTTTGAAATTAATTTTATGACAAATAGGATTTTGAATTTAATTTTGAAATAATTTTTTCTATAATTTTTATTGTTTGTATTATTAAAAATATTGTTAATTTTTCCTGACGATGCTAACCAAAGGTTAGCGAAATATCGAATTAATAATTAAATAAATTAATAATTTTTATATAAAAAAGACCTAGAGCTTAAAATTAAAAACATTCAAAATATTATAAAAAAGGTCAATTAAAACTGAATTTAAATTATAAAACATTTTCTTATCTTGTCTTTTCCCAGCAACAAAACAGTTTTTTGTTATATTTATTTTACAAAGTCATCATAAGAAAGTGAGTTAACTGCGGTAAAGTTTCGACATCATAAAGTAAATAATATTTAGTAACATTTCATATGCCACTCTAAAACAAATATCTTAGAGAAGAGAAAATAAACCAATGAAGGATGCTAAATACAATCTCCTACTGGAAATGCATGTCATAAGCCAAACAACACTGAAACAAATTGTTGGATATAAACTCAAATATTTTATTTCACATAGACAATATAATTTGTTTTTGGGTAAAAAACTTACGCAGTGTCTCTTACACCTGGTTTGTGTCTTAAATAAGTTCTTTGGCCTTTACGTAGGTAGATTTATTCCTACTTAAGTAACGTTAACTCCTATTAAATATTTGACGTCCTATACGAAACCACGAGTTTTATTAAAAAATTATTTGCTAGATCAAACATCATTTAACAATTTCTTAATTACATTATACAGTTATCTTCTTACAAATAAAGTTTAGTAAATGAATAGAAATTGGTAAAAATAACGCTTTAGTTTAGAACTATCTGGTTACGCATTTTTTTCATCAAATATTTGTTACGTCTGAACATACCTTTAGTCATTGAACGAAATAGTGAACAACATGTGTTATATTTTTTTGATACGAAAGAGTCGAAATATGTGCCAACAAAACATCATTTGCGGGAAGGCCTGCTCTTCTTTAATCTAAAAAAGGACAGCTGAAGCGCAACGTTTGCTAATCGAAGCTTATCTTTAATATGTGCGACAGATGGTTAATGCGGTTTATAAAATGTGAATTCGACACGAGAATCAAAGACCGTCCAGGACAGCTTCAGAGATAATGAGCCATTACTCCATAGAGATTTATGTCAATTACATGAACAACTGGCAATATTGGAACGCTCAAGCAGCAATTTCAAAACGCTTGCAAGCACAAGTTCATCCGAAAGCAGAAAATTTATGTATCACACACGTATAAGCCTAAAGACATTTAAAGACGAGTTCCCATGTTCGAAATGCTGTTTCGAGGGCATTTAAAAAGTATTTTTATAAAACAGTAATGAAAATTTTACGACCTCCCCAAGCACAAGAAATTCTAGTTTTGCCTTACCTGATTTTAAGCCCAGATTTTGCCACGCATAACGACCATTTGTTTTGAAGGTGCAGAACACTCCAGCTATAATGCGATTCTCTTAAAACAAGGTTGAAAAGCTTTGGCGAGGCATTTACCAGACATTTATGCTCTCATTTGAATACGCTTCACATTAGAATAGAGTATCCGATATATGCTTGTTTCTTGGCCTTAAACAATTATCTAAATTTTATCAAAAAATCACATTTTCAAATAATCCATCCAACAATATTTTCTTTTCCGGTGTAAAACATTCTCACAAACAAAGTGAGAATCAAATTCAATCTACGAAAACGAGAATTTAATGGTAAAACTTTTCCGTACAGTTGTTATTGAGTACAAAAAGGAAATTATCAAAATATTTGAAACTGGATGGAAAAGAGCAACTCACACGTGTTTATTCCTATTCCCTTTTTCGCATATGTTTAATTACACATACACTCTTGCAGTGTATGTGTGTAATAAATTATTTGTTATGTTTTTTGCTTAAAAAAAATTTGGAAACTTTTTAATACCTGCTATTAAGGAAATTTAACCAAAAACAATTTAGGTAAAATGTTTTGGAAATTACGACAACAGTTTCAATATAATTTCGAAAATAACAACAAAAAGCCTTTGTAAATAAACAGCAATATATTTCTTTTGGAAATTTATGAATTTTTTAAAAGGTACGACAACCTTTTAAAGCAAGAGTTAGTTAACTTTATAAAAACAAAGCTTTTTTTAATAAATAAAACTTTTGTGAAAAAGGTATATAAATATGCTTTTTTGATAGATGAAAGATTTAACAAAAAAGAAGAGATTTTGTGAATAAAAATTAAAGTTTTGTTAAAACGGTGAGATTTTATTTAAAAGGTAAGCTTTTGTAGAAAGGAGAGCTTTTGTAAAAAATTAACTTTTGTGCAAAAGTAAAGCTTTTTTAAAAAAGGCTTGCTTTTATATAATTGTCAACTTTTGTAAAAAGTTGATAGTTGGCATTTGTACAAAAGGTGAGCTTTGGAAAAAAGGGAAGTGTGTGTGAAAAGTTAATTTTGAAAGGTGACACATTATAAAAAAGTTTAGTTGATGGCAAAAATTGGTCTTCATTTATAAAGCATGATCTTCTAGAAAAACAATGAGCTTATGAACAAAAACTGAGTTTTTGTAAAAAAGTTAAGATATTGTGAAAAAATAAGCTCTTGCGAAAACGCTCAACATCTGGAAAAAGATGAATGTTTGTAGCTGAGGGAGTTTTGCGAAACGGATGAGCTTTTGTAAGAAAGATAAGCTTGTGTGAAAAAGATAAGCTTTTTGTAAGAAACCTACGCTGTTTTGAGCCTTAGTAATAAAGCTTTGGTATAAAATTTGAGCTTTTTAGAGAATGAGAAGCGTTTAAAAAAAGTCAAGCTTTTGTGAAGAAATTTTGTAAAAAAAAAAATATTTTATGAAAAAGCAGAGCTTTTCTGAAAAAATAAAGCTTTAGTGGAAAGGTTAATCTGTTGTGAAAATAATAAGCTTTTGTGTTGAGCTTTTGTGTTAAGCTACTGTTAATAAGTTAACCTTTCAGCTTTTGTGCAAAAGTTGAGCACGTTTAAAAAAATGAACTATGTATACTTTTAAGACTTTGTAAAAAGATTAGGGTTGCATTTTTATGATAGTATTTAAATCTCTATTTTGTTAATTTCTATAGTGTTATTTAAAACGTCTTATTTATTTAAGATAAAAGTATGGCAGCACTACTAAATATTAAAAAAACATATCATAAAAAAGTATATTTATTTACAAGATGGTCTCAAAAAAACAGCTGACTGTCATTACATTAAACGCATATGAAAAATGATTTTCCAACCAATTAACAAAAAGATGACAAAAATAGCATGATATTTTTACAGCGGTTATATATAAATATTAAAAAATAAAAATTTTGAGTTAATTCACTATTGTTGAATAAGTGCGATGTGTGAAAAAACTAGTTTACGTTAGTTCACCAATACACTAAGGCCCGTTTTCACAACTTACCGATAGCTTAAGGAAGGATTTTATCGGCCGTATAAGAAGTGTTCCATGATTACAAGTTTAATTTAACCTAAAGTGAGCCATAAGTTAAAGGAAGGATCACCCTAATTGGGAGGTTAAAGTAAAGTTGTAATGGTGGAACACTTTTAATTCAGCCGATAAAATCCTACCTTAAGCTATCGGTAAGTTGTGAAAACGGGCCTTAATCTAGCAAAATTATTTGGGCTGTAGTGTATCAGTTAACTAATGTGTACTTGAAATCAAGATTTTGTAAAGAATTTACCATTTTTTATTTAATTTTAAATAGACTTTGCAAATTTTTTGGAATCCAAATTTCAGGGTAACGCTTATTTTTTCTGTTTCAGCAGCAGTCTGTGGTTATGGGTTTTATAAAAGACAATTTGAATTGGTTTTTCTTATAATAAATTTTAAACAAAAATCTATTAAAAACAATATTGGCATTTTATGGTCGATGATTAAAATCATTCGTCATGATTATAAACAAACATTCATAAAATTTTATTAACACACATACTTATATGAATTTTATAAACCAAAACTTTTAACAAGTTTTTATTGAATGCCAAAAACCAACAAACTAGAGATTAGAGGTTATAAAGTTAAATTTCAGAAAAACTGATTATTATTCAAATGCTTAAAAACTTATTGGATATTATTATTTAACATTTGGAATAAGACCTTTAATAAACAGTAGCTAAAATAGAAGACATTTTTGTAAGGCATAAAGTAAGCGATATTTTATTGACATCCAATGTTTTCCCTTTAGTTTGAACATAAATTGGTAACTAAATAAATTCCTTTTTTTAACAAAAAAAAAAAAAAAAAAATTATTTTATGCTACAAAACGGATCGCGAATAAAAAAGGCAAAATATAATGTTTAACAAATTTATGATAATTCAAAACATTTGGTTTGGTTTTTAATGTAATATTAACCCGACATCGTCAACATTCGTTCGACATCGTCAAACAGGAAGTTAAAGTATTCAAACTACCTAACAATTTATTACATCACAACATCATATGTGAGTGTATATTATTTAACATAAACACATACTGTTAAAACGTTACAGTTCCTATGTGGGTAGAAAAAACTAAAATAAATGTCGAACCTAATGATGTTAAAAAAAGATACATGAAGTAAATTGAGCACAAGTCGCACATGAAGAACACAACAAAATGTTTTTATTATTTTAAGGAGACAACACCAACTACATAGAACAGATGTCTACAATGTGTTGCAGGTAGACATTAATTGCTGCAGAGAAATGGCGGTCCGAGAACTTTTAAACTAATTCTAATTTAAAAAAAATTTTTTTTGCGAGCTTTTTTTAACAAGTGATTTACTAATAAGAAAACATTTAGAAAAATGCAAAGGCGTTAGTTTTTATAAAAATCTAATCTTTTGTAAAATGTAAGCTTTTGTGAAAATAGTAAGCTTTTATAAAAAACGTATGCTTTTATAAAAAAGGTAAGCTTTTATATAAAAGGAAACCCCTGAAAAAAGTAAGCTTTTATAAAAAAGGTAAGCTTTAATAAAAAGGTAAGCTTTTATAAAAAGCTAAGCTATGAGAATTCTGAGCTTTTATGTAAAACGTAATCATTTTTTAGAAAGATTTTATTCGAGAATTATGAATTTATTCAAAAATTGAGCTTTAACAAAAGACAAGGCTTAAAAATTTGCTGTTTTCTTTCGTTGGATTTTATAAAAAAATCTAAGCTTGTATTAAAAAAGTGAGATTTTATAAAATAGTAAGCTTTTACAAACAAGCTCTGTTAAGAAAAATCTGAGCTTTTATTCAAACCGGATGCATAATTAAACAAGCTGAGCTTTTAGAAAAACGATAAGCTCAGCATTTGAGACAAATCTAAGCTATAAGCCTTAACTTATATGGTAGTTTTTTATAAAATAGCTAAGCTATGAGAAATTTTACCGTTTATGTAAAGCGTTAGCATTTATAAGAAAGGTTTTTTGCAAAAGTTATAAGTTTATAAAAAAAACTGAGCTTTAAAAAAAAAAACGATAAAGTATAATAAACTATGTGAGCTGGAATACATACGTAAGGTTTTATAAAAAAAGCTAAGCTATTATTAAAATATTAAGCTTTTATAAAAATAGTAAGCATTTATAAGAAAGCTCAAATATGAGCAATCTGTACTTTTATTTGAAACGCAAGTATTGATAAACAGGCTAAGCTTAAAGAAAACTTAAAAGGTGTTATGAAAGATCTGAGCTATTTGTAAATTGGTAATATTTTAGTAAACAGCTAAGCTTTCATGACAAAACTAAGCTTTTGTTTAAACTCTCAGGAAAAAGTTAAATTCAAATTTTATTTAGAAGATAACATTTTGTGATTAATTAAAGCTTTTGTAATGAACTTTCTCGCCAAGTTCGAACCAATTTAACGTTTTTCCTAAATTAAACTATTGCGAAGAATGAAAACTTTTGAAAACAGTGGTATTTTCTGCATAAAAAAAATTTAAAAACAAAAAAAAATTTTATAAAAAGACATAAGCTTTAATGCATTTAGAAGAAACTTTAGTGTAGGCGAGAAATTAAAGAAAATAAGCTTTATTTCGTGCGCTAGAAGGCGATGTTAGCCAATTAAATATTTATAAGCTTTTGTAAGGAACTCAAGATTAAAAAAATGAGCTTTTGCGATAAAGCTTTTATTTTAATAAATAGATAAAGTTTTTCTTTGAGAAGTAAGTTTTAAATGAAAAATAAGTTTCTTCTAAACAAAGCGAGTTTCAATGTAAAAGTTAATTGTTTGCAAATAATTTAAGCTTTTTCGAAAAAATTACAAAATTGAAATTTCGATTAATATTTAATTTAATATTTAAGTTCTTTTGCAGCAAAAAAAGCTTTTTTGCACAAAAATTAAATGTAATGATAAAAAAGCTTCTGAAGATTATTGAGCCCTTGTTAAAATAGTTGAGTTTTTAAATTTAAATATTTTTCATGAAAAACAACTTTCTTTGACTTTAAAAATATTTTAAAGCTTCTTTTGAAATTCTTTTTACCCGTCTTAAGGTTAAAACACTCCTTCAAGTTACTTATTGCAGTTGGCAGAACAAAATGTAGTCAGTAAGAACCAAAGCTAAAGAAACGTTAAAGATGAGACAAAGTTTTAATGATGCCAGTAATACAAGGTGTAATAAATTGTGCACGTATGTTGTTTTTTATCTTTATATATGTATTTTATGTATGTGCTTATATATCTGTGTATGTGTATAAAAATCTACATGTACTTGCATGAGTGTTGGTTGGTAAGTGTGTTCACACGATTACGTCATGATATTTATGTCAATGTTATTTACAAGTCATTGATATTCATGCAACATTATGAAAGACAATTTGTTCTTTCTGCCGTTCGTTCGCTTGTTTGTTCGTGGTTTGTTTGGTTGGTTGTTCTACTCAAGATTCTTTCTGGTGAATAACCTACAACTTGTCAAGAAGAATAGAGTTGTGTGTACTTGAGTGGAATTTCTTATTTTCCTGGTATACAAGTTTATCACGTATGGGAATTAAGAGGCTTCTGTTTCCTAGGAAATTACAAAATAGTTGGCAAAAATATTTTGTTATACAAATTGTTTAAATTTGTAATCCTTGTTCCAAGTTATTATGACATTTTAAATTGCTCAGAGAAAAAAACGTTAGGAATATGGTAAAAGCGTTTTTTTCTTGTCCAAATATAGAATATTTTTAAAACTTTTAAAAATCAATAGTTAAGACTTCGTAATTTATGTAAAATTTCTTATAATAATTAACTGATTTTTGCTTTATGTTGAAAAGTAGAACAAGCGGCGTATTCTTATAGATGTTTACAGCATGCATGCTTTTCCTGAATCTACTTGCCTCAGACGCTTTAAAGATGGTAGTTTTACATTTACAATAGGACCGCAAATATTTAGTAATGTAGAATTAAAGCCACTAATTGATAAAGATTCGTAATCAACGTAGCCGGAACTTAAGAATCACTTTGCAATTTAATCACTTTGCAATTTAATTTTCTTAAGGTATCTTCAAAGCCAAGGAAATTGGGTACCACTTGAATCAAAGTCGATCCACATCGATTTTGCATGCCGCAATTCTGCATATCGAAATATAAATGGGTGTAAAATTTAAATGTAAGAATTCGAGGAGAAAACCGAAATGTTATAAACAATAAGTCAAATTTGCAATACAATGTGTTTTGACGTTTATGCAACATATTTGTATGTTATAGATTGGAATGTGTTTTGAATTCTTGGAATGACACGTAAGAGTTGGGTTATTTAAAAGCAGTTATTAACAAAAAACATCTATAATGGATTACACGTTTGTGCTGATGTAAGTAACATCTAAAACTAGTGGTCCTTTTAATATAACGACCGACTCAGAATCACTTTCTGAATAAATCTAACGATGTCCATTCGTCCATCGGCCTGGCTGGATGTACTATTTATGTACAGTTTACAGTTTTGAAGATAAATTTATGTACAGGTCACAGAATTGAAGATAATTCCATGGCATTCGGTACATCCATTTTAATCTCGTAAGGACGTAGCCTGTTGAAAATGGTGTGAATGGGTCCATTATTTAGCGACTATTACTTTTACAAGAGCTATTATATCTCAGTTTTATGATGGTATGTTCAGAATTGACCATAAGTCCAATACAAACAGCCTCTCTAAAACATTTTAAGACGAAAAAATCTAATATAAAGGTTTGTTTTAGACGTAAAGAACCTCCGGTAGGAATAACCGTAAAACTAGCTGTCAAACTAATGAAGTGTGTTTGACTTTTTTTAGTATACTTTGGCAACTCACCAAGCAAAGACTTACACCAGAACAGCAAGTTGTAATAATTGCCCTTAAAAGACACAAAAAGGTTTTTTTCTTAAGAATTTTAAGAACTGAGGAAGATTTACATAAAAAAGAATATCAACTTTTCTGAATCATTGCAACATGTTGCTTGTCTATCTAATGATAGTACCAACATTTTACAACCTCAAACCTGTTTGAAGAAGATTTTGAATCCCAAAGATAAAAAACAAGTATGTAGTGCAGAAGTATTGTGACATTCTGATTTTCTTTTATTAATCGCTACAAACGTTTGAGATGCAAGGCAACATTAAAGGTAGAGTTAGCCGAACGTCAACGTCCCCTAACGAAACGTCTGGTCCGTTTTGTTATTTGCTTACAATGTAAATGCTTACCGAATTTAAATGTCACGTTGACGGAACGTCTCAATCAGTATATATTAGAATTTCATGCCGTCGTTACGTGACAGTTGTAATGCAGTGATGGCCTGCTTGTATATTAAATTGAATGCGGGTATTTTCGCTCTTTTTTTGGGACTTTTTTCCAGTATATCTATGAACTTCCGACAAAACGACTTACAATACAACATATTTATAAATGGTTACAAAATATTGTTTTGTCTATGCACATTTACAAAATAATATATGTAAATGTGTATGTATATGCTAATACATATTTGTTTATTGTAAATCTATAATATAAATATAAGATATTAAATTATTAATGTTTTTTTACTAACATTAAATACCGTTTTAATACCATTTTAATCACTTGGTACTTTTTCTGCAAAGCTGTCAACACTTAAACCTTTTGATTTCCCATCACTGTGTGTGTTGTTTTATGTATACTATTGCTTTTTTGTTTATGTATGTGGAAAACATATGACACGTTTTTACATGTTCTATAAGTGCACCAACGTGCAAGCAGTCCGTTACAGTAAGTTGCGGGAACAGCAACGTTCGCCTAACTTAGCCCTAAATTAAATGATATTTTTTTTTGTTTAATGGAAATGTCCACAATATTTGGCATATGCAACAGTGGTGCCAACTTTTTCGGAGCAAAAATCACTCTAAAGTGTAAAAAAGCACTAAAAAGCACTATTTCAAGCAAAAAAACTTGTTTTGTGTTAAACACAAAACAAGTTACCAAATATTTTTCAAAAAAAAAATGGCGGCGGCGTTGTTGGAGCACCATTTTCGGACATAAATTTAATTTGGGTCATCATAAGTTGAGCTTGAATTGGGTCATAAAAAAGTTTTTAAGTAATATTTTGATATTTTGTATGTCTTATTGGAAAAGATATCACTGCAGACAACAGGTGGTAGAGTGTAATCATAAGATCATTAATTATGTCGACGAAGTGCGATAAATGTAAAATGGCAAAACTTTCTAAATAAGAATGATATTAAACTTGAAATGAAATGGAAACTCTTTATGGCAGTATGCAGATCCGTTCAAGCATATTCAGCACAGGTTTGGGGCTATGGTCTTTTCGAAGAAGTTGATAAACTACATAGATTCTTTTTAAAAAGAGTGTTGAAACTTCCTATAAGCACACCAAATTATGCAGTAGAGCTTGAAACTGGCATCGAAGAAGGACATTTATATACCTTAAAACTCCATATTCAGTATATAACCAAAACAATGTTTAGCTATACAGATGATAGGTTACCACACCTCCTTACAAAAATAATTCTTAGAAAAAATATATTCTAGGCAAAAAACATCACCGATTTGGCAAATAAGCTTAATATCTGTGGACTTTTGATAAAAGAACTTCTCTCGAAATAAGACATTTTTGCAAGATTTTTATATTAAATATAAATTCTTAAGACGGTTCTTTTGGTGTAATCCTTGCAGTTCTACGCCCTTTGGTTAAAAATCCACAGTTCTTGGCAAATCAACTTATTTCATTATATTTGGGAAAAATATTTGATAAAATATCTTATCTGAAAGAGTTTAAAAATTTTCTAAAATTCAAGATATAAAATTGTTATATCCTTTTGACAAAACATCTAAATTGTATTTAATATTTTTTTGGATATATACATTTTGTTTTAACAAAACAACTTCTCTTCAAAGAAGTTGTTTTATCAAAACTGAAATTTAGAAAATATGTAACTTGCTTGAGACAAGATAAATTTTTAAATGGTTTATAGAGAAAATTAATTTTGACTAAACGACTTGTGTAATGTAAGTTAATTTTTTTTGTTGAAAACAATTTCGACAAAACATCCTATCTTTTTATTCTTAATTTTTCTGAACATCTGTTGGCATTAGAATAGAATTATTGATATCTTCACTTCAATTTAGTATTTAAATTTAATACTACACTTTCACCTTTTCACCAAATATTTCAAAATCAAAGTTGTTAGACATTTTAACAGTTTTTTCGCTCTCCTGTAAAATTGTAGTTTTTGAAAGAGGTTGTTTTGTCAAAAGTCCACAGATATGCAATGGGCAGATATAACTACCACAGAACGAGAATGGAACTTCCGGAACAACTTGCTAGTACAGAATCTTAAAACTGATAATTTTTCAAATAAAATACAAAGAGCTATGCGAAGCGACACAGGTATATACAAACACTTAGATTATAGAGTTGGGGCCATATATTTTCAAAGTTTCAACCAAAATGATATCACCTGGATAATTAAAGCACGTTGTAATCTAATATATCTTAATGGAAATAAGCACGGGATCTTCTTTGTACATCGTGTAATCTCAGGGAAACGGAAACATTACAACACTTTCTAGGTAGATGTCCTATACTCACCACTTTCCGAAAGAGGTATTTTGCAACAGCTGTATTGCCAGAAGATGATATCAAAAGAATTCTAAATGGGCGATTGGACTCAGATTGGAAACACTTAGTTAGTTATTTAAAATCCTCTCTTTATTACCGAAAACTAATTATAAATGAATTTGAATAATATTGTATTCTTTTATTTTTATCTTTTAATGTATAAAAATAATATCTTTTTTTACAATATATCCTGCTGACGACTATATGTCATGGCTGTATAACCTTTATAATATATCTGTGGACTTTTGACAAAACAACCTCTTTCAAAAACTACAATTTTACAGGAGAGCGAAAAAACTCTTAAAATGTCTAACAACTTTGATTTTGAAATATTTGGTGAAAAGGTGAAAGTGTAGTATTAAATTTAAATACTAAATTGAAGTGAAGATATCAATAATTCTATTCTAATGCCAACAGATGTTCAGAAAAATTAAGAATAAAAAGATAGGATGTTTTGTCGAAATTGTTTTCAACAAAAAAAATTAACTTACATTACACAAGTCGTTTAGTCAAAATTAATTTTCTCTATAAACCATTTAAAAATGTATCTTGTCTCAAGCAAGTTACATATTTTCTAAATTTCAGTTTTGATAAAACAACTTCTTTGAAGAGAAGTTGTTTTGTTAAAACAAAATGTATATATCCAAACAAATATTAAATACAATTTAGATGTTTTGTCTAAAGGATATAACAATTTTATTTCTTGAATTTTAGAAAATTTTTAAACTCTTTCAGATAAGATATTTTATCAAATATTTTTCCCAAATATAATGAAAGAAGTTGATTTGCCAAGAACTGTAGATTTTTAACCAAAGGGCGTAGAAATGCAAGGATTACACCAATAGAACCGTCTTAAAAATTTATATTTAATATAAAAATCTTGCAAAAATGTCTTATTTCGAGAGAAGTTGTTTTATCAAAAGTCCACAGATATGAAATTGTACAAATTAATAATGTGAATGAAATAATTATCTAAAATAAAGATTTACTACTACTACTAACTCGACGAAGTTCATATTTAATGTGAGGAATTGAGTAAATGGAGTTCAAGGGTAATCTGTTTCTAATTTTGTATTTACTGTAGTTCATCGAACTAAATGTTCTTTTAACTTCCGCGTTAGAGTATGACTGCCTTAAAATTCTCAATGCAAAATTAAAATTAGACAAATCTTAAAATTGAGTTTGTCCTATCAAATCTTTAAAATCGTTGAATTCTATCCAAAAAGATCTTTTCGTTGTGGATTTTTCCACTTACAATTCTTAATATTTTCCAAGCAATTTTCTTTACTAAAATGTGTAACGAAAACAATTACATAATTTTTATTGCGATTAACAACCGATGTGAGATTTACAAAACAAAGCAGGATTGCAGATTACATGAAACTGAGTACTTCTCCCCAATCTTCTCACCTCTCTCACCAATAAACTCAAAAATTGCTGCAACAAAAACTGCAAGTCTGGGCAGTGCCTTTGTAGCGAGCTCACTATATAAACAGTTGCCATACTAAAAGAGTGTTTTTACACTTAACAAAATTGTAACTGCATAATTAATTAAAAATTGTAAAAATCACTAAAGTTACTAACGTAAAATTTAAAAAGCACCAAGTTAGTTTTTCTTTTTAGTTTGGCACTTAAGATACAATTTTAGCGTTTCGATGCATTAAAAAGCACCATAAATAGTACCAAAAGCGCTAAGTTGGCATCACTGATGTGCAGGCCTCCGTCAATATGTTTTGGAAACATTTGCTGCAACTAAGAGTTTGCAATTGCTTTCGTTACATTATAAGACGCTTGTTGCATTTTTTTTTATTGGAGATGCACTTTGAATTTCTGTCTTGTAAAACTTTTTTAATACAAAAGCGTTTGAGAAAAAAAACGTCAACTGTTTTTAGGATGGTAAATTTTCTTCTTTAAATGTACCCGTCCAGCAATTTTATCTATTAAAAGTGTGTAAGAAAGACAATAAAGTACAGAAAAAGACTTCGAATTGAAAGAGATAAATTTCATTAAACATGACAACAAACGAAAGTTTTTTCAGCGTTAATTAGTCACGAATAAATCGTGTGTTTAGGATTAAAATGTTTTAAATCTTATTAAGTTGTTTGTGTAAAAAATGTCAATTAATTTTAAAGCAGATTCTAAAATGACATGGGATATATTAATCAACTATTTGGCGGTATTAGGAAAAGTGTTAAGATAATTACAAATTCTGCATAAGGTGACTAAGGTTTTACAAAATAGATCAAAAATTATTTTTAACAACTTCTTATCTTATGGAATATTTTTCAGACATTCGAGTTCAGAAGAATTCGTTTAGCTTACCTTTTGTTCTGATATGCTGTCCATTGTCTTTAACCCTGAAAGGGTACAAGACAATGAATGACTCTTCGTCGAATCGACGAACTTAAAAAAAAAAATCTAGCGGAACGATTTTAAAATTAGAAAATCAAACAAGATTTTTTGAGTTAAGCAGTTTGTTAAAAAATAAAATTAAATAAAGCATAAAATATAGATATAATAAAAAAAGCTTAAAATAAAAAATTTTATACGAATTTTTACTCATTTTTGTGTTTTAAAATTTATTATTTTTTTAAAGTTTTCGTCATCAGCTAACAACGTTGCTGAAAATAAGAGCGTAATTAAAATACACATAAAAAAAGTTATATGATAAAGTGTAAATGAGCTTCGTCGATTTGACGAACAGTAACCATCTATGGTTAAATCATCTATTCGCATTACACAAGATTTCACACAACAAATCGCAAAAAAATTTCTGGAGTTTATTTTGAGAAACATTCGAAATGATCAATTCCAGTTTTTGCTTGAAAGATTTAACATTCTTATTTCATAATGGGCGACAGGTTTTGTCTAATAGACTGATTTTTCCAAGTAACTCACTTCTTCATTTATTATACTGATGGCGTTTCTTTTCTAAAAAAGTGTATTATATTGTCTTACATGCGACTTGGCAAAATGTTTAAACTTTAAACTGATTTTTAAGAAGTGTTGCATGTTTTATGTTTTTAAAAATAACAGAAGTTTCGGCATAAAATGAAAGTAGCGTTTAATATTTGAAGCTCTTTTATACCTCTAATTTGAAAGTAGAAAAAAATAAAAATATATATAATTACCACGCTAGATGAACTAAAGAAATAATTAAGTTTTTCAGAAGTAATTACAAGACCAGCTGTTAATCTAGTTCTGCTTTATGCCCCTTTAATTAACATGAGTGTTGAACATGCTTTTGTTCTTTTAAGGAGAACATAATGACAAAACACCATATTACACTTTAAAAAAAGACATATCGAGCCTTTGCTGCAATAGAGTCATAATTCAAAAACCCGGATTTTTGAACTAATGTAGTTAATTCTTAAATTCCCAGTGGATCATAGGGCCGCCTACTAGCTAATAGTGTGGAGTTAGTCGCCATATCACTTCTTCACATTGAGTAAAACATTTCATACAAATATTTTATAAACTCAACTCTAGAGAGAAGAATTAAATTTGAAGATGCTAGAAAATTCAAATTTGAGTTATGACTCTATTGCAGCAAAGGCTCGATATGTACTTTTCAGAAAAGAACATAAAAAAAATGAAAAGGGCAGAATAAATGCAGAATATTACTCAGAAAAAAAAGCGCCATAAGTTTCCCCAGTACACAGAAAAAATTATTAAATTTCTCCAATCACCAAATTTATTCCAAATTCATAATATCAAGCAAACAAGTTGTTGACTTTGCACCTATTACCAAAATGATTATATTGATTACTAAAAATTTTAAAATTTTTAAAAAATATTTTCAATAAATGATATTTTTAATTTTAATTAAAAAAGTGATCAAAAACTTTGCCATTTCAAACAATGTGTTAATTTATTTAAATAAATATTGGCAATTCCCAACAACAATTCTACAATTCTAAATTATATTATTTTAAACGAAAAAGTCAATTAAGATTTTTTGTTTTAAATTAAAATTTTAATTGAAAATTTATTTCAAAACAACTAAAATGTTAATTAAATAAAAAATAAATTTTTTGTTTTTTTTTCAGCATAAAAAAATAATTGATTCAATTATCACATTAACTAAATTTAAATACTTTTTAAACCATTTTTTTAATTTATAAAACAGTTTTTTCTGCGTAATGTAGTTCAAACACCCGCCTGTCGACAGCCAGAGTGAGAAGACACATGCCTTATTTTTAGATTTTCCTTTTGCTGATTCTTAAATTTTTTTCCTTATACTAATTCCGCAAGTTCTACCCATTTCTGCAGAAGACCAGAGTCTATGGCGGGAATCGAACCTACAACAATCGCATTAATAGACTAAATCAGTACCAACTAGCCTACCAAGGCTGATAAATTGTTTGATTTTTGAGAATTTTTCAAATGACATTGATAACTAGACCCAGTCTTTAAGAATGAATTCAAATTACAGTGATGTTGAAAAAATCATAAAAATATAGTGTCATGTATATTTAAATTGTTTCTGCTGCGAAAATCTATAATTAATTAATTTTTATTTAATTCTCAATTATCTCAAATCCGTCATAAAGCTAACAATTTTATACAGAAATGTTAGAGGTTCAATACAAAATATTGCTTAATTCATACCCATTACCTCATCAACCATTTCGGTTGATTTATTATTTAATAAAAAATGAGTAACTATTTTTATGTTTATTTTATTGCTCCTCTTGTTATTTCTAAGTTTTTATTCAGATGATGTCATATGTCAAGAAATGCACCTATGCAGCCAAGTAAATAGCAAACAGCAACTAAAAGCTGCCAACAAACTTGTCTGTCCCTACCTTGTTGACTACCAAGAAGTAACCAAACAAAATAATCATTCCAATATCCATTCAACAAAACAAAAACAAAACCATTGACAAAGGCAGCATCCCAACTGAATAATAGTTTTAAACACAATTTCAAATTACAAACGTACGAAAGTATGTAAATTTCAAATAAATTCTTTATAGTAATTGGCTACATTAGCAATACATAATTGTAAGTGTAAATTCACCCTGCAGTTCTGGGTGATTGTTTCTAAGTTCTTGATTTACCAAACTTCTGAAGAATTCGCATAAGCTACCAAACAGATTTTTAGGCTGATTTTCTCAGCTTGTAAGTGCATGTATTTAAAATTGTTTTAGTTTAAAAATTTTAGTTAAAAATAGTGTTGTTGGAGGTGACCATATTGAAACATGATTTTTCTTTGGGTGTATACAGAGAAATCCGATGGCATTTTCAAAACTGCAGGATACTTTTCGGAAATTATAAATGTACTTATGTATTAGTGTAAGTACTTGTAATGCAGTGTTAGTTACTTATTTTATATCAGCCGTTTTCATAACAAAAAGTTAGCCATAGTTTGTACACCACGTACAACGAGCTGCTAACTAGAATGCCGATTAAGCTTAGCAGCTTGTTAGCACAGAGTTTATTCATAACGAATTTTATCCGTCTGCTAACTTTTAATGAATCAACTCTGAATATTAATAATGCCACATTATAGTGCCCAAAAATGCAACAAGTTTTGCATAAATCATCGCTGGTTTTGTCATTTCATTTCATAATTTTTTAATTTTTTTGTTTTTGCCTCCCCATATAAAAATGTTAAATGTTTTTAAATTAAAATAAATTTATAAAGGGCTTAATTTATAAAAAGACAGTGAATTAAAAAAAACCCACAAAATTATTCAACCTGTTTTTTAACAAGGTGGCAAACGTTTGGCAGCTCGTTAACAAGTGTTTAGCAAATCGTTAGCCAGAGTTTGGTTAGTGTATTATGAATGAACTTTGTGCTAACTTCATGCCTATTTTTCATTATGAATACGGCTGTATACATATATCTAAGGAAAAAAAGCATAGCCGTTTTCGGTTATATAATCGGAGTTATCTGGACATTACGAGCTTGAGATTGCATTCCATTTCAATACTATTTATTTAATTTTTCATAGACTTTGCATAATATTTTTAAGCAAATATAATAATTTAAATTAAGTATTATATTTAAATACCTAAAAAATCGGTTCTAATATATTAACATCTTTATTAAAATGTTGACCATATAATTCATAGGTACATATACAACATAAATTAAAAAGAAGTCTCCCAACATTTGTACAAAACGTCTCTGAGACCTTAAATGACATATGTACATTTCCATGTCATCGTACGTGACATTTGTACGCTTTCAGAGTGGTAGGGTTTTTGCACAAATAGTAGTAAATGTGAAATTTTTTTATCATTATGTTTCATTTAGAGGGTGAAAAAAATAATTATTACATTCGGAACATTGTTGTCCAAAATATCTAGCAAAATATGTGCATATCGAACGTGACATAAAACGGAAGTGATTTTGGGGTAGATGTAAAAAAATCCGAAAATCTGCGAATTGTGGGAGGTATTTTTCCTTTTTTTAATTTTTAACATTAAACCACATATTTTTTTTATAATCCGTAATTGGAAAAAAAAAATATTTTTCTGGATGGTTTTATAATGAACAAAATGTAATATCGTTCGTGACATACCGTACGTGACAGATTTTTCTCGTATAGTATATACAAGGTATCAAATATATTTTTGGTAAATATATGTATACAAAAAATTAAAACAAACAAGTAAAAAAGTATAGTCCGTCAAGCCCGACCATATGATACCCTACACCATAATATTGTAAAAACAAATTTTTGAGAGTGTATACTATATGGTACCCATTGTCAATCATGGTCGCAAGAACAGAATGTTGCTATGAGGTTAAGAATTATATAAGGGTTATTTGTGCCGAATATTATTAAGATATCTTTATCCATATAAGATTTGTTTGCCTTTCACCGATTTTAGGGAGGGAGTTTATATGAGAGCTATGGTTAATTTTGGATCTGCCAGCGCAACATTTTCGCCAATTTGTATACCAATACCAACATTTTTAAGGAAGTTATGACTTTAAAAGGTATTTCCGGAAGTAGTATTTGTATGGGTGCTATGGTCAAATATAGACCGATACCAATAATAGTTGTTTAGATGATTTAGATTGCAAAAAATAAGTTTTTAACAAATCTAAACTCAATACCAACAGAATAAGATGATATATTTATTTAGTTGTTGCATTTATAGTACTTACAATATCGTACGTGACGACCTATAAAAGCCAATAAAATTTTATTATACCTATTTAAAAACAAATTCCGATCAATATTTTTTTGCAACAAATATCTTGCTTTGAACTATTATTTTGAAACACCTACGACCGACCAAATACAAATGACATAGACAAATGATGTTTTTGCACCACGTACGTGACATTCGAATAGCATCCAAACAAACCAAAATATATAACGCTAATCGACTTATATATTTGGCCTTTTCTCGTGGATCTTATTTATTGTTGTTGTAACATGTTGTAATTTTAAAGTATGATTTCAATGTTACCAGTTTCTGTATTTAATCGGCGGAAAAGTGAAAATTGTTGATCGAAGTTTGTAAAAATGAATCAAAGAGATAGTGAGTTTTAACTTTTAATTTTTGCATGTAAAATTTGAGTGTTTTTTTACATTCTACCATATTCGAAAAAAAGTTGCAAGGGTTTTTGTTTTTTGAGTCGTGGTTGACATTCTAATGGAAATGCCCATATGCATGTAACATTACATTAACTAATTAATTCTTTATACAGTGTGATTCTGAATAGTTCCTATAGGAATCTGAGAGGCATATTTTTTTGTATATAATAGTTTGAATAAGTTTTGAAGATTCCTGATGCGGGGAAAAACTTTGTTTATCATTTGGATCATGTTAATTAACAAATGTTTTAATACAATAAAAACACATTGCTATTCGTAGAACTTACCTAGCGGATTATAAATGCTTGAGTTTAAGCGGCCCTTCTTTGAAGTCCTAATAAGTCACTTTATTTATATTTATAGACCCGAAATGTAAAATTTAAATATCTGGCCTGTTCTGAAAATCACTTTAATTCAAATCACGTGATTTAAAATCACATGTGCCTTTTATAATCACACGTGTGATATTTTGGCGTTTCGTTTTTGTGTGTTTCGGTGTGATTTTCAATTGCCGAAAGCACACCGAGCAACACAAAAACCGAATGATTTTCAGAACCCCACAAAATCACACGAGTGACTTCAATAGCATAGTTTTCAGAACAGCCCGTATGCCTGTATCTGCTATAAATAGTGAATCAAAATTTACCTCCTTATTCGTAAAAAATACTTTTGGTTTTTTAAGATTTATTAAACGAACTTTCCTAGAAATTTTTTTTTAACCAGAAGTATTTTTTATGAATAGTGCCTTTCATATTTACTTTCTGTATTAATACTTTCGGTTTACACTGTTTTTTTTTTTTTTTTTTTTTTTTTTTTTTTTATTTTAATCAAGCTTGTTGTCTATCTCTAAAGGTGAACATAAAGGTCGTCTTTTTCTGTAAATGGTATTTGTTGGTATTGTGGCGGTTTTTCGAGATCCCAAACAGCATTCAAAGTTTGAGAGACCATAAAATATTGTCTACAAGAACGACAAAAGCAACAGAATAAGTTAGTACTTAAGGATGATGACTGTGTAGTTTTGTTTAGAAGCTGGTTGTTATTGTTGCAGTTATAAAACGCTGCAACAAAATGTGGTTTCTTGCTATTATTATTGTTGCATGTATTTGTTGCTGTTCAAAAATGTAAGCACATTCTAAAAGTGCAAATATTATTGTTATTTTTGTTTTTGTAAATATTCAAGCTGTTTTAGATGCTTGTTGTTATTGTTAAAGTTGCTGTTTACAACAAAAAAAAAAGTTTTTAATGTAAATTTATTACATTGTGGCTCAAAATTTACACAAACCACATATTTTGTGTGAGTTGGTGTGTGTGTGTGTTTAAAGGGTTTATATGAGTATGTGTTTTTTGGATGTCTCTATATACAGGTGAGTATTTAAAATACCAAGTGATTATCGTAAATAAAAAAGGTGAACATGTTAAATACAAATAATTTTTGTAGGTTGCATTTTTTTATAAAACGAAATTTACAAGCATCAATGTGTATCTTTATGTGCTGGAATTTTTATGAAAACGTTTGCCTCATACCTCTTCTTTGTGCAGCACATGCCTTTATTTAGTGCATAATGATGCATGAATTGAGTTACTGACTTTAATATTTAAATATTCATTGTATCTTATTTTTTTTATTTATTTATTTAAGTAAACTGAATTTTTATTTACTAGAAAAAAACTTAAATTTGCGACTATTTATGCACCTCCGTTAATTAGTTTGTGGTTAAAAAGTTTAACCTTTAGGAAAAACAAGTTAAATTAATTTTTATTTATTTTTAGAAATAAATTAAACAGCGTTAAATAAAATTTTAATTATCACGTTAATTTATAGTTTTGGTTAGTGAAGACTAATTAAAAATAATGATTTAGAATTTATAATCAGAACAAATTTTTTGCTCGTAGTTTTGTTATATTATTTGCAAGATTTTTTAAATATACCAAATTTTGCAAACATAAAAATATAAGCTCTGCATTTATACTCTGCAAATATGCACTGTTAGTAGGGTTTTTATGGGGTCTAGGGTTTATTATGGACCGATCTTCACAAAATTTAGCAGTGTGATTTCGTGTTTTACAAGAATGTACCGTACCGAATTAAATTATGATAGCATTATTTATCACGGTTTTAGGCGTACTAAACTGTTTTCCGGGAGTAGGGTTTATATGGGGTCTATTGTCAGTTATGAACCTGTCTTCACGAAATTCAACAGTATGATTTGCAGTAGTATAAAGCGGTTTTGGGCAAAATGTTATACCATTCCGTGCCTTATTCCACCATTTATGTTAGTTTTTGTATCAAAATTATAAATTTTTTTAAGGTGGTGATTCCACATTTTGATTCATAGTTCTGATCCTACTGACCCGATGTTGCTCGATTTCAATCCCAAACTGCTTAGGATAACTACAAGCAACTTGAGACCAAGTGCACAGAAAAAAGTGTTTTATCAATTAAAATAAATGGTTTAAAAAGTATTTAAATTTAATTAATGTGATAATTGAATCAATTATTTTTTTTGTTGAAAGGAAATTAAAAAGTTAATTTTGATTTAATTAACATTTTAGTTGTTTTGAATAAATCAATTTTCAATTAAAATTTGAAATAAATAACAAACATTCTTAATTTACTTTTTTCGTTTAAAATAAAATAATTTAAACATGTAGAATTGTTGTTGGGAAATGTCAATATTTATTTAAAATAAATAAACACATTGTTTGAAATGGCAAAGTTTTTTGATCACTTTTTTAATTAAAATTTAAAATATCATTTATTGAGAATATTTTTTCAAAATTTTTAAATTTTTGGTAATCAATATAATCATTTTGGTAATAGGTGCAAAATCAACAACTTGTTTGCTTGATATTATGAATTTGGAATAAATTTGGTGATTGGAGAAATTTAATAATTTTTTCTGTGTGTGTTCTTTTCTTTGGCGTTTTTCGAAAGTAAGCATGTTTTTAACAGACGGACAGACGGACAGACAGGCGGACATGGCTAAATCGACTTAGAATTACGTAAGGAGAGTATAAAAATAGAACGAGGTGTTTAACAAAGTGACAAAAGTGCGAATATTAAAGTATTTTATTTGAGAAATTATGTTGAAATTTTTTTTGTTTTAAAATTAATATTGTAAAAATATGCAATAAATAGTAATTTATAAAAAAAAATTAGCATTAAAAAAATTAAACCGCAATTTGCATTCTATTTTAGTAATTTACTTTTTTTTTGCAATTTTATACGTTTTTTGAAAAGATTTTATATTTGCAATTTTCCCCATTAATTTCATTTCTAATCAACTTTGGTAATTTTATAATTTGCACTTAATAGAGATTGTAGTTTTAAAAAAGTTCTCAATGAGTTCCACTTTAGTTTTACAATTTTTTCTATTTAATCAAATATTTATATCTCTTTTGCTATTTTGCTGCCGTTAAATTTAAAACAATTTTCAAACAGGTAATTTGCTTTTTTTATTTAAACTCCAAATGAGGTTAACAACAATATGGTATTTGTAAGATATTCTTCTTCACAGGTTTTTTGAATTCGATGACTATAAAACTGAAAAGACATCCTCTTGAGTGGATTGAGCTCAAATGAACGAAAAAGAACAACACAGACAAACTTTTTTTTGTTAAAGCAAAATAAAAAAATTTTTTGAAAAAAAAAAATTATTTGTAAGAAAAACGGCAAAAACTACTGGTTAAACCAGAAAAGAAAGTTTCATGTTCTTTTTCCATCATCATCAGCATTACAATCTTATGCATCCTCAATGGCTTTTGAGAGATGCTGGTTTTTAGTGGCGAATGTTTTTTTAAGGAGCAGAAAAAAATACGTATATAAAAAAACTGATCCATAAAATATGTATTTAAGACAATGCTTTTGCTCAATATTAGATGGAAGGGCTGTTAAGGAATAAATTCTTGCTTAAAATTTATTTCATCCAAACCATTTAGATTCATTAGATTAGGCTAAAGTGTTCACATATAATAATATCTTATATAATTTATTCCAAATTTAATAAATGTTTATTTAACTACAGCAACAATGAAAGTTAAAGTATTATATTCGAAATATAGAAAATGAGGTCTTTGTATGGCCTTTAAGTAGAAAATCTTATGGTATGTTCAGACCTTACAAATATTTGACGAAAAAATCCAAAAATGGTTGACCAATAAATTGATCAAACTTAAGCTTTATTTTTAAAAATTTTAATAGATTAACTTGACTTTATTTTTAAAAAAATAATTGTAAAATATAATTTAGAAATTTTGAAATATGGTTTGATCTAGCAAACGTTTTGCAAAAGCAAACAATTATTTAATTAAACTAGTGGTTACGTGTATGACGTCAAATATTTGACAGATGTGAGTTAAGCTTTAGTATATAAAAAATTATGTTTGATTTGATTTGTAAATAAATCTTTTATATTTAAAATATTTAAGCCAACTATTTTCAGCCTCGATAAATTTTGTTTTATATATAGAATATTTGAGAGAAATTATATTGTTCCAATCAAATCGATAAAATTGGTTTTATATAAATAATATTTGAGAGAAATTATATTGTCCTAATAAAAATGTTCCTTCTGAAATGCGATCCATTTAAAATATCTCTTGCGTGCTCATGAACCGACTTTGACTATATTTACATATTAAAGGCCTGTATAAATGTATTTGAAGATCATACACACAACAAAAAATCAATTATGTGCAAAACGTTTGTGCACAACAGAATGAACACAATGACAAATGCTATGCATTACTGTTCGTCGCACAATTTAAATAGTCTTGTGAGGCTGGGTTTTTGAGATCTCATTTAAACTAGGTTTAGTCAATCCGGAAGCATATTTGTGCCGCCAATACCAGGTTTGTATACAAAATTTTTACTGAACAACTTAGTTTTGCTTAAAGTGTTGGTCTTTAATAAAATAATAAAAAAAATAATCACATTTCGCCGGAAAAAGCCGAGTTTCAGAGTACGTTAAACTAAGTTTAAGCTTAATCCACATCTCAAAAACTCGGCCTGAGGGTACAAAATTCAAAGAATAAAACTTCAAACATCACTTCTTTGTTCATAGCCTTTCAATACTTTAAAAAATATGAAAATTACCTTAAGCAGTCTGCGAGAATTTTTGATAATAACTTGTCTCTCGAATGTAGCGGCCGCATAAAAAGAATTTGTGATGTTTCCTTTTCCAACAAAAATGTTAGGTATTTTTTTTCTTTGATATTCTTCTTAAAAAATTCAGGTGATGGATACTAAAAAGATGACTATAGTTTTTCTTTTCGTAGATCATTTCAAAAAATCCGAGAACAAAATTAAAATTAAGTGCCTTTCCACGAATAGTTAAAAATTGAAAAAACTCCTTTTAAAAGGATACACAAATTTCAGAAAGTTTACAGCACTTAACGCCTCTGATATTAAGCCAACTATTGATACAGTAAACATTTTGTAGCGAATTCTCCAACCCGTTGTAGATGCTGCTTACGGTAAAATCTTGTTTCAAACTGCAATAAATACAACTGCAACAACAGCCAAACAAATTTGCTCAAAAGAATAAACACAACCAACAAAAAAAAAAAAAAGAAAACCGAAGAACAACTGCAACAGCAACAAAAAAAAAACTTCAACAAAATTTAAGACCAACTTGTTTTTTTTTTAACAAAATCAAGAATCACGAAGATGATCAGATCAAGTTGCAGTTGACATTTATTCAATACATGTTGCACAAAAACAAGCAAACGACTGAATCTGCCAGAGAAGACAACTGGAAGGGAAGGTTTGGGGTATATATATAAATCAGCTGTCAATTTAATCTTGTAGCACTTTTACACGATATTTATTTAGCAGTTGCCTTGTCAAATTTCCAATTGAAAAATGCATACATGGCGTGTAAAAGCAAAAAAAATTGCTTCTGTAAATGTCAGCATGAATTTACAGTGTAAAATTTTTCAATTTGAGCGTTTTATATTTTGAACTGACAAATCATCTTAAATCAGCTGTTCTGAAGATCATTTGTTTTTGGCGGCATATAAAGATTATTTATTTACGCATATTCATTTAAAAAACAATATTTTTAATTAACTGAAATACAATTAAAAGTGAATAGAAATATAGATCATATAAAATTATTGTCGGATGAAACCAAATGCGAACGTGTGGAAGCAAAAAAAAGTACTTGTTAATTTTGGCAGACATATGGAATTATATATGGATTTTACATCTGGCAAAGCCACTGTAAAATACATATCATGTAAAATTGCCTTTAGCAAACGTGTTCGTGAGTAGGGAATTTTCTTTCTGTTTTTTTTTATCAAAATGTTTCATAAAAATATTTGATTCTGACCTTCCCTTCTAGCAGTTTTCTATATTTTTAAAAAGTTTAAGGCTGCTTTTGAGGAACTACTTTTTCTGCAGACACTGAAAATGTTGCAGATGTTGAAAAGACGTTTAATAAATTTCTTTTGAAATTATGTTTTAAAAACATAAACTAGATATTCTGTGAAAGTAATTATCAAGTAAATGGAGCGGAAATTCTTAAGCAAAAACCTAATAATTTTTAATTTGACTTGGTGAAAAAAAATTAATATATTTACACAGAAAAAATTAAAAATTGTCTCAAATCACCAAATTCATAGAATCAAGAAAACAAATTGTTGATTTTGCACCTATTACCAAAATGATTATATAGATTATACTAAAATTTGAAAATTGTGAATATTTTTTTCAATAAATGATATTTTTAATTTTAATTAAAAAAGTGATCAAAAGACTTTGCCGTTTCAAGCAATGTGTTAATTGATTTAATTAAATATAGCTCAGGTTTTGACAATTCCGAACAACAATTCTACAAGTTTAAATTATTTTATTTCAAACGAAAAAATCAATTAGGATTTATTATTATTTAATTAATGTTTTAATATAAAATTTACTTCAAAACAACTTAAATGTTAATTAAATCAAAATTATATTTTTAATTTTCTTTCAACTAAAAAAATAATTTATTAATTATCACATTAGTTAAATTGGAATACTTTTTAAACAACTTTTTTAATTGATAAAAAGTAATGATAATTTTTTCGGTGTACATTTTATAGAAAAATGCAATAAGCTGTAAAAAGAAAGTATTTTTATAGGCAAAAGTTCTAGCTACAACAAGATAACCACTCCAACCCTGTTTTATTTTCTGGAGCCAACAGAATTCCAGATAGGATTTTGATTGGCCGCGATCTTTGCAGGATCAGTCCATTTTATCAATTTTCGGGCTTGTAATATTTGTAAATGTGGACCACTTTTAAGGATTTTTGTATTTCTTTAACATATATTGAATTTTAATGGCATTTAATTTTTTTTATATAAATTCTGTAAACTTAGAGCTCCCTCAAGTATTGTTTAAAATTTCCCTTTCCAGTTAATTTAGGCCTCATTTCACAAAGCCAATTAATAAAGTAATTAAATCTCAAGATAAGAAAACAAACTTAAAATAAGCAACAGCGTCAAAAGCTTAAAAAACATCAAACACATTGATGAAACGACCAAAAATGCGACAAAATTACAGAAACTTCTTCCTCGTCCACAAAACCTCAATATGGCAATAAAATGTTCGCATGTAATTTCCCTTTTTTACGACAAACAATAAATCAACTCTTCACTCTCCAACACAGAGCCTAAATAAAGAAATTTTTGTCTTTAGATAATATAACAACAAGTGTAAATGAAATTCAACCATCCATTCCCTTAACAAACAGTCCTTCCATCTTGCCAACCATCCAACAAACTAACAGCCAACCACATCATTTAGCAGAAATGGATAACACAGTACAACACATGATTTGCCAACTCAATTCTGTGAACTGTATGTGAAATTAGACCCAAAAAGAAGAATTTCTGCATCATTCGTTTTGTCTTCTTACCTGCGATTTGAAGTTAGTATCGATTTGAAGTTAGTACTATCGTATAGGGGAATTTATCACGTTTTAGGCCCTGTTGTTTGACATAGCTCGACAACCCCTAGCCCAATTTAGTTGAAATAAATTTTAAAAAATTAAGAATTACAATTCCCTTAATCTGTTCATATATTGTTTTCCTATACAAGTAACACTTTCGAAGTTAAAAATGAATGTTTGAAGGGAAAAAATTATTTTTTGCCTAAAAATTTAAATTTTTTTTTTTAAAATACATAAAAAATCCAAAATGGAAAAAAGTTTCAAGTCTAGTTATTTTTTCGCAAAGTCACATAACCTATGAGCAAAATGAGATAAAGATCATAAAAATCGATGCACGCGTTTCGCTTTTATTCGCAATTGAGTAAAGGTATGAATTTCAAAAATCAGTTATAGCCACCACCCTTAAAATAAAAATATAAATTAAAAAATTATCATGCAAAAAAAAACTTTATTTATAAAAACTTAATGAAAATAATATGCAATTAATACGCAATTATAATATGCATAAAAACAAAATTTAGAACATTTTTTCAATTATTAGCAATATCCATCCTTGTAGAAGTTGGCGCTTGTGGTTCTGATGATCTTGTTTTCTTCGTAGGTTGTTCATATTCATGGTCTGAGTCTGTATCGTCTTGGCGTTGTCGGTATGATGTTGCGCTGACATTTTGCTGTGTGAGTTTTCTTCTCTTCAAAAATGATGTCAGCCATTCGGAGTCGTGTTGTGATAGTCCCAGCTTGGCCACAATGTAATCCATTTCGATTTGTGGTAGCGGTTGTGGTGCACTATTTTCAATATCGGGTATCCAATCAGCATCATCCAAATCGGTCGGATTGGTGAAAACGGTTTCGGCTAGCAGGGACACAGTATCCGCACTCGGAGGTTTAGGTGCATCGGTATCAGCAGGGCGTTGCACTGGAAGTGTGGCAGTAAATGCAGCAGTGTATACTTTTGTTTTCAATTGTTGTCTGTTTAATCCAGGACGAAAATTTATGCATGCATAGCACCTGGATTCATCATGTCCAGTTGTGTCTTCCACCCAAATTACTGGCTTCATAAAAGATAACTTTCTACTTTTTCCGTGAATCCATTTTAGAAGGGTAGTATAACAACTGTTGCAAACTGTGTTCGGCGTAAAATTTGCACCACTTAAATCTGCTTCATCGAAATAATTACAATACGCGGTTTTGAATTGCTCAGTAAACAAATTTTTTCGATCTTTTTTCTGTATTTTTCGGACGATATGACCACAAACGTAACAATATTCATCCAAATATGGGCACTTGTTGTTTTCCATATTGATATATTTTATGTTTTGTTGTTATTCACTTTTAAAAAACTGGAGAAAAATCACTTTTACTGTTCGCGTTCGTCGGCACTGGCTGAATGCCAAAAATCGATCAATGCACACCTATAAATACTACGTATTTTTGAATATTTTACTGCCAGGTACTTATAAATGGGCGCATATTTTAAGGGCGGCTGGCTATATACCTGATTCAGCACTTGTACGTTTCAAACTGTGCAAAACTTTCCAAATAATGACCACCCTTAAATGTGGGTGCAATTTCTGTAAAAAAATCATATAGGTAGCCACCGGAAAAACCCAAATAATAAAAAGGTCCACTTTCCGTTTAATTGTCCACGTACATTTATTACCGCAATCATAAAAATCAAATAACCTTTTGTTTATTCCTTTTTTTTTAATTCTCAGAATCATGAAAAAGGTGTCAATGTTTTCTCCAAATAATGTTGTGCATATCTCGAGCAAATTTTTGAAATTCATACATTTACTCAATTGCGAATAAAAGCGAAACGCGTGCATCGATTTTTATGATCTTTGTCTCATTTTGCTCATAGGTTATGTGACTTTGCGAAAAAATAACTAAAATTTAAACTTTTTTCCATTTTGCATTTTTTATGTATTTTAAAAAAAAAAATTTAAATTTTTAGGCAAAAAATAATTTTTTCCCTTCATACATTCATTTTTAACTTCGAAAGTGTTACTTGTATAGGAAAACAATATATGAACAGATTAAGGGAATTGTAATTCTTAATTTTTTAAAATTTATTTCAACTAAATTGGGCTAGGGGTTGTCGAGCTATGTCAAACAACAGGGCCTAAAACGTGATAAATTCCCCTATACGATAGTACTAACTTCAAATCGATACTAACTTCAAATCGCAGGTAAGAAGACAAAACGAATGATGCAGAAATTCTTCTTTTTGGGTCTAATTTCACATACAGTTCACAGAATTGAGTTGGCAATCAATTAACTGAAAAATGTTGTACTGTGTAATATAAAACATGTGGCCGCTAGACAACGACCACAATGGGGGTGAAGGGGTGATGGAAAAAGCAAAAAAGAAGCCTAGATGGGGATACGCATGTTGTTAATTACATTGCTATCCACAGTCCCAGCCATTCATGCAAACACTTTTTAAAATTGTTCTACGTCTTGGTTTTCAAATTAAGTGCGTTTAAGAGTTTACGGTTTTAGACGGTGGTGCGATGATGCCAAAAAACCAAACGCAGTTTGAATGACAAATTGTTTGCCATTACGAGCGTCATTAGAAAAAAAGAGGGTAGACGGTTTTAATTTGTTTATACCCCCAAACAACCCATTTAAGTGCTTGTATATGAACACTTTGTTTACAACAAAAATAGCAGATTCGTTCCTTCGTTGTTTGTCAAACACAATAGCGTTTATCGTACAAATTGGATTTGAAATAGAGGTTATAAATGTATGTTCAGACAAAATGTTAAAAAAGTAAAACTGAATTAAAACAAAAAAAATTATTTAATACTGGGATTTATATATTACAAATTTGATCCGTTTGACTTTGTTGTACCTTTAAGACTTTATCAGGACAGCTTGTTTAAAAAGGCATATAAACCACGCAAACGGTTGAACAAACAAGTGAAAACTGTATATGGCGGGTCTGTGCTAAAAAAATGCAATATTCAAACAAAAATCATGTTGTTGTTGAAAAATTAACTGTGTACTCTTTTTTTCCTTAACAGTCTGAGTGTGCTTCTTGATCCATTGTGAATGTTGGAAGTCCTGTTTAAGCAGAGTTGTTATCCGAAATTCTCTCAGAAAAGTCTTCGAAAACAGCAGGTCGAATGATGGCTAGTCATTATCCTATCAGTGCAGGACAGATGTAGATGATTATGTGTACCATATGTGTACTTCCGACCTTATCCAACTGAGCTTTAAAAACACTACGCCAACAAACTCCGTGGACACTAACATATAGATGGAAATTTTAGTACCTGTCTAAGAGTCGGAGCTATTTTAACTCCACTGCAAATGCAGCTGCTGTTAAATAGCAATGGCTTAAAGGTACATTTTCCAGCAGACCGAAAGCCACCCTAATATATGAAGAAAATGAATCTCTTATTAAAAATTGTCTCTCTTTACCAAATTCATAGAATCAAGTAAACAATTTGTTGATTTTCAAAACAATTAATAATACAATTATTATATTGATTAATAAAAATTTAAATTGTAAATATTTTTTTTAAAGTATATTTTTAATTTGAACTAAAAAATCAATTGATTGTCAATTGATTTAAATTAATATATCTCGGGTCTTAACAATTCCCACCAACAATTCTGCAAGTTTAAATTATTTTATTTTTAGCGAAAAAATCAATTAAGATTTTTTTGTTATTTAATAAATATTTTAATTAAAAATTTATTTTAAAACATTTACAATGATTATTAAATCAAAATTATATTTTTAATTTTATTTCAGCTAAAAAAACAATTGATTCAATTATCACATTAAATAAATTGAAATACTTCTTAAACAATTATTTTACTACTGATAATTTTTTCTGTGCTGGTTTTCGTGATACCAATTAGAGCTCCGTTTGGTTACAAAATAATGCCAACAGATATGTATTTCTTAAGGCGCATATGCAAAGTCCCCAGGGAAGTCAGCACAGGGAAAATGTGTTCTAAGCTAATTACTAGACTTTGATTACGTCTGTTATTATGGGTCAATGGTAGATAGGGACCCATGCGAAGAGGATGGGGTTAGGTTACAATGATTACTGCTGAAGTTGAGAAGTAGAAGGTAACGGCCTTTTTTCTTTCTCTGCCAATGTCCCGGTCTCGGAGTTATTTGGACGAGGCATTTTGGCAGACCAGAACTTCCAGAATTGCTTGGGTGGTATATCTAATGAGGGATTAAGAGCGATCTATCTTTTCTGCAGAAATCGAAATGGTTCGAGGCTGCGGTGATGTCTGAAAAATAATCAGGCGAACACTTGCTGACTCTTGTAACTGGCTCAGGGTAACGCAAAGGCACCGCTATAAGTACCCAAGTAAGCCGTCCTCGTGTCTGCTACCCACGACATTTTTTTCGGATTGGATACAAATTTTAATGATTTTGATCTAAAATTCTTGTCTTATTTTCTTTTAAAAAACAACATTTTGTTGAAAAACTCTCTATATCATTTCGGACTGTTAAAGTTCAAAATGTTCTGCAATCCCTTATGACAATACCATTCATGTTATTTCAAATACAAATATTAACTGCTAAATCAAATACTGTACTTAAACCCATTTTTAAAATTTGCCCTCTCATGTCCTACCAACCACCAATATTATGTATATTGTTATTGTTGTTCTAGTATTGCATGTGTTCACAAATGTTCGAGATAATGACATTTAACATTTTGGTTCAGTGTGTATTTATAAATCAAATTACAAACATTAGAGGAGTATTAAATAAATCCAATGCCATTATTCCCAACGAAAATACAATTGGAGCATTGAACCTCATCGTACTTAAAAACTAAAGGTACGGTCGCATATGGCAAATATTAGCCCCAAATATGTTTGCCTTTATTTGGCAAAATTTTTTTCAAAACAATGTAGGTTTCATTTTGTGGTCACACTACGCACATTTATTTGCTCAATTTTGTTTCCTCGAACAGATGTCAAATAGCCGCAAACACACATATTAGCAATTATGTTTTCCATATGGTCACACTTAAAAATATATTTGCCGAAGCAAAATATTTGACCAAACTGTCAAAATATATAAATTTATGTGCCAAAACACTATTATACAAATTGTGATGGAAAATATAGAGGAATTTCTTTCAATTAGAGAGTGTTCTATTTTGATCTGACAAGCCATCTGACATCAGCTGTTTTGCAAGTCGTCTGTTTGTGGATGCAAATATATATTAATATCTATTTATTTACACATATTCTTAAAAATACAATGTTTTTAATTAACTAAAATACAATAAAAAGTGAATATAAATCAGTAAATAGTTTGCTAATGTGAATGTTTTTAGGTTATGTCAGGTAAAACCAAAAAGGAACGTGCGAAAGCAAAAATGATTAATCTTCTGTAATTGGCCATTTTGACAGACATGTGAAATGACATACGGACTTTACATCTGACAAACCCACCGCAAAATACATATCGTGTAAAATTGCTTAAACATTTTTGAAAAGATTGAGTTTTAAATCGATTATATATGATTTCAGTGTTCTTTTTATATTTCGTAATCCATTTTTGATATCTTAAAATGGTAATTACTCAAACAAATATTTGATGTTTTTTGGCAAATGTTTGCCATATCTGACCGTACCATTACCGACATAGACCACGGGACAACAAACACAACTCGTTTACAACAATTTATTGGATTTTTTAGAAAACATTTTTTTTTATTTTTTGTTGTAACTTTTTGGAGGTAAATAATTGACCAATAAATTGGGTGTCTCAAAGTCGAATGAACGATCCGTTACTAGAGTGTGAGTATACTTATGTATGACTGTGTAATTGTGTTGAAATGGGTGTGGGAGTTGTAATAGTATTTAGTAACAGACTAGTATTTTCAAGTTTTTTTTTTATTTATCTTTAATTATGATGTGCTAAATAACAAATTTTTATTCTTGATAAAAACACTGAAATTTATTGTTGGGGGATATTCAAGTTTTTGTTCACATTTCGCGAATGATGAAACATTTAGTGGCTTCTAAAATTGGAGTTTAAACTAGTTGTTTTTTGTCCAATTACTCTTGGCTGATGTTATTTGCCGTTCTGCTTGATTTTTTTTGTTATTGTTGTTGCTTAAACGCCTTAAGAAAAATAAAGTAATGAAAATTAAATTGAGGTTACTTGTCTTGTTTGGCTGGCCACAAAATTTGAAATGAACTTGACATTGCAGATACAATTTGGAGGCAGCCAGAAAAATGTCTTAGGAAAAATATTGAATTTGGGTCTAAAGACAAAAAATTATTCAAGTTTAACTTAAAAAAGTGTACAATGGAGAGATTTTTGAAATTTAAAAACTTTTTCAATCGTTAATTCAAAAAATAAATTTATGGTTAAAAAAAGGTGATTTATGAGCGAATTTAATTTTGCACTTTCTAGTCTAATTGCTATTTAAAAATAAAACATAGCCGACATTTACTAACAAAAACTTAATTTTTGTTAAAAAAAAGAAGGGCTTTTCTAAGAAAACTGTCTGTGTAATGAGCCTTTTTTTATTTAAATATTACAATTCATCTGTTTGTAAAATAGATTTCTTCTTATTTTATTTGAAATCTTTATTAACAAAAGACGTTTTAAATATTTCTTTTAAATTGGCATTTTCCTTTATAAGCAATATTTATTCTCGTATATCTTATTTACTCATTTAATAAATATTTGAAGTATCAGACAGCTCAACTCATCCTTAGAGTTGTTGATATTGTTCGGCATCCTTTTGAAAAGCTTCTCACTGCTTTACATACTTCTCAAAGTGGTACAGTTCACTACAGTTGAAAGGTGTTGTAAGTTCATTTTGAGTGCACAAATACTTGTATGTTGTGCATTTGACCTCTTTTTTCTATAGCAGTTACCCTTGTGATGTGTTCTGTTTTAAATACAAATACATCTGTCTATCCGTTTTGGGTACAAGTACCTTTTTTATCTACACGCAGAGAAAAACTATGGTTGGGCATATTTACGGCAATTACACTATGTTTATTGTAACAATATATTGTTGTCGTACACAAAATATTATTATTTTTATTTAATATCAACAATATTATCAGTGGTGATCTGGGAATCGAATACGCAAAACGCAAGAATTTTGAAGTTATTTTTAAGACACTGTTAATTCAATTTGTTATAAATTTCTTATAGAATTCTTTTTAATAGAGAAATATTTGTATTGTATAGAATTTCTATTTTTTTTACTACTATAATCTTATTAAAAAATCGACTATTAAATTCTTGCGTTTTGCGTTTTCGATTTCCAGAACACCTCTGTATAGTTACTGTAAACATGTCATTGTTTATCGTAATTATAAATTTAAGTATGGTTCACTGAAAAATAATCAACAACTAACTAATGATAACTTTGAAAACATATTATATTTCTTACTACCATTTAATGATATTTAATAGCCATAACATGATAACTTTCTATACGTGTACACAAAATATTGACCATTGTGTTGTGTTATTTTAAAGAAAAAGAATGAAAATTGTATAAAATAATTTATAAATGATTGCGACCTACGACAAAAATATGATTTGAAATATCTGTGCCACTTTTACGTTAAGGTTGCCAGTAAATAAGAATAAATATATATTAAACATATTTTTCGGTTTTAGATTTAATCTACATATTATTATGATTAACATGATAATAATATGATTACTTCTTAACTTATTATGATTAACATGAGAATAATATGATTATATTAAATTATAATATGATGTAATAAAAACAAATTAGGATTAAGGGAAAAATATTATGATGTAATTTTACGAATATATTTGGTCATGATATGATTCAATAATAATCGTAATATGTTGACTGCAATCATGAATCTTACCATTATATGTTGCTCTTAGAATATTTTTACCACAACCATGTTTTTTCTTTGCGTTTAGTTGAACATTTGAAAATTTTACATTAATGCCTCTCTCTGACAGATAAACATTTATTTTTTTTTCCTTTAAGAAAACGCTTAAATAAAAAAAAAAAACCATAATAGCTACTAAAAATAAGTGCTTTTATAAAAAAAACTGTTTAACAAGGCTTCAGTGTTTGCATGTTACACATGGCATTCAGTTCATTTATTTTATTATTGTTTCTTTATGCATGTGTGAGTTTATTAAAGGAATAAGTTCAATATCTTTACTGCTCATTAGGGATGTCAAACGGGAAATCCCGAATCCCTAAATCCCGAGATTTTTCGGGATTGATAAATCCAGAATCCCGGGATTTATTTTTATGAAATGAATTTTCTGTTGAATTAGCTATATATTTTTTTAAGTGTAAAGTGTAAATGAAAACATGAACGATTTGAGGGCACATTCGTCTCTCGTAGAGGTCATGTTAACTAGTCACCAAGATTGTGCGATTTAATCCAATTGAGATCATTTATAAAAACCACTCCCTCATCGGATGGAGAATACCTTTTACGAAAAGAAGCTTTCTATCAGATAGTAGAGTTTCCAAAAACACGAATATCCTGAAAGCATTTCCTGCAAGAATCATACTAAAAGAGGCCTCAACAAATAGTTTGTCCGTTGCCTGCTCAGCGGAGGCTACTGACTCCCGTGGTACCAGATACGATCTCAGGTCAGCCGCGATCTTAAAAGATCTATCAATTTTGGATCTTGGCCAAAGCCCAGGTTTTGGCTTCACCTGAGTATGCTCCAAATGATGTAACAATAAAAGGTTAAATAGCCATTAGTTGTTGCCTACAACTCACGAAGGGTGGGACAAATACGCTACAAAACCAAAGCGGCCCTCACATCCATCAGTTTCATTAAGCCTGATTTTTGCTTCAGACTTATGGAAAATTAGACGTTTCAGATGCGCCTATTTAGCGAGGCCATAGTGGACATTTGCACGAAGTCACATTCCATACATAATTCAATAATTTTGATGATACATACTTTTATATTAAAATTTAAAAATAGGAAACGCTTAAATAAGTTACCTTTTTTATTATTTCTTGCATTCAATTATTTTAAAACAATGCCTTAAATTTAAATAAATAAATATTTCACTATTTTTTTCGTTTTTATTTTATTAAATTTCCTTCAACCAAGTTTTTTCTTTTTTATTTAAATACGATAAAACAACCATTAAAATGTCAACAACGTTTAAACTTTATTAAAAACTCCTTTTTAATTAATCGTTTACATAATTTTTATGTAGAAAAACAACTCAGTTAATTTATTACATTTTTAATAATATTTGTGATAATTATGAGTCTATTACAGGCGTAAAGTAACCGGTCCATGTTAATAAACCCAACAGCCTTTTGTTTATTTTTATTTTTTTTTTAATATCTTAATTGTATTTCATGGAACACCTGCTTTTCAAAATGTAATTAAATTAAATGAAAAAAACAGCAACAATTCGCATTAAAAATGTTTTCAAATTATGACAGTTACGAGCACAACACGCAACTCAAACTCTTGTTTTTAGGAAATTTTAAATCTGCATGAGAGAGAATATGTGTCATATGATTTACACCAATTTTCTTTTATCATGCGTATTCTTCAGTGTAATATAAAAAATATTTAAAAAAAAACCTATTAATTTTTGATTACAAGGGTTTCTTCTTTAGGCAATGTTCGTCTATTTCAAATTTGTTCGCTTATGAAAGCCTAGTAACATTTTAATTTTTAATTTCTTTAAGTTCTTCGAGGCAGTTTGGTTTTATAAATATCGTTTTGGCAGAATAGTAGTACTTAACGCCAACTTTCATTTTATTTAGTTTAATCTTTCCATCAGATTCGTTTAACAAATGCCTACAATTTCTTTTTATTCAATTTAAAAATTAAGGCCCTTATTATGTAAAATGTACCGCAACGTCATAAATTACATTGAAAGCAAAAACAGAGTCAGAAATATTTTATTATTTTGTTGTTGCTTTCTACAGAAATTCATATTGAATTTTTAAATTATAAAATAGTATAAAATAGTGTTTTACACAATTAGGTTATCATTTCAATTAAGTGTTAAGTTATCCTTAGTTAAGTAGTTGTGAATATCAAATGGCACAAAATATATTTGAATTTTCTGTTTTTAGTACAAAAAGCCAACTAGCATTAATATCATTATCTACAATTATTCAAAAAATATAGGTGAGCTGTTGGAGGTGCGTAAAAAACCAAGGACTGCATAACTCTATTTCAATAAGGGATGTAACGATACGCTTTTTTGCCGATATGATACCGATACTCAAAGAGAAATATCGCCGATACCGATACGAATATTAAATTTCAGTTCAAGGTAAAATTAACAAAGCTCAAGTAGAGTAATTTCTTTATTATACAAAATGACAGTGTAAGAGATTACAACAGAAGTTAGGAAGAACATGTAAATCAATAAAAAATAGATAATCATTGATTCAAAAGCAAATTTCGATCTACCAAGATGAAATACCATTTGGTTTAAAGATTGATGTTTGACTATTGACGTCATCCGGCTGCAATAGCCGAGTGAGTAAAAACGGCAAACCCCACCGACGAGATTGTGTGGTTACAATCGAAACTAGTCTGGGCAACCTGTCCGTGAAAGCCTGGGTTCAAATCTCAGCGCAGTCAAGAATGAAAAATTATCAATAAAATTTTAATTAATTTCATGTTGTAAAATTCCTGTCTTCATAAAAATAATTTAATGAAAATTAAATTCAATGAACTTAAGCCTTATTAAAAATATCTAAATTTGGATTTAAAACCATTAACAGTTCAATAAAAATAACCACAATACTAATAATGTTATATTATGACTATAAAAAATTTATTGGGGTAAACATATTAGATAAATATGAATAAAAATGGTCATAGTGACCATTCCATAATCATGTTTTATCACATGAGATTTATCAATTGTAGAATTTCATAAGTAATAACCTTTTTTAATATAATAAAATATATTATGGCCACTGGCATTTAATCAAAATAAATATTGAACAATAAATGAATTTAATGAGAATACATAAAAAATATTGTTTAAATAAAAATATTTAAAATTCACTTACGTATGAGTGATGTTATTTTAAATACCTGAGTTTGCTCTGCAAAAGTCATACGTCTAGTTGGACACTTTTGGTTTTTATGTAGATACAGGTCGTATGATGAACAATTTGAACAATACGTACAGACAGGGTGGTCATGTTCGTCGCCAAACTATACACCGAAAATCGCCAAAAATTGCCTAATCTAGTTTTTTTTAAGATTTTTGTAAAAAAAAGTTAGCCATAGCCGATAGTCTAGTAGCTAGTGATATATATGTACTTATGTATACATATTAGTCTTATATTTATAGAAGGTTAATAGTATTTATATAAATAAATAAATAACAATTCGCCAAATTTAGTTTTTAAAACTATAAATAACATCTAATACATTTAGTCTTATTCCAGTAGTATGTTTAGGTTGAGGTTACAATTTAAATTTAAAATAAAAACAATTTTCGTGAAATTTGTAAATTATGTAACATTAATAAAATGTATTCCGTTGAAGATTGAAAATTTAACTTTTAATCTAATTTTGTACTAGGGCGGATCAATAAGTCCGTGACTTTTCGAACTTCCCTCGTAGTTATATGACATGCAACACTGCTCCCAACAAGTACCACCTCAAGTTTTGAGCAAGATCCGTCATTTACTTTGTGTTTAACAGCTGTTCAAAACATACAACCTCGTGGATTTTTTTAAAAATGGAAAAAAGTGAATTTCGAGTGCTCATTAAACATTATTTATCAATCAAACCAAGCAAAAGCTTGATTAATACTTTGGGGGCTCTGCACCATCGATTTCAATGGGAAAAAAGGGGTTTACTGACTTTCGTTATGGTCGCACAAGTACAAATGACGCTGAACGTTCTGGACGTTCTGGACGGCCAATTGAAGTCAATACACCCGAAAAATTCGAAAAAATTCACGAAAAGTAAAAGTGGGTGAAATTGTTGATGCCATAGGCATTTCATATGACAGTGTGGTTTCGCTTTTAAATGATCAGCTGGGTTTAAGAAAGCTGTCTGCAAGATGGGAGCCGCATTTCCTCTCAATTGACCATAAACGTAATCGTGTGACAACTTCAAAGGATTGTTTGGAGTTGTTTAACCGCAATTCGAATGAGTTTTTGCGGCGTTTTGTAACTGTGGATGAAACATGGATCCATTACAATACTCCGCAGACCAAGCAGCAGTCTAAACAATGGGTTTCTCCGGGTGAACCGGCTCCGAAGAAGGCCAAGGTAAGTTTGTCGGCCAATAAAGTGATGGCAACAGTTTTTTGTGATGCACGCGGGATAATCCACATCGATTACCGTCAGAAGGGAAAAACAATAAACGGTGAATATTATGCCAACTTATTGGACCGATTTAACGAGGATTTAAAAAAAACGACCCCATATGGCCAAGAAAAACGTTCTTTTTCATCAAGATAATGCACGGGCGCACACGTGTGCAGCCTCAATGGCAAAATTACATGAATTGGGCTACGAATTTGCAGCTCATCTGCCATATTCTCCGGATTTAGCCCCCAGTGACTATTTCCCATTTCCAAACCTAAAGATATGGCTCGGTGAAAAGAGATTTAGCTCCAGCGATGAAATTTTTGGTCACACAAATGCCTTTTTTATGGACCTCAAAAAATCCTATTTTTTAGAAGGGATACACAAATTGGAGAAACGTTAACGTTATGTTGATAAATACATTTTTTTTTGTAAAAAAACTGTATTTCATTCAAAAAGTCACGGCCTTATTGATCTGCCCTCGTATTTAAAGGATTTAATATTTGAAAATGCGCTTACAAACTCAAGAAAACATTTACTTACCCTCTTAGTTCCTACAACCCTTCTTCCCACCCTAAAAATATTTTCATACAAATTTTGAATATATAAAATATTTGGATTATCCCATTAATGTTTTTTATCAAGAAACATTTTCAATTTGTAACCAAAAAACTAACCTTCGTAATGGCAGTCAAACACTTTTCCCGATGAAAGTATTTTCCGCAATGATAATTCGTTTATGTACGCATTAATAGTTCACAAAAAATTTTAAATAGAAAAGTTTAAAAAAAAATGGTGATAACAAAAATAAGTTTATTTTGTTTATAAAGTGTTAGAAAATATCTCTAACCAAATAATCGCTTACCATTTGAAATACAGTCGTTATAAAGTAATAAAGTAAATAAAAACGAAAAACGTAAATTTTCATCACCAAATGGGTTAAAAAATTGCCACGTTTGGCGAAAAATCGCTATATCTTAAGGCCATGCGTACAGTGATGTGATAAATTAACGTAAGTACGGCCGTATTGACCTTAAGTCATGATGGTCCTAGCCCCGGGTGACAAGCAAAGCGTTTGCCAGCCGTCCGCATGTGAGAGCGAAACCAACATTTACACGTAGAAATTAGCCGAATTTCACACTTGCCCCGCACTTAAGAGCCAGAGCTATCTTATCTCCGATGCGGTGGAAAATCAGCCTTTAAAGCCGACTCTTAAATACCTCCTTCCCCGCTACTTTTAGTTTGAACCACAATCACAACGTTAGCCCCGAAGTATCCTCAGCTTATGTTCAGAATGGAACCGAAGTTCCAGAGGCTAAAAGCTCCCGTGCTACCAGCCAGAATCTCTGATCAGCCGCATTCTTAAGAGATCTAACATCAAAAGCTAATATATCCTCAAGATGTCCCCCTATATCCCCCGGAGGTTAAAATACAAACAAGGGAATTCATGCTCTCTTTTGTTTGCAGTATTCTAAACTAACCAATTATGATACCCTACACCAACGACTCCCAAGCGGTTTGAAAAATTAAAAAAATCATAATTTTATTATAATGTATGTATGTCATTATTATTAATTGACACTTGCACGTAAATTTCTAAATTAAGCTACTAAACTACGTGATTTATTAAGCATTTGTGCTTACAATAACAATGAAACTTAAATTGTACAAATTTTCTACGAGTCTTATGACATAATTAAATATGAAAGATGCTTATCAATTTAATTTAGCGAATACACTGAGTGTGGAAAGTCGTAATCAAATAATTATTGTTGTTCTGTAAGTGAAATGCGTTTAATTATGTTTAAAATTACTAATAAGATTTCTCTATGACGTGCTAAATTCCCAATTATTAGTTTTGATAAAAAAAACACTGAAATTTATTGTTGAGGGAAAGCCAGTTTCTATGCGCATTTCGAAATTACTATTTGTAGATCTCTGCTAATTGACATTTTATATTTAACATGTTTTTCTTTGACAGCTACTCGTTGTCTAGTGTTTAATAAGTCAACAAACAAATTACGGTTTATAAATCATTTCTTTATTAAATAAAGGCTCTTTTTTCTTCGCCTACTTTCCAGTAACTCCTATACACTAAAGCTAAATTCACCTATTTTTTCTGAACAATTTTTTTGTCCTAATAGTTCTTTTCTATGTAGTTTAATTGACGTCACGTTTCTTTAAAAAAGAGAGAGAGAGAGATAGATAAATAATAGTATTCGGAACATTTTCAAATGGAATTGGTTTTAACAAAATGTTTAGAAATTTAAATCAAAACAAGTTGGTTTTGCTGCCATGAAAAGGCTCATTTAATATTTCTATTTTGTCTTTGTTATTACTCAGAGCCTTCTCACATACATCTACAAACTTTTTCAACGGTCAGCTGCACTATTACATACAGTTAAAGTTTTTGTTTTTTACTGTGTTTGTTGATATTGTGTTAGCTTTTATTTTTCTTACTGCCTGGCCGACTATGGCGACAAGAACATTTCTTTCGAATATTTATATTGGAAACAAAAACAAATTTCAGTTTTTTATTATTGTAATCAATATAAATATGCGAAAGAAATGGTCTTGTCGACATTGTGGGCCTGGCAGTTAATGTTATATTGTATTAATTTCTCACATAAGTTTAATGAATGTGTATGTGTGTGCGTTTATATGCGAAGGCTATTGTATTTTTTTACTCTTATAAACTGATCATTCTTCATTCATGAAGATGTCAGTTAATTTAATCTTGATGTTGGAAGTGAATGAAACAACTGAATAAATCAATGAATGAATGGTTGATGGAGTTTACAATAGCAAATAAATGAAAAAGGAACTCAGACATATCGTTCCTTTATTGCAACATGGTCATATCTCAAAAAATAAAAAATTTGATGTTATTTAAGTAAAAGTGCTTTTTCATACCTTCTTTATATGTAAATCAGTGTTCTATCGCAAACTGAACCGTAGTTATAGCAAAATATATATTATTTAATCAGTATATAAAAGTATATTTTGAAATTTGTGATCGCATTTTGCCAAGTTCAATTTTTGTTTTGAGAATAAAGGAGCGATACGTACATGAACATCCATACATTTGTACTTATACGTAATTACATACATCTGTATGAATATGGATTTTTAAATATAAATAAAGGAAAAATTAATGTTGCAAAAGGTGTGTTATTCGAATGAAATTTTTTCGATTAGACAAGAATTAAATTAATATCTCTATTAAATAAATAATTTTTTTAGACATTTCGCACTTGTTCAACAATAGTGTATTAATTAAAAATTTTTATTTTTCTTTCGTATTGATGAAGAGATGTAAATAGTATTCGGCACAAAGAACTTTTACACGAATCTTAACTTTGCTAATGGAATGCCCTAATTTTTAGCATCAGACAATATTTGTAAATACATTAATTAATATTTGTATATTTTATTCGCTTCACCCTCAGCACTGGGATAAATACACATATATTTTAAAAGGCACTTATTTTTGGTTTTATATGACAGATGTTTGATTTTGACATGTGGCAGGATATGAATTCCTTGTTCAACATTAAATACTTGTCATCAAGTTTAATGTGGTCTTGGATAAGTTGTGTGTGGCCTTATTCGACAGACCAAACACGATTGTACATGAATGATGCTGTTTTTACTCATATTTGTTTGCAAAAGTTGTTGCTGTTTTTTACTTAAACTAAGTGCTGTCATATGCATACGAGCTTATTTAAAGTTAAAAAAAACTCCTTAATTCTTAAATAAATATTTAAATTTTTCGAAATTGATTTAAAGTGTGATTGAAAATGAAAAAGGAAATTGGTGGTTTGACAAAAATAAGTTTTCCATATAAAAAGCAAAATAGACTAAAGACAAGAGTACAGACTAGACTACAGACAAGACTATAGGCTCGACTATATAAGAGATTATTTTTAAGCTAGACAGAGCCAACTCAAAGGTTAGATATCATACAGCGCTCAATTTTTGAAATTTTTGCTTAAATTATCATGAATAGATTTATGCCGCCAAATAATTCAAATTAACTTTTGTAATCGTTCATCCATGTCCGCATCTTATGAGATTTTTAGACTTAAGTGTATGTCTTGACGCACTAAATCCATATTGATATTATGAGATGACTTATTAAATAGAGTTAAGATAATTTTTCGCTAGGAGATCAAGTCAAGCAATATTTCCATTTAATAAATCAAAAACAAATAATTATGAAATAATTTAACGACCCATCTAGCACAGGGTCCCCCAAGAACAGCTAAGTTCCGCTTAAAATGTTGACCTTTAATGAAATAGTAACAAAAAATTACATTTCACCGGAAAAATCCGAGTTTGAGAGTAGGTTTAACGAAGTTTAAGCCACAATTCAAAAACCCTACCTAAAGACTTTACTATAGATTAGACTTTCACTAGACTACAGAGTATTCGCGTATATTAACAACAGATGGGATTCATTTACCACAATGTTGATGTCTTGAGTAACTTATACATCATCTTGGTGGGTAAACGGCTGCTTGATTTGTTTTTATCTTACAGAAATGAGCAGTTGTTTTAGCGCGGAATCGCTTTGTTTTCAGAAATGGCGTCCGATATATTAAAAAATATTTTAATTGTATCAGTATATCATAATAAAGGCTCTATTCATAACTAATAACAAAATGCTTATATTTTAAAAGAATATGCAAATAAATTCATAATTTTAACCCTCCTTATAATTTTAACTTCTTCTGCTGTTAGAAAAATATAATTTTTAAGTTAAAGACATAAAAATTCATATTAATTTTAGTCTTCTTTATTTACAGTCAAATAAAATTTCGAAGCTAAAAGTTTCATAAACATAAAAGGCTTTAGTACCACCCAAATCTCTTGTAAAGGCTTAAAGATCTTTTAAATGAATTATTCATTGGGAGGTCCTGCTTTTATATAATATTTCTTCCTTAAGAACCAGAATTCTTTTTTTTTTTTAGTACTACATTTTTTATTTCGGTATTTTGCTTAGAAATACAACAAGTTTTTGTCCATTAACTGTTGGTTTAAGGAGTCTTTTATGACTCATCAGCAAGTTTAAACGGTTGTAAAAATTTTCTCCCACTAGAGTGTTTGATAAAACGACAACTGAAGTAAAAAGATTAAGAAAATATTTATGTTTAAAGTCTCCTTTTTTTGCTTAGACTTAAGGTTACAAAGACCTTTTGTAGTACTTGATTTATTTTCACGCTGCTTAAGAGGAAATAAAGATTAAAGAGCGAAATAAAAAAGTCATAACAAATACTTTAAAATTTTTTTTCAAACCAAATAAGTATTGTACAAAAGAAATTAAATAAAAAATTGCAAAAATTTGGGTGAATTTAATCAAACCGATTCTAGTTGGTTTGGTCTAGTAAATTTGGTGAAGAGCAAAATGTAAGTAAATTTGGTTCCAGTCAAATCTTAGCTTTAATTGGCCAACTTATGGTTATTCTAAGGCATTAGTGGCTTTTAATTTCAGTTAAGTCGACTCTAGTTTAACTGAAACTCAAGTAAATTCGACATCCAACTTCATTTTAAATTTTTAGTCTTACATGTGACCATTCAAGTTAGACTAAAGTAATATATTGCTTAGATTAATTTAATTCTAGTTTCATTTAGTTAGTTTTATTAAAACTCTGCATAAGTCAGCTTTATAGTAAAACTTAGTGTTTAAACAGAGTTGAGTCTACCACTTCAGGCAAAACTCCTAAAGCACATAAATTAATCATCGGCAGTAACTTCATCTAACATCGATTAAGGAACAATTCTGCTCCTGTCCAAATGAATCCCACTATTGTTTAACTTTAACTCACACCAAGTAAAACTAATACGGCTTCTAGTTTAACTCAAGTTAAGGCGATTTAACTCCAATTGAAACTCTTTTAGCTTCGACATCCAACGTTTTTTCCAAACTTAAGCTTAACATAAGACGATTTGAGTTAAATTTCAGTGAATTTTGTTTACACTTTAGATTAGCCTGCTTTAGAGCAAAACTTAGGTTGAAGTTACGTCACTATAAGTTCAACTTCAGTATATTAAACTTTGTTCAAAAAGCTTTTATAAGTTTTTAGTAAAATTAAGTCATGAAGGCAATAAAATATTTCTAAAGTTAGTGAATTTGAAAAACCACAACATCCGTTTCAGTAGTTAAATTAATGTTAACTTTTATTATTAAATATTCGACTTCAAAACTACAAATTTCATACAATTTGTTGTTCTATTTGTACAAGAGTTTTTTCCACATAATAGAATTTAAACTTTTTTCTTTTTTGCCTTTTTCTTTTTTTACTAACAAAATTAAAGAAGAAAAATTATTCCCAGTTGGCTAAGCAAGACATAAGTACAAGTCTTTAGCATAAATTTTGCCTTTCAAATGCAGCATGCAACAAATAATGTTGCAACTAACAGCCCGGTAGTGGGAATAGTGATTGGAAGAGGATAAATGAAAGAGAATATTGCTACGACTATATAATATAACAAAAATTTATCATAAGATTTTTGTAAACAAAATTTTTTTAATATTTTGATGTCATAATGTCATTGTTGTTGTTATAATGAGAAAAGAAGCAGGGCATGCAGCTGTTGTTCCAAAGACATTTACAAGTTTAAGATTAAAATTTTTACAAAGAAACTAAAATATTAAAATGTTGTGTATGGAATGAAGAGCTATAAAAGGATTCAAAGGCTAAGATTATAGACTAGACTAGGCGAGACTAAATACCAGTTTTTGATTTTAATTACTATTGTTATATCCATGCACCACTTTATCATATTTAATTGGGATTCTCAATAAATGGGGTATTTTTTTCACATGGTTTCTGTCTTCAATAACTTTTTCATATGGCTTGCGTCTTTAATAACTTTTATGGAACTTTGCACAAGCAATTTTTCTAGCCAAAATACATCCTACGTGAATTTTAGGATCTGTCTCATTTTGGTGACAGTATAACTGCCGTGCCTAACCAAGAGCGGAATGTGGGAATTTTTCCTCCGCTTATTCGCTTAACTGCAATTCCTTAACAAGAGCGTTAACGTTACGTCACAAACAGTAGTTTTTACTTTCTTGTTTAATAAAACCCACATAATAAAAATAAAAATGAAGATAAAACCACGGAATTCATCGAAAAATAGCTTAACTACCATTATTTTGAAACAATATAAGACTATTAACCGATCTGTCAAAATCTGATTTTCCAATTACAAAGCGTTGACGCCACGCTATTAAGGAATGCTTCACACAAAATGTATGAGCATGACAGTTTTTGATAACTAGAAAGCGCTTGCCGCTATTGGTTAGGTGATTTCAGACATTTGTAAATTTGGCAATCGACCCGCCCCTGAACTTTCCTCTTAATATGTTTTGAACATTACTTTAGCTGCGGGCTACTTGCAATTTTTGGGTATTAACTATTTTAAGCATTAACAAATTTCTCGCAACTTATGTTCTAACTTAATACAAAAATCACATACAGTGAGCCACACTCAAAATTGAACGATATTTCGAAAATGGAGGAGGTGGCACAACATAAATTCGCGTAACTCAAAAATTATTTAGTTTATTGTATATACTACGAAATTCAGCAATAAAATTACCTTCTAGAAAGGCTAAACTTTTTTATAATCTCCTTTGTCGTTTTAGAAAAATGATTTTTTTTATCAAAATTTCGAAATTTTTGTTTCTTCAAAAATAATAAAAAATTGGAAAATGAAGCTATTCTTTTAATTTTTCTAGACGTATAAAAAAACGAAGTTGCAAAGCTTATTCAATAAACTAAACTGTTTTTGTGTTACGCTAATATATGTTGGTTGCACAACGTACTCCATTTTCGAAATAGCCGTTTATCTCGAAAACAAAAGCTAACCTTAAAAATCGGTAAGTACCATTGGATTCAGCGTACCCGAATTAGGTTAAAGCGCCAGCTGAACGCTTGTCAGCTAGCACAGTGTTATTATTAACACAAATGATTAAAGTGTTCAATTTTGAGTGTGACTCACTGTAACTTTTTATGTTAGTATTTAGTATTATTATTTTCTCAGTTTGTTTTAAAAATATGAGTCAAAAAAGTTTTATTCTTCTCCTCTTTAGAATTGGTTTGCAGCCATTTATAAAAACGATAAGCGTTTTTGGTGCCACGATAACCTTGCAAACATGTATTTTTTTAAAGAATTGGAAATATTTGTAGCAAATATCTTAAGAATAATATAGAGTACATATTTTTTACCGGCTTGGACATGTTACTTAAATACATTAGTAATAATGGAATAGAACAAGTAAAAGATCTTCTTCATATGTCGTTAGAATATGCGATTCTTTTTTAATCAAGTTATTACTTCTTTAACATGTTTGAAAATATATTCAGAAAAAAGCCCAACTGCCGCAAACGGATGGTCACTACGCGTTCACTTAAAAACACGGAACGCGTACGCTAAAAGAACTGAGTACTTTTCATTTAATTTTTACTACACGTTCAAACACTTGTCTTGTGGAAAGCGCACAAAAGTTATTGAACAAAATAGTGTAAACAACAAAGTGCATTTTAGTGAGAATCATTAGTTTTCTAGCAAAGTTCGCTGTTTTTAAGAAGAAGAAAAAGAAAATGTTATAGTGTTTTTATTATTATCAATTAAAAAGTTTAATAAAACCTATGGACTATAATTTATTTTTTTGCAATAGTCATAAATATAGTAAAAAGTCGATTACCGTGGTATTTTTTCTACCAATTCATAATTTTATTTTAAAATTTTTTTTTATAAAAATCCAATAAATGGTTTTTTGTGGTTCTCCAGAGGAAATAAAAATACTTTACTTTTTTTATCATTTCCAATGCTCAGAATATTTTCTGCAATTTATGTTAATTAAAATTAAACCCCGATAAATTTTATTGTTATAAATATCACGGTTATTTATTAATGAACATAAAGACAAAACCTCGAAAATCCGGTAAAAATATGTGTGGTTTTATTTGTATAAATGAAATTTATTAAAACAATTTTTTGTTTTTTTTTAATACCTGCTATTGTTAAAAAAAAAATTGACAAAGCTTATGACAAATAACCGGAATCGAATGAACTACTTCGAGGGCTGCATGTGGAACGATGGTAGTAAATTATTTAAAAACAAAGAAGTTAAAATAGCCATTAACAATTTCTTAAGTAAAATACATGTGTAAAAGTACGCAAATGATAAATAAAGAGCGAACGCATTTTCGAAAAAAGTTCAAATAATACAACTTTATAACTTTAAAATTTTTTAAATTTAGAACTGTTTAACTTAAAAACGTGAAACCCCCTTTATTTCAAGATCCATTTGCATATCATATTTTCATTTAGTTTTAACTGAATTTGTTATTTTTTCGCCCATTTGCCTTCAACCACCGGCAGTTTACAGTGTAGCTAAATTTACTAAAAGGTTTTAATTGGTTTTGAGCTGCCAATGAGTTTGTTCCAAGATGAAGAAATGCTAGAATTTCGTAGAGCAGACCACGATTATCCTTGTGAAGTTTTTAATTAATTAAGTAATTTTGTAAGAATCTTTTAAAACGCGTCGAAAAAGGAAAAAAAACATTACACAGTGTTATAATAAGCCGCTTACAGAGTTTAACTAATTGGATGTTGTTGTAAAGCGATACTATTTATTAAGCGATTTTTTTGCTATTACAAAATACTTGTTTTTTAAGCAAAATAATAAAAATAATTATACAAACTGTATTTAAATATTTTACAAACTTCAATGAAAAATTACTTTTTTTGCTTTTTTTTCGATTTTTGCCTAAAATTGTTAGATTATATTTGTTTAAGCAAATCAGATTTTAATACAAATTAACAGATTTTTTCACGTAAATAAAAACATTCTTACTATCCAGCGGCAAAAAAAAATTTTTTTAAAAAGGACTTATTTAGCAGACACAAGCACTCCTCGCCGCATTTTATACTAATTATTTTTTTACACAGATTGCTATTGCGAGTAAGCCCTTTCACACTCCCATCTTCTTTTATCAGATCTAAAAGTCTTTCAAATAAAGGACTTTCAAAACGGTATATAAAAAATTTTGCGGTAATCTTCAAGTAGTAGTGCGGTAGACTTTGAGGTAGTTACTAAAAGTACGTAAGCGTGTTAAAGTTCGTTAAAGGGAAAACGGAAAATTTGTCAAAATTAATATATAATTAATAAATTTTAGCTTTTGTTATATGTGCATTTTGTATTTAAATAAAAAAAAAACGTTTTAAGCATCGATGGAATGTTCACTTTTTCAATAAATATAATCCAACATACATGATATGTGAAAACGGAGAATATTTTCCAAGATATAAAAAATTAGTTTGGTGATTATTGGCGTTAGTACAGTGGCATTCATTTTGAGGTCTTTTAGGCACATACCATTAGCTCTTATTTCAGTTCTACTGCTGACTAGAATACTAAATAAAAAATACTATGGAACTTGAAATAGATACTGAAATAAGTTCCCCATTCATTTAAGCTAGAAACAAACTTGAATCTAATCTACAATATATACTGAACGCTAAGGGGTTGAATTGGATTCTAAAGGCAAACCTGAGCTAAAAGCTTAACTTTTCCCTAGACCAGACCATAACGTAAATCTAAACTATATTCTAAAGAACTAAAACTAAAGATGAACTAGAATCTGACAGGTACCTGAACTAGAATCTGGTTGGAATCTGCACTAGAGTCTGAACACAAATCTTAGCTAAAACATACTCTATAATCTGGGTCATACCAGCCTGCCCCTTTTTAAGAATCTGAAATATCTTTTTCAGTAATACTTTAATTGAAATTAGAACTAAGACATATATTTCAGGTGCTAACTTACAACTTCAACTATCCTAAACTAAAAGTTTATCAATATCCTTAACGCAAAGAATACTTAAACTCAAGTGTAAAGTAATTTCGTAATGCACTATTTTCTTTTCTCTCAACCATTTCTAATCATAACACTTTAACTCAAGAAATCTAAAATAACCGAATGCATTCAAATGTGGAGTAATAAAATTAAAAACTTTTTACCCAGAAATTCAAATTCAAATAAGAAGTAATAAGATTTTACAACTTCAATAAAAAGAAAATGAAAATAAGAAAAACGGCAGAAAAAGAAAATGTTTTCTAATTTTAGTCGATATTGATGTTGGCTGACTTGTAGTCATAATCTTTTTCTTGCAATTCTTTAATGTAAAAAGAAGGAACCCCATGAACCCTCCTTTCTACGTTGCCTTTCTTTGTCGAATGTTGCTTGGTTTTTTTTTTCTTTTTGTTATCTATTTAAAAAAGAAAATGAAATAATTAAATTATACTTTGTGTTTAAGCTAAAAGCAACTGGATTATGTTAGTACATCTGAATAGTGGATTTTATTTTTGGAAAATTTAAGAAAAACTGTTTTTGCCGTTTTGGGTAAGGAATATAATAAAAACTTATAAAAAAGTAAATGCAAGGGTGAATGTGTGTGTGTATGTGTATGTGTGTGTGTGTAAAGAAATGAAATTTCATTAAAAAATAGCTTGGGCTATAAAAATAAAATTTTATTTCCTTTGAAATTTATGCAGTCACAGATGTTAGGAAATGTTTTGGAGTCTTATTTGAATCTAATTAAAAATTAATAAAATACTTTTTAATTACTTTGACAAGCTGTTAGTGTCAAATCTTCTTACTACACATTTATGATTTAGGGGATTTATCTTATATTTTCCACATCCCAGTGTTTTTGATTCGAAAATAACATTTAGATATTATTTTTTAGCAACCATGATACATCATTTTGCGGTTACTTTAGTGACATATTATTGAATAATTCATAGTAACAGTGTGAATTTACATCAAGAAATTTAAAATAATCTAAAAAAAAAACGTAAGAAACCATAGTTGGTCACGCCGTACCATATTTAAAATAAATTTCCAAGATTGTACGCTTTTTGCGATTATGCGGTTAAGATTTATTATAAAGTTCTTTGTGCCGAATATTATTTAAATATCTTCATCTATATGAGATTTGTTTGCCTTAAATTGGTTTTAGGATGATGGTTTATGTGAGACCTCTGTCTAATTTTGGACCCAAGAGTCCAGCATTTTGTCATGACATTGTGGTTATTGTAAAAGTTATCGTCGCCAATTGCTATGGCAATAACATACGGCAAAATAAAAAGTAGGCAACAAAATTATTAAGCTAATTTTCCAAAATCATTAAAAATCGCTAATTAAATAAAAGACGAAACAAACAAAAATTCTATAAAAAAAAACAAACGCCAAATTGAAGTTACAGGAAATTAAAAATTTCCAACCTTCAAAATAAAAAAAGCGTAAAATTTAAAAAAAATATTTTTTAAAGAAAATATATCTATAATGAACGTCAAATAAAAACAGCCAAATTAAAAAACGTTAAATAAAAAAACGCCAAATTTAAGAAAAATCAAAAAATATAAAATATAACTTGCAAATTTAAAAATAAACTTGACTCCGTTTCTTTTTTTTATAAAAAGTATCTCTTACCTTTAAAAGGCCTAAAAACTTACAAAATGTAATTTCCAACTTACTGGCCTGGCCAACAGCATAAAATTACAAAAAATTCTTTTAATATTTCTGCAAAAAGTTCTTTTTTCTTAGTGTCTTATTTTCTCATATAACAAAACTATTTTGTATATTTTTTAAATTTTCTTGAAGCAGCTGTGTAAAAACATCTGCTAATATAAAAAAAGAAATGTAAATGTTATGTAAAAAAAAGTTCATACTCGTGTAAGCAGCATATTAATTAAAGCAAATCATATTTTTTCTGCTTTCTGGTGTTCATTCCTTTTTTGCCATTAATTCTAAAGAAGATGTTTTACAAGAAGGCCACTTGTTACTTTTTTTGAGTCGTAATACAAGAAGGAAAGATAAAGGAAAAAATTATTTCCATTCTGAAATCTGGTTGAACATTCATGTACATCTTTACTTAACATCCCACCCATGGCTTTGGGGGGCGATAAGCAACAGGCCATGTAATTGATTTTAATTATTGGCTTTGAAATCTTCAAAAAAGATATACAAAAAATGATATTAAACCTTTAAAACATCCTGGTATAAATAATTATAAGACAAAGCATCAAACTTAGCTGATGTTAAAGATAAAGAAATTTTAATAGATACTTAAATAATGCAGACTTTTATTATTTTAGAAGACGAAGATGGCTGCAAAATTGTTTGGGTTACAAATAGAAGTTATGCTTAATTAAAGGTTTTAATTAGCAAATAAAGTGGTCATTAAGAAGCAAACGATGGATAAGATATAAAATTCAACAAAGCAGAAAACATAAGGAATTTGAGAAACAGACTGAAAATATTTTATAAGTTAAATTAGAAAGGCAACAAAATTGCGTAAAATTTACGAAAAGTTAATCAGCAGACAACATTTTTTAATTTAAATATTTTTTCGAACAAAACTTTTGCAGCTATTTTTTTCATGACATAACAAAAGTTTCGATTTTTATATCAAAAAAAGTGTACTTCATTTACACCCAATTTACATGATGAATTTTATGACGTCCAATTTTCTTAATTCCCTTTTGAAGTTGCTACCAAAAACTTCTCAAATTCATACGATGATTTTTTTTGGACGTCTATTTTTTTCATTATCATTCAATCCAGTTGATGACAATATAAAAATAAAACGTAACAGAAAGAACAGAAAAAAGTGTAAAGCGAAGTGTCAAAAAAAAAACATGAAAACAGAAACCATGTCTATTTTTCTACCCCTCTTTCTTCTCTACACCGCTTGCTACCAAACAAAAAATGACAAAAAATTCATCATGTAAACTGGGTGTTAGTTTTTCAAAATTCTACGAAAATAACAAATTCGAAATTGTTTATCTTTTGCGAAAAAATTGGTTAAGTATTTCATTAAGAAATTAATTTGGTGTATAGCTTAAAATTGCGGTATTTTTGAGAAACATTTAACGCCTATTTTAAAATTTCTGGTACAATATAAATTTATTCATAAGATCTGACCAATTCCGATCTTTCTGGCGTAATATAGATTTCGTGTCAAATAAGCTGCTTATTTTTTGAGTCCGAAAACAAATCAAGTCAATTTCGGTTATACTGTTCTTAAGTATGGCTAATTTTTACATCGATCAGTGTAAATGGTAGTCGGTCAGGGCCATGTCTAGACTACAAGGTGGCAGAGACAGAACTTCCAAGCCACTATTTTCTATACCACATCACAACTGCCTGCACCTTTCAGAAATTTTTTTTTTGGTAAATAGTCGATTTAAGCAAAACAATTGCTTACTATACAGGTCCCCTGAGATCGTCTGTCACGATTTCAGCAGCTCATAATATATGAAACTCATCCGGTAACACCACATACAGACCAATGACGCCCTGGATATTCGAATTTGGCATTGATTTGGTTGGTTAATTGGGCTTCATATGCGATTTCGTGCACTTTATTTTTTTTCGCAATTTTTCGTCACCAGTTTCACTGGCATTATTTCCACAATGCTACTGAAAATTATATTTTACATCTATCGCCTTTAACTCGTTTGGTACCCGATTTACTTGTTTTGGATATATCGTTCTGCTTGACAAAGTTTTATATGTTCTGCTTGAGTAACTCTAGAAGATTTTTGAAGCTCTTTCTGAGCATGAAGCCAATCTTCACGAAGTAACTAAGTATTAGCTCGAATTGATCATATGTACGCGTTTTTGGCTAACTTAAGCGGGGTTTGTCTTCTGTTTCGAAATGAGTACTTCTAAACTGCCAGTTCTTTTTGAGTTTAACAACAATTTTTACGCAGTGAAGTGGACTTTGAACTGGACGTTTTTGGATAACTTGTGGAGTCTTTGCCTTCCGTATCAAAATTAACACAAAAAAAAAACAAAAAATTATTTAAATTAGAAAATTTTTGATATTTATTAATAAATTAATTAAATTTGCACCAGTTAACATATTAATAGTATTAAACATTTTTCATTTTTCGAATTTATTCCATGAGTTAAATTTCAGTTATGTATTTTATAAAGCTTTTTGTAATATTGGGAAATAATTCCCAATATCTATTTGTTAAAATAGTTGAGTTAAATACATTCAATCTATAAAGTATCACTATCCAGTGTGACACAAAGAATGCTGACGAAGGCCGTAGCGGGCCAGAAAATGCATTACATTCTGCTGGTGTCTAATAATTGTAAATTTTTCTGTACATAATTATGAAAAGGAAATAATTCCTAATATCTATTTGTTAAAATAGTTGAGTTAAATACATTCAATCTATAAAGTATCACTATCCAGTGTGACACAAAGAATGCTGACGAAGGCCGTAGCGGGCCAGAAAATGCATTACATTCTGCTGGTGTCTAATAATTGTAAATTTTTCTGTACATAAATATACTTCATTGCTATCCAACGGACAGCTAAGGTAAAATGTAACAAGAAAATACAATATAATAGTCTGGTAGTGTATAAAGTAATTTCTAAAAAAAATTTAAGGAATAGAGCTATTACAAAAAGCTTTATAAAATACATAACTGAAATTTAACTCATGGAATAAATTCGAAAAATGAAAAATGTTGAATATAATAAAGTTGCTTATGAAAAGGAAATAATTCCCAATATCTATTAATAGTATTATTTAAATATTTTTTCATAGTAACAGCCTTTTCTGCACTAATGTTGTTGATACATGTAACTAATCGTTTAATTTGATTAATTAAATTTTTAATTGAAACTGATTTTAGATTAGAGTCTTTCGTATAACTTGAAGGACGAATTCAGAATTTAACAAGTTTAGACTCACTTCGGAGATAATTACAAAAAAAAAGTTTTTACCAAAAAAGCACATTTTTTACAACAAATCACCTTTTTGCAAAAAAATTTCCTTTTACATTCCTATATCCCTATCGATATTAAAGTATTTGTTTTTTTCGGTACTTTAACTACATAACCGGTATCCTTATACCGGTACAAAATATTGCAAAAATTGTAGAAACTATTTATAATTTTCAAAACTTTGGCTAATGGAAAATATGTTTGTTGGATACTGAAACTAATTTCGGTATCAATACCGGTAATTGACTATTTGTTATTTCGGTGTCAACACCGGTATTTTGGAATATATTCCATTTTAAATGGTATTTAAGCGGTATCGGTTGCGAGCCTGCAAATAATTAAACAAAAAAAGTACCTTTTAGCAACAAAAGTACTTATAGGTAAAAAAGTACTTTTAAGCAACAGGAATCTTTTTACAAAAAGCCGCTTTTTTAAAATTGATATTAATACGATTTTGGTTTAAAAAACAAAATATTCTCAACTTTATCGGAGATAAACCATTTCGCAAATCCTCTTAAATCAGACCTGCAGTGGGAAATGGTCTCTCAGGTGTGACTGAATTCATTTGAAAACTTAAGAATTTCTGCGCCATGTTCTAACTTTTTGGGTGCAACAATTAATTGAGCTAGTAAACGGATTTGCGTCTCTAGAAAAATTAGAAGATCTAACGTATATCTACTCTTCTTCTTTAGCTAAATCACAGTGTAAGATGGACAGAGGATCATCCTTATTTTAAGATTTTCACAAACTCTCCAAAGGTCAATTCTTGTACACGTATCAGAACTTTTACTAGGTATAGGGGCTACCGTGTCTTCAACACTTTGGGAATGCAGAGTCATGTTAAGTAGCTCAATAAGACGTTATTTTGATTTATTGTCGAGCTTTGTATCGAAGGTCAATAATTGTACATATACAATAGATTTAATTATTCTCTAAGCCCTCAAATCTTTCATTCAGAGCTACTGCTAAGTAAATCGCCAAATTTTTGGGACTCTGAACTATTCTGCATTTCAGTTTATTAATATTTTTGTATTTTCTAATAATGTTCAACGACTGTTAACTAGTGGAATAACTTCAGACATTGTAGCAGAATTTGTGATCTTTTCAAAGTTACCCAAAATTTGTAGAAAAATGATTTTTTTTCTCACAAAAATATTAAAAATAAGCATACAAATCTTAAAACGTACAAACACATACAAGATTTATCAATTGCAGAACGTTTTACTATTATATCGCAAAGCAAAATGGCTAAATCTGCAGGTCCACACCAAGCGTTCAATGCGTTAATGTATCAATAAAACAAGTATTAGTGTTAAATTGAATTGACAAGTTACACAACAAACGCGTAGAATGCATATACGTGTCGGAAGCATGAAGGAGGATTACTTTCTACTTTAACATGCGTCTTGCAAAAAGGCCAAAAAAGTAACATACGCGTAGAACGCTTGGTATGGACCTCCAGTTTAATAACTAAAAGAAGCAATTTATTATTCTGTTTGATTTTATGCACTGCTTTCAATGTGTTATTGCTCTTAGTTGCTATGCAACAAAAGCATTACAAATTAAATTGTATGTTCCAAAAAAACAATAAAAAGTATCGTCGTATCGTCAGTAAAATATCGCCGGTACCGATATATCGGAATCGGTATACGTTATCTACCTAGTTTTTTTCCAAAAAAAAATCACCTTTTTTAGTTTTAGACAACATTTTTGACTAAATATCTGTGGCATTTTGATAAAACATCTTAAATCAAATTTAAAAAGTTGAAAAAAAGTGATAATAATCATACGAATTTTGCTTCAAATAACATTTTTGTTTACGTTTTTAAAATTTTGTATTATAACCGATATTTTTCTATAATTTCGTTTTATTTTATTATGTACGTGATAAATGATTTTTATAGAGTTTTTTTAAAATCTTTTTTGCTATACTATCTCGACATAAGATGTTTTGTTAAAATTCCACAGATATTTAAATAGTAACAATGAATACCAGTTTTTATTCTAGAATATTTTTTCATATTTGGTTTTCTTTAATTTTATTTTATTTAAATATTTTTCTACTAATTCCAAATTATTAATTTCGATTTGTTTTTGTTGCCATAAATCTTATAAAAATTTCTATTTGTTTCTTCTTAAAACCACAAAATAAAATAAAATTTATTTGTTTCATCCCATTACACTCATTTTTGGTCATAAATAACTCACTCAAGTAATTTTTTTTTTGGACCAAAAATTGTTTTAAGTATAAAAATTTATGTTTGTGTAATGGCTTTTCGTTCATCCTGTTGTTCTTGTTAGAAAAATTTTAGTAAATTTTCTTGAAAAAGGCCAAAATGTCAACAGCATTATATAAACATTATTTTTGTTTTATTTTCTTTTATTTATATAATTTTTATATTTTTTTTTTCTTCTTTTAACTTGTACTGATACTTTTGTTGGGAAAAAGAAAGTAGATATTAAATTGCCTTAATAGAGAGTATGTCTGACAGTTTGGGTAGTTCAAAGTGTTGAAATATTTCTAAATGATGTTGAGGGCATAAATGAATGTGAAGGGATTTATGGAATATTTTAAGAAATAGAAATTTAATAGTAAGACTGCTCTATATTTCAAAGTAGTTTAAATACATTTTTGTATTAATTTGCAGTATTTTGGTACTACATAGTAGGGTGATCGATTATTTGATTAATCCAAAACCCGGCTTTTGAATATTCCAAATAGTTGCTATTTGAAAAAAATTGGTTTTCTGTTAAGCATTTTAAAACTTACCGGTTAACCAGTTTTAATTCGAATACATAAAATACAAAAATAAAATTAGTTCCTGCAATAAAAAGTTAATTTGAATAAAAAACAAAACATTTCACAAAACATTTCATTTAAGGAACCAACAAAATACACAGATATGATCTTCACAATCAAAAACTTCCCGTGACTTGGTTTGATTTCTTCAATTTTGTTTTTAGTTCTTGGTGTTTTAATAAATATATCTGATGAGTTTTTTCCATATTGTTGACTCCGCCGAAATGTTTTAGTTTTAAGCATGAAGATATGCTAAAACTACTTTTTAGACTTTACAGTTTTCATCATTTTAGGGACTGCAAACACCTTTGTCTTTTAAATCCCGTTGGAAATATCTTCAGGAATGACTTCAGTTTAAAAAAAAATTTAATATATTTAATACTCTAACACAAACTGCTAATTACTTTTTAAACTGAACATTATTTTGTGGTATTTTGAATTGTTTTTAGTGTATTTTAGAAGAACGATAGCTTTTATAAGCCATTTGTATTAACATTGTTTATAACTTGGTATGCGATGTAATTGAATTTTGAAAGCAAAGCTGTGTAAAATCGATAATAACATTTTCCGTTTCTTTTAAAATTGATTTCTAATACAGTTTCCTCTTACTTTCTCTATAATTTCATTAAAATTGTATATTCAGATGTTAATTGAACTGCATTTTGAACAGTTCTGAATTCAGGGTGCCCCGGTTGGTAGTGAACTAGTCTATCAGCGCCATGGTTGCGGGTTCGATTAACGCCAGAGACTGTGGTTTCTTTCGTGGGATTAGTATAGGAAAAAAAGGAATAACATTAAAAAAAAAAAAAAAAAATGGATTTTAGAAACGCTCATAATTCATCCCAACTTTCAAAAACAATCGATTTGCAATCGTCCGATTTTCATCAAGTCTTTTTACTTTTTTACATTTTGCTTTGAAATTCTTCAAAAAAGTTTTAATTTGCCTAATATTTAATTAAAAAAATACTTAAATTACTGGTACATTTACAACAAGAGTAAGGAAAACGTATATCAATTACACATTATTAAAATAACCGATTTATTATACTAAAATAACCGGTTTATTCGATATTCGAAAAAATGGAATTTTAAAATAACCGTCTTGGGCAAAACTAAAATAACCGGTTAAAACCGGTTGATTGATAACCGTTCGATCTCCCTACTACCTATGTCAGGGTTGTTAAATCGGGCTTTAAATTTTGCACCAACTTTCAAAAAAAAAATGAACTTTTTGGACCTTCACGGTACCATTTTTTTTAATTTATTAAAACAACAAAAAAGTACATAAATATTAAATTTTACACAAAAAAACATACCATTAGTATACATTATGTGTATGAATTAAAGAAGGTACATAAAAGTCGTATAAATATATGAGATCAAAATCAGGCACTTATTTGTTTAGTTTATACTAGGGTATTCATTCGGTTAACCGTTAATCGGTTAACCGATTAATTACTACCCGCTTAACTGATCGGTTATTTTAATTTGCATATTTTTGATTAACGATTAAACCAGTTAATTTCAGTCGATTAACCGATATAACAAAATTGTTAACATTTTGTGGTATTATAACACTTTTTTGTGTTTAAATTGTTTGTTTCGTCTCATACCTATACAAAGGTATGTGCTTAGAAAATATTTTTTCATGCAAACTCACTTCCATACAAACCTTTTAAATAAGTGTTTACTGTCAACAGCTTTTTGTTTTACGTACTTTTTATATATGCGTTTAGCTATTTGTTTTAATAGAAATTTCAGTTAGTACAATTAGAAGTGCTAAAAATTTAAAAAAATTAAAACAGGACTAATGACATAATGGAAGATTTTATATGTTTAGAAAAATCCAGGAATAGGACTGAGAAATTAAATATTCCGTATTTTGGATTGCTTTTGATTTCTTCAACATCTACGATATATGAAAGAATTTTTCAAAGTCAAGTTTTATCAAAACTATTTTCTTTAGTTTAATACGCTTAAATCCTAAACATTTAATCAATATTATTTTTATAAACGATTAATTATAAGATCTTCTTAAGCTATTGAAATAACTAAAAAATGCTCTTACAGTTTATTCTTTAATTTATACAAAATACGTATTAATTACAAAATATGTATTGCATATTTATGAATTATTCTTTTGTTTGCTCGTTTTAGTTCAAGCATTGTTATGTTCTTGGTTTTTTTTTTACTAATAAACTCCAAATAATAAAATATTTTGAAATTACTTAATTTAGAAGAAAAACTTTGTTAATCGGTTAACCGATCAATAACCAAATTAACCGATTATTAACCGATTAAATCAAAACCTCGGTTAATTAATCGAGCGATTAACCGATTAAAGCAAAAGCCCGATTAAATGAATACCCTAGTTAATACACTATTTGGAATTTTTATATCTTATAGCAGCATGAATTTTTCGATCTTAACCAATATTTTGTTTGTATGAGACTAGATAATGTTGGCACATGTAGTCTGTTTCTTTCCAAAGTTTTAATAATATTTTGAAAAGCTAAAACTCTTTCCGCATTTGCAGACGAATGTGGAATGGATAAAATTCCAGCAACGACTCTAGATATGTCAGGAAATATATGGACATTCAGCTCATTTTGTAAATTAGCTGCTGCCGACCAAAAACTACAAATATTTTCAGTTTTTAAAGACTGCAGTTGCTCGACTTCAGCTAAAGCTCTAAATTGATTATTGATTGAATCAAAATTTACAATTTCATTCGGGAGCATTTTTTGGCACGTGATTTTTGTAAAGGTCTACGATAGATATATCACATTCATCCAAAACATTTTTATTCATGAAATAACGTGCTATTTGGCGAAACAAAAAAGTTAGCCTTTGTAAAAGTACATGCATTAGAACATCTTCTGATTGCATTTCTAAATTAACCATGTTAATAATTTTAAGTGCATACTGCATAAATTTTTTAATCCTGATGAAAGAAAAAATTATTTCAAAAACTAAATGCAATGAAAAGGACTCAATAATTTGTTTGCTATACTAAAAATTAAAAAAGGGGGAACTATAATAAATTCTAAAATTGCATCAAATAAGTCACGGCAGTACCACGGTTCTTTAGAAGGTCAAAATATACCAAAAAAAATTACAATTGTGCCAACTTTAACATCCCTGCCCTATGTCGTATAACTAATATCTAATTTATTTTTAAATTAATATTAATTATGCGCCTAGTGATAATATGACACAAAAAGAATTGCCAAATTTTTGGCCACATTTGCACTATGAAAAATCGTTTAAAGAACAAATCATTTTATAGAAATCTACTAACACAAAAGTGATCAAAAATTAATCCACTTTTCTCGAGTTGACTATTTGATTAGGAACTACACTCATTGTTTTATTTAATTTTCAAATATCCTCCTTTTGCTTTTTTAAATCTTTTTTTCCAACATCTGCTCAAATTCGAATTAATTTTATTGCTCAATTTATACTTGTCTGCTTACGTATATAAAATATTTGCAATTTTTAATACAAGGACATTAACATTTCCAACAAATTTTCCAAACAAATTAACAACTATTTACTTAACACAATCTTTATACAATAAAGAACAAAATGGAAAGAAAATATAGAAAGAAAGCCAGAAACAGTAATAAAGTTTGTCAATAAAAAAGTATTTTTATGTAGATATTTTTAATCAAGACTAAAAAAATATTTTACACATAAATTAACAGACACACAAAACTTTTCTATGTCTTATTTTAAGAACCCTTAAACAGGCAAACATTTCCTCTACTGTTTAGATGATTTTGTCCACAGAAAAAAATAAAAATGATTGTCAAAGTTGCCTACTCTTCTAAACTCAATATTTTTTTTCTACAAAAAAATATATCTCTTCCCTCTTTCCCTTTTTCAACTTCTATAGTTGTCTTTGTAAAAGATTGAAAGCAACGTGTTTATAGTGAAAAATTTCAGCAACCCAACAGACACGAAGTCAAACCTTTGCTATGAAATAACTTTATCTTTTGACATCAAACACAATTTTCAAACCTTTTTCTACTGTTAGATTTCAACATGTGAATTCAAATTGATAATGATTTGAATGTAAGCATTTAACATACAATTTTTTTATCAATTTGATATCAAATTGTTATTAAATGTTATTCTCAAACCAAAAAAAACTTTACAGCACTGAATCGAAAAATAAATGTAAACATTAAAAAATGGCGATTAAAGTTAAATGTGTTACACAATTAAAGAATAGTTACATATTACGTGAAATGAATTCGCCTTTAAAAAAAACCTTAATATGTTGCTAACAAATATAAAATATATTTGTCAGTATAAAATTAATTAGAAATTGTATGAATATAAATAAAAATTAAACGGGGAAGTGAGGAAATTATAAATTTTTTGTACGCTCGCGGTGCTGCGCCATGACAATCCTCAAATTAAACAGGAGTTAAGTATTTCGTCTTTGCAAGAATTAGAGGAACGAAAGAAAACTATTTCATTTTAGCTATGGTGCCGGATGTAAAGTTTGAAAGCAAGTCGAAATTAAATGCATTTCTCAATTTTAAAATAATTTCCCTTTTTTGTTGAGAATGCTATGATTTTAAAATCATTATCAAACATTTGTCGTTTGAGAAAACGTTTGATATCAAATCATTTTCAATTTGATATCAAACCTCCGTGTTTGTTGGGAACTTATAAAATGAACAAGAATGAGAATGACATTCACAATAATGATGTACACAGAGAGAGAGAGAGAGACATTTTTACATAAACTTTCGTTGTAACAGCTGTGTGTTTTGTGTTTTATGAAATAAATTATGTAAATCGTTTGTTTGTTATTGTAATGGGTTTAAAATGCAGGGATGAGCGTCACAGACGTGGCAATAGATTTACATGAGCACATGCCATTTGGTCTACTCTCATAGTGGGTTTTGGGACTGGGTGACAAGTTATACGATTACCAAATGCCATCGTACGTCAGCACAATCAACACGTTCTGGTACCAACGTTCAGTGTATAATCTGAAAAAATAATACACTTGCCCCTTGATTAGGAACTGGATTAATTTAACATCAACTGCTTTTGGAAAAATGCCAGCAACATCATGCAAGACTAAAAAGTGGATTTATACATAATCCTTACATCCGGGTGGGAGGATACGAGGTACAGAAAGTAGGAAGAGATATAAAGTAGTTTCTATAAAAACAGGAAGTTTAACGGTACTTCAAAAATCAACGAAAGAGAGGGTGTAGGTCTTACTTTAATGTAGTCAATACGGGGAGTAATAAGAGACAAGACTAGAAAATTTGGATACTTAGAGAGAAACAACGGAAACTTGCAAACAAATATTGATATTTTTTTTGAAAAATTATAAAAAAAATATTGCCGATCAAAACTTTTGGATATGTGATTTTATGTCTCTCCATTTTTTTTTAACAAAAAAAGTTATATTGTTACTAAAAATAAAAATGATCATAAATTAACGTCGTTTTTTCTTAATAAGAATTTGTTTGTTTTGCCAAATTCTCAATTTTCATTCTTGATAAATACACTGAAATTTACTGTTGAAGGATAAGCTGTTTCTAGGCGCATTTCACTGGTTGCTTAGGCCATATCAGCATCTTTTTAATTAAAAGCGTTGTTTAAAAACCTACACCTATCAGTTTTTTAATTTTTTTTTCATTTCTTCCTTTAATAGTTTTGAGACATTTAGCCAAGTTCTGAAAATACGTGAAATTGAAAGCGATGAAAATTTTCAATTGGATTTTTGTAAAAATTAACGTAGAGATTCCTGATTTCAAAAAGGCAAGTGGTCCTCCAACTATGATATATAGAAAAGGAAATATTTTTATGAACTTTGAACTTTCAGAGTTCCCAAAAATTGCTTCGATTTCAATTCCACGTGATTTCGGTTTCCGGAACATGTTTTACATTGTAAAATAAAATTGATCCCCGATTGAAGTTATTGAGATGTTTTCTCAAATTGAAATCCTATTCTTGATTTAAGCGATACTTTAGTCATTCTACACATTTACGGTCTTATGAAAAAAAATTAATGTGGACTTAAATTGTTTGTTAAAACCAGTTTCCAATACAAATATTTTGTTTAACGAACACTTTAAGTTCACATTAATTTTTGCATAAAACCGTTAGTCTTTTTTCACGTTTAATTACAAAAAATAAAAGTAACCACACATTAAAATCACTTCCTCGATTCAACCGGCTGTTGCGTTCTTTAACTTCAATAGTTTTTATAAAGTTAATTATATTCTTATGAAAAATAAAAGAGATTAAAGGTTATTTATTGTCCTTCCCATGATTCGAGGACTTAAGAACCAACATTAAATTTCTTTGTTTGCAAAATCGATTTAAGATTAAAAAAAGAAGAGGTCGTTGATTTTTCTTGACTTACAGCCGGGTTTTTATGAAATGAAAATGAAACTTCGTGTTAGAAATTATATTGATAAGAAAGTCAAAGTTTCGTATTTTATTGTTGTATTTAGGGAGTGTGTGAAACGGTAGCAAAGTTCTATGGTGAAATAAAATTTGTCTGCGGTAGAAAAATTTCATGTTTGTGCTGTGTGAAATTATAACATTTTTGACAATGTAAAATTTTGACATAAAGAAAAGAACAATTTCTTTCTGAGATTTCTTAACAAAAGTCTAAGTCGGCAAATTTTTTGGCGGCGGCGGTTCAGCAAAAAGTAGCCGGTAGTGGATCACCTGACAAAAAAATTTGTTATTCAAAATGAAAAAATATCTATTACAATTGGTTATTATTTGAAATATATGTATTTGTTATTAATAAAATATATTTTAACCCGACTTCAAAAAAGGAGGAGGGTTTCAATTCGATTGTATGTTACTGTTTTAATGTTTGTAACCGCATAACTCCCTCATTTAATGTTTGTAACCGCATAACTCCGTCAGTTGTGAGCCGATTTTTTTTGCATTTTAATAGGACGTGTCAACAGATTGTAATTACAAAAAATTTTGGAAATCAGACGGACAATTTCTCTGTCCGGAAATTATATTCTTTTTTTGAGCTGCTCCTTAATTTATAAACTAATTTTCATAATTCGCGCTTACTTTTAAAATGATTTGCTAGCAAATTGCAAATGTGAACAAATTTTGAGGAATTTTTGAAGGTTTCACATTTGGCTTTTTCAAAATTTTTGCATTTTTTTTTAATTTTTGACGTTTTTCAGCGATTTTTTATTCTCTACTGGTTGGAACCCATAAACAGATATTTAATACTTTTATAAACTTTTAGGAAATTTCTCATTTTTATTAAATTTTTTAAACCTTCTCAAATTGCGTGTTTTAGGTAACCCAAATCCTTATAAGCTGATTATGGGATTAATGATCTAACAAACATTATTTATCCCATTTTTTTATTTAGATTACCTCTCAATCGAATATATTTCCATGTTAATGTGGTTGGTTATTTCCAATTACAGTTACATAAGATTGTGCTAGTAAATATAACAATATGCTTGTAATGTAAATGTAATAAGCGTTCTGCAGTCTATTATTGAATTTTAAATTTATTTAAAAAACATATTTTACTTTTATTAGACACTAATGCCAACATGCACAAATTATAATAACAAAAATTTTAAATATGCCTTTCGAACCGGAAGCGACTACAACGCAAAATTTAAATTCGGCGGCGACTAAGAGGCGACTTTGAGCTGCATGACCTGGGAGTATGTCTGATAATTGTGTGGTTGTCAAATATTTCTACGCTAATGTCAAAATTTATACTAGCCCCCTGGGCTAGTGAAATTTTATTCACCTCAACAGTGTCAAATTTTTACATTCATGAGTACTTTGCTACCGTTTCCCACACACGCCCTTAATATAATTTTTCACACGAAATTTAGTTTGCATTTTCTACAAACAGGCTGTAAATAAGCCAATTAGCGGTTTTTCTCGATTTGATTACGTATAAAATTAATTTAATTATTTATGTAAAAAGAGTATGTTCGAGAATCAAGTACATTTATTAGAAAAGAGTTCATTTCTGAAAAAGAGGACTTTTGAAAAAATTAAACTTTTGAATCAAGTTTTTTAAGAAAAAAAATAGTAAATTGGTTCAAGAGAACAATTTACATTGTGTGAAAAAGTACTTATTTGAGAGAAATTTGCTGTTTGAAAAATGGGTTTTAAAAGGCACAAAAGAGAAAAGGTTTAAAAAAAGACCATTTGCAATAATAAAAATTGTCATTAACTGAACAAGTAAAAGTAACGCCTTCTGAATTATGTACTAAAAAATTACAAAGATTATAAGAATACAGACTTTTGACAAAAAGATTGGCAATTTTAGTTCATAGATTTTAAAAATATTCAATAGCACTACATTAGAAATTCTAGTCGTTTGGTACTTTTTGGAAAAAAAACGATAAAAACGGCCAAAGTTTAATACCTCTTAAAGGAACATTAAACTTTATAAAGCATAAGATACAGTTGTACTGTTCAGAACCTTTTTCTGAAGTTTCTTTAATAGTTGAAATTTTTTTAATTTTCCCATTTTTGATATGAGTTAATTTTGATACCGTTTGGAAAAAAATTTAGAAAAAAAATTTGACGGATAGCATAATCGAAGATTGAACCATAAGATGTTCGATTTGAATATAGTGAGATGCATTAAGATACAACGATTGCGATGGCTGGGACACGTCAAAAGCACGAAAGTTATTCGAAGATCTACATGAAGGAAAGCGTTAGCGGCGAAGACCAAGACTCCGGTGGAAAGAAGACACAAAAAGCGCACGCAGAACATATTTAAGCAGGCCTACGCCAACAACAGGTTGTAGTGCCATATAAGGAAATAATAAAATGTCGGTCGCCAATCTCATCTATATTTTACAAGGTTTTAACTGGAAGTATAGTAAGATAATTCTTCTTTTAAAAAAAAAAACTAGGTAACCTTAATGCGCATTAAAGGCTCTTTTTTTGTCGCGCACATAAACGTTATAACAAAACTCTTTGCAATTCATAATTTTTAAAGCTTTTGGGATACTAACTATATTACAATGTTGGTGTTCTCTTTTCCCAAATGGTAGATTATTTAAAATTCAGACTGAAAAATGTACCATCGTATAAAATATGCGACAGAATAAAAACAGTGTTTAGTTTGTTGCACTTTAGAAAGAGTAAGTAAATTTGTAAAACGCTGTTGTCAATGACAAAAACATTTAAATGAGAAAAAACTTTAAATGAATATTTATAACTAACGAATGATTGTTAATACTATTTTTTACAGTCTGTTTTTCCAATATAAATTCCCAAACGAAAATTTTCATTTTATTTTGAAAAACAGTCAGATAGTTTAAGAAACAAAAAAGCAAATGCAAAAGTTTGTAATGAAAATTTTATAATAAATTTGGTAATGTCTAAAAATAAACTTTAAACTTACTTTGATTCTTTGTCAATCATTATTCCCAAATGTCCTGACTTATATTACGAGTATTTAGTTTTGTAGAAAAAAAAAATAATAATCTTTTATTTTCATACTGCCAAGGGTTCCAGCAAATTGTCAACCGAAGTTCCAATATAAACCATCCAATTTAAAATAAATTCAATAAGTTTTGAATAAATTTTAAAAATGCTACTACTTTTGGCCAGAATAACAATAAGAACAATTGGAGTCAACAACAATTTACCAAACCAACTCAAATTTAATATGTATATGGTAAGAAACAATATTTTCTTGTTTTCATAAATCTCTTTAGTTTCATAGTCTGTCTTTCGCCTTCAACAAAAATTTGTATCATGTTTTCTTTTTCATGGCACTGTAATAAAAACGAACCTCTTCGCTGACGTTGTCAATTCCAACTCATCCTCATGATATTATTATAGTCATAGCTGTGCTTTAATAGTCATAGCCGTATAGTTTTATTTATATTGTCATCGTTCTAGTCAATGTATTTATTGTCGACTGTTGCCACAATCTTGTATAGAAAATATTGTGCTTGTTTGTTAAAACTGAAGAGAAAGATGCACAAGTCAAAAAAAATAACTAAATCACATTGAAAAAAAAAAATTTGCAACAGATAAAATCCATAATATCAAAAACTACAACTGCAGGCAATCATGACAACAACAACGACTACACGCAATTAAATGAAGTCAAAAAAAATTTTTAAAAAAAGGAGCAGCAATAGCCTATTGTTGCCAAAAAAAAAAAAAAAAAAAAAAAAATAACAATTGCCAACACAGCAGGGATACAACATGACAAAACGAATCGAAAAATTACAAAAAAAAATTATAGAACATGTTAAACATTTAGATATTTTACTTCATCTCTTTCCATTTAAATTGCTGTGAATTGATGTGAAATATTAGAAATGTAGCAGACTTAAAAGGAATTATAAACTTATAAAGTTATAAAGTTATAGTTATAAAGTTATAAAGGTATAAAGTTATAGTTATAAAGTTATAAAGTTATAAAGTTATAAAGTTAAAAGTTTTAAAGTTTTAAAGTTATAAAGTTATAAAGTTATAAAGCTATAAAGTTATAAAGTTATAAAGTTATAAAGTTATAAAGTTATAAAGTTATAAAGTTATAAAGTTATAAAGTTATAAAGTTATAAAGTTATAAAGTTATAAAGTTATAAAGTTATAAAGTTATAAAGTTATAAAGTTGTAAAGTTATAAAGTTATAAAGTTATAAAGTTATAAAGTTATAAAGTTATAAAGTTATAAAGTTATAAAGTTATAAAGTTATAAAGTTATAAAGTTATAAAGTCATAAAGTTATAAAGTTATAAAGTTATAAAGTTATAAAGTTATAAAGTTATAAAGTCATAAAGTTATAAATTTATAAAGTTAAAAAGTTATAAAGTGTTAAAGTTATAAATTTATAAAGTTATAAAGGTATAAAGTTATAAAGTTATAAAGTTATAAAGTTATAAAGTTATAAAGTTATAAAGTTATAAAGTTATAAAGTTATAAAGTTATAAAGTTATAAAGTTATAAAGTTATAAAGTTATAAAGTTATAAAGTTATAAAGTTATAAAGTTATAAAGTTATAAAGTTATAAAGTTATAAAGTTATAAAGTTATAAAGTTATAAAGTTATAAAGTTATAAAGTTATAAAGTTATAAAGTTATAAAGTTATAAAGTTATAAAGTTATAAAGTTATAAAGTTATAAAGTTATAAAGTTATAAAGTTATAAAGTTATAAAGTTATAAAGTTATAAAGTTATAAAGTTATAAAGTTATAAAGTTATAAAGTTATAAAGTTATAAAGTTATAAAGTTATAAAGTTATAAAGTTATAAAGTTATAAAGTTATAAAGTTATAAAGTTATAAAGTTATAAAGTTATAAAGTTATAAAGTTATAAAGTTATAAAGTTATAAAGTTATAAAGTTATAAAGTTATAAAGTTATAAAGTTATAAAGTTATAAAGTTATAAAGTTATAAAGTTATAAAGTTATAAAGTTATAAAGTTATAAAGTTATAAAGTTATAAAGTTATAAAGTTATAAAGTTATAAAGTTATAAAGTTATAAAGTTATAAAGTTATAAAGTTATAAAGTTATAAAGTTATAAAGTTATAAAGTTATAAAGTTATAAAGTTATAAAGTTATAAAGTTATAAAGTTATAAAGTTATAAAGTTATAAAGTTATAAAGTTATAAAGTTATAAAGTTATAAAGTTATAAAGTTATAAAGTTATAAAGTTATAAAGTTATAAAGTTATAAAGTTATAAAGTTATAAAGTTATAAAGTTATAAAGTTATAAAGTTATAAAGTTATAAAGTTATAAAGTTATATAAAGTTATAAAGTTATAAGGGTATAAAGTTATAAAGTTATAAAGTTATAAAGTTATAAAGTTATAAAGTAATAAACTTATAAAGTTATAAAGTAATAAATTTGTGAATTTAAAAAGAATTATAAAGTTATAAGGTTATAAAGTTATAAAGTTATAAAGTTATAAAGTTATAAAGTTATAAAGTTATAAAGTTATAAAGTTATAAAGTTATAAAGTTATAAAGTTATAAAGTTATAAAGTTATAAAGTAATAAACTTATAAAGTTATAAAGTAATAAATTTGTGAATTTAAAAAGAAATAAAATTATAAATTAAAAAAGATGTGAACCTTAAGATATAAGTTTTAAATTTTTATTAAGGGATTTCATGATATCGGTTTAAAGTCTCCCCAAATTCATTTATACAAACTTCGTAAATTTGCAAAACAATTTTGGCTCCTAAGATTGCGTTGTCCAATTGTGCACTTTTTAGCTTTTTGTATGTTAACCGTCGATTCTTCAAACAATAAAAAATTAGAGTGTTAACATACCACAAGCAACACATTTTTGGAATAATCTGAGCCATCTAGTGTGTTGGCTTTCTGTCCTATCCTTTTCGGTTTCCCACCTTCCTGCCTTTTGAGCCTTGTGCCGTTTTTTGTAAAAGTTATCTTTTGTCTTTAATTTCCTATAAATCACAAAGTTCATTGACCCTGTGCTTGTGAAATATTTACAAAAAACTTAAAGAAGCAAATCCACATGCAAAAAAGAGCTAATAGTAAAAATGCAACATTTTATTATGAAACGCATGTTATTACCAAAGTAAAATATTTTCTTCTTCTGATGAGTCTTTGCCATAATGGAAAGCAAATGTTTAAAAAAACCATAAAATTCATAAAAAAAAACTCATAAAACTTTTATTGGAGTCTATGAAATTGCGCAATCAAAATGAAAAAAAACAAGAAAAAAAATACATATCATAAAATACAATGTTGTTCTGTATCGACAAGATCATTTGAAAAGTAATAGGGAATTCTATTTAAATACTTATTTCAGGAGTTTAAAAGTATTCATTCTTTTGATGCTATAAAAAGCTCTAACGTTAAAATTATAAAGTTAGGAGACTTAGAAGATTCTAGAAATATGAATGATATATAATTATTTTTATATATCACTTTATAACTTTTAATTGCCTTTTGAGAAAATAATAATTTTCAAGTAATTGGAATGATGTTTATATGTTTTTGTAACACATTTTGCATCATAATTTAAACAAACTGAGAAAGAGATCAGCTCTATTGAAGCAAACAGAAGTGGATTAAAAGATGACTCCACAAGCAAAAGCAGCATTACCAACACCATTTAAACTACTTCTGAATTCCAATATCAGAACTTCCACTATATCATGTTATTCATTCATACCTATTTTAACAATTTTTAAGCACAATATTCAATAGCCAACACAGGTTTATCACAGTGCAATCAATGCTCATATAAGGTAATACACTAGAAGAAAAATCAGTTTTTGAAAAAATTTTTAAAAGTCTTGTCTTGTTCTTGTAAGAAAATTGTTGATCTCTTATTATTTTATGAGTGTAAAATGCCCAGGGATATCGTTTTAATATTGCATGATTTGTATTGTACTTTGTTATATTTTCTTTATTTTTTTTTTTTTTAGAAAATTAAAGAACAAAAGATGAACCAGGACTTGAAACCACGTACGCATGCGCGTGCAAATAAAATTTAAATTGTGAATAAATGACTAAAAAAAAATCACAAGAATATACAAAACACTGAAAGATAAATTGCCTTTTAGTACGAATATTGGTAGTTTGTATTCTGGCAGTTACTTGTACAAAGTTGTTGTACGAAATTCAAATTGTATTTTGTTGTAGACATTTTGTTGTTGAGAAGTGCTTCATTGTTTTTATGTCCCCTATTCCTTTGGGTTGGTACCCAACTACGTTTTCTTTTGTACATTAAATCGGTCTTACATTGTTATTCATTTTAGTTTATTGTTTTATTTTTCTTTGTTAACGCTTTGTTATTGTTCATTTGTGAGTATTAAAAAATAATTGAAATTTGTAATATTTTTAAATTAGGCCTATCTTCATTGAATTATTTTAGTGAAGGAAGGAATTTTACAACATTATAAAAAAAAATTTTTTTTTATAATTTTTTATTCTTGGGATTAAATTCGGGTCGAACTTACATAATTTGAGAATAACCACATTCCCATCTTTGCCCTTACACAGCTTACGCGAAACTCATACTCAATTCTTAAAAATATTAGTTAACAAGTGGAATCCTGATTTATTCCACAAATAGTTGGCTCTACTCATGAATAATTTGTTTAAATGCCACAACAATTTTAATTTACTTTTGAATATTTAATTTAATTCATAAACACCTTTTTATTATTCCTGTGGAATTTTAATATACTTCTCTTTAATTTGTTTTTGAATATTTTAGTCTGCTCATAAACAATTTTTTCTGTTTATGAGAACTGTACTCAAGCCCACGAAAACTTTAACCTTATCCGAATATTTAATTTCACTGATAGTTACTTTAGACTACTCCCTTGTTCCGTACTTTACACCTAATAACTTTACTGCACTCGCAATTTCTATACTTTTCTCAGATTTATTTGTTATATGTATGTAAAGGGTAGTTAAATTTTAAGGGCCGATGTTGATTTTGAATAAAACACAAATTATTTAGGAAATTATTATCATTTCTTTTTATTATGATAATAACATTATGGTTCAATTATGTATGGAACAAAATATTGGTCAAATGGCGGCCGCGACCTCGGTGTCAAATCACATGATCTTGGCGGCCAATTAACTTCGCCACGACTTGAGACTACACGGCCATTGAATTTGTCGCGCGACAGGGCCATTGTTTCTTTAGCTGTGTGCCAAGTGGCACCGTCCTGTTGAAACCACATATCATTCACATTCATATCCTCCAATTCAGGCCATAAAAAGTTCGTTATCATCTCAGGATAGCGAACACCATTCACAGTAACTGCCTGACCGGCCTCATTTTGGAAAAATACGGCCCGATAATGCCGTCAGCCCATAAACCTCACCAAACAGTCACTCTTTGTGGGCGCATTGGTTTTTCGACAATTACTCTTGGATTATAATTCGCCCAAATGCGGCAATTCTGCTTATTGACGAATCCACTGAGGTGAAAATGAGCCTCATCACTGAAGATGAATTCTGCCATTTGCATAATAAGCCTGAATAACTTTAACGCGTTGCTCGATTGTGTATCTTTCCATGGTTCAAATTGAGTTAGTCTGAAATTGAGAAATGTTAAATGAAATGCAGAAAAAAACTTGACGTTTAGGTGTGGTTCACATTCAACATTGGCCCTAAAAATTCAACCACCCGTTATATTGTTTAAAATTTTGAATACCTAAATAAACTGATTCTTAACTCCTGAATCCCTTTTTCTATAGATAAATCTTAATATATTAATTTATCATAAAAACTTTATATAACTAACGAGCGAAGTCTTTACTTTTGAAACTTTATTCCCCTCGAAAATACTATTTTCCTCTCAGTATGTCTCTCTTCCTTTTCAGACTTTTAAGCTTTTGTCATCGATGTTTTCGTGCTTTTATATTACGTTTACAAAAAAAAAAAACTATTTCGTGCCCATAAACAACTGCACACCTCTTCTCTGTCGCTGTCAATTCTTCCGTAATGTACGGCACTGATGGGATTAGTTGTACAATTGTACTAAATTTGGTACAATCGAAACTTAATCGCTACACTGGTATAATTCATGCTTTTTTTGTTACAATTTAAAAAAGAATACTTACGAAGTTCATCATTTCTTTGAAGTGGATTAAATCAATTTTCTTTCCAGAAAAAAAATTTTTAAGTACATATCTCCAGCCCTGACCAAAACTACCAAAAATTGCATTATTGTTAATTTATGTTCATGATGTTATACTAACATATTTAGTGTATACATACAAAAGTATGTATACTCGTATTCCTATAGGAAGCCTGGGATCAAGGGTTTAAATCGCGACTTTTGTACCCTATTTTGGTAAAATCACTAAAGGACAAACAAATCTCATATAGATGAAGATATTTAAATAATAATCCGCATAAATAACTTTTACATGAATCTTTTCCTCCTAATATTATATTGTACACTCTAGAAAGTTTGGCTTAACATACTATGGTGTAGGGTATCAAATGGTCGGGCTTGATCGACTATACATTTTTACTTGTTTTGTTGAATAAAAAGGTGTTATAAACTTTAACTTTGTGTAGTTTTTTATTTTATAGCCAAAATTTGGTACAATTTATTTCAATTTGGTACAATTTTGCCATTGAAACGGTACAATTTAAGTATTTTCAGGCCCCAACAGTGATGTATGGCTGCCAAAAATTGCGTGAATGTAGGTTTTCATCATCAACATTTTTTTTTGAGCGGCCATAAGTTATTGTAAATGTGCGTGTGTGCATTTTAGACCTTGATGTTTTTTACCGCAAAGTGTTCTTCATACACAAAATTCTTCATTTGTGTTGCTTTATCTAGTCTATGGCCTCTGATGCGTGTTTTGCGAGCAATATTCTTTTTTTTATCTGATGTTGTTTTGCCTTAAGTTGCTGTACCTTTTTAAAAAAGTTTTTTTTCCAATGCTTTTCTTTGGGTTATCCTCCTGCTGTGGGTGACTAACTTGATAAAGTTTTTTCATATGGTGAACAAAGAATCGAAATTTATTACCATTACATTTTTCTTAAACATTTTGAATATGTTGAATTTGGCATATGAAAACACAGAAAAAAATGTTTTATCAATTAAATAAATGGTTTAAAAAGTACTTAAATTTAATGAATGTGATAATTGAATCAATTATTTTTTAGTTAAAAGAAAATTAAAATTTTAATATTGATTTAATTAACATTTTAGTTGTTTTGAAATAAATTTTCAATTAAAATTTTAATTAAATAGCAAAAAATCTTAATTGACTTTTTTCGTTTAAAATAAAATAATTTAAACAATGTAAGAAAGAAAAAATTCACTATTTATTGTTGTGTCTTTGTTGAAGCTTTGATATTGTTACAAGTAAGAGCTGAGTGCTTAAAATTCTTATTCACTTTATGGTCTTACTTGTATAATATTTTTAGCTTTTCTAAAGTATTTGGAAAAAGTTTCCTGACGAGCTGGCCTAAGCAACCATCGAAATGCGCATAGAAACTAGCTTTCCCACAACAATAAATTTCAGTGTTTTTTATCATAAATTGGGATTATTAGCACATCATTAATAAATGAATTAATTAATAAATATTTCATTCCCGAAAATAATTTTTGATGTAAGATTGTTGTTGGGAATTTTGAATATTTATTTAAATAAATTAACACATTGTTTGAAATGGCAAAGTTTTTTGATAACTTTTTTAATTAAAATTAAAAATATCATTTATTGAAAATATTTTTTCAAAATTTTAAAATTTTTAGTAATCAATATAATCATTTTGATAAAAGGTGCAAAATCAACAACTTGTTTGCTTGATATTATGAATGTGGAATAAATTTGGTGATTGGAGAAATTTAATAATTTTTTCTGTGAAGGGAATTCCATAAGGAGGGTATAAATTTTTAGAAGAGTTAAAAAAATGCGAATAAGAATTTTAAAAAAATGTATAAGTAAAACCACTTTTCTAAACTCTACTAGCACAAGTGGCGAATGAGAGCATATTAAGTTTGTCATATCGTATGTATCTCTAAGAAATGGCCGTCTAAAGCCCTATAACATTTATATATATATATATATTTATTTTCTCAGTCGTTTTACCCATGTCCATCTGTATAACACATAAAAAATTGTTTTATTAATTAACAAATGTATTTAATTTTAATTAATGTGATAATTAATTCAATAATCTTTTAGTTGAAAGAAAATTAAAAATTTAATATTGATTTAATTAACATTTTAGTTGTTTTGAAATAAATTTTCAATTAAAATTTTAATTAAATAACAAAAAATCTTAGTTGACTTTTATCGTTTAAAATAAAATAATTTAAACATGCAGAATTGTTGTTGGGAATTTTTAATATTTATTTAAATAAATTAACACATTGTTTGAAATGGCAAAGTTTTTTGATCACTTTTTTATTTAAAATAAAAAATATCATTTATTGAAAATATTTTTTCAAAATTTTTAGTAATCAATATAATCATTTTGGTAATAGGTGCAAAATCAACAACTTGTTTGCTTGATATTATGAAATTGGAATAAATTTAGTGATTGGAGAAATTGTATAATTTTTTCTGTGTAAATCCGCTCATGATTTTGATCAGATATGGCAATTTCTCGTTGGAAATTACGTTTTGCAACTTGGCGATATTTAAAATTGTTGGCGATTATTTTGGCGAAATTGGAAGCCCATTATTCAAAGTTATTTTCTTATTTATATTAAAAATTTTTAAAATTTTTTTTTGTTTATTATTTTATTTCAAATTTATAGGTTATTTTTTTCATTAACGTGGTTATTTTGTAAATCCGTTATACTGTTCATTGAGAAATTTTTTATATGAAGTTATTTTTGAAATTTTTATAAAAATATCTTTAAAGTGAGATGAAGTGCTTAAGAGTATCTAGCTCTCATTTTACAAACTTCTAAAATTCTTTTAAAAGTAAAAGATAAAAAACTATTCCTGTAACAGTAGATATTGCACCAATTGAAGATGTTAAAGGTGTATGTACGTTTTCTTTTGTACATTAAATCGGTCTTACATTGTTATTCATTTTAGTTTATTGTTTTATTTTTCTTTGTTAACGCTTTGTTATTGTTCATTTGTGAGTATTAAAAAATAATTGAAATTTGTAATATTTTTAAATTAGGCCTATCTTCATTGAATTATTTTAGTGAAGGAAGGAATTTTACAACATTATAAAAAAAAATTTTTTTTTATAATTTTTTATTCTTGGGATTAAATTCGGGTCGAACTTACATAATTTGAGAATAACCACATTCCCATCTTTGCCCTTACACAGCTTACGCGAAACTCATACTCAATTCTTAAAAATATTAGTTAACAAGTGGAATCCTGATTTATTCCACAAATAGTTGGCTCTACTCTATAATAATTTGTTTAAATGCCACAACAATTTTAATTTACTTTTGAATATTTAATTTAATTCATAAACACCTTTTTATTATTCCTGTGGAATTTTAATATACTTCTCTTTAATTTGTTTTTGAATATTTTTGTCTGCTCATAAACAATTTTTTCTGTTTATGAGAACTGTACTCAAGCCCACGAAAACTTTAACCTTATCCGAATATTTAATTTCACTGATAGTTACTTTAGACTACTCCCTTGTTCCGTACTTTACACCTAATAACTTTACTGCACTCGCAATTTCTATACTTTTCTCAGATTTATTTGTTATATGTATGTAAAGGGTAGTTAAATTTTAAGGGCCGATGTTGATTTTGAATAAAACACAAATTATTTAGGAAATTATTATCATTTCTTTTTATTATGATAATAACATTATGGTTCAATTATGTATGGAACAAAATATTGGTCAAATGGCGGCCGCGACCTCGGTGTCAAATCACATGATCTTGGCGGCCAATTAACTTCGCCACGACTTGAGACTACACGGCCATTGAATTTGTCGCGCGACAGGGCCATTGTTTCTTTAGCTGTGTGCCAAGTGGCACCGTCCTGTTGAAACCACATATCATTCACATTCATATCCTCCAATTCAGGCCATAAAAAGTTCGTTATCATCTCAGGATAGCGAACACCATTCACAGTAACTGCCTGACCGGCCTCATTTTGGAAAAATACGGCCCGATAATGCCGTCAGCCCATAAACCTCACCAAACAGTCACTCTTTGTGGGCGCATTGGTTTTTCGACAATTACTCTTGGATTATAATTCGCCCAAATGCGGCAATTCTGCTTATTGACGAATCCACTGAGGTGAAAATGTGCCTCATCACTGAAGATGAATTCTTCCATTTGCATAATAAGCCTGAATAACTTTAACGCGTTGCTCGATTGTGTATCTTTCCATGGTTCAAATTGAGTTAGTCTGAAATTGAGAAATGTTAAATGAAATGCAGAAAAAAACTTGACGTTTAGGTGTGGTTCACATTCAACATTGGCCCTAAAAATTCAACCACCCGTTATATTGTTTAAAATTTTGAATACCTAAATAAACTAATTCTTAACTCCTGAATCCCTTTTTCTATAGATAAATCTTAATATTTTAATTTATCATAAAAACTTTATATAACTAACGAGCGAAGTCTTTACTTTTGAAACTTTATTCCCCTCGAAAATACTATTTTCCTCTCAGTATGTCTCTCTTCCTTTTCAGACTTTTAAGCTTTTGTCATCGATGTTTTCGTGCTTTTATATTACGTTTACAAAAAAAAAAAACTATTTCGTGCCCATAAACAACTGCACACCTCTTCTCTGTCGCTGTCAATTCTTCCGTAATGTACGGCACTGATGGGATTAGTTGTACAATTGTACTAAATTTGGTACAATCGAAACTTAATCGCTACACTGGTATAATTCATGCTTTTTTTGTTACAATTTAAAAAAGAATACTTACGAAGTTCATCATTTCTTTGAAGTGGATTAAATCAATTTTCTTTCCAGAAAAAAAATTTTTAAGTACATATCTCCAGCCCTGACCAAAACTACCAAAAATTGCATTATTGTTAATTTATGTTCATGATGTTATACTAACATATTTAGTGCATACATACAAAAGTATGTATACTCGTATTCCTATAGGAAGCCTGGGATCAAGGGTTCAAATCGCGACTTTTGTACCCTATTTTGGTAAAATCACTAAAGGACAAACAAATCTCATATAGATGAAGATATTTAAATAATAATCCGCATAAATAACTTTTACATGAATCTTTTCCTCCTAATATTATATTGTACACTCTAGAAAGTTTGGCTTAACATACTATGGTGCAGGGTATCAAATGGTCGGGCTTGATCGACTATACATTTTTACTTGTTTTGTTGAATAAAAAGGTGTTATAAACTTTAACTTTGTGTAGTTTTTTATTTTATAGCCAAAATTTGGTACAATTTATTTCAATTTGGTACAATTTTTCCATTGAAACGGTACAATTTAAGTATTTTCAGGCCCCAACAGTGATGTATGGCTGCCAAAAATTGCGTGAATGTAGGTTTTCATCATCAACATTTTTTTTTGAGCGGCCATAAGTTATTGTAAATGTGCGTGTGTGCATTTTAGACCTTGATGTTTTTTACCGCAAAGTGTTCTTCATACACAAAATTCTTCATTTGTGTTGCTTTATCTAGTCTATGGCCTCTGATGCGTGTTTTGCGAGCAATATTCTTTTTTTTATCTGATGTTGTTTTGCCTTAAGTTGCTGTACCTTTTTAAAAAAGTTTTTTTTCCAATGCTTTTCTTTGGGTTATCCTCCTGCTGTGGGTGACTAACTTGATAAAGTTTTTTCATATGGTGAACAAAGAATCGAAATTTATTACCATTACATTTTTCTTAAACATTTTGAATATGTTGAATTTGGCATATGAAAACACAGAAAAAAATGTTTTATCAATTAAATAAATGGTTTAAAAAGTACTTAAATTTAATGAATGTGATAATTGAATCAATTATTTTTTAGTTAAAAGAAAATTAAAATTTTAATATTGATTTAATTAACATTTTAGTTGTTTTGAAATAAATTTTCAATTAAAATTTTAATTAAATAACAAAAAATCTTAATTGACTTTTTTCGTTTAAAATAAAATAATTTAAACAATGTAAGAAAGAAAAAATTCACTATTTATTGTTGTGTCTTTGTTGAAGCTTTGATATTGTTACAAGTAAGAGCTGAGTGCTTAAAATTCTTATTCACTTTATGGTCTTACTTGTATAATATTTTTAGCTTTTCTAAAGTATTTGGAAAAAGTTTCCTGACGAGCTGGCCTAAGCAACCATCGAAATGCGCATAGAAACTAGCTTTCCCACAACAATAAATTTCAGTGTTTTTTATCATAAATTGGGATTATTAGCACATCATTAATAAATGAATTAATTAATAAATATTTCATTCCCGAAAATAATTTTTGATGTAAGATTGTTGTTGGGAATTTTGAATATTTATTTAAATAAATTAACACATTGTTTGAAATGGCAAAGTTTTTTGATAACTTTTTTAATTAAAATTAAAAATATCATTTATTGAAAATATTTTTTCAAAATTTTAAAATTTTTAGTAATCAATATAATCATTTTGATAAAAGGTGCAAAATCAACAACTTGTTTGCTTGATATTATGAATGTGGAATAAATTTGGTGATTGGAGAAATTTAATAATTTTTTCTGTGAAGGGAATTCCATAAGGAGGGTATAAATTTTTAGAAGAGTTAAAAAAATGCGAATAAGGATTTTAAAAATATGTATAAGTAAAACCACTTTTCTAAACTCTACTAGCACAAGTGGCGAATGAGAGCATATTAAGTTTGTCATATCGTATGTATCTCTAAGAAATGGCCGTCTAAAGCCCTATAACATTTATATATATATATATATATATTTATTTTCTCAGTCGTTTCACCCATGTCCATCTGTATAACACATAAAAAATTGTTTTATTAATTAACAAATGTATTTAATTTTAATTAATGTGATAATTAATTCAATAATCTTTTAGTTGAAAGAAAATTAAAAATTTAATATTGATTTAATTAACATTTTAGTTGTTTTGAAATAAATTTTCAATTAAAATTTTAATTAAATAACAAAAAATCTTAGTTGACTTTTATCGTTTAAAATAAAATAATTTAAACATGCAGAATTGTTGTTGGGAATTTTTAATATTTATTTAAATAAATTAACACATTGTTTGAAATGGCAAAGTTTTTTGATCACTTTTTTATTTAAAATTAAAAATATCATTTATTGAAAATATTTTTTCAAAATTTTTAGTAATCAATATAATCATTTTGGTAATAGGTGCAAAATCAACAACTTGTTTGCTTGATATTATGAAATTGGAATAAATTTAGTGATTGGAGAAATTGTATAATTTTTTCTGTGTAAATCCGCTCATGATTTTGATCAGATATGGCAATTTCTCGTTGGAAATTACGTTTTGCAACTTGGCGATATTTAAAATTGTTGGCGATTATTTTGGCGAAATTGGAAGCCCATTATTCAAAATTATTTTCTTATTTATATTAAAAATTTTTAAAATTTTTTTTTGTTTATTATTTTATTTCAAATTTATAGGTTATTTTTTTCATTAACGGGGTTATTTTGTAAATCCGTTATACTGTTCATTGAGAAATTTTTTATATGAAGTTATTTTTGAAATTTTTATAAAAATATCTTTAAAGTGAGATGAAGTGCTTAAGAGTATCTAGCTCTCATTTTACAAACTTCTAAAATTCTTTTAAAAGTAAAAGATAAAAAACTATTCCTGTAACAGTAGATATTGCACCAATTGAAGATGTTAAAGGTGTATGTATTTTACTTTTGGCGTTTTATTTTCTTTCTAATATTCTGCATTTATTCCGCCATTGATATTTCTTTATGTTCTTTTCTGAAAAATACGTGTTAGTTTGAAATTGTAAGCGTTCCTTTTTCAAGATATTCCCCTTAATAAAAATTCTACATGTTCAACACTATTTTTAATGAAAGAGGCATGAGGGCATCACTAGATTAACACTGGTTTTGTTTTTATTTCTGAATAAATAAAAAACTTCATTACTACGCGTCTCGAATTTTTTTCTACTTAGAAATTAGCGGCATAAAAGAGCTTCAAATTTTAAACGCAAATTGTACTTTTTTATGGCGAAACTTTTATTCTTTTGTAAACGTGAAATATGTAACACTTCTAAAAAATCAGGTGACTATTAGAAAGTGTTGCCAAATCACACATAACACTTATGATTGATACACCTTTTTAGGAAAGAAAACGCCATTAATAATGATTACTATGCAATGTTCCTTAATAATAAAAATAAATTAAACATATTACAAAAACTTAACTAAAACTACTTTTGCAGACTTTTTTATTTTAATTTTTCTTAGTTTTTGGCGAGTTTTTACCTAAATATTATGTTAAATTAATTTATATATATTAATTAAAAAATATTAATTTTTGTTTTTTATAATATAAAAAAAATTAATAAAAACTAAACTGATTGACTTTTGGCGATTCTGTAATCTGGTTTGGCGATTGAGCTCAAAAAATCTGACAACACTCTCGACAGCGAGTGTCACATATGAAGAAAAAAGTTAGTCATCGTCCAGACTTGCAATTTTTGTTGCTGCAATTTTGTAGCGTGTCAAATTGCTGGATCAGCAATAATCATGTTTAAAATCCAGTACAATTCCCCTGTAAAATCAATTCTAATTTCAATACCAAACTGTGCGTACCAGCCGCACTGGAAAATAGAATTACAAATAAATAAAAATGCTTTCTTTTATTTACAATTTGTTTAAACTCTGCTTTGAAAGTGTCTATATTAGGAAATTCTAGTATTGCCATTTTTTTATTTTAATCTTGCATCTTCTCCTTGTTATATTTTAAATATAAATAAAAATACACCTACACCCAACTTCAAGTTAAAAAGTGTGAGAATTACAAAACAAGACAGAATTGGAGAGCACAAGAAACCAATAAACTTAAGAATTGCTGCAACAAAAATTACAAGTCTGGACGATGACTAACTCGTTGCAGAGCTCTATTCACAATATCATAAAATTCCTAAGGTTGTTCAAATTTCAATTGCTTTTTGTACTCTCTTAAGAACAAACAAGTTTTTAGCTGTCCTTTTCCCTTCGGCAGCAACTGATGAATTTGTTGCTAAAACAATATATTTTTTAAAATTTCTTTGGCTAAAAAAAAAGCAATTTTAAAAGAAAAAACCGAACTTTGGCACACTTCAATGAAGCAATTTACTCAAAATTCTTTTGTTATTTTTTCATTTTTTAACTGAGAAAAAACACACACACACACACAAATACTCAGTTGCACATTCAAAAGGACTTTTTCATGTCACTTTCAATGGCCCAATAAAAATAGAAATGAAATGAAATGAAATGTAAAACTTCAAAGCCATTTGCCATATTTTTTACAAGAAAAAAAAAAATAAAAAAAAAAACATTACAAAAAAGAAAAATAAAGCAAAATGAAAATATTTTCATACAGGACAAAAAATATGGTTTCATTTTCAAAAAAACTGTTATTCTTTGTACAATTCGGTCCATTGTCTCCCAAGGACTCTAGTGCATTTAGGGCATATAGACTTCACTTATGGCTCCCTCTCTTTTTTTTTTTGTTGTTGTTCTCTGTGTATTTTGTGCAAAATCAACAATTTTGTACCAGTAAAAAGTAATTGAGAATGATTTTTTTCCTAACACTCTTAGCAGGACAAAAAATCCTTTTTGTTTACAAAGTGGCAAAAACGGGCTACAGGAAATTCACTCATGCGTTCAAAAAATGCAATTTACAGTTGAGAATATTTGTACAAAAAACAAAATCATGAGGACTCAACATATTTTCATATTTGTGCGCCAATTTTATCCTGTCGAATTGCTTTAACTGTTTTTGCTGTTGTTATATTTGTGTCCTTATTTTCTAATATTCCATTGTGAGTGTAAAGCAATAAAGGGAATATGCAAATTGCATTAATAGGGTTTTATACAAACGGATAGTAAAAAAAAACCTGAACTAGAACCGAAATAAAACTCAACTACAACTGAACTAGAATTGAACAAGAACTGAACTAGAACTGAAATAGAATTGAATTTGAAATAAATAGGATCGCAAATTAATTCGAATCTGTATTCTAAGTTACTAAATTACAATTAATGAAGCTTTTATGCTTAAAAAGTCTTATTCCTTCAATATTTTCCAGGAATATTTTCTAAATTGTAATTTGACTAAGAATACACACTCGAATTAATATGAAAATTTTTAATAAAAATAATATTCAACATGAGAACAAAAATTCCCAGATTCTAGATAGGATCTCTCTCTATACACTGAAAGAATTGTGCTTCATAAATCTTATGAATCAGTTTCATTAATTTTTCTTTAACCCGCTATATTTACATTTGTCCTTCAAGTTGGAAAAGGTCAACAAGAAAAAAATAAAGACAAAAACATTAAAAACAACAAAAAATGTACTTTGGATTTCAAGAAGAATTCTTGACAAAAGGTACGAAAAACAGAAGTTAGGAAGAACATGTAAATCGATTAAAATAGATAATCATTCATTAAAAAGCAAATTTCGATCTACGAAAGTGAAATACCATTTGGTTTTGACTATTGATGTTTGACTATTGACGTCGCCCGGCCTCAATAGCCGAGTGAGTAAAACGGCAAACCCCACTGATGAGATTGTGTGGTAACAATCGAAACTAGTATGGGCAACCTGTCCGTGAACGCCTGGGTTCAGATCTCAGCGCAGTCAAGAATGAAAAAATTATCAATAAAAAAAAAATTTTAATTAATTTCAAGTTGTAAAATTCCTGTCTTCATAAAAATAATTTAATGAAAATTAAATTCAATAAACTTAAGCTCAATTGAAAAATATTTAAATTTATTTTTAATTTATTAAGAATTCGTTCACTTGCCCTACTGCATCACTGTATGCCTTATTGCTTAGCGCATAAATGTGTGCTTTAGTGCGAAGCACTAATGGCACATTATTAAAATGGTTTCATTCCGTTTTTTCCGTTTCCGAACGGAATTGCACTCTGTGACATGGCGGATTAAGTTGTTATTAATCCAATGAAAAATTTTAACGAAATTATGAAATTCAATTTAGTAGTCCCAATAAAAAAATTTCCTATTTTGCGAAGCACTAATGTACCTGTGACATGGCTGATTATTTTTCTTTAAATAAAGCTCCCATTAATTGGTATAATTTTTTTTTTAAAACTAAAATTAACTTTTAATTAAAATATTCAAATATTTTTAAATTAATAATAAAAGTATATTTTTGTATTATCATATTTTTTTAATGAAAATTTTCAGTTTAATTCAATGGAAACAAAATAAAATTCTGGAACTACAAAATACTTATAACTAGAAAATATTTTCTTCCTAGAGTTATTGTAAAAACGTTTTTTCAAGCCAATTTTTTTCATTAGAAACCTAAATGAAGAAAATAGTAAATTTTAATGTTTTATAATGTCAATGAAAAAATCTTCATAATTATGTTTATTAAATGTTTGATTATTGTAATGACAACTAGTTCCAGTCTTAATAAAGTTCCTTTCATTAAGTTTATGCAAAATTTTTTTCGATTTTATGAAACATTTTTCATTAATTCAAGTAAGCGTTATACACGCAGAGAAAAAACATGTTAAAATATAAAAAAAATGTTAAACATATTATGTTAATTTAATAATACTATTGTAACCGACAACCATACTATTGTTAAATTAGTCCTCCATAAAGAAGCCACAACCATATTATGGTAAATATGACAATAATTTATTTTAAAATTAACAATACTATCTTCCTCTTTTCCAAGAGTAACATGCTATGGTTGAAAACCAACCATGCTTTTATAAGTGATAAACATATTTTTGTTATTATTAACCAAAACATGTTCGGGGACAACCATAATATGGTTGTGCCTTATTGATTTAGGACTAATTTTAACAGAATATGGTTTTCGGTGTCAATAAAATGGTTAAAATAACCATAATATGTTTACAATTTAATTTAAAAATAGTTTTGTTGGAGGTGAGCATATTTAAAAACATATTTTTTCTCTAGGTGTACAGATTTAATTTTAATTTGATTTTTAACTGGATTAGTGTCAAAATCCATCTGAGAGAAAAAATTCTTTCAGTCTTGAGCTAAGTTAAAAATGTTAAGCCATACATTTTTCTTGCCTTATGCAGAAGATTTGCACCTCCCTAATACCTAAAGTAGTAGTTATTTTTTTAACTGTCAAGTTAAATTTTTTTCCATTTTACAGCTTCCCATTTTTATTTTAGACTTTATGCGCAAAATTATAGGATATTGAAAAATCCAAGCAAATGGAGCCAAAAAGCAACATGTGTAAGAATTAGACATGCATATAAAAAGTAATTGCAATTTTACATTGTGAATTGGCAGGATATTAAGCTGCTTTTCTACTGTAAGAAAGAAAAAAATAGAAAGAACTAAACCCATTAAAATATCTTTTTTTTTATTTTTAAATAAGTATGTTTGTACTCGTGTAATAAATTTCAGATATTTTTACACAACCTTGATTGCAGTGTTTTTTATTTGTTTCATTTATAAAAATATTCTTAAATTTAGCATACAATGGCCAAAAAAGCCCTTCTTAACGACTTTGTTAATAAACCAAAAACATAATTTATGATGTTTTATACGTCTGCATTCGATTTGAATCAATGTTGCATATCATAAATACGAAATGACATTGACAACAATGTCATCATTTCATTTGCTTTTTAATGCCAGTAGTCAGTCACGTATTTATTGGTACATGTCAGTTTTGTAAGCAAGTCAATCAATATTTTTTAAAGTAAAATGAGAAAATTTAAAATATTTTTTGTTTTGGAATTTTTTTAAGAGATAAAAGGCCAAAGAAAATTGACTACAATTTTACCGTTTAACAAATTCAGTAGAAAGGAAGTTTAATTTATTTCATATATTTAATAACATATTTTTACAAATTAGCTTAAAAGCCTTAAACTGTAAAAAATTTAAATACTGTGGTGAAATTAAATTGGATAAAACAACTAAAGACACAAGTCTGACATAAATTTACTAAAGTTTTAAAAAAAGATTTTCTTAAAAATTTCCCGGGAATCCCGCAATAAATTCCCGGGAAAGCGGGAATTGAAAAAACTGAAAAACGGTACGAGAAATCCAGGGGAACAAACTCTTATCATAACGTTACTTATGCGACACCCTGTTGTTTCCACTACACTGTTGAAATATGTGTGTAAAGTTTGATTAAAACATACATCTTGTTTAGAAACTAATACCCCATTTTCTTTATCAAACTTATCTGGGCTTTTTAATGCTTCTCAAACTATTTAAACAAGAACGATACAACTAGTTGCTTCTTTTCGCTATCAGCATGTTTATATACATATTAAAATTGTTTGATTTGGTTTATCAAAACTTACACCCAAAAAAATTATACGTTACATTAGCTTGCAACTTCAAGTCTCAAGCAACATCAAACATGTTGTGAAAGTTTGATGGATATGCAAGCGCCAACAACAACACAAAAAAGGTTCGACTAACTAACCAACAACTAGCAAAGAGCCAAATAAATATTAGAGGTTAAAACAAAAACAGTCTTCGTTGCGCCGTTATACGCGTTGGTTCAATTATTTGCGTTTCAAAGTGAATTCGTAGCGGGTAAAAGAGTTGCATTTATAAGAATTAAAAAAAAACGTTAGAAAGAAAGAAACAAGTGCGTGAAGGAGGGTGAAACGTGTAAAACGATAGTTTATAAATTTCAAGATTTTTTAAGGCGAAAAAAGAAAGTAAAAATATTAAAGTGCTTATAAAGAAAAACGGAATAAATTAAAAAATTTTGCTTAAAATTAAAGTGCTAAAAGAGAAAAATAAAAAAAAAAACAAATTCAGCAAAAAAATTAATGATAAAAATTTGGTTAGGTTTTTAATAATTAAAAGAAAATAATAAAAAATTGTGATTCTAATAAAAAAATGTGGTGGTGAATTTAAAATAGAAGGTAAATCCATTTAATTGTAAAATTTTTTTAAGAATTTTATTAAACAAAAAAAATCGCTGATTATCTTAAAAATGTTTTTGACATTTTCAATCTTATCGTTATGTCTGCTGAAACGGAAATTGTTTTAAACAATTTTTTATTTAAAAACTAATTTATTAATTGTTTTGTTTTTAAAGTGTAATGAGTTATTTTTTACATCAACTATGTACCACAACACACTTGGCCTTACCAGCATTTTTTTGGCACGCACTACAACAAACCCCTCAACGAAAACAAAACAATTGCTCACGTTTTTAACACTGTGACAAACTGTCAAAACTGACAAGTAATGTTCACATCAATTTAATACTGCCGCAAAAAAATAAAAATTCCCGATACATACCTACAACAACATAAATGACAAAGCTCCTGTTTGACAAGTGCGAATGACAACAACACCAACAAAAAGTTAAAGAATAACGTCAAAATACAAATAAAAAAAAAATCCCTTTAAAAGAATCTCAACCATCAAACAGTTCAAGTTGGTTCAACGCATGCGGCTTGTAAAATTAAACTTATACAAACAACAGCAACTACACAACAATAAAAAATACAACAATTTTTTCTTCACAATTTATCAGTTAAAAGGCGCTTCTTTATGCACCTGCTTTGCGACAATGTCAAAAAAAGCAACAAAAACAAATAAAAATTCTTGGGCTTAAACTATAAAAAACACACACACCTTCTTAGCAAACAACAATAATTGTCTTGTCAGTGTTTTGTTGTGTTCCGTTGTTGTTGTTATTAGCAATACAAATATGTTGTTGTTGGTGTTTTTACTGCTTTTGATGTTTCTTGTTATTATAAGTTGTTTTAGTTTTTAGCCGGTTCTGTGTTTGGGGCTTTCATTACATTTGCTTGCTCAATTTAGTTTTGTATCTTTCTCCAAAAAAAAAGAAAAAAAAACTTAAGGAGAGTAAGAGAGCAAAAAATTTCATAATATTAAAAACAGTAATGTCAACCTTTTTTAATTGAAAAGAAGACTTTTTATTTTTAAATGATAACAAGTTTTGGTCATAAAAGTGAGAGCTGAGGAAGCGGAAATGTTTTATTGGTAGTGGATTTTAGAAGCAGAAAAATGTTTATATTTTATTCAATATTCCCACTACTAAAAGAAAATCAGAACCATTTAAAATTATATTTGTTAAACAATAAGTTTCACTACCATTGATGAAATGTATTAACGCTTGGATCATTGGTGCTACATTTTGCAGAAAGGTTCGTCAAATTAACTTACCTAAATCGTTACAAATATCGTCATTATAAAATATGTAACACTTACTTTCAGACTCTCGCATATTGTATGCGTAGTTCCAGCGAAAAGTTTACTTTTTGTAACGTAACGCCAGAAGTAATTTAATTTGTTTCTCATAAAATCGTCCTATATGTATAATTTACTTTTTTATATTTTGGTGTAAAGCGCAACTAGCTCTACACTTAGTTACAAAAGGGATAACATTTTAAATACATGGTCCTAAAATACAAGCTTATTTGCTTGCTGGCTTTACATTTCGAAAAGTTGATCTTTCGCTGAAAATTCCCATATGTACCTTAAACGAGCCAAGATTTTTAAATTTGATAACTTGAAGAATAAATCTTTATAAGTCCAAAGCTTACTAAAAAAAGGTTTGATGCAAAAAGTCTTGCTCATTTCGCAGATTTATGCAGTTTTGTAATGAAAGTCAAACTACATTTCTGTTTTTTGTAACGTCACGCCAGCGAATATTTTTTGTATCTTCAAATCTTTAGGGTTAATTGTCGTAACATCTTTTCTGAATATATTCCTACTTCATTACTTTGCAAATATAAAAAAACCTTTTTATAAATTTGACTTCTTCATTTTTTTTTTTTTTTTACAATTTGTCATACAAATATCACTTCACGTCACAATGGAAATGCCCATATATGTATGTCAACAAATGGCCCTACTTGTAATAAAGATATCTGGCATTTAGTTGAAAATGGAATATTTTAACCAAAAAAGTATTTATAAAATTTTTGTGAAGTTCTAAAAAGAAGATTTTAATCATACAGATTAAGAAACTAGACATAAATGCAGACCCATGTTAAACGCAGAAAAAATTTATAAAATCCTAAAAGTACATAAAACAATCGAAAATTTTATTTCGATTAAAGGCACAAAATTTCGTGTAAAAGCAAGACATTGGTTACGTTATAAACCGAAAGCAAGAAACAGCGAAATTCGATCATATGGGAATTGCTACTTTAGCGCTACAAAAATAAGTATTTTTTTGCATCAGATTGAGACTGGAATACAAAATGGATCTATCACACGATTCCGAAGCTTAAACTTCCATGCTTAAAACAAAACCAATCTACAAAATCAACGGCAAAGCAATTTACCTTTCCACTAGCACAATTCGTTGAATTTTGAAGAGACAGAAGAGTGTTTGATTAATAGACAAAATTCGGTAGAGTATCAAAAAACCCTAAATTAGACCAAATATCAACACAGTAATATATTCTTTTTGCACTTATTGCTTTAGATGGGAGCTATCGCAAAATGTCTGATTTCTCTTCAAGCGCTATGGTAGTATACGTGAAAATGTGTTTGTATGTTATACATACAAAATGCATAGGTATTGTTTCTTACCTTATAAAGCTAAATTGGACCAAATTTCACTACAAAATCTATATTTAATATTATTTAACGTATATAAAACGCATATACAAATGTGTTTTTTATGCATGTATGTGTGGCAAAAAACAAAAAATTTAAACAAAAATTTACATGTATAAGCAAAATATAAACAACTTTTGACAGCCTAAGGGAATAAGCAATAAACATCTGGCTCCTGGCGCAGACCTATTGGATAAGCCTTGGGATATATTTTACATAATGTTTGTGGATATTAACAGTGTTGTCACTTTATGGCTAATTATCCGAATTTGGTGTAATTTTTACCGTCGTGGTTGAAGCGTGCGGAATTTCTAGATCTAATCTAATTTTAAATTCTTTCGTTTGAAACAAATTATGTTAAGATTTGATTTCGTTGAAAAAAAATGTATATGCATTAAAAATATTGTTGGTCCCAACAATGCCAAGTTCGCTCTTTCTTTTTAAGAAAAGATATCCATCGTTGAATATAGATTTTCAAAATTGAATGGCGCTAGATGGACGTTAGATTTTAATAAATATGAGCTTTATTTATAGTGATAAAAATATCATGGGGAAAGAAATAAAGGGGAATGTAAGAAAATATAAATTCACTTACATATTGTTACAAGTAAAACTTGACTGTTTATAATTCTTATTCGCTTTTCAGTCTTATTTGTATAATATTTTTAGCTTTTCTAAAGTGTTTGGAAAAAGTTTCCTGACGAGCTGGCTTAAGCAACCAGCGAAATACGTGTGGAAACCAGCTTTCCCTCAACAAAAAATTTTACCGTATTTATCAAAAAAAAAAATGGGGATTTAGGACGTCATAGAGAGATCTTATTAATAAGGATTTTAAATTTCTAAAAATAGATTTAATATTTTATTTAGCCTTATTTGACCTTTCTTTCTTTTTTATTATTTGAAAAATTTTGTGAATTTGATTTCCTATCGATAAAAATAAATTAAATTAATATTTTATAAATAAAAAGACCTAAAGCTTATACAAAAAAAATAATTATAATAATAAATTTAACATTTTGTTTTGCCATTTCAAATGCTTTGGGATAATAGTTACCGACATTAACAGTTGTAAAACTAAATGAAGAAAGACAGTTGCGTCTGAGCTTCGCAAGCCCATGAAACATGACATTTATAAAATTAACAGAAAACCATAAATGTTATTTGAAATATCAATACATGGCATTAGGATATAAAACTGAATTCAGGCATAGAAACACAGCAGCTATCTTTGCGAAGCGCATTGCGGACGTCCAATTTTGAGCCACTTTTCCGAGCAGTGCTGATTGTATATCACGAAGAACACGAACAATGTTGGCCTTCAACACTCCAATTGTTGTAGTGTAAAATGTGTAAACTGCACCAAACGGTGCATTTTTCTTGTTCAATTCGAAAGTATTGCGCATATTCTCACGCCATATGCAGAAAAATTTTATATTAACAAACCCGTTCAAATAAACGAATATGTATGCCATAAAAATCATGAAGTCGCCTTATAAGTTTGCACAGATCGATGACCGATTTTCAAAGTAAATTTCGATAATTTGGTAACGTTTTAATAAAATAAAACGTAAAATTTATATCAGGTGTGATTTTTTTAAATCGGGTAATTTTTTTAGCAGATGTAATTTTAGATTTAGCTGGGGGTCACACTGGTTATTAATAAGAAAGCATCTAAATCTGTGCATGGGGTGTATGAGTACGGCTATAAAATGCTTAGTAAATGTAGTCATTACATTGTAGTGTATTAAAAGTACCGTTCTGTCTACACAACTGACAGTTGTGGTTGTTTTCTTTTTGTCTGACTTTCTTATAAAATCATTCTTGTGTTTACGTTTTTTAAGTTTTCTTGATTCTTTATGAATGCCTCATTATGTGACTTAAAAGTTTGTATGATTTATTTTTCTGGTATTAATGAAATTCTCTCTGATTAATTCGTTGTGTTTGTGCAAGTTTTTGGGGTCTTTTGTTATGATTATAATTCCCTTAATTGTTTGAGTTTTTTGTCTTCATGTCTTTCTTTCTTTCTTTGCCTAAAAAAAGTACGTTCGTTGACTTTTAAAGAAAAATTTAAAAAAAAAACAGGAATTTAAATTATTTGTTTTTGCGAGTTACTGTCACAAAGCCCATAGTGCTTTACAGCTTTGGAACTCAAGTTTTTTTTAACTTTTATAAGGGATTTTATTGCATTTCTTTGCAACCAAAAAAATTTTTTTTTTGTTAAAAATCAATAAAAAGAAATTTTGTTTGCGTCAGCGTTAATTATTTTAAAGTGTGTGTTTGACATAAGAGAGTATGAGAGTGAATAAACAATCAACGACTCCCTAAACTATAGCAGTAAATTAAATTTAATGGGTGTTGTTGATAGCAAAACAAAAAAATCATGTGTTTCGTTATCAAAAAAAAGTAAATAAACAGCTTAATTAATTACATTTTACCTAAACAACAGCAAAAAATATTTACATATTTGAAAAAGTTTAAAGCTTTTGTTATAAACGGGAACCAAAGTCTCACACAATAAAATTGAGTTAATTAAAGAAAACTATCATAAATATTGGTAGTACTAAAAGTTGCCGCAACTTTTTTTGTAGAAGACTTTTTAATTACCATTTCATTCAAAGTATTGTGCAATCTAAGCTGTAATTTTTCCAATATTTCTGGCAATTTATGGATTCTTTGTAGAATAATGCCAACTTCTTTTGGGATGATATTTTTTCTGTCAGGTTTTCAATAACTTGTCGACATCAAAACAACAGTCTTAGGAGTTAGCAAATTAACGCAAAAATGGCGTCGACTTGATGTGCCAACGACTTAAAATTGACGGCGATATCAACAACGACTTACATTATAGGGGTGGACATCTCAAATTATTGATGAAAATTTTTAAAAAGATAGAGGCAGACCTTTATTATGTCTGGTATTACGGAAGCCGGTAAATGGGCATAGTTTAAACTGTTTGTTATTCTCTCTCTTTATCTGTATCGTTGATTACAACCAGTGCTAAAAGCACCGCGGCAAGTACCCACAATAATATTGAAAGCACTGCTCGTTGTTTAGAAAAAAATACGCAGATTGAAAAATATTATTCTATATGTTGCATTAAGTCCTAAAACATAAATAATTTGCTCTAGTCATTCTCTAGGGTTTTTAAAAAAATTACAACCTTTAAAATAGGAAATCTACTACAAAAAAAGGTTGTGTCTAACTATTAGACTGTATATGGGACAAATATGTATAATTTGATATTATAAATTTAAATATCTGGAATGTCAATAATTAGTATTGTGGTTATTTTTGTTGAACTATTCATGGTTTTTAATCCAAATTTTTACTATTTTTAATTAGGTTTAAGTTCATTAAATTTAATTTTCATTAAATTATTTTTATGAAGAAAGGAATTTTTACAACATGGAAGATTAATTAAAATTGTTATTGATAATTTTCATTCTTGACTGACCTGGGATTCGAAGCCAGGCTGGCTGGCGTGTGTGTGATTCGAACCCAGGCGGCTGGTTACCCTGACATGTTTCGACCTCAACCACTAGGTCTTCTCAAAGGGATTTGCCGTCTTACACTCGCAGCCATCGATGACTGCTGACGTCAGTAGTCAAACATCAATCCTTAAACCAAATTGTATTTTAACCTTTGGTAGATCGAAATTTGCTTATTGAATGATTATCCATTTTTAATTGATTAATTGAATGTCGATGAAAAGTATTCTCTTGTTGTTCTTTATGTTTCGTAACGTACAAGAACGACCAGAAACAAAATCCTCGGGATAATATATACAGTAGATATCGGATATAAGAAACTTAAAAAACACAAAATTGTTTACTAAATGCAGGTTTTTCTTATATGCACTTATTGTTAATGAGAAAGTTATTTCTTATAAACACATACTCTATATAAAAACATACTTGGGTCACATTATGAGGAACCCAAAATATAAACTACTACAAATTATTACGCAAGCAAATATTCAAGGAAGGCGAGCTAAAGGAAGGAACGCAATAACATGGCTTACAAATATAGAATATGGACTGGTCTCCGTAAAGAAGGTAGTGTGTTTAGTAAGGCGATATTAATAGAGAAGCGTGTGCCGAGATCGTGACGAATTATTAAGTTATATTAAATGTAAAATGAAATTTAACTAAATTAAATTGTATGGGTCGCTAACATTCGGAAATCGAAGATATAATATAATATATAAAGAAGATATATGGATATAAGAAATTTTTTTTCTTATAAATGTGTTTGCAATAAAACCAACATATTAACCCCCATATTCATAAAAAATATTTTAGATTTATAGCAGGTTTATGAAACGATTTTTTTATGAAAATTTGTTTAATAAACCTTTTATTAATTAAAAATATTTTTATGAATATGGGGGTTAATATTTTCTTAATATGAAATAAAATGTAATATGAAAACTAAAAGCTTGTATATTTTGTGTATATTAAGTGTTCTTGTATAAAATCTTTTTTCATAAGATTTATCATCTTTGGTGTTTGAAAAAAGTTTCTAACATCAGGTTTTTTTGATATACGATTTTCTTTATGATATACGATTTTTCCTTTAAAAAGTACAGAAGAAGACATTGTATTTTTGATCCAGTTTCTTATAAAAGTTTTTTTCTTATATGCGATGTGCAGATATCTGGTTTCTACTGTATATCTATATTATTTAATGGATACAAACTATAGAATTTGAAATGGTACTGAATATTTTTCAAAAGAGTACATTTTGAGAAGCAAGAGTACTATCTGAGTATCAATTTACATTTAATAATAGAAGACTTTGAAATGTTACAGTTTTATAACCAGAGAAAGCAAATTACATTTTGAAACATTAGAAATTTGCTTTGAAATTGTAACTCTAGGCGCTAAATTGTACCAAAACACATTTTCTTTCCAAGTTTTTGTGATATTATTCAACGGACTTGATTGCTAAATTTTTTTCTCTGATATAAGCTAGACGTTTTTCAATGAGATCGGTCCAATTACTTTTTTGAGAAATTTGTTTAATCTGAAATATACTCAATGATGGCCGAAATGTCACTGTCGAACAGTTTATTTTAATCTTTCTTACGACAATAAGTTGGACCAAGCCTATTCAAACACACAAGGCATCATAACAAAAAATCTTTACCGGTTTAACTCTACTGATGCGACTAGAATCGAGTACTCTATGGCTCTGGTCTTCAGGTGTGAAATTTGCAATCAGAAATTATCAGTTCTGGTACTTTTTTATCTATTTTTTTTCTTCATAATTCTAATGAAATATGTTTGTGGTTTATAAATTGAAATTCTTATTATAAAAAAATTTTTGACAAATTTAAACAAACTCATTTTTTCATTTCCTGATTCTTGAATATCAATTCTCTCATAAATTTTTTTTTTGCTAGTTTTTGAAATATTTTCGGGTTTATTTTTTTAAAACATTAAAATTGATTTATACCATTTCTTAAAAAGAAAAATAAAGTCTTAACATTAAGTACGTGCCAAAATTGATTTACTTTTGGAATTCCGTGAATGATAAATCGGGCAAAAACGTGTGTGTGTGTGTGTGTGTGTGTAGTTAAACTTAAGTACAAATTATGCCTAACATTTTGTAGTTAAAATTAAATATTTTACCAAACATTTTACATAAAACTTTTACAAAAATTTACATACATACAAACATAATTTGCTTTTAATTTATTTGAATTCTTTGGAATTTTTTTGAAACGCCTAAATAATTAGATTATTATATTTATAAATTTTAACAGAATTTTTTTGTCATACCATTCTTTATTGTACTTGTTTATCGTGGTGTCTTTGTTAATTTCATGGTTTAATATATTTTATGCCCCAAATATTTATGGCCTAATTAATGGAAAAAAGAAAATTCTACCACACTGAACAAAATAATCTAAATGTTTGTTGAGAAGTAATTTAATTGAAGTGTTTTAATTAAAATCTATACCAAACCAGTGCCAACCAGCATATACTTACTACTTGCTAGCTTAGCTTCACTGCAAAAGTAGCTTTTATTTAATAGCAATAGCTCATAGCTAATGGCTTAAAGTTGGACTCTAACCTGGCATTTTCGAGATCTCTCTTACTCTCTCTCTCTTTTTTACATTATCAGAGTAAGCACGCGATCCCCAAAAGTGTTTCAAGATGATCCAGTCCAGGGTCTATCATGACCACTGATTCCTCTGGCTGTTGCAGTACCAGATGGCAATCTAATAAGCCGCCACGTTATTATATATTTGTCAATATTTAGCAACATACATGTTAAAGTTATTGGCAATATAAAATAGTTTAAGCAACAATCAGTCCATCTACCAACTTCAGTAACGATCTTGTAGCGATGTAGCGGCTTAAGTGGAGGCTTTGGTAAATTTCGACAAAACTATCCCCTAATATCTCTTATATTAACATGTTTCAGAGCCTAAAGATTTTCAACAACTACAAAATTACATGGCGTTAGTTTTGACTGGTTCCCGTGGATATTTCAATGCCATCGCGACGTCTATTTCATATCCTTTATAAAGGCAAGACTATTCATTGTTATTGCTCTATTATTTGAGAACCTGTGTATCCCAGATATCTTAGAAGTAGGAATTATAAACCATTTGCTTATTTCTGATTCAGGGCCTATTGTCTAAAAATATTTTAGTTGTATTGTCTCCTGTTTCAGAGAGTCAAACTATTCTTAACTGTTTTTAAGAAGGATTTTGGACTTTAAAACCCCGAGCAGCTTTGCTGAATTTATTTTTATCATTATTATTAAAACTCGTACTCCATATTTAAGCTCTTAAGGTTTCTACAAAACATTTCCAGTTATTTCTGTCTCGTGCGTATATTTTTAATTCGTTAATCGATTTGTCGAATTCGCTAAAAAAAAGGTTTAAAGCAATATTGTTTGTTGTCTTCTACGACGTCTCTCACCTTGCGGGTTGCAATCCAGAGCGACATTGGGAGGAGCAGTGTAGGGTTTTTGCGGAGTATGCCCAATGAAACATATTTGCTCTTTTCTATTTCGGTGTTGATATTCTGCTGGTGAATGATTCTCCACAGCTTTTCATTCGATATGGTTCAGGGCCATCATATCAAGTTTATCATATCACTATATTTTAATAGTCGCAATTTTGAATATTTTTAAAAATTTTAGAAAAATTTATTTTTAGCATAATTGTGCATATTAAATAAGTTTTTCGAATTTATAAGTGCAATAAAGAATTTTTCCTACTTTTCTTCTTAATTTTTGTACAAAAATCTCCTCTTTTATAATTAAATATTAAAAATCGAATTCCTTTATATGTATCAATATAAAGAAAAGATAAAATCTTGTAAAATAAGCAAAAACTTTGAAAATTTGCCATGCTAAAAATTGATCTTATTTTCTTCAATTCTTATTTGTAATAAATATTAATTAGAATTGAAGAAAATAAATTTGTAATTAACTAAATTAAATTTATAAATTGTTTACAATTTTCTAGCATTTTTTTCGTTCAGTGTACATAAGACAACAAAAAAAAATTTTTGTCAACCCACACTCTAAAAAAAAAAAAAACATACACTCTATATGCATTTATGTTAACCAGTGAATACTTGGTGTTCAATTTTAATAATTATATATCAGTTTTTAATTAATGGTTATAAATAATATCTACACAAAATTGTTATACTCTGTTCATAATAACTACAACATAATCAATATTAAGTACAATATATTTAATAATTTTATATTCATTAACTAGGGCGTTCTGTATGAAAATTGTGTCCAAGTAAATTCTATTATAAACCATTCACAAATTTAGTAATAATAACTTTTAAATCTATGTTTGTACATTATTTTATTCATGAAATCCAATACAAATTTGTACTGAAAATATTTTACTCGTTGTCGTAGCAAAATTCAAAAACATTTCTCTTATAAATTCATAATCACAAATGATTATAAATAGAACACCACTTTAAATGGATTTAGAAATGGAAATTATTTTCATAAGATGCCATTGTAATAGGAAAAAGGATGTTATAGGATTGACATAAGAATTTGCATTGATTTGCTTTATCAAAAGTGAAGTTTGAAAAGTGCTCTTTTTTTGGGGGTATGTCATGAGATTTTTGTTCTTCAAAAAGAAAATCTCTTCCGTAGCAACAAAATGTAAACGTCACAGTTTATTATATTTTTTCACTGTCCAAGTTTTTTTTATTTTAGTTTTCACTTATTTAAATTATTTATAAAAATTTTTCATTTCGATAAACTGCAAATAATGACAACAATGGTACTTTTAACATCTTTTGTACCAATTTGACAACAGTTTGTTAAAAATTTGACAACATATGTTGTCGAAATATTAACAACACTTTGTTATCATTTTAATACCATTGGTTGATAATCTTTTATCGTGTTTTTTCGCTCTGTGTACATATATAACTGCGGTATTTATGCATAATTAAATAGTTTAAATTGTGTTTAAGTTTTCTTGTCATACCCGGTACCCGGGTACTTTGCTGCACATTTAAGAGTGTGAGGAAAAAATTGGTCTCTCGTTTCAAATGTTACTTTAAACTTTTTGTATGAATTAGAATTGTTCACTCTATACAGTTTGCTTACTCTTGCATTTGTTACTTTGAACAAGTGTTGCTTACTTTACAATATAATTTGAGCACAACTTTTTTAAGTTCGGTTTTGTACAAAAATAAATGTAATATATTATATTCACATCTAGAGCTGCAAGATTTTTAGAAGTGGTCAACATTGGCTTTGTTCTAAATAGAATTCAAACAAATAAGTTATTGGATCAATAAAAAACATTTATTGAAACTAAATTTTATTTCAAACAAACTTTTGTTTGAAATTTTTTTGGGTATAATTTTTTCTGTGTGCAGGATCTAGACAGGATTAACTAATGGGCTTCACGGAATGGTTTTTGTTTAAACGCTGGGAAAACTAAGGCTATGGTAGTTGGTAAGAGCAAACTAATCCCCACGTCTTTGCCACCAATTCAGATTAACAATTCAATTATAGAAATAATGGAATCAGCTAAAAATCTTGGTGTGATACACTCTTATTTGCTCTGCTAAATAGGCAGAGTAGCGTTACTGTTGTGATACTAAAGTGAAAATTTTACCCCTTTTCCACGCTCTTGATACTTTTTATGACCATATTTTTAAATATCCCTTTTGTATAAATTTAAACTATTTCGAGCCACTTTTTGACCCTTTTTATAAATGTAACTAACATTTTGTTTATTGGCAACACTGTTGTAACAGCTTTTATAAGTGCTGGTTCACACTCTTCAAGTTTTAGCCGTCAAGTCTTGAGATTTTAGGCAAGAAGGGAAAAGAGAATACAATTTATTTTCCTCTCTCGCCTAAAAACTAACGACTTGACTGACGGCTTAGACTTGAAGAGTGTGAACCAGCACTTAGTAGTAAAACCGTTCAAGTCGCAAGCAGCTTTTATATGCACAGCGTTCCGTTGAGCATTTTAAAAGGCAAATTTGACAATTTTTAAAAGACTCCTGCCACTCTTCTTTAGAGTACACTTATGTATCATTTTAAATCAATTGATGCTACTTTTTGACCATTTTTAAAATATTATCAAGAATAAATAAACAAGATACGAGAATTAATTTTACCAATATTATTAGAACCCGTATTTATAAAATCCAAACAAGATATATATTATCTTTAAATTGTTTCCCAGTTCAGGAATAATTTTTAAAGCAGAGGCTTTTGCCAAAGAATTTACATTATAATAAAGTAAGAATAATGACAAAACGTACGAAGCCAAATGCGAAAAATTTAAGCTTGAGGTCGGATATTAAAACAATAGAATTAACGAAAATATTTCCTCGGATTTAAATAAATTCGTTGCACTTTTTTTTCTCTACCCCTTTTGTGCGCGGCAAAGAAAACACCTTATATTGCGCGGAAAGCTACCTGGGTACCTGTATCAAAAATACGTAGAAAACATGTAAAATTTAAATAAGGAGAACTGTAAAAACAAATTGCTGTAAATTATCCTTCTTTAGTGAATAATGCTAAACATTATTAAATTTGTACTCCAACTGAAAAAACAAAACAATCCATCCGCACTTAAATCAAGCCGTAGCGGTGTTAATAGTACGGTTGGTACTGATTTCCTTAAATCAAGTACAGAAAGTTTGATTCAAGTACGGATTATTCAAGTACCCCGTACTTAAAATTAGTCTCAAACAGTGCTTGATACAAGAATTTTTAAGTTAATTTACTCCCGATATGTTTTTCGAATCAGAGATAGAGAGAATATAATTATTAATTTATACGTCACACATGTCTATTTCACTTTTGTTGCATTCCGCCCTTTGTTTATAAGACACCAGTAGCATGTCCGCTATGTTTTTCGTAATAATTCTACTTTGAAAATTTGATGTATTTCACTCAATAATTTTAACAAATGGAATTTGGGAATTATTGGCTCTTATTTTACTTTTTAAACATTAAAAATATCTGTATTTTTCTTCTTGTAGCGTTGTTGTTGTTTCTACAATAAACTTTGACAAGCACATGCGAATGCACGCATTTTGGTTTTCGAAAGTTATGCCATTTTGGATTGTTTTAAGTACTTTTTGTTTTATTCTTACTTACATTTTTAAGAACGACTCGTACTAAAGTCAGAAGAAAAAACTTAAATTTAGTACAAGTTTTTTTTTCTGTATGCTTATTACTTAAGATTCTACGAAAATTATTAGGGGCATTCACAAGGTGTGCTATCAAGTCATATCGGCATAATGTCCTAAATAATATTTTACAATTGTTTAAAAAAAAATATTGTTGTGTTTCAAACAACATAAAAAAATATTTTTTTTTAAACAATTGTAAAATATTATTTAGGACATTATGACGATATGACTTGATAGCACACCTTGTGAATCCCCCCATTATATATTTTTATTATTTCATTATTACTTTATTCCACATGCAAGTCATCGAAAATGTAGTCTTTAGCTTCGCACATTGCTTTTTCGTATCTACCACAGCTGAAACGAGTTTTGCGTGTGGTTTTTGTAGTTAAATTATAGTAAGCGCATAATGGGCCGTAGTTTTCTGATTTGATTCATTCGCTTCAGAATAGATCATTTGTAGAATTCGTGTTTCTGTTTTTTGATATTTTTCCTATTTGAGAGATATTGCAAGCAAAAAAAAAAAAAATTTCCTCTGCCCAGAACAAGAGGGGGTTTTCCATAGACATAAAAATGAAATTTCACCACACTTATTTCAATCGAATCCAAATTAGTTTCAATCGATTCAGCACATATCACTTACAGGACTTACGTCCTGTTTCCTTTTTAAATTTTTTCTTATCTTTGAAAAATATTACAAGCAAAAGACAAATTTGGTCTGGCCAGACCAAGACGGTAATCATAGGGTTAAACTTCTTACATGACGTCTGCTTTAGACAACATGAATGTCACTATTTTATCCGAGTAATTACATTCTAACTGATACCAATATGCTCTGAAATTTAAAATATAATCGCACAAAATGGACAGAATGCCGCCCGAAACACGTATCAACTTTATGACCATTGAATTTATAATCTTAATAGGGTAATAAGAGTCTCCTTTTAAGTAATTATTATCTATCCAATCAAGTTTTAGTATCCAAACCATTCTCAACCAATTCAATTTAAATAGTATAATCAGCGAATGTACCGAAGTACAGAACTCGTCTCCACCTTCGATTTCAAAGCCATAAACCTCAAAAATCAGTGAGTTTGATAACTTAAGAAAAATCTTTTATTTTTATATACTTAGGATTGCATCCTTTTCATAATACTACGCATTTAAAAATAATATTAGTAAATCTTTGAAGTTCGGCAAAAATGTCTTAAGTCGAAAACTTTACTTTTTCGTAATGTTAAATTTTTCCATTGCTTTATTGAATTGACTTATTTACTAAAGGCCATTTCACAAGTCGTGAGTTGTTTGATCAAAATTGTTCCCTTATCTAATTATAGTTTGAAAACTTTCAAAAAAACATAACAGCTTTTCATGACGGGGTTATATTTTTCTCCAAATACGTAAGACTTGTGTAACGTTCCCATAGGTGTATAGCGGTCTCTCATCGGATAAGTGCTGCAGGATCTCTTTTCCTTAAACGAGTGTGGTCGCCAATTTAAGCCTTTTTAAATATTTAATGGAATGGATTGTGATCAAAGTTTTTACTCACGGATTGAGGTCTTTGTGATTATTCGAGTTTTGACCATTGAAAGGTTGTTAGTTGATTTGACAGAGATCTAACTATAATTTTTTAAGACAAGCAGTACAAGCAGAATAAACTTAAAAAGAAATTTGCTTAAAACAAAATAAGGGTTTATTTCTCACGATATCCTTATAACTACAATCGTGTAGATAAAACCAATATACTTTTAATTATTTTCTATGGCAAATTATGCATTAATGGAAAAAATACCCATCAAAATATCATTAAAAATAATTTTTTTAAAACAAAACACAACTAAAACTAAATAATTGTTCAATAAAATAAAGCATCATCTTACAGATTGTGTAAATATTACTTGTGTAACCCATTAAAAGACATTCGGTCAGCCAGAGCAATTCGTCCAAAAGGCAGTCATCAGTCAGTCGGCCACAGTCAGTTCGTCAGCAGTTCATAATTATTTAAATGCCAACAAATATTAAATGCAAATATTTAAATTCTAATTAATACACAAGCGATAACAACATTTAATACATACAATCGAACAAATTCGTCAGTCTTGAACAAAATTCATTTAACTAAAAACGATTAATATTCACAAAACGTTTCCATCACACACATTCAACACTCTGCAGTGATTTTTAAAAATACTTTTTTAGGGAGTAAATTTTGCAAACTAAAAAAAGATTTGTTTACTTTTTTAGAATTTTTTGTTTCAATAAAATAAAAATACGAAAACAATTCAAATAGTTTGAGTTCTTTAGTGTTGCAGTGATAAAAAACCAAACGACAATTAAATATAATATGGAAAAAAACACACACACACAGAATTATGGCACATTTCTGATGAAACAGGGCAAACAAGAAAAAGCGAAACAATTTTATATATTTATTAATATAACAACAGAATAAAATAAAACAACAGAACAGTAAACAAAACAGTGTCTCAAAAACACATGAACAGAACTTCCGGTTAAATACTCATGCAATCAAGAGCAGAGTTGACAGACCGCTTTTTAAGAGCCACAGAAAAAAGGGAAGTTTTGATGGGAATTGGTTAATAAGGAAATTAACACTTAACAATGACTCAGAAATATATGATAATACACAGAAAAATTCAAAATTTTCTCTAATCACCAAAATTATACCAAATTCATAATTATCAAGCAAACAATTTGTTGATTTTGATTTTGATTTTTAATTAAAAAAAAATGATAAAAAAAACTTTGCCATTTCAAACATTGTGTTAATTTATTTAATTAAATATTGACAATTCCCAACAAGTTTAAATTATTTTATTTAAGACGAAAAAGTCAATTAATATTTTTTTTAAATTTAATTAATACTTTAATTAAAAACTTATTTCAAAACAACTAAAATGTTACTTAAATCAAAACTATATATTTAATTTTCTTTCAACTATAAAAATAATTGATTCAATTATCACATAAATTTAATTGAAATACTTTTTAAGCAATTTTTTTAATTGATAAACAACTTTTTTCTATGTATAAAAAAAAAAAACAAATAAATAGAAAGAACTTTAAATTATTGTAAATAGAAAAACTTCTTAAAATTTTGCCTGTCTAAATAACAAGTACTCAACGTACTCAAAACCCTTTGGGAAAGTAATTGCAGGAATTTTGAAAAAGATAAGTCAAAAGGACATCGTTTAAAATGTTAAAAAATCGAAAAAAGTAGAAAATCGAGAACAAAATACTTAAATAAATTCTGCTAAGCATAAGTCAATGCCGAAAATAGATAGATAAAAATAGATAAAAATAAATGATAATAAATAGAAAGAAATTTAAACATTTAAAAATATATGAAACTTTGCCACCATTTGCATGTTTAAAGCAAACAAGTATTTTAAGTATTCAAAATCTAAATATAAAAATAAGTCTGGTTAAATATGGAGTAATCAGATAATAAATGACGTAGTTTTGATGCAAATCCAAAAAAAGAAAAAGAAACATTGACAATTAAATAAATGACAACAAGAAAATAGAACGCACATAGGAAGGATTCTTAGGGATTAAACGCAAAATTTGCCTCTCGAAAGTTATCAAATACTTAAAGTACCCAAATACTTTTGAAAAACCATTTATTGGAATTAAGCTGGAAAATATGAAAAGAACATCGTTTTGAGAATAAATTGAAAAAAAATTATAATAAAACAAAATAAAATAAATAAAATTTTTTATTGTTCACAGATGAATTTAAAGGGCCAGCGATAAAAACAAATAGTTTTGGCGAGACTTAATAAAAATATGGGGGTAATAATTCTGTCAAACATTCACTTAGGAATAGATTGATTCTTTTAGAGAAGTAACTTTTTCAAAATTTAGCTATCTAAATAAATGAAGTACTTAAAGTTCTTAAATAACTTTGAAAAAGTAATTGAATCAACTAAGAAAACAAAAGCTAAAAAGGACAAAATTTTGTAAAAAATAAAAAAAATAATTTTAGTTTTTTATTTTATACCCACAAACAATAGTGAAGAGGGTATTATGCTTTTCTGCTCATTTTTGTAACACCTTAAAATATTGGTCCTAGACCCACCAATTAGTATACTCATCGACTTACAATCACTTTGAGTGCCCCGCCTCGGTAGGCTATCTCGTAGTGAGCTAGTCTATCAGTGCCGGTGTTGTGGGTTCGATTCCTGCCAGATACTCTGGCCTCTTGATGACAAGCGTAGATCATCGCGGGATTAGCATAGGGAAAAAACTTTGTGAGTTGATCTAATGATGTACATTCGTCCGGCTATATGGCTGACTGTCCATGTTAAAATTTTGCTGAAAGTGCAGGTCTCAATTTTGAAGATAATTTAATAATATTTGATTCATAGCCCATTGAAGATGTTGATGTCCAAACTTATTCTTTTGCAATCTGAATCATCTTATGAAATTTTTGGAATGGGTCGATATTTGAATATATATCCCAAAATAGCTTGTAATTAAATCACTTTTTTATAAATGTTGGCATTGACATAAAAATTGATTATAATAACTTTTACGATAGCTACTATATCATGACAAAATAATGTGCTGGTAGGTCCAAAATTAACCATAGGTCGAAATACATAATATTCGGTACAATAAACTTTTACATGAATCTTAAACTCATAACATAATTTTATTTTGGCGGTTCCATGATTGCCCAAGGGTCCCAAATAGGATACACTCTTGATAATTGGTTTTGAAATAATATGGTGTAGGGTATCACGTGGCTGGGCTTCTTCGATTATACTTTCTTGCTTGTATTATTAATTTAAAATGTTATTAAATTGTTTGCCTTCCCCTTTTTATTAATTTTTTTGTAATGGCAACCCTTCCTGTGATGCCTTAAGAACCAGCAGCTCGATAATATGTTGCCTAGATAAATACAAGTTTGTGGTACTGTTTTGATGTTCTTTTCTTTCTATGCAATGTTTTTGTTCATATTTCTTGTTTCAGGTTCTTTTCTTATTTTATAAAAAGAAAATATCTTAAATAATCACGCAAAACTACAATACAAAGACTGGTAGAGTATTTTTGCTACAAAATAAAGAAATTCTATGCAATATTTTAAGATAAAAATAGAAAAAAATAATACAAAATAAAATAAAATTGTTAAAGAAAAGTGAAACAAAAGTTTATTTCTGGTTGTATACATTTTGATAAAGAAATAAATTCCTATTTTTCAACAAAATTAGTTTGAATGAGAAAATAGAGATATGGCTTATTATTTTAATGTTTTTTCACTTTTATAGATAAATATTGAATTGTTGTAAAAGATAACCCATGAATAAAAACTTAAATAAATACATTTTTTATTTAAGAAGAAATAAGATAAAAGTTTTAAAAGAATTATTAAAGATTTACTATAAACCATTGGACGGCAGAAGGTGAAAATGGCTTAAATAGTTTCGGATCATAAGTTAAATAAAATAAGTTATAAAGGGAAGACTTTTCTGTGGAAATGCCCATATTTGAAATTTTTTTGAAAATGAAACATTCGTTAAGAAAATATCAACATTTAAAATTTTCGCAAAAATTGTGAAGTTCGATTTAATTGTTGCACTGTGAGCAATTTGGTTTTCGTAATCATTCTACTGTGAGAATTTGATGTATTTAACTAAATAACTTAGAAAAATAGAATATGGGAATTTTTTGCTTCTTATTTTACTTTTAAGCATCAAAATAATGTTAATAAGACACAAAATGTGGCATCAAATTGATGTCACTGTGTAGTCATAGCATAGATGACGCATAAAATATGACAAAATTTTATGAAGACGTTCGTCATTGGACTGATGTCACTTTTTGCCTCATTGACGCCAGTTGTAATAACATTGATGTCACAATTCTGATGTTAAGGCATCATGAATATGAGTATGCATTTTTCTATGAGTGTATACCCACTTCCAGATAGTGGTATCAGAACAACTTTTTGAAGCGATCTAATCTGTCAGGCTAGCTGGGTGTCCATGTATTTTTTTTTTTTTTTTTTTTTTTTGGGCAAAGTGCCGGTAGCTATTTTGCAGATAATTTTGTGGAATTAAGTATAGCCCCCATACAAGTATTTTCCGGAATAGAGTGTTGGTGCGCATTTGCCACTTTATTATGATGATATTCGGATAAAATTGGTTCCATATTTTGTAATCTAAATCATCCTACCAAATTTTATTGAAATCGGTCTATATTTGGCCATACCTCCCATACAAATGCAACTCCCCAAAAAAGCTTTCAATGTCATAACTATCATGTAATGTTGGTATTAACATAGAATTTGGCGACAGTAACTCTGGCGATAGATCATTACTACTATGTAATTGCAAAGTGTTTTGCTGACAGGTCCAGAATTGAGCAGAAGTCCCATGCAAACTAGGGATGGGCAATAAATATCGATATATCTAAATATCGATATTTAAAAAAATTATAATCGATATATATCGCCGATATTAAAAATACCCATATATCGATATTTATCTACGACTATCGATTATGGCGTATTAGCAACAATAGACTCATAAAAAGGGGAATGTTAATGAAAAAATATGTATTTATTTTTTTTTTATTTCAGCATGTTCTTATATATTAAAAATAAAATATTGCACAGTTTACTTGTATAGTATTTGTCACAAGTTTCGTTTACCGGCAGTATATAATCCGGCATTATATAATGACAATAAATTTTTTTTTTTAGATTTCATATGGCGAATATATTTTTTTTTTTTTGTATTCTTTACTTTATTTTAAAATATTTTTTATTGTAGAATTAACTGCCGGTCCCTCGATTTCAAACGCAAACTTCGTTCGCATAACTTACCTTAAAAACTAAATTTTAAAATTGGTTTTTGTTTTAAATAAAAGTTAAACGAATGAAAAAAGTTTTCTTCGTAATCGAGGGACAGGCAGTAAATTTGAAATTAAAAGAAACAATAAAAAGTTAGAAAGGAATTACATGTAATATGTTTGTACATATGTAAATATGTATTGACATAGGTATATTAAGTTTTTAAATTTGGTAACAATTTCAGCGTAATACGTTGGATACATCGATATGTCGATATTTTTAATTAATAAATATCGATACTCTTAAAAAATATTTATACGATATATATCGATATATGTTTTCAAGGTGAATAAATCTAATAACGCTGTAGATATGTACAGCCTATTTCACTAAATGCAAAAGAAGTCTTTCTCTGGCAAATGTAAAGAGTGATTCATCGTGAGGTTTGGTTTTCAATATGTTTTTGTTTTACAGATCACGTGTGACTCATATCAAAGGGCTTTGTCATTTTTGTTCAGTATCGTTTGGCAAGTCATCATATAAAAACTAACACCATATCCAAATTGTTCAGCTGTGTTACAAAAATCAGCGTTCTGTGAGAAATGTTTTTTGTGTGATTCGACGAACTTATGGTGCGCATAATCGACATATGTCCTTATAACATAATTTTTTTTTTGACAGATCCATGATTAGCCCTGGGTCTCAAATATGGTACATTTGAAAATTGGTCTGTATGTCATATGATCGGTTTTGACCGATCATACTTTTTTACTTCTTTGTTTTGCTCTTAAATAAGTTTTATTAGCATTCCTGTTGGTAATGTATAAGACAATAATTATCTTCGTCCCTGATATCTTTTGTTTGCCCGCCATTGGCATAAAATTCATTAAAGAGGTGTAAATTGTAGATCTTTAATATTTTAAATAATATTTTAAAATATTCAGATTTTAATAATAAAATTTTTGGGTTGGATCACAAAAGGTTATAAAAAACTTTTTTACTATTTTTTGAAAGTTTTTTATAATTTCATTAAAAAAAGATTTTTCCCATATCAAAAAAAAATATATTTCATTTATAAAAGGTTTATTGAACAAATTTCGTATAAAAATTTGTTCAATAAACTTTTTATAAATCAAAAATATTTTTTATGAATATGGGGGTTTGTTTATTAATTAAGTAATTCAAGTTTTATCTTTAGCTAATAACAAAAACTTAATTAAATTTATGGAAAACAAAATTGATAAAATTTTTATATTTTTTTGTCTTTTCAGTGAATAATACAATTAAAAATTTATTATATAAATGGTTTTTATGCAAAACGAAATTCTACTACTTTTCAAATATTTTTCAAAGAAGAATCAAATTTAATGGATTTTATAGAAAGGTAAGTTCGCAAAAAAAAAACATTGTTAAACATTAAGAATTTTTAAATAATATAATTAAAAGAAATAATTGCTGGGACGTTTAAAATTTTACGGAAAGTATTCTAAAAAAATTAAAACAGAAAATTATTTAATATTTTCTTAAATATTGGATTTTTGTAATTAATGGCTTATTATTTCATCTAACAAGTTGAATAGTATAAATTAAACAAATTACTTTCATATTTAAACTCATTTAAAAAATTAATTATGCTCCAGTCTTTCATTAAAAATTAAAAAAAAAAACATAATTCTTTAAACTTCCGAATATTTTTGGAACACCTCTGTTTTGCTTTTGAAATAGAAATTATTCTTTAAGAAAACAACAAAATTCCTAAAATCGAATATTTATTTTTAAGGCGGTCTGGTTTGACTTTAACAAATAGTTTTTAAGTACTCACTTACTTAACTGCCTATTCGTTAATTTACCCACTGCACTTAATCATTCAAGGAGATATTGTTTTAAATGTCTAAATTACAAACTTTGATACTTAATCTCTGCACTTAATATAAATGTTGTTAAGAAGCCTTGTGGCTAAAGAATAAATGAATGTTCTTTTTAAAATTCCATTTTACAGCCATATGAAGCATAAAAGAAGACCCATTAGGGGGTGCCAAATTTTAATTGATTTTTTTTAATGATTATTAAAATGTCTTTTTAAAATTGGTGGGCAAAGGAGAAAAGTGATTTAAATTAAGGGAAAATAACAACTTTTGCAAATGGTATAAATTCCAACATTTCTTATTTAAATCTTTTTGTTGATCAGCCTTGCTTTGAAAAATATTGGTACTAAATTTATGTTAAATACCGGATTTCTTAAGCCAATTTTTGTCAGCAATCGAACCGTTTTTTAAGTAAGTAGAAATTATTTATTCGACTGTGCCCCATTTTTGATACCCCTCACTAAAAATTTGAATTTTTTTCAAAAAAGGACTTAATATGAGCTTTGTAATAAATTATCTGACAGGTTGGGGTCATATGTCCAAAACTTAAAATTCCAAATTTAAAATCGCGAATTACTTTGGCCGTTTTTCAAATGCATTCTTTATATGCCTTAAAAGTACACTCGACTGGATGATAAATTATGGATCGATGTTCAGATTCATTTCTGGTCTTATAAATTTAAATTGGACCTAATTGTATGGCGATAACATTATTTGAAAGGGTTTTAGCGTATTGCATTGATTTTTTTGTAGGATGGAAGCGGTCTTTGTATAGGAAATTATAGACCGATCGTTATGAAAATTTGTATGTAGTATAAAACAAATATATATGACAAATTTCAATCTAATACCTGCATTCCACAAGTTTAATGTAAATTGCTTATATCTTGTGATGGAGCGCCCATCTATTTGTCATAACGCTGATGTATTTTGACATCAGTACTATGACAACTGTCTTCGTTTTTGACCCCATGAATCTTTTCATCATTGTGATGTCAGCATTAACATTACTAAGCCAAATCGTCATTAGGGTTAAACATTTAAATCATGTCACCAATGGGATGACACATTGGCACCACAGAAATAACGAATCGGAGTCGGTTAAAAGATGTCATCAGTGCGATGACTAAGTAACAAGAATGAGAAAGAAGTCCTTAAGTCATTGTAATTGTCTTAAGTCAAATTGAGAGAATAATTTTTTTTACTTACCCGTTACACATGTTTTTTTCACTTTTATTGCATTCCGTCCCTTGTTTACAGAAGAACTCTCAATTATAAGACAAAAGCAGCATGCACGATATAGTTTTCTGAATTATTCTACTTAGAAAATTTGATGTATTTAACTAATGCCCTCAATTTCTACAAACAGAAATCTAGCTGTGTATAGAAATATATGGCGTAAATGCGGCCAATTTCAAAAGAAAACTTATGGTAAAAACACGTACGCCAAATAAACGCTTAAATAGGTAAAGATAACTATTAGGTACGATGACGAGACCAGATATCTTTTTGTAGAAATTACGGGCATAAATAATTAAAAAAAAATAGAATATGGGAATTTTTGGTTCTAGTTTTACTTTGTAAACATGAAAATAATGTTAATTAGGAACAATATGTGGCACCGAATTGATGTAACTTAGTCACAGCGTAGATGACGCATAAAATATGACAAAATTTTATGGTGACGTTTGTCATAAGATTGATGTTTTTTTGCCTCATTGATGCCATTTGTAATAACATTGATGTTATTATACTGATGTAAGTGAATCATCAATATGAGTAAGCATTTTTCTACGAGTGTAATAACTAGCTAGGATATGTTTGTGTTCCCTTCCCTTCTGTTAAGCCATTCGGAAGTAGGCATACTTTCAACATCTAGACAGACTGACAGATGTGACTTAATCGACTTAGAATGATTCAAGGAACCTGAATATACAGCGGCGCTGAAAATTATACAGATCCCAAGAAAAAATGTTTTTTTATGTAAAAACTTATAATATTATTTTACAACAAAAACTATTATCCTACAAAAAATTTATGGAATTTTATTCTTGCTCACCCAGTCTTAAAGTTTCTCTATAAGAATAAATAAATTGGATTTGAGAACAGCATTTGTAATTAATTAACATTTTAAATTGTGTTTTTTTATAATGTTAACAAAATGGTGACATTAACGGTTTTTAACTGGTTTCTATAAAATTAAAATAATTTAAGATTCTTTGTTTTTTTTTTAGTTAACTCATCTTTAATGTTTAAGCCAAAAAGCAATAAAGTCATAATAAAAAACTGTTAATTTTTTCAACCAAATGATATTAACCTTCAAACTTATGTTTTAATATAATTAAAAAAAATTATAGAGGAAAAGATCTGATAAACAAAATCTTAAAAAATTTGTTAACAAACATTTAGGCAAAATAATAAATAAGCAATTCATTTTATTTTGCAATCTTTATTTTAAAAAATGTTTTTTGTGGTTTCTTTTTTTGAAGTTATCAACATGAAGAAATAGATAAAAAAAAAACATTATTAAATATTTCAAAATATCTAAAAATTATGACACTGAAATGCCACTCTAATACAAAAATAAGACAAGAAAAAAGAATAGATAAGAAACAAACGTGCTTTTTGGACAAGTTTTGTTTGGTTTATTCTACTGTTTATTCAAATTAAAAGAAAATATTGCATATTTCTTATATTTTCTTAAATCGGCTCAAATCATGTTTTTCATCATTATTATGTTGTCTGTTTCTTAAAAACATGAGTTTAATTTAAAAATTTTTAGTTATCTACATAAACAAAAAATTTCAATAATAAGAGCTTAATCAACATTTTTTTTCATAACGAAAGTGCACGTCACATTTTTAGGTTATTTATTTAATTTATGAATCAACTGATTTTTTCTGCTTTAAACTAGCGTTGCCAAGTTTTTTTTTTAATACTTACGCAGTCAAAAAAAACCGAAAATACAAATTTTAATCAAGAAATTATGTAATATTTGACAATTTAAAAACAAATTTAAAATACTCGGGATTTCGCAAGAATACTTTAAGCACATATTTAAAATTAAAAGTTTTTATTGTCGAAAAATGGTAATAATGTCTTTTTTCTTTATAAAAAAATATTTTGCTTAAAAAATTAAATAAAAAAAACTCAGTCTCATGTTGTACAAAAAATTACAAAATTTTGTAATTGCTGTTATGCGTTAAAAAAGTCTGCAGATCTCTGAATTAACCAGTTTACTCACTTTCGTTTTCGCAATCGATACTATCGCCCACCTCCCATCTGTGTGTTCATGGCTTATATCTGAATTACTCAGACAAAATGCCAGTTAATCACGTTTGTGTTCAAAAATAGACGGTATATTTATCGTTTTCACGAATCACGATAATTTTTCGAGTCAATCGTACGATGTCTGTCGAAAACCAATAAAAAATCGTATGCAAAGCCTGTGACCATACGGCCGAATTAACGGCAAAGACGAATATCTATGGAGCCAAGGCATTGCTCCTTATTTAGAAGGGTCCTACAGGCTACTATCTACAATAAGCTGCTGAAATTGGGCAATACCATCAGAGGTACCAGGCATGAAGCCATAATATTTATTTGTGAAAACGGTCCATAAGTTGTTGCACGGCGAGTCAAACACTATTGCTAAAATAGTGGTTGGAAAGTTTTGCCTCACCCTTCTTAAAGTTTAGACACTTTCTCGTCTGACTACAATTTCTTTCGGTCGATGCAGAACGTTAGCACTAGACTTTTGTTCTTAGCCAAATTTTTTCTTAGCCAAACAATAAATCAACAATTTTTCTGGCGCAGTTTGTTGAAATATGGGAAAAGGCCATTACTAACGATGGCCAATACTTTAAATTAACTTAAATACTATAAAGGTTTCACAACAAAAACTTAAAATTAAAAAAAAATACGGCATTTTTTAAGCTATACACCTAATAGAGGCTTGCACAATTATATTTTAACACACATTAAAACCATTAAAAACAACTACTGAAGAGAAGTGTAGACGACCACATTACGTAAGTGTGTGAACGTTTAGAAGCAAAAAATACATGCTACACTATAGTGAAAGTGCGGGTATAAATAATACTCTCAAAAATTACAAAGGGAATGAAAAATACACGCAGAAGTGACAGTGACAGTGTTTTGTAAACGTCAAGTTTTTTTCTGCATTTCATTTGACATTTCTCAATTTCAGACTAACTCATTTTGAACCATTGAAAGATACACAATCGAGCAACGAGTAATTTTGATAATATTACAACAAAAATTCTTTGTATGCGTCCACTACATACGACACACAAATAAACTTCGTGTATTCTTTAAAAGCGACCGCTACAAAAAAAATCAGTTTTAAATAATTTTTTAAGTTATTAATGCCCAATTTTCAGGATAGTATTTAAATCTATATTATGTTAATTTTCATATAAACTTAAATCGTATATAAATACAGATTGATGTTTGAGTTTTATTTGAAAAGTCTTATTTAATTAGGATAAAAGTATGGTAGCTCTACTAAATACAAAAATAGCTGCGTTCAAGAATACAAAAGTTTTTACAATTTTTACTGAACTTTACTGCATTTTACTAAATTGTGTTCGCGTACACAAAATACAGTAAATGAGAACACAAATTGAGAGAGTAAAGTGACAGTTCTTGACTGAGTACTTACAAATTTTTACTGCAGAAATTTTTGCAGTAAAATTTTGTAAAACAAAAAAACATATGTTTCAAAAGGTAAACAAACAAAAGTAGCACACAAAAGGCATACAAATTGTGAAAAAATTGTTTAAAAAAAGAAAAGTTGAAATAAAACACTAAAATAAAAACAAAAAATTAATAAATATTAATTAATTAAACTTGTTTGTAAAGAATTTATATGGCTAAATACCAAATTTTTAAACTTTGTTTTGTTATGTTAATTTTTTGGAGTTGTAAAAGTGTCAAGTACTCGGGTACTTAGAACAGCCCTTGTTTTTAAAGTTATCAATAGTAAAAAAAAGTATTCGTTTACTATTGATCAAATTTAGCCAGACACAAATTGGCAAATTAAAATAAAATAATAAACAAACAAATATGAAAGATTACATAAAATAATTTGCTTGTATTTTCCAAAAATATTCGTGTTATTAAAAGTATTTAATCGAGTACCGATAAGAAAACGAGTTAAGTAGTTAAAAGTGTAAACATTTTTCAACACTTCAATTATTTGCCATCAGCTGTTGCCTATATTTTACGAATTTTTTACAAGTTTTGCGTTCGCGTACTTTTTTTGTACAACAGCTTTTTGTGAAAGCAAATTTTCAAGTTTACTCATTTACTGCATTTTACTGTAAAAGTACTCAAACTCACCTAATATATCACAAAAAAGTGTAGTTATTTACAAGGTGGTCTCAAAAAACGGCTGGTTGTTATTGCTTTGTCTGTTGTTGTTGTATTGTTGTGATATTAAGGTCACCTTGCTAAGATAATCCAATGGAAACTTAAGTTGAATTTAAATGTACCACATCGGTGAATTAAGTCTCATTTAAGTGTTTAGTGAAAAAGAGAATTTTGTATTTAAAACGATTTGAACCTAAATGTGTTTAATGTCAATCCTGAAAATTTGCCATTAGAATATAAATACATAATTAGTTTCGTTATTTGAAGCGTTCTATTTGTTTTTTTTAACATTGTTGCTTTGTGATAAAAGGGCCAATGTCAAAATATTATTTTTTGAGAAAATTAAAATTATAGTTTATTTAATTGATAAATTCTTAGTGAAATTGCCTAGCAAAACCGTTATGAAGCTGTTCTCGGTTAAATTAGACGTTCGCTGTTACCGCAAAATAAAAGAGAGTATGAAAAGACACTAACTAATGCAACGATTAACTCCAAACAGCAACATATGGGCATTGGACCTTTTATCACCAAGCCACAGAAATTTAATTTTGCTTTTGATAAAATTAATGTTTCTTTGTAGAATACAAAACCAAGTAGCCCACAAGAAATTAAAAATCAAATTTTTAACAAAGTGTTGTAGTTCTTGAATTGAATTGTTGTAGAATTGAATTATTGAGTTGAAAAAATTGCGTTTTATTAATTTAATTATTAATACAATTTTGTCTCGGTACAAATTATAGAATGAATTCCAGTTTTGTTTTAAAAAGTATTAAAGATTTTTATGGTATTAAATATAATTATATATTTTAAAAGTGTATGTCTGTTTTTCCCCTATTGTATTTGATTTTGTTTCTGTTATGTGCTGATTTCCCTGATTTCAAAACTGGCAACCCTACACACGACACACAAGTAAACTACACAAATTGTCGCAGAATGCACGAGGGAATTTTCAAATACAAGGAGTACATGCAACTGTTTTGTAATGTATTGAATGGTTTTGAAAGAAACAAATACTGTCTGGAGCTTATTTCATTAATTTTTGTAGATTCTCAACACTTTTTAAATTTTGCGATAACAATGACGCAAAGCATTTGTGGTACACAAACGTTTGTTACGCACATTTGATTTTGGTTATGTGTTTGATTTCCAAATACATTTATACAGGGGTTCATCTTCTAATATATCTTGCTGAAAATTAAAAACAAATTTTTTGCATTACTTCAACTTATTTTTGCTCTGCGCACCATGAAAACACGTGCTTGTTACCGACACGATTTCAATTTAATTGTACCTCTTCAATACTGAGTTTGCATACACGAAAATGATTCCTAAAGTAAAATTTTGACATAATTGCTTTTATATTGGCGTTTTCGTTGTAAGAACTTAAAATTTTTTTGCTAGCACATTTTTTGTTTTTGTTATAAAACTAATAAAATGTTATGTTTGCAAGAATGGCAAAATATTTTTAAAGCAATTAAAGCTTATAACAAAAGCTATTAAATTATAAACAAAATTAAACAAAAAAATTTTTATAATTTTTCTAAATCAAGTCAAAGTTGCAACATGTTTTACTAATTTTGCTTACCATGTTTGTCTAGCCCCAACAGATGTAATAAAATTAACTTTCTTTGCTTTTAAAGAAACACCAAATCTTCAATTTTGCCCTTAAATTAAACACAAAAGAGCTTAAGAAAAAGGAAATACAGTTGTTTATCTTGCTAATAAAACCTAATTCATAACATTCACAGTTAACATAAATTTCTGGCTGTTTAGTTTGTTTAAAAAGATCTTAAGAAAAACTAAAAATATATTCGTGCTAATACTTAAAAGTTTTTTTACTAACAAAGTAAACTTCTCCAGCAATTACAGCGGATTACAGTGTCAAGGTTCGCTGACTTGTTATACATACTATATTTTTTTTTTTTCAACAAAACCAAAAAAAAAGACTAAGACGGTAGAAAGCAATAGACAGATTTTTTTTAAAATTACTAAAAGAAATTAAATTGTAGCAACAAAAAAAAAAAAAATAAAATAAAAAAAGAACAAAGAAATCACAAAAAACCACAGTAATAAAGTTCAATTTACATACTGAATAAACTAGAGGGAAACAATGTTATTGTCTTGCATTCTTGTAGTCTTATGGCAGTTACAAACTGTTCTGCAGCTGCTGTACAGACACCATCATCCCAACCAAAAACCATCACATTTACCAACTTGAGAAACAGCCAAGCGTCCACCCAAACTTTAAAACATTGAAAAAGATACGAAAATGTACATAAATTAAACCGACAAAGCGGCGATGACCATGTTTGATGTACATATAAAACAAATAACAACGAACCATGTAAGAATGATATATTCGGCTAGGACGAACCTTTTTTAAACCATAGAAACGCTGCAGATCTTGTGGCGTTGAAAATTTTTAATAGGCAATATGAATTTCTGTAGAAAGCCACAACAAAATTATAAAATATTTTTGACTTAGTTTTTGCTTTCGATGTAATTTTTGGCGTTGCTTTATACACAATTAGGGCCTAAAGTTTAAACCAAAAACTAAAATGTATCTGGCCGTGCTTTCGAAAGTATTCTGGTCAGGAATTCTATAGTCGATTATGGACTGATACTTATAAAATTATTACTATGAATGATTGTGGAGCTTAAAGAACTTAATTGTGTTAATAATAAGGTCAATAAAATTTAGTTTTTACCGTCGATTAAGTTAAAATGTTTTTTCGATAGTATATTCAAAATATTATGTAGGTAAATTCCACAGAAAATTCATTTAAAATCAACTAAAAATTAATTTAAAAAACGGATCATTTACATTTCATTTCAAATAAATGAATTTTACATAAATTTTTGAAATTTTTTTATTAAACAGTATATTTCGTTAAATATAACAGTTATTGCTTTAAAAAAAATACAATTTAACTGACATTAATTTTTGGTAGTTTGTTTTTTGATTAACAAACATAAATGGTAAAAAAATAAATTGATTCGTAATATAACTATATTTTCATTAAATTTTAGCAGTACGAAAAACGAATTTAATAACCTACAATCAGTTACTCTAAGAATTTTATGAGTGTAGGCCTTTTATAGAGCATTTGGATGAATATTTGTGAAACTAATTTTACGATCCTTAACGAACAAGACGAATTTCACTAAGATTTGCCAAATTATTTCCCATAGATTTCTGGCTCATATTTTATTTTCAGCACAGTTCTTATTATTACTGCCACTACCGTAAACCGATTAATCATTTTAAAAACAATTTTGACTTATTTCTCTCAGAACACATACAACAAAGAGATTTTGTCAATTTTACTAGCCAAAAATAAAACTAAGGAAGTCTCTTCTCAGCAAGATGCAAAAAAAAAACAACTTTCTCTATTTAATTTCATTTCAAGACGCTTTAAGGCCATATTTGTAATAATCAAAAATAAAATTAGAAATTCTTGACAGTGGCACAATCGGTCTGCGTGTTGACAAATTCTGTTTACAAATAAATCATGTCAAAGATCTCTTAGAAATGACCAAAAACAACGACTCAGTTGAAATTTTTTACTTAACAAATGAATGAATAAATAAAAAAATGGTAATTAAATTACACATTTAAACATGTGAGACACGTAATGAAAATAAAAAAAAAATTGTTTGATATATTTTGCTGACGGGGGACAAATACATCTACATATATGTACATAAAAATGCAAAAATATGTTAAACTTTAATTATTCTAAATGAAATAAGAGAGAATTACTATAAACCAGTAGCGAAGTTCTGTGTTTTGGTGCAAATGGCATTGCGGAATCCAACAATAAAATACACAGAGTTGACTTTAGATTTCATAAAAGATCTACAATATTTTTCATTTGCTCTTTTGCAAGACCGTTCGCAGTAATTACAGAACTCCGTTAGTGACATGCTGTAATCCTCTACTAGGTACGCCCGAAGCTATAACAAATTTACAATAAAACAAGTTAGAGTGCTATGTTCGGCGGAACCGAATGTTCGACACCCTACTAGGTATGCCCGAAGCTATAACAAATTTATAATAAAACAAGTTAGAGTGCTATGTTCGGCGGAACCGAATGTTCGACACCCTACTAGGTACGCCCGAAGCTATAACAAATTTACAATAAAACAAGTTAGAGTGCTATGTTCGGCGGAACCGAATGTTCGACACCCTCCACCGAGAGATAGAATACTTCAGCAGTGCGCTTTATATGGGACCTGTGGTAAAATATGGGCCGATCTTCATGAAATTTGATAAAGTGATTTATAGTCTTAAAAAACTATGACAGACAAAAATTCATTATTATACCGTTATTCGTTACGTACTAAGGTTTTTTCCGAGAGTGGACTTTATATGTGGAATATGGTAAACTATAGACCGATCTTAAGAAAAGTTGACGGTGTGATTTCTAGTCTCATAAAACAAAGCAAAAAAAAAATAGCTGTCGCCTCGAGCGTACTTGTTATATGATTATACCATGGTTAGTCGTAAGCAACTGACTTATTACAACAGTGAGGGCTGTATATGTAAAGTAGAAGAATAATTTATCAAAAGAGATAATAATTAACCAGTACCAAAGCGGAAACAAATTAAGCTGGAAGTCGACACCACGCTTTCTGTGCTTTGTTGCGTTTTATGCATCTGTCAAAAAAGTGGAATTAGTGTAATTGTATGTAACCTGTCACACAGCGCTTAGAATATATATATATCAAACGTATGAAGTAGGCTAACTTTCAACTTTTGTATGCGTCGCATGTGTCTTAGAACAACGGCCAGCTGTTGGCTATTAACAAGGAGGACAAATTATATTTAATGTTCAATTCCGCTAAAAAGTTTCTTTGGAAATCTTTAACTAGTTAAATTATTAAGAAATGTACTTGAAACACAGATTAAAAGCCAATTTCACCAATTTACATAAATATCAGTTCATATTTAAATACATATAGTTTTTCATATACATACATAATTTTTTTTTATTTGACATGGAAAACGATTTTAAGACATAAATTGATATATAAAGAAAATTTGTGAAATTGGCCATAAATGATTCAAGCTAATTATTATTTAGCATTAAAAGTTATTTAAAAAATTTCCTAGATCATTTTTAAATATCCTAAAATCTCCTTATTTGCCTAGAATCTAGTTTTTAGATTTTTAATGAAAAATAGATTTTAAGGTTAATGATAAAAGAGCAAATAGAAATAGTAAATTATTAATAGTGTTTTCATTAAAAAAAAATTAAAAATCATCCAAATGTTTGCACTTTTCCTTTAAATGGATTAACAGCAATATTAATTAGTAATAACCAACTATTAATAAAAATTTTAAAGTCAGTATTATTGTTTACTAATTTCCCTGACAAATAAAAAATATTCAAAAAAGTGTTGCCACTTCCCCAAAAAAAAAAAAATTTATGGGTTTTTAGTAATTGTTAAGTTGGAGCAAAATTTTACAGGAATACAAAAGTATAAATAAATTAAAGGTTCTTAATCTGCCTGCCACTTAATAATGAAAATTTTCTAAATAAATTACTAAGTTTCCCCCACTACTCCACCAAAACAAAAAAAAAAAAAGGTTTTTTTAACAATAAGAAGAAAAAAGGTTGTTGTGAGTTCTGCGAAATAAAATCTCCAATATTTTTTTAATATACCCATAGATTCCTAGCCTTTCTAAAATAGTTTTAAAGGAGTTTTTTCTAATCTCTCTATTATGGTTCTAGTCTTTTAAATAGTTTTTTAAAATAATCAAAATTTCCTAATTTTTCTAGAAGCATTTTAAAAGTCATTACTGTTAAAAGGGAGACAAATCTGAGTTCCACTCTTCTCCATTCTCCACCAAATTATGCAAAAACATTGTCTTTGACTGGATTTCGATTATGACTTTTTTATCTTAACTCAGCTGCCATGACTTTAAATATCGAAGATGAACGGTGTGGAGATGTATATTTTAACCGCTTACCATTCTACACTCTTCGCCTTTTAAATTTAAAGTCATTCCATTTTTCCCATAATGAAAATCTAGTCTTTGTAAATTAAAAAAAATGTTCTTCGTTTCAAAACTGCCTGCTTGTCTTCTTTCGACGCTCTCATGTTTTAGCACTTTAGGAAATATAACCAAACATTCTTGTACATCTTGACTGGATTGACTTTAATAATATCAAAGATCTGTAACCATTTATTGTCACTATTTTTCTAAAATTATTGTCAGTTTGTATTTTTTTTTTTTTTTTTTTGTAATTGTGCTATGATTTTTTGTCTTTTGCTTTTAAGAATTTTTGCTTTGCAAAAGATTCTTAATTTTCCTGTTTGTATGCCTGTCTATCAGTTGCCCTCCAGTGTGTTGTGTTATACTTGACTTAGCCCGGGGAATTGTGTTGTCTATTTATGTACATCCTCAAAGCTCCAATAACATTAGAAAATATAATCAATTTAAAAACAAGAGATGACGAAGACAACAATAGTGTTGCAGTTGCAAGAGTGGGAGAAGGGAGCTAGAAAAGTTTAGCTTTTTCTGTTTTTGGTTGGAGTCATTGTATTGTGTTCTTTTGTCCAACTTAGATAGTATGGGGAATGCCAAACAAATGATACTTAAAAGAGTTGGAAATTTGGTTAAATGTGTTTTCTAAAAGGCGTTATAAATACATATAAACAAATGCGAGGGTAGGGAGATGAGTTTTAAGTTTTCTACTGTACGGTGGTTATCACTATCACACATAATCAAATTCTCAGTCCACAAATAAATTTGAAATTTAGACTTTCAATTGTAAAAAAGGCCATTATAACAGATTTCATTTTATGTTCTCTCTGAATTTGACCCATTTTCCCATTCATTATTATACCCTTAACTACAGGTGAAAAGTGTATAGTTAGCCATTTCTTTTGTAGTTTCTACAATTTTTATCTTATTCCCTATAAAATATTTATTCCGGCTCCTTATTAATAACGTAGTTAATTTGTCGATGTCCGTGTGTCCGCGTGGCTTTTTAAATGGGGGTTTCGAAGACCCCAGATATAATGGGGACTATGTTTATTACTTTTATATTAAATATAGCCCAGAATAGTTTACTATTCAAATTAAGCCAGATCGGCCCACAACTCGCAGATATATGAGCAGAAAAACCACGGCAGTCTCAAATTTGTACACATAAATCTCTAATTTTCATCCATAAAACTTTACTTTTTGAAGTCTCCTTATATTCTATAGACTAAATAGTATCACATTAACATTAAATAGACTTGGTAGACTCGGTTTAAAAATGACGGAGTTACAAATGAATGACTACTTCAAAAAAAAAGTATCCTCCCGAATTAAGGGTTTTTGTACGATAGGGTCCATAAAAAACATACTAGGCTTATAAAATGTAACTCAAATATTTTCTAAATACACTGAAAAGGCAAAACAATTCATCCGTACTTAAATCAAGCCAAAGCGGCGTTAATAGTACGGTAAGTACGAATTTATTTAATCAAGTTCAGAATGCTTGATTCAAGCACGGATTATTAAAGTGCCCCGCACTTAAAATAGTCCGAAAATGTGATTGAATTAATTAAAGTGAGATAAAATTAATCTCAAACTCTCAAACTAAAGACTAGCTAAAGCAAAAAAGTCATAAAAAGACTAAATCTTACTTATCATACAATACTCGCATCCCGATTTGGGGTTTTTAGGACCATTTGGATTGCACATGTTTTGTGTCCCATAGAAATTGCTAACTTGATCCTGATTTAGGGTCTGACCAAAATCTTACCATCTCTTTAGAGTGTTACTCTGGGGCTTTATATGACCATTTTCAGAGTTTTTTTTTTTATTGAGGGAAACAGGCAAGACTTTGAATTTTTAAGGACATGCCATTCCTTACCCATCGCCTGCACAATTTAAAGACATTCCCAAGCAATAAAGTCATATAAAGATTTATGTCTTACTTATCATACAATCCACGCAGCCCGAATTCTTTACATTATGGTACAAAGTAACACCAACAATAATAATACCAAAATAAACAACAACAATTCTTAACCAAAGTCGACGTTTGGAGTTCATTGAATTCTTGTTACGCTAAGATCGTAAATTATTACCAAAACAGGTTCTTTTTCCTGATTCCATACAATCTTACACATTATGATTTTCTCTTTTCTTTTGTGCTAGTTATGTTTTCATCTGCACCTTGTAATTCTAACCACAATTCTGGGTGATGTGATGTTCAACAAAACAGCAAACACCAGAATCATAAACAAAACTAAAGTCTGTTGACTCTTTCCAGTAGTCATGACTAAATGGACGGCTGGCTAAACAGCCTGCTAACTGACTAAATGGCTGGCTGAATCGTTGACTGTTTCGCTTTCTTTTTGAAGATTTTCTCCGTTTGTATAAAAGATTGTGTGTACGTGTGTGTTTGTATTTGGGCATTTCTAATGCATTGTATTGCACATTATTTAAAATGCCTCAAACGAGCTGATATCGAAATTTCGATGCCAAGAAGTTCGTCTATTGTTAATACGGCCTGCCAATAGTACGATAATAATGATGTTGGCTTAAAATTACATGTACAAGTAGAAAAGTGACACAAAAAAACTTAACAAAAATATTTTAAAGAATTTATTAAAATTCTTGATGAAAAGAAAAAAAAATGGTTACATCATTATTATGAAAATCAACATTAAGTTTCGCAGACTTTAGCATAGACACAGTGGGCCCAAAATTTAAGTTTCATTTGGCTTTAGAGGTCGGACCGATACGAGTATCAACAAGATTTAGGTTTAAATATAAGATAAAAGATACAAATTGCGTATGCTTAACACGGCGGCATGAAATAACTCCCCAGGAAATAAGTCCCCAAAAAAATTATGAAATAAATCCCCAATTTTTAGGGACTTATTTCATATGAAATAAATCCGCAATTCTTAAAATGAAATAAATCCCTAATGAAATGAAATAACTCCCAAAATCAAAATGAAATAAGTCCCCAATTTTTAGGGACTTATTTCATATGAAATAGTTCCCCAATTCCAGAAATGAAATAAGACCCCAATATAATACATATTGTTCAGTTTTGGTTGGGCGCAAAGACTTTTTCCTCTATGGTATAACAAACACCGGCTTCGCTAACTAAAGCTTTTCTGCATAGCCGGCCTTCGGCCGGGCGCAAGGATTTTCTCCTCTATAGTATTCCAAACACCGGCTTCGCTAACTAAAGCTTTTATGCATAGCCGGCCTTCGGCCGGGCGCAAGGATTTTCTCCTCTATAGTATTCCAAACACCGGCTTCGCTTACTAAAGCTTTTCTTCATAGCCGGCCTTCGGCCGGTCGCAAGGATTTTCTCCTCTATAGTATTCCAAACACCGGCTTCGCTAACTAAAGCTTTTCTGCATAGCCGGCCTTCGGCCGGGCGCAAGGATTTTTCCCCTATATTGTATTCCAAACACCGGCTTCGCTAACTAAAGCTTTTCTGCTAACCCGGTCTTCGGTCGGGCACAAGGCATTAGTTAGCGAAGCCGGTGTTTGTTATACTATAGAGGAAAAAGTTCTTGCGCCCGGCCAAAGGCCGACTAAACAGAAAAGCTTTAGTAAGCGAAGCCGATGTTTGAAATACCATAGAGGATAAAATCATTGCGCCCGGCCGAAGGCCGGCTATGCAGAAAAGCTTAAATTAGCGATTCGGGATTTTCGAATTCGAAATTATAAAGTTCGGGACTTAGAGATTCCGATTTCTGAAATTCAGGACTTAAAAATAATCCCAATTTTTTTAGGATTCTGAAATTATAGTTTTTGATACTTAGTCCCTTTTTTATGTTTGGTAAACGTATGCAGTGAATATAACAAAACACAATTTGTCATCATTATGACTTTTAAAGTATGTAATTTAAAAATTAAATAAGTCCCCAAAATATTTTTAGGGACTTATTTCATTTCAGATTTTTGGGGAGTTATTTCATATGAAATAACTCCCTAAAATAAATAATGAAATAAGTCCCTAAAAAAATGAAATAAGTCCCCAAAATCGTTGTTGCTGTTTCCTGTATATTTTTTTGGGGACTTATTTCATTTTTTTTTTGGGGAGTTATTTCGTGGGGAGTTATTTCATGCCGCCGCTTAACACATGGTTTGTGCCTTCAACAACTTAAGCGCCGTCCTGCTTATCCTTTGTTTAGTGTGCAAAATACCAAATCGTTTGAAGAAAAATTTAATCATGGTAATTGATGTGGAGAAAACGTATGGCAAGACACCACATATAAAGAGCAACAATGGTAGACTCTAGACGCTTTTTCCAATCCGAATCAAAGTCTTACCACAGCCAAGAATGCACTTCAATCCACTTTACCACCAGTACCTCAACTTTTCGCCGCTTCTTAACATCCGCATCCAAAATCACAGCAATGAAATTTCATCTAAATACTTTTCTTTTTACCTTACTGCCAAACTTTATCTTCTTATGCCTTTACGTAAGAAAAATATATTAAAAATCAATCCAAAAATAACATAAAAAATAATCATATATATTATTTCTAAAGCACTTTTTATTGTCTGTTGCAAATATCTCCCATACCACCGCATCAAATTTAATGAATGATATCTCATTTTAAAGCTTATTTCTAACACTAATGACGAAAATTTTATTATATTCAACATTTTTCATTTTTCGAATTTATTCTATGAGTTAAATTTCAGTTATGTATTTTATAAAGCTTTTTGTAATAGCTCTATTCCTTAAATTTATTTAGAAATGACTTTATACACTACCAGACTATTATATTGTATTTTCTTGTTACATTTTACCTTAGCTTTCCGTTGGATAGCAATGAAGTATATTTATGTACAGAAAAATTTACAATTATTAGACACCAGCAGAATGTAATGCATTTTCTGGCCCGCTACGGCCTTCGTCAGCATTCTTTGTGTCACACTGGATAGTGATACTTTATAAATTGCATGTATTTAACTCAACTATTTTAACAAATAATAATTGTAAATTTTTCTGTACATAAATATACTTCATTGCTATCCAACGGAAAGCTAAGGTAAAATGTAACAAGAAAATACAATATAATAGTCTGGTAGTGTATAAAGTCATTTCTAAATAAATTTAAGGAATAGAGCTATTACAAAAAGCTTTATAAAATACATAACTGAAATTTAACTCATAGAATAAATTCGAAAAATGAAAAATGTTGAATATAATAAAATTGCTTATGAAAAAAGAAATAATTCCCAATATCTATTTGTTAAAATAGTTGAGTTAAATACATTCAATTTATAAAGTATCACTATCCAGTGTGACACAAAGAATGCTGACGAAGGCCGTAGCGGGCCAGAAAATGCATTACATTCTGCTGGTGTCTAATAATTGTAAATTTTTCTGTACATAAATATACTTCATTGCTATCCAACGGAAAGCTAAGGTAAAATGTAACAAGAAAATACAATATAATAGTCTGGTAGTGTATAAAGTCATTTCTAAATAAATTTAAGGAATAGAGCTATTACAAAAAGCTTTATAAAATACATAACTGAAATTTAACTCATAGAATAAATTCGAAAAATGAAAAATGTTGAATATAATAAAATTGCTTATGAAAAAAGAAATAATTCCCAATATCTATTTGTTAAAATAGTTGAGTTAAATACATTCAATTTATAAAGTATCACTATCCAGTGTGACACAAAGAATGCTGACGAAGGCCGTAGCGGGCCAGAAAATGCATTACATTCTGCTGGTGTCTAATAATTGTAAATTTTTCTGTACATAAATATACTTCATTGCTATCCAACGGAAAGCTAAGGTAAAATGTAACAAGAAAATACAATATAATAGTCTGGTAGTGTATAAAGTCATTTCTAAATAAATTTAAGGAATAGAGCTATTACAAAAAGCTTTATAAAATACATAACTGAAATTTAACTCATAGAATAAATTCGAAAAATGAAAAATGTTGAATATAATAAAATTGCTTATGAAAAAAGAAATAATTCCCAATATCTATTTGTTAAAATAGTTGAGTTAAATACATTCAATTTATAAAGTATCACTATCCAGTGTGACACAAAGAATGCTGACGAAGGCCGTAGCGGGCCAGAAAATGCATTACATTCTGCTGGTGTCTAATAATTGTAAATTTTTCTGTACATAAATATACTTCATTGCTATCCAACGGAAAGCTAAGGTAAAATGTAACAAGAAAATACAATATAATAGTCTGGTAGTGTATAAAGTCATTTCTAAATAAATTTAAGGAATAGAGCTATTACAAAAAGCTTTATAAAATACATAACTGAAATTTAACTCATAGAATAAATTCGAAAAATGAAAAATGTTGACTAATGACGAAAAATAATCAGAAATTGAAAAATTAATATTTTCATTTATAAAAATTATATTTTATATAGAACTGCATGATAATACTGTTGTCATTATGATTATATGTTTTTCTTCAAGTGTGGTAATACAGGGTCGCTTAATAGTAATGCAGTTCTACATAATATAGCATGTATTAAAATCCATTCCGGCAATACCGCTTTTTACTATAATGCCGTTTATTACTAAGTCAGTTATATATAATTGCGTACGTTTAAAGATATTTTTGTTTGTATTAAGGATTGGAACGGGCAAAAAGTTAACGATGATCATGTCATTACCTCTAACATTGTATTCAAAGAAGTATTATAAAAGCATTTAAACATATGTATCTATGTATGTAAATATGTATGATTTCTAATATATTTATACTTTTAACAAAATGTATTGAAGTTACTAAAATTTCTTTTAATTATTTTCATTTTATGTTACAAAAATGACAACTAACGGTGCGAAATATTCGCACGGGTCATCTAGTTTTTTTTATTAATGGTAAACATTTTTTACTATCAACCCACTGTATTGTAGCATCATTAGCAGCTTTTGATGCAACGTCATCATCGTTGTTGTTATTATCAATATCTCTATTGGATTCATGCTTTTTATAGTTCCCATTGATTGTGCATCTTTGTAAAGTGTAAAATACATATCTGTATCTGGTCGTCCGTCAGAGAGTCTAAATTATAAACGTTGTCGTCTTCAACTTTGTAGTTACTGTTGTGGTTGTTTCAATGGGTGAATGGATATTTGAGATGTTTGTAATAATGGCGAAGACACCTAAACTCGTACACAGATAGACTATCGGGTACGTCACATGCTTAACAGAGAGGCTGGCTATTTATTTCCCTGAGATTGCTTTTTATATATTTTCTAACAAGTATCTAGAAGCATTTTATGTACAAAGATATGTTTGATAATACTGTTCTGTCTTAAATCAAACATGTTTGACGAAAAATGTATTATACATGAAAAGAGAGAGCTGTCATTATTAGAGGAAGGCAATAAAAGATAGACAATAAATTTCTTAAATTTGCAATAATTTCATATTCTATAAGAAATTCTGCTGACACAAAAACTTTGCTTTTTTAGAAAGTGTTGCTGTTAATGGAAAACTTTGCTACCGATTCTTTATATATTGAAAATATTGCACAATTTTTTTGTGAATGGAACTTTGGCGCAAATTTTTTGTTTACCAGACATTGTGCGCCAATTATCCATTGTAATGAATTTTTGGCAAATTTGCTTTTTATATAGAATTTTGGGCAAACTTTAAATTAATTTAATTAAATTCAATAAAAAAAATTTTTTTTTTTTAATTTTCCGGAAATTTTTTGTTTATAAACCATTTTGCACCAATCACTTTTTTTTTTAAATTAAGCGCAAATTTTTATTTATGGAATTAAATTCCTTTTCTTTCAATATTTTGCGTAAATTTTTTAACGGAAAATTTTGGCAAATTTGTTTTTTTTTTTTTTTTTTTAGAAAATTCTGCGATAGCTATTTAATTAAATAAAATTTTGGGTAGATATTTATTTTACGTTTATTTTTTATAAATATGTATAATTATTTTATAGACCATTTTGCATAAATAAAATTTTAGTACTTTTTGCGTAAATTTTTGCGAATAAAAAATTTTGGTTTTTTTTTAATTTTTCGCAAATTTCGATCTACCAATACCATTGGTTAAAGATTGATGTTTGACTATAGACTGGCAGGCGCCGCAGTGGCGCAAACGGTAGAATGAAAAGAATTCTGATGATGGGAATGTGGTTATTTTCGAAACATGCAAGCTCGACCCGAGTTCAATCCCGAGTTCAGCCAAGAATAAAATTATTCAAAAAAATTTAATTCATTTTGTTTTAAATTCCTTCCTTCGATAAAATTAATTGAATGAAGATTTAATTTGATGAGCTAAAGCCTAATAAAAATATCAAAATCATTAAAAATATCACAATTATTTTCGCAATTTTTTTATTTTTGGAAAATTTGGCGCAAATTAAATTTTCTATTTAATTTTTTTTTTTTTTGTTTCAATTTTTATTGCAAGTTTTGAGCAATTTGGCTTTTTTCTGGAAATTCTGCGTAAATTATTTATTTATAGAACAGTTTTTTTTTAAGTTTTGCGTTAATTTTTTATTTTTTCTACAGAATTTTGTGAGAATTTTTCATTTAGAAAACGTTTTGCGTAAACTTTATATTAAAAGAATAATTTGATAGAATATTTCGCGCAAATAAAATTTTTTTGCGCAAATTTAGTGTAATTTTTAGAAAATTTGGCGAACATTTTTTATTTTGGGAATATTTAGCGCAAATTAAATTTTTGTTATAATTATTTTACAGAAAATTTTGAACAAATTAGCTTTTTTCTATAAAATGTTTCCTAAAAATTTTATAAGAAGAACAATTAGCTCAAATTTATTTTATCTTAAAGGCTTTCCTTTTATATAAAAATTTTTTTAGCCATTTTCAGTAAATTTTTTATTTTAAGAACATTTTGCACAAATTAATTTTATTTTGGAAATTTTTTTATTTATAGAAAAAAAATGTGGCGTAAATTATCTATTCATAGAAAATTTGGCGCAAATTTTATATTTTGCTATTTATAGAAAATTTTGGGCTTATTATAAGACATTTTCCGCAAGTTTGCGCAATTATTTGAACAAATTTGTTATATTATTTGGGCAATTTGGTATTTTTAAAAAAGTTTTTTTGTGCAACTTATTTTTGTAGGGATATTTCGCAGAAATTTTCTAAAAAAAAAAAATTTGCCTTTTACCAAACAATCAACTGGTAATTTTTTGTTCGTTTTTTGTCAAGAGCTAATTTTTATGCATGCCGCTCACTGTTTTTCCTTTCTCTCATGTAAGTGAGCGTTTTATTATATTGATTTAAGGGCTTATTTTCACCTTGCGTTTTTCATATAAAATTTTCTTGAATTTTTAAAAATTTGTATGAAATTATTTTTCAAGTGAGGTGAAGTGTTTAAGAAAATAACACCCTTAATTTTTTTCTTGTGAGTATTTATGTTTTGTTTTTATTACTAAAGTAATTATTTTTCTTCTATCTGATGCTCGTAAATTCAGGTTAACAAGCCATAAAAAATATTTATCTGTTATAAAGAAATTGAAATAGTTGTGGTAGGTTTTACGGTTGTTGTTGCTCATGTAGGTGTCATGTTATAAAAAAAAATAAAATTACACACTTTATTGCAGCAGACCTGCCGTTCAGAAAAATACAAAACTTCTCTTTGAACTTGTATAAATTTAAATGTGAAACAAGAAATGAAAAGAAATATTTTTTTAGGTTGAAATTGAACCCTAATCCGTAATATCAAAAGTTAATTTTGTATTTCCGTGCGATTGAATAACAAAAAAAGCAAATGTTTAACAAGCATCATTTTAATGCCATCCTGTTATTTGCCCTTTGAATTGGCATCACAGTTCATAAAGCAAAATTTTTCAATTGATATTTATTCGACAGCTTTTTGCCAACAATTTACACTTTTGGCTTCCAGCAAACCTTTTGCTATTGTACCCAGTGTAACCTCAAGCTTAACCTTTTTGTATGATATTAAAATTAACATTTAAAATCACCAGCAAAAAGTTATTCGTATAGAAGATATCATTTTTCCATTAGAAAACAATAGAGACCATTAGTAAAGAAATAGCAAATCAATAAAAACCACAGCAGAAACAATTGTATAATCAACACTAACTGCGGTATCAGCTTAAACACGGATCCCCCAAGACTTTCTGGATGTTGTAGCAAAACTCTTTTTTATTAAGGGAAAGGAATTTAATAGTAGGGCGGCGAAAATTTTGTTAAGAAATTAATAATAAAAAATTAGCTACTTAAGGGAAACTTTGGTGAAAATTTGTTTTTTATAGAAAATTTTGTAAAAATTTTTTGTTTATAGGATGTGATGTGAAAATGTGCTACAAATGGATAATTTTGTAAAAATTTGCTATTTATAGGATATCTTTGAAAACCTGCTATTTAAGGAAATTTTGTGAAAATATTTTATTTTTAGGATATCAGTTGAAAGGGAAATTTTGTTGAAACTTACTATTTATAGGATATCTTTGAAAATCGGCTGTTTATTGGAAATTTTGTGAAAATCAGCTATTTATTGGATATTTGGAGAAAACTTCCTATGCATAGGAAATTACGTGAAAATTTGCTAGAGGGAATTTTTTTATAAATTGCTATCTATAGGAAATTGTGGGAACATTTGCTTTTTATAAAAAATTTTGTGAAAATTTGTTATTTATAGGATATAATGCGCAAATGTGCTATCAATAAAAAAATTTGCTATTTATAGGAAATTTTGTGAAAATTTGCAATTTATAGGAAATTATTACAAAAGTTGCTATATTTAGGATATTATGGGAAAATTTGTAGTTATATGATATTTTTTGAGTATGAACTATTTATAAAAAATTATGGGAAAATTGCTTTCTATAGGAAATTATGAGAATTAGCTATTTATAGAATATTTGGCGAAAATTTTCTATTCATAGGAAATTACGTGAAAATTTGCTATTTATAGGAAATTATGGGAAAGTTTGCAATTTATAGGAAATTATGATAAAATTTGCTATTTATAGTATATTTTGTGAAAATTTTCTATATAAAGGGAATTTCGAAAAATTTACTTTATACATTAACATTTTCTATTAATAGAAAATATTTTTAAATGTATTTTTGTAGGTTATTATTATGGAAAAATTTGCTGCTTATAGGAAATGAAGGAAAAAATTGCTATTAATAGGAAATTTTTTCAAGATTTCTATTGCAGAAGGAAATCATACCAAATTTTACTAAAAATTTGTTATTTTGGCACCAATTTGTTTGCGCAAATCAGTGCCACGCTAATATCAAATTCATCAAACTCTAGAAATACGTTATTTTACCATCCAGCAGAAATTTTTGTGTTGGCCATATTCGTAGTTTTACAACAATATTTGCTACCAAAAACAAACAAAAACAACTTTTACAAGCCACCAACAATTTTTCGTTTTTTATGGATATTTTGTGTGCTCTGGCTCAGCTCATCTTTAAAAGATCAAAAACAACTTTTGTAGAAAAAAAAAATATAAATTATAATAGACATACCAAAAATCAAAAATGTACAAAAAAAAAACTCATAAGCGTTGGTAACATTTGAATTTGGTTGAATAATAAAAGGAAGAAGAATACTTTTGAAACGAGTTTCAAATGCCCTACTTGAAAAAGTCAGCAATTCAGAAGTAAAATTGGTAGAAGCGAATAAAGAAGTTATGAAAAGTTTGACAGTATCGGATAATGTAGAAAAAGAACTTTTTTAAAAAGAAGAAAATAACAGATTACGCAAACATTGCCCAATAACGAGCATTTATCTAGAATTTATAAATATTTTGTAGGAAACATTTCGAAAATGTTTAAGTAAGTTTTGTTAAACTTGTCCCTTAAAGAAAATGTTGTGCAAATTTTGGATTTTAAAAATATGCTGCAAAAATTTTGATCATTTTTTATTTTAAGAATCTTTTGCGCGAACTCACTGATTTTTGAAAGCTGTGTATAGGAAATTTAGCGCAAATAAATTATCGCAAATTTTTTTTACAGAAAGTTTTCGCAAAATTGCTGTCCATATAAAATTTCTTGCAAAATTGCTGTTGATAAGAAATTTTGAGGAAATTAATTGTTGTTAATAACATTTTTTTTTTTGTAAATTTGCCATTTATAGGAAATTTTGCTCAAATTTGCTGTTTGTTTGATATTTTGTGCAAATTTACAGTTTGTAGAATATTATTTTAATTTGCTTTTTTTAGAAAGATTTCGCAAATTTTCTGTTTATTCAAAATGATGCCCAAATTTGCTGTCTATAAAATATTTTTCGCTAATTTGCTGTTCATTAAATATTTTCGCAAATTGGCTTTTAACAGGGAAATATCGGCCAATTTCTTGTTTATAGCAAGGTTTTAGGAAATTTTCCGTTTATCAAAACTTTTAATCAAATTTTTTGTTTAGAGGAAATATATTGCAAGTTTGCTGTCAAATTAAATTTTGGGCAAAATTTGCTTTTTATAGCAAATTTTGCGAAAATTTTGATTTTTAAAGAAAATTTTGCAAAAAGGTTGCTAATTTTTTGTTTAAAGACTATTTTGCACAAGCTGGCTGACTTTTAAAAGCCCCTAGTTATTATAGAAAATTTTGCCCAATTTTTTTTAACAGAAAGTTTTCGCAAATTTTCTGTTCAGGAAATTTTGTGCAAATTAACAGTTTATAGATTTTTTCAATTCGCTGCTATAGAAAACTTTACCCAAATTTGATGTTTAAAAAAATTTGGCTAAAATTCGCTGTTCATTAAATATTTTCGCAAATTGGCTTTTCGGGGGAAATTTGTTCATCAAATTTGCTGTTTCGAGAAAACTTTTCGCAAATTTTACGTTTATATTTTGTTTCGCTAATTTGTTGTTTATAGAAAATTTTGGCAACATTTGCTGTTCATAAGATATTTTCTATTTATACCCAGGTTGCGCACATTTACGATAATTTCAAAAAAAAAATCGTCGTTTTAATAAGATTGCGTTTTGTAGAATATTAAAAAGAAAGAAGGTTCTGTTTGTTTCTGTTTTACGACCCTAGGTAGCTAGTAAAATCGCCAGTTCGTGAAAATATTCCTTTTAATAGAAATAAAATTTAACTTAAAATAAGAATTCATTAATTTTTATCTTTAAATTTATGTCTTACCTCTTTCTCTCCTATTTTTTAAGATAAACGCCCTTACTCAATTAATATTTAATTCAACTGTCAAAATATATGAAATATTATGGCGCTTTTCGCACAACAAAAGTCAACATAAATTTTAAGTGCAGCTAAAATATATGTATTAAAAAAACGCGGGATAAAAGCAGAAATTTAGAGCACAGCTTTTTATGTTTGTTGTTTAATATTTTAAACGTTTTAATAAATAAAATCCATAAATTTTCAAATACAGCAAACAGTATTTGCTGATTTTATTTCATATAGTCTGGCAGGACACAGGCCAAGACACTGGATACTAACAAAGTTGTATTCAGCGTAAAATCGCAGAAGGAGGGCCAAAGCGAGAAAGAGCGATTAAGACCAAGAAAATAATAATCACCTGTTAGTTTTTTTTATTAATATTTCATAAATTATGTGGTGCAGACAAAGTGTCTGCATATTTTAATTGATTTTTTAAAATTTAAAGCAAAATTAAATTTAAATTTTGTTTAATCCTAAAATTATTGAAATTTTATTAAATTTAGATATTTTTAATTAGGCTTAAGTTCATTGAATTTAATTTTCATTAAATTATTTTTATGAAGACAGGAATTTTACAACATGAAATTAATTAAAATTTTTTTTTTTTTATTGATAATTTTTCATTCTTGACTGCGCTGAGATTTGAACCCAGGCGTTCACGACAGGTTGCCCAGACTAGTTTCGATTGTAACCACACAATCTTGTCGGTGGGGTTTGCCGTTTTACTCACTCGGCTATTGAGGCCGGGCGACGTCAATAGTCAAACATCAATCCTTAAACCAAATGGTATTTCACTTTGGTAGATCGAAATTTGCTTTTTGAATGAATGATTATCTATTTTAATTGATTTACATGTTCTTCCTAACTAATACTAATTATTGCTAACAGCTAAGGCACGAGCTATGTTTACATTTGTCCTTCAAGTTGTGCTGAAAAAGATCAACAAGAAAAAAGAAAGACAAAAAACATTAAAAATAAAAAAATGTACTTTGGACTTCAAGAAGAATTCTTGACAAAAAGTACGAAAAAACAGAAGTTAGGAAGAACATGTAAATCAATTAAAATAGATAATCATTCATTCAAAAAGCAAATTTCGATCTACCAAAGTGAAATACCATTTGGTTTAAGGATTGATGTTTGACTATTGACGTCGCCCGGCCTCAATAGCCGAGTGAGTAAAACGGCAAACCCCACCGACAAGATTGTGTGGTTACAATCGAAACTAGTCTGGGCAACCTGTCCGTGAACGCCTGGGTTCAAATCTCAGCGCAGTCAAGAATGAAAAATTATCAATAAAAAAAAAAAAAAAAATTTTAATTAATTTCATGTTGTAAAATTCCTGTCTTCATAAAAATAATTCAATGAAAATTAAATTCAATGAACTTAATTAAGCCTAATTAAAAATATCTAAATTTGGATTAAAAACCATTCAGCCTTATTACGGTTCTCGATGTCGGTAATAGCGTAAGTCGAATTTTGTAGTAGATTAAAGAACACTGGTTGTGTGTTACTTTAATCTATTACAGAGTCGTTTTCGACATCGAGAACCGTAATAAGGCTGATTAACAGTTCAATCAAAAAAATCACAATCAGCCTTATTACGCTTCTCGATGTCGAAAACGACTCTGTAGTAGATTAAAGTAACACACAACCTGTTTTCTTTAATCTTCTACAAAATTCGAGTTACGATGTTACCGACATCGAGAACCGTAATAATGCTGAATACTAATTATTTTATTAAATGGTTTAAAATAAATATAGTTATTAGACGAATAAATCCTGTCAATTAAGGGATAAGAGATTTGCCATAATTTTTGGTGGATAAAACATTTTGGGTAAATAAATTGCAATTTCAGAATTTTTGTTAAGGCATACAGCAAAAAGACTCTAAAATCCACAAATAAAAGAAAAGGTTTTCTAAAAAGTTCGGGGACCGTAACGCTTATAGGCAGTGTTGCCAGTTGTACCGCTTTTCACGCTTTTGTCCCGCATTTTTTTTATTAATTCACGCGTATCGCGCAAGATTTAAAAATCACGCTTTTTCAGAATTATTTGTATTTTTAGATTGCATCAGCAAGGCCCGGATTTGTATGCAAATGCATAATTGTTGTCGTCAGGCTAAATATCTTTGCGAACCATGAAATTTTAAATAAAATGGTATACATTTTTTAGTGCATATTTTTCCATATTTTGCTTTAAATGCATATTTTTGCATATATTGCTGACATTGCATATTTTTTGTGCATATTTTGAAAAAAAACTGGTTTTATTTTGCGATGCACCTTGTTGCACAAGGGATAAGAGACAATTGCGATTTAAAATCCTCATGCCCATACAATTTATATGTAGCATACCGAAACAACGCGACGGCAACGCAACGGTAGCGCTTTGCAATTGGAAAATCCGATTTTGACAACGCGTTAAAATAAACAGGGCTGCTATATTTTTTTTGTTTTGACAACCCTGTTTTTGTTTGATAATAAATAGTGGCAAATTAGCTATTTTTAGGTCAAACTAGCGGTTAATTTAATTTCTTATGTCTTTTATGAGGGTTTTAGTCGGCACGAAAGTTAACACTACTTTTTATGACACAACGCTGACGCTCTTATTTAGGTATGGCATATCAGCGTAAAAGTTACGCTGAAGAAAACGTTATGCCTTCCGCTCTTGTTAAAGTACGGCTGTTATAGAAAATTTTTGTAATAGTAGCAACCTTTGTGTATAGCCAATTTATTGAAAATTTTGGTATTTGTTGGAAATTTGGGATCAAGAACTTGCTGTTTTATTGCAAATTTTGCTAAAAAAAAACTATATTTTATAAGAGAAATTACGCTTGTGATAGGGAATTGTAGATAATTTTTCTAATTAAAGCATATTATGCAAAATTTTACTACTTACAGAAAATTTTGCAAAACTAAAACTTTTTATATTAAATTTTGCAAAATTTTCTATTGTATGGTAAAAATAATGCAAGTTTTTGGAAGAAATTTGCCATTTTGCTGGACATTTTGTTTAAACTATTGCCTACATGAAATATGAAAAATGCTCACTACTTAAAAAGAGAAATTTGAGAAAATAGCGATATTTTTAAAAGATTTCCTATGAGTAGAAACCACTTTCCAAAATATCCTATAAATAGTTAATTTAAAAAAAAAGTTGGTATAAATTGTCAAATTTTGCAAAAGTTAAAAAAAAAAAAAATTGGAACATCTAAAAATTCTCTATAAAAAGTAAAATATTGCAAAATTGTATACAATTATTGCTAATTTTCCTATTTTTAGTGAAATTTCGCATTGTTTCCTATAAATAGGGCAATTTCGTAATATTTCCCCAAAACTTTTTTAATTAGCAATACTTTAACAGTGTTTTAAATAAAATTGGAAATTTTTTAAAAATTTCTTATAAAATAGAAAAACTTTCGGCACATTTTCAGTTTTTCCACAGTTTAAGCCAAATTTCCGCTTAAGCTACAAATTATAGTATTTCTCATATATGAGTATTAACGTTTATAGCAAATAACTTAAAACACATATTTTGGTCTTAATAATTTTTATATGTATGTAAATAGTTTATAGTTTTATCTTCTAAATTACTATTATTATTGTTTTTTGTTTTTGTTCCACATAAATTGTTGGTGTAGTTAGTAAAAAAAATTAGGAGGCTCTTTAGGAAGCATTTTCAACAATAAAAATGTTCTTGTTCGCGAAGAGTTGATTTTGATATATTGCTTCATATAGTTACTTACCTTTTAAACTAAAACTTCATAATTGTGTCCTACGCAATGTCCCAAAAACTTTATCTTTAAAGCCTTTACACATTTCAACAATAATTTTCCTTGTTTTGCACACTTTTATTAAAAAACAGGCCATATTTTGTGGCAATTTGCCATCTTTACAAATTGAATCTTATTTTTTACTACAAAATGAAAACACATCTTCTTATTAACTCTTCTTAATAAAAACCAAAACAATTACACATTTCTCTGATTTCCACAAAAATAAAAAGCAATTTGATTTTATTTGCACACAGACAAAACACCTTTTTAATTCTATGCTTTAGCCCTCTGCTCACTTTTTTCACGACGCGACTCTCTTAACGAAAGAAGCACCGAGCCAACAGAGACTGCGCTGCGTAGTTACTCTGCATTTATACGCAAACAATTTCCAATACATTTTTCGTTATAAAATTACTAATTTTTTACTTAAGTTTTTTCATTTACCGCTAGAATTACAATTAAATTTTATTAATTTTTTTTATTAAATTATTTTTTAAAAATAATAATTAATTTCCAAACACTTTTTCCAATAAATAAATACAATTTTTTCAAGAGCACCTACTAAAACATCCACGCACTTAAAAAACTTTCTAGAAACTAAGAAGAAAAGGAAAATGAAACCAAATAAAAAGGGGTAACAAAATCTTTTCGTGAATTTAGAATAAGGGGAAGAGTGGGGAGAGCAATAATATGCCATTTTAACACCAACAGCAGTTTTTTCTATCATTTTGTTATTGTATTTAACAGTAATGTAGACGTTAGCGCACCAGGAACATTTAGCAAAACATAAAAGAAGATAAAATTGTTTAAATGCAAAAATTGCTGGGATGGGAAGTTAAACAATTTTGCCAGTTTAACGACAACAACAACAAAATTATAAATGGATAATGTAAAGGAATTTGTAGGGTCTTGTTGTTGCAAATCAACAGATTTTATCGGAGTAATAGGGAAGTTCAATATAATTAAATTGGCTTTTTTTAACCGGGATGACTAATACTAATTGGGCGTTTAAGCTATCAATGCAAACCATATGAATTTGACAACATTTATCGTAGTACTGCCACATTATTTGTTAAGCTTGAACTACATGTAAATTTAAGTTTAGTTCAACTAAGCTGGCGCTTAAGCGTTCTCAGACTTATTAGCCATAAGTTCGATATTTTTGCAAGCAATTTGTATGCAATTGGTTGAAGAGTTTTTTTTAATTGTAATTAGAACTCAATACCAATAGACGTTTCGGAATCCTTATCGGCGATAATTTATTTTGCGTAACGGCATCGTATCATTACATCCCTAGGATAAACTTTTATAAGATATAAATTTCATATAAAAAATAATTACTTACAAAAAATGGCTTAAAAAAAATTATCGTGGCATTTTGTTAACTTTTTGTATCCGCTATCCCATGTATAGGTAGATGTTGTTTATTTAAACCTGTCTTATTCCTTCCTATTGTAATAAAAAAAGGTTATTTGTTTAATTTACGTTTATTACCATTTTACTGTCTGCTATTATTAAATCTTTTTTAATTAAACTCCATGCACAATTTACACACTTCAATAATTGTACTTTTACTGTATAATAATTAGTATTAACCATCTCTGGTAAAAAAACGGCAATTTCATTGAAATTCGCTTTAACTCCCAAAAATATCAGTTCGCTTACAACAACAAAGCACAACAAATTCCTAAACATTACTCACTTACTAAAGTTGTTGTTGTTGTAGTTCAAATTACAAAATTATAATATTCCCCTTTCTAGCACATTTTGCATTTAAAATTCTATTTTCTTTTATGTTTTGCAAAATGTTCGTGATGCGCTAGCGAGTAAATAATTGTTAAATACAATAACAACATGCAAGAAAAAACTAATGTTGTTGTTTAAATGACATTTTATTACTCTCCCCACTCTTCCCCTTAAAAAAATTGCATGAACAGGTTTTTTTAACCCTCTTTTATTTTGGTTTCCTTTTCCTCTTCTTTTTTGTTTCTAGAAAGTTTTGTAGTCGGAGCCCTTGGGCACAGACACCTTGTGCCCTTTTGGGGAAGATCGTACTGAATGTTAGTTTATATATGTATTACAAAAGTACCATGTAACATTTATCAGACAATGGTACATTTGTGTTATTGGCTTTTTACTTATCTTTCTACCCTCATCAAGAATCGAACACTCATTTAATTAAAATGAGGTTTATCTTTTTTGAGTTGATTTTGATATATTGCTACAGAAAGTAACTTACCTTTTAAACTAAAATTTCATAATTGTGTCCTACACAATATCCCAATAAGTATGACTTTAAAGCCTTTACACATTTCAACAATTTAATTTTATTTCTTTTGCACACTTTTATTTAAAAACAGACCATATTTTGTGGCAATTTGCCATCTTTACAACTTGACTTTTATTTTTTACTACAAAATGAAAACACATCTTCTTATTAACTCTTTTATATATGAGCTCTATATAACGATAATAAAAACCAAAACAATTACACATTTCTTTGATTTTCACTTTAATAAAAAGCAATTGGATTTTATTTTCACACTAACAAAAAACCTATTTTACTCTCTGCTGCAGTCCTCTGCTCACTTCTTTTACGGCGCGACTCTCTTAACAAAAGAAGCACCGAGCCAACAGAGACTGCGCTGCTTAGTTACTCTGCATTTATAAGAAGAAAATTTCCAATACATTTTTCGTCATAAAATAACTAATTTTTTACTTAAGTTTTTTCATTTATCGATAGAATTACAATTAAATAACATTTATTAAAAATAATAATTAATTTCTAAACACTTTTTCCAATAAATAAATAGAATTTTTTCGAGAGCATCTACTAAAACGTCCACGCACTTAAAAAACTTTCTAGGAACTAAAAAGAAAAGGAAAAGGAAACCAAATAAAAAGGGGTAACAAAATCTTTTCGCGAATTTAGAATAAGGGGAAGAGCGGGGAGAGTAATAATATGTCACATAAACAACAACATTAGTTTTTTATTGCATGTTGGTATTGTATTTAACAATTATGTACTCGTTAGCCCATCACAAATATTTTACAAAACATAAGAGAAGATAAAATTGTTTTAAAGCAAGAAGTGCTAGAAAGGTGAATTAAATAATTTTGCAATTTAAAGTACAACAACAACAACTTTAGCAAGTGAATAATATTAAGGAATTTGTTGTGCTTCGTTGTTGTAAGCCAATAGATTTTTTTTGGAAGTTAAAGCGAATTTCAATTAAATTGCCGTTTTTTTTATAAGGGATGGATAATACTAATTGGTGTAAAATAAAAATACAATTATTAAAGTAAACTTGGTATGGAGCTTCATTAAAAAAAAAAAATTACTCATAGCAGACAGTAAAATGATAATAAGCGAAAACAAAAAACCAACCTTTTTTTTATTACAAAAAGAAGGAATAAGACAGGTTTAAAAAAACATTTACCAGTAAAATTTAGGTTATATACATCAAATCAATTAAAAGATCCGATTCAATTTTTCTTTCTTCCGGATTTTTGGATTTATTTCTATTTAAAATATCTATCCAAATTTAATTACTAAGGCTGAGTAAGAATTAATCACATCTTTGTAATTTAAAACAACAAATTACATGCTTGACATGTTATTTTAACTAACAAGTCTTATTGATAATTTACAAGGTATCAAATATTGAAATATTATAGATATTTATACATTAGTAGTTATTAATATTAGGTGCAAATGTATATTATTTGCTGTAAATATCAGATGACATACATAATTCCTCTAAATAATTGTATAAAAAATATGCGAATTTTAAAGTTTTAAGTAATCTTTTCTGATTAAAGTGAATCAACTTCTAAACGGTTCGGATGTTGATATTTTCTGTACTATAAGTGCAAAATCCGTAAGTACCGAAAATAGCAACACCTAACAAATTTTTCTATTTATTTATATTCTTTGTTTTGTGTTTTCTTCCACAAATGGTTGATATATTTCGTTTTGCAATACAAGAAGTGAAAATTGTGCAAATATAAGTGACAACGTAAAGATGTTTCCACCGAATTAAAAAATCTGCATTTTTAAACCAAAAACCTTCAAATCTGCATTTTTCAATTTCAGAGTCTAAAATCTACTAAATGCAGATAAATATACACTTTTGGCAAGAGTTGAACACTCATTTAATTAAAATGAGTAATATCTTTTTGAGGCTATATAACTCGAATAGTGGCTTATTGGTTTTAATCGGATAAAAAATGCCTGAGTTTTAGTCGACCAAATCTAAGATTATGGTCATTTTGGAAGATGTTTTGTTGTATTCATAGTTTAACAAAATTACAAACAATTTTAAGCTATCATGCACCAAGATCAGCTAAAAAAAAACTAAAAAACTTTTAATAAAAAACGAAAGTATCACTCTTTCAAATTCTTCATATTTAATCATAGATAAACGCTAGTTAATTTAATTGCTCGTGTTTTCGCTTTTTTATTATGAGATTTTTACAAAAATAATTTAAATAGTTTTTTGCAGTAGGTACAATTAGTTTTTTTTTCTGATATTAAGACCATGTTAAATCACACTTACTTTTGGCAAATGTAGTGGTTAAACTTATTTGGTCAAATATTTGACAAGTGTGACATAGGTTAAGTCAACTTTCGCTAATTTTCGTCAGCAACCGAAAAGTAAAAATAAATTTTCGCATAGGCCAAATACGCAAAAGTCGTAGAACATCTATTGTTTAAGAGGCCCCCAAGGAAGCATTTTCAACAATCAAAAAGTAATTTTTCGCGAAAAGTTGATTTTGATATATTGCTACATATAGTAACTTACCTTTTAAACTAAAATTTCATAATTATGTCCAACACCATAGCCATTACACATTTCAACAATTTAATTTTCTTTCTTTTGCACACTTGTGCTAAAAAACAGGCCATATTTTGTGGCAATTTGCCATCTTTACAAATTGACTTTTATTTTTTACTACAAAATGAAAACACATCTTCTTATTAACTCTTTTATACATTAGCTCTATAAAACGATAATAAAACCCAAAACAATTACACATTTCTTTTATTTTCACTTAAATAAAAAGCAATTGGATTTTATTTGCACACAAAAAAAAACCTTTTTAACTCTCTGCTCCGGCCCTGTGCTCACTTTTTTCACGGCGCGACTCTCTGAATAAAAGAAGCACCGAGACACCAGAGACTGCGCTGCTAAGTTACTCTACATTTCTACGCAGAAAATTTCCAATACATTTTTCGTCATAAAAGAACTAATTTTTTACTTAAGTTTTTATATTTACCGATAGAATTACAATTAAATTACATTTATTTAAAAAAATAATTAATTTCCAAACACTTTTTCCAACAAATAAATATAATTTTTTAGAGAGCATCTACTAAAACGTTCACGCACTATAAAATTTTCTTCAAACTAAAAAGAAAAGGAAACCAAATTAAAAAGGGGAAAAATCTTTTCGTGTATTGAGAATAAGGGGAAGGGTGGGGAGTTTTAGTTTAGTTTAGTTTTTTCTTGCATGTTGTTATTGTATTTAACAATTATATACTCGTTAGCGTATCACGAATATTTTACAAAACATAAGAGAAGATAAACTTGTTTTAATGCAAGAAGTGCTAGAAAGGGGAATTAAATAATTTTGTAATTTAAACAACAACTTTAGCTAGTGAATAATGTTAAGGAATTTGTTGTGCTTTGTTGTTGTAAGCCAATAAATTTTTTTGGGAGTTAAAGCGAATATCACTGAAATTGCCCTTTTTTAACAGGGATGGTTAATACTAATTGATAACAATAAAAATACAATTATTAAAGTAAATTTTGTATGGAGCTTTATTCAAAAAAATTTAATAATAGCAGACAGTAAAATTATAATAAACGAAAATTAAAAAAACAAACCTGTTTATTACATAAGAAGGAATAAGACAGGATTAAATAAACAACATTTATACAGTGGATAGCGGATATGAGAAGTTAACAAAATGCCACGATCAGCCATTTTTGTAAGCAATTATTTTTTATAAGAAATTTAGTTCTTATAAAACTTTATCCTAGGGATGTAACGATATGCCTTTTTGCTGATACGTTACCGATACTCAAAATAAAATTTCGCCGATAACGACACCGATACGCGTATTGAGTTTGAATTCAAATTACAATTAACAAAACTCTTCAACCAATTGCATAGAAATTGCTTGCAAAAATATCGAACTTATTGCAAATAAATCTGTGAACGTTTAAGCGCTAGTTTAGTTGAACTAAACTTAAATTTATATGTAGTTTAAGCTAAACAAATAATGTGACAGTACTACGATAACTGTTGTCTAATTCATATGGTTTGCATTGGTAGTTTAAACGCCCAATTAGTATTAATTAATCATCCCGGTTAAACCAAGCCCATTCAATTTCATTGAACTTCCCTTTAACTCCCAAAAAATCTGTTAATTTGCAACAACAAGACCCTACAAATTCCTTTACATTATCCGTTTACTAATTTTGTTGTTGTTGTCGTTGAAATTGCAAAATTAAATGTTATTTAGTCTTATTTGACCTTTCTTTTTTTATTTATAAAATAGGTATATATTAAATTTTTTTATTTTTTATCGATATTGCAAATTTATTTAATTTCCCATCCCAGCAATTCTTGTATTTATATAATTTAATCTTCTATTATGTTTTCCAATATGTTCGTGATGCGCTAACGAGTACATAAAAAAAAATGCAAGAAAAAACTGCTGTTGGTGTTTAAATGGCATATTATTGCTCTCCCCACTCTTCCCCTTATTCTAAATTCACGAAAAGATTTTGTTACCCCTTTTTATTTGGCTTCCTTTTCCTTTTCTTTTTAGTTTATAGAAAGTTTTATAAGTGCGTGGACGTTTTAGTAGATGCTCTCTAAAAAATTATATTTATTATTGAAAAAAGTGTTTGGAAATTAATTATTATTTTCAATTAATGTTATTTAATTATAATTCTATCGGTAAATGAAAAAAGTTAAGTAAAAAATAAGTTCTTTTATGACGAAAAGTGTATTGGGAATTGTCTGCGTATAAATGAAGAGTAACCAAGCAGCGCAGTCTCTGTTGGCACGGTGCAGTGATGCAAAATGTGGCACAATTGTGCCATTTGTGGCACTTTTGATTGTTTGATGGCCCTGTGGTGATCTGTTTTGGCCATTTCAGTTCAAATTTAACTCACTACTGTTAATCGTTCAATACATTTTTTTAATGTTATTTTTTCGCTGCTTCGAACACTAGTTTTATTTATGAAGTTCTTTTGATTGTTTAGAGCCAAATAAACCACACAAGCGGTTTGAACTATATTGTAAAAAAAACATCTAAAGCATGTTTGTATAAAATTGACGTTTCTTACAGACGTACATGTTTAAGACGTCGCACTGTTTTAATGGCTGGGTTAAAATGGAACAAAATTGGACAGAAATATTTTAAAACAAGTAGGAGGGCTTTATTCGGTAGTACCGAATCTTTGATATCCTCCAACGGCAGTTAGAATTCTTTAGGAGTGCACTTTATATGGGGCCTATGGTAAATTACGGACCAACCTTTAAACATTTGACAGTGTGATTTCTAGTCATATGTAACTATGAGAGCCCAACATTTTTTACAATACTTAGCAATACTTAAGGCTTTAGGCGTACTATAGTGTTTTTCGTGATTGGGCTTTATAAGGGGTTTGGTAAATTATGGACCGATCTTTATGAAGATGTGTGGTATCAACGAATTTGTGCAAAATCTTATATCAATATTTGCATTCCGCCACTATTTATGCTAGTTTTTGTAAAAAAAAATTATCACATATATTACTCTTTACCTACTCAACCAATTTCGCTGGATTTCAATGCCAAATTGCTTAGGAGAACTAGACACAATTTGGTATCAATATGGTTCTTTTCTGTTAAGTCGTTCGAAAGTAATCGTGATTTCAACAGACGGACAGACATACGGACATGTCTCAATAGACTTAGAAATAGACAGGATATACTTATGGCGTTTTAGATGAATATTAAAAAAATATAAACACGGAATGATCAACTAAGTATATCCTCTTCACAACTACATGTGGGGGAGAGCATAACAATGTGAATGTTTGATTTTGTTCTTAATAAAATAAAACACTTCTAGGTTTTACTATTTGTTTTATTTACAAACTCAGCCAGTAAACTAGTCCGACTTCTTCCAGATATTTGAAAGAGCAGTTTGCTGGTTGGGTACACACATAATAATCAAATATATTAAAAAAAATTTTGGCCCTTTCAAATCGTTAATTTGGCCCAAAACAAAAAAGCTCAAAATGCATCACTGGCTCGGTGCTTCTTTCGTTAAGGGAGTCGCGCCGTAAAAGAAGTGAGCAGAAGACTGGAGCAGAGAGTTAAAAAGGTTTTTTTGGCTGTGTGCAAATAAAATCAATAAACTCAAATAAATTTGTAATTGTTTTGGTTTTTGTTATCTTAATATAAAGCTAATGTATAAAAGAGTTAATAAGAAGATGTGTTTTCATTTTGTAGTAAAAAAAAAAAAGTCAATTTGTAAAGATGGCAAATTGCCACAAAATGTGTCCTGTTTTTAAATAAAAGTGCGCAAAAGAAAGAAAATTTAATTGTTGAAATGTGTAAAGGCTTTAGAGATAAAGTTTTTGGGACATTGTGTTGGACACAATTATGAAGATTTAGTTTAAAAGGTAATTAATATCAAAATCAACTTTTCGCGAAAAAGAAAAATTTTATTGTTGAAAATGCTTCTTTGGGGGCCTATTTAACAATAATTATTTCTGTGCGAAAATTTATCTTTAGTCTTAAGTTGCTGAAGAAAATTAAAAACTAATTATACTGCAAAATACTATTTAAATTATTTTTGTAAGATCAGATTTAATTATGAAAATAAATATTTAAATAGAAGGAAGTTATATATTAGTTTTCTTATTGGTCACGTTTTTTTCGTCAAATATTTGCCAAGTTTGACCGTAGCTTTAACAATATTTTACAATTTTGCTTGGACGGTTATTTCTTTATTTTTTGTAAACATGTCAACATCGAAAAATATATAATAATGACATATTGTAATCGTTTTTTAGTTTTTATTTAAGCTGAAATTGGTACATTTTAGCTTCGAATTTTTGTAATTTTATAAAACTGTGAATTTTGTTATTATTTGTGGTACAAAATATCTTCCAAAATGTCCATAAATTTTAATAAAATCTTAGTTTTGGTCGACTAAAACTCAGGCATTTTTTATCCGATTAAAACCATTAAGGCACTATTCGACGCCTTAATATAGCCTTAAAAAAGATATATGGAAATCGAAAACGCAAAACGCAAGAATTTTGAAGTTACTTTTAATACACTCTTAATCAATTTTTTTATAATTTTCTTATAGAATTCTGTTTAACAGAGAAATATATGTATTTGCATTTCTTTTACAACAAAAATCTTATTAAAAAAACGACTTTTAAATTCTTGCGTTTTGGACTTCCAGAACACCCCTGATAACTCATTTTAATTAAATTATTGTTCGACTCTGGATGAGGGCAGAGAGAGATGTAAACAGCCAAAAACACAAATGTACCATTATCTGATAAATGTGACATGCTACATATATAAACCAACATTCAGTACGGTCTTCACCATAAGGCCACAAGGGGCCTGTGACCAGCTCCTCCGACTACAAAACTGTATCAGCTAAAAAAACTAAAAAACCTATAATAAAAAACAAAAATATATCACTCTTTCAAATCATTCATATTTAATCATACATATGTACATGCAACTAAATTAATGTGCTAGTGTTTTCGTTTTTTTATTATGGGATTTTTATAAATAATACCTTACCAGTATGAAATTTTATTCGCAACTAAATACATTTCAGTGACAAATTTTGTAACGAATTTAAAATAAATGGTTAAATTTAAGCAAATGGCTCGACTTTGGTAAAGCATTTAAATACATATAAATATGTAGCACAGGTAGTTAAGATTAAATGTTAAATTTTGGGGGGCCTGCAAACCTCGGATACATGCTAAATTCTAACGATGTATTTCTATGATTTACAAATTTTTTTTAGGTCGTTTTATTTTTAAAGTTTAAAAAAAGTTGAAGCTTTAGAATTATTATTTTTTCAGCAGTTTGGAGCAAAAACATTTTTTATACATTCACAGTATTGAATTTTTATCTAAATACAAAGTGAAATTTCCTTGTACACTTATTTCGTAATATCAAAAAGAAAATAATATTTACAATCACCATGAGAACGAAATTTCTAAAACGTATTCCCTGAATATTTTATTTTTCTTATAAGGCTGGTAGATGTTTCTTAACATAAGAATTATCCATTTTCATACGAAATTTTATTTTGAGTACAACTTTTTTTAGTCAAAATTTATTTAAATTAATACAGTTTTTTTTTTACTAAAATCAATAAAACTATTCGTCCAAATTTTGAAAATAAATAATGCAAATTTATAATGCATAATAATGAAAAGTTTTAATGCTAAATTTAACTGCAAAAATGCCAAAATGGCCACACTGCTCACGTTTGAAATTGCAGTTGGGGGGAAAAACAACAACAAATCAAATGATGCTCACACACTCTCTCACTCAAAAAATAATAAATGAAATACAACAAAAAAAGGGAAAATAAACCGTTATTTACAACAACCAAAATAAATTATACAAAAAGTAAGGACGAGAAGATTAGGAGAGCCATCATTTTGATGTTATAATGATTTTTTTTATTATAAGTAAATTAAAAAACAATGGAACTTTTATACAGTTATAAGAGGGTTCAAAGTATTATTTTATATCTCATCCCCAATTTGCGATTTGTCATCCCCCAATACACAGATCCTTAAAATAAAATAATATTATGTCAAAGGAAGAATATGCATAAATTTATTTATTTTATTAAATCATTTGTATAATATTACTAGCGGAAACTGGCAACGAGAGAGTTAATTTAAAATTTACAAAATTTTTCCCCTAATTACTCAAATCATCAGAAATGTAAATGAACGCTGAACCTGCAAAATCTAGAAATTCAGGAATATCGACAGTTTTTAGCTGTAAGATACGAGATTATTTCATTATAAATTCAATTGTTTTTAACTATTTGTGCAAGAATATTGTTCAAAGATTTTAGAAAAATAAATATTTTATGTTATTGAAAAACTTTTAATTTAAAAATTATGAAATTTTTTTTTTTATTTTGTAAACAAAAACATCACAGAAAAAATTATTAAATTTCTCCTATTACCAAATTTGTTCTAAATTCATAATATCAAGCAATCAAGTTGTTGATTTTGCATCTATTACCAAAATGATTATATTGATTACTACAAATTATAAAATTTTGAAAAAATATTTTCAATAAATGATATTTTTAATTTTAATTAAAAAAGTGATCAAAAAACTTCGAAATTTTAAACAATTTGTTAATTTATTTAAATAAATATTGACAATTCCCAACAACAATTCTACATGTTTAAATTATTTTATTCTAAACGAAAAAAGTCAATTAAGATTTTTTGTTATTTAATTAAAATTTTAATTAAAAATTTATTTATTCAAAACAACTAAAATGTTAATTAAATCAAAATTAAATTTTTAAATTTTTTCAGCTAAAAAAAATATTGATTCAATTATCACATTAATTAAATTAAAATACATTTTAAACCATTTTTTTAATTGATAAAACACTTTTTTCTGTGATGAAACGGGTGGTTGAATAATTCTTGGTGGTAAAAATTTTACTATCAGAAATTTTCAACAATTTTTTTGTCTCAAATTTTAAGTGAGTGAAGATAAATACGCCGAGTTAAAAACGTTTTATGACGTAAAACGATACGTTATTAAAAATATATTTCAGCTACACCCATTTCAGCTACTCGTATATCAGCTACAAGTTTGGCCGGTGAATCTGGCAGTGTTTTTTTTAACTTGTGACCAAACCAAGAAATATTACGAAACGGGAGGGACTTCAAATTATAGAAAATTAGCTCTTCTTTCGTATTCTTTCAACAATTTTTATGAAATATAAATTTTACTATCAAAGTTGTTTTTGGGAATACTAAAATTTATTAAAAGATTTTGTTTTTTGTGCTTAATTCCCCTTTTTAAATAATTGATAAAAATACTGAAATTTATTGTTGGAGGATAAGCTGTTCCTATGCGCATTTCACTGGTTGCTTAGGCCAGATCATCAGGAAACGTTCTCCAAAATAATTTTAGAAAAGCCAAAGCTTTTCAAAAACAACTTTGATAATAAATTTTAGCAAGTGCACGTGCATAAAAAACTGAACTGGCAAATTGTTTTTATTTTGATTTCTTGCGAAAACAATAAAAGCACTTTGTTTTTGTTTTTAATATGTTTTTTCTTTACCCACTTACAACTACAATTAATGTTGGGAGAATTCCAAATAATTGTAGCGGGAAATGTAAGAAAAGATAAAACTCATCACTGATTTATTGTTTGGTATTTTGTTTAAGCTTTGATATCGTTGCGTTTGAGTCTATGTAAGTAATTCTCGTTCCCTCTGTAGTCTTGTTTGCTGATAGCTTTGGCATTTCTAAAATTATTTAATTATATTATAATTATACGAATTAAAAATTTCACTATTAATAGAAAATTTAGCATTTTCAAATAACCGCTAAATCTTCAAATTATAGCATTTCTCATATTTGAGTTTTAAAATGTATAACAAATATATTAAAATATATTTTCTTGTTTTAAAAAATATTTATAGATGATTTATGGTTTAATCTTTTTAATGATTATTATTATTTTTTGTGTCTATTTTATTTTTGCTAGTGTAGTTAGTGGTGTGGTTTTTATTGTGTTTTGTTTTGGAATTTTTTTTCCAACGACTTTTTTTATTTTATTTTTCAACAGGCAGTTTGTTTTTATTTATTTTATAAACATATTTATTTATTATATTTAATACTTTCGATTATGGTATTTATTTCCATATGCCTGATGTTTATTTGACCGAATCTAATTTAATGACAGTGAAAGTAAAAAAAAAAGAAACTGAAATAGTCAAAAGTGTAACAGATTGCTGACTATTTTAGAAATGAAATTTGTGACAAAGAAAAACATAAAATGTATTTATAATTGGCAATTGAAATAAAAATAAATTGTGCATTTTATGATTTTTTAATCGTCATATTTTTGTAAAAACTTTTTAACTTAAATGGCTTAGAATGGCAGTTAACCGTTAATGATTTTATGAAAAAAAGAATGATTTATATTCTGTTATTAACCATAAATTCAATGAAATGGAAATTTTAAAATATATTCTGGATCATTGATTAACTAGTTTTTCGTCTTCAACAGAAGAACATGGCTTAATTGACACGAACTACAGAAGTACCCAGAATTTTGAATTTTAGATTTTGCGTTAAAAATCTTGGAATTTTCAAACAACTTTTTTACATTTTTTGAATAAAATTCTGTATAGTCTTAGGAGTTAGTTGAAATAGGCTTTCAGGTAACCCAGATCAGTTTCGGGCTAAATTGTTGTTTATATTTTTTTTTTTTTTACAAATAGTCCCAGAAAATGTACTACTCATTAAGAGCAATATCGGTTCACTTACGGCTAAGAAATGGTTGAAAAAGGTTTTTCCATAAAACTTCTTATATTTTAGTTTGTCAAATTTGTAAAATTTTTTTCTTTCATTCATTCCTCTAAGGAACATAGAGCTTCAAGAAAATATTTCAAACTGCATCTATTTGCTGCAATAGGTTCGTCTTCCTTCCATAATTTGCTTATTACTGCAAGCTCTTTTCAAACGGTATTACGGTAAGTGTTTTAGGTCTTCTGTGTCATCTACTACCTTGTGGGGTCCAGTTCATCATGGTTGTGCCTTCGGTTCCACTTTCTGCACAGAAAATAATAAAAATTGATTTCATTTATAAAATTTGTGCCAATAATTTAAACATTAACTAAATTTGCAACAGTAAGCAAATTATGAGTATAAACTAAACGTTTAAATCACTTGATTTAATTTTTAATTAAAACTGATTTTATTTTTGATTAATGCTTTAATTGGTGAAAAACTTTGGAGAATTTTTTCCTGTGCGCACTTACATAATTTATATGTGAATGGGCTACTTGCTTCTCAAAGTCCAGAGGATTTCGTTAGTTATGGTGCTAGTTCAGAATATTCCATGCGCAGGCTCTTGTTTAAAAAAGCTTGAAAGTTTGAAATGCTGGCAATGAATGCTTAAATTTCTAAAAAAAATATAAAAAATATATGTATAAAAATCATAACAAGGCTTAGTTTAGCTCTTTTGTTTGAAAGTTATTTAAGCCTGATTTTCCGAAAACTCCACTCAAGTTTGTTGATATTATTTGATTTTTTTGTGGAAGAAATATTCTTAGCATATATATTAGTGTGTCCCCAAAAAAAATGATTTGTTTGTATGCCATTTTTCCGGATCTGTTTGTAAAAAATCCACTGAAATGTTGCTGGTTTCAAGAAAGGCTAGGCTGGCTTCGGATATGAAATCTTGAATTTGTTTGTTATTAAGCATGTTTTCGGATAATTCAGCTTTTAGTAATTCTTTGCCGTTGCTTGGTGCGTGTAGATTTTGGACCATTAAACGCAAAAAATGCTAAGGCAGCCAACTTACCGGATAAGTAACCACTGATGCCGCAGAAGAGTTTTCAACGTGACGCTTGCGATTGATTCGTTAAAGCTTTTGTATTCATCCAATTGGAAAAATGCAATACAAACAAATCATTTAATGAAGCAAAGAACAAAGTTCAGCAATTGCACGTGGTAAATGATGCCGTAGAAAGCGGCGTGGCCTTAGCTAATACTTACATTAATCTAACAACCTCTGCAACAGACTTTCAGAATTTATTGCAGGGCATAGAGCTTCATCGTAAAAGCTCTAACAAATAATTGAAAGCTAAAAAAAATAGTTTTTTAATTTTTTTTTTTTTGGGTATGAGAAGTAAGCTGCCTAGAATTTTTTGGACTCGCATTGCTGAAGTCTGTGCAACAGAACAAAAATCCACCCATATTTAATATTTTGAAAGAATACCTAAGATCTAAATAGCTAACATTAAAACAAATCCGAAGCATAACTGGCAAACACATTACAATATTTTTAATTTCACAAAATGGGTACAAAACTTAAAAATGGTATAACTTTGGAACAGTAAGAGCAAATTCAATTATTTTTTTTTTTGCAATGATTCAGAATTTATCCACCTTTTAAACTGAATCATTAGTTTGTTTTTACTTCAATATAAATTTTAAAAGTTACAGAGCATTATTTTTCAAATTTATGCTTAATTTACAAAAAAAAATGTGAATGCGAAACTTTTAATATCTGCACAGAGAAGTAAAGTTAAAAAAATTGACTTAGTAGCAAAGAAAATCGTGCTAATGGGCCGAGTAATCAGCAAAATTCAAAAAAGTCGAGAAAACCCGATTTTTGGGTTAAATTCGATTTTAGCGACCTCTAAACCTCTTCCGAAAAATCTGAAAAAAATCACAAAAATACTTCACACTATAAGCTTTCAAAAAAAGGTGGGACATAAAAAAAACTTTTTTTGGGACACACTAATATATATGATGATATTTATATCAAAGTTTAATATAAAAGTTTTAGAATATATTGCTTCAATATTTGAAACACAAATAGTCCTAGACAATTCTCTATTAAGTAATAGAAATATCAGTCCTTTTGAATTATTATTGGCAATTACGACCAATGAGAGAAGCTTATCCTTTAAGCAAAATCAACTCTTAAATCGAATATCCCTGTTCTTTTTTTATTGCGACTAACAGCATTTTATTAACTGTGAGCTGCTGGCATTGATCCAGATAAGCCCAGATGACCAGCAACAAATACAATTGGTAGATTGAAAATGCGGTCATAATGAATACGACACATTTAATCCGGATAATTCTCAGTCACATCCTGCAAAACCAGTTGATAATAGTGATTGAAATCTTTACTTTAGCCGCTTTGAGCCATGTTCACACGTATCAAATATTTGACGACCCATACGAAACCACTAGTTGTGTTAAAAAATTGTTTGCGTTTGCAAAACGTTTGCTAGATCGAACGTCATTTCTTTTTATAAAAAAAGTAAATTAATAAAAAATTTGAAAAAGAAAGCTTAAGTTTGATCAATTTAATGTTACGCTTTTTTGGATATTTTCGTAAAATATTTGTTAGATCGGAACATACATACTCTAGGAGTCTACCCATTTGTTTCGATCGTTAAAGAATACCCTACTGGAATACACCTCTGCGGGAAATTTGTGTCAATTGTTCTTAAAGCACTTATCCCGTGACCAGTAAACACAATATTATAAAAAACGGAACGAATTGTGTTACGTGAAAACAATACATATCACTTAACTGGTAATACAGTGTTTAAAGTGAAGTTACTCCAGAAAGAAGGTAATTGACACACAACAAGTCATGCGACAGGATGTCTTGCAGAATGATGATATCTATTAATATTTCTTTATATGAAGGTCCTCTATCATATTAATACACTCACAATATTCTGTACGTAAAATTAACTAAAATTGTAATATAAAATAAATGGTATTCAGTTAAAAACCAGTCTACTTATTTTTCATTTATTTTTAACGAAAAATTCATTTAATTTTTTCTGCAAAAATTCAACGGCGAATTCCGTAAAAACAAATGAATTTTTAGTTATTTTATGTTATTCAGTAATTTTATATAATACAGGTTTTACACAAATCTCTTAAAAATACCAGACACCTGTCCACTTGTCTTTCTAATGAGAGGGAGAGAGAGAATATTAATTTTTGTTTCCATACCCCGTTATACATGTTTATTTTGCTTTTGTTATACTGACCACTTTTATTACAGAAGAACTTGCAATTATAAGACACCAGAGAACTTTTCGTTAAAATTAAATGCAAAATAAGTCGATCGGGATTTAAGTAAATTTACAGTTGTTTTAAATTTAATTTTCATTTAATTTTACATACAGAATGCTTTTACTGAATCCACAGACAATATTAAATGCAATCGAAAATCCGTATTAATGTGCACTTAGTTTTTTGAATGAATGTAAGAATCAGTTAAAAATAAATTTTCTTGGAAGTTTAAATGTCTATTAATTTAAAAATGGATGAACGGAATACTTTTTGAATAACCTACAGTCCGTTACTGTAATAATATTGTGAGTGTCAGGTTCACTCGGGACAATATATGTGAAAGGCATTACTTTAAACGAAATTGAATGTTTACATTTAGCTTATTTCAGTGACCTGTTACAAAGTGTCAAAAACTGCCAATTAACCCCCTTCTAGGACATCACAATGTTAAAGTGACACGTCCCCTTCATATAAAGTGATAGAACTAGAACCGGTCCCTACCACATTAGAACTGTCACGTGATAAGTTTGGTGTGTTCCCTTTCCCCTAGGGACATAACTGCAGAAGAGGATTTCTATAATTGGCTTGATACGTTTTTGGCCTTGAAATAAGCACTTCGATGAGCGCGGAAGCCATATTCTTAAAGAAAAATGGGATGAGTTTGTTGTACAAATATGGTTCTCAAAATTTGCCAACATTTTAGCATTTTTAAATTATACACCCAATAATTTTTTTAATATTTATTAAATTTTATTAAAGCACGTTTTTTACTCCACTACGAGTGGCCCCAAAAGGCTTGTATGAAACGTTAATTTATCGGTTATAAACTAATAGACAGAATTTAATATGAACTAATGAAATTAATTAACACCATGTTGTTTTTTTGCTTGCTTTTCTGTTTTAGTTGACACACTTATGCGTTTGAGTAAGTTCTGGTTGACAAACTCGATCTAGAGTTTTTTTTCAATCCAATACACAAGACTTTCATATGTGAGCGGGCTAGATAAGTAACCCCTCAACTATATTAAAATATTTTTGCAATAAATATGAAAACAAAAACTAGAACATTTACATAAAAAGTATTTTTTAAGTGAACGGTAAAAACCGGTAAATGAAGGTTATGATAAAATAAAATGAAAAAAAAACAACCTCTCCCCGGATACACAACACATGGCATTTTAGAACTGTTTCTACACAGAAAAAAGTGTTTTATCAATTAAAAAAATGGTTTAAAAAGTATTTTAATTTAATAAATGTGATAATTGAATCAATAATTTTTTTAGCTGAAAAAATTTAAAAATTTAATTTTGTTTTAACTTACACATAATATTAACGAGTTCTGCAGAGTCAGCAAAACTTAGATATAATTATAAGAATTGTGCAAAAATATTATTTCTAAGTTCTCTTAAAATATCAAAAATATAAAAGTTGTTTTTACATTCATAAGCCTTGTCCTGTATTCGTAGGTCGAAATAGCCCAAACAGCTTTTATCGCATATTATTTTCAACCCTAGTCAATGTTTTTTTTTTTTTTTTTTTTTTTGATTTATAAGCAACTTTTTTTTAATTGAATAGTATAAAATAATGACCAGGCGAACGTTGTTCTGCCATACAGATTATTCTAAGAGAATATTTTGGTTGTTAAATAAAAAAACCGAATGTTTTCTAAGTAGGGATATCATGAATACAGATACCGATATAATGATATCTTGCGATATTTCGATATCGGCGATATTTTACTGTCGATTTGACGATACTTCACACTTTTTTTAGAGTTTTTTGAGCAAACAACTTAATTTTTAATGCTTCATTTTGCATAACAACTAAGAGAAATAAAACATTAAAAGCAGAGCATAAAATCAAATCAAAATAATAAAATTCTTTTTTTTAATTTCTAGACGTTTTACTTCGCACCATAGTCACGATAAATACTTCGACCAAAACCTCCAAATAAATAATATTTTATTTATTAAAAAATATTGATGCATGCTCTGATATTGCAATACATTAAAACATGTTATTACAAAATTCGATCACAATATAAATTCAAGGTAGACTGTAGGAGTGCCGGAAAGTCGGCATATTTCGTAATTAGTTTTAAATACAATTATTTGGCTTTTTAACAACTTATTTTAACAGATTCTCCATAATTTTTTCAATTAGACCATTTATCAAAAATAAAATCTGTTTTAATTAAAAATTTAATCAAGTCAATTAAACGCTTACTTATATGAACAACAAATGATTTTAATATAAAAAAAAATATTTTTTTTTATACTATTAATATGTTTATAGGTGCAAATTTAATTAATTTTTAGTTAATAACTAAAAATTTTTTAATAGAAATAAATTTTTTTTTTTTTTTTGTGTATTGTCAATCCTGGTGGCAACAGCAAAGCAAATTTCCATGCTATAGCAGAAGTTATTGTCGCCATATTTTCTTTGAAAACCAACATGCTCAAGGAAGTTATGGCGTTAAATGCTATTTGCGATAGTGGCATAGTCATGTATGGGAGCTATGGCGAAATATTAATCGATTACCATCAATATTAGAAAGATTATTAAGGTTGCAATAAAATATGTTTGAGCTAAATTTAGTCTAAATACAAACATTATAGGATTGATGGGCGCAAATATTCTATTCCGGAAACATGCACGTATAGAAGCTAAAGAAAAATATGAGCCGATTCTCGCAACTTTCATTAATATTGGTCCTTATCTCCAAAATTACGACCGGTAATTTGAGCACAACGCTTACATTTACAGCCAGCCAGACTGACGGACATCATTAGAACGATTCAAAGAGTGATTCCAATCATTTATTTATTAACCAATAATTTTTATTGTTACATACATCAGCACAAACGCATAATACCCTCTCCACTTTTGTGGTGTGGGTATTAAAATTTAACAATTTTTTGTGTATTCCTAAGTTGGTTAAAATACTTTAAAACCATTTTTTGATGATCGGTCCAAAATCGACACTCAAAAAACTGAGTGCTTTTCATATAATTTTTACTACACGCTCAATCACTTGTATTGTGGAAACAGCATACAAACTTTAAAATTATTTAAACTCTTTATTTAAAAATTTTTAATTCTTATGAACTTCACTACCTGCTTATCTCATTTGGTATTTCAAAATTTACCTCAACTGGTTTTTTCTTTTACTCTAAATTAAAATTAAAAATGTTTTGCATATAAATGTATATGTATAAGTATATGTACCTTGAACTTTTTCAAAGGCATTTTTTTCTTGTATTATGAAATTAAACCAAAAGCTTTTGAAAATTTATGATTTGTAAAACATCATCGTCATAATCATGTTGCCATGTCTTCTCCCCTATTTTACATAAAAAGATAATTAAGTTCTAAAAAAAAACAGAAATATAAATAAGTCTCTTAATTTATTGTTAGGAACAAAAAATAAATTGGATAATTTCCGTTTTAAATTTCATGCCCATTTAATATTTTTACATTTCCCCCCGTTAAAACCGGCACAACATTTTAATCAACTTTGTCTGATGTTTGTTCAACTTGATGTATTCAGTTTTTTTTTTGCATGTGTGTTTGCTTTTATAGCAAATTGTTTCGTTAGACAATTATTGATAAAAATAAACAAATAAAATTTTTATCTTATATGCCAACCAAATTCATAATAAATTTTTTTAAGTTTTGTTTTATTTTTTTATTTTCAGGTAAACGGTGTTTTATATTTTTAAAAAAAATTTTTTCTGTTGGATATTGACGTAAGTGCTGTATAATTATTTACAATTCTTATTGTTTTTTTTTTAACTAAACAAGAGTTTTAGGTGTTTAATATTTTGTTTTTTGGAACCTAATATTTGTTTTTTTTTTTAACTCAAGTTATTTGTATTTGAATTTGTGTTTGGAATTTCTGCTGAACAATTTTTTTTATTAATATAATAAAAATATTTTCATACAAACCTATAAACAGTGGTGGCCTACCTCAAGGTGGTATTAACAACGGGTGGCAAACATAGCGTTATACAACCTATTCCGTGTGTGACCGCCAGCAACACACACATTTAGCAGACTGTTGAAATAGCAAAAAACGACATTTTAAGATATCCCTTCCTGGTACTTTAGATTTAATTCACAACAACTGCGTCATCCCCAAAGGATCATCACAAAGAGTCAGGCATGAACCGTCATCAGTCGCGATCTGTAAGTTTTAAACTCTATTTAATTTCAGGTATTGACCTTACCTGATTTCCTCAAATGTAAAATATCCTCGGGATGTCTCCCTACATTTGAGCAAAAAATGTGCAAGCCTGCAATAAAGCAATAAAAAGAATTTAAAATTTGTTAAAACCAATTTGAAATTGTATATGTATTAGAAGTAAAAACACATCTAAAAAAACATAGGAGAACCCATAAAGACAGTGGTGAACAAAACACATATACTCTAAATGATTAAACGCAGGGTTGCCATAAAATTTTTTTTAGATATACATACCTACGCAATGTAAAGCAAATTTGAAAGAAAGGTCCATCAAGCCCGCTTACATGATACCCTACTCTACAGTATATACATTTACAATATTATGTCCACTGGTTCCTATGAGAAACAAAAGGCCACAAATAGCTTTGCAGACAGGTGAGGTTTCTAACCCTAGTCCGAAATCTGGATGTGATTATTCTAACACCACAGTGTTTCCAGTTAATCATAGTATTTCGGGCATCCCTGGACAGCAATTTACCAAATCCACTAGATCTTGGTTGATCGGATGGTTTTAAGGAGTATAAAAGTTCAAGTTTTTCGGAGGTATTGATTTGCACTGGTTATGGTCATCTTGCTTCGCACAATCCTTAAAGTGTAGATGGATACAGGAGAGTTCGTACTTTCCATGTTCTTACTCGTGTATTTTGTTTCGTGCTCGTGGGAATCCGTTAATTTTTATCTACATTGGCTGTGGCTTAAGTAATCAAAATTGTTTAAGGCAAGGTGACTTATTAGGTCACCTTCTCCGATCCTTGTGTTGGGGCTGTCAATAGCTTCTAGACAGGTTAATCGTAAAATGGCAGAAGAACAGCAGAGTTTCAGTGATTGTACCACGTTGCTTGTCGTCTAATTACCTAGACGCATTGGTTTCATTCTACCATGCAAGCTACTCAAGTATCCGACTTATCACTTTAGCTGCATTCAGACTGATGCCTGAACCACATTACCAGGGGATACTTTGTGTAAAACGGAAGTAGTGAGCTGCTTGGGAAATGCAGAACAAAGGAATTGTTTCTCGTCAATCCCAAGTGAATAACAGACAGATAGATTTCCGCCCAAGTACACCTCTAGGAGTATTTACAGACAGGTTTTTGAGAATGTACCCTATTTGAGTGCAATAGGTGATCTGCGACCCTCCAAAATAAAATTATATTATGAAATCTAGATTCATATAAAAATTCCTCGTCCCTAATTTTATTTAGATGTCTACATGACTATAAGATCTTTCCGACTTAAAGTAGTTTTAGGACATAGTAGGATATAAAGCCAGATTTCTAGGCCCGCACAGAGAAAAAATAAAAATTGGTTTCAATTTAAAAACTTGTGATATTAATTAAAATATTAATTTATTCAAATAAACAAATGAAAAGTATAAATTAATTGCTTAATTTACATGATTAAACGTTTAATTCACTTGATGTAATTTTTAATAAAAACTGATACTATTTTTGATAAATGCTTTAATTGGTAAAAATTATGGAGAATTTTTCTGTGCAATAGAACTTGAAATTGTAAAAAAACACAGAGATTAAAATCTTGTATTCGAAAGATTAATCACACTTATTCCATTTAGCGCCATTAATGCGAAACGATATCGTCTTGTGTCGATTGTTGTAAATCGGTATGCCCATTGTCAATATCAGGTTTTATCGATAAGCGTCGATGTATTTTTGGTATGCCGTACGCAACGTTAACGTTTCCATCGATATAAATTAACTCTGATATTTTCCTTAGTCTTATTGGTGTCGAAACAGTTTTATTTCTTTTAATTTTTCAATAATATGAATGTTGAATTACAAAAAAAAAATTGCAAAAGTTTGCAAAAATAGCGAAAATTCGCGGCCATTTTTAATATTTCAAACAAGACATAAAATTGATTAAAAGTCCCTAAAAGTATAAGGAATGACAACAATTCGATAAAAATGGCTAAATTAGCAACCCTGTGTATTTATTTTGCAATATTTATCTTCATTTATTAAAAAAAACTTTTAAGATAATTCTTATCAAAATGAATCGTTTTAGTTTCACATTATTACAAACATCTGGGTGGTCGTTAAAAGTAAAATAAATTACAATATTAAAGTGTTTAAATGAATCAAATATGTACATTTCTCCTTTTTTATAAAGTTGCAGTTTATTTAGTATTTTTTTTCAACTTAACAAAAATGTTGTCGGTTCTTGATTAAACGGAGTTTTTTTGCTTCTTAGAATTCTTAATATTTATTTTTATTTTTATTTCTGTTACAAACATGTTTTGGTTTTTCTTTCAACAACAGCGAAATTCAATTTTCCTTATCTAATCTTATCACTGAAGTAACAACTCAAACAATGTTAAACCAACAGCAACCAACGACCGACCAACAACCAGCCCCAACAAGAACAACAAATACACACACGAGCACACACATTGTTCCACATACTCTAGAATGATTGTGGCACCAACAGGAACAACAACCGCCATCATCACAATGAATTGAAATAAAAACAACAACTCCTGCTACATTTACAAAGTTTTTGATTGTTGATGCTTCCAAGGATGTTGTTCAAACATTTGACGTTGCTGATCATGATGAAGATGGTGGTTGGATGCGGGTGGTTGGTTGGTGTTCTTTAACAGCCAAAAACAAAATGTTTTTTTGATTATGACACATTTTTTATTTTTTTTTTAGGAATCCTTTGTCATTGAAACCCTTATGTTGTAACGCTGCTTGTTTATCGCAATGTTTCGAATATGTGTGTTTGGAATAACAAAGTGGTAAGAAGGGTAAGGAGACAGCATAAAAGACTGTTTATCAAAAAATACAAAATTTTTTTATTAAAATTTTAAGTCTTGACAAAATTGGGATAAAAATGTATAAAAATTCGTCAAAAATATCTAAAAAGGATAACAAAATATGAACTAGAATCTTAACTAAAGTCTGAGCTAAACTCCAAACCATCCAAGACGACCATGACATACAGAAAACAAGATAGCGCATTGCGCAGGTCCGCTAACTTTGTTCTCTAATTTTTGCGTCATTCTAACGCAGCGTTACCGTTTGCCCGACTAAAGTCGCAATTTGACCCTTTTTAAGCGGTCTGCGACTTTTTGTGAGACTTTTTTTTGATCACCGACTTTTGCGACTTATTTAATTTTGTTGCGACTTTTTACCCTTTTTTGTAAAGCATCTAACTTGTAGTAAATCGTCAAAAAAAGTCGTGTAAATTTTAAAGTAATTCACAGAATTTTATTCATTTGACAACACTTTTATCACTTTTGTGCAACCTTTTCATGTGTTGAACAAATTATTCGCAAATTTTCAGTAAAAGTTTCAAAATAACGTTTAAGCAAAAAAACTTTTAAAAAAATTGCAGTGTTTATTTTACAAAATAATTTTTAGCCACGGATTCAATGAAAGATGAAGTTTTCGTAAAACATGGACAGGGATGTACGAACATGAGAATATGTTGCTTTAACTTAAAAAATAAAATTTATTTTTTTTCTTTAAAAAATGATTTCTTATTAAAAAGAAAAGGAAATTTGAAAACGAAAAATAAATTGGAGCTAGAAATACGCCATCAGAGGCAGATAAGACCACGGAGTCTGAGACGGATAACGTTAACATCGCTGCAGGTATTCAAGAGACTGGGCTTAAGCCAGACATGGAGTCAAAGCGGCCTTTTTACAGTGTTTGTAAACAGCTTTTAGTGAACCAAAACAATCATCTTCAGAGACATGGAAAAAAACCGAATAATAATAGGGGGTTTCATGAACAAACTTGCGAGACTTATTTCAAAAATCGCCTTTTTAACTATTGTGTAACTTTTTACAATAAATGTTAATATTTAAGAAACTTGAAATTTGTGTCTAAAAATTAAATGCGTGCTTAAAAATAACTAGATAAAGCCAAAAGACTAAATTGCTCTGATTAGTCCAAGAATTTGTTGTTTTAACTGTTGAATTTTAGGCAAATTTACGAAGTTTGTGTTATTGAATTCTCATACAAATTTTGACAGTTCATTTGCGAGAGTGTAAAAATATACAGTTTGCCCAGGTTGCGAGACTTTTAAACGATATCATGAAAACTCTTATGCAAAAGAGGCTTCTGAAAATAAAAAAAGTGAAACTGACTGTTTTATTTAATTTTTTTGTTTTGCTATGCTTTTTATTATTAAAAAACGTTAAAAAAAAGATGTTCGACTTTTATTTTCTCAAACGACTTTTTTGTGCGACTTTATTTTTATGACTTTATTTTTAAGCGCAATAACGACGAATAACAAGCAGCTTTTATAATTGAGAAAGTTTAGTGCTGTTTGTGCAAAGAGAGAGAAATAGGGTGACCATATTAAAGAAAATAATGCTTTAAAATTAAAACATAATCAAAAACACAACTAAAAACTATTTTTATAGCAAAATACTATGTATATATATTTTAATTGTTATACAATAAAAAGAACAACAATTATTAAATTAAAAAGTAACTTTATTTACTAAAATACTTCTAAACTAAAACCAAATATGGGCACCTAGTACTGATTTGTTCGTCGTTCGCTGGCGTATGAAATAGAAATAAATTTATTGCAAGGACGCCGCGTATGAAAAATTTCGCCGGACGCTATTATTGTGTGTATTTTCATATACACGAATATGTTTTATTTTTAGCGACGAATGTTCGCGGCCAAAAATTTGTCGTTCGTCCCAGCTGTGTTCCTAGCATATAATGGAAATAGAGAGATCAAATTAAATCATTCTCTTTCAAAAAAATTCAGTTCTTGTGATAACAACAAAGTAAATACATTTTTTTAATAACATAGTCATTGAGTAAAGTTTTTTTACACCTAAAGGCCATGTCAGATAAAACTTTTGCTTCGCGTTGCGTTACCGATTCGCTTTGACATCTAAGATAAAATATACGTACTTATACGAAACATGTCACATAAAGTACTTTCAAAGCGGAGCGAAGCAAAAAGTTAGCCAACTCTCATCTTGTTGCGCGCTTTGACAATTGGCTAGTATAATTTTCTTTTTTTTTATTTTTTTTTGCCAAATTCAATTCCAAAAAACCGTCCAATTAAATTTTTAACTTTTATTTTTGTAACAAATAATTAAATGTACAAATTACCAACCGCTTTTATAAGTAAACAAACAATGCGTGAGTGTTGTCAAAGTTTTCATTGTGGCATACACCTTTTGCTTTGCGTTTTTCTGCCGAAGGTAGAAACGTCACGCAAAGCGACAAAGTTGTATCTGACACGGCCTTAAGAATGGGCAGGCTGTCGCGTTTTACGATTTAAAAGAAATAAGTTACGAGTTCGAACATTTTGTACCATGTATTACAACGTTGCTCTGGTGCCAACTGAAGGGTACACATCAACTGGCTTCCTGGCCACCAGGCCGTGGAAGGTAACGAGGTGGCAGACAAATTGGCGCGACGGGGGGTTCAATTACCGCACAATAGTGTGATTGACATTCTAGTTTCACTTTGTAAAATTAAGAGGGATACCGATTCTACTATAAAGAGGAAAGCAGATGCAGTTTGGAGAAACACCGAAATGTGCAAGGTTTCCAGAGTTATGTGGTGATCCGCTGATCCAAAATCGACTAAAATTCTTCTATCGCTACCGAGAAGGGACTGTAGGCTTCTGGTAGGTTTGATAACGGGTCACTGTTGGACGGAAGTGTACGACAAAAAGGCGTGCAACTGACTTGTAATAATTGTTGATTATGTGGGGTACCAGGGGAGAAAGAGGCGGTGGAGCACATTCTCTGCGAACTGTCTGGGATATCATTACTTCCATGATTTGGGGATAATCTTCGGAATTGGACTATTGAGACTCCTAGCAGTCGCCAAGAGTGTGCGGAGTACTCTGAATATTATCACATCAAACTAATCGTTTCAACTAGGAGTGATCGTATACTGTGGTAACGCTAGACACCAACGAGGTCTGTGCGAGGCTTTTATGACCGCTCACCTAACCTAACCTACAAAGTTCGTACTACAGGGTGGCACATAACTAACGCTATGATTAATTTAATAAAAACCCTTTTTCTTTCTGATCTTATTAAATGTTGGAATTTATTAAAATTAAGATCACAGTTTGGAAATATGTCCATGTTGTGAAGAAAACATCTTTCAAATGTTGGCCAATGTGTGTTTCGACTCGACCATAAGTTTTCATAAAATTTCAGGTCAATCACTTCTTCTCGAATTTTCGCTTTAAGCCGTTGGAGGATTCTTGGATTATCGCTATACACATTACTCTTTAGGTAACCCTTAATAAAATATTGGGAGCCGTAAAATCGGCCGATTTTTTCGAATGTGCGGATGTTTTTTATACTTTATCGAAAATAAAAAATTCTTTTTTAAACAGAAATTCTCTATTACGAAAATTACTTTTATCAAATTTCCCATATGATTATAAATAAAACGCTGTCATCGCTTCGAACGAGTACGAAAATCGTAATAAACAGAACAAATTGTTGAATTCATAAATTGTTCCTTACGAATATAAAACGCGGTAGTTGTACACGTTTCGGTATGTAAGAACACACCCTATAGTCCTTTTTATGAGTTTTTCGTAAAGTTTTGTTCATTTTTGTTGTGTTCAATCCGCTTTTAAAATAAACTCAATTCATTTAATCACAAATAATTATTCGGGGATGCAAATTAATTTGCCTAACAAAAAGTTTCCTCATTAAATGACTATGACCATAATCATAATTAGTCAATTCACAAGGTATCCTAACATGTCATATTGTCAAAATGTCCTAATATTTCACAATGGTTTAAAAATATTGTTGTACGGTTCAGCCGCTCAGCGCTGGACTTTTCTGATTAATTACGACAGCACAATAAACACAGCAAGCAACGTTCTATTTATTTTTTTTTTTTTTTTTTTCTCTCAGTATTTATTTATTGAATCTTCATATACTAAATATGAACTAACAATAATTAATCAAATCTTAACCTAATATTTGATTTATGTCCTGCCAGTGCCGGACAAAAAAGATTTCGTCATCACGGTTTCTGTTCACATATGTAGGTGTTTACCGCTCATCTGATTGGGTGAGTGCTGCAGTGTCTCTTCTTCTTAATCGAGTGTGGCCGCCATAATTTAAAATATTTCGTGCTAATGGGTTTGGGTGCAGTTCCAGCCTTTTTAGATATTTTACTGCATATTTCGTTATCATAGTTTTTACTAATGGCACATTGAGATCCTTGTGGATATTTGAGTTTTTGACGTACCAGGGGGCGGCTGTGATTATTCGAAGAAGTTTATTTTGGCGCCTTTGAATTTTTTCGATGTTAGAAGCCGAGGCAGTGCCCCATAACTGAATACCGTAGCACCAAATTGGCTTTAAGATAGAGTTGTAAAGTAGAAGTTTGCAATCGAGGCTGAGAACAGAATTTCTTCCAATAAGCCAATTTATTTGAATTGCTTTTAGTTTCATTTGAGTTAATTTAGCTTCTATATGCCATTTCCACGTTAAACGCCGATCTAGATGTATACCGAGGTATTTTACATGCGAGTGTTGGGGTATTATTTGATTATTGATTTTAATAGGGGGGCATGTTTCCCGACGCAATGTGAATGTTATATGTGCGCATTTTTGCTCATTGATCTTTATCCTCCATTGTTTTAACCACCTTTCCAGTTCAAATATGTGATCCTGTAAGTAACGAGATGCTTCTTGACAGTTTGCGTGTACGCTTAGAAAAGCTGTATCGTCCGCAAATGTTGAGGTATGGGTGTAGCTGTTTGTTGGCAAGTCCGAAGTATAAATTAAGTATAATAGAGGGCCCAGGATGCTGCCTTGTGGGACTCCGGCGTTAATTGGCTGAGGAGAACTTAAAAAATCGCCTTCTTTAATAATAAAATGACGCCCGACTAAGTAGCTTTCTAACAGCTTGTGTATGTTTGCTGGTAAGTTTTGCTGTAACTTCAGTAGTAACCCTTTATGCCAGACTTTATCAAAAGCTTGAGACACATCGATGAAGAGTGCAGAGCAATATTTTTTTTCTTCAAAGGCTTTTCTTATGACATTTACTATTCGATGAGTTTGTTCAATTGTGCTGTGTTTTCTTCTAAAACCGAATTGATGATTGGGAATACATCTGTTTTCATTTAAAATCGGCGTTAATTTTGACACTAGTAGTTTCTCAAATAGCTTTGATATATTAGACAATAGGCTTATAGGTCTATATGACTCAACTTTTGTGGGATCCTTTCCTGGTTTAGGTATCATGGTAACTAAAGATACTTTCCACTCTTGTGGGTAGTATTCAAGGCGTAAAATAGCATTAAAAATTAGTAGAATAATTTTCTTTGCTATGCGGGGTAGCTCCAAAAGCATTTTGTTACTGATGTTATCAAAACCAGGGGCTTTCTTGGGGTTTAAATCATGAATAGCCTTTTCGATTTCTCTTATCTCAAATCTTAGTGGAACATCTGATCTAACAACAACAGGTGGTAACTCGACCGCAGTATCGAAAGATGTATGAGGGGTAAATACGGTTTTCAAATGATTAACAAAAATATTTCCTTTTTCTATATCATTTCGTGCCCAACTTCCATTTAAGTTTCTTAATGGCGGTTTAGTGATAACTGGTCTTTTTAGATTTCTAGCTGCACGCCATAATGAGTAGTCAGATTGAGGAGTTGCATCAAGTTCCTTAAGATATTTTTCCAGAGAAGCCGTTTTTTGAGACTGCAGTAAGATTCTTAGCCTTTTTGTACACTCTTTTAGTAAATTTTTAAGTTGAGGGGATCTGTGCAATTGCCACTCCCTTCGAGCTCTCCTTTTTTCAGTCAAGAGACGCTCGACATCTGTAGAATATATTTTACTATTTTTGATGTTTTTGCGGGCTATGCTAGAATGTTGAACAGCTAGTTTGAGATAATTGTCAAAATTTACAATAGAAAGATTCACATTCTCCGGTGTTCTAAGCGGAATATTTTCTGTGCAGTGGGTACTGAGATATTTTTTATATTTTAACCAATTTATTTGTGTTGCTGACGTCACTAAGTATCCACACGGAGATACAATTCTATTAGGGTTTGCTATAGTTAGAAGTGTATGTGTGTGATCAGAAGATAATTCTAAAGAAGCTTCAACATGAATCGTTTCTGCGGGGATGTTTTTAACCACGCCAAAATCGATGACATCTGGAATTTTTTGCTGATCAGTAGGCCAATAAGTTGGTTGACCACTCGCGACCACATTTAAATCCATTTTAGACATTGTATTGTACAAAACACGACCCTTTGGTGTTATGAGCCGTGACCCCCAGAAGGTATGTTTAGCGTTGTAATCGCCAGCGGCTAGGAAACAGGGTCCTAATGATTTAAAATAATTATAATATTGGCTTTCTGATATTGAAAATCTAGGTGGAGAGTATAATGATGAAAGTACTAAGTTTCGATTTAGCTCTTCAACACAAATGTTCGTTGCTTGCAGATAATCTTCACGATAATCACACATTAAGTAGTGTTCGATTCGGGCTTTTATCAAAATAGCAGAGCCTCCACAAGCTCTATCTCGAGGGTCCTTGGTATCATATAATATATAACCATTAATTTTAAACGTATTTCTTGAGGTCAAATGAGTTTCAGAAACCATCATTACATCAATTTGTTTACTTTTAAGAAAGTATTCTAGTTCATTTTTATGTTGGCGAATGCCGTTTGCGTTCCAAAAACAAATTTTTAAACAATTCATGGCTTGTTTAGTACAGCCTGCAATAACATCGATTGCATTCTTAACATTTCCTGCATCATATTACCCATTGTGTTCGTAAAGTTAGTTACTGTTTGCACTAGTGTTTCCATGGTTTTTTCTAGACGACTTAAATTAGAAACTGGAGTCTCATCATTATTTGGCAAATCACCTTGAATTGGAATATGGTTTGATTTTAGGACGTTTGCGTAGGATGTTCTGTTATTACTAGGCTGCGGCACTTGAATGTCATTAGTGTTAACTTGATGTGATACCTGCATTTGAGGGGGATTAGGTTTCGGTCCAACCGAGCGCTTGACTATGGAGTATACAGGGCATCCTCTATAGTTGGCAGTGTGATTACCACCACAGTTGCTGCATTTTTTTACATTGGGGTCGTTTTTAGACTTATCGCAGAGAGCTGTACCATGCAACTCTCCACATACAACACAAACAGGGGTTAAATGGCAGTATGCCTTAGTGTGACCAAATTCTTGGCAGTTTAAACATTGCACGGGACCGTTCCTTTTGTGCGGCTCCTCTATCGTTATTTTCCTATACAGGATATATTTCAGACTGTAAATGGGATGCGTTTCATTTTTTTTAAGCTTAACGTCGCCGGGTTCTAACTCCACTCGAAATAGTGGCTGGGGATTTTTTTCTCTATTTTTAATATTTATTACGTTTTTTATTTTGAAGCCCTTCTCTTCTAAAAACGTTTTTATCTCACTTGGGTCTACGCATGAATCAATGCCCTTTATCACTACCTGGAGACCTTTACTGCTCTTCAGTTGGTATGTATAAAAGTTTTTTTTTAGTGCCTCTAATTTCGTAATTACCTTACGAAAGTCATCTTCACGATTAACTTGAATTTTTGTCTCATTTATACTACCCCGCTTAATTGCAACTACATAAAAAGAATTTTCACCTATTACCGAGATCAAATTCTTTATTAGTTCATTTGAGTTTTGCTCTCTAAGATATATCGGCGGTGGCTTAGAAGATTTGATAACGTTTTGTGCTTCCGGAGATTCCTCATCCAGAATTGCAAATCGATTTTGAGAACTTGTTTTATCAGCTGTACCATCTTTTAAGACTTTTGAGACCGAAGCAACTGCTGAAGAGGTTGGGCTGCGACCCCGTTTAAGCACTGTTATGTACCTATCAATACCTACTTGTACTGGAGGCTTTTGACCACTTTTTACTTGTGGAGCTGAGTTTTCCATCATGCCTGATTTGGGGGTAATATTTTCATCACTTATTACAATCGTTTTTGCCGCTGAGGCACCGCTTGCAGGTTTTATATTTTTTATTGTATTAATATCAACCGTATTATTAGACACCGAAGGTGATACTGAGTTTTCTATTATGCCTGATTGGGGGTTAATATTTACATCACTTATTAAAATTGTTTTTGTTGTTGAGGCAACGCTAGCAGGTTTTATATTTGTTATTGTATCAACCGTGTTACTAAATACAGACGGCGAGAGGGATCGCGTGCGAGTAATAGGTTTAGCCGTTAGGTATTTGCTATCATCGATTCTTTTTTTTATTTCTGCATTTGTTTCATTAACACTCACTGTGATATATGCATTTCTACTGTTTGCACTCATAAGAGTTTTTTTTTTTTTACTGTTTACAGTTGTTCTCTTATTATTATGTTGTTATTGTTTATCAACACCGAGAATAAAAAAATGTGTGTTTATGTATGTATGTACATACATGTATTTTTTTTTTCTTTTTCTTGTATTTACTTTTTAAATACACAAATCAATAATCACGTTTTAAAAATTAAAAAATAAACCGTATGCCGAGCTATTTATTTAAGACACTTTTTGTTAACAAACCAACAACAATATTTTTAAACCATTGTGAAATATTAGGACATTTTGACAATATGACATGTTAGGATACCTTGTGAATTGACTAAATGTGTTGATTATAAAGTTATTTCAAATCCCTAACGTTTTGGGGTTAATAATTAAAAATGGAAAGAGAAATCTAATTAAAATATAACAGAATATAAAGCAAAGAAAAAAAGTTTGCTGAAAACCGCCACATTTTCCTTAAAAGTTTTTTATTTTATTTATTTATTTATGTCATTTCTTTTAGTGCAAAAAGAAAACACTTCACGTTTGCCAATGAAATTCATGACAATTAACATTGAGAGAAATGTATTCACTTATATTTGTCCTGTCTAAGAAGTTGAATTTCTTTTCCAATAACACAAAAGACAAATAAATAAAAATGGAGAAAAAGATTTTCACATTTTGTTTCACCAAGAAAGGAAATAATATGGATATGTTTGTATGGAAACGAGATTGAGAGTGTAATAGGGTAGTTGCAATTGAAAGAAACATAAGAGTTACTTTAAGGAATAGCTTATGGCTTCGAAGAATCAATGTTGTTTTGCAAAGTGATATATTTTAAGAAGTTCGGAAAATTATCTGAGTTATACGATGTTCAACGGATTGAACAAAATTTTTCTAATTAGTTTATTCAAGAGCAAATTTGCTGTTGAACTAGTTTCATAAATTTCATGTTTTAAGCATGAGTTTGATTCTCGTTCAAACATCGTTTAATGCAATAAGCCCCTGACTTGGTTGATCTTCTAACATTTTCAAGCCGGTTTCAAGTTTGTAAACTAAAAAAGAAAATAAAAACTAAGATCTTTCTCCTGATTCATGGAAGGAAAACTGTGTCATGTTTCTTTGGAAAGACAAACAAGCCGGCAACTCAATGACTACAAACAAACATGCAATCACCAGCACAAAATGTTAAACATGAAACAGGAAATGCAGCATTCATTACTGCCACATGCAAAAGCTGTAACTGCAACAGCAACAACATTCGGCATCCTCAATAGCAGTGACAACAAATCAGTCAAATCGTATTAAGAACAATTTACAACTCACAAATAAATACAACAAAATATTGTTCAAATTCAAGTGAAACAAGTGATGTGATGAGACCGTGTAGCAGTTGATAATGATGATTACAAATGATAGTTTATCACCGTCAATGTTAGCATTTCAAAATAAGTAATTACCTAAAAGAAATAAACAGAAAAGAAAAGTAAGTACCAAAGAAAAATAAACAAGTTTTTAATTAATTTGTGAAAAAAAACTATTTAAAGAAAACATCTGCAAACACCAAAACAACTTACAAATACAGAGAAAACATTGACAGTTAATTGAAGTTTGTTAAGTTGGATTTTTTGCAGAGTCCTGTTTTCATTATATCTGATAAATTATATCTGATTTAATTTCAAATAAAGTTTATTAGTATTTTTTATTTTTTTTTTCACTTTTAAGACAAATTTCTCAACTTAAAGCACCTCTCGTGTGATACAATTTTCATTAAGGGTAATCACGATTGTTATTGTGAAAATTTGCAATTTGTAAATTTGCAGTGCATATTGTGATTGATCGTGAGCATATCACATTTTTTTTTGTGCAAATGTGATTTTTTCTAAAAATGTATTCTGGCAACACAAAAACCTCAGGCAGCACTAGCAGAAGTTGTCAAAAATTTTAATTTCTTTACAATTATACACAAGAATTTTTAAGCTGAAGGTCCATGCCATGCATTCTATGCGCTGTTCCTTTTTATGCATATTTCAAAAAGTAGAATCAGTGACTAGTGGCATGTGACTAGTTACAAAGCAAAACGCATAAAATGCATATACGTATCAACGCATGAAAGTAGGTTTACTTTCTACTTTTGTATGCGTCGCACGTGTGGTGAAAAAAGTCATCTGGTTTTGATGGCCATGGATGACAAATAATATTTTATTTTTAATGTTATCGAGAAATATGTTTGTGTGGTGGATTCCTTTTTTCTATTTTTTTTTTTTGTGTTAAAAAATGTTTTTAATTAAAGAAAAACCGTTCGTAATAAATATGGAAATAACTTTCATGAACAAAATACATTGAAATTAATTTTTAGAACAATTTTTTCATAAACAAAATTTGCTATTCTCGTTATCGATTACTTTTATGTTCTGAGTGCCATCTTTTTGTGTTTATTATATTTTAAAATGCCTTAAAGGAAAACTAATTGAAACCATGAAAAATTACGAATTCTTTTGATAATAAAAGCTTAATCCTCTATGAATTTTATAAATAAATTCTATTAAAATATCAGTTACACCTTCCATTTTTCCCAAATTGTTTTTTTTTAATAAACATATTAGCACAATAGATGATAAGACAAACAATTTGGCGCATAAAACGCATTGCATGTAACTTGAATTTAGGAACGCATGAAATGCACATAAAGCATCATACGCTTCTACGCATAGACGCATGGTGTGGACCTTCAGCTTTACTTACGCTAACGCCATCAAAAACAATTTTATTAAAATGTTCATTTTTACAAATAGAAAAAATGTGGCGGTCCGTATTAGAGATCTGCATTTGTGCGATTAAACGACACATGAATTCACATACCAGACTAGCCAGTAGTGTGTTGTGTGTGATTTTAGAATCATACACAATTTATTGTGTGTAAGAAATAACCTATGTGTGCAAAGCGTTCAATTATTTATGTGAGTGTTGTGAGAGAAATATTTGATACAGGTATAAATAACAAATATGCTCTTTTACACGAGTAAATACACTTGTGTGGCGATGTACATATTGTGTTTTATCAACACAACATGTGTTTTGTGTTTTTGAAATTTTTTTATCGTATCGAAAACAAAATATTAGTAAAAATATATTGCATTAAAAGTGATAGCACCAACTTTTTAAAAGCAAAAAGTAGTTTTAAATATATTTTTAAACAAATGAAATTTTTGTTAATTTTTTTGTTGTAATTTTTTTTAAATCAAGAGAACTTATAACTTATTTTTAAAAGTTAATAGATTATTTTTATTTTATAATGAGCTTTCTTTCTTAGCTTTGATCATTTTTTTAAGTTTTAAGTTGAACAATTTTACATTTTTTTGACATTATTTAATTTTTTATCGATAATTTTAGTAAAATATTTGACGGTTTGCATAATAATAATTTTTTTATTTATAATTTTATTACTGTTATTGTTTTTGCATATAAAAAATATATTTTTTACAGCCATTTTATTTTCTAACTTTTTTTGTAACGATAGGGAAAATTATCAAATAGGGGAAAAACCAATTTTAACAAAACAAGAAAGACAACAAACACACGAATGATTAGTGTGATTTTTAACTTAACTCAGGTTTTTTTATTGTAAGATATATGAATTTGAGTTCATCAAACAATAAACAATAATAGGGATACACGCACAATTATTGTTAGTGTATGTGGCTCTGTTGATCTCTCATTTAAAATGATTGAGCGTGAATGACTAGCTCTCATTTTTTTACACATTTTATTTGAATATCAAATACACACACAACAATCATTTGGCTAGCAAATACATTTGTGCAGACCTCTAGTCCGTATGTCAAGAGTTGTTGTTTGCTTTTATTTGCAACTGAGCAAATATGCACTATTTTTTTTGCTCAAGGTCGTTTAAGTGCAAACGATGTAACATAAAGCAAATTTAAAATAAGTACATTTTGTTGTTGTTTTATGCAAATGTGTGTGTTTTTGCACACATTTGCATCGCTTGCACACTATGCACTACCCATCGTGATTACCCTTATTATAAAATAACCGAAGGTTGGTGTAAGAAAAAAAGATGTATTTATTTTAATAATTCGCTTAAAGAAATTCAGAGACTTATTAATTAAGATCGATGTAAAAAGGAACAAGCAACTATAATTTAAGTTTGATCAATAGTAGAACTGAACTAGAATTGAAGTAGAGTTAAACACGAACTAAACCAGAACTGAACTTGAACTGAACCAGAACTAGTTAATGTTTCTGGGTTTTTTATGGTATGTTTTCTGTGTTTTTTATGGTAAGACTCAGCACAGAACAAAGAACCCAAGCTGTTCAATTTTATTTTGAAAGTCAGCATTCGATTATTCAGACACAGAGATCATATCGAAAATTGAGCGATGAGGCCCATTCTTATCTCAATGGTTACATGAATGAGACAAATTGCAGAATTCGGGGTACCCAAAATCCACGATGATGAACTTCAAAAACACAAGTTGAACAAGTTGCGGTTTATATGAATGACATTCAATGCCTGACACTGATTGAAAATTATTTAAGGCGCGAGGTAGAGCACAATCCAGAATTGTGGTTTCAACAAGATGGGGCCACAGCTCATCCAACTATGGCTCTCCTGCACCATTCGACACCTAAAATCGAATATCCGAGAAGAAGTGAGCACGCTGGGACCAAAAATTCTGAGAAAAGTTACGGGAAATGCTCCGCAAAGAGCAGTCAAAGACAACAATGCACACCATTTGAGATATATTCTCTTCAAAACACAATTTGAACGTTTTTTCGAACTATAATCTAAATATTAATATTTGCCACCGTCAAATAATATTAGAAAGAAAAAGTTATTCATTTTATAAATACTAACTTTCTTATGCGCCAACCTGTAGAACTGAACTAGAACTGAACTAGATTCGAAACCTGTGCCTTATGATTTTTTGTCTTTACTTAAAATTTTTTTGTACAAAATTTCTTTTATTAAGCCCACAATGCTTGAAGCCTGTCTGCAGAAAATACAAAGCTTAATTTAACAATATAATTTTTAATCAGTTCTTAGGAAATATGAGAAAAAAGAAGCCGGAGCCTAAGCTAAAGCCAGAAGTTGAAAGTGAGTTAAAGCGTAAAAGCGAACTAGAACCTCAAACAAAATTGATCTCTAAATTTAAGGTAGAAATTGGTTTAGAGTCAGAACTACTACCTTAATAAAAAACTCAACAAACTTTCGAAACGACACTAGAACTAGAATCTGAGAAAGCAAAAAAGTAAAGGAGAATTTGAGCTTAAAGTTAAACTTGAACGTAAATTCTAACTTTAACCTTAGTAATAGTTGGATCTAGATTTTTTTAAGTTTTGAATATTCAAGAATCTTTTCATTTCTCTTTAATTTGCTGTAATTTTGTTATATATTGCCTTTAAAATAAATTCCAAGTTTCACACTTGGCATTCGTTTCTGTCCATTAAGAAAAAAATTTTGTGCATCTCATTTATTGATTTTTTTTTTGCTTTTCTTTTGTTCAGTTCATCTCACAAATTTTCAGCTTAGTTTTTAGCAAACAACATAATAATTTGTTGAGACTGAAAAATTTTATTTCATTTATTTTATTACAGTTTATTGTAATAACAGTGTTCAAATGAGTACTGGGCAACCTTCAACAAACAACAAATATGGTGAGACATCCTTGCCAGGACATCATTCAAGGTTAAAAAGTAGTTGAACTGTGTGTTTCGAAACAACATGAAGAAAAAAACACATGAGTATGATTTTTATTTTGAAGGATATTGATTTTTTTTCAAAGGTTTTTAAAACAAGGATTTATTTGCAGTTTGTGATAACAAATAACATTTTGCACAACCTCAACAGCAACCTTTGGAATTTTCATTTGTTTGAGGCAAAAAATATAAAATAAATAAGTTGATAAACTGTCTTTAAGGACAAAATACAACGTAACGCACCCTTTTTAATGTGCTCTATATATATATATATATATATCAATATGTGCTTGTTTTTCTGTTCCATAAAAAGGAACTTAACGAAAAACAATCTAATTTTAGTAATAAAACCTTTTTTTATATATGTAAATTTTATGTATTTTTTATGTTTTTTTTGTGTATTTTGGAGAAAATGTTATCTAGTTTTTTTTTGGGTTTTTGGTTGACAAATTGCTAACACTCCCTTATCACTGACATGATTTTTTTTATTAGTTTTTCCGTTTGTTATTTTTTTAATGTGATTGAAAAGTAGCGGCATTTTAGCCAAAATGTTAACTACATTTTTATTATATTTGTCAATTTTTCTAATATCTAGAAAATGTTGTCTGGTATTTTAGTGCTCGTGGTGTCGGCAGTGTTTAATTAATTATCTTATCTAAATTTGATTACTACATTTTTATCGGCTTTCGCTGTTTGTAAATTATTTTTGATTTTTTACTGTCAATTAATTATAGTCCACACTTTAAATAATGAATTTTTTCTGGGCAAAGCATTTAATATCTAAAATTTTGTTCAGGTTATTAAACTATAAGATGTTTTTGTATTTTTTTATTATTATTATTAGGCAAGCGCATTTTTCTAGAGTACTATAATACACTACACTAAAATTATAAACTTACCCTGAATTTAAACCTTCTTTCACAGGAAACATTATTAAATTTCTCCAATCACCAAATTTATTCCAAATTCATAATATCAAGCAAACAAGTTGTTGATTTTGCACTCTATTACCAAAATGATTATATTGATTACTAAAAATTTTACAATTTTGAAAAAATATTTTCAATAAATGATATTTTTAATTTTAATTAAAAAAGTGATAGAAACTTTGCCATTTCAAACAATGTGTTAATTTATTTAAATAAATATTGACAATTTCCAACAACATTTCTACATGTTTAAATTATTTTATTTTAAACGAAAAAAGTCAATTAAGATTTTTTGTTATTTAATTAAAACTTTAATTGAAACTTTATTTCAAAACAACTAAAATGTTAATTACATCAATATTAAATTTTTAATTTTCTTCAACTAAAAAAGTAATAGATTCAATTATCACATTAATTAAATTTAAATACATTTTAAACGATTTTATAATTGATATAACTCACTTTTTTCTGTATTTTAACTAGAACTAAACGAAAACTAAGTAAGACTGAACAAGTTCTAAGCTTTAATCTAAAAAAGAATTTTACCTAAACTTGAACTTGAACTAGAATTAGAATTAAAATTAGAACTAGAACTTAATTAGAACTAGATATACAACCTGAACTACAACTACGATATAACTAAATAAGGGGGACTACTCTCTATTGCGATGCGAATACAATTTCGATGCGAAAGCTAAATGCCAACTTGGTACTCTCTATCACTTTCGCAAAATTGTTTGAAAATTAAGCAATACTGGCACTTAAAATCAAAGATAGCCCAGATTTTCAGTAATGAAATAGCAAATTATGTAAAAAATTTAAATTGGAAAGCTTAAATAAAAAAAAATAACGATGATTTGCGAAAAGAAATAAATAATAAGATGCAAAAGACAAATGCCCAAACGCATTAAAGAGTACCAATCACTAGATTTGCTACAATATTCTTTCGCATCGCAATAGAGAGTATTTCCCAAGAGCTTAAAACTCAGCAAGGACCTGAACTGGGTCCCTAACTAATCCCAAAACATGAAGCTAGATAAGAAACTAAATTAGAGCTTGTTTTAGGACTAAAATCTAAACAAGAACATCAATTAAAACCAGTGTTAGAACCTAGACAATCGAAGCTGTACTAGAACCGGTAGTAGCTTTAGAACAAGGTCCTGATTAAATAATTAAATTTGATCCTGTTCTATAGCCTGAACTATTATCTGTACAAGATTCTACATTTTATAAGAAACCCAAACTATAAGCTGTTGCAATCGATTACAACAGCGAATATTGAAGGAAATGCTGTTAGAGGGAGAAAAGAAACAAAGTTGATGAAAAATATTCAAGTAGGGACTGGTATCAGAGATATGGGCAGACTTCTGAGCGAAGCAAGAAATAGAGATGCTTTTAGGGTGCTACAGAATAAAATTTTTAAAATAATTTTTTTGAAATGTAAAATAGTTTAACAAATTATTGGGCGCTAAGATTTCGAAAACGAATTGGCAAATAAAGAAAAAGAAGAACCTACTTGAACCTGTTACAAGAACTTGGCTGATCGTTGTCATGGCGGAAAACTATAGTTTTATGTCTGGTCACATATTCCGAACGTTTTTTGTCTGATTGGTCGTACTTTATATACGATTTTTTACGGCTGGGGTTGTCATACAGGATCAATTTTTGATCATCAGTAACGATTTGGTTCAAAAATTACTTCTATTAATCTTCGAACTTTTTTAGCTGACCTGAGCTGTCTTTATCATTCGTATCAGAATCACCACTTCTGAACCACTCATACCATCACTCGCATATTGAAATCGTTGAAAAATTCAGCACTTTCGACGCAAACAAGTTGTTAATTTTGCGTCTATTACCAAATTGATTATATTGATTACTAAAAATTTTAAAATTTTGAAAAAATATTTTCAATAAATGATATTTTTAATTTTAATTAAAAAAGTAATCAAAAAACTTTGCCATTTCAAACAATTTGTTAATTTATTTAAATAAATATTGACAATTCCCAACAACAATTCTACATGTTTAAATTATTTTATTTTAAAAGAAAAAAGTCAATTAAGATTTTTTGTTATTTAATTCAAATTTTAATTGAAAATTTATTTCAAAACAACTGAAATGTTAATTAAATCAAAATTAAATTTTTAATTTTCTTTCAACTAAAAAAATAATTGATTTAATTATCACATTAATTAAATTTAAATACTTTTTACATCATTTTTTTAATTGTTAAAATACTTTTTTCTGTGTAAGTATTAATAAATAACAGATGTTTAACCTTTAAAATGCCATATAAGTTATTTTAAACACAAACCATGTGTAAACAAGTAAAAGTGCTTTATTCTTCTATGCCGAATCTCTAATACCCCTTCACCCAAAGAAACGGAACAGCTTAGAACATTTATACACATTATCAAACAGAATTAAAACAAAAAAACTTGATTACAAAAATTAAAATCGTGTTTTTTTCATTTATGTGAAAGAGAGACAGAGTGCCCACATTTTTTCGACAAACATTATATTTTTTATTATAATTATAACACTCTGTGAACCAAGCCGGTCGACTTGCAATCAGTGGCTAAACGCCGTAACTTAATTCTTACTCATACCCGCCACCACTGACTTTATTTTGCTCAAAAGCTAATGCGGCTTCAAAATTCGATTGTTCTTTCGCCGCCGCCAACGAAAGTGTATCGTAAAAAAAGAATGGAACGGAATAAACTCAATAAAAAGTGGACAGAAATAATTGTTCTTTAAAGATTTTCTTAGACGTATGAATCTTTTAGGCCAAAACTTCTGTAGAAAATAATTAGATTTACCTATCAGCTGTGAATTTCGTGTTTTGCAAAAAGCATTTTAAACTAAACCAAAGAGATCATTCACAATCAGTGTGGTCAGGTGTAAAAATTTTACAGCGAAATCTGGCATTAGACATGGCCAAAAAATGCTAAAAATGATTAAAAAAAAAAATGCTAAAATAATGCTAATATTTTTAGATGTATTTTTTAAAAATTTATTACCAGTATAACATTTTATTTGAAACTAAATACATTTTAGTGGCTAATTTTGTAACGAAATTGAAATAAATTGTTATATTTAAGCAAGTGGCTGGATTTTTGGTAAAGCATACATATAAGTATGTAGCAGAGGTAGTTGAGACTAACTTTTAAATTTAGGTGGCTGCAAACCTCTCATACATGCAAACTTTAAGCGATTTATTTATATGCTATATAAACATTTTTTAGATATTTTTATTTTTTATAGTTTAAGAAAAGTTGAATCTTTAAAATAATTGTTTTTTTTAGCAGTTTAGAGCAAACTATTTTTATCTAAATGCAAAGTAAAATTTCCTTGTACTTCTATATCGTAGTATCAAAGGGCAAATAATAATTACAATCTACATGATAAGAGCATTTCTAATATTCCCTGAATATAAATTTTTTTTTTTTAACAAGACATATTTCTTAACATAAGAATTATCCATTTTCATACGAAATTTCATTTTGGGTACAACTATTTCTAGTCAAAATTAATTATAATTTATTAAATTTTTTTAAGTAAAATCAATAAAATATTCTTCCAAATTTTAATAAATAATACTTAAAACATTTTCCAAAAATGCTAAATAAAATGCCAAGTGCTAAATGAAAATTTTTGCAGCCAAATTGATATTTTGAATGCTAAATTTAGCTGCAAAAATGCCAAAATGGCCACTCTGTTCACAATTGATAGAAAATATATGCAATTGCATAAACTTTTAAATGCAGGAAATCGTGATTTAGGCTACTCTCTTTGCATGTCATTGCAACTTAGCTTAGCTGTTGTACGGTGTTCTGTTCAATGCCATGTTTTCAATGTTTTCTTTTTACCGTTTTCGATAAATCTTGCCCACCGAAACTTCATATTGATTAATAAATTTTTATTTAAGCCTTCATTTCTCGAACTATCGATGAAAAATATTCATAATGTTCTAAAGAATTATGAATTATATTATAAGGAATCTTTTTTTGAAGATCACTACACTAAATTTTCTACAGCTATGGACCAAAAATTGTAGAAAAGGATATAAAAATAAAATTTTTTCGAAATCTTAGCAATTTTGATGCACTATAAAAGTTTTTTCGGGTTATTTTGCTTATCACTTTTTTCTTCTAGTCTGTAGCAAAAATTATGCTAAAGACAGGTAAACAAAATTCCAATTGCTTTCCAAGATAAAGCCGTGAGAAAAGTTTATGTTCTTTGCTATAGCCAAATGTTTAACAGCTAAAGCCAGGGACCGTAACAGTTATTCCTTTTTTCATAAAAGTCAGATGATAACAGTTATTTCTTTTAATTTTTTTGAACAAAAATAACAGTTATTTTTTTTTTTTTGAACAAACATATTTTAACAACATATCAGTTATTTTTTGATTTTTATTTTTTCGATCAAAAATATCAGTAATTTTATGATTTTTATTTGTGTGAACAATAATAACAGCTATTTTTTTATTTGTATTTTTTCGATCAAAAATAACAGTTATTTTATGATTTTTACTTTTTCGAGCAAAAATAAAAGTTATTCTTTAAAGAAATGTACGTGTTATAATTATTTAGTTGACTTTAAATATTTATTTTAATGGGCATATGATATCCCAATGATGATCACACATTTTAATAAATATTTAAAGACAACTCAATAAAAAAAAAAATAAAAATAAAAAATTACTGTTACTTTTGCCCAAAAAAATATATGAAAATCAAAAAATAACTGTAATTTTTGATCGAAAAAATAAAAATCAAAACTTTAAAAATCATAAAAAAAGTTCATAAGGATCAATATGGTATACTTGAATCAGTTTGCCAGCATTTACTTCTGTATGCTTTTTTTTTGTTTTAAAATTTCAAAATAACTGTTACTTACGTTCGGTCCCTGGCTTAAACTAATAAATCTTAAAATAAGTTTCTTAAAAGTAAATAATGACAATAAACAATCGTTTTTTAATTTTGCTTGTACTCTTATTGCATATAATGAGCCACACAAAAGATTAGAATGCATTATTAACATATAAACAAAACATATGCTGCATATGTCGCATGTGTTGGCATGTTAATTTTCTATGTTTTTGTGAGCAAAGTCACAGTGAAAACTTCGAACAGATTTAATATCAATGAATCGACTTTATCTTTATATGTCGTTGTCAAACATGTATTATAGGCATTGCATTATATGACACATGTCGTTATGTGGTATAGTTCAACATTTGCAGGTCTCTAATAAAAAGAAGATTTTTAAGAATGTAAAAAAACGTACATGTTTTCCTATTATGGTTCTTTTTATTTCCTCTATAATTTTTTAACACATTTCTCTGCATATTTTGCAGCTGCAATAGTTCAGTAGTAAAACTGGTGCTTGTTTTTATTTTTGGAACGCATTCGTGTGAGTTTAACTAAAAATGTTCATGGCTATCTATGGATTTCTTAAAGAGAGTAGGGTATACAATGCAATAAGATAAATTCCATAGAAATATTTGTTTTATGCTTCGAATACCCTAAATAATTCTCAAATTTTTCTCTTTGATATCGCTAAAAATGCATGTAGCAAAAATTTTACTATATGTTTGGATGCTTTAATAGTTTAAGAACTGTTGAAACACAAAACTTCACTGAAGCCAACCGAAAAACACAAGGAATATATTTTACGAGTACCAAGCACTTGATGATGGATGCGAGCATAAAATAATGACCTATAGCAATTTGCAACTTCTTTCTTTTTTGCAATTTTAAAATTTTATTACTGTGCAGAAGGAAAAAACAGTTTCCTAATAAAATATTTTTTTTTTCTTTGAAAATTCATGATCATTAAATGCATATTGCAGATATATTTTTTTATTGTTAATGATGTTGAAAATTTAGTTTATACTGTATAATAAAACCAGAAAAAAAAATATGAGATATTTTTTAGTGCTGATTCACACACTTCATGTTTTAGTCGTCAAGTCACGAGTTTTTAGGAAAGAGAGAGGGAAAAATGGCATTTGCTTTTACCTTTTCTCTTATAAACTTAAGACTTTTTGGGTTAAACCTGAAGTGTGTCAATTAGCACTTACTTAACCTCAAAATAAATCCTTATTTGGAACACACATTTTAGTAAAAATTTTGGTAGGGGAAATTATGGGTTTTTTTTAATGGTAAATTAAAAAAGGCAATTTCAGTGCTAAATTTGGCTGTGCTGAATCTTTTGTACACTTTACCAAGAATTAAACATTTTATTTATATATTGTTTGTTACAAATTTAATTACAAATTATATTATAATTAAATTTACTTAGCAATAGCAACATAACCGTTCAGCTCGTTAATGTAAAATATACTAGTAATTCAGGAATCGAACCTGCAGCCATCGCACTAATAGACTAGCTTTCTACCATCTATCCTAGATGGAGAAGCAGATTAAAGGTAGTATTATTTTGAAATTAAGGGTTTGGAGTTACTTTGAAACTATCGTTAATTAAAGTCTTATAAAATGTTACAGCCTAATTTTTATGCGATTAAAAACCCCGCCATATGCAAAAATTAAACTATTCTAAAAAGGAATTATTATTTTTTAATTAAAACCAAATAGTCTTACCTGATTTAAAAAATTACCTTGAATTAAACACACAAGTAAAATAATTTAAAAAAGCAACTTTTTTAATAGTTTTTTTTCCCTGACTTAAAATTTAATCCTTCAATTAAACAAAACATAAGATCTAAAATTTTGTTATGTTTCTATTCTGGAAACATAACAATAATTTCTTGTCATTTAAATTTAATCCTCATAATCTGACACCATGGCTTTCATTCAGATGTAATGCACTATAACTAATTAGTGCGTGTTTCAGTGTTGCCAACTCTTTGTGACTAAAAACGGCAAAATTTTAAAGAAATATTGGCTAAGGTCTTAATTTTTTTTCCTAAACAAGATAAAAAGTGGATAAATCTAGCCACTAAACAGCTAAATTGATAACACTAACGTATATAGATACCAGTGTTACCAGAAAATATGTTTTAAAATATATACGTAGCATTATTCGTGAAGCGAACATTTAAAGCAAATATTTTGTCGACTTCTTCTTTATATTTGGCATAATTATTCCTCTAGTGCAATAGAATGTGTGTGCCAAATAATTTTTTGTATGGTGTTTATTTCTAGAGTTATGGGGTGCTGTTCCCATTTAAAAACAAAAAAATTTTAAGTGGTGTTTCGAACTAGAAACAACTAAAACATAATAATTAAAATGAGTGATACTCATAGAAAATGTTTTTACAAGGGGAAGTCAACGCCCATCGAACTCAAAATTACCAAAAAAAAAAAACTTCATAACTGCCACACAGTCATTCCTGGAATGGTAAAAATTCCTTAATTTATCCTTCCCGACATTTTTCCCGATCTTACGTTACCATCTTCATTTATAAACGAGGGTCCTATAAAAACTTTGAAATTTTATGAAATTGTCAAAAATTGGCCTCCACAGCTCCTAGGATGCCGCTAAACGTGTAAAATAGACGACCACGTTGTTTTTCATTCCGCTTTGTTTAACATCCCCAAATCCAAATATAAAAAATTTTAAAAAAAAAAAATTGCGAGAATTCAATGAATATGATGAATTCATGCAGTTATAACGTCTCGAATTTGTCGAAGAATAGGTTTTTTTTAAATTTAAGCTAAAATATCTCGATAACCTGAAGTGATGGAGAGATTCTGAGTACACAATCTGATTATGAGCAACTCATATTTATTCAAAAGTACACTCCGGTCTATGGGATACAAATTTTTTGGCCAGTGTAATTTTTTTATACATTAACCACAAAAATTTATATCCCAATTTTTCTTTTAAATATAATTGGAATCATTAAAATTAAGGTTTTAAAAAATTTTTTTGTTAATGACAAATTCAAAATAAAAAGTGCCCTAAATGATGAAACAGAATTGAGTCGTCAACTGCAGGCAAAAATCCTAATGCCCATAATTAAAAAATTGGTAGTAACTTCAAGTTTTCTCTCATTTCTTTCTTTTTCTCTTTTTTTTATTTTTCTTTGTTTACAAAATGTATGAAATTGATTTAAAGTATGGTCAGTGCTGTCACAACTAATTAAAGTTTTACAACCAAAATTTTTTAAAAAAAAAACCCAATGTGAAAAAATATAATCAAATTAGAAATGCCTTTTGTTAATTAAGAAATACAGCAAAATTTATTTTAAGTTGCATTTTAAAGCAAAGGGTATTTGCACTTAATAGGAAAATATTAATTACAAATTAAGAAAACAAAACAAGAAATATAATTCTTGTTAAAAAAATAACGAAACACTTTAATTATAAGTTATTATTTATCCGAGACCTTCTTCATAAAAAATATTTTTCTTTTATAAGAGTTACACTCGTCAAATTTTCATACAAAATTCAGTATATTGAAAGTTAATAAATTGAATTTGAATATGGCCTATGCAATAAGCGAAAAAGAAAAATTTAATTGTTCTCCTCTTTTAACTGTCAGTGGCAGGGCTGTAAAATGTGGCGATGGAAATTTACATTTAGCGATATGGCGATTGTTTTGGCATAATTGGAAACGGCTGGCGATATACGAAGATTTAAACTAGTATAAAAATGGGCATAACTTGTTTCTCTTGTTAATAAATTGTATTTTAAATTTATAATTGTTAATGTGAATCTGTGTTTAATATTTTGGTGAATATAAGCAAATTCGTATTTCAGAACGCAAACGCAATGGCAAAAAAGTATTGACGGACAGTCAAAAATTTTTTTTTTGAACTACTGGGAATAATGTAAATTTATAACATTTTACATCGATTCAAGTTTTTAGAAACATTAAAACTACTTTTGTGTACATTTTTAGTCATGTTCTGAAATCGATTCCGCGTGATATTCTGATATTCCTACTTTAAGTACTACTTTTCTTTACTACTTATAAAATCAGAAAAAACTACGCTCATTTAAAAAAATTAATTGAAAATCTGCATCGATAAAACTTCAAATGATTTCAATTTCAGAACATGGCCGTTTTTAATATAAAAATTATATTTGGAAATTTGTTTCTTAACAAAAATCTTAAAAAACTATCTGGTAGCTGTTTTGAAATAGAGTTTTTGTTTTCGATAAAGAATAAAAAAATTTTGAAAACGTTAATTGCTATTCAATCGTTTTTCATCGGTTTTTTATATTTTAAAACCAGGAACTAAAATGAAAAAAATATTCACATCTCCACATTGAAAACAAAGTAACCAATTTTAGTTAGAAACAACCAAAAACGGCAGCTCTGAGTATGGTAGCATTGCTTAAAGAATAAGTGCCCAAATGTGAGAGCATTAGAAAAAAAGTTCTCAAAATAAAATTGATTTTATTTCACGACCGCATTATCCTGCAAAATTTTATGTCAAACTGTAGGCCCAGTTGTGCTTCATCATTAAATTAAAAATAAAAATGTGTTGGATTTTTCCTACACTACTATTGGAGTAAAATGTACACGTATAAAGTTATAAGCGTATACCAGCTACCTTGCTATAATAGCAAGCATAAACATATTTAGCATGTCTATGTTTTTCCGTAAAAGCTTAACATTAGATTTGAATTATTGCAGGACTCTTGAAAGAAATTCACTTCAGTTAATGTTGTAAAATATGTCTCATTTAAAAGAAGAAAAAAAGAAATTAGTATAAACGTGTTCTTCTCTCTACTGGTTGTAAAAAAAATCCTAAACTTTCAGCACAGAAAGCAAATGCTACAGCTCAAATAAAATTAAACCAAAAAAAAGCTACTAAGACTACTAAATTTTGGCGTTGCCGAATCGTATATACCCTTTACCACAGTTTCTTTTAAACAATACTTATATTAGAAATTTTTTAGTCTAATTAATAATTTTTATTATTTTTCAAAATCGACAATTTTGTTCATTGAAAATTTTGCTTTTAAAAATATTTTTTTAAAAACAAAATTCAGAAATATTTGATACATAATAAATAAAAATTTTGTAAAAAATTGACCTTGAACTTGAAAAATAAATACGAGGAAATATTCCGGGGGTTTTGACATCAATTAAATATTGATGCAGGACCTGATAGGGTATGCATTTCAGGACGCCCAAGAATAGAGCTTCGTTGATCGAAATTGGCTAAACAATATTTCCTTTTTGAAAACTTTAATTGATATTAAATCCAATTGAATTCGAATTATACTTCGCCCTTATTCAAATGATGACTCTGAAAAATTATTGCAATTTGTCCAAAATAAAAGATGGCACAAAGCCCATCACTCAGTCGGAAGATGGGCGATACAAATGGCGGTGGGTAATAAATAGAAAAAAAACACGTCAATAAGATATGGAGTGCTGAAGGCGCCATCAGGCCTTATTTTTGTGAAAGAGCCGGGGGCCAAACGAATTTTGTGAACGGCGAACGCTACAGATCCAGAACTTCTCCTACCTTTACTAGACTAATTGGGGCTACGAAATTGTGGTTTCAACAAGATGGAGCAATGGAGTATACTGCACGACCTACATCCGAAATACTGATGGTTTATCCTGATATGTACTGACCGGTAAGATCTCCCGATTTAATTGATCTAGATGAGTCTATATCAACAAGTCTCAGACTCTTTCAGTTCTTAAAATTAATATCCGTTAGGAAGTTCGGGCAGGAGTGATCGAAAATGCCATTGGTCGGGCCCGTAGGGTCAACGATTCTGGCTTCGGCCACTTGGCCGATATAATTTTTTTTACTTTCTGAAAAAAATTTTCATTCAAATAAACACAATCCAAAAGAAAAACTAGAGTTAAAAAAATACAAAATATCGGATGAAGACGACTAAAGAATAATGGGTATTTGAAACTGGCAACCGAAAGTCAAAAATTGAGAAGAATAATTGATCAAGCTGCAGCTCACCCCGTGCTGTAACGATTTAAGATGATTATGAGTTATTCCCGTTGTTAGTATCGATACTTCGTGAACCACGTGGTGGATTATACCCGAAATTGCGGTAAAGAAGATCTTAAAAATATCACCTTAAGGGTTAATTTTTCACCACATTTTTTATTTTTGAAAAGGAGTTTAGCAAATATAAAAGATTTAACACCTTTTCTACTTGAAGTAACTCAATTTTGTCTTATATCGACATCGGCCGCTCTTCAATATGACCACAGAAATATAAAACAAAATCTTGTTTTCATTATTTTTGGGATCTTAAAAAAGTTGGTTTCAACAGATGGACGGACTGATCAACATCCTTCAATTACCTCCTCTACTCTTTAGAATCCAGAATAGATAAAAATACTTAATGGGGTCTTTGATCAATATTTGTAGAACTTACAAACGGAATGACAAGCTTAAAATACCACTATTTACCACTCGTGGTGTTGTAGAGTAAAAAGAAAATTACAAATGGAAGAATTGCGTGAATTGTTAAGCAACTATGTGCACTTCACATACGAAAGCAGCAATTGTAAAAAGAAAAATCGTAAGCAACTCATACTTAAAGATACCAGCACATCACTGCCCATAAACGTGGTTATGCACTTGAACAAGTTCTTAGATAACACAAATAAGAAAAACTAACATTTTAAAACGAACGAAAGGAGAAAATGAAATACAAACATTTTTTGATATACAAAGTGTATAGTATTTTTATTGTTGCATTCTACTGTGTACTTTTCTATGCCACTTTGCCCCACCAATTCGTTAATGAATCTTGTACCCAAATGTCATACAATCTCGAATTTCAAAATTAACACGTTCTATGAGATACTTATAAATGCAAACAAACAAAATGCACAAACCAAAAAAAAAAAAAAAAAAAAAAAAAAAAAAAAAAAAAAAAAAACTTAAAAGAAGACTGACATATAACAAACAAAAAAATATTTGAGAAAAATAGGAATGAAATAAATTTTTAAGAGGAAATAATAATTTTATACGGAGTAATCAGTGTATGGAATATAGAATTAGTGTTTTGTGATGACATTCATTTTAGACAAATAAATGTTGAAATTAGAGAACTTAGTAACCCATTAAGGTAAAAATTATTTTTACAATATATGCATGTAGATACAAGGTGCCGCACAATTTGTCACCCGATGTTCTTTCCCTGTTTTTTTTTTTTTCTTTTAAATCTCAGAATTTCGCCTATATGTCGCCCAGTCTGCGCCGCTGCTCTATCCTGTTGGAACCACATGCTCTCCAGTCTCAATTCGTCCAGTTAAGGTTGGAGAAAGTCGTTCATGCGTCTAGCGCAATCATTGCACTATAAAGCAAATTTCAGCTGGTGTAATGGCTATTTTGTGTTATATGTGTTTTGTTGGTGCCCCAGAAGCGATAATGCTTCTTATTCTCGTGTTCACAGAGATGGAAATGAGCCTCGTCTGTCATTATGATTTTCAATGAAAACTTTCGCAAAAAAATCTAAACAATTACGAGTATTTGATATCAATTTACATAAAAATTTGTGCCTTACTTAAGGCACACACCTCTTCCTTAAAAAATGCACAGGCAGTGTATTAAGTGGTCCGTACTTTTTCAATAAGAAAAGTAAATAATCTTTAGAATTTTTTTTATTTATCGCTAGTTTTATTTAAGTTTTTTTTTATTAATAAAGATATTTTTATTTTGAAAATTTTTATAATCGATTAGAATAAATAAGTTTCTTCGAACAATTTTTGTTATTGATTCTAAAAATTTTTTCTTTTCTGTTATCGATAACCAAAAATTTGGTCGATTACAAAAAATTAAATCATTTAAAAAAAAAGTTTGTTATCGCTTACAAAAAAATGGTTCTTTTTAGTTATCGGTAACAAAAAAGTTTACCGATTAGAGAAGATAAAATCCTTTAATATAAATGTTTTTAACGATTACCAAAAAGATTAATTTTTTGCCATCGATAACAAGAAATGGTTCTTTAAAACGTTTTTGTAATCAGGACCAAAAAAGTAATACTCTTTTAAGATTAACAACAAAAATTTATTCTCTTAAAGAAAATATTTGGTTTCGTTAACAAAAATTTGTTTTCTTTGAAGTTTTTGTATCGATAATATAAAACTTTATATTCTAATATTTTACATAAATCTTTTTCTTGGTTTTTTTATTTTTTTGTGAAATTATTTTAAATTCATAATTTTTTGTTATAATTTTAAATGGCCATTTCTATTAATTTCTCTATTGCTTGTACTTTTTTAATTTATTTGCAGAATGATTCAACAAGTCTACGGTATGCGGTTTGATACTTAAACCTCTTTTACATAAAAATTTCTGAAGAGTATATAAGTGATTTTCCCGAAACAATTAAAAGCGAAAAAAAACAAAATTTAGGCATATGGGAGCAAAAGAGAATTAAATAGAACTAAACCATAAAAAACAACAAATGTCAAGGCACAGCAACTTACACGGACACAAATTAACAAGAACAATAATACCAAAAGCAACAGCAACAATTTTTAAAGTATAAAGTCCCTAACAAAACAAACATATAAAATAGAAACAAAAATTAAACAAAAAAAAAAAAATATACTACAAAACAAATGAAAAATTTATTAAAAAAAAAAAAAAAAAAGACATCAGCAACAGAGTGCATTATTAAAGGACATATAATCAAGCCAAAGCTTTGCAAGCCTTTGCTAAGGCATAAAGGAACTCAATATAACAACGTAAAGCACAATAAATAAATAAGACCAGCACAAAAAGAGAAAATAAAAAACAAAATATCGCTATTTAGAGATAAACAGGTTTTAAAGAAAGAGACAAAGGGCAAACAATTTTTAAAACGGAAAAAGGAAACAAAAGGAAACGCTTTTATTGTTACAAGAAAATAAACCCAACAATAATAACAACAATGAAGTTGCTTTAAGATCCATACCAACAACAACAATAATTTTTATTGCTTATAATAAAATTAAACTAAACAGGAATTCATCTCACGTTTACACTCACATACCAATACCAAGTGTAAAGTACTTAAATACACCCCAGCATATCCCGATCCTGTTCAAGTTACAAAAAAATAAAAGCTGCCAACTACAATTAAGAGATAAAATCTCAGACACAAACAACAAAAAACTTTTTTAAAATAAACGAAAGTTAGTTTAAAGTAAACCCATTTCCAAATCTCTTCATACCTCTTATATTCGCACGCCCACACACATATACCATCCAAATATTGCTTTTATATGGCGTCGTCGTTTTACTTGAACAGTGAAAATTATTGCCATTTCGACAGTTATTCGGGTTTTTTGGCTTCTTCATCTACACAAGACGCGAAACCGCCAGCAACAAACAGAGTGGCATGTATTTGCAGTTGAAAAGTTGGGCCGAAGGTAACCGGGCAATGCCAACAAAAAACTGTATAATTTTGAACGTGATGGAGCTGGTGTTTTTAAGGCAGACGGAGGCTTTGATGTCGCTAACAATGCGGTCTTAGAGCGCAACAATAATGCTGCTCATAATGGGTGCCAATAACCTCGAGGATGATGCTTTGCCCACCCCGATGATTGCAATAACAGTGGAGAAATCAATGAGGGAGATGAATCGATATTGAATAATATTGTCGTGCATCGGAATGAAAAAGTATTTAAGGGCAAATAACGAGCAAGAAATAAAATAGTAATGAGAAATCGCATCAAGCACTAGATGATGGTAATTAAAAACAATATTGATCAAATAAATTTAATATATTTTGATAGCAAACTAAGTGGTTATAGATAGCATAAAACAAAAAAAAAAAACAAGTTTATTATCGATAACAATTAATTTTCTAAAGAAACTTAATCTTTGTTATCAATAACATTGATTTTTCTAAGAAAAAACTCGATTTTTTTTTATCGGCAAAAGAAATCTTTTAAAAAAATTTCGGTTCTGTTAGCAAAAACTTTTTAAAAGCTTTTAGTAAACTAGCGCTTTATTTAGAGAAGAAATTTTGTTAGATTATGGTAAAATAATGGATCGATCGATTTGATGTTTTTGAAAAGCCATCGTTCTTAGGTAACGAAAAGCTTTGTTTACAAATTTTATGCAACGATCGACTTGTACTCTTTTCTAGCTTACTGACAATAACTGAATACTTAAAACAAAAATTTTTTTATCTTCTAAAAAAATACTAATCGATAACAAATAATTTTCTCTAGAAACAAAATTTTTGTTGTCGACAACAACGAATTTACTAAAGAAGTCTTATTTTTATTTATAATAGCGAAACTCTGCCACGGAAAATTACTTTTTGCTATCGATAACAAGAATTTTTCTTAAAAAAATCGATATTTTTTATTGGCAACAAAAATTTGTTTTAATTGTATCGGTTTTCAAAAGTAAACACTTAATAGAATGTTTTACGAAACTACCGCTCTAGTCGGGGAGGACATTTTTCTGGATTTTGGTGATATAACGGACCGATTTTGCCTTTCAAAAAAGCCTTCGTTCCAAGGCAAATAAAAGTTTTTTTAGAAATTTTCTTCAATGTTTGTACTGGATTGTTTTCAAACTAATAATCGATAACTGAAAATTAATAACAAACAATTTTTGTTATCGATAACAAAAAATCTTCTAAAAAATGTAATCGATAATAAATAATTTTCCTAAGAAACACGATTTTTGCTATCGACAATAACAACAACTTTTAAAAAGAATGTTATATTTTATTAACGATAACAAACTGCGCCACAGGAAATTTGTTTTTGTTATCGACAACAAGAAATTTTGTGAGAAACTCGATCGCCATTAAAAAAATTTCTAAAAACTATCGTTTTTTTTTATCGATGGCAAAATCTTTTTAGAAGCTTGAAGGAAACTACTCGTACCTCACTCGTTGGGCAGGAAATATTAGTTGGGTCTAGGTGAGATAATGGATCGATTTGATCATTTTTGAAAGCGTTAATTCTTAGACCAATGAAAGCTTGATTACAAATTTTATTCAATAATTAACCTGTACTCTTTTCACTTGGGTTTTATGCGCTCACCGGCTGTCTGGATGCCGGAGAGACATTGCTAGATCTAAGATGTTGGTCTAGGAGTGTTCAAACTTAACTTTTAAAAAAGAAACCGCCATCCTTAAAAAGTTAACAAAAAAATCTTTTATCTATCGAATAAAATCTATTATATATTTAAGCTGTTTTTAAGTTCTAATCACAAAATTCGATACAAGGTTGCAAATAAGTTTTCCCACAGAAAATAAAAAACAGAGATATGGCATGATTTTTTTTTTTTTAATTATTTTTACTTCAGAGTGTTTTATTTAATAAAAATAATAAAAAACTTGCGTTGTTTTATTATCTTAATACAATATTTTGTATTAAAAACAACATTAACAATAAAAAAAAAAAAAAAAAAAAAAAAAAAAAAAAAAAAAAAAACATAAACTGATAACAAACAAAACAAAAAGATAAATTGCACAAATATTAAGAACAACTATTAAAAAACCAACAAAAGAAAAACAAAGATAAGAACCAAAAGGGGCATAAAATAATTGTAACTCATGATAAGCAGAAAATTACAAACAACACGAATCAAAAAACTAGATATCGGAACAACCTACACCGCCAGCATAAATACTACAACCACACGCAAAGAAAAAACATGGTTGATACAATCACAATCGCAAACTATCATTAATGTTTGTGGCTATGATTGTGTCAAACACGTCTTCAGTAACAATATATGTTCAGACATGTTTATAGCTTATTATTGTCTCAAAAATATTATTATGTTTAGAAGAAAAACACAAATGATCTTCCTAACCATGTATTTATTTTTCCCAATACCATGCAAAACATCTATTTGAACAATAAAACCAATAAAAAAATCAATTTCAAAAATTTCATGTTTTAATAAAATTACAACATACATATATATACAGCTAAGCATATAATAATAAATAAAATTCAATACATACATTTATATATATATGTATATATACTAATAGCTTTACCTGTTTCAATAAACGTATGATAATTAATTTTGCAATCATGCAACCCCGAAAAACTTTTAATTATTTTGTAGTCATTCATGTTTCCCGATTAACTGACTCTCGCAGACTGAAAATGATGTGGAAGAAGATTTTATTTGCTTTTTAAACAGACACTGTTTGTTTTGACAATAGATGTTTGCTCATTTAGAGAATGTGTTTTAAAGCGAACAAAAATGATGGTATCAAACATATCTTTTGTGTACAGCTAATATTATGATTTTAATTGTATAATTGAAAATATATACATTATAGTAGCAAATATTTCACCTAATTTAATATGTTTAGCTAGATCATGGTAACTTTTTAGGTGTAAAACACCATATAATATTATTATAGTGAATTAAAAAATGTTAAGGGGAAAAAATATTTTTTCAAGTTAAATAAGGATTACAATAAGTTTATTACGGTAAACATATTAGGCAAATATGAATAAAAATGGTCGCAGTGACCATTCATTAATCATGTTTTTTCTCTGCGTGCACTACTTGGTACTCCGTGTTCAACAGGCCTCATCAACAATGAGAGGAGTATTTTATATTCGAAAATTTCAACTACGTGTTTAATTTTAGCCACTTCAGTTAGAGTTTCATGTACGGAAAATGTTTTGCGCTTGCCATATAATTCAAAAGCAATTCGCTGTAACCCAACTCATAAGACTTCAGTATCCCATTTATAAATGTAAAACAACAAAATTGTATATGCAAAAGGCTGCCGTTAACGCTACAAGATACATTTGTAACAACAAACAGCTTTGACTAACATCTAAACATACTAAATGACTGCAGTAAAAGACTAGAACGTAGAGTCGGACCCTCTTCAATATTCCTATTTAGTTCGTTCTTATTGTGGTACTGAAACCGATTGCAAAATGCAGCAACTGGCACTAGGAAACAAGACGAAACGACAAGCCAAGCAAAAAAAAAAAAAAATCATTCGACTAGAAGTTAAACTATGAAATCAGTTTAATGATCTAGAGGCTATAAGCCATAAAATCATTATCGCCGATAAATTGTAAAAAATGCTTAAAATTAACAACTACAACAAGGCCCCAACAGATACATTCTCGCAAAGCAGATGATGTTACAGATACAAAAACTTTTGGGATATTTAAGTTTTTTTTTTTTTGCTGGTATGGCCAAACAAAGATACTTCCCATAGACAAGGAGATTTTTATACATTTGCTTTGGAAAACATATATCAATTAAAACTCCTCCTAAAACGATACAATCAAGGCGAATTCATGTATCAGGTGGCGGCTATAATACAAAAAGTATAACAATAAAAAAAAAATTGTTTATTTAATTGTTGCTCTAATTCATCGCTTTGTCAAAAAACAAAAGCAACTTTTGACGTTTATTTCTCTAAGCTCGGAAAAAGTATCACTGATGTGTTTTTATAACCACTTGTGAAGTAAATTCGCTTGGGATACAAATTCGCTTAGGATAAGATTTTACGCTATCAAAAAATCGTGCTTACCTGTGAAGGAAACCCTTTACTCACAATATTATTACAGTAGTGGACTGTACGGGCTCTATATTGTAAATGCATATATATATTATTAACTAATCTTCACAAAAACAAACCGTCAGCATTAAAATTGGTTGCGGTTTAGACATGAATTAAATAATTGACCGACAATAAGAAAGTTTTATGCGTTTCTTGCTAGAACTTTGAACTGGCTAGAGTAACATATCATGATTCGTAACAGTTTTGGCCGAACTAAAATGATTTTTTGGAGGGTAATTTGTATTGGTCCTATGGTAAATTATAGACCAATCATCCCAAAATTCTGAAGACTGATTTCTGGTATTCCCAAAAATAAATAAGAATACATTTCAATACAGCAGTGTAATGAGTTTTAACGTTAACAGTGATTTTCACAAAATTGCATGATATTTTTTCTGGCCATATGAATCTGAGTTAGAAGAAATTTTACCGCAATATTTACACGCAGAGAAAAACAATTTTTCAATATGATCACCTCCAACAAGACTATGATTACCGAAATTTTTAAAACATATTATGGTTAATTTAACCATATTATATTCACCGGCAAACATGTTATGATTAAATAAGTCATACATCACGAAGCCACAACCATATTATGGTTGCCTCCAGACATGTTCATTATGATAGCATTATTTATTATGGTTTAATGTGTTCTAAACGGTTTTCCGGGAGTGGGGTTTATATGGGGCCCAGTGTAAATTATGGACCGATCTTCAAAAAATTTTACAGTGTGATTTCTGGTCCTATACAACTTTGACGTACCAACGTGATTGATTGCGCTCGTGCTGTGCAACACTGTACAGTTCACCAATCCACTGCGTTGTCCACGATTGTCATTGCGGTCGGTCGATAATCAGAAACATATGCATTTAAAAAAGCTCTTAAGTGCACATTTTTTTCTATTTATTTGTTATAATAAATAAAAATAAATTGAATCTGGGAATTATAGTTCTCATGTTGAGTTTCATATTTATTATAAATTTTCATATCAATTCGAATGTGTATTCTAAGTCTGGAAAGTATTGACTAAGAGAATTAACACATTCGAGTTTATATGAAAATTTATAATAAAAATAATTAGTTAAAAAAAATTTATAATTGACAATTTCTGCTGTACAATTGACTCTTTCTAATTTACAAATGACAATTTCTGATTTACAATTGACGCTTTCTATAATTCAATTTACTAATCTGAATTAAAATTTACGCATTCTGAATAACATTGGATAATTTCTAATTTACAACTAACTCTTTCTGAATTACAAATGTCGGTTTCTAAATTATAATTGACGCTTTCTGAATTACAATTGAAAAAGGTGTAGTCATGTGACCGTATTTTGTGCCGATAGTGGCTGATTATTTTTGTTTCTATTACTTTATTTGAAGGGGATCTATCATATTAACTTGGTTCACACGGGACAATATCTGCGACAGGCATTATTTTAAACGCAACTGAATGTGTCCATTACGGTTATTTCAGTGACCTGTTACAAAATGTCAAAAAGGTGCTAATTAACCTCATCCTAACACATCGCCATGTAGAACTAGATCCTTAATTTGCATTCTGCAGTGGAAAACAGCCCAAATATTATTTAGAACTGCGTAATTATTCGAGAGATTGTATCGTAAAAGAGAAATTAAGATTCAAAATCTACCTCTTAGTAGTTTTATTATAAAAGGAGACTAAGAATTTGTGGTTACATTACGAAGACGATAAAATCATTGTCCGTACGGGAATTTACACGACTATAAATGAATATATCGGAATTTCGACAAACTAAAGAATTTGTCACTGGATTCCACCTTAGAACTGTCACGTGACAAGTTTGGTATTGGTTCCATTTTCCCTAGGGCATTGTAAACTTAGCCAAAGGGCTCCTTCACAATTAATAGAAAATATTTACAATTACATGAATTTATTATCTCAAATGCACAAGATTGTCAATAGGGGTATTGATTAAATTATTTTATTATAATTAAGGCTATAATTGTGTAAAACGCAACGCAACGCCAAAATAACATTGAAAGCAAAAACAAAGTCAAAAATATTTCATAATTTTGTTGTTGCTTTCTACTGCGATTTAAAATTTCAATACTGCGATTTAAAATTTTCAACGCCACAAGATATGCAGCGTTTGAAATTTAAAAGTTCAATATGAATTTCTGTAGAAAGCAACAACAAAATTATAAATATTTTTTGACATTGCTTTTGCTTCCCATAAAATGTTTGGCGTTGCGTTGCGTTTTACACAATTAGGGCCTAAATATCTTAAAAAAAATTTTTTGCGCTATTAAAAAATCGTGCTTCTTTGTCTCATCTCGACTCAGAATAATTTTTTGTCGTTTTTCTTTTTTACCTCGTTAAGTTTGGACACCTCAGCTACAGAAGGGAAATAAATTGAATAAAGTTCAGTGAATGCAAAAGCAGAAAAATTACGTAAAATTATATACAATATTAATGTAGGCCTTGTTTTAAGTTTAATTAATTACATTTTGAGCTTCTTCCTTTAGAAAATTATAGAAAATATCTTTATGGGAAATATGAAAACTCTTTAGCCCGTTCGACTTGCAAGCTCGACTGCAAGTAATCAGTACAATTAAATATTTCTAGTATTCTCAGGTATTTTAACAAACAGGTATTTTAATGACAACTGCTAGAATTGTTCACCATATCTCGCTACCGGATTAGAATCCCACAGTAACCTCTTGTGCTCTAAACTTCTCTGAACTTCCCCTACTAATTCCATATATAATCTAAATTAAAAAAAGCACTTAAACCCTTGTGCTTTAAGCTCCTCATAATGAAATTGATTTAATATTACTCTACTACAGTTATAGTTTATCACTCTTCCTTTTTGAGTTCATTAGACTTGTCTGTTTTATTTGGGGTATTCATTTAACGGACTTTTGCTTTAATCGGTTAATCGCTCGTTTAATTAACCGAGGTTTTGGTTTAATCGGTTAGTTTTGTTATTGATCGGTTAAGCGATTAATAAGGTTTTTTTATAAATCAAATAATTTCAATAAATAAAATTGCATAAATTATTTATTATTTGGAGTATATTAGTAAAAAAAACAATAACATAACAAAGAATTAGAAATAAAATTGCTTTCAAATCAAAAAAGTATTCGATCACGACTGCCATAATTTGCCCGTAGATCTAACTGCTAAAGAATGCCTCATGGAATAAATTGGCTTTTCAGTATGAAAGATAAGATACACATTCCCTTTTATGAGAAGGGAGAAGAGAAGCAGTACGATTTGTTGATTTTTGATAAAGCCAAAGAATTCAGATCCCGTTATTAAATCACCATCCTCTGGAAAGGCTTTAAAGAGCCTTTCAGAAACTCTAGCGAAAGACGCGAGAGCGGAAGGCCTGCCCCGGAGTGACAAAGTGTGTGAAAAATATCCCTGCGGGAATTTGTTTCAATTGGTCCAGCAGACTGGTTCTGGGACTAGTGAAAATAGCTCAAGTAAAAAAAAGAAAGAACTCATGACCAGTGAAAGAAGAACCAAGCATTTAACTGGTATATGAAGAACCAAAAGGTAGAAAAAATAATGAACCACAGTTCAGTATTCACCGGTAGTGTGACACGTTTTTTGGGACTTTCTAAAATTTGGTTCTGGTAAATTTAGTTCTAGGTTTTATTGAGATAATACTATACTGTATTGAAATAATTCTCCATTGTAGTTACTAACACTAAACACGTTCGTTGAGAATAACTTTGTCACTTGTCAAATAGTGCCTGTAAGGTGTCAATTGACCCCCTCCAATGACAACCCCATGTAAAAGTGATAGGTCCCCTTCATATAAAGTGTTAGAATTATAAACGGTCTCTATCACCAAAGACCTATCACGGCACTACTTTGGTGTCCCAAGAGGGAAGCAAACTGGCCTTGTACGTCTAAAAGAAGAAGTGTAGAGGCCTTTCAGAAGTCATCCGTATTCCTTTTTCCCGCTGGAAATAACACACACTTACATATAAAACGTACATATAAAAAGTACGTGAAACCAAAAGCTGTTGAAAACAAACTCTAATTTAAAATAAAGATCACAGAAAAACTTCTTTGTTTGTATGAAATACTATTTTCTATGAGACGAAACAAACAATTAAAAACACAAAAAAATATGTTATAATAAAATAGCCAATTTTAGATTATTGTATATGGGACGAAACAAACAATTAAAAACACAAAAAAATATGTTATAATAAAATAGCCAATTTTAGATTAACCGATCAGTTAATCGGGTAGTAATTAATCGGAATTAATACCCTAGTTTTATTAGCCATTTGTTACAAATTCTTAACTCGTTGCAAGCTAATGAGCTGTAGTTCATTTAAAATAATGTATTGGAGGGTTTATATTTGTAGTTCTTACGAAAACGGAAAATATAGAAAAAAAACAATAGTAAAATCACTAATTACTAGATCATGTCATAGCATTTTTTTCTCTATGCCATTTGTACACACATGAGTACTTCTATGAAGCATGAAGTTGCTTAAAACGAGTACCCTTATTTGGCTCATTTACTAGTGTCGTGTTTTGAAACGATTCTTATTCTTAAGGCCATGTCAGATAAAACTTTTGCTTCGCGTTGCGTTACCGATTCGCTTTGACATCTAAGATAAAATATACGTACTTATACGAAACATGTCACATAAAGTACTTTCAAAGCGGAGCGAAGCAAAAAGTTAGCCAACTCTCATCTTTTTGCGCGCTTTGACAATTGGCTAGTATAATTTTCTTTTTTTTAAATTTTTTTTTGCCAAATTCAATTCCAAAAAACCATCCAATTAAATTTTTAACTTTTATTTTTGTAACAAATAATTAAATGTACAAATTACCAACCGCTTTTATAAGTTAACAAACAATGCGTGAGTGTTGTCAAAGTTTTCATTGTGGCATACACCTTTTGCTTTGCGTTTTTCTGCCGAAGGTAGAAACGTCACGCAAAGCGACAAAGTTGTATCTGACACGGCCTTTAATGGTCTACAGCGAATACAACCATTGTTACCGCTATTCATTATTTGCCTTTATTTTCATTTTGGGGGCTGCCGTGTACTTCGCCGAATGCCAGAAATATGTATTTGCACGGCGTACCATTTGCAAAGTAAGTACCTGTTAAATGGTACGGGTTTTTATGTGTAGATGTTACTTTTATAGTATGATGGTATTTTAATGTTTGTTCTACTTGCAATGTTTATATTGCACTATTAGCGGCGTAACGTCTTCCACAGCCAGAATGTGAGCATATTCGCGACTATTGCTACACATTGTTATGTACTATTTTAATCAATCATTGTTTGGACGGCTTGACTCTTGATCAAAAAAAAAACCAAATAATTGCTAAACGAACACCGAACACGGGCCCTGGTAAAACCACAAGTAGGCAACAGTACAAGCAACATTATCAGCATCGCCATAGGCAGCCGTCCATGTTTTTTTTTGGTGTTGTTGAACAATGTTCGGTGCGCAAATTGAACACACTCAATTTTAACGCCACCAGATGATTGTACCCGTAACCAAAAAAAAAAAAAAAAAAAATACTTGTACTCAAATGTAGAACAGAATTAAACTCGTAAGACAAAAACATGTTTATATAAAAAATAGATAAAAACAACCAGAAAGTTATTTAAAAAGAATGTTAAAATATTTACTTTGGTATGCAATGACAGTGATCAAAATCGATTTTAAATAACAGGTCAAAGCAAAAATAGTGAGGACGCTGTAAATAAAATTGTGGACAATAAATTATATATTTAAAATTCATAAGTTGCAAGTCTTGTTGATCAGCTTACTATTTTATGGGTGAGGAAGGCGAGTGGAAAATAAATGAGTACTCAGCTTGATGTACTCGTCATAAACGTTTTGTTTTCTCATTCGTAATGTAAAAAACGCACGCATATGTGCATCAAATTTTGAAAGTAAAATAATTGCGAATACCATATCACTATAACACCGCTGGTGCCTTATAATTGCAAGTTCTTCTGTAAACAAAGTGGCCAGTACAACAAAAGTGAAACAAACTTGTATAACGGGGTAAGTGAATAAAATTAAAATGCTCTCTCTCTCTCTCTCATTAGAAAAACAAGCGGACTGGTGTCTGGCATGAAACAAAGAATACAAGATAGCGCATTGCGCAGGTGCGTTAACTTTTTACTTTCATTTTGACGTAATTTTTACGCCACTGTAGTAAAGAGCATTAAATGTAAACAACTATTCAGCATGCCACATACATGTGTTTGTGTGATCATGTTTGTGGTCATTTACTACTATGACGTACATGCGCAGAAAAATAATGTTTTTTAAATTTAAATGCACTATCTTGTTTTTTTTGTTTCATGGGTATCTGGTATTTTTTTAGAAATTCGAGCAAATCCTGTATTATATAAAATTACAGAACTACATAAAATAACTGAAAATTCATTTGTTTTTACGGAATTCGCAGTTGAATTTTTGACAGTAAAAATTAAATGAACTTTTCGCTAAAAATAAATGAAAATTAAGTAGACCGGTTTTTAACTGAATATTCATTTATTTTATATTACAATTTCATTTAATTTTACGTACAGAATATTTGAGTATACTTTTTCGATTCGAAAGCAATTTGATTTCTAATACTCTCAGTCGATACTGAATGAATCGAAAGTTTTTTTCAGTTTTGTAAAGCATTTATTTGAGTGAAAAAATAATTTCGATTTGTTCAGTATCGACCAAAAAAGATAATTAGCCCCCTGGTTTTATATAGCGTTGGCATTTATTAAAATTTAGATTAAAGTTTATAAATATGTTCAGATTATGTACTGAAGATAATACACTGAAATTACGAAAAAAAATACATCTGTAAATTAAGATGAAGCGGTGTCAATAGTAGGGTAAGTACGGATTTCCATAAATCAAGTAGAGAATGCTTGATTCAAGTTTGGATTATTCAAGTGCGCCGTACTTAAAACAATCCGAAAACGGGATTGACTTAATTTAAAGTGAGATACAATTAATCTTAAACTGTACTTGATTCAATATTTTCTTAGTTGGTTTAATCCCGATTCGTAGTTGAAATAATCCGAAAGTGCGATTAGTTTCTAACTTTAGCACTCACCCCAGAGCACCATTATTTACCCAGTACACATGTATTATGTCACTTTTGTTGTATTCCGACCTTTGTTTACGGAAAAAAATCTCAATTATACGACACCAGCAGCATGCCCGCTATGGTTTTCGTAATCATTCTACTTTGCAAAATTTGATGTATTTAACTAAATAATTTTAACAAATAGAATATGGGAATTACTGCTTCTTATTTTGCTTTTTAAACATGAAAATAATCTTTTTTTTCTTTATGTACTGTTTTTGTTGTTTCAATATAAACTTGCAAACACGTGCTTATGAACGTACTCGTATATTGGTCTTCAAAAGTTATCCCATTTTGGATTGTTTTAAGTACTTTTTAGGGTTATGCGTACTTAAATTTTTAAGAACGTCTCTCACTAAAGTAAGAAGAAAACACTTAAATTTAGTACGAGTTTTTTCTTTCAGTGTATCTTTGAAATGGTGCCTATTGGTCCCATTTATTGGCATTATTCCTTCAACTGCTTACTAAGTTTATTTTTGAGAGGGGAGAGAAGAATAAAATGTTCTCTTCCCCCTTTTTATCACACGAATAGTCTTATTTATAGGTTATATTCCTCCATCTGCAGCATGCATTATGAGCTTCCAAATTAAACAATCTTCAAATGACAAATTCCCTATTCAAAGCTCCTCTTGCTACGACCTGCTCTTGCTGCACCCAATTCATATAAAATTAATATAAATGTTTGGATTTTATTTGTATGCATCATGTAGCATGAGTCTTTATACATATGTGTGTTTGAAAACCACACGTACATTTAACATACAACATATTGCATTTGAATTTAAATAGGACACGATACCCCACTCGCCCACTCTTTCAAATGTACCTAAATTCTCCAATTTCAATCCCACTTCTACTCATACTTTATAATTTAAGCTGATCTAAATGCTTTCATACGCGCTGTATGAAATCGACAAGTTGTCCAATGTCGATGGGGTTTCAATGCTGGTATTACAACAGCAAAAACAGCAGCAATACTTAGAGATATGTATGATTGTTTATGTTTTCGGTGGCATGATTTGGCGTGTCATGTTGTGGCGGGGCAAGGAATTGCATTGGCTTGATTCAGCTTGGAAACGAGCAACAGACTATTGTTTTGTACATTTCGTTTAGCATTGAATTGTTATTGTTGTTGTTGATTGGGACTGCGGTGGCATTCCAATGGCTGGCTGCTTGAATGGGTTGCCTGAACAATGATTACTTGAGTTAAAGTAGGTTACTTGTTGTACTAAATAAGTATTTATTTATTCGACTCGTTTCTTTTTTTATACTCGTATTTCTTCTCTTTTTAATTTTTCATTAAATTTTCTTTTAATTTTAGCTGCTTCCCTGAGTTTTTCTTCAGTTGTGGTTTTTCTTTGAATGCACTTTAACAAACTCTTAAACAAAAACATTTTTTGCTTGTTTTTTTATGGTTTAAAAAAAAAAATTAAATTATAATTGGTTCATTAAGATAAAGTATGTTTTATTCAGTTTTAGTGGTTTTTCTGAACTTGACATTGATATGGGAGGGTAAATTTTTGGTGCATTATTACGGCATTGAAACATTAGCTATTTGATTATTGTTAGTGTGTGAGTACTGAAGCGGAGACTTAAAAGAAAATGCTAGAATATATAATTTTATAGCATGTTGTAATGGTTTCCATAAAAATTTAGATAAGATGTTATTATTTTGATATCATAATCGAATGGGCTGCTCCAAAACTATTTATAAAAAATCGTTGAAAATTTTGGCAATCTTTGCTATTTATAGAAAATTTTCTTAAAGTTTATAGTAAGTTTTTTTAAGAATTTGCTTTTATAAGAAATCTTCTAACAATTCGCCTTTTATTGAAAATTTTCAAGAACATGCAATTTAAAGGCAATTACCAAAAATTGGTAATTTTCAACAAATTTGCTATTTCATAGGAAGTTTTCTTAAAATTTGCTGGTTTTTAGTAAATGCTCCAAAAAAATTCTGTTGTATAAGACATTTTCTAAAACTTCGCTATTTTATAGGAAATTTTCTAGAAAAGTGGTTATTTTATTGGAATTTTTCTAAAAAATTGTTTTTTTATAGGAAATTTTTTAAAAATGCGCTGTTTTGTACACGCAAAGAAAAAAGCATGGTTGATACAATCACAATCGCAAACTATCATTAATGTTTGTGGCTATGATTGTGTCAAACACGTCTTCAGTAACAATATATGTTCAGACATGTTTATAGCTTATTATTGTCTCAAAAATATTATTATGTTTAGAAGAAAAACACAAATGATCTTCCTAACCATGTATTTATTTTTCCCAATACCATGCAAAGTGTCTATTTGAACAATAAAACCAATAAAAAAATCAATTTCAAAAATTTCATGTTTTAATAAAATTACAACATACATATATATACAGCTAAGCATATAATAATAAATAAAATTAAATGCATACATTTATATATATATATGTATATATACTAATAGCTTTACCTGTTTCAATAAACGTATGATAATTAATTTTGCAATCATGCAACCCTTTTTTCTCCCGAAAAACTTTTAATTATTTTGTAGTCATTCATGTTTCCCGATTAACTGACTCTCGCAGACTGAAAATGATGTGGAAGAAGATTTTATTTGCTTTTTAAAAAGACACTGTTTGTTTTGACAATAAATGTTTGCTCATTTAGAGAATGTGTTTTAAAGCGAACAAAAATGATGGTATCAAACATATCTTTTGTGTACAGCTAATATTATGATTTTATAGTTGTATAGTTGAAAATATATACATTATAGTAGCAAATATTTCACCTAATTTAATATGTTTAGCTAGATCATGGTAACTTTTTAGGTTTAAAACACCATATAATATTATTATAGTGAATTAAAAAATGTTAAGGGGAAAAATATTTAATAAGGATTACAATAAGTTTATTACGGTAAACATATTAGGCAAATATGAATAAAAATGGTCGCAGTGACCATTCATTAATCATGTTTTTTCTCTGCGTGTAGGAAATGCTCCATAAAATTTCTGTTTTTTAGGAAATTTTCTAAAAATTTGATAATTTATAGTCAATTTTCTAAAAAATTGTAAATTTGTGGTAAATTTACTAAAAATTTGTTTTTTTTAGGAAATTTTCTAAAAATTTGCTATTTTATAAGACATTTTCTAAAAATATGCAACTTTATAGGAACGTTTCAATATTTTTTTTAATTTTTGCTATTTTGGGATATTTTGTTAAAATTTGCTTTTAATAGTAAATTTTGTAAAATCTTGCTATTTAACAGAACATTTTATAGGAAATTTTCTAAAAATTTGCGCTCTTATAGGACATTTTCTAAAAAATGTTTGTTTTATAAGAAATGTCTTAAAAATTATTGTTTCATAAGAAATTTTTTAATAAATTATTTTGCAAAACTTTCTATTTATAGGAAATTTTGTAACAATTTGCAACTTATAGGAATTTTTCTCACAATTTGCTTTTTATAGTAAATTTCCAAAAATTTGCCATTTCATAGGAAATTTTCGTTGGAACCAACAAGTTTTTCAAGTGTCGAAAGGAGCATTCAAAAATAAAAATATCTAAAAATATGCTACTTTATAGGAAAGTTTCAATATTTTTTTTAATTTTTGCTATTTTGGGATATTTTCTTAAAAATTTGCTTTTAATAGGAAATTTTGTAAAATCTTGCTTTTTAACATAAAATTTTATAGGAAAGTATGTAAAAATTTGCGCTCTTATAAGAAAATTTTCAAAAAATATTTTTGTTTTATAGGAAATGTCTTAGTAATTGTTGTTTAAATCGAAATTCTCTAAATAAAATATTTTGCAAAATTATCTATTTATAGGAAATTTTGCAAAACTTTGTTATGTATATGAAATTTTGTAACAATTTGCAATTTATAGGAATTTTTATCCCAATTTGCTTTTTATAGTAATTTTCCAAAAATTTGCCATTTTATAGAAAATTTTCGTTGGAACCAATGTCTAAAGGAGCATTCAAGTATCTTGGTTTCCTCACTATTTATACCGCCTTTATCCGAGCAAAAAGAGAATACAACTCCCATATCTTCTGGATCGAGTGTGCGTTGAAGCTCATCAATGATAGTAGGGTATCCAGCTCTATTGACTTATTGGAATATCGTCGAAATGTGGGTTTTGCGTCAATGTTCTATCGATATTACTGCAATTAGTCTTCAGCTAAGATGGGCGAACTCATTCCTGAGACGCGGTTGTATATGCGTAGTACCATCCAGCAAATCACTTGTCGACTATTCAATGTATTGCACAACGCACTACAGAGAAAATTCATTTCTCGGTCTAGCTAGCCGTATGTGGAATAGACTCACGGCATAAGTCTTCACAGTCGGCTACCATTTGGAAAAATTCAAATTAAATGCCCACAAAAATTACTCCCTCTTTCCTTCTCCTCATAACCTTTTTTCCACGTAGCCCTTTTTCCTAAGTGTTGGCTCAAAGTAAAAAAAGAGTTTCTACAAATTTAATATTTTATAGGAGATTTGCTAAAAACTCACTAGTTATAGGGCATTTTCTAAAAAATTGCTACTTATAATTTTCCTAAAATTTACTATTAAAAAAATTTGCTTTTTATGGAAAATATTCCCAAAATGTGCTATTTTAAGAAATTTTCTTAAAATTTTTTATTAATAAAATAATTCTACATATTTGCTATTTATAAGAAATTTTCATAAAATTTGCTATAAAAAGAAAGTTTATTCTAAAAAATTTACTATTGGAGATACATTTTTGCTAAAAAAAATTTACTATTTATAGCAAAATTTGCCATTTATAGTAAAATTTTTTATATATAGTAAAATTTGTTTTATGTAGTAAAATTTGCTATTTATAGCAAAATTTGCTTCTATAGAAAAATTTTCCAATTATAGAAAAATTTGCTATATATAGTAAAATTTTAGGTATTTATTAAAATTTGCTGTTTGTGGTAAATTTTTACTAAACATTTTCTGTTTGTAGTAAATTTTGCAAAAATTAGTTATTTATATGGAAAAGTTGATATATAATTAAATTTTGAGAGCATTTGCTATTTAAACTTCTAAATATTCAAAATTTAAAATTTCCTTTAGAATTTGATAGGCACAGGTTTTTTCACATGCAGTGGTATTTTATTCTGCATTGCATTTCACGGAAATTTCCCATTAATTATTCCATAAATTTCCACTATCGCGCAAAAATATGTATGTTGTTATTTTTCTCTCTGGAAATTGCAGAGGAAACCTTAAACTCATTTATTACCTCAGCACACTCTACTAAAATTTAACTTATGGGGCAAAGAAAAAAAAAGGAATTCATCAGAAATTGTAGAATAAATCTTTTCCATTTCACAGTTATGACTGACATCTTAAAATCATGCAAAACAAAAGTTAGCACATATTTGTGTCACATATGTATTAGTTGTGTGCACTTAATACATGCATATATAATACTAGTAAATAGCATTGAAAAGTGCTCTGCTACCGTCGAAATGGAATATGAACTATTATTTTAGGCACCTGGCACAAGAGTGTATAAGTGTATGTGGCTTTTTTTCTATCTTTCCGTGTACTGTGAGCTCGTGATTTTGGTTAATTTTTTAGAGTTCTGTATGAATGCAGGTTTTTGGGCAGTATAACAAATCATATCCATCAAAAAAATTTTTCTAAATTGTCCCTTTAAATTAAAACTTCATACACTTGTCTCTGTCATTTACCTTTTTTGCATATAAAGTCATATGTGTTTGAATATGCACTTTTTCTGCAGTATTAAAGTTATGAAGTACATACATCTCCTAGTTGCACATTGACTTCGTTTATCTTCTCGAGGTTCAACTGGAAACAATAACCAATGAATTCGATTATTTTTTTTTTTCAAAACTACTAGGGGACAAGATAGTATTAAAAGCTAACTTTCTTGTTCAAATCAGATGTGGTGGAGGGGGTATTATGTAGGGTATTCTTTCGGTTAAGCGTTAATCAGTTAACCGATTAATTACTACCCGATTAACTGATCGGTTAATTTAACCCTAGTCAATCAACCTATCACCCCAGTAATCAAAGAATATTTTTATATTGATAATGTTCACTTATGTTTTTATTTTCATATTATAATAATAATAATATTAATATAATAATAATTGATTATTATAACTTAAATTATCTAAAATCTGTCCCCCTTATTGCAAGTTTCGCACACACACAAATTTCTTGAATGCTGCAAACATATGACCCATATGTTTTTAGGATGTTGAGAAAATAGGGTTTTGACGTTATCCCGATCATATAGTATTCTTTTGACCACTTAAAATGTTCGAAAATATATTCAGCTATAAAATTGCATTAAAAAAAACAATTTTTCTTCGAAAATATAAAGAAAAACGGAAGAAATTTATACTGGCCACACCTGTACTTGGGTATACGTTCTCGTAGTAAAAGTTTGGTATAAGAACTAGGGTTAAAATTGGCTATTTTCGATTAACGATTAAACAGGTTAATTTCAGTCAATTAAAAGATTAACCGACGTAACAAAATTTTTATTTTTTTGACGTACTATAACATATTTTATTGAACTTTTAATTATTTGTTTCGTCTCATATGCAAAAGGAATGCGTTTAGAAAATATTTTTTCATACAAAGAAAGAAGGGATCTTCATTTTAAATAGGTCTTTGCTGTCAACAGCTTTTTGTTTCACGTACTTTTCATATGGGCATTTCCATTGTGACGTAATATTTGTGACGTAAAATTTCCATTGTGACGTAATATTCCACGTGACGTATTATTTGTACGACAAAATATAAAAAAAATTAATGAAGAAGTCAAATTTTTTTTTTATTTTACAAAGTAATAAAGCAGCACTATATTCAGAAAAAAATTTACAACAATCAACCCTAAGGATTTGAAGATATAAGCGAAAATATACGCCGGTGTGACGTTACAAAAACAGAAGTGGATTGAGCAAAACTTTTTATATAAAATCTTTTTTAATAAGCTTCGGACATATAAAGATTTATTTTCCAAGTTATTAAATTTAAAAATTTTGGCGCGTTTAAGGTACATATGGGAATTTTCAGCGACAAGTTTCCTTTTTGTAACGTAACGCCTAAGAGCGTTAACACTTATTTATAAGAAATTTTTAGAAAATTAGCTTTTTGTAAGAAAATTACTAAAACAGACTTTCATAGGAAAATTTTAAAAAATTATTTAGAGAAAAATCTTCCGCAAATTAACTATTCATAATATTTTTCGAAAATTTGTTAAACAAAAAAAAATTTATAAAATTGCCTTCTTTTTCGAAAAAATGTGCTTTTTATAGAAATATTTTGTCAATAATTGGCTGTAGAATCGTTTTATAGGACATTTTCGGAGGATTTCCTATTAATATTGATTATTTTGAAAATTTCTTTACAAAAATTTTTTTAAAAAAACGGCTATTAAAAAAAATAGAAATTTGCTTAAAAAAGTGCTGTTTTATAGAAAATTTTATTAATAAAAAGTTTGTCTAAAGAAATTGCTATTAACTAAAAATTTGATTAAATTTTTGCTGTAAAACTTTTGGCAAATCTTGCAGTTTACAAAATAAAAGGTTGGCAAAATACATTTTTTTTATTGAAAATTTGTTAATTATAGCAAACGTAACGAGAATTGGATTTTTAATGAATATTTTGCTGAACCGCTCAGCTGTTCTCAATAAAAACAAGAAAAACTTACCCCCATTTTAATAAAAAATACTTTAGGTTTATAGCAGCTTTATGAAACGAATTTTCTATGCAAATTTGTTTAATAAGCCTTTTATTAATCAAAAATATTTTTAATGAATATGGGGGTAAGTCATTGTCCCTAAATTCATTTATTTAAAAATATTTCTTACACCAACCTTGAGCCCAGTTCAGATCGCTGTATCATTTCCCCTGTATATTATTAATGGAAGTGTGCGGAATAGGAGCTAAAAGTCATTTATTTAAATGACGTTTCATAATAGTTTTCAACTTACCGCCGCAATGAAATTCATGGAAAAAATATTGTTGACACATGCCCAAGAAACACTTTAGCTAAAGTTTCTAAAGGATATTGCAAACAATATTCTCAAGCGAAAAAATTATACGGCTCTTGCCATCAGCCCCAAAGATCCACGTTGTTTAATGATAAATGATAAAAAAAAATGATAAAAATGCATTGTTTTTTGAAATTTTTTTGTATGCGTGTTTTTTTCTTAGCAGGTGTAAAGAGGTGGGCGTTATCTTAAGGATTTGCCAGCCAATGATGTAATTATTTGTTTCCACAATGAGGCGTGGTCCGTGCTATTGCGTGCCGTGTATTCTGTTTTTGATCGTTCAGAAAATTTAATCGGCAATATTATATTGGTAGATGACTTCTCCGATATGCGTAAGTATGAAATAGGAAAACTGTTTTAGCAACTAAAAAAATCACAAACACACAAAAAACAACAAAGATAAATGAATAATTTAATAGCAACGACAAAAACTTATGATAAAACACAGTGGGATATTAATGATAAAAAGGGAGTTTATTAAATTTCAATATAATAATAAGTTCATAAGAAAAAATGCGCGACGCAAGATTCATTACACTGTGCAAGAAATTGACACTTTTTTTTCGTGACAAGCTGGGCACCTGGCGTTTTAACATAATTCGGGTACGCTGAATCCAGTGGTGCCCGCGGTTTTTTAAGATTGGCTCTGGTTTTCGAGATATACCGTTATTTCGAAAATGGAGGAGGTTGCACAACATATGTTCGCGTAACTCAAAAACGCTTTAGCTTATTGAAAAAACTTAAAAAATTCTAGGCCTTAGTCTTACTTTTCTTAAATGAAAAAAAATTTCATCTTTTCTGAAAAAATCAAAAGTTGTAGACAGACTGTAATCACTTATAGCTTATTTTGTTTGAAACTTTGTTTTTTATGCGCGTATAACCCTAGCCTTAAATTTTGCACCTGCAGCGCCTGAGATACCCCTAGAAGGGCCAAATGTATGTCCAGCGCAACTTTATTTTCCATTCCCATCATTTGTTTCTAAGGCCTAGGAATCACTCCTAGGGGGATCAAATGTATGACCGACCTCCAATGTTTTTTGTTCTTAACATTTTCTTAAAACATAGTTGCCATATATCTCCACCCCTTAGGGGGGCTCCTATGCAAATATGGCCGTTTAATGAAATTCTTAAATTTGGCCCCTGCAGCGCCTAGGATGCCCCTAGATGGGTCAAATGTATGATCAACCCCACTTTATTTTTCATCCCAATCATTTATTTCTAACATACCCACCCGCTATCTCCATTCCTTAAGGGGGCTTCCATACAAAATGTTCAATGCAGACTAGAAATGTATTGGAGAAAATGTACTATAAATGCCCAGGAGTCGCCCCTAGGGGGATAAAATGTATGAATGACCTCCATTATTTTTTTGGTCTTAACATTTTCTCAAATTATACTTTCCCTTTATCACCATCCCTTTGGGGGGCTCCCATACAAATATTGCGTTTTATGAAATTCTTAAATTAATTAAAATTTGTCGACTTTTGTGACTAAAATCAAAAGTTTCGAACAGATTTTAATCATTTATGGCTTGTTTTGTTTGGAATTTCGTTTTTTATATGTCTTATATAGCTGCATTTTCCAATTTTTTATGAATTTTTAAAAAACAAAAATTTCGAAATTTTCCAAAAAAAAAATTATGTTTCTAAAACGACTTAGAATATTAGAAAGAGGTTCTTTTTTTCTTAAAGGAAATTTTATTGCGGAATTTCGGTTTTTTGAGTTACGCGAACATATGTTGTGCAACCTCCTCCATTTCCGAAATAACGATATATCTCGAAAACCAGAGCCAATCTTAAAAAACCGCGGGCACCACTGGATTCAGCGTACCCGAATTATGTTAAAACGCTATGTGCCCGGCTTGTCTGTTTTTTCAACTAGCATAGTGTTATTATCGAACAGATCTTTTCGAAAAGCGAAAACCTGATCAAGTTCTTACGACCATGGCCTGGCAATCGAATTCTAGTCAAATTAAAATTACTTGAGATTTTTAATTCAATATTTTGAGAAATGGACGTGGTTTTTCCTAATTTTAAGAGTATTTCGGATAAAGATAAACATAATAGCAGGGTCCGAAAATAACAGTTATTTTGAAATTTAAAAACAAAAAAAGCATATAGAAGTAAATGCCGGCAAACTGATTCAAGAATACCATATTGATCCTTATGAACTTTTCTATAATAAAATATTATGATTTTTAAAGTTTTGATTTTTATGTTTTCGATCAAAAATTACAGTAATTTTTTGATTTATATTTTTTTTGACAAACGTAACTGTTATTTTTTGATTTTTTTTTTTTATTTGAACAAAAATAACAATTATTTTTTGATTTTTATTTTTTCATTTAGGGACAACTCGCTATTAAATTTTAAAATGATAGAAATCCCCAAAAATATGAAATAACTGGCAAAACAAAAATGAAATAAAATCCCATAAATGGAAACTTATATCACAATGATATATGTCCCCAGCGAAGCCGATGTTTGTTATACCTTTGAGGAGAAAATCCTTAAGCCCAGCGGAGAAGATTTAGTAAGCGATTCGGGATTTAAAAATTGGGGATTTTGGAAATCGGTATCTTGCAATTTGGGATCTTAATTTCGTGCATATGACCCCAACCCTTAAAAATTTACATATGTATATTAATATATGATGGTTTTTATTCATTCCTAGAAATTGGGGACTTACTTCATTACGAATTAACAACCCAATTTTTAAAATTAATAATGTCCCCAAAAACTAAAAACCCACTAAAAATCACTGTTGTTTTTTGGATATTAAAATTTGGGGACTTTCATTTTTAGAATTTACTTTATAAGGGACTTAGTTCATACAGCCGGCTGTGGTACAAAATCAAACGATTGGGAGGGAGATCTAAATCATTTAGGATTTGTTTCTTGTATATTTCATTGGAAAATTAATGATTCCTACTTTTAAGCAAGAAATTTACCAATATCTCAGATTCACCTGAAGTTTTTAATGTACAAAAAGTTTCGGAAACAAGATAAAGTCTGGTTTTCGAGGATCATATGTTGGCTCTCCTTTGGAGGGGTGACCTTAACGATCTCGGATTAATTTTAATACACCGTTATAGGCCTTTGAATTTAAAATAAGAAAACAGGCCTGTGACGTACGTTTAGTTCTGGACCTGCCGTAAATCATTAGGCTTCAAGGGTAGACCAAAATTATATTTCAAATAACATTTAAAACAAAAACAAATTTTAAAATTTTGTTGCTGCTTTAAATGTAATTTTCTATGCGAACGTTAAAGTTCGAAGGCGATGAACTGGCAGTACATTTTTGACTTAACAATTTGACAAAGTAGGTGGCTCCCGGATGAGGCAAGCGTAAGCCAGGCTAAAATACTGGCGGTAAGAGAGGCACGTAGAACACTGCATAGCAGGAACATCAGCGTCAAATTCGCATTTTCGTCGATATCCAGGCGGCTCTGATCTCACTAAAGTCGCATTACACAACGTCCATTCTCGCTATCCTGTGTAAGGAAGAACTATCCAGACTGGGAAGCCCATCCGACATTGCCCTAGGACCTACCAGAAGCGAAATCTTCAGACATTATCTAGGTATGGCTAATGATAAATGGAGGAAACTGGATGACTGCAGGGGTCCACAAACGACATAGGTCCACTGAGCGACTACTCAACTTCAGTCGTAGGGACATGTCGAGTCTGGTTAACGTACTTACGGGTCACTGAATGATTGGTAAGCACGCTATGAGACTCGGTCTCCCTTTTAATGAATGCTGCCGCAGATGCAATGAACGTGGAACCGAGGAGACAGTATTTCATCCCCAATGTGTTTGTCCAGTGCTTAATTAAATACGACATGGATGTCATGCTTATTCCAGGGTTCCTACTCTTGACGAGCTGTTTGGTGTCAAAACGGAGTCAGTGTCAACGCCACTTGCTCCACGCCTTGTTTTGGGCCTGGTACCACGTTAACCAACCAAGGAGTAGGCGACGGAAAGGAAGAAGAGTCAACGGAACATCTTCTCTGTCCTTGCCCGGCATTTGATGACCTGAGACTCAAAGTGTTTGGGCGAAAAACAACACTTGCCTCTCTGACATTGTTTTTAATAGGATCCACTCCTTCATTGAATCCACCGGCCGGCTGAGTGGAAATGTCGGCAGCCAGATAGCATAAGACCCCTGGGATACAGCTAAACATGATAACATAACAAGAACTGATTGTTGGACTCTCATGAGTTGTGCTTGATTGCGGGTGCCAATGGGACTTTACCTTCCATAAAAAGGCTAATTGATCGTGAGCAAGTCTATAAGAATAAAAATAGCCAATATCTTAGACTTACCTGAAGCTTAAATTAGCTGAGCAATAATCAATTTGGTATCGTTAAAAAAATTTGTTTTCAGGACTCTGTCAATGATCTTGAAGAATTCTCAAATGGTTCTGATATAAAATCAATTTATTAAAGGGGGTATAGAAAACGTTTAATACGTCAAAACACGTCAAATGTTTGGAAATCTGATTATATCCAAACCTATTATTTTTTAAGATTGAAAATTTAGGCTTCTAAGTTAGAGACTGGTAGATAATTGCCATCTATGTTTAGAATTATGTTCAATGAGCTGCTGGTTAGCGTCTTAAATTTTTCCAAAGTTGTAACAATAAGAAACTTCGATAAACCTCTTATTTCCTTTGTACAATTAACATTTATATTGTTCCTAAAAATTTAATTTTAAAGTATTTATTTATTCTGTTAAACCGTTGAATTGTATATAGCATTTTTAATTAATGTAAGCTAAGTTGTTTGATTGCGAATCGTCGAGTATTAATACCTAATTGAAGTAGTAAATATTCATTTGAATTTCTTTAAATGTACTATTTAGTCCTCGCAAAATGAAGTTGTCAAACTTATCCAACCTTCGGTTTGGATAAAAGACCGAGGTTGCAGAAGGTTAAAAACTAATTTTACGTTTTACTTTTTATTTGGCACTTCAATTTGGCAGTCGACTCGTGCTTCTGCACATTTTCAATTATTATATACAATTGTGTGAACTACCAACAATTGTAATAAACCTCACATTATCACTGAATCCCCAACAACTTCTTATTTCTTTTGAGAGCCAAGACACAAAAGGTATAAGTTAGCAGTTCAATCCCCTACACTAGAAAGAACGACGAACCCTTATTTTCTTTATTTTGCTCTAACCTCCAATAATAATAATTACTTCTGAGTAAAAAGATTTCTCGATTTCGATTTCCCATTGAAAGGAGAAATTTTTAAAACAAATTTTAATATTTAGGCCATCACAGAAGGCAAAAATATTAACCTTTTAAAAATAAAATTTCAAACAAATGGTTTTTATGACTAAATTAGCTTCTTAAAGCCACTGTGCGTTATATTATATTAAAACAAAAAAAAAAAAAAAAAAAAAAAAAAAAAAAAAACAAAAAAAAATAACATCCTGTTGTAGATTCTGGTGAGATTGGATTTTCAGTTATGCGATATGAATTTCTTGTAGGGACTGATGTAAAAAGTATTTCAAACCATCGCGCAAACATTGTTCATGCGTTCGTTCGTGCGTTTGTTAAGCAGGACATTACAAGACACGACAGGCCAAGACAAGTAACCATAGTGTGATTATGCTCTTGTATTGTCTTAAAACGTGATTGATTATTGCACGTGGTTGGAATTTTAAGCAGTTTTTTTTTTATATTTTCGTTTAACAAAAATTCAACAAAACTTACTAACATTATTGTTCGCACGATATTGTTGTTGTTTTAAAAGTATGGACGGACAGAAGGCGGACTTTTGTTCCTGTTATTGTTAATTTTCATTTAATCGCTCATTCATTTACAATATACATACATACATATTTTATTAACCAACAAACTTTCAAGAAGTTTTCTTTTAATTTTCTGTTTCTCTCTTCTTTTTTAATGTGTAATTTTAGCTCATATGAAAAAACAATTGCAAGACTGATTTGCTGCCAATCCAAAGGCTAAAATTTTACGTGCACCAAAGCGTGAAGGTTTAATACTCGCCAGACTACTCGATGCACGTCATGCCACATCGTCAGTGTTAACATACTTTATAAAATCACATTTCGAATGCACCGAATGTGAGTCTTAGAGATCAGTTCATTATTTACATTTTGTTCCTGAAGTTTTTCTATTTTACTTTTCCCCAGTTGTATATTTTCCCCTCTTATTTTATTTTGTTAAGCTTTTGCATTGAGGTTAATGATATATGAATGATTGTTCCATTTCAATTGTATGTATTTAGTTCTGTTTTGTTTGCTGTGAGTTTGAGTTTGAGTACTAAATATAGTTGTTAGTTAAACTGCTTGGTACTAAATGGGGTTAAAACTTTTAGTTGTCATTGATTTAGTTTAAAAAATACTCTTTAATAAAGCGTTCAATAAAGGGGGAAATTATTGTATTAAAAAAGGCTGTTCAATATATTTGATAGGCAAAAAGAATTTAATAAGGACTACACCAATTTTGAAATCTATATATTATAGAAAGTCCTGTGGTTCCTATAAGAAACAAATGGGCACCACATATTATTTCCAGCTAAGAAAACTTTTCGTTAAGGCCACATTACGTTATCTCGCATTCAAGTTGGCTACGGAGGCGCCAAAACAAATTGTGTCGAACAATTGGCAAATTGTCCTTGACAAGAACTGGAAAATTGGCGAACGAGAAGATTTCCCTTTTTCGATAACAAGATTATTGCAACCGTGTTTTTTTATTATTTATTATTTATATTATTGAAATATCTAATTATCAAGGGCATGTTTTCATATATTTAATGAATATTTTTAAGGAAATTATCCAAGAAATATTGAAATTTTTAATTAAGCAGGATTAATTTGCTTCTGTAAAATTATAAGACTCATTGTTGTGAATTCTTTAAAACAAAAATCCTTTCGCCTGTTCGCAAAAATTAGTATCTTTAGAAATAATAATCCTTTAGCAAAAATTTCTCTATTGCACTTGTAATTTAATTTTGCTTTTTTAAGATAAAAGTCCGGCTATACAAAAATACTCAAAAGAAATCTTGTCAATTAATTATTTAATTAAAACTCTTTTGTATGATTTTATTTGGGCTGTTCACGGAAGGCTGGTGATCGGATTATATGGTTATTTAGTTATTTTCATAACAGCCAAATACATTTATTTAAAATTTTTTGAAATATATTTTGTTGCTTGTTATTTAACTACATAACCATATAACCGGATTATCCATCTCTCGTGAACAACCCAAATATGTTTAATTTGGCATAAGTATTATTTTAAAATTTTAGTTGAATTTTCTTTTTATGTTACATGATTTTTGGTTTTAAAATTCTTTTATATACACCAGATATTGGATCATATTTAAATAAAGTTAAAGCAATTTTTTTGTAAATTAAAAATGTTTGTCATTTCCCTTAAAAAAAACTTTATCCTAAAAAAATTAAATTTCAAATTGTTCAAGTTTTAGTTTTATGATTGATGATTCACAATTTGAATTTTATTGTTCCATTAAATGAGTCAGGCGAAACTTTTAAAGGAACTATCGCATAGAAAACTCTTGTTCATTTCTTTTTAAACCTGAATAATTTATCTTAATTTACGGTTGAATGGCCACCTTTACAATTCATATTTTATTTTGAAAAAAAAAAAAATTCTTTTTTCTTTGCATAAAATTGTCATGCTTTTCATCAATTTTATTGAAAAATTAAATGTAATTTTGTTGTCATTCTTCTATACTTGCAAAATGTACGAGAATGAAAGAGACACATTTTTTGAAGAAATGCGAAGAGAAGAATGGAAAAGAGATCAGAGTTGCCAGGTCTAAACAAATTTTACAGCTAAATCTGGCATTAGGCATGGCCAAAAAATGCTAAAAATTATTTTAAAAAAAAACGCTAAAATTTTGTAAAGATTTTTGTTAAAAATGTATTACCAGTATGAAATTTTATTCGAAGCAAAATACATTTCACTGACTAATTTTGTAACGAAATGGAAATGAATGGTAATATTTAAGGAAGTGGCTACATTTTGGTAAAGCATCTGATACACATTAATGTGAAGCACAGGTAGTTAAGATTAAATGTTAAATTAGGGGGGCCTGAAGACCTCTTACATATGCAAAATTTAAACGATTTATTTCTATGATATACAAAATTCTTTATATCATTTTATTTTTCCTTAGTTAAAGAAAAGCTGAATCTTTAAAATAATTATTTTTCAGCAGTTAAGAGCAAACAATTTTTTCAAAAATTTACACAATTGAATTAAAATTTCCTTGTACTTTTTTATCGTAATATCAAAGGGCAAATAATATTTACAATCTATGATAAGGTTATTTCTAATATTCCCTGAATATTCAATTTTTTTTAACAAGACAGGATTCTTAACATAAGAATTATCTATCCATTTTAATACGAAATTTAATTTTGAGTACAATTATTTCTAGTCAAAATGAATTATAATTTATAAAATTTTTTAGTAAAGTCGATAAAACTATTCGTCCAAAAATTTTATAGAAAATTGTCGGAGTCTTACAGTTTTCTATAAAAAGCTGTCGCAGTGTTAGTTTTCCATAGAACATTGTCGCAGTTTCACAGTTTTGTACAGAATATTGTTGCAATGAAAGAGTTTAAAAAAAAAATTGTCACAGATTTTTTATAGCAAATTTTGCCACAGTGTTACACTTTTCTATAGAAATTCACGCAGTGTTATAGTTATTTATTATAAATGTCGCAGTTTTTAAGTTTTCTGTCCTGTTCTGTTAAAGTTCTGTTAGATAGCAACAGTCTACTGTGGTCACTAGGTCTAGGGCCAAAATACGATAGATCGTCGGAGTGTTTTACTTTTCAAAGAAAATGAACGCAGTGCGACAGCATGTTATAGAAAACTCGCACGGCTTCTTATAGAAAATTGTTGCAGTGGGACAGGTTTTATAGAAAATTGTCGCAATATTACAGTTATCAATGACAGTGTTACAGCTTTGTTTCTATAAAATAAATTTTTTTTCTATCAAAACACAGTTTTTTCTTTAAAAACAAAGTTTTTTTCTCTCTTTTAAAAAAATTTTTTTTTTGTCGAATTTTTTATTTGTCTTAAATTGTTCATTGGTATTTGCACAACTTGGGATATTATTGCTCCATTTATATGAATAAATTTACAAATATTTTTGGTTTTTATAGATTTTGGTTTCTTAGATAAACAAAACACAAAATATTTTTCAAACCATACGTGACTGGGTTATAGATAAGAATGAAAGACACGTAATAACTACCAACCTAAACACTATTTCCACTTAATTTGTCATTTAGAACAAAATGACTTAAACGAAGAACATTTGAAAACATGTCTAACCTTGACAGTTCTAGCTGAGAGAGACAAGCCGTTAAAAAATTAGAGTTTTTAAAAATATTAGGTCTTTAAGGTAATCTAAAATAAACTTGAACAATTTTAGATCCCAACAGATTTTCTTTTGTGAGAAAGTTTAAGTTTATGCATGGTCCTTCGAACCTGTATATTTAACTTAAGATTACATTATTGAACAACAACAGACTGTGGCTGTTCGTTAGGGTATTTTAAGTTTTTTATTCCGTACATAACACCAAAAAATAATGTTCTAAGGCCACATTATTATTTCTTATTTTTTTTTTTTTTTTTTGGAATATGTATACGAGTATCTATTAGGGTATTCATTTAATCGGGCTTTTACTTTAATCGGTTAATCGCTCGATTAATTAACCGAGGGTTTGGTTTAATCGGTTAATTTTGTAATTGATCGGTTAACCGATTAATACATTTTTTTTATAAATTAAATAATTTCAATACATAAAAATCCATAAATTATTTATTATTTGGAGTTTTTTTTAAGCAATAACATAACAAACATAACAGTTCTTAAACTAACACGAGCAAACAAAAAAAAAAAGAATTCATAAATATTTAATACATATTTTTTAATTAATACATAAATATTATGTAGTAATTAAAAAATAAACTGTTTGATAATTTTACCAGTTATTTTAATAGTTCAAGGAGACCTTAGAAATAATCTTTTAGAAAAATGTTTAGGACTTAAGCGATTCTTTTCTTTAGTTTTGCTAAATCTTAACTTGGAAAAAATTCTTTCACTTATCGTTGATGTTGGAGAATTCGAACGTAATGCATAATACAGAATATTTAATTTCTCAGGTCTTTTCCTGGATTTCTCTAAATGTATAAAATCTTCCATTATGTCATGAAAGTCCTGTCTTAATTTTTTAAATTTTCAACTCTTCTTATTGTTTTGGTTAATTCTGTTAAAAGATTGATATGAGGAAATATGAGAAGAAACAAATAACTAAACACATACATAAATATGGGAAGTTCCAGCGAAAAAACTCCTTTTTGTAACGTAACGCCAGAAGTAATTTAAATCGTTTATCAAAAATTGTATATGTATAATTTACTTTTTTATATGTTGTGTAAAGCTCAACTAGCTCTACATTAAGTTACAAAAGGGATAACTGTTGAACAACATGGTCCTAAAATACAAGCTTATTTGATTTCTGGCATTACATTACAAAAAGTGGACTTTTCGCTGGAAATTCCCATATGTACCTAAAACGAGCAAAAATTGTTTAATTTGATAACTTGGAAAATAAATCTTTATAAGTCCAAAGCTTATTAAACAAGGTTTTATACAAAAATTCTTGCAACTCAAAATCCACTTTTGTTTTTTGTAACGTCACGCCGGCGCATATTTTTGCTTATTTATTTTTTTCTGAATATAGTGCTGCTTTATTACTTTGTAATATAGAAAAAACTTTTTACAAATTTGACTTCTTCATTTAATTTTTTTACATTATGTTGTACAAATATCATGTCACAATGGAAATGCCCATATAAAAAGAACGCGAAACAAAACGCTGTTGACAGCAAAGACCTATTTAAAATGAAGGTCCCTTCTTGTTTGGATGAAAAAATATTTTCTAAATGCATACCTTTTGCATATGAGACGAATCAAATAATTAAAACCACAAAAAAAAAATATGTTATAATACTAAATAAAATTAAAAATTTTGTTACGTCGGTTAATCGGTTAATCGACTGAAATTAATCGATTTAATCGTTAATCGAAAATAGCCAATTTTAAATTAACCGGTCAGTTAATCGGGTAGTACTTAATCGGTTAACCGAATGAATACCCTAGTATCTATATATTTGTACTAATGTATTTGTATTTGAACTACTCAAGTCAAATTCAATTAAGCGATATTCCAATGGTGGAAAGACATTTACTCTTGAACTAGATAAAAGGCAAATTTTACATTGTTTCTAGTTCTTCTAAGTAGATTGGGATTGAAACTCAACTAAATGTGTTGAGCAGATAAAATGATTAATGACCCATAGTGCCGTGCTTAGGCAAAACGCAGTAAGTGAATTTCATTAAAACGTTGATGCCAATAAATTCGTTTTCTACTTATTAATTATAAAATAAATCATTAATTATCTTATTGCAAAGTAAGAACAGTTTTTAAAGCTTGTCAAATATTTTAAATTAATAACATTCCTACTCTTCCAAAATTTTGGTTTCTTATAACCTAATAATTGCTATAATTTTCCAAAAAGAAATTTATATGCATGCTGGTCATTATTTGTTATTCTAATTAAACCTTTTAGATACGCTTACTTAAGTGGGCGCTACATCGCAGAAGGCTTGATTTCAGATCTTTCCGCCACAAACTTATAAAATCGATATTTTTTTTAATTATGCTCAATCAAGTATTTTATCACTATTAGAAATCACGGTGTTTTATTATACATACGAAGATTGGACTATAATTTTGGATATGCCTCTAGAAAACAACTTTGATACGCCCAAGCTGTAAAAATTCATGATATTAAGTTAATAATAGTTTCATATGACCACATACTTTTGGTCCAAATTTTACTATAGATTTCATAAAAAATCTACTCCCGAAAAACAATTTTATTCGCAAAATAAATCGGAACGAATGATGATATTTTCATAAAATTGTGCACAAGTCTTTAATAACTAAAAGTTATAAAGATCGGTTCATAATTTACAATATATTCCATATGCAATTGACTGCTGAAAAATAATAAAATACCTCAAAATCTGCAACGATTTGCGATATTGTCTCGCTATCGTTTACAAATTAATTTTACATTTACGAAAATTTTATTATTATATTTTGTAAAGTTCGGTCCATAATTTACTGTAATACCCATAAAAAACTGACTCTTACGACAAACACTTAAATAGGTTAAAATCGTTACGAATAGTGGCATCGTAATGAATTTTTATTCAATCTAGTTTTATAAAACTAATAGTTACATTTCAAAATTTTTTAATGATCGGTGCATAATTTACCAAAGATCCTACATAAAGGCTACTCCCGTCTTAGTGGCTCAAAATTGGTGTCACTTTGGCATATTCATCCTTCGCTTAACCCTAGAAAGATAATCTGTGTAAATTTTACGCATGCTTTTTCTTTTTTATTAGCTGGAATACGGTGCTGTGCACTTCAGACATTTCATAGAAAAAAAAAATTCGACCTTTTTATTTAATATATCTGTATGTAAAAATATAATCCACATTAGTTTGCTCTTAATTAATCAGAAAATACCAGGGACCGTAACAGTTATTCCTTTTTTCATAAAAGTCTGATGATAACAGTAATTTTTTGATTTTTATTATTTTGAACAAAAATAACAGTTATTTTTTGATTTTTATTTATTTGAACAAAAATAACAGTTATGTTTTGATTTTTATTTTTTCGATCAATAATAACAGTTATTTTCTGATTTTTATTTTTCCGAGCAAAAATAAAAATTATTCTTTAAAGAAATATACTTTTTGTAATTATTTAGTTGACTTTAAATATTTATTTTAATGCGCATAAGATATCCCAATGATCATCACACATTTAAATAAATATTTTAAGACAACTCAATAATAATAACACGTACATTTCTTTAAAGAATAATTTTAATTTTTGCTCGAAAAAATAAAAATCAAAAAATAATTGTTATTTTTGTTGAAAAAAATAAAAAATAATTGTTATTTTTGATCGAAAAAATAAAAATCAAAAAATAACTGTTATTTTTGTTCAAAAAAATAAAAATCAAAAAATAACTGTTACTTTTGTCCAAAAAAATAAAAATCAAAAAATAACTGTAAAAAACAAAACTTTAAAAATCATAATATTTTATCAAAGAAAAGTTCATAAGGATTAATATGTTATACTTGAATCAGTTTGCCAGCATTTACTTCTATATGCTTTTTTTTGTTTTAAAACTTCAAAATAACTGTTATTTTAGGTTCCTGGAAAATACAACAATATAGCAGGTTAAAATAATGCGTCAGTTCTACGTATGATTATCTTTAACTTATGTCGTGATATGATTATCTTTTTACGTTAACGCGTATTAAACAAAAGCGTATCCACATTAATCGCAATCGAATGCCGGTACAGATGCGAAATTTTGTTTAAATTATTTTCAAAATAGTTTAGTATGAAAAAATAGTCACGCATACGTTTAATATGACGAAAAATTATGCTGCTACATTTTGAAAGATTCGTGTTTAATTGGCCAATGATTCAATCTTAAAACAAGTTTCTATATACTAAATAATTATTATTATAACTCCTGATGGTGGAGAATCAAAAATTCAGCACAATTTAATATAACATTCTAATGTTTTGGTTTTTTAAATTTGAAACTTTTGTTTGGCCTCCCCTGCAAACTAAAATAGAACTGGTTTTCATATATTCCGCATACGTGAGAGCTTAAGCCTTTTAGATCCTTTTTTCGTTCGTCCTTTATTTTTTGTTTTTGTTTGATAATAAGATTTTCCGTTTAGTTTTTATTTCTATACGGTCATTTATCCCTTAACTTCTGACATTTTTGCATATTTCTTTATTAGGACTAAAAATTAATGATATTAAGGACCTTTCTTGCATACTGATAGAAATACTGAAAACTAAGAAATTGTTATTCTTTGCTATGGCCTTAATAATGGCAAAGCAAACGTTTAGAAAATTACAAAAAAAAATTTTTATAAATAACTTAAGTTTAAAGATTTATGAGGAAATATTTTGAAACCGAAAACGGATATAAAAAATAATTTCTTATAAAATAAAGAAACATTTTTGAAGAATATAGTTCCATAGGATTTTAGGAGTGTTTTAGAGCTGGGAGTATCAAATTGAAGACAAATCTTCATAAAATTTGTATAGTATAATTTTAAGTCACATTAAAATAATTTGAGCCAAATATCTTGACAATTTCGTTATTTTTACACTTTTCAGGCTTCCTTGACCTTTTGTACAGAATGAACTTTGTATATGAATTATGAAAAACTATGGACTATATTTAATAATTTTTATTGAATAATTTCTACAACTTTCCAGTTGTAATTCAGATTAGTCAATCGTGTCATTTGCAATTCAGAAGGCATCAATTATAATTCAGAATATAATTAATGTAAAAAAGAAAAATCACTAAAATTTGTTTGCTTTCTGTTTAACAATTGACGCTTTCTGATTTACAATTGCCCCTTTCTGAATTGCAATTGGAAAAGGTGTACTCGTATAAAAATTAATTTTACGTAAATTCATAGCTTTTAGGCCTGTCATACATTTACTACAGGTAATCCCGGTACTACAACAAGTACAACTCGTACAAAAACCACAAGCTATTTGTTTTTGTAACATCATTGTACAATGTCAAAAACCAAAAGAAAACAAGACAGAAACAAAGATACAAACAGAAATCAGCAGGCTTTATAGATCACCTGTAATGAATTCGCCTTGGATCGAAATGATTTGAATTCCATAGTTGCAAATCCGATCGAATTTGTCTTTGCATCTTTAAATTAAGCTAACGCTTTTTGGAGAAGCAAGAAATGAAATTACTTCCACTTTCATTCGGAATTGATTTCTGTGACAGGCCTGAATAGCACAATTATTTTTTTTATGTTTTTATATGGGACCTGCAGCTATTTATAGGCCGATCTACAACAATTTTTACATAATACATTTTAGCTCTTTAAAACTACTTTGAGTCAAACTTGATGACAATATTATTATTCTTAAAAATTGCGCTTTTCGGGAGATGGTTTTCTAGGGGACATATGGTATATCACGGACCGTGCTCTATAAAATTTTTTATCATAATTTTTAGTCACAGTAATTTATATTTTGTGCCTTATTTCATACCAATATTGCTATGGATAGATCTTCATAGAAATTTATATTAATTTCTCTTCACAGAAAAAAGTTTTTTACCAATTAAAAAATTGGTTTAAAAAGTATTTGAATTTAATTAATGTGATAATTAAATTAATTTTTTTTATGTTGAAAGGAATTTAAAAAAATAATTTTGATTTAATTAACATTTTAGTTGTTTTGCAAAAAAAATTAATTAAAATATAAATTAAATCACAAAAAATCTTAATTGACTTTTTTCGTTTAAAATAAATTAATTTAAACTTGTAACATTGTTGTTGGGAATTGTCAATATTTTATTAAATAAATTAACACGTTGTTTGAAATGGCAAAGCTTTTTAATAATTTTATTTTAATTAAAAATATAATTTATTGAAAAAAAAATATTCACAATTTTACAATTTTTAGTAATCAATATTATCATTTTGGTTAGCGGTGCAAAATCAACAACTTGTTCGCTTGATATTATGAATTCGGAATAAATTTGGTGATTAAGAAAATTTTTAATTTTTTTTGTCTAGACATTTTAAAATTTATTAATGGCAAATATCATGACGAGAACTTTTAAAGTGTTTTTCGGAATAGGGCCTCACATCAGACATATTGTAAAGCACTAAATTATATTAAACTATTAATCTTCATATAAATTTATAAATATGCCTCATTGCTATTTAAGTGACTAAATCTAGATACTAAATGGTTAAACTGGCAACACTGATTTTGAGTAATTCAGTAATCCTAAGTCCAACATCTGAGAGCACACCACCAATGAATATTTTTTGATATTGTTTCTTTAAGTTCAAAATAATAAAGTTCTCAAAAAAAAGGTTTTTAGAAAAATATTTTTTTTTGTACTTTTGTACAAAAAATTACGAACCGAAAATTAAATTTTTTCTTTTTAAAAATTTAAAAATCATGCGTACAAAATAATTCTTTTTTCATCAGTTTAAAAAAATAAAAGCAAACACAAAAAAAAAAATATATTTATTTTTTCAGTACAATATTATTTTGTACATGAAAAAAAAGAACCGAAAACTTAACATTGAATTTTTTTAGTTGACAAAATTTAAACTCATACGTTCAAAATTATTGTAAAAAATATAAAGCTAATTAATAATAAGTAGTTATAACATGATAAAGATTATCCTAGAACTAAATAGTAATCTTACCAATTAGCTTGATGTTGAGTTTGAGCATCAATAAATTTTCTACATGCTCAGAACTTAAATTCCTTCTATTTTTGGTCATAATAATTGGCAAAGCACTGAAGGCTGTCTCCACAGATTCCTGTGTTGCGGGTAGAGCTAATGCAACAGCAGCTAGTTTTGATAATTAAGAATCTCTAAGGATTTTTTGCAATTGCAATTTTAAACACAATTTTATATTATAATTTCAATTAAAATTCTCAATTTGAACTTCAAATTGAGTTTTTATTGTTAGTTTCTAAAAACAAAAAAAAAAATATTTTTCTCAAAAACGTTTTTTTTAAGAACTTTATTATTTTGAACTTTGAAGAACAAATAAAACAAAATAATTTTTTTTTTTTTTTGTACAGTTGAAAACATGTTTTGAACACGAATGATAAATATTTTTCAAAAAAAAAAAAAAAAAATAATAAGAAAACGTTTTTGTGTATTTTTCAAATTTTTGTTTTTTGTTTCTTTTCATGTACAAAACACATATTGTACTTTAAAAATAAATATCTTTTTTGTGTTTCCTCTTTTTTTAACTGATAGAAAAAAAATTTATTTTGTACGCATGAGTTTTGAATTTTTCAAATGAAAAACTTAAATTTTAAGTTTTCGGTTCTTAATTTCTGATGCCTGCTACAAAACGCCTTTCCACCTTTCATACCTATCCACTCTCGTAACCGTTGAGTAATAATCAAGGTCATAGGAAACTCCTTTTGCAAACAGCAGTCATGTGGAAACATTTCTTTAGTTTAACCTTTATAAAAACTAAAACAAAACTTTCGTTAAACTATTTTCTTTTATTATTTTTAAATTAACTAAAGTGTAGATAAAGAAAGAATGAAAAATATAGAAAATTCATTCAGAGAAAATCAATAAATTCTAAACTACTCACAGTATTTGTTCTACATAAAGTTTTTCTGAAAAGTACTTAAACTAAATTATTGCCAAATTGTTCTTTTTAACAAAGTTTTCCATCTCCTTATAATCAAACAATTAGAAAAGAACATACAACTTCCTTTTTGGCTTCTTCTCATAAATAAATATTTTTCTATCAAAATTGATTTAGTTCTGTTTTACAACCGTTAAGAAACACACATTCACACCCACTCACACAAATACTTGTTTACAGTCTTTTGAGCAGATCTATCCCAACAGACCATTCCTCATGCAAAAGGTAAATGAGTTGTAGAGTTAGCTTATCATAAGAGATTTCCTACAACATGACAAAATCAATTTTATTAAACGTCAAAAATCAATAAAAATTTTAAAATTAACAATTAAAATTTATACAAAATTTAAAGATGAATTAAGTTTAAGGTAAATAAAATATAAAATCATTTGTTAATACAGCAAAGAAATGTTGAATTTTAATCTGCCATCCACATTATTTTGAAATTTTTTTTTTGGCAACATAGAGGGCATTTACATGATGTTTTTCCAGACATGTCTAACAAACACATATGTTCTGTTTGTATAGAAGGGTTACCAAACAGACACGAAATGAGTTTGCATGTTTGTTAATATGATTTTTCATGTTTTTCAATATGTATAAAAAGAAGATTATACAATTATACATGAAAACAGACATGTTTGGTAAGACATCGTGTAAATGCAAGAGATTGTTGGTAGCATGTTCAAAACAGAATGAATAAATTATAAAGCACTGTTTTTAATTAAAGCTTTCATAATTCTTTTAATAAAAGCTTTTACAAATCATTTTTACAAAGTATTTTTTTCTCTTTTAAGTTTTTAGTTATTCGACCTTTTTGATTATAATAAAGTTACAGACATATTATTAACAAAGGGAAAAAGAAAAGCTACAATTAGTGCAATAATAGACCTACAAAATAATTGTTGTGTATTTTTGTGACTCGTTGTAAGTGTTAATTTTGTAACTTTTTAAATTTTGTTTTTGTTTATATGTATATTGTTAAATGGTATGGTAACATAGAAAAATGATTTATGTTTACTTATATTTCTTTCAAGATTCCTGAAGATGACATCCAAAGGATGTCGAAATATTGAAAAATAAAGAATTTAAAGAATAAAACAGACCTCGAGCTTGAAAAAATTATTTAATTTATAAATTATTTAATTTATAAAGTATTTTTTTAATAAAACTTTTGTAAGTATTTATAATAAAACTTTTTTAAACCGTTTTTAATAGAAGCTTTTATAATTGATTAAAAAAATAAAAGCTTTTACAAATTTAAAAAAAAAACTTTTAAGGCATTTTAGATAAAAAAAAATCTTAAATTCACTTTTGATAAAGTAACTAATCGATAAAGTACCTACATGGTGTTAATAACACCTTTTAAAGCTTTTTGTATAATATAAAAAACTTCTATAAAAATGCCGTTTTTTGGAAAAATCTTTTAAGAAAGAGCTTTACAAATATTGTTTGTTCTTTGAAAGGGTTTTAAATAAAACTGCTCTTTCGACTTTATTAATGGTTTGTTTTTAACTAAAAGTACAAAGCTTTTGAAAACTCTTTAGTGAAAAGGTTGTTTCCAGCTTTTTAAGTAAAAAAGTTGTAAGTAGAAAGCTTTTCAAAGTTTTTTATATAAGCTTTCAAAATCTTTAAAAAAAAGTTTTGACAGCTTTTTTTAGAAAATAAAGTGTAGAAAGCTTTTAAAAGTTTTATATGCTATATAATATTTCAGCCTTTTATTTTTACAAAAAATAAATAAAAACGAACTTTTTACAACGTATTTCCGCTGTCATAAGATATTTTTAACATCCTATACATATTTCCAAATAGTTGACATATCTTTAGTATCCTTGTCGTCCTTTCCTTTCATAATACAGCTTACAACAATTTAATTAAATTTTGACGGAATAAAATTAAATATTTAAATAACACTGCCAGTACATACTGAACTCTGGCATTATTCTAAAAGCAAATTCTGTATGTACTTAAATATTTACACTCCGTGTACCTTCAAAACAAACATTTACTTGCCACTGGTAAAAGTAACAGACAGCTTGAAGTAGATATTCCTCGTAATAATTATAATAATAATCGTGATAATAGTGATGATGGTCATAATGATGACGATGAGGTCGAACGGAAACTCGCCAACATCATTAGGAAATACTCATTTTGAAAATGTATATGTTACTAAATAATTCTTTCTTTGTTTTAAAAATTTAGCTCCAAGCCTGTTGGCTGCACAACCGCTGGTGAGTTCTTTGAATAATGATGGTTGGTTTTCTGGCTGGCGCTTGTTGGGTAGATAAATGGTATTGGGAGAAATAATTTTACTACAGGCAAGCAATTAAAGATACAAAATATTGCAGGAGTAAATATTTGTTAAATACACTAAACGGGTATTTCAAAATGGTGTTTTTATACTGGGAAAAATTAAACACAAAAACTAAGAAATAAATTTGTTTATAATAATCATATTCATAAAACACTTTTGAAAATGTGCAAACATGTTGGTAAAAAATCAAAAAGAAGAAACGGTTTCTTAATAGTTTTATTGATTTATCGAAAAAAGTTCTTGTAAGCTCTAAAGTAAATACTTTTGTTAATATATTAAACCTTTAACAATTTAGAGATTAAAAGCGATTCAAAGGACTTCCTAAAAGGAAATTTTAATCGCTTTTTTAATAAAAACTTCATTAAAGCTCAACTTAATATATTATCAGTTCTTTAAACTTTTTTTGACGTACTAGAATTCTGTTCATGTTCATAAATAAAAAAGCTTTTAAACATCTTTCTTTTAGTAGAGCATTTATGAGTTTTGATAAAAGTTTTTAATGAATTGCTTAATCTAGTGCAAAACTTTTATAATGAAAATATTTTAATAGTATTAACTGCCCGTTCGCCGATATCGAACGTTAGCATTCGCCTAGAAAATTACATTTAAAACAAAAACAATTTTTGAAATTTTTAACGGGCAGTAAGACTTTCAAGTATAATAGTTTCATAAATATTTTGAAAAAATTTAAGAAAAACTCAATATAATTCTGCAAAGCTTAATTAAAAAAAAATCGTTTAAATCGTTACAATAAAAACAACTAACTGCTGACTTTTACATGTAAAACTTAAAAGCATTGGGATACAATATTTACAGACTTTTAAAATCCTTAAAGAATAATTAAGCTCTTTTAACTACGAGTATTATTGAAAAAACCTTGTTTGTCCTTTTGCTTTAACTTTTTTTAAAACAAGCTTAAAGAGTTTAAAGAAAACAACAACAAAAAATAATTTTATTTTGTAAAACTTAGCTCCGAAAACCTAATTAAAAGCTTTAGAATATAATCTTTTTTTTGCAAAAACAAACGTGTTAAATCATACAACACTAAAGGACTATTTCAACCCTTTCTAATAATTTTATTTTAAGCAATAAAAAAACATTTTTTTGTAATCGTTTTTATTGAAAAATAGAGTTTAAAATAAGTCTTAAAAAAATAGTAAATTTATTTAACTCTGAAAAGCTTTGGACTAAAACGCCAATTGAGGGCTTTTAAACAAAAAGCTTAATAAGATTTTTTATTAAGCACCTTATTAAACGTTTGACCCTAAGATTATCGGTAACTCTTTACCACTAAGTTCTCCTCTTGGTCTGGTCAGACCACAATTAGAATAGCTAAAAAACCCAATTAAATAAAAACTAAATAAATATATTTTTTATTGAACGTATGCTTATTATAAAGCGTGATCCATTTCGAGGTTCCCTACTTTTTTAAAGAAATAAACACAGAAAATTCAATTTTAATGGGGAATGTTTATTATCATTTAAAAGAACATTCTTTGGCATTTATTTTTTGAAGATTATGTCTATCGAATGTTGGCCGTTGCTACGTCGCAGATGATCCATCCGTTGAGTCCAATTTTCGATGACTCGTTCGAGCATTTCGACTGGTAACTGGCGAATGACACGCGTTATGTTTTCGTCCAAGGCCTGAATCGAAGCGGGTTTGCCCGCATAAACTTTAAACTTTACATATCCCCACACGAAAAAGTCTAACGGTGTGATATCACACGATCCTGGTGGCCAATCGACCGGCACAAAACGTGAAATTATGTGCTCACCGAAGTGTTCTCTCAATAAATCTATTAATTGATGCGATGTGTGGGAAGTGGCGCCGTCTTGCTGAAACCAAATGTTGCGAAGATCACGACTTTCAATTTCAGGCATCAAATAGTCGGTTACCATGGCACGATAACGGCCCGAGTTGCTGCGAACGACGCCGAATCGACTCTCCACGGTCTTCGTGTACACTCTCAGCAGTGGCCGCTATATTTTCTTCACAGCGTGCTGGACGTGGTCTATTCGGTCGAATATTATCCAATAATGAATGCTGGGTCTCAAAATGGGTGATGGTGTTGCAAATAGTAAGCACAGTAGGCCGATTATGTTGACCATAAGTTGAGCGAAGTGCACGAAACACATTCCTTACAGAACGTGAATTTTCGTAATAAAAACGATTTGTATACGTTGTTCAGGCGTTAGTCTTTATGAAATGAAATGTCAAATGTCATTATGAAATGCCAAACAATACTAAACAAAAATAACATGACAGCATGACACGACTGACACATGATCTGTCAAAAAAAGTCTATTGAAAAAAGTATCTCTACTTGAATCACCCATTACTAGAGCATACGAATTTATTATATACATAATTTTAATTTTTCATTATTTTATTCTACATAAAATCTAGTCTCTAATTTCTTAAGTTGCTTTTTCGCATCTACCACAGATGAAACGAGTTTTGCGTTTGGCTTTTGTAGTTAAATTGAACTAAGCGCATCGTGGGCCGAAGTTTCCTGATTTGATTCAAACTTGATTCATTATATTCAGAACATATCTCTTATACAATTCACGTTTTTGTTTTTTTTTTTTATATGCTGTCCTATTTGAAAGATATTGCAAGCAAAAAAAAAAAATGTTTGTTCTAGCTAGACCAAGAGGGTAATTTTAAAGACTTTTGCTCCTGTCGAATCCAAATTGGGTTCATTCGATTCGGCCATATCAGTTATAGAATTCACGTCCATGTTTTTTCGATTTTTTGTTATATTCGAAAAATATTGCAAGCAAAACACAAATTTGCTCTAGCGAGAACATGACGGTAATCCTAGGGTTAACCTTAACTGCTTTTTAAACTTTTGAGGAGAATTAAAGTTATTTTTTTTCTAGGAATTTTATTATAAATGGCTTTAAAATTTTCTCGGAACTTTTTTACGATTTCTGTAAGGAGCCTCAAGTTGTTTAAGAAACCAGTAGCAAATAATTGCACAGCTTTTCGAAATAGGGTTTATAAACTTTATATTTAAAAGCTTTTTAAAGCTTTATAACAAAATTTCAAAATTGTGTCAGTGTAAACACTGTAGTACAAATTTCATTTTATTGTTCCTGAAGTCCAGTTTATTTTAATTCTTCATCCATTTTACACAAAAGGTACTTTTTCTATCAATATAGAAAAAATCAAATGTGTTAAAGTTCAATTGAAAGGAATAATAGAATTTCGTTCTAATTATTTCTGCTCCATTTTTTCTGCAGTTTTATTTTCTGCCCTTCCGTATGCTCCCTTATCATCCTGCCATGTGAAAATATAATTTGCAAAATGGAAAACAAATCGTACATTGTTATTAAATACCAGTTGTGATTAATATTCCATGTGGCTGTTTCTCTCTGTGCTTTTGTTTGTTATTGTTATCCTGGTTGTGAAAAAGAAAAAAAAAAGGATAATTGTCGGTGTGGTGAGCTCAAAAATGAAACAAAAATTAGCTCTGTTAGAATTTCCGCTTATTTTACTTTTACACAATATAAAAACGTAAATGTATTTGCATCAGTGTGTTAGTTTCATAATTGTGTCTTTAAAAAAATGTTTTCTACTCTTTTCCCCTTTTAGTAGTTTCTGATTGTTCAAATTTTGTCGAGATTTTTAATCATTATAATAAAAACAAACGAAATAACTAAAATTTTTCAGATTGAGATTACGCGCTAACATAAGAAATGGTATGTTGAAAGCTTTTTAACTTAAAATTTTACTAAAAGTTTTTTAAACATTTATAAGTTACAAATATTAAGAACTTATTAACAAAAACTAGATAAAGCTCTTGACCGTACTCCTCAGTTTTTTTCCTTTTGTTTTTGTATTTGTTGTATCCTAGATGCGTTTAAGTTAAAGATAGAGAACAAGAAAATTGAATTGCATATAAACGTACACGCAGGTTCAAAAGAGAATTAATTCCGTTTAAGCTTTAACCTTGTTTGAACCAAAAAAAGGACCTTATGGAATTCATAAAATAGTACAGAATGAAAAGGATACGGGAGAAATCTAAATAAGTTCAATAAGTGCAATGTTAGTAGTTATAACAATATAAAATGGGTTTGAGACGTTTGATCTAGAGGGAAGCGAACTGACACTAAAGTAGTCTCTTGATAGGTTCTTTGGTGGCAGAGACCGGTTCGAGTTCTAATAATTTATATCAATTGGACCTATCACTTTTACATGGGGTTGTCATTGGAGGGGGTTAATTAATACCTGACAGCCACCATTTAACAAGTCACACAGCTATTCTCAATAAAGGTTTTTCGTGTTAGTTATTACAAAGCTAGTCCTTAGTATTGTTTCAATAAAAGAATCCTAGAATGAATTTTAAGAACAACTTTTTAAATAGTCGGTGAATACTGAACCTGTTACAAATACGATCCTAATAAATAAATTAAAAATCATTTATATAAAAAAATTATTAAAACAAAATTAATACATAATTAAAACATTAACATTTTTTTCTTGCGTAATATACCAGTTAAGTGATTAGTTCTCCTTTCACATGTCATTAGGTATTTCTGCTCACAAATCCCAGTACCAGTTCCGTTGGAACAATTGACACAAATTACCCGCAAGGAAATATCTATCACGTACTAAAGAGTAAAATTTACGTGCGTGATTTTATTTCCTTATTTTGAGAACTCGTGATCGTGGCTAAAAGCTGCTCATGCGCCAGCCTTAGTTTGAACCATAGTACACTGAAAGAAATTATTTTGGGACAGTCATGTATGGCAACAGATGAAAACTGATGTCGATTTCAGTTACCAAGTAATAAATATTCAGGCAAACGTGCACATTCGCCACAACTTTTTGTGCTAAAATGCAAATTGCATAACTGCAGAAAGTATTTGTCACAATGATGCCAATAGAAGGGCATTTTCCCTTTTTGTAGCGATTTTGTTTTTTGGAAAATTTCAGGCGTAGGAAAAAAGGAGAGATTTTTTATGTTAAGGCAAATGTAGGGAATTTTCAAAAAATTAAAGCAAAATACCTAAATAGTCATATTATTTTCATTTTAAAATTAAAATTGTTCATATAAAATAGCATTTAAGTACAAATAAAGGATTTTAAACAGAAACCCTATTATTTGAGTCTTAGGAGCCTGGGAATCTTAATTAAGTGTCAAAACCATGTACGTATATATTAGAGGGCGGTGAAAATTCGGGTTCGCATTTACGAACTTTTCGCTTATTTTTCCTATTTGCATTTGCACTCACATGCGCTAGAATGCATGCAAATATTAGAGACTAGTTTCGAATGTAACCACACAATCTCTTCAGAGGGGTTTGCAGTTTAACACTCACCGCCATTGACGACGGATGACGTCATAAGTCAAACATCAATCTTTAATTAATATTTCATTCCCGAAAATAATTTTTGATCATCAATCTTTAAACCAAATGGTATTTTACCCTGGTAGATCGAAATTTGCTTTGAATGAATGATTACCTATTTAATTGATTTACATGTTCTTCATTACTTCTGTTTTTCGTACTTTTTGCCAAGGCGACATGTGCTTGAAAACCTGGGTTCAGTTCCCAGCTACGTCAATAATGAAAAATTATCAATAAATTTTAATTCATTTCGTGTTGTAAAATTCCTTTCTTCATAAAAATAATTTAATGAAAATTAAATTCAATGAACTTAAGCCTGATTAAAATATCGCAATTTGGATTAAAAACCATTAACAGTTCAATAAAATAACCACAATACTAATTATTGTTAACAGCTAAGGCACAAGCTCTATGTCTACATTTGTCCTTCAAGTTGTGCTTAAAATGGTCAACAAGAAAAAAGAAAGACAAAAGTATGAAAAAAAAACAGTTCAATAAAATAACCACAATAATAATTAATTGTTGAAAATAATTAAAGCAGAAAATTAATTAAAGAAAAAATGTCTTTTGAGTTGGACAAAACAAAAAGAAAAAACAAAAGTCCCGTGTGGTTTTATTAGCTATTTGGTTTCACTGTTGCACCAAATGCAAAATTTAAACTTTACTTTCTGCAGGTTAAGGCTTATTAAAGTGTTTTCCGAGTTAGGGCATGGGACCTAAAGTAATTTATGGAGCGATTTTACGAAAATAATTCCTACCACGAGTGGTGGTGGTTATAAAAATGTGTTTTTGTTAAAAATTGATTTTGTTAATTTATTTAAAATTCAAATTTCAATTCTTCATCTTAATTTATTTAATAAAAATTGTAATAGAATCTTACAAATAAATCAATTACTAGTTTGCTCTATTGAATAACTATATTTATTATTTTATATTTAGTTTGAAATAACTGAGGTAATTGAGTAAACTATAGATTCTATGTTAATTATTTTTAATTGAATCAATGTTGGAAATCGTATGTTGTTTTTTTGTTTTTTTTTTTGGAATTTTTTTAATTAAATTAATCATTCATTTAGAAAAAAATCACAATTTTCAATTTTTACAAATTTTAGTAATCAATACAATCGTTAAAAAACTTTGTAATATTTAATAAATTATAAAACTTTTGTTTGTTAACTTCTTTTAAAGACTTTTATTTTAATAAGTATATCTATAAAAGGCATTTAGCTTTTGACTTTCAAAAATCCCGAATCCCGATATCCTGGGATTTGCGAAAACCACTCCCGATTGGCATCCCTAGATCTAACACCGCTTCGGTAGCAACAGGTGCACAGCAGTCGTCCATAGACGTTTACGTGATAATCATCAAGTTTTTTAAATAAATAAATCTGAACGATTAAACACCTTTCGAAAGGGATCTGTCTATAAATGAAATGTTTTTATGTTTTTTGTAGAGTAAAGGATGCAAAAATGGATATTGTACACAGAAAAAAGTGTTTTATCAATTAAAAAAATGGTTTTAAAAGTATTCAAATTTAATTAATGTGATAATTGAATCAATTATTTTTTTTAGTCGAAAGAAAATGAAAAATATAATTTTGAGTTAATTAACATTTTAGTTGGTTTGAAATAAATTTTTAATTAAAATATTATTTAAATATCAAAAGATATTATTTGATTTTTTTTTCGTTTAAAATAAAATAATTTAAACTTGTAGAATTGTTGGGGAATTGTCAATATTTAATTAAATAAATTAACAAATTGTTTGAAATGACAAAGTTTTTTGATCATTTCTTTAATTTAAATTAAAAATATCATTTATTGAAAATTTTTTTTCAAAATTTTTAAATTTTTAGTAATCAATATAATCATTTTGGTAAAAGGTGCAAAATCAACAAATTATTTGCTTGATATTATGAATTTGGTATAAATTTGATTATAAGAGAAAATTTCTAATTTTTTCTGTGTAGGGTGGAAGACAAGACACACGTACTACAAAAATGCAGCAACAAGGTAAGTTTTTTCATTTAAATGAATCCCGATCTAGTTTCATTTGATTTTTCCATTACATGGGAACTAAAATTGGTACGTTAGTCTTTAATTTTTGTAAAGAAATGTAATTGTGTACCTGTTTTCAATTAGATGAACACAAATTAAAATTACCTACCGTAGTTTTTTGTGTTGTCTTTTATATTGCTTGTTTTTTTTTTACCTGCATGAGAACTTTCGATATTCGATATAAATTTGGTTTGGCAGCTGAGAATGGCAAATTGACATTTCTGTTCAGTAAGATTTGGTAAGTCTTTATACATCGGTTATCACTAGAGCAACGCTTCAAGTGGAAATTTACATTGAAGAAATAAATTTGTCCGCGAAGTTCATAGAGAACTTCGACCATTTTACAAAGCTTATATCTGGTTTAATTGCCTACTTCAATAAGCGACATTGCCGTATTTGGAGTGCAGACAAACCGTTAACGATCTACCATTACGTCCATTAAAATAGACTGCTCGGTGTGGTTTACATGCTTTTTCGAAATTAGCAAGGAGCTGCCTTTACGGTGAACGCTATCGAGCCTTGCTGACTAAATCTAAGCTTCCAGAAATTAATCAGCGAAACATCAACGGTATTTGGTTCCAACAAGACGGCGCAACTTTTTATACAGCGCGTTTAACAATCGATTTTTGCAAAATCAGATGGGTGACAACTTTATTTCTTGGAGTGGTCCGGTTCACTGGTACACAGCGTTACCGTTAGATATTTAAAAAAAGTACCAAAAAAAGAGGATTCTTACAAAAAAAAGTAGCACCAAAAGGGTGATTTAGGAAAAAAAGGCGGCACATGTTTTAAAATAGGAAGAAGTACACAAAATAATGTTTTTGCATGTGCTTTGTTTAATTTATTTATAATTTTCAATAACATTTTTAAATGGTAAAAAAAATTCCAGAAAATATTATATTAGATGTAAGCAAACACTTTTTTATGTGATTTTAATTGACCTTAGCTTGCTGAATCCAAATCTGTTCAATGATTGGTTCTATCAAGTCTGGTTTTCTTTGAGCCTTTGAGTCATCCATATAAATTTTTTTATACATTCAATTGTTTCGGCAATACATTTTTTGCAAAATTAGTACTATTTTTGTTTTCAAAAATTGATACAAAAGTTATAAAGACATTAAAAATTCATAAAAAAGTTATGAACAAAATACGGCATATTTCATGAAAAGGAGAAATGTTAATTTTATGTACTCGTATTATTTATTGTTGGCATGACGCTAATATGTATGTATATTTCATAATGACTTGGGAGCGATATTTCCGATTTGGATGCTATTATTAGCGAATGATTTGGAATTAAATTCCATTTTAGGTATCTTACCAATAGTTTTTTATATTTTCAATAGTTTCGAAGATATTAAAAAAAAGTGGATAAATTTTTCAAAAAAAATAAGTTTTCAAAAATTTACAAAAAAAAATTATAAGAGCAAAAATTGTAAATTTTGATAAATTATCGGAAAGCTAGATATATAACGAATATAATAAGCCATAACCATGAAAATGGTTATTTAAGTGTTATATAAAAATCATATATTGCGATTTTTGGAGAATTTTTCATAACAAAAATCTTAAGAAAATTAAATTTGTCGAATTTGGGCGATTTTCGGTGTCTAATTATTCACGAAGGTGAAAAAATTCTGATAACCCTGATTTATACAGGCATAAATATATGTCATGGTATAAGTATTTATTTCATCAAGAGAACTTGCTTGCGAATAATTAATTTGTTCACATGTTACATAATATATTCGCAATAAATGTATAAGCTTATCACGATAGATAAAAAATTATTTCATATAAGCTAATATTAAAGCTTATATTACAGCTTATATTAAATCTGGGAGTTTTAATAAAACAGAAAGTTCAAAAAGTATCTCATCATTTAGTAAAAAGAACCAAAAAAGTGGCAAGAATTACAAAAAGTATCATATTTGGGTGCAGTTTGTAAAAGTAACAAAATAGTATCCAAGCAATCGAAAAAGTGGCAAATTGCTACTTTAGTAGCACCAACGGTAACGCTGCTGGCACCATCGTTCGTGCGATTTAAAGCCTCTGAATAATTTTTTTTGGGGCTATGGACAGATAAAAATTGGATAGATCGAATGGACCATGCAACTCGTAGCCGCGGCGGACATATGCCGGAAATCATATTGAAAAAATAAATGCCATAAAATTATCAACCAGATTAAAATAAAACAAAATTGTACTCCAACAATATTTCTGTCTTGTATCATCATTTTATGTTCTCATGCAGCTAAAAAATACACCCTTTACATGAACACTAGATCGCACCACCAAACAAGCTAAAAATAGATATATTGGATTTTTGCAATGCGGTTTCGAAAAAAAAATTCATCTTTTGTCGAACGTAGGGGTCGTCTTTTTAAAATTTTCTACTTATCCTTGGCATTTACTGTCGGATCTTAAAGTATGATGTATAAAAGTTTTTCTGTTGATATAATTAGTTTGATACAGTTTTAAAAAACTAGAAATAACACTTTCATAGGCCGTATATAAAGCACAGCTTCGGAAAACTCTTTAGTACGCCTAAAAAGAATACCACTATTGTATGAATATATGATAACATTGGTCTTCTCGAGACAAAAACTTTAATATAAAAAACTTTACGATCGGACTATAAATGCCAAAGATATAAGAACAAATTTAAAAAGGCGACCGCTACGTTCGGCAAAAAAAAAATTTCAAAACCATCTTGCAAAAATATTTTCAATATTTTTTTTTTTTGGGTACGGAACACTTAATTTAAAAAGATTCAGAACCGTTGATTAACATTTTTGAAGAAGAAAAACAAACGTTCTTTTCAGAACGAAAGATTTATTCTAAGAGAGATAACATTTTAAACAAAAACTTTAGTAAATACTAAACCTCGGCGCAAATGCATTTAAAAGCCGTTTCAAGACATTCGTTTGTTTTTTAAATACTGATTGTCGCTCACTCTTTGCTAACGAATCAAAAACTATGTTGTGCAAAACATATATAGCAAACAATAAATAAAAACACACAATTGCAAATTAATTGTAATTAGTGTGTTATAAACGACCAAATACGAAGTGTAAAGAGTACGGAATTTACTCCAAACAGCAACAAATCAAAACAAATCACACTAACTAAACCAAATCACACGAAAGAACTGTAGCAAAATAGGTGATAAGTATGAATTATCTTGTTTTTTTTTCAATTATTAGGTATGACTAGCTAGATTTGTATGAAGCAAAAAACAATTAAAGATGAAAAATATTTTTCTAGAAAATTTAAGTTTTTATTTTAAATTATTTTATTATTACAAAAACATATTATCAAATATTTAATTAAAAGAAAAAAAATAATTAAAAGGTAATTCTATTAGTTGCAAAATTAATAAAAAAAATAATACATACATCAAGATCACACACTGTGAATTGAAAAGTTTACCGTACATAACTGTATTATAGACACACAATTGTTGTGTGTTGTTTTTTCGTTCACATCAAATTATGGATTGAGTTGGTTTATTTAAATCAAACTACTGCTTTACACTGATTTGTTTGAAACGGAGTCCTGTTTTAACATTGATTTGGTTTTTCATAATGGATCATTCGAGCTGATTTAAAAAAAAAATTGCAGTAGTTGACACAACAATAATTTGGTGTTGACAACTGTGTACAAGAAACAAATGCATTCGTGCAGGGGTTTAGTAAATACATGATGGAGAATATCAAACGTTCTTTTAAGAGCGACAAATAAATTCAAAAAGAGGTGAAATTTGTTTTCTATTAAATTTATTGATAGTATTTTACTACAAATTAACAATTATTTTTAGAAAGTTCTATAAACCAAATATTTACAAACATCCTTCATAATATTTTTGCATTAAACTCTAATCCTGAGAAAATGAAATGTGAATAGGGTTGATTTGAATGCCCGAAAGACTCAGTGTTGCATGGTTACACTGAAAAACGTGAATTTTTGTGAAAAAGTTACTTTCTGCTTTAAATTTTAATATTTATCTATTCCAATATTTCGACCAATCATGTTAGTTATCTTCAGTGAAACTATTTACCTCCTTATGCAAAAAAAGTTAAAGTTAACATTAGTTAACCGACATATTTAGCCCAGCAAAAGTGTATGGGCTTAATGTGTTGGTATACTAATGTGAACCTTAACTCTTTTTTGCATGAGGTGGTTAATGTTTAATGCATCGTTGTCGGTTGTTAATTTTAGTTATTAATGTTAATTGAAATAATTGAAAGACCAACTTAAAGTTAACTCCCTAACGGCGTATTTAATTGCTTTAGTTATAAGATGATAAAAATACAATTGGAATCAATTTTCAAAAATTATTTTCGGGAATGAAATATTTATTAATTAATTCATTTATTAATGATGTGCTAATAATCCCAATTTATGATAAAAAACACTGAAATTTATTGTTGTGGGAAAGCTAGTTTCTATGCGCATTTCGCTGGTTGCTTAGGCCAGCTCGTCAGGAAACTTTTTCCAAATACTTTAGAAAAGCTAAAAATATTATACAAGTAAGACCATAAAGTGATTAAGAATTTTAAACACTCAGCTCTACTTGTAACAATATCAAAGCTTCAACAAAGACACAACAATAAATAGTGAATTTTTTCTTTCTTACATTCCCCTACAATTGGGAATTTTACTAGTGATAATTTGTAATTTGTTTACTCATCTTTATAAAGACCGTAGCAAAATGTGAACACTCATAATGAGGTGCTAATTACCATAGAGCTTCTTTAATAAGAATTATACAGAAAAAGGGGATAATTAAAAAAAGTACACCCGTTAAAAAAGAACGTTTTAATTTTAGACGTAGGCAAAGTTTTTTATGGTCATTAAATAATAAAAAAGAAAAACTTAATAATTCCATTTTAATACTCAAATAAAGTTGGTCCAAGCAAAACGCACAAAGTTAATTAAAAATAAAACAAAAAGTTTTCAGAGAATTATCCTAATCTTTTTTGTAATGATAGAAGGATCTTTGAAATTAAGGTATGAAACAAATTATGGGTGAACGGCTTGCAACGGCTTCGTTGCCATACCTCTTTCCGATAGTCCATATTTTCAATGACTCCGAGACATAATTAAGGTTCAATGTCGTTAATGTGCCGAACTATCTCATGCTCTAACTCGTGAATTCTTCTTGGCTTATTGACGTACACTTTTTCTTTTAAATATCCCAAAAGAAGGAAGTCCAACGGTGTCACCTCACATGACCGTGGCGGCCAATTAACATCGCTACGATGTGAGATAACACGGCCATTGAATTTCTTGCGCAAAAGAGCCATTGTTTCGTTGGCTGTGTGGCAAGTGGCACCATCGTATTGGAACCACATATCGTCCAGGTAAATATCCGCAATTTCTGGCCACAAGAAGTCCGTTTTCATCGCGCCATAGCGGACATCACATACGGTAACTACTTGGCAGACCTCATTTTCGAAGAAGTACGGACCCGATGACGCCGCCAGCCCAGAACGAACTTGGCGAGCAAGCACAGGTGTTCTTACATTTCCTACAGATCTGGTTTGCTGAAACTTGTGCACAATTCTCCCGATTGTGGACACATTTAGCCAATTTAGCTGGCCAAAAAAGCATTATTTTCATGTGTAAAAAGTCATATTAGAAGCGAAAATTCCCATATTCTATTTTTTTAATTATTTATTTAAATACATCAAATTTTTAATTATTGAGTTATTATTGATTATTGTTTTATTATTGGGAGTTCTTTTGTTAACAAATGACGGAATACAACAAAACTGAAACAAACATGTGCAACGGCTAAGTAAATAATGATATTCTCTTAAATTGACTTAAGGCCAATTAGAATGACTCAATTTGATGACAGTTTGTCATCGCACTGCTGACATGCTTTATTGAACGGACTCCTATTCGTCATTTCTGTTAGGCCAATGTGTCATCCTATTGATGACATAATTTAAATTTTTGACCCTGATGACAATTTGGCCAAGTGATGTTAATGCTAAAATCACAGTAATGTTAAGTGTCATAAGGTCAAAAACGAAGACACTTGTCATAGTACTGATGACAAAAAACATCAGCGTTATAACGCCTTTTCTATCAGTGCAGATACCAAAACTGATACGTCACTCTTGGTCATCGATAGCAGAGACTGGGTTCGCCCGTCACCCGTGCAGGTCATAATTGCCTGGTAAAAGCATACAGTATATTCAAATTCTACACGAAATGCATTTTGATTTGAACGCCCATTTTTCGTGAAAGGCTTCAACAATCTTAACGCGTTGCTCAATTGTGTTCTTTTCCATGTCTTGTTAAGTTGGGCAAAAAACTTGACGTAAAGGTGTGACTCAGAATTAACATCTTGTATTATTACGGTTGGCCACCCTTTAGAAAAACACAAAATTTGGAATTATGACTCAATTAGAGTATTTCATTTAACAATATATTTTATTACACATATTTTTTGAAGATATAAAGACTTTTAAATATATGTATCGTTAACCTCTTCATAACCTGCTACTATTGCATCCCTAAAGGGAAGCTAACTGACACTAAAGTACTTTCGTTATAGTTCTTTGATGGTAGGGACCGGTACACTTTATATGAATGTGACCTTTCTCTTTTACATGGGGTTGTCATTGGAGGGTGTCAATTGACACATAAAAGCCACCATATTACAAGTCACATATCTATTCTCAGTGAACGTGTTTAGTGTTAGTTGACTATTATTTCAATAAAACGAGTCCTAGAACTAAATTTAAGAACCAAATTTTAGAAAGTCCCAAAAAAATGTGTTACGCCACCGGTTTATACTGTACTGTAGTTCATAACTTTCTTTACCTTTTGGTTCTTCATAACGGATTGGTCCTCCTTTCACTTGTCAGGAGTTCTTTCTTCTTGTACTTGTTCTATTTTCACAAATCCCAGGATCAGTCTGCTGGAACAATTGATACAAATTTCCCGCAGGGATATTACGAGGCGGTTAATTTGCATACTCCCACTAGTCATCAAAATATGTGTTTTTATGCTTCAATATTTATTTTAACATTCTGATTAATAATTAACTAATTTAAAATCAACTCAAAAGACGATAAAAATACAATGTTTAAAAAACTCCATCTAGTTTAAATAAATTTGCTTATAAAATCGACAAAAAAATATATACTAAATGCTGTAAAACCACTAAGACAAATGGTATTTCATACAAATAGTACTCTTTCTCCTTTTCTCCTTGCCAATTTTTTAAGTCACTTTAAGAAAAAATATTTATTCCTCTTTTTCTTATCTTTTATTTATAAAAAAAATATTGCGCTAAATCTTCACTTGAGTGGTTTTTACATTTGAGGGAAAAACAAAATTATGATTATAAATATTTTTTGCATATTTTGGGGGGAAGCAGACTCCCAAAAAATTATACGAAATATTTAAAGAAATCGCTTAAATTTAGAGCTTATCGAAAGCTTTTTTTCGTTTGTTTAAATCTTCACAAAATCTTAAAAAGTTAATAAAGATTTTGGTATAAGAGTAAGAAGAACAGAAGGTTACTTACGAATTGTATTACTAAAATTTTATAAATATGATTTAACCAAGACTTTAAAAACACTTATATGCTGTTTACAGGTGAAAGGCAATAGATTGTGTGGTGAAATTTATATAAAAAGCACTAAAAAAAACTGAGTAATTTTCATATAAATTTTACTATACACTCAATTGCTTGTCACCTGGAAACAGCATATTAAGCAGTATTTTATACACCGATTTAGCAATAATAAGAACAAGAGGTCAAACACTTCTAACATTCTTAGAATAGCTCTTGCCCTACTCTTAATTGGATACATAATCATAATATAAAATTAAGCTACACAGCTTAAATATATATTTTTTTGATGCCATACCAGTAGTCATAAGAAATGCTAATATTTGTTCACTTTAGCAGTTCCTTAACTTATACTCTACTAACTTAAATTTTCTATTTGAGTATGTTAAACTTAACTGCACTTTGCATAAAATTTTATGTGTAAGTTTTTGTTAACATGCAACAATCATCATGCAGCAGTTGCAATAAAATTTCACATGCAGATGAATTCCCATTAAATATTCCTTTGATGTTCGTTTGCATTATAGTAAAACTTTTCGCAAAAAAAATTGGAATTATTTCAGTTATCCGCATGAAATCGAATATATTTATATATAGATATCGTTACGTAAAACGCAAAAGGCCCTATCTAACATTTTGAAAATTTTACAGGAGAAGCAAAAACTATTTAATATGATCAATTTATAAATTGCATTAAACTGTTTATAATTAACTTTTCTTCTATTTTTCTTGTAAAACCTACCAGTTGTTTTGACAATTAGCAATGTTGCATATTATGCAAAATGTTAGTTAGCCCTCTAGTATATCGTTATCGTTTGTAGATAGGGCCTTTTGATTTTGGTTAATAAAATCGCTAATTTTGGTCGAAAGATTCCAAATTGTTTTGTGGTCATTTGAGTTGATGCAAAACATCAGAATTAATGAAAAAGTCGATTTTTAATTTTTTGTTAGATAGGGCCTTTTGCATTTTAGATATCGATATATATATATATAAATATATATTGATAAAAGTACGTATACAGGTTCAAATGAAGTCAAAGTATATTTATGGAAATTTATTAAATGGCAGAATTTGCAGGGAAAAAATTTTTCAAATTACTAAAAAACCAGTAAGATTAATATATTCGACTGTGCCGAATCTTTAATACCTTTCACATAACGTAATGCAGCGTCTCACACCACTTACCCACTAATACACGTTACACAAGGGAACAAAATTGAATTTATTGAGAAAACTGAATTGATAAAATTCGTGATTTCCATCACAGAAAAAAGTGTTTCGTCAATTAAAAATGGTTTAAAAAGCATTTAAATTTTATTAATGTGATAATTGAATCAATTATTTTTTTTGTTTAAAAAAAAATAAAAATTTAATTTTGATTTAATTAACATTTAAGTTGTTTGAAAATAAATTTTCAATTAAAATTTTAATTAAATAACAAAAAATCTTAATTGTCTTTTTTCGTTTAAAATAAAATAATTTTAACATGTAGAATTGTTGTTGAGAATTTTCAATATTGTCGAAATATCAATAGTTTTTTGATAATTTTTTTAATTAAAATTCAAAATATCATTTATAGAAAAAAAAAATATTCACAATTTTACAATTTTTAGTAATCAATATAATCATTTTGGGAATAGGTGCAAAATCAACAAATTTTTTGCTTGACACAGGGTGGCTGATGAAAGCTGGTAGTTTCCGTCCAAAGAGAATATAGGCGCACGATTGGCGGCACTCCTTCTAGCAGATGGACTATAATGAGGCTCGTGAATAATTTTGCCGAGCATGGCACAGTCGCAAGAATGCCTTATCATCGAGATCCCTCAGTTCGGAAGCAGGAAACTATCGCTGCTGTAGTTTCTGCCATACAATCCAATCCTAGAGTTTCGACAAGAAGCTTATCTGCTCAAATGGGTGTCAGCAGACAGTCACTGCAGACAATTTTGCATCAAGATTTAAACTTATTTGCATATAAAATTAAATTAACAAGCAAACTGAACACAACAGACTTCCCGAATTCGCTTGGAATTTTACGAGAAGATAATTCAAATGTCGGCAGAGGATGAAAACATTTTGAACTGCATTTTAGTGTCTGACGCAAATTTTGAGCTAAACGGCAATGTTAACAAACTAAATTGTCGAATATGGAGTAATTCTAACCCACAGATACTCCATGAGATGCAATTGCATCCACTTCGCGTCACAGTGTGGTGTGCAGTTTCATCAAGGATCATTGTCGGGCCTTACTCGAAGGAAACGTTCTTCCTGTTACGGTCAATGGAGATCGTTACTTAAAGCTGTTGAAGGAGTTTTTCTTTCCAGAACTACGCCGAAAGAGAATCCCTTTCAACTCTGTATTGTTAAAACAAGATGGGGAACTTGTCACATAGCCACGCCTGTTATGACAGAGTTGAGCGAAAATTCCCCCAATAAGCTGATTTCAAAAAACTCCACATTCCGTTGGCCTCCCAGGTCTCTTGACTTTACTGCACCTGATTTTTATTTTTTTTTTTTTGTGGGGTTATTGCAAACAGGAAGTATACAAAAGAAACCCAACAAATTTGGATGATTTAAATCAATCCATTCGAAAGATAATTGAGGCAATTCCCGCTGCAACCCTACAGGCAGTAATGAATAACTTTTTGATTAGATGTTGCAGATGTGTCACTGAGGGTGGAAAAATGTATTACTTTTCAAATGAATTAATTAAAAATAAATTACATAAACTTTACAAAAAGTAGTTTGAGTTTTTTAATGTAGCAAAATTCATCAGCCACCCGTTATTATGAATGTGGTATAAATTTGGTGATTGGAGAAAATAATTTTTTCTGTGCATAAAAAACCATTTTTTAATGTGTATGTTGGAACAAAGTTGGGTGACTGGTTGTGTTGACTGGAACTTTATATTGTGAACAAAATCGCAAGTTGTTCACCGACTGCAATGAAATAAAGCTCATTTTATTCGTAATATGTAAAACTACATGTTTTTAGACGAAAACTGTAACTTTTGTCGCATTTTAATTTTTTATAAATTTTTAAAGAACAAAAACTGTCTTTTTTAAAAAAAAATGGTAGTTTCTTCAACGATATCTCTGAAACTACTGGGCAAATTTGAAAACAATATAAGCAGAGCTTAAAGATCATATTGTTGCCGAGTTTCGGATTTTTTTTAACTGAATATGGAGAACCGTTTTCAATTTATTCCAATACATGTAGTGAAAGTGTTCTTATTTTGGACATAACGGTATATCTCGAAGAGTCAAGGTGATATAGAAAAATGCAGACTAGATTTGAAATCAGAGACCTCAAAATAGTAAAAATTTGCAATAAAGTTCCAGGCCACAAAATAACTGTTCCCCAGTGCTATCAAACAGAATGAAAAAACACAAGTTATTTGGCTATGCCGACTCTTATACACCTTTCACAGTGGTTGGAAAATAACTGGAATTTATATTTAAGCTCGATTTTATCCACATAGTTTGTTTTGTATGGGCTTCAAAACCACGGGAGGACACTTTTATGGAAGGCAGGTGGAATAATACACCGGTTTGATGAGCCAAATGTGGTCCATTTTATTCATACGGGTCAATATCGTTATTTCCGGAGCATATTCGTATAAGCGCTAGATGATATAATAGGCCGATTTCTCTGATATTGAAAACCAAACAAATTTGATACACTCCGAATATTTGAACTAAATTTTATCAAGCTTGCATGTACCCCATCATCGCACTAAGCCCCTTAACTCGGTAGGACACTTGTGTGGCGGCCAAATGAAATAGTGGTCCGATTTGGCTGGATTTTCAATATTCAATAACTCTTTGAAATATTTGAGCCAAATTTTGTCTTCCTAGCTCATACGGTATAGGCGCTACTTTGCCAAGACCAATATTTCGTGGAAAGCAAATGAAGTGAGTAATTTTTATATAACAAGGTCATTTGTGGACCAATTTTGTTTGTTTTCAATGTACTCTTAGTTTACTTAAGATGAAGTTGAAAAGATTAAGTTCATAAATAATAAAAGAACTATACAAATTTAAGGCTTATGGGTAAACATTTTAGATTTATGGTTAAAAATTAGAGGCAGACTTGGGTTTTTACTTATATCTCAGCTGTTTGTAGACCAACATTTTTGTCTGCGTTCTACATAAATTTCACAGAATTTATCGTAGAAGTCATAACTCTCCAAAAATTTAAATTTGTAAGGTCACAACGTCACAGCCTTCTAATAGCCATTCTGAACAGAGAACATTTTCTTTTAATGAAAACCTGTCATTAAAAGCTGTTTAAGATTAACATTCTTAGTAATTGCATCCTTTTTTTATATAATACATTTTATATTATTGAATTATAACAAAAAATGCGAGGATTGTGATCGCACCTGGCACTATGGAATTGCTCCTATACTAAGCCAAAATTTTATGGAGAGTGTGTAAAGAACTTCGTAAAAATAACACATTAAAATAGTCGACAGCCACCGCAGTCTCCGTATGTCAATGTAATAAAGCATCTATGGGCACATTAAGAAGCCGATTAAGTACGCTATTTCTTACACAGAAATTCTCTCGTGAGCATTCCGTTGGATAGCTAATATAATAAATAGAATAAAGAATGCTGACGAAGGCCGTAGCGGGCCAGAAAATGCACTACATTCTGGTGGTGTCTAATAACTTATAAACTTTTCTGTACATACAATATACTTCATTGCTATCAAACGGAAAGCTAAGGTAAAATGTAACAAGAAGATTCAAGATAATAGTCTGGTAGTGTATAAAGTCATTCCTAAAAATTTAATGAATAGAACTATTAAAAAACGCTTTATAAAGCTTTTGTTATATTATTTTTCCACTTAAACTGAAACTTAAAATCCTTAGCCCCGGATGCTTTTAATTATATCTCCCCTGCGTATTTTTCTGGTGTTATTTAACGGTCACGTTTTTTTTTCTTCATAAAGTGGACATCTACTTAATAAAAATTTGCTGCAGTCTTAAGAATACAGTGTAATTTAAATTTATGTATACTGAAATGGAAAATATCATAAAACGGTGTGTACTTAAGTTTTTACTTAAGTTTGCTCTTAAAGAAATAAAAATGTTAAAGCTCTTTGATTAATATGCGAAGTTTTGTTGAAATTCAAAAAAAAAAAAAAAAATTGTTTCCTAAATTCTTTGTAACATTGTTGTAGAGTCATGTTTCACTGGCTACCAGTAGCACGTGCTTGACTTAAAAATATTTTCGATGCCATTTTTCAGAATATATTATGGTATAAACTTCATTTGCTTATTTTCCTTTTTTAGAAAACAATTTTTCATGCTAAAATTATTTTTTCCCATTTACTTGGTTTTGTTTTACGTTTCTCTATTTATTTGAAATCTAAAAGAGCGCTACAAAATGTAAAAAAAGCTTTGCGAAAGAAGAAATATTTGTTTTTTACTGCATCTTTGCTTATTCTTACTTGTAGCATATTTTAAGTTTAATGTTGATGATGTTTGTTTAAAGCAGAATTTCGAGCGCGTTTAATTTAATCTCATGCTACAATTATTATGTTTATATTTAAAAAAAAATATTTATTTGTCTTAACTAATTAAATTTAAACAAAAAACAAAAAAAAAAAGGAAAATAATTGCATATGCAATTTTTTTATTTTTTTTAATAATAGCCTTCTCGATAAAGTGTCTGATAAATTAGGTCATTGAATTTTAAAACCAATTATTTTTACAAAATATTTTTTAGTCAAAGAAAATAATATATGATTGAAATTGGATTAAAAAACGATTGTAGTTAATTCAACAATGATATCCATATGAGCAAAAAAGCACATGATATAAATCTGTTTTAACTTTATCCTTTACGAACCGTTAGAAATTAAATTCCAAAAATTTAACACTAAATCACACATGAAATATTTTACTATACATAACACATGGGCAGCCTAAGATGCTACGGTCGTTGCTTTCTACTGGTTCTAAGTTCAAACCAGAATATATACAAATATATGGGGGATTGCATGTCAAGTGACCCATTTTTTGAAATCGATGTCTTCCGATTTGGATGAAATTTGCACCAAGGTTAGTCCTATTGGATAGTAGTTTAGACAACAATAACTACTCGATAAGTTTCTGAGTTAGAGGGGGTCAAAATTTTACACTTTGGCCAACCAAGTGTTCTTTCGCATCCATGTAACATATTACCTATTGGTGTTAGCAAAATTTGTCCCAAACAAACTAGATAGTTATTTCTTTAATCTTTCGAAAAATTTTTTTTTTAATTTGAAACCTTTTTTTTTTTTTTTTTTTTTTTTTTTATTAAATAAAGAGCTTAGGCCTCTTTTCCTTTATCCCTCTGCAACTGACGTGACTTTATACTACCAATTCCAGTGACGTGGTAGTACGGTAGACACAATTTGGATGGCTTTTATTTTCCAAGTTCTGTTTTGTAAACCTTATGAAATTATTTTTTATTTTAGAATTATGTTTAAGCATGCTTTTTGCTGTAATTTATTTTTGAGAACAAAATGACAATTAATTTTTTATTATTTAGTGGCATAGCAAAAAATGGACCTAAAGTTCTTACATCTATACAAAAACAAAAAATAAAATTAATAATTTCCTATTTGTTTTTTACAAGTTACACTAGGCTAAGTTCACATCTGATCTAACCAGTATAGAAAAAATGAGAAAATTTTAATGGTTAAATAAAAAGATACAACTAATTTTATCTAGTGCATTAAAGCAGACATTCTAACATGGATATGTCAAATTATTTGATCCAAAGCTGAGAATCTGCTCTCAACGGCTTTTAAAAGTTCCAGATGATCTTTTCTTACAACAATGAAGAATTTTTTTTTTTATATTAGAGTGACCCTTCAAAATAAAAATAATAAGAGATATAAAATATTCAAACAATTTTATTGTCGTGTTTTTTTCAGACACTTACCTAAATATTGACGTAGTTGTCGTGAAGACACTTTCCTGCTCAGCCCGAAGCGTGCCCTCTATTTGATTGCGTTCGTCACGCCAACGTAAACATGAAAACGTCTTTAGAAGGTACTGAATGCCTGAGAGCCGGTGTTTGAAAAAGAACGTAGAAAATCCCTTTTTTCGTTCATTGGTGTCTGTTAGACAACCACGTCAGTCGCAGAGGGTTAAGGTAGTTCTGGTCGCTTTTTGGGCCGCGAGTGGGTTATTTATAAAAAAAAAAATTATTTCTAACTAAAGATGAGGATTTTTCAATTTTTATCATATGCACTATTTTGAATTAATTCCCATTTGTGTGTAAGTGTTTCTAAAATATTAAAAATAAAACTTGTGCTGATAAACTAGACAAATTAACCTCTCCGACGGTATATAACATACCTAACTAGCATTTCATACCCTCGATACTGTAATACCCACAACATGTTAATCCCAGGACTAAAATCACTTTTTTTCTATAGAGATGTTGGCAAATTAATTTTTTTTATTTATTTGTAATAATAATTAAATTAATATAAAATAATAATAATACAAAAAGATATATTAGTTAACACACTAAATATTTTCACATTAATCTCTGTAACACATAAAATATTTTCACATCAAATTCTGTTTTTCTGCATACGTCTAATATTTCAACATCAACATTATGAACAATTCCGTCTTGTCCATCCTGCTGACGTTGCACACGCGCCACCAAATAATTCTTCAACTCGTGGGAAAACGCTGAGACAACAATTTCAGTGCATAGAAAAATAAGTTACGTTTAAGAAAAACAATTTTGTAAATTTCAGTTTTTAGTGGATAATTAATAAATAAAGAGCTTAAGCTCCCATAAAAATAAAAAATAAGATTATTTTTTTTTTAACAATTAATAAAATATAAAATTAACTGGCGCCCGAGCAGGGACCCAGTATCAGTAAAGTGAAAAGTGTTTCAATATAAAAAGTAAAGCTTAGTAAAGTCTAGGAAAAGTGCTAATTAATAAAATATCAAATATTAAAAAGTGAAATAATTCAGACAACTAAAAAGTTTGAAAAATTGAACATTTAACTTTACGGACTCCAAAAATAAATAAAGGGATTAGCAGTGCGACCGTTCCAGAGTACCAGGAGAGAAAAGGATACAACGATCCACCCACCTACCTACAAAATTAAAGGAGTTTAGCGATGCTGGGTGTTACTTTTTGTTTAATGTAAGTTATTAGATAAGATAATTGAAAATAAAATAAAATAATTGAAAATAATATTGAGATACAAAAAAAATATTACGAAAAATTTTTTTTGTATCTCAATATTACTTTCAATTATTTTATTTTGATTTTAATTTTAACTTCAATTATTTTATTTAAAACTAGCATTAAACTTTCTTTTAGTTTGAACTGTAAATTTTCTTCAATTTTATTTTAAACTGCAAATTTTCTTTCGTATTTTTCACTTTTGTATCACAATATTATTTTCAATTATTTTATTTTATTTTCAATTATCTTATCTAATAACTTACATTAAACAAAAAGTAACACCCAGCATCGCTAAACTCCTTTAATTCTGTAGGTAGGTGGGTGGATCGTTGTATCCTTTTCTCTCCTGGTACTCTGGAACGGTCGCATTGCTAATCCCTTTATTTATTTTTGGAGTCCGTAAAGTTAAATGTTCAATTTTTCAAACTTTTTAGTTGTCTGAATTATTTCACTTTTTAATATTTGATATTTTATTAATTAGCACTTTTCCTAGACTTTACTAAGCTTTACTTTTTATATTGAAACACTTTTCACTTTACTGATACTGGGTCCCTGCTCGGGCGCCAGTTAATTTTATATTTTATTAATTGTTAAAAAAAAATAATCTTATTTTTTATTTTTATGGGAGCTTAAGCTCTTTATTTATTAATTATCCACTAAAAACTGAAATTTACAAAATTGTTTTTCTTAAACGTAACTTATTTTTCTATGCACTAAAATTGTTGTCTCAGCGTTTTCCCACGAGTTGAAGAATTATTTGGTGGCGCGTGTGCAACGTCAGCAGGATGGACAAGACGGAATTGTTCATAATGTTGATGTTGAAATATTAGACGTATGCAGCAAAACAGAATTTGATGTGAAAATATTTTATGTGTTACAGAGATTAATGTGAAAATATTTAGTGTGTTAACTTATATATCTTTTTGTATTATTATTATTTTATATTAATTTAATTATTATTACAAATAAATAAAAAAAATTAATTTGCCAACATCTCTATAGAAAAAAGTGATTTTAGTCCTGGGATTAACATGTTGTGGGTATTACAGTATCGAGGGAATGAAATGCTAGTTAGGTATGTTATATACCGTCGGAGAGGTTAATTTGTCTAGTTTATCAGCACAAGTTTTATTTTTAATATTTTAGAAACACTTACACACAAATGGGAATTAATTCAAAATAGTGCATATGATAAAAATTGAAAAATCCTCATCTTTAGTTAGAAATAATTTTTTTTTTATAAATAACCCACTCGCGGCCCAAAAAGCGACCAGAACTACCTTAACCCTCTGCGACTGACGTGGTTGTCTAACAGACACCAATGAACGAAAAAAGGGATTTTCTACGTTCTTTTTCAAACACCGGCTCTCAGGCATTCAGTACCTTCTAAAGACGTTTTCATGTTTACGTTGGCGTGACGAACGCAATCAAATAGAGGGCACGCTTCGGGCTGAGCAGGAAAGTGTCTTCACGACAACTACGTCAATATTTAGGTAAGTGTCTGAAAAAAACACGACAATAAAATTGTTTGAATATTTTATATCTCTTATTATTTTTATTTTGAAGGGTCACTCTAATATAAAAAAAAAATTCTTCATTGTTGTAAGAAAAGATCATCTGGAACTTTTAAAAGCCGTTGAGAGCAGATTCTCAGCTTTGGATCAAATAATTTGACATATCCATGTTAGAATGTCTGCTTTAATGCACTAGATAAAATTAGTTGTATCTTTTTATTTAACCATTAAAATTTTCTCATTTTTTCTATACTGGTTAGATCAGATGTGAACTTAGCCTAGTGTAACTTGTAAAAAACAAATACGAAATTATTAATTTTATTTTTTGTTTTTGTATAGATGTAAGAACTTTAGGTCCATTTTTTGCTATGCCACTAAATAATAAAAAATTAATTGTCATTTTGTTCTCAAAAATAAATTACAGCAAAAAGCATGCTTAAACATAATTCTAAAATAAAAAATAATTTCATAAGGTTTACAAAACAGAACTTGGAAAATAAAAGCCATCAAAATTGTGTCTACCGTACTACCACGTCACTGGAATTGGTAGTATAAAGTCACGTCAGTTGCAGAGGGATAAAGGAAAAGAGGCCTAAGCTCTTTATTTAATAAAAAAAAAAAAAAAAAAAAAAAAAAAGGTTTCAAATTAAAAAAAAAATTTTTCGAAAGATTAAAGAAATAACTATCTAGTTTGTTTGGGACAAATTTTGCTAACACCAATAGGTAATATGTTACATGGATGCGAAAGAACACTTGGTTGGCCAAAGTGTAAAATTTTGACCCCCTCTAACTCAGAAACTTATCGAGTAGTTATTGTTGTCTAAACTACTATCCAATAGGACTAACCTTGGTGCAAATTTCATCCAAATCGGAAGACATCGATTTCAAAAAATGGGTCACTTGACATGCAATCCCCCATATATTTGTATATATTCTGGTTTGAACTTAGAACCAGTAGAAAGCAACGACCGTAGCATCTTAGGCTGCCCATGTGTTATGTATAGTAAAATATTTCATGTGTGATTTAGTGTTAAATTTTTGGAATTTAATTTCTAACGGTTCGTAAAGGATAAAGTTAAAACAGATTTATATCATGTGCTTTTTTGCTCATATGGATATCATTGTTGAATTAACTACAATCGTTTTTTAATCCAATTTCAATCATATATTATTTTCTTTGACTAAAAAATATTTTGTAAAAATAATTGGTTTTAAAATTCAATGACCTAATTTATCAGACACTTTATCGAGAAGGCTATTATTAAAAAAAATAAAAAAATTGCATATGCAATTATTTTCCTTTTTTTTTTTGTTTTTTGTTTAAATTTAATTAGTTAAGACAAATAAATATTTTTTTTTAAATATAAACATAATAATTGTAGCATGAGATTAAATTAAACGCGCTCGAAATTCTGCTTTAAACAAACATCATCAACATTAAACTTAAAATATGCTACAAGTAAGAATAAGCAAAGATGCAGTAAAAAACAAATATTTCTTCTTTCGCAAAGCTTTTTTTACATTTTGTAGCGCTCTTTTAGATTTCAAATAAATAGAGAAACGTAAAACAAAACCAAGTAAATGGGAAAAAATAATTTTAGCATGAAAAATTGTTTTCTAAAAAAGGAAAATAAGCAAATGAAGTTTATACCATAATATATTCTGAAAAATGGCATCGAAAATATTTTTAAGTCAAGCACGTGCTACTGGTAGCCAGTGAAACATGACTCTACAACAATGTTACAAAGAATTTAGGAAACAATTTTTTTTTTTTTTTTTGAATTTCAACAAAACTTCGCATATTAATCAAAGAGCTTTAACATTTTTATTTCTTTAAGAGCAAACTTAAGTAAAAACTTAAGTACACACCGTTTTATGATATTTTCCATTTCAGTATACATAAATTTAAATTACACTGTATTCTTAAGACTGCAGCAAATTTTTATTAAGTAGATGTCCACTTTATGAAGAAAAAAAAACGTGACCGTTAAATAACACCAGAAAAATACGCAGGGGAGATATAATTAAAAGCATCCGGGGCTAAGGATTTTAAGTTTCAGTTTAAGTGGAAAAATAATATAACAAAAGCTTTATAAAGCGTTTTTTAATAGTTCTATTCATTAAATTTTTAGGAATGACTTTATACACTACCAGACTATTATCTTGAATCTTCTTGTTACATTTTACCTTAGCTTTCCGTTTGATAGCAATGAAGTATATTGTATGTACAGAAAAGTTTACAAGTTATTAGACACCACCAGAATGTAGCGCATTTTCTGGCCCGCTACGGCCATCGTCAGCATTCTTTATTCTATTTATTATATTAGCTATCCAACGGAATGCTCACGAGAGCATTTCTGTGTAAGAAATAGCGTGCTTAATCGGCTTCTTAATGTGCCCATAGATGCTTTATTACATTGACATACGGAGACTGCGGTGGCTGTCGACTATTTTAATGTGTTATTTTTACGAAGTTCTTTACACACTCTCCATAAAATTTTGGCTTAGTATAGGAGCAATTCCATAGTGCCAGGTGCGATCACAATCCTCGCATTTTTTGTTATAATTCAATAATATAAAATGTATTATATAAAAAAAGGATGCAATTACTAAGAATGTTAATCTTAAACAGCTTTTAATGACAGGTTTTCATTAAAAGAAAATGTTCTCTGTTCAGAATGGCTATTAGAAGGCTGTGACGTTGTGACCTTACAAATTTAAATTTTTGGAGAGTTATGACTTCTACGATAAATTCTGTGAAATTTATGTAGAACGCAGACAAAAATGTTGGTCTACAAACAGCTGAGATATAAGTAAAAACCCAAGTCTGCCTCTAATTTTTAACCATAAATCTAAAATGTTTACCCATAAGCCTTAAATTTGTATAGTTCTTTTATTATTTATGAACTTAATCTTTTCAACTTCATCTTAAGTAAACTAAGAGTACATTGAAAACAAACAAAATTGGTCCACAAATGACCTTGTTATATAAAAATTACTCACTTCATTTGCTTTCCACGAAATATTGGTCTTGGCAAAGTAGCGCCTATACCGTATGAGCTAGGAAGACCAAATTTGGCTGAAATATTTCAAAGAGGTATTGAATATTGAAAATCCAGCCAAATCGGTCCACTATTTCATTTTGCCGACCCACAAGTGCCCTACCGAGTTAAGGGGCTTAAGGGGAAACCTTGATAAAATTTAGTTCAAATATTCGCAGTGTATGAAATTTGTTTGGTTTTCAATATCAGAGAAATCGGCCTATTATTTCACCTAGCGCTTGCTTATACAAGTATGCTCCGGAAATAACGATTATGACCCGTATGAATAAAATGGACCAAATTTGGCTCATATATTTTGGCTAAAATATTAGTATTAGAGTAGTTAATATCAAAAATCAACCAAACCGGTGTTATATTTCACCTGCCTTCCATAAAAGTGTCCTTTTGCTACAATGAAGCCCACACAAAACAAACTGAGTGGATAAAATTGAGCTTAAATAAAAATTCCTGTTCTTTTCCAACCACTGTGAAAGGTGTATAAGATTCGGCATAGCCGAATATAGAACTCTAGCTTTTTTATTTTCATTCTGTTTGATAACACTGGGGAACAGTTATTTTGTGGCCTGGAACTTTATTGCAAATTTTTACTATTTTGAAGGTCGCTGATTTCAAATCTAGTCTCCATTTTTCTCTATCAGCTTGACTTTACGAGATATACCGTTATGTCCAAAATTAGAACACTTTCACTACATGTATTGGAATAAATTGAAAACGGTTCTCCATATTCAGTTAAAAAAAATCCGAAGCTCGGAAACAATATTATCTATTGTAATATATTGATAACTAAAAATTGTAAAATTGTGAATATTTTTTTTTTTTCTATAAATGATATTTTGAATTTTAATTAAAAAAATGATGAAAAAACTATTGACATTTCGACAATATTGAAAATTCTCAACAACAATTCTACATGTTAAAATTATTTTATTTTAAACGAAAAAAGTCAATTAACATTTTTTGTTATTTAATTAAAATTTTAATTGAAAATTTATTTTCAAACAACTTAAATGTTAATTATATCAAAATAAAATTTTTAATTTTTTTTAAACAAAAAAAAATAATTGAATCAATTATCACATTAATTAAATTTAAATGCTTTGTAATTGATAAAACTCTTTTTTCTGTGATGGAAATCGCGAATTTTAGAATTTTATCAATTCAGTTTTCTCAATAAATTCAATTTTGTTCCCTTGTGTAACGTGTATTAGTGGGTAAGTGGTGTGAGACGCTGCATTACGTTATGTGAAAGGTATTAAAGATTCGGCACAGTCGAATATATCAATCTTACTGGTTTTTTAGTAATTTGAAAAATTTTTTCCCTGCAGATACTGCCATTAATAAATTTCCTTAAATATGTTTTGACTTCATTTGAAACTGTATACGTACTTATATAAATATATATTTATATAAATATATGTATATATATATATATATATATATTCGATTTCATGCGGATAACTGAAATAATTCCAATTTTTTGCGAAAAAAAGGAACGAAAAGTTTTACTATAATGCAACGAACATCAAAGGAATATTTAATGGGAATTCATCTGCATGTGAAATTTTGCAACTGCTGCATGTATGGGCTTAATGTGTCGGTTAACTAATGTGAACCTTAACTTATTTTTGCATAAGGTGGTTAATAGTTTCACTGAAGATGACTAAAAAGGTTGGTCGGAATATTGGAATAGATTAGTAAACAAATTTAAAACAGAAAGTAACTTTTTAACAAAAATTCACGTTTTTCATTGTAATCATGCAACACTGTGTCTTTCGGGCATTCAAATCAACTCTATTCACATTTCATTTTCTCAGGATTAGAGTTTAATGCAAAAATATTATGAAGGATGTTTGTAGATATTTGGTTTATATAACTTTCTTAAAATAATTGTTATTTTGTAGAGAAATACTATCAATTAATTTAATAGAAAACAAATTTCACCTCTTTTTGAATTTATTTGTCGCTCTTAAAAGAACGTTTGGTATTCTCCATCATGAATTTACTAAAGTTTTTGTTTAAAATGTTATCTCACCTAGAATAAATCTCTCGTTCTGAAAAGAACGTTTGTTGTTTAGGGTTAAACAAAAGTATGTCACAGGTAAAAAAATCAAATCATTTCCTTTAAGATTTTTATGGAATAATTAAAAAGATAACCCCAGTAGCCCAGCTGTACTTGGTTTAAAAACTCGACATAATGTCACAATTGGTTTTCCATTTGGTTGTTTACAAATAAGAGTTGCTAGATATACAAATATTTTTTGACAATATATTTTTTTTCTACCAACAAAATACATGTTGTTATTGCCTTGTTGTAGAACTAGGATTGCCTTTATAATTGTAATTGTACTGCTGGCAAGCCTAATGGCTTATCACTATTTTTGTATTATTTTTGTATATCAAAATAATTGAATTAAATTTAAAAAAAATATTAAATTTTGATTGCAAAATATATTTTAAGAGATTGTTTATATACTTTTTTATAAATTGTATCATTTAAAATTTTATGTCAGAACTGATGAAATTCTTTTTTGTTATTTATTTCCAGATAAGAAAATGTTGTGTTTTGAATCTGAAGAAGCTGCATTGTACACAGGACTTTATCAATGATGTATATATACATAAATCGTGTTTTTAGAGGATCTTACCTGAACTTGAAAATAGAGACTCTAATTTGTTCGGAAAAATTAATTGGTTTCCAGTTTATTTTAATTTTTTTATTCAAAACGTTCTATGTAATAAGTTTAAATGTATTTATAGTATAACCCTTATATTCATAAGAAATAGAGTACGTTCGTAAATGCATCACTGCGCTGCACCATTGATTTCAAATGTTTTTATATATTTCAATGAAGTAGATATGGACCATAAAATTGTCAAATACTCTACAAAAATAATAGTTACACTATAAAAAAAATTATAATAACTTTTTTATCGGCATTAAAAAAAGTTTGCTTTTCTGATGCAGCGCAGTGATGCATTTACGTACGCACCCATATTTTAGGTTTATAGCAGGTTAATGAAACGAATTTTCTATGAAAATTTGTTTAATAAACCTTTAATTAATCAAAAATATATTTTATGAATATGGGGGTAAATGTTTTTATTATTATTTTTAAATAAAACAAATTTAATGTAAAAATTCATGTAAAAAATTCTTTATTTCTCAAATAGTGATTTCTTTAAACTTACCCTAAAAATTCCTTAAATATAACAGTGGAGCTTGAAAATTCAATTATAAAATAACTCAGAAAAGTATCCAATTTCGCCAAAAACGATTAAACAAACTAAACTCAAAGGATATTATCCTGTTCATGAGGTTTTCTTGGATTTAAATATTTAATGAGTTTGATTGCTAAAGGTGTAAATTAAGCAAAAGTGGGTCCGTTTTTGTGTTTTTGGGTGCTTTGAATTTTTAAAAAGTTTGATTTCTAAAGCATACTTTAGGGATGTAATTACGTTACAGTGGTCCTATATTATCAAAAATGTTAAAAATCTATAAAACGACTTGCTCGAATAAATTTTTGATGGTGATTTTCGAATTCAGCGGGCAGAGTTGTGCCGTGTAGAGTCCGCGGGCCTGATCGGACCAGCGGTTTTCGAGAAAAATGCAAAAAACTGACCACTGTAACGTAATTACATCCCTAAAGTATGCTTTTCAAATTAAACTCATTAAAATGTTAAAGCAATCAAATACACAAGAAGAGAATATTTGCCTTAAAATTCAGTTTTTTGCATTTTTCTCGAATTATTTTGAGGTAACCGGAGAACAGAATCAAGTAGTAGGTGAATTTCGCGTAATGCTTTTAGCAAAAACGCTATAACTCCAGAACTACTTAAGCGTTTTAAATTGGCTTAGCTTAATCTTGTAGATTTTGAAGCGGCCTTTTTTCCGCCTATAAATGTTTGCCCAAAGTCCTCGCTCACCGTATGTTGTTAAGCTTTTTATCTAAAAAACGCTTGAAAAACCATGGCTAACTAGTAAGCGTTTTACATTTTTTACCTGCTCCCTCCTACACGCTTTTTTCTGCTCAGCATAAAATTTTCAAGCGTTAATCTCAAAGCGTTTTTAAATTTAACTCAAATTACTTTCGTAATTTCCACTCAAATTATTTTGAGGTAACCGGAGAACAGAATCAAGTAGTAGGTGAATTTCGCGTAATGCTTTTAGCAAAAACGCTATAACTCCAGAACTACTTAAGCGTTTTAAATTGGCTTAGCTTAATCTTGTAGATTTTGAAGCGGCCTTTTTTTCCGCCTATAAATTTTTGCCCAAAGTCCGCGCTCACCGTATGTTGTTAAGCTTTTTATCTAAAAAACGCTTGAAAAACCATGGCTAACTAGTAAGCGTTTTACATTTTTTTTACCTGCTCCCTCCTACACGCTTTTTTCTGCTCAGCATAAAATTTTCAAGCGTTAATCTCAAAGCGTTTTTAAATTTAACTCAAATTACTTTCGTAATTTTCACTCAAATTATTTTGAGGTAACCGGAGAACAGAATCAAGTAGTAGGTGAATTTCGCGTAATGCTTTTAGCAAAAACGCTTTAACTCCAGAACTACTTAAGCCTTTTAAATTGGCTTAGCTTAATCTTGTAGATTTTGAAGCGGGCCTTTTTTCCGCCTATAAATTTTTGCCCAAAGTCCTCGCTCACCGTATGTTGTTAAGCTTTTTATCTAAAAAACGCTTGAAAAACCATGGCTAACTAGTAAGCGTTTTACATTTTTTTTACCTGCTCCCTCCTACACGCTTTTTTCTGCTCAGCATAAAATTTTCAAGCGTTAATCTCAAAGCGTTTTTAAATTTAACTCAAATTACTTTCGTAATTTTCACTCAAATTATTTTGAGGTAACCGGAGAACAGAATCAAGTAGTAAGTGAATTACGCGTAATGCTTTTAGCAAAAACGCTATAACTCCAGAACTACTTAAGCGTTTTAAATTGGCTTAGCTTAATCTTGTAGATTTTGAAGCGGGCCTTTTTTCCGCCTATAAATTTTTGCCCAAAGTCCTCGCTCACCGTATGTTGTTAAGCTTTTTATCTAAAAAACGCTTGAAAAACCATGGCTAACTAGTAAGCGTTTTACATTTTTTTTACCTGCTCCCTCCTACACGCTTTTTTCTGCTCAGCATAAAATTTTCAAGCGTTAATCTCAAAGCGTTTTTAAATTTAACTCAAATTACTTTCGTAATTTTCACTCAAATTATTTTGAGGTAACCGGAGAACAGAATCAAGTAGTAGGTGAATTTCGCGTAATGCTTTTAGCAAAAACGCTTTAACTCCAGAACTACTTAAGCGTTTTAAATTGGCTTAGCTTAATCTTGTAGATTTTGAAGCGGCCTTTTTTCCGCCTATAAATGTTTGCCCAAAGTCCTCGCTCACCGTATGTTGTTAAGCTTTTTATCTAAAAAACGCTTGAAAAACCATGGCTAACTAGTAAGCGTTTTACATTTTTTACCTGCTCCCTCCTACACGCTTTTTTCTGCTCAGCATAAAATTTTCAAGCGTTAATCTCAAAGCGTTTTTAAATTTAACTCAAATTACTTTCGTAATTTCCACTCAAATTATTTTGAGGTAACCGGAGAACAGAATCAAGTAGTAGGTGAATTTCGCGTAATGCTTTTAGCAAAAACGCTATAACTCCAGAACTACTTAAGCGTTTTAAATTGGCTTAGCTTAATCTTGTAGATTTTGAAGCGGCCTTTTTTTCCGCCTATAAATTTTTGCCCAAAGTCCGCGCTCACCGTATGTTGTTAAGCTTTTTATCTAAAAAACGCTTGAAAAACCATGGCTAACTAGTAAGCGTTTTACATTTTTTTTACCTGCTCCCTCCTACACGCTTTTTTCTGCTCAGCATAAAATTTTCAAGCGTTAATCTCAAAGCGTTTTTAAATTTAACTCAAATTACTTTCGTAATTTTCACTCAAATTATTTTGAGGTAACCGGAGAACAGAATCAAGTAGTAGGTGAATTTCGCGTAATGCTTTTAGCAAAAACGCTTTAACTCCAGAACTACTTAAGCGTTTTAAATTGGCTTAGCTTAATCTTGTAGATTTTGAAGCGGGCTTTTTTTCCGCCTATAAATTTTTGCCCAAAGTCCTCGCTCACCGTATGTTGTTAAGCTTTTTATCTAAAAAACGCTTGAAAAACCATGGCTAACTAGTAAGCGTTTTACATTTTTTTTACCTGCTCCCTCCTACACGCTTTTTTCTGCTCAGCATAAAATTTTCAAGCGTTAATCTCAAAGCGTTTTTAAATTTAACTCAAATTACTTTCGTAATTTTCACTCAAATTATTTTGAGGTAACCGGAGAACAGAATCAAGTAGTAGGTGAATTTCGCGTAATGCTTTTAGCAAAAACGCTTTAACTCCAGAACTACTTAATCGTTTTAAATTGGCTTAGCTTAATCTTGTAGATTTTGAAGCGGGCCTTTTTTCCGCCTATAAATTTTTGCCCAAAGTCCTCGCTCACCGTATGTTGTTAAGCTTTTTATCTAAAAAACGCTTGAAAAACCATGGCTAACTAGTAAGCGTTTTACATTTTTTTTACCTGCTCCCTCCTACACGCTTTTTTCTGCTCAGCATAAAATTTTCAAGCGTTAATCTCAAAGCGTTTTTAAATTTAACTCAAATTACTTTCGTAATTTTCACTCAAATTATTTTGAGGTAACCGGAGAACAGAATCAAGTAGTAGGTGAATTTCGCGTAATGCTTTTAGCAAAAACGCTTTAACTCCAGAACTACTTGAGCGTTTTAAATTGGCTTAGCTTAATCTTGTAGATTTTGAAGCGGGCCTTTTTTCCGCCTATAAATTTTTGCCCAAAGTCCTCGCTCACCGTATGTTGTTAAGCTTTTTATCTAAAAAACGCTTGAAAAACCATGGCTAACTAGTAAGCGTTTTACATTTTTTTTTACCTGCTCCCTCCTACACGCTTTTTTCTGCTCAGCATAAAATTTTCAAGCGTTAATCTCAAAGCGTTTTTAAATTTAACTCAAATTACTTTCGTAATTTTCACTCAAATTATTTTGAGGTAACCGGAGAACAGAATCAAGTAGTAGGTGAATTTCGCGTAATGCTTTTAGCAAAAACGCTTTAACTCCAGAACTACTTGAGCGTTTTAAATTGGCTTAGCTTAATCTTGTAGATTTTGAAGCGGGCCTTTTTTCCGCCTATAAATTTTTGCCCAAAGTCCTCGCTCACCGTATGTTGTTAAGCTTTTTATCTAAAAAACGCTTGAAAAACCATGGCTAACTAGTAAGCGTTTTACATTTTTTTTACCTGCTCCCTCCTACACGCTTTTTTCTGCTCAGCATAAAATTTTCAAGCGTTAATCTCAAAGCGTTTTTAAATTTAACTCAAATTACTTTCGTAATTTTCACTCAAATTATTTTGAGGTAACCGGAGAACAGAATCAAGTAGTAGGTGAATTTCGCGTAATGCTTTTAGCAAAAACGCTTTAACTCCAGAACTACTTAAGCGTTTTAAATTGGCTTAGCTTAATCTTGTAGATTTTGAAGCGGGCTTTTTTTCCGCCTATAAATTTTTGCCCAAAGTCCTCGCTCACCGTATGTTGTTAAGCTTTTTATCTAAAAAACGCTTGAAAAACCATGGCTAACTAGTAAGCGTTTTACATTTTTTTTTACCTGCTCCCTCCTACACGCTTTTTTCTGCTCAGCATAAAATTTTCAAGCGTTAATCTCAAAGCGTTTTTAAATTTAACTCAAATTACTTTCGTAATTTTCACTCAAATTATTTTGAGGTAACCGGAGAACAGAATCAAGTAGTAGGTGAATTTCGCGTAATGCTTTTAGCAAAAACGCTTTAACTCCAGAACTACTTGAGCGTTTTAAATTGGCTTAGCTTAATCTTGTAGATTTTGAAGCGGGCCTTTTTTCCGCCTATAAATTTTTGCCCAAAGTCCTCGCTCACCGTATGTTGTTAAGCTTTTTATCTAAAAAACGCTTGAAAAACCATGGCTAACTAGTAAGCGTTTTACATTTTTTTTACCTGCTCCCTCCTACACGCTTTTTTCTGCTCAGCATAAAATTTTCAAGCGTTAATCTCAAAGCGTTTTTAAATTTAACTCAAATTACTTTCGTAATTTTCACTCAAATTATTTTGAGGTAACCGGAGAACAGAATCAAGTAGTAGGTGAATTTCGCGTAATGCTTTTAGCAAAAACGCTTTAACTCCAGAACTACTTGAGCGTTTTAAATTGGCTTAGCTTAATCTTGTAGATTTTGAAGCGGGCCTTTTTTCCGCCTATAAATTTTTGCCCAAAGTCCTCGCTCACCGTATGTTGTTAAGCTTTTTATCTAAAAAACGCTTGAAAAACCATGGCTAACTAGTAAGCGTTTTACATTTTTTTTACCTGCTCCCTCCTACACGCTTTTTTCTGCACAGCATAAAATTTTCAAGCGTTAATCTCAAAGCGTTTTTAAATTTAACTCAAATTACTTTCGTAATTTTCACTCAAATTATTTTGAGGTAACCGGAGAACAGAATCAAGTAGTAGGTGAATTTCGCGTAATGCTTTTAGCAAAAACGCTTTAACTCCAGAACTACTTGAGCGTTTTAAATTGGCTTAGCTTAATCTTGTAGATTTTGAAGCGGGCCTTTTTTCCGCCTATAAATTTTTGCCCAAAGTCCTCGCTCACCGTATGTTGTTAAGCTTTTTATCTAAAAAACGCTTGAAAAACCATGGCTAACTAGTAAGCGTTTTACATTTTTTTTACCTGCTCCCTCCTACACGCTTTTTTCTGCTCAGCATAAAATTTTCAAGCGTTAATCTCAAAGCGTTTTTAAATTTAACTCAAATTACTTTCGTAATTTTCACTCAAATTATTTTGAGGTAACCGGAGAACAGAATCAAGTAGTAGGTGAATTTCGCGTAATGCTTTTAGCAAAAACGCTTTAACTCCAGAACTACTTGAGCGTTTTAAATTGGCTTAGCTTAATCTTGTAGATTTTGAAGCGGGCCTTTTTTCCGCCTATAAATTTTTGCCCAAAGTCCTCGCTCACCGTATGTTGTTAAGCTTTTTATCTAAAAAACGCTTGAAAAACCATGGCTAACTAGTAAGCGTTTTACATTTTTTTTACCTGCTCCCTCCTACACGCTTTTTTCTGCTCAGCATAAAATTTTCAAGCGTTAATCTCAAAGCGTTTTTAAATTTAACTCAAATTACTTTCGTAATTTTCACTCAAATTATTTTGAGGTAACCGGAGAACAGAATCAAGTAGTAGGTGAATTTCGCGTAATGCTTTTAGCAAAAACGCTTTAACTCCAGAACTACTTGAGCGTTTTAAATTGGCTTAGCTTAATCTTGTAGATTTTGAAGCGGGCCTTTTTTCCGCCTATAAATTTTTGCCCAAAGTCCTCGCTCACCGTATGTTGTTAAGCTTTTTATCTAAAAAACGCTTGAAAAACCATGGCTAACTAGTAAGCGTTTTACATTTTTTTTACCTGCTCCCTCCTACACGCTTTTTTCTGCTCAGCATAAAATTTTCAAGCGTTAATCTCAAAGCGTTTTTAAATTTAACTCAAATTACTTTCGTAATTTTCACTCAAATTATTTTGAGGTAACCGGAGAACAGAATCAAGTAGTAGGTGAATTTCGCGTAATGCTTTTAGCAAAAACGCTTTAACTCCAGAACTACTTGAGCGTTTTAAATTGGCTTAGCTTAATCTTGTAGATTTTGAAGCGGGCCTTTTTTCCGCCTATAAATTTTTGCCCAAAGTCCTCGCTCACCGTATGTTGTTAAGCTTTTTATCTAAAAAACGCTTGAAAAACCATGGCTAACTAGTAAGCGTTTTACATTTTTTTTACCTGCTCCCTCCTACACGCTTTTTTCTGCTCAGCATAAAATTTTCAAGCGTTAATCTCAAAGCGTTTTTAAATTTAACTCAAATTACTTTCGTAATTTTCACTCAAATTATTTTGAGGTAACCGGAGAACAGAATCAAGTAGTAGGTGAATTTCGCGTAATGCTTTTAGCAAAAACGCTTTAACTCCAGAACTACTTGAGCGTTTTAAATTGGCTTAGCTTAATCTTGTAGATTTTGAAGCGGGCCTTTTTTCCGCCTATAAATTTTTGCCCAAAGTCCTCGCTCACCGTATGTTGTTAAGCTTTTTATCTAAAAAACGCTTGAAAAACCATGGCTAACTAGTAAGCGTTTTACATTTTTTTTACCTGCTCCCTCCTACACGCTTTTTTCTGCTCAGCATAAAATTTTCAAGCGTTAATCTCAAAGCGTTTTTAAATTTAACTCAAATTACTTTCGTAATTTTCACTCAAATTATTTTGAGGTAACCGGAGAACAGAATCAAGTAGTAGGTGAATTTCGCGTAATGCTTTTAGCAAAAACGCTTTAACTCCAGAACTACTTGAGCGTTTTAAATTGGCTTAGCTTAATCTTGTAGATTTTGAAGCGGGCCTTTTTTCCGCCTATAAATTTTTGCCCAAAGTCCTCGCTCACCGTATGTTGTTAAGCTTTTTATCTAAAAAACGCTTGAAAAACCATGGCTAACTAGTAAGCGTTTTACATTTTTTTTACCTGCTCCCTCCTACACGCTTTTTTCTGCTCAGCATAAAATTTTCAAGCGTTAATCTCAAAGCGTTTTTAAATTTAACTCAAATTACTTTCGTAATTTTCACTCAAATTATTTTGAGGTAACCGGAGAACAGAATCAAGTAGTAGGTGAATTTCGCGTAATGCTTTTAGCAAAAACGCTTTAACTCCAGAACTACTTGAGCGTTTTAAATTGGCTTAGCTTAATCTTGTAGATTTTGAAGCGGGCCTTTTTTCCGCCTATAAATTTTTGCCCAAAGTCCTCGCTCACCGTATGTTGTTAAGCTTTTTATCTAAAAAACGCTTGAAAAACCATGGCTAACTAGTAAGCGTTTTACATTTTTTTTACCTGCTCCCTCCTACACGCTTTTTTCTGCTCAGCATAAAATTTTCAAGCGTTAATCTCAAAGCGTTTTTAAATTTAACTCAAATTACTTTCGTAATTTTCACTCAAATTATTTTGAGGTAACCGGAGAACAGAATCAAGTAGTAGGTGAATTTCGCGTAATGCTTTTAGCAAAAACGCTTTAACTCCAGAACTACTTGAGCGTTTTAAATTGGCTTAGCTTAATCTTGTAGATTTTGAAGCGGGCCTTTTTTCCCCTATAAATTTTTGCCCAAAGTCCTCGCTCACCGTATGTTGTTAAGCTTTTTATCTAAAAAACGCTTGAAAAACCATGGCTAACTAGTAAGCGTTTTACATTTTTTTTACCTGCTCCCTCCTACACGCTTTTTTCTGCTCAGCATAAAATTTTCAAGCGTTAATCTCAAAGCGTTTTTAAATTTAACTCAAATTACTTTCGTAATTTTCACTCAAATTATTTTGAGGTAACCGGAGAACAGAATCAAGTAGTAGGTGAATTTCGCGTAATGCTTTTAGCAAAAACGCTTTAACTCCAGAACTACTTGAGCGTTTTAAATTGGCTTAGCTTAATCTTGTAGATTTTGAAGCGGGCCTTTTTTCCGCCTATAAATTTTTGCCCAAAGTCCTCGCTCACCGTATGTTGTTAAGCTTTTTATCTAAAAAACGCTTGAAAAACCATGGCTAACTAGTAAGCGTTTTACATTTTTTTTACCTGCTCCCTCCTACACGCTTTTTTCTGCTCAGCATAAAATTTTCAAGCGTTAATCTCAAAGCGTTTTTAAATTTAACTCAAATTACTTTCGTAATTTTCACTCAAATTATTTTGAGGTAACCGGAGAACAGAATCAAGTAGTAGGTGAATTTCGCGTAATGCTTTTAGCAAAAACGCTTTAACTCCAGAACTACTTGAGCGTTTTAAATTGGCTTAGCTTAATCTTGTAGATTTTGAAGCGGGCCTTTTTTCCGCCTATAAATTTTTGCCCAAAGTCCTCGCTCACCGTATGTTGTTAAGCTTTTTATCTAAAAAACGCTTGAAAAACCATGGCTAACTAGTAAGCGTTTTACATTTTTTTTACCTGCTCCCTCCTACACGCTTTTTTCTGCTCAGCATAAAATTTTCAAGCGTTAATCTCAAAGCGTTTTTAAATTTAACTCAAATTACTTTCGTAATTTTCACTCAAATTATTTTGAGGTAACCGGAGAACAGAATCAAGTAGTAGGTGAATTTCGCGTAATGCTTTTAGCAAAAACGCTTTAACTCCAGAACTACTTGAGCGTTTTAAATTGGCTTAGCTTAATCTTGTAGATTTTGAAGCGGGCCTTTTTTCCGCCTATAAATTTTTGCCCAAAGTCCTCGCTCACCGTATGTTGTTAAGCTTTTTATCTAAAAAACGCTTGAAAAACCATGGCTAACTAGTAAGCGTTTTACATTTTTTTTACCTGCTCCCTCCTACACGCTTTTTTCTGCTCAGCATAAAATTTTCAAGCGTTAATCTCAAAGCGTTTTTAAATTTAACTCAAATTACTTTCGTAATTTTCACTCAAATTATTTTGAGGTAACCGGAGAACAGAATCAAGTAGTAGGTGAATTTCGCGTAATGCTTTTAGCAAAAACGCTTTAACTCCAGAACTACTTGAGCGTTTTAAATTGGCTTAGCTTAATCTTGTAGATTTTGAAGCGGGCCTTTTTTCCGCCTATAAATTTTTGCCCAAAGTCCTCGCTCACCGTATGTTGTTAAGCTTTTTATCTAAAAAACGCTTGAAAAACCATGGCTAACTAGTAAGCGTTTTACATTTTTTTTACCTGCTCCCTCCTACACGCTTTTTTCTGCTCAGCATAAAATTTTCAAGCGTTAATCTCAAAGCGTTTTTAAATTTAACTCAAATTACTTTCGTAATTTTCACTCAAATTATTTTGAGGTAACCGGAGAACAGAATCAAGTAGTAGGTGAATTTCGCGTAATGCTTTTAGCAAAAACGCTTTAACTCCAGAACTACTTGAGCGTTTTAAATTGGCTTAGCTTAATCTTGTAGATTTTGAAGCGGGCCTTTTTTCCGCCTATAAATTTTTGCCCAAAGTCCTCGCTCACCGTATGTTGTTAAGCTTTTTATCTAAAAAACGCTTGAAAAACCATGGCTAACTAGTAAGCGTTTTACATTTTTTTTACCTGCTCCCTCCTACACGCTTTTTTCTGCTCAGCATAAAATTTTCAAGCGTTAATCTCAAAGCGTTTTTAAATTTAACTCAAATTACTTTCGTAATTTTCACTCAAATTATTTTGAGGTAACCGGAGAACAGAATCAAGTAGTAGGTGAATTTCGCGTAATGCTTTTAGCAAAAACGCTTTAACTCCAGAACTACTTGAGCGTTTTAAATTGGCTTAGCTTAATCTTGTAGATTTTGAAGCGGGCCTTTTTTCCGCCTATAAATTTTTGCCCAAAGTCCTCGCTCACCGTATGTTGTTAAGCTTTTTATCTAAAAAACGCTTGAAAAACCATGGCTAACTAGTAAGCGTTTTACATTTTTTTTACCTGCTCCCTCCTACACGCTTTTTTCTGCTCAGCATAAAATTTTCAAGCGTTAATCTCAAAGCGTTTTTAAATTTAACTCAAATTACTTTCGTAATTTTCACTCAAATTATTTTGAGGTAACCGGAGAACAGAATCAAGTAGTAGGTGAATTTCGCGTAATGCTTTTAGCAAAAACGCTTTAACTCCAGAACTACTTGAGCGTTTTAAATTGGCTTAGCTTAATCTTGTAGATTTTGAAGCGGGCCTTTTTTCCGCCTATAAATTTTTGCCCAAAGTCCTCGCTCACCGTATGTTGTTAAGCTTTTTATCTAAAAAACGCTTGAAAAACCATGGCTAACTAGTAAGCGTTTTACATTTTTTTTACCTGCTCCCTCCTACACGCTTTTTTCTGCTCAGCATAAAATTTTCAAGCGTTAATCTCAAAGCGTTTTTAAATTTAACTCAAATTACTTTCGTAATTTTCACTCAAATTATTTTGAGGTAACCGGAGAACAGAATCAAGTAGTAGGTGAATTTCGCGTAATGCTTTTAGCAAAAACGCTTTAACTCCAGAACTACTTGAGCGTTTTAAATTGGCTTAGCTTAATCTTGTAGATTTTGAAGCGGGCCTTTTTTCCGCCTATAAATTTTTGCCCAAAGTCCTCGCTCACCGTATGTTGTTAAGCTTTTTATCTAAAAAACGCTTGAAAAACCATGGCTAACTAGTAAGCGTTTTACATTTTTTTTACCTGCTCCCTCCTACACGCTTTTTTCTGCTCAGCATAAAATTTTCAAGCGTTAATCTCAAAGCGTTTTTAAATTTAACTCAAATTACTTTCGTAATTTTCACTCAAATTATTTTGAGGTAACCGGAGAACAGAATCAAGTAGTAGGTGAATTTCGCGTAATGCTTTTAGCAAAAACGCTTTAACTCCAGAACTACTTGAGCGTTTTAAATTGGCTTAGCTTAATCTTGTAGATTTTGAAGCGGGCCTTTTTTCCGCCTATAAATTTTTGCCCAAAGTCCTCGCTCACCGTATGTTGTTAAGCTTTTTATCTAAAAAACGCTTGAAAAACCATGGCTAACTAGTAAGCGTTTTACATTTTTTTTACCTGCTCCCTCCTACACGCTTTTTTCTGCTCAGCATAAAATTTTCAAGCGTTAATCTCAAAGCGTTTTTAAATTTAACTCAAATTACTTTCGTAATTTTCACTCAAATTATTTTGAGGTAACCGGAGAACAGAATCAAGTAGTAGGTGAATTTCGCGTAATGCTTTTAGCAAAAACGCTTTAACTCCAGAACTACTTGAGCGTTTTAAATTGGCTTAGCTTAATCTTGTAGATTTTGAAGCGGGCCTTTTTTCCGCCTATAAATTTTTGCCCAAAGTCCTCGCTCACCGTATGTTGTTAAGCTTTTTATCTAAAAAACGCTTGAAAAACCATGGCTAACTAGTAAGCGTTTTACATTTTTTTTACCTGCTCCCTCCTACACGCTTTTTTCTGCTCAGCATAAAATTTTCAAGCGTTAATCTCAAAGCGTTTTTAAATTTAACTCAAATTACTTTCGTAATTTTCACTCAAATTATTTTGAGGTAACCGGAGAACAGAATCAAGTAGTAGGTGAATTTCGCGTAATGCTTTTAGCAAAAACGCTTTAACTCCAGAACTACTTGAGCGTTTTAAATTGGCTTAGCTTAATCTTGTAGATTTTGAAGCGGGCCTTTTTTCCGCCTATAAATTTTTGCCCAAAGTCCTCGCTCACCGTATGTTGTTAAGCTTTTTATCTAAAAAACGCTTGAAAAACCATGGCTAACTAGTAAGCGTTTTACATTTTTTTTACCTGCTCCCTCCTACACGCTTTTTTCTGCTCAGCATAAAATTTTCAAGCGTTAATCTCAAAGCGTTTTTAAATTTAACTCAAATTACTTTCGTAATTTTCACTCAAATTATTTTGAGGTAACCGGAGAACAGAATCAAGTAGTAGGTGAATTTCGCGTAATGCTTTTAGCAAAAACGCTTTAACTCCAGAACTACTTGAGCGTTTTAAATTGGCTTAGCTTAATCTTGTAGATTTTGAAGCGGGCCTTTTTTCCGCCTATAAATTTTTGCCCAAAGTCCTCGCTCACCGTATGTTGTTAAGCTTTTTATCTAAAAAACGCTTGAAAAACCATGGCTAACTAGTAAGCGTTTTACATTTTTTTTACCTGCTCCCTCCTACACGCTTTTTTCTGCTCAGCATAAAATTTTCAAGCGTTAATCTCAAAGCGTTTTTAAATTTAACTCAAATTACTTTCGTAATTTTCACTCAAATTATTTTGAGGTAACCGGAGAACAGAATCAAGTAGTAGGTGAATTTCGCGTAATGCTTTTAGCAAAAACGCTTTAACTCCAGAACTACTTGAGCGTTTTAAATTGGCTTAGCTTAATCTTGTAGATTTTGAAGCGGGCCTTTTTTCCGCCTATAAATTTTTGCCCAAAGTCCTCGCTCACCGTATGTTGTTAAGCTTTTTATCTAAAAAACGCTTGAAAAACCATGGCTAACTAGTAAGCGTTTTACATTTTTTTTACCTGCTCCCTCCTACACGCTTTTTTCTGCTCAGCATAAAATTTTCAAGCGTTAATCTCAAAGCGTTTTTAAATTTAACTCAAATTACTTTCGTAATTTTCACTCAAATTATTTTGAGGTAACCGGAGAACAGAATCAAGTAGTAGGTGAATTTCGCGTAATGCTTTTAGCAAAAACGCTTTAACTCCAGAACTACTTGAGCGTTTTAAATTGGCTTAGCTTAATCTTGTAGATTTTGAAGCGGGCCTTTTTTCCGCCTATAAATTTTTGCCCAAAGTCCTCGCTCACCGTATGTTGTTAAGCTTTTTATCTAAAAAACGCTTGAAAAACCATGGCTAACTAGTAAGCGTTTTACATTTTTTTTACCTGCTCCCTCCTACACGCTTTTTTCTGCTCAGCATAAAATTTTCAAGCGTTAATCTCAAAGCGTTTTTAAATTTAACTCAAATTACTTTCGTAATTTTCACTCAAATTATTTTGAGGTAACCGGAGAACAGAATCAAGTAGTAGGTGAATTTCGCGTAATGCTTTTAGCAAAAACGCTTTAACTCCAGAACTACTTGAGCGTTTTAAATTGGCTTAGCTTAATCTTGTAGATTTTGAAGCGGGCCTTTTTTCCGCCTATAAATTTTTGCCCAAAGTCCTCGCTCACCGTATGTTGTTAAGCTTTTTATCTAAAAAACGCTTGAAAAACCATGGCTAACTAGTAAGCGTTTTACATTTTTTTTACCTGCTCCCTCCTACACGCTTTTTTCTGCTCAGCATAAAATTTTCAAGCGTTAATCTCAAAGCGTTTTTAAATTTAACTCAAATTACTTTCGTAATTTTCACTCAAATTATTTTGAGGTAACCGGAGAACAGAATCAAGTAGTAGGTGAATTTCGCGTAATGCTTTTAGCAAAAACGCTTTAACTCCAGAACTACTTGAGCGTTTTAAATTGGCTTAGCTTAATCTTGTAGATTTTGAAGCGGGCCTTTTTTCCGCCTATAAATTTTTGCCCAAAGTCCTCGCTCACCGTATGTTGTTAAGCTTTTTATCTAAAAAACGCTTGAAAAACCATGGCTAACTAGTAAGCGTTTTACATTTTTTTTACCTGCTCCCTCCTACACGCTTTTTTCTGCTCAGCATAAAATTTTCAAGCGTTAATCTCAAAGCGTTTTTAAATTTAACTCAAATTACTTTCGTAATTTTCACTCAAATTATTTTGAGGTAACCGGAGAACAGAATCAAGTAGTAGGTGAATTTCGCGTAATGCTTTTAGCAAAAACGCTTTAACTCCAGAACTACTTGAGCGTTTTAAATTGGCTTAGCTTAATCTTGTAGATTTTGAAGCGGGCCTTTTTTCCGCCTATAAATTTTTGCCCAAAGTCCTCGCTCACCGTATGTTGTTAAGCTTTTTATCTAAAAAACGCTTGAAAAACCATGGCTAACTAGTAAGCGTTTTACATTTTTTTTACCTGCTCCCTCCTACACGCTTTTTTCTGCTCAGCATAAAATTTTCAAGCGTTAATCTCAAAGCGTTTTTAAATTTAACTCAAATTACTTTCGTAATTTTCACTCAAATTATTTTGAGGTAACCGGAGAACAGAATCAAGTAGTAGGTGAATTTCGCGTAATGCTTTTAGCAAAAACGCTTTAACTCCAGAACTACTTGAGCGTTTTAAATTGGCTTAGCTTAATCTTGTAGATTTTGAAGCGGGCCTTTTTTCCGCCTATAAATTTTTGCCCAAAGTCCTCGCTCACCGTATGTTGTTAAGCTTTTTATCTAAAAAACGCTTGAAAAACCATGGCTAACTAGTAAGCGTTTTACATTTTTTTTTACCTGCTCCCTCCTACACGCTTTTTTCTGCTCAGCATAAAATTTTCAAGCGTTAATCTCAAAGCGTTTTTAAATTTAACTCAAATTACTTTCGTAATTTTCACTCAAATTATTTTGAGGTAACCGGAGAACAGAATCCAGTAGTAGGTGAATTTCGCGTAATGCTTTTAGCAAAAACGCTTTAACTCCAGAACTACTTAAGCGTTTTAAATTGGCTTAGCTTAATCTTGTAGATTTTGAAGCGGGCTTTTTTTCCGCCTATAAATTTTTGCCCAAAGTCCTCGCTCACCGTATGTTGTTAAGCTTTTTATCTAAAAAACGCTTGAAAAACCATGGCTAACTAGTAAGCGTTTTACATTTTTTTTTACCTGCTCCCTCCTACACGCTTTTTTCTGCTCAGCATAAAATTTTCAAGCGTTAATCTCAAAGCGTTTTTAAATTTAACTCAAATTACTTTCGTAATTTTCACTCAAATTATTTTGAGGTAACCGGAGAACAGAATCAAGTAGTAGGTGAATTTCGCGTAATGCTTTTAGCAAAAACGCTTTAACTCCAGAACTACTTGAGCGTTTTAAATTGGCTTAGCTTAATCTTGTAGATTTTGAAGCGGCCTTTTTTTCCGCCTATAAATTTTTGCCCAAAGTCCTCGCTCACCGTATGTTGTTAAGCTTTTTATCTAAAAAACGCTTGAAAAACCATGGCTAACTAGTAAGCGTTTTACATTTTTTTTTACCTGCTCCCTCCTACACTCTTTTTTCTGCTCAGCATAAAATTTTCAAGCGTTAATCTCAAAGCGTTTTTAAATTTAACTCAAATTACTTTCGTAATTTTCACTCAAATTATTTTGAGGTAACCGGAGAACAGAATCAAGTAGTAGGTGAATTTCGCGTAATGCTTTTAGCAAAAACGCTTTAACTCCAGAACTACTTGAGCGTTTTAAATTGGCTTAGCTTAATCTTGTAGATTTTGAAGCGGCCTTTTTTTCCGCCTATAAATTTTTGCCCAAAGTCCTCGCTCACCGTATGTTGTTAAGCTTTTTATCTAAAAAACGCTTGAAAAACCATGGCTAACTAGTAAGCGTTTTACATTTTTTTTACCTGCTCCCTCCTACACGCTTTTTTCTGCTCAGCATAAAATTTTCAAGCGTTAATCTCAAAGCGTTTTTAAATTTAACTCAAATTACTTTCGTAATTTTCACTCAAATTATTTTGAGGTAACCGGAGAACAGAATCAAGTAGTAGGTGAATTTCGCGTAATGCTTTTAGCAAAAACGCTTTAACTCCAGAACTACTTGAGCGTTTTAAATTGGCTTAGCTTAATCTTGTAGATTTTGAAGCGGGCTTTTTTTCCGCCTATAAATTTTTGCCCAAAGTCCTCGCTCACCGTATGTTGTTAAGCTTTTTATCTAAAAAACGCTTGAAAAACCATGGCTAACTAGTAAGCGTTTTACATTTTTTTTTACCTGCTCCCTCCTACACGCTTTTTTCTGCTCAGCATAAAATTTTCAAGCGTTAATCTCAAAGCGTTTTTAAATTTAACTCAAATTACTTTCGTAATTTTCACTCAAATTATTTTGAGGTAACCGGAGAACAGAATCAAGTAGTAGGTGAATTTCGCGTAATGCTTTTAGCAAAAACGCTTTAACTCCAGAACTACTTGAGCGTTTTAAATTGGCTTAGCTTAATCTTGTAGATTTTGAAGCGGGCTTTTTTTCCGCCTATACATTTTTGCCCAAAGTCCTCGCTCACCGTATGTTGTTAAGCTTTTTATCTAAAAAACGCTTGAAAAACCATGGCTAACTAGTAAGCGTTTTACATTTTTTTTACCTGCTCCCTCCTACACGCTTTTTTCTGCTCAGCATAAAATTTTCAAGCGTTAATCTCAAAGCGTTTTTAAATTTAACTCAAATTACTTTCGTAATTTTCACTCAAATTATTTTGAGGTAACCGGAGAACAGAATCAAGTAGTAGGTGAATTTCGCGTAATGCTTTTAGCAAAAACGCTTTAACTCCAGAACTACTTGAGCGTTTTAAATTGGCTTAGCTTAATCTTGTAGATTTTGAAGCGGCCTTTTTTTCCGCCTATAAATTTTTGCCCAAAGTCCTCGCTCACCGTATGTTGTTAAGCTTTTTATCTAAAAAACGCTTGAAAAACCATGGCTAACTAGTAAGCGTTTTACATTTTTTTTTACCTGCTCCCTCCTACACGCTTTTTTCTGCTCAGCATAAAATTTTCAAGCGTTAATCTCAAAGCGTTTTTAAATTTAACTCAAATTACTTTCGTAATTTTCACTCAAATTATTTTGAGGTAACCGGAGAACAGAATCAAGTAGTAGGTGAATTTCGCGTAATGCTTTTAGCAAAAACGCTTTAACTCCAGAACTACTTGAGCGTTTTAAATTGGCTTAGCTTAATCTTGTAGATTTTGAAGCGGCCTTTTTTTCCGCCTATAAATTTTTGCCCAAAGTCCTCGCTCACCGTATGTTGTTAAGCTTTTTATCTAAAAAACGCTTGAAAAACCATGGCTAACTAGTAAGCGTTTTACATTTTTTTTTACCTGCTCCCTCCTACACGCTTTTTTCTGCTCAGCATAAAATTTTCAAGCGTTAATCTCAAAGCGTTTTTAAATTTAACTCAAATTACTTTCGTAATTTTCACTCAAATTATTTTGAGGTAACCGGAGAACAGAATCAAGTAGTAGGTGAATTTCGCGTAATGCTTTTAGCAAAAACGCTTTAACTCCAGAACTACTTGAGCGTTTTAAATTGGCTTAGCTTAATCTTGTAGATTTTGAAGCGGGCCTTTTTTCCGCCTATAAATTTTTGCCCAAAGTCCTCGCTCACCGTATGTTGTTAAGCTTTTTATCTAAAAAACGCTTGAAAAACCATGGCTAACTAGTAAGCGTTTTACATTTTTTTTTACCTGCTCCCTCCTACACGCTTTTTTCACTCAAATTATTTTGAGGTAACCGGAGAACAGAATCAAGTAGTAGGTGAATTTCGCGTAATGCTTTTAGCAAAAACGCTTTAACTCCAGAACTACTTGAGCGTTTTAAATTGGCTTAGCTTAATCTTGTAGATTTTGAAGCGGGCCTTTTTTCCGCCTATAAATTTTTGCCCAAAGTCCTCGCTCACCGTATGTTGTTAAGCTTTTTATCTAAAAAACGCTTGAAAAACCATGGCTAACTAGTAAGCGTTTTACATTTTTTTTTACCTGCTCCCTCCTACACGCTTTTTTCTGCTCAGCATAAAATTTTCAAGCGTTAATCTCAAAGCGTTTTTAAATTTAACTCAAATACTTTCGTAATTTTCACTCAAATTATTTTGAGGTAACCGGAGAACAGAATCAAGTAGTAGGTGAATTTCGCGTAATGCTTTTAGCAAAAACGCTTTAACTCCAGAACTACTTGAGCGTTTTAAATTGGCTTAGCTTAATCTTGTAGATTTTGAAGCGGGCTTTTTTTCCGCCTATAAATTTTTGCCCAAAGTCCTCGCTCACCGTATGTTGTTAAGCTTTTTATCTAAAAAACGCTTGAAAAACCATGGCTAACTAGTAAGCGTTTTACATTTTTTTTTACCTGCTCCCTCCTACACGCTTTTTTCTGCTCAGCATAAAATTTTCAAGCGTTAATCTCAAAGCGTTTTTAAATTTAACTCAAATTACTTTCGTAATTTTCACTCAAATTATTTTGAGGTAACCGGAGAACAGAATCAAGTAGTAGGTGAATTTCGCGTAATGCGTTTAGCAAAAACGCTTTAACTCCAGAACTACTTGAGCGTTTTAAATTGGCTTAGCTTAATCTTGTAGATTTTGAAGCGGGCTTTTTTTCCGCCTATAAATTTTTGCCCAAAGTCCTCGCTCACCGTATGTTGTTAAGCTTTTTATCTAAAAAACGCTTGAAAAACCATGGCTAACTAGTAAGCGTTTTACATTTTTTTTTACCTGCTCCCTCCTACACTCTTTTTTCTGCTCAGCATAAAATTTTCAAGCGTTAATCTCAAAGCGTTTTTAAATTTAACTCAAATTACTTTCGTAATTTTCACTCAAATTATTTTGAGGTAACCGGAGAACAGAATCAAGTAGTAGGTGAATTTCGCGTAATGCTTTTAGCAAAAACGCTTTAACTCCAGAACTACTTGAGCGTTTTAAATTGGCTTAGCTTAATCTTGTAGATTTTGAAGCGGGCTTTTTTTCCGCCTATAAATTTTTGCCCAAAGTCCTCGCTCACCGTATGTTGTTAAGCTTTTTATCTAAAAAACGCTTGAAAAACCATGGCTAACTAGTAAGCGTTTTACATTTTTTTTTACCTGCTCCCTCCTACACGCTTTTTTCTGCTCAGCATAAAATTTTCAAGCGTTAATCTCAAAGCGTTTTTAAATTTAACTCAAATTACTTTCGTAATTTTCACTCAAATTATTTTGAGGTAACCGGAGAACAGAATCAAGTAGTAGGTGAATTTCGCGTAATGCGTTTAGCAAAAACGCTTTAACTCCAGAACTACTTGAGCGTTTTAAATTGGCTTAGCTTAATCTTGTAGATTTTGAAGCGGGCTTTTTTTCCGCCTATAAATTTTTGCCCAAAGTCCTCGCTCACCGTATGTTGTTAAGCTTTTTATCTAAAAAACGCTTGAAAAACCATGGCTAACTAGTAAGCGTTTTACATTTTTTTTTACCTGCTCCCTCCTACACGCTTTTTTCTGCTCAGCATAAAATTTTCAAGCGTTAATCTCAAAGCGTTTTTAAATTTAACTCAAATTACTTTCGTAATTTTCACTCAAATTATTTTGAGGTAACCGGAGAACAGAATCAAGTAGTAGGTGAATTTCGCGTAATGCTTTTAGCAAAAACGCTTTAACTCCAGAACTACTTGAGCGTTTTAAATTGGCTTAGCTTAATCTTGTAGATTTTGAAGCGGCCTTTTTTTCCGCCTATAAATTTTTGCCCAAAGTCCTCGCTCACCGTATGTTGTTAAGCTTTTTATCTAAAAAACGCTTGAAAAACCATGGCTAACTAGTAAGCGTTTTACATTTTTTTTTACCTGCTCCCTCCTACACGCTTTTTTCTGCTCAGCATAAAATTTTCAAGCGTTAATCTCAAAGCGTTTTTAAATTTAACTCAAATTACTTTCGTAATTTTCACTCAAATTATTTTGAGGTAACCGGAGAACAGAATCAAGTAGTAGGTGAATTTCGCGTAATGCTTTTAGCAAAAACGCTTTAACTCCAGAACTACTTGAGCGTTTTAAATTGGCTTAGCTTAATCTTGTAGATTTTGAAGCGGCCTTTTTTTCCGCCTATAAATTTTTGCCCAAAGTCCTCGCTCACCGTATGTTGTTAAGCTTTTTATCTAAAAAACGCTTGAAAAACCATGGCTAACTAGTAAGCGTTTTACATTTTTTTTTACCTGCTCCCTCCTACACGCTTTCTGCTCAGCATAAAATTTTCAAGCGTTAATCTCAAAGCGTTTTTAAATTTAACTCAAATTACTTTCGTAATTTTCACTCAAATTATTTTGAGGTAACCGGAGAACAGAATCAAGTAGTAGGTGAATTTCGCGTAATGCTTTTAGCAAAAACGCTTTAACTCCAGAACTACTTGAGCGTTTTAAATTGGCTTAGCTTAATCTTGTAGATTTTGAAGCGGCCTTTTTTTCCGCCTATAAATTTTTGCCCAAAGTCCTCGCTCACCGTATGTTGTTAAGCTTTTTATCTAAAAAACGCTTGAAAAACCATGGCTAACTAGTAAGCGTTTTACATTTTTTTTTACCTGCTCCCTCCTACACGCTTTTTTCTGCTCAGCATAAAATTTTCAAGCGTTAATCTCAAAGCGTTTTTAAATTTAACTCAAATTACTTTCGTAATTTTCACTCAAATTATTTTGAGGTAACCGGAGAACAGAATCAAGTAGTAGGTGAATTTCGCGTAATGCTTTTAGCAAAAACGCTTTAACTCCAGAACTACTTGAGCGTTTTAAATTGGCTTAGCTTAATCTTGTAGATTTTGAAGCGGGCTTTTTTTCCGCCTATAAATTTTTGCCCAAAGTCCTCGCTCACCGTATGTTGTTAAGCTTTTTATCTAAAAAACGCTTGAAAAACCATGGCTAACTAGTAAGCGTTTTACATTTTTTTTACCTGCTCCCTCCTACACGCTTTTTTCTGCTCAGCATAAAATTTTCAAGCGTTAATCTCAAAGCGTTTTTAAATTTAACTCAAATTACTTTCGTAATTTTCACTCAAATTATTTTGAGGTAACCGGAGAACAGAATCAAGTAGTAGGTGAATTTCGCGTAATGCTTTTAGCAAAAACGCTTTAACTCCAGAACTACTTGAGCGTTTTAAATTGGCTTAGCTTAATCTTGTAGATTTTGAAGCGGGCTTTTTTTCCGCCTATAAATTTTTGCCCAAAGTCCTCGCTCACCGTATGTTATTAAGCTTTTTATCTAAAAAACGCTTGAAAAACCATGGCTAACTAGTAAGCGTTTTACATTTTTTTTACCTGCTCCCTCCTACACGCTTTTTTCTGCTCAGCATAAAATTTTCAAGCATTAATCTCAAAGCGTTTTTAAATTTAACTCAAATTACTTTCGTAATTTTCACTCAAATTATTTTGAGGTAACCGGAGAACAGAATCAAGTAGTAGGTGAATTTCGCGTAATGCTTTTAGCAAAAACGCTTTAACTCCAGAACTACTTGAGCGTTTTAAATTGGCTTAGCTTAATCTTGTACATTTTGAAGCGGGCTTTTTTTCCGCCTATAAATTTTTGCCCAAAGTCCTCGCTCACCGTATGTTATTAAGCTTTTTATCTAAAAAACGCTTGAAAAACCATGGCTAACTAGTAAGCGTTTTACATTTTTTTTACCTGCTCCCTCCTACACGCTTTTTTCTGCTCAGCATAAAATTTTCAAGCATTAATCTCAAAGCGTTTTTAAATTTAACTCAAATTACTTTCGTAATTTTCACTCAAATTATTTTGAGGTAACCGGAGAACAGAATCAAGTAGTAGGTGAATTTCGCGTAATGCTTTTAGCAAAAACGCTTTAACTCCAGAACTACTTGAGCGTTTTAAATTGGCTTAGCTTAATCTTGTACATTTTGAAGCGGGCTTTTTTTCCGCCTATAAATTTTTGCCCAAAGTCCTCGCTCACCGTATGTTATTAAGCTTTTTATCTAAAAAACGCTTGAAAAACCATGGCTAACTAGTAAGCGTTTTACATTTTTTTTACCTGCTCCCTCCTACACGCTTTTTTCTGCTCAGCATAAAATTTTCAAGCATTAATCTCAAAGCGTTTTTAAATTTAACTCAAATTACTTTCGTAATTTTCACTCAAATTATTTTGAGGTAACCGGAGAACAGAATCAAGTAGTAGGTGAATTTCGCGTAATGCTTTTAGCAAAAACGCTTTAACTCCAGAACTACTTGAGCGTTTTAAATTGGCTTAGCTTAATCTTGTAGATTTTGAAGCGGGCCTTTTTTCCGCCTATAAATTTTTGCCCAAAGTCCTCGCTCACCGTATGTTTTTAAGCTTTTTATCTAAAAAACGCTTGAAAAACCATGGCTAACTAGTAAGCGTTTTACATTTTTTTTTACCTGCTCCCTCCTACACGCTTTTTTCTGCTCAGCATAAAATTTTCAAGCGTTAATCTCAAAGCGTTTTTAAATTTAACTCAAATTACTTTCGTAATTTTCACTCAAATTATTTTGAGGTAACCGGAGAACAGAATCAAGTAGTAGGTGAATTTCGCGTAATGCTTTTAGCAAAAACGCTTTAACTCCAGAACTACTTGAGCGTTTTAAATTGGCTTAGCTTAATCTTGTAGATTTTGAAGCGGGCCTTTTTTCCGCCTATAAATTTTTGCCCAAAGTCCTCGCTCACCGTATGTTGTTAAGCTTTTTATCTAAAAAACGCTTGAAAAACCATGGCTAACTAGTAAGCGTTTTACATTTTTTTTACCTGCTCCCTCCTACACGCTTTTTTCTGCTCAGCATAAAATTTTCAAGCGTTAATCTCAAAGCGTTTTTAAATTTAACTCAAATTACTTTCGTAATTTTCACTCAAATTATTTTGAGGTAACCGGAGAACAGAATCAAGTAGTAGGTGAATTTCGCGTAATGCTTTTAGCAAAAACGCTTTAACTCCAGAACTACTTGAGCGTTTTAAATTGGCTTAGCTTAATCTTGTAGATTTGGAAGCGGCCTTTTTTTCCGCCTATAAATTTTTGCCCAAAGTCCTCGCTCACCGTATGTTGTTAAGCTTTTTATCTAAAAAACGCTTGAAAAACCATGGCTAACTAGTAAGCGTTTTACATTTTTTTTACCTGCTCCCTCCTACACGCTTTTTTCTGCTCAGCATAAAATTTTCAAGCGTTAATCTCAAAGCGTTTTTAAATTTAACTCAAATTACTTTCGTAATTTTCACTCAAATTATTTTGAGGTAACCGGAGAACAGAATCAAGTAGTAGGTGAATTTCGCGTAATGCTTTTAGCAAAAACGCTTTAACTCCAGAACTACTTAAGCGTTTTAAATTGGCTTAGCTTAATCTTGTAGATTTTGAAGCGGGCTTTTTTTCCGCCTATAAATTTTTGCCCAAAGTCCTCGCTCACCGTATGTTGTTAAGCTTTTTATCTAAAAAACGCTTGAAAAACCATGGCTAACTAGTAAGCGTTTTACATTTTTTTTACCTGCTCCCTCCTACACGCTTTTTTCTGCTCAGCATAAAATTTTCAAGCGTTAATCTCAAAGCGTTTTTAAATTTAACTCAAATTACTTTCGTAATTTTCACTCAAATTATTTTGAGGTAACCGGAGAACAGAATCAAGTAGTAGGTGAATTTCGCGTAATGCTTTTAGCAAAAACGCTTTAACTCCAGAACTACTTGAGCGTTTTAAATTGGCTTAGCTTAATCTTGTAGATTTTGAAGCGGCCTTTTTTTCCGCCTATAAATTTTTGCCCAAAGTCCTCGCTCACCGTATGTTGTTAAGCTTTTTATCTAAAAAACGCTTGAAAAACCATGGCTAACTAGTAAGCGTTTTACATTTTTTTTACCTGCTCCCTCCTACACGCTTTTTTCTGCTCAGCATAAAATTTTCAAGCGTTAATCTCAAAGCGTTTTTAAATTTAACTCAAATTACTTTCGTAATTTTCACTCAAATTATTTTGAGGTAACCGGAGAACAGAATCAAGTAGTAGGTGAATTTCGCGTAATGCTTTTAGCAAAAACGCTTTAACTCCAGAACTACTTGAGCGTTTTAAATTGGCTTAGCTTAATCTTGTAGATTTTGAAGCGGCCTTTTTTTCCGCCTATAAATTTTTGCCCAAAGTCCTCGCTCACCGTATGTTGTTAAGCTTTTTATCTAAAAAACGCTTGAAAAACCATGGCTAACTAGTAAGCGTTTTACATTTTTTTTACCTGCTCCCTCCTACACGCTTTTTTCTGCTCAGCATAAAATTTTCAAGCGTTAATCTCAAAGCGTTTTTAAATTTAACTCAAATTACTTTCGTAATTTTCACTCAAATTATTTTGAGGTAACCGGAGAACAGAATCAAGTAGTAGGTGAATTTCGCGTAATGCTTTTAGCAAAAACGCTTTAACTCCAGAACTACTTAAGCGTTTTAAATTGGCTTAGCTTAATCTTGTAGATTTTGAAGCGGCCTTTTTTTCCGCCTATAAATTTTTGCCCAAAGTCCTCGCTCACCGTATGTTGTTAAGCTTTTTATCTAAAAAACGCTTGAAAAACCATGGCTAACTAGTAAGCGTTTTACATTTTTTTTTACCTGCTCCCTCCTACACGCTTTTTTCTGCTCAGCATAAAATTTTCAAGCGTTAATCTCAAAGCGTTTTTAAATTTAACTCAAATTACTTTCGTAATTTTCACTCAAATTATTTTGAGGTAACCGGAGAACAGAATCAAGTAGTAGGTGAATTTCGCGTAATGCTTTTAGCAAAAACGCTATAACTCCAGAACTACTTAAGCGTTTTAAATTGGCTTAGCTTAATCTTGTAGATTTTGAAGCGGCCTTTTTTTCCGCCTATAAATTTTTGCCCAAAGTCCTCGCTCACCGTATGTTGTTAAGCTTTTTATCTAAAAAACGCTTGAAAAACCATGGCTAACTAGTAAGCGTTTTACATTTTTTTTTACCTGCTCCCTCCTACACGCTTTTTTCTGCTCAGCATAAAATTTTCAAGCGTTAATCTCAAAGCGTTTTTAAATTTAACTCAAATTACTTTCGTAATTTTCACTCAAATTATTTTGAGGTAACCGGAGAACAGAATCAAGTAGTAGGTGAATTTCGCGTAATGCTTTTAGCAAAAACGCTTTAACTCCAGAACTACTTAAGCGTTTTAAATTGGCTTAGCTTAATCTTGTAGATTTTGAAGCGGCCTTTTTTTCCGCCTATAAATTTTTGCCCAAAGTCCTCGCTCACCGTATGTTGTTAAGCTTTTTATCTAAAAAACGCTTGAAAAACCATGGCTAACTAGTAAGCGTTTTACATTTTTTTTTACCTGCTCCCTCCTACACGCTTTTTTCTGCTCAGCATAAAATTTTCAAGCGTTAATCTCAAAGCGTTTTTAAATTTAACTCAAATTACTTTCGTAATTTTCACTCAAATTATTTTGAGGTAACCGGAGAACAGAATCAAGTAGTAGGTGAATTTCGCGTAATGCTTTTAGCAAAAACGCTTTAACTCCAGAACTACTTAAGCGTTTTAAATTGGCTTAGCTTAATCTTGTAGATTTTGAAGCGGCCTTTTTTTCCGCCTATAAATTTTTGCCCAAAGTCCTCGCTCACCGTATGTTGTTAAGCTTTTTATCTAAAAAACGCTTGAAAAACCATGGCTAACTAGTAAGCGTTTTACATTTTTTTTTACCTGCTCCCTCCTACACGCTTTTTTCTGCTCAGCATAAAATTTTCAAGCGTTAATCTCAAAGCGTTTTTAAATTTAACTCAAATTACTTTCGTAATTTTCACTCAAATTATTTTGAGGTAACCGGAGAACAGAATCAAGTAGTAGGTGAATTTCGCGTAATGCTTTTAGCAAAAACGCTTTAACTCCAGAACTACTTGAGCGTTTTAAATTGGCTTAGCTTAATCTTGTAGATTTTGAAGCGGCCTTTTTTTCCGCCTATAAATTTTTGCCCAAAGTCCTCGCTCACCGTATGTTGTTAAGCTTTTTATCTAAAAAACGCTTGAAAAACCATGGCTAACTAGTAAGCGTTTTACATTTTTTTTTACCTGCTCCCTCCTACACGCTTTTTTCTGCTCAGCATAAAATTTTCAAGCGTTAATCTCAAAGCGTTTTTAAATTTAACTCAAATTACTTTCGTAATTTTCACTCAAATTATTTTGAGGTAACCGGAGAACAGAATCAAGTAGTAGGTGAATTTCGCGTAATGCTTTTAGCAAAAACGCTTTAACTCCAGAACTACTTGAGCGTTTTAAATTGGCTTAGCTTAATCTTGTAGATTTTGAAGCGGCCTTTTTTTCCGCCTATAAATTTTTGCCCAAAGTCCTCGCTCACCGTATGTTGTTAAGCTTTTTATCTAAAAAACGCTTGAAAAACCATGGCTAACTAGTAAGCGTTTTACATTTTTTTTTACCTGCTCCCTCCTACACGCTTTTTTCTGCTCAGCATAAAATTTTCAAGCGTTAATCTCAAAGCGTTTTTAAATTTAACTCAAATTACTTTCGTAATTTTCACTCAAATTATTTTGAGGTAACCGGAGAACAGAATCAAGTAGTAGGTGAATTTCGCGTAATGCTTTTAGCAAAAACGCTTTAACTCCAGAACTACTTGAGCGTTTTAAATTGGCTTAGCTTAATCTTGTAGATTTTGAAGCGGCCTTTTTTTCCGCCTATAAATTTTTGCCCAAAGTCCTCGCTCACCGTATGTTGTTAAGCTTTTTATCTAAAAAACGCTTGAAAAACCATGGCTAACTAGTAAGCGTTTTACATTTTTTTTTACCTGCTCCCTCCTACACGCTTTTTTCTGCTCAGCATAAAATTTTCAAGCGTTAATCTCAAAGCGTTTTTAAATTTAACTCAAATTACTTTCGTAATTTTCACTCAAATTATTTTGAGGTAACCGGAGAACAGAATCAAGTAGTAGGTGAATTTCGCGTAATGCTTTTAGCAAAAACGCTTTAACTCCAGAACTACTTAAGCGTTTTAAATTGGCTTAGCTTAATCTTGTAGATTTTGAAGCGGCCTTTTTTTCCGCCTATAAATTTTTGCCCAAAGTCCTCGCTCACCGTATGTTGTTAAGCTTTTTATCTAAAAAACGCTTGAAAAACCATGGCTAACTAGTAAGCGTTTTACATTTTTTTTTACCTGCTCCCTCCTACACGCTTTTTTCTGCTCAGCATAAAATTTTCAAGCGTTAATCTCAAAGCGTTTTTAAATTTAACTCAAATTACTTTCGTAATTTTCACTCAAATTATTTTGAGGTAACCGGAGAACAGAATCAAGTAGTAGGTGAATTTCGCGTAATGCTTTTAGCAAAAACGCTTTAACTCCAGAACTACTTAAGCGTTTTAAATTGGCTTAGCTTAATCTTGTAGATTTTGAAGCGGCCTTTTTTTCCGCCTATAAATTTTTGCCCAAAGTCCTCGCTCACCGTATGTTGTTAAGCTTTTTATCTAAAAAACGCTTGAAAAACCATGGCTAACTAGTAAGCGTTTTACATTTTTTTTTACCTGCTCCCTCCTACACGCTTTTTTCTGCTCAGCATAAAATTTTCAAGCGTTAATCTCAAAGCGTTTTTAAATTTAACTCAAATTACTTTCGTAATTTTCACTCAAATTATTTTGAGGTAACCGGAGAACAGAATCAAGTAGTAGGTGAATTTCGCGTAATGCTTTTAGCAAAAACGCTTTAACTCCAGAACTACTTGAGCGTTTTAAATTGGCTTAGCTTAATCTTGTAGATTTTGAAGCGGCCTTTTTTTCCGCCTATAAATTTTTGCCCAAAGTCCTCGCTCACCGTATGTTGTTAAGCTTTTTATCTAAAAAACGCTTGAAAAACCATGGCTAACTAGTAAGCGTTTTACATTTTTTTTACCTGCTCCCTCCTACACGCTTTTTTCTGCTCAGCATAAAATTTTCAAGCGTTAATCTCAAAGCGTTTTTAAATTTAACTCAAATTACTTTCGTAATTTTCACTCAAATTATTTTGAGGTAACCGGAGAACAGAATCAAGTAGTAGGTGAATTTCGCGTAATGCTTTTAGCAAAAACGCTTTAACTCCAGAACTACTTGAGCGTTTTAAATTGGCTTAGCTTAATCTTGTAGATTTTGAAGCGGCCTTTTTTCCGCCTATAAATTTTTGCCCAAAGTCCTCGCTCACCGTATGTTGTTAAGCTTTTTATCTAAAAAACGCTTGAAAAACCATGGCTAACTAGTAAGCGTTTTACATTTTTTTTACCTGCTCCCTCCTACACGCTTTTTTCTGCTCAGCATAAAATTTTCAAGCGTTAATCTCAAAGCGTTTTTAAATTTAACTCAAATTACTTTCGTAATTTTCACTCAAATTATTTTGAGGTAACCGGAGAACAGAATCAAGTAGTAGGTGAATTTCGCGTAATGCTTTTAGCAAAAACGCTTTAACTCCAGAACTACTTGAGCGTTTTAAATTGGCTTAGCTTAATCTTGTAGATTTTGAAGCGGGCCTTTTTTCCGCCTATAAATTTTTGCCCAAAGTCCTCGCTCACCGTATGTTGTTAAGCTTTTTATCTAAAAAACGCTTGAAAAACCATGGCTAACTAGTAAGCGTTTTACATTTTTTTTTACCTGCTCCCTCCTACACGCTTTTTTCTGCTCAGCATAAAATTTTCAAGCGTTAATCTCAAAGCGTTTTTAAATTTAACTCAAATTACTTTCGTAATTTTCACTCAAATTATTTTGAGGTAACCGGAGAACAGAATCAAGTAGTAGGTGAATTTCGCGTAATGCTTTTAGCAAAAACGCTTTAACTCCAGAACTACTTAATCGTTTTAAATTGGCTTAGCTTAATCTTGTAGATTTTGAAGCGGGCTTTTTTTCCGCCTATAAATTTTTGCCCAAAGTCCTCGCTCACCGTATGTTGTTAAGCTTTTTATCTAAAAAACGCTTGAAAAACCATGGCTAACTAGTAAGCGTTTTACATTTTTTTTTACCTGCTCCCTCCTACACGCTTTTTTCTGCTCAGCATAAAATTTTCAAGCATTAATCTCAAAGCGTTTTTAAATTTAACTCAAATTACTTTTGTAATTTTCACTCAAATTATTTCGAGGTAACCGGAGAACAGATATTACGAAAATATTACGAAAAATTTTTTCAGCTTAAAATAAAAAAAGAGAAAATTTTATAGCAAATCATTTTTTTAAAATACAATAACGTTTATAAAATAATATTGAGAATAAAATAGCTTAAGAAATAAATTTTCCACTGTAGTCATCACATTAATTTGCATAAGAGTTTATTTTCTTTAGTATTGTGTGAACATCTAAATTCATTGAAATTCATTATTTGAGAAGTTTCCAAAGATATAACCTAAATTTCGTGAAAATCCAAGTTAATCTTAAAGTTTCTTGTCCTTCCCTAAAAGAAAAAAAGAGAATAATAACATCTTTTTCCCAAATCATGACGGAAAATACCTTAAATTCCATACAGGACACTCTCTCTAGACTGTCAATTACAACAAATAGTCCTAGTGTGACTGGCGCAAGCACAAGCGCTGCAGCTGCAGCTGGCAAGGAATCAGGACATAATTACTATAAATTGTGCTGAGTTAGGAAAAATTATTTCGGCTAAGGTTCAGGAAATTTTAAACCCTTTTAAAGAATTTGAGGCAGGAGATAACAGTGATAATTTCCCAGGGGGATCCATTCGTGATGTAGATAAGATTCCCGATATAGTTAATTCCCTTAGAGAATTTAATGGTAAAAGTGGCGACTTCAACTCATCGCGAAAGTCCGTGGATCGCATATTCGAAATATTTAAGTCCATAGAGGGTAGTTCAAAACATTATGCAATATTACACACAGTTAGACATAAGATTACCGGTGAAGCAGATACTGCTCTGGAATCTTATAGAACCCCGCTTAATTGGAATAAGATTAAAAAGGTGTTGATGATGCATTATGCAGACAAGAGGGATATTGTCCACCCTGCTCCAAAGAAACATGGCAATAACCGAATTCTACAAAAAGGTCTATGAACACCTGTCATTGCTTCTAGACAAAGTATCGTGTTTGGACATTTCAGAGGAAGCGAAAGGTGCCATGATAAATTCCTATCGAGGAAAAGCTCTCGATACATTCGTAAGAGGCCTGAACGGCGACTTACCCAGGCTTTTAAGCATTAGGGAACCAACTTCACTACCACAGGCACTCAATTTGTGTCAGAAACTGGACAATATGCATTTCAGAGCAAATTATGCTCATAATCATTCGCGTGGCAACATATGTACATAAACCACCACCAGTAATGCAGCAGCCACATCATTTTTCAAGGCCAGTATTTTATCCAGAATTGGCTCACATGCCACCCCATTTTAAACAATATCCACCCAAGCCACACTTTCAAAATATACCACGACCGTTTGCCCCACACCAGTTAAGACAAGCAAATCAAAGACCAAATTTTACAGGGTTTAATAATAGACAAAATATTCCACCGAAACCCCCTCAACCTATGGAAGTCGATCAATCAATAAGATCAAAAAACGCAAATTATCAAAATTTCCAAAGAAATCATCAATTTGCCCAGAAACGCCCACACGAAACCTCTGGTGGTATTCCTCCCAAGTTGCAACGAAATTATTTCATGAACACCAATAATGATGCTCAATATGATGGTCAATATTATGACCAATACGAAAATTATAATTCTTGTTATCCACTTGATAACATAGAGCAGATACAACAAAACCGTTTCACGAATTTTAGCAAAGATTACCAAAATGATGCCCAGTTCTATGATCGAGATAATTATTATGACCCCTGTTATCCACTTGATAACCCAGAAAAAGTAGGAGATACGAATCCTGTCTCTAACGACGGAAATGAAATAGACAGCGTTTATTTTTTAGACTAGTCCCGTCTTCACTCCCATACTTCGAACTTCAAAAGGATGAGGACACACTAGAATTTTTAATTGATACCGGATCAAATAAAAATTATATCCAGTCCACTCGAATTCGTAATCCTATTTTAAGTGATAAACTATTCCATATAAGTACAGTTGCCGGAACAATAGAAATAACACATCATACATTCGTAAAAATTTTCGGTCCAGATATACCAAAGCTAAAATTTTATATCCTCCCAACCTTGGAAACATTCCATGGAATAATTGGAAATGACACATTGAGAGATATCAAGGCGACTATTCATACTGATAAAAATTTTATGACTATAAACAACGCTATAAGAGTCCCTTTGAAACAAAAAACATCTCAATCGGTCAACAATATTGAGTTGAGGCTATCCCACCTTACAGAATTGCAAAAGAATAAACTTTATGAGATTGTTAAAGAATGTTCTAACGTGTTTACAGACCCAAATGAAAGGTTAACCTACACCACCAACATTAAAGGTGAAATACGCACAGTTACAGATAACCCAATTTATTCAAGGCCTTATCCATACCCTATGGCTCTGAAGTCAGAGGTCGAAAAACAGATTGAAGAATTGCTAGCCAATAATATAATCAGACCGTCCAAATCACCATACAATGCCCCCGTATGGATCGTAGAAAAAAAATTGGACGCCTCAGGTGAAAAGAAGTACAGAATGGTAATTGACTACAGGAAATTGAATTCTGTGACCATTCCGTTCAGATATCCTATACCTGAGATTAATGAGGTTCTTGCGAATCTTGGAAAAAATAGGTATTTTACTATCATTGACCTTAAAAGTGGTTTCCGCCAGATACGATTAAAAGAGGAAGATGTTGAGAAAACTTCTTTCTCAATTAATAATGGCAAATATGAATTTTTGAGACTCCCTTTCGGACTCAAAAATGCACCTTCAATATTTCAGGCTGCGCTCGACGACATTCTCCGACCACACATAGGGAAAAGATGCTACGTCTACATAGACGACATCATTATATTTGGGAAAAATGAAGAAGAACATTTCCAAAATTTAAGAGCAATTCTAAAAACACTGTCAGAAGCAAATATGAAAGTACAACTCGACAAGTGTGAATTTATGCAAAGTGAGGTTGAGTTTCTAGGATTTGTTATTAGTATAGAAGGAATCAAAACTAACCCAGACAAAGTAAAGGCTATATCAAAAATATCAGTTCCAAAAAGTTTGAAAGAACTCCGCTCCTTTCTTGGTATGGCAGGCTATTATAGACGGTTCATTAGATATTACGCAAAAATAGCAAAACCATTAACATCCATGCTCAGAGGGGATGCTGGCAATGTGGGTAAAAATGCATCAAAAAACAAGGCTATCTAACTTGATCAGGAGGCGATAGAAGCATTTGAGAAAATAAAAAACATACTGATCTCAGACGATGTGATACTTTCTCATCCGGATTTTGAGGTCGAATTCGAACTCACTACGGATGCTTCAAACCATGCCATAGGTGCAGTCCTCTCACAAAATAAAAAACCCATTACATTCATTTCAAGAACATTGTCACGAACAGAAGAAGCCTATGCCACAAACGAAAAGGAAATGTTGGCAATAATCTGGGCGCTAACCTCCCTACGCAATTATCTATATGGCTCGAAAAAGGTAAAAATAACCACAGACCACCAACCACTGACATTTGCATTAAGCCATAAGAACCACAATAACAAAATGAAAAGGTGGAAAGCCATACTTGAGGAATATAACTACGAATTAAATTATCAGCCAGGTAAAACAAATGTTGTAGCCGACGCTCTTTCAAGAATGACTACGCAAATTAATAATTTAACAGGAACTGTTCATAGCGATGAAAGTTCCAGCGAGGATCTTGTGCCTTGCGTAGAAAGCCCAATCAATGTTTTCAAGAATCAAATATTTTTAAAGATTGGAGACATATCAAGTTATCAATTTCAAATTATTTTTCCTACAGTCCATCGTCATACCATTACCGAACTGGAATTCAATAGAGAAAATTTAATACATCATCTGAAAAGGAGACTAAATCCCTCTGTAATAAACGGAATTTGCACAGAAGAAAGAATCATGGGAACAATACAAAATTTATATCCAGAATATTTTCGTAACTATAAAACCAGGTACACACAAACAATTGTAGAGGACATAACTAATGAACAGCAACAGGAAGAAATTATATTAGAAGCTCACTGTAGGGCACATAGAAATGCAATCGAAAATAAAGCCCAAATACTCGCAAAGTATTACTTCCCCGGAATGACTAGTAAAATTAAACGAATAACTCAGAATTGCACAATATGTAAGGAAAATAAATACGAACGACATCCGAACAAACCTAAACTGACCGAAACACCAATACCAACACGCGCAGGAGAGATGTTACACATTGACATTTATTTGACTGAAGGAAAAGCAGTGATTACAGCTTTAGACAAATTCTCAAAATATGCACAGGCTAAAATACTTAAAAGCCGTTCTATAGAGGACATACGAAGACCAATGAGGGACATATTATTTTCTTTTGGAGTACCAACGAGGTTGGTAATAGATAATGAGCCATCACTAAATTCTCGTTCAATAAAATTCATGTTAGAAAACGAACTAAGAATAGAAACCTACGTAACACCCCCATACACAAGCCGAGCCAATGGCCAAATGGAAAAGTTTCACTCTACTCTGACCGAAATAATGAGGTGTCTAAAAAATAACGGAGGACACCGTAATTTTGAAGAGCTATTGGAAAGAGCGGTTGCTGAATATAACCACTCAATACACTCGGTGACAAAAAGGAAACCAGTCGACTTATTCTTCGGACGATCAGTCAACTTTTCACCAGAAGACATAGATCGAACTAGGCAAACTAATATAGAAAGACTTGCGAAGAAACAAAAACAGGACATGGAACATCATAATAGGGGCAGAACTGACTTTAAATCATACTTAGCAGGGCAAATTATATTTGTAAAAAGAAATAAACGACTAGGAACAAAACTTTCAAAGCCATATTCAAAAGAAATAGTAGCTGAAGATAGAAATAGTACAGTTTTGACAGAGAAAGGACAGATTATACACAAAAGTAGAATACGTAATTAAACATAATCAAAATTTTTTTAAATAATTTACAGACGTACAAATCCTGGATTATTCTATTCTAATTCTTATCACTAATCACTTATCACAGTAGAAAAATCCGTTGCAAGAATACAGACAGGAAATTTTAAAATTATTCACGAAGTGGACCTCGATAAATACAACGACATTACAAACAACATAGAACATTTGGCAAAAACCCCGGAATTCGAAAATAATCCACACTACCCGTTCATTTCCCTATTAATATCTCAGATTAAAACCCATTTAAGCAACTTGAAAATTCAAAAAAGGAAAAGATCTTTAGATTTTCTAGGAAGTGCATGGAAATGGTTAGCAGGTAGTCCTGATCACCATGACCACGAAATAGTTTTAAACAAATTGAATAATGTCTTGGAAAATAATAACAATCAACTTTTGCTTAATAAACTAACAATAGAAAAAGTTAATAAAATAACGAATATAACCAATAAAATTTTAAAAGTAATGGAAAATGATGAACACACAAAGAATGACCTTATTTTAAAATTAAAGTTTAAGCTAGAAGTAATCAAGGAAGAAGTTGTAAACATAGCTTACGCCATACATTGGGCAAAAGCTAATATAATAAATTCTTATATTTTATCTAATGAAGAAATTGGAATAGCCAAAAACATTGTAAACAGAGAAAATTTACCATTTATTAATTAAGATGAAGCTTTAGAATTTTCCGAAATAAAAATTGCTACTAACGGAAAATTAATTATTTATATTATAAGTTTACCAACTGTTAAGAATGATATTTGCAAAACAATCGAAATAAGAGCTGTCAAACATGAAAAGAGAATAAATAAAATAAATTTTAACGAAATATTGATTTGCGAAAAAGAAATATACGGAATTAAAAATAATTGCAAAAATTATAATAATTTAGAAATATGTTTAAGTAATCATATAATAGATTTAAGCACTGATACTTGCATAAACAATCTACTTAAAAGTCGTACACCAAACTGCACTGTGGTAAACAACCAACACATCCCAACAATAGAGGAAATTACACCCGGCATACTATTCCTGAATAGATTCAATGGAGATATTACAATTGGGAATTAAACGACCCTACTAAATGGAACATTTTTGGTGCATTTCAGCAACATTACCATTGAGATTCAAGGTAAAACCTATCGCAATGAAAGAAAAATAACAAGCAAACCGTTACCGGCAATACTTCAGCCACTAGCCAAAACTAATACCGTTGAAGAAATACTTTCCCTACAAATGCTACACCAACTAAACGCTAATAACACTAAATACATTAGTAGTTTGGAGAAGGAAGAAAAAATAAAATATGGTATCAGGCTCTCAGCTACCATAATGCTAATAATTGTTATAATAGCTATTGGAAAATTTATTTCCACTACATGGATTATTAAATCAATTCAACTGACACCAGCAGCGATAGAAGGGTTAAACCAATTTTTTAACAAAACAAGTTCGTCAAACGAGGACGTTTGAAATCTACGAGGGGAGAAGTTAACACACTAAATATTTTCACATTGTAACACATAAAATATTTTCACATCAAATTCTGTTTTGCTGCATACGTCTAATATTTCAACATCAACATTATGAACGATTCCGTCTTGTCCGTCCTGCTGACGTTGCACACGCGCCACCCATAGCTGCCAGATAAAATTGGTAAAAAATCGTCAAATTTTGAGGAAAATATCGTCAAAATCGTCAAATTGACTAAGCTAAATCGGCACAAAAATCGTCATTGTAAAAAATTACTAATTTTTTATAAGTTTTAAAAATGAATTGTTATTTTTAGTTTCCGTTGCTAATAAAATTTTAATATATTCTGCCTGTTTTTTAAATTAAATAAAAAGTTTCGTTAAGCAACTTATAATTGAAGTAACACAACCAAACATTTTTTATTGGAATTCATAAGAAAAGTAAGAGAATAAACTAAAACCAAGAAATATCAAACACTTATTTTTCACGTCGAAAATCCTGCTTAAGAACTTAAGTCTGGTAAACACCAATAAAATCACACTTTCTGAAAAAAAAGTTTCGTAATGTGAACCCAGATTAAAGAGAGTAGTTGTAAAATGCGTGTAATAAAGAATATGCATCGTGCTAAAAAAAACAATCGTATTTTATATGATGAACATCTAATACTTTGTTCAACATTTCACGTGAAATGCTGTCGAAACTCATTTGAAAAAAAAAACGTGTACGGAATATCTATGAAATAATGTTGATAGAGTAGTACTCTGTTCATTTTGTAAAAAAGTTGCGAAATGTTTCTGGCAACATTTTTTTACAACTGTGAAATAAAGCAAATGCTTTTTATTTTATACGGAATTTTGACAGCTGTAAATAAAGTTTATAATAAATTGTGTGAAAGAAGATTACCAGCAACCAGCAATGTATTTTGAAAATTACTTTCTATTTTATTTAATTTTTTATTAAAAAAACGCTTTTTAGTAAAATACATGTAGGTTTTGTTTATATACGCATTTTTTTTTTTTTTTTTTTGAAAGATTAAAAGCTTCAAATTTTGCAAACTCTCGAGATAGGTAGAATTGATACGTGTCAAATTTTTCGTATGAAATAATAGATGTTGCTGAACATTTTTCACAGATTTGGACAGAGTACTGGGCTTAAGACATGAACATTACTGCCTATCAAATAATGCAAATAAACAAACAGGTGCCCCGGTAGGCTAGCTGGTAGTGAGCTAGTCTATCAGTGCCTGGGTTGCGGGTTCGATTCCCGCCAGAGACTCTGGTCTCCTGCAGACAAGCGAAGAGCTTCGCGGGACTAGCATAGGTAAAAAAAATGTGAAATTATATTAAAAAGATTTGTAAATTTGAACAAAATTTTTCATATGAAAAATCGTCAAATTCAGGGTATAAATCGTCCCATCGTCAAAAGACCATTTTTGTACCTAAAAATCGTCAAAATGACGATAAATCGTCAAGTCTGGCAGCTATGGCGCCACCAAATAATTCTTCAACTCGTGGGAAAACGCTGAGACAACAATTTCAGTGCATAGAAAAATAAGTTACGTTTAAGAAAAACAATTTTGTAAATTTCAGTTTTTAGTGGATAATTAATAAATAAAGAGCTTAAGCTCCCATAAAAATAAAAAATAAGATTATTTTTTTTTTAACAATTAATAAAATATAAAATTAACTTATAATCTAAAAAAAACTTAATCTTAATCACATACGCTCCTTTTATAAAATTGTTTCTGTGTTTTTTTAAATCTTTTATATTTTTTTTTTTTTTAATTTAAAATTTTGTTTTTCTTTTTCTTTTTAAGTGGGTACTTTATTTTTTTTTTTTGCTCAAAAGAATGCTTAGGTCTTTTCCTTCAAGGAAGTTCTATTTTAAATTTTTTCCTATTTGTGTGTAAGTGCTTCTAAAATCTTAAATATAGCTATCTAATTTGTTTGGAACAAGCTTTTTCTAACACCAATAGATAATAAGTTACATGGATGAGAAAGAACACCGGTTTGGCTAAAATGTCAAATTTTGACTCCCTCTAACTCATAAACTTTTTGACCGATCTTGTTGAAAATTTGTGTATACTATTCAATGGTGCAAATTTCATCCAAATTAGAAGACATCGATTTCAAAAGTTGGGTCACTTAACATGAATATTATATTTATTTAATTATATAACTTTCTGTTCTTATAGCACTAAGGTAATGACTAAATAAGATTCAGCATAGCCGAATACAACACTCTTACTTGTTATCTCTTAAACTGGATTTTGGCTTTAAATTAAAACTTTAATTCAGAAATGGATTTAAAAAAGCTTTGAAATTCATCACACCTTTTAAAAACGATTATTTTAAAATCGATTATTTCATAGCTGATTACTATTTCGTTCAAAGACTATTTGTTAAATAATAAAAAAAAAATACAGACTAAGCTATCACAGAAACAAACCATGTGTCTGAACTTAAACCCTAATTTGAAATTCTGACCAGGAGGGTCAAGTCTTCTTTTAAATAAAAAACGTTGGTTTTATATTAAATTATAATTAAGTTTTATTACGACTGAACGTGTTGGGCACAAGATAAAGAAGAATGAATAGAAGGGAAAAAGCCGTGACATTAGCTTGGCACAATAACGAGTACCGTTGATACTCGTTACATTACAAAAATATTAGGGTAGCCCTTAGCCACACAAGTGTAGCTTATACTACAGAAATGATTAAAGATTAAATTTAATTTATTTTTGCAAAAGAAAATAAGCCTTAAGCTAAACTAAGATTATAATAAGTTAAAAATTCAAGTTTTAATTAATTCGTATCTTATTGCCGTAATCTTAAACTTTCTTAAGTTCTATCAAAAAAGAAAAATATTAAATTTCATTATAAGTGAACTCTTTGCAGAACAAAACCTTCATTTGCTACTTGACTTTTTAAAATCGTCTTGGCTGGCATTAATTAAAAATGCACTGCAGCAGTAAATTTAATTAAAAGTAAAACACATAACTTTGCTTAACTGCTACTTACGGATTCATTGTTATTGCTGGGAAATATTTAAGCATACTCTTTAAGGCTAATTACTTATGGTAAATAAGAAATATAATTTAAGGCACAATGAGAAATTAAGCCAAGGACCGTAACAATTATAAGTTTTATATTAAAAATGAATTCTTGAACATAATTTTTGTGAATTTTATTTCTCGCTCAGAAAATAAAAAAGTTATTTTCTGAGTTTTATTTAGTTTCCTTTAATTCAGTTTTTTTATTTCTTCCTCAGGAAATAAGAATGATTTATGAGTTTTATTTTTGCTTAAAAAATAATTTTTGGCTTTGAAAATAGCAGTTACTTTTTGAATTTTATATATTCCATTTTATATATTTCTGCAATTTGGGCCTTAGTTGTTGAATTAAATAATTTTCTTTATATTTTATTCTATTTAGAAATTAAATTTTTCTAGGCAACAAAATAGAATTCAAAAAATAACTTTTATTGCCGATGAATAAATAAAAGTCAATAAAAAACCCAAAATTAAAATTTAGTTTCCAAGCAAAAAATAAGACTTAAAAAATAATTTTTATTTCTGAGGAATAAATAAAACCTAAAATAAACGGTAAACTTGAGCTTTCTAGCAAAACTTAAAAAAAAAAATAATATTAATGCATCTAAAGGTTCTCCTTGTTAAAAGGGTTTTCTTGGTGTGTTCCTTATTTACGCAGCACTTCTCTTTTAGTTTATTTTTTTAGACTTTGCTTGAAAAATAATCGTTATTAACAGTCCCTGAATAAAACATATCGTCATTTATTTCTATTGTTTTAAAGTTTTAAAATGTTTTTTTTTTATTAAATATATAAAAATAATTTTATAAAAATAATATTAAAGATGAGAAAAAAACAAAATGTTATTTATAATTGTAATATGCCTTTGTTTTGTTTATCTCCGTCTTTTTTTTAATATGACCATATTAATTTATAAATTTGCTAACATATGACTTATTTTCATGTCCTTGGGAGCTTCTGAATGACAAATTGTGAATTTGTGCTTTCATGTGTTTAGTTTTGCCCCCACTTACCAACTCTTTTTCGAGCTTTTATAACTTCCCTAGTTAATTTTGGTTTTCTTATCCTGCGAAGCCGAATTTATGTCCTCCCAAAAATTTTACATGACTCAGGCATATTTTTTTTTTTTGTTTTCCATTGAGTTTACATTAATGAATACCAACTTCTGAAATCTATTTATTTCTCTTGCATGTGTTTTGTGGGTAGCAAATATCAAATAAAGTGAATTTATTTCATTTTATTCCCAAATTCGTTTTCTTATTTATTTAAGTCGTTTTTCGGATGTTCAAGGTTTTAAATGAAGATTCCAACAAGATGATATTTATATTAATTTTCTTGTGATAGAATTGATTGATTTCCTTATTTGAAAAGGTAATTGAACTATTTGAAAGGCATTGGTTAATAGTAGGGAAGATCGATTTATCGAATTTTTTCAAAAACTGTCTTTCATATTTTAAAAAAACCGGGTTTCGGTTAAGCATTTTTAAAATAGCCGGTTTTAATTCGAACACATAAAAACACAAAAATCAAAATATCTTTTTGTAATAAAACGTTAATTTGTATAAAAACAAAACAATTCCAAAAGGTAAGGAACCAACAAAATACATGCAAATGACTTCACCCCTAGCAAATATTTGACAATAAAAACCAAGAGAAGTGTGACCAGTAAATTGATCAAACTTAAGCTTTATTTTTTACAATTTCTATTTTTTTACTAGATTTTATTTGCAAAAGCAAATAAAAAATTATAGGAATTTAATAAAATTATTGTTCGAGATATTCTCCCAAATTTATTTTAAATGAGTTTTAATTCGTTGGTGGTTAAGCATGTCTATATGATTCAGTAGACTTCAACCATATTTCTGAAAAGTTGCAAACAAAACCTCTTAGCCAAGATTATATATTTAAAATTAAACGCCTCTGAGGAGATTGTGTGGTTACAATCAAAACATGTCAGGGTAAACTGTCTGTGAAAACCTGGGTTCAATTCCTAGCTCAGTCAAGAATATAAAATTATCAATAAATTTTAATTCATTTCATGTTGTAAAATTCCTTCCATTATAAAAATAATTTAAAGAAACTTAAATTTAATGAACTTTAGCCTGAATAAAATATCGACATTTTTATAGAAAATAATTTAAATTTTACGGCACTATTCTCCTTATAAGAACTACAGGACTTAATATATATATTTATATATGTATAAATCGGCAAAGGCAAAACAGTTAAGAACACTTTCCGTCTCTGTTTGTCAACCGATTTAAACAAACACCATTTAAAAGGCATTTACTTACAGAAGTGCACAATGTAAATTTATTTAGAGTGTAAAAAGGGTAAAAATTCGGTGACTTCATATCTCTAAAACTAGAAACACAAAAAAAAATATACTTATCGTTGTTCATTAAAAAAAAATAAGCGGACAAGTGTCTCGTTCTTTTTGCAATTCGGCCCTTTCAGACAGAAAACTGGTATAACCTCTATTTTGAGACTTTTGGGTTCCCCATTTATCTTTTAAGCCAATTAGTATAGAAATAAAGGCTATACCAAATTCGTATCTTATCTAAAAAATACAAATATAAATTTGGTACTTTTTCGAAATTCGAACGTTTTTAGGCATATAATCGTACCTATGAGTACGTTTTTTTACAAACATTTTTCTCTGTATATTGACATATACATACGCAATAAATTATGGTCTCCCACTACAACACTGAAATTTTTGATACCTGAATGGGAAGAAATAATTTTTAAAAAGGGAAAATACGGGAAATTTAATTACTCTTTTTTTTACTTTTCCGTGCTGCATGGGGTAATTTTTGAATTTTTTGTAATATTGAACTTAGAAATAAAAAATTCCTTGTGCATACTCTTGAGTGAATGAGAACCCATAAGATGAAAAATTTTGGAACTTTTTTGTTCTTCAACTGGTACTTTTTGAATTTTAATATTGGATCTAGAAACATAAAATTAAGCATGCATTGTTCTGAGTGAATAAGATTCTGTAAGGCAGAGGTTTTTGGTACTTTTTCGTTCTACAACTGGTGCTTTTTTTTATTTTCGTTAATATTGGACCTAGCAACATAAAACTAAACTTGCAATGTCCCGAATGGATGAGAATCTATAAGAGTGAACTTTTTTGATCTTCAAATGGTACTTTTTGCATTTTCGTTAGTATTGGACCTAGAAACCCAAACATAGAATCATAAAACATGCATGGCTCTGAGTGTATGGAAGAGCTTTTTGGTACTTTTTGAATTTTGGATAATACTGAACATAGAAATATAAAATTCAGCATGCAGATTCCTAAGTGATTGAGAAACTATATATATATATATATATAGGCGAAATCTTTGTACTTTTTCTTTTCAATTGGTACTTTCTGACTTTTTTCATATAATTCATCTTAAAAAACTAAATTAAACATTCACGGACTTGAGTAGAAAAGAACATTTGGTATTGAGGTTGGTACCTAGCGAAATCCATCCACTAAGACGAAAAAAACGACGTCTCTATACATTTAAATTTATATGTGCTTATATGTATGTTTTCTTCATATTTGCATATATAATTATGGTCGAATTTCGAGCACTTGGCAAACTCTAGTATATAAAGGGTGTCCCAACTAGAACGCAATTTTTAAATTTCGAAGTGTCATTGTTTGACATTTGAACAATTGTTATTGTTTGCTAGTAGAAGGTACGAGGTTAGTAAAAATGGAGCGCTACACGAATGAACAACGCATTCTCATTGTGAAATTGTTTTACCGAAATGGTGAAAGTTTTGCGGCTACAGTTCGCAAATTGCGATCAATTTGGGGTCACAATAATGCTCCAAAAGAGTCAACTGTAAAGAGATTAATGGATAAATTTGCCGAAACTGGGTCTGTTAGTGATGTAAAGACAACAACGCGCCTTCGACCAGGTCGATCGACCGAAAATGTCGCAGCTGTACGTGATGATTTCGCTCAAACTCCATCCACCTCAATTCGACACCGAGCTCAGCAAATTGGTGTCTCCAAATCCACTATGCAGTTTTTTCTTTGCTAGAATTGAAGAAATGAATGTGGAGGGCATGTGGTTTCAACAAGATGGCGCCACATGTCATACAGCCAGAGAAACAATTCAATTGCTGCATCAGTCATTTTCCGGTCGTGTTATTTCGCGTTTTGGAGACCAGAATTGGCCGCCTAGATCGTGCGATTTAACACCTTTAGTTTTTTTTTTGGGGTTTTTTGAAGTTGATGGTTTACGCGAAAAAGCCGACGACGACTCAAGCCTTAAAAGAGGAAATTGGACGCTGCATTAATGAAATACCGCAGCATTTATGCAAAAAAGTCATTGAAAATTTCATTAAAAGATTGCGTGTCTGCCAGCATAGCCGCGGCGGCCATCTGCACGATATATTATTCCATACATAACCTCATTCTGTCTACTTTACAATATAATAAAGTTTCACGATTTTTTTTTTTTAATAACTGTATTTTATTTAAAATTTAAAAATTGCGTTCTAGTTTGGACACCCTTTATAAATAATTTAGATACAATTGCAAAATGATGTAAACTATTTTACTATAAATCTGTTGGGACAAAATTTTACATTTTTAAACAATTTAGGAGTCAATAGGACATAGTTTTAAACGAACTTTTTGGTATTTAGTGAGTTTTACATATCGCACTGGTTCGTCTAAAAGAGGTTAACTCAAAATTTATAAATTTTCAGTAGAGACAAAAAATTGTTTTCTCTTATATCACAGAGGGTGATACAATTGCATTTTTTTTTAAGAAAATACTAGAGAAAATGATGTAAGATTTTTACAGTGGGTATATTTAACCACTGTACATCGATTTCTTGCATAAAGTGAAAATTTAAAAATTTTATGTTGACTCTCTTTAGCGGAACAAGTGCGATATATTAAGTAATTTTAAACTAAATTTTTTATCATGTAAATAATTCAAGAGTAAATTATGAGTGACACTAAAATTTTGAAGCAAATTTTACCCAACATAAACATATCTTGAATCATGGTATCACAACAGTTCTTTACATAGCGTAAAGAACTCTGTAGAAAACGTTACGTCATGTTTTTGGTGCCAATTCTTAATTTAATTTTACAGGTGAAAATGTTAATGATTTAAACAATTTTAAATTAAGTATTAAGAATAAAAATTGTACATATGTATTAACAAGTTTTCTGTGGTAAAAAAATATTTTACATGTGTAAACAATTGAAAAGTTAATTTTCCTTTATGTTTAATTGAATTACTTTCATTAATGTGGAGTTTCTCGTATATTTTTTTTTCTTTCTAAGCCCAAAATTCCACAGAACCATCTTAATCCTCCACCATGTCAGATGATCTTTTCTCAATAGATCGCGAATTTTTCGAGTTGTTAGATACTTTTGAGTCTTGTTTCGATATCTATGGTGGTAAACATCTTGAGCTATAATTTAGATATTGGATGTGTGGCGGTAGCTTGGAAATAGTGACATGTTCCCATGTGGGGCATATATTTAGAAAAAGATCTCCTTGCTGGATAACTTAATTTAAAAAAAATAGGGTATACAAAATGTTTGTACAAGTTTTGCCTTCGTAATATTCATTTAAAAAAGCAGTTAAGTTTTCTATTTGTCTTGACCGATTTCGGTCGTAGTTTACTTTTCGTTTTTTTACTGCCACAAAAATGTTGTTTGTCTCACATAAACAATCCACAGTTGCCAAAATTGCTAACTGCAACTCCTACCAATAAACACATGTATAAACTCCACCCTCCTACCATCACACTTAGTGGGGTTTCATATTGTCCCAGTTCGTGTCACAGAGACTGAGTTCGAGTTACAACATTTTTGTGTCCGGTTGGATGTTTTTAAAAATTGTATTGTTTTTTTTTTATTTATTTCGTAAAACTTTTCGCCAGTAGAGGACTGATAGTAATTTGTGCTGACTCTTGATTAAAATAAAGTGAAAAAGGGGTATATAAAGTGTATGTAACCATATTTCAGCGACCAGATAGACAGAGTCATGTTTTAATTCTGTTAAATGGCAGTAGTTTTTATAAATTTTCTGGGGAATTTGTTTTTCTTCCATTTATTTCATTTTTGATATTTTTTATTAAAATTAATAATGAAATTTTGTTAAATGGACATGTGTATATAATTAAATAAGTTTAAAGAATTTAAAAAGAAATAAGATGGTAAATCTTTACAACTTACAACTACAATTCGTGTTGGACAAAAACCAGCCAATTGTAGGGGAATGTAAGAAAGAAAAATTGACGGTTTATTGTTGTGTCTTTGTTGAAGCTTTGATATTGTTACATGTAAGACCTGAGTGTTTTAAAATTCTTATTCACTTTATGGTCTTACTTGTATAACATTTTTAGCTTTTCTAAAGTATTTGGAAAAAGTTTCCTGACGAGCTGGCCTGAGCAACCAGCGAAATGCGCATAGGAACTAGCTTTCCCACAACAATAAATTTCAGTGTTTCATTCAAAAATTGGGATTATTAGCACATCATTAATAAATGCATTAATTAATAATAAATATTTCATTGCAGAAAATAATTTTAAATATTGTTAATAATACACAAAATGTAGCACCGTATTGATATCACTGTAGTCACAGCATATCTGATGCATAAAATGTGACAAAATTTTTCCTTTTCTTATTATATTCACTTTTTTCTGGAAATCAAAACTTTTTATTTTGAGTATTGACCAAAATGCTTCCAAAGAAAAAAAATAACTAGAACAAATATTCGGCTATGCCCTATACCCTTCTTATAATTTTTAATATTTATATTTGGATTTTAATGTCAGTATCGCATATCGTTGTTTATGGCTTGACTGTAACTCAATTCTTGCTTCTGATGGCTTCTTAGCCCGAACTAAAACTTCGGGCGAAACTAAGGCCATAAATTCGCCGTAAGATTAAAATATTAATTTCTGAAGTTATTATAATATTGTTTTTTTTTTTTTTTTTTTTTTTTTTTTTTGTTACAAATAAGTAATTAATAAGATAATAAAAAAGAATATTTTGAATAAAAAACATTAAAAAGTTTTATATATGTATGTATGTATTTAAAACCATAAAAATAACGAGGGACACCATTCGCGCAGCTGTGCTAATTTCTTCCTGCGAGCAATCAAGGGTTAATAATAATTCTGAAAAGAGTCGAGATTACTGTACTGTTCGCGACTCTTTATTTTAGCAATTATATAGCCCAGTCGCTTTTTGTATGTGACTTTATTTGCGGATTCACTCACAACCTGCACAAAACTTTCAATGTTTTGAGATCGGCATGGAAACTCTAAAAAATACACTGCTTGTTCAACGATTTTGAACGTTAACGTTCGCAAAGAAAAAAAAACATTTAAAACAAAAACAAAATTTCCAAATTTTTATCTAAAATTCGTTGCCACTAATCTTTAACCTCAGGGGGTGACAGGCTTCCATTTTTTTCGAACCACCTTAATGGTCACTGTACCTACACGCGTGTCACCGAGCACTATTAGATTCGATTCCTGATTAAAAGCATTGTTAAAACAGCAACAGCACTAAAATTTTGTTTTGCTTAAATATTTCAAAGTGTTTTCAATAACCATTTCGGAATGTTACACCTGGATTGGCAAACTTTTTAAAACCCCATTTTCCGATTGTCATGGTGTAGTGTAAAGTTACTTTATTTTTGTTCAATTATTTAAAATTTACTGTCCAGTTACTAGATTTTGTTTGTGATGCCATCTCAAAGGTTGTACTCAAACTCTTCTTTCAAAAAGAAAAGTTCCAAAAAGGACTGAATAACAAAGGGACTTTTTTTGTTGTTGTTGTTAAGATTTTCTGCTTTGAATGCTTTAGATAAATAAAGGAGTGACAGAAAGTAAAATTCTAAAATTTACTACAAAAATGGATGCTTCTAAGTGTTCAGTTTTAATAGATTGATGTGAATAAATAATAATATAATAAATTTTTAAAATATCTATTCTATTCAAATCATTAAAAAAAATTGGCTTTAAATATTTCGAAATTTTTCAAGTGATATAAACTCACAATTATTTCTTAAATAAATTGCCATTTAAATTTGCTAAAAGTCAATTTCTTTATAAATTTTTAACTACACATTTCACTTTTCATATAAAAGTGTTGGTCAAAAATGTGTTTGTTTGAACTTTTGCGACTACATAACAGAATTAAAACCACTTAACAAATTTGTCACAATAATTTAAATATAAGATGGCATTTTATAGGCAGCACTTTAATCCAAAGTTAAAAAAACCAATTTTGATAAATTGTCCCTTTGATAACTCTCAGGCACACACACAAGTGAAGCATTTAACCGTACGATGCATACTAAAGACCTGCACGAGTGCACCATAAAGTATTGTCAAAACAGATACACCAGATATGTACCTGTTACTATTGATATCAATGAGAGAATGAGTGTAACTGATATTGTATGGTTTTGCTTTTGTCCACTCACCATATCCAAAAAACCAAAACAGTTGCTTATGGTATTGGATTGAATATATCATAACCTTTTTTTTTTGCTCACAAATATCTATTGTCACCATGGTATTTTAACAATACTTATAGTTATCTGTTGTATTTTCAAATATTGTTGGAGAGTTGATGCAGATAACAGAGCTTATAAAAATTTATATACGATCTCAACCAGGGGTGCCAGATGGTTTTGGTAAGAAATCTGCATATCATCAAAAATAAATCGGCAATTTAATTTAAAAAAATATTGTGTTTAAAAATACCTTTTTTAAACACAATAAAACATATTTTAATGACAAAAAATAACATAGCAACAATTTACCATTACCTAATGCTTTTAACATAAAAATCAATACAAATAAACGTTTTATAAATAAATATTAGTTAATTAAAAATTTATATGAATTTTCCATATTAGAGCCAACGGAGACATACTGTCATATAACAATAGATTCGTATTAAAGTTCTCTTTCAGAATCGATGGTGATCTAGAAAAAACGATCTCAACTCCACAGTTAAGACAAATTTTTCAACGAATATATAAAAGTTCGGATTAAACAATAAAAGTAGAGTTTTCTCTCTAAAAAAACTCACTTGGCTGTCAACAAATAAAACTCTTTTAAGGATTTAAATTTTTACGTCTTTAATAATTAGTGATGCCATTAGGATACGAAAGATACATTTTTCGTATCTTTTGATGACTTCAGGTACCATGTATAATCCTGATATTTTTCGTATCTTTTGAATCTGTGCGCAAAATGTACAGAAATCCAATTTTAAACTTTCCTACTCTAACAAAGTTTATAAAAGTTATCATTTTGTTATGAATACTAAAAAAAACAATGACAACTAAATACGAAAATAAAATGTATTTTGTTGTTAGGTTTTCTAAGTTCTTCTGTCGCTTGCTTATTCTTGTGTATGTCTGTTAAGATGAAATTTTAGAAGAAAAATTTATATTAACTTTTTGATATAATCGCCTTACACCCAATTTACATGATGAATTTTATGACGTCCAATTTTCTTAATTCCCTTTTGAAGTTGCTACCAAAAACTACTCAAATTTATACGATGGTTTTTTTTGGACGTCTAATTTTTTTTCATTTTCATTCAATCCAGTTGATGAGAATATAAAAATAAAACGTAACAGAAAAAAGTGTAAAGCGAAGTGTCAAAAAAAAAACCATGAAAACAGAAATCAAGTCTATTTTTCTACCCCTCTTTCTTCTCTACACCGCTTGCTACCAAACAAAAAATGACGTCCAAAATTGGACGTCATAAAATTCATCATGTAAATTGGTTGTTAGTATAAACGCCTTAACTCGTATATTAATTTTTACAAACAATTTGTTTTGATAACATTAAAATGGATTTTCAAATGTTTTCCAAAATGTCTCATTTTGGAAAAAAGCGTATCTCTTTGGAAACTAAAATGTATCCTTCTCGAAATTTCACTGGCAACACTGATAATAACACTCATTTTTTTTTCTTCTTTTTTTAATGACAATTTAATTGCAGCACAAGCTGATTAGATAATACTGCTATACAAATTGTAAAGATCTGACCAGCGGCAAGCTTTGAGTGTCGATCTTTTATTCCTCAACTGAGTTTTAATTTATGACGGCTAAATCAAACTCCCTTTTTAGGAGTTTAATTTGACCTTTTATATTTACGTTAAATAGGTAACTGTTTAAAAAGGACTTTTTTGTTTTTAATTCACAAAATAACTCCGGGACTGAAAATAAAAATAACTATTATTTTGTCGCTACATATGTTTTATTTGAGTAATCGTTAAAAATATGTATTGTAAAAAAGCATTTATTTTTCCATTATAAACAAATAATTTATTTTTTTGGTTGCAATTATCCATTACAAACAAATAAGAAAGTAGTCTGCATGCCCGACCCTACGATGCTCCACACCACAATATTTAGAGATTACTTTTCAAGAGTGTAGCTTAGGGACCCTTGGGCAATCATGGACCACGCCATTATTTTATGAAGTTAAGATTCATGTCAAAGTTCTCACCATTGACAATATGCTTGTTCCTTAGGACAATTAGAAACTTTGTATCAAATTTCAGCAACTTATCTTCAAAACTGCGACCTGAACTTTACGTACAATTTTTACATAGACAGACATTTTTTCTATGATTTTTTTTTGTCGCTTATTTTATAACTGTTACGATCCTTGAAATAACTGTTATTAAAGAACTTTTTTGATACCAGTTATAACTGCCACCGTTCCTGGTTAATTGTTTTTATGGATATAAAAAGTTTGTGTTTTAATTTTTTTATTATTATACATTAGACCTAGCGCAGCTAATATGGAGTTTTTTATTTTTTGGTAGTTTTTCAAAATTTTGACCTTTGACCTCATTGTTGCACGGGTTGGCACCATTCGATCAGCCTGAATATTTGCTATATCAATTTTGGCATCAAATCGCATATTTTCATCGCTACCCACATTCAAGTTTAAAAAAAAAGTTTTTAACGCCAGGTCTATTATACATATATGAGTTTGACACTTTTATTAAATAACTTTAAATATAACCATAAAAATCGATTTATTAAATTTGAAATAATCTTTAAAAAAAATAATTGCTTGCAAAGATTAATTTTTCAGTGGATATCGAAATTTGATTTTAAGGTTGAAGAATTCTCGCATCTTAAATCTGATTTTCTTTTTGCAAAAAAACTTGAATATTTACTTTACTTTCTTAAATTAAATTGCCTACCGGAGGTAGAAGCCTTATCCTCAATAGCATATAATCCTATAAAATTAAATATTTACATTGACAGTGAATATAAATTAAGCTTAACTTTACTCTTTTGTAAGTAATAACCCCTTTTTCCTTTAGAAAAATAAATTATCTCTTCTTTTAGCTTTGGTCAAAAAATCGTATAGTTTTTTTTCTTTCATTTGGAGTTAATTCTTTTATTCTTTATACCTAGTTGAATATTTTTCAAAATGTGTGTGTGTGATGGGTTAGACAACACTACATATGTACATTTATGGAATAAATCTAACCAATTTTCCTTAAGTATAAGCGCTGAATTAATAACAGTTGTCGCTTTGTAACGTTAAAAGTTACCCAAAATTAAAAATGTATATAACACAAACCAAAAGCTACCGTGTTTTAAGTTTTTATCAAAAAATCGGTAAATAGGCACTTTGATAATTTAGAGAAAAAAATCGGCAAAATACCGATAAATCGGTAAATATGGCAGGCCTGATCGCAACGCTTCTTGCTAGTTTTGTTGTTGTTGCTCGGCAATTTTCACTACCACAGCACGAAAAAAACCCATCCTTTTAAGGAATTGGTTACAAAAACAAAATACATGTGTTGTTTTTTTGGTAATTTTTTTTTATTATATTTTCCAATAATTTTTGTCTACATGTCTTTTGAACGAATAAACGCCATCCTTTTAAGGGCATCGAAGAATTTGTTAAAAAAAATAAAATACATGAGTTTTTTTTTTTTGGTAATTTTTTTTCAATAATTTTTGTATACATGTCTCTTGAACGAAAAGACCCCATCCTTTTAGTGGCATCAAAGAATTTGTTACAAAAATAAAATACATGTGGTTTTTTTTTGGTAATTTTTTTCAATAATTTTTGTCTACATGTCTGTTGAACGAAAACAAAAACAAAATATTTTCGTTGAAAGACAATTGAAAATAACGGCATCGTACATTAAGTAACTCATTGTATTCGATCAGTATCAACTAGTATCTGCTTTTGTAAAACAGATATAAACAGATATGTTACACTCATTCTCTTTTTATCAACTCATATCCACTATGTTACAAAAAATATCCATATCAACTTATATCAGAAACAATCGACAACTTATCCATACACACTCACTTTAGTAAACACACAGAAACTTGTACAAACAGATATATCCGTGCACGTCTTTAATGCATACCCAACTTTTTCTACGAGAACACACACCCGGGATACGTTTGTACCTACTAGCTTATTTTGGCTTTTTCTTATGTTTAAATGGTCCAATTTCATTATTATTTTTTTTTTAAAGAGAAAATTAATATTTTAAAAATGTTTAAGTTGTGTTTCATGCAAATTTTCTACATGGTTCAACAGATATAAGCAAAACAATGCATGCAGGCAACTATTACTCAGGTGATAAACAAGTGCTTGTAGTATTTTGATAGTATTGTTCGAGAAGGGTGCGGACCATATAGGAGCACCGAAATGTTCTCAATAGAGAAAACATTCAAATGCTTTATGAGCTTAGAAATGGCGGATATAATTATACGGCGCACAAACTGATAAAGCAGCACCGATCAGTGAGTTGTGGCTCATTATGAATGTCAATCTTCAAGCACACTACAAACATAGTGAACATTTAACCATTGACGAACAATTATTTCCTTTCCGTGGTCGCACACGGTTTACACAGTATATACTATCAAAACCTGCAAAATATGGTATAACAGTTTGGTGGATTTGCGATGCCAAAAATGCATATCCACTGCACGGTCAAATTTATACTGGCCAAGCAGCGACCGGAAGGGAAACTAATCAAGATTTGGCTATCAGATACAAAGGAAGTGGAAGAAATATTACAATGGACAATTTTTTCACGACGTTGCCAGCTGCAGAACTTCTCCCCACCTGGAACCTAACAATCGTTGGGACTTTGCGCAAAAACAAAATGTATATTCTTGCGGAAATGAAGGCGCACAAGGACAGGCCAATTTATTCATTATTATTCGGCTTTAGAAAAAATGTGACGATGTGCTCTTATGTGCCACGAAAAAATAAATCAGTGACGCTGCTTATGATGGCGAGATAGCTGAGGGTGGGAAGACTGAAATCATAGAATAATATGACCAAGGGTGGCGTTGATAAAATGGACCAATTGTGCAGTGAATATCCTACACAATGACAGACAAAGCGTTGGCCATTGTCATTATTTTTCAACATGTTGGACATAACGGCTCTTGCAGCGTATATTGTATATGACATGAACAACCCCATGCTGCCTGCTAAATCAAACAAGCGTAAGCAGTTCCTTCGCAGCTTGGCGGAAGCATTGTGTATGCCAATTATTGAAGAACGTGCACTAAAACGGCAAGTCACGCGAAACTTCCCCACTAAAATAGCGATTGAGTCATATTTCAACCGTCCGCTGGAATCAATGTTGAACACGACACCATCGACATCTGCCGCAGCCCAAGCGCCAAAACCTATCAGCGGTTCCTGCTACTTATGTTATGCTCAAGAAACAAAACGACGTAGAAAAACCAGAAAGGTGTGTGGCAAATGTAAGAAGCCAATGTGTCTTGATCATTCGATCACCAATACCGAATGCACAATATGTAACAATTATTTATAATTTCCATTTTTCAAATAAAATAATATTATTTAAAGACGCTATAAAATGGTTTGTTGCCTTTTATTTTGATATAAACTGGTGTGGTACAAACGTATCCCGGGTGTGTGTTTACGTAGGTGTCGACTTTGGAAGCTCGTAGCTTCTGAACCACTGATCGGAATTTAGAAATTACTTATTTTTCCTAGATCTGAAATCTCTATTCCTTAAGTTAAGCCGTTCCTGAGCTACAGCACTGCAAAGTTGCAAGTGGATACATTTGTACCCGGGTGTGTGTTCTAGGGTTAAACAGATACTAATACACAATAAATAAACATCTTTATCATAGATAAAAATACAAGCCGAATCGACACTTTTAGTAAAAACGGGGGGTTTAATAATCAAATAATGTAATTTTTAGCGTTTTCATCCCACTGTGTATCAGTCAGTTGCATGTTAAACATTTAATGAGTAACTTGAACTTATTTATATTTTAACAATTGGACATTTCTGGATTTTTTTTTATTTTATTCATTCATTCATTAACTTAATCGCCAATTTGTACATCCCGCTAAAAAAATAAAATAAAAAAAAATATACTGACAAACCACGATTTACCATCAACATGTCATAAAATTTATCATGATGATGATGAGCCTGAAAATTACGAAACTTTTTGCTGCCCATCTTTAAGATTTTTTTTTATATCCTAGATACTTAACTTATTTACAGGTAAATAGAACGCTTGTGTATGTTTAAGATGACAGTAAAGAGATATGAATTTATGACATACGACTAATATGACGTGAGAGAGTATTTGGGATTCTGTTTGGTTTAAGGTCAGTCTAAGTGTCACAAATAAATGACTTGTGATACTCGACGCTAATTATATATGAAAAAAAATTTAATCGATATTCATCTTAACATTCAAAGAACAATTATGGATTGACATCAAAGTGGGCTGTTAATTAAGGGCCTAAATATTAAAGAGAGTTTAAGAATAATAAAATCCAAGTATAAATTTTGTTAGTGGGCCTGGTTTTTATAGTATTTAACTTGGAGGGACTAAAAGGGACTTTTTTTAAATCTTAGCTAAATATATTTTTATCTTAAAGTTTCATCATTTAACAAAAAGCCTTTTGTGTATGTTATTTTTGATTCGAAGTTTTTTTTTCTTTGTATCTGTCTTAATTCCTTGTCTTGTTAATTAAACGTCTCATGTTCTCTTTGATTCCTTTGGTCTGCTTAATGAGTTGTGTTTATTGCTGTTACTGTTGTAGTGGGTTTTGTAAAATGTAAAAGATTACAATAAAGGATAAGTATAAAATAAATAAATAAGTATCGTAGATATGTATGTAAGATACATTGTATAAGTTTATAGTAATACAACATGCGCATACGTCAGTGTTGCCACTTTGTGGGTAATTACCCGAATTTGGTGTATTTCTCGTGGGTAGAGCATTGATTATTTCTTTAAAATGCAGATCAGGTATAAATTGAAATTCTTTCATTTAAAAAAAATTTATATAAGGATTGAATGTTAGTGATAAATTGTATAGCATCATACCAGTGACCATAGTTACTGTTTGTTAAAAAAAGATTTCTATAGTTTATTAAGCATAAGATTGATAGTAATTGGCGCCAGATGGACAATAAGATTTCGGTAAATATGAGCTTTATAGCTATTAAATTTTAATTTTTTAAAATATATATATTTTTTCCTACGCTAACCCCGCGAAGCTCTTCGCTTGTCTGCAGGAGACCAGAGTCTCTCAATCGAGCCCGCAACCCCGGTACTGATAGACCAGCTCACTACCAGCTAGCCTACCGGGGCACCAAGGATCCGAATATTATTAGAAAAAGAAGGTATTTATAATAAAAACAACTACTGGAGAAGGATGTGTTTCCATTATTTCACAAAGTAATGAATTTTGTGTTGGCTTTAAAATTTAAAATGTCTTAGTCAACAAATATTTGCCACCCTTAACATTTGTTAAACTGAGAAACTGGCTGTCAACTGTAATTATTACAGGAATTTTTTTTACTAAATAAAGAATACAAAGGAACGGCAATGCACATTTTAAACCTTCCCTAGATATATGGAAGACAAACTTATTATTATAAGTTTTTAATTAATTTTTTTATTTGAGTTTTTAATATTATTTTTGTTAAATTAATTTTGGGATCAGTGAACTCCTTAGCCCAACGCTTTTTAAAAGCAAGTACTCCACGAGCTCTGTTTATCATTGTCGTAATGTGTTTTATAAAGTCTAATTTTGAGTCTAGTAAAACACCAAGATCCAAAATATCTTTAACTAATTCAAGTTGGCTGTCACCCAAAGTATAGTTACCCAAAGAATTCCATTTTCTACAAAAACGCATATGCTTGCATTTTGTTAAATTAAGATTCATGAGGTTGATGTTACACCACTTATAAAAATTATCCAAATCATATTGAAGGTTGAGCATTTCAGAAGTTTTTTTGTAGCTTAAAAAGATTTTTACATCGTCGGAATACATTAATACATCACAATTGTTTATTGCACTCGGTAGATCATTTATAAAAAGTGAGAATAAGATTAGACCAAGGTGGCTACCTTCCGGTATTCCAGAATTGACGATGATGCACTTTGATGTTGTATTATTAAAGCGAACAATTTGTTTCCTAGAAATAAGATATGACTCAAGCCACCGAAGACTGTTATTAGTGAAGCCCATTAAGGAAAGTTTAGTAAGAAGAAGACTATGGTTGATTTTATCAAAAGCTTTACTAAAGTCTGTGTATATAACGTCCGTTAGTTGCCCATTATTAAATCCATTATTAACAATAGTGGTGAGTTGTAGAAGATTTGTCATTGCTGAGCATCCTTTTCTAAAGCCATGTTGGAAAGAAGATAGCAATGACGATGCTTGATGAAAGAGGCTATCAGTCATGCACTTTTCAAAGAGTTAAGGAATAGCACTTAGTTTAGCTATAGCTCTATAATTTGCTATGTTTGATTTATTTCCAGCCTTAAATAGCGGAATTATATAAGATTCTTTCCAAAATGTTGGAAAGTAGCCATATCTAATTGATAAGTTAAATATTATTGATAAAGGTGTGGCAAAAGCATTAGCGCAGTTAGTTAGAATACAGCTTGGAACACCATCAGGTCCACTGTAAAAGGATGATTTTACGCTTTTCAAAGTGGCAACTATTTGGGAGGTTGTAACCATAAGTCTGATATCGGTGTAATTTATATTAATTTTTTTATTTTCCATATTCACATAAATTCATTATATTCGAATTTGGTTATATGCCTTATAGTGGCATATATGTGAGTTAGGCTTATAGTCACTTTAGCGATATAGTCCACGACTTGTCTGCAACTCAAGAATGTCCCTTTAATCGAAAAGTACTGTATTTTATTTGTTTCTTCTCATATATTCTCATATCAATCCTTTAACAGAATTAACCGAAACACTTAGAAGTGTTAAAAATTTATAAAAATTAAAACAAGACTCTAATGACATAACAGAAGATTATATGTTTAACGAAATCCAGGAAAATGACCAAGAAATAAGGTATTCTGTACTATGGGTTGCTTTCGACAACTCCAACATCTACGACAAATGAAAGAATTTTTCCATGGCAAGTTTTATCAAAACTAATAAAAATAGTCAATTAATTCCTAAACATTTAAGCCAAATTATTTGTCTAAAAGATTATATTTTAAGGGCTCCTTAAACTATTTTTTTTAATTACTAAATAATATTTATGTTTTAATTAAAAAATATGTATTACATATTTATGAATTATTTTTTGTTTGCTCGTGTTCGTTCAAGAATTGTTATGTTATTTTTTTTTTTTTTTTACTAATAAACTCGAAATAATAAATAATTTATGCATTTTTGGTAACTAAAATTACTTAATTTATAAAAAAAAAATTTATTAACCGATCAATTACAAAATTAACTGATCTAAAACCTCGGTTAATTAATCGAGCGATTAAAGCAAAAGCCCGATTAAATGAATACCCTGGTACCTAACAAGTGAACACTCTTTAAAATTTGTCTGTAAAAATAAGATGTTCGGAATTTACCGACTATTCTTTCTAATTTGTTCTTTTTTGTAAAAGTTTTTTTTATGATTAAACGTTAATTTGTTATCAGGTGTTATTTAATTTAAATTGGGTACTTTTGCGTCACCTCAAGTGTAGTTTTGAATTTTGCTGGTGGTAACACTGAAATACATGCATGAATAAAAAAACATCACGATTTTAAGCTGGAAAAAAGCAAAATGATGCAACAACTACATCATCAAATGAATAATGAAAAGTATGCTATGTGTATGTTACTAAAAAATGCAAGACTCACAACAGATAGCTTAAATGTTACTAATATCTTCGCGTCTTTAATAACTTATATGCCATTTTGGAGGTCCATTTATTCTTAATTAGTCATTAAGCAAAATAGTGTAAAAAGGAGACGCCAAATTTTGTACCAACAAAACATCAGTTAAGGAAAGTTTTGCATTACTTATTTAATTTGACCAAAAAAGGGCAGGTGATGTACATCGATTGGTCACCAAAGCCAATGGTTATTTTTAAACGAAAGACAATTGCCAGTTTGCGATGAAAAATTTATCCATTAGCTGAATCAAAGCCAAAGCCGAATATCCATCGCACCAAACTAGTGCTCTGGATATTGTGGGTCCTATTTTTTATGAGCTACTGAAATCGGGTCAGTTGATCCCACGGCCAGAATGATAAAAATAAAAATTACGCCGTCCCGAAAATAAAATTTAAATCTTCTGCGCATGTTCACAAATGACATCACGTGAGCTGCATTCCCACTGGCTAATAATTTGAAGCTGACAAGCTCAGAATAGTTACTGTTTATTTGCGGGGCTTCCAGCTCTCAAAATTTGTATACATATCTTTTCTTAAACTTAGCATCCCTTGCCGTTCACAGACTACTTCATCTAACGTAATGACGCAATCTGTATTTCTATCATTCTTGATCACACGGTACACGTAGCGAAGATAATTAATTCGTTAGAACAGGGCTTAAGCCGAAAAACTTAATGTATGTGTAACCAGATAATAAGCCGTAAGATTTGATCACGACTCCACTTCTCCAGTTAAAAACTGTTTGGAAAAAGTGGTAGGAAATTTTTGCCAGTTGACCTTATAGTACAGAACAGGGCATACGAACACAAGGTAAACTCATTTGTTTCATATTGTCAAAAACATCTGCTTGTCAAATTAATTTTACTGCATTTAAGCAGGGAAGCATTTCGGGAACATACTGTCTTCATAAGCCACCAACAACAAACAATTTCATGTGCACGCCAGAGAATGACAGAAGGATGAATTGAGTTTCTTTAAAAGTATTGACGCACAAACATGTATGTGTGCGTATTGTTAAAGATCCCTGTAAGCAACTCAGTTAACTTAAAGCTAACTATAATTTAGGTCCTAATTGTGTAAATCGCAACGCACCGCAAAAATTACATTAAAAGCAACAACAAATACAAAAAATTTTATAATTTTGTCGTTGCCTGCTACAGAAATTCATATTGCGTTTTAAAATGTTCAACGCCACATGATATGCCGAGTTTAAATTTTTAATATTCAATATGAGTTTCTGAAGAAAGCAACAACAAAATGATAAAAAATTTCTGACTTTGTTTTTGCTTTCAGTGTAATTCTTGGCGTTGCTTGTTCTCACGTAGTTGTGATTGATGCCTGGATTATTTTTAATGGACCCAACTGATTATTTTAAGCACTGTCATTTCATTGGAAGTAGTCAATTATCCAACTCTGCATGACTTTTCAACTAACTTAAAGTAAACTACATAGTTAATAGTTAGCTGAAAGCAGTTAGTTAAAATTTATCTTTATTATAGTTAGCATTTAACGAAATATATGTCAATACACTCTAGGCTAAATATCAAAGCGAATTCATGTAAACCGTGGTGGCGATACTACAACAAGTTCAACACCAAAAACACAATATTTTATTTTATTTGTTGCTTTCGTTGGTCGATATGTCAAAAACACAAGCAACTTTTGACATTCCTGTCTCTAAGTAAGAAAAAAGTAGCACAGCTGTGCTTTGAACGCCACCAGAAAAATGAATTCGCCTTGCTAAATATAAAAAAAAAAAATTTTTATAAAGAACTAGGCACATGTTTTATTTTAATATTTTTTATATATATTTTGAAAGTTTAGAAATGGAAAAATAATTATTCTAATAAAAAAAAACCAGAAACTGCAAATATCGAATATTTTTCAAATTTAAACTATAAGAGAAGCGCTGCGTACCTATGTAATTCACCAAGGCAGTGATGCCAACTGTTTTGACTCAAAAAGCACATCAGAATTAATAAAAAGCGTGCAGCAGTCGACCACTTTTTCGCACATTTCGGGCGGTATCTCGGCGATAACTTGGCGAATGTGAGTTTTGAAAGCTCCGACATTGGAGAAATTTCCGTTTAAAGCTTGGTCTTTGACGTAGCCCCACAAAAAAATTATGGTTAAATTAGTACTCCATCAAGAAGGCACAACTATATTATGGTTGTCTACGAACATGTTTTGGTTAATATTAACAAAGATATGTTTAACACTTATAATAGCATGGTTGGTTTTCAACCATATTATGTTGCTCTTGAAAAAGATGAAATACTATTATTAATTTAAAAACAAATTATTGTAATATTTAACCATAACATGTTCAGAAGCAACCATAATATGGTGGTGGCGGCTTGATAGTGGACTAATTTAACAATAATATGGTTGTCGGCGACAATAACGTGGTTAAATTAAACATAATGTGTTTAAACATTTTGTTTAAAATAGTTTTGTTGGAGGTGACAATATTTAAACATGTTTTTTCTCTGCGTGTAGAATCTTCCCATGCAATAAAGCCAAAATCGGTCGTGTTTTGTGGCACCATCTTGTTGAATATACATATCGTCTAGTTCATAATCTTCAATTGCAGCCCAAAAAAGTCGGTTGGCATGCGGCCATAGCTCCCAATTGCTAAGAATGCCGTAGTATCGGCAAATTTGAATTATCAGCCACAGTTTCAATAACAAAAGCGATATTTTCGTCAGTGCGCACATTGCGGTAATGCACAGGCACGACCACATCGGTAACGCTTAAAGTCTCTTAAAATATCTTTATACTCTTGCCAATTACATGCACAGTAGTTCGATTATAAAGACTATAATCACCGTGAAAAGTAGACATGCTTGTACCACCATTTCTGTTGTAAGTTTTAATTATTTTGATGCGTTTTTCGAGACCAAACCAGACCGGCAGTTTTGAAACCACATCTAATTTAGCCATTTTGTAGATATTCTTTAAAGTTGGAACTCCCAATTTAGCCATATTGTAGATATTCTTAAAGATTGGAACTCCCAAGATCCAGACAAAATGTATAATTGTTTTCCATTTGGAACATGAACAAGTTCGGGAAAGAACCTTTATGGGTAAAGGTATGTTCAGACCTAACAAATATTTGACAAACAAAATCCAAACAACGCGTGGCCAGTTACTTGATCAAACTTAAGATTTATTTTTAACAATTTCTGTTTATTCACTAAACTTTATTTGTAATAAGATAATTTTTTAAAGGGATTAAATAACTGTTAAATAATGTTTGATCTAGCAAACAATGTTTTGATAAAACCAATAGCTACGTATAGGACGTCAAATATATTATAGGTGTGAACACACCTAATTTATTTGAAATATTATCTTTTTGCTGTAGCGCTAATAATGGATTTTATTTTACTTACAGTAATAATGGATTATTTTTACTTATGAGTATTGCTGATATTCATTTTGATGGATTCTTCGGCCCATGAGTTTTAAAAATATATACCGCTGTTTTTAGGATGTTTTCTTTTAGATTTGCCAATTAAGTTTTAAATAATTTCATATAAAATCTTTTACTTTACTAATTTAGAATCTGGCAATTATTTCTTTTTCAAGTTACTTTATTATATTTAACATTTTTTTTATTTTTTCGAATTTATTCTATGATAATAGTCTGGTAGTGTATAAAGTCATTCCTAAAAATTGAAGGAATAGAACTATTACAAAAAGCTTAATAAAATACATAACTGAAATTAAACTCAAAGAATAAATTCGAAAAAAAAAAATCTTTACTAATTTATTAATCCAAGAAGCGTTACAATAATAATATTTCCTTTTATGTAATATATTTACCACATTAAAATTAACTCCTTTTAGCCCTTCCTTCTTAGATCCATTTTTTATTATAAACTAGTTAAGGAAATCTTTTTCTTCCATTTTACCTACTTCTGGAAGCGAAAATATGCCATCGTATAATCAAACCAAGACCTCCATAAAAAGCTGTCCTTAATGATATTTTTGTGCTACAGACACACATACACACAAGCACTCATACAAATTTTAATGCTCAAATTAAATGTCATTAGTGCTACAAGAAATGAATAAAAGGAGAAAAAAGTTTAACATAGTGAAATAAAATGTAGCTGATAGAGAAAAAAGTGTGAAACTGTGATTACGTGCTTGAAATATTTGATTTTAAAGACCAAGTGTTGGATTGGTGGACTCTTTTGGTATTTATTTGGTACAAGTGGCCAGGTAATATGCTTGGTTGAATAACTAAATGAATGCCTCTTGCTCTCTTTATGGCTGCCAACCTGAATGAGTGGCTGAATAGCTGTTTGACATTTTGGTTCTTACGTGAAAATATTTTCTGTAAGAAATATTTTCTTCCTTTTTGGATTTTTGGGTTTAAAGTAACCCTACAGTCTGTTTATAGGAAAAGGCCTGTTGGTTAGTTCAAGTAAATGGCCTTAAAACTTTATAATTGTTATTTTGTTTTGCTAAATTGTACGAACTTATCCGATAAAAATGTAGTTATCCATAGCAGCTATAACAAGTTCGGTTTAGGTTAAATTAAATATTTTTGCTCCAATTTGCGGAACCTAAATATGTTAATTGCTCGGTCCTACAAGATTTCTAAATATGCTATCTATGCTATTTACCCACAACTTTAAATTATCTTATTTGCATATCTTTGATCAAAGTTTTAATTTGGAACCTACATAAGTAAAGGGCTTAGTCTCACAAGCTGACGAATCTTCGGGACAAATATTCACTAAACTCCAGGTTATCTAAATTCCATATTAGTAGTCCATATTAAGAATTTGGAGCCTTAATCAGGGCAGTCATTTGTTGCAAGTTTTCGCCAAACGTGGCGATTTATAAACCTATTTGGCGATGAAATTTTGTGTTTGGCGACATGGCGATTTTTTTTTTTGGCGAAATTAAAAAAAGTTGGTGATTATTTTGGCGATTTCTAAAACGCATTTTACCTTTTTTCTTACTTATATGAAAAAAGTTATGAGTACGGGTTGAGTTTTTCTTTGAATTTATAAAAAAAAATTTTAAATCGCAATATAAATGCGATTGTTTCAGATGATAAATTTATAATATTGGCAGATAATTACATTGAAAACATTAAAAAATTGTTTCTATAGAAATTTGGATAAAGCTTAAAGCCTCGTACACAATGCTAGCAACAATTTAGTTTTTTCTTCCCAAAGTATTTCATATATTTTCCTTTAATTTTTCGAACAAAAATTTAACTAATTTTTTTTTTAAAGTTGAGCCTACTTCTACTTCAGCAACAATTTGTATGAAAATGTATATGACGTTTATTTAAATTGTATTTAGTTTTGATTGAAAATTTTAACAAATTGTTTTCAATAATAATAATAAATACGTAATATTGTTGTGGACAAAATTTGCAATCGGCTTCTTAATGGAAAATGTGTGTGGTTGTGAAACAAATTGTTGTTCTATTATGAACACCAGTGAAAATTCTATTGATTTATCAGATTTCATCAATCATCGGATGTACACCGAAAAACAAGTAAATTTTTAATTTGTTTTGGAAAATAAATTCTAAAAACTGAATCGTTTGTTAAATTTTTCAAATATTAAGAATAATAATATATACTGGGTGGTATGCAAAAATAGTTATGTAAATAAATAGCTAAAGTAAATCACATTTTAAAAAACATTTGCATTGATGTCAGGTTTTATATAATATTATCAAGCGAAAAATCACAGTTTTTTTTTTATATATTTTCGCTCGATATTTTACGAAATAAAATCAAAAATTTCTTAAAAATCTACTTCAAAAATTTTAAAAAAAAATTCACTTAAAATTTTTTAAAACCTTGATTTTATATAGAATCGGCAACGAATCTGGGTTAGAAGTTAATTATCAACAATAATTCATGTAATGAAATTGTTAAGAAGACCAGTTGACTTTAAGTATTCCAATCCAATTCCAAATATCAAATTTGAATACAACTTTTAAGGCGTTTATCCTTTGCTTCATTCCTTGTCAAAGCAACATTATGTTTTAATGAAAACATAACAAACTCCACTCATTTTGCATACTTGATAAAATTAATATTTCTGTAAAATTCAATTAACTGATCTCACAAGTTTTAGGTTTTAAGATATTCAGCCTTGTTATGACAATCGCACGATTTAAAGTCGCAAAACGCCAGATTTATTTTACGGTGTTCTGAAACTCGTACATTTTGGTTGCAATCTGCCATAGTTTCTTAAAAATATTCTAGTTCCTTCAGCATACTTTTGCAATTTGAAGTAGCCAAACTGCTTGCGATTGCGATTTATAAAAATATGAACACACAGATAGAATAAGGCTAAACATTTTAATAAAGGTTAAATAAACTTGTACTCCTATTTGGCGAATTTTTTTTACTAAATTTTTTTTTTGCGATTTTTTGGTATACTACTTGTCGATGATGGTGAAAAAATCTGACAACCCTGGCCTTTAGAAGTTAAGGGATTGATTCATCAATTTCTCTAAATATTTCGATACAAATGCATTCTTAATTCCAAGCTATATAAATTTTATATCTTGAGTCTGTGTTCCGAATTCGGAAAATAGATCGGTTGCAGCTCTCTCTTTGGTTTAAAAAATGTTTAAACCAACAAATCTATAAATCAGTAAACATATAAACCATCCTTAAACGCATTAAATTCGGCGCTTAAACTACCAATAGAGACCATATGAATTTGACAACATTTATCGTAGTGCTGCCAGATGTTACATAGAAGAAAGTTTTTTATCAGTTAAAAAAATAATTTAAAAAGTATTTTTATTTAAATAATGTGATAATTGAATCAATTATTTTTTTAGTTGATAGAAAATTAAAAATTTAATTTTGATTTCATTAACATTTTAGTTGTTTTGAAACAAATTTTTAATTAAAATATTAATAACATAACAAAAATCTTAATTGACTTTTTTCGTTTAAATAAAATAATTTAAACTTGCAGAATTGTTGTTGAGAATTGTAAATATTTATTTAAATAAATGAATACATTGTTTGAAATAGAAAAGTTTTTTGATCATTTTTTTAATTAAAATTAAAAATATAATTTATTGAAAAAAAAAAAAATGTTCACAATTTTACAATTTTTAGTAAACAATATGTATAGTCATTTTGGTAAAAGGTACAAAATCAACAACTTGTTTGCTTGATATTATGAATTTGTTATAAATTTGGTGATTAGAGAAACTTTTTAATTTTTTCTGTGTACTTTTTAAACTACATATAATACATGGGACAACTGATTTACAACTGTTGAGTTAAACTACATATAAATTTAAGTTTAGTAAAACACTCAGTGATTTATTAGCCAGAATTATCCCTCTTTGATTACAAAATTTATACTTTCAAATCAAACTGATCTAATTTCCATATTTTTGGTCCGAGTAAGAAGATTGTAATATATTTTAATGAATTCTTCCAGTCATTCTTAATTTTTCTTTCAAATATTTCTTAAATTTTAATCATAGAAAAAATTAAAAACTGTCTCTTATCGCCAAATTCAAAACAATTTGTTGTTTTTTCACCTATTACCAAAATTTTTATATTGATTACTAAAAATTGTAAAAATTAAAATTGTGAATAATTTTTTTCTATAAATGATATTTTTAATTAAAAAAATTATCAATAACCTTGCCGTTTGAAACAATGTGTTAATTGATTTAAATAAATATAGCTCAGGTTTGGACAATTCCTAACAACAATTCTAAAAGTTTAAATTATTTGATTTTAAAATGAAATATAAATTAAGATTTTTTATTTAATTAATTTTTTTATTCAAAAATTTATTTCAAAACAACTAAAATGTTAATTAAATCCAAATTATATTTTTAATTTTCATTCAACTAAAAATATAATTGATTCAACTTTCACATTAATTAAATTGAAATACTTTTCAAACAATTTTTAAAACTGATAAAAAAAACTATTACTAATTTTTCTGCAATTCAATTGAACCTGTCATTTCGAAAAGGGCACGAGTCACACTTTTTTCAAATATCACCTTTTGACGCCATTTAATTCATTTAAGGGTTTTACGTATTCTCTGTGAATATGGTAGATCTTCAAGTGCAACAAACCACCTTATATGGCCCTCGAAATCTAAAGTCTGTATGAAAAGGGCACGAGTCCGGGACTTATGCCCTTTTCAGGGGAAACAAAATGCTAATGTATAATATTTGTATAGAATTCTATTATTGGCACCTCGTCTCTGATGCAGCCTACTGTGTATTTTTATTCTGAATTATTTTCCTCAGCCGCGCTAGTCAAGTGGCTAGACAAGCCAAGCTAGCTAGACAGTGGGACAAAAAATTATTTTTACCATCAATTTATTTGATAGCGAAAAACGAAACGACTTTTTTTATATTAATTTTCAGTTTTATTAAATTTTAGTTTCTGGTATAACTATTTTTGAAAATATCTGCATTTAATATTTAATAATATGAAATGTTTTTAAGCAAACAAGCGAAATGTAACTTTTACGCATACTCACATATTTTTCACCGTTGGTTGCCCACTGCAGACTTTATGTTTACGTTTTGCTTTGTTGTTTTATTTCTTCACAAATCTATCAAAGTGATTTCAACCGCAGGGTTGCCAACTCACTGCATTACATACATATTTTCATATGAAATCTTAACTATCTAAACTAATAGTAGGCAGACATAGAGCTGGCAGCCCAGTTCTTTTAGACGTCTGACTCGTACTACGTCATCTAACGGGAAATTTTGCTGATCGTAACATGTGTATTTATTAAAATTGTTATAATCGTTGCCGTTTAATATTCCAAACACAGTCAGTACTCCGACATATATATTTAATTTCTATATCTAATTATTAGATAGATCGCTCTATAAACTAATAATCCACTAGTCAAGGTCTACAAGTCGTTTGCTTCTTCCCGAGGGGTCCAAACTTGAGATTTAAAGGGTTTTCTTTTATACAGGTTCCAAAATGAAAAATTTTCCTACACTAAACTTTTACTGGATATTTGTAAATATTTTCTAAGTCGATTTTTTGCATTACTTTCTTGTAGTAGGGCGTTATCAGGACTTATACGACTTAACTATTGTTGACTACTTCTTGTTGTTTATAATAAAATTGTGGAAAAGCAAACAAATCAATTTAAGCCCAACTGGATTACACACTCAAATTTTTTAAATCCCTTTATTAACTGAAAAAGTTAGTGTCATTTTACTGAAATTATTCGATTAATCGTTTTAAGAAAAAATATTTATAGTGGTGGAAGCAAAATCAGGTCAAGATTTTACTAAGCTTCCATACATATACCCTTCCGAGAAACAAAGAACTGCATATGTGTTTAAGACTTAATACAATGGAGCTGTTTACAGCAGTTAAAAAGAATGTCCTTGTGTGTCAATACCTACATAGCGCTGCCTTTACATATGAAATTAGTGGCATGCCACTGTTGTATACATATTATCAAAAAAAACTTCTTCGAATTAGTCGAATCTCATGCCATTTGCTTTTCTGTTTACACATGCCACTGATAGTTCATTTTCAAAATGGCTTCGAAGCGTAAATTTGAGAAATTTTGCTTCTCTAAATTAAAAAAAAAACAAAAATCAAAATTGAGTTACCGAGTTCATCATATATAATTATAACCATTATTTTAACAATATTGATGCTCCATAATTAAGCAACCTGCTTTTTTTAGTTCACGTTGCAAGAAATTAATCAAAATAAAATATTTAACAAGTTAAAACTTTAATTGCAGTTTGACAATAATCCAGTAAATTTGCATTATATTTTGTACACGGTAACATAGTTTATCGTTTTGCCATTTAATAGCATGCAAGTGCCAAATTTCCACTCGCATGCAAATTGTACTGCCACTGGAGCTGCCATGGCGAAAAATGTGATTGTATTAGTCAAAAATTGTGAGTGTATTGAGGCTTTCGAACTGGCAGTGAAAGGTGTAAATGCAAAGTAATGATATCACTTACGTCTACTGCAATAAGAAGTTTAACTCTGGTCTAAGATCTTCCATCCCACAAAATGGGTCAGCCTGCTCAGGTTGTAGCTAAATGGGTTGACTCTTCTGGATCAAGTGGTACCATTTAGGACTCTGGTAAATTGCTATCTACTACAAATCTGGCAAATTTAAGATTAAGCTAAAATACTTTTGCTCAAAACTGTGATAGACAACACAAATACAAACTGCGTTTGCTTGTGCAAAGCAGGGTATTTCTCCCAACAATTGCTACGAAGGCACACCTCTTTGTTTGCTGCTCTTTAATTTAGTCGTTCGTGAGAAAGCGACGGGCTCACATGTTAAGTAGCCGCATTGATATTTTTTCAAATACAGTGTGTAAAATAAATGATGAAAAAAAAAAATTTATTGCTTTTACGAAACTGTCATAATTGGAGATTTCTTGGATACAATCCTTACTTTTAAGTTTCAAACATTCTCCCAGTTCACACCATGGCCCAATTAGTAGGTCTGCTCGAAACGCCTGCTGATGTTTTGTAGAGTTGTATTTTTACCGTGCAATTATTTTTGTAGCAATTGTTTTTGACATCTTGTCCATTTATTACACAAACAAATGCATTGGGTTTTGACATCTTTAACATAATTTACACAAACAAAATGCGTGTTGTTTTTTCTATTGTTGCATTGTTGTAGTTTCGCGCAGACCTACTAATTGGCCCATGGTTCAAACTAAATTTAAAAACTTAATTATTATGAATTTTTTACAATCAAAGTAATTTCTTGTTGTTGAATTTTAATGAAAATCTTTACGCTTAGTTTTTCGTGTCACTGTTCTTTAAAACTCTATCACCATCATATCTGCATTATAGAGCACCACTGGTGCAAAACGATATAAGCTTTGATTTAAACAAATTACAACAACAGCACAACGAACACAAGCAACAGCACAACGAACACAAGCTTATGTATTTGTTATTTTAGCTTAATACAGAAGGAGTAAGAACAAAGAAAGGCTTGAATCAGAGAGAGAGTACGTAGGGAAATGAATTCTGTTTCCTAAGCACGCGAGTTGCGATGGTATATTTCATAATTTTTTAAATGTTTATATTTATTCAAGCTCTAGGTCCTTTTAATATTTTTTAATATATCGTCAGGATGCTAACCAAAGGTAAGCGAAATATTGAGAATAAAAAATAAATATTAAAAGGACCTAGAGCTTGAATAAATATAAACATTTATTGAATTAAATAAGGTCAAAATATAAAGTGAAAATATCATAATTTTTACATTAAATTTAAGAACTCTTTAAATAGTTTTTAAGTTTAGTAGTTAGTCTGTTATTATCACTTGAATTGAAAACAATAAAGAATGTTTTTCATTTATAAATTAAGGTAATGAATTGTGTTATATATAATTTATTATTTATTATTATTATTTATTTTATATTATTTATTGAGATTTTGTCAACCATGAATTCAAAATCAAACGTATTAATTGATATGCAAAAATGTTGAGTGCCAAATGAACTTAGTCAGAGAGACATCAAGAGCCGTCAAGTTTATCGTAATTGCTTCTTCCTCGGTAAAAAAATTTCGAGCAAATTTAACGTCAAAGAAAAATGTCCCTTATTGATCACTTGCTTATACAGAATGCACACTCGAACATTTTAGAATGACCGGAGCGCGTGGTATATAAAAAATGAGAATATCAATAGGGACTTAGAGATTTATTTGATGGAAGAAATATTTTTAGTACTTATATATATGAAGGCACCCTTCTCGACTTCAAACGCAAACAAGGCATCGAAAAGCCGATCTTACACCCGCTCGGTCGAGGGCCGACCCAACATTTATGTTCTATTAGAGTGGAAGTAATTTTTAATTTGAAGTTTTAAGATTTTTGCTACTCTACTGTTAGACCTACATAAGGCAAATTCAGCAAATAAATATTAAAAATAAAAAATTTTGTCGTTTGTTTAAATGTATTTTTCGTTAAAAGCTGATCTGTTGAAAGATACTTATTTGCTAAAAAAAAATTATTTTCTAAGAAAATTTTACATAGACGGGTAAAAATGGCACTGGGGTAAAAAAAAAATAAAAGTTGGATCCAAATATGTTATTTTAGGGCATATTAAAAACCTCGAAAGTATCCAGAGTATAGCTTTATAAAAACTGTAAACAGAGCAGTAGAGCGATTCACTAACTTTTTTTACGATAATCGTATCTTTAAAATAAATATAAGGAAAATTTATCGAATTTGCTATTTAGTAACATTTTTAACGATATTTTAACGATGTCTATTAAAGTCAGCTGTTACTTTAAGCAGTTTTTTTTCGTTATTTTAGCGAGAATAATTTACGTTGTATTTATTTAATCGATAAAGTGTATTTTATGTTTAAAGTGGCTGAGGCCCGACTTCTTACATAAATACTACATACACACATACAAATGTATATGTATGAACAAAAACAAAATTCTAAATTCAAAATGTACAAAGCAAAGCAAGTTATGAACAAAAATAAAATTCTTAATATAAAATTCACAAAATAAAATATAAAAACAGTAAATTAAGCACAATTTAATTTGTTTTTTCTTTAATCTCTTTTGTGCTTTTCGTTTATTTAAACATTTTGTAGACAAAGATGTTACAAAAACTACAGCTGTTTACAATCGTTAAAAAGAAATTACAGAATCACACTATCGTTACTGCAAGCGGATATTTATGTCGACAAAAATTACTATTGTGGGTTCGTTAAAAGTAAGTGAATCGCACCACAGGTACCCTTCAATGGTTTAATCGTTAAAATAGCCGGATTACCTTCTTGTCTTAAATATGCATCACTGATTTTTTTTTTAATAACTTAACTTAAGTAAATAACTCACGTTATAATTAAGTTAAATGTGTCATGTCCTTTAGTTTTTGAAAACTGGTTTTCGTTTTTCCCCCTTCAAAAAGTCACAATTTTTTTAAATTGCTTCGGATTTAAATTATGAGATTTTAAATTAATAAATAAAGAAGCCACTTAATAATATTTTTTAAAGCTTTTAAAAATTTTCATATTTTATATTCCCGTCATATTTTAAATGGCCATCATTAATTTTTTTTTAACGTTTTATACCTTTTAGTACGTTTTTGCAGCTGACTATTTGCAGTGATGTCATTTAGGAAACGATACAATAACGACACTCGTTTTCTTTAGCGTCAGCAGCACTAGCAGCATCATAAAATACTCGCGTTTGAGTCCGTATACGTGATGGGTCTGTTGTCAAGATCATTTTAGTGGTTATTTAATGGGTTTGTTTTTTTCATTTAACGCGGCCATCGTCAACATTTAACAGGAAATATGTCTTTTATTTCGTTTTCTTTTTTAATTTTTTGTTTCATCTCAAAAAAGATGGTGTTCAACTTAATGGCATGAAAACTTAAATGTTTCTTTTTTATCTTTTTAAATTGCTTACTTTTTTTTATTTTTAATTCGTATTTAACTGCATGAAAAGGTCGTTAGCTCATTAAGACCTTATTTAATGTTTTACTTAGTAAAACTTTGTTTTGTTTTAGCCATAGAGAAACGACTAGAGTAGAACTTCAAAACTTTATACCTGCGATCTTACAACACAATGACAAAATGAATGCATTTATTTCTAACAAAATTAAATAGTTAAGGCTTCGTTACTCATACGTAAAAATTTCAAGCACGTAAACGTTGCGGGCGAAGTCATTCGTTAGTAGTTTCTTAAAATACGTGATGTGGAAATATTAAAAAAGAAACAGAAAATTAGTAACGATGATTACAAAAAAGAAAATTTCTCATAAATTGTAGCTCTAGAGAAAACGGTAAAAGAAAACGTAGTGCTCGTCGATGAGTTCTTCGCTCTGTCAGCAAACATCAGGTGAAATCAAACTCCATGTTGGTTGGGGTTTTAGAGATTCTACTGTACGTTCAAGCAGTAGTAAAGTTTAACTAATAAAAATTTTAATTTTTTCATGTTCAAACGCAACGCAACTTTCCGTTTTGTCCGGAGTACTTATTTATAAATAAGCATCGTATGGAAAACGAATCAGCTGATCCATACGTATATGCTTACGTATGAGTAACAAGGCCTTCAGAAATTTTTGACAGCTAAGCTGGGTTTTCTTTCTCTCTTTATATTCTAGTCGTTCGTTTATGGTTTTAACATTTATGTTATGGTTTTTAAATATTTTTTTCTGTTTTTTTTTTAAATGCATAAACACTGGTAAGCGAAAACATTTTTATGGATTTTTATTTAGTTGTCTGATTAAGTTGAATTTTAGTTAAAAGGAATGTAGGAAATAGAGGTCTGCATGAATATATTTCAATTCGAGTAGTACTCATGTAGTGGCAAGGCATGAACACTTAAGGCCCAACTACAATATGCTTAAGTTGGCTTAAGCAGCTGTGCGAATACATGTAAATCATATGTGTGAAACCATATTGAACTTTAGGAAACTTTTTGTTAAGTTTTATGAATCTGTCGTTTGCAGATTAAATGCATTATGGAGACATTTTCTTAATTTTTGACAGAAGATTAAGACAGCGTATGCATATTATAGTTGGGTCTTTACTCGAGTAGCAAAACAAAGAAAAGAACAAATTTTTAAGAATATCAAATTTGTATGTTCACATTTTTATAAGTTTAATTTTACTACTGCTTGAAAGTACAGTAGAATCTCTAAAACTCCAACAAACACGGCGTTTTGATTTAAAATTGAAAATGATTTGAAATCAAACCTTTTCTCAAACGACAAACGTTTGATAATGATTTAAAAATCATTTGAAAATCATAGCATTCTCAACAAAAAGGGGAAATTTTTTTCAAATTGAGAAATGCCTTTATTTTCAACTTGCTTTCAAACGTTACTCTCAAATGTTTTTAAAACGATGATTTTAATACAATGTTTTTTTTAATTAAATTTATTATTTATTTCAATAAACTGTGAGCTTAACATTCGGCACCATAGCTAAAAGATGAAATAGTTTTCCTTCCGTCCTCTAATTTTTACAAAGGCGAAATATCTGGTTCCATTTTGTTTTGAGGATTGTCATGGCGTAGCACCGCGATCATACAACAATCTTATTATTTCTTCAAATTGCCGTTTTATTCTTATTCAAATTCTTGCACTTTGTAATTAATTTTTTACTCATAATGTTTTTTAACAAGAATTTAAGGTTTTTAAAGGCGAATTCACTTCACGTAATACGAAATGTTTCTTTAGTTGTGTAACACATTTAACTTTAATCGCCTTCTTTAGGTCATTTTTCATTTCAATTGAAGTCGCAAACATTTGCCTATTTTTCCTTTAGTTGTGATAATAGTTATACACAATTAAACAAATATTATGGCTAAATTAGTCATCCGTCAAGAAGCCACAATTACAAAATGATGGCCTCCGATAATGTTATGGTTAATAATAACACTAATATGTTTTCGACCAATAATAACTTAGTTGTTTTGCAATCATAACATGTTGATTTGGAAAACAGGAAAACCACAAAATTCAAAAAATGTTTTGAAGAAAATTTTGTATCAAAATATGTAATGAAAAATTATTATTAAGAAAATTTTGGGTCAGTATAATAAAATAGTGTTATCGTTATAACCAAAATTTTGAAAAAAAAAAAATAGATTTTTTTTGTAAATCTTTTAAATCTAATTGATTAAAAAAACAAAAGAATAATGATGATTTAATTTTAATTAATTTAAGCTGTTTTTATCAGATTTATATCCATGATTCAAATTTGTAATTAATTTATATATTTTTTTTCCATTTCCTTTCCTTAAAACAAGTAAAAACTAGTTTGGCAACAAACTTTTACACTTTTACAAAAAAAAAAAAAAGAAAAGAACTAAAGGAAATCCAGAACAAAATTTTGTTTTGTCTGCCTTGTAATCCATATTGAGCTGAAATAATCGGCTCTCTATTGTTTCCTTTAACATTATAATTTTGTAATGTATATGAGATGATATGAAGTTTTTTTATATGGAATTCTTGCAAAAAGAAGTTTTTAACTACAATGATTTTGGAAGAACACAGAGAATAAGGACAACATTGTATTCTTTCCTTCCGAACGCCTTAAAAAGAAAAAAAATCAGAAATTTGATTGTGAAATTCTGAGTAAAAAAAAAAAATTAAATCTGTTTTCTTTACTGCACAAAGAAGCTTAATAAAAGTTTATAAAGATATTTTTTTTTCGAATTTAAATTTAAAACTTTAATGGCCAATTTCACCAATTTATTAATATATATAAATTTCTGTTTAAAATTCGTTTTTCATGTCAAATAAAAATAAAATTATATGAAAAACTTTATTTAAATACGAATATATCAAGGCGAATTCATGTATACGGTGGTGTCGATACAACAACAAGTATCAATACCAAAAAACACAACAATGTATTTTTTTGTTGCTTTCGTTTTTAACACACAAGGACCTTTTGACATTTCTCTCTCTCAGTAAAAAAAAAAATAGCACAGCTGTACTTTCAACGCCACCTAAAAAATGAATTCGTATGGAATAGATATTTAAATATCATTGGTGAAATTGATGATTACTTTATGACTAATTATAAGAGATATTTTCTAAATACCAAAAACATTTGAATGGGTAGTTGAAATAATTGACTAAATTTGTATTTTTTTAGCAAAATCCTCATTTGCACTGCTTTTATTTGAATTTCTCTCAGTTTTAAATGTTTAAAAATTTTCTTGTAATAAATATTTCCACAACTTCTCTTATTTCGACACCATATTTTTCAATGTTTGCTAACATGATAAAACAACGAGAACATGTTTAAAAAAAAAAAATTATAAATTTTCAACAAAATGTTTTGAATAATTCAAAGCGACAATAGTTATGAAATAGAAAAAGAAAACTTTTTCATTTACAACTTTTTCTTTTACTAAAAATAATGGCAAAATAAATGCAGGGAAAACAGACAATATTTTTCAAGTCACAATAAATAAAGACGATACAAAACTGAGAAGAGATGAATGAAGGACCAGCAAACGAGCAAGTGAAACTGCGTTTCAAAACCATAAACAACGATAAACGAAAAATGTATGAGCTTTTGTTAGAAAATAACGAAATATTAACCCTTAATGTACAACACTGTGTGCAAAAGAAAAATATAAAATAATTTTTCTAGAATTTTCTTTGGAAATAAATATGCATTCCTATAGAATTTTCAATAGAACACTTTTTATACCCACCCTACCATAGCGGAGGGGTTATAATATGTTTGTGCTAATATGGTCTTAGACAGAGCTTTTGGTATACCGAAAATCAGTTTTTGAAGCGGTCTAACGCTGTCCATCCATCCGGCTGGCTGGCTAACTGCCCATATTAACATTTTGCGCCACGTACAGGTTTCAATTTTGGAGATGAAATTTGGCTTATAGATAATAATCATACCAAGCCTCGTGAAAATTGTGACAATCGGTTCATAATTTTTATTTGTTATATTGATTACAAAGTTCTCTTTAGTAGTTTTGATAAGGAAATTTTCAATCGAACAAGTTTATGATGTCGCCCTTAAATTTTTCGGTATTGGAGGCCGAGACAGTGTCCCCTTACAGAATATCAGAGCACCAGATTGGCTTCAAGATAGAGTTGTAAAGTAGAGGTTTGCAATCGAGATTAAGAACATAATTTCTTCCCATAAGCCAATTAATTTGAATTCACAGAAAAAATTATTAAATTTCACCAATCACCAAATTTGTTCTAAATTCATAATATCAAGCAAACAAGTTGCTGATTTTGCACCTATTACCAAAATGATTATATTGATTACCAAAAATTTTAAAATTTTGAAAAAATATTTTCAACAAATGATATTTTTAATTTTAATTAAAAAAGTAATCAAAAAACTTTGCCATTTCAAACAATGTGTTAATTTATTTAAATAAATATTGACAATTCCCAACAACAATTCTACATGTTTAAATTATTTTATTTTAAACGAAAAAAGTCAATTAAGATTTTTTGTTATTTAATTAAAATTTTAATTGAAAATTTATTTCAAAACAACTAAAATGTTAATTATATCAAAATTAAATTTTTAATTTTCTTTCAACTAAAAAAATAATTGATTCAATTATCACATTAATTAAATTTAAAAACTTTTTAAACCATTATTTTAATTGATAAAACACTTTTTTCTGTGTTGCTTTTAGTTTCATTTGACTTAATTTTGCTTCTATTTGGCCTTTGCACATTAAACGCCGATCAAGACATAAACCGAGATATCTTACAAGCGAGAGTTGAGGAATTATTATTGATTTTAATAGGAGGTCATGATTTCCGACGCAAACTGAATTTTGTGTGTATGCATTTTTAACCACATTTTTAGTTGTAATTTGTGATCCTGTATGTAACAATATACTACTTCGGTTTTCGTTTGCGCTTCAAAAAGCTGTATCATCAGTAATAAATTGAAGTTTGGGTGTGTTGTTGTTTGTTGGCTTGTCTGAAGTATAAATTAAGTATAATAGAGGGCTCAAGATGCTGCCTTGTGGGACTCCAGCGTCAATTGGCTGAGGAGAACTTTAAAACTGTCCTACTTTAATGATACATTTTCGACCGACTAAGTAGCATTCTAACAGCCTGTGTATGTTTTCTGGCCAGTTTAGCTTCAATTTATGTAATAAGCCCTTATGCTAGACTTTATCAAAGGCTTTCGAAACATCGATGAAGGGTGCAGAGCAATTAATTTTTGCTGGAAAAGCTTTTCTTATGACATTTACTATTCGACGAGTTTTTTCAATTGAACTGTGTTTTCTTTTAAGTCCAAATTGATGGGTTGGAAAACATCTTTTTTCTTTTAAAATCGGCATAATTTAGATTATAGTTTCTGAAAAAACTTTGATATATAAGATAAGATAATAAGCTAAAATGCCTATATGACCTTTTCCAGGCTTTGGCATCACGGTAACTAAGGAAACCTGCCATTCTTGAGGGCAGTATTCAAGGCGCAAATTAATATTAAAAATTAAATAAATAATATGCTTTGCTGTTCGAGGTAGATTTCGAGGGGATTTCTTGGGGCTTAAATAACAAATATCGCTTTCGATTTCTCCTATCTCAAATCTAAGGCGGATAGCTGCTCTAACATCAACAAGTGGTAACTGGACTGCTATATCGTGAGATATATTTGGCTTAATTACGTTTGCCAAATGTTTTTTAAACATAATTTCTTTTTTCAAGAAAAAGTCCATTTCGATGTATTAACTATTATTTTCTATAGAAAAATGTTTCATTATTTTGATTAACAAAAAATTTTTTTTTTTATTATTTTGGTTTCTTCTAACCATTTGAGGGTTAACATCTTCTGTTCTAAAACTAAAATACATATATCAATTTAAAGTTTTATTTTGTTCTATCTATTTTTTGAAGCCCATAAATCCCTTAGAGAGAAAACACTATTTAACACAACTAAACTTAAGACAATAACATAGGCTGGGACGAACGTTCTGTCCATCCGTCTGTCAGCCTAACAATAGAACGTACAAAAAGAAACAAATATAAAGGGTGATTCGTCCTGTGGTTTGATAGTATATTGAATGCTTTTTTACAGATCACTCGTGACTCATATCAAACTGCTTTGTCATTTTTGTTCAGAATCGTTTGGCAAGTCATCATGGAAAGACTGACACGACCACAGCGTCTCCAAATTGTTCAGCTGTATTACGAAAATCAGCGTTCTGTGAGAAATGCTTTATCGTGAAATGTTGTTCAGTGATGAATCACATTTTTGGCTCAATGGATACGGTAATACACAAAATTGCCGTATTTGGGCTGATGAGCTACCATTTCATCTATTAAAACCAACGGTATGGTGTGGCTTATGGACTATTGGAGTCATTGGTCCATATTTCTGCAAAAATGTGAAAAATCAGAATGTTACCGACAATTGTAACAGTTATTGCACCATGTTAAGGGACTATGTGCTTCCTGAATTTCAAGAGCATGGTCTGGGTGAGCTCTGGTTTCCCCAAGATGGCGCTACGAGCCGTACATCCCGTGAAACAATGTCGATGTTGAGAAATCATTATGGTGAGCACTTAATTTCACGTTTTGCTACGATTAATTGATCGTGTAATATCGTGCCCTTTTCGCCTATTTTCTTTGGAGATATGTAAAGCCTGAGGTCTTCAGGCATAAGCGAACTACGATTGACACTTTGGAACCCAACATTATTTGTGTTATTCGCGATATACCAGTCGCTACGCTCAAACGAGTTGCCCAAAATTGTCCTTCCCAATGGACCACCTCAGACGTAGTCATGGCCAACATTTACATGATATAATTTTCTTAGAGAAAACCATAAATTGTTCTTTAAGCCGATAATAAAAATTTTAAGATCACTTTCAAATTTGTGTGTGATAATTTACATTATAAATCAAACCTCACGATGAATTACCCGATATATCTCTATAGACAAACATGTTTATATTCGTGCTTATTAACATCTTAAAATGCCTAGAAAAGATTTATTTTACAACTTTGTATATGATTCTTTTTCGTTCATTTCTCAACAAACTTGCTAAAAAAAATATAAATAGATAATAAATAAAAAAAGTTTCTCTTTTCTTGGGAAAAAGAAGAAAAAATATAAATCCCCAAATCCAGCCGCATTAAATTAACTAGATTACAAACAAAACATTATTTAAAAATAAAAATAAACATAAAAAAGAAAACAATAAACACTTTACTAACATTTTTGCTTTGAGAACTGTTTTGGTGTTATATTTTTTGGAAAGGCTTCTTTCTACCTAAATCCTACTTATGAAAGTGCGGACTTAAAAATAGCAGATTTTATTGGTTTCGTACCGTTTAACACTTATTTGTTTGTCACTGGGAATAATGAGAGTATAAGAGATGGGGAAATGAAAGAGAGTAATACAAAATGTATTGCTTAGTCCTTGTTAAAGTTGTTAAGCCTTTTTCTTGTATTTGTTTTTACAATTTGTAGAAAGCCCTAATTGTCAGGTTTGTTTTATTTTTGTTTTTGCTTTATACACTCGGGGAAAAGTGTATGAAATTTAAATTAGTTTCGAGTTCTTAAATGGCACTTATATAAATTTCCTTAACGGTTTAGGATGGAAAATGCTTTCTTCAAGAGTCGTATCTCTAGCGATATGTCGAGTTTCTTACCCGGAGTATACCGACTTAAAACTATCCTTGTTAACTTAAGGAGTTCTACGGCATGGGTGCCGTTTTCGAATTTCTTTGAGGTGGTTTCCCTCTTCCCTTTGAGGAGGCTCGGTTTGTGGCTATTTTACTCCATCAGCATTATTGCCTTCGTCCAAGTCCGCCATTTATGTTCCACCGAAGTCCATTTTCTTCACCCTTAGTACCTTCTAACAAAAATTTGCCAATCATTGACAGTTCTCTTCCTGCTCCATGATATTCTCTATGTTGTTTTCCGGCCTTATGCGCCCTACTCTCAGAACGACGCCTTCTCGTTCTTTTGGCCATCTGTCACACTGAAAAACGAAGATAAGGCATGATGAACTAGATTTGTTCATTCTGTACAGATAATTCCTGAAATAGCCGTCACCTAAGAGCAACTGTGTTTCGCAATAATGTATGTCGCCATGCTTCCTCTCTATCCACCCTTCTATATTGGGGATTAGCTTTGCGGTCTATCTGCCCTTGCTCTCATCATCACCATGTGTTTGTCAATTTTGCAGAGTATCTACTTTCATCGCTTCGTAGTAAATTGGACACATTTGATCAGTTCAGCGTAGCAATACAAACTTCTTTGCTTTCCTTTACCTAATGATCCACGGGGATCATCCCTGTTATAATTTGTGAGGCCAATGCTGACACCATACGGTATCACCAAAATTGAAGTCTTCTGCGCATGTCGCACATATGACGTCACACAAACTGCTTTCCTATTGGCTACTAAGTTCAAGTTGTCAAACTCAAGAATGAGTTTTTATTATTATATTTTTTCATTGTGTTTAAATTGTTGTAACACACATCTGTAATGTTATTTTTTATATTTTTTAGTGTTTTTATATTGTTTTTTATAAAATTTTAGCTAAAATCCGTAACTTAAATAAAATACATTTTTTAGAAACGTCAAAGTATTTAAAATTGCAGGATTGGATTCTCTTAAAAAAATGAATGCATATTTTTTTAAGATATTCAAAACTTTTAGGGCCTTTTAGACATGGCAGCCCTTGAAAAGGATAAACTACGTTGTTTCACAAGAAACCATGGGCAAGGCCTAATCTTGTATTCTATCATTCTTGGCTGAGATGACAAAACTAATTGACTTGTTTCATAAACACAACACAGTTGTCAGCAAATTTTTCTTAAACACTCAAATAAGAGGCAAACGCTTCTTTTAGTATTGAAAATCCCACGATTTATCACAATTTTTGTTATAAACAATTTAAAAATGGTTTTATGTTACCAAAAATCATCAAATCGTATGCATTCCCTTGTCAAATAACCCTGTGCCCATATTCTGTAACTCACGCATCAAGAAACTTTTCGATTAAAATGAAACAAAAATGCCATAAATTGAAACAAGCAACTGTTTTTCTCACTTAACTGCGTCTGTAAAATTTTTGGCGAGTAATAACTGTCACGTAAGGAAATTATTAGCCAATTTACAGAAAAAGTGTGTCTGCAAAATTTTTGAGAAAAAGTTCCCGATTTGAACTGTCAAATTAACTCACGCATAAAAACGGGGTGAGAAAAAATATTAACACAAAAAATTATATTAGAAATGCAAAATTCATTGAGCAATAACAGGAAAGTGGTAAGTATTCTGTTCTTGTTAGATTTTTTTATTGTTTAATTATTTTGTTTTTAGCATTTTTGAAAATACACGAAAATTTCCAAAGTCATTTTTAAACAACAAATATTAAAGTCGCACTTGACATTATTTATTATAGCCGACGGCAGTATTTTTGCAGCCGTCAATGAAAATATTTCAATTTAAGAATATTTTGGTCGCCGTCAACGATATGTTTGACTGACGTTCTCAACATCTGCAATTTGATGTCGGATTCGAGTGGAATATTTTGACATTTATAACGTAACGACGTAATCTCTTATGATAGTTTTCGACACGAGTTACAGACAGACTTTCTCACTTTTCGAGAAAAAATGGAATATTTTGTTTCAAATCTTTTCGATGCGATAAGTTCTCACCAAAGTTAAAGAACATCGGTACTGCCTTGCACAGAAACAAGTTTGTCAAATATTTTTCCTTGACTGCTTCTGAAACTAAAACCAATTTGACTGCTTTATAAATTTGTTAGAGATTACTTAAATACTTTTCTTTTCTTTTTTGTTTTCATTTTATTTCGACAGTTAGTTTTAGTTTGTCTATAATTTTTCTCTTCCACATTCCCAGTCATCTGTTTTCGCTTCAGTTCTGATTGTAGTTCTGCAGCAATTTTTGCTCCTGGTTGCAGCAAAAATATAAGATAAATGACTTTATAAGTATATTCAGATTAAATAAAGTTTTTGGGAGCCTTAAAAATACATTTCTCAAATAACTTAAGTCTCGAGAAGAAAAAAGCAGAACAAATTTTTGCAAAAAAAAGGAATACATATATAAATAAATGTAACTTATTTGCATAAATTTATAAGTAAACAGTTGCACAATGATTTTGTTTGTGAAGTAAATATTATTTGTTTTCTTGCACAATGTTACAAAAAGAAAAATTCATTAAATTCCAAAGCCTTCTATAGAGAAAATGTTCCATCCAAAAAAAAAAGTATTTCGTCAAAGCAGCTGAAACAGTTTAATAAAAGATTATAAGGAAATTTTATCCAGAACATATTTTACCAAAATCAATAATCACTTTTAATAGAAAAATGTTGCATCAAAATTGATACAAAAATTTTATATATAAAATGTTGTCTTTCTAAAGAATCAAAGATTTTGGACAAATTAATGAAAATTTTCACTCATTCTTGACACAACAGTTTTCTATACAAAATATATTTTTTCAAAATCAATGATACGAATTATTTATAGATTAAATGTTTCATCGAAAGTGATGAAACTTCCTGCGGAAAAAAAATTTTTCTCAAAAAAGAAAATGGAACATTTCCTTTTAAATATAAACAACAGTTTTGTTTTAAAAAAAGACTTTATGCAAAGCGATGAACATTTTTTTATGAAAAAGATTAATTTAAATTTAACCCTGGAAAGTTACTCTGCATTTTAGTACATTAATGTTAATCTTCGCTGAATCGACGAACTATTAAAAAAAATTCGAGCGGAACGATTTTTAAAGTAAAATATCAACAAAAAATTTTTTTTTAGTTAAGCATTTTATAGTAATAAGTATTGTGGTTATTTTAAATGGATTATAATCCAAATTTTGATATTTGTTTTCTAGTTGTATTGAAAAAGGTCAACAAGAAAAATAAAGACAAAAAACATGAAAAATAGAAAAATGTACTTTGGACTTCAAGAAGAATTCTTGACAAAAAGTATGAATAACAGAAGTAAGGAGGAGCATGTAAATCAATTAAAATAATAATTCAAAAAAATAAATTTCTATCTACCAAGTTGGTTTAAAGATTGATGTTTGGCTATTGACTGCCAGCTGCCTTCGATGGCGCTGAGTGTTAAACGGCAAAACCCTATGAGGAGATTGTGTGGTTACAATCGAAACATGCCAGGGCAACCATTCCGGTTTCGATTCCCAGCTACATCAAGAATGAAAAATTATCAATAACTTTTAATTCATTTCATGTTGTAAAATTCCGTTCTTCATAAAAATAATTTAATGACAATTAAATTCAATGAACTTTAGCCTGATCAATATATCAAAAGTTTAGCATTTTATTAAAAAATAAAATAAAAGAAAGCATACAAAATTAAAGTTGTTTTTCCCTCTCAGAATTTGATTTGAGTTTGAGCCCTTTTTTGTGTTTTCAAATCAATAACCTTTTTAAAGCTTTCGTCATCAGATAACATTGAGGGGAAAAAGCGTAACTTGAATGTAAATAAAAAAAAGTTATATGATAAAGATTAAATAAGCTTTGTCGATTCGACGAACAGTAACCCTCCAGGGTTAAACCTGTTTTTTTAAAAACAACTTTTCTATCTAGAGAAACAGGGGCTTATGAAAATGTTTTTTCTAAATTTATAAAACGATTCTCTATACATCAAATATTTTATTAAAATCTATAAAACAGTTTTTTATATAGAAAATATTAGGCGAAACTTAATGAAAGGGTTTTTAATAACAAAAAATTTGTTCAATATTTAGGAATGAATGACTTTATACACTAGCAGACTATTATATTGTATTATATTGTATAGTCTGGTAGTGTATAAAGTCATTCCTAAATATTGAAGGAATAGAACTATTACAAAAAAGCTTTATAAAATACATAACTGAAATTTAGCTCATAGAATAAATTCGAAAAATAAAAAAATCTTGAATATAATAAAGAAACTTATGAAAAAAAAATACAATTTTTATTAAATTGATGGAAAATTTACTTTACAATCTATAAATCGTTTTCTAGAGAGAAAGTATTTTATCAAAATCTATTAAACAGTTTTTTTATGGAGAAAATGTTTCGTTAAAATTAATGAAACAGTTTTCAAAGGAAAAAAAGTTTTATCTACAAAACAATTTTTTTAGCAGCAGTTTTTTATAATGAAATAAAATTCCCCGGGAATTTTTTCTTTTTTATTCTTCCTATTAAAATTCAATGGTTAAAATGGGCGAAACACCTGGGAAATTTTTATTCATAATTGGGTTGATAGAGCAAAGTTTTCATCAAAAATTAAAATATATGAAAAATGCTCTGCAAAAAACTATTAATTAAAATCATTGCATACTTATTATAAATAAAATAGAGGGTATCATTACTTTTGTTATCACGAGACCTGTCCTAAAGGTAGGAGTGCAAACCGTCTTGGAGCCAGACACTATAATTATTGTCGCAGCTGATGAATAGATAAAAAAGGCGTGGATAACCACCTCTGTCTCTTTCCTGCACTAGCGAGAAAGTGAGTGGTCAAATTGGGATTCGCCATCATTGACGAATTGTACTTTATCTCTGGCATTGAACTGAAGCGCATTTTAAACTTTTTTAGAAGCTCAGGTTGGTTCTACGGTGGAGGTTCTGTTGAATAGAAATTCTAGTATCACAATGGATCATTGGGTCTACTTAATCAACAACAGAGTATTAACTCAAAATTTTAAAATTTTCAGTAGAAGCAGCACAATTTTTAATATTGCATTGAATGCGTATGAAAGACAATTTTAAAACCAACCGTTTTATTACCAAAAATTAGGCAAAATACCACGATATTTTAACAGCGGGTAAATGTGGATATAACGTGCCGATTTATTTAGAAAAAGTAAAAAAAAAAAAAATTTGAGTTAATACCCTCTTGATTGAGTGCGGCGTATTAAAATTTTTTCACAAAAATTTGTGAAAATTAAAGGTTTTCTAGCAAAATTAGTCCTTAAATTTATTTTAAAATTTTCTATATAGAATATTTTTCGTTAAATGGATAAAAATAAATTTTCTATATAGAAAATTTTGCTCTAAGTTAATTACAAGATTGTCCCTATAGAAAAGAATTATAACGACCAGTTTTCTATACAGTTTTTAAAAAGGCTTTACACAGAAAATTTTTGTTTATAAAATTTGCTATATAGAAAAGTTTGACGTTAAAACCTTTTTCAAAGAAATTTCCATTATATTAATAAAAATTTTGTATTTAGATTCAATCTCTGCGTTAATGTGTCAAAACTCTTTTTTAAGACACAACTTATTAAGATTGATTTTGATTTTCAACACTTTCCAAGTTTTGTTTGTTTACTGTTTCGACAAAAATCCCTTTAGGTATGTTATACTTTTTTCTTTCACCTAAAATTTATTGTTGTTGTTGATCTTTTTTTTTTAACTTGAATTTAAGTTTTTGCATGAGTGCTTGTTTTTTTTGTGTGTTTGCTGTAGGGGTGTTTTCAAATGTTTGTGATTTTCTGTTTGATTGTGGACAATTTGACAAAATATTTGTTTTTGTTGTGGAAATTTTGTCATTATGAACTAAGTTAAATTTCTGACTGTCTGCCGGTATTTTTAGAAAATAAAAGCCCCGGACAGTATTAAGAGAAAATTTTTAACAAATAAAAGATGAAACTTTTCTCTGTTAAATTAAATTCCATTTTATTTTCATATTGTTGAAATATTTTGTGCTTTGGGTAAAATTATGATTTCATTATATTTGATAGCATAATTTCTTTTATTTTGAAAGAGTTTTATTCCACACATTTTGGTTTGTAAACATGGTGATACCGAGTACGTATAAGCGATTTTAAATAAAATTAATATTATTCATACGACCTGGTAAAATTCATTTAATTAATTTATGTATTTAAATCAGCGATGATCACGCTATTTTTCATGATTTTCACACACACAACACGAATGTTAGCCAAACTCACTTCATAGATTGTAAAAAACTATAATTTCATTTAGTTGTATGCCAGCTTTTAAACAAGTAGATCGCCGTCGCTTTTGTTGGTTAAAAATAAAAACAAAACACATGTTAAATATCTCAACTGAGAAGCTTTATTTCTCTCTTTTTCAGAATTTCAAATATTTCCAGTACACTTTGAATATTTTTCTATGATTGTGCTTTATTGTCATATTTAATAAGCCATCAGAAATTTATAAAAAATAACTGCATACTTGTATATATATAATAAAAATTTTGTTTAAAAAAACATATTTTTGTTGAAATATGTAGGTAGAAATTTCTTCAAGTGCACTTTAAATATACTCACCACACCATGAACATTTTTAGCTGCCTCTCTTTGTGATCACCACTAGTTTAACTTGATCGTTTGATTGATTCTTCTTAAGTAAGAAAGTCGATTTTCCATCCACAGAAAAATTTAATTAATGTGATAATTGAATCAATTATTAGTTTAGCTGAAAGAAAATAATTTTGCGTTATTTAATATCTAAGTTGTTTTGAAATAAAATTTTAATTAGGATATTAATTAAATATAAAAAAATATTAATTGACTTTTTCGCAGGGACCGAAAATAACAGTTATTTTGAAATTTTAAAACAAAAAAAGCATATAGAAGTAAATACTGGCAAACTGAATCAAGTATACCATAATGCTCCTTATGAACTTTTCTATGATAAAATATTATGATTTTTAAAGTTCTGATTTTTATTTTTTCGATCAAAAATAAGAGTTATTTTATGATTTTTATTTTATTGATCAAAAATAACAATTATTTTTTGATTTTTATTTTTTTCGAGCAAAAATAAAAGTTATTCTTTACAGAAATGTACGTGTTATAATTATTGAGTTATCTTTAAATATTTATTTAAATGTGTGATCATCATTGGGATATCTTATAAATATTAAAAGTCAATCAAATAATTATAACACTTACATTTCTTTAAACAATAACTTCTATTTTTGCTCAAAAAAATAAAAATCCAAAAATAATTGTTATTTTTGTTCAAAAAAATAAAAATCATAAAATAACTGTTATTTTTGATTGAAAAAATAAAAATCAAAAAATAACTGTTATTTTTGTTCAAAAAAATAAAAATCAAAAAATAACTGTTATCATCTGACTTTTATGAAAAAAGGAATAACAGTTACGATCCCTGCTTTTTCGTTTCAAATAAAATAATTTAAACTTGCAGAATTGTTGTTGGGAATTGTCAATATTCAATTAAATAAATTAACACATTGTTTAAAATTGAAGGGTTTTTTAAAAAATTTTTTAACTAAAATTAAGAATATCATTTAGTGAAAAAAATATTCACAATTTTTAGTAATCAACATAATTATTTTCGTAATAGGCGCAAAATCAAAAACTTGTTTGCTTGATATTATGAATTTGCTATAAATTTGGTGATTAGAGACATTTTTTAATTTTTTCTGTGTCAAAATTTATAAAACATTTCATAAGTAAGAACATTTGCCGACCAAATTGATAAACAATTGATAAATAAAAAATTAAATTTAAGAAAATTTTATATCAAAATCGATGAAATGATTCTATATGGGAAAGTTAACATCAAAATTTATGAATTATTTTCTATATAAGAATAATTTTTTTTATCAGAATTTAGGACGCCTTTTATCTGCTTAAATCGAAATTTTTTTAAGTAAACTTACAACAAAATTCTTTTAAATTCGATGAGGATTATTTAATGTAAGAATATCCACTAAGCCCAGCTAAAACGTTGCTTACAAAATAAGTAGAAAAATAATGAGAGCTTGACGACAAAACTACATATTTTACTACTAGAAAAAGTACTTATTTTTGTACGCGAAGTCCCAAAAGTAATCCTTTATAATCTGGCCAATTACAACCTAAAAAATAATACATTTCTTTTATACTTGAAAATTTTATAAAAATATGTACAGGGCCAGCTCGCTAATCCGAATGTGAGTAATCCGAATTATCCTGTAATCCGAATTGAATTAATGACGTATAACATACTCTATAGTCCGCATTGATAACTTTGACATTCCGTCTGCAATTTCTACAATATTGATCTTAGACCCTATAAAGCTCAAATCCGGTTGTCCGTCTGACCGTCCATCTGTTGAAATGAACTCAGAATTCCTGAAAGAAAACTTTCATAGTGTGAAGCCAGAATAAAGATAGTGGTTGTAAAATGGATGTAATAAAACAGTACTAACTAATCAAATATAACTCTTAAAAATATTCCTTGTGCTAAGAAAATCGTATTTTATATGATGATCAGCTAAGGCAAGAAAATTACTGCCAATCAAATAAATGAAAGTGTATCTAAGAATCTTAAATAAAATGTGAAATTATATTAAAAACATTTGTAAATTTGTATAAAATTTGTCATTTGAAAAACCGTCAAATTTAGGGTATAAATCGTCCAATCGTCAATAAACCATTTTTGTAACTCAAAATCGTCCAATCTGGCAGCCGTGGATTGAATATGGATAAGTTAAGCATTTCGCGATTGAATAATAGTACTTGATTCAATCTTTCTGTGCTTGATTCAAGAAACTCCATACTCACTGATTTGAGTACGGAAGGGTTGATTTTTCTTTTGAGTGTATGTTAAAAAAAAAACATTATATTTAAAAAAAGCTTTAGTGAATTATTATTCATAATTACAGCACATCCAGTAATCCGAATATCTCGTTAATCAGAATCAGGGTCTGCAATCATTAATTCGGATGAGCAAGCTGGCACTGTAGTTACAAAGAGAGACAAAAATAAGTAGTTACAAATTAACTTTCAAAAAGGTCAAAACACAATCAAAGCAATAAAAATTGCTCTTATATGCATGTGAAATGTTATGGAACTTTTGTTGAAAAAATGTAGACAATAATAGATTTTTCGAAATGTAAAGAGTGTTTTGGTTGGACAAAATCATTTGTAGCTCAAACACTGTAATAACATGGCGGATTCACAAGGTAGCCATAAAGTTGCAAAGTATATATGACTGCTGTAGACGACCGCTTATAATTTAGATTTTTACTGTAGATTTTGTTTGAAACAACAACAATACTTTTTTTTAAAGAATTGTAAAATATAATTTAGGACACTATGACGATATGATAGCTCAGCTTTTGAATCCGCCAAATGTGTGTAATAATATATGCGAATATTATGTTATTCAAATACATCGGTTACATAAGATCGATATCACTACTAGTGTTCGAGGATAGGATCCCGTCGGTCCTTTAAGGGACTTAGGGCCATAATAAATCTGTTCCATTGAGTTCTGTCCGCATCTAGTGCTTCTCATTACAAAAATATATTGTGGGGGTAATTTTGGAACATAATTATGACTTATTTAAGATATAATAATAAAGCTTTTATTTCATATACTCGTATAAATTATAATGCAAAAAGTGGCGTATAAAGCTGGAAAGTAATGAATTCAGGAAGTCATTAAAATTAGGCTTGTAAGTAAAGTTTTTGCCGGAAAGCTATAAAAAATTGGTATGCAAGAAAATTTTCTATTAAAGTCAATAAAACATTTTTTATATCAGGAAATTTTTTATATTAAATTACTGCAAATTAAAACAAATTACTTAACTTATATTTTATATTTGTTTGTATTTCGGCAGCTCAATGCAAAATCATGCTATGTCGACTTAGCATATGGCCATGTTCTGGAAATCGAAATCGAGTATAATTGAAATCGAAGGAGAAGTAAATCTAATGACTATAAGTGGTACTTAAAGTATGACGTTGATAAAACGGAATATTTTTATGAACTTTAAATTTCACTCGAATGCGATTTCCAGAACATGACTGATATTTTTAATTTAGTAACGTTGTTGAATTTAGTATTGTTCAGCTGTAGTTCTGCCGAATTTTGGTGTAAATCGACTAATCTAATTATACAATACTTAGTAGGGTATTCAATCGATTAACCGTTGTTCGATTAATCGATTAATTTTTAGTGATTAGCTGGTTGAATAAATATAAATAGTTTATTTTCGATTAACTAATAATTCGAATAATTTTCGTCACTTAATCGATTTTTTTCACAGTATTACTTTTTTTCTTTCAGGAAAAAATATAAGCCGGTACGTTTTAAATACCCTTTTATTGGTTCTAAGCGCAGGTACATTTCCTTCGAGAACAATTTTTTTCAAATTGAACGGAAACCAAAGGGTTTGGGAATAATTTTTTTTTAGAATGTTTAGAACACAGTTTTACCACAATTATTCAGATGAAGCAGATGATTTTTTAGACGAATAAAAACAACCTTCTACCAGATCTTAATTCAAGTGGTATAATGGGAGACTACCAATTTTTAGAAAAGACAAGAATAAGAACAGAGAAATTGGATATGCTTTATAACGTTCTACTTTCAATCTCTCCAACGCACTATAGGAAATTTTCCCCTTTTTTTGGCCAAAAGTAAAAAATTTAAATTTTTACAAAGTTTATTTTTTTGCTTTAATATAATAAAAAACATAACAAAAAAAATTTCAAAAAAATTTAATTTCTGTTACTTTAACAGTTGTTTTGATTACGATTTCTAAACCAGTTATCAGAAAACCTTTAAGTGCAGTAAATTTTGTAACATCTTCTAATAATAATTTTCGTAACAAAAATTTATATTTTTGAAAAATTAAAAAATGGGAAATAATGCCAAAGGTGAGTACTTTTACATTCTATAGCAAAATGTTGTTAAACTCATCTATAAAACAAGACTTAAACATGACTTTATTTGTTACTTCATTAAATTGGTAAAATTAATTTCTACTGTTATATTCGAAAGGTAATGAACACTCGAAAAAATTTTTAGAAAAAAAGCAGTTTAAAAAGCCAGTATATCTATTAAAGATCTAAAAAAATCTTGGATGCGGGAACCTATCACCCGTAACCCCTTCTTAGAACTAATTATTTGTTAATTTTTAAGTTTAATTTACTAATGTTTTTTTCTGAGTGTATGAAAAACTTTTTCGGTCACTCCCTCTCTCTTAAGTATTCACCAAAAGTCAAATCCAAAAAATCGGTCCACACGTTGGGCTGTAATTAATTTTGGCCAAAAAACGGGGAAAATTTCCTATAGTACAACGTCAACAATATGTGGAAGAATCTTTTCAAAAGCAAATTTCATCAACACAAAAGAAAGAAATCATTTCAAACAAAAGCATTTACACTGTATACCCTTTTTGAAAGATTATTTTTAAAGATTAGCTAAACAACTTACAACTACAATTAATGTTGGGAGAATTCCAACTTATTGTATTGGGGTATGTAAGAAAAGATAAACACAATTTTTTACTGTAGGAATTTTGTTTAAGCTTTGATATCGTTGCAAATAAGACTTTATGAGTGTTTGTAATTCTCATTCCCTCTGTAGTCTTATATGCTGATATTTTTGGATTTTCTAAAATTTTTTGGGAAAAACATTTCCTGATGATCTGGCCTAAGCAACCAGTGAAATGTGGATAGGAACAGCTTATCCTCCATTAATATATTTTCAGTTGTTTTATCAAGAATAAAAATAGGGAAGTAAGTATAACAAATAATATCTTTTAATAAATAATTGTAATCCCAAAAACAACTTTGATAATAGATTAGCTAAAATGTTTATGCTATTTTTTTATTTAAAAGTTTTCCTCTTTTATTACATGAAGTACCTTTTGTTAAATGGTTGTTTCTTTTTTAATAAAATTTTTATGTAAAAAAAAAACATAATTTTTGATGTGATTTGTAAACTTCTAAATTAGGCAAAATTAAAATTATTCGATTAACCGAATAATATTAAATTGTTCGATTATTATTCGATTAAAATTTTACCTAGAATAATTATTCGCGGGATAAATCGATTAAAACAGAACATCGATTAATTGAAAACCCTAATACTTGGCATACAGTTGAATGTTGTAACTCCCGTAAACTTTAAAAGCTTCTCCTACAAAACTGACTTTTTCGACTTAGCATGTTTTGGAATTAAGCGGTCGATTTATTTCTTTAATTTTTATTAAAAAAGTTCTCGTGCACAAACATTTTTTTTTAATAATTAATGAGCATTTTAAATGCAACACCAACAAAAATGTGTCGCATAAAACTTCCATGTAAATGTCACATTAATCATTTTTAGCAACTTAAGCTCTTTATGACGGGTTTTTTTAAGACCAATAGAACTTACCAAAGGACTACCTGCCAAATGTACTGGGCTCACTTTGTGGCATTTGACTTTTGCAAATCACTATTAATGGATTCATGTTTGAGCAACTATTAATGCATTCATGTTTAATAAATTATTTAAATTTACTTTGGAATCAGCAATTTATAGACTACTTTAAGATTTGTATAGCACTCGGCTAAATATTGTCTTGTTTAGCTTTGTTAATAAACAAATGTAGAGCATATGCAGTGAGATCACTGCACAACACACTCTACAAACTCCATTACGTCCAGACAAGTGCTCCGTTTGGTGCGGCTTATACTCCGGTATCATCATCAGTTCTTAATCAAATTTGAAGCCGAAGCTCGCCTTGCGGTCCATGGATAAATGTTTTTTTGGTTAATAGTAGAGTTTGGTAAAGACCGTAAAAATGTGAAACCGAGGTTTCGGTTTTAAAATGATTAAAACCGGTCGAGTTCGGTTCGGCTTACGGGTTTTCTTACAAATATTGCATATTGTTGTGTTTGACTGGTGCTCTGATAATTTGAAATATTTCCAGACTCCAGATTTTTCCACACATTTCTGAAATAAAATTACTATAATCAAATACATGAATCAAGAAAACAAGATTGCGCACTCAGCCGTTCAAAAAAAATTTTTACTGCGCATCCACGTCATCACAGAATGCAGATGGGTGTTTATTGTAAAAAATGAAAGAGATTTTTGGCGCAAAACTAGAAATAACTACATAACTTCTAAACGGGTGCATCGATTTGAACAAAATTTTTAATTGACAGGAAAGAGAAGTAATCGAGTAAAAATTTCAAGTTTGTGTTATAAGAAGAGCTTTTTGGGGCTATACAAATTTTACTTTTCGGTTTGTATAAAAATTCTTATAAAGAAATTTTTTCAGACATTACTTCATTGGTTATTGGTAACATTTCCAGAGGGGAAATTTATAATGAACATTGTCCTTCTTATTGCTAAATAAGAAACATATTCTCTTGTGTGCAATTGAATTTTTATTCAAAATAAAACAAGCAAAACGTATAAATTTGAATTTAATTTTTTATTTTTTTAAACTTTCTTTTTATAGATGCGCTGCTGTCTTTAAGCTTCGCATTAAGTTTTCTAATCTTAAAATACATTCTAGCCCTAAAAAAGATATTTTTTACTTTTTCATCACATTTAATAGATCAGCTTGTTTGACTAAATATTTAACAAAATTGTTTTTTATAAGAAGACGATCTTCATTAATTTTTCAAAGATTTGGTGAAGTTTTACACGCTTTTGAATTGTTTTCATTATTACAGTTATTAGCTGCACACTTCATTTTTATTTTTGATTAATTTTTTTATGTTTTTTAATTTAATTCTTAAGCACTTTTTATGCACTGCCTGTGTCAAACAAACAGATGATCACTACACAACAAAATAACGGACCTGCGCAAGGCGCAATCTTGTTTTCTTGATTCATGAATAAAATAAGTAAAAAAAAGGTTTAATATCCTGTAAAATTTTATTGGTAATTATTATGGCTGCGATTTCCATGCAAATGCTTCGTTTATGACGAGAGTCTACGAACGATGTCATTCAATTATCTTTCCGAATCATTAAATTTGCGTTTAAATGGCATCGAATTGTTTTGAATATTGTTGCATATTTTGGTGACAATGCCTATTTTTCATTATTTTGGAGTGATTTTTTCCTATATCCATATTATAAAAAAAAGTTCTTCAAAAAATTTATAAATACGCAAAAAAATCTTCAAAAAAAAAAAAAAAAAAAATTTTAATATATAAATTAATTCTTTTGTAGCTTTGCTTAAAATACAAGTATGATAAGATTTCGACAAAAGATCCTTCTATTTTTAACCGATGCAGCACCTTCTCAGTACTTTTTTTAATTTTAACCCTAGTTACTACGAGAACGTATACCCAAGTACAGGTGTGGCCAGTATAAATTTCTTCCGTTTTTCTTTGTATTTTCGAAGAAAAATAATTTTTTTTACTGCAATTTTGTAGCTGAATATATTTTCGAACATTTTAATTGGTCAAAAGAATATTATTTGATCGGGATAACGTCAAAACCCTATTTTCTCAACATCCTAAAAACCGGCCCATATGTTTGCAGCATTCAAGAAATTCGTGTGAGTGCGAAACTTGCAATAAGGGGGACAGATTTTAAATAAGTAAAGTTACGAGTATAATAAATAATTATTATATTATTTAAGTTATTATTATTATAATATGAAAATAAAAACATAAATTAACATTATCAATATAAAAATATTTTTTGAATATGTAGTCAATTCATAAATTTGCATTAAAATTGCACCAAGTACACCTGTACTTGGGTATACGTTCTTGGGGGTCTCGAGTTTCGAGGCTCATAGCTCCTCAATGCCTTGACCTAGGACAGTAGATTAGTTGTCAATCGTCGCAGATGTGTACCATCTTCCTAGATCAGCAAAAATGCTTAAACGGCTTAGGAAGTACATTACTAGGAAATACATACTGGCCACACCTGTATCCGCGTATAAGGACTAGGGTTATGAATATTTGAAACTCCTTGCCATTTTTGCCGACTGTAATGTATAAATTTTTGTATGAAAAATACGAGTGTAATGTAAAATTTCCAATTTCTTAAAGCATAATATATATTTTTAAAGTAAAAGCTGAAAACCGACATTTGTTTGACGGACATGTTTGTTTAGACATTAAAAACCGCGGTTTCAGTTTCGGTTAAAACCGATCAACAATCGCTAGTTAATAGTATAGATGGCAGTGAATAAAGCTAGATGTAGTGACAAGAGAATGGCGCTACGTGCTATACAGCGATCGCAATCATCGTCTAATTAAAATAAAAATTTGGCGATAAGTTGACTTCGAGAAATGGACCTGTCAATTGCCTTCCAAAGTTGTGCGATTTGATACCTCTGAATTATCTCTTAAAAGGCCGAGGGTTGTTTCTGGTTTAATGTGATAAGCGAGCAACAGTTGCCGCCTTAAAGAAAACGTTGTTCTTGTTAGTCGTGACATGCTCGAAAAAGTGGACAAAAATTTGACGTCCAGAATATGCTGTATCAAGAACAGCTGCGGAGCCCATATGCTCGAAATTATTTTTAAATATTAATGCCATATATCGTTCTTTCGAATAATAATTTTTTTTTTTTATATAAATTTATTTTTTTTCGTTATTTTTAACAATTTAAAGTTTTAGCTGGCTTAAAGAACACTCGTTATTTGCCATGCTTTTCAAAAAAGAAAAATTAACTTTACATTTAAACTGTTTTTCCATAAATGTTTCAACAGAAATGAATTAAAATCCTAAAAGTAAATTAAAATAGGTTGCCTATATAACAAAACATACTCGTAAGTCCCAAAGTATCAGAACACAAACAAAACCATGTGCTTGTGTTAAAAAATATAAAACTTTTCAAAAAAAAACTTTTGTGAAAATAATCAATAGTGTGAGTTGGTTAGTTTATTTGGTAGAGTGAATGAGTATGTGTTGGTGTTTGTATATGTGTTTCTATGTGCTCTTAAAAATTCATTATTAAAATGCTTTTGTATGCGATTCGGATAACAATTTTTAAATGCATTTACCTGGGCTATTAACAGACCAAACCTTTATATTCATGTTCACATTATGATAGTAAATGACCGACATGGTAGGGTAGGCTTACTGAATTAGGAAGGTAAATTGATAATGAACCTAATATTAAGTGAAAATATTATTTTTAATTTCAGTTTATTAATAAAACTACAACGAATTCTTAAACTTTCCACCAACAAAAACAGGCATTGTTTTAATATCAGTATGTTTTTAATATAATCTCTTAAAAAGTACAAGTGCACACATACACACACTCAGATAAATACTTACATGTGTATGTTAGTATATCCTTAGCGGGTCAACTCAAAAGACCTTCGCACTTCAGGCCTTATTGAAGACTTGCTTAGAAATTTTTTTGATTCAATTACCATTCTGATCTAACTACTAAAGTGGCATTCTTTAGTAGTCGCAGGCATCGGCTATTCCACATAAAAGATAAGATACAAATTCCACATTCCCTTCTATGAGAAGGAAGAAGAGAAGGTGTACGATTTCTTGTTTTTTTTTTTTGCCAAAGCAAAAGCTAAAGATTTCAGATCCCGTTATAAAATCTCCATTCTCTGAAAAGTCTTCTACGAGCCATTACTTTGAATGCATTTCAGAATCTCTGGGGAAAGAAGCAAGAGCGGAAGGCCTACCCCGCAATGACAGCGTGTGTGAAAAAGTTATGAGCATGGAATGGTACGAGCAGGCCTTCTACACCCATAAGAAAAGTACAGAGGCCTTCTTGAAGGCATCCATACTCCTTCTTTTTCCCGCTGGGTCTGTTTAGCCGATTATATGTGTTCTTTATATACAAAACAAAAGCAAATGTTTTGTTTTATTTTTTAGGTTTAGCTTAAATGACTTTTAAAGTTTCAAATGTATTTAACTTAATATTTGTCTGCCTACCCTCACACATTTACCCATATGACACATGTGAGTGTTGGTATGTGAAATAAAAGGGCAAATATTTTAATACTGGAATATGCAAAAAAATATATATACGCATTTATGTTTTTTGTTGCAGAGGTTTAATGATACATATTAACAATTTTATATATGGTCAATAAGGAAAAAATATACAAAAGGCCATTAAGGAAGAAAAAAAGTCATATAAACTTAATTGGCGGCGCAGGGTAGTCGTTAAAGTACTTGCCTACAAAACAAAATACCCCAGCTTCGATCCCTAGCAGAGGACAAAAAAAATATTAAACATGGTCTTCGAATTTTAAGTAACTAAGTGGTTTCAACCCCCTCCAACATCCAACAACCCTGCGGAATTGTCCCAAAAGATATATCATCGCAGGTCCCGAAAGCCATATTACGGCTACATCTATTATTTGAGGTTTTCTTAGCTTCTCCTCCATTGCCAATTATGGATGCATAGTGTTATTCATCGAACGTATTACATCCCTGTACACAGAGAAAATTTAAAATTGTCTCTAATCACTAAATTCATACCAAATTCATAGAATCAAGCAAACAATTTTAACAATTTTAAACAATTGTAAAACTTTTAAATTTTGAATATTATTTTTTTTAAAATTAAATTTAATTTTAATTAATAAAATGATCAAAAAACTTTGCCGTTTCAAAAAAAGTGTTAAATGATTTAATTAAATAAAGCACAGTTTGATAATTCCCAACAACAATCCAACAAGTTTTAATTATTTTATTTAAAGCGAAAAAACCAATTAAGATTTATCTTATTTAATTATCATTTTAATTGTAAATTTATTTGAAAACATCTAAAATGTTAATTAAATCAAAATTATTTTTTTAATTTTCTTTCAAATAAAAAAATAGTTGATTCAATTATAAAAAAAATTAAATTAAAAAATAATAAATTAAAATTAAATCGAAATGAAACAATTTTTTTTGATTGATAAAAAACTACTGATAATTTTTTTTGCGTAAGAAGGTGTTCTTGATAATTTTTTTTAAGTGTATTTTTAATAAAAGTTTTTGGGGTTCTACTAAAAAATATTAATTTTTTGAATTATGATACTAAAGAAGCTAATGAGCGATATGCAAAAAATGAAGTATGTATGTATGTATATGCATTAGGGTGGTCCTTATTTTTTAACTTTGTTGTTTCGATGGTCACTACACCTTAAAATGTTCGTTGTAGTATAAAAATACTATGTGCAAAAATTTTCTCGATTGGGCGAGGTGAAGACGTGGCGCGTCGGTCTTGAAATTTGGAACATAAATATTAATAATAAAATTTTGGTCGTTGTGTTTATTTATGTTAATAATTTAATTAAAAAAATATATTTGACTGTTTTTTGGAAAGCAGAAATATAAAATCTATAAAATAGGCGAATATGGTCATACATATTATTTTGGTACATCATTTTTCAAAAGAGAATATTTGTTAACACTGGGGTTAAGTTTCCTATAATCCGCTATAATTTGCAATATCAATTGTTTTTCTTCTTCATTTATGGATAACACTAAATTGAAATCTTCCATTAGATTAATTGCTCGTTCAGCGGAGTCATTTACAACATTCATATTTCGAACGATATTAAGGCCAACATTAAAGCAAGGTTCATTTACCCAGTCATTTGGATCTTTTGCTAGAAAATCAGTTGGAATACTAAGCCTATAAAAAAAATTACGTGATTTTTGGGATATAAAATATTCGATGTTCTTATTAAGATATTGGCTTATTGTGAGAGGAGTAGCAATCAATTTTTTTAAATCGCAATCAGAAGGATTGCCCAGAGCTTGCACCATAAATTTCTTCGACTCATACGTCAGTTTTGTAAGATAATACTCGCAAGACTTGGCCGTTTGATGGTAACTTGGCACCAATAATTTGGCTTTCATCATGGTCCATTAAATATAATTTCTTCCTTATTTGTGGTCTTTTTTTACACTTTTTACACAAGCCTTTATTATAAGCACTATTTTTTTGAAGTAATCTTCTTCTAATTGACAAAGCTAAACAATAATCATTGTACGGAGGAAGTCCCTTTTTGCTTTTCATAAACGCTGTGCAACAGTGATGACAACTTTTCCTAACTAAAACGCATAAGATTATTTAAACAAGTATTTAAACAAGGGATAAAAAGCTCTTATTTTATGTGGAGCATTTTTTTCACTTTATTCCTAAAATCTCAGTTCTTCTTAAAAATTGAGATGCAACTTAAAAGAAGGGATATCAACGACTGTATATATATAAATATAAGCCAAAAAAAAGTCGTCATGTTGTATTTTTTAAAGAAAAACGATAAGAAATGTTGCACATTTTTGTAGAAACGAAAACGGCATAAGTTAAAAAAAAATAAAAAATTTAATAACATAAAAAAATATATTTCTGTTCATTTTGCCAACAGGGGTCTCCTTAGGGGGCAGTGCGCCACGACTTCCGTTCATCCGATACACATAATTTTTTGCATATCGTATTTTTACGCAAAATCACACATTTGCAGGGGGAGTGACGGTCAACAACTTGAAAAATTTGTTCTTTCATACACCATAAGACCACACTAACTATATGGTTATTTGTTACTCGTAAAATATTTATAGTTATGATTAAATTATAACAAACTATTATCAAGTATATTAAAATCATTTATTTAAATTATGTTTAAAATTGAACTTACTAATAAGAGTTAATTGATAATTAGTTAAAATTAATAATAAAATCAAATAACACGATATTAATAAAAAAAAAGACTTTTAGAACTTCGGTAGGCTTAAAAGAAAAAAATATTTAATTTGTTTTAAACTAATTTTAGGCAACTTCTAAATGTACTTACCGTTTATTTTTTTAAGTATCTTTTCATTGCCAAAATTTTGTATATTGGTTTAAACCTTTAGGATTTCTTTTGAATTTAAGACTTCCTTATAAAAAAATTTAATTTTATTCTACACAACAACGACATAAATACTTACCCCCACACGCAGAGAAAAAACTTGTTTAAAAATGGTCACTTCCAACAAAATTATTTTCAAGGGAAATTTTTAAGCATATTATGTTTAATTTAACCATATTATTGTCACTAACATCCATATTATTGCTAAATTGGTCCTCCATCAAGAAGCCACAACCATATTATGGTTGTCTTTAAACATGTTTTGGTTATATATGACAATAATTTGTTTTTAAATTAACAAAAGTATTTTCCTCTTTTCCAAGAGCAACATGCTATTGTTGAAAACCAACAATGCTATTATAAGTGCTAAACATGTTTTAGTTATTATTAACCAAAACATGTTTGAAGGCAGCCATAATATGGTTGTGGCTTCTTGATGGAGGACAAATTTAACCATAATATGTTTGTCGGTGAAAAAAGTATGATTAGATTAATCGTAATATGTTGAAAATTTTTCTTTTAAAATAGTTTTGTTGAAGGTGACCATATATAAACATTTTTTTTCTCTGGGTGCATATTCATAAAAAATATTTTGGGTTTATAGCAGGCTTATGAAACGAATTTTTTATGAATATTTGTGTAATAAACCTGTTATTGACCAAAAATATTTTTTATGAATATGGGGGTAAGTGTACTCATATAAAGTATGTGTAGGTTTTCACTTACACAAGCAACAATTAAAACTAATTTCAACACTTCAACAACATTTGCAATAAACTCTATTGTATTCAAAAACTTACTTTAATTCATGTTACAAATATTTTACATCCGTTTCCTTTAAGTAAACACACCGACAAGCAAACATTTGTACATACACAAATACAAACACTACCACCCCAGCGGGAAAACTCAGAAGATCTTCTTACTTCGGGCCTTATTAACCCTAGTCCTTATACCCGGATACTGGTGTGGTCAGCATGTATCTCCTAGTAATGCACCTCCTAAGCCGCTTAAGGATTTTTGCTGAAACTCCGGATCTAGGAAGATGGTAGAAATCTGCGACAATTGACAACTTATTAACTGTCCTAGGTCAAGGCATTGAGGAGCTATAAGCCTATAAATTCAGGACCCCCAAGAACGTAAATCCAAGTACAGGTGTACTTGGTGCAATTTTAATGCAAATTTATGAATTGACTTCATAATCAAAGAATGTTTTTATATTGATAATGTTAATTTATGTTTATATTTTCATATTATAATAATAATAATATAACAATTATTTATTAGATATTTTTAATTATGCTTAAGTTCATTGAATTTAATTTTCATTAAATTATTTTTATGAAGACAGGAATTTTACAACATGAAATTAATTAAAATTTCTTATTGATAATTTTTCATTCTTGACAACGCTGAGATTTGAACCCAGGCTTTCACGGACAGGTTGCTAATTAAAATAGATAATCATTCATTCAAAAGAAAATTTCGATATACCAAGATGAAATACCATTTGGTTAAAATATTGATGTTTGACTATTGACGTCTTCAATAGCCGAGTGAGTAAAGACGGCAAACCCCAATAAAGAGATTGTGTGGTTACAATTGAAACAAGTCTGGGCAACCTGTCCGTGAAAGTCTTGGTTCAAATCCAGTTTTTTAGGATGTTGAGAAAATAGGGTTTTGACGTTATCCCGATCAAATAGTATTCTTTTGACCACTTAAAATGTTCGAAAATATATTCAGCTACAAATTTGCATTAAAAAATAATTTTTCTGCGAAAATATAAAGAAAAGCGGAAAAAATTTATACTGGCCACGCCTGTACTTGGGTATACGTTCTCGTAGTAAGTGTTATGTATAAGGACTAGGGTTAAATGCCTACTTAAAAATTATTTTGATTCCATTACCATTCTTATCTAACTGCTAAAAAATGGCTTATAGAAGGCCTCGTCTCTTTCGTATAAAAGATAAGATACAAATTTCATATTCCCTTCTTATAAGTTAAAATGAATAGTAAAATAAAAAATGAATAAAATAAATAAATAAAATGAATAATAAAATTAAAAAAAAAACGATATTAAGTAGAAAAAAAAAGATTTTAAGAACTTCGGTAGACTTAATAGAAAAAAAATTTTTAATTTTTTTTTTTGAACTAATTTAAGGCAACTTTTAAAAGTACTTACCGTTTTTCTATTTTCTTAACATCTTTTCATTGCTAAAGTTTTGTATGCTTATAGGATTTCTTTTGAATTTAAGACTTCCTTATAAATAATTTAATATTATACTCAAAACAATCTCCTTAAATGCATTGAGTAAATAAAGTATGAGTATGTTTTCACTAATACACATGCAAAAACAACAATTACAACTAATTCCAAAGCTACTACAACATAAGCAACAAACTCTTTTGTATTCGAAAACTGGCTTTAATTCATATTACAAATATTCTACATCCGTTTCCTTTAAGTAAACACACCGACAAGCAAACATTTGTACGTACATAAATATAAATACTCATACATTCAGCCACACAAATAGAGTGTGTATGTAGAAGCTTTTTTACTTTATAATAAATTAATTTGTTAAAACTTTATCATATTTAAACTTAAATTTATAAAGTTTGTAGGAAATTTCTTGAATTTAAGTTTGAATTGTTACACAATTTAAATAAGTTAATTATTGTGTTAGTTTTGTGTAGCTTGGTCAATTCTTTTTTGCAAAAATTAGTAAAAAGTAAAAGCTAACGAACAATCATTGCTCTAGGGATGCTAATCGGGACTGGTTTTCGCAAATCCCGGGATTCGGAATTTCAAGAATTCCGCGATTTGTTGGGATCCCGAGATTTTTTGGGATTCAGGATTTTTGAAAGCGAGAAGGTAAATGTTTTTTATAGATATTTATTAAAAAAAATGTCTTTAAAAGAGGTTTACAAACAAAAGTTTTATAATTCATTTAATATAACAATGTTAAATATAATGATTATATTGATTGATAAAATTTGTAAAAATTGAAAATTGTGATTTTTTAATAATCGAAAATATGATAAAAAAAAACAACGTCCGATTTCCAATAATCAGGTATGTGATGGAAATCGATTTGGAAAACGAAACGATAATATCGTTTTTAAAATCTTTTAAAATTCTTTTAAATTGTGTATGACATGAGTTTACAAAAACTTAAGATTATAATTCAGAAATTGATTTTTAAATCGCTCGAAATTCATCACACCTTTTAAAAACGTTCGTTTTGAAATCTATCGATTTTCATCACACTGATTCAATTAAGAAAGTAAATAACATAAAATCTTTAGTTTACTCAATTACCTCAGTTGTTTCAAACTCAATAAAAAATAGTTAATGTAGTAATTGAATAGAACAAACTAGTAATTGATTTATTTGTAAGATTACATTAAAATTTTTATTTAATAATTTAAGATGAATAATTGAAATTTGAATTCGAAATTAATTAGCAAAATTAATTTTTTAGGCTGGGTTTTTAAGATCTCAGTTAAACTAGGTTTAGTTAATCTGAAAACATATTTGTGCCGCCAATACCAAGTTTGTATACAACATTCAACATTTTGACGGAACAGAAAAATCGTAGTTTCAGAGTAAGTAAAACTAAGTTTAAGCTCAATCCACATCTTAAAAACCCAGCCCTAGTTAACCAGAAAAATCCTATTTTAACAAAAACACATTTTTATACCCACTACCACTGGTGGTAGGAATTATGTTGAATATAAATTACACTAATAAATTTCGAGAAGTCGCTCCATAACTAACCGTAGGTCTCATGCCCACTCGCGGAAAATACTTCAATAAGCCAAAGCCTGTAAGGAGAAAAATTTAAATTTTGCATTTATTGCATTAGTGGAATCAATTAGAAAATACAACCACACGGAACTTTTGGTTTTTCTTTTTGTTATGTGCATTTTAAAAGGCATTTCTTTCTTTAAATAATTTTCTGCTTTAATTATTTTTAGCACCTCTCACATTAAAATTTCTTTATAATTGTTGGACACGCTTAAAAAGAATAACAAAGTTTAACTTTTTTCTTTCGTTTTCAAAGACAGTATTATCGGAGTTAATCAAATAAAAATAAAAGATCAATATTGTGTTCCCTATCCTCTCAAGGGAGAATGTGATGATGAATTTCTTTTTATAAAAAAGGTAAAACAAAAAAATTAAGTTAACGATTTCGGGATAAGGTAAGTCCCGAAAATCCTGGGATTCAAAAATTCAAATCCCGGGATGCGGGATTCGCTGATTGGGATTGGCATCCCTACATTGCACTCATCGTTATGTTAAGGACATTGTTCTTTTTTACCGCTCTTAGGTTTTTTTTTTAGTCCAAAAGGTATTATTCTAAGACCTTAAGGTTTTAGACTCATATTAAGTAGACCAAGTTTTTGTTGATATTTATGTTCATGTTTTTATATTAATATTCATATTAGCGAATTTTTGCCTAAATTATTCTTATAAAAATTATACCAACACTTAAATGCCTTCTGTATAGTACATATATTTGTAAGTGTAATCCTCTATTTAAATATAATCTTATAAAAATAAACTTTGCTACAAATATGTATATAATGTTTGAAAGTTAACTCCTTAAGGATATTTGAAAGTTACAAAAGTACCAGCTCATCTTCGTACTTAGCACTTGAAGTTGTTCCTTGTGTCGTTATTGTTGTTGTTGTTGTTAAGTAATATATTATTTTCTCAATATCCTTTCTTAGTATTTTGTTACCATTAATATGTGTGTGAGTGTGTGTTTATATTTGTCTTAAAAGTATAATACCAAAGTAGTCGAGTTATATTTATTCTGGTACTTTTACATACTTTAACTACACATTTGAAGATGGGAAACAGTTCACATCGATGTTTTTACAAGCTTAAGTTTAAAAGTGTCAAGCAGAGAGTGTCATTTTACACAATGTAAACAAACCAGGAATGATAAAGTGTTTTTTATTTCTCTTTCTGTTTTTTCGCTTTAAACATTTTATCTGTGCCTGGATTAAAATGACAGCAAATATTTTGTAAAAGTACGTTAATAAAAAGTGTAAACAATTATATGAACAAAAAGGAAGTAGGAAAAAAAACCATTTTTAAAGTCCAGATTAAATAAAATTCCATTAACAGAATAAACAACAATAAAAATAAAAGTTTTTTTTATTGGTCTTTTATGATTTCATTTAAAAGATATTAATTTTTGGAAAATGTTCAATTGCCAAGACGTTTTTTTATGCAAAACCCAGGAGGGATGTTTGAAAAGTATAATTTTTTGAGATTTGATGTAAAAGCATTAAATATATAATATAATAGAATAGAATGATCTAAAATTAATATCAAATAATAAAGTGCTTAGACTCATTTTTTTATAAAAACACAAAGCGATTTTATACTTAGACATGGCGCTCTTATGCTAAGAAAAATAACTAATTGGTTTAAATTTTTACTAAAACTCAATCCAAACTAAAACCAAGTAGTATAATACCAAAAAAGTACTCTTATAATAAGTCCAAGTTGTCTTATACTAAGCCCAAATTGGCTTTTTTAAGACATAAAGGTCGTATTTAAATCAGGACAAGTGACTTGAATTGTCCCAAAGTGGCCCAATCGGTCTTATACTGAGAATAAGAGGCTCTTTATCAAAGCATTAAAATCGGACATAAACCAGAAAGGCTTTTAAAGTGTGTGTTTTTAGACATATGGAACTGTCGACAGGGATAACTGCCAAACTAGCAGATATTAAGTGTGTTTGCGCTCTGTTCGCCAAACTTATAGAGTTCTTCGTCAAGTTTACGGTGCGCATAATCTGTCCACCTGACTAAAACGCAAAACTACGCATCGAGTTTTGACCGTAAAATTTTTTAATTTTTACTTCAGTCCTTTACACACTAAAACTACACATTTGAAGACGATAAACAGTTTACATCGATGTTTGTACAAGCTCAAGTTTAAAAGTGTCAAGCAGAGAGTGCCATTTTACACAATGTAAACAAAACAGGAACGATAAAGTGATTTTTGTTTCTCTTTCTGTTCTTTCGCTTTAAACATTTTATCCGTGTCTGGATTTAAAATGACAGCAAATATTGTGTAAACGTACGTTAATAAAATGTGTAAACAATTATTTGAACAAAAAGGAAGTAGAAAGAAAAAAAACCATTTTAAAGTCAATATTAAATAAAATTTCATTAACAGAATAAACAACAAAAAAAAAAAAAATTTGAGTATTTTTAGTGGTCTCTTTTAATTTCAGTAACAAGATATTACTTTTCTGAAAATTTTCAATTGCCAAGATGTTTTTTATGCAAAACACAGGAGGGATGTTTGAAAACTATTAATTTTTTCAACTAAATTTTTTCGAAATTAAAACAACAAATATATAATATAATAAAATTGTCAATGAATATAAATTACGATCAAATAATAAAGTGCTAGGAATCATTGCTTTTATAGAAACACAAAGCGATTTTATACTTAGACCTCCTATACTAAGAATAAATACTTGAAACTATAATCCAATGGTCTTTTACTGAAATTAAGTAGCCTGATACTAAAAATAGTTCTCTTATAATAAATCCAAGTTGGTTTATACTAAGCCCAAATTTCCTTTTTTAAAACAATAAGGTCGTATATAAATCAGGCCAAGTGACTTGCATTGACAAGTGGTCTTATATTAAACCCATTTGGTCTTATATTAAACCCAATTGTACTTATATTAAATCCAAGTGGTCTTATATTAAACCCAAGTCTTATTATATAAAACCCAAGCGCTCCTACACTGACAGCCAGACCCCCTTTAACAAAGCATTAAAATTGGACTTAAATTATTAAATCGGAATAGCTTATAAAGTGTGTTTTTAGACATATCGCACTGGTTCCTTTAAAGGGGGTTAACTCACAATTTATAAATTTTCAGTAGAGGCAAAGAACCGTTTTCTTTTTATATACAGTGAGCCACATCCAAAATTGAACACTTTAATTATTATCACAAACTTTGTGTTAATAATAACACTGTGCTAGATGACAAGCGGGCACCTGGCGATTTTTTAGGTTAGCTTTTGTTTTCGAGATATACCGCTATTTCGAAACTGGAGTAGGTTGCACAACATATATTAGCGTAACACAAAAACAGTTAAATTTATTGAATAAACTTTGCAACTTCGTTTTTTTATACGTCTAGAAAAATTAAAAGCTTAATTTTCCAATTTTTTATGATTTTTTAAGAAACAACAATTTTGAAATTTTGATAAAAAAAAATTTTTTTTGCAAAAAAAAAAATATGTTTCTAAAACGACAGCGGCGATTAAAAAAAAATTTAGCCTTTCCTAAAGGTAATTTTATTGCGAAATTTCGTTTTTTTAATATATTCAATAAACTAAATCATTTTTGAGTTACGCGAATATATGTTGTGCCACCTCCTCCGTTTTGGAAATAACGTTCCAAAGGGGGATCAGAAAGGGGGATACAATTGCATATTTTTTTTTTTATTTTTTTTTTTTTTTGACAAAATACTAGAGAAAATTATGTAAGATTTTTACAGTCGGTAGATATAACCACTGTACATCGATTTCTTGCATAAAGTGAAAAGTTTTGAGTTTACTCTCTTTCGAGGAACCAGTGCGATATATTACTTTCGATAGGAACATCTGTCAATCTAACCGATTTGAAGAGTGTTTGACTTCTTTTTACAGTATACTTTGGCAAATCACCATGCAAAAACTTACACCAGAAAAACGCTTACAAATCTTGGAGATTTATTTTCGTAATTTGCGCCCTGTTCGCCAACTTTTAGTGTTCTTCGTCAAGTTAACGGTGCGCATAATCGTCCACCTGTAATAATAAGCAAAACTACGCGTCGATTTATCACCGCAATTACTCTTTTGAATAAAATTCATCTAAATCGAACCCGTAACATGAGTACAGAAGAAACCATTGCCGCTGTAGACTTGAGTGTGGCAGAAGGCTTGAATTTTTGGATCCAACGCCGTTCTCAGCATCTCTGTCTCTGCCCATCTACTGCGTGGAAAATTTTAAGAAAGTTCTTGCGCTCCAGCAATAAAAGATTTAACTGGTGCAAAAATTAAGGCTAGCGGACCATTAATTCCGTCGTGCATTTTTGGTGAATGGAACGACTGGAAGTTACGTCAGATTTTAATCGTCAAATTATTTTTAGCAAGGAGTCTCATTTTTGATTTAACCGCTATGTCAACAAGCATAATTATCGTTTTTTGAGAAAGCACAATTCTCATGCGACTCTATTACATACCGAAAAAATCTCTGTTTGGTGAGATTTGTATGCCGATGGCTTCTTCGACCCATTTGTCTTAAAATCTGAGGCCGGTGCCAACAGTACCATAAATTGCGAACGCTTCAGGCTAATGATTCGTGCAGTTTTTATCCTTCATGTCTTTGCAAATAATTTGATGGAGTAATTGTTCCAACAAGATGGCTCAACATACCACACAGATCCCGAAATCATCACTTTGTTGAGCCAAACGTTTGGTGACCGCGTTATCTTAAGAAATAAACCTGAGAATTGGCCACCACCGTTCATGTGATTTGATACATTTGAGCAACTTTTTTTGGAGGTCCGTCAAACCTCTGGTCTATGCTGATATATCAGCAACGACTGATCGTTAGTGAGCCAATATTAGGTGCAGTATTGTCTAAAAAAGACCGGGTATGCTCGAAAAAGTGGTGCAAAATTGGACCGACAGCATTGCGGTAATAAGGCGCAGTCGTAGAGGGCAATGTCATAGGCTGTGTGAGCTAATAAAACTTAAATGTTGGCTATTGTTGAGTTTTTTTAAAGTTCTGTGCCTCTGATAAAACATTCCTTATAAAGAGCTTGCTGTTTTATGCTAATCCCTATAGGGGTTATACTTTAGAGCTCTTAGCACTATACAAGATCAAGAAGTTTTAAACTAATAACTAAATGGTTTTATGATAAGATTAATGGCTGAACTTCACCAATTTATTTATGTTTAAAATTCGTTTTTCATGTCAAATAAAAATAAAATTATATGAAAAACTATATTTAAATATGAATTGATATTTAAATGCAATTGGTGAAATTAGCAAAAAGTAGTTTTGTACTAAAATCGAATCGTTTTATACCAAAAATTTTCAATTTTCTCAAATATCTCTTACGACCCTCCTTTAAAATTATACTTATTTAACTCTCAGATTTAGTCAACGTTTACAATCACATAATTCACTCGAAAGTAAAAAGCCGATAAAGAGATAATTTTTTGGGATTTTAAATGCTAAAGACAAAAATATGGAAAAAATACTTAAATTCAAAAACTAAACTGTACATCCGTAACAATTTTGTTAAACACATGGCACCAACTGATACAGAACCTGGAGGGCATGCACAAAAGTAATATCATACATTGTGTTGCACAATTTTAATTTTCTTACAGTGATGTTTTGTGAGAACGTTGCCCTTTAGCTGTGATGCAAGTTCATAAACTAGGTAATAAATTAGCTATGAAAGACAATTTTCTAACAAATTCATTTCCTAGAAAGAACTAAATTTACTCTGCAAGGACTGCAGAGGCATGCTTAAGTCAATTGTGACTTGACCTTTTTTTGTAAAATGTATGATCGAAATAGCTGCATTAAAAATTGGAGATAACAGTTAAATAAAATATCGAGTCCCTTACCTGACTCCTTTTTTACTATTCCCAAGTAATCTATGATTTAGTCAATTACTTTGACTCTGTATTACAACAGGGACTTACTCGTAAAAGTGGATTTACCCATGAGTTCCGAATAATATTTTTTTAAAGGGTTCTGTAGAAGAATTCATCCATTTCGAAAATTTTTTCCGGAAACATAATGCTACCATATGTCTTACATATCGTCGGCTCATAGTTTAATTGTCGTATGTGGATTCCGATAGTTTCGAGTAAATTGAGTTTGAAGTTTGAACTCTTATAAAATCCACATATGACATTTAAATAATAAATTAATTTTTTGGTCGTTTTATATGGAAATTTGTCGTACATACGACATTTAATTTGAACATTGCTTCAGCAAACACCACATACGACAAACTCAACACTCGATATCTTGAAACCCGTATGAGGTATCGAAAAACTGATGACGCCAAATGAAAGATCAGGCCGGAAAACCTAAGGAAACGATCTTAACTCAAAACCGCAAAAAATCCACATACGACATTTAAATTATCAACCGACGATATGTAAACAATTAAAAAAAAATGGCAACATATCAAGACATTTGTTTTTTGGATTTGTTAATTCCTCAATAAGTTTCAGGCAAATATTTTCTTCTACGTCCGTTTTTATTTAAAATTTTTTTTTTTTTTTATTTCAATTATTCAATAAAAAACAATTGTTTTAATATGAATGAAATAACACTTTATGATGTGGCAGTTCAATTTAATGTACAAATTGAAAAAAAGTGGCATCATAGTTCAACTTGTTCTGAAAGTGGATTAAAATTATACCAATTCAAGTGAAAAGTTGCCAAACAAAATAATATCCCACACTCTTTTCTGAATGCATGGGTGAATCGAGCTTAAGTTTAAACTCGTTCCTACTATAATACTTTAAATGTTGACGTCTGTATGTTTAATAATTAGTGACCCAATCACGCTAGAACCGATTAATCGAATTGGATGATATTTGCTAGACGAAAAGCATATTGCCCAGAATAAGATACGCCGAAAAATTGGTACCTTGGGTGTGTACCTTTTCCTTTTTTGATAAATTTGATAAACAGTTTGCATATGGTCCAGATCAAAACATAGGGTACTTTTTAAAGGGCAAAACGGGGAAAATTGTTAATGTTTCCCCTTTCAATAAATTTGGAATACAGAATGAATATTGTTCTGATTAAAATATAGGGTACTTATAGGGTTATATTTATTTTTTTTTATGATAAATTGGTAAACATACAGCACAGTGGTACAATTTTACTTTTGGTATTTTTTCTCTTTTCGATAAAATTTTAATGGAGATAGCATACGGCCCAGGTTAAATAATAGGGTACTTTTTAAGAGGTAAAAACGGAAGCAATTGGTACTTTTGGTACTATTTGTATTTTTGATCAAATTGGTTTACAGATTGATGATGGTCCACTGGCCCATTTGCAATCTGTCGCGCCTTTTGCTTTTCACATGGAGAGCTTATGTCGGTTGCTCAAGAGTATGGAATTTTCGAAACGTATATGTGATGGCGGAATATTATAAATCTTAAAATGTTGTTTAAATATTTTAACATCAAATAAGTATAGATGCAGAAAAGAAAATAATCTTGCTCTAATTTTCACGTGTCCGCAGTCACGGGTAAATGCTAGTGTATAATAAAAATGGTGTCTGCTAATTTCTCGAGAAAACTAAAATACTGCCTTCTTAAATACTCAAGTCGTACATCATACAGAACTACAGGGGTTTAGAAAATACTGCAAAGTGTATGTATTTATTTTGCTCTTCTCCTTTTATTCGTTCGATTAATAGTTACATCAAATAAAGTCATTGTTAAATTTGCACAACATGTATGCAAAACGTGTGAATATTAAAAATTCGAAATTTGTGACTACAATATTAAAAGCAAAGAAAAACTGTAGCAGTGATCGCCAAATTTTTAAAATTAGGGAGATTAAATTAAATATTATTCCTTCGACCTTTTTTTTATTCAAAAATAAAAAGTTTTTTCGAGCTCGAGGCCAATTGTTTGTAAAAAATTTTTATTTTTTATTCACTAATCTTCTCCAATATTGCGATATCCATCGGATATCATTATCAAGGAATGAGTTACAAATATATTCGTAAGAGACGTATGACCTTCTCCACACTCAATATAGCAATTATTTAGAAGCGGATCAAGTAAATTCTTAATTGTTTATGATTCGATTGCTTGGAATTTGACAACTTGAATTAAAATATCTAATTGTGCTTTATTTAGATATTTTAAAGCTTAACATTTGGCTAACTCTGTTTATAAGCGAATTTTCGTATAAATCACAAAAAAATCGGCTATCATATGTATCAAAGGAATTACACACTCAGAGAACAATAAATTGCATTTATTCAAATAAAAATAATCAAAGGAAAATATTAACTCTTTTAAAATACATATCAGAAGAACTTGATGTTCGAGTTTTACTTACTTATGCTAAGATAAAGTTGTATTACACTAAGACAAAGTTATATTATACTCAGACCAATGTTTCTTATACTTAAAGGCAATTTTATTTTAATATGACAATGATGTCGTTTACTAAGATTAAATGCTTTTATAATACAGGGTGTCCGCCGGGAAGGTATACTACTTTCTTTTGCCGCCATTTTGGTAAACATTGGTCTTGACAGTTCATATTTGGCAGTCGTAAAGTAGACACGTGGCAAATTTATTATGGAAAAATATTTGATAAACCAACGTGTTTTAATGCATAAAACATTTTATCAAAATCAATCATCGATTACTGTGACGATGAGAAAGTTACGTGAAATTTTTGGGAGAAACAACGTGTCAACAAAACGCACTATTTATTGTGAATAGTCGGTTCTGGGCAATGTAAACCCCTCAAATTATTCATCACTCACCTTTGCATCCATTAATAGTGACAGTCTGGTGTGAAATTTGGTCAGGGGGAATCATTGGACCTTACTTCTTTGAACATGGAAACGGCTTTAAGGTAACTGTGAATGGGGAGCGATAACGTGATATGATTGAAAACTTTTAAATGCCACAACTGAATGCTTCTGATTGATTAACATGTGGTATTAACAAGACGGTGGCACATCGCATTCAGCCAGGATTACAATGGAATTACTGCGAGACCTCTTTCCACAACAAGTTATTTCAAGAAATGGTGATGTTTATTGGCCTCCACGGTCGCCTGATTTGACTGCACCGGACTTATTTTTGTGGAGATATCTGAAAAGCAAGGCTTATGCAAACAAACCAGAAACGCTTGAGCAACTCAAACAAAATATTCGTTTTGAAATTAATGAAATACCGCGTGAAATGTGTGAGAATGTATTGAAAAATGTGATCAAAAGAGCTCGCATTTGTGAGCGTAACAGAGCCAGACATTTATCTGATATTGTAATCCATACATAATTGCTGACATTAAATAAAACATTTATCAATATAAGATCCATTCTCTTTCATGTGATCAAATATTATAAGCAAACAAAGAAGTATACTCGTACCTTCCCGGCGGACACCCATTATTAGCAATTTCTTTTATACTATAATCAAGTTCTTTTATACAAAGACCAAATTGTCTTATACAAAGACCAAGTTCTATTATACTATAACAACACTATAAGAAATAACTATACTAAAAAACAAAGCTTTATTATAATAACCCTAAGTACTTTTATACTAATTCCAAGGTTTATTCTAGTAAGTTCAAGTTGTCCTATACCATGAACAAGTCGTATTTTAGTGAAAACATGTCACCTTATATTTACCACCACGATGAGTCTAGAAGAGATACCGGGATACCTGTTGCCGTGCATTTGTTCTCTAAAATCTACCTGTGCTCAAACATAAAATTAACACAGTCAGTATCGCTTAAGGCCCAACCATAATATGCATAGCCTTGCTTAACCTACTGTCAAAAATTAACAAAAAGTCTCTCAAATGTATTTAAAAAAACAAAAACAAATTAAAAAAACATTTGATTCCGTACGGAATGTGCAATCAGTTTCGCACTTTGCTTCAGCAAATGACAATATCATAAAACTTAACAAAACGTTTCCTTAAGTTCAATATGGTTTGCCTCATATGATTTACATGTATTCGCACATTTGCTCAAGCCTACTTAAGCACATTATGGTTGGGCCTATAGTCTTTTTCACATTAAGCTGAATGTTGCCATGTTGTTATATTTTTTGTTGTAGAAAGTGGCATAAAATTCCAAAAATAGTGAGATATGATGCTTTTTTTAAATTAAATATATAGTTTAACCTTTTTTTCATTAAAAGATTTAAATAAAAATACTGAAATTTATTGTTGGAGGATAAGCTGTTCCTATGCGCATTTCACTGGTTGCTTAGGCCAGATCATCAGGAAACGTTTTCCTAAATTATTTTAGAAAAGCCAAAGCTTTCAGCTAACAAGACTACAGAGGGAATGAGAATTACCTACACTCAAAATGTCTTATTTGCAACGATATCAAAGCTTGAACAAAATACCAATAATAAAACAGTGAGTTTATCTTTTCTTACATATAGTTTAACTCTTTCAGGTTTGGTGGTTAGTTATTTTACCACCTTTTCAAGAGCTTAACAGTTAAATTTCGATGACAGATTTATGCGAAATTTTATTTAGTTTTTATATACATACATATTATAATATATTTTTGAAAGTGTTTACACTTTTTATTTTAAACCGGGATTTCCCCAAGTTATAAAAGCTTTGTTAAAAAAAAATCATCTTCAGTGTGTATTGTATGGTAATACAGGATGACCTGTGGAGGGCCGCTATGTATCCCAACAAAAAAAAACGTGGTTGTCAGATTTTTACCAGAAATAAATTTTTATCCCAACCGTAATGGTGGTTAGTAAACTAATCATTTTTCAAAATTATCAACATTTTTATCAAAAGTTATTTTCGGGAATGCAAAATTTGGTATTAAATAATTCATTTATTAATGACGTGCTAAACTCCCAATCTTTATTTATGATTAAAACACTGAAATTTATTGTTGTGGTAAATCCAGTTTCTATGCGCATTTCGCTGGTTGCTTAGGTCAGCTCGTCAGAAAACTTTTTTCAAACACTTTAGAAAGCTAAAAATATAATACAAATAAGACCATAAAGTGAATAATATTAAATTTTTATAGTTAATGAACTTTAAATAAGGCAAAAATGCGCCGGTTTTATTTATTAAGTTGTATACATATATAAAAGTGTGCCTGAAAGAGTTAAAAGAAATTTAGTAGATTTTGGAATAATCTTATTACAAATAAAGTATAAACTTAGACAACTTCCGGCACAGTACATCCATTGTATGTATGTTGGGATCTGGTTTGTAACAGTGATAAATAGATTCTCGTTTTCTCCGCAGTCATGGTTATACAAAAAAAATGTTTTTTATCAGATATCAGAATGTCACTATATATAATAAAAACAAAATTATATCGCCATCGTTTTGAGCCTACAATTTTACCTTGGATAGGATATTTTTAAAAAATTTAAATAAACGATTTTTTTTGTATCATACCTACTAAAAAAAACCTTAATTATTAACGCGTAAAAAAAATTGTTTCGACAAAAACTCGTCCAAAACCTCAAGAAAACTTTTTTTGGAAAACCTACTATCGCCGTAATTTTTAGCGGACAATTTCACTTTGGAAAGGTAATATTTACATAAAAGATTAAATCAGCCGATTTGTTTATTACCTAAGAAGAAAACCTTAGAAATAAAAGTTGAGAAAAACTCAAAAACTTAAATTTGGGCACCACGGAATTGATTTTTTTGATATATTGTAGTGGAACTTTTTGTCCTCATGCCAAAATCTATCGAAAAAGCGATGGCACAATATCGATTGCTAAATCGACCCACAACCAAAGAGAAAAAATGTTCAATATGAGCACATCGAACAAAACAATTTTTAATGAAAAGTTTTTAACATACTATGGTTATTATAGTCTGTAAAAAAGAAGACAGAATCATATTTTGGATGCTTTCAAATATGTTATGGTTAATAAAAATAAAAATATGTTTAGCACTTACAATAGTTTTCAACCATGTTGCTCTTGGGAAAAAGCTTGTAAATTAAATTATATAGCAAAATAATAAAAGTCGAATAAAATACATTCTAATGTAAAATGCTCACAGAAAAAATTAAAAATTGTCTCTAATCCCCAGATATATACCAAATTTATAATTCCAAGCAAACTAGTTGTTTATTTTCACTTATTACCAAAATGATTATATTGATTACTGAAAATTGTAAAATTGTGAATATTTTTTTATATTCAATAAATGATATTTTTAATTTTATTTAAAAATGTGATCAAAAAACTTTGCCATTTCAAAAAATGTGTTTGTTTATTTAATTAAATATTGACAATTCCCAACAATTTTGAGTAACCAATATAATCATTTTGTAAATAGATGCAAAATCAACAACTTGTTTGCTTGGAATTATGAATTTCGTATAAATTTGGTGATTGGAGAAAATTAATAATTTTTTCTGTGTTTAAAAACTTTTATTTTAAACGAAAAAAGTCAATTAAGATTTTTTGTTATTTAAATTATATTTTAATTACAAATTTTTTTCAAAACAACTAAAATGTTAATTAAATTATCACATTAATTAAAATTAAATACTTTTTAAACTATTTTGTTAATTGTCAAAAAAACTTTTTTCTGTACTATTGTTAATTAAAAACTAAATAATTATAAATGGTGCACAAATTATTGTCATATTCAACTATAATATGTTTAGCGGCAGCCACAATGTGGTTGTGGCTTATTTATGGTGGACTAGTTTAATCATAATAAGGTAATTTAGTTGCCTCTGATAATAATTTGGTTAAATTAACTCCAACATGTTTAAGAACTTTCGTTGAAATAGTTTTGTTGGAGGTCCTTTATTGTGAAATGTGTTTTCTCTGCGTGTATGCATATTCAATATTTAATATTAGTGTGTATAACAGTATAACTCTTTACCAAAAATAGTAATGTAAAATTTACCATGAGTACACAGACAAAAAAAAACTAAAATTAAGTCAAATTGCAAAAATATGGTATAAAAATTATAATGATCATTAACATCACCATTATACCAATAACCAACGAACGGCCTTGGTATATAAATACATGAGTATGCATAAATAAAGTAACTCCGTTTTTGGGTTTTATAGAATTTTTTAAACATTATTTGAATTTATAAACCTTATTATGTTTGATTACAACGCCGTCCTATTTTATGAGATAATTTAAAAAAGGATTAAAAAATAGTGTATACACACACTGTGTATACTTTGTACAATACTATGTGATGTTATGTGAGTGTATTTCACTTTGAGAAACGTTTTGCCGCAAATCAAAACCTCAAATTCGCTTCGCGATGGACAATGGCACGCTGGTGTTTGGGCTGAAGCTCGCCGGAAATGGGGGGTTCGCGTCCATCTACTCACACATACACAATTTAATTCGTGCCTATAAAACGAAAGCTGTTATTACACCGAAGCGATAGAAAACAAAAAAAAACATTGAACAAAGACCGATTGTCGATTGATATTACCGAAAACTAAAGCGCAGTTCTCGACACGATTGCCTCGAGTCTTCAGGACCAGTTGTTTTTGTCCTGGACAGGCTGCCCACCCCATATGACATTTTACTGCCATCCTTGGCACTACTCATTGCCTGTAAAAAAAATTGTATTTGGAGTAATGCCCCTAAACGTTACTTACCACTTCGCCGCACGTCTGTTACCTATCAACCAAAATTTTAATTAAATCAATCCATCATCTATGTTTTCAGTTGATTTATAAAAAAAAATACATTATATTTATTTAGAATTATTTATACTATAACTACCGATAATAACAAAATTTGCTTCATATAGATTTAAAACTAAATATAAAAAAATAGTTATTACATTCCAAAAAATATTATTTATATACTTAGTTTAAAATGTAAAGAAATATAGATGATCTAATAAAAGTAATTGTAATGTAATAGAAGAGAAATGTTTACCAAAATTGTTTTTTTTTTGTTATTTTATTTTCTTTATTTCCCTTGGCATAAATAGTAAGCAAAACCGATTGTTGCCGATAAAGGGCAAATAGGCAACTATTCTAATGTATTGTATCCTGTTATTTTTTTTTCCAACCGCTCGTTGGGTTTATTTTCCCTCTAAATGATTACTTATATGCAATATTAAATGTTATTTAATTTTTATTTGTCTCTTAATTATTTCCCATTTTAATTGTTTATTCAATCTTTTTTTTTTTTTTTATTATTTCAAATAAAAGATCCACCTTAAATAAATAAACAATTAAAAAAAAATAATTTTTAAATAATAAAGGGCCGCTTTGTTAATATTTTTGTTTTGTTTCTTGTTCCCTTCAAATAACTCGATGGGTGTGGTTTCCCACCTCATCTAAATTGTTCGTTGGGTATGTTTCCCCCTATTTTCTGTCAGATTTTATTGTCTTTTGATTTTCAATATTCATTTATTTACTTTCTTGTTTTTTTTTTTTTTTTAATATCCAGACGATTATATATTGTTCCCTTATAAATCTGTTCTTTCGGACGCGATTCAAACAAAACAACTGAATAAAAAGATATCTACAAAAGTGTCTCATAAAAAAATCAAACAAACATTGTCCCAATTTGTTCCGTCAACGTTTCCATACCCTAGTGGAACGTGTGTTTTATTCCCCCTTAAGGTCGGTGGTCATATCAAGTGTTAATGTTGTCAAATTCGAGAAAAATTTATGTCAGGAGTCGTCAAAGGTAGGTAAGCTCCCGGTTATGTAATTCCCTTATTCTTTCGTTCAATTTCCATAATCCCTTTTAGTGATCTATTAAATTGTTTTTCCTCAGCATACCCATAATCATATTTCGTCGTTCATTCAATCTTCATATTTTTTCTTTTTTCATTCGTCTAAGCCTTTTGTCACCTATAGATCTAGTCAGTTATTAATTTAAGTTCTTATCCTATTACGTGTTCATTCAGATTTTAGATTATTTATTTAATTATTTGGGTATCTATTAGTTAGTTTTTTTTTTTCTTTTTTTGTTTCGTTCCGGGTATTTACTGAATTACTTATTTCGTTATTTGTAAAATCATTCATTGGAGTATTTATATAATTATTTCTTTTTACGTTTTTATTGAATTACTTATTTATTTATTAAATTACTTATTTATTTATTAAATTATTTATTTATTTATTAAATTATTTATTTATTTATTAAATTATTTATTCATTTATTAAATTATTTATTTATTTCTTAAATTATTTATTTATTTCTTAAATTATTTATTTTCTTCATTAAAATATTTATCTATTTATTAAATTATTTATTCATTTAAGTATTCCTTTAATTATTTATTTAGCTCCTTATTGTAACTTATTTATCCAATTATTATTTAAGTAATTATACAGGTATTTATGTTTTCACAGGTCAAATATGATAACTACTTAGTCGTTTGTTCCAGTCTTTATTCCTGTGCAGCAAATCTCGTTAATTTTTCGAATTCAAATCGCCTCATTCAAGTATCTTATGTTCGAGGTATTCAAGGACTTATCAGTTCAAAGTATCTAAGCATAACCATGCTTAGATTCTTTTATATTGATTTAATTGCTTTTACCGACTTAAAATTTCTGTTAAAGTTGTCAGATTTACTTTTGGATTTAACGATCTAAATTTAATTTAGGCACCCAGCATAAGCTTTAATAAAAATAATCAAATTCGAATTTAGTTAATTTCCCCAAACATCAATTCAGGTTAAGGTCATAAACGCAAATCCAAAATTCCGGCTCAAAATTTAGTATGAATATGTATCAAAATTCAATTACAGTTTAAAAACTTAAATTTGCACCTAGTCTAAGTATTTAAATCCGGCTAATGCATCAAACTTTAATTGGGTCTTCGAATTTAAATTCGGTATTAAAATTTGAAGTAAGTATTAAAATGGAACTGTGTAAATTTAGCCCCGGATTTAAACCGGCAACCCAAATCTAAGTTTGGTTTATGTATTTAAATTTATACGCAAATTCAAAAAAAGCAATTTAAATTCAGTACCCAAATCTGGATTAGGGGTCCAAATTTAAATAAAATAACCAAATTCAAACCAAGTTCTTAAATATAAGCCTTGTCATTCACTGCAGATATCCTGCGTTAATTTTTTTCATGAACTCTGGGTTCCCAATTCAGTTCATTTATTTAAACTCAAGTTCCAATTTTAGTCTTGAACAAGCTTATGAACCGACATTTGAATTACGTTTTCTTCTTTTGAGTTGAATCTTCAAACCGGGTGTTTAAACATAGTTTAAGTATTCAACCTTACTAAAGCTTACGGATCTGAATTCGTAATTAGCTGAGGTATTAACATTCGAAATTGATCTAAGTGCTTTTAAAGCTAATTTAATCATTTAAACCAAATCTAGACGAACTATGTAGGTCCGAATAGGGCTGAAGTGTTATAATTCAAAGGCAATAGCCAAATTCAAACTTACCACACGTAGTTAAGTTCAGGTTTGACTTCGGCCACTAAGCTTAAATTCGGGTTAGGTGTTTAAATTAAATTTAAGTATCCAAATTAAAACTTTCATTTACGACTTCAAAGCCGAATTTAGTTTAGGCAACCAAGTTCCAATGGACTTCAGAAATCTAAACCCCACTTCAGTCTAAGTCACTTGGAAATATATAATTGAATAAGAAATCCCATTAATGTTTTTTCCTTTTTTTCTTTTTTTTTTTTTTAACAGATTTATTAGGGCAATGGGCGTATTTCTTTAAGTGATTAACAACTTGATAATTAAGATTATTAATAATTTGTTAATCACTCAATAACTTATTCTCTTAATCATTCATTTAATTTAAGAAAATAAGTGTGAAATCATTCACCAAGTTAACCGCTTAACGAATAAACTTTTTTTTCCCTCATTCCTGTAGAAATTCTTCCTAATTCAATTTTACCTATTCTTTCGTCTTTATTTAAGCCAATTTCTATCTTTTCCGTTGGTTTGCAAAAAAAAACAAATCTTCCTTATACCCCTGTGGCCGGTTTACAATATAAGTCTTTTTCCTCTTTTTTCTTTTGTAGAAAATTGTCCTAAATAAACGTTGTCAAATCCAACAATCTTTTATAAACACGGTTGTTGCTTATAACGAATTCTAGTTTTTTGTAACCCCGTTCATTTAAAAGGAATTTTCAGGAACTATATTTATTTTTCTGAATTAGTCAGTTCTACGATAATTTATAAATAGTTATAGTTAAACCTAAAGCATAATATATATATATATACCTATTGGCCCTACTTGTATCACCAAAAAGGTATATATGTATCTTCGGATCAGGTATAAAAAGGTAATTTTATAAGTCCTAAAGTGGGCTATAATTAGGATCCCTGTTACAAATACCTTAGGGTAATACTAGTATGGATAACGATTAAAATTTATTATAGTGGTTAGTAATAGATTTAGTTATACTTATAGCAATTATAGATAGGCTAATAACTTAAGTATTAAGAATTCTATATATAATTTTAGACATAAGTGGATAGCCTAAAGGAATAATTACTACTTCTTCATAATTTGTTAACCAAACAAAATGTGGGTAATGTCATTAGACGTACTTTTTCTGCCCCTCCCAAAGGACGAGTTTGTCATGGTTATTATACGTTTTACCTGTTGATCCGGAGCTTTAAAGATTAACTTCCTTCGACGATTTTAACAGTGGTACCTGATTATAGCTAATGCTTTTGATGGGGGTAATGTCGTGATGTTCTGGTTAGGCCGGTGAATTTGTTTAGCACGTGATGTTCTGGTCAGGCCGGTGAATTTGTTTAGCACGTGATGTTCTGGTCAGGCAGGTGAATTGTTTTAAGCACGTGATGTTGTAGTTAGGTTGGTGAATTTTTTTAGCACGTGCTGTTGTGGTTAGGTCGGTGAATTTTTTAGCACGTGATGTCGTGGTTAGGTTGGTGGTTCTTTAAGCACGTGATGTTCTGGTCAGGCAGGTGAATTTTTTCAAGCACGTGATTTTGTGGTTAGGTCGGTAAAATTTTGTGTTTTGCGGCCAGGATGATCGAAACCCACGTGTCTATTTCTGTGGTTTTACTAAATGCGCCACTAGGCCGTCTCGCTTCTTCGCAACCGGTTTTTTTTATATATTTTCCTGGACAACATCTACCGGTTGTTTTGTTTTCCGCCGTCACCGTAAATCACTGACAATTTCTCCACCTTCTTTTCAACTTCTGACTACCTTACCCAGTACAGTTGCTCCAATAGACCATAGAGACACCACACAAAAATTAAAGCGAAGTATATTTTTTTTTAAGGCAAACTATGAGGTTAAGGAGAGTTTTTTTCTTTTTTATTAAGGCTTTTGTAAATATCTTAAGTTTATTTTCAGCCAAATAGCACTACTTTATTGTATTTTATCAATTATCTAAAAAAATTACCTTGAATAATAGGTTTTTTTTCCAAGTTTTCTTCATTAACTACACCTTTTTCAATGGTTTTTTTTTCCGCCACCTTTCTGGCCGGCTTTTACTTAAAGAATGATCGACTACCACGCCGCTTTTTTTTCGATCCTCGTATCATTGACCAACGCCCTTTTTAATCCAGGGTTGTTCGTCCATACCATTCACTACGAACATATTTCGGAAGTGTTTCGAATCATAACTCCCCTGCTACAACGGTCATGATTGGCTATTATAATCTGGCAACTCTGTTACATGCCAAAACACATACATTAACAACCGGGTTACACCATGGGAGAACCTGAGGAGTTCATACCTAACACAAATATCATGTTAGTGTTCATGGTAAGTGATTTTACGGGTGTAATAACTGCCCCTCCAGATTACCACGGCGAATATAAACGGTGTTCGTCACAACTAAAATATACTGAACTGTACTGATTCCTTTTTTGGCATGTATTTTTAATGTCTGTTTAACAAGGACTTTAAATTTCATGCCACAAATATGAATACATGACAACAAATATTTAAACTTTAAAAAAAGTTAATCCTTTTTACAACATGCTGCAATAGACTGATAAGGTGAATAGTGTGATGGAAAATAATAAAAAGTATTTAAGTTTTAAATATTATTTACTTTTAGTGAGTTTAATTTTCTACGGTTTAAGTTGAAGTTTTGAAAAACAAAAATTATTTTTATCTACTTTAAGGTTTTTTTAAAGAGCGTATGTCAAATTTTTTGGATTTTTGGTTAACCCTGCCCATTTGTTTAAATTTTTTATTTGTTTTCTTTCTAATTTTTGAACAGTGATATAATACTGACTTAGTTTTTTTTAGCTCACGTGGTCGTTTTATTCTAACTTAAAACTTCACTGAGAAAAATAAAAAATTACGAATCTTATGTTAAGGGTCCATAGTATATTTTCTTTGGGTTTCTGTGATTTTTGTGAATTTAAAAAAAAAATAAGTATATATTGGTTTGTTTTACAAAAATTGTCATTATTAATTATATTCTTATTAATTCGAATTTTTTTCAATTAAATATTATATTTTCATACAGTTTTATCAAGGTCACTTTAGGTCACTTTTTTATAAAAATCAATTAAAATATTATTTATTTTCCAATAATTTCGATTTCCGTTGGAAATCTTCTTCAGGAAATCTTTTTTTTTTTTTTTTTTTTCTTAAAAAAGAAAAATAAATTAAAAAAAAAAAAAAAAAAAATTAAAAAATGCTTTTAGGTGGCAATAATCTACGTATATAAACAATGAAAACATTATTTATTTTTCAATATTTCGGTTTCCGTTGGAAATATTCTTCAGGAAATCTTTTTTTGTTATTTTTTTAAATTTATTTTTCTTTTTTAAGCATTCTTTAATTGGATTAGTATTGTGGTTATTTTATTGAACTGTTAATGGTTTTTAATCCAAATTTAGATATTTTTAATTAGGCTTAAGTTCATTGAATTTAATTTTCATTAAATTATTTTTATGAAGACAGGAATTTAACAACATGAAATCAATTAAAATTTTTTTATTGATAATTTTTCATTCTTGACTGCGATGAGATTTGAAGCCAGGCGTTCACGGACAGGTTGCCCCGACTAGTTTCGATTGTAACCACACAATCTCTTCAGTGGGGTTTGCCGTCTTACTCACTCGGCTATTGCAGCCGGCTGACGTCAATAGTCAAACATCAATCTTTAAACCAATTGGTATTTCACCTTGGTAGATCGAAATTTGCTTTTGAATGAATGATTATCTATTTTAATTGATTTACATGTTCTTCCCTGTCCGTGAACGCCTGGGTTCAAATCTCAGCGCAGTCAAGAATGAAAAATTATCAAGAAAAATTTTAATTAATTTCATGTTGTTAAATTCCTGTCTTCATAAAAATAATTTAATGAAAATTAATTTCAATGAACTTAAGCCTAATTAAAAATATCTAAATTTGGATTAAAAATTCTTTAATTTGTTATGCATTTAACAGACTTTTCATTAATTTTTGACAGTCCCTTAAGCTAACTTATGCATATTATAGTTGGGCCTTTAGACTTGCAGCAACTACAAATCCCACGCTTGCAAGCCCCTAAACAAGAAGTACATATTATTATTTGAAGGCTACTGGAACTATGCATGGTGATCGTATTTCAGTCAATAACTGTGCTGAGAGCCCTTGTTGAGGTAATCTCGTACGCCTTAGCCAGAGAAAGTGATAGTTGCCGCAGAAATGCTGGCCTTCTGCGATTCCGATCAGCTAGAGCCCATGAAACTTAAATTTGAGAAAATAGTATGTATGCATTCAAAGCGGATATGTCAAATATGTTTGCAAATACAGTGTTTGGCCATCGATTGGTTTTGCGTTATGTGCTGTGGGAACCAACCGTTTGATCAGCACTGTCTACAACCTTTACCTTGACGTACTTATTAGTATTTATGATGATAGATTCTATTGGAGGCAGTGCATCTGGACACTTCAAGTCGACTTGGTCCTGGTTGTGTTCAGAAAATATTCTCAGCCGTAGCTTTAATAGGCTAAGGTAGTGGCACTCTAAACTATTTTGTTTTTTAGCAATAAAAAACGGATCAACAGAACAAGCTGTAGCTAGGGCGGGTTCCCGTTCAGTATCTGTTTCAGAAAAACTTATTTTGCTCTTTTCTGATATATACATATAATCGATTTCCGAATCTGAAAAATCGGTGTCACTTACTGCATTGAGAAGTTCTCGTAACTCACCTTCACTTAAGTTTGTCATGTCGTAAATAAGACACGTCTGAACTATTGAAAACAACAAAAATCAAAAAAGCTGGATCCCACAATGGTCTTTTACATATTTAATCTGTGTTGATTGCAAAAAAGGGGAATCCCACACTTTTTTCTTAAATAAGCTGTTTATATGGACCAAATGTTCCATTAACCTAACATTCTTAGGTTTTTTTTAGCCTAACAGCAGGGTTAATAAAGACAACTTGCATTTCTTTAAATAATGTGATTATAGTAATTTCCTTTCTATTCTCTATTTTTTTAAAATTTAATTTAATAAAAAATTAGTTTGAGTGTTTGCAGATCAATAAAATCTTGTACTACAACAAATCAGAACAAAAAGCATTTTTATTTTAACTTAAATCGCGCAGTTAAAAAGAAAACAAAAGCAAAGCAGCTAAAATAATGGCATTAACCACAGCCATGAATATTCTTTAAAGTACTTTTTGATTCAAGTTAAATAAAAGCCATGCCATTTTGGGTGCACGAGTACTTATGAGAAGAGTGTGTAATAGAGTATAAATACTCCTGGGTCTTTGTGCTACAACACCTTCTGGGCGTAATAAATTGTATATATAAACATGAATGTTTAACACCAGTAGTTTTGAAATTATTTTCTAATTTTATTTTACAACAACACTAAGGGCTAATATAACAAATAGCCGATAGCTAAAGATTGGATTTTGTTCCACGTATAAAAACTTTTTCACTATTAAAACTTAACTAAAAACTAAATTGAGCAATATGTTAAAGGTTTATCCTACCGGATAATGTTTCATCAAAATGTTTCATCAATTAAAGCATTAATCAAAAATAAAACCAGTTTTAATTAAAAATGTAATGAAGTGAATTAAACTTTTAATCTAGTGAATTAAACGTTTATTAAAGTGAATTAAATGGTTAATTGATACTACTAACTTATTAACTTAATTAATTAATTAATTACTTAATTAATTCATATCACAAATTTTTTGATTGGAATCAATTTTTATTTTTTCTGTGTTGGTTATATTTAAGTTCAAATAATAAATAACTTGTTATATGTCCGAAAAAAACCTACATTTAGCTAACCGCAATTTGTGATAATGGCCTTGATTCTGTAAGACCTACTTCCCCATCCTTTGTTGAAATAATGGGTGCGGTTTTTCGAAAGCAAAGGTTCATTATATGAAAAATAAATTCATGGCAGCGTTTCCATATCATTTGGATCGAAGCATCTTCGATGCGATATTTTCAGGAGTAAGTGGGACTCCTGACCTACAATTGTTCTCATTTCATAACATTTGCTACAATTGAAAAAAGAATGTTATACATTGTCATTTGATTCTCCGCAATCATCACAATTTATATTCCATCCCAATTTTTGTTTGGGTAGAAACAATACTCTATAGGTATCGTAGTGTAATTCTTAGGGTATTCATTTAATCGGGCTTTTGCTTTATCGGTTAATCGCTCGATTAATTAACCAAAGTTTTGGTTTAATCTGTTAATTTTGTTATTGATCGCTAAACCGATTAACAAAGTTTTTTTATAAACCAAGTAATTTTAATATATAAAAATGCATAAATTATTTATTATTTGGAGTTTATTAGTAAAAAAACCAAAAACATAACAATTCTTGAACTGGAACGAGCAAACAAAAGAATAATTAATAAATATGTAATACATATTTTTTTAATAAATATTATGTATTAATTTATTAATATGATTAATACATATTATGTATTAATTAAACAATAAACTGTAAGACCATTTTATTAGTTAGTTCAATAGTAAAAGAAAATCTTATAAAATAATCATTTACACAAATAATTTGGTTATTTAGGCGTTAATTTTCTTTAGTTTTAAAAAAACTTGAAAAAATTCTTTCATATATCGCAGATGTTGGAGAAATCGAAAGCAACCCATAATACAGAATATCTAATTTCTCAGTCATCTTCCTGGACTTCTAAACATATAAAATCTTCCATTATGTCACTAAGTCCTTTTTTAATTTTTTAAATTTTTAATGCTTCTAGTTGTTTCGGTTAATTCTGTTAAAAGATTGTTATGAGAAGAAACAAATAACTAAACGCCTACTTATAAAAAGGACGTGAAGCAAAAAGCTGTTGACAGCAAACACTTATTTAAAATGAAGATCACTGAACAACACCTTCTTTGTTTGTATGAAATAATATTTCCTAAATACATATCTTTTGTATATGAGACGAAACTAATAATTAAAAACACAAAAAAATATTTTATAATACTGCAAAAAATTAAAAATTTTGTTACGGCGGTTAATCGTTTAATTGACTGAAATTAATCGGCTTAACCGCTAATCGAAAATAGGCAATTTTAAATTAACAGATCAGTTAATCCGGAAGTAATTAGTCGGTTAACCGATTAACGGTTTACCGAACGAATACCCTAGTAAAATACACACATTTTGTGTTTTAATTTAATAATCGATGTATTATGAGGCTTACGGTTAAATGCTTTTGAATTTCTCAACAAAAAATTTGGTTCAATTGCATAAGCAAGCCTTAGTCTCGGCAAGGATCTGATGAGGCAGCCTTATAAAGAGATTAAGTTTTATTTAATATTTTAAAATCCTTATGATTTTGCCCTCGTTTGCTTAGATATCTGCAATATAAACTAATGTTTTGATAATATAAACAGCATGTGTTGTACTTACTCCTCCTTTTCCTTACACTGGGGGATTTTCTGTTGTTGTTAGGCACTGAATGCGTGTGCAAAAATAGAAACAATAAAATAAAATATACAACATAAAAAAAATATATAAAAAACGAGAGAAAAGTATAAATAAATTATCTGATGTAATGATAAAATTGCGATATTATTTTTGCCACATTAGGTTTGTTTTATTTAGTTTTATTATACATATAAATATAGAAGTTAGTTCTTTGTTAATTCTATTAAAAATTTACACCTAAGGCATTTCCTTTACTTATAGGGTGACCACACACACACAAAAAAAAAAAAAAAAAAAATTATCTGTAATAAAAATTTCTATAACTTTTAAAAATATTTGGGTTACAAATTGTTTTTTTTTTTTTTCTTTAAAATAATCCACAAGTTTCCCAAATACCTACAATTTTGAAATTTCTTGAATAAAGGGGTACCCTTTTAAATATACTTATTTTTTAGTAGTTTTGTATATCAAAATTTGATTTAAATTCTACTTTAGTTTTTAAATGTGTGCGTGCAAAAGGTGCGTGTCTATCTAGTAGATCTTAACTACAAAATAAATATAACTTAAGAAAAGTAGGGACATTAACAGTTTTTAAAAAATTTAATTCATAATAAACACTACTTTGACTATACGTTAACTCATTATCGTTTATATTTTTATTTTCTAGTTTTTCCCAAAGTCTCTTCTTACCCCTGTAGTAGTCTTATCAAACTATACTCACGTTTAATGGCCTGTTCAACGATCTCGACAGCAAAACAAAGCGATCGCCATCCATTCACTCGAATTCAAATCAGATTGTGTTCAACAATTTCGATCGCTTGCAGTTACGAGTGTCAATAATATTTACTAACGTACTAAAAAATATAGTATTACCATATAAGATATTTCTATAATTTTTTGCATTTTTGTTCAAAAGTATCAATAAATATACTAATTTGCTTGATAACAAGAACAACCGTGTTTGAAATTTTATCAGCTGTATAGAAATGCAAAAAAAAAATATTTTTTGTTGATACAAAAACTTAAAAAAGTCTAAACAAAAGCTAAATTTAAATAAAAGCAACAAATACGAACAAAAAATAAGTAAGCCATACCAGCAAATAAATAAAATAATCAAACAAAGTGTAAAAGAAAGTTGAATTAGTGCCAAGTAAAATAAATAAACAAAAACCATAAAATAATGGATATGTTGAGGGTCGCTGTGCATTTTTTGGTTGCTTGCGAGAAAGATGATGATGGTGTGCCCTTAAATCGCAGGCAATTACGGGATGCACTTAATGTCCTGGAAATGCCCACCAGTTAGTAAGTTTATTCAAAAAATTTGTTATGGATTATTGCAAGGGCTTACTTTTATGTTTTTATTAGATTTATTGCAAATTTTCGAGGCTCCAAAGAAATTTTTCGAAATATTGTGTAAAGATGTGAAGCACAAAGGGTTATTTTCTCCAAACACTGGTGCACCCCTCGCAAGCTCAAAATTTGCCTTCATTTATTCGGCTAATGTTTGCAGTTGCTACACTGTCGACTTATTTAAACTGTAATTTTACGTTGAAAAAATCAATGAAATATTTTTATTTTACATAAGTACATATTATTTGTTATCTATTTTTAATTATTATTATTTTAAATAACTCTTACAAATTTCTTGTTTTTAAATTTTTTTTTTTAAATGCAACGATTCGACGAAAAAACACCAAGTGAGTGATTTTGACATTTGTGTTCGCAATGTTGACAATACTTACGTTTTCTTTCGAGTTGTCCTTCAAATGAATGTTCGTATATAATAGAGTTAGTCAAACGCAAGTCAGTTTTCGATGGCTTAGAATGCGATCGAAGTCGTTCTTTCGCATTTCTTTAGTTTTAGTCTACTTCAATGTCACTCTGCTCTAATTCTTCTCGACTCTACTCTTTATTAATCATACTGTACACAGAAAGAAAAACTCCTTACTGAATTTAAGTTTTTCCTACTACCTCGTGCTAAAGTAACGAGTTATTCTTAAAAATTTAAATACATAAAATACTAAAAACTACTTGAAACATTTCAAAATGGGATAGGTAACGTTAAGAAGAGTAATGCGCCCAAGGGCACACCTCCACTCGGAGACTAATGCGGTCCATTGTGAATCATTTCGATACAGAGAAAGAAGAAGAAAAAGAGAAGTACAGAAAAGAGAAAGAAAAGAATTGATAAAAGTATTAAGAATAGTTATTAGGAACTACCTAGCACGGAGAACTGCCGAAACCAATATGCGTGCATACGCATGTGTTTGTAAAAGTTTGTTGTATAAACTACATAAACACTACAAAACAAATTAAAAAATGTTTTGCATGTTTGTGTAGAAACAACAACAACACTACAAGAGGAAAAATACAAATTATTTTCATTTTTAAAAAGTAAAATAAGAAGCAATAATTCCCATATTCTTTTAATTAGAATTGTTTAGTTAAATACATGAAATTCTCAAAGTTTAATGATTACGAAAACCATAGCGGGCATTCTGCTGGGGTCTTATAATTTAGACTTTTTCTGTAAACAAAAGGTGGAATAAAACAAAAGTAACAATAATATGTGTATTAGGTAAATAAGTAACTAAATAATATTCTCTCTCTATCTGTTTGGTTCTCTGGGGTTAAGTGTTTCGGTTAGAAACTAACTCTCTTTCGGATTATTTCAAGTACGAATCCGAAATTAAACCAACTTAGAAATTTTTGAATCAAGCACAGTTTGAGATTAATTTCATCTCACTTTATATTATGTCAATCCCATTTTCAGATTATTTTAAGTGCGGGGCTCTTGAATAATCCGTACTTGAATAAAGTATTATGTTCTTGATTTAAGGAAATCTGCACTCACCCTACTTTTGAAACCGCTTCAGCTTGATTGAGGTACTGATTCATTGTTTTATCTTTTCAGTATTCTTTATTTCTTATGTAAAGGGTCCGCCAAATAACTTTTTTTTTTTTTTTTTTGAAAATGCTATAAAAAACTACTGAATATTTTCTCAAATTTCTTTTTTTATTAGTTAATAATGGAAAATAATTTCATTCAAATTGCGTCATACCAAGGTCTTTATGCAAAATTCGTCTCAATGATGTCTCCGAAATGTTCAATTGTTGAGAACGACGGTGAATTGATGTTGATGGCGCTTCACGCACACTTTCTGCCACAGCAGCAATATTCTCGGGTGTACGCAATGTTTTTGGCTTTTCACGCTTTGGTTTATCGATGAGAATGCCAGTTTCTTTCACTTTTTTCACAAGATAACGAACAAACGGAGGTGATGGTGCTTCTCTTCTTCCAAAATCCGTCCGCAATTTTCGCACACATTCTGCAACATAACCATGATTTTCAAAGTAATGTCGCAATATTTCCCAGCGTTGTTCAAGCGTATACACAACCATATCCGTTCAGCGGAAGGATAAAACTAATTATCTGTCAAATCAGACATGAGCTAAGTGTTACCATTCACGAAATAAGCACTAGTTGAAAAAAAACGTTAGATGGCGGACCCTTTACTAAATCTTTTGCTCTTTGAATAAACTTTAATTCTACTTGTTTATAATTTTCCTCTACTTTAATGCAAGTGTAGCAACGTGTATTACGTTTTCAAGAAATAATCCAAGAAGTAACAAAATTCAAAGAACACGTTTCTGATGTGTTCAAATAATACAACATGCCAAAGGAAAGTGCAGTTATTAATGATTTCTTGAAATTTCAGTACAAGCTCCCAGCGGACCTTTTCACACGTTTCCGTACTAAACAACTTTAAATCTCAATAAAATCTTAACTATTGGTCGGATCGTCTTGAACTTTTTAAATCGAGTTTTCCTTGGAATACATGTGGGGGTCGTACTTCCTATGGACCACCAAGGAGTAGTTACAGTTTGAAAATGAAAAAGGTCGCAAGGGACCTTCTCACCCAACGGAGGGTTAAAATCTTAAATGCTGTTTGATCTAGCAACGTTATACAATTCAAACAAACGTTTTATAATAAAAATAGTGGCAAGCTTTATTCTAGTCTAAATTCACCACTTATTCTCTTATGAACTTTTTTTAAATTCTAATCTAACTCTATATTGATTCTACTCTATTTCATTGTTCTAAAAAAAATTTTGATTCTGAATCTCTTTCAACTCTACAAATTTAATAAAATATTACTAAAATCTGTTCACATCCCATTTTTTCAAATATTTATTTATCCCTCACCTGTCCCCTTGAGGTTTAATTTTATTTCAGTTGTGTGCTAAAAGGCTATTTGCTTTGTTTTATTTTGCAAAAATTTCTATTGTTCTCTTGTGTGGTTCTACCAAATTGTTTTTCACTCAGTGCGTTTGTTTGAATGTGGTTTCCATGAATTGCGTACCCACATGTACTACAACAAAGTGCTTGTAATTTTAAAAAATGGAAAAAGTACACAAAACCCTTTCTTGTTTGTGTTTTTAATATTTTACACTTGGAATTCTTAGTTTACTTTTTAAAGGTTTTTGTATTTCGGTTTGACTTAAAATGGCCTTAAGGAACCATATGAAAGAAGGCTTTAAAACTTTGTGGACAGATGAAAGGTAAAATAGGGTTTTGAATAAAACAATTTATAATATAATTTATTTTAAAAGGGTTAAAATACGGCGTTCATCAAAAGCGTAAAAAAATACTAAAATGTTTACATTATGAAATTTAATAAAATTTGATAATACTAACGGCCAATTTCACCAAGTTTAGTAACACTTGCTAAAGTCATATCGTCATAATGTCCTAAATAATATTTTACAATTGTTTAAAAAATATTGTTGTGTTTCAAAGAAATTAAAAATTTTAAGGCTGTGTTCATTAATTCGTCAGAACTGTCCAGAAGAAATCTAAATTATAAGCGGTTGCCCACAGCAATCATCTTTATTTCTTGTAATTATTTTAGGACAAATGACTTAACAATTTTATGACTACCTTGTGAATCAACCAAATATGTTTTCGACAGTTGTAACAGAAAGTTTATTATAACTTGGTGAAATTGGCCGTAAATAATATTTTTTTAAGAAATGTATAAAACTTTTAAATATCTGATATTACTTGGTATAGCTCTATTCCAATTCTACTTTGACTTTACCGTAATACTTAAACATATCTGCATTAGGTCTGCTTCAACTTTATTCCTACACTCTAGCACTTTCTTACCGAACTCTTCATTTACTCTTCTCTAATTTACTTTAACTGTATTCTAGATCATCTTTAGGTATACTCTCATTTCTAGTATTATACTAGTGCTACCCCGTTATTCATGAAAAATAAAACAAGTCAATAAAAGGTTTATTAATCAAATTTTCATAGGAAAATTGTTTCATAAATCTTTTATTAACCTGTTTTATTTTTTATGAATAAGGCCGATAGTCTTGAACTCAACTCTAATGCAACATTAACTCTATTTGAACTCCATTCGACTCTAACTTTTATATAGCTCTTACTTGATCTCTATTCAAACTCTTCTCTAGCTTTATTCTAATTATACTCTAACTCTATTTTTATGAATAAGGGGGTAGCTCTACAGAACCCTACATCTACTCTACTTTTATTATACTCTACTCTAAGTCTACTCTTACTCTACTTAAACTCTACTTTAACTATTCTTTAACTCTAGTCTAACTGTACTGTAAAGGCACTGTTATGTAATTTTAACTCTTTTTTAGTTTGGGTAGTGTCAGAACTGTATGTCTGATTTATCTTTTATTCTAATTTAGACACCACTTTATCAGATTTTTTTTTATTTTATTCCATAATATAAAAGTTTTTTTTATATATTACGACTATTATACCCTTCAGCGAAGGTAAAAGGTTATATTAAAGTTTGTCATTCCGTTTGTAATCCCTAAAATACTGATCTTACATCCTATAAAATTTATAGACTCTGGGTCCTTATGAGGAGCGAAGTTAATTTAAGGAAGTCCGTCTGTCTGTTGAAATTGGTTACCCGAGACCCCAGAAATTATGGGTACTTGGTTGTTTTATATTTATGTCACATACACCCAGAGAAAAATTATGTTTAAAAATGGTCACCTCCAACAAAACTATTTTAAAAGGAAAATTTTAAACATATTATGTTTAATATAATCATACTTTTGTCACCGACAAACATATTATTGTTAAATTTGTTCTCCATCAAGAAGCCACAACCAAAACAAACATGTTTTGGTCAATAGTGACTAAAATATTTTTAACACTTATAATAGCATGGTTGGTTTTCAACCATAGCATTTTTCTCTTGGAAAAGAGGATAATAGTATTGTTGATTTAAAAACCAAATTATTGTTTTATTTAACCAAAACATGTTTAAAGACAACCAAAATATGGTTGTGGCTTCTTGATGGAGGACCAATTAAACAATCATATGGTTGTCGGTGACAATAATATAGTTAAGTTAAACATAATATGTTTAAAAATGTTCATTAAAAATAGTTTTGTTGGAGGTGTTTAAACATTTTTAAACATATTTTTTTCTTTACGTGTAGGCTTTATTAAATTTTTCTATTGTAATCCAGCCTGATCTGATCTCCGAGCAATTGTGCTATGAGCAAAAAACCACGACTACCTATAATTTTAACCATACAGCACTTATTTTATCACATCTGGAGAAGGGCAATGGTCAAAGTTTCCAAATAAGGTACTAGCTACTTGGTTATCAATACAAGCCAAATCAACATACAACAAAATGTAGGCGGGATTAGAGAAGTGGGCATGACATAAAATAGATTAAATTATACCTAAAGAATGGCGTGAAAAAAACAGTCCAAATTTGGTACACATAGCTGGGTTAATTTATACAAAACCCCTTTAAAAATAGGCGGAATGGGAGAATAAAATATAGATTTCTGCATATCTAGAGAATCGTAGCAATAAAAGTTTCAAAATTTGGTACAAAAGTGGGCGGGATAAAAAAAAGTGGGTGTGACATGATATATATTGGCCTGATATCTGGAGAACGACAAGAGAAAACTTTTACCAATACAAAATATCCAAAAAAAAAGTAGGTGGCTTGGAGAAATATTCGCGCACTATGGAAAAGATTCGGCATAGCCGAAAATACCATTTTTATTTGTCTTTTAAATTGTCGTCTTTTGGTTTAAAAAACTCTGCCAATATATTTTCCCATATCGTCAAACTTAAAAACACACAAATTTTCTAATCAAACATCAGAAGACGTGACAATTTTCTGAAATGATAATTAAAATTTTTCTTTGCAAAAACTTTAACACATAAAAGCAATTGTTTATTAATTCCAATAAAGCAAAAAATAAAAAATAAATAAAAAGGAAAAAATCAAATAACTATTAAACTCGTATTATTTGCAATAGATATGTAACTAATACCGATATATCGGAAATATTTAAAATTTTCCGATATATCGAATACGGCGGGCGGTATTTTGATGTCGATACAACGATACTTTCATTTTATTTTTTGGTGTATTTGTAAAAAAAAAAACAATTAAATTTGTTATGCTTATTTTTTGCTTGTCAACTAATAGAAATAACACATTAAAAACAGAGCATAAAATCAAAATAGAATAATTTAATTATTTCATATAATAAATGAATTAAGGGAGATGGAGAATAGTCCCAAAATTAAGCGGGTGACAGCATTTCCTAAATATATAAGATTTGAGGCTTTAAAGAATACTGAAACCTTTTGCTTATCTACAATTCTTGACTCTCGATGCCATGCTCGAATATTTCAAAGACAATCGACTTCAACATGCCTCTGGATTCCAAAAGTGTTGAAAATATGGTCACCCTACATGTGGTACATTCTAATAAGCTTAAAACAACTTGTCCTTGGAGTGCTTGTGAAAAAATTATAAGAGAATCCGAGGAGGATTCGCCTCTTTCCATCCTATGCTGTGATTCAGCTAGAGAAGAAGTCGAAAAATACCTAAGATCTTCTAATTTTCTAGAGACGCAGATCCGATATTTTACTGGCGCAATGACATGTTATATTTAAACTTGAGGAAAATGGCGCGGAAATTCTTCAGTTTTCAAATTAGTTCGGTCGCATCTGAGAAACTATTTTCCACTGCAAGTCTGGTTCAAACGGACTTGCGAAGTCGCCTATCTCCGCAAAAGTTGAGAATACTGTGCTTTTTTAAATACAAATTTATAAATGTCAATTTAAGGTCTTAATAATTAATTTCTTACGCTGATATTTTTGTAAAAAGAAATTTTTTTAATTGTTAATTTTATAATGAATTAAAATTTATTAAACATTAAATATTATCCCCCATATTCATAAAAAAATATTTAATGTTTATAGCAGGTTAATGAAACGAATTTTTTATGAAAATTTGTTTAATAAACCTTTTATTAATTAATAATTAATAATTAATTTCTTACGCTCTTATTTTTGTAAAACAACGTTTTTTTAATTGTTAATTTTATAATGAATTCAAATTTTTTTTTTTTTTTTTAAATCATATTAAATTTTAAATATTAATAATCTCTAACACTGTAATTTTGTATAATAAAAAAAAATTACTCTTCTTAATTTTAATTTTAGCTTGAATTCAAATTCGATATGCGTATCGGCGATATTTTGTTTTTAGTATCGGTATCGTATCAGCAAAAAGGCGTATCGGTAAATCACTAGTTTGCACTAACCATAGAAAGTAGTTAGAGGAGAATGTTCTCAATTTTTGAACTAAACTATTTCAAAAGTTTATAGTTTGAAAATAAGAAAAAGTTAAAGTAGGATTTTTTAATTTAAATATTCCCTACCATTTTTAGTTTAATTGACACTGACTTGGCATTAAAAGCCAGACAGCAAGTAAAAAGGCGATAAAACAATATATATTAAATTTTAGTTGCATCATCATGAATTTAAAAACTTTCAGTTCTTCTTTACCTTTAAGAAAATAAAAAAACAAACATCAGGCATGCGGCACAATTTACAAGACAATAAAACGGACGGACGGAACGACAGCCATACGAACATACGACTGAATTGATGGAGAGGAGCGCGCACAAACAAATAATCATTACAGCAATAAACGAAGGCCTCATCAATATTACAAGACAAATTTCTGTTGTAGATTTTGTATGGTAATAATTCAAGTTGCTTTTCTGGTAATGCGGCTTAATAGGGAGGACCTGTTTAGAACTCCGTATAAACGGAATCGAACTAAAATATGAAACAAGACTTTGGGGCATATACGTTTTTTGACCTCAATTTAAAGCTATAATAGTAGTCAATTAATAGTGTCATTTTCAGCTTTGCCTTTTCTATAATATATTTTTGGAAATACTGTTTGCCTCCCTAATGCTGCTTAGCAAGATGTTGCAGCATATATTTGCAACATACATCTTTGTTTCTGGTATTCATATGTAGTCGTATAAATCTTCTTGATTTTTAAATATGCAATTAAGTGCAAAACCTTTTTAAATGTTTGTTTTTTTTCAAACTCAGCCTAATCGTATGCCAAATGGCCAGACCACTTCAGTCAGTCACTTCGTCTACAAACGTTCCAACAATCAGAGATGTGTGCATAGAATATCACTAGAATAGAAGGTTGCTGCTGGAAATATAATTACTATAAATCGTATTATGTATTGTTGTATTTAAAAAGCATTTTATTGTTAAGATTATATTTATGATGCTGGATAAAAATGTTGCATTTTGTGTGCTGCAAACCTTCGCTTCTTGAAATTTTGTAAGGATGTATGTAACTATCCGGTAGTTATTTGTAAATAACTGGAAATCATTTCATGCCTGATACTGTACCGGACACGCGTAGTCTAAGGACGGGTAATAGAACATTTAAAAATGTTGTAACAAACGCTTCAAAGTGAAAACAATATTTTTGTTCTAATTCGGCTTTTAGTTTAGTTTATAGATAGATAAATTACACTGTGTTTGAATTTGGCACTTTATAACTAGCTGGGCACCCTACCTTTAAGTACGCTATAATTCAATGGAGCTAGTCATTTTTCAAAGTAAGCTTTCGTATTCGCGATTAAAAAATTTCAATACTAAATCACCATTAAACAATATATTTTATTCTTTGGGATCACTGTTCAGTATGTAACAACTATTTAGCTTTACCAGTAGGGTGCCCATCTTGTTTCAATTTGCGACTAGCACAACGTATTCAGTAGAGTTAAGAAAAAAAATTTAAAAAAAAAAATGAAAAAAATTTTTGCCGCGAATATAAAATAACGGAAAATTTCATTTAACAGAGTTGAATTTATATAAATGATCCCACTCTGAAAGAATAAATCTAACTAATGAAAAACATTAATTTTGTTTCTTCAACTCAATGAAAATTTGCCTTACGGGAATATTTAATGAACCAATTAAATTAAGACTACGAAATTTCGTTTCGTAATTTCGTTAAAATCTGTCATTGGATTGTTGACAACTTTTTATCACTTTAAAAAAAAATCCAACTAATTGCTACACACTATTTCAATAAATTTTAGTTAAGCTCTAGTTTTATTCTAGTTCTAATTCTAGTTCTAGTTCTAGTTCTAATTCAGTTCAAGTAAAGAAGGATGTCCCGCAGCCTTTATTACCACTTAATTTTGTTAGTATAACAAAACATTTGTTTAAATACTGACTACAGTTAAACTCCTTTTAGTATTTCTGTTAGCAGTCCCCGAAAAGATAGAGAAAGGCATAAAAGTGCACAAGAACTAAAAGAGTTCTATACAAACAATAAGAAACCCATTAAAAAAGGGTTAAAATAAGCTCTTTCGTCCACAATTTTTGTTTGTTGTATTCCTGTTTAAAAAGTTAAAATATGCTTACAATGCAATTTTACACAAATGCATCATCATTTCCAGTGTAAAGATTTTTTATTGTCGTTCTTCTTGGTTTTTATCTTATTCTAGCCCGTATTCTTGCTATTATTCCTTCCTTATGTTGTTGTTTTATCGTTGTTGTAAATGCATTGTTAAAGACCCCATCATTGGAGTAAAGCGTTCATGCACGTTAGTTCAAACTTACTCCTGCTATTTTTGTTATTCTTGTTGCTTGTGGTGTATGCCCAACAAGAGTCTAGACGAAAATGCGATCTTCAACCAAAATGGTAAAGAGTCTGTGGCATATTGACACCAGGGGTTTCATTTATTCGTACGTTCATTCCTTAATGTGGTCGTTTTTGTCTACTACTTCGTCACGCTCCTAAAGACGCACAAAAGTCTTTTATTTTGTTTGGGCAAAATTTACGGACTTGTCAGCGGTGGCATGTTAAGAATTTCAAGGAATTTATTTTAATGACTTTATTAAATAAATTTAAAAAAAAAATAAGTAAAAAAGAGGGGGCTCCCACAAAAAGCGCATACCAAATATACATAAACAATAATTATTTGATTTCTACTCGTAAGTTGTTTAGAATTTTTTTTTTAATTGTTGGTAAAATTACCTTCAAATGTTTGTTATTACAGTTTGAAATTGCTTACCTTTTATTAGAACCTATTAACTTAACACTGTAATTTTTTTTTTTTTTTTTGTTTAATATAATTTTTTAAATTTTCTTAGTTTTACAATGTGCCAATAAAAGGTCAGTAGCCAACTCAAAAAACAAAGTACGTCAAGTGCAGAAAAGCTTTCAAATAATACAAGGAAATTTTTAAAAATCGCAAATTGAAAAATTGAATTCTTGCCGCCAAGAACCCCCATATACCTGCCTTAACGTTTCAAAATTTGATTTTTCGCTTGATTTTTCGTTTATTGTATAAAAGTTTTCGAAAATGGTATTATTACATTTTTTTCCAATGTATGTGTGAACATTTTTATTTATTTTTGTAAATATCATTAACCCTTTTTTAATTACTAACTAATAACTACTTTGAAGTAGAACTATTTTTTTTTTGTCTTATTGGTTTTGAAATTTGTCCCGCTGTTTTACAAAATAAAACTGGCAACACTAGTTATAAGTGGTATTAAAAACGTTATTTTTAAACAGTTATTTTTTTAATTAAAAAAACCCATTATTTTTCAACGTTAAATTAAAAGTGCGAATAAAACTCTTAAAAACTGTTATTTTGCTGTTATAAGATAAAACTTATTTGAGGAGTTTCCAATTACACTATTCAAACATAAAGCCTGATGCCGAAAAACTACATATATTAGCCATTTTCATAAAACGTGACACAAAACATTTGATGTAAAGTTAAAAAAAATCAGCTATAAAATATGATTTTATTTGGATTTTTTTGCACACACAGTTACCCTTCACAATTGGATAGAGGGAACGAATATAAAAAACCCGTATTCAAGTATCACAGTGATAATGAAAGCATATGTAACAGTTATAAATACACTATGCTAGTTGAAAAAACAGACAAGCCGGGCACATAAAGTTTTAACATAATTCGGGTATGCTGAATCCAGTGGTGCCCGCGGTTTTTTAATATTGGCTCTGGTTTTCGAGATATACCGTTATTTCGAAAATGGAGGAGGTTGCACAACATATGTTCGCGTAACTCAAAAACGATTTAGTTTATTAAAAAAACTTAAAAAACCGAAATTCCGCAACAAAACTTCCTTTAAGAAAAGTAAAATATCCGCAGTCGTTTTAGAAACCTAATTTTTTTTTTGGAAAAAAAAATAATTTTTTTAACAAAATTTCGAAATTTTTGTTTTTTAAAAATTCATAAAAAATTGGAAAATGCAGCTATGCTTCTAATTAAAAACAGACGTATTAAAAACGAAATTCCAAACAAAACAAGCCATAAATGATTAAAATCTGTTTGCAACTTTTGATTTTATTCACAAAAGTCGACAAATTTTAATTAATTTAAGAATTTCATAAAACGCAATATTTGTATGGGAGCCCCCTAAGGGATAGTGATAAAGAGAAAGTATAATTTGAGGAAATGTTAAGAGCAAAAAACTAATGGAAGTCAGTCATACATTTTATCCCCCTAGGGGCGACTCCTGGGCATTTATGGAACTTTTTATTCAATATATTTCTAGTCTGCATTGAACATTTTGTATGGAAGCCCCCTTAAGCAATGGAGATAGCGGGTGGGTATGATAGAAATAAATGATTGAGATGAAAAATAAAGTGGGCTTGGTCATACATTTGACCCATCTAGGGGCATCCTAGGCGCTGCAGGGGCCAAATTTAAGAATTTCTATGTAATATCTTCTATATTCAACTCTAGAGAGAAAAATTAAAATTTTAAGATGCTAGAAATTCAAATTCGAGTTATGACTCTATTGCATCAAAGGGCCAATATGGAGAATGTGCCAATGCAGAAAATTAATTTTATTGCGGAATTTCGGTTTTTTAAGTTTTTTCAATTAGTTAAAGGGTTTTTGAGTTACGCGAACATATGTTGTGCAACCTCCTTCATTTTCGAAATAACGGTATATCTCGAAAACAAGAGCCAATCTTAAAAAACCGGGGGCACCACTGGATTCAGCGTACCCGAATTATGCTAAAACGCTAGGTGCCCAGCTTGTCACGAAAAAAAAGTATCAATTTCTTGCACAGTGATATCATTTTTATTATTATTATTGTTTTCGCTATTTTTATTAACAATCTTTTTTAAATAACTTAGAAAAAAACTTAATAGCACACGTAGTATAACACATCACACACATGCATTACTGTTTGCAACAAAATGCACCTGTGCCTAAATATTGTATTCCAGAAAGAGAGTATGCATGATTTTTTATTAATAATAAAAATTCACTCACGTTTGCAATTGCAATTGCAAAAAATGCCATTAAAAACAAACAAAAAATGCACTTAAAAACAACAACAAATCAAATGATGGTCACACATTCTCTCACTTAAAAAATTATAAAAACAAAAAAAAAAGTGGAAATAAGCCGTTATTTACAACAAGCAATAAGCAAGCATCACTCTACGTAGAATTAACGCTTGTTAAGTTCGTCTACCTTATAAGAACATAACACGCGTTAGAGCGCGAGTTCTGGAATCACCCATAACATCATCAACACATCCACCAATAAGACAAAATACACACATTTTCTCATTTCCTGTACAGACAAAATTATTAGGAAATTTAAATAAAGAATAATTATTTCTTTAACACACTTTTATATTTAGTTGACAAGAAATAAAACACTCTTGCATTTACTCGCAGTTATTAGGAACTTTTGTATTTAATGTAAAACTTCAGAATAAACACTTTTATATTTAGTCAATAAGTTTCATTTTATAATTAAAACAAATAAATAATCAATTGTATTAAAACCATAAAAGTGACAAGTGGTTTTTTTAACCTCCTCTAAGGCAAATACATAAGTCGCGCGCGCTCTGTAGACTTCTGTCAAGAAAAGTTTAACTAATGTATTTTCATAGAACAAGTTGCACAAAAAACTTTTAGACGCATACGCGGCAGAAGGTTGGCTAACTTTGAACTACTTAACGCGTTGTGTAGTTTTGACAAGCAATCAGCTGACAACAGAAAATAATAATACTAATAGATATCTAATAAATAATAAATTTGTGAATCGTGGAGGAAAAATTTTTGAAAATTTTATAAAACATACTGTATCGTATAAGTAAAGAGTTGAAGCTTGGAATTTTTTAAAACAAGTTAGAGGGCTATATTCGACTGTGCCGAATCTTTGATACCCTCCAACGACAGGAGTGGGCTCTATATGATAAATACATATATATTATTAACTAATCTTCACAAAAACGAACGTCAGCATTAAAATTGGTTGCGGTTTAGACCTGAAATAAATTAAATTTCCCAAAGTGGGAGTTATTTGGTTTTAGGCGCAATAAACTGTTTTCCGAGAGTAGGGCTTATATGGGGCCTATTGTATATGGACAAATCTTCACGAAATTTGGCAGTGTGATTTCTCGTCCTATAAAACTGTGACGTTCCGAATTTCAATTTGATAGCATTATTTATTACGGTTTTAGGCGTACTAAACGGTTTTCCGCGAGAAAGGTTTATATGGGGCGTATGGTCAATTATGGACCGCTCTTCACGAAATTTAACAGTATTTAATTCGTATAAAGTGAATTCGTGCAAAATTTTATGTCATTCCGTGCATTATTCCACCATTTATATTAGTTTTTGTATCAAAATTATCCATTTTTTTTGGGTAGTGGTTCCACATTTTGATTCATAGTTCTGATCCTACTGAACCGATGTCGCTGGATTTCAATCCCAAACTGCTTAGGATAACTACAAGCAATTTGAAACTAAGTTTGTTCTTTTCTTTTGCGTTTTTCGAAAGTGAGCGTGTTTTCAACAGACGGACAGACAGATGGACATGGCTAAATCGACTTAGAATTACTCAAGGAGCCAAAATATTTATACTTTATGGGGTCTTAGATGTATTATAAAAAAGTTTCACACGGAATGACAAACTTAGTATACCCTCATTCACCACAGTGGTGGTGGAGGATATAAAAAGGTTTAAACAAACAAAAACAGCTGAAAGAAAAGGCTTTTTTAACGCGCGTTGTGTAACTTGACATTTTTCACGTGCTAAAGTTCTTAAACGCACGATACTCGTTGACGAACGAACGCGTGTTATGTATTCCTACCTTTAGGTCCGTTTTCATATCTTACCGATAGCTAAAGGTAGGATTTTATCGGCCGTATACAAATTGTTACATAATTACAATTTTACTTTATCCTTCAAGATGGGATGAACCTTTCTTTAACTTTCCTATAAAAATTGGAGCCTCCAACGAAGCAGGTTCGTAAGGGAGAAACGTAAAAGTTTTGCTTACCATATCGCTTACGTAAGACATGCATTTCATATGGCGAGTTCTCACTTTGAAGCAATACATTTTTTACACAGAAAGCGCTTTATTCAGCGCATATAAAAATTGGTGAATGTAACGATCAGCTATGCATACTGATTTTTTTGTTACCGTTATTATTTTATATGCTCCCTTACAAACCTGCTTCGTAGTAAGGGAATGTCGTGGCTCTTCAAATTTTATATATATTTTTTTTTAATTTATTAAGAATTCGTTCGCTTACCTTACTGCATCTCTGTATGTCTTATTGCGTAGCGCATATAAATATATGGCTACTTTTTAAAATGCACCGTTAGTGTTTCGCAAAATAAGAACATTTTGAAGTTGTAATAATGGAACACTTTTCATATGGCCGATAAAATCCAATCTTTAGCAATCGCTAAGTTGATAAAACGGGCCTAAGAGTATTGTTTCATTTAACATTTATTTAGTTATTTCTTTTTTTGTTTTAAATAATGACTCCAAAAATTACTTGAATTTTAAGACATGAGTTTTTTTGACGTTTGTGAATTTTTTGCATCAATATTACTCTTATCTAAATATTTTTCCCTATTCCAAAAAGAAATATGTTGACCTACTTATATTTCCACTCCGACTTAAGTAAAAATTAACCTTAAATATTTTTTTAACTTTAAAACAAACTTGGTAACTACAATATTACTAATTACTTTTTTCTTCATTTTCTTTTGGTTACAAAAATTCTTGCCCAAAAAAATTATGAGCTTATCGTTCTCTTGTGTATTCAAGTACTTAAAAATAAAAGGGATTTTTGTAAATACGTACTCAATTGTTGTGTTGCAATATGTGAGTGGAAAATTCTGATTTATGATTGTAATTTATCACTCTTATCATTTCTGCGACTACTTCTGGTTCATTTTCAAAAATGAAATGAAAAAAAGTACAAAATCGTTCATACGAGTACATTTGGGCCTTAATATGCTGTATATTACTCTGAGGAAATTATTAATGAATACTCGATACGAATAAGGTCTTATTCGTTAACAATAGAGTAGACTTTACACAGCCATTGAACATTCTGAGCTTTATTCTGATACTGATTGCGGTCGCCCGATTGCCACTCTCGTTCTGTTGATAATGCTAGTTGCGTCTGTTTTTGCGCCGCCATTTGTTGTTGTTATTATACTGAATAGATACCGAAAGAATTTTGTTTGGTTGGAATTGTACCGTAATGCTCTCTGTGCTAACATTGTCTTTTCTAATGGCTTTGGTTTACTTGATATTTATCTCAACCCAGCAAAAACTTTACTTACAACACAGAAAAAATTATTAAATTTCTCCAATCACCAAATTTGTTCTAAATTCATAATATCAAGCAAACAAATTGTTGATTTTGCACCTATTACCAAAATGATTATATTGATTACTAAAAATTGTAAAAATTTTAAAAAATATTTTCAATAAATCATATTTTTAATTTTAATTAAAAAAGTGATCAAAAAACTTTGCCATTTCAAACAATGAGTTAATTTATTTAAATAAATATTGACAATTTACAACACCAATTCTACATGTTTAAATTATTTTATTTTAAACGAAAAAAGTCAATAAAAATTTTTTGTTATTTAATTAAAATTTTAATTGAAAATTTATTTAAAAACAACTAAAATGTTAATTAAATCAAAATTAAATTTTTAATTTTATTTCAATTAAAAGAATAATTGATTCAATTATCACATTAATTAAATTTTAATACCTTTTAAACCATTTTTTTAATTGATAAAACACTTTTTTCTGTGAATGCTACTTTTAATGACTTCCTGAATTCATTACTTTGTAGCTTTATTCGCCACCTTTTGCGTTATTAGTTATATATAAAATAACAACTTTATTATTATATCTTAAATAAGTTATAATTATACATTACAAAAAATAAACTTTGGTATAATGACTTAAATAAGTGATTATTATATGATTTTAAATAATTTTTCAAATCAATTTGCAATATTTTATATAATATTTGTTAGTTTTAAAAATAATTTCGATGTGAAATACATGGAAAATTCAAAAATCAATTAAATGTATGAAAATATATACATAAATATGTTCCAAAATAACCACCACAATATATTTTTGTTATAAGAATACTAGTAGTGATATCAATCTATTGTTAACGATGTTTTTTTTTTGAAGAACATAATCAGACCTGTCGCAGCCCAGCAAAAACTTTACTTACCTGGTAAGTTAGCAAGTAATATTGGAGACATATGAACACTACTTATTTTTTGACTGAATAACTACTTATTTTTGTTCGAGTTGTCCACAGAATTCAGTAGTTACAATACACTTACTAGAAGTCACTAAATATCTAGTTATATTTTAACTACCAGTAAGTTGAATTGTAAGTACTTACAATATACTTACTAGAAGCCAAAAAATAACTAGTTTTTATGTAATTGTCGCTAGTTAAGATACCTTATAAGTTGTTATGGAGCTAGTTACCAGTAAGTAAATATTCAGTATTGAAAACAAGACAACTAATAAGTAGTTATTTATTATTATTAGTAAGCAAATATTCATAACTGAAAATAATAGTAGTAAAAAGTATTAACTGAGGGCATTACAAGCAAGTACTTATTGAGGTTTTCAGAATAATGACAATTGTAATGACAACTACTTACCAGGTTATGTATGAAATAACTACGACCTATTACCAAAATTCAAAAAGTTTTTCCTGGGAGATGTTCGGAATGGTTTTGAATCCGTATTTTCATTTCGATCGGTTTTTGTAATTCCGACAAATTTTAGTTTTGTTATTTTTAAGTTAAATGTGGCAATTTTGTGCAAACCAAAACAAAAACTTTTTTATGATCGAAAAATTAAAAGTAATTTCATTCCGAGAAAATTAATCGGTTTTCGTTTTCTGAAGAAGCTTTCTCGGAATTAAAAAAACTTTCGATCGAAATTGATTTCAGTGACAGGCTCGAATATTAACATATATTAAGACACACATTGTTATTCGAGTGCTAGAGCTATAAATGATTTTGTGCAGAAAAAGCACTCTTTATTAAATATTTTCTTACATTTCGAAAAATTTATCATTGTGCGCCCTTTTTTAACAAAAATTCCATAAGATTTTAGAGCAATTTTAATTATTGTATTTTAACCTCTTTGAAAGTACTTATTTCTTGTCTCTTTTGGTAACTATATATTTTTATACAACTTTTAAGCATAATATAAATGTATTATTTTTTAGGTTATAATTGGCCAAATTATAAAGGATTACTTTTGGGACATCGCGAAAAAAAACAAGTAACGTATGTTTTTTTTAGCTATTATATTTTTGGCAACACTGGCTTAAACAGCTGACGCACGTTTCGTATTTTGTTTCACTGTCAAACATCTTCAGTTTGGTCTATAATTTAACCATGAATCGTCTTACAAGCGAACAACGCTTGCAAATTATTGAATTTTATTATCAAAATGCGTGCTTTGTTAAGAATGTTCATCGCGCGCTTCTTCAATTTTATGGTCAGTTTAATCGACCCACATTTTTTGCTCAATGGGTACGTTAATAAGCAGAATTGTCGATTTTGGAGTGAAGATCAGCCAGAAGCATTGAAAGAGCTACCAATGCATCCAGAAAAAGTCACAGTTTGGTGCGGCTTATGGGCTGGTGGCATCATTGGACCATTCTTCTTCAAAGGTGATGCGAATCGTAACGTAACTGTGAATGGTGAGCGCTACCGTGAGATGATATCCATTTTTTTTTTGCCCAAAATGCAAGAGCTTGACTTGCATGACATGTGGTTTCAACAAGACGGTGCCACATGCCACACAGCACGCTTAACAATGGACTTATTGAGAGGCGAGTTCGGTGAACATTTTATTTCACGTTCGGGACCGGTCAATTGGCCGCCTAGATCGTGCGATTTAACGCCTTTAGACTATTTTTTGTGGGGCTACGTTAAAGCTCATGTCTATACACACATGCCCGCTTCAATTGACGCATTGGAAGACAACATTGAAGCATTTATTAATGAGATACCGGCCGAAATGTTGGAAAGAGTATGCCAAAATTGGACTAAGCGGATGGACCATTTGAGGCGCAGTCACGGTCAACATTTGCATGAAATAATCTTCAAACATTAAATTATATGGACCGTACTATCGATTCAAATAAAGATTTCATGCATTTTTCTGAATTTTATGTGTGTTTTTTTTAAACTTTCCTATAGCTCTTAAAAAATCACCCATTACTTTTTCTAATAGAAAAATAAGTACTCTCTTCCTCAAGTTCGCATTATTTTTCTGCTTATTTTGTAAGCAAAGTTTTTGCTGGGAAGTCCAACATTACGCCTACGCTTTACAGATCTTGTAGTTTCGTTTGCATGTAGGAGTTTCACGAATAGATTGTCATTAAATTTTTTTTAAATAGTTTAGTATTTAATTTTTTTTCATGATATTTGTTTTAATTGGCAAAGCTTCGATTTTTTTTTGTTCATATACTAACTAAAAATTATTTAAGGTGACAATTACACAATTACGACACAATTATTTAGGTTAAGGTTTTAGGTGAAGGGTAATCAAAGATTCGGCTCGATCGATAATACAGGTCTCTCTTTGTTTTTTTTTTCTCCTAAGAATCTTTTGAATGCTTCGCATTGGTAAAGTTGTAGAAAATTGTGCTAAATAAGGCATTTCTTGATTTGATTAATGTGGCAACGTTTTGTCTATATACGTCTACACTAAAAGGCATTCATTATGTTTGAGGTTTTTTGTTTTGCTATTATATTTTATTACTAGAAATAAATGTAAAGAAATAAATAAACATAAGGAGGTGCGTAAAATGATCCCAGGAAATATGGCCCCAAAAAGAAAATGAAGAATGGCCCAAACATTTAAAATGAGACACAACAACACGCGATTTTGGGGCATTTTGTTGTTTGTTTTTTTGCTCTTTTTAATTTTTTCGTTGGGGTGTTTTTGCATTTTAAGTGAAAAGAAAAATTACCCCAATATCACTGAATGCAAAATGGCCCCATTTTTCATTTACTATTCTAAATTGTAAGATTTAAGAAAGGAAAAATGACTCCATATACGGGCTTGTTCTGGGAATCGAAATCAAGTGGAACTCAAATCGAACTAATTTTGGAAACTCTCCCGTGTTCAAAGTTCATAAAAATATGTTCTTTTTTTGATCTCATACTTTGAGGGCCATGTAGGTGAACCTAAATTAGACGAACCTAGACTACTTTTGAAATCGGGAATCGCTACGTTCATTTTTACAAAAATTTAATTGAAAATCTTCATGGATTTCAATTTCACGTGATCTCGATTTTCAGAACATTTATCGGCCATGTTCTGAAAATCGAAATTTTAAATAAAATTTCTCGATTTCTTATACCAAAGGGGAGAATATTCATGCCGGCTTTGCAGAGGTGCTTTAGTTAGCGAAGCCGGAGTCTGTTATGCCATAGAGAAGAAAATCCTTTTGCTCGGCAGAAGGCCGGCTATTTCAAGAAGCATTAGTTAGTGGAGCCAGGGTTCCTTATCTATAGAGGTGAACTTTTTTGGGGTTAAAATTAATTAAAAATTTTGAGGTGATTTTTCACAATTGAGAATTATCCCAAACTTGGGGTCATAGTTCATTTTCTTTTTAGGGCTATTTTTAATTTTTTTTTTTTGGTAATTTTTCATTAAAAAATGGGGTCATATTGTATTATGAAAAATTGCACCAAATTTGGGGTCAATTTTCATTTTTGTTTTGGGGCCATATTTCGCAGCGCCTTATAGATAAATAAAAGGATTTCTGGAACATCAAGGGAACATATTAGGGTGAATGGTGTATTTGAGGTTGAAGCATTTATTTAACTTCACTTTACTGATACACTCAACAAATTATTACAGTAACTGATTGTGGGTTATTAAATTCGTTTTTGGTACTCTTAAAATTGAGTAAAAATATATTTATTTTACAAATAACTTTATTTTTTAACAGGTATGTTGTTTATTCAAAAAACAAACAACCAAAAAATAAAATTTTTCCGTACTTATATTGTTATGTAGTTTGATTTTTAATTACTTAAATTATATTTTTTAAAGCAAAAACTGTTCAATTTTACGGAATATGCTGTTAAATAAAATTTTTTTTAAATTTATGTAAAATTCAATTATTTTAAATGAAATGTAAATGATCAGTGTTTTAAATAAATTTTTAGTTGTTTAAAATTAATTTTCTGTGGAATTTACCTACATAATATTTTGAGTGTAGTTTATTTGGTTTGAAAACTTAAGCAGAAGCCTGAAAAATTCACCTTGCCTCTTTTTATATTTTATAAAACTTATTGAAGGAAAAGAACAAACAAAAAGGCTTTAAGTTCTTAATTTCAACCTTTCATCAACTTGGATTCATAAGACTTTATAACAAATGTTTTCCAACTAAAATGAATAATATTTTACAATTTAATTGAAGGGCTAATATACCAACTAACCAACCAACCAACCGCTTAATCTACTCCACTTCTACGAAGAAGCTCATCATAGAGGTGGAAGAAGCTCATCGTAAAGGTATAAAATAATAAAAAACCACAAAAGCAACGAAACGAAAAGAAAAACCCAAATAGATGAAGGATTCCCATAACAACTTAATTCATATTGAGTAATTTTAATGATTATTTTATGGAATTTAAAAATTTCTGTATTAACCATCATTTATCAATGTCGAAGATGGCAAGAAAAGAAGAAAAAAGTTTTTCTTGTAGTTTTTTAAGATAAATTTTAAATAAAGATATTTTCTTAATGGATTGGTGTAGTCAGTGCCACCAGCCTCTTACTGTCAAAGGAATAATAGAGTTGCAAAATATAAATAGTTTTTCTTGAAAAAAAGAAGATGTCGTTTGTTATTGTTTTGCATTTTGACACATGTCAGTTTTATGATCGCACTACTAGAGGTCAGCACGCAGCAGTTGTTTGGTGAAGAAATAATGGACTAAAGGGATACTAAATGACAAGGTAAATGTTAAAAAAGCGTATAAATATTAAGGCCTACATGGCTAGTAAAATAGAAATAGGTATAAATACAAAAGTATAAATCTCCTAAAAACGATTATTAAAATCGAATCAGCACCAGAAAAATTAAATTTGTAACGCCATATTGTAATGTGGTTTTATTCTTCGGCTGAGGTAGCTCAGACGAGTCCAGGGTGTACTTACAGATCCACTAACCTTCAGTGAGAAGACGATATAGTTACCCTTTCAGGGGTTGAATTAATATTTTCTCTATTGTTTTCTTTTAAATAATTTAATTACAATTCATGAAATACGATAAACTACGACAACTTTGATATGGATGTGTTCGGCCTAAGGGATTTTAATTACAAGTGCTTGAAATCGGCCAATAAATCGAGAAAAATTAGAAAAAATCGCCAAAACTAAAAAAAAACTTAAATTATAAAAAAAAACATTGAAAACAAAAACAAATTTTAGTTTTTTTTTTATTGTTTACAATAGAAATATACGAAAGAAAAGTTCTTGTCGACATTGTGGGCCAGGCAGTAAATAAAATCGCATATTTTTTAAAAATTTTTAATATGAAAAATTGCAATTTTCACTTAAAGATGAGCAAAAATCGAGAGCAATTCGAAAATAGCGTACATATTCCAAAATCGCCAAAACTTATTAAAATCGCTATAAAAAAAATAAAAAAATATTAAAAATTGGAAATTTAAAGAAAATCGTTAACTTGTTAATATTTAAATACTTAATTGAGGTTAAAAAATACTCAAAGCCACTTCGTTTCATAAACCCTTTATTGATTGACATGCTTGATTTTTTATAACTTAGGCCGTAAATATTTAAAAAATCGCTAAAACTAAAAATAATCTTTAATATGCAAAAATTGTCATTTTCACTCAAAGATAAAATATAATCCAAGCCAAATCGTAAACTACAATATTGAAATTTGTTATGCTTCAATGGGGAGAAATAAGTACCAAAAAGGGAAAATACGGGAAGTTTAATTTCTTACTTTAGCTTTTTGGTTCTACAACTGGCAAATTATTTTAATTATCGTTAATATTGGACCTAGAAACATAAGCTTCAACATGCAATGTCCTTAGTGGATAAGAACCTATGAGGGTACTTTTTGGTACATTTTGCTTTTCAACTAGAACTTTTTGAATTTCCGTTAGTATTAGACTAAACATAAAGTTTCTAGGTCTAATACTGAGTAAATGAGAATTTGTTAGAGGGATCTTTTTGGTTCTTTTTTAATTTTCGTTAATAAAAGACCTATTAAAATAAAATTAAACATGCAAGGTCCTGAGTGCATGAGAATTCGTTAGAGGGATCTGTTTGGTACTTTTTCGTTCTTTAACTGGTACTTTTTTTAATTTTTGTTAGTATTAGACCTATTAACATAAAATTAAACATGCATGGTCCTGAGTGAATGAGACTCTGTAAAAGGTGTTTTTGGTACTTCTGGTTTTTTAACTGGTACTATTTGAATTTCCGTTAGTATTAGATCTAGACACATAAAATTCAACTTTAACAGGCCTGAGTGGACAAGAATCTATAAGAGGGAAATTTGAGGTACATTTTTGTTTTTCAGCTGGTAGCTTTTGAATTTCCATTAGTATTGGCCAAAGAAACATGAAATTGAATTGAGTGAATGAGAATCTGTAAAAGGGGCTTTTTGGTACTTTTTGTTTTTTGTCTGGTACTTTTTGAATTTCCGTTAAAATTGGACCTATAAACATAATATTAAACTTTCAAGTTCCCAAGGGAATGAGAATCTGTAAGAGTGGTCTTTTGGTACTTTTTCGTACTGTTAAAGCCTAGAAACATAAACTTTGGCATAAAAATATGTCCAAGAAAGAACAGGAGACGCTTACAAAGTAGCGGGTTAAATGCTAGTAATAAAATAAAATTTTTTGTTTTGTGATTTGGGTAATTATAAAAATAATATTTTAATGACAATTAAAAAAAACATGATTTTGTTTACCTTCGCAAAACAATGTTGCATACTTGCAACTAATAAAAACATTAAGTTTTGAAAAATTGCGAGATGGATAATATTGATACATGTCAAAATTTTCGTGTGAAATAATCAATGTTGCTCAACATTTTTCGCAATTTCGAATAGAGTACTAGGCTTAAAGTTCAAAAATAATCGAAACCAATTTGTTTAAATATGTAGTATGTATTTAAAAAAAAATCGATAAAACTGACAAAATTGCTGAGACTGAAAAATCGCAAATTTAAAAATAATTGTTATTGTACAAAAATTGTTATTTTCACTCAAATATAAAATATTATCCACACCAAATCGTAAATTTAAAAAGATCGCTGAAACTAATTAAAAAACTCGTTTATTTTTTAAATTTTTGTATCGCTTATTAACTTACTCTTCAATTAGAAACAGACAAATATTCCCTAACAAAACTTTTGTAGACTTATTGAACTGAATTTTTTTTCACAGACTTTGTGAATCTTCCTTTAATAGGAAGGAGTTTGGTTGAGATAATATGTTTAAATTTTTTTTAATATTTCTAAAATGAGTTCCAGAGAAAAACAATAGTTTAATCACCCGCTGAGAAAGTAATTTCATTGGCAATGTAGAGAAGCAAAACAAGAGCTTCTTGTGCTGCGTTGCATTGTGTTGAGTTGTGGTTGTGTTGCAAGGATTTACAATAGTACATACAAGTTTTATTTTTGGATGAGTAAATATTTTTACAATCACATGCATGTCGGTGCAACAACAACATGTTTAACTAAATAAAACTTGCAACATTCCACACCGAGTATGTTGTAGTTTGTATTGTTGTTGTGTGTTTTGCTTGTAACATTACAAAATCGTGAGTTGTTTCCTACGAGTGTCATGGTGAGTTTGTTTCTTTCTTTTTTAATTTGTCAGTAAAAAAAAACAAAACGTGTCTCAAACACAGTGGGTTAAAACAGCGTGGAATTTTTATTTATTTTTATTATTTTAAATTTATTTTGCTTTTAAAATTAATTTGCTTTAAAAGAAAAATCATTTAAAAGGAATTAAATTTTTGGTTTGGTTATAAAAAAAAAACAGACATAAAAGACAGCCACTTTGGGCTGACTGGAATATTTGTTGTAACTTGTTGCTGATACGAGTAGCAGGATTATACATAGGAGTGTGATCTGCAGATTCTTTATCTAAGTTTTTTCGTAATTTAGCTGTTAACTAAGTTAAAATGTTTACACATACATTAAAACATTAAAGTATAAAGAAATAATTTGCTTTTTATATGAAATCCCTGCCAGGAAATTCTTTACAAATTTTTTGTTCAAAATTTTAATATTTTTTTTTTTTTTTTTTTTTGTTAGCAAATTTAATATATTTTTTATTAGCAAATTTTGTTTAAAATTTATTATTATTAAAACGTATTTTAATAAAGCCCCAGGCCTTTTTATATAAACAAAATTTAAAAATTTATTTATGTAAAAAAAATGTTTTAATATTATTAAGAAAATAATATAATATTAAGAAAAAAAAAGACAAAAACATGAAAAACAAAATATGTTCTTTTGATTTCAAGAAGAATTCTTGCCAAAATTACGAAAAACAGAAGTAAGGAAGAACTACATGTTAAAATATGCAATCATTCATTCAAAAGCAAATTTCGATCTACCAAGGTAAAATACCATTTGGTTAAAAGATTGATGTTTGACTATTGACGTCATCCGTCCTCAATGGCGGTGAATGTTAAACGGCAAACCCTCTAAAGAGATTGTGTGGTTACAATCGAAACTAGTCAGAGCAGCAACCTGTCCATGTAAATTTGGGTTCAATTCCCAGCTCAGTCAATAATGCAAAATTATCCATTTATTATAATTCATTTTATGTTGTAAAATTCCTTTCTTCATAAAAATAATTTAATGAAAATTAAATTCAATGAACTAAGCCTGATTAAAATATCGAAATTTGGACTAAAAACCATTAATAGTTCAATAAAATTACCACAATACTAATTATTATTATTAAAAATTTCAAATTTTTGAACTGGCAAATTGTTTTTATTTTGATTTCTTGCAAAAACCATAAAAGCACTTTGTTTTTGTGTTTTAATATGTTTTTTCTTTACCCACTTATAACTACAATGTTGGAAGAATTCCAAAAAAAAAGGGGGAATGTAAGAAAAGATAAACTCATCACTGATTTATTGTTTGGTATTTTGTTTAAACTTTGATATCGTTGCCAAAAAAAGTCTATTTGAGTGTTTGAAGGTAATTCTCATTTCCTCTGTAGTCGTGTTTGCTGATAGCTTTGGCTTTTCTAAAATGATTTAGGAGAATGTTTCCTGATGATCTGGCCTAAGCAACCAGTGAAATGCGCGTAGGAACAGCTTATCCTCCAACAATAAATTTCAGTATTTTTTATCAATTATTAAAATAAGGGAATTAAGCACAACAACCCAAATCTTTTACAAAATTTCAAATATTATTAAAAAGGTCAAATAAAACTAAAGTTACATAAATTTACTATTTTTTATAGAAAAATTATTTATAGGATAATTTGCAAAATAAAATTCTTTCATGGGAACTTTTATAAAAACTTTTTTAAAATTTGTGAATTTTATAGTATATTAGTAAAAAAAATTAGCTAGGGGAACTGAAATTTAGAAAGTTGTAGGAAATTTTTTTACATTTTTAATATTTTTACGAAATTATCTAAAAAAATTTGATTTTTTGTAATTTCCTTAACAATGCCATCAACCTCTTTTGCGCTCAAATATTTAGCAATATCAGTGCCAAATGTTCTTGTTAAGTTCAATGGCCCACGGTATATTTGTCGTATAAGAAATTTGTTGTCACTGCAGTGTAAAGTAAAAGTATTACATTGTAAATCGATTTTTTTGGTTTGTTGTAGTCATTTGTTTTTATTCGCTATGTTATAGTGTTGCAAGTTCTGTCCTCAAATGCGCTAAAAAAGCAAGAAGTAAAATAAATACAAAATTGATGTGAGGAGTTTAAAATTGTAGAGACAAATGGATGGCTAGCAGTGTTGCCAATTTATCCATTTAGGGGCTAGATTTAGTCATTTGTCACCTTGTTTGGCCATTAAAAAATGAGTGTAGCCACTATTTTAGCCATAAAAATTTTTTTCCGTTTATTCTTTGACAATAATAATTTTTATTTTCTTATAAAAATTAATAAAATTGCTAAAAGTAAAATAACAATTTTTAACAATTAGAACGCATTTAATTTAAATCACATCTTTTACAAATGTTGAAATTCGATTTAAACGATCAGTTTTAACCAAAGAGCAACATCCCTTAGTGTAAAAAAATCCAACAGTGTATTGTGTCCAGCTGGCAACAATAAATGTTTAGAAATTTCGGAATTTACTTTTAAGTTGCTCGCACTTCCATGGTCTAATCGTGAAGTAGAGAGGATATTTAGCCATGTAAAGATCGTCTAAAATAATTTGAGAAATAGGTTACATTTTGCATCCATTAATTCGATTTTATCAATTACACAGAAAAATTTTAAAATTTTCTCTAATCACCAAATTTATACCAAATTCATAATATCAAGCAAACAAGTTGTTGATTTTGCAACTATTACCAACATGATTATATTGATTACTAAAAATTTGAAAATTGTGAATATTTTTTTTCAATAAATGAGATTTTTAATTTTAATTAAAAAAATAATCAAAAAATTTTGCTATTTCAAATAATGTTTTATTTTATTTAATTAAATATTGACAATTCCCAACAACAATTCTACAAGCTTAAATTGTTCTATTTTAAACGAAAAAGTCAATTAATATTTTTTGATATTTAATTAATATATTAATTAAAAATTAATTACTAAACAACTTAAATATTAATTAAATCAAAATTATATTTTTAATTTTCTTTCAACTAAAAAAATAGTTGATTCAATTATCACATTAATTAAATTTAAGTACTTTTTAAACCATTTTTTAAATTGATAAAAAAAAATTTTCTGTATATGTAAATATTTTTACGATACCAATAAAATATTTTTTTTTTTTTTTTTTTTTTTTTTTTTTTTTTTTTTTGAAGAGTTTGGAATCAAAAGTTTTTGTAAATGTTGTCATGATTATGATTTACCTTCCCAATATTTTAAACTAATAAGTACAAGTGATTCTTATGAGATGAACGATAACGATGTCGAATTTATCGACGATTTTATTATCTAAATTTATTTATTTATTTATTAAATGCTAAAAAATATTTAATTTTCGTTTATTTTTAAGCTACAAATTGATCTCAATTTTCACTTTCATTGTAAAAAGCTTTTAATGAATTATTTTTGTTTTGTTATAGAATTTTTATGTGGTTTTTATGTAAAAAAAATGTTTGCCATTTTCTTCCGTAAATTTAGCCATTTTGGGTCACCAAGTCATGGCAACACTGATGGATAGACAGACAGTTTTGCTGTTGTTTGTTTGGTAATTTATGATCATCAATGATTAAATTGCATTTAAAAAGTACGAAAATTTGTAAACAAAATTTCAGAAAAAATCAAATATTTTGTTAAAAATAGTTTTAAATTGGAAAAGTAAATGTTTCGAAACACTCCCTTTGAAATTTTTAGAATTTAAATTTAAAAAATTCTAAAGTAGAAATATTTATTTTTTTAGTATGAACTAAAAAATAAATTTTCAATACCCCTAATCATACCGACATAAAATATTACAAATCCTTTCAACATGTACGTTTAAAGGTACGTTCAGACTGATGAAATATTTGAAAGCAAACATCAAATATTTCATTAACGTAGTCTGAACACAAAATATTTTTGAGTATTAAATAAAATAACAGCTGATTTTGAGAAAATAAATATTTGTCCAATGTGAACATAGTGTGAACACAAAAAATCAAATATTTTAGTAATTTTTGAGAAAACATTTATTTGATATTACAAAAAAATTGTAAAAGCAAACAAGGACAAATAATTTTAGCCTTGTTCCGGATAGAAGTAATTTTTCCTGTAAGTTTTCAGATTCTTTACAATTTTAAAGATTTTTTATAATTATTAGACTTTGCTATCGTGCCGCTATTAGCAAATTTTTGCGAATTACCGCTAATTTAGCAATTTTTATAGAATTTTTGCCATTCCTTATAGTTTTAGGCACTTTTATAACTTTTATGGCTTGTTTGAAATATTAAAATGGTTCGCGAATTTTCGCTATTTTTGCAACATTTTTTTTAATTTTTGTTTTTCGCCTACATTTTGTTTTTTAACCAATTTAGCAATTTCAAATATATTTTAGGGTTTGTTTCCAAATTTGCAATTTTTCTCGAATTTTAGCCCTGTTCGCAAAAGAAGCAATTTCTTTCTCTGATTCTTTGCACCTTTAACTATTTTTAATAATTATGAGAACTAAACTTTGGTATCATATAATTTTTTTAATCCAAATTTAGATATTTTTTTAATTAGGCTTAAGTTCATTGAATTTAATTTTCATTAAATTATTTTTATGAAGACAGGAATTTTACAACATGAAATTAATTAAAATTTTTATTGATAATTTTTCATTCTTGACTGCGCTGAGATTTGAACCCAGGCGTTCACGGTCAGGTTGCCCAGACTAGGCTGCAATAGCCGAGTGAGTAAGACGGCAAACCCCACTGAAGAGATTGTGTGGTTACAATCAAAAAAAATTTTTTGTTATTTTCCGACAGTTATTATTTTATTTTTTTTTTTTTAGTTTTGTCTACCATTTTTTTTTTCTTTTACATTCTCCTGTCCTAACACTATAACAGATGCTGATCCACAGAATAAAATAAATAAATTAGCTTTTGCGCTTATTTTTACTATTTGTGAAATATATTTTTATTTTTGAACACTTTCATTAAATAATTATTTGATATATTTCTTTTAGTCTGAACGCATGACAAACATGAATTAATTTATTTTATTTAACACTGTTTGCCAACTGTTCCATCAAAAAAAAATTGTCAAATATTTGAACTCAGTTTGAACATTAAACAAAATATTTTTTTGTTTCACACAGTTTGAAGAAAATATCAGAACAAATATTTTCGTCAAATATTTCATTGGTCTGAACGTACCTTTATAAACTTAATTAAAAATAAATAAATTTAGAAAGCATTTTTATTAAATACATTGTTTGTATGCAAAAGTTGTTTTACAATATTCATTAAAAACATTGTTTTAACATTTTTGACAGCATTGTTTAACTAATAAGGTCGTATTTTTAGGATCACAAATATATCATCTTTTTCGTTTTTTTGATGCACAATTAGTTACATTGGGTGAAGCTTCTTCCTGAAGAACTTCCTGTATAAACTGCACTATAGGCCGTTGTTATTTTTTTTGTGACATTTGGCATATTTAGAGAGCAATAAGTACATCAGTTTCTATGAGACACATGTGACATTTGGCGTATTTGGGGATCAATAAGTGCATCTGTATCTATGAGACACATGTCGGTAGTTTATGTTGCATTTTTTTTTTGTTTTTACCTCTAAAAAATAAAACAATTAATAATTTAAATTTTTTTTGTTAAACTATACAACAAATATGTAAAATAAAAGTCAAGAAGTTTGTTTGCGATATGCAGAATACTTTCGTTACTACATTGAATTACACAACAAAATGTGTCTCACAGACACATGTTGGTAAGATAAGAGTTAAGTAATTAATTCTTAAATTTAATTTAAACAAAAATAAACTGCTACTTCAATATATTGCTCCTTTTTGAAAATCAATTTATTGATCTCCTTTTTGTCATAGTCTACTAAAGTTCATCTCTCTTTCAGCACTCGAGTTTATTGTTTTATTTGGTTTTTGTTTAATTGTAAGTTAAAATTATTCATAATGTTGAACATGCCTCTATTTAAGTATTTATGTATGAATTTGTGTATTAATGCTGTATCTGAATGCTTAATTGTCATTCAATATCACTCGTTCATTCATTATTAATTAACTTCTCATTCTGCTTAATTCCCCAGTTACCGGTTCATCTCTCTTACTCGTCTCAAGCTCTCATGGCAAATGTTGCCACAAAAGAATTATATAATACTCGTATTGTGTTAAACTAAATTATGCAAAATTGCTATTATTATCATCATCGTCATTATTATAATTATCGTTATTACTTGTATTATGCAATTCTGTATGGGATGCGGTTGCTCAACGAGGTGATGACAATAACATCAAACAAAAAAATAAAAAAAAAGGGAATGAACATAAATTGAATAAAAAAATGTATGCCACGCACATTCCACATTTGTGTGCCACAAGATAAAGCAACAACAGTAAAAACATCAGTACAGAGACTAGAAAATAAAATAAAAGCTGGAAATTAAAAAATTTGTGGAGTGACGACACTTTTAAATTTTTGTCTTTTTTCTTTTTATTCTTTTTAATTTTCTTCATGAATGATACATTAAGGCAAAAATATTAATAAAAGATTCAAAAAGAATTGAAGCGTAAGTGCTGAAAATGTAATGTAATCTATAAAAGTTTGCTGGACAGAAAAAAGCCGAACATGGAGCCGTTACTTGTAGCCACTGAAAGAGAAATTAAATGGTGTTGGGCTTTCGTATCAGTGGTTGACATCCCAACGGAAAAATGTCATTTATACGATTTGAGAATGTAATACATATCTTGTATAATATTTGATTCCAGAACTTATTAATTTTAATACAGAACATGTCCTAGGATTTAAATGAATTAATTTAATGTATCCTGCGAGTGAATTAAATAAATCATATTTAAAATAAAAATTAGTGTGCCATTAGGTGATATAAAGGCAGCATAAAATACCTAAAAACATGCAAATAAATAAAAACAGAAACAATACATTCTTTGTTCTAAACATGTGGGAATTTTCGTAGTAATAAATGCATTATTATTGTGCCAGATAAAATTACCTTCTCGATTCCAGTTAACGCATTATTAAATAACACACTGAACCAAAAAGTGTTCATAATATTAACGAACAACGTTTATTAAAATAATTGTCGTTGGCTCAATGTGTTATTCGTTAATATAATGAAAAATAAAATTATTCATATATTTCAATTTACGTACGCTTCGTTGACTCAATGAACATGTATTTATTAATTTTTTCGTAACATTTTTTTCTTATATTAGCGAACAGTTTTTTAAATAATTAATATCAAATCTTTTTATGAACGGTCATTCATTGTCTCAACGAACAAAGTCATTGGACGAGAATTGATCAATTTTTCGTTTGCTCAACGTAAATTTTCATTGACTCCACGTACCTTTTTGGTTCAGTGTATACATTCCTTTTTTTAGTTATTTATAAAATCGATTCCTTATTTTCCCGCGGGACAAAAATTTGTCCGGAGAACAAGTTTGAATCGTCCGTTAGTATGAAATATATAAGGAAAAAAATTTCTTTTTTTCAATATAAAATTTATTTCAAGTTTTGACCATCATAAACTATGAACTGGGCCCACATGGATTCCTTGTCAAAGATCTGTTAAATTTAAAGGTCAATAATCACTCAAGCATATTTAGAATACCTTGTTATGAAATTAAGCGTATTCCAATAAGATCGCTCTACATCGATGGAAACAAATGGTAGTTGGAGGGGGCAAGATCTAGACGGTAAAATAAATAACTTCTCTTGCAAAATGTGGCCGATTATTCAAATTTAAGCCATCAAGTCTTAAAGCTTTTAGGAGAAAAGGGAAAAGAGAATCTAATTCCTTTTCCTATTTCCCAGCACTATGATGTGAAAATTAATTCTTCATGTCTTGTCGTCCATATGTTCCGTCCGTTAGCGGGCAATGCTCGCTTTAAACGAATTGGTGCAGGTGCCCTGTGATCGTCTGTTCCGATTTAAGTATCTCATAATAGATTGGACCTGTCTAGTTCCATTAAATACAGATCATTCTCTTGGCGCCATTGTTATTTGGCTAAACATTGAAGCGGCTGGTTTACGAGGCAACACGTATGATTGTGCTTCATGGTATCGTAATGGATCCATATTTTTGTGCTAGTAATGATACGATGCAAAATTGATTATTTTTTAAAACGTTAAACAAGCAGTACGGATATCACCCTTTAACGTCTCTCGTCTTCAACTCGTGTAGAACCCAATTCCCTTGCTTTCAGCTGAACCCGTATCTAAAGCCTTTAAAATTGCTGTTTAAATGGCTTCCAATGATTTCGGAAGTTCTTGTTGAGCTTGACAATAATCTTCGAACATTTTTTTTTGCTGACATAAGCGGCCTTTGTCTTTTCTTTTAAAATAACCTCTTCTGAACTGTACAAGCCATCTGTCACACTTTAAAATCGCTTGATTTTTTAAATTAAATAAAAAAAAATTTTACGCAAATGATGCTTTTTTATAACCAAATTCGACATTTTCATAACTAGAAAAAAGAACTTTGTTTTAAACTACTTTATGTAATGATTCAGTGAGAATGACAGGTGATTAACCTCCAAAATTCCATATAAATAAGTTATTCAAGACATTATTTAAACTTTTATTTATAAAAGATAAGATGAGTTTTTGCGATATATTAACAACCAGAAAGGATGTTGGAGCACAGTTAATCATAAATATATTCTACCTACAAACATTTGTATAGTTATTGCTGCTGGGTTAACAATCTTGGCCGAAAAATCTCGAGTCCCTCCGGTACGTACGTAGCGTAAGGAAGGTAACCTCTGAACACCATCTTCATGAGAAGGCAAAGGGTCTAGCGCTGAAGGAACACAAAGTCATGTTGACGAAACAGCCCCATACCGGAAGGTGAGTCATCGGAGAATTCATCCAAACTTCGACATCACACAGTTGGAGGCTCGACCGAAGCATGCCAGATATGACCTATGAGAAGAGCATAGAGAGGTGTATGCGGGATCCATTTAATCGCAGATGGTATGTGACAGCTTTGAGCGACATTCATAGAGACGCAACCAATTCCGCGGTAGCAGGATACCGCATGAATGTCGTACTTGGAGGTCGCCCACAGCCTATAGCAAACATTGAAATGATTATGCCATGTAAAAGAAGTGTCGTTCTGGCTGAGATCAGAATGGAGCAAAAGGCTTCATGTCTTCTGGTCCCGCATAGAACGTGTCGTCCCTAACTTATGCCAGGGACGCCACAGGGATCCTTATGACCCCCGCATATTTGCCTCTCCAGCAAGCCCTACTTCGCTATGTCCAAGAAGCTTATGGACCCACTTAATGGAAGTAGTAAAATTCCTAAGAATTGAACTGGCAGAACCACGCGATTAAGTTTTGTATATTGCTTATGCTGTTACAACAACAACCTTAAAACAACAGTACGTACTCAATAACAAATTTTCCTATTTTGCGAAGCACTAATTGTACATTTTAAAAAGTAAGCACACATTTAGGCACTACGCAATAAGACATACATATATGCAGTAAGGTAAGTAAATTAATTTTTAATAAATTAAAAAAATATATATATAAAATTTAAAGAGCCACGATATTCCTTACTACGAAGCAGGTTAGTAAGGAAGAATATAAAGGAACAACAGTAGCAAAATATTCAGTGTGCAAAGCTGATCGTTACATTAAACAATTTTTATATGCACTGAATTAAGCACTTTCTGTGTCAAAAGTGAATTGCTTCAAAGTGTGAACTTGACATATACAATTTATGTCTTCCGTAAGCGATATGATAAGCGAAACTTTTACGTTTCTCGCTTAGAAACCTGTTTCCTTGCAAGCTCCATTTTTATTGGGTACACAGAAAAAAAAAATCTCTCGGGATAAATTAAGCTTTTTATACTTACTTTGAGTACGAGTCGTACTCAAAAATTCAAGTACGAATAGCACTTAAACGTAGTCACAAAAATCCTAAATGGGATAACTTTCGAAAATCCATCCCGGAATTTCTTAAAGTAGGTATAAAATTCTTAAACCAAGTACAAAAAAGATTTAACTTTTCGTTGGTACTGCCACTCTAAAAGTAAAATTACAAAATGAGCGTTTTAGTCTCATATAACTTATCCAAATTTATTGTAGCCACTACAACTACGCCACACAAGTAGCTAAAAAACGATTTGGTTGTTGTGTGTAGAAACAAAAAAAAATAAAAAACAACAGAACAAGAAGAAAACACATTATTTTCATGTTTAAATCTTAATCAATTTTACTTTTTATTAAACTTTAAGAGGTAAAATTTTCTTGCTTTCAATTTCTCACTTCTCATTTAGTTTATATGCTTAGCTAAATATGTACATTAAGTTTTTAAAGCAAAAATCATATCGGGTGGTGTTTTATAATTGGAACTTTGTAAGACGTGAAAAAGGTAAGAAAATTAATTATAAAAATATTCTTCTTCTAATTTCAGTTTTGGTTTATTTCAAGTACGAATTCGGGATTAAATCAACTTTATAACACTTAAAATAAGTACATTTTGAGATTGATTTTAACTCAGTTTTGCTTAATCAATCTATTTTTCGGATAATTTTAAGTACGAATCCGGGATTGAATATGGATATGTTGAGTATTTCGCGATTGAATAATCCGTACTGGAATCAATCTTTCTTAACTTGATTCAAGAAAATCCGTACTCACCGTACTATTGATACCGCTTCGGATTGATTTGAGTACGGATGGATTGATTTTTCTTTTGAGTGTAAAGTAGTATATTCAAATCGACAAAACAATTCAAATCGGACTCTTATTTCTTTTAGTTTCCTTGTACAGTTGATTTTTTTCTTATGATTTTTGCATTAAAAACAACATTTGATCATGTCGCAAGTTTTGTTTAAAAAAATGTATATCCTAAACAGTTCCTCAAGATCTTTTTAGCTGAGACCATATCATCAGTAAAGTAATCTTGATTTCTAAAAATGTTTTTCTAGTGCTTATAAATACATATAGAATCGTTTACACCACCATTTAGGAATATTCAAAGGAGTTCTCTAGTCTTGTTCTATTTTGTAAAAATTCAAACTAAACTCGAGTCAAGGCAAACAAAACTTTACAGTTCTCTTGAAAATGTTTTCCTTCAGATTTTGCCAAAAGCGGTTGACATTTGTCAGTGCTAAAATAAAAAATATCATATTAACATTTGGAGGATAAAATAAAACTTATAAACCTAACAAAAAATAAAGAAAAAAATTATTATATAAATACTTGTGCAAATGAAAATGGTGAGCGACGATATGGCCACATATTCGCAAACGTGTTAAAAACTTAGACAAAGAATTTACATGGAAATAGTACAAAATTCTATTTATACAGTTTCCTTCCAGCTGTGTTATTCTTTTTTTTTTGTGGCATGCAACACAGAAAAAAGAACTTATGTGTGTATAAAGTCATTGCTGAATACAAACAATATCAAGAGACAACGTTAACACTCAATGCAGTAGCAACAGCAGCGGCAGTAGTATTTTTTTATGCGTATAAAAACTCCGCATCAGCCACCAGAGCCAAAGTTAAATATTGTTTTGCTATTATAGCCATAGTTGCAAACTCTTGTTGCTGTTGTTGTTGTAGTTGCATTTTATTGCTTGTATTGCATTTGAGTTGTTTACCTGCGTAAATGTTGACACACAGGGATACAATGCGAACGATACGTCAGCGATGCAAAATGTACAAATACACACATTAAAATACATCCAAACATACTTATCCCTCTCCATACACCTTCTTGCAACAACAATAAATAGTTCACCGGCTAAAACTTAAAAGATGAAGGCAAAAAAAAAGTAAAAGTTCAGTTTTAATTTGCGTGAATATGGATTTAAATTTGAATGCGAAGTGCAGCACAAAATCATTTCTTGTTGTTTGTGTTCACACATCTATGGCTTTTCCACTGTTTAAACATTTTTTTTTTGCATTTCTGTTTTTCATCTTCTTTCTTCAAATATGTTTTGCAATAGTTTTCTGCATTTGTATTTCTATTTAAAAGCAACATCACAGAAACGTATAAGTTACGTTCACTGTTCAGTGAATATTGTTGCTCCGGTGGGAAATAAGAAAAAAATAAGCATCACTAAATTTTCTCTAAGCGTAACATTAAAAATCTTTAAGAATCTTTAAAGGTGGCATTAAGATAATGTCTCACAAAATGGCATACACAGTTTTAATAATCTTATGGAACTAAAATCTGGGCCAGAGCATGAGCTGTAATCCAACAAAACCCCCTAACCACATCAAATACAACTTAAGCCGGACTTAAAACAAGAACTTGAGCTAGGATCTAAACTAGACCTAACCCTGAAGCCAAACATATATAAGTCACTGAACTAATACCTAAAATGAACTGAACTAGAACTGAACTAGAAATGTGCTAGAACTGAACTAGAACTTAACTAGAAATGAACTGGAACTTAACTAGAAATGAACTAGAACTGAACCAGAACTAAACTAGAACTGAACTAGAACTGATCTAGAGCTGAACTAGAACTGAACTAGAACTGAACTAGAACTGAACTAGAACTGAACTAGAACTGAACTTGAACTGAACTAGAACTGAACTAGAACTGAACTAGAACTGAACTAGAACTGAACTAGAACTGAACTAGAGCTGAACTAAAACTGAACTAGAACTGAACTAGAACTGAACTAGAACTTAACTAGAACTGAATTAGAACTGAACTAGAACTTAACTAGAACTAAATTAGAACTGAACTAGAACTGTACTAGAACTGAACTAGAACTGAACTAGAATTGAACTAGAACTGAACTAGAAATGAACTAGAACTGAAGTAAAACTGAACTAGAACTAAATAAGAACTGAACTAGAACTCAACTAGAATGATATTAAAACTGAACTTGAACTGAAAAGATGTAAAATAGGGATTTAATAGGGAATTTCTGTAACACGAAATATTAAAGAATTAAATTGTTTATAAAAAAAATTGTTCTAAGTTCACAGCTTTGAAGCGAATTTTAGTAAAGTCGGCAATTATGATTAGGGATGGCAATAAATGTCCATATATCAAAATATTGATATATAGAAAAAAGATAACCGACATATATATCGCCGTTATTTAAAATAACCATATATCTTTATTTATTTACGACTATTGAATTCGATATTTTTGAGACCTCTTTATAAGAAAATCCATTCATCACATTTTAGCCGCTTTTCAACTGCTTACAATACTATTTTTTTTTTAATTACATCATGTTTTTAAAATGTTGAGAAGAAATTGGGGCTTCCATTGCAGTTTTTTATGGTTTACACAGCCAAGACGAAGAAATCTAAAAAAATCTTTAATGTGGCTCTGGTGCAGCGTTGGTTGCCATTTACCAAGTTTTTACTTTTTTTTGCAAGTTTTTTGAGATGCAAAAAAATTTTCAATTCATATAAAGTTTTCTATAAAAACATAATTTAAGATTTGGATGAAATTATTAAGTGTTTTTTATGCAATCAAACGATCTTTATATATTTTCTCTGACCTTTATAACTGCAACAGTGTTTAATAGTGTTTACTCCTTCCTACCGTAAAGATTCCAGCTATATTTTTTTTTGGTGCTCAAGTATTTTTAACACAAAATCATACAAGATATCTGAAGGTGATAAAATAGACAATAGAATTTATTCTTTAAAGTTTTTTGTTGAGCTTTATAAGGTTCGTTTTAATAATGACTTTTTAAAACACGATAAAGTTTTAGCACCTTTTAGGTCTTTAATAAGTATTTCCTTGTAAACTAATTTAATGCACAGAAAAAGGTGTTTTATCAATTAAAAAAATGGCTTAAAAAGTATTTAAATTTAATTAATGTGATAAACGAATCAATTATTTTTTAGCTAAAAGAAAATTAAAAATATTGTTTTGATTTAATTAATATTTAAGTCGTTTTGAAATAAATTTTTATTTAAAATTTTAATTAAAAAACAAAAAATCTTAATTGACTTTTTTCGTTAAAAATAAAATAATTTAAACAAAATTAGTTTAAGTAGAATTGTTGTTGGGAATTGTCAATATTTATTTAAATATATTAACACATTGTTTGAAACGGCAAAGTTTTTTGATAATTTTTTTAATTAAAATTAAAAATATCATTTATTGAAAAAAAATATTCAACATTTTTAGTAATCAATATATTCATTTTGGTAATAGGAGCAAAATCAACAAATTGTTTGCTTGATATTATGAATTTGGTATAAATTTGGTGATTGGAGAAATTTAATAATTTTTGCTGTGTGGGTAAAAAGAAAAAAATTATTTTTTTTAAAATGAATTCCAAATAAATTTGGTTTATTTTTTTATTTATTTTTTTTTTTTAATTTATAAACAAAATTAATTCCATATAAATTTTTTTTGTGTTTTCTTTAAAAAATTTGGCACTTTTTTAAAACAGTTTTTCTTAAAAAAAGGTTTTTTTCAGATATAAGAAGTTTTTAAAAAATATATATGACAAACGCTGTTCTGGTATAACAATATTTAGTTTGGGTAAATAATTATGTCATCCTGGTGGAAGTTTTACTAAAAACAAAGCAAATAACGAAACTGTTTCCTGCTATTTATGAAGAGGGGCATACAAAACTTTTAGAAATTATATCAGATTATTTAAAGTTTTGGATGAATTGCCGACATTTTACTCCGAATAATTTCAGCTATATACGTTCAAGATATCGAAATAATTTAAATTAATAATATTATTTCTAATTAATATTTTTAAGATATTCTTAAAAACTATCCATAATATATATATGTATGTATATCGATATATTTTATACATTTGTTCGTCCCTAACCATGATCAGCAAGGCCTTAAAATTACAGAGACCGTATATTCGACCGATTAGCCAAACAGCGAGTTATCGAAAATTTGTGTTTTAACAAGTCTTTTTTTTAAGTGATAAACATTTTAGATATTTAGAAATTAATACGCTTTTTTAAAAGCATAAGTTTTTGTGTAAGACTTGCGTATAAAATAAAATTTGAGCTTTCACGAAAAGTTGAGTTTTTGTGAGAAAATTAAACTTATGTGAACAATTTTAGCTTTTAAGGATGCTAAGGATGAAATACCCCCCCAAAAGTTTGTCCAGAGGACACCAAAAATGATTTTTGGGTGCATATTGCATTTTGTTTGCGGTGTTATTTCATTTTTTTTTTAATTATTTAATGAAAAATTATTAATAAAAATTTTAATTGATTTAATGTTGTCAAATTCCTGTCTTCATAAAAATAATTTAATGAAAATTAAATTCAATGAACTTAAGCCTGATAAAAATATCGAAATTTTGAATAAAAACCATTAACAGTTCAATAAAATAACCACAATACTAATTATTGTTAACAGCTAAGGCACGAGCTATGTTTACATTTGTCCTTCAAGTTGTGCTGAAAAAGGTCAACAAGAAAAAAGTAAGACAAAAACATCAAACATAAAAAAATGTACTTTGGACTTAAAGAAGAATTCTTGACAAAAAGTACGAAAAAACAGAAGTTAGGAAGAACATGTAAATCAATTAAAATAGATAATCATTCATTCAAAAAAGCAAATTTCGATCTACCAAGGTGAAGTACCATTTGGTTTAAAGATTGATGTTTGACTATTGACGTCATCCGGCTGCAATAGCCGAGTAAGTAATTCGGCAAACCCCACTGAAGAGATTGTGTGGTTACAATCGAAACTAGTCTGGCCAACCTATCCGTGAAAGCCTGGGTTCAAATCTCAGCGCAGTCAAGAATGAAAAATTATCAAGAAAAATTTTAATTAAATTCATGTCTTCATAAAAATAATTTTGTGAAAATTAAATTCAATGAACTTAAGCCTTATTAAAAATATCTAAATTTGGATTATTAACCTAGAAATGTTACTAAAAAAAAGTTTTATCAAATCTTGTTTTCCAGTGGGTATTTTAAACTAAATAAGAATATCCCGTAATAGAAATAGTAAGAGATATCAGTTGCCTTTCTCTACTTCAAACAAAATATTGCACAAATTTTACTTCCTGCTAACTGGCTGCTCATATTTCTTAATCATCGCCCCCCCAAATATCATTACTTTTCAAACTTTTGTTGTCTAATACATCTTTCAAGTTTTATAAAAATAACCAAAGAGAAACTTTACTTCAAAAACTATTAAGGATTTTAAATTTTCTTGTTCTTGTTGGGTTTTGTAAGTTTAAAAGACATACATTTAACACACATAACATTTTGGTGGTTTAGGTTTTCCTGTCACTGTGCTTATTGTCACGTGGAAGTTTGAAAATTCGTGTTTAAGATGCAACTAAAATATAAAACATTTTTTGTCTTGTCTTTTCCCAGCTTCGCAACAGTTTTTTGTTACATTTATTTTACAAAGTCATCATAAGAAAGTGAATTAACTGCGGTAGAGTTTCGATATTATAAAGTAAATAATATTTAGTAACATTTTATATGCCACTCTAAAATAAATATCTTAGAGAAGAGAAAATAAGCCAATGAACGATGCTAAATACAATCTCATACTGGAAATGCATGTCATAAGCAAAATAACACTGAAAAAAAATTGCTGGATATAAACTCAAATATTTTATTTAATATACCCAATATAATTTGTTTTTGGGTAAAAAATACATGGTTTGTGTCTTTAATAAATTCTATGGCATTTTCATAGGAAGGCATTGTCTACAATATATCTGCCCCCTTATTCATAAAAAATTAAACAGGTTAATAAAAGGTTTATTACTCAAATTTCCATAGAAAATTCATTTCATAAACCTTTTATTAACCTGTCTTATTTTTATGAATAAGGCCGCTAACATTTATTCTCACTTAGTCATTGATCGAAATAGCGTAAATAACAATTTTTTTTTTGTTTCGAAAGAGTCGAAATATGTGCTGATAAAACATCATTTGCGGGAATGCCTGCTTTTCTTATTTATAAGGGCAGCTGCAGCACAACGGTTGCTTATCGAAGCTTATCCTTAATATGTTCCATCGATTTCATTATGCGAGAGATGGTCAATGCGGCTTAGAAGAGGTGAATTTAATACAAGAGTCAAAAAAAAAAGTTCAGAGATAATGAATTAGAGTCAGTGTGGCCATTTTAGCATTTTTGCAGCTAAATTTAGCATTAAAAATTTTTATTTAGCTGAAAAATTTTCATTTAGCACTCGGCATTTTTTTTTTAGCTTTTTTTTAGCATTATTTATTTTAAAAAATTCGGACGAATAGTTATATTTATTGTGCTAAATTTTTTATAAATTATAATAAATTTTGACTAAAAAAAGTTGTACCTAAAATAATTTCGTATGAAAAGGGATAATTTTTAAGTTAAGAAACATCTTACCTATCTTGGTAAAAAAATATAATATTCAGGGAATATTAGAAATGTCCTTATCATGTGGATTGTAAATATTATTTGCCCTTTGATATTACGATATAAAAAAGGATATTTCACTTTGTATTAAGATAAAAATTCAATAGTGTAAATGTGTGAAAAATTCTTTTGCTCTTAACTGCTGAAAAAATAATACTTTTAAAGCTTCAACTTTTCTTAAGCTATAAAAAATAAAATGATCTATATAAATTTGTAGATCATAAAAATAAATCGTTTAAATTTAGCATGTATCAGGGGTCTGCGGGTCCCTAAATTTAAAATTTAATATCAACTATTTGTGCTTCATATTTATATGTATCAGATGCTTTACCAAAATCTAGCCACTGGCTTAAATATAACCATTTATTTTAATATCGTTCAAAAATTAGCCACTAAAATGTATTTTGTTTCGAATAAAATTTCATACTGGTAATAAATCTTTAAAAAAATTTTCCATTATTTTTAGCATTTTTTACATCATTTTTATCATTTTTTGGCCATGTCTAATGCCAGATTTATCTGTAAACATTTTTTAGACCTGGCCACACTAATAAAAGGCATTACTCCATAACGATTGCTGTTAAACACATGAAGAACATGCAATATAATTTGCAACAACTCAAGCATTAATTTCAAAACGTTTCCAAGCACAAGGTTCATCTGAAAGCAGAAACATTATATACAGAAATGTTGAAAGGCGATCTCGTATGTTCGAAATGCTGTTTCAAGGCCATTTCAAAAGCATATTTTATAAAACAGAAATGTATATTTTACATCCAAAACGCAAGAAATTGTAGTTTTGCCTTACCTGATTTTTAGCACAGATTTTGTCCCGTATGACTACCATTTGTTTGGATAATGCAGAACACTCCAAATGGAATGCGATCCCTTGAAATAAGGTATCTAAAAGTCGTACTATTCGTTGGCAGTGGTTAAAAAGCTTTGCCTTGTCTTCGTTATAGTCTAGACATTTACCTGAAAATTAGAACAGAGTAACCGAAATATGCTTGTTTCGTTTTGGCTTAAAAAAATTGGCCATAAAGCCAAAAAATCTAATTTTCAAATTATCCACCCAACAATATTTTCTTTCCTTGTATTAAACATTCTCACAATCAAAGTGAGAATCAAATTTTTGCTACGAAAACGAGAACTTAATGGTAAAACTTTTCCGTACAGTTTTTATTATTTTAGTACACGAAAGAAATTAGCAAAATATTTAAAACTTAATGGGGAAGAGAAACTCACACGTGTTTATTCATATTCCTTTTTTACGCATTTGTAAGAGTCTATACAAATACGAAACAAGGGAAAAGGATGTGTGAATAGGTGTATCAGCACCATTATTGCTTGTATGTGTAATAAATCATTTCTTATGTTTTTTGTTACAACAAAATTTGGAAACTTTTTAAAAGCTGCTATTAAGGAAATTTAACCAAAAACAATTTAGGTAATTTAGGTAAAATGTTACGGAAATTACGACATTTTCAATATAATTTCGAAAATACCCAGCAAAAACTTTACTTACCCGGTAAGTTAGCAGATAATGTTGGAGACATATAAACACTATTTATTTTTCGGCTGAATACCTACTTATTTTTGTTCGAGTTGTCCACAGAATTCAGTACTTACAATACACTCATTAGTAGTCAAACAATATCTAGTTATTATTTAACTACCAGTAAGTTGAATTGTAAGAACTTACGATATATTTACAAGAAGCCCAAATATAACTAAATTTTATTTAGTTATTTAGTAGAACGAAAATATAAACAACAACAAGAATTTGTATTAAATACATATTAAAAATGTTTATATACCTAATAAGTAGTTATTGAGCTGATTATTAGTAAGCAAATATTCAGTAGTGAAATAATAGAAGTAAAAAGTATTTACCGAGATGATTACTAGTAATTACTTATTGAGGTTTTCAGAATAATGACAATTCCAATGATACATACTTACCAGGTAACGTGTGAAATAACTACTACCTATTACTAAAATTCCAAAAGTTTTTCCTGGGTAACAACAAAAAGCCTTTGTAATTAAACAGCAATATGTTTCTTTTGGAAATTTGTGATTTTTTAAAAGGTACGACAACCTTATAAAGCAAGAGTAAATTAACTTTACAAAAATTAAGCTTTTTTCAAAAGTCCAACTTTTGTGAAAAAGGTATATAGTAAGATATGCTTTTTTAATAGATGAAAGATTTAACAAAAAAGAAGAGATTTTGAGAAAAAAAATTAAACTTTTGTTAAAAGGGTAAGATTGGATTTAAAAGGTAAGCTTTTGTAGAAAGGAGAGCTTTTTTAAAAAAACTTACTTTTGTGCAAAAGTAAAGCTTTTTTTAAAAAGGCTTGCTTTTGTATAAGGGTCAACTTTTGTAAAAAGTTGATAGTTGGCATTTGTCAAAAAGGTGAGCATTGGCAAAAAGCAAGTCTGTGTGAAAAGAAAAACGGTTAGAAAAACGGCGACCTTATGAACGAAAACTGAGTTTTTGTAAAAAAAGTTGAGATATTGTGAAAAAAATAAGCTTTTGCGAAAACGCTTAAGATCTGGAAAAAGATGAATGTTTGTAGCTAAGGGAGTTTTGCGAAACATATGAGCTTTTGTAAGAAAGATAAGCTTTTGTGAAAAAGAAAAGCTTTTTGTGAGAAACCTACGCTGTTTTGAGCCTTAGCTTTGGTATAAAATTTGAGCTTTTTAGAGAATGAGAAGCGTTTAAAAAAGTCAAGCTTTTATGAAAAAGCAGAGCTTTTCTGATAAAATAAAGCTTTAGTGGAAAGGTAAATCTGTTGTGAAAATAATAAGCTTTTGTGTTGAGCTTTTGTGTTAAGCAACTGTTAATAAGTTAACCTTTGAGATTTTTTACAAAAGTTGAGCACGTTTAAAAAAATGAGCTATGTATACTTTTAAGACTTTGTAAAAAGATTAGGGCCACATTTTTATGATAGAATTTAAATCTCTATTTTGTTAATTTTCACTTAAATCGTAAACTGAAATCTTATTTTCCAGTGTTATTAAAAACGTCTTATTTATTTAAGATAAAAGTATGGTAGCACTACTAAATAAAAAAAAAAATATCATAAAAAAGTGTATTTATTTACAAGATGGTCTCAAAAAAACAGCTGACTGTTACTACATTAAACGCATATTAAAAATGATTTTCCAAACAAATACCAAAAAGTTGACAAAAATAGCACGATATTTTTACAGTGGTTAGATATAAATATTAATAAATAAAAATTTTGAGCTAATACACTATTGTTGAATAAGTGCGATGTGTTACGTTAGTTCACCAATACACTAACAGTCTTTAGCAATGGGTTATATAGAATTTTAAAATCCATAAAGACAACTTGAATTGCGTTTTCTTATAATAGATTTTAAGCAAAAAATCTATTGAAAACAATATTGGCATTTTATGGCCGATGATTAAAATCATTCGTCATGATTATAAACAAAAATTCATGAAATTTTATTAACATTTTATGAACCAAAACTTTTAACAAGTTTTTAATGAATGCCAAAAACCAACAAACTAGAGATTAGAGGTTATAAAGCTAAATTTCAGAAAAACCGATTTTTACACAAATGCTCAAAAACTTATTGGATATTATTATTTACCATTTAAGGTTTTGGACCAAAACCTTAAATAGACAGTAGCTATGAAAATAGAAGACATTTTTGAAAGGCATAAGGTAAGCGATATTTTATTGACATTAAAAGTTTTCCCTTTTGTTTGATTAGCGGATCCCAAACATAATTTGGTATCTAAATTAATTCCTTTTTTTCATAAAAAAAATGTTTTTTTTTATGTTACAGAACGGATCGTGAATAAAAGCGGCAAAATATAATGTTTAACAAATTTATGATAATTTAAAACATTTGTTTTTGTTTTTAATGTAATATTAACTCGACATCGTCGACATTGTCAAACCGGAAGTTAAAGTGTTCAAACTACCTAACAATTTATAACAATTTATTGTTGTAATATCATATGTGTGTGTATATTATTTAACATATACACATACTGTTAAAACGTTGTAGTTCCTAAGTGGGGTTTGAAAATTTAAAATAAATGTCAAACTTAATGACGTTTAAAAAAAAGATACATTAAGTAAATTGAGCACAAGTCGCACATTAAAAACACAACAAAATGTTTTTAGTATTTAGGAGACAGCACCAACTACATCATTTAGCTTAAAACAATGTGTGGCAGGTAGATATTTCTTGCTGCAGAGAAATGGTGGTACGAAAACTTTTCTGATTCTAGTTTTAAAAAAATATTTTTGCGAGCTTTTTTTTTAACAAGTGATTTACTAATAAGAAAACATTTGGAAAAATGCAAAGGCATAAATTTTTATACAAATCGAATCTTTTGGATGATATAAGCTTTTGTAAAAATAGTAAGCTTTTATAAAAAAGGTTAGCTTTAATAAAAAAGCTAAGCTATGAACTTTTATGTAAAACGTAATCCTTTTAAAAAAGCTTTTATTCGAAAGTCATGAATTTATTAAAAAGTTGAGCTTTAAAGAAACGATAAGGTTTAACGAAAGAGCTGAGCTATTACACAAAAGTTGGGTTTTATAAAAAAGCTAAGTTTTTATAAAAATAGTAAGATTTAATAAAAATAGTGAGCTGATGGCCTTAAGACGCTAGTGCTCTAACTCATCAACTATATAATAATTATATTATTTTATATTTATAATAAAAATAAATAAATAAATAAATAAAATAAAAATAGTAAGTATTTATAAACCAGCTGAGCTTTTAGAAAGACGATAAGGTTTTACGAAAGAGCTGAGCTATTTGTAAATTCGTAAGATTTTTTAACAGCTAAGGATTTGTGACAAATCTAAGCTATAAGCTTTTACTAAAATAGTAATTGCTTACAACATAGATAAGATATGTTAAATCTGATCATTTATATAAAACGTTAATTTATAAAAAAGCTTTTTTTATAAAACTAATGAATTTATAAAAAAGCTGAGCTTTAAACAAACGATAAGGTTTTATGAAAGATGTGAGTTCTTATTAAAGGTGACACAAATAAGCTTTACTTAAGACTTTCAGGAAAAAAGGTAAATTATTTTATTAAAAAAGGTAACATTTTTAAATAAATTAAAGCTTTTGTAATAAACTTTTTCGACAAATTCGAACCACTTTAACGTTTTTCCTATATATGAACTTTCAAAAACAGTGGTATTTTCTGAAAAAAAAACTTTGATAACAAAGAAAACTTTCATAAAAAAACATAATCTTTAATACAAACCCTATAAGTGAAAGCATTTTAAGGAAACTTCAGTATAGTTTCTGCGCTAGAAAGCGATGTTAACCAATTAAATATTTATAAGATTTTGAAGGAACATAAATATTAAATAATGAGCTTTTGCTAAAAATTTACAAAATGGAAATTTCTATTAATATTAAACTATTAATTTGTTTTATTTAATATTTACGTTCTTCTGTAGCAAGATAAGCTTTTTTTTTTGCCCAAAAGTGAGTTTTAATAATAAAAAAGCTTTTGTAGATTACTGAGCCTTTGTAAAAATAGTTGAGTTTTTTAAATTTAAATTATATCATCAAAAGCTATTTTTCATCTTTTAAGCTATTTTTGAGTTATTTAAGTATCTATTTTAATCCTTTTAACTCGTTTTAAGGTTAAAACTTTTCTTTAAAGTTTCTTATTGCCGTTGACAAAACAATATATAAAGTCAGTCAGATCCAAAGTTAAAAACAGCTTGAGATGAGGCAGTATTTTAATGATGCCAATAATACAAGGTGTAATAAATTGTGCACGTATGTTGTTTTTTTATCTTAATATATGTATTGTATGTATGTGTTTATATATCTGTGTATGTGTATAAAAATCTCCATTTAGTGGCATGAGTGTTGGTTGGTAAGTGTGTTCACACGATTACGTCATGATATTTATGTCAATGTTATTTACAAGTCATTGATATTCATGTAACATTATGAAAGACAATTTGTTCTTTCTGCCGTTCGTTCGCTTGTTTATTTGTTGTTTGGTTGGTTGGTTGTTCTACTCAAGATTCTTTCTGGTGAATAACCTACAACTTGTCAAGAAGAATAGAGTAGTGTGTACTTGAGTGGAATTTCTTATTTTCCTGGCATACAAGTTTATCACGTATGGGAATTAAGAGGCTTCTGTTTCCTAGGAAATTACAAAATAGTTGGCAAAAATATTTTGTTATAAAGGCTGTTTTAATTTGTACTTATTTTCCAAGTTATTATGACATTTTAAACTGTTAAAAGAAAAACTCGTGTTAGGAATATGATTAAAGCGTTTTTTTTTTTTTTTTTTTTTTTTTTTTGTTGTAAAAATATAGAAAATATTAAAAACTTTTAAAAATCAATAGTTAAGACTCCGAAATTTATGTAAAAGTTCTTATAATAAATAATTGATTTTTGCTATAAATTGAAAAGAAGAACAACTGGCGTATTCTTATAGATGTTTACAGCAATCATGCTTTTCCTGAATCTACTTGCCTCAGACGCTTTAAAGATGGAAGTTTTACATTAACAGTAGTGCCGCAAATATTCAGTAATGTAGAATTAAAGTCATTAATTGATCAAGATTCGTAATCAACGTAGCCGGAACTTTAGAATCACTTTGCAATTTAATTTTCTTACGGTATCTTCAAAACCAAGGAAGTTGGGTTCCACTTGGGTCAAAGTCGACCCACATCGATTTTGCATGTCGCAATTCTGGACATCGAAATTTAAGTGGGTGTAAAATTATAAGAACTCGAGGAGATCCGAAATGTTATAAACAATAAGTCAAATTTGCAATACAATATGTTTTGATGTTTATGCAACATATTTTTATGTAATAGATTGATATGTGTTTTGTATTCTTGGAATGACACGTAAGAGTTGGGTTATTTAAAAAGAGTAATTAACAAAAAACATCTATAATGGATGGGGTATTACACGTTTGTGCTGATGTAAGTGACATCTAAAACTAGAGGTCCTTTTAATATAACGACCGACTCAGAATCACTTTCTGAATCAATCTAACGATGTCCATTCGTCCATCGGGCTGGCTGGATGTACTTCTTATGTACAGTTTACAGTTTTGAAGATAAATTTATGTGCAGGTCACAGAATTGAAGATAATTCTATGGCATTCGGTACATCCATTTTAATCTCGTAAGGACGTAGCCTGTTGAAAATGGTGTGAATGGGTCCATTATTTAGCGACTATTACTTTTACAAGAGCTATTATATCTCAGCAAAGTTTTATGATGGTATGTTCAGAATTGACCATAAGTCCAATACAAACACCCTCTCTAAAATATTATAAGACGAAAAATCTTATATAAAGGTTTTTTAGACGTAAAGAACCTCCGATAGGAATAACTGTAAAACTAGCTGTCAAACTAATGAAGTGTGTTTGGCTTTTTTTTAGTATAATTTGGCAACTCACCAAGCAAAGACTTACACCAGAACAGCGAGTTGTAATAATGACCCTTAAAAGACAAAAAAAGGTTTTTTCTTAAGAATTTTAAGAACTGAAAAAGATTTACATAAAAAAAGTATAACAACTTTTCTGAATCATTGCAACATGTTGCTAGTCTCTCTAATGAAAACACCAACTTTTTACAACCTCAAACCTGTTTAAAGAAGATTTTGAATACCATAAATAACAAAACAATTATGTAATGCATAAGTATTGTACAAGGAGAATTCATAAAGGTGACATTTTCGAGTCATCTTCTTATTGTTTATTTATTTGTGTGTATACTGAATGTCAAGCTTTATTTACATTTTGTGAAAAAATTAGTTAAACTTAAAAATTCAATAAAAATTTAATACTTGAAAAAAAACTTATTTAAATTTTAAAATACAAAAAAAGTGAATAAAAAAATTAAATTAAGGAATTAAAAGTGCGTTAGGAATAAGTGGAGCCACAATAAATTTGCATTATTTGCAATTGTGTATATTTTATTAACAAAAAATTCATTTTTTTATATTTTCAACAAATAATTTTGAAGATAAATTTATGTACAGGTCACAGAATTGAAGATAATTCTATGGCATTCGGTACATCCATTTTAATCACGTAAGGACGTAGCCTGTTGAAAATGGTGTGAATGGGTCCATTATTTAGCGACTATTACTTTTACAAGAGCTTTTATATCTCAGCAAAGTTTTGTGATGGTATGTTCAGAATTGACCATAAGTCCAATACAAACACCCTCTCTAAAATATTATAAGACGAAAAATCTTATATAAAGGTTTTTTAGACGTAAAGAACCTCCGATAGGAATAACTGTAAAACTAGCTGTCAAACTAATGAAGTGTGTTTGGCTTTTTTTTAGTATACTTTGGCATTTCACCAAGCAAAGACTTACACCAGAACAGCGGGTTGTAATAATGACCCTTAAAAGACAAAAAAAGGTTTTTTCTTAAGAATTTCAAGAACTGAAAAAGATTCACATAAAAAATGTATATCAACTTTTCTGAATCAACGCAACATGTTGCTAGTCTCTCTAATGAAATAACCAACATTTTACAACCTCAAACCTGTTTAAAGAAGATTTTGAATACCAAAGATAACAAAACAATTATGTAATGCATAAGTATTGTACAAGGCGAATTCATACAGGTGACATTTTCGAGTCATCTTCTTATTGTTTATTTATTTGTGTGTATAATGAATGTCAAGCTTTATTTACATTTTGTGAAAAAATTAATTAAAATTTTAAATTCAATAAAAATCTAAATACCTACTTGAAAAAAAAACTTATTTAAATTTTATAAAACAAAAAAAAAAATTAACGTAAAATATAAAATCAAGGAATAAAAAGTGCGTTAGTAATAAGTGGAGCCACAATAAATTTGCAATACAGGAAAAAGATTTACCTTCTAAAGTAATTGTATATATTTTATAAACAAAAACATCTCTTGTTTATGTTTTCAACAAATAATTTTGACATTCACTCTAACTTCGTACAAAAACACAATAGAAAGAATTTTTTAAAAAAAGGGATAGATAGCATAACTCTATCTCATGATGCGGTCACCTGTATGAATTCGCCTTGGTATTGTAACATTCTGATTTTCTTTTATTATTCGCTACAAACGTTTGAGATGCAAGGCAACATTAAATTTAATGATATTTTTTTTTTGTTTAATGGAAATGTCCACAATATTTGGCATGTGCAGCAGTGGTGCCAACTTTTTTGGAGCAAAAATCACTCTTAAATGTAAAAAAGCACTATTTGAAGCAATAAAAGCATAGAAAGCACTAGGCCATTTAGTTCAATTTAATTGATAATTGAACACAAAACAAGTTAACAAATATTTTAAAAAAAAAATGGCGACGGCATTGTTGGAGGACCATTTTCGCACATAACTTTTATTTGGATCATCATAAGTTGAGCTTGAATTGGGTCATAAAAAAGTTTTTATGTAATATTTTGATATTTTGTATGTTTTATTGGAAAAGATATCAATGCAGACAACAGGTGGTAGAGTGTAATCACAATATCATGAATTATGTCAACGAAGTTCATATTAAATGTGAGGAATTGAGGTAATAGAGTTCAAGGATAATCTGTTTCTAATTTTGGATTTACTGTAGTTCATCGAACTAAATGTTCTTTTAACTTCCGCGTTAGAGTATGACTGCCTTAAAATTCTTAATACAAAATTAGACAAATCTAAAAATGGAGTTTGTCCTATTAAATCTTTAAAATCGTTGACTTCTACCCAAAAAGATCATTTCGTTGTAGATTTTTCTACTTATAATTCTTAATATTTTCCAAGCAATTTTCTTTAATAAAATGTATTAGGAAAACAATTACATCATTTTTATTGCGATAAACAACCGATGTGAGATTTACAAAACAAAGCAGGATTGCAGATTATATCCCTTTCAGGGTCAATAATAATTTTTGGCGAGATAAAAATCTAAAAATTTGTATATACGGTAATGTGATGGCGCTGAAGCCGGGAAAAATAATAGTTTTTGCCTCATGCAGCTCCCCTGGTTTTTAGGGAATGCCGAATATATTAAAAATTGACCTTCAAATGTCCACAAAAGAATCTACAATTTATTTTTGCAATATTTTTTTTTCAAGAAAATACTTATTTACGCATGTATCAATACTTTAAATTTTTTTTTAATATCGCCTGATCCCCGAAATTAATATTTTTTTCTTTCTTCCTAAATATTAGCTTTTTACAAATTAACTGTTAATTTTAATACAGTAAAAGTGCGTAGAAAGAGAGTACAATGCAATGTCGAATATATTCGACAAAAACACTTAGTACTTCTCCCCAATCTTCTCACCTCTCTCACCAATAAACTCAAGAACTGCTGCAACAAAAACGGCAAGTCTGGGCGGTGCCTTTGTAGTGAGCTCACTATATAAACAGTTGCCATACTAAGAGAGTGTTTTTACACTTAACAAAATTGTAACTGCATAATTAATTAAAAATTGTAAAAAGCACTAAAGTTACTAACGTAAAATTTAAAAAGCACCAAGTTAGTTTTTCTTTTTAGTTTGGCACTTAAGATACAATTTTAGCGTTAAAAGCACCATAAATAGTACCAAAAGCGCTAAGTTGGCATCACTGATGTGCAGGCCTCCGTCAATATGTTTTGGAAACATTTGTTGCAACTAAGAGTTTGCAATGCCTTTCGTTACATTATAAGACGCTTGTTGCAATTTTTTTTTTATTTTTATTGGAGATGCACTTTGAATTTCTGTCTTGTAAAACTTTTTTAATACAAAAGAGTTTGAGAAAAAAAACGTCAACTGTTTTTAGGATGGTAAATTTTCTTCTTTAGATGTACCCCTCCAGCAATTTTATCTATTAAAAGTGTGTAAGAAAGTGCAAAAAAAGACTTAAAATTGAAAGAGATAAATTTCATTAAACATGACAACAAACGAAAGTTTTTTTTCAGCGTTAATTAGTCACGAATAAATCGTGTATTAAGGATTAAAAGGTTTTAATTTTTATCAAGTTGTTTGTGTAAAAATGTCCATTAATTTTAAAGCAGATTCTAAAATGACATTGGATATATTAATCAACTATTTGGCGGTATTAGGAAAAGTATTTAGTTAATTACAAATTTTGCCTTGGGAGCTAAGGTGACTAAGATTTTACAAAATAGATCAAAAGTTATTTTTAACAACTTCTTATCTTATGGAATATTTTTCAGACATTCGAGTTCAGAAGAATTCGTTTAGCTTATTTTTTGTTCTGATATGATGTCCATTGTCTTTAACCCTGAAAGGGTACAAGACAATGACTCTTCGTCGAATCGACGAAATTAAAAAAAAAATCTAGCGGAACGATTTTAAAAGTAAAAAATCAAACAAGATTTTTTGAGTTAAGCAGTTTATTAAAAAATAAAATTAAATAAAGCATAAAATATAGATATAATAAAAAAAGGTTAAAATAAAAAATTTTATACGAATTTTTACTCATTTTTGTGTTTTAAAATTTATTATTTTTTTATAGTTTTAGTCATCAGCTAACAACGTTGTTAAAAATAAGAGCGTAATTTGAATACACATAAAAAAGTTATATGATAAAGTGTAAATGACCTTCGTCGATTTGACGAACAGTTACCATCTATGGTTAAATCATCTCTTCGCATTACTCAAGATTTTCAAAACAAATCGCAAAAAAATTTCTGGAGTTCAGTTTGAAAAACATTCGAAATGATAAATCCCAGTTTTTGCTTGAAAGATTATTTCATAATGGGCGACAGGTTTTGTCTAATAGGCGCACTTGTGCGCATAAAGCTGTCTGTCTGTAATTCACTTGGAAATGGCAATAAGCACTGATTTTTCCAAGTAACTCACTACTTCCTTTATTATACTGATGGCGTTTCTTTTCTAAAAAAGTGCATCATATTGTTTTACATGCGACTTGGCAAAATGTTTAAACGTTAAACTGATTTTTAAGAAGTGTTGCATATTTTAGGTTTTTAAAAATAACAGAAGTTTCGGCATAAAACAATAAAGTAGCCTTTAATATTTGAAGCTCTTTTATACCTCTAATTTGAAAGTAGAAAAAAATAAAAATATGTATAATTACCACGGTAGACGAACTAAAGAAATAATTAACTTTTTCAGAAGTAATTACAAGACCAGCTGTTAACCTTGTGCTGCCTTATGCCGCTTGAATTAAAATGAGTGTTGAACATGCTTTTTTCTTTTAAGGGAAACATAATGACAAAAGACCGTATTACACTTTAAAAAAAAAGACATATCGTTACCTTAGTCGGAAAAAGTGCAAAGTCCACTTTTCGTCGAAATTGAGATTTTGATGTAGCTCTCTAGTATAATTCAAAATACATCATTTACAAGCATAAAAAATACAATTATTTGGTTTTTTCTTGCTGGAATGCAGTGGAAGGCAAATATGCAAAGTCCAAAAAAAAATTTTAAAAAGTAAGAAAATATGTCAAGTCCAGTTGAAAGGAACAAATTTTTTTTTTTAGTTGGATTATAACGAATTACAGCAATTTGGCAATATCTGCAATATGAAATATCTACTTTGCATTTCATATAGTTCGTTATATGAAAGTGATTACAGTTTTATATGCTTTTGCATGCATTGAGAATTTTGGTTATTTTCAATGTCTTTTTCTTCCTTGTTATAACCACACATCTAAATACAATCTTAAGTATTAACTGTCTTCAGTCGAATTTTGTGAATTTTAAGAAATATAAAATATTGCAAAATACCATAATTATACAGTTTTTTGACACCGAAGGTAAATATTTATTGTATTGTATTATTTATTCGCCTGGACGAGGTAAAAATTGTGAAACAAAGTATAAACTTCGGTTCAGCGAGGAGTGGAAAACTAAATAAAAATATAAAACATATTTATTTTTCGAGTTTGGAACCACTCTATAACGAAAGAAGGAAAGTAACGGCAAGAGAATATGAAGACCTGCAATTTTTAAAACTGACTTTACCCAAGGACCATCACCGTTTTTATGATGATCTACCTCATCTATGATTTGTTCTTCTAAACATTCTTGTAAATACCAAATACAATTAACTTTTTAATAGTTTTATTGAGCTTTTTTAGTTACAGCGAACACCGCTGTAACGAATTATGCTTCATAAGGAGCAATTCCTTATATTAAATTCCAGAAATAAAAGAAAACATATTTAAGGGAAATATGCTCAGTCCCTACTAAAATAAAGAGCAATTGTGCTAAGTCCAAAAAAGCCTATAAGTCCGCAAATCCCACGACTACTGGTAATTTGAGAGGATGGACTAAAGAAAAGAACTGCATTTACAGATTTTTAAAAAGTCTACTAAATAAAAAATTAAACAGTTTTTTGTCTATCCTGAATAATTTGAAAAAATGGTCTTAGCACTTTTTCCGACTAAGGTAACGATATGTACTTTTCAGAAAAGAACATAAAGAAATGTAAAGGGCAGAAAAAATACAGAATATTACTCAGAAAAAAAAAACGCCATAAGTTTCCCCAGTAATGTAGTTCAGACACCCGTCTGTCGACAGCCAGAGTGAGAAGACACATGCCTAAGTACCCTGAATGGCATTCTTAGACCGATGCATCTCAGGTGACTAGGTGGCAATCAGGAAAGTACAGAAAGAACTCAGCTGTTTCACTTGCCGTTTATCGTAGCGTATTTAGAGGCCTAATCTTTTAATTTTTATAAATCTCAACGATTACCGAAACTACAATAAACAATAGAAATCAGCGGATCCCAAAAATGACAAATTTGATAATCAGTTTTGCAACTAAAGAAAAATGCACATGCCATTATCGATAAAAAGAAGTCAGCCTGTTTCCTTTCGACTTCGGTGCATTAAAGAAGTTTTTTTTTTAACAAAAAATTGTGCCTTAATTAGTTTAAATTCAAATAAATATAGTTTAACTGCGCTTTATTTATTCTAATTGGGTAAAATTTAAAACAAAATCTCCAAACATAAATATGTATGTATTTCACAATGTTAAATTTTTTTTTTTGAAGATTCTGTCAAACAATAAGTCTGGTCATTGAAATAAGTTTTAGATTTTTCCTTTTTCTCATTCTTAATTTTTTTTCTTATACTAAATATGCAGGAGACTAGAGTCTCTGGCGGGAATATAACCCGCAACCCCCGCACTTATATAGTAGATCACTACCAACTGTCCTACCGGGACTGATAAGCTGTTTAAATTTTGAGAATTTTTCAAATGACATTGAAAACTAGACCCCGTCTTTACGAATGATTACAAATAACAGTTATGCTTAAAAAATCATAAAAAGATAGAGTCAAGAATTTATAGATTGTTACTGCAGCAAACAAAAAAAATCTATAATAAATTAATTTTTGTTCAATTCTCAATTATCTCAAATCTGCCATAAATCTAAAAATTTTATGAAGAAATGTAAGAGGTTCAATACAAAATATTGCTTAGTCCATACCCATTAGCTCATCTACCATTTTTGTTGGCTTATTATTTAATAAATAATACGTAACTATTTTTATGTTTATTTTACTGCTCCTCTTGTTATTTTTGTTCAGATGATGTCATATGCCAAGAAATGCAACTATGCAGCCAAGTAAATAGCAAACAGCAACTAAAAGCTGCCAACAAACTTGTCTGTCGCTACATTGTTGACTACGAAGAAGTAACCAAACATAACAATCATTCCAATATCCATTCAACAAAACAAAAATAAAACCATTGACAAAGGCAGCATCCCAACTGAATAATAGTTTTAAACACAATTTCAAATTACAAACGTACGAAAGTATGTAAATTTTAAATAAATTATTTATAGTGTTTGAATACATTAGCAATTCTTGAAAGTGCAAATTCACCCTGCAGTTCTGGGTGATTGTTTCTAAGTTCTTGATTTACCAAACCTCTTAAGAATTCGCATTAACTACCAAACAGATTTATGGGCTGATTTTCTCAGCTTGAAAGTATTTTTATGTCATGTATTTAAAATTGTGAAATTTATTAAACATTTGAAACACAGAAAAAAGTTTTTTATCTGTTAAAAAAATAGTTCAAAAAGTATTTAAAATGTGATAATTAAAGCATTTATTTTTTTAGTTGAAATAAAATTAAAAATATAGTTTTGACTTAATTAATTTTTAATTTGTTTTGAAAATAATCTTTAATTAAAATATTAATTAAATATCAAAAAATATTAATTGACTTGTAGAATTGTTATTGGGAATTGTCAATATTTAATTAAATAAATTAACACATTGTTTGAAATGGCAAAGATTTTTGATTTTTTTTTTTTTTAACTAAAAATCAAAATATCGTTTATTGAAGAAAAAAATATTCACAATTGTACAATTTTAAATAATTAATATAATATTTTGGCAATAGGTGCAACATCAACAAACTGTTTGCTTGATATTATAAATTTGGAATAAGTTTGGTGATTAGAGAACATTTTTAATTTTTTCTGTGAATAGACAAATGTTTGGTTAAGGCAAACACAAGTCTTACGTATTTTGAGAAAAAATCAACCCTGTTATGATAAGTTGTTATTGTTTTATGAAAATTTTTAAACATTAATTAGATCAGGGAAGAATTTTCGTCAGAACACGTAAGACTTTTGTGATAGTGTAAAGTACCCATTGGAAATTACATGGTAATCTACCAAAACAAACAAATTTCTTTTTTTTATTCGGAGTAACAAATCGTTACCTTTATTTAGAAAAGGCGTATCTTATATATTAATTTTTTTTAAGCTTGACACATAAAACTTTACAAAAAAAAACAATATATAAAAAAGCTTATGTATAGTTTTAGAACTATAAGAAATAAAGGATAGTTCATAAATTTCATTTAGCTCTAAAAATCCTCACACGATTTTTAATATATTCTTTTATATCAAGGTGTATGTCTCAAACTTAAAAAATTTTTTAGATGAGATAAGCCTTTTCTATATTAATGGAATGAAATACAATTACAATTGTATTCCAACTTAATTAGCCGAGCTGAAGTTACGTAGTGCAACAGACTAGGGTCTTTGGCGGGTATCGAACCCACTACCCGTACACTGAAAGGTAAGCTCATTACCAACTAGCCAACCTGGGCAGCGAGAACAAGATTTATAAATTTTCAAAAAAAAACGATATTGAAGTCTTACCCCCTTATGTAAAAAGAGTTAAAGTTCACATTAAGCCCAGCAAACTTGAATGGGTTTTTATGTGTTTGTTAACTTATGTGAACTTTAACTTTTTTAGCATAAGGGGGTTAAGCTTTAATATAAACATTTCTCAGTACAAATGTACCACGCAGTTCTACTGGTTACTTCATAATTGGTGATTTTACTAATCACATTTAGGTAGTATTGGCTAACAAGAAATTTCATTAAAGTTTAAAATTCATTAAAAAAATAATAATAATCACATGGACCGAAAAAGGCCACTTGTTGTTTAACCCATAAAAATTAAAATAAAAAAATTTCAAATTTGTATTTATAAAACTAACTAAATTTAGAATAATGTATTTCTTTTCTTTGACTATAATTCTCAGATTTATTAGTGAAATTATACCCAGTAGTTGTGGCCATGGTCGCCAAACTATCGATTTCACTGTCGCCTTAGGATCACTATTTTTTTTAAACTTGTAAAGAAATATATAAAGAATCTCCACTGTAGGTCAGAAATAGATAAAAAAATCCGTCTAAAAATTTCTTGGAGTTTCAAAATATATCTAGAAATATATATTCAAATAAAAACTTTGGTCTACTAAAAAGGTGAAATTCACCATAATATGTTTAAAAGTTTTATTTAAAAATAGTGTTGTTGAAGGTGGCCATATTGAAACATGATTTTTTTCTGGGTGTATACAGAGAAATCCGATGGCATATTCAAAACTGCAGGATTAAGTTTAAGTATTTGTAATGTAGTGTTAGTTACTTAATTTATCTATATCTAAGGAAATAGCAGAGACGTTGTCAGTTATATAATCTGAGTTATCTGGACATTATATCTCGACCTTGAGATTGCAGTTTCAATTTAGTACTATTTATTTAATTTTTCTTAGATTTTGTTACTAGTTTTAAGCAAATATAATCATTTATAGTAAATATTATATTTAAATACATATATAAAAAATCGCTTCTAATATATTAATATCTTTATTCAAATTTTGACCAAAGAATTCATAAGTACATATACATAAATTAAAAAGAAGTGTCCCAACATTTCTACAAAACGTCTCTGAGACCTTAAATGACACATGCATGTAACATCACTTTAACTAATTAATTTTTTATACAGTTTGATGCAGAATAGTTCCTACAAGAATCTGAGAGGCATACTTTTTTGTATATAATAGTTTAAATACGGTTTGAAGATTTCTCAATCGGAGAAAATCTTTGTTTATTTTCATTTAGTACATAAGTCTTGCAGCCCTAATATTATTTAATTCGTTTAACAGGCTAACATTTCCATAAAAAAATGTTTTTTTTTTTCGACAAAAAAAAAACAAAAAATATGAATATAATTCAAAACAAAACGAAAAAACTTTTTTATAGCAAGCCTGATGATTAGTTTGGCACAAGGCGAATTCATACAGGTGACCGCATCATGAGATAGAGTAATGCAAGCTATCCCTTTTTTTTTAAAAAAATAGTATGTATTTTGTCTTTGTAAAAAGTTAGAGTGATGTCAAAATTATTTGCTTAAAATATAAACAAGAGAATTTTTTGTTAATAATATATACACAATTACAAATAAAGCAAATTTATTGTGGCTCCACTTATTCCTAACGCACTAATTTAATTTTTTTTCACTTTTTTTTTTGTTTTATAAAATTTAAATAAGTTTTTTTCAAGTATTTAGATTTTTATTGAATTTAAAATTTTAACTATTTTTTTCACAAAATATAAACAAAGCTTGACATTCAGTATACACACAAAAACAATACCCATAAACAATAAACGGATGACTCGAAAATGTTACCTGTGTGAATTCGCCTTGGTTTAGCATTTATTGTAGTGGTAATTGTCAAATTCTATTGCCAACACTAGATATTATCGTGTGAACCTTATAAATATGTATTAGAACACACGTTCATCAACAAATGTTATAATACATTAAAAACAAACTTCGCTAATCGTATAAGTTATCAAGCGGATTATGAATGCTTGAGCCCAAGCTGCCCATCTTTGAGATCCTAAAGTGTCACTTTATTTATATTTATAGACCACAAATTTAAAATTAAAACTTTCCTTCATCTGCAATGCATAGTTATTTAAAATTGAACCATCCGTTCAGAAACTTTTTTACAAGGTGTACCACGAAATCGTGTGACCTATTTTAGATATATTATTATCCTTATTCATAGAAATTATTTTTGATTTATAAAGGGCTTATAAAATGACTTTTCCTAGGAGTTTTTTTTTTTAACCAGAAGTATTTTTATGAATAGTGCCTTTAATATTTAATTTCTGTATTAACACTTTCGGTTTACACTGTATTTTTTTGTTTGTATTCAAGCTTGTTGTCTATCTCTAAAGGTGAGCATAAAGGTCGTCTTTTTCTGTAAATGGTATTTGTTGGTATTTTGGCGGTTTTTCGAGATCCCAAACAGCATTCAAAGTTTGAGAGACCATAAAATATTGTCTGCAAAAACAGCAAACGCAACAGAATAAGTTAGTACTTAAGGATGATGACTGTGTAGTTTTGTTTAGAAGCTGGTTGTTATTGTTGCAGTTATAAAACGCTGCAACAAAATGTGGTTTCTTGCTATTATTATTGTTGCATGTATTTCTTGCTGTTCAAAAAAGTAAGCACATTCTTAAAGTGCAAATATTATTGTTATTTTTGTTTTTGTAAATATTCAAGCTGTTTCAGATGCTTGTTGTAATTGTTAATGTTGCTGTTTAAAACAAAAAATAAAAAAGTTTTTAATGTAAATGTATTACATTGTGGCTAAAAATTTACACAAACCACATATTTTGTGTGAGTTGGTGTGTGTGTGTGTGTGTTTAAAGGGTTTATATGAGTATGTGTTTTTTGGATGTCTCTATATACAGGAGAGTATTTAAAATACCAAGTGATTATCGTAAATAAAAAAGGTGAACATGTTAAATACAAATAATTTTTGTAGGTTGCATTTTTTTATAAAACGAAATTTACAAGCATCAATGAGTATCTTTATGTGCTTGAATTTTTATGAAAATGTTTGCCTCATACCTCTTCTTTGTGCAGCACATGCCTTTATTTTGTGCATAATGATGCATGAATTGAGTTACTGACTTTAATATTTAAATATTCATTGAATTTAGTTGTATTTATTTTATGTAAACTGAATTCTTATTTTCTACAAATAAACCTTAATTTGCGATTATTTATGCACCTCCGTTAATTAATTTGTGGATAAAAAGTTTAACCTTTACGAAAAACAAGTTAAATTAATTTTTATTTATTTTTATGAATCAATTAAACAGCGTTAAACAAAATTTCTATTATTATGTTAATTTATGGTTTTGGTTAGTGAAGACTAATTAAAAATAATGATTTTGAATTTATAATCAGAACAAGTTTTTTGCTCGTCGTTTTGTTATATTATTTGCAAGATTTTTTAAATATACCGAATTTTGCCAACATAAATATATAAGTTCTGCATTTATACTCTGCATATATGCACTGTTAGTAGGGTTTTTATGGTGTCTAGGGTTTATTATGGACCGATCCTCACAAAATTAAGCAGTGTGATTTCGTGTCCTACAAGAATGTACTGTACCGAATTAAACTGTTTGCCGGGAGTAGGGTTTATATGGGGCATATTGTAAATTATTTACCGATCTTCAAAAAATTTTACAGTGTGATTTCTAGTCCTATAAAACTGTGACGTACCAAATTTCATTATAATAGCATTATTTATTACGGTTTTTGGCGTAATAAACTGTTATCCGCGAGTTGGGTTTATATGGGGTCTATTGTCAGTTATGGACCGATCTTCACGAAATTTAACAGTATGATTTGCAGTAGTATAAAGCGGTTTCGTGCAAAATTTTATACCATTCCGTGCCTTATTCCACCATTTATGTTAGTTTTTGTATCAAAATTTTAAATTTTTTTAGGGTGGTGATTCCACATTTTGATTCATAGTTCTGATCCTACTGAACCGATGTTGCTCGATTTCAATCCCAAACTGCTTAGGATAACTACAAGCAACTTGAGACCAAGTGCACAGAAAAAAGTGTTTTATCAATTAAAATAAATGGTTTAAGAAGTATTTAAATTTAATTAATGTGATAATTGCATCAATTATTTTTTTTTTTGTTGAAAGGAAATTAAAAATTTAATTTTGATTTAATTAACATTTTAGTTGTTTTGAATAAATAAATTTTCAATTAAAATTTGAAATAAATAACAAACATTCTTAATTGACTTTTTTCGTTTAAAATAAAATAATTTAAACATGTAGAATTGTTGTTGGGAAATGTCAATATTTATTTAAAATAAATTAACACATTGTTTGAAATGGCAAAGTTTTTTGATCACTTTTTTAATTAAAATTTAAAATATCATTTATTGAAAATATTTTTTCAAAATTTTTAAATTTTTAGTAATCAATATAATCATTTTGGTAATAGGTGCAAAGTCAATAACTAGTTTGCTAGATATTATGAATTTGGAATAAATTTGGTGATTGGAGAAATTTAATAATTTTTTCTGTGTGTGTTCTTTTCTTTGGCGTTTTTCGAAAATTAGCATGTTTTTAACAGACGGACAGATGGACAGACAGGCGGACATGGCTAAATCGACTTAGAATTACGCAAGGAGGGTATAAAAATAGAACGAGGTGTTTAACAAAGTGACAAAAGTGCGAATATTAAAGTATTTTATTTGAGAATTTATGTTGAAATTTTTTTGTTTTAAAATTAATATTGTAAAAATATGCAATAAATAGTAATTTATAAAAAATTTTTAGCATTAAAAAAATGAAGCCGCAATTTGCATTCTTTTTTAGTAATTTACTTTTTTTTGAACAGATTTTATATTTGCAATTTTCCCCATTAATTTCATTTCCAATCAACTTTGGTAATTTTATAATTTGCACTTAATAGAGATTGTAGTTTTAAAAAAGTTCTCAATGAGTTCCACTTTAATTTTACAATGTTTTCTATTTAATCAAATATTTATTTCTCTTTTGCTATTTTGCTGCCGTTAAATTTAAAACAATTTTCAAACAGGTAATTTGCTTTTTTTATTTAAACTCCGAATGAGGTTAACAACCAAATGGTATTTGTAAGATATTCTTCTTCACAGGTTTTTTCGAATTCAATGACTATAAAACTGAAAAGACATCCTCTTGAGTGGATTGAGCTCAAATGAACGAAAAAGAAAAACACAGACAAACTTTTTTTTGTTAAAGCAAAATAAAAAAATTGTTGAAAAAAAATTATTTGTAAGAAAAACGGCAAAAACTACTGGTTAAACCAGAAAAGAAAGTTTCATGTTCTTTTTCCATCATCATCAGCATTGCAATCTTATGCATCCTCAATGGCTTTTGGGAGATGCTGCCTGATGCTGGTTTTTAGTGGCGAATGTTTTTTTTAAGGAGCAGAAAAAAATACGTATATAAAAAAACTGATCCATAAAATATGTATTTAAGACAATGCTTTTGCTCAATATTAGATGGAAGGGCTGTAAAGGAATAAATTCTTGCTTAAGAATTTATTTCATCCAAACCATTTAGATTCTTTATAATGGGCTAAGGTACGCACATATACTTTTTTTTATTATTTATTTATTGAATCTTAATATATTAAATATGAACTAACAATAATTATTCAAATCTTATACTAATACTTTATTTATGTCCTGCCAATGCCAGACCAAAATTTTACTCCTCACGGTTTCTGTTCACATATGTAGAGGTTTAGCGCTCTTCTCGTCGGATGAGTCCTGCAGTATCTCTTATCCTTAATCTAGAGTGGTCGCTGTCATTTAAAATATTTCGAGTTAGTGGATTTGGGTGCGACTCAAGCCTTTTTAAATATTTTACTCCATACTTCGTAATAATAGTTTTTTACTAATGGCACATTGAGATCCTTGGGAACATTTGAGTTTTTAACATACCAGGGAGCGACTGTGATTTTTCAAAGAAGTTTATTTTGGCGCGTTTGAATCTTTTCGATGTTTGAGGCCGAGGCAGTGCCCCAAAGCTGAATACCGTTGCATTAAATTGGCTTTAATATAGAGTTGTAAAGAAGAAGTTTGCTATCGAGACTAAGAACAGAATTTCTTCCAATAAGCCAATTAATTTGGATTGCTTTTAGTTTCATTTGAGTTAATTTAGCTTTTATGGCATTTCCATGTTAAACGCCGATTTAGATAAATACTGAGATATTTTACATGCGATTGGGGCACTAATTGATTATTGATTTTAATAGGGGGACCTGACTCCCGCCTCAAGGTGAGTGTTATATGTACGTATTTTTGCTCATTGACCTTTATTCTCCATTGTTTTAACCACTTTTCCAGTTCAAATATATGATGGATATACTAATATCTTATATAATTTAGTCCAAATTTAATAAATTTTCAATTAACTGCATCAACAATGCAAGTTAAAGTATTATATTCGAAATATAGAATAAGTGGTCTTTGTATGGCCTTCAAGTAGCAAATATTATGGTGTGTTCAGACCTAACAAATATTTGACGAAAAAATCCAAAAAAGGTTGACCAATAAATTGATCAAACTTAAGCTTTATTTTTAACAATTTTAATAGATTAACTTGACTTTATTTTTAAAAAAATAATTGTAAAATATAATTTAGAAACTTTCAAATATGGTTTGTTCTAGCAAACGTTTTGCAAAAGCAAACAATTATTTAATTAAACTAGTGGTTACGTGTATGACGTCAAATATTTGACAGATATGAGCTAAGCTTTAGTATATAAAACATTATGTTTGATTTGATTTGTAAATAAATCTTTTATATTGAAAATATTTAAGCCAACTATTTTCAACCTCGATAAATTTTGTTTTATATAAAGAATATTTGAGAGAAATTATATTGTCCTAATCCAAATTTTCCTTCTGTATTGAGATCCATTTAAAATATCTCATTCGTGCTCATGAACCGACTTTGACTATAATTACATAGTTAAAGCCTGTGTAAATGTATTTGAAGATCAAACGCATAGCAAAAATTCAGTTATGAACACAATGACAAATGCTATGCATTACTGTTCGTCGCACAATAAAAAAGTTTGTGAGGCTAGGTTTTTGAGATCTCATTTAAAATAGGTTTAGTCAATCCGGAAGCATATTTGTGCCGCCAATACCAGGTTTGTATACAACATTTTGACGGAACAGCTTAGTTTTGCTTAAAATGTTGGTCTTTAATAAAATAAATAATCACATTTCGCCGGAAAAATCCGAGTTTCAGAGTACGTTAAACTAAGTTTAAGCTTAATCCACATCTCAAAAACACGGCCTGAGGGTACAAAATTCAAAGAAAATAAACTTCAAACAACACTTATTTGTTCAAAGCCTTTCAATACTTTAAAAAAATTAAAATTACCTTGAGCAGTGTGCGAGAATTTTGGATAATAACTTGTGTCTCGAATGTAGCGGCCGCATAAAAAGAATTTGTGATGTTTCCTTTTCCAACTAAAATTTTAGGTATTTTTTTTTGGAATTCTTCTTAAAAAAATACAGGTGCTGGATACTAAAAATATTAATATAGTTTTACTTTTCGTAGATCATTTCAAAAAATCCGAGAATAAAATTAAAATTAAGTGCTTTTCCACGAATGGTAAAAATTGAAAAACTCTTTTTAAAAGGATAAACGAATTTCAGAAAGTTTACAGCATTTGACGCCTCTGATATTAAGCCAACTATTGATACAGTAAACATTTTGTAGCGAATTCTCCAACCCGTTGTAGATGATGCTTACGGTAAAATCTTGTTTCAAACTGCAATAAATACAAATGCAACAACAGCCAAACAAATTTGCTCAAAAGAATAAACACAACCAACAAAAAAAAAACCGAAGAACAACTGCAACAGCAACAAAAAAAAACTTAAAAAAAAATGAAGACCAACTTGTTTTTTTTTTAACAAAATCATGAATCACGAAGATGATCAGATCAAGTTGCAGTTGACATTTATTCAATACATGTTGCACAAAAACAAGCAAACGACTGAATCTGCAAGAGAAGACAACTGGAAGGGAAGGTTTGGGGTATATATATAAATCAGCTGTCAATTTAATCTTGTAGCACTTTTACACGATATTTATTTAGCAGTTGCCTTGTCAAATTTCCAATTGAAAAATGCATACATGGCGTGTAAAAGCAAAAAAAAATGTAAATGTCAGCATGAATCAACAGTGTAAAATTTTTCAATTTGAGCGTGTTATATTTTGAACTGATAAATCATCTTAAATCAGCTGTTCTGAAGATCATTTGTTTTTGGCGGCATATAAACATTATTTATTTACGCATATTCATTTAAAAAATAATATTTTTAATTAAGTGAAATACAATTGAAAGTGAATAGAAATATAAATCATATAAAATTATTGTCGGATGAAACCAAAAGCGAACGTGTGGAAGCAAAAAAAAAGTACTTGTTAATTTTGGCAGACATATGGAATTATATATGGACTTAACATCTGGCAAAGCCACTGTAAAATACATATCGTGTAAAAGTGCCTTTAGCAAACGTGTTTGTGAGTAGGGAATTTTGTATCTGTTAAGAATTTCTGTTTTTTTTTTTATCAAAATGTTTCATAAAAATATTTGATTCGGACCTTCCCTTCTAGCAGTTTTCTATATTTTTAAAAAGTTTAAGGCTGCTTTTGAGGAACTTCTTTTTCTGCAGACACTGAAAATGCTGCAGATGTTTAAAAGACGTTTAATAAATTTCTTTTGAAATTATGTTTTGAAAACATAAACTAGATATTCTGTGAAAGTATTTATCAAGTAAATGGAGCGGAAATTCTTAAGCAAAAACAAAATTAATATATTTATACAGAAAAAATTAAAAATTGTCTCTAATCATCAAATTTATAGAATCAATCAAACAAATTGTTGATTTTGCACCTATTACCAAAATGATTATATAGATTATACTAAAATTTGAAAATTGTGCATATTTTTTTCAGTAAATGATATTTTTAATTTTAATTAAAAAAGTGATCAAAAGACTTTGTTGTTTCACGCAATGTGTTAATTGATTTAATTAAATATAGCTCAGGTTTTGACAATTCCGAAAAACAATTTTACAAGTTTAAATTATTTTATTTCAAACAAAAAAATCAATTAGGATTTATTATTATTTAATTAATGTTTTAATTTAAAATTTACTTCAAAACAACTTAAATGTTAATTAAATCAAAATTATATTTTTAAATTTCTTCCAACTAAAAAAATAATTTATTCAATTATCATATTAATTAAATTGAAATACTGTTTAAACAATTTTTTTAATCGATAAAAAACTGCAGATTATTTTTTCTGTGTACATTTAATAGAAGATTGACATATAAAAATACAATAAGCTGTAAAAGGAAACAGTTATTATAGGCAAAAGTTCAAGCTACAACAAGATAACCACTCCAACCCTGGAGCCAACCGAATTCCAGATAGGATTTTTATTGGCCGCGATCTTTGCAGGATCAGTCTATTTTCGCGCTTGTAATTTTTGTAAATGTGGACCACTTTTAAGGATTTTTGTATTTCTTCAACAAATATTTAATTTTAATGGCATTTAGTTTTTTAATAAATACTGTAAACTTAGAGCTCTCTCAAGTATTGTTTAACATTTCCCTTTCCAATTAATTTTGGCCTCATTTCACAAAGCCAATTAATAAAGTAATTAAATCTCAAGATAAGATAACGTACTTAAAATAAAGAACAACATCGAAAGTTTAAAAGACATCAAAGACATTTCATTATTTCGTTTATGAAGAAACGACCAAAAATTCCACAAAATTACAGAAACTTCTTCCTCGACCACAAAACCGCAATGCGGCAATAAAATGTTCGCAATTAATTTTCCTATTTTTACGACAAATGACAAAGCAACCCCCACTCCCCAACACAAAGCCCAACTAAAGAAATTGTTGACTTTACATCAAATAACAACAAGTGTAAAAGAAATTCAACCATCCATTGCCTTAACAAACAGTCGTTCCATCTTGCCAACCATCCAACAAACTAACAGCCAGCCAGCCAACCACATCATTTAGCAGAAATTGAGAATATAAAATATGTGGCCGCTAAGCAGTGAATGGGCGACGTATTGAGGAAGCCTAGGTAGCCTGGATACGTTTACGCATGTTGTTAATTACATTGCCATCCACAGACCCAGCCATACATACAGACACTTGTTTAAATTGTTCTACGTCTTGGTTTTAAAATTAAGTGCGTTTAAGAGCTTATGGTTTTAGACGGTGGTGCGATGATGCCAAAAAACCAAACGCAGTTTGAATGACAAGTTGTTTGCCATTACGAGCGTCATTAGAAAAAGAGGGTAGACCAAGGCCTACCCAATAGGTCTGCTTACCGCTACAACAATACAACAGTACAAAAAACAACAGGCATTTTGTTTGTGTAATTTTCCTCACGGTTGTCAAAATCTTACTACTATATAGGGAAAACAAAAGGAAAAACGTATTTTGTATGCATGTATGTGTGGCAAAAAACAAAAAACGTAAACAAATATACATGTATAAGCAAAATGTAAACAACTTTTGACATGGTTGAGGAAAAAACCATATAAACATCTGGCTCCTTAAGCAGACCTAATGGATAGACCTTGGGGTAGACGGTTTTAATTTGTTTATACCCCCAAACAACCCATTTAAGTGCTTGTATACGAACACTTTGTTTACAACATAAATAGCAGGTTCGTTCCTCCGTTGTTTGTCAAACACAATAGCGGGAATCATACAAATTTGAACTGAAAGGGAAGTTAGGTTATAATTGTATGTTCAGACACAAAATGTTAAAAAAGTAAAACTGAATTAAAACAAAAAATAAAAAAAAAATTAATTAATACTGGGACTTATATATTACAAATTTGATCCATTTGACTCTGTTGTACCTTTAAGAGTTTATCAGGACAGCTTGTTTAAAACGGCATATAAACCACGCAAACGGTTGAACAAACAAGTAGAAACTGTATGAGGAGCGTCTGTGCTAAAAAAAATGCAATACTCAAACAAAAATCTTGTTGTTGTTGTAAAATTGACTGTGTGCTCTTTTTTCCTTAACAGCCTTAGTGTGCCACTTGATCCATTGTGAATGTTGGAAGTCCTGTTTAAGCAGAGATTTTATCCGAAATTCTCAAAGAAAACTCTTCGAAAACAACAGGTCGAATTATGGTTAGTCATCATCCTATCAGTGCAGGACAGATATACATGATTATGGGTACCTGGCTTATGGCCTTACCCAACAGAGCTTTAAAAACAAAACGCCAACTGACCCCGTGGACATTAACATATAGATACACATTTTACTACATGGTTGCCTGTATTAGAGCTGGAACTATCTTTACTCCACTGTAAATGCAGTTGCTGTTGAATAGCAATGAATTAAAGGTACATTCTCCAGCAGGCCGAATGCCACCCTAATATAATGATACAAATGAATTATTTACGTGCCTTTTCGAGATCTCTAAAATCGCCCCATCAATGACTAGTATATTATCTAACTTCGGAGGTCTACTCACAGAAAAAATTAAAAATTGTGTCTAATCACCAAATTCATACCAAATTCATTGAATGAAACAAACAAATTGTTGATTTTGTACCTATTACCAAAATGACTATATTGATTACTAAAAATTGTAGAAATTTAAAATTGTGAATATTTTTTCTTAAATTATATTTTTAATTTTAATTAGAGAAATTATCAAAAAACTTTGCCGTTTCAAACAAAATGTCAATTGATTTCATTAAATATATCTCGTGTCTTGACAATTCCCAACAACAATTCTACAAGTTTAAATTATTTTATTTTTTACGAAAAAATTAAGTAAGATTTTTTGATATTTAATTAATATTTTAATTAAAAATTTATTTCAAAACGGCTAAAATGTTAATTAAATCAAAATTTTATTTTTAATTTTCTGCTAAAAAAATAATTGGTTCTTTTATCACGTAATTTAAATTAAAATACTTTTTAAACAATTGTTTTACTTGATAAAAAAACTTCTGATAATTTTTTCTGTGCTGGTTTTCGTGGTACCAATTAGAGCTCCGTTTGGTTGCAAAATAATGCCAACAGATATGTATTTCTTAAGGCGCATATGCAAAGTCCCCAGGGAAGTCAGCACAGGGAAAATGTGTTCTAAGCTAATTACTAGACTTTGATTACGTCTGTTATTATGGGTCAATGGTAGATAGGGACCCATGCGAAGAGGATGGGGGTAGGTTACAATGATTACTGCTGAAGTTGAGAAGTAGAAGGTAACGGGCTTTTTTCTTTCTCTGCAAATGACCCGGTCTCGGGGTTATTTGGATGAGTAATTTTGGGAGACCAGAGCTTCCAGAATTGCTTGGATGCTATATCTAATGAGGGATTAAGGTTGATCTCTCTTTTCTGCAGAAATCGAAATGTTTCGAGGCTGCGGTGATATCTGAAAAAAAAATCTGGCGAACACTTGCTGACTCTGGTCACTGGCTCAGGGTAACGCAAAGGCACCGCTATAAGTACCCAAGTTAGACGTCCTCATGTCTGCTACCCATTAAATCAAACCTTATCTTATTACTAGTCTTTCGACCTTCTGTGTATTCAAAACTCATTAGTGGTAAAACCTTTTTTTCTAAACTAGCGGGTAGAACTTCATCGGAGTAACGTCAAAAATTAAGTCCTGACTCGACATTTTTTAGATCTCGCGAATTGGATTATGATCCAAAGTTCACATACTATTAACCAGTCCAGGGCCTAAGTTACTTTCTTTGAGCTTTTGGTTTCTAAGGTAACAGCAACAGCAGAACTCTGCTCAAGGCGATTAGTAACAGGCCTAAATTTCAACTACTTTCCGTGATTTACAAAATAGAGCACCCATTTAAATAAAATATGATTGAAATTTTAACAAAATAAGCGACGACATCTTTTTCGAATACGATACAAATTTTAATGATTTTGATCATATATTCTTGTTTTATTTAATTTTAAAAAACAACATCCCAGTAAAAAAATTTGTCTTTTTTGAAGCACTTAAGAGAAAAAGCGCATAATCGAGCGCTTCAATAAGAAACCTATTATACAGCAGTAAATGATAACGAATAAAATATACAAAAAAAAAACTGCTATTTTATTGCTAAAAACGAAGCAGATTTTAAAGCGAAAAAAAATATTATGGTTTACGAAAATGCTTGAAAAAAGGCATTTAAACCAGTAAAAAATGAATATGTTAATATATGTAGTTAGCCCTTAAACATGTATTTTGGGAGTGCTTTATTTGCATGTTTTATTATGTTAAAAGAATAGCTTATTGTCAGCAGAAAATAGTCCTCCAAACCAGGAACATCCCATGCAAAAATCAGCATGTTTGAAGCGATTTGAGGTATGAATTCATACATAAAAACTGCTCCTTTTGGAGCCCATTTTTTGCTGGGATTGTTGTTGAAAAACTCTGTATATTATTTCGGACTGTTAAAGTTCAGGATGTTCGGCGATCACTTATGAAAATACCATTCATGTTATTTGAAAGACAAATATTTACTGCCTTCAATCAAATACTGTTCTTAAACCCATTTTTGATATTTGCCCTCTCATGTCCTGCCAACCAACTATATTATGTATTGTTTTTGTTGTTCTCGTATTGCACTATGGTCACAAATGTTCGAGGTAATGACATTTAACATTTTGGTTCAGTGTGTATTTATAAATCAAATTACAAACATTAGAAGAGTATTAAATAAATCCAATGGCATAATTACCAATGAACATACAATTGGAGCATTGAACCTCATCGTATTTAAAAACTAACTGACATAGTCTACAGGACAACAAACCCAATTCTGTTACAACAAATTTATTGGATTTTTTAGATAACATTTTTTTTATTTTTTATTGTAACTATTTGGAGGTAAATAATTGACAAATAAATTGGGTGTCTCAAAGTCGAATGAACGAATGAAAGATCCGTTACTAGAGTGTGAGTATAGTTATGTATGAGTGTGTTATTGTGTTGAAATGGGTGTGGGAGTTATAACGGTATTTAGTAACAGACTAGTATTTTTAAGTATTGCCAAGTATTTATATGGGTTTTGTAGCCCCCAAACAATCAATTTTTTTTTTAATCTTTAATTATGGTGTGCTAAATAACCAATTTTTATTCTTGACAAATACACAGACATTTTTTGTTGGGAGATATTCAAGTTTTTGTTCGCGAATGATGAAAAATTTAGTGGCTTATAAAATGGATTTTAAACGAGTTTTTTTTTTTGTTCAATTACTTTTGGCCGATTTTATATGCCGCTTTGCCTAATATTTTTTCCCTTATGTTGTTGCTGCTAAAACGCCTTAAGAAAAATTAAGTAATGAAAACTAAATTGAGGTTACTTGTCTGCCTTATTTTTTTGTTGTTTGGCTGGCCATAAAATTTGAAATGAACTTGACATTGCAGACACAATTTTCTGAAAGCCAGAAAAAAGTCTGAGAAAAATATTGAAATTGGGTCTAAGGAGGAAAAATTATTTACGTTTAATAAAAAAGTGTTTAATGGATAGATTTTTTAAATCTTAAATAATTTTTAAATCGTTAATTCAAAAAATAAATTTATGGTTAAAAAAGTTGATTTATGAGAGAATTTAATTTTGCACTTTCTAGTCTAGTTGCTATTTAAAATAAACCTAGTCGACATTTACTAACAAAAACTTAATTTTTGTTAAAAAAAAAAGAAGGGGTTTTCTAAGAAAACTGTCTGAGTAATGAACCTTTTTCCTTTTATTTAAATATTACAATTCGTCTGTTTGTAAAATAGATTTCTTCTTATTTTATTTGAAATCTTTGTTAACAAAAGACGTTTTAAATATTTCTTTTAAATTGGTATTTTCCTTTATAAGCAATATTTATTCTCGTATATTTTAGTTACTCATTTAATAAATATTTGAAGTATCAGACAGCTCAACTCATCCTTAGAGTTGTTGATATTGTTCGGCATCCTTTGAAAAGCTTCGCACTGCTTTACATACTTCTCAAAGTGGTACAGTTCACTACAGTTGAAAGGTGTTGTTAGTTAATTTTGAGTGCACAAATACTTGTATGTTGTGCATTTGACCTCTTTTTTCTATAGCAGTAACAATTGTGATGTGTTCGGTTTTAAATACAAATGCATCTGTCTATCCGTTTTTGGTACAAGTACCCTTTTTTATCTACACGCAGAGAAAAAATATGGTTGGGCATATTTACGGCAACAACACTATGTTTATTGTAACAATATATTGTTGTCGTACACAAAATATTGTTATTTTTATTTAATATCAACAATATTATCAGCGGTGATCTGGGAATCGAAAACGCAGAACGCAAGAATTTTGAAGTTCGTAAAAAGAACTCTTAATCCAATTTCTTATAAATTTCTTATAGAATTCTTTTTAATAGAGAAATATTTGTATTGTATTGAATTTGTATTTCTTTTACTACTATAATCTTATTAAAAAATCGACTATAAAATTCTTGCGTTTTCGATTTCCAGAACACCTCTGTATAGTTACTGTAAACATGTCAATGTTTATCGCAATTATAAATTTAAGTATGGTTCACTGAAAAATAATAATTTTTATAACAACTAACTAATGATAACTTTGAAATCATATTATATTAACAACCATTTAATGATATTCAAAAGGCATAACATGATAACTCTCTTATACGTTTACTCAATTTATGCTTAAGATCCAAACAAAATATCTTTACTCTAATAATATTTTGTTATCGCCATTTGTAAAATTATTTTGCATCAGTTGTGTCGTTTTTTTTACATATGCCTATCGAATTATTTGTTATTTAGTAGTTAAACCATTTAAAAAAAAATACCCGTTAAAAAAACCAAGTTTAAAGAAATTAAAAAATAAAGAAATTGTAGGTACATTAAAAAAAAATTGTAAAGTGTTACAAAATAAAATATTAATGCTAAAAAATTTTTAATATTGTTTGGAAATGGTGCAAAATATTGACCATTGTTTTGTATTATTTTAGATAAAAGGAATGAAAATTCTATACAATAATTTATAAATAATTTCGACCTACAACAAAAATATCATGTTTAAAGTTGCACCATATTATGATATGAAATACCTGTAACAGCTTTGCGTTAAGTCTGCCAGAAAGTAAATAATCATAAATATATTAAAAATATTTTTCGGTTTTAGATTTAATCTACATATCTAGGGTCTATATTTAAAACCCTCTATCTTTGATTTTCACGAAAATTACTTTTTAATGGTAAAATGTTCAGTAAAACAACCCTCATCTATGGTGTGATTTTCATAACAAACATATTTTTTTTTTGCTGTTTTATTTGCATTTTTGTACTTTCTCTATCTTACACAATTAATTTTTCTGAATGCAAAACCCTCTATCTTTTCTAATAATTAATTTTCAAATATTTTTTGGAATAACTTGTTCTTGCAATACATGTTTTTTTACTATTTTTTGCAAGCTGAATATGAATTTGACATTATACCACCGGAATACCATTATTTTTGCGATCAATTACACCAATCCAGCTCCAAACAAACTTAAAAAAGCAAAAACAAAAAAAAAATTGTTGCTATAACTTTTTGTTTAATTGTTAATTTTTTTTTATCTTATGTTGTATTATCTTAAATAGACGACGTTAAACACCGACATATGGCATAAATAATATCAAAATAATTTATTTTTATTAAAATGCAAAACCCTCTATCTTTTCATTTTCATACATACATATTGAATATTTTTGAGAAACAAAACCCTTTATCTCGCATAAAGTCCCCAATATTGCAAAATTTTATGAACCAATTATCTGTAAGATTCAGTAGATGATTTAAAAAATATTGTAGAATGCACGAAAAAAACAGTTTTTTGGCTCTCCTGAAAAGTTGTGTTTTTTAAGATAGAGGATTTTGAATATAGGCCCTCGATATTATTATGATTAACATGATAATAATATGATTACTTCTTAACTTATTATGATTAACGTGATAATAATTTGATTACTTCTAAACTTATTATGATTAACATGACAATAATATGATAACATTAAATTATAATAGGATGTAATAAAAAGAGATTCGGATTAAGGGAAAAATATTATGATGTAATATTACGAATATATTTGGTCATAATATGATTCAATAATAATCGTAATATGTTGACTACAATCATGAATCTTATCATAATATGCTGTTCTTAGAATATGTTTACCACAATCATGTTTTTTCTTTGCGTGTAGTTGAAAATTTGAAAATTTAACATTAATGCCTCTCTCTGACAGTTAAACATTTAATTTTTTTTCTTTAAAAAAACGCTTAAATAAATAAAAAAAAAGCTACTAAAAATATGTGCTTTAATAAAAAAAAAAACCTTTTTTTGAGCTGGAAAATTATTTAATTTAACATTTTGTTTTTTTTTTGTGTGCTGTTTAACAAGGCTTCAGTGTTTGCATGTTATACATGGCATTCAGTTCATTTATTTTATTGTTGTTTCTTTATGCATGTGTGAGTTTAATAAAGGAATAAGTTCAATTTCTTAACTGCTCATACATACCCAAAACTGATATTTTCACTCAAATTAAAATAAAGAAAATAAAGACTATTGTATGTAAAATAAAATAATAATAAAAATAAAAAAAATTAAACAGGTCAGTTTGAATATTGGTTACGATTTTATGTTTTTCGCTACAGTATGTTGGCAATTTAAGAAGAGCCTTTAGAACTCTTGTATAGTTTAACGATTTTTAGATTATTTGTTGAGATCTTTTAAATCTTAAAAATATTTATGTCTAAGGTACTTCTAACTGTTGCAAACAGTTTTATGTAGTCCTTTAAAGACCATTTAGTTTTAAATAATTAGGAAAAGTTAACGATTTAAGATCTGCCATATCGGAAATAAGAGAAAACAATGAGGATTTCGTGTTTCACATATCATTCAATTCAAGAAACAAATCAAAAAAGATACGCCATATGTTGCGAAGCCCGCATTTTTAAGTTAATAATGGCCAATTCTTGACTTCATTATACAATACGTATTTAGTTAATTTTATTTTAAAATTGCATTGTATATTATTTTGTCAGTGTTACTAAATTTGTCATATTTAATTAATATCAAATTATTGTAGGACTACTAAATTTTAATAAAATATCATCAAGTAGCTATTTAACCAAATAAAGAAATATATAAAGTGTATTTATTTTCAGGGTGGTTCCAAAAGAAAAGCTGATTGTTTTGGTATTGTTGTGATATTGCGCAGTGGTCTCCAGGCAGTGCCAGGACTTCAGAAAGTCCTTCGACATGCCTCCCAGATGGCAAATTTTCAAGGTTTGAAATCGTAGCTGCTTCCCTTTTCGACTGACTCATATTTAAAAAACATTCAAAAAAAAAAAAAACACTGCTCCAGCAAAAAATTAAAACAGTACTGTTACATCTTTATATAACACGAAATCGTAGTTTCAGTTTTGAAAAATTCTAGCCGTATGAGTTTTCCAATTATAAAACAAAAATTCAAAATTGGGATATTTTAAAAAGTATGTTATAAGTTGGTCCTTTTCAGATTTCATTATTGCTGGCACTTGCATTGATATAAAATTTTGTTGCCAAAATATTTCAAAAATAATATTGATTATAATCATAAATATTAAAATATAATATACATGCATAGATTATATCACCGCGTAGTGAATAAAATATTAAGGTACGATTATAATCTCACTGAGATTTTATTTATTTTTTAACAAGGAAAAAATTTTTTTCGGGAAAAAGAAGCCGAATAAATATCTCACCAATCAAAAGGCTAAAAAAATCAAATTCATATGCGGTGATCATAATTTAAATAAGGAAAAGTTTCTTTGAACATTTGCGGGACCTGCATTGTCAGCCTATTGCATGCCAAGTAAAATAATTTCAAAACACCTTTTCAGTAGATGCCAGATAACAAATTAATAGTTTAATCCAAAACTCTCGTGCAACAGACGATGATTGTAGCTCTTATACAGGGTGGCCCAAATGATCGAAGTGGTTTGTATTCCTTATACCTGTTTTTTTCTTATTTTTCCTTTGTTTTTTCTGCATTTTGTGATGACTTGGGGAATTAAGTAGGAATAACTTACAATCGAACAAAAACAATTAAACTCGAAATATTTCGAAAAGTTATGGAAATTAGGTTAGGTTAGGTTGGGTAGAAGGACTGCTGCAAAGTAAACTTCACACCCTCACCCAGAGACCAATATGGTCCATTGTAACGCCTTATGGAAGTTATGTATGCTACAAAGAGCATGTATATGCGAATCAGAAAATGGCTGCTAATTTTTCATAATTAATCTAAAATGCTCTGCACTAATTTAATGGAGTATTTAAAGAAATAATTTAATAATTGTCTTAAATAAAAAGTTATAATAAACTCAAGTCCCTTCGGCCATTTTGGGCCACCCTGTTAATATAAGACGGAACAATATGTCGGTCATAAGAAAGTGGCCAGCGGCAAACTTATAAAACGATGATTAAATAATGAGATTGATACTTCTGCAGGTTGTCAAGGCTCTTCGGATATTTGCTCAAGTGAAGCAGAACACCAAAAAACTGATTTTCAGGAAATTGGAAAGGGTATGTATGATCCATCCATGCAAGATTGTTTTAGCAACCATTTTGCATCTGATCGACGATCTTCCTTGTACTTCAAAAGATCAAAAAGCATCCACAATTATCACAACAAAAAATTATTCAGAAACGGACTCAAATGGTCGTTCTAAAGATAAATATATTAAGTACAAGGGGTAAAAAAAGAGTTGCAATCAATTCGGCTGAAGAGATAGGTATACGAAGAGCCTTTAACTTAAATTATTTTAAAATCGAATAATCGCCTTGATAATAAAAAAATGACAAAATATCTGTAATCTTAAGAAAAAGGACAAAAAAACCCTAAAACTCGCTTAAAAAATATTACACATTTCTAAAAAATTATTTTTGAAAAGGACATCTACATAGTCGCCTACCACCATTAAAAAACAATAGTTTTAGTTTAAAAATTTGTAAGTTTGTTTAATTTTCTTTCAATATTGGTTTTTAACTCAATAAATTGTTGGCCAACAAATAAAATAACGTTCTCCAATTGCTTCTGTCGCTGTTCATGTACAACTTGTCATGTTTGATATTGTTCCTATTGCAGTGGCTGTTTAAATAAATTTACTGAAAACTGTATTGTTTTTTCTTAAAAGGAATTTTGCCTTTATTTAAATAAAAACACATATATACACACATAAACACTCAAAGTTTCGTATATACAGGGTGGCTGATGAATTTTACTACATAAAGAAACCGGAATAATTTTTTTGGTAATGCATAGAATTTATTCAATCTTTTTTCATTTGAAAGGGTATTGAATTGTATTAAAAATACTTAAATTAGTCTTAAAGATAATTGACATAAAATGCCCACTCTATATCAGACGACCTGAGAGCTCACGGAAGGTTGAGTTTCTTGAAATGAGCCTGTTAGGAAATGTTGTGCGTAATTCGGCCATAACCGGATAAGCTATGTTATGCTCTTGTTGATACAGATACAGAGTTGAATGGAATTATCTTTCAGCGTAGTTCCTGATAAAAAATTCTCAAGTAACGGTCTCCAGTAACCGTAACGCTGTGTCCCTTTTATTCAAAGAGGTATATCCCGACAATACAGCGTGAAGACACTGCACACCCCACTGTGACGCGAATCGGATGCAATTCCCTCTCATTCAGTATATCTGAGTTTGAACCACTCCATAATCAACAATTTTGTTTATTTTAATTGCCGTTCCGATCAAGTTTTCTTTTGGTAGCGGCTTTTATCAGCCACCCTGTACAATACGCTAACGCACATTAATGCCTTCATAAAATAGTAATAAATTTCCAGGTTAATAAAAAAATGTACCCCTAAGATAATTTGATAATTTTATTTTAAATATTAAATACTTTTAACTTTTTCTCTGTTTGAGTTTAGTTTTTTGTTCAGGTTCCAGTTGAAGCTTTGTTCAGGGCTTCGTTTATATTCTAGCTAAGATCTTATTTAAAGTTTTGGATTAGGCTGTAGTTCATGTCTTAATTGATGTCTTAGTTTAAATTCTAGTTCTATAGGTTCTATGTTAAGTTTTAGTTGAAACTCCGTTTCCAGTTAAAGTTCAGGTTCTAGATTTGGTTCTAGTTTAGGTTATAGTTTAGATTATAGTTTAAGTTCTGGCTCAGACAATTATTCAAGTTTAAGCTGAAATTTTATTTCAGGTTCCAGCTCAGATTCTAATTCTGGGTTAAGGTAAGAGTTGAAGTTCGAGTGTAGATTCTAGCTTAGGTTATTTCACGTTGTTAATCAGTTTAAATCTATGGTTTTAATTCAGTTCCTAGTTCAAGTTCCAGCGCTGGGCTTGGTTGAAATACTAGTTCAGGTTCTAGTTAAGGTTTAAATTTAGATTTAAATTAAGGATCAGATTCTGGTTATTTCTAGTTCTCTTCAGTTTTAGTTTAGGTTGTTTCTAAGTTGTAGTTCTGGTCCAAGTTCTGTTTTTAGTTCAGATTCTAGTCCAGGTTCTAGGTTCAGATTATAATCGAAGTTCTAGTAAAGGTTAACATTTACGTTCGGGCTCAGCTTCTATTTCAGGTTTCAGTTCAGGTTCTGTTTTAGGTTCTTATTCAGATTCTAGCTTATTTGAGTATAACTCGAATTATAGTCCAGGTTTTACTTAAGGTTCTAGATTAGGTTTCAGTCTAGTTTCTAGTTCATGCTTTAATTATTTCCTAGTTTAGCTTTTCATTCAGTGCTAGCTCATTCTCGTTTTTTCTAGTTATATCACTAGTATCTGCATAAAGTTATGACTATTACCGCTCACATATTCGCTTGTAGCCATTTGTGCTTTCTTTAGTCAACTTCTTAAGTTTTCTCAACACACTTAAACATTCGATTTAGATTTGCCACACATTATAACTATTGGGAATTCGAATTCCAATAAAATTACAATCTAATCAAATATGTGTGAAAAAAAAACTTAAATAAGATAAAAAAAGGAAATTTGAAGTTTATATATATTTTTTTGTGTTTGTATTTGTTAATATTGGTTTTAGGTAAGAGAAATAAAAGGTCTATATAATATTGCAAAAACATTATTACAATTCTTTCTAGGTGTTTTTTTTATATGCAAGTTATTCCTTTTCGGGAGTAGGCCCCTATTTAGGGTGTTTTTATAGAAGTATAAAACTTTAAGTTGGCACCACTTTTTCTTCCGCAAAATAGGATGATGGCTGCAATTCCAGGTAGCGCAAATACACCACAAAACCACAGCGGCCCTTAAATCCATCAGTTTCATTAAGCCTGATTTATGCTTCAGGCTTATGGTAAATTAGACGTTTCGGGTGCGCGCACTTAGCAAAGCCGCGGTGGACATTTACTCGAACTCACATGAAATACCTAATTAAAAAATTTTGATGATGCATATTTTAATTTTACACTTTAAAAATAGGACACGCTTAAAAAAATAACCTTTTTTTTATTATTTTTTGCATTTAATTATTTCAATGCCTGAAATAAATAAATATTTAACTATTTTTTCGTTTTTTTAAATTTATTTTTTTATTAAATTTAATTTTGTATTTAATTACGATAAAACAAACATTAAAATGTCAACAACGTTTAAACTTTATTAAAAACTCCTTTTTATTTAATCAGCCTCGCTTTTGTTAAATTAATTTTTTTATTATCTTATTTACATATATTTCATGGAACACTTGCTTTTCAAAATTTAATTAAATTAAATGAAAGAAAACAGCAACAATTCGCATTAAAAATGTTTTAAAATTATGGCAGTTATAACACGCAACTCGAACTCTTGTATTTAGGAAATTTTAAACCTGCATGAGAGAGAAAATGTGTCATTTGATTTACACCAATTTTTTTTTATCATGCAGATTCTACAGTGTAATATAAAAAATAATTTAATAGAAAACCTATGAATTTTTGATTACAATGTTCGTCTATTTCAAATTCGTTCGCTTATGAAAGACTAGTATCATTTTAATTTGTAATTCCTTTAAGTTCTTTGCGGCAGTTTGGTCTTATAAATATCGTTTTTTCAGAATAGGAGTACTTAACGGCAACATTCATTTCATTAAGTTTAATCTTTCCATCAGATTCGTTTAACAATTGCCTACAATTGGTTTTTTTTTAAATTAAGGCCCTAATTGTGTAAAACGTAACGCAACGCCATAAATTACTTTGAAAGCAAAAACAGAGTTAAAAATATTTTATTATTTTGTTGTTGCTTTCTACAGAAATTGAATTTTTAAATTTCAAACGCTGCACATCTTGTGGCGTTACAAATTTTAAAATGCATTACATATGAATTTCTATAGAAAGCTACAAAAACTTATAAAATATTTTTCACTTTGTTATTGCTTTTAATGTAATTTTTGGCGTTGCTCTGTGTTTTACACAATTAGGGTATTATTTCATTAAATCCGGGGTTAACAAATGCTAGAGCAAGTTCGAAAAACTTAAAACACTCACTAACGCCATCACATTTTTCGTACTTGCCGCCCAACTTGCAAGAGAATTTGCTTGCAAGTAAATTTTTGACACTTGCAGCCAGTAAAATGACAAATAAAAAAACAGTGTTACCGTGGATGCCTTCTGTATCAATTGACTAGTACTTACTAAAAAATTAAAAATTATGTGTATAGCTGATTTTCTGTGTATTTATTAAAATAAAAAATAAAAAAAACAAAACAAGAAAACTTCTAGCAGCACATCTTAATGGTATTTTTAATCATAAATTGCAATAATTTTGTTAACAAAATATTTTCTCAGAAATTTTATGATATCGGTAACTACGGCAATATGTGAATCCAATATTTTAAAAATAAACATAATTTTTTCATCAAGAGGGACACAAAAATAAAATTAAGAAGAAATTATTAAATCAATTTCGTGATAACGTTAACATGATAATATTTTTTAAGCCCAAAAATTAAGTTTTTTTCATAAGATGTTTTCGCTTTGAGAATATTTGAAAAATAAACTTGCAACTGACTGTGTTAACACTCAAGCTACTTGCAAGACTTTCGGCTATTTCTTCGACATTTTCGTCGATAATACATATCGTTACCTAAAACGCAAAAGGCCCTATCTGACATTTTGAAAATTTTACAGGAGAAGCAAAAAACTATTTAAAATGGTAAATTGATAAATTGCCTTAAACTGTTTATAATTATTTTTTCTTCTCTTTTTCTTGTAAAACATACCAGTGGCTTTGACAAGTATCAATGTTGCATATAATGCAAACTGTTGGTTATGTATATTAGCGTTTATCGTATACTATTTTCTAGATAGGGCTTTTTGTTTTTTGCTAATAAAATCTCTAATTTTGGACGAAAGATTTCAAAATTTGTTGAGGACATTTTTGTTGATGCAATACATTAGAATCAATGAAATAGTCGATTTTTAATTTTTGGTTAGTTAGGGCCTTTTGCGTTTTAGGTAACGATATACACTACTTGCAAGTAATTACTTACATGTGTAAAGGCAGGATAAGTGATAAATTATCCTTAATTAAGAAGGTGTGCTTATCAAATGGCACAAACTATATTCGAGTTTTCCGTTTTCAGTAAAAACAGCCAAATAGCAATAATATCATTATTAACAATAAATCAAAGAATATGGGTGAAGCTGTTAAAGGTGCATAAAAAACAAAGGACTGCATAACTCCATTTCAATTAGGCATGAACCGATACGCTTTTTTGCCGATATGATACCGATACCGATACTCAAAGAGAAATATCGCCGATAACGATACCGATAAAATTCAAGATAAAATTAACAAAACTCAAGTAGAGAAATGTCTTTTTTATGAAAAATGACAGTGTAAAAGATTATTAATATTTAAAATTTATATTAATAAGATTGTAAAAATAATGAAATGAATTTAAATTCATGGTATATTTAACTTATTTAAATTGTTAAAGTATATTCAGATCTAGCAATTATTTGACGAAAAAATTAAAAAAAAAGCACGGCCATTATTTTGATCAAACTTTGGCTTTATTTTTAACAATTTCTATTGATTTACTAAACTGTGTTTGTAAAAAGATAAATGATTAATGTAATTTAAGGTAGAAGTACATAATACGCGCTAATTCGTCGACGAGTATCGTGCGTTTAAAAACTTTAGCACGTGAAAATTTGCAAGTTACACAGCGCGCGTTATAAAAGCCTTTTCTTTCAGCTGTTTTTATTTGTTTTGCACTTTTTTTAAAGAATTCCAAGCTTCAGCTCTTTTTTTTGACACGATAATGTATGTTCTATAAACTCTTCAATACTTTTTTCGTCCATGAATCACAAATCTGTTAAATTATCCTTTTTTGTTGTCAGCTAATAACTTGTCAAAAATACGCGTTTAAAAGTTCAAAGTTAACCAACTTTCTGCCGCGTTCGCGTCAAAAAGTTTTTTGTGTAACTTGTTCTATGAAAAAATCACTAGTTTTACATTTTTGACAGAAGTCTATAGAGTGCGCGAGTTATGGAATCACTCACAACATCATCAACACATCCATCAATAACACCAACAAGACAAAATGCACACATTGTCTCACTTCCTGTATAGACAAAATTGTTAGGAAATTTAAATAAATAATAATCGTTTTTAATTATTTCATTTATTAATGATGTGCTAATAATCCCAATTTTTGAATGAAAACACTGAAATTTATTGTTGTGGGAAAGCTCGTTTCTATGCGCATTTCGCTGGTTGCTTAGGCCAGCTCGTCAGGAAACTTTTTCCAAATACTTTAAAAAAGCTGAAAATATTATACAAGTAAGACCATAAAGTGAATAAGAATTTTATTTTAAACACTCAGGTCTTTATTAAGCAATTTGTTTTTTTTCTTTTTATCCTCTTACACCTACAATTCGAGTTGGAAAAAACCAGCCAATTGTAGGGGAATGTAAGAAAGAAAAATTCACTGAATCCGTTCATATTTCACTAAAGCTCCCATATAAATACCACTGCCGGAAATAACTTTTAATATCATAGCTTCCTAATAAAATTTAGTATTGATATAAAATTTAGTGAAACACAGCTTTTATAATAGCTACAGTAGATACAGATATAAGAACATCACATATAAGACAAAAAGTGGTGTAGAGTATCAAATGTTCGGGCAGCTCGTGTGGGTTTGTTGAAGCTTTGATATTGTTACAAGTAAGACCTGAGTGTTTAAAATTCTTATTCACTTTATGGTCTTACTTGTATAACATTTTTAGATTTTCATAAATAAAGATTGGGATTATTAACATCATTAATATCATTAATAAATGAATTAATTTTTGATAATAATCATTTTTTTTAACACACTTTTATATTTAGTTAACAAGAAATAAAACACCTTTGTATTTATTTATTAAGAACTTCAGAGAAAACACTTTTATATTTAGGTATTAAGTTTCATTTTATAATTAAAACAAATAAATAATCAATTGTATAAAAACCACAAAAGTAATAAGTTGTTTTTTTTCAACATACTCGAATAAAATTACATAAGCCGCGCGCCTTAACGCGTGTTATGTACTTCTACCTTTAGAAACTGTTAAAGGATTTTTGATCAAACCAAACGTTTTGCAAAAATAAATAATTTTTAATAAAACTAGGGGTTACGTGCATGACGTCAAATATTTAATAGGTGTGAACATACTCGTAGTTTAAGAGATTAGTAATATTCAAAATTAATATTAATAAGATTTTTGTTAAAAAAAAAAGAATTCTCAACTTTTGCGGAGATAATTTAGCAATTCCGTTTGAAGCAGACCTGTAGTAAAAAATAGTCAAACAAATAAAATAGTCAAAGAAATCAGAAAATACTCCACAAAACATGGTTTGATTCAAATAATTTTTATTAAAAGTGTCTTAGTATTTGGAAATTACCTCTCCATTCTGCGAGAATTTGTAATGTTTATTTATCTATCGTGATGTTTGCTTACGAGCAATATGTGGCATACGAATACAAAGTGTTACGTCGTGTAACATATTCACAAGACGACATAAAATATATTACAATTATGTTTATGCAGTGTAAAACAACCGTGCAAATACCTTTTGAGTGCACCAGTGTAACCGGACTTAAATGCAGCTGATGACATTTTTCACAGCCTTTTTCCTTTTTATTTTTACTTCACGTGATAGAAAGTCACACTTCTTGTCCACCTATTAAGTAAATATTTTAATTAACAAGAAATTGTACAAAATACTGTTCACCTGTTGGTTTATAATTATGGAGAAAAACACGAGTGTATTTTTAAAAATTATAAATTATCTATTGTACAAACGTACTATGTCAATTTATTAATTAATTGCAGATTTAAGCTGCCGTTAATAAATTAGTTGTGGACCAGCATAAGATATGTCATTTTTTATTTTTCCTTAGTTAACCAGCCGACCGAACACAAAGAATTGTTTTTGCAAAAAACTTATTGTTGCTGTATTATCTAAGAAATATACAAATATTTCGTACATACATATCCCAAGCTCACATTTTAAAAAAAAATATGTTTACTCGTATTATTAATTAATTCATTTATTAATGAAGTGCTAAACTCCCAATTTTTATTTTTGATAAAAATACTGAAATTTTTTTTGTTTTGTTCACTCATTGCAGCGTGTGTTTTTCAACCTATTCTTAATTTTTGAGAATCTTTTTATACCTGTACTTTCACCAAAGTAAAACATTTGTTTTTGCTTCTACACGTTCACGCACTTACGTTAATTTAGCGTCTTCCCTTCTCTTAAGTAATTTTTTGTTACAGGGATACTACAGTATAGAGTTTGAAAAAAAAAATATGAGAATAAATGGTCTTATTGTAAGAACATTAAAGGGCACCCGAATGGAAAAATTGGTTTTTTCTGCCTGTTTTTATAAAATGAACACAAAATTCCCGGTAATAAATTATATTGAAAACAAGAACTAATTATCATGTTTTGTTGTTGATTTCCATATAATTTCTCCTACGAAATTTTGTTTTAATTTTCTAAAAACAGGCAGTATGTGTTTTTTCCTAATCAGTATAACTTTTCCAATATTGGCTCAAATGTTTTTAGTAATTTCCAATTACAGCTCAACCCAGTTTATAGCAAATAAACCTTTATAGCGCAAATTAAACACCAGACAGAGGAGAATTTATATAAATTAAAGATTTTTGATAATAACTTCAACCGCCGGCAGTCTCAAGTCCAACTTTTACTCTTCTTATATAGATGGCAAATACTTACATATTTGGATTTGGCAAAAAAATTGGCAAAATTATTACCAAATCGTTAAGTAGCATAATAAAGAAAACATGTTTTTTATTTTGGGAGGGAACTATCCGTTCCCCTCTCCCCTTGTAACCACGTCTGGTGTCAAGAAATGAAAACACTTACAAATACGCTTAATAGCAGAGGCCGCAAAAACACTGCACATGTGCGAATGCTCTCACACTTATGAAAAGAGCATAAGAAGATAATTTGTATTTTTACTTCTCTTATTACTAGACAACACTTAACAAAATGTTCCATATAGAATGGGAGAATGCTCTTTTACTGACTGATGTTGTAATAAAAATAAAAATTTTCGTTTGAGAGTTTACATTAAAACAACAATAAAAAAACCCATTTTTTTTTTTTTTCAGTATAAATTCCCTAACGAAAATTTTTATTTTTAATACAAAAACAGGCAGTTCTATGCCGAAATTACTTTATTTTGTTACCCGTAACGTAAATAGTAAGGCTTAAAATTAATTATTTTTTGTATCATCTTTAACGTAACTTGTATTAATTTTCAATAGCAAAAAACGAGAAATTATGACCATTATATATGTAGTTATATTATCTTCATATATTAAAAACTAGATTTTCTTCATACATATGTATATTAAAAACGACTAATGTAGTGTAATTCGAAACTTTGTTATTGAAAGTTTTTGAAGGTCGTCAAATTATAATTTTTTAATTGCGATATTAATAAGTCAATTTTTATTTTGAATTACTGAACTGCGACAACATTTTCAAATAACCTGTAAGACTTATGGTAAAAAGTGTTCCAAAAATTTTTTTCAGTGGAATAAGAGAAACACAATTACTCTCAATATTAAATAACTGAGAGAAGCATAAAATGTGAATGTATGTGTTTGGCGGACTCTGCTTTAGAGATAATCTGCCTAATGAATAATAATAATTTTTTTTTTAAATTTTGAATGCGTTTGAGATAGTGCTGCAAAATTCTAAGTACAATGAGATTAACATTTTGTTTTCTTTTGTAATGATACTCAACGCGATAGGGAAACGAAAGTGTATAAAACAGTGGTGTCAATTATGATTGTGTTGGTGCGACTACTGATTTTTTTTCTGCACTTAGTAAACGCTGTTTTCCGAGATAATTAACCCTGCAAACAATTTCGATCGAAAAATAGTCTAAATAGTTTCCCCATTTAGCAAAAATCTATCGCTTTTGCTATTCAATTCTTATTGATGTAGTTACATCGTTCGGGAAGAAGTGTCCCACTATGGTAATATTTATTTTAAGAATCCACTTAGTGACTATATTTTATGACGAATTAGAGTGCTTTGGAAGTTTAATATCAATTAAATTTAGTAGTATCGCTTTTGGCTCCAAAAAGCACTCTTTTGAAGTTACATTTTTTTGTTATTGATCTTTATAATAAAAAATGGGCCATTTTACTGTTTATCTTTGTTTGATTTTGTAAGGGAAATCTAAGTAAACAAATATTAAAAAATCTACAGTACATTTGATCAAAATAGCTATTAATGTTTTAAAGTTAAAAACCTAATAAGGACAAATTTTGTTAAAGGAAATTACACAAAATCACAAATTTGTTGAAGCACTAACTTTGTAAAGTTTTATCATATTATAACTAGCATTTCTTTTTATTGCTTTACAAAACTTATTTAACAAATTTTCTTCACTAATAACGTTGATATTCACTAGAAAAATTTAACAAACACACAAATTTTTAAAGTCATTAAATAAACAGTTTACACAAATCACTAATATCCTTTAAAAAAAGATTATTATCAATTTATTATTTTTAATTTCATTTTCATTTGCTCTAAAAAATTATGCATGAGAAATTATTAAACATTTAACCAATCTAATCGAAGATTAAGTTTGGGCTGTTTTGTGCACTCATTTATACAACTTTCGTAAACTAGAACACTTTTCGGTAATATTTTGATTCCGCGGAGTCCTAATTTTAAGTACAATACTATAACTATTTCATTTTTCAAATATTAAAAATTTCACTTTATTTTACATAATTTTATAAATTTATATTATTTTACACGCACGTAGCACCGATCACATGGCAACTTATATACAAACTGTGCTCTTTTACGCATTTTGCTTTTGTAATATGCACTATTAAACAGCGAATTGTTGCGAAGAAGTCAATATAATATGTGAAATGTTCAATTGTGCCATTGTTGCAGTTGTATAACTTTTAAATTTCGAATCACACGCCAGCCAGCCTGGCTTCGAATCCCAGGTCAGTCAAGAATGAAAATTATCAATAACAATTTTAATTAATCTTCCATGTTGTAAATTCCTTTCTTCATAAAAATAATTTAATGAAAATTAAATTTAATGAACTTAAGCCTAATTAAAAATAGTAAAAATTTGGATTAAAAACCATGAATAGTTCAACAAAATAACCACAATACTAATTATTGTTAAAGCTAAGGCACAAGCTCTATGTGTTCATTTGTCCTTCAAGTTGTGCTGAAAAATGTCAACAAGAAAAAAGAAAGACAAAAACATGATAAACAAAAAATGTACTTTGGACCTCAAGAAGAATTCTTGACAAAAGTACGGAAAAAACAGAAGTAAGGAAAACATGTGAGATCAATTAAAAATGGATAATCATTCAATAAGCAAATTTCGATCTACCAAAGGTTAAAATACAATTTGGTTTAAGGATTGATGTTTGACTACTGACGTCAGCAGTCATCGATGGCTGCGAGTGTAAGACGGCAAATCCCTTTGAGAAGACCTAGTGGTTGAGGTCGAAACATGTCAGGGTAACCAGCCGCCTGGGTTCGAATCACACGCCAGCCAGCCTGGCTTCGAACCCCAGGTCAGTCAAGAATGAAAATTATCAATAACAATTTTAATTAATCTTCCATGTTGTAAATTCCTTTCTTCATAAAAATAATTTAATGAAAATTAAATTTAATGAACTTAAGCCTAATTAAAAATAGTAAAAATTTGGATTAAAAACCATGAATAGTTCAACAAAATAACCACAATACTAATTATTTATCTGAACAACTCATTAAAGTGACGAAAAAGTATAATTTAAGAACTCATACTTTGATTCTAACGTATTTTGTTGTTGCTAAATTCCGAAAAATCTACTGTTTAACTACCAAATGTGACGATGTAGTTAAAATTCGTAGATAATCGAAAAAACTCTACCAATTGCTTGGAGGGAAGACTTCTATATAAAATTAAAGCAATTTAGTGAATTAAAGCCATTTTGGAAATAATTCCCATAATGAGACTTATCAATTGTAGAATTTCATAAGTAATAACTTTTTTTAATTATTTTATTATTTTATGGTCACTGGCGTTTAATCAAAATTAATATTGAACAATAAATGAATTTAATGAGAATACATAAAAAATATTGTTTAAATCAATATTTAAAATTTACTAACGTATGAGTGATATTATTTTGAATAACTGAGTTTGCTCTGCAAAACTCATACGTCTAGTTGGACACTTTTGGTTTATATGTAGATACAGGCCGCATGATGAATGTTTATTTGTACAATACGTACAGACAGGGTGTTCTGATATTTCACCTTCTTCGCCAAACTATACACCGAAAATCGCCAAAAATTGCCTTATCAGGTTTTTTTTAAGATTTTTGTAAAAAAAGTTAGTCATAGCCGAAAGTCTAGTAGCTAGTGATATATATGTACTTATGTATATATATTAGTGTTATATTTATAGAAGGTTAATATTATTTATAGAAATAAATAAATAACAATTAGCTAAATTTAGTTTTTAAAACTATAAATAAAATCTAATACATTTAGACTTATTCCAGTAGTATGTTTAGGTTGAGGTTACATTTTAAATTTAAAATAAAAATCAATTTTCGTTAGATTTGTAAATTATGTAACATTAAAAAAAAAGTATTCCGTTGAAGATTGAAAATTTAACTTTAATCTGATTTTACACTAAGGCGGATCAATAAGTCCGTGACTTTTCAAACTTCCCTCGTAGTTATATGAAATGCAACACTGCTCCCATCAAGTACCACCTGTGAATAGACTACTGTCAAGTTTTGAGCAAGTTCCGTCATTTACTTTGCGTTTAACAGCTGTTAAAAACATACAACCTCGTGGATTTTTTTAAAAATTGAAAAAAGTGAATTTCGAGTGCTCATTAAACATTATTTTTTGCGAAAAAACAACCGTCAATCAAACCAAGGAAAAGCTTGATAAATACTATGAGGACTCTGCACCATCGTTAAAAAGTGGTTTACTGACTTTCGTTGTGGTCGCACAAGTACAAATGACGCTGAACGTTCTGGACGGCCAATTGAAGTCAATACACTCGAAAATTTCGATATAATTCACGATATGGTGTTGGCCGATCGAAAAGTAAAAGTGCGTGAGATTGTTGATGCCATAGGCATTTCATATGGCAGTGTAGTTTCGATTTTAAATGATCAGCTGGGCTTAAGAAAGCTGTCTACAAGATGGGTACCGCGTTTGCTCTCTATTGACCATAAACGTAATCGCGTGACAACTTCAAAGGATTGTTTGGAGTTGTTTAACCTCAATTCGAATGAGTTTTTGCGGCGTTTTGTAACTGTGGATGAAACATGGATCCATTACAACACTCCGGAGACCAAGCTGCAGTCTAAACAATGGGTTTATCCGGGTGAACCGGCTCCGAAGAAGGCCAAGGTAAGTTTGTCGGCCAATAAAGTGATGGCAACAGTTTTCTGGGATGCACGCGGGATAATCCACATCGATTACCTTCAAAAGGGAAAAACAATAAGCGGCGAATATTATGCCAACTTATTGGACCGATTTAACGAGGATTAAAAAAACGACCCCCTATGGCCAAGAAAAACGTTCTTTTTCATCAAGATAATGCACGGGCGCACACGTGTGCAGCCTCAATGGCAAAATTACATGAATTGGGCTACGAATTTGCAGCTCATCTGCCATATTCTCCGGATTTAGCCCCCAGTGACTATTTCCCATTTCCAAACCTAAAGATATGGCTCGGTGAAAAGAGATTTAGCTCCAGCGATGAAATTTTTGGTCACACAAATGCCTTTTTTATGGACCTCAAAAAATCCTATTTTTTAGAAGGGATACACAAATTGGAGAAACGTTAACGTTATGTTGATAAATACATTTTTTTTTGTAAAAAAAACTGTATTTCATTCAAAAAGTCACGGCCTTATTGATCTGCCCTCGTATTTAAAGGATTTAATATTTGAAAATGCGCTTACAAACGCAAGAAAACATTTACTTACCCTCTTAGTTCCTACAACCCTTCTTCCCACCCTAAAAATATTTTCATACAAATTTTGAATATATAAAATATTTGGATTATCCCATTAATGTTTTTTATCAAGAAACATTTTCAATTTGTAACCAAAAAACTAACCTTCGCAATGGCAGTCAAACACTTTTCCCGATGATAGTATTTACCGCAATGTTAATTCGTTTATGTACGCAATAATAGTTCAATGGTTCACAAAATATTTTAAATAGAAAAGTTTAAAAAAAATGGTGATAACAAAAATAAATTTATTTTGTTTATAAAGTGTTAGAAAATATCGCTAACCAAATAATCGCTAACCATTTGAAATATAGTCGTTATATAGTAATAAAGTGAATAAAAACGAAAAACTTAAATTTTCATCACCAAATGGGTTACAAATTTGCCGCGTTTGGCGAAAAATCGCTATATCTTAAGGCCATGCGAATAGTGATGTGAGTAATTAATGTAAGTACGGCCATATTGACCTTAACTCATGATGGTCATAGCCCCGGGTGACAAAAAAAAACGTTTGCCAGCCGTCCGCATGTGAGAGCGAAACCAACATATACACGTAGAAATTAGCCGAATTTCACACTTGCCCCGCATTACAGAGCTAGAGCTATCTTATCTCCGATGCGGTGAAAAATTAGCCTTTAAAGCCGACACTTAAATATCTCCTTCCCCGCTACTTTTAGTTTGAACCACAATCACAACGTTAGCCCCGAAGTATCCTCAGCTTATGGTCAGAATGGAACCGAAGTTCTAGAGGCTACAAGCTCCCGTGCTACCAGCCAGAATCTCTGATCAGCCGCATTCTCAAGAGATCTAACATCAAAAGCTAATATATCCTCAATATGTCCCCCTATATCCCCCGGAGGGTAAAATACAAACAAGGGAATTCAAGCTCTATTTTGTTCGCAGTATTCTAAGCTAACCCATTCTTATACCCTACACCAACGGTTCCCAAGTGGTTTGAAAAATTAAAAAAATTATACAAAATTTTATTAGAATGTATGTCAGTATTATTAATTGACACTTGCACGTAAATTTCGAAATTAAGCTATTAAGCCACGTCCTTTATTAAGCATTTGTGCTTACAATAGCAATGGCACTTAAATTGTACAAATTTTCTACGTGTCTTATGACATAATTAAATATGAAAGATGCTTATCAATTTAATTTAGCGAATACACTGAGTGTGGCAAGTCGTATTTAAATAATTATTGTTGTTTTGGAAGTGAAATGCGTTTAATTATGATTAAAATTACTGATAAGATTTCTCTATGACGTGCCAAATTACCAATTTTTATTTTTGATGAAAACACTGAAATTTATTGTTGAGGGAAAGCCCGTTTCTATGCTCATTTCGAAATGACTATTTGTAAATCTCTGCTAATTGACATTTAATATTTAACAAGTTTTTCTTTGACAGCTACTCGTTGTCTAGTGTTTAATAAGTCAATAAGCAAATTACGGTTTATAAATTATTTCCTTATTAAATAAAGGTTCTTTTTTCTTCGCCTTCTTTCCAGTAACTCCTATACACTAAAGCTTACTTCACCCATATCTTCTGAACAATCTTTTATATGTAGATTGATTGACGTCACGTTCCTCGAGAGAGAGAGAAAGAGAGAGAGAAAGAAATAATATTATTCGGAGCATAGCCTACATCTAGTATGCCGACTCTTTGACATGTACATAACTCAAATGTCGGTGGTACCTAAATCATGTTTGTATTTGTAAGATTTTTTCAAATGTATTGCTGTTTACAACTATTTGCACCACTAAACATAGTTGCATAAAATCGTATAGAATATGGTAATATAAACTTTCAAAAACAATGTTTGTAAAATCGGAAAATATTTAATGAATTTATGACTTTAAATATTATTATCATACCACAAAATGCTACTCTGCTAGCTATAATAATATTAACAACAGAAAAAAATTAGTGTCAAAAATATTTATTTGAACATTTTTAGTATGTAAAAAAAAAGTTTTGCTTAAGCAAATGAGCAAATTGTATTGGAAAAAATTATTAATTATGTGTTTGTCATTAAATTAAACAAAAAGTGTTATATTGTGAAAAAATTTATATAGAAAAATTAAAATTTTTTTTTTTGTTTTTGTTGTTTTTATGTGTGTTGAATTCACACAGAGCATATATGTGTGAGGGGTGAACTAAAAAATTGAAAACACTCTCTCCAGTTGGAATACTAGATGTATACTATAATTCGGAACATTTTCAAATTGAATTGATTTTAACAAAATGTTTAGAAATTTAAAGCAAAACAAGTTGGTTTTGCTGCTATAAAAAGACTCATTTAATTTTTCTGTTTTCTCTTTCTGACTACTCAGTGCTTACTCATATACATAGAAGGGCTGCATAAATAACTTCATTCATGAACATACTGAAATGGTTATTCAATGAAGTTCGTATTCAAACAAACTTCAGAACACTGAACAAACTGTTGTTTTATTCATGCCACTAGCAAACACATTTAGTTTCATATGGCAAACACAAAGACTTTGTTGAATGAAACGACTTTTGTTTTACAATTTTCACTCTCTCTCATTTTTTTTATATAAATACTCAATAGCAATGTTGCCACTTAGTAAATTTATGTATTTTTTTCTTTTTTGTTACCTTTACAATAATATATGTAATTTGTAAGGAATTTTTTAAATTAAATTTAAATTTTTTTCCTAACTATTTTTTTGTACTTCCAAGCAAAACACATTGCTGAAAAATGTTTTTGAAAATAAATTGAAATTTTTTTGAAGTTTAAAAATTTACATTAAAACCACTAATATACATTGAAAACAAAGTCAAATATGTATTATTTTTATTATTTCAATATTAATGCACTTCCTAATCATGTTGCTCTTACTCTTCATGGTTATTTTTGTTTGTTTTTTATGTTTCCTAATGTTTCATTTCTTTCAACTGGCAATACTGACTTTAAAATAAATGTGTTATTCCTTGAACTTATTCGACATTTATTCAGTGGTTGTTTTGTTTCAGAGTTGAACGTATTCATATTCTCTTGCTTAAGTAAACTAAAACACTGCATCTTATTCGTCTCTTAAATTTCGTGTGTTTGTTGCTTTCATTTCGTAGTTAATCATTATACTGAATACAAACGAAGCAAATACAAAATTATAATGAAAGTTTCATGAACATCATTATTCAGTTTCATGCAGATGTTTAATATACATCTACACACTATGAATATAGTTAACTTCATTATTACATACTGTTAAAGCATGTTGTTTTTGTTATTATGTTTGTTGATATTGTATAAGCTTTTATTTTTCTTAATTATATTTCTTATTTTTTTTTTATTTCTCACATAAGTTTGATGCATGTGTATGTGTGTGCGTTTATAAGCGAAGGCTATTGTATTTTTTTTTTGCTCTTATAAACTTATTATTCTTCATTCATGAAGATGTCAGTTAATTTAATCTTGATGTTGGAAGTGAATGAAACAACTGAATAAATCAATGAATGAATGATTGATGGAGTTAACAATAACAAATAAATGAAAAAGAAACTCAGACATATCGTTCCTTTATTGCAACATGGTCATATCTCAAAAAATCAAAAATTTGATGTTATTTAAGTAAAAGTGCTTCTTCATACCTTCTTTATATGTAAATCAGTGTTCTATCGCAAACTGAACCGTAGTTATAGCAAACTATATATTATTTAATCAGTATATAAAAGTATATTATGAAATTTGTAATTGCATTTTGCCAAGTTCGATTTAATTTTTTGAGAATAATGCAGCGATATGTACACGAACATCCATACTTTTATACTTTTACGTAGTTACATACATCTGTATGAATATGTGCTTTTAAATATAAATAAAGGAAAAATTAATGTTGCAAAAGGTGTGTTATTCGAATGAAATTTATTCGATTAGACAAGAATTAAATAAATATTTCTTTTAAATAAATCATTTATCTCTATTAAATAAATCATTAATAAAAAAAAAAAAAAAAAAAAAAATTTTAGACACTTCGCACTTGTTCAACAATAGTGTATTAATTTAAAAGGTTTATTTTTGTTTCGTATTGATGAAGAGATGTAAATAGTATTCGGCACAAAGTACTTTTACACGAATCTTAACTTTGCTAATGGAATGCCCTAATTTTTAGCATCAGACAATATTTGTAAATACATTAATTAATATTTGTATATTTTATTCGCTTAACCCTCAGCTACACAGAGCCAACTCAAAGGTTAGATATCATACAGCGCTCAATTTTTGAAATTTTTGCTCAAATTATCATGAATATATTTATGCCGCCAAATAATTCAAATTAACTTCTGTAATCGTTCATCCATTTCCGCATTTTATGAGATTTTTAGACTTAAGTGTATGTCTTGACGCACTAAATCCATATTGATATTATGAGATGACTTTTTAAATAGAGTAGGAATCAAGTCAAGCAATATTTCCATTTAATAAATCAAAAACAAACGGTTATGAAATAATTTTACGACACATTAAGCATCGGGTTCCCCAACCACTGCTCAATATTCCTTTTTGATCTGATTTAAGAACTGAACAAAATCTTTAAAGTAAAAAAGTAATTGCAGCTATTTTTAATAAACACCAATATTGAGTATGTTTTTTGAATTGGTTACTCTAAAAGAGGAATTAAACTCAATTTCGTGTCAAATGGTATACCCAACTCATTAACCGTATCAACTCTTTTCAATAAATTGCAACCAGTTCTTAATGGTGTTCAGTAATAAGACGCATTTTTTGCTTAACCCTGGAAAGTTACTCTTCATTTTAGTACATTAATCTTACTCTTCGTCGAATCGACGAAGTATTTAAAAAAAATCTAGGAAAATGACTATTAAAGCAAAAAAAAATCAAAAAAAACTTATTTCAATTAAGCATTTTATTAAAAAGTAAAATAAAAGAAATCATAAAAAGTTAAAGTTTTTTTTTCCTCTCAAAATTCGATATAAATTGCGGCACTTTTTTGTGTTTTGAAATTAATATGTTTTTTAAAGCTTTCGTATTCAGCTAACGTTGCTTGGAAAATGGAACGAAATTTGAATATAAATAAAAATGTTATAGGATAAAGAGTAAATAAGCTTCGTCGATTCGACGAACAGTAACCATTCAGGGTTAAGGGGTTGGTAATAGGACGTTATTTCCTCAAAAATGAGTCTGGAGTTCGCGTTATTATTAATGACGACCGTAACTACATCATGATTAATGATTTTATTTGAATGTAAAAGGGATCGATTATTTTTAAAAAGTAATATAATTGATTACTAATCGTTATCGATATTTAACAGGTATGAATTTAACAACAGTTTTTTTTTTAGCTGCATATAATACATGGGACACTGATTTACAGCTGTTGATTTTGAACGATATATAAATTTAAGTTTAGTCCAACTAAACTACCGTTTAAACACTCACTGAGTTATTAGCCATAAGGCTGGGTTTTTGAGATCTCAGTTAAACTAGGCTTAGTTAATCTGGATACAGATTGTGCCGCCATTACCAAGTTTGTATACAAAATGTTGACGGAACAGCTAAGTTTCGCTTAAAATGTTGACCTTTAATGAAAAAGTAACAAAAAAATTACATTTAATCGGAAAAATCCGAATTTCAGAGTAGGTTTAACGAAGTTTAAGCCACAATTCAAAAACCCGACCTAAAGTCTTTACTATAGATTAGACTTTCACTAGACTACAGAGTATTTGCGAATATATTTTTATTAACAACAGATGCGGTATATTTTCCACAATGATGATGTTTTGAATAACTTATACGTCATCTCGGTGGGTAAACGTCTGCTTGATTTGTTTTTATCTTACAGAGTGAGCAGTTGTTTTAGCGTGGAATCAATATGTTTTCCGGAACGGGGTCCGATATATTAAATAAAATTTAAATTGTATCAGTATTTCATAATAAAGGCTCTATTCATAGCTAATAAAAAAATGCTTATATTTTAAAAGCATATGCAAATAAATTCTTAGATTTAACTCTCCTTTTAATTTTAACTTCTTCTGCTGTTAAAAAAATATAATTTTTAAGTTAAATACATAAAAATTCATATTAATATTAGTCTTCTTTATTTACAGTCAAATAAAATTTCGAAGCTAAAAGTTTCATAAACATAAAAGACTTTAGTACCACCCAAATCTCTTGTAAGATCTTTAAGCTCTTTTTAATGAATTGTTTTTTGGGAGGTCCTGCTTTTAAATAATATTTCTTCCTTAAGAATCATATTTCTTTTTTTTTAGTATTACATTTATTTATTTCGGTATTTTGCTTAGAAAGACAACAATTTTTTTCTCCATTAACTGTTGGTTTCAGGAGTCTTTTATGACGCATTAGCAAGTTTAAACGGTTGTTAAAATTTTCTCCCACTAGAGTGTTTGATAAAACGACAACTGAAGTAAAAAGATTAAGAAAATATTTTTGTAAAAAGTCTGTTTTTTGCTTAGACTTTAGGTTACTAAGACCTTTTGTAGTACTTGATTTATTTTCACGCTGCTTAAGAGGAAATAGAGATTAAAGAGCGAAATAAAAAAGTCATAACAAACTTTAAAATTTTTTTTAAACCAAAGAAGTATTGTACAAAAGAAATTAAATAAAAAATTGCAAAAATGTGGGTGAATTTAATCAAACCGATCCTAGTTTGTTTGGTCTTGTAAGTTTGGTTAAGAGCAAAATGTAAGTAAATTGGGTTCCAGTCAAATCTTAGCTTTAATTAGCCAACTTATGTTTATTCTAAGGCAGATCAAGTTTAACATCAGTGGCTTTTAATTTCAGTTAAGTCGACTCTAGTTTAACTGAAACTCAAGTAAATTCGACATCCAACTTCGTTTCCGAACTTAAGTCTTACATGTGACCATGCAAGTTAGACTTAAGTAATCTTTTGCTTAGATTATTTCAATTCTAGTTTCATTTAGTTAGTTTTATTAAACTCAGCATTAGTCGGATTTTTACTAAAATTTAGTGTTCAAACAGATTTGAGTCTACCACTTCAGGAAAAACCCCTAAAGCATATAAATTAATCGTCGGCAGTAACTTCATCTAACGTCGATTAAGTCACAATTCTACTCCAGTCTAAATTAATCCCACTTTTATTTAACTTAAACTCAAATCAAGTTAAAATAATGCGGCTTCTAATTAAACTCAAGTTAAGGCGATTTAATTCCAATTGAAACTAATTTAACTTCGACATCCAAAATTGTTTTCAAACTTAAGCTTAACATAAGACGATTTGAGTTAAATTTAAGTGAATTTTGTTTACACTTTAGATTAGCCGGCTTTAGAACAAAACTTAAGTTGAAGTTACGTCACTATAAGTTCAATTTCAGTATATTAAACTTTGTTCAAAAAGCTTTTATAAGTTTTTAGTAAAATTAAGTCATGAAAGCAATAAAATATTTCTAAAGTTAGTGAATTTGAAAAACCACAACATCCGTTTCAGTAGTTAAATTAATGTAAACTTTTATTATTAAATATTTGTCTTCGCAACTACAAATTTCATACAATTTGTTGTTCTATTTGCACAAGAGTTTTTTCCACATAATAGAACTGAAACTTTTTTTCTTTTTCGCTTTTTCTTTTTTTACTAACAAAACTAAACAAGAAAAATTATTCCCAAATGGCTAAGCAAGACATAAGTACAAGTCTTTAGCATAAATTTTGTCTTTCAAATGCAGCATGCAACAAATAATGTTGCAACTAACAGCCTGGCAGTGGGAATAGTGATCTGAAGAGGAAAAATTAAAGAAAGTATTAAAAAAAATATAACTACGACTATATTTTATAACAAAAATATTTATCATAAGATTTTTGTAAATTTTTTTTAAGATTTTGTTGTAATAATGTCGTTATTGTTGTAATAATGAAAAAAGAAGCAGGGCATGCAGCTGTTGTTACAAAGATATTTAAAAGTTTAAAATTAAAGACTTTACAAAGAAACTAAAATATTAAAATGTTGTGTATGGATTCAAGAGCTATAATAGCATTCAAAGGCTAAGATTATATACTAGACTAGGATAGACTAAAGAAAAATTTTTGATTTTAGTTATTGATGTTATTTCCATGCACAACTTTATCATATTTAATTGGGATTCACAATAGATGGGGTATACATGGTTTGTGTCTTCAATAGCGCATTCAAAAAACTCTATTAACCACACAAACAGTGAAATATCATAAGTTTTTCTATGTAACATAAAACAAAAAGAACAACTTAGCAAGTACTTGTTACTTGACAAGTTTTGCCACAACTGTGATTCGTAACAGTGATTAAATCACAGGTACAGAAATATCGCTCATCTCTAATGTGCATAACAGTTTTTGACAACTATAAAACGATTGCCAATTTCGTTTAGATGTGGCTCCAAGAGGCCCGCCACTTCCATTCTTTTGCTGCGGTCAGACATTTCTAAATTTGGCTATCGTAATCGACCAGCCCCTGAACTTTGCTCTGACGACATTAATATGTACATTAAGAGTTCACTTCGCGTTCACTAAAAAACATTTTCTACACGTTCAATCACTTGTATTGTGGAAATCGCACATTATTTATCGAACGAAATAGTGTTAACAACAAAGTGCATTTTAGTGAGACACGTGAGTTTTCCAGCAAAGATCGTTTTTTTGAAGTGGAAGAAAAGAAACATTTTCCAGTTTTTTATTATCATTTAAACACTTGAATAAAACCTAAAAAATTTTCACAAAAAAAAAACGAAATAAACTTCTATTAATGTGGACTATAATTTATTTGTGTATTAAAATTAAGTCGTAAATATAGTATAAAGTCGATTTCCGTGACATTTTTTCTACCAATTCATATTTTTATTTTAAATTTTTTTTTATAAAAATCCAATAAATGGTTTTGTGGTTCTCCAGATGAAAAAAAATTTGTAGCTTTTTTTTATCATTTTCAATGCTCAGAATATTTTCTGCAATTTATGTTAATTAAAATTTGACCCCGATAAATTTTATTATATAAATATAACAGTTATTTATTAATGAACATAAAGAAAAAACCTCGAAACTCCGGGAAAAATATGTGTGGTTTTATTTGTATAAATGAAATTTATTAAACCAAATTTATTGCTTTTTTTAATATTGTTAAAAAAAAAAAATTGACAAAGCTGATGACAAATAACCGGAATCGAATGAACTACTACGAGAGCTGCATGTGAAAAGATGGCAGTAAATTATTTAAAAGCATACAAGTTAATATAACCGTAAACAATTTCTTAAGTACAGTACCTGTATAAAAGTGCGCTAAGCAAATGATAAATAAAGAGTGTAAGCAAAAGAGTTTCGAAAAAAATAAAAATTTTACAACTTTACAACTTTAAAAGTTTTAACAATTATAGCTGTTTAGCTTAAAAATGTGAAATCCCCTTTATTTCAAGATCCATTTGCATATCATATTTTCATTTAGTTTTACTTGAGTTTGTTATTTTTTCGCCCATTTGCCTTCGACCACCTGCTGTTTACAGTGTAGCTGAATTTACTGCAGTTTAAATTACTGAAAGGTTCAATGGGTTTTTTTACTGCAAATTAATGTGTTCAATATGATGAAGAAATACTAGAATTTTGAAGAGCAGAACAAGATTATCATCCTTCTGTAGTTTTTAAATAATTAAGTAGTTTTGTAAGAAAATTTTAAATCGCGTCAAAAAAGGAAAAAAAAACATTACACAGTGAAATAAGAAGCCGCTCGAAGAGTTTAACTAAGTGGATGTTGTTGTAAAGCGATAGTATTTATTAAGCGGCTTGTTTGCTTTTACAAAATACTTATTTTTGTAAGCAAAAGAATAAAAATAATTATACAATCTGTATTTAAATATTTTACAAACTTCAATGAATAATTACTTTTTTTGATTTTTGTAAATTTTTGCTAAAATTGTAAAATTGTATTTGTTTAAGCAAATCAGATTTTAAAACAAACTAAGAAATTTTCCATGTATATAAAAATACTCTTACTATGTCCAGGGTTAAAAAAAAAGATTTGTTAAGAGGACTTATTTAGCAGACACAAGCACTCCTCGGCGCATTTTATACTTATATATTTTACACAGATTGATATTGGGAACAAGCCATTCCACACTACCTTCTTCTTACAGGAGTTCTAAAAGCCTTTAAGATGAAGAACTTTGAAACCCGAATATAGAAGTTGTTGAGGTTAACTTCAATTAGTAGTGCGGCAGACTTTAAGGTAAACTAAAAATTCGTAAGGGTGTTAAAGTGCGTTTAAAAGAAAACAAAAATTTTTTAACATTTATATAATTAATAAATTTTAGCTCTTGTTGTTTGTGCGTTTTGTATTAAACTATAAAAAACGTCATGTACGTGGATGGAATGTTCACTTTGTCAATAAACATAATTTAACAAAAAATTCATTCATGGTGATACATAAATCCGGAGAATATTTTTAATATTAGCAGGTTCATCCTCAAAAAAAAATTCACATTTACATAAGAGTACCTATTTATAAATAAGCTTGGCAAGGAAAACGAAACATCTAATCCGCAACGTATTCGTTTACGTAAGAGCAAGTACACCTTTTCCAATTGTAGTTCAGAAAGCGTTTATCACAATTCGGAAATCGTCAAGCGAAATTCAGATTAGTCAGTTGTTATTCACAAGAGTCAATTGTAATTCAGAAAGCGTCAATTGTAAAACAGAAATTGTCAATTTTAATTCAGAAAGCAAAAACATTTTATTAACTCTTTATTTTAATTCAACATTTTTTATTTTTTCAAAAAGCTTTATAAAATACAAAACTGAAATTTAACTCATAGAATAAATTCGAAAAATAAAAAATGTTGAATATAATAAAGTTGCTTATGAAAAGAAATAATTCCAAATATCTATTTATTTTAATTTTATTTTAACAAAAAAAAAAAGAAAAAAAATATGCACTAAAGAATTTAATATATTCGTATATATTTCGTTGTATTTTTTAAATGCATCTTCTTATGATTATTGGCCGCCCGCCATGTCATTTATTGACAACAGAGTAGCTTGGTGAAATGTACAGTCATCCTGTTTTGATATTTGTTGCACGATCTGTAATAATCTCCAAGTAGGTCAATCTTTGTTCTATCACGCCAGGACCTGCAACGTTTGGAATACGAAGGTTGCTTTTGGCTTAGGCTATAACTTTGGACACAAACATTTTTAGTGATTTTTCTTTTTTACATTTATTATATTCTGAATTACAATTGACGCTTTCTGAATCAAAATTGACAATTTCTGATTTACAATTGACGCTTTCTGAATAACAATTGACAATATCTGATTTAATAATGGTTTTATGATTTAACATCTGGAAAAGGTGTAGAAGACATGTTAATGACGGCTGGATATCATAAGAAACGAATGTTTTAGAAAGGAGTATAAAAGCCTTCAAAAAACACTGCCATTTTGTATTTTGTTACTTGTTTATTTGTTTGTGATATGCATTCCAAGTAACTCATTTTAGTATGCCATCTCTTATACTCTTATTCTGACAAATGGAAGGCATATTGGTTTTGGTGAATAATGTTTTATTTTCTATTACTTCATTTAATATTTAATGTTTCACAGATAATGATGGTATTGGCCTGTAATTATTGAAATCAGTTTTCTTACCACTGGTCTAACTGGTCTAAAGCAATTCTGATTTTTATTTTCCAAGCTGAAATAAATTAGTTTGTAAATTATTGGCGTTAGCACAGTGGCATTGATTTTGAGGTAATTTGGACAGATACCACCAGTTCTAATTCATTTCTACACCTTTTCCAATTGTAATTCAGAAAGTGTCAATTATAATTCAGAAAGGGTCAATTGGAATTCAGATTAGTCAGTTGCAATTCAGAAAGCATCAATCAAATCAAATCAGAAATTGTCAATTGAAAATTGTCACTTTATTTTTCGATCTTTTTTGTTCTTCTTTTTTCTTTTAATTGTATTTTAATTTTATTAAATATTATATTGAATAGAATACGAATATTTGCCAAATTACTACCGAATACTGTAATATAAGATTTTTTTCTTGTTGTATTGTATTGATTAGATAAATAAATAAATAAATATAAATAAATATAAATAAATAAATAAATAAATTTTTTTAAATTTTGTAATCCTGTGTACATAGGTACTCTTATGTTCTGTAACTCCCGCGGCGAGAAACTTTTCGATATAAATGTGAGAAATAAAACAAAAATGCCATAAAATGAAACAAACAGCTGTTTTTCTCACTTAACTGCGTCTGTAACATTTTAGGCGAGTAATAACTGTCACGTAAGGACATTTCTCGCCAATATACTGAAAAAGTGTGTCTGTAAAATTTTTGTGAGAAAGTTCCCGCTTTGAACTGTCAAATAAACTCACGCATAAAAACGGGGTGAGAAAAAATTTGAACACTAAAAAATAAATTAAAAATGCAAAATGCAATGAATATTAACACGGAAGAGATAAGTATTTTGTTCTTGGCAGATTTTTTATAGTTTAATAATATTGCTTTTAACATTTTTGAAAAATATACGAATGTTTTCAAAGCAATTTTGTAATCAACAAACCTTAAAGTCGCACTTTACATTTTTTGGTATAGCCGACGGTTGTCTTTTCGCCGCCGTCGTTGAAATGTTTTCAATTTTAGTCAAATTTGGTTGCCGTCAACTGGCGTTCACAACATCTGCAGTTTCATATCGGCTTCGAGTGAAATATTACGATATTTATAATGTAGCGACGTATTCTCTTTTGATAGTTTTCGACATGAGTTACAGACACACTTTTTTCTCACATTTCGAGAAACGATGGAATATTTTGTTTCTTATCTTTTCGGTGCGAGAAGTTCTCACCAAAGTTACAGAACAAGGGTACTGTAATTCAAGTTAGTCAGTTGTAATTCAAAAAGCATCAGTCGAAATATATACGAATTGTAATTTAGTCTGAACATAAATCTCAACTTAAATGGTACCTAAATTGATATTAGAACTAAAATATATATTTCAGGTCCCAATACAGAACTACAACTAAAATCTAAACTTAAAGTTCATCAATATTCTTAAAGCAAAGAATACTTTAACTCAAGTGTAAAGTAATTTCGTAATGCACTCTTTTCTCATCTCTCAATTATTTCCTATCATAACACTTTAACTCAAAATATCACCAAAAATAACCGAATGCATTCAAATGTGCAGTAATAAAAATAAAAATTTTTTAGCCAAATTTTTTTTCTTTTTTCTTTTTCCAAAAGGCAAAAAATTCAAATTCAAATAAGAAGCAATAACATTTTACAACTTCAATAAAAAGAAAATGAAAATAAAAAAAAAACAGGAGAAAAAGAAAATTTGTTCTAATTTTAGTCGATATTGATGTTGGCTGACTTGCAGCCGAAATCTTTTGCTTGCAATTCTGTAATGTAAAAATGAGGAACCACATGAACCCTCCTTTCCACGTTGCGTTTCTTTGTCGAATGTTACTTGGTTTTTTTTTTTTTTTGTTATCTATTTAAAAAAGAAAATGAAATAATTAAATTATACTTTGGGTTTAAGCCAAAAGCAAGTGGATTTTATTTTTGGAAAATTAAAAAAAAAATTTTGTTGCCGTTTTGGGTAAGGAATAAAATAAAAACTTACAAAAAAGTAAATGCAAGGGTGAATGTGTGTGTGTATGTGTGTGTGTGTATAAGGAAATGAAATTTCATTAAAAAAATAGTTTGGATTATAAAAATAAAATTTTATTTCTTTTGCAATTTATGCAGTCACAGATGTTAAGAAATGTTTTGGAGTCTTATTTGAATCTAATTAAAAATTAATTAAATACTTTTAAATTCCAATTTAACACAAAAAACAAAACAATTTACCATTAAGTACAAAAATAAAGCACAAAAATTTAATTCTTTTTTTAATTAAAGAAAGAAACAAAAGCAAGTCGTTGCCACTACGTATTTTAACAACCAAAAGTAGTCGGTATATACTGCAATGTTGCCACAGTATATAAATTACATTTTTTATTTTATCGGACAGTTGTAATAATGGAAAAAACTTATTGGTCACTTTATCGTTCAAGATAGCTATTGTTCACGTTGACTATCAGCAACTTTATCATTAGGTTGTAATAATGGCCCTAAATGAAATAACAAAAACTACAAAAAAAATTCAGAATCGATAACAATCGCGTCTTCTAAGAAACGCCAAAACAAACAAAAATACTTAAAAAGTAAAAAAAAATAGACAGCATTACAAAAAATCAATTAAAAGCGCTAATTAAAAACGGCTAAAATAAAAAATTAACGACAAACTAAAAATTGCCATATTTAAAAATAATGCAAAAATTCATAAATAGCCAACTGACAACAGAAGAAAAAACCCATAAGTCCCAAAGCATAAAATTACAAAATATTCTTTTTTAATATTTCTGCAAAAATACTATTTTTTTGTGTCTTATTTTCTCATTTAACAAAATTATTGTGTAAATTTTTGCAATTTTTGCAATTTTCTTTTAGCAGCAGAACAAAACCATCCGCTGATATAAAATAAATGTAAAGTTTGTGCAAAAAAAAGTTTATACTCGTGTAAGCAGCATATTAATTAAAGCAAATCATACTTTTTCTGCCTTCTGGTGCTCATTCCTTTTTTTGCAATTAATTCTAAAGAAGATGTTTTGCAAGAAAGCCACTTGTTATAAAAGATGGAAAACGTAAAGGAAAAAAGTATTTCCATTCTGAAATCTTGTTGAACATTCATGTACATCTTCTCTTAACATCCCACCCATGGCTTTAAGGGCTACAAGCAACAGGCCATGTAATTGATTTTAATTATTGGCTTTGAAATCTTCAAAAAAGATATTCAAAAAATACTAATAAAACTTTAAAACGTCCTGGTATAAATAATTATAAGGCAAACCATCAAACTGAGCAGATGTTAAAGATAACGAAATTTTAATAGATACTTAACTAATGAAGGCTTTTATTATTTTAGAAGACGAAGATGGCTGCAAAATTGTTTGGGTTATAAATGGAAGTTATGCTTAATTAAAGGCTTTAATTAGCAAATAAAGTGGTCATTAAGAGGCAAACGATGGATAAGATATAAAATTCAACAAAACAGAAAACATAAGGAATTTGAGAAACAGACTGAAAATATTTTATAAGTTAATTTAGAAAATAAAAGTGTTAAATGTAACAAAATTTGCGAAAAGTTAAACTACACTCACAATATTATTATAGTAACGGACTGTAGGTTATTCAAAAAGTATTCCGTTCAGTCATTTTTAAATAAATAAACATTTAAAATTCCAAGCAAATTAATTTTTAACTGATTCTAACATTTATTAAAAAAAACTAAGTGCACATTAATACGGATTTTCGGTTGCATTTAATACTGTCAGTTGATTTAGTAAAAGTATTCTGTATGTAAAATAAAACGAAAATGAAATTTAAAACAACTGTAAATTTCCTTAAAAACCGATCTACTTCTTATGCATTTTATTTTAACGAAAAGTTCATTTAATTTTTACTGTCAAAAATTCAACCGCGAATTCCATAAAAAATTAACCACAAATTCCGTAAAAACGAATGAATATTCAGTTATTTTATATAATTTAACTACCAAAAAATAAATTTTCTGTTATCTATTTATAGATCTATGGCAAAAAGTAAAAGTAAAAAACGATTTTCTTGTTTCGTGCAGAAAATTCCCATATTCTATTTGTTAAAATTATTTAGTTAAATACGTCAAATTTTTAAAGTCAAATAATTGCGAATACCAATTCGGGCATGCTGCTGGTGTCTTATAATTGCAAGTTCTTCTGTAAACAAAGTGGTCAGTACAACAAAAGTAAGAAAAACATGTATAACGGGGTAAGTAAATAAAAATAAATATTCTCTCTCTCTCATTAAAATAACAAGCGGACAGGAGTCTGGTATTTTTTAGAAATTCGAGTAAAACCTGTATTATATAAAATAACTGAAAATTCATTTGTTTTTACGAATTTTTGTCAGTTTTTGACAGTAAAAATTAAATGAACTTTTCGTTAAAAATAAATGAAAAATAAGTAGACCGGTTTTTAACTGGATATTCATTTATTTTATATTAAAATTTTAGTTAATTTTACGTACAGAATATTGTGAGTGTACAGGCAAAATTTTTTAATTCAAATATATTTTCGAACACGACTTTTGCAGCAATTTTTTTTGTATTATTAACAAAAGTTTCGAAACGCTCCAAATGTCAATTCTTGTACACTTATCATAACTTTTACTTGGTACAGGGGCTACCGTGTCTTCAACATGTTCGGAATGCAGAGTCATTATTAAGGAATTCAACAAGACGTTTTTTCGATCTATTGTCATTGAAATTTTCAAGCTTTGTATCGAAGGTCAAGAGTTGTACATATACAGTTAATTATTTTTTTGTTTTTTCTAATAATGTTCAACGATTGTTAACTAGTGGAACAACTTCAGACATTAAGCAGTGGCTTTGCTTATGGAATTTGTAGTATTTTCGAAGTTACCCAAAATTTGTCGTGAAATTATCTTTTTTCTCACAAAAACATTAAAAATAAAACGTACAAATACTTGCAGGATTTATCAATTGCAGAACGTTTTACTATTATAGTGCAAAGCAAAATGGCTACAGGCCTCATTAGTTGTTACTTTCCGTTGCCGTTCTGTTTCGTTCCTTCCTGTAGCAAATATTTTGTAATTACTTCTTCTGTGAAAGGAATCATCTGCTTTTAAAAAGAAAAGCATTGAAATTGTAAAAAAAAAACTTTTCGTAAAAAATAAAAAACTATTACTTTGTGTCAAAAATACGTAATTTTTTAAAAATCATTAATTAAAACCCATTTTTCTAGCTTCAAACATAAAATTATAGATTTTTCATATTACAACAAACTAATGCATACACACTTTGACGTTGAATTCTATTTTCAACAGATTTGTCCGCAACAGAACAGAACGAAAAAGTAAAAACAAACCACACATACAGACTTTCAATTAAAGAGAAATAAAACAGCTGATTCGTAACAGAAAAGAACGTATAAATTAATATCAGTTTAAATAATGTGTTGTTTTCACAATACAGGTGATGGAACGTATAGTAAAATTTATATAAAAAACACTAAAAAAAACTGAGTGCTTTTCATATAAATTTTACTACACGTTCAATCACTTGTGTTATGAAAACAGCACATAAGTCTTTTAGCTAAAAAATGTATAATAACAAACAATTTAAATCAATCATCGAATATTAAAATAAACAAATTTGATTTTTAATACCAGTTTAGATAAATCTTCTATCTACGAAGTCTAAAATTTAGAAAAAATCTAAATCCACAATCGAATATTCGTTGAAAAAGTTATTCGAATAATCGTTCAATAGACACACTGCAGCTTTTAATATCATCTCAGAAAAATTTTTCATCTACAAAAGCTAGAAATAAGAAATTATTTGAAACCGTCATCGAATATACCATAACAAAATTATTCGAATAATCGTCTTATGGACACATTTCAGTTTTTAATATCCGTTTTTATAAATTTTCTAGCTACAAAATTCAAGCTAACAAAATATTTAAAATCATCATCGAATATTTCTTTAAAAAGTTATTCGAATAATCGTTAAATACACAAATTACAGTTCGAAGTATATAATTACAAAAAAAAAAATTAAATCCACATTCGAATATTCTTTGAAAAAGTTATTCGACTAATCGATTAATCAACTAATTTTTGTTTATATGTCAGGTTCGTTATATTTTCCATATTTGAAATCTAAATCTTAAATTCAAAAACTTATTCGTTTATTCGTTAAGTCAATATTTTCTTGTCATTTTTGTCACGATCGGCAAATCTGCAGGTCCACACCAAGCGTTCAATGCGTTAATGTATCAATAAAACAAGCAGAAGTGTAAAATTGTATTGACAAGTTACACAGCAAACGCGTAGAATGCACATACCTGTCGGAAGCATGGAGGAGGATTACTTTCTACTTTAACATATGTCTTGCAAAAAGGCCAAAAAAGTAATATACGCGTAGAACGCTTGATATGGACCTCTAGTTTAATAACTAAAAGAAGCAATTTATTATTCTGTTTGATCTTATGCACTGCTTTCAATGTGTTATTGCTCTTAGTTGCTATGCAAAAAAAAAAGCATTGCAAATTAAATTGTATGTTCAAAAAAATTATAAAAAGTATCGTCGTATCGTCAGTAAAATATCGCCGATACCGATATATCGGTATCGGTATATGTAACCTACCTAGATTTTTTTCCAAAAAAAAAAAAATAACTTCTTTTTAGTCATAGACAACATATTTGAGTAAATATGTGTGGCATTTTGATAAAACATCTTAAGTCAAATTTAAACATTTGAAAAAAAATGATAATAATCATACGAATTTTGCTTCAAATAACATTTTTGTTTACGTTTTTAAAATTTTGTATTATAACCGATATTTTTCTATAATTTTGGTTTATTTTATTATGTATTTGATAAGTGATTTTTACAGAGTTTTTTTAAAAACTTTTTTGCTATCCTATCTCGAATTAAGATGTTTTGTTAAAATTCAATAGGTATTACAATTGTTACCATGAATACCAGTTTTTTATTCTTGAATATTTTTTCATATTTGTGGTTATCTTTAAGTTTATTATATTTAAATATTTTTTTTAAAAATTCCGAATTTTTTATTTCGATTTGTTTTTGTTGCCATAAATCTTATAAAAATTACTGTTTTTTCTTTTCAAAAAACCACAAAATAAAATAAAATTTATTTGTTTCATCCCATTACACTCATTTTTGGTCATAAATAACTCACTCTAGTAATTATTTTTGGTAAAAAATTGTTTTCAGTATAAAAATTTATGTTTGTGTAATGGCCTTTCGTTCACACTGTTGTTCTTGTTAAAAAAATTTCTGTTAATTTTCTTAAAAATGTCCTAAATGTCAACAGCTTAAAATAAACATTATTATTTGTTTAATTTTCATTTATATATTTTATTTTTTTTTCTTCTCTTTTAAAATTGTACTGGTACTTTTGTTTGAAAAAAAAGTAGATATTAAATTGCCATAATGGAGAATAAGTCTGACAGGTTGGGTAGTTAAAAGTGTTGAAATATTTCTAGATGATGTTGAGGGCATAAATACAATATGAAGGGACTTATGGAATATTTTAAGAAATGGTAAGACTGCTTGATATTTCAAAGTAACGTTAATTAATTTTTGTATTGATTTTTTGTATTTTGTTACTTCTTTTGTCGTATAAGTAATGTCTAATTAATTTCTAAATTAATGTAAATTATACGCCTAGTGATAATATGACAAAAAAAAAGAATTGTCAAATTATTGGCCACATTTGCACTTGAAAAGTTCATTAAAAGAACCAATCATTTTATAGAAAGCCACTTAAATAAAAGTGATAAAAAATTAATCCACTTTTCTCGATTTGACTTTTATTTAAGAAACATCAGGCATTTTTTTTTTATAAAATTTTTAAATATCCTTCTTTTCCTTTTTTAAATCTTTTTTTTTACAACATCTGCTCAAATTCGAATTAATTTTATTGCTCAATTTATACTTGTCTATATATAAAACATTTGCAATTTTAATTCAAGGACATTAACATTTTCAACAAATTATCCAAACAAATTAACAACTATTTACTTAACACAAAAAATAAAAAAAATGGAAAAAAACATGAAGAAAGAAAGCCAGAAATAGTAATAAACTTCGTCAATATTAAAGTATTTGTATGTAGGTATTTTTAATTAAGACAAAAAAAAAAACACATTTTATACAAAAATTAATAAACACACAAAACTTTTCTATTAGGAACTCTCAAACAGGCAAACATTTTTTAAATGACTATCTCGGACATCAATAAATTACAATAAATTAGTTTCCTCTACTGTTTAGATGATTTTGTCCACAAAAAAAAAATAAAATAAAGTTTTATGATTGACAAAGTTTACTACTCTTCTATTCTCTCTCTTTTTGTTCTTATGCTTTTTTCTACAAAAAAATATCTTTTCCCACTTTCCCTTTTTCAAATTCTGTAGTTGTCTCTGTAAAATATTGATAGCAACGAGTTTCTAGCGAAAAATGTATTCAACTTATAAAATGAACAAGAATGAGAATGACATTCACAATAATGATGTACACAGATAGAGATATATTTTTACATAAACTTTCGGTGTAACAGCTGTGTGTTTCGTGTAGTGGATTTTAACCACTGGGTCACAAGTTATGCGATTACCAATCGCCATCGTACGTCAGCGCAATGGTAGCAATGTTCCGTGTATAATCTGATAAAAATGATACACTTGCCCCTTGATTAGGAGCTGGATTAATTTAACTTCAGCTGCTTTTAGAAAAATGCCAGCAACATCTGTTAGGTAGCAACAACACCTAGGGAGAACCTCCACATGCAACGCAAGAAACAATATACTTTTAGGAGGCTAATCAAATACAATTCACATTATTTTCAACCATGGTACCTCAACCTCTCATCCGCTTTTATATTCAAGTCTTCACTGTCCATTTCAACAACCTTCGAGCCTACAATTTACTTACAAAAGATCCAGCTCTTCACCACAATCATTTTGACTGCCTCCCACAGAGCTTATCACAGCCACGGAGACACCCCTCCCTAAGAGCGCTTCGGACTCCCATACTACCAGATAGAGATATTTGATCAGCCTTCACTCTCAAGAAATCACACAGGCTTCAGGATTTGCTCCGCAGGATGCAAGACTAAAAAGTGGACTAGCGTATAGATGATCCTTACATCCGGGTGGGAGGATAAGAGGAACAGAAAGTAGAAAGAGATATAAAGCTGTTCCAATAAAAGCAGGCACTTTAACGATACTTCAATAATTAACGAAAGAGAGGGAGAAGGTCTTACTTTAATGTAGTCAATACGGGCAGTAATAAAAGACAAGACTACAAAATTTGGATACTTAGGCAGAAACAACGGAAACTTGCAAGCAAATATTGATATATTTTTTTGCGAAAAAAAATATTGCCGATCAAAAATTAAGGTCCTGTTTTTCTATTTGTGCTACATAAGAAACTTTTTTGTTTCTACCTTTTTTTAACAAACCAATTATATAATTATTAAAAATAAAAATGATCATAAATAAACGTCGTCTTTTTCTTAGTAAGAATTTGTTTGTTTTGCTGAATTCCCAATTTTCATTCTTGATAAATACAATGAAATTTATTGTTGGAGGATAAGCTGTTTCTAGGCCCATTTCACTGGTTGCTTAGGCCATATCATCATCTTTTTAATTAAAGCGTTGTTTACCTACACCTATCAGTTTTTTCATTTTTTTACATTTTATTACGGTCTTATGAAGAAAAAATAATATGGACATTAATTGTTTGTTAAAACCAGTTTTCTATACAAATATTTTGTTTAACGAACACGTTGAGTTCACATTAGTTTTTGCATAAAACCGTTAGTCGTTTTTCAAGTTTAATTACGAAAAATAAAAGTAACCACACATTAAAATCACTTCCTCGATTCAACCGGTTTTTTGAGTTACATCAGTTTCTTTAGCTTTGATAGTTTTTATAAAGTTAATTATATTCTTATGAAAAATAAAAGAGATTATAGGTTATTTATTGTCCTTCCCATGATTCGAGGACTTAAGAACCAACATTCTATTTCTTAGTTTGAAAAATCGATTTAAGTTTAAAAAAAGAAGAGGTCGTTGATTTTATTTTCTTGACTTACAGCCGGTTTTAAGGAAATGAAAATAAAATTTGGTGTTAGAAATTATATTGATAATAAAGTCAAAGTTTCGTCTCTTATTGTTGCTTTCACGATAATTTCTCACACGAAATTTAGTTTTCATTTTCTAAAAACAGGCTGTAAATTAGCCAATTAGCGGTTTTTCTCGATTTGATTACGTATAAAATTAATTTAATTATTTTTGTAAAAAGAGCATGTTCGACAATCAAGTGCATTTATTAGAAAAGAGTGCATTTTTGGAAAAAAGGACTTTTAAAAAAAAAATTTTTGAATCAAGTTTTTTAAGAAAAAAAAATAGTAAATTGGTTCAAGAGAACAATTTACATTGTGTGAAAAAGTACTTATTTGAGAGAAATTTGCTGTTTGAAAAATCGGTTATAAAAGGCATAAAAGAGAAAAGGTTTAAAAAAAGACCATTTGCAATAATAAAAATTGTCATTAACTGAACAAGTAAAAGTAACGCCTTCTGAATTATGTACTAAAAAATTACAAGGATTATAAGAATACAGACTTTTGACTAAAAGATTGGCAATTTTTGTTCATAAATTTTAAAAATATTCAATTGCACTACATTAGAAATTCTAGTCGTTTGGTACTTTTTGGAAAAAAAAACGATAAAAACGGCCAAAGTTTAATACCTCTTAAAGGAACATTAAACTTTATAGAGCATAAGATACAGTTGTACTGTTCAGAACCTTTTTCTAAAGTTGCTTTAATAGTTGAAATTTTTGTAATTTTCACATTTTTGATATGAGTTAATTTTGATACCGTGTGGAAAAAAATTTAGAAAAAAAATTTGACGGATAGCATAAGCGAAGATTGAACCATAAGATGTTCGATTTGAATATAGTGAGATGCATTAAGATACAACGATTGCGATGGCTGGGACACGTCAAAAGCACGAAAGTTATTCGAAGATCTACATGAAGGAAAGCGTTAGCGGCGAAGACCAAGACTCCGGTGGAAAGAAGACACAAAAAGCGCACGCAGAACATTTTTAAGCAGGCCTACGCCAACAACAGGTTGTAGTGCCATATAAGGAAATAATAAAATATCGGTCGCCAATCTCATATATATATTACAAGGTTGGAAGTTTAGTAAGATAAAGCTTCTTTTATAAAAAAAAAAAAAGGTAACCTTAATGCGCATTAAATGCTCTTTTTTGTCGCGCACATAAACGTTATAACAAAACTCTTTGCAATTTTTAAAGCTTTTGGGCTACTAACTATATTACAATGTTGGTGTTCTCTTTTCCCAAATGGTAGATTATTTAAAATTCAGACTGAAAAATTTACCACCGGTTAAAATATGCGACAGAATAAAAACAGTGTTTAGTTTGTTGCCCTTTAGAAGGAGTAAGTAAATTTGTAAAATGCTGTTGCCAATGACAAAAACATTTAAATGAGAAAAAATTTTAAATGAATATTTATAATTGATGAATGATTGTAAATACTATTTTTTTAAAAGTCTGTTTTTTAAAATAATATAAAAATCTCTTTGGGAATTTATATTGAAACAAAAAACTTGAATTAGTTTTTCTTTCCAATAAAAATTCCCAAACGAAAATTTTTATTTTATTTTGAAAATCAGGCAGATAGGTTAAGAAATAAAAAAAGCAAATGCAAAAGTTTTTAATGAAAATTGTATAATAAATTTGGTAATGTCAAAAAATAAACTTTAAATTTACTTTGATTCTTTGTCAATCATTATTCCCAAATATCCTGACTTAAATTATTTAGTTCTTTAGAAAAAAAAAATAATAATAATAATCTTTTATTGTCTTCATACTGCCAAGGGTTCCAGCAAAATGTCAACCGAAGTTCCAAAATAAACCAGCTAATTTAAAATAAATTCAATAAGTTTTGAATAAATTTTAAAAATGCTACTACTTTTGGCCAGAATAACAATAAGAACAATTGGAGTCAACAGCAATTTACCAACCCAACTAAAATTTTATATATGGTAACAAAACCATATTTTCTTGTTTTCATAAATCTCTTTAGTTTTATAGTCTGTCTTTCGCCTTCAACCGAATTTTGTATCATGTTTTCTTTTTCATGGCACTGACAATAAAAACGAAACTCCTCGCTGACGTTGTCAATTCCAACTCAACCTCATGATATTATTATAGTCATAGCTGTGCTTTAATAGTAATAGCCGTATAGTTTTATTTATATTGTCATCGTTCTAGTCATTGTATTTATTGTCGATTGTTGCCATAATCTTGTATAGAAAATATTGTGCTTGTTTGTTAAAACTGAAGAGAAAGATGAACAAGTCAAAAAAAAAACTAAATCACATTGAAAAAAATTGCAACAGATAAAATCCATAATATCAAAAACTACAACTGCAGGCAATCATGACAACAACAACGACTACACGCAATTAAATGAAGTCAAAAAAAATTTTTAAAAAAAGGAGCAGCAATAGCCTATTGTTGCCAAAAAAAAAAAAAAAAAAAAAAAATAACAATTGCCAACACAGCAGGGATACAACATGACAAAACGAATCGAAAAATTACAAAAAAAAAAAAAAATAATAGAACATGTTAAACATTTAGATATTTTACTTCATCTTTTGCCATTTAAATTGCTGTGAATTGATGTGAAATATTAGAAATGTAGCAGACTTAAAAAGAATTATAAAGTTATAAAGTTATAGTTATAAAGTTATAAAGTTATAAAGTTATAAAGTTATAGTTATAAAGTTATAAAGTTATAAAGTTATAAAGTTATAAAGTTATAAAGTTATAAAGTTATAAAGTTATAAAGTTATAAAGTTATAAAGTTATAAAGTTATAAAGTTATAAAGTTATAAAGTTATAAAGTTATAAAGTTATAAAGTTATAAAGTTATAAAGTTATAAAGTTATAAAGTTATAAAGTTATAAAGTTATAAAGTTATAAAGTTATAAAGTTATAAAGTTATAAAGTTATAAAGTTATAAAGTTATAAAGTTATAAAGTTATGAAGTTATAAAGTTATAAAGTTATACAGGTTTAAAGTTATAAAGTTATAAAGTTATAAAGTTATAAAGTTATAAAGTTATAAAGTTATAAAGTTATACAGTTATAAAGTTATAAAGTTATAAAGTTATACAGTTATAAGGTTATAAAGTTATAAAGTTATAAAGTTATAAAGTTATAAAGTTATAAAGTTATAAAGTTATAAAGTTATAAAGTTATAAAGTTATAAAGTTATAAAGTTATAAAGTTATAAAGTTATAAAGTTATAAAGTTATAAAGTTATAAAGTTATAAAGTTATAAAGTTATAAAGTTATAAAGTTATAAAGTTATAAAGTTATAAAGTTATAAAGTTATAAAGTTATAAAGTTATAAAGTTATAAAGTTATAAAGTTATAAAGTTATAAAGTTATAAAGTTATAAAGTTATGAAGTTATAAAGTTATACAGGTTTAAAGTTATAAAGTTATAAAGTTATAAAGTTATAAAGTTATAAAGTTATAAAGTTATAAAGTTATAAAGTTGTACAGTTATAAAGTTATAAAGTTATAAAGTTATACAGTTATAAGGTTATAAAGTTATAAAGTTATAAAGTTATAAAGTTATAAAGTTATAAAGTTATAAAGTTATAAAGTTATAAAGTTATAAAGTTATAAAGTTATAAAGTTATAAAGTTATAAAGTTATAAAGTTATAAAGTTATAAAGTAATAAAGTTATAAAGTTATAAAGTTATAAAGTTATAAAGTTATAAAGTTATAAAGTTATAAAGTTATAAAGTTATAAAGTTATAAAGTTATAAAGTTATAAAGTTATAAAGTTATAAAGTTATAAAGTTATAAAGTTATAAAGTTATAAAGTTATAAAGTTATAAAGTTATAAAGTTATAAAGTTATAAAGTTATAAAGTTATAAAGTTATAAAGTTATAAAGTTATAAAGTTATAGAGTTATGAAGTTATAAAGTTATAAAGTTATACAGTTATAAAGTTATAAAGTTATAAAGTTATAAAGTTATAAAGTTATAAAGTTATAAAGTTATAAAGTTATAAAGTTATAAAGTTATAAAGTTATAAAGTTATAAAGTTATAAAGTTATAAAGTTATAAAGTTATAAAGTTATAAAGTTATAAAGTTATAAAGTTATAAAGTTATAAAGTTATAAAGTTATAAAGTTATAAAGTTATAAAGTTATAAAGTTATAAAGTTATAAAGTTATAAAGTTATAAAGTTATAAAGTTATAAAGTTATAAAGTTATAAAGTTATAAAGTTATAAAGTTATAAAGTAATAAAGTTATAAGGTTATAAAGTTATAAAGTTATAATGTTATAAATTTATAAAGTTATTGTTATTTAAGTAATGAAGTAATAAAAATTTATTTACAATTTTGGATCGTTAACTTGCGATTTTCAATTATGAAATTTTTATGAAAGAGAAGTTTTCCAAAAAAAAAAAATTCTACCACAAACAACAAATTCTAGAAATTATCTGAGTTTTATGTCCTTTCCATTTCGTTTTCCCACCTTCCTTCCTTTTGAGCCTTGTGCCGTTTTTTGTAAAAGTTATCTCTCGTCTTTAATTTCCTATAAATCACAAAGTTCATTGAACCGTGTGACTTAAATATTTACAAAAAACTTAAAGAAGCACACAAAAAAGAGCTAATAGTAAAAATGCAACATTTTATTATGATTTTATTATCATGTTATCACCAAAGTAAAATATTTTCCTCTTCTGATGAGATTTTTTGCCCTTATGGAAAGCAAAAGATTAAAAAAAACCATAAAATTCGTAAAAACGTCATTAAAATGTTATTGAAGTCTATGAAAAGTACACAAGCGAAATAAAAAAAGACAAGAAAATAAGTACATAATCTAAAATATAAGATACAATGTTTTTCTGTATCGACAAGATCATTTGAAAAGTAATAGGGAATTCTAATAAGATTTTTAGTTCAGGAGTTTGAAAATATTCATTCTATTGATGCCACAAAAATATCTAAGGCTTATAATTAGGAGATTCTATAAATAGGAATGATCTTTGTGTAATTATTTTAATATCTCACTTTAGAACTTTTAATTGCCTTTTGAGGTACCTAAAACAAAAACGAAAAATAATAATTTTCAGGTAATTGGAATGAATTTTATATGTTTTTGTAACACATTTTGTATCATTATTTAAACCAACTGAGAAGGAGATCCGCTCTATTGAAGTAAACAGAAGTTGATTAAAAGATGACTCCATTAGAAATAGCAGCATTACCAACACCATTTAAACTAATTCTGAATTCTAATATCAAAACTTCCACTATATCATGTTATTCATTTATACATATTTTAACAATTTTTAAGCACAATACTCAATAGCCAACATTGGTTTATCACAGTGCAATCAATGCTCATTTAAGGTAATACACTAGAAGAAAAATTAGTTTTTGAAAAAATTGTTAAAAGTCGTGTCTTGTTCTTGTAAGAAAATTGTTGATCTCTTATTATTTTATGAGTGTAAAATGCCCAGGGATATCGTTTTAATATTGCATGATTTGTACTGCACTTTGTTATATTTTCTTTATTTTTTTTTTTTTTTTTAGAAAATTAAAGAACAAAAGATGAACCAGGACTTGAAATCACGTACGCATGCGCGTGCAAATAAAATTTAAATTGTGAATAAATGACTCAAAAAAAAAAAATCACAAGAATATACAAAACTTTGAAAGATAAATTGCCTTTTAGTACGAATATTGGTAGTTTGTATTCTGGCAGTTACTTGTACAAAGTTGTTGTACGAAATTGAAATTGTATTTTGTTGTAGATTTTTTGTTATTGAGAGGTGCTTCATTGTTTTTATGCCCACTATTCCTTTGGGTTGGTTCCCCACTACGTTTTGTTTTGTATTTTAAATTGGTCTTACATTGTTATTCATTTTAGTTTATTGTTTTATTTTTCTTTGTTGTCGCTTTGTTATTGTTCATTTGTGAGTATTAAAAAAATAATTGAAATTTGTAATATTTCTAAATTATGCTTATCTTCCTTGAATTTTTTTTGGAAGGAATTTTACAACATTTAAAAAAAAATTTTTTTTATTCTTGACTGAATGGGAATTAAGCTCGGGTCGAACTTACATAATTTGAGAATAACCACATTCCTATCTTTGCCGTTATACAGTTTGCACCACTGCGGCAGCTGTCAGTTAACTTGACTTATGAACTATTTACTCCTTTAGTGAATATCTATATGTACTCTAGTTCATTTACTTTTACTTGCGAAACTCATACTCAGTTCTAAAAAATATTAGTTAACAAGTAGAATCCTGATTTATTCCACTAATAGTTTGCCCTACTTATGAATAATTTGTTTTAATGCCACAACAATTTTACTTTACTTTTGAATATTTAATTTAATTCATAAATACCTTTTTATTATTGCTGTGGTATTTTAATCTACTTCTCTTTAATTTGTTTATGAATATTTTAGTTTGCTCAGGAACAATTTTTTCTGTTTATGAGAACTTTTCTTAACCCCACGAAAACTTTAACCTTATCCGAATATTTAATTGCAATGACAGTTACTTTAGTCTACTCCCTTGTTCCGTACTTTACACCGAATAACTTTACTGCACTCGCAATTTCTATACTTTTCTCAGATTTATTTGTTACATGTATGTAAAGGGTAGTTAAATTTTAAGGGCCGATGTTGATTTTGAATAACCCTGCAGATAATATTGGACTACGTGGTCAATTGTAGCTTAAATGGACTACTTACAACATGGCCCAATGTACTGTAGTATGGACCATATTATACAAATTAACATGCAGTGCTGCCAACAACTGCGTGATGTATAAGTATACTATACTATAGTTTACAGTATTACACATTGGTAGCCCTGATGTTGTCCATTATTAATTGTTTATTTAAAAGTGAAACAGGAAAGTTTTTTAAGATTTGTGAAAAAAGAAATAAAAAAAATTAAAAATACCAAGTAAATATATATAATAATAGCAATAATGGATTACAGTGCACGCCATAAAAAGCGATTAGTGAAAAAGTAGTAACATGGAGTACTTTTGAAACTAACCCACTTGAGTACTCCATGGAGTAGTTTAGGGACTACTTCGGTGGGTTATATGATCCACTCCTAGGATGTTAATGTTAAATAGACCACCTTTTTACTATATAATTGGAGTAGTTTTGGAGTACTCCTACTCCTTTATGGACTACTGTTTACACGCATGTATAGACTAGTCTCGATATCTGTAGGGAAAACACAAAATATTTAGGAAATTATTGTCATTTCTTTTTATTATGATAAAATTGGTACGGTTCAATTATGTATGGAACAAAATATCGGTCAAATGGCGGCCGCGACCTCGGCGGCACAGCTCAATCCGTTGGTCCAAATTTTCGGTGACGATGAGGCATAATTGAGGTTCTATGCCGTTAATGTGGCCAATTATCCCATCCTTTAGCTCTTGAATTGTTGCTGCCTTATCGACGTACATCTTTTCTTTCAAATAACCCCAAAGAAAGAAGTGCAACGGTGTCAAATCACATGATCTTGGCGGCCAATTGACATCGCCACGACGTGAGATAACAATGCCATTGAATTTGTCGCGCAAAAGAGCCATTGTCTCGTTAGCTGTGTAGAAAGTGGCACCGTCCTGTTGAAACCACATATCATCCACATCCATATCGTCCAATATGGCCATAAAAAGTTCGTTATCATCATCTTTATATCATCTCAAGATAGCGAACACCATTCACAGTAACTGCCTGACCGCCCTCATTTTGGAAAAATACGGCCCGATGATGCCGCCAGCCCAATTACCAGACAATTATGTGCTGTTTTCACAACACAAGTGCCTGAACGTGTGCTTTTCATATAAATTTTACTACTCGTCCAAGCACTCGTGTTGTGAAAACAACACATTACTCTTGGATTATAATTCGCCCAAATGCGGGAATTCCGCTTGTTAGACCCCTTTCAGACAAGCAAAGTTTACTTTGCAAAGTCTTGAGTTTATAGAAGAGAAGGGAAAAGAGAATAGCGGGGGAGGACATACGTTGCTGTACTCACAAATTCGTTTTGTTTTTCGTTCGTACATTATACCTGAAGTTGGCTGCAACTTTATATTTATATACAGCGTTACCAGAATCTTTGGAATGAAAATTGTCATATGGCGAAAGAAATCATATTTTGAAGAGGAAAATCCTAAATTTTTCTTCTTAATTTTTAAAACAAGGGCAAAATAGTAAGAATTATTAATTTTTTATAAAAACATACTTCTTATTATTTAAATTGAAATACATAAAAACATAATTCGTCAGTATATGAAACTTTATAAAAATACATTTTTTCTTTTCACAAATATTTGTTTTTATCAATATTCTAACTGCCTATTTCCGATGTGCGAAAGAATTATTTACTTCGTACAAATACATATAAAACAAAAACAAAGTTTTTAGAATTTGTTTTAAATGTAGTTGTTCGAAAGAAGGAATTCTTTCGCACATTGGAAATAGGTAATAATATGCCTTTTTTAATATTTTTTATGTCCAGAAATGCAATTTTGTGTATTCTAGATACTGGGTACAAAAGTGTGCACCACCAATGCGCATCAAGCTGATGTAAAACTTCATTGTTTTAAAAAGTGACTGTTTAAATAATCGTGTATTTTGTATAAGCAAAATTAAATTAAAAATTAGAATTTCTAAAAATAAAAAATCATCATTTGAGAAAAAAATCTTTAATCATATTTTTGTTTAAAAAAATAATCCAAAATATGATAAAATCATCATTCTGGCAACGCTGTTTATATATTTTATTCAAACAAGAGAAAACAAAAATTTGTCAAATTAAACTGTGTGTGTCTGAGCACGAAACAAAGTTTAAAAGAGAATTCAACAGACTTTGTCAAAGTAAACTTTGCCTGTGTAAAAGGGGACTTAACGAATCCACTGAAGTCGATTATGCTGATTAAAAAAATCACGAAGGTACACAAAATGCATTTTGATTTGAACGCCCATATTCATAATAACCCTGAATAACTTTAACGCGTTACTCGATTGTGTATCTTTCTATGGTTCAAATTGAATTAGTAAGAAATTGAGAAATGTAAAATGAAATGCAGAAAAAAACTTGACGTTTAGGTGTGGTTCACATTCAACATCGGCCCTTAAAATTCAACCACCCGTTATATTGTTTAAAATTTTGAATACCTAAATAAACTGAATCTTAACTCCTGAATCCCTTTTTCTAAATCCAAATATTTTAGTTAATCATAAAAACTTTTTCATAAAAACTTTATATAACTGACGAACGAGGTTTTTACTTTGGAAAATTTATTTCTCTCGCCAATACTATCTTCTTACTTCCTTTTTTCTTTCAGAAGGTATCTCTTCCTTTTCAGACTTTTCGTGCTTTTTTATTACTTTTACAAAAAAAAAAAAAAAAAAAACTATTTCATGCCCATAAACAACTCCACATCTCTTCTCTGTCGCTGTCAATTCTTTCGTAATGTACGGCACTGATGGGATTAGTTGTACAATTGTACTAAATTTGATACAATTGAAACGTAATCGGTACACTTGTATAATTCATGCTTTTTTGGTACAATTTAAAAAAGAATACTTACGAAGTTTATCATTTCTTTGAAGTGGATTAAATCACTTTTCTTTCCAGTAAAAAAATTTTTAAGTACATATCTCCAGCCCTGACCAAAACTACCAAAAATTGCATTATTGTTAATTTATATTCATGATGTTATACCAACATATTTAGTGCATACATGCAAAAGTATATATACTCGTATCGCTGTAGGAAGCCTGGGATCAAGTGTCTTCAAATCGCCATTTTTTTCGATTTTTGGTGAAATCACTTAAGGATAAACGAATCTCATATAGATGAATATATTTAAATAATAATTCGCAAAAATAACTTCTACATGAATCTTTACCTCCTAATATAATTTTGTAGACTCTAAAAAGTTTGTCTTAATAGACTATGGTATAGGGTATCTAATGGTCAGGCTTGATCGACTATACATTTTTACTTGTTTTGTTGAACAAAAAGATGTTATAAAATTTAACTATGTGTATTTTTTTATTTTATAGCCAAAATTCGGTACAATTTATTTCAATTTGGTACAATTTTGCCATTGAAACGGTACAATTTAAGTATTTTCAGGCCCCAACAGTGATGTATGGCTGCCAAAAAATGGCGTGAATGTAGGTTTTCATCATCAACATTTTTTTTTGAGCGGCCATAAGTTATTGTAAATGTGCGTGTGTCCATTTTAGACCTGGATGATTTTCACCGCAAAGTGTTCTTCATACACAAAATTCTTCATTTGTGTTTTTTTATCTGGTTTATGGCCTCTGATGCGTGTTTTGCGAGCGATGTTCTTTTTTTTATCTGATGTTGTTTTGCCTTAAGTTGTTGTAGCTTTTCGAAAAAAGTTTTTTTCCAATGCTTTTCTTTGGGTTATCCTCCTGCTGTGGGTGACTAACTTGATAAAGTTTTTTCATATGGTGAACAAAGAATCGAAATTTATTACTATTACATTTTTTCTTAAACATTTTGAATTTGGCATATGATAAGGGACTTCCATAATGAGGGTATATATTTTCAGAAGAGTTAAAAAAATGCGAATAAGAATTTTAAAAAAATTTATAAGTAAAACCACTTTTCTAAACTCTACTAGCACAAGCGGCGAATGAGAGCATATTAAGTTTGTCATATCGTATGTATCTCTAAGAAATGGCCGTCTAAAGCCCTATAACATTTATATATATATATGTATTTTCTCAGTCGTTTTACCCATGTCCATCTGTATAACACATAAAAAATTGTTTTATAAATTAAAAAATGGTTTAAAATGTATTTAAATTTAATTAATGTGATAATTAATTCAATAAACTTTTAGTTGAAAGAAAATTAAAAATTTAATATTGATTTAATTAACATTTTAGTTGTTTTGAAATAAATTTTTAATTAAAATTTTAATTAAATAACAAAAAATCTTAATTGACTTTTATCGTTTAAAATCAAATAATTAAAACATGCAGAATTGTTGTTGGGAATTTTCAATATTTATTTAAATAAATTAACACATTGTTTGAAATGGCAAAGTTTTTTGATCACTTTTTTATTTAAAATTAAAAATATCATTTATTGAAAATATTTTTTCCAAATTTTAAAATTTTTAGTAATCAATATAATCATTTTAGTGAAAGGTGCAAAATCAACAGCTTGTATGCTTGATATTATGAAATTGGAATAAATTTAGTGATTGGAGAAATTTAATAATTTTTTCTGTGTAAATCCGCTCACTTCCTTATAGCATACAAGAAAAAAATTATTTTGATCAGATATGGCAATTTCTCGGTGGAAATTGCGTTTTGCAACTTGTCGATATTTAAAATGGTTGGCGATTATTTTGGCGAAATTGGAAGGCCATTATTCAAAGTTATTTTCTTATTTATATTAAAAATTTTATAAAATTTTTTTTGTTTATTATTTTATTTCAAATTTATAGGTTATTTTTTTCATTAAAGGGGTTATTTTGTAAATCCCTTATACTGTTCATTGAGAAATTTTTTATATGAAGTTATTTTTGAAATTTTTATAAAAATATCTTTAAAGTGAGATGAAGTGTTTTAGAGTATTTAGCTCTCATTTTACAAACTTCTAAAATTCTTTTAAAAGTAAAAGATAAAAAACTATTCCTGTAACAGTAGATATTGCACCAATTGAAGCTGTTAAAGGTGTATGTATTTTACTTATGGCGGTTTTTTTTTTCTTTCTAATATTCTGCATTTATTCCGCCTTTGATATTTCTTAATGTTCTTTTCTGAAAAATACGTGTAATTTTGAAGTGTAAGCGTTCTTTTTGAAGTTATTCCCCTTAATAAAAATGGTACATGTTTAACACTTATTTTAATTAAAGGGTCATGAGGGCATCACTAGATTAACAGCTGGTTTTGTTTTAATTTCTGAATTAAGAAATAACTTTATTAGTACGCCGCTCATATTTTATTCTACTTAAAAATAAGCGGTATAATAGAGCCTCAAATTTTAAACGCAAATTGTACTTTTTTTATGGCGAAACTTTTATTCTTTTGTAGACGTGAAATATGTAACACTTCTAAAAAATCAGGTGACCATTAGAAAGTGTTGCCAAATCACACATAACACTTATGATTGATACACCTTTTTAGGAAAGAAAACGCCATTAATAATGATTACTATGCAATGTTCCTTAATAATAAAAATAAATTAAACATATTACAAAAACTTAACTGAAACTACTTTTGCGGACTTTTTTATTTTAATTTTTCTTAGTTTTTGGCGAGTTTTGACCTAAATATTATGCCTCTTTTTTTGTATAAATTTTTAATATTAATTTTGTTTTTTATAATATAAAAAAAATTAATAAAAACTAAACTGATTGACTTTTGGCGATTCTGTAATCTGGTCAAAAAATCTGACAACACTCTCGACAGCGAGTGTCACATATGAAGAAAAAAGTTAGTCATCGTCCAGACTTGCAATTTTTGTTGCTGCAATTTTGTAGCGTGTCAAATTGCTGGATCAGCAATAATTATGTTTAAAATCCAGTACAATTCCTTTGTAAAATCAATTCTAATTGCAATACCAAACTGTGCGTACCAGCCGCACTGGAATAAAGAATTAAAAATAAATAAAAATGCTTTCTTTTATTTACAATTTGTAAAAACTCTGCTTTGAAATTGCATAAGTGTCCATATTAGGAAATTCTAGTATTGCCATTTTTTTATTTTAATCTTGCATCTCTTCTCCTTTTTATAATTTAAATATAAATAAAACTACACCTACACCCAACTTCAAGTTAAAAAGTGTGAGAATTACAAAACAAAACAGGATTGGAGAGCACAAGAAAATGATAACCCCTCCCCGATTTTCTCAATACTCTCACCAATAAACTTAAGAATTGCTGCAACAAAAATTGCAAGTCTGGACGAGGACTAACTCGTTGCAGGGCTCTATTCACAATTCCCTAAAATTCCTAAGCTTTGTACAAATTTCAATTGTTTTTTGTACTCTTTTAAGAACAAACTAGTTCTTAGCTGTCCTTTTCCCTTTGGCAGCAACTGAAGAATTTGTTGCTAAAACAACATATTTTTTTAAAATTTCTATGGGTAAAAAAAAGCAATTTTGAAAGAAAAAACCGAACTTTGGCACACTTCAATGAAGCAATTTACTCAAAATTCTTTTGTTATTTTTTTATTTTCCAACTGAGAAAAAAAAACACACACAAATACTCAGTTGCACATTCAAAAGGATTTTTTCATGTCACTTTCAATGGCCCAATAAAAAAAGAAATGAAATGAAATGTAAAACTTCAAAGCCATTTGCCATATTTTTTTTACAAGAAAAAAAAAAAATAAAAAAAAACATTACAAAAAAAAAAATAAAGCAAAATGAAAATATTTTCATACAGGAAAAAAAATATGGTTTCATTTTCTAAAAACGGTTATTCTTTGTACAATTCTGTCCATTGTCTCCCAAGGACTCTAGTGCATTTAAGGCATATAGACTTCACTTATGGCTCCCTCTCTATTTTTTTTATTGTTGTTCTCTGTGTATTTTGTGCAACATCAACAATTTTGTACCAGTAAAAAGTAATTGAGAATAATTTTTTTTCCTAACACTCTTAGCAGGACAAAAAATCCTTTTTGTTTACAAAGTGGCAAAAACGGGCTACAGGAAATTCACTCATGCGTGCAAAAAATGCAATTTACAGTTGAGAATATTTGTACAAAAAACAAAATCATGAGGACCAAACATATTTTCACATTTGTGCGCCAATTTTATCCTGTCGAATTGCTTAAACTGTTCTTGTTGATATATTTAAGTCCTTATTTTCTAATATTCCATTGTGAGTGTAAAGCAATAAAGGGAATATGCAAATTGCATTAATAGGGTTTTGTACAAGCGGATAGTAAAAAAAGATCTGAACTAAAACCGCAATAAACTCAACTACAACTGAACTAGAATTGAACAAGAACTGAACTAGAAATGAATAAGAACTGAACTAGAACTAAAACAGAATTGAGCTGGAATTGCACTAGCACTGAGCTTGAACTGAACTACACGCAGAGAAAAAACATGTTTAAATATGTTAAAATTTATGTTTAAATTTAACCACCGACAACCGAATTATTGTTTAATAAGTCCTCCATCAAGAAGCCACAACCATATTATGGTTGCCTCTAAACATGTTATGGTTAAATATGACAATAATTTGTTTTAAAATTAACAATAGTATCTTCCTCTTTTCCAAGAGCTACAAGCTTTGGTTGAAAACCAACCATGCTATTATAAGTGTTAAACATATTTTAGTTATTATTGACCAAAACATGCTCGGAGGCAACCATAATATGGTTGTGCCTTATTGATGGAAGACTAATTTAACCAGAATATGGTTGTCGATGACAATAAAAAGGTTAAAATAACTTAATATGTTTAGAATTTAATTTAAAAATAGTTTTGTTGGAGGTGACCATATTTAAAAACATATTTTTTCTCTAGGTGTACAGATTTAATTTTAATTTGATTTTTAACTGGATTAGTGTCAAAATCCATCTGAGAGAAAAAATTCTTTCAGTGTTGAGCTTAGTTAAAAATGTTCATCCATACTTTTTCTCGCCTTATGCAGAAGATTTGCACCTCCCTAATGCCTAAAGTAGTAGTTATTTTTTTAACTGTCAAGTAAAATTTTTTTCCATTTAACAGCTTCCCATTTTTATTTTAGACTTTATGCGCAAAATTATAGGATATTGAAAAATCCAAGCAAATGGAGCCAAAAAGCAACATGTGTAAGAATTAGACATGCATATAAAAAATAATTACAATTTTACATTCTGAATTGGCAGGATATTAAACTGCTTTTCTACTGTAAGAAAGAAAAAAATAGAAAGAACTAAACCCATTAAAATATCTTTTTTTTTATTTTTAAATAAGTATGTTTGTACTCGTGTAATAAATTTCAGATATTTTTACACAACCTTGATTGCAGTATTTTTTATTTGTTTCATTTATAAAAATATTATTAAATTTAGCACACAATGACAAAAAAAGCCCTTCTTAACGACTTTGTTTATAGACCAATAACACAATTTATGAAGTTTTATACGTCTGCATTCGATTTGAATCAATGCTGCATATCATAAATACAAAATGACATTGACAACAATGTCATCATTTCATTTGCTTTTTAACGCCAGTAGTCAGTCACGCAGTTATTGGTACATGTCAGTTTTGTAAGCAAACAGTTTTGTAAGTCAATCAATATTTTTTAAAGTAAAATGAGAATATTTAAAATATTTTTTGTTTTGAAATTTTTTAAGAGATAAAAGACCAAAGAAATTTGACATTTCATATCACATTTTTTTCTTTGAATCAGCTTCGGCGTTCACACAATTATTGTCTTATTGCTAAAATATTGTTTTTTTTTCGTATGAAGTACTAGAGTATCTACTCGATAAATCTTTGTTCGATTAATCGAGGAATTTTTCACCATAATTTGATCGAATAATTAAAATAGCCAATTTCGAATAACGAATAACTCGAACAATTTATGTCAATCAATCGATTAAGATTCATTTCTTAAAAAGTTTTAATTTTTAATATAAAAATATTTTTTTTAGATTTATTTTAAGTTATCAATATAATCATTTTGGTAATAGGAGCAAAATCAACAAATTATTTGCTTAATTCCATGAATTTGGTATGAATTTTGTGATTGGAGACAATTTTTAATTGTTTCTGTGTATATTGCTTTCGGTCGCCAGTGGTCGCACAAGGAAAGTCATAATTGCATTTTTACTGTTCCCTATTTATAATTAATTAATTTTGTCAATATACCGTTATTGAATTATTTTTTTATTGTTTATATATTAAAATTATCTTATGTTTTCGGGCCCTCTTTTTACTTAATATGAACTTCGGACTTGCCAACAAATAAGCGCATCCAAACCTCAACTATTGCTGATAATAGAGCTTTCCTAAGCATTCACGAAAGCCGGAATGAAGCATCTCGATACTTACAGCACCATATATTGCAATTAGAAATGTGCTTTAAACAATGGAAGATAAAGTTCAATGAGCAAAAATGGTGGGCAAACTATACCCCCCCCCCCCCGCTCCAATTAAAATCAGTTACCAAATAATACCACAACAAGCACATAAAAAAAAATCTAGATGGCCGTTTGAAGTGGAAATGTCATATAGAGGCAACAATAACTCCAATTAAGCTAAAAGCAGTTTAAATTAATGGACTTATTAAGAATTTCTGTCTTTCGTCTTGATTGAAACATTTTCGTTACAACTCTATATTAAAGACAATCTGGTGCCACAGTATTCAGTAATGGGGCACTCCGCGACCTCTTATATCGAAAAAATTCAAAGAGGCCTAAATAAACTTCTTCCCAATAAAAAATTGAGCTTCCAACGAAGCAGGTTTGTAAGGGAAAAACGTAAAAGTTTCGCTTACCATATCGCTTACCGAAGACATGAATTTTATATGGCGCTTTATTCAGCGCATATTAAAATAAGCGAGTGTAACGATACGCTTTGCACTCTGAATTTTTTGTTACCGTTACTTTTTTATATGTTCCCTTACAAGCCTTCTTCGTAGTAAGGGAATGTCGTGGCTCTTCAAATTTTATATATATTTGTTTTAATTTATTAAGAATTCGTTCACTTACGTTACTGCATAATTGTATGTCTTATTGCGTAGCGCTTAAGTGTGTGCTTACTTTTTAAAATGTACCATTAGTGCTTCGCAAAATAGGAAATTTTTTTATTGGGTTCGAGTAATTAGTTTCGTAGTTAGTTTAAAAATAGATATTCACTAAGATCTTAATATACCTTTAGTGAAAAGTAGGATCACGAAATATTCGGTAAAATATTGTAAAAGGCTTCGTCTTGAAATATTGAAATATTTTAATTGATGGCGGCCGCACTCGTTTAAGAAGAAAAGATACTGCACGGACTAGTCTGATTATAAGAGCTTGATAGGGAAAATTTTTGTCCTGCACAGACAGGACTTAAAATAAAGTATAAGATTTTTCATTGACTTCTTTATTTATAATTTATCCATTTAAGGACTACATGAAAGGACCCAAGTGAGTTGTCTCTCGATGGCTGCCGATGGAACCTAACCTAAAGGACTAAAGTTAAATTTGTTTTTAAATATAAAAAGACATTAATTGTTGAATTCCATTGAGAACAACATTAAGATTATGCAGAAGGGCTTGATATACATATTCACCCTTATCGGGAATCTTAAGGGAATAAATTCTAGGGAATAATTTTTTTATTCCCATGAACAATAACTTGGTATCGCCAATTGTTAGGGAATAAAATATACATTGTTGGCAAGTCTATCATTCTATTGTGAATTAATGTTATTTTATTTTTAAGGCCGGTATTCACTATCCTAAATAATCGTACGAGGCATTCACACGAAAATCTGACGGAATTCTATCCTTAAAAAAATGTCTGCAAAATCTGCTGTCCATGCCACACTATCCCAAAAAAACTACTTTACAAGAAAATGCAACTCTGATCGCATGTAATCTATCATTTCAAAACTTTCAAAAACATTTGCAAGTCGGATAGACTTGTCAAAAAATCTGTCACTCAATTCATTTTTAAGCCACACTGTCATACATTACGATTTTTTTGACATATCGTGCGACTAAATAGGTGAATACCGGCATTTAAGAGTATTTTTGTAATTTTCTTAATAAATTGTCGTTATTCAGTAAAAAGCTTAGTATTTCGCTCCGATTAATGTTATTAGAAGGGAAAAAATTATTGGATAAAATAAAAAGACGAAATATAAGAGATGCATCAACTCGAGTGTATGAAAGTAAAAACATGAAATTTTTCTTGGCAATATCTATATAAATAAATTATTTGCAAGTTCCAACAACTTTTCAGAGTTGACAAAGAAGCTTTAAAATACCTTTTACATGCACTGGTCTAGAACTAATTACCAGATAGAAAGATGTCAGCGATACCGCAGGTTGTGAAGCCCCCATTATGTCTATGCTTTTTTTGCAAAAGGAAGTTATCAAAAAGGTGTAGTGAGATGTTGGCAGAAGTTTTACGGATTTTTTTCACGTGCAAATAATTCACGATTGCAACTTTAGGGAAAATGGCAATATTTCGAGCAAACAAATATTCACGATAGGGGTGATTAACATCAAATTTTTATGGATATATGAGAATAAGATTTGATTAATTTTTGTTAGTTCATATTCTTATAACGATTTTATAAATAACTATTGAAAATATATATGACTTTATTCTACTACAAAGCAAAAAGAATCTGTTTTGTATTTAAACAAATTTCGATTCGAACGTTATGAAATTCTATTCAGTATGATATCTTATTCGATCACGATTACGACGATTTGGCCTCGGATCTAGAACTGAGCTCGAACTGAACTATAGCTTTGTGTCTAATACCGAATGCCGACTTTCAAAATAAAATTCAACAACTTTGGTTTTTTGCTCTGTGCTGAATCCTTCCATCATAAATTTTTCTAGATTTTCAAAGTTAATTTTGTGAAAAGAAAGTAAACATAAAATGTATTCTTTTATTCAATCATAACTAGAGTTTTTTTATTCCCGCACTTTTTGGATTCCCGGGAAAGTGGGAAGTAAAAATCAAATTCCCGGGATCCCGGGATTCCCGCCCAAAATTTTGTATTTATTTATTTACTTTTTTCTAAAATGAAACTTATATTTCTTATTGGCTATTACGCTTAAAAGAATTAAATCTAGTATATATTATATAACAAAAACGTAAAAAATTTAAGATTAAACTTATTTAAAGAGACTAAAGAGGTTATATTGATGCCAATAGGATAATATAAATCAATATACGTATATACACTGACAAAATCAGAGCTTATTTGCATAATTAGAATGAAAGTATTAGTCTTACGCGAATTTAAATTCTGGAAGGGCGATTAGGAACTGAAAGCACAACATTAAGAAGAAGGAATTCTGAAACAATTTTACCGTTTAACAAATTCAGTAGGAAGGAGAAGTCTTATTTACTTCATATATTTAATAACATATTTTTTACATTTTTATACCATGTGATATTTTTCATTCCATGTGATATTTTTTTAATATTCATCTAGGATCCCATAAAATAATTTTATTAGTAGTCCTTTATTAAATCTAAGCCGATTTTGCCATTTGCGTATCACCTTGTTTCTAGATCTTCTAGGCTGTTTGGGATTGAATTCCAGCAGAATCGCTTCAGTAGGAAAAGAGTTATGCACCCAAATGTGGAATAACCTCCCTAAAAACTCAACTAAAACCAACATAAATTTGTGGCGAAATGCACACAAATTTCTACTTTCTATTTTTATAAGACTTAAAATCACTAGGAAAACAATTTACTACGCCTTAACCGCAAAGCTTTATAATAATGTTGTAAAATTTACACTTCAATTTGCTAGGACAAGAAATAAAATTTCGTGATGATAGGTCTATAATTTATCCTGGGCCCAATATAAAGCCCATTCTCAAAAATTAGCTTAAAAGTCTTAATCTATAAAAAATTTAAATACTGTGGTGCAATTAAGTTGGATAAAACAACTAAAGACACTAGTCTGACATAAATTTACTAAAGTTTTAAAAAAAGATTTTCTTAAAAATTTCCCGGGAATCCCGCAATAAATTCCCGGGAAAGCTGGAATTAAAAACAACTGAAAATCCCGGGAACAAACTCTAATCATAACGTCACTTATACGGCACCCTGTTGTTTCCACTACACTGTTGTATTATGTTCGATTAAAACATACATCTTGTTTAGAAACGAATACCCCATTTTCTTTACCAAACATATCCGGGCTTTTTAATGCTTCTCAAACTGTTTTAAACAAGAACAATACAACTTGTTGCATCTTTTCGCTATCAACATGTTTATATACATGTTATTTTGTTTGATATAGTTTAACAAAACTTACACCCAAAAAAATTATACGTTAGATTAGCTTGCAACTTCAAGTCTCTAGCAACATCAAACATGTTGTGAAAGTTTGATGGAATTGCAAGCGCCAACAACAACACAAAAAAGGTTCGACTAACTAACCAACAACCAGCAAAGAGCCAAATAAATATTAGAGGTTAAAACAAAAACAGTCTTCGTTGCGCCGTTATACGCGTTGGTTCAATTATTTGCGTTTCAAATTGAATTCGTAGCGGGTAAAAGAGTTGCATTTATAAGAATTAAAAAAAACGTTAGAAAGAAAGAAACAAGTGCGTGAAGGAGGGTGAAACGTGTAAAACGATAGTTAATAAATTTCAAGATTTTTTAAGGCGAAAAAAGAAAGTAAAAATATTAAAGTGCTTATAAAGAAAAACGGAATAAATTACAAAATTTTGCTTAAAATTAAAGTGTTAAAAGAGAAAAATAAAAGAAACAAATTCAGCAAAAAATTAATAATAAAAATTTGGCTTAGGTATTTAATAATTAAGAGAAAATAATAAAAAATTCTGATTCTAATAAAAAAATGTCGTGGTGAATTTAAAATAGAAGGTAAATCCATTTAATTGTAAAATTTTTTTAAAAATTCTAAAAGAATTTTATTAAACAAAAAAAAATCGCTGATTATCTTAAAAAAATGCTTTCGACATGTTTTTAAAAAGTTTATGAGATTTTCAATCTTATCGTTATTTCTGCTTAAACGAAAATTGTTTTAAAGAATTTTTTTATTTAAAAACTTTATTAATTGTTTCGTTTTTTAAGTGTAATGTGCCTATTATTTTTTACACCAACCACAACATACAATACCAGCATTTTTTTGGCACGCACTACAACAAACCCCTCAATGAAAACAAAACAATTGCTCACGTTTTTTAACACTCTGTGACAAACTGTCAAAACTGACAAGTAATGTTCACATCAATTTAATTCTGCCGCAAAAAAATAAAAATTTCCGATACATACCTACAACAACAACATAAATGAGAAAACTCCTGTTTGACAAGTGCGAACAACAACAACAGCAACAAAAAGTTAAAGAATAACGTCAAAATACCTACAAATAAGAAAAAAAAAATCCCTTTAAAAAAATCTCAACCATATCAAACAGTTCAAGTTGGTTCAACGCATGCGGCTTGTAAATTCAACTTATACAAACAACAGCAACTACACAACAATAAAAAATACAACAATTTTTTCTTTACAATTTATCAGTTAAAAGGCGCTTCTTTATGCACCTGCTTTGCGACAATGTCAAAAAAAGCAACAAAAACAAATAAAAATTCTTGGGCTTAAAACTATAAAAAACACACACACCTTCTTAGCAAACAACAATAATTGTCTTGTCAGTGTTTTGTTGTGTTCCGTTGTTGTTGTTATTAGCAATACAAATATGTTGTTGTTGGTGTTTTTACTGCTTTTTATGTTTCTTGTTATTATAAGTTGTTTTAGTTTTTAGCCGGTTCTTTGTTTGGGGCTTTCATTACATTTGCTTGCTCAATTTAGTTTTGTTTCTTTCTCCAAAAATAGAAAAAAAAACTTAAGGAGAGTAAGAGAGCAAAAAATTTCATAATATTAAAAACAGTAATGTCAACCTTTTTTTAATTGAAAAGAAGACTTTTTATTTTTAAATGATAACAAGTTTTGGTCATAAAAGTTAGAGCTGAGGAAGCGGAAATGTTTTATTGGTAGTGGATTTTAGGAGCAGAACAATTTTTATATACTAAAAGAAAAGCAGAACCATTTAAAATTATTTTTGTTAAACAATAAGTTCCACTACCATTAATGAAATGTATTAACGCTTGGATCATTGGTGCTACATTTTGCAGAAAGGTTCGTCAAATTAACTTACCTAAATCGTTACAAAAATCGTCATTATAAAATATGTAACACTTACTTTCAGACGCTCGCATAGTGTATGCGCAGTTCCAGCGAAAAGTCTACTTTTTGTTACGTAACGCCAGAAGTAATTTATATTGTTTCTCATAAAATCGTCCTATATGTATAATTTACATTTTTATATTTTGGTGTAAAGCGCAACTAGCTCCACACTTAGTTACAAAAGGGATAACATTTTAAATACATGGTCCTAAAATACAAGCTTATTTGCTTGATGGCTTTAAATTTCAAAAAGTGGACTTTTCGCTGAAAATTTCCATATGTACCTTAAACGAGCCAAGATTTTTAAATTTGATAAATTGGAAAATAAATCTTTATAAGTCCAAAGCTTACTAAAAATAGGTTTTATGCAAAAAGTCTTCCTCATTTCGCAGCCTTATGCAGTTTTGTAATGAAAGCCAAAATCCATTTCTGGTTTTTGTAACGTAACGCCGGCGCATATTTTTTGTATCTTCAAATCCTTAGGGTTAATTGTTGTAAAATCTTTTCTGAATATATACCTTCTTCATTACTTTGCAAAAATAAAAAAAAACCTTTTTTTAAATTTGAATTCTTCATTGAATTTTTTTTTACATTTTGTCATAAAAATATCACGTCACGTCACAATGGAAATCCCCATATATGAATTTCAACAAATGGCCCCACTTGTAATAAAGATATCTGGCGTTTTGTTCAAAATGGAATATTTTAACCAAAAAAAAGTGTTTTTAAAATTTTTGTTAAGTTCTAAAAAGAAGATTTTAATCATACAGATTAAGAAACGAGATATAAATGCAGACCCATGTTAAACCCTGAAAAAATTAATAAAATCCTAAAAGTACATAAAACAATCGAAAATTTTATTTCGATTAAAGGCACAAAATTTCGTATAAAAGCAAGAAACAGCGAAATTTGATCATATGGGAATTGCTACTTTACCGCTACAAAAATAAGTATTTTTTTTTTTGCATCAGATTAAGACTGAAATACAAAATGGATCTATCACACAATTCCGAAGCTTAAACTTCCATGCTTACAACAAAATTAACGGCAAAGCAATTTACCTTTTACACTAGCACAATTCGTCGAATTTTGAAGGGCTAGAAGAGTTTGATTAATTGACAAAATTCGGTAAAGTATCAAAAACCCCTAAATTAGACCAAATTTCAATACAGTAATAAATTTTTTTTGCACTTATTGCAACTTAAACTGCTTTTCGGAAGGCCGCTTTAGATGGGAACTGTCGTAAAATATCTTATTTCTCTTCAAACGCTATGGTAGTAGTATTAGTGAAAATGTGTTTTCATGTTATACATACAAAGTGCATTGGTATTGTTTCTAACCTTATAAAGCTGAATTGGACCAAATTTCACTACAAAATCTATATTTAATATTATTTAACGTATATAAAACGCATATAAAAACGTGTTTTTTATGCATGTATGTGTGGCAAAAAACAAAAAATTTAAACAAAAATTTACATGTATAAGCAAAATATAAACAACTTTTGACAGCCTAAGGGAATAAGCAATAAACATCTGGCTCCTTGCGCAGACCTACTGGATAGGCCTTGGGATATACTTTACAAAATGTTTGTGGATATTAACAGTGTTGTCACTTTATGGCTAATTATCCGACTTTGGTGTAATTTTTATCGTCGTGGTTGAAGCGTGCGGAATTTCTTTGAGGTCTAGATCTAATCTAATTTTAAATTCTTTCGTTTGAAACAAATTATGTTAAGATTTGATTTCGTTGAAAAAAAATGTATATGCATTAAAAATATTGTTGGTCCCAACAATGCCAAGTTCGCTCTTTCTTTTTAAGAAAAAATATCCATCGTTGAATATAGATTTTCAAAATTGAATGGCGCTAGATGGACGTTAGATTTTAATAAATATGAGCTTTATTTATAGTGATAAAAATATCATGGGGAAAGAAATAAAGGGGAATGTAAGAAAATATAAATTCACTTACATATTGTTACAAGTAAAACTTGACTGTTTATAATTCTTATTCGCTTTTCAGTCTTATTTGTATAATATTTTTAGCTTTTCTAAAGTGTTTGGAAAAAGTTTCCTGACGAGCTGGCTTAAGCAACCAGCGAAATGCGTGTGGAAACCAGCTTTCCCTCAACAAAAAATTTTACCGTATTTATCAAAAAAATAAATTGGGGATTTAGGACGTCATAGAGAGATCTTATTAATAAGGATTTTAAATTTCTAGAAATAGGCTAAATAAAATAGCCTTATTTGACCTTTCTTTCTTTTTTATTATTTGAAAAATTTTGTGAATTTGATTTCCTATCGATAAAAATAAATTAAATTAATATTTTATAAATAAAAAGACCTAAAGCTTATACAAAAAAAAATAATTATAATAATAAATCTAACATTTTGTTTTGCCATTTCAAATGCTTTGGGATAATAGTTACCGACATTAACAGTTGTAAAACTAAATGAAGAAAGACAGTTGCGTCTGAGCTTCGCAAGCCCATGAAACATGACATTTATAAAATTAACAGAAAACCATAAATGTTATTTGAAATATCAATACATGGCATTAGGATATAAAACTGAATTCAGGCATAGAAACACAGCAGCTATCTTTGCGAAGCGCATTGCGGACGTCCAATTTTGAGCCACTTTTCCGAGCAGTGCTGATTGTACATCACGAAGAACACGAACAATGTTGGCCTTCAACACTCCAATTGTTGTAGTGTAAAATGTGTAAACTGCACCAAACGGTACATTTTTCTTGTTCAATTCGAAAGTATTGCGCATATTCTCACGCCATATGCAGAAAAATTGTATATTAACAAACCCGTTCAAATAAACGAATATGTATGCCATAAAAATCATGAAGTCGCCTTATAAGTTTGCACAGATCGATGACCGATTTTCAAAGTAAATTTCGATAATTTGGTAACGTTTTAATAAAATAAAACGTAAATGTTATATCAGGTGTGATTTTTTTAAATCGGGTAATTTTTTTAGCAGATGTAATTTTAGATTTAGCTGGGGGTCACACTGGTTATTAATAAGAAAGCATCTAAATCTGTGCATGGGGTGTATGAGTACGGCTATAAAATGCTTAGTAAATGTAGTCATTACATTGTAGTGTATTAAAAGTACCGTTCTGTCTACACAACTGACAGTTGTGGTTGTTTTCTTTTTGTCTGACTTTCTTATAAAATCATTCTTGTGTTTACGTTTTTTAAGTTTTCTTGATTCTTTATGAATGCCTCATTATGTGACTTAAAAGTTTGTATGATTTATTTTTCTGGTGTTAATGAAATTCTCTCTGATTAATTCGTTGTGTTTGTGCAAGTTTTTGGGGTCTTTTGTTATGATTATAATTCCCTTAATTGTTTGAGTTTTTTGTCTTCATGTCTTTCTTTCTTTCTTTGCCTAAAAAAAGTACGTTCGTTGACTTTTAAAGAAAAATGTTAAAAAAAACAGGAATTTAAGTTATTTGTTTTTGGGAGTAACTGTCACAAAGCCCATAGTGGTTTACAGCTTTGGAACTAAAGTTTTTTTTTAACTTTTATAAGGGATTTTATTGCATTTCTTTGCAACCAAAACAAAAATTGTTTTTGGTTAAAAATCAATAAAAAGAAATTTTGTTTAAGTCAGCGTTAATTTTTTTAAAGAGTGTGTTTGACATAAGAGAGTATGAGAGTGAATTAACAATCAACGACAACATAAACTATACCAGCAAATTAAATTTAATGGGCGTAGTTGGCATCAAAACAAAAAAAATCATGTGTTTCGTTATCAAAAAAAGGAAATAAACAGCTTAATTAATTACTTTTTACCTAAACAGCAGCAAAAATATTTATATATTTGAAAAAGCTTTAAAACAATTGTTATAAACGGGAACCAAAGTCTCACACAAAAAAATTGAGTTAATTAAAGAAAACTATCATAAATATTGGTAGTACTAAAAGTTGCCGCAACATTTTTTGTAAAAGACTTTTTAATTACCATTTCATTCAAAGTATTGTCCAATTTAAGCTGTCATTTTTTCCAATCTTTCTGGCAATTTATGGATTCTTGGTAGCAGAAAGCCAAATTCTTTTGAGATGATGTTTTTTTTTTGTCAGGTTTTCGATAATTTGTCGACATCAAAACAACAGTCTTAGGAGTTACCAAATTAACGTAAAAATGGCGTCGACTTGATGTGCCAACGACTTAAAATTGACGACTTACATTATAGGGGTGGACATCTCAAATTAATGATGAAAATTTTTTAAAAAGATAGAGGCAGACCTTTGTTATGTTTGGTATTACGGAAACCAGTAAATGGGCATAGTTTAAACTGTTCGTTATTCTCTCTCTTTATCTGTGTCGTTGATTACAACCAGTGCTTAAAGCACCGCGGCAAGTACCCACAATAATATTGAAAGCACTGCTCGTTGTTTAGAAAAAATACGCAGATTGAAAAATGTTATTCTATATGTTGCATTGGGTCCTAATACACCAATAATTTGCTCTTTAACAAAATTACAACCTTAAAAGGAAATCTACTACAAAAAAGGTTCTCAAAAAAAGTCTAAATATATAAGACTTTATATGGGACAAATATGTATAATTTGATATTATAACTTTAAATATCTGGAATGTCAATGGAAAATATTATCTTGTTGTTCTTTATTTTTCGTACCGTACAAGAACGATAATAAACGAAATCTCCTGAAGTTTTTAGACTTACACTAATGGAGTTCATATGTTCTTAAAAGGAACTTAAGGATAATATATACAGTAGATATCGGATATAAGAAACTTGCAAAAACCAATTCGGAAATCGAATTAGCAAATAAAGAAGAAGAATTTATATGGATATAAGAAACTTTTTGCATGTAAAATATATTTTATGCTTATATCAGTTTTATGAAACGACTTTTCTATGAAAATTTGCTTAGTAAACCTTTTATTAATCACAAATATTTTTTATGAATATAGGGGTTAATATTTTTCTATAAAAAGTAATAAAGCAAATTAAGTTCAAAAGCTAATTTTTTTTTACTATGGTAATAAATTTCATTACGTATTTATGTTCATCTTCAATATGCAAACTAAAAGTTATGGTTCAAGAAATTTTTAGTTGTATATTTTGTATATATTTAGTGTTGCCGCCAAAAACACTGTTTTATAAAATATTTTTTCATAACATTTATCATCTGTGGTGATTAAAAAAAGTTTCTTACATCAGGATTTTTCTAATATACGATTTTCTTTTATAGAAAATTTTTCCTTTAAAAAGTACAGAAAAAAGGGATCGTATTTTTGATCCACTTTCTCATAATCGTTTTTTTTTTCTTAAATGCGATGTGCTGATATCCGGTATCTACTGTAAATCTATTTTATATAATGGATAAACAAATATAGATTTTGAAATGGTACTGAATCTTTATTAAAAGAGTACATTTTGAGAAGTAAGAGTACTATCTGAGTATCAATTTAAATTTAATAAATGAAGAAGACTTGTAAATAATAAAGTCTTATAACCAGATAAACCATAGAACATTTTGAAACAGTACAAATTTGCTTTGAAATTATAACTCTAAGCGCTAAATTGTACCAAAACACATTTTCTTTCCAAGTTTTTGTGATATTATTCAACGGACTTGATTGCTAAATTTTTTTTCTCTGATATAAGCTAGACGTTTTTCAATGAGATCGGTCCAATTACTTTTTTGAGAAATTTGTTTAAACTGATGTAGGAAAACGTTAATATTAAGCCAAATACTTTACAGAGAAATTTCCAAAATTTCTCGCTATTAAATTACCGGGAGTTTCAAAAATTAAATTACCTTTTTGAAAAATTTGTTTAATCTGATGTAGGAAAACGTTAATATTAAGCCAAATACTTTACAGAGAAATTTCCAAAATTTCTCACTATTAAATTACCGGGAGATTCAAAAAAAAACCTTATCCTAGCCTCGTCTTGCACAACGCCAAAAATACTTAATGGTGGCCGAAATGTCACTGTTGAACAGATTATTTTTATATTGCTTACGACAATAGGTCGGAACAAGCCTATTCAATCACATAAGACATCATAACAAAAAATATTTACCGGTTTAATCTACTGATGCGACTAGAATCGAGTACTCTCTTGTTCTTGTCTTCAGGTGTGAAATTTGTAATCAGAAATTATCAGTTCTGGTACTTTATTATCTATTTTTTTCTTCATAATTCTAATGAAATATGTTTGTGGTTTTTAAATTGAAATTCTTATTATAAAAAAATTTTTGACAATTTTAAACAAACTCATTTTCCCATTTCCTGATTCTTGAATATCAGTTCTCTCATAAATTTTTTTTGTGTTTTGCTAATTTTTGACATATTTTTGTGTTTATGTTTTTAAAACATTAAAATTGATTTATACCATTTCTTAAAAAGAAAAATAACGTCTTAACATTAAGTACGTGCCAAAATTGATTTACTGTTGGAATTCCGTGAATGATAAATCGGGACGTGTGTGTGTGTAGTTAAACTTGAGTACAAATTATGCCTAACATTTTGTAGTTAAAATTAAATACATATTTTACCAAACATTTTACATAAAACTTTTGCAAAAATTTTCATACATACAAACATAATTTGCTTTTAATTTAATTGAATTTTTTGGAAACGCTGAAATAATTAGATTATTATATTTATAAATTTTAACAGAAATTTTGTTTTGTCATACCATTCTTTATTGTACTTGTTAATTGTGGTGTCTCTATTAATTTCATGGTTTAATATACTTTATGCCCCAAATATTTATGGCCTAATTAATGGAAAAAAGAAAATTCTACTACACTGAACAAAATAATCTACATGTTTGTTGAGAAGTAATTTAATTGAAAAGTTTTAATTAAAATCTATACCAAACCAGTGCCAACCAGTATATACTTACTACTTGCTAGCTTAGCTTCACAGCTAGCTTTGCAGACAGGTTTTATTTATTAGCTGTATGAAAGAGCTTAAGCAACAATGAGTTCAACTGCGACTTTTGATAAAGATCCTGTATCGATATAGTGGCTTAAATTGAGGCTGTGGTTTATGTCTTGGTTTCAGGTATTACTAGGACTCTGGGACCTTATGTTAATCGCTGGGGATACTGTGTTCCTTGGTAGCAGATGGGACTCTGGTCAGGCTCGATGTAATTGGAGACGTGGAAACTTTAAGACTTAAACGAAGCAAAAAAATTAAAATAGATTAAGACCATGCAGGGCTTAGGAGAAAAGCGCCTTACATTTGAACACATCCAAACAAAATATAATGCCATAGAACTTTGTATCCTTATAATGTCTACAGCAAACTTACCAATTATTTCCAAACCCCTAAAGGCGTCGTAACTATCACTCGAATCTCTCTATAATTAATCTGTGTCAGAGCCAAAAGACTTTCAAAAACAACAAAAGTCAATGTTGCTAGTTTTGTCTAAGGGTACACATTATGACAATTTTTGGTGGCACTTTACTTTCCAATGTGTCGCAATGTCCACTTTAGTTAGCGAAAGCTGTGTTTGTTATACCATAGAGAAGAAAATCCTGGCTCCCGGCCAAAGGCCTGCAATGCCCAGGGACCTTAACACTCTTAAGTGCATCATAATGTCCATGGTACATTATGTCACTGGGCATTATGTCATGCCACCTTTTTATGCCATCGCCTAGTTCATAGCTTTAATAAAGGCAATACTGTTGATTGTTTTCGACAATTTAAATGAGGAGCAGTGTATCCCAGTTATCTTAGAAATAGTCACGTTTTCATTTAAATGTTTTTAAATAGCAAGCCTTAAATCATAATTATATTGTTTAATAATTATAATTATGATTTAGGGCTTCTTATTTAAAAACATTTAAATGAAGGCGTGACTTGTCTTCTGTTTTATAAAGTCAAACTATTCTGAATTGTTTAAAAGAATGATAAAAACCCCAAGCAGCTGTACTGATCTTATTTTTATAATTATTAATTCATACTCCATATTAAGGATCTTAAGGTGTCTATAAAAGATTTCCAGTTATTTATCTCTTAATTCGTCTTTATTCTTAATTCGTTAATCGGTTTGCCGGTTTTGCTGGTGAATACTTCTGCATATGTTTTCATTCTATATGGTTCAGGGCCAATTATATCAAAATTATAATATCACTTCATTTTAATAGTCGCAATTTTGAATATTTTTAAAAATTTTAGAACAATTTATTTTTAGCAAAACTGTGCATATCAAATAAGTTTTTCGAATTTATAAGTGCAATAAAGAGTTTTTCCTACTTTTCTTGTTAATTTTTGTACAAAAACTACTGTTTTACAAATACTTAAATATTAACTGCCGTATTCATAAAAAATAAAAAAAATTTCAAACGTATTTTAAAACAAAATTTCCATACAAATTTTTCTTAAAACAGATTTCATATCCATTTTAGTTTTTTATGAATACGGCAGTAAAAATCTAATTCCTTTATTCCAAAATATGTATCAACATAAAGAAAAGAAAAAATCTTGTAAAATATGCAAAAACTTTGAAAACTTGCCATGTTAAAAATTTATCTTATTTTCTTCAATTCTTATTTGTATTAAATATGAATTAGAATTAAAGAAAATAAATTTTTAATTTACTAAATTAAATTTATAAATTGTATACAATTTTCTAGCATTTTTTTTTCGTTCAGTGTACATGATACAACAAACAAGATTTTGTCAAGTTACACTGCATTTATGTAACCATTGAATACTTTGTGTTCTATTTCAATAATTATATATCAGTTTTTAATTAATGGTTATAAATAATATCTGCACAAAATTGTAATACTCTATTCATAATAACTACATCATAATCAATATTAAGTAAAATATATTTAAAAATTTTATATTCATTAACTAGGGCGTTCTGTATGAAAATTGTGTCCAAGTAAATTCTATTATAAACCATTCATAAATTAAGTAATAATAATTTCTAAATATATCGTACTCGTTCAACAATACTGTATTACCTCAAAATGTATACATTTTCAATAGAAGTAAAACAATTTTTAATTTTACATGCATTAAAGGCATATGAAAGAATTTTGAAACCAACTGTTTCATAAGCAAAAAGTTGACAAAATATCACAATATTTTTACAGCGGTTAGATATTAATATTACGTGTTGATTTCTTCGAAAAAGTCTATAAATAAAAATTTTGAGTTAAAACACTATTGTTGAACAAGTGCTATGATATGTTTGTACATTTGTGGGCTTTTCGAATTTAATTCATGAAATCCAATTCAAATTTGTACTGAAAATATTTCACTCGTTGTCGTAGTAAAATTCCAAAACATTTCTCTTATAAATTCATAATCACAAATGATTATAAATAGAACACCACTTTGAATGGGTTTTCAAATGGAAATTACTTTTAATAAGATGACATTTTAATAGGAAAAAGGATGTTATAGGATTGACATAAGAATTTGCATTGATTTGCTTTATTAAATGAAGGAAATTTCAAAAGTGAAGTTTGAAAAGTTCTAAATGTCTTAGCGTCTGTAAGCCCTTTAAAAGTGCTCTTTGTTTGGGGGTAAGTCATGAGATTTTTGCAGTTATATGTAAAATGGAAATAAGGAGAATTGTAAAAATCAGTGTAACTGTAAAATCGAATAGCTGTAGATTATCGTTTTTTAGGACAGATTGGAGGATTTGGATTTTGCAGATGATATATCCTTACTCTCACACAATTTTAAGGAAATGTCGATGAAAATATAATTCAAGAATTGGGAAGGAATGTCGCAGAACCAAAATTCTGCGGATGAATAACAGCAATACATCAAAATTCTAAGTAAATGGAAGTGAACTGGAGGAAGTAAATAACTTTTGCTATTTAGCCAGCATCATCGCAGTCTCAGGAGAATCTGACGAGGAAATTAAAAGCCGTATAATTAAGGCAAAACAAGCATTTGGTGCCCTTATCTCTGTATGGAGATCTTCTCAGTACTCAATTAACACCATACTGCGACTGTTCTCCTCAAATGTAACATCTACCTTGTTGTATAGAAGCGAATCCTGGAACACATTTCAACGCCAGATCAACAACCTACAGGTTTTTGTTGACAAATCGTTAAGAAGAGATCTTCTTATTTTATGTCCAGCGGTAATACCTGATATTGAGCTCTAGCTAGAGAAAGGCAAACCAAACACCCTTAAAAAGTGAAATCCTAAAAAAAAATTGGAATTGGGTGGGTCATATTCTGAGAAAGCCACCAGAAGATATTGCACGAGGGGCAATAGACTGGAACCCACAAGGCAGTAGTTGATCAGAAAGTCCAGCCCATACGTGGAGAATAATTGTTGAAATCGAAGTAAAATCGGCAAGAAAAAGCTGGAGTGAAATAAAAAATTTGGCAAAAGACAGATCAGAATGGAAAAAATTCGTTGTGGCCCTTAGTTTGAAAATTTTCAAAAAACATAACAGCTTATCATGACGTGGATGTATTTTTCTGAAAATACGTAAGACTTGTATGGCGTTCCCACAGGTGTATAGCGGTCTCTCATCGGATAAGTGCTGCAGGATCTCTTCTCCTTAAACGAGTGTGGTCGCCATTATTAAACAAAAATTTCGAAATTGTGCATTTGGGTGCGATTCAAGCCTTTTTTAATATTTAATTGAATGGATTGTGATCAAAGTTGTAACTGTTGGGACATTGAGGTCTTTGTGAATGTTCGAGTCTTTACCATGGGAAAGTTTTAAGTTGATTTGAAAGAGACTATAATTTTTTAAGACAAGCAGTACAAGCAGAATAAACTTAAAAAGAAATTTGTTTAAAGCGAAATTAGGGTTTATTTCTCACGATTTCCTTATAACTACAATCGTGTAGATAAAACCAATATACTTTTAATTATTTTCTATAGCAAATTATGCATTAATGGAGAAAACACTCATTAAAAAATCATTAAAAATATTGTTTTTAATACAAAACACAACTAAAAATAAATAATTTTTCAATTAAATAAAGCATCATCTTACAAATTGTGTAAATATTACTTGTGTAACCCATTAAAAGCCATTCAGTCAGCCGGAGCAATTTATCTACAAGGCTGTCATCCATTAGTCGGCCACAGTCAGTTCGTCAGTAATTCATAATTATTTAAATACCAACAAATTTTTTGTAATATTAAATGCAAATATTTAAATACTAATTAATACACAAGCGATAACAACATTTAATACATACAATCGAACAAATTCGTCAGTCATGAACAAAATTCATTTAATTAAAAACGATTAATATTCACAAAACGTATTCACCACACACATTCAACACTCTGCAGCGATTTTAATAAATACAACTTTTTTAGGGAGTAAATTTTGCAAACTAAAAAAAGATTTGTTTACTTTTTTAGAATTTTTTGTTTCAATAAGATTATAATACGAAAACAATTCAAATAGTTTGAGTGCTTTAGTGTTGCAGTGATAAAAACCAAACGACAATTAAATATAATATGGAAAAAAAACACACACACACAGAATTAAGGCACATTTCTGATGAAACAAGGCAAAAAAAGAAAGAAAAAAAGCGAAACAATTTTATATATTTATTAAAAAAACAAAAATAAAACAACAGAACATTAAACAAAACAGTGTCTCAAAAACACATGAAATAAAAGAACTTCCGGTTAAATACTCATGCAATCAAGAGCAGAGTTGACAGATCGATTTTAAAGCCACCGAAAAAAGGGAAGTTTTTATGGGAAGTGGTTAATAAGGAAAAATAACACTTAATAATGGCTCAGAAACATATGACAATACACAGAAAAATTAAACATTTTCTCTAATCACCAAATTTATACCAAATTCATAATTATCAAGCAAACAATTTGTTGATTTTGCACCTATTACGAAATTATTATATTAATTATTAAAAATTATACAATTGTGAATATTTTTTTTTTCAATAAACGATATTTTGATTTTTAATTAAAAAAAAATGATCAAAAAACCTTGCCATTTCAAACATTGTGCTAATTTATTTAATTAAATATAGACAATTCCCAACCACAATTCTTCAAGTTTAAATTATTTTATTTTAGACGAATAAGTCAATTAATATTTTTTTTAAATTAAATTAATATTGTAATTAAAAATTAATTTCAAAACAACTAAAATGTTACTTAAATCAAAATTATATTTTTAATTTTCTTTCAACTAAAAAAAAAATAATTGATTTAATTATCACATAAATTGAATTGAAATACTTTTTAAGCAATTTTTTTAATTGATAAACAACTTTTTTCTATGTATAAAAAAAAAAAACAAATAAATAGAAAGAACTTTAAATTATTGTAAATAGAAAAACTTCTTAAAATTTTGCCTGTCTAAATAACAAGTACTCAACGTACTCAAAACCCTTTGGGAAAGTAATTGTAGGAATTTTGAAAAAGATAAGTCAAAAGGACATCGTTTAAAATGTTAAAAAATCGAAAAAAGTAGAAAATCGAGAACAAAATACTTAAATAAATTCTGCTAAGCATAAGTCAATGCCGAAAATAGATAGATAAAAATAGATAAAAATAAATGATAATAAATAGAAAGAAATTTAAACATTTAAAAATATATGAAACTTTGCCACCATTTGCATGTTTAAAGCAAACAAGTATTTTAAGTATTCAAAATCTAAATATAAAAATAAGTCTGGTTAAATATGGAGTAATCAGATAATAAATGACGTAGTTTTGATGCAAATCCAAAAAAAGAAAAAGAAACATTGACAATTAAATAGATGAAAACAAGAATATAGAACGTAAATAAAAAGGATTCTTAAGGATTGAACGCAAAATTTACCTCTCGAAAGTTATCCAGTACTTAAAGTACCCAAATACTTTGAAAAGCATTTATTGGAATTAAGCTGGAAAATATGAAAAGAACATCGTTTTGAGGATAAATTGAAAAAAATTTATAATAAAACAAAATAAAATAAATACAATTTTTAATTGTTCACAGATTAATTTAAAGGGCCAGCGATAAAAACAAATAGTTTTGGCGAGACTTAATGAAAATATGGGGGTAATAATTCTGTCAAACATTCACTTAGGAATAGATTGATTCTTTTAGAGAAGTAACTTTTTCAAAATTTAGCTATCTAAATAAATGAAGTACTTAAAGTTCTTAAATAACTTTGAAAAAGTAATTGAATCAACTAAGAAAACAAAAGCTAAAAAGGACAAAATTTTGTAAAAAATAAAAAAAATAATTTTAGTTTTTTATTTTATACCCACAAACAATAGTGAAGAGGGTATTAAGCTTTTCTGCTCATTTTTGTAACACCTTAAAATATTGGTCCTAGACCCACCAATTAGTATACTCATCGACTCACAATCACTTTGAGTGCCCCGCCTCGGTAGGCTATCTCGTAGTGAGCTAGTCTATCAGTGCCGGTGTTGTGGGTTCGATTCCTGCCAGATACTCTGGCCTCTTGATGACAAGCGTAGATCATCGCGGGATTAGCATAGGGAAAAAAACTTTGTGAGTTGATCTAATGATGTACATTCGTCCGGCTACATGGCTGACTGTCCATGTTAAAATTTTGCTGAAAGTGCAGGTCTCAATTTTGAAGATAATTTAATAATATTTGATTCATAGCCCATTGAAAATGTTGATGTCCAAACTTATTCTTTTGCAATCTGAATCATCTTATGAAATTTTTGGAATGGGTCGATATTTGAATATATATCCCAAAATAGCTTGTAATTAAATCACTTTTTTATAAATGTTGGCATTGACATAAAAATTGATTATAATAACTTTTACGATAGCTACTATATCATGACAAAATAATGTGCTGGTAGGTCCAAAATTAACCATAGGTCGAAATACATAATATTCGGTACAATAAACTTTTACATGAATCTTAAACTCATAACATAATTTTATTTTGGCGGTTCCATGATTGCCCAAGGGTCCCAAATAGGATACACTCTTGATAATTGGTTTTGAAATAATATGGTGTAGGGTATCACGTGGCTGGGCTTCTTCGATTATACTTTTTTGCTTGTATTATTAATTTAAAATGTTATTAAATTGTTTGCCTTCCCCTTTTTATTAATTTTTTTGTAATGGCAACCCTTCCTGTGATGCCTTAAGAACCAGCAGCTCGATATTATGTTGCCTAGATAAATACAAGTTTGTGGTACTGTTTTGATGTTCTTTTCTTTCTATGCAATGTTTTTGTTCATATTTCTTGTTTCAGGTTCTTTTCTTATTTTCTAAAAAGAAAATATCTTAAATAATCACGCAAAACTACAATACAAAGTCTGGTAGAGTATTTTTGCTACAAAGTAAAGAAATTCTATGCAATATTTTAAGACAAAAATAGAAAAAAAATAATACAAAATAAAATTAAATTGTTAAAGAAAAGTGAAACAAAAGTTTATTTCTGGTTGTATACATTTTGATAAAGAAATAAATTCCTATTTTTCAACAAAATTAGTTTGAATGAGAAAATAGAGATATGGCTTATTATATTAATATTTTTTCCATTTTATAGATAAATATTGAATTGTTTTAAAAGATTAGCCATAAATAAAAACTTAAATAAATACATGTTATTATTTAAGTAGAAATAACATAAAAGTCTTAAAAGAATTATTAAATATTTTGCTATAAATCATTGGACGGCAGAAGGTGAAAATGGCTCAAATAGTTTCTCACCATAAGTTAAATAAAATAAGTTATAAAGGGAAGACTTTTCTGTGGAACTGGCTATATGTGAATTTTTTTTGAAAATGAAACACTCGCTTAGAAAATATCAACATTTAAAATTTTCGCAAAAATTGTGAAGTTCGATCAAATTGTTGCACTGTGAGCAATTTGGTTTTCGTAATCATTCTACTGTGAGAATTTGATGTATTTAACTAAATAACTTAGAAAAATAGAATATGGGAATTTTTTGCTTCTTATTTTACTTTTTAAACATGAAAAACATCCCAGTAAAAAAAATTTGTGTTTTTTGAAGCACTTTAGAGATAAAGCGCATAATCGAGCGCTTCAATGAGAGAGCTCTTATGCAGCAGTAAATGATAACATAACATAAGTAAATGATAATATATACAAAAAAGCTGCTATTTTAGTGCTGACAACGAAGAGGGTTTTAAAGCGAAAAAAACTAAAAATATAATATGGTTTACAAAAATGCTTGAAAAAGGGCATTTAAACCAGTAAAAGCAAAACATTAATGAATATAATAATATTGTTAGCCCTTAAAAAATCACTTTAGGAGTGTTTTATTTGCATGTTTTATTATGTTAAAAGAAGCACTTATTTTGTCAGCAGAAAATAGTCCTCCAAACCGGGAACACCCCATACAAAAATCAGGCATCCTGTCAGCAGGTTTGAAGCGATTTGAAGTATAAATTCATACATGAAACCTGCTCCTTTTGGAGCACATTTTTTACTGGGATGTTAATAGTATACAAAATCTGGCATCGAACTGATGTCACTGTGTAGTCAAAGCATAGATGACGCATAAAATATGACAACATTTTATGAAGACGTTCGTCAATGGACTGATGTCACTTTTTGCCTCATTGATGCCAGTTGTAATAACATTGATGTCACAATTCTGATGTTAGGGCATCATGCATATGAATATGCATTTTTCTATGGGTGTATAGCCACATCCACATAGTGGTCTCAGAACCACTTTTTGAAGCGATCTAATCTGTCAGGCTGGCTGGATCTCCATGATTTTTTTTTTGGGCAAAGTGCCGGTCGCAATTTTGCAGATAATTTTGTGAAATTAAGTACAGCCCCATACAAGTATTTTCCGGTATAGAGTGTTTGTGCGCATTTGCCGCCTTATCATGAATATAAATCATCCTACCAAATTTTATTGAAATCGGTCAATATTTGGCCATACCTCCCATACAAATGCCACTCCCCAAAAAAAACTTTTAATGTCATAACTAGCATGTAGTGTTGGTATTAACATAGAATTTGGCGACAATAACTCTTGCGATAGATCATTACTACTATGTAATTGCAAAGTGTTTCGCTGACAGGTCCAGAATTGAGCAGAGGTCCCATGCAAACCCCCTCCCTAAGAACACTTAAAGGTGAATAAATCTAATAACGCTGTAGATATGTACTGTCTATTTCACTAAATGCAAAAGAAGTCTTTCTTTGGCAAATGTATAGAGTGAATAATCGTGATGTTTGGTTTTCAATATGTTTTTGGTTTACATAGCACGCGTGACTCATATCAAAGGGCTTTGTCATTTTTGTTCCGTATCGTTTGGCAAGTCATAATAGAAAAACTAACACCATAACAGAATATCCAAATTGTTCAGCTGTGTTTCAAAAATCAGCATTCTGTGAGAAATGTTTTTTGTGTGATTCGAGGAACTTATGGTGCGCATAATCGACCTATGTTCTCATAACATAATTTTTTTTTAACAGATCCATGATTAGCCCTGGGTCTCAAATATGGTACATTTGAAAATTGGCCTGTCATATGATCGGTTTTACCGATCATACTTTTTTTCTTATATGTTTTGCTCTTAAAGAAGTTTTGTTGGCATTCATGTTGTTTATGCATAAGACAATAATTATCTTTGTCCCTGATAAATTTTGTTTGCACGCCATTGGCAAAAAATTCATTAAAGAGGTGTAAATTGTGGTGGAGTGCAATAATGCCTTACGAAATAAGGCCTTTAGGGCTTTATTTCACTTTCAAAGTGCAATAAAGCCTTTTTGCAAATAAAGGCCTTATTTCTCAATTGAAAGTGAAATAAGGCCTTAAAGGCCTTATTGCACTTAAATTTTTTTTTTAATAAAGCAATAAAATTTCCCACCAAAATGAGAAAAAAAGAAAAAAAAGCATACACAAATATTAATTTAACCGCAACAATATTGAAAATCTTCACTTAATAAAGTTTTTCTGCGTGGCGGCCTGCGGCCGATCTTAGGGATTTTCTCCTCCATAGGACGCGGCAGGTGGCTTCGCTGAATAAAGTTTCCTTGCGCGCGTCACACTAGGGAAGATAATGAGACGCGCGCAGGAAAACTGTGTTCAGCGAAGCCACCTGCCGCGTCCTATGGAGGAGAAAACCCCTAAGATCGGCCGCAGGCCGCCACGCAGAAAAACTTTAATAAGTGAAGATTTAGGTGGCAAGAGAATCAAAAAATATAAAATAAAGGCTTTATTGCACAATTGGCTAAATTTAAATAAAGGCCTTATTTCACTTTCAAAGTGCAATAAAGCCTTTTTGCAAATAAAGGCCTTATTTCTCAATTGAAAGTGAAATAAAGCCTTAAAGGCCTTATTTCGTAAGGCATTATTGCACTCCACCGTAAATTGTAGATCTTTAAATATTTTAAATAAATATTCAGATTTTAATATTAAAATTTTTGGGTTGGATCACAAAAGTTTATGAAAAACTTTTTTACTATTTTTTGAAAGTTTTTTATATAATTTCATTAAAAAAGATTTTCCCCCATATCATGAAAAATATTTTTGATTTATAAAAGGTTTATTGAACAAATTTCGAATGAAAATTTCCTATGAAAATTTGTTCAATAAACTTTTTATAAATCAAAAATATTTTTTATGAATATGGGGGTTTGTTTATTAATTAAGTAATTCGCGTATTATCTTTAGCTAATAACAAAAACTTAATTAAATTTATGGAAAACAAAATTGATAAAATTTTTATATTTTCTTGTCTTTTCAGTGAATAATACAATTAAAAATTTATTATATAAATGGTTTTTATGCAAAACGAAATTCTACTACTTTTCAAATATTTTTCAAAGAAGAATCAAATTTAATGGATTTTATAGAAAGGTAAGTTCGCAAAAAAAAACATTGTTAAACATTAAGAATTTTTAAATAATATAATTAAAAGAAATAATTGCTGGGACGTTTAAAATTTTACGGAAAGTATTCTAAAAAAATTAAAACAGAAAATTATTTAATATTATCTTAAATATTGGATTTTTGTAATTAATGGCTTATTATTTCATCTAACAAGTTGAATAGTATAAATTAAACAAATTACTTTCATATTTAAACTCATTTAAAAAATTGATTATGCTCCAGTCTTTCATTAAAAATTAAAAAAAAAACATAATTCTTTAAACTTCCGAATATTTTTGGAACACCTCTGTTTTGCTTTTGAAATAGAAATTATTCTTTAAGAAAACAACAAAATTCCTAAAATCGAATATTTATTTTTAAGGCGGTCTGGTTTGACTTTAACAAATAGTTTTTAAGTACTCACTTACTTAACTGCCTATTCGTTAATTTACCCACTGCACTTAATCATTCAAGGAGATATTGTTTTAAATGTCTAAATTACAAACTTTGATACTTAATCTCTGCACTTAATATAAATGTTGTTAAGAAGCCTTGTGGCTAAAGAATAAATGAATGTTCTTTTTAAAATTCCATTTTACAGCCATATGAAGCATAAAAGAAGACCCATTAGGGGGTGCCAAATTTTAATTGATTTTTTTTAATGATTATTAAAATGTCTTTTTAAAATTGGTGGGCAAAGGAGAATAGTGATTTAAATTAAGGGAAAATAACAACTTTTGCAAATGGTATAAATTCCAACATTTCTTATTTAAATCTTTTTGTTGATCAGCCTTGCTTTGAAAAATATTGGTACTAAATTTATGTTAAATACCGGATTTCTTAAGCCCATTTTTGTCAGCAGTCGAACCGTTTTTTAAGTAAGTAGAAATTATTTATTCGACTGTGCCCCATTTTTGATACCCCTCACTAAAAATTTGAATTCTTTTCAAAAAAGGACTTAATATGAGCTTTGTAATAAATTATCTGACAGGTTGGGGTCATATGTCCAAAACTTAAAATTCCAAATTTAAAATCGCGAATTACTTTGGCCGTTTTTCAAATGCATTCTTTATATGCCTTAAAAGTACACTCGAGTGGATGATAAATTATGGATCGATGTTCAGATTCATTTCTGGTCTTATAAATTTAAATTGGACCTAATTGTATGGCGATAACATTATTTGAAAGGGTTTTAGCGTATTGCATTGATTTTTTTGTAGGATGGAAGCGGTCTTTGTATAGGAAATTATAGACCGATCGTTATGAAAATTTGTATGTAGTATAAAACAAATATATATGACAAATTTCAATCTAATACCTGCATTCCACAAGTTAAATGTAAATTGCTTATATCTTGTGATGGAGCGCCCATCTATTTGTCATAACGCTGATGTATTTTGACATCAGTACTATGACAACTGTCTTCGTTTTTGACCCCATGAATCTTTTCATCATTGTGATGTCAGCATTAACATTACTAAGCCAAATTGTCATTAGGGTTAAACATTAAAATCATGTCACCAATGGGATGACACATTGGCACCACAGAAATAACGAATCGGAGTCGGTTAAAAGATGTCATCAGTGCGATGACTAAGTAACAAGAATGAGAAAGAAGTCCTTAAGTCATTGTAATTTTCTTAAGTCAAATTGAGAGAATAATTTTTTTTACTTACCCGTTACACATGTTTTTTTCACTTTTATTGCATTCCGTCCCTTGTTTACAGAAGAACTCTCAATTATAAGACAAAAGCAGCATGCACGATATAGTTTTCTGAATTATTCTACTTAGAAAATTTGATGTATTTAACTAATGCCCTCAATTTCTACAAACAGAAATCTAGCTGTGTATAGAAATATATGGCGTAAATGCGGCCAATTTCAAAAGAAAACTTATGGTAAAAACACGTACGCCAAATAAACGCTTAAATAGGTAAAGATAACTATTAGGTACGATGACGAGACCAGATATCTTTTTGTAGAAATTACGGGCATAAATAATTAAAAAAAAAATAGAATATGGGAATTTTTGGTTCTAATTTTACTTTTTAATCATGAAAATAATGTTAATTATACACAATATGTGTCATCGAATTGATGTAACTTAGTCACAGCGTAGATGACGCATAAAATATGACAAAATTTTATGGTGACGTTTGTCATAAGATTGATGTTTTTTTGCCTCATTGATGCCATTTGTAATAACATTGATGTTATTATACTGATGTAAGTGAATCATCAATATGAGTAAGCATTTTTCTATGAGTGTAATAACTAGCTAGGATATGTTTGTGTTCCCTTCCCTTCTGTTAAGCCATTCGGAAGTAGGCATACTTTCAACATCTAGACAGACTGACAGATGTGACTTAATCGACTTAGAATGATTCAAGGAACCTGAATATACAGCGGCGCTGAAAATTATACAGATCCCAAGAAAAAATGTTTTTTTATGTAAAAACTTATAATATTATTTTACAACAAAAACTATTATCCTACAAAAAATTTATGGAATTTTATTCCTGCTCACCCAGTCTTAAAGTTTCTCTATAAGAATAAATAAATTGGATTTGAGAACAGCATTTGTAATTAATTAACATTTTAAATTGTGTTTTTTTATAATGTTAACAAAATGGTGACATTAACGGTTTTTAACTGGTTTCTATAAAATTAAAATAATTTAAGATTCTTTGTTTTTTTTTTAGTTAACTCATCTTTAATGTTTAAGCCAAAAAGCAATAAAGTCATAATAAAAAACTGTTAATTTTTTCAACCAAATGATATTAACCTTCAAACTTATGTTTTAATATAATTAAAAAAAATTATAGAGGAAAAGATCTGATAAACAAAATCTTAAAAAATTTGTTAACAAACATTTAGGCAAAATAATAAATAAGCAATTCATTTTATTTTGCAATCTTTATTTTAAAAAATGTTTTTTGTGGTTTCTTTTTTTGAAGTTATCAACATGAAGAAATAGATAAAAAAAAAAACATTATTAAATATTTCAAAATATCTAAAAATTATGACACTGAAATGCCACTCTAATACAAAAATAAGACAAGAAAAAAGAATAGATAAGAAACAAACGTGCTTTTTGGACAAGTTTTGTTTGGTTTATTCTACTGTTTATTCAAATTAAAAGAAAATATTGCATATTTCTTATATTTTCTTAAATCGGCTCAAATCATGTTTTTCATCATTATTATGTTGTCTGTTTCTTAAAAACATGAGTTTAATTTAAAAATTTTTAGTTATCTACATAAACAAAAAATTTCAATAATAAGAGCTTAATCAACATTTTTTTTCATAACGAAAGTGCACGTCACATTTTTAGGTTATTTATTTAATTTATGAATCAACTGATTTTTTCTTCTTTAAACTAGCGTTGCCAAGTTTTTTTTTTAATACTTACGCAGTCAAAAAAAACCGAAAATACAAATTTTAATCAAGAAATTATGTAATAATTAACAACTTTTTAAAAAATTTAAAATAATCGAGATTTTGCAAGAATACTTTAAGCACATATTTAAAATTAAAAGTTTTTATTATCGAAAAATCGTAATAACGTCTTATTTTCTTTACAAAAATATTATTGTTTAAAAAATTAAATAAAAAACTCTCTCTTTTTCCCTACGCTATTCTTAAAGCGAAACTTACTTACTCGTAGATATTTTTTCTTATAAAAAAACTACAAACTTTTTTAATTACTAGTATGCGTAAAAAAGTTTGAAGATCTCTGAATTAACCCGTTTACTTACTTTCGTTTTCGCAATCGATATCTATCGCCCACACCGCATCTGAGTATTCAAGGCTTATATCTGAATTACTCAGACAAAATCCCAATTAATCATGTTTGTGTTCAAAAATAGACAGTATATTTATCGTTTTCACCAATCACGATAATTTTTCGAGTCAATCTTACGATATCTGTCGAAAACTAATAAAAAATCGTATGTAAAGCCTAATGACCATACGTCCGAATTAACGGCAAAGACGAATATCTATGGAGCGAAGGCATTGCTCCTTATTTAGAAGGGTCCTACAGGCTACTATCTACAATAAGCTGCTGAAATTGGGCAATACCATCAGAGGTACCAGGCATGAAGCCATAATATTTATTTGTGAAAACGGTCCATAAGTTGTTGCACGGCGAGTCAAACACTATTGCTAAAATAGTGGTTGGAAAGTTTTGCCTCACCCTTCTTAAAGTTTAGACACTTTCTCGTCTGACTACAATTTCTTTCGGTCGATGCAGAACGTTAGCACTAGACTTTTGTTCTTAGCCAAATTTTTTCTTAGCCAAACAAGAAATCAACAGTTTTTCTGGCGCAGTTTGTTGAAAAATGGGAAAAGGCCATTGCTAACGATGGCCAGTACTTTAAATTAACTTAAATTCTATAAAAGTTTCACAACAAAACTTAAAATTAAAAAAAAATACGGCATTTTTTAAGCTATACACCTAATAGAGGCTTGCACAATTATATTTTAACACACATTAAAACCATTAAAAACAACTACTGAAGAGAAGTGTAGACGACCAAATTACGTAAGTGTGTGAACGTTTAGAAGAAAAAAATACATGCTTCACTATAGTGAAAGTGCGGGTATAAATAATACTCTCAAAAATTACAAAGGGAATGAAAAATACACGCAGCAGTACAGTGACAGTGTTTTGTAACGGGTGGTTAAATTTTAAGGGCCGATGTTTAATGTGAACCACACCTAAACGTCAAGTTTTTTTCTGCATTTCATTTGGCATTTCTCAATTTCTTACTAACTCAATTTGAACTATAGAAAGATACACAATCGAGCAACGAGTAATTTTGATAATATTACAACAAAAATTCTTTGTATGCGTCCACTACATACGACACACAAGTAAACTTCGTGTATACTTTAAAAGCGACCGCTACAAAAAAAATCATTTTTAAATAATTTTTTAAGTTATTTATGCCCAATTTTCAGGATAGTATTTAAATCTATATTATGTTAATTTTCATATAAACTTAAATCGTATATAAATACAGATTGATGTTTGAGTTTTATTTGAAAAGTCTTATTTAATTAGGATAAAAGTATGGTAGCTCTACTAAATACAAAAATATATCACAAAAAAAGTGTAGCTATTTACAAGGTGGTCTCAAAAAACGGCTGGTTGTTATTGCTTTGTCTGTTGTTGTTGCATTGTTGTGATATTGAGGTCACCTTGCTAAGATAATCCAATGGAAACTTAAGTTGAATTTAAATGTACCAAATCGGTGAATTAAGTTTCATTTAAGTGTTTAGTGAAAAAGAGAATTTTGTATTTATAACGATTTTCAACATAAATGGGGTTTAATGTCAATCCTGAAAATTGGCCATTAGAATATAAATACATAATTAGTTTCGTTATTTGAAGCGTTTTATTTGTTTTTTTTTTAACATTGTTGCCGTTATATCTGTAGCTTTGTGATAAAAGGGCCAATGTCAAAATATTATTTTTTGAGAAAATTAAAATTATAGTTTATTTTATTGAAATTTTTTTAGTGAAATTGCTTAGCAAAACCCTTATGAAGCTGTTCTCGGTTAAATTAGACGTTCGCTGTTACCGCAAAATAAAAGAGAGTATGAAAAGATACTAACTAATGCAACGATTAACTTCAAACAGCAACATATGGGCATTGGACCTTTTATCACCAAGCCACAGAAATTTAATTTTGCTTTTGATCAAATTAATGTTTCTTTGTATAATACAAAACCAAGTAGCTAACAAGAAATTAATAAATTAAAAATCAAATTTTTAACAAAGTGTTGTAGTTCTTGAATTGAATTGTTGTAGAATTGAATTATTGAGTTGAGAAAATTGCGTTTTATTAATATAATTTATTAATACAATTTTGTCTCGGTACAAATTATAGAATGAATTCCAGTTTTGTTTTAAAAAATATTAAGGATTTTTATGGTATTAAATGTAATTATATATTTTAAAAGTGTATGTCTGTTTTTCCCCTATTGTATTTGATTTTGTTTCTGTTATGTGCTGATTTCCCTGATTTCAAAACTGGCAACCCTACACACGACACACAAGTAAACTACACAAATTGTCGCAGAATGCACGAGGGAATTTTCAAATACAAGGAGTACATGCAACTGTTTTGTAATGTATTGAATGGTTTTGAAAGAAACAAATACTGTCTGGAGCTTATTTCATTAATTTTTGTAGATTCTCAACACTTTTTAAATTTTGCGACTAACAATGACGCAAATCATTTGTGGTACACAAACGTTTGTTACGCACATTTGATTTTGGTTATGTGTTTGATTTCCAAATACATTTATACAGGGGTTCATCTTCTAATATATCTTGCTGAAAATTAAAAACAAATTTTTTGCATTACTTCAACTTATTTTTGCTCTGCGCACCACGAAAACACGTGCTTGTTACGATTTCAATTTAATTGTACCTCTTCAATACTGAGTTTGCATACACGAAAATGATTCCTAAAGTAAAATTTTGACATAATTGCTTTTATATTGGCGTTTTCATTGTAAGAACTAAAAAATTTTTTGCTAGCACATTTTTTGTTTTTGTTATAAAACTAATAAAATGTTATGTTTGCAAGAATGGCAAAATATTTTTAAAGCAATTAAAGCTTATAACAAAAGCTATTAAATTATAAACAAAATTAAACAAAAAAATTTTTATAATTTTTCTAAATCAAGTCAAAGTTGCAACATGTTTTACTAATTTTGTTTACCATGTTTGTTTAGCCCCAACAGATGTATTAAAATTTACTTTCTTTGCTTTTAAAGAAACACCAAATCTTCAATTTTGCCCTTAAATTAAACACAAAAGAGCTTAAGAAAAAGGAAATACAGTTGTTTATCTTGCTAACAAAATCCAATTCATAACATTCACCGTTAACATAAATTTCTGGCAGTTTAATTTATTTAAAAAGGTCTTAAAAAAAACTAAAAATAAATTCGTGCTAATACTTAAAAGTTTTTTTACTAACAAAGTAAACTTCTCCAGCAATTACAGCGGATTACAGTGTCAAGGTTCGCTGACTTGTTATACATACATATATTTTTTTTTTCAACAAAAGCAAAAAAAAAAAGGTTAAGACGGTAGAAAGCAATAGAAAGATTTTTTTTTAAATTACTAAAAGAACTTAAATTGTAGCAACAAAAAAAAAAAAAATAAATAAAATAAAATAAAAAAAGAACAAAGAAACCACAAAAAACCATAGTAATAAAGTTCAATTTACATACTGAATAAACTAGAGGAAAACAATTTTATTGTCTTGTATTCTTGTAGTCTTATGGCAGTTACAAACTGTTCTACAGCTGCTGCATCATCCCAACCAAAAACCATCACATTTACCAACTTGAGAAACAGCCAAGCGTCCACCCAAACTTTAAAACACTGAAAAAGACACGAAAATGTACATCAATTAAACCGACAAAGCGACGATGACCATGTTTGAAGAATAAAAAAAAATAACAACGAAACATGTAAGAATGAAATATTCGGCTAGGACGAACCTTTTTTAAAGCATAAAAACGCTGCACATCTTGTGGCGTTGAAAATGTTTAAAACGCAATATGAATTTCTGTAGAATGCAACAACAAAATTATAAAATATTTTTGACTTAGTTTTTGCTTTCGATGTAATTTTTGGCGTTGTGTTATACACAATTAGGGCCTAAAGTTTAAACCAAAACCAATATAGAAAAATAAATTTTCTGTTCATAGTCTTTGTTCATAGTTGTATGGTCTTATCGTCGATTATGGACTGATACCTTTGAAATTTAGTTATATTTATGATTGTGAAGTTTAAAGAACTTATTTGTGTTTATAAAAAAGGTCAATATAATTCAGTTTTTACCGTCGATTAAGTTAAAATGTTTTTTCGATAGTAGGCCTTTTATAGAGCCTATGGATGAATATTTGTGAAACTAATTCCACGATCCTAAAGGCTGCCATTTAACAACACGAATTTCACTAAGATTTGCAAAACTATTTCCCATAGATTTCTGGCTCATATTTTATTTTCAGCACAGTTCTTATTATTACTGCCACTACCGTAAACCGATTAATCATTTTAAAAACAATTTTGACTTATTTCTCTCAGCACACATACAACAAATAGATTTTGCCAATTTTACTAGCCAAAAATAAAACTAAGGAAGTCTCTTCTCAGCAAGATGCAAAAAAGAACAACTTTCTCTATTTAATTTCATTTCAAGACGCTTTAAGGCCATATTTGTTATAATCAGGTATAAAATTAGAAGTTCTTGACAGTGGCACAATCGGTCTGCGTGTTGACAAATTCTGTTTACAAATAAATCATGTCAATGATCTCTTAGAAATGACCAAAAACAACGAAACAACTAAAATTTTTTACTCAACAAATGAATGAATAAATAAAAAAATGGTAATTAAATTACACATTTAAACATGTGAGACACGTAATGAAATTAAAAAAAAAAAAATGTTAGATATATTTTGCTAACGGGGGACAAATACATCTACATATATGTACATAAAAATGCAAAAATATGTTCAACTTTAATTATTTTAAATGAAATAAGAGAGAATTACTCTAAACCAGTAGCGAAGTTCTGTGTTTTGGCGCCAATGGCATTGCGGAATCCAACAATAAAATACACAGAGTTGACTTTAGATTTCATAAAAGATCTACAATATTTTTCATTTGTTTTTTTGCAAGACCATTCGCAGTAATTACAGAACTCCGTTAGTGACATGCTATTACTAGGTACGCCCGAAGCTATAACAAATTTATAATAAAACAAGTTAGAGTGCTATGTTCGGCGGAACCGAATGTTCGACACCCTCCACCGAGAGATAGAATACTTCAGCAGTGGGCTTTATATGGGACCTGTGGTAAAATATGGGCCGATCTTCATGAAATTTGAGAAAGTGATTTATAGTCTATAAAACTATGACAGACAAAAATTCATTATTATACCGTTATTCGTTACGTACTAAGGTTTTTTCCGAGAGTGGACTTTATATGTGGAATATGGTAAACTATAAACCGATCTTAAGAAAAGTTGACGGTGTGTTTTCTAGTCTCATAAAACAAAGCAAAAAAAAAAACCAGTTGTCGCCTCGAGCGGACCTGGTACATGATTATACAGTGTATATGTAAAGTAGAAGAATAATTTATCAAAAGAGATAATAATAAACCAGTACCAAAGCGGAAACAAATTAAGCTGGAAGTCGACACGACGCTTTCTGTGCTTTGTTGCGTTTTGTGCATCTGTCAAAAAAGTGGAATTGGTGTAATTGTATGTGACATGTCACTCAGCGCTTAGAATTTATATATCAAACGCATGAAGTAGGCTAACTTTCAACTTTTGTATGCGTCGCATGCGTCTTAGAACAAAGGCCAGCTGTTGGCTATTAACAAGGAGGACAAATTATATTTAATGTTCAATGCCGCTAAAAAGTTTCTTTGGAATTCTTTAACTAGAAATGTACTTGAAACACAGAATATCAGTTCATATTTAAATACATATAGTTTTTCATATACATACATAATTTTTTTTTATTTGACATGGAAAACGATTTTAAGACATAAATTGATATATAAAGAAAATTTGTGAAATTGGCCATAAATGATTCAAGCTAATTATTATTTAGCATTAAAATTTATTTAAAAAATTTCCTAGATCATTTTTAAATATCCTAAAATCTCCTTATTTGCCTAGAATCTAGTTTTTAGATTTTTAATGAAAAATAGATTTTAAGGTTAATGATAAAAGAGCAAATATAAATAGTAAATTATTAATAGTGTTTTCATTAAAAAAATTTAAAAATCATCCAAATGTTTGCACTTTTCCTTTAAATGGATTCACAGCAATATTAATTAGAAAAAACCAACTATTAATAAAAATTTTATGGTCAGTATTATTGTTTACTAATTTCCCTGACAAATAAAAATAAAAAATATTCAAAAAAGTGTTGCCACTTCCCCAAAAAAAAAAAAAAATTATGGGTTTTTAGTAATTGTTAAGCTGGAGCAAAATTTTACAGGAATACAAAAGTATAAATAAATTAAAGGTTCTTAATCTCCCTGCCACTTAATAATGAAAATTTTCTAAATAAATTACTAAGTTTCCCCCACTACTCCACCAAAACAAAAAAAAAAGGTTTTTTTTAACAATAAGAAGAAAAAAGTTGTTGTGAGTTCTGCGAAATAAAATCTCCAATATTTTTTTAATATACCCATAGATTCCTAGCCTTTCTAAAATAGTTTTAAAGGAGTTTTTTCTAATCTCTCTATTATGGTTCTAGTCTCTTAAATAGTTTTTTAAAATAATCAAAATTTCCTAATTTTTCTAGAAGCATTTTAAAAGTCATTACTGTTAAAAGGGAGACAAATCTGAGTTCCACTCTTCTCCATTCTCCACCAAATTATGCAAAAACATTGTCTTTGACTGGATTTCCATTATGACTTTTTTATCTTAACTCAGCTGCCATGACTTTAAATATCGAAGATGAACGGTGTGGAGATGTATATTTTAACCGCTTACCTTTCTACACTCTTCGCCTTTTAAATTTAAAGTCATTCCATTTTTCCCATAATGAAAATCTAGTCTTTGTAAATTAAAAAAAATGTTCTTCGTTTCAAAACTGCCTGCTTGTCTTCTTTCGACGCTCTCATCTTTTAGCACTTTAGGAAATATAACCAAACATTCTTGTACATCTTGACTGGATTGACTTTAATAATATCAAAGATCTGTAACCATTTATTGTCACTATTTTTCTAAGATTATTGTCAGTTTGTATTTTTTTTTTTTTTTTTTTGTAATTGTGCTATGATTTTTTGTCTTTTGCTTTTAAGAATTTTTGCTTTGCAAAAGATTCTTAATTTTCCTGTTTGTATGCCTGTCTATCAGTTGCCCTCCAGTGTGTTGTGTTATACTTGACTTAGCCCGGGGAATTGTGTTGTCTATTTATGTACATCCTCAAAGCTCCAATAACATTAGAAAATATAATCAATTTAAAAACAAGAGATGACGAAGACAACAATAGTGTTGCAGTTGCAAGAGTGGGAGAAGGGAGCTAGAAAAGTTTAGCTTTTTCTGTTTTTGGTTGGAGTCATTGTATTGTGTTCTTTGTCCAACTTAGATAGTATGGGGAATGCCAAACAAATGATACTTAAAAGAGTTGGAAATTTGGTTAAATGTGTTTTCTAAAAGGCGTTATAAATACATATAAACAAATGCGAGGGTAGGGAGATGAGTTTTAAGTTTTCTACTGTACGGTGGTTATCACTATCACACATAATCAAATTCTCAGTCCACAAATAAATTTGAAATTTAGACTTTCAATTGTAAAAAAGGCCATTATAACAGATTTCATTTTATGTTCTCTCTGAATTTGACCCATTTTCCCATTCATTATTATACCCTTAACTACAGGTGAAAAGTGTATAGTTAGCCATTTCTTTTGTAGTTTCTACAATTTTTATCTTATTCCCTATAAAATATTTATTCCGGCTCCTTATTAATAACGTAGTTAATTTGTCGATGTCCGTGTGTCCGCGTGGCTTTTTAAATGGGGGTTTCGAAGACCCCAGATATAATGGGGACTATGTTTATTACTTTTATATTAAATATAGCCCAGAATAGTTTACTATTCAAATTAAGCCAGATCGGCCCACAACTCGCAGATATATGAGCAGAAAAACCACGGCAGTCTCAAATTTGTACACATAAATCTCTAATTTTCATCCATAAAACTTTACTTTTTGAAGTCTCCTTATATTCTATAGACTAAATAGTATCACATTAACATTAAATAGACTTGGTAGAGTACTGGCAGTAAAAATCAACCAAATCGGTTTAAAAATGACGGAGTTACAAATGAATGACTACTTCAAAAAAAAAGTATCCTCCCGAATTAAGGGTTTTTGTACGATAGGGTCCATAAAAAACATACTAGGCTTATAAAATGTAACTCAAATATTTTCTAAATACACTGAAAAGGCAAAACAATTCATCCGTACTTAAATCAAGCCAAAGCGGCGTTAATAGTACGGTAAGTACGAATTTATTTAATCAAGTTCAGAATGCTTGATTCAAGCACGGATTATTAAAGTGCACCGCACTTAAAATAGTCCGAAAATGTGATTGAATTAATTAAAGTGAGATAAAATTAATCTCAAACTCTCAAACTAAAGACTAGCTAAAGCAAAAAAGTCATAAAAAGACTAAATCTTACTTATCATACAATACTCGCATCCCGATTTGGGGTTTTTAGGACCATTTGGATTGCACATGTTTTGTGTCCCATAGAAATTGCTAACTCGATCCTGATTTAGGGTCTGACCAAAATCTTACCATCTCTTTAGAGTGTTACTCTGGGGCTTTATATGACCATTTTCAGAGTTTTTTTTTTATTGAGGGAAACAGGCAAGACTTTGAATTTTTAAGGACATGCCATTCCTTACCCATCGCCTGCACAATTTAAAGACATTCCCAAGCAATAAAGTCATATAAAGATTTATGTCTTACTTATCATACAATCCACGCAGCCCGACTTCTTTACATTATGGTACAAAGTAACACCAACAATAATAATACCAAAATAAACAACAACAATTCTTAACCAAAGTCGACGTTTGGAGTTCATTGAATTCTTGTTACGCTAAGATCGTAAATTATTACCAAAACAGGTTCTTTTTCCTGATTCCATACAATCTTAAACATTATGATTTTCTCTTTTCTTTTGTGCTAGTTATGTTTTCATCTGCACCTTGTAATTCTAACCACAATTCTGGATGATGTGATGTTCAACAAAACAGCAAACACCAGAATCATAAACAAAACTAAAGTCTGTTGACTCTTTCCAGTAGTCATGACTAAATGGACGGCTGGCTAAACAGCCTGCTAACTGACTAAATGGCTGGCTGAATCGTTGACTGTTTCGCTTTCTTTTTGAAGATTTTCTCCGTTTGTATAAAAGATTGTGTGTATGTGTGTGTTTGTATTTGGGCATTTCTAATGCATTGTATTGCACATTATTTAAAATGCCTCAAACGAGCTGATATCGAAATTTCGATGCCAAGAAGTTCGTCTATTGTAAATACGGCCTGCCAATAGTACGATAATAATGATGTTTGCTTAAAATGACATGTACAAGTAGAAAAGTGACACAAAAAAACTTAACAAAAATATTTTAAAGAATTTATTAAAATTCTTGATGAAAAGAAAAAAAATGGTTACATCATTATTATGAAAATCAACATTAAGTTTCGCAGACTTTAGCATAGACACAGTGGGCCCAAAATTTAAGTTTCATTTGGCTTTAGAGGTCGGACCGATACGAGTATCAACAAGATTTAGGTTTAAATATAAGATAAAAGATACAAATTGCGTATGCTTAACACGGCGGCATGAAATAACTCCCCAGGAAATAAGTCCCCAAAAAAATTATGAAATAAATCCCCAATTTTTAGGGACTTATTTCATATGAAATAAATCCCCAATTCTTAAAATGAAATAAATCCCTAATGAAATGAAATAACTCCCAAAATCAAAATGAAATAAGTCCCCAATATTTAGGGACTTATTTCATATGAAATAGTTCCCCAATTCCAGAAATGAAATAAGACCCCAATATAATACATATTGTTCAGTTTTGGTTGGGCGCAAAGACTTTTTCCTCTATGGTATAACAAACACCGGCTTCGCTAACTAAAGCTTTTATGCATAGCCGGCCTTCGGCCGGGCGCAAGGATTTTCTCCTCTATAGTATTCCAAACACCGGCTTCGCTTACTAAAGCTTTTCTTCATAGCCGGCCTTCGGCCGGTCGCAAGGATTTTCTCCTCTATAGTATTCCAAACACCGGCTTCGCTAACTAAAGCTTTTCTGCATAGCCGGCCTTCGGCCGGGCGCAAGGATTTTCTCCTCTATAGTATTCCAAACACCGGCTTCGCTAACTAAAGCTTTTATGCATAGCCGGCCTTCGGCCGGGCGCAAGGATTTTCTCCTCTATAGTATTCCAAACACCGGCTTCGCTTACTAAAGCTTTTCTTCATAGCCGGCCTTCGGCCGGTCGCAAGGATTTTCTCCTCTATAGTATTCCAAACACCGGCTTCGCTAACTAAAGCTTTTCTGCATAGCCGGCCTTCGGCCGGGCGCAAGGATTTTTCCCCTATATTGTATTCCAAACACCGGCTTCACTAACTAAAGCTTTTCTGCTAACCCGGTCTTCGGTCGGGCATAAGGCATTAGTTAGCGAAGCCGGTGTTTGTTATACTATAGAGGAAAAAGTTCTTGCGCCCGGCCAAAGGCCGACTAAACAGAAAAGCTTTAGTAAGCGAAGCCGATGTTTGAAATACCATAGAGGATAAAATCATTGCGCCCGGCCGAAGGCCGGCTATGCAGAAAAGCTTAAATTAGCGATTCGGGATTTTCGAATTCGAAATTATAAAGTTCGGGACTTAGAGATTCCGATTTCTGAAATTCAGGACTTAAAAATAATCCCAATTTTTTTAGGATTCTGAAATTATAGTTTTTGATACTTAGTCCCTTTTTTATGTTTGGTAAACGTATGCAGTGAATATAACAAAACACAATTTGTCATCATTATGACTTTTAAAGTATGTAATTTAAAAATTAAATAAGTCCCCAAAATATTTTTAGGGACTTATTTCATTTCAGATTTTTGGGGAGTTATTTCATATGAAATATTCGCACGGGTCATCTAGTTTTTTTTATTAATGGTAAACATTTTTTACTATCAACCCACTGTATTGTAGCATCATTAGCAGCTTTTGATGCAACGTCATCATCGTTGTTGTTATTATCAATATCTCTATTGGATTCATGCTTTTTATAGTTCCCATTGATTGTGCATCTTTGTAAAGTGTAAAATACATATCTGTATCTGGTCGTCCGTCAGAGAGTCTAAATTATAAACGTTGTCGTCTTCAACTTTGTAGTTACTGTTGTGGTTGTTTCAATGGGTGAATGGATATTTGAGATGTTTGTAATAATGGCGAAGACACCTAAACTCGTACACAGATATGTTTGATAATACTGTTCTGTCTTAAATCAAACATGTTTGACGAAAAATGTATTATACATGAAAAGAGAGAGCTGTCATTATTAGAGGAAGGCAATAAAAGATAGACAATAAATTTCTTAAATTTGCAATAATTTCATATTCTATAAGAAATTCTGCTGACACAAAAACTTTGCTTTTTTAGAAAGTGTTGCTGTTAATGGAAAACTTTGCTACCGATTCTTTATATATTGAAAATATTGCACAATTTTTTTGTGAATGGAACTTTGGCGCAAATTTTTTGTTTACCAGACATTGTGCGCCAATTATCCATTGTAATGAATTTTTGGCAAATTTGCTTTTTATATAGAATTTTGGGCAAACTTTAAATTAATTTAATTAAATTCAATAAAAAAAATTTTTTTTTTTTAATTTTCCGGAAATTTTTTGTTTATAAACCATTTTGCACCAATCACTTTTTTTTAAATTAAGCGCAAATTTTTATTTATGGAATTAAATTCCTTTTCTTTCAATATTTTGCATAAATTTTTTAACGGAAAATTTTGGCAAATTTGTTTTTTTTTTTTTTTTTTAGAAAATTCTGCGATAGCTATTTAATTAAATAAAATTTTGGGTAGATATTTATTTTACGTTTATTTTTTATAAATATGTATAATTATTTTATAGACCATTTTGCATAAATAAAATTTTAGTACTTTTTGCGTAAATTTTTGCGAATTAAAAATTTTGGTTTTTTTTTAATTTTTCGCAAATTTCGATCTACCAATACCATTGGTTTAAGATTGATGTTTGACTATAGACTGGCAGGCGCCGCAGTGGCGCAAACGGTAGAATGAAAAGAATTCTGATGATGGGAATGTGGTTATTTTCGAAACATGCAAGCTCGACCCGAGTTCAATCCCGAGTTCAGCCAAGAATAAAATTATTCAAAAAAATTTAATTCATTTTGTTTTAAATTCCTTCCTTCGATAAAAATAATTGAATGAAGATTTAATTTGATGAACTAAAGCCTAATAAAAATATCAAAATCATTAAAAATATCACAATTATTTTCGCAATTTTTTTTTATTTTTGGAAAATTTGGCGCAAATTAAATTTTCTATTTAATTTTTTTTTTTTTGTTTCAATTTTTATTGCAAGTTTTGAGCAATTTGGCTTTTTTCTGGAAATTCTGCGTAAATTATTTATTTATAGAACAGTTTGCGCAAAAAAATGTTTTTTTTTAAGTTTTGCGTTAATTTTTTATTTTTTCTACAGAATTTTGTGAGAATTTTTCATTTAGAAAACGTTTTGCGTAAACTTTATATTAAAAGAATAATTTGATAGAATATTTCGCGCAAATAAAATTTTTTTGCGCAAATTTAGTGTAATTTTTAGAAAATTTGGCGAACATTTTTTATTTTGGGAATATTTAGCGCAAATTAAATTTTTGTTATAATTATTTTACAGAAAATTTTGAACAAATTAGCTTTTTTCTATAAAATGTTTCCTAAAAATTTTATAACAAGAACAATTAGCTCAAATTTATTTTATCTTAAAGGCTTTCCTTTTATATAAAAATTTTTTTAGCCATTTTCAGTAAATTTTTTATTTTAAGAACATTTTGCACAAATTAATTTTATTTTGGAAATTTTTTTATTTATAGAAAAAAAATGTGGCGTAAATTATCTATTCATAGAAAATTTGGCGCAAATTTTATATTTTGCTATTTATAGAAAATTTTGGGCTTATTATAAGACATTTTCCGCAAGTTTGCGCAATTATTTGAACAAATTTGTTATATTATTTGGGCAATTTGGTATTTTTAAAAAAGTTTTTTTTGTGCAACTTATTTTTGTAGGGATATTTCGCAGAAATTTTCTAAAAAAAAAAATTTGCCTTTTACCAAACAATCAACTGGTAATTTTTTGTTCGTTTTTTGTCAAGAGCTAATTTTTAAGCATGCCGCTCACTGTTTTTCCTTTCTCTCATGTAAGTGAGCGTTTTATTATATTGATTTAAGGGCTTATTTTCACCTTGCGTTTTTCATATAAAATTTTCTTGAATTTTTAAAAATTTGTATGAAATTATTTTTCAAGTGAGGTGAAGTGTTTAAGAAAATAACACCCTTAAATTTTTTCTTGTGAGTATTTATGTTTTGTTTTTATTACTAAAGTAATTATTTTTCTTCTATCTGATGCTCGTAAATTCAGGTTAACAAGCCATAAAAAATATTTATCTGTTATAAAGAAACTGAAATAGTTGTGGTAGGTTTTACGGTTGTTGTTGCTCATGTTATGTTATAAAAAAAAATAAAATTACACACTTTATTGCAGAAGACCTGCCGTTCAGAAAAATACAAAACTTCTCTTTGAACTTGTATAAATTTAAATGTGAAACAAGAAATGAAAAGAAATATTTTTTTAGGTTGAAATTAAACCCTAATCCGTAATATCAAAAGTTAATTTTGTATTTCCGTGCGATTGAATAACAAAAAAAGCAAATGTTTAACAAGCATCATTTTAATGCCATCCTGTTATTTGCCCTTTGAATTGGCATCACAGTTCATAAAGCAAAATTTTTCAATTGATATTTATTCGACAGCTTTTTGCCAACAATTTACACTTTTGGCTTCCAGCAAACCTTTTGCTATTGTACCCAGTGTAACCTCAAGCTTAACCTTTTTTGTATGATATTAAAATTAACATTTAAAATCACCAGCAAAAAGTTATTCGTATAGAAGATATTATTTTTCCATTAGAAAACAATAGAGACCATTAGTAAAGAAATAGCAAATCAATAAAAACCACAGCAGTAACAATTGTATAATCAACACTAACTGCGGCAGCGATTAACAGCAGCTGCGGTATCAGCTTAAACACGGATCCCCCAAGACTTTCTGGATGTTGTAGCAAAGCACTTTTTTGTTAAGGGAAAGGAATTTAATAGTAGGGCGGCGAAAATTTAGTTAAGAAATTAATAAAAAAAAATTAGCTACTTAAAGGAAACTTTGGTAAAAATTTGTTTTTTATAGAAAATTTTGTAAAAATTTTTTGTTTATAGGATGTGATGTGAAAATGTGCCTTAAATAGATAATTTTGTAAAAATTTGCTATTTATAGGATATCTTTGAAAACCTGCTATTTATAGGAAATTTTGTGAAAATATTTTATTTTTAGGATATCAGTTGAAAGTATGCTATAAATGGGAAATTGTGTTAAAATTTAATATTTATAGGATATCTTTTATAATCGTCTTTTTTGTGAAAATTTGCTAGAGGGAATTTTTTTAAAAATTGCAATCTATAGGAAATTGTGGGAACATTTGCTTTTTATAGAAAATTTTGTGAAAATTTGTTATTTATAGGATATAATGTGGAGATGTGCTATCAAAAAAAAAAATTTGCTATTTATTGGAAATTTTGTGAAAACTTGCAATTTATAGGAAATTATTACAAAAGTTGCTATATTTAGGATATTATGGGAAAATTTGCTAGTTATATGATATTTTTTGAATATGAACTATTTAAATAAAATTATGGGAAATTTGATTTCTATAGGATATTATGAGAATCAGCTATTTATAGAATATTTGGCGAAAATTTCCCTTAAATAGGAAATTACGTGAAAATTGGCTATTTATAGGAAATTATGGGAAAGTTTGCAATTTATAGGAAATTATGATAAAGTTTGCTATTTATAGGAAATTATGGGAATGTTTGCTATTTAAAGGAAATTATGATAAAATTTGCTTTTTATAGCAAATTATGGGAAATTAGCTATTTATAGGAAATTATGAGAAAATTAACAATTTATTGGAAATCGTGTAAAAATTAGCTTTTTATAGGATATTTGGAGAAAGTTTCCCATTTATAGGAAATTACGTGAAAATTTGCTATAAATGGGAAATTTTGTAATTTATAGGAAATTATGAGGAAATTTGCTATTTATAGGGAATATAGGAAAGTTTGCTATTTATAGATAATTTTGTAATAATTAGGTATTCATAGGAAATTTTTGAAAATCAGCTATTTATAGGATATCTTGTGAAAATTTTCTATATAAAGGGAATTTCGAAAAATTTACTTTATACATTAACATTTTCTATTAATAGAAAATATTTTAAAAATGTAATTTTGTAGGTTATTATAATAATTTGCTGCTTATTGGAAATTAAGGAAAAAATTGTTATTAATAGGAAATGTTGTCAAGATTTCTATTGCAGAAGGAAATCCTACCAAATTTTACTAAAAATTTGTTATTTCGGCAGCAATTTGTTTGCGCAAATCAGTGCCACGCTAATATCAAACTCTAGAAAGACGTTATTTTACCATCCAGCAGATATTGTATTGTTGCTCATATTCGTAGTTTTACAACAATATTTGCTACCAAAAACAAACAATAAACAAAAACAACTTTTACAAGCCACCAACAATTTTTCGTTTTTTATGGATATTTTGTGTGCTCTGGCTCAGCTCATCTTTAAAAGATCAAAGACAACTTTTGTAGAAAAAAATAAATATAAATTATAATAGACATACCAAAAATCAAAAAAGTATAAAAATAAAACTCATAAGCGTTGGTAACATTTGAATTTGGTTGAATAATAAAAGGAAGGAGAATACTTTTGAAACGAGTTTCAAATGCCCTACTTGAAAAAGTCAGCAATTCAGAAGCAAAATTGGTAGAAGCGAATAAAGAAGTTATGAAAAGTTTGACAGTATAGGATAATGTAAAAAAAGAACTTTTTTAAAAAGAAGAAAATAACACATTACGCAAACATTGCCCAATAACGAGCATTTATCTAGAATTTGTAAATATTTTGTAGGAATCATTTCGAAACTGTTTAAGTAAGTTTTGTTAAACTTGCCCCTTAAAGAAAATGTTGTGGAAATTTTGGGTTTTAAAAAAATGTTGCAAAAATGTTGCTCATTTTTTATTTTAAGAAACTTTTGCACAAACTCACTGATTTTTGAAAGCTGTGTATAGGAAATTTTGCGCAAAAAAAATTATCGCAAATTTTTTTTACAGAAAGTTTTCGCAAAATTGCTGTCCATATAAAATTTCTTGCAAACTTGCTGTTGATAAGAAATTTTGAGGAAATTAATTGTTGTTAACATTTTTTTTTGCAAATTTGCCATTTATAGGAAATTTTGCTCAAGTTTGCTGTTTGTTTGATATTTTGTGCAAATTTACAGTTTGTAGGATATTTTTTAATTTGCTTTTTTTAGAAAGTTTTCGCAAATTTTCTGTTTATTCAAAATGATGCCCAAATTTGCTGTCTATAAAATATTTTGCGCTAATTTGATGTTCATTAAATATTTTCGCAAATTGACTTTTAACAGGGAAATATTGGCCAATTTGTTGTTTATAGCAAGGTTTTAGGAAATTTTCCGTTTATCAAAAATTTTAATCAAATTTTTTGTTTAGAGGAAATTTATTGCAAGTTTGCTGTCAAATTGAATTTTGGGCAAATTTGCTTTTTATAGCAAATTTTGCGAAAATTTTGATTTTTAAAGAAAATTTTGCAAAAAGTTTGCAAATTTTTTGTTTAAAGACAATTTGGCACAAGCTGGCTGACTTTTAAAAGCTCCTATTTATTATAGGAGATGTTGTAAATTTAATAAATCAACCCAACTTATTTTATACTTTTGATTAATTTGAGTTTTATTTCAATGTATTGTTTTACAACGTGTTACCCTGATGGAGTTAAAAAAACGAGAGAGGTTATAAAAAGGAAATACAAAGAATTAACAAAAACAATATATAAATATAAAGTCTACAAAAACTCAGAATATTTGACATTTCATTGTTGCATTTAAAGTTACCAGATTAATTAAATTCATATTTGATTCTATGTTTCTTTTATTTTATTTATATTTCAAATAATATTGACAGCGTTATTTTCAACAGGAGATTTTGCCCAATTTTTTTTACAGAAAGTTTTCGCAAATTTTCTGTTCATAGAAAATTTTGAGGAAAAAAAACAAAGTTGGTTCTTATAGGAAATTTTGCGAAAATTTGCTGTTTGCAGGAAATTTGGTGCAAATTAACAGTTTATAATTTTTTTCAATTCGCTGTTTATAGAAAACTTTACCCAAATTTGATTTTAATAAAATTTGGCTCAAATTTGCTGTTCATTAAATATTTTCGCAAATTGGCTTTTCGGAAGAAATTGGTTCATCAATTCATCAAATTTGCTGTTTCGAGAAAACTTTTTGCAAATTTTCTGTTTATATTTGGTTTCGCTAATTTGTTGTTTATTGAAAATTTTGGCCATATTTGCTGTTTATAAGATATTTTCTATTTATACCCAGGTTGCGCAAATTTACGATAATTTCACCGAAATTTTCAAGAATCTTTTTTTGAAAATTTGGAAAAAAAATCGTCGTTTTAATAAGATTGCGTTTTGTAGAATACTAAAAAGAAAGAAGGTTCTGTTTGTTTCTGTTTTAAGAACCTAGGTAGCTAGTAAAATCGCCAGATCGTGAAAATATTCCTTATAATAGAAATAAAATTTAACTTAAAATAAGAATTCATTCTTTTTAATCTTTAAGTTCATGTCTTACCTCTTTCTCTTCTATTTTTTAAGATAAACGCCCTTACTCAATTAATATTTAATTCAACTGTCAAAATATATGAAATATTATGGCGCTTTTCGCACAACTAAAGTCAACATAAATTTTAAGTGCAGCTAAAAAATATGATTTAAAAAAACACGGGATAAAAGCAGAAATTTAGAGCATAGCTTTTTATGTTTGTTGTTTAATATTTTAAACGTTTTAATAAATAAAATCAATTAATGTTCAAATACAGAAAACAGTATTTGCTGACTTTATTTCATATAGTCTGGCAGGACACAGTCCAAGACACTGGAGACTAACAAAGTTGTGTTCAGCGTTAACGCACAGAAGGAGGGCCAAAGCGAGAAAGAGCGACCAAGAAAATAATAATCACCTGTTAGTTTTTTTTTTTATTAATATTTCATAAATCATGTGGTGCAGACAAAGTGTCTGCATATTTTAATTGATTTATAAAATTTAAAGCAAAATTAAATTTAAATTTTGTTTAACCCTAAAATTATTAAAATTTTATTAAATGGTTTAAAATAAATATAGTTATTAGACGAATAAATCCTGTCAATTAAGGGATAAGAGATTTGGCATTATTTTTGGTGGGTAGAACATTTTGGCTAAATAAATTGCAATTTCAGAATTTTTGTTAAGGCATACAGCAAAAAGACTGTAAAATTTACAAATAAAAGAAAATGTTTTCTAAAAAGTTCGGGGACCGTAACGGTTATAGGCAGTGTTGCCAGTTGTACCGCTTATCGCGGTTTTGTCCCACTTTTTATTTATTAATTCACGCGTATCGCGCAAGATTTAAAATCACGCTTTTTCAGAATTATTTATATTTTTAGTTTGCATCAGCAAGGCCCGGATTTTTATGCAAATGCATAATTCTTGTCGTCAGGCTAAATATCTTTGCGAACCATGAAATTTGAAGTAAAATGGTATAAATTTTTTAGTGCATATTTTGCTTTAAATGCATATTTTTGCATTAATTGCTGACATTGCATATTTTTTGTGCATATTTTGAAAAAAAAACTGGTTTTATTTTGCGATGCACCGTGTTGCACAAGGGATAAGAGACAACTGCGATTTATAATATTAATTTTTTAATGTACCATTAATAAATGTGTTGGAAAAAATTTTAAGTGCATACTTTTTAAATTTTTGCGCATATTTTTCTTTTTTTTAGTGAATGTTTTTTGCGCATAAAAGCGATTTTTACTGAATTAATGTCCGGGGCTTGGTTGCAAACTTTCTAGTGGGTTGCAAAACGATAGCAGTTGCTTTAATGTTTATCACTTTGGTTAACTTCAAGTTGATCTGATGAATATCTTTACACAGTGCGATTTTCTTTAAAAGTAAATAAGGAAAAAACAAGTAAATCTCAAGAAATAAATAAAAATATATCCAGCACAAATTTCAAAAGATTGACTAAATATGTATGATATTAACTGAACATTGGAATATTCATTGCTATTAAAGACAAAAAAATTATTTTGGGGGCAAAATGCGCAGTATACAACAAAGATTTGAGCTTAAGACATGGCTCATATGTATGGCTGGAAATGTTTTGTCTTCATTTGTACATACCCAACAAAAGTAATGTAGTATTGTTTACATTTTGTATATTTTATTTCTACATTGTACTAAAAAAATACGTTTTTTTACATAATTTTTCTTACATTGTATGAAAGTTGTCGTGAAGACATTCATTTTTTCCAGCGTATGCATAATCATTTTTATTTCTTTTTGTTAGAATTATTAATCCTTTTTAAATTAGGACTACTTTGAAGTAGAACTGTTTGTTTTTTCTTATTTGTCCCACGAAACCTTTAAAAATTGTGCTTTTTTAATGGTTTTGATATATGTCCCGCTTTTTAACAAAATAAAACTTTCAGGCCTATTAATAAGTGATATCATATAAGATATTTTATAACAGTTATATTTTGATTTGCAAAAAAAAATCCAAAGATCGAAAAAAAGGTTTTTTTCGCCGTTATAAAATAAAATAAATTTAAGGAGCCACAATTCAAGTGCCTGATGCCTAGAAACTCTATTACCCATTATCATAAAATTTGACACAAAAACATTTCACGAAAAGTTCATAATTAGGCAGACGGAACGAATATAAAAAAACGCTATTCGAGTATCACAGTAATAATGCACACATATGTCACAATAATAAATATCATAATTATTATTGTTTTCTCTATTTTTATTATCAATCTTTTTTAATATCTTAGAAAAAAAACCTAATAACACATGTATAACACATCACACACATGCATAAATGTTTGCAATAAAATGCATCTGTGCCTAAATATTGTATTCCATAAAGAGCGTATGCATGATTTTTTATTAATAATAAAAATTCACTCACGTTTGCAATTGCAATTGCAAAAAAAAAATGCCATAAAAACAAACAAAAAATGCACTTAAAACCAAAAACAAATCAAATAATGCTCACACATTCTCTCACTGAAAAAATTATATAGGAAAAACAAAACAAACAAAAAGTGAAAATAAACCGTTATTTACAACAACCAGAATAAATAACCAAAAAGCACGGATAGGAATAGTAGGAGCAAATACTATAAATATATTTATAGGCTTCGGTAGGAGAGCCTTCGTTTTGATGTTATAATTAGTCAATTCACAAGGTATCCTAACATGTCATATTGTCAAAATGTCCTAATATTTCACAATGGTTTAAAAATATTGTTGTTGGTTTGTTAACAAAAAGTGTCTTAAATAAATAGAAAGTTGCTTGCTGTGTTTATTGTGCTGTCGTAATAAATCAGAAAAGTCCAGCGCTAAGCGGCTGAGCCGTACAACAATATTTTTAAACCATTGTGAAATATTAGGACATTTTGACAATATGACATGTTAGGATACCTTGTGAATTGACTAAATGACTTTTTTTAGTATGACAGTGGAACTTTTACAAACTTGTACCAGAATTTCTATTTTAATTTTATACCTCATCCCCTACTTTTCATACTCAATTTAGCTATTTTCCTATCCCCAAAAAGACCCAAAAATCCTTAAAAATAAAATATCAAAATTATAATTGATAATTGTGGTGCTTAAATGCAAAGGGGTACAAGTGCCAAATATAAAAAAAATTAGTTACACGCAAGAATCAATACTTAATACCAATATCTATCCCTCGACAAAAATTCAGACCTTTTCAGACGCCTTTACGTTTGCTCCAACTATTGTATGCCTTTTTATTAAATATTACACGTTTTTATTTGACACCTTATCTACGTCATATACTACTACGTTCATACGGTGCAATTGTGGACGTAGGAGTTAAAATATCACTTTTATTAATTTGGACAAAATCGCATATATCAAACTTCAATGCATTTGGTGCGTGAAGTTTTTTCACGATCATGCCCTACACGATTTTGGAACCGGAGCTTTCATATACATATACAAAATATGCAAAATGGTGATAACATATACAATATACATACATACATATTATACATATTATACATATTATACATATTATACATTCTTATATACATATGTAAATTTGTCTGTATGTGTAAAATTTATTTAATAATGAAAAAATGTGTACATAATCATCATATTATAATGTGAGCATACTTAAGTATACTAAAATAAATATATTAACGTGTATATGCATAAGTATGTGTGTGTTATTGAGTAAAAAGAATAAATAACGGTAAATTTAATTAATTTGTTATTTTTTTCAAAAAATTAATTTTAATTAACGATCTAATTTATTTTGCAGAAAATAATGAACACAGTTAAAGGCAACTTAATAATTTAGTGTTATTTTATAGCAGCAAAATTGCAAAAACAAAAATAAAATTTTACTAATAATTTTCTATTTATGGAAAATGTTCCAAAAAATTTTATATGTGTAGTACATTTTATGTAGTACATATTACGTACACACATATTTTGTGGAAAATTTTGCAAAAAAAAATTTGCTATTTCACAGGTATTATTACAAAAATGTTTTTATTTTAAAAAATTTTTTAATTGCTATTTATAAGTATTGCAAGCAAAAATTTTCTATTTAATAAAAAAAATTTGGAGAAAATTACCAAAATTTTCCTCATAATAGGAAACTATGGGACATTTTTAATATTAGTAGAAAATTTTGCTATTTTGCAGAAAATATTGCAAGCAAAAATAATTTATTTTATTAACAATTTTGCTATAAAAATTATTCTTTTCATAGGAAATATTACGAATTTCACCTATTAATAATCAATTTTGAAATATTTTACTAATAAAAGATTTTGTTTGTTGTGCTAAATTCCCTTTTTTAATAATTGATAACAAATACTGAAATTTATTGTTGGAGGATAAGCTGTTCCTATGCGCATTTCACTGGTTGCTTAGGCCAGATCATCAGGAAACTTTCTGATTTATTGTTTGGTATTTTGTTTAAGCTTTGATATCGTTGCAAAAAAGACTTTTTGAGTGTTTGTAGGTAAGATGACTTTTTGTAAAAAAAAAGATGATTTTTTTGTAAATATAGGCCTTTTTGTACAGAAGAAGGATGATTTTTTATAAAAAAGGTGACTGTTTGTAATAATATCACTTATTGTTAAAGAGCTGACTTTTTGTAAAAGAAGATGACTTTTTGTATAATTCTCATTCCCTCTGTAGTCTTGTTTGCTGATAGCTTTGGCTTTTCTAAAATTATTTAGGAGAACGTTTCCTGATGATCTGGCCTAAGCAACCAGTGAAATGCGCATAGGAGCAGCTTATCCTCCAACAATAAATTTCAGTATTTGTTATCAATTATTAAAAAAGGGAATTAAGCACAACAAACAAAGTTTTTTAATAAATAATAGTATTCCCACAAACAACTTTGATAATAAATATTTTACTAATAAATATATACAATTTTGTAAAATTGTCATATTATAGAAAATATTCCGAAAATATTTCTATGTTACAGCCATACCTAAACAAGAGCGGGACGCGTTTTCTAGCTGTGAAAAATCCTCATGCCCATACAATTTATATGTAGCATACCGAAACAACGCGACGGCAACGCAACGGTAGCGCTTTGCAATTGAAAAATCCGATTTTGACAGCGCGTTAAAATAAACAGGGCTGCTATATTTGTTGTTTTGACAACCCTGTTTTTATTATTTGATAATAAATAATGGCAAATTAGCTATTTTTAGGTCAAACTAGCGGTTTTAATTTAATTTCTTATGTCTTTTATGAGGGTTTTGGTCGGCACGAAAGTTAACACTACTTTTTATGACACAACGCTCTTATTTAGGTATGGCATATCAGCGTAAAAGTTACGCTGAAGAAAACGTTATGCCTTCCGCTCTTGTTAAGGTACGGCTGTTATAGAAAATTTTTGTAAAAGTAGCAACCTTTGTAAAGCCAATTTATTGAAAAATTTGGTATTTGTTGGAAATTCGGGAACAAGAACTTGGTGTTTTATTGCAAATTTTGCTAAAAAAAATTATATTTTATAAGAGAAATTTCGCTTGTGATAGGGAATTGAAGATAATTTTTCTTTTAAAGCATATTTTGCAAAATTTTACTACTTACAGAAAATTTTGCAAAACTAACACTTTTTATAGTAAATTTTGCAAAATTTTCTATTGTATGGTAAAAATAATGCAAGTTTTTGGAAGAAATTTGCCATTTTGCTGTACATTTTGTTAAAACTATTGCCTAATGGAAATATGCAAAATGTTCACTACTTAAAAAGAGAAATTTGAGAAAATAGCGATATTTTTAAAAGATTTCCTATGAGTAGAAACCACTATGCAAAATATCCTATAAATAGTTAATTTAAACAAGTTAGAGTGCTATATTCGGCTGTGCCGAATCGTTGATACCCTCCACCGACAGGAGTGGGCTCTATATGATAAATACATATAGTATATTATAAACTACTCTTCACAAAAACGAGCGTTAGCATTAAAATTAGTTGCGGCTTAGACCGCAAATTATTAAATTATTGACCGACAATAAGAAAATTTTATGCGTTTCTTGTTAGAACTTTGAACTGGCTTGAGAAAAATATCATGATTCGTAACAGTTTTAGCCGCACTAAAATGATTTTTAGGAGGGTAATTCGTATTGGACGTATGGTAAATTATGGACCAATCATCCCAAAATTCTGAAGACTGATTTCTGGTATTACAAAAAATAAATTAGAATAAATTTCAATACAGCAGTGTAATTAGTTTTAGCGTTAACAGTAAATTTCACAAATTTGCATGATATTTTTTCTGGCCATATGAATTTAAGTAAAAAATTTCACCGCAATATCTGTATCTGTGATGGTTTTAGGTGAATTTAATTATTTTCCCAAAGTGGGATTTATTTGGTTTTAGGCGCAATAAACTGATTTCCGAGAGTAGGGTTTATATGGGGCCTATGGTAAACTATAAACTATTTACATACATATAAAACTGTGACGTAGTGAATTTCAATTTGATAGCATTATTTATTACGGTTTTAGGCGTACTAAACGGTTTTCCGGGAGTAGGGTATATATGAGGCCTAGTGTAAATTATGGACCGATCTCCAAAACGTTAACAGTTTGATTTCTGGACCTATAAAATTTTAACGTACCAAATTTTGGTTTTATAGCGTTATTTATTACGGGTTTAGGCGTACTAAACTGTTTTCCGTGAGTAGGGTTTATATAGGGCCTATTGTAAATTGTGGACCGATCTTCAAAAAATTTTACAGTGTGATTTCTGGTCCTATAAAACTGTAACGTACCAAATTTTAATATGATAGCGTTATTTATTACGGTTTTAGGCGTACTAAACTCTTTTCCGCGAGAAGGGTTTATATGGAGCCTATGGTCAATTATGGACCGATCTTCACGAAATTTAACAGTATGATTTGCAGTCGTATAAAACTGTGACGTACCAAATTTTAATATGATAGCGTTATTTATTACGGTTTTAGGCGTACAAAACTGTTTTCCGGGAGTAGGGTTTATATGGGGCATAGTGTAAATTATGGACCGATCTTCAAAAAATTTTGCAGTGTGATTTCTGGTCCTATACAACTCTGACGTACCAAATTTTAATATGGTAGCGTTATTTATTGCGGTTTTAGACGTACTAAACTGTTTTCCGCGAGAAGGGTTTATATGGAGCCTATGGTCAATTATGGACCGATCTTCACGAAATTTAACAGTATGATTTGCAGTCGTATAAGGCGAATTCGTGCAAAATGTTATGTCATTCCGTGCATTATTCCACCATTTATGTTAGTTTTTGTATCAAAATTATCAATTTTTTTAGGGTAGTGATTCCACATTTTGATTCATAGTTCTGATCCTACTAAGCCGATGTTGCTGGATTTCAATCCCAAACTGCTTAGGATAACTACATGCTAACTACAATTTGAGACCAAGTTTGTTCTTTTCTTTTGCGTTTTTCGAAAGTGAGCATGTTTTCAACAGACGGACAGACGGACATGGCTAAATCGACTTAGAATTACTCAAGGAGCTTAGATGTATTATAAAAAAGTTTCCCACGGAATGACAAACTTAGTATACCCTCATTCACCACAGTGGTGGTGGAGGGTATAAAAAAAAAGTTGGTGTAAATTGTGAAATTTTGCAAAAGTTCAAAAAAAAATTGTAACATCTAAAAATTCTCTATAAAAAGTAAAATATTGCAAAATTGTATACAATTATTGCTAATTTTCCTATTTTTAGTGAAATTTCGCTTTGTTTCCTATAAATAGGGCAATTTCGTAATATTTCCCCAAAACTTTTTTAATTAGCAATAGTTTAACAGTGTTTTAAATAAAATTGGAAATTTTTTAAAAATTTCTTATAAAATAGAAAAACTTTCGGCACATTTTCAGTTTTTCCACAGTTTAAGCCAAATTTCCGCTTAAGCTACAAATTATAGCATTTCTCATATATGAGTATTAACGTTTATAGCAAATAACTTAAAACACATATTTCGTTCTTAATAATTTTTATATGTATGTAAATAGTTTATAGTTTTATCTTCTAAATTACTATTATTATTGTTTTTTGTTTTTGTTCCACATAAATTGTTGGTGTAGTTAGTAAAAAAAATTAGGAGGCTCTTTAGGAAGCATTTTCAACAATAAAAATGTTCTTGTTCGCGAAGAGTTGATTTTGATATATTTCTACATATAGTAACTTACCTTTTAAATTAAAATTTCATAATTGTGTCCTACACAATGTCCCAAAAACTTTATCTTTAAAGCCTTTACACTTTCAACAATATCATTTTCTTTCCTTTGCACACTTTTATTTAAAAACAGGCCATATTTTGTGGCAATTTGCCATCTTTACAAATTGACTTTTATTTTTTACTACAAAATGAAAACACATCTTTTTACAATAATAAAAACCAAAACAATTACACATTTCTCTGATTTCCACAAAAATAGAAAGCAATTTGATTTTATTTGCACACAGACAAAACACCTTTTTAATTCTCTGCTTCAGCCCTCTGCTCACTTTTTTCACGACGCGACTCTCTTAACGAAAAAGCGCCGAGCCAACAGAGACTGCGCTATTTAGTTACTCTGCATTTATACGCAGAAAATTTCCAATACATTTTTCGTCATAAAAGAACAAATTTTTTACTTAAGTTTTTTCATTTACCGATAGAATTACAATTAAATTACTTTTATTAAAAATAATAATTAATTTCCAAACACTTTTTCCAATAAATAAATACAATTTTTTCGAGAGCACCTACTAAAACATCCACGCACTTAAAAATCTTTCTAGAAACTAAAAAGCAAAGAAAAGGGAAACCAAATAAAAAGGGGTAACAAAATCTTTTCGTGAATTTAGAATAAGGGGAAGAGTGGGGAGAGCAATAATATGCAATTTTAACACCAACAGCAGTTTTTTCTATCATTTTGTTATTGTATTGTATATTGTATATCAGTTATGTAGACGTTAGCGCATCAGGAACATTTTGCAAAACATAAAAGAAGATACAATTATTTAAATGTAAGAATTGCTGGGATGGGATGTTAAACAATTTTGCAATTTTAACGACAACAAAAACAAAATTAGTAAATGGATAATGTTAAGGAATTTGTAGGGTCGTGTTGTTGCAAATCAACTGATTTTTTGGAGTTAAAGGGAAGTTCAATGTAATTGAATTGGCTTTTTTTTTAAATTGATGATTAATACAAATAGGGCGTTTAAACTACCAATGCAAACCATATGAATTTGACAACATTTATCTGCCACATTATTTGTTAAGCTTGAACTACATATAAATTTAAGTTTAGTTAAACTTAACTAGAGCTGAGGCGTTCATAGACTTATTAGCCATAAGTTCGATATTTTTGCAAGCAATTTGTATGCATTTGATTGAAGAAATTTGTTAATTGTAATTTGAACTCAACATCAATAGACGTAACATCCTTAGGATAAACTTTAATAAGATATAAACTTCATATAAAAAATAATTGCTTACAAAAAATGGCTTAAAATAAAATTTATCGTGGCATTTTGTTAACATCTCATATCCGCTATCCACTGTATAAATATTGTTTATTTAAACCTGTCTTATTCCTTCTTATAGTAATAAAAAAGGTTTGTTTTTTAATTTTCGTTTATTATCATTTAACTGTCTGGTATTATTAAATTTTTTTTGAATTAAGCTCCATACAAAATTTACTTTAATAATTGTATTTTTATTTTAAAACAATTAGTATTAACCACCCCTGGTAAAAAAGGCAATTTCATTGAATTTCGCTTTAACTCCCAAAAAATCAGTTGGCTTACAACAACAAAGCAATAAAAATCCCCTAACATTATTCACTTACTAAAGATGTTGTTGTTGTAGTTTAACATGCAAAATTATTGTATTCCAATTTCTAGCACTTCTAGCATTAACACAATTTTCTCTTGTCTTATGTTTTGTAAAATATTCGTGATGCGCTAACGACTACATAATTGTTAAATACAATAACAACATGCAAAAAAACTAATGTTGTTGTTTAAATTACATAGTATTACTCTCCCCACTCTTCCCCTTATTAAAATTGCATGAACAGGTTTTTTTAACCCTCTTTTATTTTGGTTTCCTTTTCCTCTTCTTTTTAGTTTCTAAAAAGTTTTGTAGTCGGAGCCCTGGGCACAGACACCTTGTGCCCTTATGGGGAAGATCGTACTCAATGTTAGTTTATATATTACAAAAGTACCATGTAACATTTATCAGACAATGGTACATTTGTGTTATTGGCTGTTTACTTATCTCTCTAACCTCATCAAGAATCGAACACTCATTTAATTAAAATGAGTTATATCTTTTTTGAGTTGATTTTGATATATTGCTACATAAAGTAACTTACCTTTTAAACTAAAATTTCATAATTGTGTCCTACACACAATATACCAATAAGAATGACTTTAAAGCCTTTACACATTTCAACAATTTAATTTTCTTTCATTTGCGCACTTTTATTTAAAAACAGGCCATATTTTGTGGCAATTTGCCATCTTTACAACTTGACTTTTTTTTTTTACTACAAAATGAAAACACATTTTCTTATTAACTCTTTTATACATGAGCTCTATATAACGATAATAAAAACCAAACGATTAAACATTTCTTTGATTTTTACTAAAATAAAAAGCAATTCGATTTTATTTGCACACAAAAAAAAACATTATTAATTCTCAGCTTCCAGCCGTCTGCTCACTTCTTTCACGGCGCGACTCTCTTAACGAAAGAAGCACCGAGCCAACAGAGACTGCGCTGCTTAGTTACTCTGCATTTATACGCACACAATTTCCAATACATTTTTCGTCATAAAATAACTAATTTTTTACTTAAGTTTTTTCGTTTACCGATAGAAATACAATTAAAAACCATTTATTAAAAATAATAATTAATTTCCAAACACATTTTCCAATAATAAATATAATTTTTTAGAGAGCATCTACTAAAACGTCCACGCACTTTTAAAACTTTCTAGAAACTAAAATGAGAAGGAAAAGGAAACGAAATAAAAAGGGGTAACAAAATCTTTTCGTGAATTTAGAATAAGGGGAAGAGTGGGGAGAGCAATAATATGCCATTTAAACACCAACAGCAGTTTTTTCAAAATAAAAGAGGGGTAAAAAAACCTGTTCATGCAATTTTTTTAAGGGGAAGAGTGGGGAGAGTAATAAAATGTAATTTAAACAACAACATTAGTTTTTTCTTGCATGTTGTTATTGTATTTAACGACAACAACAACAAAATTATAAATGGATAATGTAAAGGAATTTGTAGGGTCTTGTTGTTGCAAATCAACAGATTTTATCGGAGTAAAAGGGAAGTTCAATATAATTAAATTGGCTTTTTTTAACCGGGATGATTAATACTAATTGGGCGTTTAAGCTATCAATGCAAACCATATGAATTTGACAACATTTATCGTAGTACTGCCACATTATTTGTTAAGCTTGAACTACATGTAAATTTAAGTTTAGTTCAACTAAGCTGGCGCTTAAGCGTTCACAGACTTATTAGCCATAAGTTCGATATTTTTGCAAGCAATTTGTATGCAATTGGTTGAAGAGTTTTTTTTAATTGTAATTAGAACTCAATACCAATAGACGTTTCGGAATCGTTATCGGCGATAATTTATTTTGCGTAACGGCATCGTATCATTACATCCCTAGGATAAACTTTTATAAGATATAAATTTCATATGAAAAATAATTACTTACAAAAAATGGCTTAAAAGAAAAATTATCGTGGCATTTTGTTAACTTTTTGTATCCGCTATCCCATGTATAGATGTTGTTTATTTAAACCTGTCTTATTCCTTCCTATTGTAATAAAAAAAGATTATTTGTTTAATTTACGTTTATTATCATTTTACTGTCTGCTATTATTAAATCTTTTTTAATTAAACTCCATGCACAATTTACACACTTTAATAATTGTACTTTTACTGTATAATAATTAGTATTAACCATCCCTGGTAAAAAAACGGCAATTTTATTGAAATTCGCTTTAACTCCCAAAAATATCAGTTCGCTTACAACAACAAAGCACAACAAATTCCTAAACATTACTCACTTACTAAAGTTGTTGTTGTTGTAGTTCAAATTACAAAATTATAATATTCCCCTTTCTAGCACATTTTGCATTTAAACAATTCTATTTTCTTTTATGTTTTGCAAAATGTTCGTGATGCGCTAGCGAGTAAATAATTGTTAAATACAATAACAACATGCAAGAAAAAACTAATGTTGTTGTTTAAATTACATTTTATTACTCTCCCCACTCTTCCCCTTAAAAAAATTGCATGAACAGGTTTTTTTACCCCTCTTTTATTTTGGTTTCCTTTTCCTCTTCTTTTAAGTTTCTAGAAAGTTTTGTAGTCGGAGCCGCTGGGCACAGACACCTTGTGCCCTTTTGGGGAAAATCGTACTGAATGTTAGTTTATATATGTATTACAAAAGTACCAAGTAACATTTATCAGACAATGGTACATTTGTGTTATTGGCTTTTTACTTATCTTTCTACCCTCATCAAGAATCGAACACTCATTTAATTAAAATGAGTTATATCTTTTTTGAGTTGATTTTGATATATTGCTACATAAAGTAACTTACCTTTTAAACTAAAATTTCATAATTGTGTTCTACACAATATCCCAATAAGTATGACTTTAAAGCCTTTAGACATTTCAACAATTTAATTTTCTTTCTTTTGCGCACTTTTATTTAAAAACAGGCCATATTTTGTGGCAATTTGCCATCTTACAACTTGACTTTTATTTTTTACTACAAAATGAAAACACATTTTCTTATTAACTCCTTTATACATGAGCTCTATATAACGATAATAAAAACCAAAATAATTACACATTTCTATGATTTCACTTTAATAAAAAGCAATTGGATTTTATTTTCACACAAACAAAAAACCTATTTTACTCTCTGCTGCAGTCCTCTGCTCACTTCTTTTACGGCGCGACTCTCTTAACAAAAGAAGCACCGAGCCAACAGAGACTGCGCTGCTTAGTTACTCTGCATTTATACGCAGAAAATTTCCAATACATTGTTCGTCATAAAAGAACTTGTTTTTTACTTAAGTTTTTTCATTTACCGATAGAATTACAATTAAATTACATTTATTAAAAATAATAATTAATTTTCAAACACTTTTTTCAATAAATAAATATAATTTTTTAGAGAGCATCTACTAAAACGTCCACGCACTTATAAAACTTTCTAGAAACTAAAAAGAGAAGGAAAAGGAAACGAAATAAAAAGGGGTAACAAAATCTTTTCGCGAATTTAGAATAAGGGGAAGAGTGGGGAGAGTAATAATATGTCATTTAAACAACAACATTAGTTTTTTATTGCATGTTGGTATTGTATTTAACAATTACGTACTCCTTACCGCATCACGAATATTTTACAAAACATAAGAGAAGATAAAATTGTTTTAAAGCAAGAAGTGCTAGAAAGGAGAATTAAATAATTTTGCAATTTAAAGTACAACAACAACAACCTTAGCAAGTGAATAACATTAAGGAATTTGTTGTGCTTCGTTGTTGTAAGCGAACTGATATTTTTGGGAGTTAAAGCGAATTTCAATGAAATTGCCCTTTGTTTTTATCAGGGATGGATAATACTAATTGATATACAATAAAAATACAATTATGTATTAAAGTAAATTTGGTATGGAGCTTCATTCAAAAAAAATTATTAATAGCAGACAGTAAAATAATAATAAATGAAAACAAACCTTTTTTTATTACAAAAAGAAGGAATAAGACAGGTTTAAATAAACATTTACCAGTAAAATTTAGGTTATATACCTACACAGAAAAAATTTTCATTGTTTTTTTATCAATTAAATAAAATTGTTAAAATATATAAAAATTTAATAAATATGGTAATTAAATGAATTAATTTTTTTGTTGAACAAAAATTAAAAATTTGATTTTCATTCAATTAATATTTTGATTGTTTTTAAATTAATATATAATAAAAACAATAATTAGATTAATCAAAAACTTTATTGTTTATTTCGTTTAAACTAAAATAATGCCAACGTGTAAAACTGAAAAAAAACGCTTAGTAAAGAGGAAAATAATTGTGTTTAATTTTGCGTATTGTCTTGGATAATTGGATAAACATGAGTTATGTATATTTACAAAAATATTTCAATTTATTTTGTATTTTGTTGAAACTTATTATTGTGAAAGCTTTTCAAACCTTTTGTTGGTTTTAATTTTGAAAATTGGTAAAAAAAAAAGTTCCGAATTTTGTTTTCATCTTTTCAATTTAAAAAAATAACACGATTTTATTGTTAATGGTATACGATTAAATTTTAAACGTTATAGAATTTATGTGTCAATTTAGATTTGCTTTGTGTATTTATAAATTCATTCTTGGTTTTTTCTATTGCAATTTTTCATGTTTATTCTTAAATGTAATTGAACTTCAATAATATATTAAGCCAACAAAATAGAAACAAAATTTGCTTGTATTTTAGGGCTGCAAGCAATATTGCCCAAAGAAAAATTGACCAAACGAAAAAATGATTCAACGTAAACGAAATATGGTCCAAAAAATTATAAATGGAAATTATATCCAAAAATGGTGAAAAGATGCCCAATAATTAATGAAAAATAACTAATTTTTATTTTCGAATTTTTATTTAATAATTTTTACAAAGTAGTCTTAAACTTTCATACTTATTTGGGCTTGGGTCATATGTCCGAAACTTAAAAACCCAAAATCCCGCCTACCTAACTTAAGCTTTTCTTCATAGACGACCTTAGACCGGGCCCAAGGATTTTCTCCTCTATGGTATAAAAAACACCGCTTTCGCTAACTTAAGCTTCACTACATAGCCTACTTTCGGCCGGATGCAAGGCTGAATTCACAAGCTTTAGTTACGAGGCCGATGATTGTCATTCCATAGCGATTCCGGATTTTGAATTTGGTCAAAATAAGAAAGACAAAAATAGCCCAAAAATGTTTCTCAGTTATGTTAAAAACGAATTATTATCCAATATTAACGAAAAATCGGAAAACACAAATCGTATGGAAAATTGTTGGGCGATTTTTCATATATAACGTTGGGCTATTTAGCTGACAGCCGTATTTTAAGGGGGGAAAACTTTACATTCATTATAAAAACATATTTTTTGTTTTAGTGATTTTGAAAGTAAGCAGGTGACAACACTTTTTTCATGTACATATTCTTTGTGGTGTCAAAAAAAATTTTCTAATAAATAAATAAATTAACAAAATTTAAAAAATAATTGTACAAAAATAATATATACAACCAAAATAATCGTGAGACAAACACTAATTTATTGCTCCTAAAACGGAATTTAAGCGTCTTATGTATGAAAAGGTGGGTATGAGATCGTATTATATAAAAGAAGTAAATTAGTTATGTATGTATGTATGTATATATCAGAGGTGTTAACAATTGCAATCGATTTCATTGCAATTACATAATTGTTCGGTAATTGCTAAGTGTTTGATTGCATTCCAAATCGGAAAATTTATTGTAAGGTTTCAATCTTAAATGATACAATCAATTTTCTGATCTTGAATGAAATCCATTTTTTAAAATCAATAGTTGCAATCAAATCCAGTGATTTCAAGTAAATTAAATAAGAATCATTCTCTGCAAATAAAGTTCCTTCTTCTAGAAAAAAGCTGACTCTCATAACTGTGATTTGCCAACAACGTTATATTTATGTATATTTTTATTATTTTATACTTTCTTCATATTATTTCGTTGGCCTTAAACTATAGTTGCAATTGTAAAGGGAATTGATTGAAAATACATGATTTTAATTAAAGTTTGATTGCAATCGAAATGATTGCAAATAAATTGATTGTATTCAATGACTTAAAAAAAGAATGATTTCAAAATGATTACAATCACAAAGTATTGCATTCTTTCGATTATAATTTTTGTAAATCTGAAATCATTTTCAAATCAAAGAAAGAAATCAGTTTCATTGAATTTATTTTAATTGCAATCACAATTGATTGCAGTTTTTACAGCTCTGGTACATATGGGCATTTCCAGCGAAAAATCTACTACTTGTAACGTAACGCCAGCAAGAAAATAAGCTTGTATTTTAGGCCCATGTTGCGCTAAACACCAAAATATAAAAAAAGTATGTTATACATATCACTTTTTGAGAAACAATTTTGATAACTTGCTGGCGTTATGTTAAAAAAGTAGACTTTTCGCTGGGAATGCCCATATGTCCATAAATATTGACATATCGCTGTGGCTCTTCAAAATAAAACATACAAGCTTCTAATATTTTATTTGTTTTCAAGGTAAAAATTGCTGCGCGTCTTCGGTAAACAACATATCAATATCTTTCACCTTTGGCCTGATTTAAAATCACCCTCTTCATGGCAGCTAGTAAGTTTTTTTATTATTTAAAAAAAATATATCGCATCTAATCAACAAGAGGGTATTAATTGAAAAATTTTCAGTAGAAACAAAACAATTTTAATTTAACATTGAAGGCATATGAAAAACACCCGTTTCATTAACCAAAAGTAGACAAAATAGCACGATATATTTACAGCGGGACGATATGAATATAACGTGTCGATTTTTTCGTAAAAGTAACAAAATAAAAATTTTGAGTAAGCTCTTGATTAACTGCGATATGTATGTATTTTTTAGTCATCGACGTATCAAAATTATGGTTAGTGATTAAATCTTAATTTCATTTAAATTCTTATATATTCGATTAATTTTATTTAATCAATAAACCGATAAATCGAGATGCTAATTAAATAACAATCCGAATAATCAAAATTTAATTAAACTTATTAATCGCACATCCGCAACATAATTAAATAACAATCTATTGGCTATGTAATTTTTTTTTAAATTTCAATATCTTACAGATTGATATTGTCTGCAAGTTAAAGTTTTCAACCACAACAAACTTATTTGAGTGATCTTTTGTGCTGTTATTACTTGAACAAAAAGTCCAAAGCTTATAAGAACTCGAAAAACATAATAAAAGTAAGTAAATATAAAAAACCTAAGAACCATACTTTTAACTATTTTTTTACCTTTTATTGTTGTTTGTATTTATAGAATCTAAAACCCCTACGGTCTTGTGGTATTTGCATCACTTATTTTCTCCAAGCCTTAAAACCAATATAAATGCAAGTGGCAGCTAAATCTGTTGTTGTTTTCTATATCAGTTTATTTTGTAATCTCATTAGCATAATTTTTCATTCAATAAAAATTTTGATTGAATCCAACAAAAAATTTAATTAATTAATTGCTTAATTCAATTACTATATTATTTATTTATTTATTTATTATGAATTAACTGAAATAATTGAATAAAATACTAATTTTTTGAAAATTATTTTTTTAATTAAAACAATCAACACATTGTTTGAAATCGTACAGGTTTTTGATCATATTTTTTATTAAAATCAAAAATATCATTTATTGAAAGAAAAATCAGAATTTTCAATTTTTACAGTTTTTGGTAATCAATATAATTATTTTAGTAATAGGTGCAAAATCAACAAATTGTTTACTTGATTCTACGAATTTGGTGATTAAAGTCAATTTTTAATTTTTTCTGTGTACATCAAATCGATAAAAAGATCCGATTCAATTATTCTTTCTTCCGGATTTTTGGATATATTTCTATTTAAAATATATATCCAAATTTAATTACTAAGGCTGAGTAAGAATTAATCACATCTTTGTAATTTAAAACAACAAATTACATGCTTGACATGTTATTTTATCTAACAAGTCTTATTGATAATTTACAAGGTATCAAATATTGAAATATTATAGATATTTATACATTAGTAGTTATAAATATTAGGTGCAAATGTATATTATTTTCTGTAAATATCAGATGACATACATAAGTCCTCGAAATAATTGTATCAAAAATATGCGAATATTAAAGTTTTAAGTAATCTTTTCTGATTAACATGAATAAACTTCTAAACGGTTCGGATGTTGATATTTTCTGTACTATAAGTGCAAAATCCGTAAGTACCGAAAATAGCAGCACCTAACAAATTTTTCTATTTATTTATATTCTTTGTTTTGTGTTTTCTTCCACAAATGGTTGATACATTTTGTTTTGCAACGCATGAAGTGAAAATTGTGCAAATATAAGTGACAAAGTAAAGAAGTTTTCACCGAATTAAAAAATCTACATTTTTAAACCAAAAATCTTCAAATCTGCATTTTGCAATTTCAGAGTCTAAAATCTACAAAATGCAGATAAATATGCACTTTTGGCAAGAGTTGAACACTCATTTAATTAAAATGAGTAATATCTTTTTGAGGCTATATTACGCGAACAGTGGCTTATTGGTTTTAATCGGATAAAAAATGCCTGAGTTTTAGTCGACCAAATTTAAAATTATGATCATTTTGGAAGATGTTTTGTTGTATTCATAGTTTTACAAAATTACAAAAAATTGTAAGCTATCATGCACCAAGATCAGCTAAAAAAAACTAAAAAACCTTTAATAAAAAACGAAATATCACTCTTTCAAATTCTTCATATTTAATCATAGATAAATGCTAGTTAATTTAATTGCTCGTGTTTTCGTTTTTTATTATGAGATTTTTACAAAAATAATTTAAATAGTTTTTTGCAGTAGGTAGGTATAATTAGTTTTTTTTCTGATATTAAGATTATGTTAAATCACACTAACTTTTGGCAAGTGTAGTGGTTAAACTTATTTGGTCAAATATTTGACAAGTGTGACCATAGGTTAAGTCAACTTTCGCTAATTTTCGTCAGCAACTGAAAAGTAAAAATAAATTTTTGCATAGAAAAATTCGTAGAACAACTATTGTTTAAGATTCCCCAAGGACGCGTTTTCAACAATACAAATGTTCTATTTCGCGAAAAGTTTTTGATATATTGCTACATATAGTAACTTACCTTTTAAGCTAAAATTTCATAATTGTGGCCTACACAATATCCCAATAAGTATGACTTTAAAGCCTTTAGACATTTCAACAATTTAATTTTCTTTCTTTTGCACACTTTTACTTAAAAACAGGCCATATTTTGTGGCAATTTGCCATCTTTTCAGCTTGACTTTTATTTTTTACTACAAAATGAAAACACATCTTATTAACTCTTTTATATATGAGCTCTATATAACGATAATAAAAACCAAACGATTACACATTTCTTTAATTTTCACTAAAATAAAAAGCAATTGGATTTTATTTGCACACAAAAAAAAAACATTTTTAACTCTCTGCTTCGGCCCTTTGCTCACTTTTTTCACGGCGCGACTCTCTGAATAAAAGAAGCACCGACACACCAGAGACTGCGCTGCTAAGTTACTCTACATTTCAACGCAGAAAATTTCCAATGCATTTTTCGTCATAAAAGAACTATTTTTTTACTTGAGTTTTTTCATTTACCGATAGAAATACAATTAAAAACCATTTATTAAAAATAATAATTAATTTCCAAACACATTTTCCAATAATAAATATAATTTTTTAGAGAGCGCATACTAAAACGTTCACGCACCTATAAAACTTTCTAGAAACTAAAAAGAAAAGGAAAAGGAAACTTAATTAAAAGGGCGAAAAAAATCTATTCATGTATTTAGAATAAGGGGAAGAGTGGGGAGAGTGATAGTATGTCATTTAAACAACAACATTAGTTTTCTCTTGCATGTTGTTATTGTATTTAACAATTATGTACTCGTTAGCGCATCACGAATATTTTACAAAACATAAGAGAAGATAAACTTGTTTTAATGCAAGAAGTGCTAGAAAGGGGAATTAAATAATTTTGCAATTTAAACTACAACAACTTTTTTGGGAGTTAAAGCGAATTTCAATGAAATTGCCCTTTTTTACCAGGGATGGTTAAAACTAATTGATATACAATAAAAATACAATTACATATTAAAGTAAATTTTGTATGGAGCTTAATTCAAAAAAATTTAATAATAGCAGACAGTAAAATGATAACAAACGAAAATTTAAAAACAAACCTTTTTGTATTACTATAAGAAGGAATAAGACAGGTTTAAATAAACAACATTTATACAGCGGATAGCGGGTATGAGAAGTTAACAAAACGCCACAATAAGTTTTTTAAGCCATTTTTGTAAGCAATTATTTTTTATAAGAAATTTAGTTCTTATAAAAGTTTATCCTAGGGATGTAACGATATGCCTTTTTTCTGATACGTTACCGATACTCAAAATAAAATTTCGGCGATAACGATACCGATAAGCATATTGCATTTCAATTCAAATTACAATTAACAAAACTCTTCAACCAATTGCATACAAATTGCTTGCAAAAATATCGAACTTATGGCAAATAAATCTGTGAACGTTTAAGCGCTAGTTTAGTTGAACTACACTTAAATTTATATGTAGTTTAAGCTAAACAATAATGTGGCAGTACTACGATAACTGTTGTCAAGTTCATATGGTTTGCATTGGTAGTTTAAACGCCCAATTAGTACCTACTAATTAATCATACCGGTTAAAACAAACCAATTCAATTTCATTGAACTTCCCTTTAACTCCCAAAAAATCTGTTGATATGCAACAACAAGACCCTACAAATTCCTTAACATTATCCATTTACTAATTTTGTTGTTGTTGTCGTTGAAATTGCAAAATTAAATGTTATTTATTAGTCTTATTTGACCTTTCTTTTTTTTATAATTATTTTTTATTGTTTAAGCTTTAGGTCTTTTTATTTATAAAATAGGTACGTACCTATGAAATTTTTTTATTTTTTATCGATATTGCAAATTATTTAATTTCCCATCCCAGCAATTCTTGTATTTAAACAATTTAATCTTCTCTTATGTCTTGCAATATGTTCGTGATGCGCTAACGAGTACATAAAATAAATGCAAGAAAAAACTAATGTTGTTGTTTAAATGGCATATTATTGCTCTCCCCACTCTTCCCCTTATTCTTAATTCACGAAAAGATTTTGTTACCCCTTTTTATTTGGTTTCATTTTCCTTTTCTTTTTAGTTTCTAGAAAGTTTTATAAGTGCGTGGACGTTTTAGTAGATGCTCTCGAAAAAATTGTATTTATTTATTGGAAAAAGTGTTTGGAAATTAATTATTATTTCTAATAAATGTTATTTAATTGTAATTCTATCGGTAAATGAAAAAACTTAAGTAAAAAACTAATTCTTAAATGACAAAAAATGCATTGGAAATTTTTTGCGCATAAATGCAGAGTAACTAAGCAGCGCAGTCTCTGTTGACTCGGTGCTACTTTTGTTAAGAGAGTCGCGCCGTGAAAAAAGTGAGCAAAGGGCCGAAGCAGAGAGTTAAAAATGTTTTTTGTTTGTGTGAAAATAATATCAAAATTTAGTGGTTTTTATTATCGTAATATAGAGCGAATGTATAAAAGAGTTAATGAAGATGTGTTTTTATTTTGTAGTAAAAAAATAAAAGTAAATTTGTAAAGATGGCAAATTGCCACAAAATATGGCCTGTGTTTTAATAAAAGTGTGTAAAAGAAAGAAAATTAAATTGTTGAAATGTGTAAAGGCTTTAAAGTTATAGTTATTGGGAAATTATGTAAGAGACAATTATGAAATTTAAGTTTAAAAGGTAAGTTACTAAATGTAGCAATATGTATATAAAAATCCACTTTTTGCGAAAAATAACATTTTTATTGTTGAAACTGCTTCCTTGGGGGCCTCTTAAACAATAGTTGTTTTACGACATTTTCGTATTTGGTCTATGCGAAAATTTATCTTTATTTTCAATTAGAGAAAGATGACTTAACCTATGGTCACACTTGTCAAATATTTGACCAAATAAGCTTAACCACTACATTTGTCAAAAGTTAGTGTGATTTACATGGTCTTAATATCACAAAACAAAACTAATTATACTATAAAAAACTATTTAAATTATTTTTATAAGAGCAAGAGTACCAGTAGTCGGCAGTTTATTTAATTTTAATTTTTAAACTGGTGCCCTTACGTATATAAACGTGATACTGGGAAGGCAACAAGCCACTACAGTTCAGTAATATGTTTATGTTCGATTCATATTTTTAGACACATTCTTTATTTAATTTGAGCAATTTTACTTTTTTCTAAAATGTAGCTCATTTGCCAGTAGTGAGCATACGATGTACCAGTCTTCGGCATGTAATTATCCTATTGTCGGCATGGCTATCTTTTAAAAGAAAAAACCAATTCGTACAGGAATGCAATTGTTCATTTATTGAAAATTAATGCTTTTTACTTACTTAAATGCTTAAAATGTTTGTAGGTTTATGGACCCACTACACGCAGAGAAAAAAAATATTCAGTATGGTCACCTCCAACAAAACTATGTTTAACGAAAATTTTAAATATGGTTAATTTAGCCATATTGTTGTCGCCACAACCATATTTTAATGTTATGGCTATATATGACAACAATTTGTTTACCACTAATAATTGTTTGAATATAAATTAACAATAGTATTTTCCTCTTTTCCAAGAGCAATAGTTTTGGTTGAAAATCACCCATGCTATTATATGTGCTTAATATATTTTTGTTATTAATACACAAAACATGTTCTAAAGCAACCATAATGAAGTTGTGGCTTCTTAATGGAGGACTATTTTAACCAAAATGACCGGTGGCGAAATTATTGTTAAATTAACCATATGATTAAAATATACATACTTCCCTTTTTATAGGAAATTTTAAGAAATTCGCCTATTAATAATAAATTTTGATAAATTTTACTAACCATAGAAAATTTTGCAAAATTTGTCAGAAAATATTCCGAAAATGTTCTATGATATAGGAAATGTTTGTAAAAGTAGCAAACTTTTTATAGACAATTTTCCGAAAAATTTGGTATTTATTGGACTTTTGGAAACAAGAAAATTGTTGCTAAAAGTTTATATTTTATTAGAGACATTACGCTAGTGATAGGGAATTGTGGATAATTTTACTAATTAATACATATTTCGCAATATTTTACTACTTACAGAAAATTTTGTCAACACTAACACTATTTATGGTATATTGTGCAAAATTTTCTATTTTATAGAAAAAATAATGCAAGTTTTTCAATTTTATAAGAAATTTTTCCAAAAATTCAACATTTTATTATTTCAACGTTTTTGGGAAAAAATTGCTATTTTGTGGAAATTTTGCTAGAACTATTGCCTTTAGGAATTTTGCAATATTTTACTTATTATAGCATATTTCGCAAAATATCACTTTTTTTGATAAATGAGGCAAAATTTATTATCTTATAGGAAATGTAACGAAATTTTTTCTATTTTATAAGAATTTTAATAATAGGATTAATAATAGGAAATTTAGCAATATTTGTGTAAAATTTTACATTATGATATTTTTTTTTTTTAATTAGGCTTAAGTTCATTGAATTTAATTTTCATTAAATTGTTTTATGACGACAGTAATTTTGTAACATGAAATTAATTAAAATTTATTGATAATTTTTCATTCTTGACTGCGCTGAGAATTGAACCCAGGATTTCACGGACCGGTTGCCCTGACTAGTTTCGATTGTAACCACACAATCTCTTCAGTGGGGCTTGCCATTTTTAATCACTCGGATATTGATGCCGGATGACGTCAATAGTCAAACATCAATCTTTAAACCAAATGGTATTTTCTACCAAGTGATCGCAATTTGCTTTGAATGAATGATTATCTATTTAATTGATTCAATGAACTTAAGCCTTATTAAAAATATCGAAATTTTGATTAAAAACCATTAACAGTTCCATAAAATAAACTCAATACTAATTATAATTTTACATTATTATACTTTTTATAGAGAATTTTGAGATGTAAAAATTTTTTTTTTTTTTTGGAAATTTCGCAAAGTTTCACAATTTATACCAACTTTTTTTTTTAAATTTATTATTTATAGGATATTTTGCAAAGTTGCTTCCACTTATAGGGCATCTTTTAAAAATATTGCTATGTTCTCAATTCTCCCTTTTTAAAAAATTTTTCCCAAATTGACCTATTTAGGTGAATATATGCCAATATTCTCAATTTAAAGGAAATTTAACATACACTCACTGTTTATTGAATGTTACGCAAAATTTTACCGTTAATAGCAAATTAAAAAGAAATTTGACTTTAATAGGAATTAAAAATTTCACTTTTTTATTGAAAATGTTAGCAATTCTTTGAAGTTTTTTCCACAGATTATGCGAAATTTCCAATAAGCTACAAATTATAGCATTTCTCATACTAACTATTATAGCAAATAAATTAAAACACATATTCTTGTTTTTAACAATTTGTATTGATAATTTATGGTCTTATCTTCCTAATTACTATTATTATTATTTTTTGTTATCTATTTTTTTTTGCTACACTCATAAAATTATTACAGTAACTGATTTTAGGTTATTAAATTCGTTTTCCGTAGTGTTAAAATTTAATGAAAATATATTTATTTTTCAAATCAATTTATTTTTTTTTTAAATTTGTTATTCAAAAAAAAAACTACCAAAAAATAATGTTTTTCCGTACTAATATTGTTATGTAGTTTGATTTTTTTGTCATTTAAATTATATTTTTTAAAGCAATAATTGTTAAATTTGACGGAATATTCTGTTAAAAAAAATAAATTAAAAAATTTATATAAAATCATTTATTGGGGTTCGAATCACACGCCAGCCAGCCTGGCTTCGAATCCCAGGTCAGTCAAGAATGAAAATTATCAATAACAATTTTAATTAATCTTCCATGTTGTAAAAATTCCTTTCTTCATAAAAATAATTTAATGAAAATTAAATTTAATGAACTTAAGCCTAATTAAATAGTAAAAATTTGGATTAAAAACCATGAATAGTTCAACAAAATAACCACAATACTAATTATCATTTATTTTAAATGAAATCTAAAAGATCCGTTATTTAAATAAATTTTTAGTTGTTTTAAATGAATTTTCTGTGGGACTCACCTACAAAATATTTTTAGTGTATAAATTGTTGGTGTGGTTAACTATCTAACTATAGTGGTGTGGTTTTTATTGTGCTGTTTTTTGGAATTTTTTTCTAACGACTTTCTTATATTTTATTTTTCAACAGGCAGTTTGTTTTTATTTATTTTATAAAAATATTTATTTATTCTTATATTTATTTATTCTTATATTTTATTTTTCAACAGGCAGTTTGTTTTTATTTATTTTATAAAAATATTTATATATTATATTTAATACTTTCGATTATGGTATTTATTTTCATATGCCTGATGTTTATTTAACAGAATTTAATTTAATGACTGGGCAAGTAAAAAGAAAAAACTGAAATAGTCAAAAGTGTAACAGATTGCTGACTATTTGAGAAATGAAATTTATGAAAAAAAACATAAAATGTATTTATAATTGGCAATTGAAAAAAAATTAATGGTGAATTTTATGATTTTTTAAATAGTCATATTTTTGTAAGATATTTTTAACTTAAATGGCTTAGAATGGCAGTTAACCGTTAATAATTTTATGAAAAAAAGAAAGATTTAAATTCTGTTATTAACAATCAATTCAACGAAATGAAAATTTTAAAATATATTCTGGATCATTGAGAAACTAACTTTTCGTCTTCAAAAGACGAATATGGCTTAATTGACTCGAATTACAGAAGGGCCCAGAATAGAAGTACATGCACTTTAAGGACACTTACGAATGAAGCTTAAAACTCACTATATCCTCCAGCACTACTTCGATTTTCAGATTTTCCTTTAAAAATCTTAAACTTTTCAGATAACTTTTCCAAATTTTTTTAAATAAAATTCTATTTCTCCGCAAAATCCTTAGAGTACTCCGTAAAGTCTTAAGAGTTAGTTGAAATAGGCTTTCAGGAAACCCAGATCTGTTCCGGGCTAAGTTATTGTATATTTTTTTTTTACAAATAACCCCAGAAAATGTTCTACTCATTAAGAGCAATATCGGTTCACTTACGGCTAAGAAATGGTTGAAAAAGTTTGTCCATAAAACTTCTTATATTTTAGTTTGTCAAATTTGTAAAATTTTTTTCTTTCATTCATTCCTCTAAGGAACATAGAGCTTCAACAAAATATTTCAAACTGTATCTATTTGCTGCAATACGTTCCTCTTTCTTCCATAATTTGCTTATTACTGCAAGCGCTTTTCAAACGGTATTACGGCAAGTGTTTTTAGGTCTTCTGTGTCATCTACTACCTTGTGGGGTCCAGTTCATCATGGTTGTGCCTTCGGTTCCACTTTCTGCACAGAAAATAATAAAAATTGATTTCATTTATAAAATTTGTGCCAATAATTTTAACATTAACTAAATTTGCAACAGTAAGCAAATTATGAGTATAAACTAAACGTTTAAATCACTTGATTTAATTTTTAATTAAAACTGATTTTATTTTTGATTAATGCTTTAATTGGTAAAATACTTTGGAGAATTTTTCCTGTGCGCACTTACATAATTTATATGTGAATGGGCTACTTGCTTCTCAAAGTCCAGAGGATTTCGTTAGTTATGGTGCTAGTTCAGAATATTCCATGCGCAGGCTCTTGTTTAAAAAAGCTTGAAAGTTTGAAATGCTGGCAATGAATGCTTAAATTTCTAAAAATATATATAAAATATATGTATAAAAAGCATAACAAGGCTTAGTTTAGCTCTTTTGTTTGAAAGTTATTTAAGCCTGATTTTCCGAAAACTCCACTCAAGTTTGTTGATATTATTTGATTTTTTTGTGGAAGAAATATTCTTAGCATATATATTAGTGTGTCCCCAAAAAAAATTATTTGTTTGTATGCCATTTTTCCGGATCTGTTTGTAAAAAATCAACTGAAATGTTGCTGGTTTCAAGAAAGGCTAGGCTGGCTTCGGATATTAAATCTTGAATTTTTTTGTTATTAAGCATGTTTTCGGATAATTCAGCTTTTAGTAATTCTTTGCCGTTGCTTGGTGCGTGTAGATTTTGGACCATTAAACCCAAAAAATGCTAAGGCAGCCAACTTACCGGATAAGTAACCACTGATGCCGCAAAAGAGTTTTCAACGTGACGCTTGCGATTGATTCGTTAAAGCTTTTGTATTCATCCAATTGGAAAAATGCCATACAAACAAATCATTTAATGAAGCAAAGAACAAAGTTCAGCAATTTCACGTGGTAAATGATGTCGTAGAAAGCGGCGTGGCCTTAGCTAATACTTACATTAATCTAACAACCTCTGCAACAGACTTTCAGAATTTATTGCAGGGCATAGAGCTTCATCGTAAAAGCTCTAACAAATAATTGAAAGCTAAAAAAAATAGTTTTTTAATTTTTTTTTTTGGGTATGAGAAGTAAGCTGCCTAGAATTTTTTGGACTCGCATTGCTGAAGTCTGTGCAACAGAACAAAAATCCACCCATATTTAATATTTTGAAAGAATACCTAATATCTAAATATCTAACATTAAAACAAATCCGAAGCATAACTGGCAAACACATTACAATATTTTTAATTTCACAAAATGGGTACAAAACTTAAAAATGGTATAACTTTGGAACAGTAAGAGCAAATTCAATTATTTTTTTTTTGCAATGATTCAGAATTTATCTTTTAAACTGAATCATTAGTTTTTTTTTACTTCAATATAAATTTTAAAAGTTACAGAGCATTATTTTTCAAATTTATGCTAAATTTACAAAAAAATTTGATTAAGGGGACCCAAATGTGCAAAAAAATAACCGAAACTTTTAATATCTGCACAGAGAAGAAAAGTTTGACAAGTTTTCTTTAAAAAAATTGACTTAGTAGCAAAGAAAATCGTGCTAATGGGCCGAGTAATCAGCAAAATTCAAAAAAGTCGAGAAAACCCGATTTTTGGGTTAAATTCGATTTTAGCGACCTCTAAACCTCTTCCGAAAAAACTGAAAAAAATCACAAAAATACTTCACACTATAAGCTTTCAAAAAAAGGTGGGGCATAAAAAAAATTTTTTTTGGGACACACTAATATATATGATGATATTTATATCAAAGTTTAATATAAAAGTTTTAGAATATATTGCTTCAATATTTGAAACACAAATAGTCCTAGACAATTCTCTATTAAGTAATAGAAATATCAGTCCTTTTGAATTATTATTGGCAATTACGACCAATGAGAGAAGCTTATCCTTTGAGCAAAATCAACGCTTAAATCGAATATCCCTGTTCTTTTTTTATTGCGACTAACAGCATTTTATTAACTGTGAGCTGCTGGCATTGATCCAGATAAGCCCAGATGACCAGCAACAAATACAATTGGTAGATTGAAAATGCGGTCATAATGAAGACGACACATTAGTTCAGCAACATTCTCAGTTACGTGTTGCAAAACCAGTTGATAATAGTGATTGAAATCTTTACTTTAGCCGCTTTAAGCCATGTTCACACCTATCGAATATTTGACGACCCATACGAAACCACTAGTTGTGTTAAAAAATTGTTTGCGTTTGCAAAACGTTTGCTAGATCGAACGTCATTTCTTTTTATAAAAAAGTAAATTAATAAAAAATTTGAAAAAGAAAGCTTAAGTTTGATCAATTTAATGTTAAGCTTTTTTTGGATATTTTCGTAAAATATTTGTTAGATTGGAACACACATACTTTAAGAGTCTACCCATTTGTTTCGATCGATAAAGAATACTCTTACTGGAATACCCCTCTGCGGGAAATTTGTGTCAATTGTTCTTAATGCACTTATCCCGTGACCACTAAACACAATATTATAAAAAACGGAACGAATTGTGTTACGTGAAAACAATACATATCACTTAACTGGTAATACAGTGTTTAAAGTGAAGTTACTCCAGAAAGAAGGTAAATGACACACAACTAGTCATTCGACAGGATGACGTGCAGAATGATGATATCTATTAATATTTCTTTATATGAAGGTGCTCTATCATATTAATACACTCACAATATTCTGTACGTAAAATTAACTGCAATTGTAATATAAAATAAATGATATTCAGTTAAAAACCAGTCTACTTATTTTTCATTTATTTTTAACGAAAAATTCATTAATTTTTTACTGCAAAAATTCAACGGCGAAATCCGTAAAAACAAATGAATTTTTAGTTATTTTATGTAATTCAGTAATTTTTTATAATACAGGTTTTACACAAATCTCTAAAAAATACCAGACACCTGTCCGCTTGTCTTTCTAATGAGAGGGAGAGAGAGAATATTAATTTTTGTTTACATACCCCGTTATACATGTTTGTTTTGCTTTTGTTGTACTGACTACTTTGTTTACAGAAGAACTTTCAATTATAAGACATCAGCGGCATGCCCGAGAACTTTTCGTTAAAATTAAATGCAAAATAAGTCGGTCGGGATTAAAGTAAATTTACAGTTGTTTTAAATTTAATTTTCATTTAATTTTACATACAGAATACTTTTACTTAATCAACAGACAATATTAAATGCAACCGAAAATCCGTATTAATGTGCAATTAGTTTTTGAATGAATGTAAGAATCAGTTAAAAATAAATTTTCTTTGAAATTTAAATGTTTATTAATTTAAAAATGGATGAACGGAATACTTCTTGAATAATCTACAGTCCGTTACTGTAATAATATTTTTATGATACAAAACAAGTAAAAAATTTGTTTTTAAAAGTTTATTAAAAACGATATGTTTATATTATATTAAAAAAAAAAACTCAACAATAAGGTAAAATAGAATATAAGATCAGTTCAATATAAATTAAAATAAATTTATCTTTTTAAATAACGTTTTGGCTATAAAAATAATTTTATTTATTTTTAATGCTTTTTTTATTTGAAACAATTTATTTGACTACATCATACTAAATTGTTTGACCAATTTTTCGACCAAAAAAAAAAAATAAAACATATGCAATTGTTAACAAAATTTTCACTAATTTTAAAATTAAGTTATGAATTTTAGTCGAACTGTTTGGGTTTAAATCGAAAGATACATATATAATCATTCTGGTTTAAGTTGATTACAGCTAATTTTTTTATTTAAATTATTTTTATTTAGTGAGGAATTTTAAAGCTTATAACAATGGAAAGACATAAATAATTTTGGCTGCACATACATACATACATATGTATGTACCTTCAGTCGTAAATGCGCTAATGCCACAATTTTTGAAAATTAAGTTTTTGATGCAGTTCAATAGAGTAAACAAAAATACATCGTTTGCAGAAAAAATACAAATATTTTTTTCTAGTTCTTGTTTTGCAACGATATGTAAAAGTTCTAAGTTCAAAAATGTGGCCCATTAAAATGTGAAAATTTCCAAAAAAAATTTGTTAATATTTGTTAATAGTCAACATTGAAATAAATAAAATAATTTTATAGTATATTTTATTTTTGCAAATTGACATACTAAAATGTACATTAAAAGTATAAAATATATAATAGAAAAGGTGATAAGTCACAAAAAACTATGTAAAACATAAATGTATTATTTTTAGTTGGTTTGCAAGCCAATAAAGAGTCATCCATCAATGAAGCAAAACTGGATTTACAGACTTAAAATATATTGAGAACTAAAGACCTTAGAAAATTTTTTCTCTCTCCTATAAAATTTATACATTGTACTACATCCTTTTTGACTGAAGGTAATGATATATACCTTTATAGGTACATTATATTAAAAAAAAAAATCACCATTGTTTTACTCATTTTTACATATTTTTGTATATCAAAGAACTTTTCTTATTAATGCACTTGAAATTTGACAGTTATATAATTCTTCTTTGGTGAACTTTTACTAGACCAATACATATATTCATATGTATATATGGGAAGGTAGAAAGGCAATGCATATAAAATTCCAATTCAAAGCCTACTATGATGGAAATATGATACGAAAAACGGTTATATTCAAATGTATATGGTAAATAATTATCCTTTCCTTTTTTCAAACCCCCACCCCCCTGAATCCGCGCCTGCTCGGGACAATATCTGTGAAATTCATTACTTTAAACGAAATTGAATGTTTACATTTAGCTTATTTCAGTGACCTGTTACAAAGTGTCAAAAACTGCCAATTAACCCCCTTCTAGGACATCGCAATGTTAAAGTGACACGTCCCCTTCATATAAAGTGATAGAACTATAACCGGCCGCTAACACATTAGAACTGACACGAGATAAGTTTGGTGTTAGTTCCCTTTCCCCTAAAGACATAACTGCAGAAGAGGATTTCTATAATTGGCTTGATACGTTTTTGGACTTGAAAATAAGCACTTCGATGGGCGCGGAAGCCGTGTTTTGAAAGAAAAATTTAATGAGTTCGTTGTACAAATAGGGTTCTCCAAATTTGCCAAAAATTTTCGCATTTTTAAATTATACACCCAATAATTTTTTTAATATTTATTAAATTTTATTAAAGCACGTTTTTTACTCTACTACGAGTGGCCCCAAAAGGCTTGTATAACACGTTTATATATCAGTTATAAACTAATAGACAGAATTTAATATGAACTAATGAAATTAATTAACACCATGTTGTTTTTTTGCTTGCTTTTCTGTTTTAGTTGACACACTTATACGTTTGAGTGAGTTCTGGTTTCAGGCAAAAAAAAAAAAAAACTGGCTGACAAACTCGATCTAGAGCTTTTTTTCAATCCAATACACAAGACTTTCATATGTGAGGGGGCTAGATAAGTAACCCCTCATCTATATTAAAACATTTTTGCAATAAATATGAAAGCAAAAACTAGAACATTTACATAAAAAGTATTTTTTAAGTGAACGGTAAAAACCGGTAAATGAAGGTTTCGATAAAATAAAATGAAAAAAGCAACCTCTCCCCGTATACACAAGATATGACATTTTAGAACTGTTTCTATTGAAAAAATTTGTAATTTAATATTTATTACTCATAAGAACTATAAAGTCAACGACAGCTAAAGCAACTAATTTTTTCCAAAGAAATTTTGTATTAAATGACACGCCGGTTTTGGGTAAAAGAAAAAGGTATTAAAACTTTTTCTTTATCTTGAAATCTTATTACCCCGGGCTGATTAAATTAAGACGTCTTAAACGATGATAATGATTATAATTTATAATCTCGATTTCATTAATATTTTCAAAAATTTTATGAACGAGTTTTTATGCATTCATGTTTGTTAACTTCTTTTTTTTAGCATGTCTATCAAGTTATTTAATTAAAAAGTTTTTGTTTCTAATTAATTTCAGTCAGAAATAAAAAAAGAAAATGATTAAAAACGAATTTTTGTCACTCTTAATGGTCACTAAAAAAAAAAAATCATTTCATACCTAAAGAAAAAAATGTTTAACTGACAATAATTATGGGAAAAACAAATATGGAAGAAAGTCGGCCATACCACATGACACCCTACATTACAGTATCGAGAGACAAATTTTTGAGAGTGGACTCTTTTTGGAACCCAGAACAAAATTTATGTTATGAGCTTAAAATCGTTGTGTTTTATATTCTATAGATAATTAAATATGTACGTTTCCATATATCGGGTGATTCATCGTGAAGCTTGATTTATAATGTAAAATAAAACACATAAATATGAAAATGAACTTAAAATATTTATTATCGGTTAAAAGAACAATTTATGGTATTTACAGTTTGAAAATGATACCATGTAAATGTTGGCCATGACTACGTCTGAGGTGGTCCATTCGGAAGGTCCAATTTTGGGCGACTCGTTCGAGCATAGCGACTGGTATCTCGAGACTAACTCGAGTATTGTTGGCTTCCAAAGCGTGAAAGCCTTACATATCCACAGCGAAAATTGTCGAAAGGTGTGATAGCGCACGATCTAGATGGCCAAGTTACAGTAGCAAAACGTGCTGGATGTGGTCTAACCGATAAAGTCTCATCCACTAATGTAAACTGGGACTCAAATTCGCGAACGGCGTTGTCAATAGTGATTTCAGTAGGTCGATTCGCGCTGTAAGTGCCTCGAATAGCACGAAAAAAATTCTCACAGAACACTGATTTTCGTAATATAGCTGAACAATTTGAAGATTCTTTTGTGGTGTGAATCTTTCCATGATGCCTTGCCAAACGATACTGCACAAAAATGATAAACAGTTTTATATGAGTTACGCGTGATCTGTAAAAAAGCATATTGAAAACCAAACCTCACGATAAAGCACCCTTTACATATAAGATTTTTTCATATTTAATTGATTTTAGAAAATGACCTATACATAAAAAAAATTCTCGCTATTTTTTTTCAATTAGACCATTTATCAAAAATTAAATCTGTTTTAATTAAAAATTTAATCAAGTCAATTAAACGCTTACTTATTATATGAACAACAATGTTGGTGAAAATGATTTTAATATAAAAAAAATATTTAATTTATACCATTAATTTGTTTATAGGTGCAAATTTAATTAATTTTTAGTTAATAACTAAAAATTTTTTAATAGAAATAAATTTTTTTTTTTTTGTGTATTGTCAATTCTGGTGCCAACAGCAAAGCAAATTTCCATGCTATAGCAGAAGTTATTGTCGCCATATTTTCTTTGAAAACCAACATGCCTAAGGAAGTTTTGGCGTAAAATGCTATTTGTGGTAGTGGCATAGACATGTATGGGAGCTATGGCGAAATATGAAGCGATTACCATCAATACTAGAAAGATTACTAAGGTTGCAATAAAATTTGTTTGAACTTAATTTAATCTAAATACAAACATTATAAGATTGATGGGCACAAATATTCTATTACGGAAAGATGCACGTATAGAAGCTAAAGAAAAATATGAACCGATTCTCGCAATTTTCATTAGGATTGGTCCTTATCATAATAAAAACGAACCTATCAAATTTCATTATATTATCTCCAAAATTACGACCGGTAATTTGCGCACAATGCTTTCATGAACAGCCAGCCAGACTGACGAACATCATTAGAACGATTCAAAGAGTGATTTCAATCATTTATTTGTTAACCAATAATTTTTATTTTTACATACATCAGCACAAACGCATAATACCCTCTCCACTATTGTGGTGTGGGTATTAAAATTTAACAATTTTTTGTGTATTCCTAAGTTGGTTAAAATACTTTAAAACCATTTTTTGATGATCGGTCCAAAATCGACACTCAAAAAACTGAGTGCTTTTCATATAATTTTTACTACACGCTCAATCACTTGTATTGTGGAAACAGCATACAAATTTTAAAATTATTTATGTGTAGTTTATAGAACACGAGCGCCTTACTCGTCCGTTCAAATAACATTTAAAACAAAAACAAATTTCGAAATTTTGTTTTTATTTTTAATGAAAGTTGAACGGACGAGTAAGGCGCTCGTGTTCTATAAACACCACATTAAACTCTTTATTTAAAAATTTATAAATCTTATGAACTTCACTACCTGCTTATCTCATTTGGTATTTCAAAATTTACCTCAACCGGCTTTTTCTTTTACTCTAAATTAAAATTAAAAATGTTTTGTATATAAATGTATATGTATATGTACCTTAAACTTTTTCAAAGGCATTTTTTTCTTGTATTATGAAATTAAACCAAAAGCTGTTGAAATCATTAATTTATGATTTTATAACATCATCGCCATAATCATGTTGCCATGTCTTCTCCCCTATTTTACATAAAAAGATAATTAAGTTCTAAATAAAAACAGAAATATTAATAAGTCTCTTAATTTATTGTTAGGAACAATAAATAAATTGGATAATTTCCGTTTTAAATGGGCATGAACATTTAATATTTTTACATTTCCCCCCGTTAAAACAGGCACAAAATTTTAATCAAATTTGTCTGATGTTTGTTCAACTTGATGTATTCAGTTTTTTTTTTGCATGTGTGTTTGCTTTTATAGCAAATTGTTTCGTTAGACAATTATTGATGAAAATAAACAAATAAAATTTCTATCTTATATGCCAACCAAATACATAATAAATTTTTTTAAGTTTTGTTTTTTTATTTTCAGGTAAACGGTGTTTTATATTTTTAAAAATTTATTTCTGTTGGATATTGACGTAAGTGCTGTATAATTATTTACAATTCTTAAACGCAGGGTTGCCATAATTTTTTTTTTAGATATACATACCTACGCAATGTAAAGCAAATTTGAAAGAAAGGTCCATCAAGCCCGCTTACATGATACCCTACTCTACAGTATATACATATACAATATTATGTCCTCTGGTTCCTATGAGAAACAAAAGACCACAAATAGCTTTGCAGACAGGTGAGGTTTCTAGCCCTAGTCCGAAATCTGGATGTGATTATTCTATCACCTCAGTGTTTCCAGCTAATCGCAGCATTTCGGGCATCCCTGGACAGCAATTTACAAAATCCAATAGATCTTGGTTGATCGGATGGTTTTAAGGAGTATAAAAGTTTACATTTTTCGGAGGTATTGATTTGCCCTGGTTATGGTCATCTTGCTTCGCACAATCCTTAAAGTGTAGATGGATCTAGGAGAGTGCGTACGTTCCATGTTCTTACTCGTGTATTTTGTTAAAGGCTCGTGGGAATCCGTTAATTTGTATCTGTATTGGCTGTGGCTTAGGTAATCAAAATTGTTTAAGATAAGGTGACTTATTAGGTCACCTTCTGCGATCCTTGTGTTGGGGCTGTCAGTAGCTTCTAGACAGGTTAATCGTAAAATGGCAGAAGACAGCGGAGTTTCAGTGATTGATCCATGTTGTTTGTCATCTAATTGCCTAGATGCATTGGTTTCAGCTTGCCATTCAGGCTACTCAACTGTCCGGCTTCTCACTTTACCTACATTCAGACTGATGTCTTAACCACATTCCCGGGGGATACTTGGTGTAAAACGGAAGTAGTGAGCTGCTTGGGAAATGCAGAACAAAGGAATTGTTTCTCGTCATTCCCAAGTGAATAACAGACAGATTGATTTCCGTCCAAGTACACCTCTGGGAAAGACCCTACCTCCACTAAAGTATTTACAGAGAAGTTTTCGAGAATGTACCCTATTTGAGTGCAATAGGTGATCTGGGACCCTCCAAAATAAAATTATATTATCAAATCCAAATTCATATAAAAAAACCTTTTGCATAATATTATTTAGATGTCTACTAAGACTATGAGATCTTTCCGTCTTAAAGTAGTTTTAGGGCATAGTAGGATATAAAGCCAGATTTCTAGACCCGCACAGAGAAAAAATAAAAATTGGTTTCAATTAAAAAACTTGTGATATTAATTAAAATATTAATTAATTCAAATAAACAAGTGAAAAGTATAAATGAATTGCTTAATTTACATGATGAAACGTTTAACTCACTTGATTAAACATTTAATTCACTTGATGTAATTTTAAATTAAAACTGATCCTATTTTTAATAAATGCTTTAGTTGGTGAAAAATTGTGGAGAATTTTTCTGTGCGATAGAACTTGAAATTGTAAAAAACACAGAGATTAAAATTTTGTATTCGAAAGATTAATCACACTTATTCCATTTAGCGTCATTAATGCGAAACGATATCGTCTTGTGTCGATTGTTGTAAATCGGTATGCCCATTGTCAATATTAAGTTTTATCGATAAGCGTCGATGTGTTCTTGGTATGCCGTACGCAACGTTAACGTTTGCATCGATATAAATTGACTCTGATATTTACCTTATGCCCGTAACTTCTACAAATAGATATCTAGCTGTGTATAAATATCTATTGTGTGACGTATTTTAAAACCTATTTCTTACCTACGGGGTAAAGTGTAGTGTATTTTAAACCATCGATTTTCGATAGTTAATTCACGTGGGCCAATTTAACGTTAAAATTTACAAAAAAGTGTTACTGGATAAGTAAAGATAACTGTTAGGTACGAACACGACCAGATATATGTTAGTAGAAATTACGGGCATTAGTCTTATTGGTGTCGAAACAGTTTTATTTCCTTTAATTTTTCAATAATATGAATGTTGAATTAAAAAAATTAAAAAAACAGCAACACTACGCGAAAATTGCAGAAATTTGGAAAAATAGCGGCCATTTTTAATATTTTAAACAATCCATAAAATTGATTAAAAGTCCCTAAAACTATAAGGAATGACAACAATTCGATAAAAATGGCTAAATTAGCAACCCTGTGTATTTATTTTGCAATATTTATCTTCATTTATAAAGAAAAACTTTTAAGATAATTCTTATCAAAATGAATGGTTTTGGTTTCGCATTATTACAAACATCTGGGTGGTCGTTAAAAGTAAAATAAATTACAATATTAAAGTGTTTAAATGAATCAAATAGGTACATTTCTCCTTTTTTATAAAGTTGCAGTTTATTTAGTATTTTTTTTCAACTTAACAAAAATGTTGTCGGTTCTTGATTAAACGGAGTTTTTTGCATCTTAGAATTCTTAATATTTATTTTTATTTTTATTTCTGTTACAAACATGTTTTGGTTTTTCTTTCAACAACAGCGAAATTCAATTTTCCTTATCTAATCTTATCACTGAAGTAACAACTCAAACAATATTAAACCAACAGCAACCAACGACCGACCAACAACCAGCCCCAACAAGAACAACAAATACACACACACACACGAGCACACACATTATGCCAAATACACTAGAATGATTGTGGCACCAACAGGAACAACAACCGCCATCATCACTATGAATTGAAATAAAAACAACAACTCCTGCTACATTTACAAAGTTTTTGATTGTTGATGCTTCCAAGGATGTTGTTCAAACATTTGACGTTGCTGATCATGATGAAGATGGTGGTTGGATGCGGGTGGTTGGTTGGTGTTCTTTAACAGCCAAAAACAAAATGTTTTTTTGATTATGATACATTTTTTATTTTTTTTCTAGGAATCCTTTGTCATTGAAACCCTTATGTTGTAACGCTTGTTGTTTTATCGCAATGTTTCGAATATGTGTGTTTGGAATAACAAAGTGGTAAGAAGGGTAAGGAGACAGCATAAAAGACTGTTTATTAAAAAAAATTTTTTTAAATTTTAAGTCTTGACAAAATTGGGATAAAAATGTATAAAAATTCATCAACAATATCTAAACAGGATAACCAAATATGAATTAGAATCTTAACTAAAGTCTGAGCTAAGACTCCAAACCATCCAAGACGACCATGACATACAAAAAACCAGATAGCGCATTGCGCAGGTCCTTTAACTTTGTACTCTCATTTTTGCGTCATTTTAACGTAATACTACAGTTACAAGAGATTAAAATGGAAACAAACATTCAGAATATACGCGTTTGTGTAATGGAGATTCTACTCATTTACTACAGTGACGTAGATGCGCAGAAATATAATGTTTTAAAAATTTAAATGAGTTATCTTGTTTTCTTAGTTTCGTGGAAGACGACTATTGCTAGGAACACAACTGGGACGAACGACGAATTTCGTCCAAGACGACGAATTTTTCAGTAAAAATTCGCTGAGTAAATTTTTCGTATGAAGCGCAATAACGACGAATAACAAGCAGCTTTTATAATTGAGAAAGTTGAGTGCTGTTTGTGCAAAGAGAGAGAAAGAGGGTGACCATATTATAAAAAGAAAATAATGCTTTAAAATTAAAACATAATCAAAAACACAACTAAAAACTATTTTTATAGCTAAATACTTTATGCCGTATTCATAAAAAATAAAATAGATTTCAAATGTATTTTAAAACTAAATTTTCCTTAAAATATATTTCAAATCCAATTTATTTTTTTATGAATACGGCAGCTTGTATATATATATTAATTGTAATACAATAAAAAGAACAACAATTATTAAATTAAAAAGTAACTTTATTTACTAAAATACTTCTAAGCTAAAACCAAATATGGTCACCTAGTACTGATTTGTTCGTCTTTCGTCGGCGTATGAAATGGAAATAAGTCTATTGCAAGGACGCCGCGTATGAAAAATTTCGCCGGACGCTATTATTGTGTGTATTTTCATATACACGAATATGTTTTATTTTTGCCGACAAATATTCGCTGCCAAAAATTCGTCGTTCGTCCCAGCTGTGTTCCTAGCATATAATGGAAAGAGAGAGATCAAATTAAATCATTCTCTTTCAAAATTCAGTTCGTGTGACAACAACAAAGTAAACACATTTTTTTAATAATATAACACAGTCATTGAGTAAAGTTTTGTTACAGCTTACAATGGACAGGCTGTCGCGTTTTACAATTCAAAATAAATAAGTTACTAGTTCGAACATTTTGTACCATGTATTACAACGTTGCTCTGGTGCCAACTGAAGGGTACACATCTACTGGCTTTCTGGCCACCAGGCCGTGGAAGGTAACAAGGTGGCAGAACAATTGGCGTGACGGGGGGTTCAATTACCGCACAAAAGTGTGATTGACATTCTAGTTTCACTTTGTAAAATTAAGAGGGATACCAATTCTACTATACAGAGGAAAGTAGATGCAGTTTGGAGAAACACCGAAACGTGTAAGGTTTCCAGAGTTATGTGGGGATCCGCTGATCCCAAATCGACTAAAATTCTTCTATCGCTACCGAGAAGGGAATGTAGGCTTCTGGTAGGTGTGATAACGGGTCACTGTTGGACGGCAGTGTACGACGAAAAGGCGGGGCAACTGACTTGTAGTAATTGTTGATAATGTTGGGTACCAGGGGAGAAAGAGGCGGTGGAGCACATTCTCTGCGAACCGTCTGGGGGATCATTACTTCCAAGATTTGGGGGAAATATTCGGAATTGTGTTATTGGGACTCCTAGCAGTCGCCAAGAGTGTGCGGAGTACTCTGAATATTATCACATCAAACTAATCGTTTCAATTAGGGGTGATTGTATATTGCGGTAACGCTTGGTCCCTTGCGAGGTCTGTGCAAAGCTTTTATGACCGCTCACCTAACCTAACTTACAAAGTTCGTACTACAGGGTGGCACATAACCAACGCTATGATTAATTTAATAAAAAAACTTTTTCTTTCTGATCTTATTAAATGTTGGAATTTATTAAAATTAAAATCACAGTTTTAATGGCAATTGTGTGTTTCGACTCGATCATAAGTTTTCATAAAATTTCTCGAATTTTCGCTTTAAGCTGTTGGAGGATTATTGGATTATCGCTACACATTACTTTTTAGTTAACCCTTAATAAAATATTGGGAGCCGTAAAATCAGCCGATTTTTTCGAATGTGCGGATGTTTTTTATACTTTATCGAAAATAAAAAATTCTTTTTTAAACAGAAATTCTCTATTACGAAAATTATTTTTATCAAATTTCCCATATGATTATAAATAAAACGCTGTCATCGCTTTGAACGAGTACGAAAATCGTAATAAACAGAACAAATTGTTAAATTCATAAATTGTTCCTTACGAATATAAAACGCGGTAGTTGTACACGTTTCGGTATGTAAGAACACACCCTCTAGTCCTGTTTTAATGCTTTATGAGTTTTTCGTAAAATTTTGTTCACTTTTGTTCAATCCACTTTTAAAAGAAACTCAATTCATTTAATTACCAATATTTATTCGTAGATGCAAATTAATTTGCCTAAACAAAAAGTTTCCCAATTAAATGACTATGACCATAATCATAATGTGTTGATTATAAAATTATTTCAAATCTCTAAAGTTTTTGGGTTAATAATTAATAATGGAATAGAGAAATCTAATTAAATTTGAACAGAATTTAAAGCAAAAAAAAAGTTTGTTGAAAACAGCATTTTCCTTAAAAGTTTTTTTTTATTTATTTATTTAATTTCTTTTTGTGCAAAAAGAAACCACTTCACGTTTGCCAATGAAATTCATGACAATTAACATTGAGAGAAATGTATTCACTTATATTTGTCCTGTCTGAGAAGCTGAATTTCTTTTCCAATAACACTAAAGACAAATAAATAAATGTGGAGAAGAAGATTTTCACACTTTGTTTCACCAAGAAAGGAAATAATATGGATATGTTTATATGGAAACGAGATTGAGAGTGTAATAGGGTGGTTGCAAGAAACATAAGAGTTACTTTAAGGAATAGCTTATGGCTTCGAAGAATTAATGTTGTTTTGCAAAGCGATATATTTTTAGAAGTTAAGAAAATGATCTGAGTTATACGATGTTCAAAGAACTGGAAAAATTTTACTAAATCAGTTTATTCATAAAACAAGAGCAGGTTCGCTGTTGAATTAAATAGTTTAATTTATTTATTTCTTTTTTTTTAAGAATGAGTTTGATTATCGTTTAAACTCCCTACTACAATTGGCCCCAGACGTAGTTGATTTTCTAATATTTTCTAGCTGGTTTCAAGTTTATAATCCAAAAAAGGAAATACAAACTAAGATCTTACTCTTGATTCGTGGAGAAAAACTGTGTCATGTTTCTTTGGAAAGACAAACATGCCGGCAACTCAATGACTACAAACAAACATGCAATCACCAGCACAAAATGTTAAACATGAAACAGGAAATGCAGCAATCATTACTGCCACATGAAAAAGCTGTAGCTGCAACAGCAGCAACATTCAACATCCTCAATAGCAGTGACAACAAGTCAGTCAAATCGTATTAAGAAAAATTTACAACTCACAAATAAATACAACAAAATATTGTTCAAATTCAAGTGAAAAAAGTGATGTGATGAGACTGTGTAGCAGTTGATAATGATGATTACAAATGATAGTTTATCACCGTCAATGTTAGTATTTAAAAATAAATAATTATCTAAAAGAAATAAACAGAAAAGAAAAGTGGGTACCAAAGAAAAATAAACAAGTTTTTAATTAATTTGTGAAAAAAAAACTATTTAAGGAAAACATCTGCAAACACCAAAACAACTTACAAATACAGAGAAAACATTGACAGTTAATTGAAGTTTACTTAGTTGGATTTTTTGCAGAGTCCTGTTTTCATTATATCTGATAAATTCTATCTGATTTAATTTCAAATAAAGTTTATTAGTATTTTTTTATTTTTTTCACTTTTTAGACAAATTTCTCAATAAAGCACCTCTCGTGGGATACAATTTTTTATCATTAGGGGAAATAACGATGGTCATTGTGAAAATTTGCAATTTGTAAATTTGCAGTGGATATTGTGATTGATCGTGAGCATATCAAATTTTTTTTTGTGTAAATGTGCTTTTTTCTAAAAATGTATTCTGGCAACACAAAAACCTCAGGCAGCACTAGCATAAGTTGTCAAAAATCTTCATTTGTTTACAATTATACACAAGAATTTTTAAGCTGAAGGTCCATGCCATGCATTCTATGCGCTGTTCCTTTTTATGCATATTTCAAAAAGTAGAATCAGTGTAATGGCATGTGACTAATTACAAAGCAAAACGCATAGAATGCATATACGTATGAGCGCATGAAAGTAGGTTTACTTTCTACTTTTGTATGCGTCGCATGTGTGGTGAAAAAAAGTCATCTGGTTTTGATTGCCATGGATGACAAATAATATTTTATTTTTAAATGTTATCGATAAATATGTTTGTGTGGTGGATTCCTTTTTTCTATTTTTTGTATTAAAAAAGGTTTTTAATAAAAGAAAATGCTTTTAAATATTGAAATAACTTTCAAGAACAAAATACATTGAAATTAATTTTTAGAACAATTTTTTCATAAACAAAATTTGCTATTCTAGTTATCGATTACTGTTATGTTCTGAGTGCCATCTTTTTGTGCTTATTATTTTTTAAAATGCCTTAAAGGAAAACTAATTGAAACCATGAAAAATTACGAATTCTTTTGATAATAAAAGCTTAATCCTCTATGAATTCTTATAAATAAATTCTATTAAAATATCAGTTACACCTTCCATTTTTCCCAAATTGTTTTTATTTAATAAACATATTAGCACAAAAGATGATAAAAAAAAACAATTTGGCGCATAAAACGCATTGCATGTAACTTGAATTTAGGAACGCATGAAATGCACAAAAATCATCGTACGCTTCTACGCACGACGCATGGTGTGGACCTTCAGCTTTACTTTTATCTTATTTTTACGCTAACGCCATTACAAACAATTTTATTAAAATGTTCTTTTTTACAAATAGAACAAATGTGGCGGTCCGTATGTCAAGAGTTGTTGTTTGCTTTTATTGGCAATTGAGCAAATATGCACTACTTTTTTTGTCCAAGGTCGTTTAAGTGCAAACGATGTAAAATAAAGCAAATTTAAAATAATTACATTTTGTTGTTGTGTTGTGCCAATGTCTGTGTTTTTGCTCACATTTGCATCGCTTGCACACTATGCACTACCCATCGTGATTACCCTTATTATAAAATAACCGAAGGTTGGTGTAAGCAAAGAAGATGTATTTACTTTAATAATTCGCTTAAAGAAATACAGAGACTTATTAATTAAGATCGATGTAAAAAGGAACAAGCAGCTAGAATTTAAGATTGATCAATAGTAGAACTGAACTAGAACTGAACTAGAACTGAACTAGAACTGAACTAGAACTGAACTAGAACTGAACTAGAACTGAACTAGAACTGAACTAGAATTAAACACGAACTTTACCAGAACTGAACTAGAACTGAAATAGAACTGAACTTGAACTAGTTAAAGTATAAATTAACTAGATATAAACTAGAACTGAACTTAATCAGAACTGGAACTGAACAAGATTTGACCTACAGGGCGGCGCATAAGTATAAGTTATGATTTGTTTTTTTTTTTTTTTTTGGTTTCTGGGTTTTTTTTATGGTAAGAACCCAAGCTGTTCAATTTTATTTTGAAAGTCAGCATTCGATTATTCAGACACAGAGATCATATCGAAAATTGAGCGATGAGGCCCATTCTCATCTCAATGGTTACGTGAATGAGACAAATTGCAGAATATGGGGTACCCAAAAGCCACGATAATGAACTTTTAAAACACCAACTTCGATGCACATATTTTTTTTAACGTTTTTTTTCGAACCTGCTGAACAAGTTGTGGTTTATATGAATGACATTCAATTCCGGACATCGATTGAACATTTTTTAAGGCGCGAAGTAGAGAACAATCCAGAATTGTGGTTTCAACAAGATGGGGCCACAGCTCATCCAACTATGGCTCTCCTGCACCATTCGACACCTAAAAACGAAGATCCGAGAAGAAGTGAGCACGCTGGGACCAAAAATTCTAAGAAAAGTTACGGGAGCAGTCAAAGACAACAATGCACACCATTTGAGATATATTCTCTTCAAAACACAATGTGAACGTTTTTTCGAACTATAATCTAAATATTAATATTTGCCACCGTCAAATAATATTAGAAAGAAAAAGTTATTCATTTTATAAATACTAACTTTCTTATGCGCCAACCTGTAGAACTGAACTAGAACTGAACTAGATTCGAAACCTGTGCCTTATGATTTTTTTTCTTTACTTAAAATTTCTTTTGTACAAAATTTCTTTTATTAAGCCCACAATGCTTGAAGCCTGTCTGCAGAAAATACAAAGCTAAATTTAACAATATAATTTTTAATCAGTTCTTAGGAAATATGAGAAAAAAGAAGCTGGAGCCTAAGCTAAAGCCAGAAGTTGAAAGTGAGTTAAAGCGTAAAAGCGAACTAGAACCTCAAACAAAATTGATCTATAAATGTTAGGTAAAAACTGGCTTAGAGTCAAAAACTCAACAAACTTTTGAAACGAAACAGACACTAGAACTAGAATCTGAGAAAGCAAAAAAGTAAAGGAGAAATTGAGCTTAATAATAGTTACATTTAGATTTAATAATAGTTTAATTTAGATTTTTTTAAGTTTTGAATATTCAAGAATCTTTTCATTTCTCTTTGATTTGCTGTAATTTTGTTTGATATTTCCTTTCAAACGAATTCCAAGTTTCACATTTGGTATTCGCTTCTGTCCAACAAGAAAAAAATTTTATGCAAATCATTTGTTGATTTTTTTTTTTGCTTTTCTTTTGTTCAGTTCATCTCACAAATTTTCAGTTTAGTTTTTAGTAAACAACATAATAATTTGTTGAGACTGGAAAATTTTATTTCATTTATTTTATTACAGTTTATTGTAATAACAGTGTTCAAATGAGTACGGTGCAACCTTCAACAAACAACAAATATGGTGAGACATCCTTGCCAGGACATCATTCAAGGTTAAAAAGTAGTTGAACTGTGTGTTTCGAAACAACATGAAGAAAAAAACACATGAGTATAATTTTTATTTTGAAGGATATTGATTTTTTTCAAAGGTTTTTATAACAAGGATTTATTTGCAGTTTGTGATAACAAATAGCATTTTGCACAACCTCAACAGCAACCTTTGGAATTACCTTTTGTTAGAGGCAAAAAATAAAAAATAAATAAGTTGATAAACTGTCTTTAAGGACAAAAGACAACGTAACGCACTCTTTTTAATGTGCTCTATATGCTTATGTGAGTGTGTGCTTGTTTTACTGTTCCATAAAAAGGAACTTAACGAAAAACAATCTGATTTTAGTAATATAACCTTTTTTTATATATTTTTTATGTTTTTTTTTATGTATTTCAGAGAAAATGTTATCTCGTTTTTTTTTGGGTTTTTGGTTGATAAATTGCTAACACTCCCTTATCACTGACATGATTTTTTTTATTAGTTTTTCCGTTTGTTATTTTTTTTAATGTGATTGAAAAGTAGCGGCATTTTAGCCAGAAAGTTAACTACATTTTTATTATTTTTGTCAATTTTTTTAATATCTAGAAAATGTTGTCTGGTATTTTAGTGCTCGTGGTTTCGGCAGTGTTTAATAAATTATCTTATCAAAATTTGATTACTACATTTTTATTGGCCTTCGCTGTTTGTAAATTATTTTTGATTTTTTTACTGTCAATTAATTATAGTCCACACTTTAAATAATCAATTTTTTCTGGGCAAAGCATTTAATAACTAAAATTTTGTTCAGGCTATTAAACTATAAAATGATTTTGTATTTTTTATTATTATTATTAGGCAAGCGCATTTTTCTAGAGTACTATAATATACTACACTGAAATTATAAACTAAGCCTGAATTTAAACCCTCTTTCACAGGAAACATTATTAAATTTCTCCAATCACCAAATTTATTCCAAATTCATAATATCAAGCAAACAAGTTGCTGATTTTGCACCTATTACCAAAATGATTATATTGATTACTAAAAATTTTACAATTTTGAAAAAATAATTTCAATAAATGATATTTTTAATTTTAATTAAAAAAGGGATAAAAAAACTTTACCATTTCAAACAATGTGTTAATTTATTTAAATAAATATTGACAATTCCCAATAACAATTCTACATATTTAAATTATTTTATTTTAAACGAAAAAAGTTAATTAAGATTTTTTGTTATTTAATGAAAATTTTAATTGAAACTTTATTTCAAAACAAATAAAATGTTAATTAAATCAATATTAAATTTTTAATTTTTTTCAACTAAAAAAATAATTGATCCAATTATCACATTAATTAAATTTAAATACATTTTAAACAAATTTTTTAATTGATAAAACACTTTTTTCTGTGTTTTAACTAGAACTAAACGAAAACTAAGTAAGACTGAACAAATTCTAAGCTTTAATCTAAACAAGAGTTTTACCTAAACTTGAACCAGAATTAAAATTAGAACTAAAACTTAATTATAACTAGATATTCAACCTGAACTACAACTACGATATAACTAAATAAGGGGGACTACTCTCTATTGCGATGCGAATACAATTTCGATGCGAAAGCTAAATGCCAACTTGGTGCTTTCTATCACTTTCGCAAAATTGTTTGAAAGTTAAGTAATACTGGTACTAAAAATCAAAGATAGCGCAGATTTTCAGTAATGAAAAATTTGTAAAAAAAAGAATTGAAATTGGAAAGCTTTAACAAAAGAAATAATGATGATTCGCGAAAAGAAAAAAAGAAAAAGATGCGAAAGACAAATGCGCAAACGCATTAAAGAATACCAATCACTAGATTCGCGACCAATCACTAGATTCGCGACAATATTCTTTCGCATCGCAATAGAGAGTATCCCCCAGGAGCTTAAAACTCAGCAAGGACCTGAACTGGGTCCCTAACTAAACCCAGAACATGAAGCTAGAGAAGAAACTAAATTAGAGCCAATTTTAGGACTGAAATCAATCAAAACCAGTATTAGAACCTAGACAATCGAAGTTCGACTAGAACCGGAACAACCTTTAGAACAAGGCCTTGATTAAATAATTAAATTTGATCCTGTTATATAACAACAACCTACATTTTATAAGAAACCCAACAATCGCTTACAGCAGCGAATATTGAAGGAAAAGCTGCTAGAGGGAGAAAAGAAACAAACATTTATGGTTAATATGGAAGTGTGGACAGGTATCAGAGTTATGGGCAGACTTCTGAGCGAAGCAAGAAATAGAGATGCTTTTAAGGTGCTACAGAATAAAAATTTTAAAATAATTTTTTGGAAATGTAAAATATTTTAACAAAATATTGGGCGCTAAGATTTCGAAAACGAATTGGCAAATAAAGAAAAAGAAGAACCTACTTGAACCTGTTACAAGAACTTGGCTGATCGTTATCATGGCGGAAAACTATAGTTTTATGTCTGGTCACATATTCCGAACGTTTTTCGTCTGATTGGTCATACTTTACATACGATTTTTTACGGCTGGGGTTGTCATACGGGATCAATTTTTGTTCATCAGTAACGATTTGGTTCAAAAATTACTTCTTTTAATCTTCGAACGTTTTTAGCTGACCTGAGCTGTCTTTATCATTCGTGTCAGAATCACCACTTCTGAACCAGTCATACCATCTCTCGCATATTGAAATCGTTGAAAAATTCAACACTTTCGACGCAAACAAGTTGTTAATTTTGCATCTATTACCAAAATGATTATATTGATTACTAAAAATTTTGAAAAAATATTTTCAATAAATGATATTTTTAATTTTAATTAAAAAAGTAATCAAAAAACTTTGCCATTTCAAACAATTTGTTAATTTATTAAAATAAATATTGACAATTCCCAACAACAATTCTACATGTTTAAATTATTTTATTTTAAAAGAAAAAAGTCAATTAAGATATTTTGTTATTTAATTAAAATTTTAATTGAAAATTTATTTCAAAACAACTGAAATGTTAATTAAATCAAAATTAAATTTTTAATTTTCTTTCAACTAAAAAAATAATTGATTTAATAATCACATTAATTAAATTTAAATACTTTTTACATCATTTTTTTAATTGATAAAACACTTTTTTCTGTGTAAGTGTTAATAAATAACAGATGTTTAACCTTTAAAATGCCATATAAGTTATTTTAAACACAAACCATGTGTAAACAAGTAAAAGTGCTTTATTCTTCTATGCCGAATCTCTAATACCCCTTCACCCAAAGAAACGGAACAGCTTAGAACATTTATACACATTATCAAACAGAATTAAAACAAAAAAACTAGATTACAAAAATTAAAATCGTGTTTTTTTCATTTATGTGAAAGAGAGACAGAGTGCCCACATTTTTTCGACAAACATTATATTTTTTATTATAATTTTAACACTCTGTGAACCAAGCCGGTCGACTTGCAATCAGTGGCTAAACGCCGTAACTTAATTCTTACTCATACCCGCCACCACTGACTTTATTTTGCTCAAAAGCTAATGCGGCTTCAAAATTCGATTGTACTTTCGCCGCCGCCAACGAAAGTGTATCGTAAAAAAAGAATGGAACGGAATAAACTCAATAAAAAGTGGACAGAAAATAATTGTTCTTTAAAGATTTTCTTAGACGTATGAATCTTTTAGGCCAAAACTTCTGTAGAAAATAATTAGATTTACCTATCAGCTGTGAATTTCGTGTTTTGCAAAAAGCATTTTAAACTAAACCAAAGAGATCATTCACAATCAGTGTGGTCAGGTGTAAAAATTTTACAGCTAAATCTGGCATTAGACATGGCCAAAAAATGCTAAAAATGATTAAAAAAAAATGCTAAAATAATGCTAATATTTTTAGATGTATTTTTTAAAAATTTATTACCAGTATAACATTTTATTTGAAACTAAATACATTTTAGTGGCTAATTTTGTAACGAAATTGAAATAAATTGTTATATTTAAGCAAGTGGCTGGATTTTTGGTAAAGCATACATATAAGTATGTAGCAGAGGTAGTTGAGACTAACTTTTAAATTTAGGTGGCTGCAAACCTCTCATACATGCAAACTTTAAGCGATTTATTTATATGCTATATAAACATTTTTTAGATATTTTTATTTTTTATAGTTTAAGAAAAGTTGAATCTTTAAAATAATTGTTTTTTTTAGCAGTTTAGAGCAAACTATTTTTATCTAAATGCAAAGTAAAATTTCCTTGTACTTCTATATCGTAGTATCAAACGGCAAATAATAATTACAATCGACATGATAAGAGCATTTCTAATATTCCCTGAATATAAATTTTTTTTTTTTAACAAGACAGGTTTCTTAACATAAGAATTATCCATTTTCATACGAAATTTCATTTTGGGTACAACTATTTCTAGTCAAAATTAATTATAATTTATTAAATTTTTTTAAGTAAATAAAATATTCTTCCAAATTTTAATAAATAATACTTAAAACATTTTCCAAAAATGCTAAATAAAATGCCAAGTGCTAAATGAAAATTTTTGCAGCCAAATTGATATTTTGAATGCTAAATTTAGCTGCAAAAATGCCAAAATGGCCACTCTGTTCACAATTGATAGAAAATATATGCAATTGCATAAACTTTCAAATGCAGGAAATCGTGATTTAGGCTACTCTCTTTGCATGTCATTGCAACTTAGCTTAGCTGTTGTACGGTGTTCTGTTCAATGCCATGTTTTCAATGTTTTCTTTTTACCGTTTTCGAGAAATTTTGCTCACCGAAACTTCATATTGATTAATAAATTTTTATTTAAGCCTTCATTTCTCGAACTATCGATGAAAAATATTCATAATGTTCTAAAGAATTATGAATTATATTATAAGGAATCTTTTTTTGGAGATCACTACACTAAATTTTCTACAGCTATGGACCAAAAATTGTAGAAAAGGATATAAAAATAAAATTTTTTCGAAATCTTAGCAATTTTGATGCACTATAAAAGTTTTTTCGGGTTATTTTGCTTATCACTTTTTTCTTCTAGTCTGTAGCAAAAATTATGCTAAAGACAGGTAAACAAAATTCCAATTGCTTTCCAAGATAAAGCCGTGAGAAAAGTTTATGTTCTTTGCTATAGCCAAATGTTTAACAGCTAAAGCCAGGGACCGTAACAGTTATTCCTTTTTTCATAAAAGTCAGATGATAACAGTTATTTCTTTTAATTTTTTTGAACAAAAATAACAGTTATTTTTTTTTTTTTTGAACAAACATATTTTAACAACATATCAGTTATTTTTTGATTTTTATTTTTTCGATCAAAAATATCAGTAATTTTATGATTTTTATTTGTGTGAACAATAATAACAGCTATTTTTTTATTTGTATTTTTTCGATCAAAAATAACAGTTATTTTATGATTTTTACTTTTTCGAGCAAAAATAAAAGTTATTCTTTAAAGAAATGTACGTGTTATAATTATTTAGTTGACTTTAAATATTTATTTTAATGCGCATAAGATATCCCAATGATCATCACACATTCAAATAAATATTTAAAGACAACTCAATAAAAAAAAAAATAAAAATAAAAAATTACTGTTACTTTTGTCCAAAAAAATATATGAAAATCAAAAAATAACTGTAATTTTTGATCGAAAAAATAAAAATCGAAACTTTTAAAACCATTATATTTTATCATAGAAAAGTTCATAAGGATCAGTATGGTATACTTGAATCAGTTTGCCAGCATTTACTTCTGTATGCTTTTTTTTTGTTTTAAAATTTCAAAATAACTGTTACTTACGTTCGGTCCCTGGCTTAAACTAATAAATCTTAAAATAAGTTTCTTAAAAGTAAATAATGACAATAAACAATCGTTTTTTCATTTTGCTTGTACTCTTATTGCATATAATGAGCCACACAAATGATTAGAATGCATTATTAACATATAAACAAAACATATGCTGCATATGTCGCATGTGTTGGCATGTTAATTTTCTATGTTTTTGTGAGCAAAGTCACAGTGAAAACTTCGAACAGATTTAATATCAATGAATCGACTTTATCTTTATATGTCGTTGTCAAACATGTATTATAGGCATTGCATTATATGACACATGTCGTTATGTGGTATAGTTCAACATTTGCAGGTCTCTAATAAAAAGAAGATTTTTAAGAATGTAAAAAAACGTACATGTTTTCCTATTATGGTTCTTTTTATTTCCTCTATAATTTTTTAACACATTTCTCTGCATATTTTGCAGCTGCAATAGTTCAGTAGTAAAACTGGTGCTTGTTTTTATTTTTGGAACGCATTCGTGTGAGTTTAACTAAAAATGTTCATGGTTATCTATGGATTTCTTAAAGAGAGTAGGGTATACAATGCAATAAGATAAATTCCATAGAAATATTTGTTTTATGCTTCGAATACCCTAAATAATTCTCAAATTTTTCTCTTTGATATCGCTAAAAATGCATGTAGCAAAAATTTTACTATATGTTTGGATGCTTTAATAGTTTAAGAACTGTTGAAACACAAAACTTCACTGAAGCCAACCGAAAAACACAAGGAATATATTTTACGAGTACCAAGCACTTGATGATGGATGCGAGCATAAAATAATGACCTATAGCAATTTGCAACTTCTTTCTTTTTTGCAATTTTAAAATTTTATTACTGTGCAGAAGGAAAAAACAGTTTCCTAATAAAATATTTTTTTTTTTCTTTGAAAATTCATGATCATTAAATGCATATTGCAGATATATTTTTTTATTGTTAATGATGTTGAAAATTTAGTTTATACTGTATAATAAAACCAGAAAAAAAAATATGAGATATTTTTTAGTGCTGATTCACACACTTCATGTTTTAGTCGTCAAGTCACGAGTTTTTAGGAAAGAGAGAGGGAAAAATGGCATTTGCTTTTACCTTTTCTCTTATAAACTTAAGACTTTTTGGGTTAAACCTGAAGTGTGTCAATTAGCACTTACTTAACCTCAAAATAAATCCTTATTTGGAACACACATTTTAGTAAAAATTTTGGTAGGGGAAATTATGGGTTTTTTTTAATGGTAAATTAAAAAAGGCAATTTCAGTGCTAAATTTGGCTGTGCTGAATCTTTTGTACACTTTACCAAGAATTAAACATTTTATTTATATATTGTTTGTTACAAATTTAATTACAAATTATATTATAATTAAATTTACTTAGCAATAGCAACATAACCGTTCAGCTCGTTAATGTAAAATATACTAGTAATTCAGGAATCGAACCTGCAGCCATCGCACTAATAGACTAGCTTTCTACCATCTATCCTAGATGGAGAAGCAGATTAAAGGTAGTATTATTTTGAAATTAAGGGTTTGGAGTTACTTTGAAACTATCGTTAATTAAAGTCTTATAAAATGTTACAGCCTAATTTTTATGCGATTAAAAACCCCGCCATATGCAAAAATTAAACTATTCTAAAAAGGAATTATTATTTTTTAATTAAAACCAAATAGTCTTACCTGATTTAAAAAATTACCTTGAATTAAACACACAAGTAAAATAATTTAAAAAAGCAACTTTTTTAATAGTTTTTTTTCCCTGACTTAAAATTTAATCCTTCAATTAAACAAAACATAAGATCTAAAATTTTGTTATGTTTCTATTCTGGAAACATAACAATAATTTCTTGTCATTTAAATTTAATCCTCATAATCTGACACCATGGCTTTCATTCAGATGTAATGCACTATAACTAATTAGTGCGTGTTTCAGTGTTGCCAACTCTTTGTGACTAAAAACGGCAAAATTTTAAAGAAATATTGGCTAAGGTCTTAATTTTTTTTCCTAAACAAGATAAAAAGTGGATAAATCTAGCCACTAAACAGCTAAATTGATAACACTAACGTATATAGATACCAGTGTTACCAGAAAATATGTTTTAAAATATATACGTAGCATTATTCGTGAAGCGAACATTTAAAGCAAATATTTTGTCGACTTCTTCTTTATATTTGGCATAATTATTCCTCTAGTGCAATAGAATGTGTGTGCCAAATAATTTTTTGTATGGTGTTTATTTCTAGAGTTATGGGGTGCTGTTCCCATTTAAAAACAAAAAAATTTTAAGTGGTGTTTCGAACTAGAAACAACTAAAACATAATAATTAAAATGAGTGATACTCATAGAAAATGTTTTTACAAGGGGAAGTCAACGCCCATCGAACTCAAAATTACCAAAAAAAAAAAACTTCATAACTGCCACACAGTCATTCCTGGAATGGTAAAAATTCCTTAATTTATCCTTCCCGACATTTTTCCCGATCTTACGTTACCATCTTCATTTATAAACGAGGGTCCTATAAAAACTTTGAAATTTTATGAAATTGTCAAAAATTGGCCTCCACAGCTCCTAGGATGCCGCTAAACGTGTAAAATAGACGACCACGTTGTTTTTCATTCCGCTTTGTTTAACATCCCCAAATCCAAATATAAAAAATTTTAAAAAAAAAAAATTGCGAGAATTCAATGAATATGATGAATTCATGCAGTTATAACGTCTCGAATTTGTCGAAGAATAGGTTTTTTTTAAATTTAAGCTAAAATATCTCGATAACCTGAAGTGATGGAGAGATTCTGAGTACACAATCTGATTATGAGCAACTCATATTTATTCAAAAGTACACTCCGGTCTATGGGATACAAATTTTTTGGCCAGTGTAATTTTTTTATACATTAACCACAAAAATTTATATCCCAATTTTTCTTTTAAATATAATTGGAATCATTAAAATTAAGGTTTTAAAAAATTTTTTTGTTAATGACAAATTCAAAATAAAAAGTGCCCTAAATGATGAAACAGAATTGAGTCGTCAACTGCAGGCAAAAATCCTAATGCCCATAATTAAAAAATTGGTAGTAACTTCAAGTTTTCTCTCATTTCTTTCTTTTTCTCTTTTTTTTATTTTTCTTTGTTTACAAAATGTATGAAATTGATTTAAAGTATGGTCAGTGCTGTCACAACTAATTAAAGTTTTACAACCAAAATTTTTTAAAAAAAAAACCCAATGTGAAAAAATATAATCAAATTAGAAATGCCTTTTGTTAATTAAGAAATACAGCAAAATTTATTTTAAGTTGCATTTTAAAGCAAAGGGTATTTGCACTTAATAGGAAAATATTAATTACAAATTAAGAAAACAAAACAAGAAATATAATTCTTGTTAAAAAAATAACGAAACACTTTAATTATAAGTTATTATTTATCCGAGACCTTCTTCATAAAAAATATTTTTCTTTTATAAGAGTTACACTCGTCAAATTTTCATACAAAATTCAGTATATTGAAAGTTAATAAATTGAATTTGAATATGGCCTATGCAATAAGCGAAAAAGAAAAATTTAATTGTTCTCCTCTTTTAACTGTCAGTGGCAGGGCTGTAAAATGTGGCGATGGAAATTTACATTTAGCGATATGGCGATTGTTTTGGCATAATTGGAAACGGCTGGCGATATACGAAGATTTAAACTAGTATAAAAATGGGCATAACTTGTTTCTCTTGTTAATAAATTGTATTTTAAATTTATAATTGTTAATGTGAATCTGTGTTTAATATTTTGGTGAATATAAGCAAATTCGTATTTCAGAACGCAAACGCAATGGCAAAAAAGTATTGACGGACAGTCAAAAATTTTTTTTTTGAACTACTGGGAATAATGTAAATTTATAACATTTTACATCGATTCAAGTTTTTAGAAACATTAAAACTACTTTTGTGTACATTTTTAGTCATGTTCTGAAATCGATTCCGCGTGATATTCTGATATTCCTACTTTAAGTACTACTTTTCTTTACTACTTATAAAATCAGAAAAAACTACGCTCATTTAAAAAAATTAATTGAAAATCTGCATCGATAAAACTTCAAATGATTTCAATTTCAGAACATGGCCGTTTTTAATATAAAAATTATATTTGGAAATTTGTTTCTTAACAAAAATCTTAAAAAACTATCTGGTAGCTGTTTTGAAATAGAGTTTTTGTTTTCGATAAAGAATAAAAAAATTTTGAAAACGTTAATTGCTATTCAATCGTTTTTCATCGGTTTTTTATATTTTAAAACCAGGAACTAAAATGAAAAAAATATTCACATCTCCACATTGAAAACAAAGTAACCAATTTTAGTTAGAAACAACCAAAAACGGCAGCTCTGAGTATGGTAGCATTGCTTAAAGAATAAGTGCCCAAATGTGAGAGCATTAGAAAAAAGGTTCTCAAAATAAAATTGATTTTATTTCACGACCGCATTATCCTGCAAAATTTTATGTCAAACTGTAGGCCCAGTTGTGCTTCATCATTAAATTAAAAATAAAAATGTGTTGGATTTTTCCTACACTACTATTGGAGTAAAATGTACACGTATAAAGTTATAAGCGTATACCAGCTACCTTGCTATAATAGCAAGCATAAACATATTTAGCATGTCTATGTTTTTCCGTAAAAGCTTAACATTAGATTTGAATTATTGCAGGACTCTTGAAAGAAATTCACTTCAGTTAATGTTGTAAAATATGTCTCATTTAAAAGAAGAAAAAAAGAAATTAGTATAAACGTGTTCTTCTCTCTACTGGTTGTAAAAAAATCCGAAACTTTCAGCACAGAAATCAAATGCTACAGCTCAAATAAAATTAAAACAAAAAAATGCTACTAAGAATGCTAAATTTTGGCGTTGCCGAATCGTATATACCCTTTACCATAGTTTTTTTTAAACAATACTTATATTAGAGATTTTTTAGTCTAATTAATAATTTTTATTATTTTTCAAAATCGACAATTTTGTTTATTGAAAATTTTGTTTTTAAAAATATTTTTTTAAAAACAAAATTCTGAAATATTGGATACATATTAATTAAAAATTTTGTAAAAAATTGACCTTGAACTTGAAAAATAAATACGAGGAAATGTTTCAGAGGTTTTGACATCAATTAAATATTGATTCAGGACCTGATAGGGTATGCTTTTCAGGACGCCTAAGAATAGAGCTTCGTTGATCGAAATTGGCTTAACAATATTTCCTTTGTGAAAACTTTAATTGATATTAAATCCAATTGAATTCGAATTATACTTCGCCCTTTCGCAAAGGATGATTCAGAAAAAGTATTGCAATTTGCCCAAATAAAAGATGGCACAAAGCCCATCACTCAGTCGGAAGATGGGCGATACAAATGGCGGGGGATGTTCGTTCTGCCTTAATATTTGTGAAATAAATAGAAAAAAAACATACTTCAATAAGATATGGAGTGCTGAAGGCGCCATCAGGCCTTATATTTGTGAAAAAGCCGGGGGCCAAACGAATTTTATGAACGGCGAACGCTACAGATCCAAAACTTCTCCTACTAGACTAATTGGGGCTGGGAAATTGTGGTTTCGACAAGATGGAGCAATGGAGTATACTGCACGACCTACATCCGAAATACTGATGGCTTATCCTGATATGTACTGACCGATAAGATCTCCCGATTTAATTGATCTAGATGAGTATATATCAACAAGTCTCAGACTCTTTCAGTTCCTAAAATTTATATTCGTTAGGAAGTTTGGGCAAGAGTGATCGAAAATGCCATTGGTCGGGACCGTAGGGTCAACGATTCTGGCTTAGGCCACTTGGCCGATATAATATTTTTTACTTTCTGAAAAAAATTTTAAATCAAATAAACACAATCCAAAAGAAAAACAAGAGTTAAAAAAATACAGAATATCGGATGAAGACGACTAAAGAATAATGGGTATTTGAAACTGGCAACCGAAAGTCAAAAATCGAGAAGAATAATTGATCAAGCTGCAGCTCACCCCGTGCTGTAACGATTTAAGTTATGCCCGTTGTTAGTATCGATACTTCGTGAACCACGTGGTGGATTATACCCGAAATTGCGGTAAAGAAGATCTTAAAAATATCACCTTAAGGGTTAATTTTTCACCACATTTTTTATTTTTGAAAAGGAGTTTAGCAAATATAAAAGATTTAACTCCTTTTCTACTTGAAGTAACTCAATTTTGTCTTATATCGACATCGGCCGCTCTTCAATATGACCACAGAAATATAAAACAAAATCTTGTTTTCATTATTTTTGGGATCTTAAAAAAGTTGGTTTCAACAGATGGACGGACTGATCAACATCCTTCAATTACCTCCTCTACTCTTTAGAATCCAGAATAGATAAAAATACTTAATGGGGTCTTTGATCAATATTTGTAGAACTTACAAACGGAATGACAAGCTTAAAATACCACTATTTACCACTCGTGGTGTTGTAGAGTAAAAAGAAAATTACAAATGGAAGAATTGCGTGAATTGTTAAGCAACTATGTGCACTTCACATACGAAAGCAGCAATTGTAAAAAGAAAAATCGTAAGCAACTCATACTTAAAGATACCAGCACATCACTGCCCATAAACGTGGTTATGCACTTGAACAAGTTCTTAGATAACACAAATGAGAAAAACTAACATTTTAAAACGAACGAAAGGAGAAAATGAAATACAAACATTTTTTGATATAAAAAGTGTATAATATTTTTATTGTTGCATTCTACTGTGTACTTTTCTATGCCACTTTGCCCCACCAATTCGTTAATGATTCTTGTACTCAAATGTCATACAATCTCGAATTTCAAAATTAACACGTTCTATAAGATACTTTTAAATGCAAACAAACAAAATGCACAAACCACAAAAAAAAAAAAAAAAAAAAAAAAAAAAAAAAAAAAACTTAAAAGAAGACTGACATATAACAAACAAAAAATATATGAGAAAAATAGGAATGAAATAAATTTTTAAGAGGAAATAATCAGTTAAGAGGAGTAACCAGTGTATGGAATATATAATTAGTGTTTTGTGATGACATTCATTTTAGACAAATAAATGTTGAAATTAGAGAACTTAGTAACCCATTAAGGTAAAAATTATTTTTACAATATATGCATGTAGATACAAGGTGCCGCACAATTTGTCACCCGATGTTCTTTCCCTGTTTTTTTTCTTCTTTTAAATCTCAGAATTTCGCATATATGTCGCCCAGTCTGCGCCGCTGCTCTATCCTGTTGGAACCACATGCTCTCCAGTCTCAATTCGTCCAGTTAAGGTTGGTGAAAGTCGTTCATGCGTCTAGCGCAATCATTGCACTATAAAGCAAATTTCAGCTGGTGTAATGGCTATTTTGTGTTATTTGCGTTTTGTTGGTGCCCCAGAAGCGATAAATAATGCTTCTTATTCACGTGTTCACAGAGATGGAAATGAGCCTCGTCTGTCATTATGATTTTCAATGAAAACTTTCGCAAAAAAATCTAAACAATTACGAGTATTTGATATCAATTTACATAAAAATTTGTGCCTTACTTAAGGCACACACCTCTTCCTTAAAAAATGCACAGGCAGTGTATTAAGTGGTCCGTACTTTTTCAATAAGAAAAGTAAATAATCTTTAGAATTTTTTTTATTTATCGCTAGTTTTATTTAAGTTTTTTTTTATTAATAAAGATATTTTTATTTTGAAAATTTTTATAATCGATTAGAATAAATAAGTTTCTTCGAACAATTTTTGTTATTGATTCTAAAAATTTTTTCTTTTCTGTTATCGTTAACCAAAATTTTGTTCGATTACAAAAAATTAAATCCTTTAAAAAAAAAGTTTGATATTGCTTACAAAAAAATGGTTCTTTTTAGTTATCGGTAACAAAAAAGTTTACCGATTAGAGAAGATAAAATCCTTTAATATAAATGTTTTTAACGATTACCAAAAAGATTAATTTTCTGCTATCGATAACAAGAAATGGCTCTTTAAAACGTTTTTGTAATCAGGACCAAAAAAGTAATACTCTTTTAAGATTAACAACAAAAATGTATTCTCTTAAAGAAAATATTTGGTTTCGTTAACAAAAATTTGTTTTCTTTGAAGTTTTTGTACCGATAATATAAAACTTTATATTCTAATATTTTACATAAATCTTTTTCTTGGTTTTTTTATTTTTTTGTGAAATTATTTTAAATTCATAATTTTTTGTTATAATTTTAAATGGCCATTTCTATTAATTTCTCTATTGCTTGTACTTTTTTAATTTATTTGCAGAATGATTCAACAAGTCTACGGTGTGCGGTTTGATATTTAAACCTATTTTACATAAAAAGTTCTCAAGAGTATATAAGTGATTTTCCCGAAACAATTAAAAGCGAAAAAAAACAAAATTTAGGCATATGGGAGCAAAAGAGAATTAAATAGAACTAAAACATAAAAAACAACAAATGTCAAGGCACAACAACTTACACGGACACAAATTAACAAGAACAATAATACCAAAAGCAACAGCAACAGCAACGATTTTTAAAGTATAAAGTCCCTAACAAAACAAACATATAAAATAGAAACAAAAACTAAACAAAAAAAAAAAAAAATATACTAAAAAACAAATGAAAAATTTATTAAAAAAATAAATAAAGGACATCAGCAACAGAGCGCATTATTAAAGGACATATAATCAAGCCAAAGATTTGCAAGCCTTTGCTAAGGCATAAAGGAACTCAATATAACAACGTAAAGCACAATAAATAAAGAAGACCAGCACAAAAACAGAAAATAAAAAACAAAATATCGCTATTTAGAGATAAACAGGTTTTAAAGAAAGAGACAAAGGGCAAACAATTTTTAAAACGGAAAAAGGAAACGAAAGGAAACGATTTTATTGTTACAATAAAATAAACCCAACAATAATAACAACAATGAAATTGCTTTAAGATCCATACCAACAACAACAATAATTTTTATTGCTTATAATAAAATTAAACTAAACAGGAATTCATCTCACATGTACACTCACATACCAATGCCAAGGGTAAAGTACTTAAATACACCCCAGCATATCCCGATCCTGTTCAAGTTACAAAAAAAAATTTCCAAAAAAATAAAAGCTGCCAACTACAATTAAGAGACAAAAACTTAGACACAAACAAAGACTCGCAAATAAGGCAAAACAACAAAAAACTTTTTTAAAATAAACGAAAGTTAGTTTAAAGTAAACCCATTTCCAAATCTCTTCATACTCTTCATACATGTACCATCCAAATATAGCTTTTATATGGCGTCGTCGTTTTACTTGAACAGTGAAAATTATTGCCATTTCGACAGTTATTCGGGTTTTTTGGCTTCTTCATCTACACAAGACGCGAAACCGCCAGCAAGAAACAGAGTGGCATGTCTTTGCAGTTGAAAAGTTGGGCCGAAGGTAACCGGGCAATGCCAATAAAAAGCTGTATAATTTTGAACGTAATGGAGCTGGTGTTTTTAAGGCAGACGGAGGCTTTGGTATCGCTAACAATGCGGTGTTAGAGCGCAACAATAATGCTGCTCTTAAGGGGTGCCAATGACCTCGAGGATGATGCTTTACCCACCCTGACGATAGCAATAACAGTGGAGATCTCAATGAGGGAGATGAATCGATATTGAATAATTTTGTCGTGCATCGGAATGAAAAAGAATTAAAGGGCAAATAACGAGTAAGAAATCAAATAGTAATGAGAAATCGCATCAAGCACTAGATGATGGTAAGTAAAACAATATTGATCAAATTAATATATTTTGATAGCAAACTAAGTGGTTATCGATAGCATAAAATTAAAAAGGAAATTTTTATTGTCGATAAGAAAGAATTTTCTAAAGAAACTTAGGCCCTAATCATGTTAAACGCAGCGCAACGCCAAAAACTAACATTGAAAGCACAAACAATGTCATAAGTATTTTGTAATTTTGTTGTTGCTTTCAACAGAAATTCATGTACCGTTTTAAAATTTTCAACGACACAAGATATACAGCGTTTGAAATTTAAAAACGCAATGGGAATTTCTTTAGAAAGCTGTGCGTTCAATGTTATTCTTTGGCGTTGCGCTCCGTTTTTATTAGGGCCTTAATCGTTGTTATCAATAACATTGAATTTTCTAAGAAAAAACTAGATTTTTATTATCCGCAAAAGAAATCTTCTAAAAAAATTTCGGTTCCGTTTTATCGATAGCAAAAACTTTTTAAAAGCTGTAAATAAACTAGCGCTCCTCTATTCAGAGAAAAAATTTTAATAGATTATGGTAAAATAATGGATCGATTTGATGTTTTTGAAAAGCCTTAGTTCTTTGTTTACAAATTTTATGCAATGATCGACCTGTACTCTTTTCTAACTAATTGACAATAACTAAATACTCAAAAAAAAAACAATTTTTGTTATCTTCTAAAAAAAATGCTAATCGATATCAAATAATTTTCTCTAGAAACCAAATTTTTGTTATCGAGAACAACGAAAGAAGTTTAATTTTTATTAACTATAGCTAAACTTTGCGACAGAAATTATTTTTTTTTATCAATACCAAGAAATTTTCTTAAAAAGCTCGATATGTTTTTTTATCGGCAACAAAAGAAACTACCGTTGCAGTCGGCGAGGAAATTTTTGCTGGATTTTGGTGATATAACGGACCGTTTTTGCCTTTCAAAAAAGCCTTCGTTCCAAGGCAAATTAAAGCTTTTTTAGAAATTTTCTTCAATGTTTGTACTGGATCGTTTTCATTTCGATAACTGAAAATTAATAACAAAAAATTTTTGTTATCGATAACAAAAAATCTGATAAAAAAAAGTAATCGATAATAAACAATTTTCTTAATAAACTCGATTATTGCTATCAACAACAATAACAACTTTTAAAAAGAATGTTAATTTTTATTAACGATAGCAAACTTTGCACAGGAAATTTGTTTTTGTTATCGACAACAAGAAATTTTGTAAGAAACTCGATCGCCATTAAAAAAAAATCTTTTAGAAGCTTGCAGGAAACTACTCGTACCTCACTCGTTGGGCAGGAAATGTTAGTTGGGTCTAGGTGAGATAATGGATCGATTTGGTCATTTTTGAAAGCATTAATTCTTAGACCAATGAAAGCTTGATTACAAATTTTATTCAATAATTAACCTGTTGTCTTTGCACTTGGGTTTTATGCGCTCACCGGCTGTCGGGATGCCGGAGAGACATTGTTAGATCTAAAATGTTGGTCTATGAGTGTTCAAACTCCTAAAATTTTTCCAAATGATATTGGGTTAGATAATTTTTTCCTATTTTCTTTATTAGATTTTGCTCTTACCTTAACTTTAAAAAAAGAACCCGCCATCCTTCAAAAAGTAAACAAAAAAATCTGTTATCTGTCGAATAAAATCTATTATATATTTAGGCTGTTTTTAAGTTCTTATCACAAAATTCGATACAAGATTGCAAATAAGTTTTTCCACAGAAAATAAAAAACAGAGATATGGCAGTGTTTTTTTTTTAATTCTTTTTACTTCAGAGTGTCTTATTTAATACGCATACCAAATTGTTAAAGACTTGTTTTGTTTTATTATCTAAATACAATATTTTGTATTAAAAACAACATTACCAATCAAAAAAAAAAAAAAAAAAAAAAAAAAAAAATAACCAAAACTGATAACAAACAAAAAAAAAGATAAATTGCTCAAATATTAAGAACAACTATAAAAAACCAACAAAAAGAAAAACAAAGATAAGAACCAAAAGGGGCATAAAATAATTGTAACTCATGATAAGCAGAAAATTACAAACAACACGAATCAAACAACAAGATATCGGAACAACCTACACCGCCAGCATAAATACTACAACCACTACTTGGTACTCTGTGTTCCACAGGCCTCATTAACAATGAGAGGAGTATGTTTTATTCGAAAATTTCAACTACGTGTTTAATTTTAGCCACTTCAGTTAGAGTTTCATGAACGGAAAATATTTTGCGCTTGCCATATAATTCAAAAGCAATTCCCTGTAACCCAACTCATAAGACTTCAGTTTGCCATTGCTAAATGCAAAACAACAAAATTGTATATGCAAAAGGCTGCCGTCAACGCTACAAGATACATTTGTAACAACAAACAGCTTTGACTAACATCTAGACATACTAAATGACTGCAGTAAAAGACTAGAACGTAGAGTCGGACCCTCTTCAATATTCCTATTTAGTTCGTTCTTATTGTGGTACTGAAACCGATTGCAAAATGCAGCAACTGCCACTAAGAAGAAACAAGACGAAGCCAAGCAAAAAAAAAAAAAAAATCAATCGACTCGAAGTTAAACTATGAAATTAGTTTAATGATCTAGAGGCTATAAGCCATAAAATCATTATCGCCGATAAATTGTAAAAAATGTTTAAAATTAACAACTACAACAAGACCCCAACAGATATACTGTCGCAGAGCAGATGATGTTACAGAAACAAAAACTTTTGGGATATTTAAGTATTTTTTTGCTGGTATGGGCAAACAAAAATACTTCCCAGAGACAAGGAGATTATTATACATTTGCTTTCAAAAACATATATCAATAAAAACTCCTCCTAAAACGATACAATCAAGGCGAATTCATGTATCAGGTGACGGCTATAATACAAAAAGTATAACAATAAAAACACCTTTTTTTACTGTTGCTCTTATTCATCGATTTGTCAAAAAACAAAAGCACCTTTTGACGTTTATTTCTCTAAGCGAGAAAAACGTATCACTGATGGATTTTTATCACCACCTGCGAAGTAAATTCGCTTAGGATACAAGATAAGTTTTTATGCATTCAAAAAATCATGCTTATCTGTGAAGGAAACCCTGCACTCACAATTTCATTACAGTAACGGACTGTACGGAATTCGCGTTCAAATATTTGATAGTAAAAATAATTTAACTTTTCGTTAAAAATAAATGAAAAACAAGTAAGAGTGCTAAATTCGTGCCGAATCTTTGATACCCTCCACCGACAGAAGTGGGCTCTATATTGTGAATACATATATGACAGCGCATAGAGAAAGGGACCTAAGGGTAAAAAAAAAATCAATTTTCACTTTTTTTTTTTGATGTGGACAACATCTGAGCGCGTTCTTGACGTCATGACATGTGTCGCTTTCAAATGATACCAATACCAACACTCTCAGTGATGGTACACCAAAGATACACGTATTTAAATCTTTAAAATGGTTTTAAATGGTTTTTACCCTTAGGTTCCTTTCTATTTTGCGCGTCACATATATTATTAACTAATCTTCACAAAAACGAACGTCAGCATTAAAATTGGTTGCGGTTTAGACATGAATTAAATAATTGACCGACAATAAGAAAGTTTTATGCGTTCCTTGCTAGAACTTTGAACTGGCTTGAGTAAAATATCATGATTCGTAACAGTTTTAGCCGAACTAAAATGATTTTTAGGAGGGTAATTTGTATTGGACCTATGGTAAATTATAGACCAGTCATTGCAAAATTTTGAAGACTGATTTCTGGTCTTACAAAAAATAAATTAGAATAAATTTCAATACAGCAGTGTAATTAATTTTAGCGTTAACAGTGAATTTCACAAAACTGCATGAATCTTAGTTGGAAGAAATTTTACCGCAATATCTATATCTGTTATAGGCGAATTTAATTATTTTCCCAGAGTGGGCTTTATTTGGTTTTAGGCGTACTAAAATGTTTTCCAGGAGTATGGTTTATATGGGGTGAACATTATAATTAATTTCAATAAAGTTTGTTAAGTTGAATTCGCGTGTGTATTTATTTCTATTTGCAATTAAAAGAACTCAACGGTTTATTATAAAGGTAATAAACCTCAACGCGTTTTATAAAGTAAAAACGTAACAATTGGTGTCAGAAGTGGGATTGCAATAAATAAAAAAAATTGATAAACAATGAAATTCGATGAGCTTAATGTTGAGCAGCTTAAGAAGGATTTGGGCAAGTTGGATCTGCCGACTGCAGGAAATAAAGCTGAGCTGCAGAGCAGATTAATCGATGAATTTTAGCGACGCAATATTGACATCGCAGCTTATGAATTTGATGAAAAAGAAGAAATATAAGTTGCTACCAGTGCAGTAACAAGCAACATGGATCTTAGCACAATGTTTGCTGCTATGATGCAGAAAATGGAAGAAAATTCTAAATACATGGAGAGAATGGTAAAAGAAAATTTGGCTGAAACTTCTAGAAAAATGGAAGAAAATTCTAAAAACATGGAGAGAATGGTAAAAGAAAATTCGGCTGAAACTTTTAGAAAAATGGAAGAAAATTCTAGAAAAATGGAAGAAAATTCAAGAAGCATGGAGAAAATGGTTAAGGAAAATTCGAGCACCATTCTTGCCGAAATTCAAGAAAATTCCCCTGACTTGGAATTTCTCACCCCCCAGATTGGCTGTTGTACTGTGTTATTTGTGGTTCTATTACTTTATTTGAAGGGGATCTATCATATTAACTTGGTTCACCTCTTCCTAACCTCTTCCTAACACATCGCCATGTAGAACTTTATCCTTCATTTGCATTGTGCAGTGGAAAACAGCTAAAATATTGTTTAGAGTTGCGTAATTATTCGGAAGATTGTATCGTAAAAAGAAAAACTCAGATTCAAATTCTACCTCTTAGTAGTTTGATTATAAAAGGAGACTAAGAATTTGTGGTTACATTAGAAAGACGATAAAATCATTGTCCATTTGGGAATTTACAGGACTATAGCTGGCTATTTCTGAATTTCGACCATCTAAAGAATTTGTCACTTAATTCCATCTTAGAACTGTCACGTGACAAGTTTGGTGTTAGTGGCCTTTCCCCTAGGGCATTGTAAACTAAGCCAAAGGGCTCATTCACAATTGATAGAAAATATATGTCATCTCAAATGCACAAGATTGTCAATAGGGCTATTAATTAAAATATTTAATTATAATAAAGGCCCTAATTGTGTAAAACGTAACGCAACGCCAAAATAACATTAAAAGCAAAAACAAAGTCAAAAATATTTCATAATTTTGTTGTTGCTTAATACTGCGATTTAATTTTAATCTGCAATTTAAACTTTTCAACGATACAAAAAACAATAACATAACAAAGAATTAGAAATAAAATTGCTTTCAAATCAAAAAAGTTTTGATCATGACTGCCATAATTTGCCCGCTGATCTAACTGCTAAAGAATGCCTCACGGAATACATTGGCTTTTCAGTATGAAAGATAAGATACACATTCCCTTTTATGAGAAGGGAGAAGAGAAGGAGTACGATTTGTTGATTTTTGCCAAAGCCAAAGAATTCAGATCCCGTTATTAAATCACCATCCTCTGGAAAGGCTTTAAAGAGCCACTAATTTGAATGCCCCGCAGTGACAACGTGTGTGAAAAATATCCCTGCGGGAAATTTGTGTCATTTGGTCCAGCAGACTGGTTCTGGGACTAGTGAAAATAGATCAAGTAAAAAAAGAAAGAACTCATGACCAGTGAAAGAAGAACCAATCATTTAACTGGTATATGAAGAACCAATAGGTAGAAAAAAATAATGAACCACAGTTCAGTATGCTCGGGTAGTGTGACACATTTTTTGGGACTTTCTAAAATTTGGTTCTTAAATTTAGTTCTAGGTTTTATAATGATAATACTTCACTGTATTGAAATACTTACACTAAACATGTTCGTTGCGAATAGATTTGTCACTTGTCAAATAGTGCCTGTAAGGAGTCAATTGACCCCCTCCAATGACAACCCCATGTAAAAGTGATAGGTCCCCTTCATATAAAGTGTAAGAATAAGAAACGGTCTCTATCACCAAAGACCTATCACGGCACTACTTTGGTGTCCCTAGAGAAAAGCGAACTGGCCTTGTACGTCTAAAAGAAGAAGTGTAGAGGCCTTTCAGAAGTCATCCGTATTCCTTTTTCCCGCTGGAAATAACACACACTTATAACACATACATATAAAAAGTACGTGAAACCAAAAGCTGTTGAAAACAAACTCTAATTTAAAATGAAGATCACAGAAAAACTTCTTTGCTTGTATAAAATACTATTTTATAAACACATACCTTTTGTATATGAGACGAAACAAACAATTAAAAACACAAAAAAATACGTTATAATACTTCAGAAAATTAAAAATTTTGTTGCATCGGTTAATCGAATGAAATTAACCGGTTTAATCGTTAATCGAAAAAAGCCAATTTTAGATTAACCGATCAGTTAATCGGTTAGTGATTAATCGGAATTAATACCCTTGTTTTATTAGCCATTTGTTACAAATTCTTAACTCGTTGCAAGCTAATGATTTGTAGATCATTTAAAATAATGTATTGGAGGGTTTATATTTGTAGTTCTTACGAAAACGGAAAATATAAAAAAAACAATAGTAAAACCACTAATTACTAGATCATGTCATAGCATTTTTTTCTCTATCACATTTGTACACACATGAGTACTTCTATGAAGCATGAAGTTGCTTAAAACGAGTACCCTTATTTGGCTCATTTACTAGTGTCGTCTTTGGAAACGATTCTTATTCTTCATGGTCTACAGCGAATACAACCATCGCTACCGCCATTCATTATTTTAATTTTGGGGGCTGCCGTGTACTTCACCGAATGCCAGAAATATGTATTTGCACGGCATACCATTTGCAAAGTAAGTACCTGTAAAATGGTACGGGTTTTTATGTGTAGATGTTACTTTTATAGTATGATGGTGTTTTAATGTTTGTTCTACTTGCAATGTTTATATTGCACTATTAGCGGCGTAACGTCTTCCACAGCCAGAATGTGAGCATATTCGCGACTATTGCTACACATTGTTATGTACTATTTTAATCAATCATTGTTTGGACGGCTTGACTCTTGATCAAAAAAAAAAACCAAATAATTGCTAAACGAACACAGAACACGGGCCCTAGTAAAACCACAAGTAGGCAACAGTACAAGGAACATTATCAGCATCGCCATAGGCAGCCGTCCATGTTTTTTTTTGGTGTTGTTGAACAATGTTCGGTGCGCAAATTTAACGCACTCAATTTTAACGCCACAAGATGATTGTACCCGTAACCAAAAAAAAAAAAAAAAAAAAAAAAAAATTTGTACTCAAATGTAGAACAGAATTAAACTCGTAAGACAAAACCATGTTTATATAAAAAATCGATAAAAACAACCAGAAAGTTATTTAAAAAGAATGTTAAAATATTTACTTTGGTATGCAATGACAGTGATCAAAATCGATTTTAAATAACAGGTCATAGCAAAAAAAGTGAGGACGCTGTAAATAAAATTGAGGACACGAAATTATATATTTAAAATTCAAGTCTTATTGATCAGCTTATTATTTTATGGGTGAGGAAAGCGAGGGGAAAAGAAATGAGTACTCAGCTTGATGTACTCGTCATAAACGTTTTGTTCTCTTATTCGTAATGTAAAAAACGCACACATAGGTGCATCAAATTTTGAAAGTAAAATAATTGCGAATACCATATCACCATAACACCGTTGGTGTCTTATAATTGCAAGTTCTTCTGTAAACAAAGTGGCCAGTGCAACAAAAGTAAAACGAACTTGTATAACGTTGTAAGTGAATAAAAATAAAATGCTCTCTCTCTCTCATTAGAAAAACAAGCGGACCGGTGTCTGGTATTTTTTTAGAAATTCGAGTAAAGTCTGTATTATATAAAATTACAGAATTCAATAAAATAACTGAAAATTCATTTGTTTTTGCGAAATTCGCAGTTGAATTTTTGACAGTAAAATTTAAATGAACTTTTCGTTAAAAATAAATGAAAAATAAGTAGACCGGTTTTTAAATGAATATTCATTTATTTAATATTACAATCTCAGTTAATTTTACGTACAGAATACTTTTTCGATTTTAAAGCAATTTGATTTCTAATGCTTTCAGTTTATACTGAATGAATCGAAAGTTTTTTTCAGTGTTGTAAAGCATTAGTTTAGTGAAAAAATAATTTCGATTTGTTCAGTATCGACTAAAAGAGAATTAGCCCCCTGGTTTTATATAAAGTTGGCATTTATTAAAATGTAGGCCCTAAACATGTAAAACGCAACGCAACGCCAAAGAAAAGTTCAAACGCTGCTAAGTATGTGGCGTTGAAAATTTTAAAACGGTACATGAATTTCAGTAGAAAGCAACAACAAAATTACAAAGTATTTATGACACTGTTTGTGCTTTAAATGTAATTCTTTGGCGTTGCGTTGCATTTTACATGATTAAGGCCTTAGATTAAAGTTTATAGATATGTTCACATTATGTACGGAAGATAATACACTTAAATGACAAAACAATCCATCCGTATTTAAATCAAGCCGAAGCAATGTCAATAGTATGGTAAGTACATGATTTCCATAAATCATGTAGAGAATGCTTGATTCAAGTTTGGTTTATTCAAGTGCCCCGTACCTAAATAAATCCGAAAACGCGATTGACTTAATTTAAAGTGAGATAAAATTAATCTCAAACTGTACTTGATTCAAGAATTTCTAAGTTGCTTTAATCCCGACTCGTACTTGAAATAATTCGAAAGTGATATTAGTTTCTAACCTTTACACTTACCCCGGAGAACCAGAGATTGAGAGGAAATTGTTATTACTTACCCAGGATACATGTATTATTTCACTTTGTTGTATTCCGCCCTTTGTTTGCAGGAAAAGTCTCAATTATAAGACACCAGCAGCATGCCCGCTATGTTTTTGTAATAATTCTATTTTAAAAATTTGTTGTATTTAAATAAATAATTTTAACAAATAGAATATGGGAATTATTTCTGCTTATTTTACTTTTTAAACATGAAAATAATCTGTATTTTTCTTTTTGTAGTGTTTTTGTTGTTTCAACATAAACTTTTGCAAAGACATGCTTATGAACGTATATGGGTTTTCAAAAGTTATCCTATTTTGGATTGTTTTAAGTACTTTTTAGGGTTATTCCTACTTAAATTTTTAAGAACGTCTCTCACTTAAGTAAGAAGAAAACACTTAAATTTAGTACGAGTTTTTTCTTTCAGTGTATCTTTCAAATGGTGCCCATTGGTCCCATTTATTGGCAGTATTCCTTCCACTGCTTACAAATTGAGTTTGTGAAAACGCAAAATTTAACTCCCGAAATTTCAATATCTTGTGGAATAATTAACTTTAATTTCTACAATCTGTTGTAACAAGTCTGGGTTCACACTATGACAGTTTTCTTTCAAAGAGCCTAAGTTTATTTTTGAGAGGGGAGAGATGAATAAAATGTTGCCCTTTTTTACCACGCGAATAGTCTTATTTATAGGTTATATTCCTCCATCTGCAGCATGCATTATGAGTTTCCAAATTAAACAATCTTCAAATGACAAATTCCGTATTCAAAGCTATTCTTGCTACGCCCTGCTCTTGCTACACCCAGTTCATATAAAATTAATATAAATGTTTGGATTTGATTTGTATGCATTATGTAGCATGAGTCTTTATATGTGTGTTTGAAAACCACACGTACATTAAACATACAACATATTGCATTTGTATTTAAATAGGATACGATACCCCACTCGCCCACTCTTTCAAATGCACCTAAATTCTCTAATTCCAATCCCACTTCTACTCATACTTTATAATTTAAGCTGATCTAAATACTTTCATACGCGCTGTATGAAATCGACAAGTTGTCCAATGTCGATGGGGTTTCAATGCTGGAATTACAACAGCAAAAACAGCAGCAATACTTAGAGATATGTATGTTTGTTTATGTTTTCGGTGGCATGATTTGGCGTGTCATGTTGTGGCGGGGCAAGGAATTGCATTGGCTTGATTCAGCTTGGAAACGAGCAACAGACTATTGTTATGTACATTTCGTTTAGCATTGAATTGTTATTGTTGTTGTTGATTGGGACTGCGGTGGCATTCCAATGGCTGGCTGCTTGAATGGGTTGCCTGAACAATGATTACTTGAGTTAAAGTAGGTTACTTGTTGTACTAAATAAGTATTTATTTATTCGACTCGTTTCTTTTTTTATACTCGTATTTCTTCTCTTTTTAATTTTTCATTAAATTTTCTTTTAATTTTAGCTGCTTCCCTGAGTTTTTCTTCAGTTGTGGTTTTTCTTTGAATGCACTTTAACAAACTCTTAAACAAAAACATTTTTTACTTGTTTTTTTATGGTTTAAAAAAAAAATTAAATTATAGGTAATTGGTTCATTAAGATAAAGTATGTTTTATTCAGTTTTAGTGGTTTTTCTGAACTTGACATTGATATGGGAGGGTAAATTTTTGGTGCATTATTACGGCATTGAAACATTAGCTATTTGATTATTGTTAGTGTGTGAGTACTGAAGCGGAGACTTAAAAGAAAATGCTACAATATATAATTTTATAGCATGTTGTAATGTTTTCCATAAAAAGTTAGATAATATGTTATTATTTTGATATCATAATTGAATGGGCTGCTCCAAAATATTTATAAAAAATCGTTGAAAATTTTGGCAATCTTTGTTATTTATAGGAAAGTTTCAAAAAGTTTATAGTAAATTTTTAAGAATTTGCTTTTATAGGAAATCTTCTAACAATTCGCCGTTTACAGAAAATTTTCAAGAACATGCAATTACCAAAAATTGGCTATCTATAGAAAATTTTCAACAAATTTGCTATTTCATAGGAAGTTTTCTTAAAATTTGCTGTTTTATAGTAAATGCTCCAAAAAAATTCTGTTGTATAAGAAATCTTCTAAAACTTTGCTATTTTATAGGAAATTTTCTAAAAAATTTTTTTTTATAGGAAATTTTTTAAAAATGTGCTGTTTTGTAGGAAATGCTCCATAAAATTTCTGTTTTTTAGGAAATTTTCTAAAAATTTGATAATTTATAGTCAATTTTCTAAAAAATTGTAAATTTGTGGTAAATTTACTAAAAATTTGTTTTTTTTAGGAAATTTTCTAAAAATTTGCTATTTTATAAGACATTTTCTAAAAATATGCAACTTTATAGGACTTATTCTAAAAATATGTAACTTTATAGGAACGTTTCAATATTTTTTTTAATTTTTGCTATTTTGGGATATTTTCTTAAAATTTGCTTTTAATAGGAAATTTTGTAAAATCTTGCTATTTAACAGAACATTTTATAGGAAATTTTTTAAAAATGTGCTGTTTTGTAGGAAATGCTCCATAAAATTTCTGTTTTATAGGAAATTTTCTAAAAATTTGATAATTTATAGTTTTCTAAAAAGTTGTTAATTTGTGGTAAATTTACTAAAAATTTGTTTTTTTCAGGAAATTTTCTAAAAATGTTATTTTATAGGACATTTTCTAAAAATATGTTACTTTATAGGAAAGTTTCAAATTTTTTTAATTTTTGATATTTTGTTAAAATTTGCTTTTAATAGGAAATTTTGTAAAATCTTGCTATTTAACAGAACATTTTATAGGAAATTTTCTAAAAATTTGCGCTCTTATAGGACATTTTCTAAAAAATGTTTGTTTTATAAGAAATGTCTTAAAAATTATTGTTTCATAAGAAATTTTTTAATAAATTATTTTGCAAAACTTTCTATTTATAGGAAATTTTGTAACAGTTTGCAACTTATAGGAATTTTTCTCACAATTTGCTTTTTATAGTAAATTTCCAAAAATTTGCCATTTCATAGGAAATTTTCGTTGGAACCAACAAGTTTTTCAAGTATCGAAAGGAGCATTCATAAATAAAAATTTGCTACTTTATAGGACATATTCTAAAAATATGGGAAAATTTCAATATTTTTTTTAATTTTTGTTATTTTGGGATATTTTGTTAAAATTTGCTTTTAATAGGAAATTTTGTAAAATCTTGCTATTTAACAGAACATTTTATAGGAAATTTTCTAAAAATTTGCGCTCTTATAGGACATTTTCTAAAAAATGTTTGTTTTATAAGAAATGTCTTAAAAATTATTGTTTCATAAGAAATTTTTTAATAAATTATTTTGCAAAACTTTCTATTTATAGGAAATTTTGTAACAATTTGCAACTTATAGGAATTTTTCTCACAATTTGCTTTTTATAGTAAATTTCCAAAAATTTGCCATTTCATATGAAATTTTCGTTGAAACCAACAAGTTTTTCAAGTGTCGAAAGGAGCATTCAAAAATAAAAATATCTAAAAATATGCTACTTTATAGGAAAGTTTCAATATTTTTTTTTAATTTTTGCTATTTTGGGATATTTTCTTAAAAATTTGCTTTTAATAGGAAATTTTGTAAAATCTTGCTATTTAACAGAACATTTTATAGCAAATTTTTTAAAAATTTGCGCTCTTATAGGAAATTTTCTAAAAAATTTTTGTTTTATAGGAAATGTCTTAAAATTGTTGTTTAATAAGAAATTTTTTAATAAATTATTTTGCAAAACTTTCTATTTATAGGAAATTTTGTAACAATTTGGAACTTTTAGGAATTTTTCTCACAATTTGCTTTTTATAGTAATTTTCCAAAAATTTGACATTTTATAGGAAATTTTCGTTGGAACCAACATGTTTTTCAAGTGTCAAAAATAAAAATATGCTTCTTTATAGGACATTTTCTAAAAATATGCAACTTTATAGGACAAATTGTAAAAATATGTTACTTTATAGGAAAGTTTCAATATTTTTTTTAATTTTTGCTATTTTGGGATATTTTCTTAAAATTTGCTTTTAATAGGAAATTTTGTAATATCTTGCTATTTAACAGAACATTTTATAGGAAATTTTCTAAAAATTTTCGCTCTTAAAAGAAAATTTTCTAAAAAATTGTGGTTTTATAGGAAATGTCTTAATAATTGTTGTTTAAATCGAAATTTTCTAAATAAAATATTTTGCAACATTTTCTATTTATAGGAAATTTTGCAAAACTTTGTTATTTATATGAAATTTTGTAATAATTTGCAATTTATAGGAATTTTTATCGCAATTTGCTCTTTATAGTAATTTTCCAAAAATTTGCCATTTTATAGAAAATTTACGTAGGAACCAATGTCTAATGGAGCATTCAAGTGTCTTGGTTTCTAAAAACAGTGCAATAACTACCTCATTCCGTCTGATCTCCTCACTATTTATACCGCCTTTATCCGACCAAAAAGGGAATACAATTTCCATGTCTTCTGGATCGAGTGTGCGTTGAAGCTCATCAATGACAGTAGGGTATCCAGCTCTATTGACTTATTGGAAAATCGTCGAAATGTGGGTTGTGCGTCAATGTTCTATCGATATTACTGCAAGTAGTGTTCAGCTAAGATGGACGAACTCATTCCTGAGACGCGGTTGCATACGCGGAGTACCATCCTTTCCAGCAGATCACTTGTCGACTATGCAATGTATCGCACAACGCACTACAGAGAAAATTCGTTTCTCGGTCTAGCTAGCCGTATGTGGAATAGACTCCCGGCATAAGTCTTCACAGTCGGCTACAATTTGAATTAATTTAAATTAAATGCCCACAAACACTACTCCCTCTTTCCTGCTCCTTATAACCTTTTTTCCTCATAGCCTTTTTTCCTAAGTGTTGGCTCAAAGTAAAAAAAGAGTTTCTACCAATTTAATATTTTATAGGAGATTTGCTAAAAACTCACTAGTCATTTTCTAAAAAATAGCTATTATAATTTTCCTAAAATTTACTATTAAAAACATTTGCTTTTTATGGAAAATATTCCCAAAATGTGCTATTTTAAGAAATTTTCTTAAAATTTTTTATCAATAAAATAATTCTACATATTTGCTATTTATAAGAAATTTGCTATAAAAAGAAAGTTAATGCTAAAAAATTTACTATTGGAAATACATTTTTGCTAAAAAAAATTTCCTATTTATAGCAAAATTTGCCATTTATAGTAAAACTTTTTATATACAGTAAAATTTGTTTTATGTAGTAAAATTTGCTATTTATAGCAAAATTTGCTTTTTATAGAAAAATTTTCCAATTATAGAAAAATTTGCTATATATAGTAAAATTTTAGGTATTTATTAATAGTTGCTGTTTGTGGTAAATTTTTACTAAACATTTTCTGTTTGTAGTAAATTTTGCAAAAATTAGTTATTTTTATGGAAAAGTTGTTATTTAATTAAATTTTGAGAGCATTTGCTATTTTAACTTCTGAATATTCAAAATATAAAATTTCCTTTAGAATTTGATAGGCACAGGTTTTTTCACATGCAGTGATATTTTATTCTGCATTGCATTTCACGGAAATTTCCCATTAATTATGACATAAATTTCCACTATCGCATAAAAATATGTATGTTGTTATTTTTTTCTCTGGAAATTGCAGAGGAAACCTTAAACTAATTTATTACCTCAGCACACTCTACTAAAATTGAACTTATGGGGCAAAGAAAAAAAAACGAATTCATCAGAAATTGTAGAATAAATCTTTTCCATTTCACAGTTATGACTGACATCTTAAAATCATGCAAAACAACAGTTAGCACATATTTTTGTCACATATGTATTAGTTGTGTGCACTTAATACATGCATAAATTCTACTGTAAATAGCCTTGAAAAGTGCTCTGCTACCGTCGAAATGGAATATGAACTAATATTTTAGTCACCTGGCACAAGAGTGTAGACGTGTGTATAGAGTTTTTACTTCCTTTCCTTGTACTGTGAGCTCGTGATTTTGGTTCATTTTTTAGAGTTCTGTATGAATGCAGGTTTTTGGGCAGTATAACAAATCATATCCATCAAAAAAAATTTTCTACGAAAAGGTATAAGGGACTATATGAAGACAATATGTTGCAATCATATATGCATATGCACAACTTTCAGGCTTTAATGTAAAAAAATGTAATATAATGAAAAGTTTAGGCTAAATTGTCCCTTTAAATTAAAACTTCATACACTTGTCTCTGTCATTTACCTTATTTGCATATAAAGTCATATGTGTTTGAATATGCACTTTTTCTGCAGTATTAAAGTTATAAAGTACATACATCTCCTAGTTGCACATTGACTTCGTTTATCTTCTCGAGGTTCAACTGCAAACAATAAACAAAGAATTCGATAATTTTTTTTTTCAAAACTGCCAGGTGACAAGATGGTATTAAAAGCTAACTTTTTTGTTCAAATCAGATGTGGTGGAGGGGGTATTTTGTAGGGTATTCTTTCGGTTAAGCGTTAATCAGTTAACCGATTAATTACTACCCGATTAACTGATCGGTTAATTTAACCCTAGTCAATCAACCTATCACCCTAGTAATCAAAGAATATTTTTATATTGATAATGTAATAAAATTAATATTATAATAATTAATTATTATAACTTAACTTATCTAAAATCTGTCCCCCTTATGCTGCAAACATATGGCCCATATGTTTTTAGGATGTTGAGAAAATAGGATTTTGACGTTATCCCGATCATATAGTATTCTTTTGACCACTTAAAATGTTCGAAAATATATTCAGCTACAAAATTGCATTAAAAAATCATTTTTCTTCGAAAATATAAAGAAAAACGGAAGAAATTTATACTGGCCATACCTGTACTTGGGTATACGTTCTCGTAGTAAAAGTTGGGTATAAGAACTAGGGTTAAAATTGGCTATTTTCGATTAACGATTAAACAGGTTAATTTCAGTCGATTAACCGATTACGTAACAAAATTTTTATTTTTTTTTTAGTATTATAACATATTTTTTTGAACTTTTAATTATTTGTTTCGTCTCATATGCAAAAGGAGTGCGTTTAGAAAATATTTTTTCATACAAAGAAAGAAGGGATCTTCATTTTAAATAGGTCTTTGCTGTCAACGGCTTTTTGTTTCACGTACTTTTTATATGGGCATTTCCATTGTGACGTAATATATGTGACGTAAAATTTCCATTGTGACGTAATATTCCACGCGACGTATTATTTGTACGACAAAATATAAAAATAATTAATGAAGAAGTCAAATTTTTTTTTTTTTATTTTACAAAGTAATAAAGCAGAACTATATTCAGAAAAAAATTTACAACAATCAACCCTAAGGATTTGAAGATATAAGCGAAAATTTACGCCGGTGTGACGTTACAAAAACAGAAGTGGATTTTGACTTGCATTACAAAACTGCATAAGTTTGCGATTTGAGCAAGACTTTTTGTATAAAATCTTTTTTAATAAGCTTCGGACTTATAAAGATTTATTTTCCATGTTATCAAATTTAAAAATTTTGGTGCGTTTAAGGTACATATGGAAATTTTCAGCGAAAAGTTTCCTTTTTGTAACGTAACGGCTAAGAGCGTTAACACTTATCTATAAGAAATTTTTCGAAAATTAGCTTTATGTAAGAAAATTATTAAAACAGACTTTCATAGGAAAATTTTAAAAAATTATTTAGAGAAAAATCTTCCGCAAATTAACTATTCATAGAAATTTTACGAAAATTTGTTAAACAAAAAAATTATTAAAATTGCCTTCTTAAAGCAAATTTTTTCAAAAATTTGCTTTTTAGAGAAATGTTTTGTCAATAATTGGCTTTAGAATCGTTTTATAGGACATTTTCGGAGGATTTTCTATTAATATTGATTATTTTGAAAATTTCTTTACAAAAATTTTTTTAAAAAAATGGCTATTAAAAAAAAATAGAAATTTGCTTAAAAAAATTGCTGTTTTATAGAAAATTTTATTAATAAAAAGTTTGTCTAAAGAAATTGCTATTAACTAAAAATTTGATTAAATTTTGGCTGTAAAGCTTTTGGCAAATTTTGCAGTTTACAAAATAAAAGGTTGACAAAATACATTTTTTTATTGAAACGTAACGAGAATTGGCTGAATATTTTTCTGAACCGCTCAGTTAATCTCAATAAAAATCATTAAAAACTAAGTCATTGTCCCCGAATTCATTTATTTACAAATATTTCTTACACCAACCTTGAGCCCAGTTCTGATCGCTGTATCATTTCTCCTGTATATTATTAATGGAAATGTGCGGAAAAGGAGCTAAAAGTCATTTATTTAAATGACGTTTCATAATAGTTTTCAAGTTACCGCCGCAACGAAATTCATGGAAAAAATATTGTTGACACATGTCCAAGAAACACTTTAGCTAAAGTTTCTAAAGGATATTGCAACAACAATCTTAAGCGAAAAAATTCAATGGCACCCGCCACCAGGGCAAAAGTTCCATGTTGTTAAATGAAAAATTATATAAAAAAATGATAAAAATGCATTGTTTTTTGAAATTTTTTTGTATGCGTGTTTTTTTTCTTAGCAAGTGTAAAGAGCCGGGACGTTATCTTAAGGATTTGCCAGCCACTGATGTAATTATTTGTTTCCACAATGAGGCGTGGTCCGTGCTATTGCGTGCCGTGTATTCTGTTTTTGATCGTTCACCAGAACATTCAATCGGCAATATTATATTGGTAGATGACTTCTCCGATATGCGTAAGTATGAAATTGGAAAATTGTTTTAGCAACTAAAAAAATCACACACACACAAAAAACAACAAAGATAAATGAATAATTTAATAGCAACGACAAAAACTTATGATAAAGCACAGTGGGATATTAATGATAAAAAGGGAGTTTATTAAATTTCAATATAATAATAAGTTCATAAGAAAAAATGCGCGACGCAAGATTCATTACACTGTGCAAGAAATTGACACTTTTTTTTCGTGACAAGCTGGGCACCTGGCGTTTTAACATAATTCGGGTACGCTGAATCCAGTGGTGCCCGCGGTTTTTTAAGATTGGCTCTGGTTTTCGAGATATACCGTTATTTCGAAAATGGAGGAGGTTGCACAACATATGTTCGCGTAACTCAAAAACGCTTTAGCTTATTAAAAAAACTTAAAAAATCCTAGGCCTTAGTCTTACTTTTCTTAAATGAAAAAAATTTCATCTTTTCTGAAAAAATCAAAAGTTGTAGACAGACTGTAATCACTTATAGCTTATTTTGTTTGAAACTTTGTTTTTTATGCGCGTATAACCCTAGCCTTAAATTTTGCACCTGCAGCGCCCCTAGAAGGGCCAAATGTATGTCCAGCGCAACTTTATTTTCCATTCCCATCATTTGTTTCTAAGGCCTAGGAATCACTCCTAGGGGGATCAAATGTATGACCGACCTCCAATGTTTTTTGTTCTTAACATTTTCTTAAAACATAGTTGCCATATATCTCCACCCCTTAGGGGGGCTCCTATGCAAATATGGCCGTTTAATGAAATTCTTAAATTTGGCCCCTGCAGCGCCTAGGATGCCCTTAGATGGGTCAAATGTATGATCAACCCCACTTTATTTTTCATCTCAATCATTTATTTCTAACATACCCACCCGCTATCTCCATTCCTTAAGGGGGCTTCCATACAAAATGTTCAATGCAGACTAGAAATATATTGGAGAAAATGTAGTATAAATGCCCAGGAGTCGCCCCTAGGGGGATAAAATGTATGAATGACCTCCATTATTTTTTTGGTCTTAACATTTTCTCAAATTATACTTTCCCTTTATCACCATCCCTTAGGGGGGCTCCCATACAAATATTGCGTTTTATAAAATTCTTAAATTAATTAAAATTTGTCGACTTTTGTGACTAAAATCAAAAGTTTCAAACAGATTTAAATCATTTATGGCTTGTTTTGTTTGGAATTTCGTTTTTTATATGTCTTATATAGCTGCATTTTCCAATTTTTTATGAATTTTTAAAAAACAAAAATTTCGAAATTTTGTTAAAAAAATTATTTTTTTTTCCAAAAAAAAAATTATGTTTCTAAAACGACTTAGAATATTAGAAAGAGGTTCTTTTTTTCTTAAAGGAAATTTCGGAATTTCGGGTTTTTTGAGTTACGCGAACAAATGTTGTGCAACCTCCTCCATTTCCGAAATAACGGTATATCTCGAAAACCAGAGCCAATCTTAAAAAACAGCGGGCACCACTGGATTCAGCGTACCCGAATTATGTTAAAACGCTATGTGCCCGGCTTGTCTGTTTTTTCAACTAGCATAGTGTTATTATCGAACAGATCTTTTCGAAAAGCGAAAACCTGATCAAGTTCTTACGACCATGGCCTGGCAATCGAATTCTAGTTAAATTAAAATTACTTGAGATTTTTAATTCAATATTTTAAGAAATGGACGTAGTTTTTCCTAATTTTAAGAGTATTTCGGATAAAGATAAACTTAATAGCAGGGACCGAAAATAACAGTTATTTTGAAATTTAAAAACAATAAAAGCATATAGAAGTAAATGCCGGCAAACTGATTCAAGAATACCATATTGATCCTTATGAACTTTTCTATGATAAAATATTATGATTTTTAAAGTTTTGATTTTTATGTTTTCGATCAAAAATTACAGTAATTTTTTGATTTATATTTTTTTTGACAAACGTAACTGTTATTATTTGATTTTAATTTTTTCGATCAAAAATAACAGTTATTTTATGATTTTTATTTTTTTGAAGAAAAATAACAATTATTTTTTGATTTTTATTTTTTCATTTAGGGACTTAACTCGCTATGAAATTTTAATATGATAGAAATTCCCAAAAATATGAAATAACCCCCAAAACAAAAATGAAATAAAATCTCATAAATGGAAACTTATATCACAATGATATATGTCCCGAGCGAAGCCGATGTTTGTTATACCATTGAGGAGAAAATCCTTGCGCCCAGCAGAGAAGATTTAGTAAGCGATTTGGTATTAAAAATTCGGGATTTTGGAAATCGGTATCTTGCAATTTGGGATCTTAAGTTTCGGGCATATGACCCCAACCCTTAAATATTTACATATGTATATATGAGGGTTTTAATTCATTCCTAGAAATTGGGGACTTACTTCATTATCAATTTACAACCCAATTTTTATAATTGATTATGTCCACAAAAAATTAATTAACCCCCCAAAAATCACTGTTGTTTTTTGGATATTAAAATTTGAGGACTTTAATTTTTGGAACTTACTTTATTATAAGGGACGATTGGGAGGGTGATCTAAATCATTTTGGATTTGTTTCTTGTATATTTCATTGGAAAATAAGTGATTCCTACTTTTAAGCAAGAAATTTACCAATATCTCAGATTCACATGAAGCTTTTAATGTACAAAAGTTTCGGGAACCAGATAAAGCCTGGTTTTCGTGGATCATATGTGGCTTTTCTTTAGAAGGGTGACTCTAATGATCTCGGATTAATTTTAATACACCGTTATAGGCCTTTGAGATTAAAATAAGAAAATAGCCCTATGACGTACGTTTAGGTTTGGACCTGCTGTAAAACATAAGGGTTTAAGGGTAGACCAAAATTATATTTCAAATAACATTTAAAACAAAAACAAACTTTAAAATTTTGTTGCTGCTTTAAATGCAATTTTCTATGCGAACGTTAAAGTTCGAAGGCGATGAACTGGCAGTAAATTTTTGACTTAACAATTTGACTTTAATAAAATAATTTTACGACGAATTGTATCCCAATTTTGATATTACCAAAAACGAAAGGAAATCAAATCGTCTTAAGGTTAAAGACTTTTTATGGAGACTTTACCAAATTTTGAATTTACAAACAGAAAGTTTTAGGATTTTGACGAACATACGGGCTTATGTTGCAATAGACTTAAAGAACATAAACATTTTTGGATGCCCAAGTAGGTGTCTTCCGGATGAGGCAAGCTTATGCCAGGCTGAAATACTGTTGGTAAGAGAGGCATGTAGAACACTGCATAGCAGAAACATGAGCGGCAAAATTGGCATTTTCGTCGATATCCAGGCGGCTCTAATCTCACTAAAGTCGCATAAAACAAAGTCCATTCTCGTTAACCTGTGTAAGGAAGAACTATCCAGACTGGGCAGCCTATCCGACATTGTCCTGGGACCTAGCAGAAGCGAAATCTTCAGACATTATCTAGGTATGGCTAATGATAAATGGAGGAAACTGGATGACTGCAGGGGTCCACAAACGATTTAGGTCCACTGAGCGACTGCTCAACTTCAGTCGTAGGGACATGTCGAGTCTGGTAAACGTACTTACGGGTCACTGAACGATTGGTAAGCACGCTATGAGACTCGGTCTTCCTTTTAATGAATGCTGCCGCAGATGCAATGAACCTGGAACCGAGGAGACAGTATTTCATCCCCAATGTGTTTGCCCTATTTTTAATTAATTACGACAAGGATGTCATGCTTGTTCCAGGGTTCCTACTCTTGAGTTGTTTGGTGCCAAAACGGAGTCAGTGTCAACAGTGCAGCAAGTGGGCACGCCTTGTTTTGGGCCTGGTACCACGTTAACCAACCAACCAACCAACCAAGGAACAGGCGACGGCAAGGAAGAATAGTAAACGGAGCATCTCTGTCATTGCCCGGCATTTGGTGACCTAAGACTCAAATTGATTGGGCGAAAAACAACAATTGCCTCTCTGAAAGTGTTTTGAATAGGATCCACTCCTTCATTGAATCCACCGGCTGGCTGAGAGGAAATGTCGGCAGCCAGGTAGTATAAGACCCCTGGGAACATGATAACATAACAAGAACTGATGAGCTCATGAGCTGTGCTTGATTGCGGGTGCCAATGGGACCTAAGCTTCCCTAAGTAGGCTAATTAATCGCGAGCAAGTCTATAAGATTAAAAATAGTCAATATCTTAGACTTTCATGAAGCTTAAATCAGCTGAACAGCGATAAATTTGGTATCGTACAAAAAACAATTGTTTTCAGGACTCTGTCAATGATCTTGAAGAATTCTCAGATGGTTCTGATATAAAATCAATTTATTAAAAGGGGTATGGAAAAGTTTAATATTCCAAAGCACGTCAAAAGCTTGGCAATCTGATTATATCTAAACAAATTATTTTTTGAGATTGAAAATTTAGGGTTCTAAGCAAGAGACTAAATAGATAATTGCCATCTATGTTTAAATGATGTACAATGGGCTGCTGGCTAGCGTCTTAGATTTTCCAAAACAAAAGGCAACTTCGATAATCTTTTTATTTCCTTTGTACAATTTACATTGTACACACTTATATTGTTCCTTAAAACTGAATTTTAAAGTATTTATTTATTCTGTTAAAACGTTGAATTGTATATTGCATTTTTAATAAATGTTAGTTAAGTTTATTAATTAGTTCATTTATTAATGATGTGCTAATAATCCCAATTTTTGAATGAAAACACTGAAATTTATTGTTGTGGGAAAGCTAGTTTCTATGCGCATTTCGCTGGTTGCTTAGGCCAGCTCGTCAGGAAACTTTTTCCAAATACTTTAGAAAAGCTAAAAATATTATACAAGTAAGACCATAAAGTGAATAAGAATTTCAAAACACTCAGGTCTTGCATGTAACAATATCAAAGCTTCAACAAAGACACAACAACAAACCGTCAATTTTTCTTTCTTACATTCCCCTACAATTGGCTGGGGTTTTTCCAACACGAATTGTAGTTGTAAGAGGATAGAAAGAAAAAAACAAAATTAAAAAATTGGGATTATTAGCACATCATTAATAAATGAACTAATTAATAATAAATATTTCATTCCCGAAAATATTTTTTTGATAATAAATTTGCATGTGCCCGGCAAATAAAAAACTAAAATGGCAAGCTGCTTTATTTAAGCAACTTGTTTTTTTTAATTTTGTTTTTTTCTTTCTATCCTCTTACAACTACAATTCGTGTTGGAAAAACCCCAGCCAATTGTAGGGGAATGTAAGAAAGAAAAATTGACGGTTTGTTGTTGTGTCTTTGTTGAAGCTTTGATATAGTTAGTTAAGTTTATTGGATTCGAATCGTCGAGTATGAATACCTAATTGAAGTAGTAAATATTCGTTTGAATTTCTTAAAGGGTACTATTTAGTACTCGCAAAATTAAGTTGTTAAACTTATCCAATCTTCGGTTTGTATAAAAGACCGAGGTTGCAGAAGGTTGAAAACTAATTTTACTTTTTTTTTGGCACTTCAATTTGGCAGTCGACTCGTTCTTCTGCACATTTTCAATTATTATATACAATTGTGTGAACTACCAACATTTGTTATAAACCTCACATTATCACTGAATCCCCAACAACTTCTTATTTCTTTTGAGAGCCAAGACACAAAAGGTAAGAGTTAGCAGTTCAATCCCCTACACTAGAAAGAACGACGAACCCTTATTTTCTTTATTTTCCTCTAACCTCCAATAATAATAATTACTGCCGAGTAAAAAGATTTCTCGATTTCGATTTCCCATTGAAAGGAGAAATTTTTAAACCAAATTTTAATATTTAGGCCATCACAGAAGGCAAAAATATTCACCTATTAAAAATGAAATTTCAAACAAATGGCTTTTATGACTAAATTAGCTTCTTAAAGCCACTGTGCTTTATATTATATTAAAACAAAAAAAAAAAAAAAAAACAAAAAAAATTACATCCTGTTGTAGATTCTGGTGACATTGGATTTTCAGTTATGCGATATGAATTTGTTGTAGGGACTGATGTTAAAAGTATTTTAAACCATCGCGCAAACATTGTTCATGCGTTCGTTCGTGCGTTTGTTAAGCAGGACATTACAAGACACGACAGGCCAAGACAAGTAACCATAGTGTGATTATGCTCTTGTACTGTCTTAAAACGTGATTGATTATTGCACGTGGTTGGAATTTTAAGCAGTTTTTTTTTATATTTTCGTTTAACAAAAATTCAACAAAACTTACTAACATTATTGTTCGCACGATATTGTTGTTGTTTAAAAAGGATGGACGGACAGAAGGCGGACTTTTATTCCTGTTATTGTTAATTTTCATTTAATCGCTCATTCATTTACAATATACATATTTTTTTAACCGACAAAGTTTCAAGAAGTTTTCTTTTAATTTTCTGTTTCTCTCTTCTTTTTTAATGTGTGATTTTAGCTCATATGAAAAAACAATTGCAATACTGATTTGCTGCCAATCTAAAGGTTACAATTTTACGTGCACCAAAGCGTGAAGGTTTAATACTCGCTAGACTACTCGGTGCACGTCATGCCACATCGTCAGTGTTAACATACTTTATAAACTCACATTTCGAGTGCACCGAATGTGAGTCTTAGAGATCATTTCATTATTAACATTTTGTTTCTGAAGTTTTTCTATTTTACTTTTCCCCAGTTGTATATTTTCCCTCTTATTTTATTTTGTTAAGCTTTATCATTGAGGTTAATGATATATGAATGATTTTTCCATTGTATGTATTTAGTTTTGTTTTGTTTGCTGTGAGTTTGAGTACTAAATATAGTTGTTAGTTAAACTGCTTGGTACTAAATGGGGTTAAAACTTTTAAATGTCATTGATTTAGTTTAAAAAATACTCTTTAATAAAGCGTTCAATAAAGGGTATTAATTAGTGTAATAAAAAAAGGCTGTTCAATATATTTGAAAAATAAAAATATTTTAATAAGGACTACACCAACTTTGAAATCTATATATTATAGAAAGTCCTGTGGTTCCTATAAGGAACAAATGGGCACTACATACTATTTCCAGCTAAGAGAACTTTTCGTTAAGGCCATATTGCGTTAACTCGCATTCAAGTTGGCTACGGAGGCGCCTAAACAAATTGTGTCGAACAATTGGTAAATTATCCTTGACAAGAACTGGAAAATTGGCGAACGAGAAGATTTCCCTTTTTTGGATAACAAGATTATTGCAACAGCGTTTTTTATTATTAATTATTAATATTATTGAAATATCGAATTATCAAGCAGATGTTTTCATATATTTAATGAATATTATTAAGGAAATTATCAAAGAAATTTTGAAATTTTTTACCTTAACAGGATTAATTCGCTTCTGTTAAATTATAAGACTCATTGTTGTGAATTCTTTAAAACAAAAATCCTTTCGCCTGTTCGCAAAAATTAGTATCTTTAGAAATAATAATCCTTTAGCAAAAATTTTTCTATTGCACTTGTAATTTAATTTTGCTTTTTTAAGATAAAAGTCTGGCTATACAAAAATACTCAAAAGAAATCTTGTCAATTAATTATTTAATTAAAACTCTTTTGTATGATTTTATTTGGGCTGTTCACGGAAGGCTGGTGATCGGATTATATGGTTATTTAGTTATTTTCATAACAGCAAAATACATTTATTTAAAATTTTTTAAAATATATTTTGTTGCTTGTTATTTAACTACATAACCATATAACCGGATTATCCATCTCTCGTGAACAACCCAAATATGTTTAATTTGACATAATTATTATTTTAAAATTTTATTTGAATTTTCTTTTTATGTTACATGATTTTTGGTTTTAAAATTCTTTTATATACACCAGATATTGGATCATATTTAAATAAAGTTAAAGCAATTTTTTTGTAAATTAAAAATGTTTGTCATTTCCCTTAAAAAAACTTTATCCTAAAAAAATTAAATTTCAAATTGTTCAAGTTTTAGTTTTATGATTGATGATTATCAATTTGAATTTTATTGTTCCATTAAATGAGTCAGGCGAAAATTTTAAAGGAACTATCGCATAGAAAACTCTTGTTCATTTCTTTTTAAACCTGAATAATTTATCTTAATTTACGGTTGAATGGCCACATTTACAATTCATATTTTATTTTGAAAAAAAAAAATTCTTTTTTCTTTGCATAAAATTTTCATGCTTTTCATCAATTTTATTGAAAAATTAAATGTAATTTTGTTGTCATTCTTCCATACTTGCAAAATGTACGAGAATGAAAGAGACACATTTTTTGAAGAGATGCGAAGAGAAGAATGGACAAGAGATCAGAGTTGCCAGGTCTAAAAAAATTTTACAGCTAAATCTGGCATTAGACATGGCCAAAAAATGCTACAAATTATTAAAAAAAAAACGCTAAAATTTGGAAAGATTTTTGTTAAAACTTTATTACCAGTATGAAATTTTATTCGAAGCAAAATACATTTCACTGACTAATTTTGTAACGATATGGAAATAAATGGTAATATTTAAGCAAGTGGGTACATTTTGGTAAAGCATCTGATACACATTAATGTGAAGCACAGGTAGTTAAGATAAAATGTTAGATTTAGGGGGCCAAAACTCTGATATATGCAAAATTTAAACGATTTATTTCTTTGATATACAAAATTCTTTATATTATTTTATTTTTCATAGTTAAAGAAAAGTTGAATCTTTGAAACAATTATTTTTTCAGCCGTTTAGAGCAAACAATTTTTTCAAAAATGTACACAATTTAATTGAAATTTCCTGGTACTTTTATATCGTAATAATAAAGGGCAAATAATATTTACAATCGACCTGATAAGGGCATTTCTTATATTCCGTAAATATTCTATTTTTTTAACAAGACAGGTTTCTTAACATAAGAATTGCCCATTTTAATACGAAATTTAATTTTGAGTACAACTATTTCTAGTCAAAATTAATTATAATTTATAAATTTTTTTTTAGTAAGATCAATAAAACTATTCGTCCAAATTTTAATAAATAATGCTTAAAACATTTTCCAAAAATGCTAAATAAAATGCCAAATGCTAAATGAAAGTTTTGCAGCTAAATATAAATTTTTAATGCTAAATTTAGCTGCAAAAATGCCAAAATGGCCACACTGCAAGAGATTTTTCTTGATTTAAAAAATGTACAGTCTCATTTTATAAATACAGTTAAAAAATGTTAGTTCATCTTTTGTTTTAGGAATACATTACTAAAAAACAAAGGGCAATAATTTTGACCTTATCAGTTCGAACACCGCATACCTAAAGCGAAAAAACATAGTTTTTTATAATTCCAAGCTAATGGTAGAAAAATGACAATGAAACGCTGTTAAGTCTTTGAAAATATTCGTTGTCTTCCTTATAGCAGAAAATTATAAAATCAAGAACGAAATATAAAAAAATAATATACGTCAAACCGGAAACGAAAATGTAAAAAAATCGGGAAGGCTTTGTTGTCAAATCAAGTACAAAACATTGCTACATTGAGAAGGTTCTTATTTTTTTAAGTTATTTCAAATATTTGCTACAGCTATTAAGTAATAAATTAATGAAAAATTAAGTAAAATGCGTGAAAAAAGACAAAAAATATTAAGAGATTTTGTTATTAATTAAATAATTAGGGCAACACTTTAAATTCCAATTTGAATTTCGAAAATGTTTGTTTTAGTAACAAAAAAAATTCAATGCAATATTGTATTAGCAGCGTTTTTATCCACCCAATAGAATATTAACCAAAATTTCAGGAACTAGAAACAATTTTAATATTTTGATACTCAAGAATTGTTTGTACTCCAAAATTTTAACAAAAAAAAAGAGATTTAAAAAATAATGCCAAAGTGTCCTTATTAAATGGCTTTGAAGTAAATAATCTAAAAAATGGTAACAGCATTATGTCAAAATCGAAACGATTAGTTGCTAAAATGAGAATGCCGTTTTTTTTAAATAACAGCGATTAGTTGTCAAAATTAAATGCAATGCCAAAATTAAAACCAAATTACATCCAAGCATTTTTAAAATGTTTTTATTATACGTTTTTCATGTTAGCACAAACGTGTTAATCTCACTTTTCGCAACGGAAGGTGTTATTTTTGGTATTTATTTCTATCGATTTTTTGTCTCTATATTATTTTAAGGCTGTGTTATGTTTTATAAGGGCAACTAAACCTGAATCCATTACCAAACATATTTCAATGATATCAACTTTATGGTATTTTTTTCTACATAAATTTTACATTTTATTAAAAAAAATGCAATTTGGTGTTCGGTGGCTTGTTTTATTCTAAAAAGTGCACCCTTACTAATGGCATAATGCATTGCACTTTACGCCTCGTATAAATTGACAGTGTTGATAATGCCCTGTAAAAAGATGGCTTCTGTTTATATATAGGGTTACCAGACGAAGGTGGGAAAAATCGCCTCTAATCAGGACAATAAAAATTTTAAATTTTAATAGTTATTTTTTCTATTATTTAATAGTAAAAATATAAGAAAGCATTACATTGTTAGGTTGTCAGTGATATAAAATTCAAGTGGATTCGGTGTTATAAAATTGTTTTTGAAAAAAAAACGTCAAATCAAGAAATCTGAAAACCTTGGTGCTAATTAATCAGCAATCTGGCAAAGGTGTTTCCTTGTTTATATTTTATAAAAAACAAACTTAAGAAATTGGAATTTCGTCATTCATTTTGTTCATTTATTTATTTATTTAATATCAATCTATTAACAAATTTTGGTTTATGCATATTTTTTATTTTATTTTGAAGAACAAACTTTTTGTCAGCTGTTAAAACAGGCCGGGCCAATTATGTGCTTTGTTCTCGTCAAAAAAAAATTGCATTATTACCGGGTCGGCAAGACATTTTATACATGTACCTTTTAACAAGGTGGTATTTTTTTTTTTTGGAGAAAAGAAAACACCATTGGATCTTATACAATTTGGCAAGGACTTTAGTCTCATAACATCTCCTTGCTTTTTAATACTGGCTACTGATATAATGCAAATTGAAAGCTACAACTCACAGCATAAAGAACATTAAAACTGGTCAATGGTCTTTAAAATAGTCCAAACTAATAAAATTAGAAACAGTTGACTTTTTAATGCGACAGTAAGTATTTGAAATTTTATAGAAATCGAATACACAGAAAAAAGTGTTTTATCAATTAAATTTATTTAAATTTAATTAATTTAAATTTAATTAATGTGATAATTGAATCAATTATTTTTTAGTTGAAAGAAAATTAAAAATTTTATATTGATTTAATTAACATTTTAGTTGTTTTCAAATAAATGTTCAATTAAAATTTTAATTAACTAACAAAAAATCTTAATTGACTTTTTTCGTTTAAAAAAAAAAATAATTTAAACATGTAGAATTGTTGTTGGGAATTGTCAATATTTATTTAAATAAATTAACACATTGTTTGAAATGGCAAAGTTTTTTGATCACTTTTTTAATTAAAATTAAAAATATCATTTATTGAAAATATTTTTTCAAAATTTAAAAATTTCTAGTAATCAATATAATCATTTTGGTAATGGGTGCAAAATCAACAACTTGTTTGCTTGATATAATGAATTTGGAATAAATTTGGTGATTTTAGAAATTTAACAATTTTTTCTGTGTAGATATTTTAAATTATTTGCCGGATCTATTTTAATTGAAAATTTAAAAAGACTTCCGATATAAACGCCAGTTGAAAAACTGGTACAGAATTGTTAAAAGCTGCCTATAGATCCAGAAAGGTCAACTCAAAAAGATCTACACCTAAATGTTTTTCTTTTGGATAGCAACATTATACATGGACCACTAGGTCTAGAGCCAAAAACCGATAGATTATCGCAGTGTTTCAGTTTTTAAAAAAATTTGGACAATGTGACAGTTTTCTACAGAAAAATTTCTCAGTTGTCATAGAAAATTGCCGCATTGTTAAATTTTTCTATAGAAAATTGAAACATTGTTACAATTTTCTTTAAAAAAAATATCGCAGTCTTACAATTTTTAATAGCAAATTACTGCAGTGTTTCACTTAACTATAGAAAATTGTCGGAGTCTTACAGTTTTCTAAAAAAGCTGTCGCAGTGTTAGTTGTCCATAGAATATTGTCGCAGTTTCACAGTTTTGTACAGAATATTGTTGCAATGAAAAAGTTAAAAAAAAAAAAAATTGTCGCAGTGTAACAGTTTTCTATAGAAATTCTCGCAGTGTTATAGTTATTTATTATAAATGTCGCAGTTTTAAAGTTTTCTGTTCTGTTAAAGTTCTGTTAGATAGCAACAGTCTACTGTGGTCACTAGGTCTAGGGCCAAAATCGAATAGATCGTTGGAGTGTTTTACTTGTGAAAGAAAATGAACGCAGTATGACAGCATGTTATAGAAAATTCGCACAGCTTCTTATAGAAAATTGTTGCAGTGGAACAGTTTTTATAGAAAATTGTCGCAATATTACAGTTATCAATGACAGTGTTACAGCTTTTTTCTATAAAATACAATTGTTTTCTATAAAAACACAGAACAAACTGTGTTCTTTTTTAAATTTGTTTTTTTTCTTTTTTTGTCGAATTTTTTATTTGTCTTAAATTGTTCATTGGTATTTGCACAGCTTGGGATATTATTGCTCCATTTATATGAATAAATTTACAAAAATTTTTGGTTTTTATAGATTTTGGCTTCTTAGATAAACAAAACGCAAAATGTTTTACAAACCATACGTGACTGGGTTATAGATAAGAATGAAAGACACGTAATAACTACCAACCTAAACACTATTTCCACTTAATTTGCCTTTTAGAACAAAATGACTTAAACGGAGAACATTTGAAAAAATGTCTAACCTTGACATTTTTAGCTGAGAGAGACAAGCCGTTAAAAAATTAGAGTTTTTAAAAATATTAGGTCTTTAAGGTAATTTAAAATAAACTTGAACAATTTTAGATCTCAACAGATTTTGTTTTGTGAGAAAGTTTAAGTTTATGCATGGTGCTTCGAACCTGTATATTTAAATTAAGATTACATTATTGAACAACAACAGACTGTGGCTGTTCGTTAGGGTATTTTAAGTTTTTTATTCCGTACATAACACTAAAAAATAATGTTCTAAGGCCACATTATTAATTCTTTTTTTTTTTTTTGGAATATGTATACAAGTATTTATATATTTGTATTAATGTATTTGTATTTGAACTACTCAAGTCAAATTCAATTGAGCGATATTCCAATGGTGGAAAGACATTTACTATTGAACTAGGTAAAAGGAAAATTTTATAATGTTCTTCTGAGTAGATTGGGATTGAAACTCAACTAAATGTGTTGAGCAGAAAAAATGACTAATGACATATAGTGCCGTGCTTAGGAAAAACGCAGTAAGTGAATTTTGTTGCCTTTTCCTTAAAATGTAGATGCCAATAAATTCGTTTTCTACTTATTAATTATAAAATAAATCATTAAAAATCTTATTGCAAAGTTAGAGCAATTTTTAAAGCTTGTCAAATATTTTAAATCAATAGCATTCCTACTCTTCCAAAATTTAGATTTCTTATTACCCAATAATTGCTATAACTGTCAAAAAAAAGTTTATATGCATGCTGGTCTAATTAAACCTTTTAAATACGCTTACGTAAGTGAGCGCTATATCGCAGAAGGCTTGATTTCAGATCTTTCCGCCACAAACTTATAAAATCGATATTTTTTTTAATTATGCTCAAACAAGTATTTTATCATTATTAGAAATCACGGTGTTTTATTATACATACGAAGATTGGTCTATAATTTGCGACATGTCTCTAGAAAACAACTTTAATACGCCCAAACTGTAAAGTTCATGATATTAAGTTAATAATAGTTTCATATGACCACATATTTTTGGTCCACATTTTACTATAGATTTCATAAAATATCTACTCCCGAAAAACAATTTTATTCGCAAAAAAAAATCGGAATGAATAATGATATTTTCATAAACTTGTGCACAAATATTTAATAACTAAAACATATAAAGTTAAATTTCAGAAAGATCGGTTCATAATTTACAATATATTCCATATGCAATCGACTGCTGAAAAATAATAAAATACCTCAAAACCCGCAACGATTTGCGATATTGTCTCGCTATCGTTTATAAATTAATTTTACATTTACGAAAATTGTATTATTATATTTTGTAAGGTTCGGTCCATAATTTACTGTAATACCCATAAAAAACTGACTCTTACGACAAACACTTAAATAGGTTAAAATCGTTACGAATAGTGCCATCGTTATGAATTTTTATTCAATCTAGTTTTATATAACTAATAGTTACATTTCAAAATTATTTAATGATCGGTGCATAGTTTACCAAAGATCGTACATAAAGTCTACTCCCGTCTTAATGGCTCAAAATTGGTGTAATTTTTGCATATTCATCCTTCGCTTAACCCTAGAAAAATAATCTGTGTAAATTTTACGCATGCATTTTTGAAATATTGCTTTTTCTTTTTTATTAGCTGGAATACGGTGCTTCAGACACTTCATACAAAAAAAAATTCCACCTTTTTATTTAATATTTCTGTATGTAAAAATAGAATCCACATTAGTTTGTTTTTAATTAATCAAAAAATACAACAATATAGCAGGTTAAAATAATGCGTCAGTTTTACGTATGATTATCTTTAACTTATGTCTTGATATGATTATCTTTTTAGGTTTATGCGTATAAAGCAAAAGCGTTTCCACGTTAATCGCAATCGAATGCCGGTACAGATGCGAAATATTGTTTAAATTATTTTCAAAATAGTTTAGTATGAAAAAATAGTCACGCATACGTTTAATGTGACGAAAAATTATGCTGCTACATTTTGAAAGATTAGTGTTAAATTGGCCAATGATTCAATCTTAAAACAAGTTTCTATATACTAAATAATTATTATTATAACTCCTGATGGTGGAGAATCAAAAATTCAGCACAATTTAATATAACATTCTAATTTTTTGGTTTTTTAGTTTTTAAACTTTTGTTTTGCCTCCCCTGCAAACTAAAATAGAACTGGTTTTCATATATTCCGCATACGTGAGAGCTTAAGCCTTTTAGATCCTTTTTTCGTTCGTCCTTTATTTTTTGTTTTTGTTTGATAATAAGATTTTCCGTTTAGTTTTTATTTCTATACGGTCATTTATCCCTTAACTTCTGACATTTTTGCATAATGATATTAAGGACCTTTCTTGCATACTGATAGAAATACTGAAAACTAAGAAATTGTTATTCTTTGCTATGGCCTTAATAATGGCAAAGCAAACGTTTAGAAAATTACGAAAAAAAATTTTTATAAATAACTTAAGTTTAAAGGTTTATGAGGAAATTTGTTCAAACCGGAAACGGATATAAAAAATAATTTCTTATAAATTAAAGAAACATTTTTGAAGAATATTGTTCCGTAGAATTTTCGGAGTGTTAAAGAGCTGGGAGTATCAAATTGAAGACAAATCTTCATAAAATTTGTATAGTATAATTTTTAGTCACATTTAAATAATTCGAGCCAAATATCTTGACAATATCGTTATTTTTACACTTTTCAGGCTTCGTTCACCTTTTGTACAGCATGAACTTTATATATGTATGACTTATGAAAAACTATTAATAAATTTTTATTGAATAACATCTACACCTTTACCAGTTGTAATTCAGATACGTCAATTGTAATTCAAAAAGCATCAATTGTAAATCAGAAGGTGTCATGTGCAATTTTCGAAAGCGTCACTTGTAATTCAGAATATAATAAATGTCAAAAAGAAAAATCACTAAGATTTGTTTGCTTTGTGAATAACAATTGACGCTTTCTGATTTACAATTGACCCTTTCTGAATAACATTTGGAAAGGGTGTAGTCGTATAAAAATTAATTTTACGTAGCTTCATAGCTATTAGGCCTGTCATACATTTACTACAGGTAATCCCGGTACTACAACTCGTACGAAAACCACAATTAATGTGTTTTTGTAAAAAAGTTGTACAATGTCAAAAACCAAAACAAGACAGAAGCAAAGATACAAAAAGTAATCAGCAGGCTTTATAGATCACCTGTAATGAATTCCCCTTGGATTGAAATGAATTTAATTCCATAGTTGCAATTCCGATGGAATTTGACTTGGCATCTTTAAAATGAGTTTTCGCTCTTTGGAGAAGCAAACAAACGAAATTACTTCCACTTTCGTTCGGAATTGATTTCTGTGATAGGCCTGAATAGCACAATTATTTTTTATACGTTTTTTATATAGGACCTGCAGCTACTTATAGGCCGATCTACAAAAATTTTTACATAATACATTTTAGTTCTTGAAAACAACTTTGAGTCAAACTTGATGACAATATTATTATTCTTAAAAATTGTATTTTAAAGCGCTTTTTGGGAGATGGTCTTCCAGGGGACATATGGTATATCACGGACCATGCTCTATTACATTTTTTTATCATAATTTTTAGTCACAGTAATTTATATTTTGTGCCTTATTTCATACCAACATTGCTATGGATAGATCTTCATATAAATTTATATTAATTTCTCTACACAGAACAAATTTTTTTTCCAATTAAAAAAATGGTTTAGAAAGTATTTAAATTTAATTAATGTGATAATTAAATCAATTATTTTTTTTAGTTGAAAGCAAATTAAAAATATTGTTTTGATTTAATTAAAATTTTAGTTGTTTTGAAAAAAAATTTTAATTAAATAACAAAAAATTTTAATTGACTTTTTTCGTTTAAAATAAATTAATTTAAACTTGTAAAATTGTTGTTGGGAATTGTCAATATTTAATTAAATAAATTAACACATTGTTTGAAATGGCAAAGTTTTTTGATAATTTTTTTTAATTAAAAATATAATTTATTGAAAAAAAATATTTACATTTTTACAATTTTTAGTAATCAATATAATCATTTTGGTAATAGGTGCAAACAACTTGTTTGCTTGATATTATGAATTCGGAATAAATTTGGTGATTAGAGACAATTTTTAATTTTATCTGTGTAGACATTTTAAAATTTATTAATGGCAAATATCATGATGAGACCTTTTAAAGTGTTTTTCGGAATAGGGCCTCACATCAGACATATTGTAAAGCACTAAATTATATTAAACTATTAATCTTCATATAAATTTATAAATGTGCCTAATTGCTATTTAAGTGACTAAATCTAGATACTAAATGGTTAAACTGGCAACACTGATTTTGAGTAATTCAGTAATCCTAAGTCCAACATCTGAGAGCTCACCACCAATGAATATTTTTTGATATTGTTTCTTTAAGTTCAAAATAATAAAGTTCTCAAAAAAAGGTTTTTAGAAAAATATTTTTTTTTGTACTTTTGTACAAAAAATTACGAACCGAAAATTAAATTTTTTTTTTTAAAAATTTAAAAATCATGCGTACAAAATAATTTTTTTTTCATCAGTTTAAAAAAATAAAAGCAAACACAAAAAAAAGATATTTATTTTTTCAGTACAATATTATTTTGTACATGAAAAAAAAGAACCGAAAACTTAAAATTTAATTTTTTTAATTGACAAAATTGATCTCATACGTACAAAATTATTGTAAAAATATAAAGCTAAGTAATAATAAGTAGTTATAACATGATAAAGATTATCCTAGAACTAAATAGTAATCTTATAAATTAGCTTGATGTTGAGTTTGAGCATCAATAAATTTTCTACATGCTCAGAACTTAAATTCCTTCTATTTTTGGTCATAATAATTGGCAAAGCACTGAAGGCTGTCTCCACAGATTCCTGTGTTGCGGGTAGAGCTAATGCAACAGCAGCTAGTTTTGATAATTAAGAATCTCTAAAGATTTTTTGCAATTGCAATTTTAAACACAATTTTATATTATAATTTTAATTAAAATTCACAATTTTAACTTCAAATTGAGTTTTTATTGTTAGTTTCTAAAAACAAAAAAAAATATTTTTCTCAAAAACGTTTTTTTTTAAGAACTTTATTATTTTGAACTTTGAAGAACAAATAAAACAAAATAATTTTTTTTTTTTTTTTTGTACAGTTGAAAACATGTTTTGAACACGAATGATAAATATTTTTCAAAAAAAAAAAAAAAAAAAAAATAATAAAAAAAACGTTTTTGTGTATTTTTAAAATTTTTGTTTTTTGTTTCTTTTCATGTACAAAACACATATTGTACTTTAAAAATAAATATCTTTTTTGTGTTTCCTGTTTTTTTTAACTGATAGAAAAAAAATTTATTTTGTACGCATGAGTTTTGAATTTTTCAAATGAAAAACTTAAATTTTAAGTTTTCGGTTCTTAATTTGTGATGCCTGCTACAAAACGCCTTTCCACCTTTCATACCTATCCACTCTCGTAACCGTTGAGTAATAATCAAAGTCATAGGAAACTCCTTTTGCAAACAGCAGTCATGTGGAAACATTTCTTTAGTTCAACCTATATAAAAACTAAAACAAAACTTTCGTTAAACTATTTTCTTTTATTATTTTTAAATTAACTAAAGTGCAGATAAAGAAAGAATGAAAAATATTGAAAATTCATTCAGAGAAAATCAATAAATTCTAAACTACTCACAGTATTTGTTCTACATAAAGTTTTTCTGAAAAGTACTTAAACTAAATTATTGCCAAATTGTTCTTTTTAACAAAGTTTTCCATCTCCTTATAATCAAACAATTAGAAAAGAACATACAACTTCCTTTTTGGCTTCTTCTCATAAATAAATATTTTTCTATCAAAATTGATTTAGTTCTGTTTTACAACCGTTAAGAAACACACATTCACACATCCACACCCACTCACACAAATACTTGTCTACAGTCTTTTGAGCAGATCTCTCCCAACAGACCTTTCCTCATGCAAAAGGTAAATGAATTGTAGAATAAGCTTATCATAAGAGATTTCCTACAACATGACAAAATCAATTTTATTAAACGTCAAAAATCAATAAAAATTTTAAAATTAACAATTAAAATTTATACAAAATTTACAGATTAATTAAGTTTCAGGTAATAAAACATAAAATCATTTGTTAATAAAGCAAAGAAATGTTGAATTTTAATCTGCCATCCACATTATTTTGCAATTTTTTTTTTGGCAACATAGAGGGCATTTACATGATGTTTTTCCAGACATGTCTACCAAACACATATGTTCTGTTTGTAGAGAAGAAAGTGGGGTTGCCAAACAGGCACGAAATCAGTTTGCATGTTTGTTAATATGATTTTTCATGTTTTTCAATATGTATAAAAAGAAGATTATACAATTATACATGAAAACAGACATGTTTTGTAAGACATCGTGTAAATGCAAGAGATTGTTGGTAGCATGTTCAAAACAGATTGAATAAATTATAAAGTATTTTAATTAAAGCTTTCATAATTCTTTTAATAAAAGCTTTTACAAATCATTTTTACAAAGTATTTTTTTCTCTTTTAAGTTTTTAGTTAGTCGACCTTTTTGATTATAATAAAGTTACAGACATATTATTAACAAAGGGAAAAAGAAAAGCTACAATTAGTGCAATAATAGACCTACAAAATAATTGTTGTGTATTTTTGTGACTCGTTGTAAGTGTTAATTTTGTAACTTTTTAAATTTTGTTTTTGTTTATATGTATATTGTTAAATGGTATGGTAACATAGAAAAATGATTTATGTTTACTTATATTTCTTTCAAGATTCCTGAAGATGACATCCAAAGGATGTCGAAATATTGAAAAATAAAGAATTTAAAGAATAAAACAGACCTCGAGCTTGAAAAAATTATTTAATTTATAAATTATTTAATTTATAAAGTATTTTTTTAATAAAACTTTTGTAAGTATTTATAATAAAACTTTTTTAAACCGTTTTTAATAGAAGCTTTTATAATTGATTAAAAAAATAAAAGCTTTTACAAATTAAAAAAAAAAACTTTTAAGGCATTTTAGATAAAAAAAATTCTTAAATTCACTTTTGATAAAGTAACTAATCGATAAAGTACCTACATGGTGTTAATAACACCTTTTAAAGCTTTTTGTATAATATAAAAAACTTCTATAAAAATGCCGTTTTTTAGAAAAATCTTTTAAGAAAGAGCTTTAAAAATATTGTTTGTTCTTTGAAAGGGTTTTAAATAAAACTGCTCTTTCGACTTTATACAACTTGTTAGTTTGTTTTTAACCAAAAGTTCAAAGCTTTTGAAAACATTTTAGTGAAAAGGTTCTTTCCAGATTTTTAAGTAAAAAAGTTGTCAGTAGAAAGCTTTTCAAAGTTTTTTATATAAGCTTTCAAAATCTTTAAAAAAAAGTTTTGACAGCTTTTTTTAGAAAATAAAGTGTAGAAAGCTTTTAAAAGTTTTATATGTTATAACATTTCATACTTTTATTTTTAAAAAAAATAAATAAAAACGAACTTTTTACAACGTCTTTACCGCTGTCATAAGATATTTTTAACATCCTATACATATTTCCAAATAGTTGACATATCTTTAGTATCCTTGTCGTCCTTTCCTTTCATAATACAGCTTACAACAATTTAATTAAATTTTGACGGAATAAAATTAAATATTTAAATAACACTGCCAGTACATACTGAACTCTGGCATTATTCTAAAAGCAAATTCTGTATGTACTTAAATATTTACACTCCGTGTACCTTCAAAACAAACATTTACTTGCCACTGGTTAAAGTAACAGACAGCTTGAAGTAGATATTCCTCGTAATAATTATAATAATAATCGTGATAATAGTGATGATGGTCATAATGATGACGATGAGGTCGAACGGAAACCCGCCAACATCATTAGGAAATACTCATTTTGAAAATGTATATGTTACTAAATAATTCTTTCTTTGTTTTAAAAATTTAGCTCCAAGCCTGTTGGCTGCACAACTGCTGGTGAGTTCTTTGGATAATGATGGTTGGTGTTTTTATACTGGGAAAAATTAAACACAAAAACTAAGAAATAAATTTGTTTATAATAATCATATTCATAAAACACTTTTGAAAATGTGCAAACATGTTGGTAAAAAATCAAAAAGAAGAAACGGTTTCTTAATAGTTTTATTGATTTATCGAAAAAAGTTCTTGTAAGCTCTAAAGTAAATACTTTTGTTAATATATTAAACCTTTAACAATTTAGAGATTAAAAGCGATTCAAAGGACTTCCTAAAAGGAAATTTTAATCGCTTTTTTAATAAAAACTTCATAAAAGCTCAACTTAATATATTATCAGTTCTTTAAACTTTTTTTGACGTACTAGAATTCTGTTCATGTTCATAAATAAAAAAGCTTTTCAACATCTTGCTATCGAATTTCTTTTAGTAGAGCATTTATGATTTTTGATTAAAGTTTTTAATGAATGGCTAATCTAGTGCAAAACTTTTATAATAAAAATATTTTAATAGTATTAACTGCCCGTTCGCCGATATCGAACGTTAGCATTCGCCTAGAAAATTACATTTAAAACAAAAACAATTTTTGAAATTTTAAACGGGCAGTAAGACTTTCAAGTATAATAGTTTCATAAATATTTTGAAAAAATTTAAGAAAAACTCTATATAATTCTGCAAAGCTTAATTAAAAAAAAATTGTTTAAATTTAAATAAAAACAACTAACTGCTGACTTTTACATGTAAAACTTTAAAGCATTGGGATACAATATTTACAGACTTTTAAAATCCTTAAAGAATAATTATGCTCTTTTAACTACGAGTATTATTGAAAAAACCTTGTTTGTCCTTTTGCTTTAACTTTTTTTAAAACAAGCTTAAAGAGTTTAAAGAAAACAACAACAAAAAATAATTTTATTTTGTAAAACTTAGCTCCGAAAACCTAATTAAAAGCTTTAGAATATAATCTTTTTTTTGCAAAAACAAACGTGTTAAATCATACAACACTAAAGGACTATTTCAACCCTTTCTAATAATTTTATTTTAAGCAATAAAAAAACATTTTTTTGTAATCGTTTTTATTGAAAAATATAGTTTAAAATAAGTCTTAAAAAAATAGTAAATTTATTTAACTCTGAAAAGCTTTGGACTAAAACGCCAATTGAGGGCTTTTAAACAAAAAGCTTAATAAGATTTTTTATTAAGCACCTTATTAAACGTTTGACCCTAAGATTATCGGTAAGTCTTTACCACTAAGTTCTCCTCTTGGTCTGGTCAGACCACAATTAGAATAGCTAAAAAACCCAATTAAATAAAAACTAAATAAATATATTTTTTATTGAACGTATGCTTATTATAAAGCGTGATCCATTTCGAGGTTCCCTACTTTTTTAAAGAAATAAACACAGAAAATTCAATTTTAATGGGGAATGTTTATTATCATTTAAAAGAACATTCTTTGGCATTTATTTTTTGAAGATTATGTCTATCGAATGTTGGCCGTTGCTACGTCGCAGATGGTCCATCCGTTGAGTCCAATTTTCGATGACTCGTTCGAGCATTTCGACTGGTAACTGGCGAATGACACGCGTTATGTTTTCGTCCAAGGCCTGAATCGAAGCGGGTTTGCCCGCATAAACTTTAAACTTTACATATCCCCACACGAAAAAGTCTAACGGTGTGATATCACACGATCCTGGTGGCCAATCGACCGGCCCAAAACGTGAAATTATGTGCTCACCGAAGTGTTCTCTCAATAAATCTATTAATTGATGCGATGTGTGGGAAGTGGCGCCGTCTTGCTGAAACCAAATGTTGCGAAGATCACGACTTTCAATTTCAGGCATCAAATAGTCGGTTACCATGGCACGATAACGGTCCGAGTTGCTGCGAACGACGCCGAATCGACTCTCCACGGTCTTCGTGTACACTCTCAGCAGTGGCCCCTATATTTTCTTCACAGCGTGCGGGACGTGGTCTATTCGGTCGAATATTATCCAATAATGAATGCTGGGTCTCAAAATGGGTGATGGTGTTGCAAATAGTAAGCACAGTAGGCCGATAATGTTGACCATAAGTTGAGCGAAGTGCACGAAACACATTCCTTACAGAACGTGAATTTTCGTAATAAAAACGATTTGTATACGTTGTTCAGGCGTTAGTCTTTATGAAATGAAATGTCAAATGTCATTATGAAATGCCAAACAATACTAAACAAAAATAACATGACAGCATGACACGACTGACACATGATCTGTCAAAAAAAGTCTATTGAAAAAAGTATCTCTACTTGAATCACCCATTACTAGAGCATACGAATTTATTATATACATAATTTTAATTTTTCATTATTTTATTCTACATAAAATCTAGTCTCTAATTTCTTAAGTTGCTTTTTCGCATCTACCACAGATGAAACGAGTTTTGCGTTTGGCTTTTGTAGTTAAATTGAACTAAGCGCATCGTGGGCCGAAGTTTTCTGATTTGATTCAAACTTGATTCATTATATTCAGAACATATCTCTTATACAATTCACGTTTTTGTTTTTTTTTTTATATGCTGTCCTATTTGAAAGATATTGCAAGCAAAAAAAAAAAAATGTTTGTTCTAGCTAGACCAAGAGGGTAATTTTAAAGACTTTTGCTCCTGTCGAATCCAAATTGGGTTCATTCGATTCGGCCATATCAGTTATAGAATTCACGTCCATGTTTTTTCGATTTTTTGTTATATTCGAAAAATATTGCAAGCAAAACACAAATTTGCTCTAGCCAAAACATGACGGTAATCCTAGGGTTAACCTTAACTGCTTTTTAAACTTTTGAGGAGAATTAAAGTTATTTTTTTTCTAGGAATTTTATTATAAATGGCTTTAAAATTTTCTCGGAACTTTTTTACGATTTCTGTAAGGAGCCTCAAGTTGTTTAAGAAACCAGTAGCAAATAATTGCACAGCTTTTCGAAATAGGGTTTATAAACTTTATATTTAAAAGCTTTTTAAAGCTTTATAACAAAATTTCAAAATTGTGTCAGTGTAAACACTGTAGTACAAATTTCATTTTATTGTTCCTGAAGTCCAGTTTATTTTAATTCTTCATCCATTTTACACAAAAGGTACTTTTTCTATCAATATAGAAAAAATCAAATGTGTTAAAGTTCAATTTAAAGGAATAATAGAATTTCGTTCTAATTATTTCTGCTCCATTTTTTCTGCAGTTTTATTTTCTGCCCTTCCGTATGCTCCCTTATCATCCTGCCATGTGAAAATATAATTTGCAAAATGGAAAACAAATCGTACATTGTTATTAAATACCAGTTGTGATTAATATTCCATGTGGCTGTTTCTCTCTGTGCTTTTGTTTGTTATTGTTATCCTGGTTGTGAAAAAGAAAAAAAAAGGATAATTGTCGGTGTGGTGAGCTCAAAAATGAAACAAAAATTAGCTTTGTTAGAATTTCCGCTTATTTTCCTTTTACACAAAATAAAAACGTAAATGTATTTCAACAGTGTGTTCACAGAAAAAAGTGTTTTATTAATTTAAAAAATGGTTTAAAAAGTATTTAAATTTCATAAATTTGATAATTGAATCAATTATTTTTTTAATTGAAAGAAAATTAAAATTTCATTTTGATTTAATTAACATTTGAGTTGTTTTGAAATAAATTTTCAATTAAAATTTTAATTAAATAACAAAAATCTTAATTGACTTTTTGCTTATAAATTAAAATAATTTAAACATGTAGAATTGTTGTTGGAAATTGTCAATATTTATTTAAATAAATTAACACATTGTTTGAAATAGCAAAGTTTTCTTGCCCTTTTTTAATTAAAAATATCATGTATTGAAAATATTTTTTCAAAATTTTAAAATTTTTAGTAATCAATATAATCATTTTGGTTATAGATGCAAAGTCAACAACTTGTTTGCTTGATATTGTGAATTTGGAATAAATTTGGTGATTGGAGAAATTTAATAATTTTAACTGTGTTAGTTTCATAATTGTGTTTTTCTTTGAAAAATTATTTTCTAAATTTCTAAATTTTAAGATTAAGTATGTTAAAAGCTTTTTAACTAAACATCTTACTAAAAGATTTTTAAGCATTTATACGTTACAAATATTAAGAACTTATTAACAAAAACTAGATAAAGCTCTTGACCGTACTCTTCAGTTTTTTTCCTTTTGCTTTTGTATTTGTTCTATCCTAGATGAGCTTAAGTTTAAGATAGAGAACAAGAAAATTGCATTGCATATAAACGCACACGCAGGTTCAAAAGAGAATTCATTCTGTTTAAGCTTTAGCCTTGTTTGGACCAAAAAAAGGACCTTATAGCCAATTTACATTACAACGAAATTTAGTACTTTCGAGATTTCGAGCCAAATCTAGTTGTTTTTGGCTAGATTTCCCGTACAAAACAAAATCTACTCCGTGACTAGATTTTGACGAAATCTATTCGAAATCTAGTAGTACTTATTGATGCAACTATATTTTTCCCCATATAGCACTAAAAACTACTTCCCTGTACAAGAAAAAAATGACTTTTTAACAAAAAAACAAAACAAAAACAATAATAGCTGCTTGTTAAAATTGTTAAAAAATTCAAAAATTTTGTAAAATAATAAAAAAAAAAAATGCAAATGACAAATAATATTGATAAAATAAATGAAGTTGATTATAAAGAAAATGTAATGCAAATTTTTAAATGCCTATTTCTTTATATGTAAGTATGCGTTACACAAAAAAATTTCAGTCGGCGATTTTTGTTTTGACAACCAATTCTCGCTAATGTCAAACAAGTATAATGTAAACGAACTAGATTTGGAGGAAGATTTCAAATGAAATCTACTAGATTTCGTTGTAATGTAAATGCCCTATTATGGAATTCATAAAATAGTACAGAATGAAAAGGATACGGGAGAAATCTAAATATGCTCGATAAGTGCAATGGTAGTAGTTATAACAATATAAAATGGGTTTGAGCCGTTTGATCTAGAGGAAAGCGAACTGACACTAAAGTAGTCCCTTGATAGGTTCTTTGGTGGCAGAGACCGGTTCGAGTTCTAATACTTTATATCAATTGGACCTATTACTTTTACATTGGGTTGTCATTGGAGGGGGTTAATTGATACCTAACAGCAACCATTTGACAAGTCACACAGCTATTCTCAATAAAGGTTTTTCGTGTTACAAAGCTAGTCCTTAGTATTATTCCTATAAAAAAATCCTAGAATTAATTTTAAGAACAACTTTTTAAATAGTTACAAATACGATCCTAATAAATAAATAAAGAATCATTTATATAAAAAAATTATTAAAACAAAATTAATACATAATTAAATCATTTACCTGTTTTTCTTACTTAATATACCAGTTAAGTGATAAGTTCTCCTTTCACATGTCATTAGTTATTTCTTTTCACAAATCCCAGTAGCAGCTCCGTTGGAACAATTGACACAAATTACCCGCAAGGAAATATCTATCACGTACTAAAAAGTAAAATTTACGTGCGTGATTTCATTTCCTTTTATTTTGAGAACTCGTGATCGTGGCTAAAAGCTGCTCACGCGCCAGCCTTAGTTTGAACCATAGTACACTGAAAGAAATTATTTTGGGACAGTTATGTATGGCAACAGATGAAAACTGATGTCGATTTCAGTTACCAAGTAATAAATATTCAGGCAAACGTGCACATTCGCCACAACTTTTTGTGGTAAAATGCAAATTGCATAACTGCCGAAAGTATTTGTCACAATGATGCCAATATAAGGGCATTTTCCCTTTTTGTAGCGATTTTTTTTTTTTTTGGAAAATTTCAGGCGTAGGAAAAAAGGAGAGATTTTTTATGTTAAGGCAAATGTAGGGAATTTTCAAAAAATTAAAGCAAAATACCTAAATAGTCATATTATTTTCATTTTAAAATTAAAATTGTTCATATAAAATAGCATTTAAGTACAAATAAAGGATTTTAAACAGAAACCCTATACTTTGAGTCTTAGGAGCCTGGGAATCTTAATTAAGTGTCAAAACCATGTACGTATATATTAGAGGGCGGTGAAAATTCGGGTTCGCATTTACGAACTTTTCGCTTATTTTTCCTATTTGCATTTGCACTCACATGCGCTAGAATGCATGCAAATATTAGAGACTAGTTTCGAATGTAACCACACAATCTCTTCAGAGGGGTTTGCAGTTTAACACTCACCGCCATTGACGACGGATGACGTCATAAGTCAAACATCAATCTTTAATTAATATTTCATTCCCGAAAATAATTTTTGATCATCAATCTTTAAACCAAATGGTATTTTACCCTGGTAGATCGAAATTTGCTTTGAATGAATGATTACCTATTTAATTGATTTACATGTTCTTCATTACTTCTGTTTTTCGTACTTTTTGCCAAGGCGACATGTGCTTGAAAACCTGGGTTCAGTTCCCAGCTACGTCAATAATGAAAAATTATCAATAAGTTTTAATTCATTTCGTGTTGTAAAATTCCTTTCTTCATAAAAATAATTTAATGAAAATTAAATTCAATGAACTTAAGCCTGATTAAAATATCGCAATTTGGATTAAAAACCATTAACAGTTCAATAAAATAACCACAATACTAATTATTGTAAACAGCTAAGGCACAAGCTCTATGTCTACATTTGTCCTTCAAGTTGTGCTTAAAATGGTCAACAAGAAAAAAGAAAGACAAAAGTATGAAAAAAAAATAGTTCAATAAAATAACCACAATAATAATTAAATGTTGAAAATAATTAAAGCAGAAAATTAATTAAAGAAAAAAATGTTTTTTGAATTGCACATTTGGTTTCACTGTTGCACCAAATGCAAAATTTAAACTTTACTTTCTGCAGGTTAAGGCTTATTAAAGTGTTTTCCGAGTTAGGGCATGGGACCTAAAGTAATTTATGGAGCGATTTTACGAAAATAATTCCTACCACGAGTGGTGGTGGGTATAAAAATGTGTTTTTGTTAAAAATTGATTTTGTTAATTTATTTAAAATTCAAATTTCAATTCTTCATCTTAATTTATTTAATAAAAATTGTAATAGAATCTTACAAATAAATCAATTACTAGTTTGCTCTATTGAATAACTATATTAATTGTTTTATATTTACTGCCCGTTCGCCGATGTCGAACGTTAACGTTCGCATGGAAAATTATATTTAAAACAAAAACAATTTTTGAAATTTTGTTTTTGTTTAAAATGTTATTTACTATGCGAACGTTAACGTTCGATATCGGCGAACAGGCAGTTAGTTTGAAACAACTGAGGTAATTGAGTAAACTATAGATTCTATGTTAATTATTTTTAATTGAATCAATGTTGGAAATCGTATGTTGTTTTTTTTTTTGGTAATTTTTTTAATTAAATTAATCATTAATTTAGAAAAAAATCACAATTTTAAATTTTTACAAATTTTAGTAATCAATACAATCGTTAAAAAACTTTGTAATATTTAATAAATTATAAAACTTTTGTTTGTTAACTTCTTTTAAAGACTTTTATTTTAATAAGTATATCTATAAAAGGCATTTAGCTTTTGACTTTCAAAAATCCCGAATCCCGATATCCTGGGATTTGCGAAAACCACTCCCGATTGGCATCCCTAGATCTAACACCGCTTCGGTAGCAACAGGTGCACAGCAGTCGTCCCTAGACGTTTACGTGATAATCATCAAGTTTTTTAAATAAATAAATCTGAACGATTAAACACCTTTCGAAAGGGATCTGTCTATAAATGAAATGTTTTTATGTTTTTTGTAGATTAAAGGACGCAAAAATGGATATTGTACACGGAAAAAAGTGTTTTATCGATTAAAAAAATGGTTTTAAAAGAATTCAAATTTAATTAATGTGATAATTGAATCAATTATTTTTTTTAGTTGAAAGAAAATTAAAAATTTAATTTTGAGTTAATTAACATTTTAGTTGTTTTGAAATAAATTTTTAATTAAAATATTATTTAAATATCAAAAGATATTATTTGATTTTTTTTTCGTTTAAAATAAAATAATTTAAACTTGTAGAATTGTTGGGGAATTGTCAATATTTAATTAAATAAATTAACAAATTGTTTGAAATGACAAAGTTTTTTGATCATTTCTTTAATTTAAATTAAAAATATCATTTATTGAAAATTTTTTTTCAAAATTTTTAAATTTTTAGTAATCAATATAATCATTTTGGTAAAAGGTGCAAAATCAACAAATTATTTGCTTGATATTATGAATTTGGTATAAATTTGATTATAAGAGAAAATTTCTAATTTTTTCTGTGTAGTGTGGAAGACAAGACACACGTACTACAAAAATGCAGTAACAAGGTAAGTTTTTTCATTTATATGAATCCCGATCTAGTTTCATTTGATTTTTCCATTACATGGGAACTAAAATTGGTACGTTAGTCTTTAATTTTTGTAAAGAAATGTAATTGTGTACCTGTTTTCAATTAGATGAACACAAATTAAAATTACCTACCGTAGTTTTTTGTGTTGTCTTTTATATTGCTTGTTTTTTTTTTACCTGCATGAGAACTTTCGATATTCGATATAAATTTGGTTTGGCAGCTGAGAATGGCAAATTGACATTTCTGTTCAGTAAGATTTGGTAAGTCTTTATGCATCGGTTATCACTAGAGCAACGCTTCAAGTGGAAATTTACATTGAAGAAATAAATTTGTCCGCGAAGTTCATAGAGAACTTCGACCATTTTACGAAGCTTATATCTGGTTTAATTGCCTACTTCAATAAGCGACATTGCCGTATTTGGAGTGCAGAAAAGCCGTTAACGATTTACCATTACGTCCATTAAAATAGACTGTTCGGTGTGGTTTACATGCTTTTTCGAAATTAGCAAGGAGCTGCCTTTACGGTGAACGCTATCGAGCCTTGCTGACTGAATCTTAGCTTCCAGAAATTAATCAGCAAAACATCAACGGTAATTGGTTCCAACAAGACGGCGCAACTTGTTATACAGCGCGTTTTACAATCGATTTTTGCAAAATCAGATTGGTGACAACTTTATTTCTTGGAGTGGTCCTGTTCACTGGTACCCAGCGTTACCGTTAGATATTTAAAAAAAGTACCAAAAAAAGAGGATTCTTACAAAAAAAAGTAGCACCAAAAGGGTGATTTAGGAAAAAAAGGCGGCACATGTTTTAAAATAGGAAGAAGTACACAAAATAATGTTTTTGCATGTGCTTTGTTTAATTTATTTATAATTTTCAATAACATTTTTAAATGGTAAAAATAAAATTCCAGAAAATATTATATTAGATGTAAGCAAAAACTTTTTTATGTGATCTTAATTGACCTTAGCTTGCTGAATCCAAATCTGTTCAATGATTGGTTCTATCATGTCTGGTTTTCTTTGAGTCTTTGAGTCATCCATATAAATTTTTTTATATATTCAATTGTTTCGGCAATACATTTTTTGCAAAATTAGTACTATTTTTGTTTTCAAAAATTGATACAAAAGTTATAAGGACATTAAAAATTCATAAAAAAGTTATGAACAAAATACGGCATATTTCATGAAAAGGAGAAATGTTAATTTTATGTACTCGTATTATTTATTGTTGGCATGACGATAATATATTTCCGATTTGGATGCTATTATTAGCGAATGATTTGGAATTAAATTCCATTTTAGGTATCTTACCAATAGTTTTTTATATTTTCAATAGTTTCGAAGATATTAAAAAAAAGTGGATAAATTTTTCAAAAAAAATAAGTTTTCAAAAATTTACAAAAAAAAATTATAAGAGCAAAAATTGTAAATTTTGATATATTATCGAAAAGCTAGGTATATAACGAATATAATAAGCCATAACCATGAAAATGTTTATTTAAGTGTTATATAAAAATCAAATATTGCGATTTTTGGAGAATTTTTCATAACAAAAATTTTAAGAAAATTAAATTTGTCGAATTTGGGCGATTTTCGGTGTCTAATTATTCACGAAGGTGAAAAATTCTGACAACCCTGATTTATACAGGCATAAGTATATGTCATGGTATAAGTATTTATTTCATCAAGAGAACTTGCTTGCGAATAATTAATTTGTTCACATGTTACATAATATATTCGCAATAAATGTATAAGCTTATCACGATAGATAAAAAATTATTTCATATAAGCTAATATTAAAGCTTATATTACAGCTTATATTAAATCTGGGAGTTTTAATAAAACAGAAAGTTCAAAAAGTATCTCATCATTTAGTAAAAAGAACCAAAAAAGTGGCAAGAATTACAAAAAGTATCATATTTGGGTGCAGTTTGTAAAAGTAACAAAATAGTATCCAAAATAGTAAGCAATCGAAAAAGTGGCAAATTGCTACTTTAGTAGCACCAACGGTAACGCTGCTGGCACCATCGTTCGTGCGATTTAAAGCCTCTGAATAATTTTCTTTGGGGCTATGGACAGATAAAAATTGGATAGATCGAATGGACCATGCAACTCGGAGCCGCGGCGGACATATGCCGGAAATCATATTGAAAAAATAAATGCCATAAAATTATCAACCAGATTAAAATAAAACAAAATTGTACTCCAACAATATTTCTGTCTTGTATCATCATTTTATGTTCTCATGCAGCTAAAAAATACACCCTTTACATGTACACTAGATCGCACCACCAAACAAGCTAAAAATAGATATATTGGATTTTTGCAATGCGGTTTCAAAAAAAAAAATTCATCCTTTGTCGAACGTAGGGGTCGTCTTTTTAAAATTTTCTACTTATCCTTGGCATTTACTGTCGGATCTTAAAGTATGATGTATAAAAGTTTTTCTGCTGATATAATTAGTTTGATACAGTTTTAAAAAACTAGAAATAACACTTTCATAGGCCGTATATAAAGCACAGCTTCGGAAAACTCTTTAGTACGCCTAAAAAGAATACCACTATTGTATGAATATATGATAACATTGGTCTTCTCGAGACAAAAACTTTAATATAAAAAACTTTACGATCGGACTATAAATGCCAAAGATATAAGAACAAATTTAAAAAGGCGACCGCTACGTTCGGCAAAAAAAAAATTTCAAAACCATCTTGCAAAAATATTTTCAATATTTTTTTTTTTGGGTACGGAACACTTAATTTAAAAAGATTCAGTACCGTTGATTTACCTTTTTGAAGAAGAAAAACAAACGTTCTTTTCAGAACGAAAGATTTATTCTAAGAGAGATAACATTTTAAACAAAAACTTTAATCAATACATGATGGAGAATATCAAACGTTCTTTTAAGAGCGACAAATAAATTCAAAAAGAGGTGAAATTTGTTTTCTATTAAATTAATTGATAGTATTTCTCTACAAAATAACAATTATTTTAAGAAAGTTCTATAAACCAAATATCTACAAGCATCCTTTATAATATTTTTGCATTAAACTCTAATCCTGAGAAAATGAAATGTGAATAGAGTTGATTTGAATGCCCGAAAGACACAGTATTGCATGATTACACTAAAAAACGTGAATTTTTGTGAAAAGGTTACTTTCTGTTTTAAATTTGTTTACTAATCTATTCCAATATTCCGACCAACTTTTTTAGTCATCTTCAGTGAAACTATTAACCCCCTTATTCAAAAAAAGTTAAAGTTAACATTAGTTAACCGACACATTTAGCCCAGCAAAAGTGTATGGGCTTAATGTGTTGATTAACTAATGTGAACCTTAACTCTTTTTTGCATGAGTTGGTTAATGTTTAATGCATTGTTGTCCGTTGTTAATTTAAGTTATTAATGTTAATTGAAATAATGGAAAGACCAACTTTAAGTAAACCCCCTAACGGCGTATTTAATTACTTTAGTTATAAAATGATAAAAATACAATTAGAATCAATTTTACTAGTGATAATTTGTAATTTGTTTACTCATCTTTATAAAAACCGTAGCAAAATGTGAACACTCATAATGAGGTGCTAATTACCTTAGAGCTTCTTAAATAAGAATATACAGAAAAAGGGGATAATTAAAAAAAGCACACCCGTTAAAAAAGAACATTATAATTTTAGTCGTAGGCAAAGTTTTGTACTTTATAGTCATTAAATAATAAAAAAGAAAAACTTAATAATTCCATTATAATACTCAAATAAGAGTGGTCCAAGCAAAACGCACAAAAAGTTTATTGTAAATAAAACAAAAAGTTTTCAGAGAATTATCCTAATCTTTTTTGTAATGATAGAAGGATCTTTGAAATTTAGGTGTGAAACAAAATATCGGTGAAAGACTTGCAACGGCTTCGTTGGCATACCTCTTTCCGATAGTCCATATTTTCAATGACTCCGAGACATAATTAAGGTTCAATGTCGTTAAAGTGCCGCACTATCTCATGCTCTAACTCGTGAATTGTTCTTGGCTTATTGACGTTCACTTTTTCTTTTAAATATCCCAAAAGAAGGAAGTCCAACGGTGTCAAATCACATGACCGTTGCGGCCAATTTACATCGCTACGATGTGAGATAACACGGTCATTGAATTTCTTGCGCAAAAGAGCCATTGTTTTGTTGGCTGTGTGGCAAGTGGCACCATCGTATTGGAACCACATATCGTCCAGGTAAATATCCGCAATTTCTGGCCACAAGAAGTCCGTTTTAATCGCGCCATAGCGGACATCACATACGGTAACTACTTGGCAGACCTCATTTTCGAAGGAGTGCGGACCCGATGACGCCGCCAGCCAAGAACGAACTTGGCGAGCAAGCACAGATGTTCTTACATTTCCTACAGATCAGGTTTGCTGAAACTTTTGCACAATTCTCCCGATTGTGGACATATTTAGCCAATTTAGCTGGCCAAAAAAAGTATTATTTTGATGTTTAAAAAGTAATATTAGAAGCAAAAATTCCCATTTTTTTTTAATTATTTATTTAAATAGATAAAATTTTTAAAGTAGAAGTATTTCGAAAGCCATATCTGGCTGTTAACAAAGGACGGAATACAACAAAAGTGAAACAAAGGTGTGTAACGGGTAACTAAATAATGATATTTTCTCAGTTTGTCTTAAGGTCAATTACAATGACTCAATTTGATGCCAGTTTGTCATCGCACTGATGACATGCTTTATAAAACGGACTCCTATTCGTCATTTCTGTTAGGCCAATGTGTCATCCTATTGATGACATAATTTAAATTAAAAAAAAAAAACAATATACTAAATGCTGTAAAACCACTAAGACAAATGGTTATTCATACAAATAGTACTCTTTCTCCTTTTCTCCTTGCCAATTTTTTAAGTCACTTTAAGAAAAAATATTTATTCCTGTTTTTCTTATCTTTTATTTATAAAAAAAAAATATTGCGCTAAATCTTCACTTGAGTGGTTTTTACATTTGAGGGAAAAACAAAATTATGATTATAATTTTTTTTTTTTGGCATATTTTAGGGGGAACAGTCTCCCAAAAAATTATACGAAATATTTAAAGAAATCGCTTAAATTTAGAGCTTATCGAAAGCTTTTTTTCGTTTGTTTAAATCTTTAAAAAATCTTAAAAAGTTAATAAAGATTTTAGTATAAGAGTAAGAAGAACAGAAGGTTACTTACGAATTGTATTACTAAAATTTTATAAATAAGATTTAGCCAAGACTATAAAAACACTTATATCGTCGGTCACAGGTTGACAACTCTTAACATGTTTTTTGTACTTTTCAGGAGACAAAAAGAAAAACGTTATTACTTCGTTACTAAACCGTGTTGGAAGTAAATAAAAAAAACCAAAATTAGTAGGAGCTATTTATTGTAAGATGGTGTAAAGAAAACAAAGGTATTGAAATAATTTCAGATTAAAAAAAATTAAAATAAATAATACCCCGATTCGATTTTTTTGCGAGTTAAGAGTTGTCAACCTGTGACCGACGATATGCTGTTTCTAGGTGACAGGCAATTGATTGTGTAGTGAAATTTATATGAAAAGCACTAAAAAAACTGAGTAATTTTCATATAAATTTTACTATACAATCAATTGCTTGTCACCTGGAAACAGCATATTAAGCAGTATTTTATACACTCATTTATCAATAATAAGAACAATAAGTCAAACACTTCTAACATTCTTAGAAGAGCTCTTGCCCTACTCTTATTTGAATACATAATCATAATATAAAATTTAGCTACACAGCTTAAATATATTTTTTAATGCCATAAAAGAAGTCATAAGAAATGCTAATATTTGTTCACTTTAGCAGTTCCTTAACTTATACTCTACTAACTTCAATTTTCTATTTGAGTATGTTAAACTTAACTGCACTTTACATAAAATTTTATGTGTAAGTTTTTGTTCACATGCAACAATCATCATGCAGCAGTTGCAATAAAATTTCACATGCAGATGAATTCCCATTAAATATTCCTTTGATGTTCGTTTGCATTATAGTAAAACTTTTCGTTCCTTTTTTTCGCAAAAAAAATTGGAATTATTTCAGTTATCCGCATGAAATCGAATATATATATATATATACATATATTTATATAAATATATATTTATATAAGTACGTATACAGTTTCAAATGAAGTCAAAACATATTTAAGGAAATTTATTAATGGCAGTATCTGCAGGGAAAAAATTTTTCAAATTACTAAAAAACCAGTAAGATTGATATATTCGACTGTGCCGAATCTTTAATACCTTTCACATAACGTAATGCAGCGTCTCACACCACTTACCCACTAATACACGTTACACAAGGGAACAAAATTGAATTTATTGAGAAAACTGAATTGATAAAATTCGCGATTTCCATCACAGAAAAAAGAGTTTTATCAATTAAAAAAATAGTTTAAAAAGCATTTAAATTTAATTAATGTGATAATTGATTCAATTATTTTTTTTTTGTTTAAAAAAAATTAAAAATTTTATTTTGATATAATTAACATTTAAGTTGTTTGAAAATAAATTTTCAATTAATATTTTTAATTAAATAACAAAAAATGTTAATTGACTTTTTTCGTTTAAAATAAAATAATTTTAACATGTAGAATTGTTGTTGAGAATTTTCAATATTGTCGAAATGTCAATAGTTTTTTCATCATTTTTTTAATTAAAATTCAAAATATCATTTATAGAAAAAAAAAATATTCACAATTTTACAATTTTTAGTAATCAATATATTACAATAGATAATATTGTTTCCGAGCTTCGAATTTTTTTTAACTGAATATGGAGAACCGTTTTCAATTTATTCCAATACATGTAGTGAAAGTGTTCTAATTTTGGACATAACGGTATATCTCGTAAAGTCAAGCTGATAGAGAAAAATGGAGACTAGATTTGAAATCAGCGACCTTCAAAATAGTAAAAATTCCAGGCCACAAAATAACTGTTCCCCAGTGTTATCAAACAGAATGAAAATAAAAAAGCTAGAGTTCTATATTCGGCTATGCCGAATCTTATACACCTTTCACCATGGTTGGAAAAGAACAGGAATTTTTATTTAAGCTCAATTTTATCCACTCAGTTTGTTTTGTGTGGGCTTCATTGTAGCAAAAGGACACTTTTATGGAAGGCAGGTGAAATAATACACCGGTTTGGTTGATTTTTAATATTAAGTACTCTAATACTAATATTTTAGCCAAAATATATGAGCCAAATTTGGTCCATTTTATTCATACGGGTAAAAATCATTATTTCCGGAGCATACTTGTATAAGCAAGCGCTAGGTGAAATAATAGGCCGATTTCTCTGATATTGAAAACCAAACAAATTTCATACACTGCGAATATTTGAACTAAATTTTATCAAGCTTGCCCCTTAAGCCCCTTAACTCGGTAGGGCACTTGTGGGTCGGCAAAATGAAATAGTGGACCGATTTGGCTGGATTTTCAATATTCAATACCTGTTTGAAATATTTCAGCCAAATTTGGTCTTCCTAGCTCATACGGTATAGGCGCTACTTCGCCAAGACCAATATTTCGTGGAAAGCAAATGAAGTGAGTAATTTTTATATAACAAGGTCATTTGTGGACCAATTTTGTTTGTTTTCAATGTACTCTTAGTTTACTTAAGATGAAGTTGAAAAGATTAAGTTCATAAATAATAAAAGAACTATACAAATTTAAGGCTTATGGGTAAACATTTTAGATTTATGGTTAAAAATTAGAGGCAGACTTGGGTTTTTACTTATATCTCAGCTGTTTGTAGACCAACATTTTTGTCTGCGTTCTACATAAATTTCACAGAATTTATCGTAGAAGTCATAACTCTCCAAAAATTTAAATTTGTAAGGTCACAACGTCACAGCCTTCTAATGGCTATTCTGAGCAGAGAACATTTTCTTTTCATGCAAACCTGTCATTAAAAGCTGTTTAAGATTAACATTCTTAGTAATTGCATCCTTTTTTTATATAATACATTTTATATTATTGAATTATAACAAAAAATGCGAGGATTGTGATCGCACCTGGCACTATGGAATTGCTCCTATACTAAGCCAAAATTTTATGGAGAGTGTGTAAAGAACTTCGTAAAAATAACACATTAAAATAGTCGACAGCCACCGCAGTCTCCGTATGTCAATGTAATAAAGCATCTATGGGCACATTAAGAAGCCGATTAAGTACGCTATTTCTTACACAGAATTGCTCTCGTGAGCATTCCGTTGGATAGCTAATATAATAAATAGAATAAAGAATGCTGACGAAGGCCGTAGCGGGCCAGAAAATGCACTACATTCTGGTGGTGTCTAATAACTTGTAAACTTTTCTGTACATACAATATACTTCATTGCTATCAAACGGAAAGCTAAGGTAAAATGTAACAAGAAGATTCAAGATAATAGTCTGGTAGTGTATAAAGTCATTCCTAAAAATTTAATGAATAGAACTATTAAAAAACGCTTTATAAAGCTTTTGTTATATTATTTTTCCACTTAAACTGAAACTTAAAATCCTTAGCCCCGGATGCTTTTAATTATATCTCCCCTGCGTATTTTTCTGGTGTTATTTAACGGTCACGTTTTTTTTTCTTCATAAAGTGGACATCTACTTAATAAAAATTTGCTGCAGTCTTAAGAATACAGTGTAATTTAAATTTATGTATACTGAAATGGAAAATATCATAAAACGGTGTGTACTTAAGTTTTTACTTAAGTTTGCTCTTAAAGAAATAAAAATGTTAAAGCTCTTTGATTAATATGCGAAGTTTTGTTGAAATTCAAAAAAAAAAAAAAAATTGTTTCCTAAATTCTTTGTAACATTGTTGTAGAGTCATGTTTCACTGGCTACCAGTAGCACGTGCTTGACTTAAAAATATTTTCGATGCCATTTTTCAGAATATATTATGGTATAAACTTCATTTGCTTATTTTCCTTTTTTAGAAAACAATTTTTCATGCTAAAATTATTTTTTCCCATTTACTTGGTTTTGTTTTACGTTTCTCTATTTATTTGAAACCTAAAAGAGCGCTACAAAATGTAAAAAAAGCTTTGCGAAAGAAGAAATATTTGTTTTTTACTGCATCTTTGCTTATTCTTACTTGTAGCATATTTTAAGTTTAATGTTGATGATGTTTGTTTAAAGCAGAATTTCGAGCGCGTTTAATTTAATCTCATGCTACAATTATTATGTTTATATTTAAAAAAAAATATTTATTTGTCTTAACTAATTAAATTTAAACAAAAAACAAAAAAAAAGGAAAATAATTGCATATGCAATTTTTTTATTTTTTTTAATAATAGCCTTCTCGATAAAGTGTCTGATAAATTAGGTCATTGAATTTTAAAACCAATTATTTTTACAAAATATTTTTTAGTCAAAGAAAATAATATATGATTGAAATTGGATTAAAAAACAATTGTAGTTAATTCAACAATGATATCCATATGAGCAAAAAAGCACATGATATAAATCTGTTTTAACTTTATCCTTTACGAACCGTTAGAAATTAAATTCCAAAAATTTAACACTAAATCACACATGAAATATTTTACTATACATAACACATGGGCAGCCTAAGATGCTACGGTCGTTGCTTTCTACTGGTTCTAAGTTCAAACCAGAATATATACAAATATATGGGGGATTGCATGTCAAGTGACCCATTTTTTGAAATCGATGTCTTCCGATTTGGATGAAATTTGCACCAAGGTTAGTCCTATTGGATAGTAGTTTAGACATCAATAACTACTCGATAAGTTTCTGAGTTAGAGGGGGTCAAAATTTTACACTTTGGCCAACTAAGTGTTCTTTCGCATCCATGTAACATATTACCTATTGGTGTTAGCAAAATTTGTCCCAAACAAACTAGATAGTTATTTCTTTAATCTTTCGAAAAATTTTTTTTTTAATTTGAAACCTTTTTTTTTTTTTTTTTTTTTTTTTTTTTTATTAAATAAAGAGCTTAGGCCTCTTTTCCTTTATCCCTCTGCAACTGACGTGACTTTATACTACCAATTCCAGTGACGTGGTAGTACGGTAGACACAATTTTGATGGCTTTTATTTTCCAAGTTCTGTTTTGTAAACCTTATGAAATTATTTTTTATTTTAGAATTATGTTTAAGCATGCTTTTTGCTGTAATTTATTTTTGAGAACAAAATGACAATTAATTTTTTATTATTTAGTGGCATAGCAAAAAATGGACCTAAAGTTCTTACATCTATACAAAAACAAAAAATAAAATTAATAATTTCCTATTTGTTTTTTACAAGTTACACTAGGCTAAGTTCACATCTGATCTAACCAGTATAGAAAAAATGAGAAAATTTTAATGGTTAAATAAAAAGATACAACTAATTTTATCTAGTGCATTAAAGCAGACATTCTAACATGGATATGTCAAATTATTTGATCCAAAGCTGAGAATCTGCTCTCAACGGCTTTTAAAAGTTCCAGATGATCTTTTCTTACAACAATGAAGAATTTTTTTTTTTGTATTAGAGTGACCCTTCAAAATAAAAATAATAAGAGATATAAAATATTCAAACAATTTTATTGTCGTGTTTTTTTCAGACACTTACCTAAATATTGACGTAGTTGTCGTGAAGTCACTTTCCTGCTCAGCCCGAAGCGTGCCCGTCACGCCAACGTAAACATGAAAACGTCTTTAGAAGGTACTGAATGCCTGAGAGCCGGTGTTTGAAAAAGAACGTAGAAAATCCCTTTTTTCGTTAATTGGTGTCTGTTAGACAACCACGTCAGTCGCAGAGGGTTAAGGTAGTTCTGGTCGCTTTTTGGGCCGCGAGTGGGTTATTTATAAAAAAAAAAAATTATTTCTAACTAAAGATGAGGATTTTTCAATTTTTATCATATGCACTATTTTGAATTAATTCCCATTTTTGTGTAAGTGTTTCTAAAATATTAAAAATAAAACTTGTGCTGATTAACTAGACAAATTAACCTCTCCGACGGTATATAACATACCTAACTAGCATTTCATACCCTCGATACTGTAATACCCACAACATGTTAATCCCAGGACTAAAATCACTTTTTTCTATAGAGATGTTGGCAAATTAATTTTTTTTATTTATTTGTAATAATAATTAAATTAATATAAAATAATAATAATACAAAAAGATATATAAGTTAACACACTAAATATTTTCACATTAATCTCTGTAACACATAAAATATTTTCACATCAAATTCTGTTTTTCTGCATACGTCTAATATTTCAACATCAACATTATGAACAATTCCGTCTTGTCCATCCTGCTGACGTTGCACACGCGCCACCAAATAATTCTTCAACTCGTGGGAAAACGCTGAGACAACAATTTCAGTGCATAGAAAAATAAGTTACGTTTAAGAAAAACAATTTTGTAAATTTCAGTTTTTAGTGGATAATTAATAAATAAAGAGCTTAAGCTCCCATAAAAATAAAAAATAAGATTTTTTTTTTTTAACAATTAATAAAATATAAAATTAACTGGCGCCCGAGCAGGGACCCAGTATCAGTAAAGTGAAAAGTGTTTCAATATAAAAAGTAAAGCTTAGTAAAGTCTAGGAAAAGTGCTAATTAATAAAATATCAAATATTAAAAAGTGAAATAATTCAGACAACTAAAAAGTTTGAAAAATTGAACATTTAACTTTACGGACTCCAAAAATAAATAAAGGGATTAGCAGTGCGACCGTTCCAGAGTACCAGGAGAGAAAAGGATACAACGATCCACCCACCTACCTACAAAATTAAAGGAGTTTAGCGATGCTGGGTGTTACTTTTTGTTTAATGTAAGTTATTAGATAAGATAATTGAAAATAAAATAAAATAATTGAAAATAATATTGAGATACAAAAGTGAAAAATACGAAAGAAAATTTACAGTTTAAAATAAAATTGAAGAAAATTTACAGTTCAAACTAAAAGAAAGTTTAATGCTAGTTTTAAATAAAATAATTGAAGTTAAAATTAAAATCAAAATAAAATAATTGAAAGTAATATTGAGATACAAAAAAAATTTTTCGTAACATTTTTTTTTGTATCTCAATATTATTTTCAATTATTTTATTTTATTTTCAATTATCTTATCTAATAACTTACATTAAACAAAAAGTAACACCCAGCATCGCTAAACTCCTTTAATTTTGTAGGTAGGTGGGTGGATCGTTGTATCCTTTTCTCTCCTGGTACTCTGGAACGGTCGCACTGCTAATCCCTTTATTTATTTTTGGAGTCCGTAAAGTTAAATGTTCAATTTTTCAAACTTTTTAGTTGTCTAAATTATTATTTCACTTTTTAATATTTGATATTTGATATTTTATTAATTAGCACTTTTCCTAGACTTTACTAAGCTTTACTTTTTATATTGAAACACTTTTCACTTTACTGATACTGGGTCCCTGCTCGGGCGCCAGTTAATTTTATATTTTATTAATTGTTAAAAAAAATAATCTTATTTTTTATTTTTATGGGAGCTTAAGCTCTTTATTTATTAATTAACCACTAAAAACTGAAATTTACAAAATTGTTTTTCTTAAACGTAATTTATTTTTCTATGCACTGAAATTGTTGTCTCAGCGTTTTCCCACGAGTTGAAGAATTATTTGGTGGCGCGTGTGCAACGTCAGCAGGATGGACAAGACGGAATTGTTCATAATGTTGATGTTGAAATATTAGACGTATGCAGAAAAACAGAATTTGATGTGAAAATATTTTATGTGTTACAGAGATTAATGTGAAAATATTTAGTGTGTTAACTTATATATCTTTTTGTATTATTATTATTTTATATTAATTTAATTATTATTACAAATAAATAAAAAAAATTAATTTGCCAACATCTCTATAGAAAAAAGTGATTTTAGTCCTGGGATTAACATGTTGTGGGTATTACAGTATCGAGGGTATGAAATGCTAGTTAGGTATGTTATATACCGTCGGAGAGGTTAATTTGTCTAGTTAATCAGCACAAGTTTTATTTTTAATATTTTAGAAACACTTACACAAAAATGGGAATTAATTCAAAATAGTGCATATGATAAAAATTGAAAAATCCTCATCTTTAGTTAGAAATAATTTTTTTTTTTTATAAATAACCCACTCGCGGCCCAAAAAGCGACCAGAACTACCTTAACCCTCTGCGACTGACGTGGTTGTCTAACAGACACCAATGAACGAAAAAAGGGATTTTCTACGTTCTTTTTCAAACACCGGCTCTCAGGCATTCAGTACCTTCTAAAGACGTTTTCATGTTTACGTTGGCGTGACGGGCACGCTTCGGGCTGAGCAGGAAAGTGACTTCACGACAACTACGTCAATATTTAGGTAAGTGTCTGAAAAAAACACGACAATAAAATTGTTTGAATATTTTATATCTCTTATTATTTTTATTTTGAAGGGTCACTCTAATACAAAAAAAAAAATTCTTCATTGTTGTAAGAAAAGATCATCTGGAACTTTTAAAAGCCGTTGAGAGCAGATTCTCAGCTTTGGATCAAATAATTTGACATATCCATGTTAGAATGTCTGCTTTAATGCACTAGATAAAATTAGTTGTATCTTTTTATTTAACCATTAAAATTTTCTCATTTTTTCTATACTGGTTAGATCAGATGTGAACTTAGCCTAGTGTAACTTGTAAAAAACAAATAGGAAATTATTAATTTTATTTTTTGTTTTTGTATAGATGTAAGAACTTTAGGTCCATTTTTTGCTATGCCACTAAATAATAAAAAATGAATTGTCATTTTGTTCTCAAAAATAAATTACAGCAAAAAGCATGCTTAAACATAATTCTAAAATAAAAAATAATTTCATAAGGTTTACAAAACAGAACTTGGAAAATAAAAGCCATCAAAATTGTGTCTACCGTACTACCACGTCACTGGAATTGGTAGTATAAAGTCACGTCAGTTGCAGAGGGATAAAGGAAAAGAGGCCTAAGCTCTTTATTTAATAAAAAAAAAAAAAAAAAAAAAAAAAGGTTTCAAATTAAAAAAAAAATTTTTCGAAAGATTAAAGAAATAACTATCTAGTTTGTTTGGGACAAATTTTGCTAACACCAATAGGTAATATGTTACATGGATGCGAAAGAACACTTAGTTGGCCAAAGTGTAAAATTTTGACCCCCTCTAACTCAGAAACTTATCGAGTAGTTATTGATGTCTAAACTACTATCCAATAGGACTAACCTTGGTGCAAATTTCATCCAAATCGGAAGACATCGATTTCAAAAAATGGGTCACTTGACATGCAATCCCCCATATATTTGTATATATTCTGGTTTGAACTTAGAACCAGTAGAAAGCAACGACCGTAGCATCTTAGGCTGCCCATGTGTTATGTATAGTAAAATATTTCATGTGTGATTTAGTGTTAACATTTTGGAATTTAATTTCTAACGGTTCGTAAAGGATAAAGTTAAAACAGATTTATATCATGTGCTTTTTTGCTCATATGGATATCATTGTTGAATTAACTACAATTGTTTTTTAATCCAATTTCAATCATATATTATTTTCTTTGACTAAAAAATATTTTGTAAAAATAATTGGTTTTAAAATTCAATGACCTAATTTATCAGACACTTTATCGAGAAGGCTATTATTAAAAAAAATAAAAAAATTGCATATGCAATTATTTTCCTTTTTTTTTGTTTTTTGTTTAAATTTAATTAGTTAAGACAAATAAATATTTTTTTTTAAATATAAACATAATAATTGTAGCATGAGATTAAATTAAACGCGCTCGAAATTCTGCTTTAAACAAACATCATCAACATTAAACTTAAAATATGCTACAAGTAAGAATAAGCAAAGATGCAGTAAAAAACAAATATTTCTTCTTTCGCAAAGCTTTTTTTACATTTTGTAGCGCTCTTTTAGGTTTCAAATAAATAGAGAAACGTAAAACAAAACCAAGTAAATGGGAAAAAATAATTTTAGCATGAAAAATTGTTTTCTAAAAAAGGAAAATAAGCAAATGAAGTTTATACCATAATATATTCTGAAAAATGGCATCGAAAATATTTTTAAGTCAAGCACGTGCTACTGGTAGCCAGTGAAACATGACTCTACAACAATGTTACAAAGAATTTAGGAAACAATTTTTTTTTTTTTTTTGAATTTCAACAAAACTTCGCATATTAATCAAAGAGCTTTAACATTTTTATTTCTTTAAGAGCAAACTTAAGTAAAAACTTAAGTACACACCGTTTTATGATATTTTCCATTTCAGTATACATAAATTTAAATTACACTGTATTCTTAAGACTGCAGCAAATTTTTATTAAGTAGATGTCCACTTTATGAAGAAAAAAAAACGTGACCGTTAAATAACACCAGAAAAATACGCAGGGGAGATATAATTAAAAGCATCCGGGGCTAAGGATTTTAAGTTTCAGTTTAAGTGGAAAAATAATATAACAAAAGCTTTATAAAGCGTTTTTTAATAGTTCTATTCATTAAATTTTTAGGAATGACTTTATACACTACCAGACTATTATCTTGAATCTTCTTGTTACATTTTACCTTAGCTTTCCGTTTGATAGCAATGAAGTATATTGTATGTACAGAAAAGTTTACAAGTTATTAGACACCACCAGAATGTAGTGCATTTTCTGGCCCGCTACGGCCTTCGTCAGCATTCTTTATTCTATTTATTATATTAGCTATCCAACGGAATGCTCACGAGAGCATTTCTGTGTAAGAAATAGCGTACTTAATCGGCTTCTTAATGTGCCCATAGATGCTTTATTACATTGACATACGGAGACTGCGGTGGCTGTCGACTATTTTAATGTGTTATTTTTACGAAGTTCTTTACACACTCTCCATAAAAGTTTGGCTTAGTATAGGAGCAATTCCATAGTGCCAGGTGCGATCACAATCCTCGCATTTTTTGTTATAATTCAATAATATAAAATGTATTATATAAAAAAAGGATGCAATTACTAAGAATGTTAATCTTAAACAGCTTTTAATGACAGGTTTGCATGAAAAGAAAATGTTCTCTGCTCAGAATAGCCATTAGAAGGCTGTGACGTTGTGACCTTACAAATTTAAATTTTTGGAGAGTTATGACTTCTACGATAAATTCTGTGAAATTTATGTAGAACGCAGACAAAAATGTTGGTCTACAAACAGCTGAGATATAAGTAAAAACCCAAGTCTGCCTCTAATTTTTAACCATAAATCTAAAATGTTTACCCATAAGCCTTAAATTTGTATAGTTCTTTTATTATTTATGAACTTAATCTTTTCAACTTCATCTTAAGTAAACTAAGAGTACATTGAAAACAAACAAAATTGGTCCACAAATAACCTTGTTATATAAAAATTACTCACTTCATTTGCTTTCCACGAAATATTGGTCTTGGCGAAGTAGCGCCTATACCGTATGAGCTAGGAAGACCAAATTTGGCTGAAATATTTCAAAGAGGTATTGAATATTGAAAATCCAGCCAAATCGGTCCACTATTTCATTTTGCCGACCCACAAGTGCCCTACCGAGTTAAGGGGCTTAAGGGGCAAGCTTGATAAAATTTAGTTCAAATATTCGCAGTGTATGAAATTTGTTTGGTTTTCAATATCAGAGAAATCGGCCTATTATTTCACCTAGCGCTTGCTTATACAAGTATGCTCCGGAAATAATGATTTTTACCCGTATGAATAAAATGGACCAAATTTGGCTCATATATTTTGGCTAAAATATTAGTATTAGAGTACTTAATATTAAAAATCAACCAAACCGGTGTATTATTTCACCTGCCTTCCATAAAAGTGTCCTTTTGCTACAATGAAGCCCACACAAAACAAACTGAGTGGATAAAATTGAGCTTAAATAAAAATTCCTGTTCTTTTCCAACCATGGTGAAAGGTGTATAAGATTCGGCATAGCCGAATATAGAACTCTAGCTTTTTTATTTTCATTCTGTTTGATAACACTGGGGAACAGTTATTTTGTGGCCTGGAACTTTATTGCAAATTTTTACTATTTTGAAGGTCGCTGATTTCAAATCTAGTCTCCATTTTTCTCTATCAGCTTGACTTTACGAGATATACCGTTATGTCCAAAATTAGAACACTTTCACTACATGTATTGGAATAAATTGAAAACGGTTCTCCATATTCAGTTAAAAAAAATCCGAAGCTCGGAAACAATATTATCTATTGTAATATATTGATTACTAAAAATTGTAAAATTGTGAATATTTTTTTTTTCTATAAATGATATTTTGAATTTTAATTAAAAAAATGATGAAAAAACTATTGACATTTCGACAATATTGAAAATTCTCAACAACAATTCTACATGTTAAAATTATTTTATTTTAAACGAAAAAAGTCAATTAACATTTTTTGTTATTTAATTAAAATTTTAATTGAAAATTTATTTTCAAACAACTTAAATGTTAATTATATCAAAATAAAATTTTTAATTTTTTTTAAACAAAAAAAAAAATAATTGAATCAATTATCACATTAATTAAATTTAAATGCTTTTTAATTTATAAAACTCTTTTTTCTGTGATGGAAATCGCGAATTTTATCAATTCAGTTTTCTCAATAAATTCAATTTTGTTCCCTTGTGTAACGTGTATTAGTGGGTAAGTGGTGTGAGACGCTGCATTACGTTATGTGAAAGGTATTAAAGATTCGGCACAGTCGAATATATTAATCTTACTGGTTTTTTAGTAATTTGAAAAATTTTTTCCCTGCAGATACTGCCATTAATAAATTTCCTTAAATATGTTTTGACTTCATTTGAAACTGTATACGTACTTATATAAATATATATTTATATAAATATATGTATATATATATATATATTCGATTTCATGCGGATAACTGAAATAATTCCAATTTTTTGCGAAAAAAAGGAACGAAAAGTTTTACTATAATGCAAACGAACATCAAAGGAATATTTAATGGGAATTCATCTGCATGTGAAATTTTGCAACTGCTGCATGTATGGGTTTAATGTGTCGGTTAACTAATGTGAACCTTAACTTATTTTTGCATAAGGTGGTTAATAGTTTCACTGAAGATGACTAAAAAGGTTGGTCGGAATATTGGAATAGATTAGTAAACAAATTTAAAACAGAAAGTAACTTTTTAACAAAAATTCACGTTCTTCATTGTAATCATGTGTCACTGTGTCTTTCGGGCATTCAAATCAACTCTATTCACATTTCATTTTCTCAGGATTAGAGTTTAATGCAAAAATATTATGAAGGATGTTTGTAGATATTTGGTTTATAGAACTTTCTTAAAATAATTGTTATTTTGTAGAGAAATACTATCAATTAATTTAATAGAAAACAAATTTCACCTCTTTTTGAATTTATTTGTCGCTCTTAAAAGAACGTTTGGTATTCTCCATCATGAATTCACTAAAGTTTTTGTTTAAAATGTTATCTCACCTAGAATAAATCTCTCGTTCTGAAAAGAACGTTTGTTGTTTAGGGTTAAACAAAAGTATGTCACAGGTAAAAAAATCAAATCATTTCCTTTAAGATTTTTATGGAATAATTAAAAAGATAACCCCAGTAGCCCAGCTGTACTTGGTTTAAAAACTCGACATAATGTCACAATTGGTTTTCCATTTGGTTGTTTACAAATAAGAGTTGCTAGATATACAAATATTTTTTGACAATATATTTTTTTCTACCAACACAATTCATGTTGTTATTGCCTTGTTGTAGAACTAGGATAGCCTTTATAATTGTAATTGTACTGCTGGCAAGCCTAATGGCTTATCACTATTTTTGTATTATTTTTGTATATCAAAATAATTGAATTAAATTTAAAAAAAATATTAAATTTTGATTGCAAAATATATTTTAAGAGATTGTGTATATACTTTTTTATAAATTGTATCATTTAAAATTTTATGTCAGAACTGATGAAATTCTTTTTTGTTATTTATTTCCAGATAAGAAAATGTTGTGTTTTGAATCTGAAGAAGCTGCATTGTACACAGGACTTTAGCAATGATGTATATATACATAAATCGTGTTTTTAGAGGATCTTACCTGAACTTGAAAATAGAGACTCTAATTTGTTCGGAAAAATTAATTGGTTTCCAGTTTATTTTAATTTTTTTATTCAAAACGTTCTATGTAATAAGTTTAAATGTATTTATAGTATAACCCTTATATTCATAAGAAATAGAGTACGTTCGTAAATGCATCACTGCGCTGCACCATTGATTTCAAATGTTTTTATATATTTCAATGAAGTAGATATGGACCATAAAATTGTCAAATACTCTACAAAAATAATAGTTACACTATAAAAAAAATTATAATAACTTTTTTATCGGCATTAAAAAAAGTTTGCTTTTCTGATGCAGCGCAGTGATGCATTTACGTACGCACCCATATTTTAGGTTTATAGCAGGTTAATGAAACGAATTTTCTATGAAAATTTGTTTAATAAACCTTTAATTAATCAAAAATATATTTTATGAATATGGGGGTAAATGTTTTTATTATTATTTTTAAATAAAACAAATTTAATGTAAAAATTCATGTAAAAAATTCTTTATTTCTCAAATAGTGATTTCTTTAAACTTACCCTAAAAATTCCTTAAATATAACAGTGGAGCTTGAAAATTCAATTATAAAATAACTCAGAAAAGTATCCAATTTCGCCAAAAACGATTAAACAAACTAAACTCAAAGGATATTATCCTGTTCATGAGGTTTTCTTGGATTTAAATATTTAATGAGTTTGATTGCTAAAGGTGTAAATTAAGCAAAAGTGGGTCCGTTTTTGTGTTTTTGGGTGCTTTGAATTTTTAAAAAGTTTGATTTCTAAAGCATACTTTAGGGATGTAATTACGTTACAGTGGTCCTATATTATCAAAAATGTTAAAAATCTATAAAACGACTTGCTCGAATAAATTTTTGATGGTGATTTTCGAATTCAGCGGGCAGAGTTGTGCCGTGTAGAGTCCGCGGGCCTGATCGGACCAGCGGTTTTCGAGAAAAATGCAAAAAACTGACCACTGTAACGTAATTACATCCCTAAAGTATGCTTTTCAAATTAAACTCATTAAAATGTTAAAGCAATCAAATACACAAGAAGAGAATATTTGCCTTAAAATTCAGTTTTTTGCATTTTTCTCGAATTATTTTGAGGTAACCGGAGAACAGAATCAAGTAGTAGGTGAATTTCGCGTAATGCTTTTAGCAAAAACGCTATAACTCCAGAACTACTTAAGCGTTTTAAATTGGCTTAGCTTAATCTTGTAGATTTTGAAGCGGCCTTTTTTCCGCCTATAAATGTTTGCCCAAAGTCCTCGCTCACCGTATGTTGTTAAGCTTTTTATCTAAAAAACGCTTGAAAAACCATGGCTAACTAGTAAGCGTTTTACATTTTTTACCTGCTCCCTCCTACACGCTTTTTTCTGCTCAGCATAAAATTTTCAAGCGTTAATCTCAAAGCGTTTTTAAATTTAACTCAAATTACTTTCGTAATTTCCACTCAAATTATTTTGAGGTAACCGGAGAACAGAATCAAGTAGTAGGTGAATTTCGCGTAATGCTTTTAGCAAAAACGCTATAACTCCAGAACTACTTAAGCGTTTTAAATTGGCTTAGCTTAATCTTGTAGATTTTGAAGCGGCCTTTTTTTCCGCCTATAAATTTTTGCCCAAAGTCCGCGCTCACCGTATGTTGTTAAGCTTTTTATCTAAAAAACGCTTGAAAAACCATGGCTAACTAGTAAGCGTTTTACATTTTTTTTACCTGCTCCCTCCTACACGCTTTTTTCTGCTCAGCATAAAATTTTCAAGCGTTAATCTCAAAGCGTTTTTAAATTTAACTCAAATTACTTTCGTAATTTTCACTCAAATTATTTTGAGGTAACCGGAGAACAGAATCAAGTAGTAGGTGAATTTCGCGTAATGCTTTTAGCAAAAACGCTTTAACTCCAGAACTACTTAAGCGTTTTAAATTGGCTTAGCTTAATCTTGTAGATTTTGAAGCGGGCTTTTTTTCCGCCTATAAATTTTTGCCCAAAGTCCTCGCTCACCGTATGTTGTTAAGCTTTTTATCTAAAAAACGCTTGAAAAACCATGGCTAACTAGTAAGCGTTTTACATTTTTTTTACCTGCTCCCTCCTACACGCTTTTTTCTGCTCAGCATAAAATTTTCAAGCGTTAATCTCAAAGCGTTTTTAAATTTAACTCAAATTACTTTCGTAATTTCCACTCAAATTATTTTGAGGTAACCGGAGAACAGAATCAAGTAGTAGGTGAATTTCGCGTAATGCTTTTAGCAAAAACGCTATAACTCCAGAACTACTTAAGCGTTTTAAATTGGCTTAGCTTAATCTTGTAGATTTTGAAGCGGCCTTTTTTTCCGCCTATAAATTTTTGCCCAAAGTCCGCGCTCACCGTATGTTGTTAAGCTTTTTATCTAAAAAACGCTTGAAAAACCATGGCTAACTAGTAAGCGTTTTACATTTTTTTTACCTGCTCCCTCCTACACGCTTTTTTCTGCTCAGCATAAAATTTTCAAGCGTTAATCTCAAAGCGTTTTTAAATTTAACTCAAATTACTTTCGTAATTTTCACTCAAATTATTTTGAGGTAACCGGAGAACAGAATCAAGTAGTAGGTGAATTTCGCGTAATGCTTTTAGCAAAAACGCTTTAACTCCAGAACTACTTGAGCGTTTTAAATTGGCTTAGCTTAATCTTGTAGATTTTGAAGCGGGCCTTTTTTCCGCCTATAAATTTTTGCCCAAAGTCCTCGCTCACCGTATGTTGTTAAGCTTTTTATCTAAAAAACGCTTGAAAAACCATGGCTAACTAGTAAGCGTTTTACATTTTTTTTTACCTGCTCCCTCCTACACGCTTTTTTCTGCTCAGCATAAAATTTTCAAGCGTTAATCTCAAAGCGTTTTTAAATTTAACTCAAATTACTTTCGTAATTTTCACTCAAATTATTTTGAGGTAACCGGAGAACAGAATCAAGTAGTAGGTGAATTTCGCGTAATGCTTTTAGCAAAAACGCTTTAACTCCAGAACTACTTGAGCGTTTTAAATTGGCTTAGCTTAATCTTGTAGATTTTGAAGCGGGCCTTTTTTCCGCCTATAAATTTTTGCCCAAAGTCCTCGCTCACCGTATGTTGTTAAGCTTTTTATCTAAAAAACGCTTGAAAAACCATGGCTAACTAGTAAGCGTTTTACATTTTTTTTACCTGCTCCCTCCTACACGCTTTTTTCTGCTCAGCATAAAATTTTCAAGCGTTAATCTCAAAGCGTTTTTAAATTTAACTCAAATTACTTTCGTAATTTTCACTCAAATTATTTTGAGGTAACCGGAGAACAGAATCAAGTAGTAGGTGAATTTCGCGTAATGCTTTTAGCAAAAACGCTTTAACTCCAGAACTACTTGAGCGTTTTAAATTGGCTTAGCTTAATCTTGTAGATTTTGAAGCGGGCCTTTTTTCCGCCTATAAATTTTTGCCCAAAGTCCTCGCTCACCGTATGTTGTTAAGCTTTTTATCTAAAAAACGCTTGAAAAACCATGGCTAACTAGTAAGCGTTTTACATTTTTTTTACCTGCTCCCTCCTACACGCTTTTTTCTGCTCAGCATAAAATTTTCAAGCGTTAATCTCAAAGCGTTTTTAAATTTAACTCAAATTACTTTCGTAATTTTCACTCAAATTATTTTGAGGTAACCGGAGAACAGAATCAAGTAGTAGGTGAATTTCGCGTAATGCTTTTAGCAAAAACGCTTTAACTCCAGAACTACTTGAGCGTTTTAAATTGGCTTAGCTTAATCTTGTAGATTTTGAAGCGGGCCTTTTTTCCGCCTATAAATTTTTGCCCAAAGTCCTCGCTCACCGTATGTTGTTAAGCTTTTTATCTAAAAAACGCTTGAAAAACCATGGCTAACTAGTAAGCGTTTTACATTTTTTTTACCTGCTCCCTCCTACACGCTTTTTTCTGCTCAGCATAAAATTTTCAAGCGTTAATCTCAAAGCGTTTTTAAATTTAACTCAAATTACTTTCGTAATTTTCACTCAAATTATTTTGAGGTAACCGGAGAACAGAATCAAGTAGTAGGTGAATTTCGCGTAATGCTTTTAGCAAAAACGCTTTAACTCCAGAACTACTTGAGCGTTTTAAATTGGCTTAGCTTAATCTTGTAGATTTTGAAGCGGGCCTTTTTTCCGCCTATAAATTTTTGCCCAAAGTCCTCGCTCACCGTATGTTGTTAAGCTTTTTATCTAAAAAACGCTTGAAAAACCATGGCTAACTAGTAAGCGTTTTACATTTTTTTTACCTGCTCCCTCCTACACGCTTTTTTCTGCTCAGCATAAAATTTTCAAGCGTTAATCTCAAAGCGTTTTTAAATTTAACTCAAATTACTTTCGTAATTTTCACTCAAATTATTTTGAGGTAACCGGAGAACAGAATCAAGTAGTAGGTGAATTTCGCGTAATGCTTTTAGCAAAAACGCTTTAACTCCAGAACTACTTGAGCGTTTTAAATTGGCTTAGCTTAATCTTGTAGATTTTGAAGCGGGCCTTTTTTCCGCCTATAAATTTTTGCCCAAAGTCCTCGCTCACCGTATGTTGTTAAGCTTTTTATCTAAAAAACGCTTGAAAAACCATGGCTAACTAGTAAGCGTTTTACATTTTTTTTACCTGCTCCCTCCTACACGCTTTTTTCTGCTCAGCATAAAATTTTCAAGCGTTAATCTCAAAGCGTTTTTAAATTTAACTCAAATTACTTTCGTAATTTTCACTCAAATTATTTTGAGGTAACCGGAGAACAGAATCAAGTAGTAGGTGAATTTCGCGTAATGCTTTTAGCAAAAACGCTTTAACTCCAGAACTACTTGAGCGTTTTAAATTGGCTTAGCTTAATCTTGTAGATTTTGAAGCGGGCCTTTTTTCCGCCTATAAATTTTTGCCCAAAGTCCTCGCTCACCGTATGTTGTTAAGCTTTTTATCTAAAAAACGCTTGAAAAACCATGGCTAACTAGTAAGCGTTTTACATTTTTTTTACCTGCTCCCTCCTACACGCTTTTTTCTGCTCAGCATAAAATTTTCAAGCGTTAATCTCAAAGCGTTTTTAAATTTAACTCAAATTACTTTCGTAATTTTCACTCAAATTATTTTGAGGTAACCGGAGAACAGAATCAAGTAGTAGGTGAATTTCGCGTAATGCTTTTAGCAAAAACGCTTTAACTCCAGAACTACTTGAGCGTTTTAAATTGGCTTAGCTTAATCTTGTAGATTTTGAAGCGGGCCTTTTTTCCGCCTATAAATTTTTGCCCAAAGTCCTCGCTCACCGTATGTTGTTAAGCTTTTTATCTAAAAAACGCTTGAAAAACCATGGCTAACTAGTAAGCGTTTTACATTTTTTTTACCTGCTCCCTCCTACACGCTTTTTTCTGCTCAGCATAAAATTTTCAAGCGTTAATCTCAAAGCGTTTTTAAATTTAACTCAAATTACTTTCGTAATTTTCACTCAAATTATTTTGAGGTAACCGGAGAACAGAATCAAGTAGTAGGTGAATTTCGCGTAATGCTTTTAGCAAAAACGCTTTAACTCCAGAACTACTTGAGCGTTTTAAATTGGCTTAGCTTAATCTTGTAGATTTTGAAGCGGGCCTTTTTTCCGCCTATAAATTTTTGCCCAAAGTCCTCGCTCACCGTATGTTGTTAAGCTTTTTATCTAAAAAACGCTTGAAAAACCATGGCTAACTAGTAAGCGTTTTACATTTTTTTTACCTGCTCCCTCCTACACGCTTTTTTCTGCTCAGCATAAAATTTTCAAGCGTTAATCTCAAAGCGTTTTTAAATTTAACTCAAATTACTTTCGTAATTTTCACTCAAATTATTTTGAGGTAACCGGAGAACAGAATCAAGTAGTAGGTGAATTTCGCGTAATGCTTTTAGCAAAAACGCTTTAACTCCAGAACTACTTGAGCGTTTTAAATTGGCTTAGCTTAATCTTGTAGATTTTGAAGCGGGCCTTTTTTCCGCCTATAAATTTTTGCCCAAAGTCCTCGCTCACCGTATGTTGTTAAGCTTTTTATCTAAAAAACGCTTGAAAAACCATGGCTAACTAGTAAGCGTTTTACATTTTTTTTACCTGCTCCCTCCTACACGCTTTTTTCTGCTCAGCATAAAATTTTCAAGCGTTAATCTCAAAGCGTTTTTAAATTTAACTCAAATTACTTTCGTAATTTTCACTCAAATTATTTTGAGGTAACCGGAGAACAGAATCAAGTAGTAGGTGAATTTCGCGTAATGCTTTTAGCAAAAACGCTTTAACTCCAGAACTACTTGAGCGTTTTAAATTGGCTTAGCTTAATCTTGTAGATTTTGAAGCGGGCCTTTTTTCCGCCTATAAATTTTTGCCCAAAGTCCTCGCTCACCGTATGTTGTTAAGCTTTTTATCTAAAAAACGCTTGAAAAACCATGGCTAACTAGTAAGCGTTTTACATTTTTTTTTACCTGCTCCCTCCTACACGCTTTTTTCTGCTCAGCATAAAATTTTCAAGCGTTAATCTCAAAGCGTTTTTAAATTTAACTCAAATTACTTTCGTAATTTTCACTCAAATTATTTTGAGGTAACCGGAGAACAGAATCAAGTAGTAGGTGAATTTCGCGTAATGCTTTTAGCAAAAACGCTTTAACTCCAGAACTACTTGAGCGTTTTAAATTGGCTTAGCTTAATCTTGTAGATTTTGAAGCGGGCCTTTTTTCCGCCTATAAATTTTTGCCCAAAGTCCTCGCTCACCGTATGTTGTTAAGCTTTTTATCTAAAAAACGCTTGAAAAACCATGGCTAACTAGTAAGCGTTTTACATTTTTTTACCTGCTCCCTCCTACACGCTTTTTTCTGCTCAGCATAAAATTTTCAAGCGTTAATCTCAAAGCGTTTTTAAATTTAACTCAAATTACTTTCGTAATTTTCACTCAAATTATTTTGAGGTAACCGGAGAACAGAATCAAGTAGTAGGTGAATTTCGCGTAATGCTTTTAGCAAAAACGCTTTAACTCCAGAACTACTTGAGCGTTTTAAATTGGCTTAGCTTAATCTTGTAGATTTTGAAGCGGCCTTTTTTTCCGCCTATAAATTTTTGCCCAAAGTCCTCGCTCACCGTATGTTGTTAAGCTTTTTATCTAAAAAACGCTTGAAAAACCATGGCTAACTTGTTATCGTTTTTCATTTTTTTTTACCTGCTCCCTCCTACACGCTTTTTTCTGCTCAGCATAAAATTTTCAAGCGTTAATCTCAAAGCGTTTTTAAATTTAACTCAAATTACTTTCGTAATTTTCACTCAAATTATTTTGAGGTAACCGGAGAACAGAATCAAGTAGTAGGTGAATTTCGCGTAATGCTTTTAGCAAAAACGCTTTAACTCCAGAACTACTTGAGCGTTTTAAATTGGCTTAGCTTAATCTTGTAGATTTTGAAGCGGCCTTTTTTTCCGCCTATAAATTTTTGCCCAAAGTCCTCGCTCACCGTATGTTGTTAAGCTTTTTATCTAAAAAACGCTTGAAAAACCATGGCTAACTAGTAAGCGTTTTACATTTTTTTTACCTGCTCCCTCCTACACGCTTTTTTCTGCTCAGCATAAAATTTTCAAGCGTTAATCTCAAAGCGTTTTTAAATTTAACTCAAATTACTTTCGTAATTTTCACTCAAATTATTTTGAGGTAACCGGAGAACAGAATCAAGTAGTAGGTGAATTTCGCGTAATGCTTTTAGCAAAAACGCTTTAACTCCAGAACTACTTGAGCGTTTTAAATTGGCTTAGCTTAATCTTGTAGATTTTGAAGCGGGCTTTTTTTCCGCCTATAAATTTTTGCCCAAAGTCCTCGCTCACCGTATGTTGTTAAGCTTTTTATCTAAAAAACGCTTGAAAAACCATGGCTAACTAGTAAGCGTTTTACATTTTTTTTTACCTGCTCCCTCCTACACGCTTTTTTCTGCTCAGCATAAAATTTTCAAGCGTTAATCTCAAAGCGTTTTTAAATTTAACTCAAATTACTTTCGTAATTTTCACTCAAATTATTTTGAGGTAACCGGAGAACAGAATCAAGTAGTAGGTGAATTTCGCGTAATGCTTTTAGCAAAAACGCTTTAACTCCAGAACTACTTGAGCGTTTTAAATTGGCTTAGCTTAATCTTGTAGATTTTGAAGCGGCCTTTTTTTCCGCCTATAAATTTTTTCCCAAAGTCCTCGCTCACCGTATGTTGTTAAGCTTTTTATCTAAAAAACGCTTGAAAAACCATGGCTAACTAGTAAGCGTTTTACATTTTTTTTTACCTGCTCCCTCCTACACGCTTTTTTCTGCTCAGCATAAAATTTTCAAGCGTTAATCTCAAAGCGTTTTTAAATTTAACTCAAATTACTTTCGTAATTTTCACTCAAATTATTTTGAGGTAACCGGAGAACAGAATCAAGTAGTAGGTGAATTTCGCGTAATGCTTTTAGCAAAAACGCTTTAACTCCAGAACTACTTGAGCGTTTTAAATTGGCTTAGCTTAATCTTGTAGATTTTGAAGCGGCCTTTTTTTCCGCCTATAAATTTTTGCCCAAAGTCCTCGCTCACCGTATGTTGTTAAGCTTTTTATCTAAAAAACGCTTGAAAAACCATGGCTAACTAGTAAGCGTTTTACATTTTTTTTTACCTGCTCCCTCCTACACGCTTTTTTCTGCTCAGCATAAAATTTTCAAGCGTTAATCTCAAAGCGTTTTTAAATTTAACTCAAATTACTTTCGTAATTTTCACTCAAATTATTTTGAGGTAACCGGAGAACAGAATCAAGTAGTAGGTGAATTTCGCGTAATGCTTTTAGCAAAATCGCTTTAACTCCAGAACTACTTGAGCGTTTTAAATTGGCTTAGCTTAATCTTGTAGATTTTGAAGCGGCCTTTTTTTCCGCCTATAAATTTTTGCCCAAAGTCCTCGCTCACCGTATGTTGTTAAGCTTTTTATCTAAAAAACGCTTGAAAAACCATGGCTAACTAGTAAGCGTTTTACATTTTTTTTTACCTGCTCCCTCCTACACGCTTTTTTCTGCTCAGCATAAAATTTTCAAGCGTTAATCTCAAAGCGTTTTTAAATTTAACTCAAATTACTTTCGTAATTTTCACTCAAATTATTTTGAGGTAACCGGAGAACAGAATCAAGTAGTAGGTGAATTTCGCGTAATGCTTTTAGCAAAAACGCTTTAACTCCAGAACTACTTGAGCGTTTTAAATTGGCTTAGCTTAATCTTGTAGATTTTGAAGCGGCCTTTTTTTCCGCCTATAAATTTTTGCCCAAAGTCCTCGCTCACCGTATGTTGTTAAGCTTTTTATCTAAAAAACGCTTGAAAAACCATGGCTAACTAGTAAGCGTTTTAAATTTTTTTTTACCTGCTCCCTCCTACACGCTTTTTTCTGCTCAGCATAAAATTTTCAAGCGTTAATCTCAAAGCGTTTTTAAATTTAACTCAAATTACTTTCGTAATTTTCACTCAAATTATTTTGAGGTAACCGGAGAACAGAATCAAGTAGTAGGTGAATTTCGCGTAATGCTTTTAGCAAAAACGCTTTAACTCCAGAACTACTTGAGCGTTTTAAATTGGCTTAGCTTAATCTTGTAGATTTTGAAGCGGCCTTTTTTTCCGCCTATAAATTTTTGCCCAAAGTCCTCGCTCACCGTATGTTGTTAAGCTTTTTATCTAAAAAACGCTTGAAAAACCATGGCTAACTAGTAAGCGTTTTACATTTTTTTTTACCTGCTCCCTCCTACACGCTTTTTTCTGCTCAGCATAAAATTTTCAAGCGTTAATCTCAAAGCGTTTTTAAATTTAACTCAAATTACTTTCGTAATTTTCACTCAAATTATTTTGAGGTAACCGGAGAACAGAATCAAGTAGTAGGTGAATTTCGCGTAATGCTTTTAGCAAAAACGCTTTAACTCCAGAACTACTTGAGCGTTTTAAATTGGCTTAGCTTAATCTTGTAGATTTTGAAGCGGGCCTTTTTTCCGCCTATAAATTTTTGCCCAAAGTCCTCGCTCACCGTATGTTGTTAAGCTTTTTATCTAAAAAACGCTTGAAAAACCATGGCTAACTAGTAAGCGTTTTACATTTTTTTTTACCTGCTCCCTCCTACACGCTTTTTTCACTCAAATTATTTTGAGGTAACCGGAGAACAGAATCAAGTAGTAGGTGAATTTCGCGTAATGCTTTTAGCAAAAACGCTTTAACTCCAGAACTACTTGAGCGTTTTAAATTGGCTTAGCTTAATCTTGTAGATTTTGAAGCGGGCCTTTTTTCCGCCTATAAATTTTTGCCCAAAGTCCTCGCTCACCGTATGTTGTTAAGCTTTTTATCTAAAAAACGCTTGAAAAACCATGGCTAACTAGTAAGCGTTTTACATTTTTTTTTACCTGCTCCCTCCTACACGCTTTTTTCTGCTCAGCATAAAATTTTCAAGCGTTAATCTCAAAGCGTTTTTAAATTTAACTCAAATACTTTCGTAATTTTCACTCAAATTATTTTGAGGTAACCGGAGAACAGAATCAAGTAGTAGGTGAATTTCGCGTAATGCTTTTAGCAAAAACGCTTTAACTCCAGAACTACTTGAGCGTTTTAAATTGGCTTAGCTTAATCTTGTAGATTTTGAAGCGGCCTTTTTTTCCGCCTATAAATTTTTGCCCAAAGTCCTCGCTCACCGTATGTTGTTAAGCTTTTTATCTAAAAAACGCTTGAAAAACCATGGCTAACTAGTAAGCGTTTTACATTTTTTTTTACCTGCTCCCTCCTACACGCTTTTTTCTGCTCAGCATAAAATTTTCAAGCGTTAATCTCAAAGCGTTTTTAAATTTAACTCAAATTACTTTCGTAATTTTCACTCAAATTATTTTGAGGTAACCGGAGAACAGAATCAAGTAGTAGGTGAATTTCGCGTAATGCTTTTAGCAAAAACGCTTTAACTCCAGAACTACTTGAGCGTTTTAAATTGGCTTAGCTTAATCTTGTAGATTTTGAAGCGGCCTTTTTTTCCGCCTATAAATTTTTGCCCAAAGTCCTCGCTCACCGTATGTTGTTAAGCTTTTTATCTAAAAAACGCTTGAAAAACCATGGCTAACTAGTAAGCGTTTTACATTTTTTTTTACCTGCTCCCTCCTACACGCTTTTTTCTGCTCAGCATAAAATTTTCAAGCGTTAATCTCAAAGCGTTTTTAAATTTAACTCAAATTACTTTCGTAATTTTCACTCAAATTATTTTGAGGTAACCGGAGAACAGAATCAAGTAGTAGGTGAATTTCGCGTAATGCTTTTAGCAAAAACGCTATAACTCCAGAACTACTTAAGCGTTTTAAATTGGCTTAGCTTAATCTTGTAGATTTTGAAGCGGGCTTTTTTTCCGCCTATAAATTTTTGCCCAAAGTCCTCGCTCACCGTATGTTGTTAAGCTTTTTATCTAAAAAACGCTTGAAAAACCATGGCTAACTAGTAAGCGTTTTACATTTTTTTTTACCTGCTCCCTCCTACACGCTTTTTTCTGCTCAGCATAAAATTTTCACGGGTTAATCTCAAAGCGTTTTTAAATTTAACTCAAATTACTTTCTTAATTTTCACTCAAATTATTTTGAGGTAACCGGAGAACAGAATCAAGTAGTAGGTGAATTTCGCGTAATGCTTTTAGCAAAAACGCTATAACTCCAGAACTACTTAAGCGTTTTAAATTGGCTTAGCTTAATCTTGTAGATTTTGAAGCGGGCTTTTTTTCCGCCTATAAATTTTTGCCCAAAGTCCTCGCTCACCGTATGTTGTTAAGCTTTTTATCTAAAAAACGCTTGAAAAACCATGGCTAACTAGTAAGCGTTTTACATTTTTTTTTACCTGCTCCCTCCTACACGCTTTTTTCTGCTCAGCATAAAATTTTCAAGCGTTAATCTCAAAGCGTTTTTAAATTTAACTCAAATTACTTTCGTAATTTTCACTCAAATTATTTTGAGGTAACCGGAGAACAGAATCAAGTAGTAGGTGAATTTCGCGTAATGCTTTTAGCAAAAACGCTATAACTCCAGAACTACTTAAGCGTTTTAAATTGGCTTAGCTTAATCTTGTAGATTTTGAAGCGGGCTTTTTTTCCGCCTATAAATTTTTGCCCAAAGTCCTCGCTCACCGTATGTTGTTAAGCTTTTTATCTAAAAAACGCTTGAAAAACCATGGCTAACTAGTAAGCGTTTTACATTTTTTTTTACCTGCTCCCTCCTACACGCTTTTTTCTGCTCAGCATAAAATTTTCACGGGTTAATCTCAAAGCGTTTTTAAATTTAACTCAAATTACTTTCTTAATTTTCACTCAAATTATTTTGAGGTAACCGGAGAACAGAATCAAGTAGTAGGTGAATTTCGCGTAATGCTTTTAGCAAAAACGCTATAACTCCAGAACTACTTAAGCGTTTTAAATTGGCTTAGCTTAATCTTGTAGATTTTGAAGCGGGCTTTTTTTCCGCCTATAAATTTTTGCCCAAAGTCCTCGCTCACCGTATGTTGTTAAGCTTTTTATCTAAAAAACGCTTGAAAAACCATGGCTAACTAGTAAGCGTTTTACATTTTTTTTTACCTGCTCCCTCCTACACGCTTTTTTCTGCTCAGCATAAAATTTTCACGGGTTAATCTCAAAGCGTTTTTAAATTTAACTCAAATTACTTTCTTAATTTTCACTCAAATTATTTTGAGGTAACCGGAGAACAGAATCAAGTAGTAGGTGAATTTCGCGTAATGCTTTTAGCAAAAACGCTATAACTCCAGAACTACTTAAGCGTTTTAAATTGGCTTAGCTTAATCTTGTAGATTTTGAAGCGGGCTTTTTTTCCGCCTATAAATTTTTGCCCAAAGTCCTCGCTCACCGTATGTTGTTAAGCTTTTTATCTAAAAAACGCTTGAAAAACCATGGCTAACTAGTAAGCGTTTTACATTTTTTTTTACCTGCTCCCTCCTACACGCTTTTTTCTGCTCAGCATAAAATTTTCAAGCGTTAATCTCAAAGCGTTTTTAAATTTAACTCAAATTACTTTCGTAATTTTCACTCAAATTGTTTTGAGGTAACCGGAGAACAGAATCAAGTAGTAGGTGAATTTCGCGTAATGCTTTTAGCAAAAACGCTTTAACTCCAGAACTACTTGAGCGTTTTAAATTGGCTTAGCTTAATCTTGTAGATTTTGAAGCGGGCTTTTTTTCCGCCTATAAATTTTTGCCCAAAGTCCTCGCTCACCGTATGTTGTTAAGCTTTTTATCTAAAAAACGCTTGAAAAACCATGGCTAACTAGTAAGCGTTTTACATTTTTTTTTACCTGCTCCCTCCTACACGCTTTTTTCTGCTCAGCATAAAATTTTCACGGGTTAATCTCAAAGCGTTTTTAAATTTAACTCAAATTACTTTCTTAATTTTCACTCAAATTATTTTGAGGTAACCGGAGAACAGAATCAAGTAGTAGGTGAATTTCGCGTAATGCTTTTAGCAAAAACGCTATAACTCCAGAACTACTTAAGCGTTTTAAATTGGCTTAGCTTAATCTTGTAGATTTTGAAGCGGGCTTTTTTTCCGCCTATAAATTTTTGCCCAAAGTCCTCGCTCACCGTATGTTGTTAAGCTTTTTATCTAAAAAACGCTTGAAAAACCATGGCTAACTAGTAAGCGTTTTACATTTTTTTTTACCTGCTCCCTCCTACACGCTTTTTTCTGCTCAGCATAAAATTTTCACGGGTTAATCTCAAAGCGTTTTTAAATTTAACTCAAATTACTTTCTTAATTTTCACTCAAATTATTTTGAGGTAACCGGAGAACAGAATCAAGTAGTAGGTGAATTTCGCGTAATGCTTTTAGCAAAATCGCTATAACTCCAGAACTACTTAAGCGTTTTAAATTGGCTTAGCTTAATCTTGTAGATTTTGAAGCGGCCTTTTTTTCCGCCTATAAATTTTTGCCCAAAGTCCTCGCTCACCGTATGTTGTTAAGCTTTTTATCTAAAAAACGCTTGAAAAACCATGGCTAACTAGTAAGCGTTTTACATTTTTTTTTTACCTGCTCCCTCCTACACGCTTTTTTCTGCTCAGCATAAAATTTTCACGGGTTAATCTCAAAGCGTTTTTAAATTTAACTCAAATTACTTTCTTAATTTTCACTCAAATTATTTTGAGGTAACCGGAGAACAGAATCAAGTAGTAGGTGAATTTCGCGTAATGCTTTTAGCAAAAACGCTATAACTCCAGAACTACTTAAGCGTTTTAAATTGGCTTAGCTTAATCTTGTAGATTTTGAAGCGGGCTTTTTTTCCGCCTATAAATTTTTGCCCAAAGTCCTCGCTCACCGTATGTTGTTAAGCTTTTTATCTAAAAAACGCTTGAAAAACCATGGCTAACTAGTAAGCGTTTTACATTTTTTTTACCTGCTCCCTTCTACATGCTTTTTTCTGCTCAGCATAAAATTTTCACGGGTTAATCTCAAAGCGTTTTTAAATTTAACTCAAATTACTTTCGTAATTTTCACTCAAATTATTTTGAGGTAACCGGAGAACAGAATCAAGTAGTAGGTGAATTTCGCGTAATGCTTTTAGCAAAAACGCTATAACTCCAGAACTACTTAAGCGTTTTAAATTGGCTTAGCTTAATCTTGTAGATTTTGAAGCGGGCTTTTTTTCCGCCTATAAATTTTTGCCCAAAGTCCTCGCTCACCGTATGTTGTTAAGCTTTTTATCTAAAAAACGCTTGAAAAACCATGGCTAACTAGTAAGCGTTTTACATTTTTTTTTACCTGCTCCCTCCTACACGCTTTTTTCTGCTCAGCATAAAATTTTCAAGCGTTAATCTCAAAGCGTTTTTAAATTTAACTCAAATTACTTTCGTAATTTTCACTCAAATTATTTTGAGGTAACCGGAGAACAGAATCAAGTAGTAGGTGAATTTCGCGTAATGCTTTTAGCAAAAACGCTATAACTCCAAAACTACTTAAGCGTTTTAAATTGGCTTAGCTTAATCTTGTAGATTTTGAAGCGGGCTTTTTTTCCGCCTATAAATTTTTGCCCAAAGTCCTCGCTCACCGTATGTTGTTAAGCTTTTTATCTAAAAAACGCTTGAAAAACCATGGCTAACTAGTAAGCGTTTTACATTTTTTTTTACCTGCTCCCTCCTACACGCTTTTTTCTGCTCAGCATAAAATTTTCAAGCGTTAATCTCAAAGCGTTTTTAAATTTAACTCAAATTACTTTCGTAATTTTCACTCAAATTATTTTGAGGTAACCGGAGAACAGAATCAAGTAGTAGGTGAATTTCGCGTAATGCTTTTAGCAAAAACGCTATAACTCCAAAACTACTTAAGCGTTTTAAATTGGCTTAGCTTAATCTTGTAGATTTTGAAGCGGGCTTTTTTTCCGCCTATAAATTTTTGCCCAAAGTCCTCGCTCACCGTATGTTGTTAAGCTTTTTATCTAAAAAACGCTTGAAAAACCATGGCTAACTAGTAAGCGTTTTACATTTTTTTTTACCTGCTCCCTCCTACACGCTTTTTTCTGCTCAGCATAAAATTTTCAAGCGTTAATCTCAAAGCGTTTTTAAATTTAACTCAAATTACTTTCGTAATTTTCACTCAAATTATTTTGAGGTAACCGGAGAACAGAATCAAGTAGTAGGTGAATTTCGCGTAATGCTTTTAGCAAAAACGCTATAACTCCAAAACTACTTAAGCGTTTTAAATTGGCTTAGCTTAATCTTGTAGATTTTGAAGCGGGCTTTTTTTCCGCCTATAAATTTTTGCCCAAAGTCCTCGCTCACCGTATGTTGTTAAGCTTTTTATCTAAAAAACGCTTGAAAAACCATGGCTAACTAGTAAGCGTTTTACATTTTTTTTTACCTGCTCCCTCCTACACGCTTTTTTCTGCTCAGCATAAAATTTTCAAGCGTTAATCTCAAAGCGTTTTTAAATTTAACTCAAATTACTTTCGTAATTTTCACTCAAATTATTTTGAGGTAACCGGAGAACAGAATCAAGTAGTAGGTGAATTTCGCGTAATGCTTTTAGCAAAAACGCTATAACTCCAAAACTACTTAAGCGTTTTAAATTGGCTTAGCTTAATCTTGTAGATTTTGAAGCGGGCTTTTTTTCCGCCTATAAATTTTTGCCCAAAGTCCTCGCTCACCGTATGTTGTTAAGCTTTTTATCTAAAAAACGCTTGAAAAACCATGGCTAACTAGTAAGCGTTTTACATTTTTTTTTACCTGCTCCCTCCTACACGCTTTTTTCTGCTCAGCATAAAATTTTCAAGCGTTAATCTCAAAGCGTTTTTAAATTTAACTCAAATTACTTTCGTAATTTTCACTCAAATTATTTTGAGGTAACCGGAGAACAGAATCAAGTAGTAGGTGAATTTCGCGTAATGCTTTTAGCAAAAACGCTATAACTCCAAAACTACTTAAGCGTTTTAAATTGGCTTAGCTTAATCTTGTAGATTTTGAAGCGGGCTTTTTTTCCGCCTATAAATTTTTGCCCAAAGTCCTCGCTCACCGTATGTTGTTAAGCTTTTTATCTAAAAAACGCTTGAAAAACCATGGCTAACTAGTAAGCGTTTTACATTTTTTTTTACCTGCTCCCTCCTACACGCTTTTTTCTGCTCAGCATAAAATTTTCAAGCGTTAATCTCAAAGCGTTTTTAAATTTAACTCAAATTACTTTCGTAATTTTCACTCAAATTATTTTGAGGTAACCGGAGAACAGAATCAAGTAGTAGGTGAATTTCGCGTAATGCTTTTAGCAAAAACGCTATAACTCCAAAACTACTTAAGCGTTTTAAATTGGCTTAGCTTAATCTTGTAGATTTTGAAGCGGGCTTTTTTTCCGCCTATAAATTTTTGCCCAAAGTCCTCGCTCACCGTATGTTGTTAAGCTTTTTATCTAAAAAACGCTTGAAAAACCATGGCTAACTAGTAAGCGTTTTACATTTTTTTTTACCTGCTCCCTCCTACACGCTTTTTTCTGCTCAGCATAAAATTTTCAAGCGTTAATCTCAAAGCGTTTTTAAATTTAACTCAAATTACTTTCGTAATTTTCACTCAAATTATTTTGAGGTAACCGGAGAACAGAATCAAGTAGTAGGTGAATTTCGCGTAATGCTTTTAGCAAAAACGCTATAACTCCAAAACTACTTAAGCGTTTTAAATTGGCTTAGCTTAATCTTGTAGATTTTGAAGCGGGCTTTTTTTCCGCCTATAAATTTTTGCCCAAAGTCCTCGCTCACCGTATGTTGTTAAGCTTTTTATCTAAAAAACGCTTGAAAAACCATGGCTAACTAGTAAGCGTTTTACATTTTTTTTTACCTGCTCCCTCCTACACGCTTTTTTCTGCTCAGCATAAAATTTTCAAGCGTTAATCTCAAAGCGTTTTTAAATTTAACTCAAATTACTTTCGTAATTTTCACTCAAATTATTTTGAGGTAACCGGAGAACAGAATCAAGTAGTAGGTGAATTTCGCGTAATGCTTTTAGCAAAAACGCTATAACTCCAAAACTACTTAAGCGTTTTAAATTGGCTTAGCTTAATCTTGTAGATTTTGAAGCGGGCTTTTTTTCCGCCTATAAATTTTTGCCCAAAGTCCTCGCTCACCGTATGTTGTTAAGCTTTTTATCTAAAAAACGCTTGAAAAACCATGGCTAACTAGTAAGCGTTTTACATTTTTTTTTACCTGCTCCCTCCTACACGCTTTTTTCTGCTCAGCATAAAATTTTCAAGCGTTAATCTCAAAGCGTTTTTAAATTTAACTCAAATTACTTTCGTAATTTTCACTCAAATTATTTTGAGGTAACCGGAGAACAGAATCAAGTAGTAGGTGAATTTCGCGTAATGCTTTTAGCAAAAACGCTATAACTCCAAAACTACTTAAGCGTTTTAAATTGGCTTAGCTTAATCTTGTAGATTTTGAAGCGGGCTTTTTTTCCGCCTATAAATTTTTGCCCAAAGTCCTCGCTCACCGTATGTTGTTAAGCTTTTTATCTAAAAAACGCTTGAAAAACCATGGCTAACTAGTAAGCGTTTTACATTTTTTTTTACCTGCTCCCTCCTACACGCTTTTTTCTGCTCAGCATAAAATTTTCACGGGTTAATCTCAAAGCGTTTTTAAATTTAACTCAAATTACTTTCTTAATTTTCACTCAAATTATTTTGAGGTAACCGGAGAACAGAATCAAGTAGTAGGTGAATTTCGCGTAATGCTTTTAGCAAAAACGCTTTAACTCCAGAACTACTTGAGCGTTTTAAATTGGCTTAGCTTAATCTTGTAGATTTTGAAGCGGGCTTTTTTTCCGCCTATAAATTTTTGCCCAAAGTCCTCGCTCACCGTATGTTGTTAAGCTTTTTATCTAAAAAACGCTTGAAAAACCATGGCTAACTAGTAAGCGTTTTACATTTTTTTTTACCTGCTCCCTCCTACACGCTTTTTTCTGCTCAGCATAAAATTTTCACGGGTTAATCTCAAAGCGTTTTTAAATTTAACTCAAATTACTTTCTTAATTTTCACTCAAATTATTTTGAGGTAACCGGAGAACAGAATCAAGTAGTAGGTGAATTTCGCGTAATGCTTTTAGCAAAAACGCTATAACTCCAGAACTACTTGAGCGTTTTAAATTGGCTTAGCTTAATCTTGTAGATTTTGAAGCGGGCTTTTTTTCCGCCTATAAATTTTTGCCCAAAGTCCTCGCTCACCGTATGTTGTTAAGCTTTTTATCTAAAAAACGCTTGAAAAACCATGGCTAACTAGTAAGCGTTTTACATTTTTTTTTACCTGCTCCCTCCTACACGCTTTTTTCTGCTCAGCATAAAATTTTCACGGGTTAATCTCAAAGCGTTTTTAAATTTAACTCAAATTACTTTCTTAATTTTCACTCAAATTATTTTGAGGTAACCGGAGAACAGAATCAAGTAGTAGGTGAATTTCGCGTAATGCTTTTAGCAAAAACGCTATAACTCCAGAACTACTTGAGCGTTTTAAATTGGCTTAGCTTAATCTTGTAGATTTTGAAGCGGGCTTTTTTTCCGCCTATAAATTTTTGCCCAAAGTCCTCGCTCACCGTATGTTGTTAAGCTTTTTATCTAAAAAACGCTTGAAAAACCATGGCTAACTAGTAAGCGTTTTACATTTTTTTTTACCTGCTCCCTCCTACACGCTTTTTTCTGCTCAGCATAAAATTTTCAAGCGTTAATCTCAAAGCGTTTTTAAATTTAACTCAAATTACTTTCGTAATTTTCACTCAAATTATTTTGAGGTAACCGGAGAACAGAATCAAGTAGTAGGTGAATTTCGCGTAATGCTTTTAGCAAAAACGCTATAACTCCAAAACTACTTAAGCGTTTTAAATTGGCTTAGCTTAATCTTGTAGATTTTGAAGCGGGCTTTTTTTCCGCCTATAAATTTTTGCCCAAAGTCCTCGCTCACCGTATGTTGTTAAGCTTTTTATCTAAAAAACGCTTGAAAAACCATGGCTAACTAGTAAGCGTTTTACATTTTTTTTTACCTGCTCCCTCCTACACGCTTTTTTCTGCTCAGCATAAAATTTTCAAGCGTTAATCTCAAAGCGTTTTTAAATTTAACTCAAATTACTTTCGTAATTTTCACTCAAATTATTTTGAGGTAACCGGAGAACAGAATCAAGTAGTAGGTGAATTTCGCGTAATGCTTTTAGCAAAAACGCTATAACTCCAAAACTACTTAAGCGTTTTAAATTGGCTTAGCTTAATCTTGTAGATTTTGAAGCGGGCTTTTTTGCCGCCTATAAATTTTTGCCCAAAGTCCTCGCTCACCGTATGTTGTTAAGCTTTTTATCTAAAAAACGCTTGAAAAACCATGGCTAACTAGTAAGCGTTTTACATTTTTTTTTACCTGCTCCCTCCTACACGCTTTTTTCTGCTCAGCATAAAATTTTCACGGGTTAATCTCAAAGCGTTTTTAAATTTAACTCAAATTACTTTCTTAATTTTCACTCAAATTATTTTGAGGTAACCGGAGAACAGAATCAAGTAGTAGGTGAATTTCGCGTAATGCTTTTAGCAAAAACGCTTTAACTCCAGAACTACTTGAGCGTTTTAAATTGGCTTAGCTTAATCTTGTAGATTTTGAAGCGGGCTTTTTTTCCGCCTATAAATTTTTGCCCAAAGTCCTCGCTCACCGTATGTTGTTAAGCTTTTTATCTAAAAAACGCTTGAAAAACCATGGCTAACTAGTAAGCGTTTTACATTTTTTTTTACCTGCTCCCTCCTACACGCTTTTTTCTGCTCAGCATAAAATTTTCACGGGTTAATCTCAAAGCGTTTTTAAATTTAACTCAAATTACTTTCTTAATTTTCACTCAAATTATTTTGAGGTAACCGGAGAACAGAATCAAGTAGTAGGTGAATTTCGCGTAATGCTTTTAGCAAAAACGCTATAACTCCAGAACTACTTAAGCGTTTTAAATTGGCTTAGCTTAATCTTGTAGATTTTGAAGCGGGCTTTTTTTCCGCCTATAAATTTTTGCCCAAAGTCCTCGCTCACCGTATGTTGTTAAGCTTTTTATCTAAAAAACGCTTGAAAAACCATGGCTAACTAGTAAGCGTTTTACATTTTTTTTTACCTGCTCCCTCCTACACGCTTTTTTCTGCTCAGCATAAAATTTTCAAGCGTTAATCTCAAAGCGTTTTTAAATTTAACTCAAATTACTTTCGTAATTTTCACTCAAATTATTTTGAGGTAACCGGAGAACAGAATCAAGTAGTAGGTGAATTTCGCGTAATGCTTTTAGCAAAATCGCTATAACTCCAGAACTACTTAAGCGTTTTAAATTGGCTTAGCTTAATCTTGTAGATTTTGAAGCGGGCTTTTTTTCCGCCTATAAATTTTTGCCCAAAGTCCTCGCTCACCGTATGTTGTTAAGCTTTTTATCTAAAAAACGCTTGAAAAACCATGGCTAACTAGTAAGCGTTTTACATTTTTTTTTACCTGCTCCCTCCTACACGCTTTTTTCTGCTCAGCATAAAATTTTCACGGGTTAATCTCAAAGCGTTTTTAAATTTAACTCAAATTACTTTCTTAATTTTCACTCAAATTGTTTTGAGGTAACCGGAGAACAGAATCAAGTAGTAGGTGAATTTCGCGTAATGCTTTTAGCAAAAACGCTTTAACTCCAGAACTACTTGAGCGTTTTAAATTGGCTTAGCTTAATCTTGTAGATTTTGAAGCGGGCTTTTTTTCCGCCTATAAATTTTTGCCCAAAGTCCTCGCTCACCGTATGTTGTTAAGCTTTTTATCTAAAAAACGCTTGAAAAACCATGGCTAACTAGTAAGCGTTTTACATTTTTTTTTACCTGCTCCCTCCTACACGCTTTTTTCTGCTCAGCATAAAATTTTCAAGCGTTAATCTCAAAGCGTTTTTAAATTTAACTCAAATTACTTTCGTAATTTTCACTCAAATTATTTTGAGGTAACCGGAGAACAGAATCAAGTAGTAGGTGAATTTCGCGTAATGCTTTTAGCAAAAACGCTATAACTCCAAAACTACTTAAGCGTTTTAAATTGGCTTAGCTTAATCTTGTAGATTTTGAAGCGGGCTTTTTTTCCGCCTATAAATTTTTGCCCAAAGTCCTCGCTCACCGTATGTTGTTAAGCTTTTTATCTAAAAAACGCTTGAAAAACCATGGCTAACTAGTAAGCGTTTTACATTTTTTTTTACCTGCTCCCTCCTACACGCTTTTTTCTGCTCAGCATAAAATTTTCAAGCGTTAATCTCAAAGCGTTTTTAAATTTAACTCAAATTACTTTCGTAATTTTCACTCAAATTATTTTGAGGTAACCGGAGAACAGAATCAAGTAGTAGGTGAATTTCGCGTAATGCTTTTAGCAAAAACGCTATAACTCCAAAACTACTTAAGCGTTTTAAATTGGCTTAGCTTAATCTTGTAGATTTTGAAGCGGGCTTTTTTTCCGCCTATAAATTTTTGCCCAAAGTCCTCGCTCACCGTATGTTGTTAAGCTTTTTATCTAAAAAACGCTTGAAAAACCATGGCTAACTAGTAAGCGTTTTACATTTTTTTTTACCTGCTCCCTCCTACACGCTTTTTTCTGCTCAGCATAAAATTTTCACGGGTTAATCTCAAAGCGTTTTTAAATTTAACTCAAATTACTTTCTTAATTTTCACTCAAATTATTTTGAGGTAACCGGAGAACAGAATCAAGTAGTAGGTGAATTTCGCGTAATGCTTTTAGCAAAAACGCTATAACTCCAGAACTACTTAAGCGTTTTAAATTGGCTTAGCTTAATCTTGTAGATTTTGAAGCGGGCTTTTTTTCCGCCTATAAATTTTTGCCCAAAGTCCTCGCTCACCGTATGTTGTTAAGCTTTTTATCTAAAAAACGCTTGAAAAACCATGGCTAACTAGTAAGCGTTTTACATTTTTTTTTACCTGCTCCCTCCTACACGCTTTTTTCTGCTCAGCATAAAATTTTCACGGGTTAATCTCAAAGCGTTTTTAAATTTAACTCAAATTACTTTCTTAATTTTCACTCAAATTATTTTGAGGTAACCGGAGAACAGAATCAAGTAGTAGGTGAATTTCGCGTAATGCTTTTAGCAAAAACGCTATAACTCCAGAACTACTTAAGCGTTTTAAATTGGCTTAGCTTAATCTTGTAGATTTTGAAGCGGGCTTTTTTTCCGCCTATAAATTTTTGCCCAAAGTCCTCGCTCACCGTATGTTGTTAAGCTTTTTATCTAAAAAACGCTTGAAAAACCATGGCTAACTAGTAAGCGTTTTACATTTTTTTTTACCTGCTCCCTCCTACACGCTTTTTTCTGCTCAGCATAAAATTTTCACGGGTTAATCTCAAAGCGTTTTTAAATTTAACTCAAATTACTTTCTTAATTTTCACTCAAATTATTTTGAGGTAACCGGAGAACAGAATCAAGTAGTAGGTGAATTTCGCGTAATGCTTTTAGCAAAAACGCTATAACTCCAGAACTACTTAAGCGTTTTAAATTGGCTTAGCTTAATCTTGTAGATTTTGAAGCGGGCTTTTTTTCCGCCTATAAATTTTTGCCCAAAGTCCTCGCTCACCGTATGTTGTTAAGCTTTTTATCTAAAAAACGCTTGAAAAACCATGGCTAACTAGTAAGCGTTTTACATTTTTTTTTACCTGCTCCCTCCTACACGCTTTTTTCTGCTCAGCATAAAATTTTCACGGGTTAATCTCAAAGCGTTTTTAAATTTAACTCAAATTACTTTCTTAATTTTCACTCAAATTATTTTGAGGTAACCGGAGAACAGAATCAAGTAGTAGGTGAATTTCGCGTAATGCTTTTAGCAAAAACGCTATAACTCCAGAACTACTTAAGCGTTTTAAATTGGCTTAGCTTAATCTTGTAGATTTTGAAGCGGGCTTTTTTTCCGCCTATAAATTTTTGCCCAAAGTCCTCGCTCACCGTATGTTGTTAAGCTTTTTATCTAAAAAACGCTTGAAAAACCATGGCTAACTAGTAAGCGTTTTACATTTTTTTTTACCTGCTCCCTCCTACACGCTTTTTTCTGCTCAGCATAAAATTTTCACGGGTTAATCTCAAAGCGTTTTTAAATTTAACTCAAATTACTTTCTTAATTTTCACTCAAATTATTTTGAGGTAACCGGAGAACAGAATCAAGTAGTAGGTGAATTTCGCGTAATGCTTTTAGCAAAAACGCTATAACTCCAGAACTACTTAAGCGTTTTAAATTGGCTTAGCTTAATCTTGTAGATTTTGAAGCGGGCTTTTTTTCCGCCTATAAATTTTTGCCCAAAGTCCTCGCTCACCGTATGTTGTTAAGCTTTTTATCTAAAAAACGCTTGAAAAACCATGGCTAACTAGTAAGCGTTTTACATTTTTTTTTACCTGCTCCCTCCTACACGCTTTTTTCTGCTCAGCATAAAATTTTCACGGGTTAATCTCAAAGCGTTTTTAAATTTAACTCAAATTACTTTCTTAATTTTCACTCAAATTATTTTGAGGTAACCGGAGAACAGAATCAAGTAGTAGGTGAATTTCGCGTAATGCTTTTAGCAAAAACGCTATAACTCCAGAACTACTTAAGCGTTTTAAATTGGCTTAGCTTAATCTTGTAGATTTTGAAGCGGGCTTTTTTTCCGCCTATAAATTTTTGCCCAAAGTCCTCGCTCACCGTATGTTGTTAAGCTTTTTATCTAAAAAACGCTTGAAAAACCATGGCTAACTAGTAAGCGTTTTACATTTTTTTTTACCTGCTCCCTCCTACACGCTTTTTTCTGCTCAGCATAAAATTTTCACGGGTTAATCTCAAAGCGTTTTTAAATTTAACTCAAATTACTTTCTTAATTTTCACTCAAATTATTTTGAGGTAACCGGAGAACAGAATCAAGTAGTAGGTGAATTTCGCGTAATGCTTTTAGCAAAAACGCTATAACTCCAGAACTACTTAAGCGTTTTAAATTGGCTTAGCTTAATCTTGTAGATTTTGAAGCGGCCTTTTTTTCCGCCTATAAATTTTTGCCCAAAGTCCTCGCTCACCGTATGTTGTTAAGCTTTTTATCTAAAAAACGCTTGAAAAACCATGGCTAACTAGTAAGCGTTTTACATTTTTTTTTACCTGCTCCCTCCTACACGCTTTTTTCTGCTCAGCATAAAATTTTCACGGGTTAATCTCAAAGCGTTTTTAAATTTAACTCAAATTACTTTCTTAATTTTCACTCAAATTATTTTGAGGTAACCGGAGAACAGAATCAAGTAGTAGGTGAATTTCGCGTAATGCTTTTAGCAAAAACGCTATAACTCCAGAACTACTTAAGCGTTTTAAATTGGCTTAGCTTAATCTTGTAGATTTTGAAGCGGGCTTTTTTTCCGCCTATAAATTTTTGCCCAAAGTCCTCGCTCACCGTATGTTGTTAAGCTTTTTATCTAAAAAACGCTTGAAAAACCATGGCTAACTAGTAAGCGTTTTACATTTTTTTTTACCTGCTCCCTCCTACACGCTTTTTTCTGCTCAGCATAAAATTTTCACGGGTTAATCTCAAAGCGTTTTTAAATTTAACTCAAATTACTTTCTTAATTTTCACTCAAATTATTTTGAGGTAACCGGAGAACAGAATCAAGTAGTAGGTGAATTTCGCGTAATGCTTTTAGCAAAAACGCTATAACTCCAGAACTACTTAAGCGTTTTAAATTGGCTTAGCTTAATCTTGTAGATTTTGAAGCGGGCTTTTTTTCCGCCTATAAATTTTTTCCCAAAGTCCTCGCTCACCGTATGTTGTTAAGCTTTTTATCTAAAAAACGCTTGAAAAACCATGGCTAACTAGTAAGCGTTTTACATTTTTTTTTACCTGCTCCCTCCTACACGCTTTTTTCTGCTCAGCATAAAATTTTCAAGCGTTAATCTCAAAGCGTTTTTAAATTTAACTCAAATTACTTTCGTAATTTTCACTCAAATTATGTTGAGGTAACCGGAGAACAGAATCAAGTAGTAGGTGAATTTCGCGTAATGCTTTTAGCAAAAACGCTATAACTCCAGAACTACTTAAGCGTTTTAAATTGGCTTAGCTTAATCTTGTAGATTTTGAAGCGGCCTTTTTTTCCGCCTATAAATTTTTGCCCAAAGTCCTCGCTCACCGTATGTTGTTAAGCTTTTTATCTAAAAAACGCTTGAAAAACCATGGCTAATTAGTAAGCGTTTTACATTTTTTTTTACCTGCTCCCTCCTACTCGCTTTTTTCTGCTCAGCATAAAATTTTCAAGCGTTAATCTCAAAGCGTTTTTAAATTTAACTCAAATTACTTTCGTAATTTTCACTCAAATTATGTTGAGGTAACCGGAGAACAGAATCAAGTAGTAGGTGAATTTCGCGTAATGCTTTTAGCAAAAACGCTATAACTCCAGAACTACTTAAGCGTTTTAAATTGGCTTAGCTTAATCTTGTAGATTTTGAAGCGGCCTTTTTTTCCGCCTATAAATTTTTGCCCAAAGTCCTCGCTCACCGTATGTTGTTAAGCTTTTTATCTAAAAAACGCTTGAAAAACCATGGCTAATTAGTAAGCGTTTTACATTTTTTTTTACCTGCTCCCTCCTACTCGCTTTTTTCTGCTCAGCATAAAATTTTCAAGCGTTAATCTCAAAGCGTTTTTAAATTTAACTCAAATTACTTTCGTAATTTTCACTCAAATTATGTTGAGGTAACCGGAGAACAGAATCAAGTAGTAGGTGAATTTCGCGTAATGCTTTTAGCAAAAACGCTATAACTCCAGAACTACTTAAGCGTTTTAAATTGGCTTAGCTTAATCTTGTAGATTTTGAAGCGGCCTTTTTTTCCGCCTATAAATTTTTGCCCAAAGTCCTCGCTCACCGTATGTTGTTAAGCTTTTTATCTAAAAAACGCTTGAAAAACCATGGCTAATTAGTAAGCGTTTTACATTTTTTTTTACCTGCTCCCTCCTACTCGCTTTTTTCTGCTCAGCATAAAATTTTCAAGCGTTAATCTCAAAGCGTTTTTAAATTTAACTCAAATTACTTTCGTAATTTTCACTCAAATTATGTTGAGGTAACCGGAGAACAGAATCAAGTAGTAGGTGAATTTCGCGTAATGCTTTTAGCAAAAACGCTATAACTCCAGAACTACTTAAGCGTTTTAAATTGGCTTAGCTTAATCTTGTAGATTTTGAAGCGGCCTTTTTTTCCGCCTATAAATTTTTGCCCAAAGTCCTCGCTCACCGTATGTTGTTAAGCTTTTTATCTAAAAAACGCTTGAAAAACCATGGCTAACTAGTAAGCGTTTTACATTTTTTTTTACCTGCTCCCTCCTACTCGCTTTTTTCTGCTCAGCATAAAATTTTCAAGCGTTAATCTCAAAGCGTTTTTAAATTTAACTCAAATTACTTTCGTAATTTTCACTCAAATTATGTTGAGGTAACCGGAGAACAGAATCAAGAAGTAGGTGAATTTCGCGTAATGCTTTTAGCAAAAACGCTATAACTCCAGAACTACTTAAGCGTTTTAAATTGGCTTAGCTTAATCTTGTAGATTTTGAAGCGGCCTTTTTTTCCGCCTATAAATTTTTGCCCAAAGTCCTCGCTCACCGTATGTTGTTAAGCTTTTTATCTAAAAAACGCTTGAAAAACCATGGCTAACTAGTAAGCGTTTTACATTTTTTTTTACCTGCTCCCTCCTACTCGCTTTTTTCTGCTCAGCATAAAATTTTCAAGCGTTAATCTCAAAGCGTTTTTAAATTTAACTCAAATTACTTTCGTAATTTTCACTCAAATTATGTTGAGGTAACCGGAGAACAGAATCAAGAAGTAGGTGAATTTCGCGTAATGCTTTTAGCAAAAACGCTATAACTCCAGAACTACTTAAGCGTTTTAAATTGGCTTAGCTTAATCTTGTAGATTTTGAAGCGGCCTTTTTTTCCGCCTATAAATTTTTGCCCAAAGTCCTCGCTCACCGTATGTTGTTAAGCTTTTTATCTAAAAAACGCTTGAAAAACCATGGCTAATTAGTAAGCGTTTTACATTTTTTTTACCTGCTCCCTCCTACACGCTTTTTTCTGCTCAGCATAAAATTTTCAAGCGTTAATCTCAAAGCGTTTTTAAATTTAACTCATATTACTTTCGTAATTTTCACTCAAATTATTTCGAGGTAACCGGAGAACAGATATTACGAAAATATTACGAAAAATTTTTTCAGCTTAAAATAAAAAAAGAGAACATTTTATAGCAAATCATTTTTTTAAAATACAATAACGTTTATAAAATAATATTGAGAATAAAATAGCTTAAGAAATAAATTTTCCACTGTAGTCATCACATTAATTTGCATAAGAGTTTATTTTCTTTAGTATTGTGTGAACATCTAAACCATTAAAATAACTGATAGTTCAACAAAAATTTTTTTTTATATTTATTGAAATTCATTATTTGAGAAGTTTCCAAAGATATAACCTAAATTTCGTGAAAATCCAAGTTAATCTTAAAGTTTCTTGTCCTTCCCTAAAAGAAAAAAAGAGAATAATAACATCTTTTTCCCAAATCATGACGGAAAATACCTTAAATTCCATACAGGACACTCTCTCTAGACTGTCAATTACAACAAATAGTCCTAGTGTGACTGGCGCAAGCACAAGCGCTGCAGCTGCAGCTGCTGCGGCAAGGAATCAGGACACAATTACTATAAATTGTGCTGAGTTCGGAAAAATTATTTCGGCTAAGGTTCAGGAAATTTTAAACCCTTTTAAAGAATTTGAGGCAGGAGATAACAGTGATAATTTCCCAGGGGGATCCATTCGTGATGAAGATAAGATTCCCGATATATTTAATTCCCTTAGAGAATTTAATGGTAAAAGTGGCGACTTCAACTCATCGCGAAAGTCCGTGGATCGCATATTCGAAATATTTAAGTCCATAGAGGGTAGTTCAAAACATTATGCAATATTACACACAGTTAGACATAAGATTACCGGTGAAGCAGATACTGCTCTGGAATCTTATAGAACAACGCTTAATTGGAATAAGATTAAAAAGGTGTTGATGATGCATTATGCAGACAAGAGGGATATTGGGACATTATAATACCAGATGTCCACCCTGCACCAAAGAAACATGGCAATAACCGAATTCTACAAAAAGGTCTATGAACACCTGTCATTGCTTCTAGACAAAGTATCGTGTTTGGACATTTCAGAGGAAGCGAAAGGTGCCATGATAAATTCCTATCGAGGAAAAGCTCTCGATACATTCGTAAGAGGCCTGAACGGCGACTTACCCAGGCTTTTAAGCATTAGGGAACCAACTTCACTACCACAGGCACTCAATTTGTGTCAGAAACTGGACAATATGCATTTCAGAGCAAATTATGCTCATAATCATTCGCGTGGCAGCATACATAAACCACCACCAGTAATGCAGCAGCCACATCATTTTTCAAGGCCAGTATTTTATCCAGAATTGGCTCACATGCCACACCATTTTAAACAATATCCACCCAAGCCACACTTTCAAAATATACCACGACCGTTTGCCCCACACCAGTTAAGACAAGCAAATCAAAGACCAAATTTTACAGGGTTTAATAATAGACAAAATATTCCACCGAAACCCCCTCAACCTATGGAAGTCGATCAATCAATAAGATCAAAAAACGCAAATTATCAAAATTTCCAAAGAAATCATCAATTTGCCCAGAAACGCCCACACGAAACCTCTGGTGGTATTCCTCCCAAGTTGCAACGAAATTATTTCATGAACACCAATAATGATGCTCAATATGATGGTCAATATTATGACCAATACGAAAATTATAATTCTTGTTATCCACTTGATAACATAGAGCAGATACAACAAAACCGTTTCACGAATTTTAGCAAAGATTACCAAAATGATGCCCAGTTCTATGATCGAGATAATTATTATGACCACTGTTATCCACTTGATAACCCAGAAAAAGTAGGAGATACGAATCCTGTCTCTAACGACGGAAATGAAATAGACAGCGTTTATTTTTTAGACTAGTCCCGTCTTCACTCCCATACTTCGAACTTCAAAAGGATGAGGACACACTAGAATTTTTAATTGATACCGGATCAAATAAAAATTATATCCAGTCCACTCGAATTCGTAATCCTATTTTAAATGATAAACTATTCCATATAAGTACAGTTGCCGGAACAATAGAAATAACACATCATACATTCGTAAAAATTTTCGGTCCAGATATACCAAAGCTAAAATTTTATATCCTCCCAACCTTGGAAACATTCCATGGAATAATTGGAAATGACACATTGAGAGATATCAAGGCGACTATTCATACTGATAAAAATTTTATGACTATAAACAACGCTATAAGAGTCCCTTTGAAACAAAAAACATCTCAATCGGTCAACAATATTGAGTTGAGGCTATCCCACCTTACAGAATTGCAAAAGAATAAACTTTATGAGATTGTTAAAGAATGTTCTAACGTGTTTACAGACCCAAATGAAAGGTTAACCTACACCACCAACATTAAAGGTGAAATACGCACAGTTACAGATAACCCAATTTATTCAAGGCCTTATCCATACCCTATGGCTCTGAAGTCAGAGGTCGAAAAACAGATTGAAGAATTGCTAGCCAATAATATAATCAGACCGTCCAAATCACCATACAATGCCCCCGTATGGATCGTAGAAAAAAAATTGGACGCCTCAGGTGAAAAGAAGTACAGAATGGTAATTGACTACAGGAAATTGAATTCTGTGACCATTCCGTTCAGATATCCTATACCTGAGATTAATGAGGTTCTTGCGAATCTTGGAAAAAATAGGTATTTTACTATCATTGACCTTAAAAGTGGTTTCCGCCAGATACGATTAAAAGAGGAAGATGTTGAGAAAACTTCTTTCTCAATTAATAATGGCAAATATGAATTTTTGAGACTCCCTTTCGGACTCAAAAATGCACCTTCAATATTTCAGGCTGCGCTCGACGACATTCTCCGACCACACATAGGGAAAAGATGCTACGTCTACATAGACGACATCATTATATTTGGGAAAAATGAAGAAGAACATTTCCAAAATTTAAGAGCAATTCTAAAAACACTGTCAGAAGCAAATATGAAAGTACAACTCGACAAGTGTGAATTTATGCAAAGTGAGGTTGAGTTTCTAGGATTTGTTATTAGTATAGAAGGAATCAAAACTAACCCAGACAAAGTAAAGGCTATATCAAAAATATCAGTTCCAAAAAGTTTGAAAGAACTCCGCTCCTTTCTTGGTATGGCAGGCTATTATAGACGGTTCATTAGATATTACGCAAAAATAGCAAAACCATTAACATCCATGCTCAGAGGGGATGCTGGCAATGTGGGTAAAAATGCATCAAAAAACAAGGCTATCTAACTTGATCAGGAGGCGATAGAAGCATTTGAGAAAATAAAAAACATACTGATCTCAGACGATGTGATACTTTCTCATCCGGATTTTGAGGTCGAATTCGAACTCACTACGGATGCTTCAAACCATGACATAGGTGCAGTCCTCTCCCAAAATAAAAAACCCATTACATTCATTTCAAGAACATTGTCACGAACAGAAGAAGCCTATGCCACAAACGAAAAGGAAATGTTGGCTATAATCTGGGCGCTAACCTCCCTACGCAATTATCTATATGGCTCGAAAAAGGTAAAAATAACCACAGACCACCAACCACTGACATTTGCATTAAGCCATAAGAACCACAATAACAAAATGAAAAGGTGGAAAGCCATACTTGAGGAATATAACTACGAATTAAATTATCAGCCAGGTAAAACAAATGTTGTAGCCGACGCTCTTTCAAGAATGACTACGCAAATTAATAATTTAACAGGAACTGTTCATAGTGATGAAAGTTCCAGCGAGGATCTTGTGCCTTGCGTAGAAAGCCCAATCAATGTTTTCAAGAATCAAATATTTTTAAAGATTGGAGACATATCAAGTTATCAATTTCAAATTATTTTTCCCACAGTCCATCGTCATACCATTACCGAACCGGAATTCAATAGAGAAAATTTAATACATCATCTGAAAAGGAGACTAAATCCCTCTGTAATAAACGGAATTTGCACAGAAGAAAGAATCATGGGAACAATACAAAATTTATATCCAGAATATTTTCGTAATTATAAAACCAGGTACACACAAACAATTGTAGAGGACATAACTAATGAACAGCAACAGGAAGAAATTATATTCGAAGCTCACTGTAGGGCACATAGAAATGCAATCGAAAATAAAGCCCAAATACTCGCAAAGTATTACTTCCCCGGAATGACTAGTAAAATTAAACGAATAACTCAGAATTGCACAATATGTAAGGAAAATAAATACGAACGACATCCGAACAAACCTAAACTGACCGAAACACCAATGCCAACACGCGCAGGAGAGATGTTACACATTGACATTTATTTGACTGAAGGAAAAGCAGTGATGACAGCTTTAGACAAATTCTCAAAATATGCACAGGCTAAAATACTTAAAAGCCGTTCTATAGAGGACATATGAAGACCAATGAGGGACATATTATTTTCTTTTGGAGTACCAACGAGGTTGGTAATAGATAATGACCCATCACTAAATTCTCGTTCAATAAAATTCATGTTAGAAAACGAACTAAGAATAGAAACCTACGTAACACCCCCATACACAAGCCGAGCCAATGGCCAAGTGGAAAAGTTTCACTCTACTCTGACCGAAATAATGAGGTGTCTAAAAAATAACGGAGGACACCGTAATTTTGAAGAGCTATTGGAAAGAGCGGTTGCTGAATATAACCACTCAATACACTCGGTGACAAAAAGGAAACCAGTCGACTTATTCTTCGGACGATCAGTCAACTTTTCACCAGAAGACATAGATCGAACTAGGCAAACTAATATAGAAAGACTTGCGAAGAAACAAAAACAGGACATGGAACATCATAATAGGGGCAGAACTGACTTTAAATCATACTTAGCAGGGCAAATTATATTTGTAAAAAGAAATAAACGATTAGGAACAAAACTTTCAAAGCCATATTCAAAAGAAATAGTAGCTGAAGATAGAAATAGTACAGTTTTGACAGAGAAAGGACAGATTATACACAAAAGTAGAATACGTAATTAAACATAATCAAAATTTTTTTAAATAATTTACAGACGTACAAATCCTGGATTATTCTAATTCTCAACTTATCACAGTAGAAAAATCCGTTGCAAGAATACAGACAGGAAATTTTAAAATTATTCACGAAGTGGACCTCGATAAATACAACGACATTACAAACAACATAGAACATTTGGCAAAAACCCCGGAATTCGAAAATAATCCACACTACCCGTTCATTTCCCTATTAATATCTCAGATTAAAACCCATTTAAGCAACTTGCAAATTCAAAAAAGGAAAAGATCTTTAGATTTTCTAGGAAGTGCATGGAAATGGTTAGCAGGTAGTCCTGATCACCATGACCACGAAATAGTTTTAAACAAATTGAATAATGTCTTGGAAAATAATAACAATCAACTTTTGATTAATAAACTAACAATAGAAAAAGTTAATGAAATAACGAATATAACCAATCAAATTTTAAAAGTGATGGAAAATGATGAACACACAAAGAATGACCTTATTTTAAAATTAAAGTTTAAGCTAGAAGTAATCAAGGAAGAAGTTGTAAACATAGCTTACGCCATACATTGGGCAAAAGCTAATATAATAAATTCTTATATTTTATCTAATGAAGAAATTGGAATAGCCAAAAACATTGTAAACAGAGAAAATTTACCATTTATTAATTTAGATGAAGCTTTAGAATTTTCCGAAATAAAAATGGCTACTAACGGAAAATTAATTATTTATATTATAAGTTTACCAACTGTTAAGAATGATATTTGCAAAACAATCGAAATAAGAGCTGTCAAACATGAAAAGAGAATAAATAAAATAAATTTTAACGAAATATTGATTTGCGAAAAAGAAATATACGGAATTAAAAATAATTGCAAAAATTATAATAATTTAGAAATATGTTTAAGTAATAATATAATAGATTTAAGCACTGATACTTGCATAAACAATCTACTTAAAAGTCGTACACCAAACTGCACTGTGGTAAACAACCAACACATCCCAACAATAGAGGAAATTACACCCGGCATACTATTCCTGAATAGATTCAATGGAGATATTACAATTGGGAATGAAACAACCCTACTAAATGGAACATTTTTGGTGCATTTCAGCAACATTACCATTGAGATTCAAGGTAAAACCTATCGCAATGAAGGAAAAATAACAAGCAAACCGTTACCGGCAATACTTCAGCCACTAGCCAAAACTAATACCGTTGAAGAAATACTTTCCCTACAAATGCTACACCAACTAAACGCTAATAACACTAAATACATTAGTAGTTTGGAGAAGGAAGAAAAAATAAAATATGGTATCAGGCTCTCAGCTACCATAATGCTAATAATTGTTATAATAGCTATTGGAAAATTTATTTCCACTACATGGATTATTAAATCAATTCAACTGACACCAGCAGCGATAGAAGGGTTAAACCAATTTTTTAACAAAACAAGTTCGTCAAACGAGGACGTTTGAAATCTACGAGGGGAGAAGTTAACACACTAAATATTTTCACATTAATCTCTGTAACACATAAAATATTTTCACATCAAATTCTGTTTTGCTGCATACGTCTAATATTTCAACATCAACATTATGAACAATTCCGTCTTGTCCGTCCTGCTGACGTTGCACACGCGCCACCAAATCATTCTTCAACTCGTGGGAAAACGCTGAGACAACAATTTCAGTGCATAGAAAAATAAGTTACGTTTAAGAAAAACAATTTTGTAAATTTCAGTTTTTAGTGGATAATTAATAAATAAAGAGCTTAAGCTCCCATAAAAATAAAAAATAAGATTATTTTTTTTTTAACAATTAATAAAATATAAAATTAACTTATAATCTAAAAAAAACTTAATCTTAATCACATACGCTCCTTTTATAAAATTGTTTCTGTGTTTTTTTAAATTTTTTATATTTTTTTTTTTTTTTAATTTAAAATTTTGTTTTTCTTTTTCTTTTTAAGTGGGTACTTTATTTTTTTTTTGCTCAAAAGAATGCTTATTTCTTTTCCTTCAAGGAAGTTCTATTTTGAATTTTTTCCTATTTGTGTGTAAGTGCTACTAAAATCTTAAATATAGCTATCTAGTTTGTTTGGAACAAGCTTTTTCTAACACCAATAGATAATAAGTTACATGGATGAGAAAGAACACCGGTTTGTCTAAAATGTCAAATTTTGACTCCCTCTAACTCATAAACTTTTTGACCGATCTTGTTGAAAATTTGTGTATACTATTCAATGGTGCAAATTTCATCCAAATTAGAAGACATCGATTTCAAAAGTTGGGTCACTTAACATGAATATTATATTTATTTAATTATATAACTTTCTGTTCTTATAGCACTAAGGTAATGACTAAATAAGATTCAGCATAGCCGAATACAACACTCTTACTTGTTATCTCTTAAACTGTATTTTGGCTTTAAATTAAAACTTTAATTCAGAAATGGATTTAAAAAAGCTTCGAAATTCATCACACCTTTTAAAAACGATTATTTTAAAATCGAGTATTCCATAGCTGTTTACTATTTCGTTCAAAGACTATTAGTTAAATAATAAAAAAAATACAGACTAAGCCATCAAAGAAACAAACCATGTGTCTGAACTTAAACCCTAATTTGAAATTCTGTCCAGGAGGGTCAAGTCTTCTTTTAAATAAAAAACGTTGGTTTTATATTAAATTATAATTAAGTTTTATTACGACTGAACGTGTTGGGCACAAGATAAAGAAGAATGAATAGAAGGGAAAAAGCCGTGACATTAGCTTGGCACAATAACGAGTACCGTTGATACTCGTTACATTACAAAAATATTAGGGTAGCCCTTAGCCACACAAGTGTAGCTTATACTACAGAAATGATTAAAGATTAAATTTAATTTATTTTTGCAAAAGAAAATAAGCCTTAAGCTAAACTAAGATTATAATAAGTTAAAAATTCAAGTTTTAATTAATTCGTATCTTATTGCCGTAATCTTAAACTTTCTTAAGTTCTATCAAAAAAGAAAAATATTAATTTTCATTATAAGTGAACTCTTTGCAGAACAAAACCTTCATTTGCTACTTGACTTTTTAAAATCGTCTTGGCTGGCAGTAATTAAAAATGCACAGCAGCAGTTAATTTCATTAAAAGTAAAACACATAACTTTGCTTAACTGCTACTTACGGATTCATTGTTATTGCTGGGAAATATTAAAGCATACTCTTTAAGGCTTATTACTCATAGTAAATAAGAAACATAATTTAAGGCACAATGAGGAATTAAGCCAAGGACCGTAACAGTTATAAGTTTTGTATTAAAAATGAATTCTTGAACATAATTTTTGTGAATTTTATTTCTCGCTCAGAAAATAAAAAAGTTATTTTCTGAGTTTTATTTAGTTTCCTTTAATTCATTTTTTTTATTTCTTCCTCAGGAAATAAGAATGATTTATGAGTTTTATTTTTGCTTAAAAAATAATTTTTGGCTTTGAAAATAGCAGTTACTTTTTGAATTTTATATATTCCATTTTATATATTTCTGCAATTTGGGCCTTAGTTGTTGAATTAAATAATTTTCTTTATATTTTATTCTATTTAGAAATTACATTTTTCTAGGCAACAAAATAGAATTCAAAAAATAACTTTTATTGCCGATGAATAAATAAAAGTCAATAAAAAACCCAAAATTAAAATTTAGTTTCCAAGCAAAAAATAACACTTAAAAAATAATTTTTATTTCTGAGGAATAAATAAAACCTAAAATAAACGGTAAACTTGAGCTTTCTAGCAAAACTTAAAAAAAAAAATAATATTAATGCATCTAAAGGTTCTCCTTGTTAAAAGGGTTTTCTTGGTGTGTTCCTTATTTACGCAGCACTTCTCTTTTAGTTTATTTTTTTAGACTTTGCTTGAAAAATAATCGTTATTAACAGTCCCTGAATAAAACAAATCGTCATTTATTTCTATTGTTTTAAAGTTTTAAAATGTTTTTTTTTATTAAATATATAAAAATAATTTTATAAAAATAATATTAAAGATGAGAAAAAAACAAAATGTTATTTATAATTGTAATATGCCTTGGTTTTGTTTATCTCCGTCTTTTTTTTAATATGACCATATTTATTTATAAATTTGCTTACATATGACTTATTTTCATGTCCTTGGGAGCTTCTGAATGACAAATTGTGAATTTGTGCTTTCATGTGTTTAGTTTTGCCCCCACTTACCAACTCTTTTTCGAGCTTTTATAACTTCCCTAGTTAATTTTGGTTTTCTTATCCTGCGAAGCCGAATTTATGTCCTCCCAAAAATTTTACATGACTCAGGCATATTTTTTTTTTTTGTTTTCCATTGAGTTTACATTAATGAATACCAACTTCTGAAATCTATTTATTTCTCTTGCATGTGTTTTGTGGGTAGCAAATATCAAATAAAGTGAATTTATTTCATTTTATTCCCAAATTCGTTTTCTTATTTATTTAAGTCGTTTTTCGGATGTTCAAGGTTTTAAATGAAGATTCCAACAAGATGATATTTATATTAATTTTCTTGTGATAGAATTGATTGATTTCCTTATTTGAAAAGGTAATTGAACTATTTGAAAGGCATTGGTTAATAGTAGGGAAGATCGATTTATCGAATTTTTTCAAAAACTGTCTTTCATATTTTAAAAAAACCGGGTTTCGGTTAAGCATTTTTAAAAAAGCCGGTTTTAATTCGAACACATAAAAACACAAAAATCAAAATATCTTTTTGTAATAAAACGTTAATTTGTATAAAAACAAAACAATTCCAAAAGGTAAGGAACCAACAAAATACATGCAAATGACTTCACCCCTAGCAAATATTTGACAATAAAAACCAAGAGAAGTGTGACCAGTAAATTGATCAAACTTAAGCTTTATTTTTTACAATTTCTATTTTTTTACTAGACTTTATTTGCAAAAGCAAATAAAAAATTATAGGAATTTAATAAAATTATTGTTCGAGATATTCTCCCAAATTTATTTTAAATGAGTTTTAATTCGTTGGTGGTTAAGCATGTCTATATGATTCAGTAGACTTCAACCATATTTCTGAAAAGTTGCAAACAAAACCTCTTAGCCAAGATTATATATTTCAAATTAAACGCCTCTGAGGAGATTGTGTGGTTACAATCAAAACATGTCAGGGTAAACTGTCTGTGAAAACCTGGGTTCAATTCCTAGCTCAGTCAAGAATATAAAATTATCAATAAATTTTTATTCATTTCATGTTGTAAAATTCCTTCCTTTATAAAAATAATTTAAAGAAACTTAAATTTAATGAACTTTAGCCTGAATAAAATATCAAAACTTTTGGAGAAAATAATTTAAATTTTACGGCACTATTCTCCTTATAAGAACTACAGGACTTAATATATATATTTATATATGTATAAATCGGCAAAGGCAAAACAGTTAAGAACACTTTCCGTCTCTGTTTGTCAACCGATTTAAACAAACACCATTTAAAAGGCATTTACTTACAGAAGTGCACAATGTAAATTTATTTAGAGTGTAAAAAGGGTAAAAATTCGGTGACTTCATATCTCTAAAACTAGAAACACAAAAAAAAATATACTTATCGTTGTTCATTAAAAAAAAATAAGCGGACAAGTGTCTCGTTCTTTTTGCAATTCGGCCCTTTCAGACAGAAAACTGGTATAACCTCTATTTTGAGACTTTTGGGTTCCCCATTTATCTTTTAAGCCAATTAGTATAGAAATAAAGGCTATACCAAATTCGTATCTTATCTAAAAAATACAAATATAAATTTGGTACTTTTTCGAAATTCGAACGTTTTTAGGCATATAATCGTACCTATGAGTACGTTTTTTTACAAACATTTTTCTCTGTATATTGACATATACATACGCAATAAATTATGGTCTCCCACTACCACACTGAAATTTTTGATACCTGAATGGGAAAAAATAATTTTTAAAAAGGGAAAATACGGGAAATTTAATTACTCTTTTTTTTACTTTTCCGTGCTGCATGGGGTAATTTTTGAATTTTTTGTAATATTGAACTTAGAAATAAAAAAATTCCTTGTGCATACTCTTGAGTGAATGAGAACCAATAAGATGAAAAATTTTGGAACTTTTTTGTTCTTCAACTGGTACTTTTTGAATTTTAATATTGGATCTAGAAACATAAAATTAAGCATGCATTGTTCTGAGTGAATAAAAATCTGTAAGGCAGAGGTTTTTAGTACTTTTTCGTTCTACAACTGGTCCTTTTTTTATTTTCGTTAATATTGGACCTAGAAACATAAAACTAAACTTGCAAATGTCCCGAATGGGTGAGAATCTATAAGAGTGAACTTTTTTGATCTTCAAATGGTACTTTTTGCATTTTCGTTAGTATTGGACCTAGAAACCTAAGCCTAGAAACATAAAACATTCATGGCTCTGAGTGTATGGAAGAGCTTTTTGGTACTTTTTGAATTTTGGATAATACTGAACATAGAAATATAAAATTCAGCATGCAGATTCATTCCTAAGTGATTGAGAAACTATATTTAAGAGGCGAAATTTTTGTACTTTTTCTTTTTCAATTGGTACTTTCTGACTTTTTTCATATAATTCAACTTAAAAAACTAAATTAAACATTCACGGACTTGAGTAGAAGAGAACATTTGGTACGGAGGTTGGTACCTAGCCAAATCGATCCACTAAGACGAAAAAAACGAAGTCTCTATACATTTAAATTCATATGTGCTTATATGTATGGTTTTTTCATATTTGCATAAATAATTAAGATCGAATTTTGACCACTTGGCAAACTCTAGTATATATAAATAATTTAGATACAATTGCAAAATGATGTAAACTATTTAACAATAAATCTGTACATTTTTAAACAATTTAGGAGTCAATAGGACATAGTTTTAAACGAACTTTTTGGTATTTAGTGAGTTTTACATATCGCACTGGTTCGTCTAAAAGAGGTTAACTCAAAATTTATAAATATTCTGTAGAGACAAAAGACTGTTTTCTTTTTATATGTACTCTTATATCAAAAGGGTGATACAATTGCATTTTTTTTTTAAGAAAATACTAGAGAAAATGATGTAAGATTTTTACAGTGGGTATATATAACCACAGTTCATAGATTTCTTGCATAAAGTGAAAATTTAAAAATGCGCATAGAAACTAGCTTTCCCACAACAATAAATTTCAGTGTTTTCATTCAAAAATTGGGATTATTAGCACATCATTAATAAATGAACTAATTAATAATAAATATTTCATTCCCGAAAATAATTTTTGATAATAAATTTGCATGTGCCCGGCAATAAAAAACTTAAATGACAAGCTGCTTTATTTAAGCAACTTGTTTTTTTAATTTTGTTTTTTTTTTCTCTATCCTCTTACAACTACAATTCGTGTTGGAAAAAAACCAGCCAATTGTGGGGGAATGTAAGAAAGAAAAATTGACGGTTTCTTGTTGTGTCTTTGTTGAAGCTTTGATATTGTTACATGCAAGACCTGAGTGTTTAAAATTCTTATTCACTTTATGGTCTTACTTTTATAATATTTTTAGCTTTTCTAAAGTAATTGGAAAAAGTTTCCTGACGAGCTGGCCTAAGCAACCAGCGAAATGCGCATAGAAACTAGCTTTCCCACAACAATAAATTTCAGTGTTATCATTCAAAAATTGGGATTATTAGCACATCATTAATAAATGCATTAATTAATAATAAATATTTCATTCCCGAAAATAATTTTTGATAAAAATTTTATGTTGACTCAATAATTCAAGAGTAAATTATGAGTGACATTAAAATTTTGAAGCAAATTTTACCCAACATAAACATATCTTGAATCATGGTATAACAACAGTTCTTTACATGTCGTAAAGAACTCTGTAGGAAACTTTACGTCATGTTTTTGTTGCAAATTCTTACTTTAACATTACAGGTGAAAATGTTAATGATTTAAACAATTTAAAATTTAGTTTGAAGAATGAAAATTGTACATATGTACTAACAAGTTTTCTGAGGTAAAAAATATTTTACATGTGTAAACAATTGAAAAGTTAATTTTCCTTTATGTTTAATTGAATTACTTTCATTAATGTGGAGTTTCTCGTATATTTTTTTTTTCTTTCTAAGCCCAAAATTCCACAGAACCATCTTAATCCTCCACCATGTCAGATGATCTTTTCTTCATAGAGCGCGAAGTTTTCGAGTTGTTGGATACTTTTGAGTCTTGTTTCGATATCTATGGTGGTAAAAATCTTGAGCTATAATTTAGATCTTGGATTCGTGACGGTAGCTTGGAAATAGTGCCATGTTCCCATGTGGGACATATATTTAGAAAAAGATCTCCTGGCTGGATAAGTTAATTTAAACAATATTAAAAAATTGGGTATACAAAAATTTTGTACAAGTTTCGCCTTCGTAATATTCATTTAAAAAATCAGTTAAGTTTTCTTTTTGTCTTGACTGATTTCGGTCGTAGTTTACTTTTCGTTTTTTAACTGCCACAAAAATGTTGTTTGTCTCACATAAACAATCCACAGTTGCCACAATTGCCAACTACAACTCCTACCAATAAACACATGTATAAACTCCACCCTCCTACCATCGCACTTAGTGGAGTTTCATATTGTCCCAGTTCGTGTGACAGAGACTGAGTTCGAGTTACAACATTTTTTTTGTGTCCGGTTGGATGTTTTTAAAAATTGTATTGTTTTTTTTTATTTATTTCGTAAAACTTTTCGCCAGTAGAGGACTGATAGTAATTTGTGCTGACTCTTGATTAAAATAAAGTGAAAAAGGGGTATATAAAGTGTATGTGACCATATTTCAGCGACCAGATAGACAGAGTCATGTTTTAATTCTGTTAAATGGCAGTAGTTTTTATAAATTTTCTGGGGAATTTGTTTTTCTTCCATTTATTTCATTTTTGATATTTTTTATTAAAATTAATAATGAAATTTTGTTAAATGTATATGTGTGTATAATTAAATAAGTTTAAAGAATTTAAAAAGAAATAAGATGGTAAATCTTTACAACTTACAACTACAATTCGTGTTGGAAAAAAACCAGCCAATTGTAGGGGAATGCAAGAAAGAAAAATTGACGGTTTATTGTTGTGTCTTTGTTGAAGCTTTGATATTGTTACATTTAAGACCTGAGTGTTTTAAAATTCTTATTTACTTTATGGTCTTGCTAGTATAATATTTTTAGCTTTTCTAAAGTATTTGGAAAAGTTTCCTGACGAGCTGGCCTAAGCAACCAGCGAAATGCGCATAGAAACTAGCTTTCCCGCAACAATAAATTTCAGTATTTCATTCAAAAATTGGGATTATTAGCACATCATTAATAAATGCATTAATTAATAATAAATATTTCTTTCCCGAAAATTATTTTAAATAATGTTAATAATACACAAAATGTAGCACCGTATTGATATCACTGTATTCATAGCATATATGACGCATAAAATGTGACAAAATTTTTCCTTTTCTTATTTTATTCACTTTTTCCTAGAAATCAAAACTTTTTATTTTAAGTATTGACCAAAATGCTTCCAAAGATACTAGAACAAATATTCGGCTATGCCGAATTTTTAATACCCTTCTTATAATTTTTAATATTTATTTTTGGATTTTAATGTCAGTATCGCATATCGTTGTTTATGGCTTGACTGTAAACCAATTCTTGCTTCTGATGGCCTCTTAGCCCGAACTAAAACTTCGGGCGAAACTAAGGCCATAAATTCGCCGTAAGATTAAAATATTAATTTCTGAAGTTATTTTAATATTGTTTATTATTTTTTTTTTGTTACAAATAAGTATTTAATTAATTTTTTTTTTTTTTAATAGAATATTTTGAATAAAAAACATTAAAAAGTTTTATATATCGTCGGTCACAGGTTGACAACTCTTAACATGTTTTTTTGTACTTTTCAGGAGACAAAAAAAAAACGTTATTACTCCGTTAATAAACCGTGTTGAAAGTAAATAAAAAAAAACCAAATTAGTAGGAGATATTTATTGTAAGATGGTGTAAAGAAAACAAAGGTATTGAAATAATTTCAGATTAAAAAAAATTAAAATAAATAATACCCCCGATTCGATTTTTTTGCGAGTTAAGGGTTGTAAACCTGTGACCGACGATATGTATGTATGAATTTCAAAGCATAAAAATAACGAGGGACACCATTTGAGCAGCTGTGCTAATTTCTTCCTGCGAGCAATCAAGGGTTAATAATAATTCTGAAAAGAGTCGAGATTACTGTACTGTTCGCGACTCTTTATTTTAGCAAATATATAGCCCAGTCGCTTTTTGTATGTGACTTTATTTGCGGATTCACTCACAACCTGTACAAAACTTTCAATGTTTTGAGAATGGCATGGAAACTCTAAAAAATACACTGCTTGTTCCACGCTTTTGAACGTTAACGTTCGCATAGAAAAAAAAACATTTAAAACAAAAACAAAATTTCCAAATTTTTATGTAAAATTCTTTGCAACTAATCTTTAACCTCAGGGGGTGACAGGCTTCCATTTTTTTCGAACCACCTTAATGGTCACTGTACCTACACGCGTGTCACCGAGCGCTATTAGATTCGATTGCTGATTTTTTTATTTATTTATTTAAGTCTATGGATTTAAATCCGTACAGACTATAATTAACATACGAACAATATAATTAGTTTATCTATTTAAAAACAAGATAATACTACGTTTAATGACATTGGTACTTAAAGAAAAGTCAACTAAATCATACATTTCATTAAAATCTTTACATATTTACATATTAAAAGCAGTGTTAAAATAGCAAAGCAATAAAATTTTGTTTTGCTTTAATATTTCAAAGTGTTTTCAATAACCATTTCGGAATGTTACACCTGGATTGCCAAACTTTTTATAGCCCCATTTTTCCGATTGTCATGGTGTAGTGTATATCTACATTATTTTTGTTCAATTATTTAAAATTTACTGTCCATTTACTAGATTTTGTTGGTGGTGCCATCTCAAAGGTTGTACTCAAACTCTTCTTTCAAAAAGAAAAGTTCCAAAAAGGACTGAATAACAAGGGGACTTTTTTTTTGTTGTTGCTAAGATTTTCTGCTTTGAATGCTTTAGATAAATAAAGGAGTGACAGAAAGTAAAATTCTAAAATTTACTACAAAAATGTTTTAGTATATATGTATAATGGATGCTTCTAAGTGTTCAGTTTTAATAGATTGATGTGAATAAATAATAATATAATAAATTTTTAAAATATCTTTTTAAATATTAAATTTCTTCAGGAAATATTTTACTTAAGGAAGTGTTATTATTGATTTTATAAAGATAAGCAAAAATAAATTTATAAAAAATTTTATGAAAAAAACCCAGAGAAGCTTATTGATTAACATTTTTCAAATCATTAAAAAAATTTGGATTTAAATATTTCGGAATTTTGTCAAGTGAAATTTACTCACAATTATTTCTGCAATAAATTATCATTTAAATATGCTAAAAGTCAAATTCTTTATAAATTTTTACCTACACATTTCACTTTTCATAATAAAGTGTTGGTTAAAAATGTGTTTGTTTGAACTTTGCGACTACATAACAGAGTTAAAACCACTTAACAAATTTGTCAAAATTAATTAAATATAAGATGGCATTTTATGGGCAGCACTTTAATCCAAAGTTAAAAAAAACAATTTTTACAAATTGTCCCTTTGATAACTCTCGGGCACACACACAAGTGAAGCATTTAAACAGATACTAATACACAATAAATAAACATTTTTATCATAGATAAAAATAAAAGCCAAATCGATACTTTTAGTAAAAACAGGGGTATTAATAATCAAATAATGTAATTTTTAGCGTTTTCATCCCACTGTGTATCAGTCAGTTGCATGTTAAATATTTAGTACGTAACTTGATCTTATTTATATTTAAACAATTGGACATTTCTGGATTTTTTCTTATTTTATTCATTCATTAACTTAATCGCCAATTTGTACATCCCGCTAAAAAACAAAAAAAAAAAAGAAAAAAAACTTACAAACCACGATTTACCATCAACATGTCATAAAATATATCATGATGATGATGAGGCTGAAAATGACGAAACTTTTTGCTGCCTATCTTTAAGATTGTTTGTTTTGTATTCTAGATACTTAACTTATTTACAGGTAAATAGAACCCTTGTGTATGTTTAAGATGACAGTAAAGAGATATGAATATATGCCATACGACTAATATGACGTGAGAGAGTATTTGGGATTCTGTTGGGTTTAAGGTCAGTCTAAGTGTCACAAATAAATGACTTGTGAGACTCGACGCTAATTAAATATGAAAAAAAAATTTAATCGATATTCATCTTAATATTCAAAGAACAATTATGGATTGACATCAAAGTGGGCTGTTAATTAAGGGCATAAATATTAAAGAGAGTTTAAGAATAATAAAATCCAAGTATAAATTTTGTTAGTGGGCCTGGTTTTTATAGTATTTAACTTGGAGGGACTAAAAGGGATTTTATTTAAATCTTAGGTAAATATCTTTTTATCTTAAAGTTTTATCATTTAACAAAAAGCCTTTTGTGTATGATATTTTTGAATCGAAGTTTTTTTTTTCTTTGTATCTGTCTTAATTCCTTGTCTTGTAAATTAAACGTCTCATGTTCTCTTTGATCCCTTTGCTCTGCTTAATGAGTTGTGTTTGTTGTTGTTACTATTGTAGTGGGTTTTGTAAAATGTAAAAGATTACAATAAAGGATAAGTATAAAATAAATAAATAAGTATCGTAGATACATATGTATGTAAGATACATTGTATAAGTTTATAGAAATACAACATGCGCATACGTCAGTGTTGCCACTTTGTGGGTAATTACCCGAATTTGGTGTATTTCTCGTGGGTAGAGCATTGATTATTTCTTTGAAATGCAGATCAGGTATAAATTGAAATTCTTTCATTTAAAAAAAAAAAAATTAATATAAGGATTGAATTTTAGTGATAAATTTTATAGCATCATACCAGTGACCATAGTCACTGTTTGTTAAAAAAAAATGATTTCTATAGTTTATTAAGCATAAGATGGAGAGTTATTGGTGCCAGATGGACAATAAGATTTCGATAAATATGAGCTTTATAGTCATTTTAATTTTAATTTTTTAAATTATATATTTTTTTTCCTACGCTAATCCCGCGAAGCTCTTCGCTTGTCTGCAGGAGACCAGAGTCTCTGGCGGCAATCGAGCCCGCAAGCCCGGTACTGATAGACCAGCTCACTACCAGCTAGCCTACCGGGGCACCCAGGATCCGAATATTATTGGAAATAGAAGGTATTTATAATAAAAACAACTACTGGAGAAGAATGTGTTTCCAATATCACACAAAGTAATGAATTTTGTGTTGGCTTTAAAATTTAAAATGTCTTAGTCAACAAATATTTGCTACCCTTAAACATTTGTTAAGCTGATTTGAGAAACAGACTGTCATCTGTAACCATTACAGGAATTTTATTTACTAAATTAAGAATACAAAGGAACGGCAATGCACATTTTAATCCTTCCCTAGATATATGGAAGACAAACTTATTATGTTTTATAAGTTTTTATTTAATTTTAATTAATTTTTTTGAGGATTTTAATATTATTTTTGTTAAATTATTTTGCATTATTATATGAATCTTAATCGTATGGCTAATATTGATCTTAGTTAAGGGAATAGTGTATTATGAGTTTGTGCTGATGTGTGAAACATATACAAATATTTGTTTTAGTATACCGATCGACTTAGAATCAGTATTGTCCATACTGCAGGTGGGTTGTCCATTAGACCTTCTGCGCACAGTACAGGTGGCAAATTTTAAAATAATTTAATGAAATTTTGTTCTTATGTATTTTTAAAGTTTTGAGAATTGGTCCATAATTTAACATAGTCTCCATGCGATCGTTTTTCCTAATAGAGTCTTTGTGCCCATAGATCATCTTATGATGTTGGTATTAGGACAAAATTTGGCCCAAATATATTTTATTTCTGCCTTAATTATCTTACGAAATTAATTTTGGAATCAGTCCATATTTAATCATGAAAATTGCTTATAATGGTATAACTGCCTTATAAATTTTAGTACGTATTGATAGAAAAAAAACAGCTACTATTTCATGGCAAAATTTTGTGCTGGTAGGCAAAGCATTAAATGCAGGCCTATAAAACTCTTCCCTTAATTACTTTGCGACGAAAAATCTCAAATAAGTCTTAACATCATAACATAATTTTGTTTAAATACATAGGCCCATAATTAAATATGGTACCTAACAAGTGAACACTCTTAAAAATTTGTCTCTAAAAATAAGATGTTCGGAATTTACCGACTATTCTTTCTAATTTGTTCTTTTTTGTAAAAGTTTTTTTTTTATGATTAAACGTTAATTTGCTATCAGGTATTATTTCATTTGAATTGGGTAATTTTGCGTCACCTCAAGTGTAGTTTTGAATTTTGCTGGTGGTTACACTGAAATACATGCATGAATAAAAAACATCACGATTTTAAGCTGGAAAAAAGCAAAATGATGCAACAACTACATCATCAAAGGAATAATAAAATGTATGTATGTATACAAATATATCTTATGTTATGTGTGTGTTACTAAAAAATGCAAGACTCACAACAGATTGCGTAAATGTTACTATTGTCTTCGTGTCTTTAATAACTTATATGACATTTTGGAGGTCCATTTATTCTTAATTAGTCATTGAACAAAATATTGTAAAAAGCAGACGCCAAATTTTGTACCAACAAAACATCAGTTAAGGAAAGTTTGATTTAATTTGACCAAAAAAGGGCAGGTGATGTACATTAATTGATCACCAAAGCTTATCCGAAATACATTTCATGCTTTCAAGGTGCGAGAGTTGTTTGGTGCTATAAGAAGTGGTTATTTTTGAACGAAAGACAAATACCAGTTTGCGATGAAAAATTGATCCATTAGCTGAATCAAAGCCAAAGCCGAATATCCATCGCACCAAACTAATGCTCTGGATATTGTGGGTCCTATTTTTCATGAGCTACTGAAATCGGGCCAGATGACCACACGGCAAGAATGATAGAAATAAAGATTACCCCATCCCGAAAATAAAATGTAAATCTTCTGAGTATGTTCACAAATGACATCACGTAAACTGCATTCCCACTGGCTAATAATTTGAAGCTGGCAAACTCAGAATAGTTACTGTTTATTTGCGGGGCTTCCAGCTCTCAAAAATTGTATACATATCTTTTCTTAAACTTAGCAGCCCTTGCCGTTCACAGACTACTTCATCTAACGTAATGACGCAATCTGTATTTCTATCATTCTTGATCACACGGTACACGTAGCGAAGATAATTAATTCGTTAGAACAGGGCTTAAGACGAAAAACTTAAGGTATGTGTAATCAGATAATAAGCCGTAAGATTTGATTACGTATACGCTTGTCCGGTCAAAACTATTTTGAAAAAGTGGTATGAAATTTTCGCCAGTTGACCTTATAGTCCAGAAAAGGACTCACGAACACAAGGTGAACTCATAATTTCTCTTTCTGCAGATTGTTTCAAATGGTCAAAAATATCTGCCTGTAAAATAAATTTTACTGCATTTAAGCAGGGAAGCATTTCAGTAACACACTGTCTTCATAAGCAACCGATATGTTCAAACAACAAACAATTTCATGTGCACGCCAGAGGATGACAAAAGTATGAATTGAGTTACTTTAAAAGTATTGACGCACAAACATGTATGTGTGTTAAAGATCCCTGTTAGCAACTCAGTTAACTTAAAGCCAACTATAATTTAGGCCCCAATCGTGTTAATCGCAACGCAACGCCAAAAATTACATTAAAAGCAAAAACAAATTCAAAAAATTTATAATTTTGTTGTTACTTGCTACAGAAATTCAAAAGTAAACTACATAGTAAAGAGTTAGCTGAAAGTAGTTAGTTAAAATTTATCTTAATTATAGTTAGCATTTAACTTACTATATATCAATACACTATAGGCTAAATACCAAGGCGAATTCATGTAAACGGTGGTGGCGATACTACAACAAGTTCAACACCAAAAACACAACATTTTATTTTATTTGTTGCATTCGTTGGTCGATATGTCAAAAACACAAGCAACTTTTGACATTCCTCTCTCTAAGTAAGAAAAAAAGTAGCACAGCTGTGCTTTGAACGCCAGCAGAAAAATGAATTCGCCTTGCTAAATATAAAAAAAAAATTTTTTTATAAAGAACTAGACACATGTTTTATTTTAATATTTTTTATATATATTTTGAAAGTTTAGATATGGAAAAATAATTATTCCTAATAAAAAAAAACCAGAAACTGCAAATATCGAATATTTTTCAAATTTAAACTAAAAGAGAAGCGCTGCGTACCTAAGTAATTCACCAAGGCAGTGATGCCAACTGTTTTGACTCAAAAAGCACATCAGAATTAATAAAAAGCGTGCAGCAGTCGACCACTTTTTCGCACATTTCGGGCGGTATCTCGGCGATAACTTGACGAATGTGAGTTTTGAAAGCTCCGGACATTGGAGAAATTTCCGTTTAAAGCATGGTCTTTGACGTAGCCCCACAAAAAAATTATGGTTAAATCAGTACTCCATCAAGAAGGCACAACTATATTTTGGTTGTCTCCGAACATGTTTTGGTTAATATTAACAAAAATATGTTTAACACTTATAATAGCATGGTTGGTTTTCAACCATAGTATGTTGCTCTTGAAAAAGAGGAAATACTATTATTAATTTAAAAACAAATTATTGTAATATTTAACCATAACATGTTCAGAAGCAACCATAATATGGTTGTGGCGGCTTGATAGTGGACTAATTTAACAATAATATGGTTGTCGGTGACAATAACGTGGTTGAATTAAATATAATATGTTTAAACATTTTGTTTAAAATAGTTTTGTTGGAGGTGACAATATTTAAACATGTTTTTTCTCTGCGTGTAGAATCTTCCCATGCAATAAAGCCAAAATCGGTCGTGTTGTGTTGCTTGTGGCACCATCTAGTTGAATATACATATCGTCTAGTTCATAGTCTTCAATTGCAGCCCAAAGCAGTCGGTTGGCATGCGGCCATAGCTCCCAATTGCTAAGAACGTCGTAGTATCGGCAAATTTGAATTATCAGCCACAGTTTCACTAACAGAAGCGATATTATCGTCAGTGCGCACATTGCGATAATGCACAGGCCCGACCACATATGGAACGCTTCCAGTCTTTTACCATTTCATTATAATCTTGCCAATTCCATGCACAGTAGTTCGATTATGACGACAATAATCACCGTGAAAAGTAGCCATGCTTGAACCACCATTTCTGTTGTAAGTTTTAATTATTTTGATGCGTTTTTCGAGAGCAAACCAGACCGGCGGTTTTGAAACCACATCCAATTTAGCCATTTTGTAGATATTCTTTAAAGTTGAAACTCCCAAGAACCAGACAAAATGCATAATTGTTTTCCATTCGGAACGTGAACAAGTTCGGGAAATAACCTTTATGGGTAAAGGTATGTTCAGACCTAACAAATATTTGACAAATCAATTTCAAACAACGCGTGGCCAGTTACTTGATCAAACTTAAGATTTAGTTTTAACAATTTCCGTTTAATCACTAAACTTTATTTGTAATAAGATAATTGTTTAAAGGGATTTAGAAACTGTTAAATAATGTTTGATCTAGCAAACAATGTTTTGATAAAACCAGTGGCTACGTATAGGACGTCAAATATATTTTAGGTGTGAACACACCTAGTTTATTTGAAATATTTTTTTTTTTGCTGTAGCGCTAATAATGGATTTTATTTTACTTACAGTAATAATGGATTATTTTTACTTATGAGTATTGATGATATTCATTTTTAAGGGTTCTTCGGCCCATGAGTTTTAAGGATGTTTTCTTTTAGATTTGCCAATTTAGTTTTAAATAATTTCATATAAAATCTTTTACTTTACTAATTTAGAATCTGGGAATTATTTCTTTTTCAAGTTACTTTATTATATTTAACCTTTTTTTTTTTTTTTGAATTTATTCTATGGAAATAGTCTGGTAGTGTGTAAAGTCATTCCTAAAAATTGAAGGAATAGAACTATTACAAAAAGCTTTATAAAATACATAACTGAAATTTAACTCAAAGAATAAATTCGAAAAAAAAAATCTTTACTAATTTATTAATCCAAGAAGCGTTACAATAATAACATTTCCTTTTATGTAATATATTTACCACATTAAAATTAACTCCTTTTAGCCCTTCCTTCTTAGATCCATTTTTTATTATAAACTAGTTAAGGAAATCTTTTTCTTCCATTTTACCTACTTCTGGAAGCGAAAATATGCCATCGTATAATCAAACCAAAACCTCCATAAAAAGCTGTCCTTAATGATATTTTTGTGCTACAGACACACATACACACAAGCAAATTTTAATGCTCAAATTAAATGTCATTAGTGCTACAAGAAATGAATAAAAGGAGAAAAAAGTTAAACATAGTGAAATAAAATGTAGCTGATAGAGAAAAAAGTGTGAAACTGTGATTACGTGCTTGAAATATTTGATTTTAAAGACCTAGTGTTGGATTGGTGGACTCTTTTGGTATTTATTTGGTACAAGTGGCCAGGTAAAATGCTTGGTTGCATAACTAAATGAATGCCTCTTGCTCTCTTTATGGCTGCCAACCTGAATGAGTGGTTGAATAGCTGTTTGACATTTTGGTTCTTACGTGAAAATATTTTCTGTAAGAAATATTTTATCCTTTTTGGATTTTTGGGTTTAAAGTAACCCTACAGTCTGTTTATAGGAAAAGGCCTGTTGGTTAGTTCAAGTAAATGGCATTAAAACTTTATAATTGTTATTTTGTTTTGTTAAATTGAACGAAAAAAACTTATCCGATAAAAATGTAGTTATCCATAGCAGCTATAACAAGTTCGGTTTAGGTTAAGAATTTGGTCCCTCAAAGCCTCTTAATTACCCACCTTCGGTACAAACACATACTTATTTTATACTTATCCAAATTAAATATTTTTGCTCCAATTTTCGGAAACGAAATATGTGAAGGGATCGGTCGTACAAGATCTTTAAATATGCTACCTATGATTTTTATACAAAACTTAAAATTATCTAATTTCCATATCTCTAATCCGAATTTTAATTGGGAACCTCAAAAGTAAAGAGCTTAGTCTCACATGCTCTTTAAATGACGAATCTTCGGTACAAATATACACTTAATTCAAGGTTATCTATATTCCATATTATTTTAGTCCAAGTTCAGAATTGTTTAAGCGATTGATTCATCAATTCCTCTAAATATTTCGATACAAATGCATTCTTAATTCCAAACTATGGGGGGATTCACAAGGTGTGCTATCAAGTCATATCGTCATAATGTCCTAAATAATATTTTACAATTGTTTAAAAAAAAAATGTTTTTTTATGTTGTTTGAAACACAACAATATTTTTTTTTTAAACAATTGTAAAATATTATTTAGGACATTATGACGATATGACTTGATAGCACACCTTGTGAATCCCCCCTATATAAATTTCATATCTTGAGTTTGTGTTCCGAATTCGGAAAATAGATCGGTTGCAGCTCTCTTTTTGGTTTAAAATGTGTTTAAACCAACAAATCTATAAATCAGTAAACATATAAACCATCCTTAAACGCATAAAATTTGGCGTTTAAACTGCCAATAGAGGCCATATGAATTTGACAACATTTATCGTAGTGCTGCCACATGTTACATATTTTTTTTATCTGTTAAAAAAATGGTTTAAAAAGTATTTTAATTTAAATAATGTGATAATTGAATCAATTATTTTTTTAGTTGATAGAAAATTAAAAATTTTATTTTGATTTCATTAACACTTTAGTTGTTTTGAAACAAATTTTTAATTAAAATATTAATAACATAACAAAAATCTTAATTGACTTTTTTCGTTTAAATAAAATAATTTGAACATGTACAATTGTTGTTGGGAATTGTCAATATTTAATTAAATAAATTAACATGTTTAAAATAAAAAAATTTTTTGATCATTTTTTTTAATTAAAATTAAAAATATCATTTATTGAAAAAAAAATATTATATTAATTTTTGAATTTTTAGTAATCAATAGGTATAATCATTTTGGTAAAAGGTACAAAATCAACAACTTGTTTGCTTGATATTATGAATTTGTTATAAATTCGGTGATTAGAGAAACTTTTTAATTTTTTTCTGTGCACTTTTTAAACTACATATAATACATGGGACAACTGATTTACAACTGTTGAGTTAAGCTACATATAAATTTAAGTTTAGTAAAACACTCAGTGATTTATTAGTCAGAATTATCCCACTTTGATTACAAAATTTATACTTTCAAATCAAACTGATCTAATTTTCATATTTTTGGTCCGAGTAAGAAGATTGTAATATATTTTAATGAATTCTTCCAGTCATTCTTAATTTTTCTTTCAAATATTTCTTAAATTTTAATCATAGAAAAAATTAAAAACTGTCTCTTATCGCCAAATTCATAGAATCAAGCAAAAAATTTGTTGTTTTTTCACCTATTACCAAAATATTTGTATTGATTACTAAATATTTTAAAAATTAAAATTGTGAATAATTTTTTTCTATAAATGATATTTTTAATTTTAATTAAAAAAATTATCAATAACCTTGCCGTTTGAAACAATGTGTTAATTGATTTAAATAAATATAGCTCAGGTTTTGACAATTCCTAACAACAATTCTAAGAGTTTAAATTATTTGATTTTAAAATGAAATATAAATTAAGATTTTTTGTTATTTAATTAATTTTTTTAATCAAAAATTTATTTCAAAACAACTAAAATGTTAATTAAATCCAAATTTCATTTTTAATTTTCACCCAACTAAAAATATAATTGATTCAATTATTAGATTAATTAAATGGAAATACTTTTAAAACAATTTTTAAAATTGATAAAAAAACTATTACTAATTTTTCTGCAATTCAATTAGATAGATCGCTCTATAAACTTATAATCCACTAGTCAAGGTCTACAAGTCGTTTGCTTCTTGCCGAGGGGTCCAAACTTGAGATTTGAAGGGTTTTCTTTTATACAGGTTCAAAAATGAAAAATTTGTCTAAACTTAACTTTTACTGGATATTTGTAAATTTTTTCTAAGTCGATGTTTAGCACTACTTTATTGTAGTAGGGCGTTATCAGGACTTATACGACTTAACTATTGTTGACAACTTATTGTTGTTTATAATAAAATTGTGGAAAAGCAAAAAAATCCCTTTATTAACTGAAAAGGTTAGTGTCATTTTACTAAAAATTATTCGATTAATCGTTTCAAGAAAAATATTTATAGTAGTGCCCTTTTTTGCGTTAATTATCAACATTAAACTAAAGCTGAAAAGCGAAGCAAAATCAGGTCAAGATGTTACTAATCTGCCATTCATATACCCTTCCGAGAAATAAAAAACTGTATATGTATTTAATATTAATGTGGACTTAATACAATGGAACTCTTTACAGCAGTTAAAAAGGATGTCCTTGTGTGTGAATACTTACATAACGCTGCCGGTACACATGGAAGTTGTGGCAAGCCACTGTTGTATACATATTATCAAAACAAAACTTGTTCGAAATAGTCGAATCTCATGTCATTTGCTTTTCTATTTACACATGCCATTGCCAGCTCATTTTCAAAATGTCTTCGAAGCGTCAACTTGAAAAAATTTGTTGACTTCTCAAATTAAAAAAAGAACCAAAAAAACAAAATAGAGTAACCGAGTTCATCATATAGGCACATTTTTGGGGAAATCGTTTACATATATTAATATTAGCATTATTTTAACAATATTGATGCTCTATAATTAACAAACCTGCTTTTTTAGTGCGCATTGCAAAAAATTAATCAAAATAATACATTTAACAAGTTAAAACTTCAATTTCAATTTGACAATTTTTCAGTAAATTTGCATTAAATTTTGAACAGGGTAACATTGTTTTTCGTTTTGACATTTAATAGCATGCAAGTGCCAAATTTCCACCCGCATGCAAATTTTCCTGCCACTAGGGCTGCCATTGTGAAAAATGTGAGTGAATTAGTCAAATATTGTGAGTGTATTGAGGTTTTCGAACTTGCAGTGGCATGTGTAAATTCCAAGTAATTTTATCACTCACCTCCACTGCAATAAGCAAGCTTAACTCTGGTCTAAGATCTTTCATCATACGTAATGGGTCTAAACAGCCTGCTCAGGTTGTAGCTAAATGGGTTGAGTCTTCTGGGTCAAGTGGTACCATTAAGGACTCTGTTTAGCTGCTATCTTTTACAAATCTGGCACATTTAAGACCAAGCGAAAATGCTGACGCTCAAAACTGTGATAGACATCACAAATACAAACTGCGTTTGTTTGTGCAAAGCAGGGTCGCCTATTTCTACCAACAATTGCTAAGAAGACATACCTTTTTGTTTTTTATGCTCTTTAATTTAGTCGTTCGTGAGAAAGCGACGAGTTCACATGTTATGATATTTTTTCAAATACAGTGTGTAAAATAAATGATGAAAACAAAATATATTGCTTTTACGAAACTGTCATAAAAGAATAAATGTAGAAGATTTTATTTGAGTTTTCTTGGATACAATTCTTACTTTTAATCTTTAAACAATAGTATAGAACTAGTATGCCAACTCGAAAGAGTGTTCTCAATTTTTTAGTTCACCCCTCACACATATAGGTTCTGTGTGAATTCAACACACATAAAAACAACAAAAACAAAACAAAATTTGGAATTTTTCAATTTAAAATTTTTGACAATATAACACTTTATGTTTAATTTTATGACACAAACACATAATTAATAATTTTTTCCAATACATTTTGCTCATTTGTTTTTGCAAAATGTTTTTATTTTTCACAAACTAAACAGTTTTAAATAAATTTATTTGACATTAAATTTTTTCTGTTGTTAATATTATTAAAGCCAGCAGAGTAGCATTTTGTGGTATGAAAATAATATTTGAAATCATAAATTATTTAAATATTTTCCGATATTACAGAATAAAAATTTTGCAAACATTGTTTTTAAAAGTTTATAAATGCAGCCAGCATTCAATAAATTGAACATTTTTTGAACTAATAAAATTTAATTTTGGAAAAATTTTTTTTGCCACATTATATACGATTTCATGCAACTATGTTTAGTGGTGGGAATAGTTATATACACTGACAATTGAGGTATGTACCAGAGATCAGCAATGAGTAGTGAAAAAGTGAGTAGAGCCGAATCATGACTCATAATTTCTTGTACTTATACGCACTCATACTTATTGTAATTCGATCGAAACTCATATTCACTCAGAAGTTTGATTTTACTCATCGTACTCATACTTAGAACATTTATGTAGTGGTTGATTTAGATTCAACAGAACTCAATGTGTATAAGCGAAGCAAAATGTGAGTCCTTCGTGAGGGCTTCTACCCTTACGTTTTTTCACTAATTGGAAAACTCCGCTATTTATTTTTTCCTTTATCTCACTATTTCTATCCATTTTTTACAACCTGCTCATAAATATCAATAATAATAAAAAAAATGTAATTTCCCCAAAATGTTTCTGTATAAACTTACAATTTTATGCTTTTTTATATTTTTATACATTTTATACTAGTTAGAAACTGTTAAATGACTAAACTTGTAAATATACTTGGACGAGTTAAATGAGCTGAATCAATGTGAGTATTATAAGTATTTTCCTGAAATTACAAATCAAATTGAGGTCATTTTTAAATGTGTGAGTATGAGTCGACGTCACACTCATATTTGTGAGTGTGAGTGAATCAGAGTAGTTGAGTTTAAATGATTTCTACTCACTTATACTTAAAATTTCATGAGTCAGTATGAGTAGCGAAAAAGCGATTCATTGCTGATCTCTGGTATGTACCTGTCAAAGAGTCGGCATACTAGTTGTATACTATGTTTCAAACATTCTCGCAGTTCACACTAAATTTACTTTTATTTTTACTTCGTAAAATGGGAAAATATTCAATACATTTTTTTTAAAAGTCAATTTAAAAAATATAAAAAACAATGCGGCCTTGGCTTGCTGCGTAAGCAACAGCTTATAACTAAACATGTGTCAAAATGGTATACCGTTCTTGTGGTTCTGGGGAATCTTTCATAAATTCTATCATTTTTACATAGAATTATGATATGTAAGACGTTTTTAAATTATTTAGTTTCAAAACACACAATTTAAAACCAAAAACAAAATTATATATTTGCTTGAATTGTTTACTACGGTGTTGTATTTTTTTTGACACAACGTTAAAATATTTTACAGTATTGTATCTGTTTTAAAAATTAGACCACCTGGTATGAATTCGCCTTGATTCAATGTGAACTGGATTATTACAAATTTTTTACAACCAAAATTATTTCTTGTGATTGAATTTGAATGTAAGTTTTTACGCTTTGTTTTTCGTGTCACAGTTCTTAAAAATTATCTCACTAATACAGCTGCTAAGAATTTTTGGGGCACCCCTGGTGCAAAGTGATTTAAGATTTGATTTAAACAAATTACAACATAGCAACAGCACAACGAACACAAGATTATGTTTTTGTTATTTTAGCTTAAAATAGAAGGAGTAATAACAAAGAAAGGCTCAGATCAGAGATAGTATGTAGGGAAATTAATTTTATTTCCTAAGCACGCGTGACGGACAATTGAAAGTTTGTCATCCATGAATTCAAAATTAAACGGATTTATTGATATGCAAAAATGCTGAGTGCCAAATGAACTAAGTCCGAGAAGGCACCAAAAGCCGTCAAGTTTATCGTAACTGCTACTTCCTCGGTAAAAAAAATGACCCTTATATAAATATCGGAAGAGGTATTTATATAAAGATCAATTTTGGATTAATCACTAGCATATACAGAAGGCACAATCGAAAATTTTAGAACCATGTCCGGAGCACCGTGGTATATAAAAAATAAGAATATCCATAGGGATTAAGAGATTCGTTTGAGTTTTTTTATGTGGAAGAAATATTCTTAGTATATATATATATATATGATTCCTCTGGTAAAAGATGAGTTTCGCAAGGTCCATGCAAAATATATTATTAAAACTCGAAAACCATCCAAATCCGCTAGCAAAGGCACCCTTCTCGACTTCAAACGCAAACAAGGCATCGAAAAGCCGATTTTCCACCCGCTCGGTCGAGGGCCGACCCAACATTTATGTTTTATTGGAGTGGAAGTAATTTTTAATTTGAAGTTTTAAGATTTTTGCTACATAAGGCAAATTTAGCAAATAAATATTAAAAATAAAAAATTTAGTCGTTTGTTTAAATGTACTTTTCGTTAAAAGCTGATTTGTTGAGAGATACTTTTTTGCTAAAAAAAATTTATTTTCTAAGAAAAATTTACATAGACGGGTAAAAATGGCACTGGGGTAAAAAAAAAATAAAAGTTGGATCCAAAAATGTTATTTTAGAGCATATTAAAAAGCTCGAAAGTATCCAGAGTATAGCTTTATAAAAACTGTAAACAGAGCAGTAGAGCGATTTACTAACTTTTTTTACGATAATCGTATCTTTAAAATAAATATAAGGAAAATTTATCGAATTTGCTATTTAGTAACATTTTTAACGATATTTTAACGATGTCTATTAAAGTCAACTGTTACTTTAAGCAGTTTTTTTTTCGTTATTTTAGCGAGAATAATTTACGTTGTGTTTATTTAATCGATAAAGTGTATTTTATGTTTAAAGTGGCTGAGGCCCGGCTTCTTACATAAATACTACATACATACATACAAATGTATATGTATGAACAAAAACAAAATTCTAAATTCAAAATGTACAAAACAAAGCAAGTTATGAACAAAAATAAAATTCTAAATCTAAAATTCACGAAATAAAATATAAAAACAGTAAATAAAGCACAATTTTATTTGTTTTTTCTTTATTCTCTTTTGTGCTTTTCGTTTAACATTAACATTAACATTTTGTAGACAGAGATGTTACAAAAACTACTGCTGTTTACAATCGTTAAAAATAAATTACAGAATCACACTATCGTTACTGCAAGCGGATATTTATGTCGACAAAAATTACGATTGTGGGTTCGTTAAAAGTAAGTGAATCGAACCACAGGTCCCTTGAATGGCTTAATCGTTAAAATAGCCGATTGCCTTCTTGTCTTAAATATGCATCACTGATTTTTTTTTTAATAACTTAACTTAAGTAAATAACTCACGTTATAATTAAGTTAAATGTGTCATGTCCTTTAGTTTTTGAAAACTGGTTTTCGTTTTTCCCCCTTCAAAAAGTCACAATTTTTTTAAATTGCTTGGGATTTAAATTATGACATTTAAAATTAATAAATAAAGAAGCCACTTAATAATATTTTTTAAAGCTTTTAAAAATTTTCATATTTTATATTCCCGTCATATTTTAAATGGCCATCATTAATTTTTTTTTTAACGTTTTATACCTTTTAGTACGTTTTTGCAGCTGACTATTTGCAGTGATGTCATTTAGGAAACGATACAATAACGACACTCGTTTTCTTTAGCTTCAGCAGCACCAGCAGCATCATAAAATACTCGCGTTTGAGTCCGTATACGTGATGGGTCTGTTGTCAAGATCATTTTAGTGGTTATTTAATGGGCTTGTTTTTTTCTATTTAACGCTGCCATCGTCAACATTTAACAGGAAATATGTCTTTTATTTCGTTTTATTTTTTCCATTTTTTTTCATCTCAAAAAGATGGTGTTCAACCTAATGGCTTGAAAACTTAAATGTTTCTTTTTCATCTTTTTAAATTGCTTACTTTTTTATTTTTAATTCGTATTTAACTGCAAACGAAAAGGTCGTTAGCTCATTAAGACCTTATTTAATGTTTTACTTAGTAAAACTTTTTTTTGTTTTACCATAGAGAAACGACTAGAGTAGAAACTCAAAATTTCATACCTGCGATTTTACAACACATAGACAAAATGAATGCTAACAAAATTAAATAGTTAAGGCTTCGTTACTCATACGTAAATTTTCCAAGCACGTAAACGTTGAGGGCGAAGTCATTCGTTAGTAGTTTCTTAAAATACGTCAACGTCTCATGTGATGTGGAAATATTAAAAAAGAAACAGAAAATTAGTAACGATGATTACAGAAAAGAAAACTTCTCATAAATTTTTAGCTCTAGAGAAAACGTTGTGAAAACGTTAAAAGAAAACGTAGTGCTCGTCGATGAGATCTTCGCTCTGTCAGCAAACATCAGATGAAATTAAACATCCGTGTTTGTTAGGGTTTTAGAGATTCTACTGTACGTTCAAGCAGTAGTAAAATTTAACTTATAAAAATTTGAATTTGTTCATGTTCAAACGCAACGCAACTTTACGTTTTGTCCTGAGTACTTATTTAAAAATAAGCTTTGTATGGAAAACGAATCAGCTGATCCGTACGTACATGCTTACGTAAGAGTAACAAGGCCTTCAGAAATTTAGGACAGCTAAGCTTGGTTTTCTTCCTCTCTTTCTATTCTAGTCGTTCGTTTATGGTTTTAACATTTATGTTATGGTTTTTAAATATTTTTTTTTTGTTTTTTTTTTTTTTAAATGCATTAACACTGGTAAGCGAAAACATTTTTATGGATTTTTATTTAGTTGTCTGATTAAGTTTAATTTTCGTTAAAAGGAATGTAGGAAATAGAGGTCTGCATGAATATATTTATATTCGAGTAGTACTCATGTAGTGGCAAGGCATGAACCCTTAAGTCCCAACTGTAATATGCTTAAGTTGGCTTAAGCAGCTGTGCGAATACATGTAAATCATATGTGTCAAACCATATTGAACTTTAGGAAACTTTTTGTAAAGCTTTATGAATCTGTCGTTTGCAGATTAAATTCATTATGGAGACTTTTTCTTAATTTTGACAGAAGCTTAAGACAGCGTATGCATATTATAGTTGGGTCTTTACTGGAGTAGCAAAACAAAGAAAAGAACAAATTTTTAAGAATATCAAATTTGTATGTTCACATTTTTATAAGTTTAATTTTACTACTGCTTGAAAGTACAGTAGAATCCCTAAAACTCCAACAAACACGGCGTTTTGATTTAAAATTGAAAATGATTTGAAATCAAACCTTTTCTCAAACGACAAACGTTTGATAATGATTTAAAAATCATTTGAAAATCATAGCATTCTCAACAAAAAGGGGAAATTTTTTTCAAATTGAGAAATGCCTTTATTTTCAACTTGCTTTCAAACGTTACTCTCAAATGTTTTTAAAACGATGATTTTAATACAATGTTTTTTTTAATTAAATTTATTATTAATTTAAATAAACTGTGAGCTTAACATTCGGCACCATAGCTAAAAGATGAAATAGTTTTCCTTCCGTCCTATAATTTTTACAAAGGCGAAATATCTGGTTCCATTTTGTTTTGAGGATTGTCATGGCGTAGCACCGCGATCATACAACAATCTTATTATTTCTTCAAATTGCCGTTTTATTCTTATTCAAATTCTTGCACTTTGTAATTAATTTTTTACTCATAATGTTTTTTTAACAAGAATTTAAGGTTTTTAAAGGCGAATTCACTTCACGTAATACGTAATGTTTCTTTAGTTGTGTAACACATTTAACTTTAATCGCCATTTTTACCCTTCTTTAGGTCATTTTTCATTTCAATTGAAGTCGCAAACATTTGTCTATTTTTCCTTTAGTTGTGATAATAGTTATACACAATTAAACAAATATTATGGCTAAATTAGTCATCCGTCAAAAGGCCACAATTACAAAATGATGGCCTCCGATAATGTTATGGTTAATAATAACACTAATATGTTTTCGACCAATAATAACTTAGTTGTTTTTCAGTCATAACATGTTGATTTGGAAAACAGGAAAACTTCACTGTTGATTTAAAACCACAAAATTCAAAAAATGTTTTGTAGAAAATTTTGTATCGAAATATGTAATGAAAAATTAGCATTAAGAAAATTTTGGGTCAGTATAATAAAATAATACATATTATCGTTATAACCAAAATTTTGAAAAAAAAAAATAAATTTTTTTCCAAATCTTTTAAATCTAATTGAAAACAAAAGAATAATAATGATTAAATTTTTATTAATTTAAGCTGTTTTAATCAGATTTATATCCATGATTAAAATTTTTAATTATTTAATTTTTTTTTTCATTTCCTTTCCTAAAAACAAGTAAAAACTAATTTGGCAACAAACTTTTACACTTTTACAAAAAGAAAGAAAGGAACTTAAGGCTATACAGAAGAAAATTTTGTTTTGTCTGCCTTGTAATCCATATTGAGCTGAAATAATCGGCTCTCTATTGTTTCCTTTAACATTATAATTTTGTAATGTATATGAGATGTTATGAAGTTTTTTTACATGGAATTCTTGCAAAAAGAAGTTTTTAACTACAATGATTTTGGAAGAACACAGAGAATAAGGACAACATTGTATTCTTTCCTTCCGATCCCCTTAAAAAAAAAATCAAAATTTGATTGTGTAATTCTAAGTATAAAAATTTTAATCTCTTTTCTTAACTGCGCAAAGAAGCTTAATTAAAGTTTATAAAGATATTATTTTTTTGAATTTAAATTTAAAACTTTAATGGCCAATTTCACCAATTTATTAATATATCAATTTCTGTTTAAAATTCGTTTTTCATGTAAAATAAAAATAAAATTATATGAAAAACTTAACTTAAATATGAATAGATCAAGGCAATTTCATGTATACGGTGGTATCGATACTTAACCTCTGCACAAATGCATTTAAAAGCCGTTTCAAGACATTCGTTTGTTTTGTAAATACTGATTGTCGCTCACTCTTTGCTAACGAATCAAATACTATGTTGTGCAAAACACATATAACAAAAAATAAATAAAAACACACAATTGCAAATTAATTGTAATTAGTGTGTTATAAACGACCAAATACGAAGTGTAAAGAGTACGGAATTTACTCCAAACAGCAACAAATCAAAACAAATCACACTAACTAAACCAAATCACACGAAAGAACTGTAGCAAAATAGGTGATAAGTATGAATTATCTTGTTTTTTTTTTTTCAATTATTAGGTATGACTAGCTAGATTTGTATGAAGCAAAAAACAATTAAAGATGAAAAATATTTTTCTAGAATATTTAAGTTTTTATTTTAAATTATTTTATTATTACAAAAACATATTATCAAATATTCAATTAAAAGTAAAAAAAATAAAAGGTAATAATAGAATTAATATAAAAATAATACATACAACGATCAAAATCTGAGAAACAATCGGCAATAACCATCAAGAATGTGAATTGAAAAGTTTACCGTACATAACTGTATTATAGACACACAATTGTTGTGTGTTGTTTTTTCGTTCACATCAAATTATGGATTGAGTTGGTTTATTTAAATCCAACTACTGCTTTACACTGATTTGTTTGAAACGAACTACTGTTTTTAAATTGATTTGGGTTTTCATAATGGATCATTCGAGCTGATTTAAAAAAAAAAAAATTATAAATGTTGACACAACAATAATTTGGTGTGGACAACTGTGTACAAGAAACAAATGCATTCGTGCAGGGGTTTAGTCGATACTACAACAAGTAACAACACCAAAAACACAACAATGTATTTTTTTGTTGCTTTCGTTGATCGATATGTTAAAAACACAAGCACCTTTTGACATTTCTCTCTCTCAGTAAAAAAATGTAGCACAGCTGTGCTTTCAACGCCACCTAAAAAATGAATTCGCCTTGGAATATATATTTAAATATCATTGGTGAAATTGGCTTTAAGTCAAGCAATAAAGATGATTAATTTATGATTAATTATAAGAGATATTTTCTAAATACCAAAAACATTTGAATGGGTAGTTGAAATAGTTGACTAACTTTGTATTCTTGTAGCAAAATCCTAATTTGCACTGCTTTTATTTGAATTTCTCTCAGTTTTAAATTTTTAAAAATTTTCTTGTAATAAATATTTCCACAACTTCTCTTATTTAAACACCATATTTTTCAATGTTTGCTAACATGATAAAACAACGAGAACATGTTTAAAAAAAAAAAAAAATTATAAATTTTCAACAAAATGTTTTGAATATTTCAAAGCGACAATTGTTATGAAATAGAAAAAGAAAACTTTTTCATTTACAACTTTTTTTTTTACTAAAAATAATGGCAAAATAAATGCAGGGAATACAGACAATATTTTTCAAGTCACAATAAATAAAGACGATACAAAACTGAGAAGAGATGAATGAAGGACCAGCAAACGAACAAGTGAAACTGCGTTTCAAAACCATAAACTACGATAAACTAAAAATGTATGAGCTTTTGTTAGAAAATAACGAAATATTAACCCTTAATGTACAACACTGTGTGCAAAAGAAAAATATAAAATAATTTTTCTAGAATTTTCTTTGGAAATAAATATGCATTCCTATAGAATATTCAATAGAACACTTTTTATACCCACCCTACCATAGCGGAGGGGTTATTATATGTTTGTGCTAATATGGTCTTAGACAGAGCTTTTGGTATACCGAAAATCAGTTTTTGAAGCGGTCTAACGCTGTCCCATATTAACATTTTGCGCCACGTACAGGTTTCAATTTTGGAGATGAAATTTGGCTTATAGATTATAATCATACCAAGCCTCGTGAAAATTGTGACAATCGGTTCATAATTTTTATTTGTTATATTGATTACAAAGTTCTCTTTAGTAGTTTTGATAAGGAAATTTTCAATCGAACAAGTTTATGATGTCGCCCTTAAATTTTTCGGTATTGGAGGCCAAGACAGTGTCCCCTTACAGAATATCAGACCACCAGATTGGCTTCAAGATAGAGTTGTAAAGTAGAGGTTTGCAATCGAGATTAAGAACATAATTTCTTCCCATAAGCCAATTAATTTGAATTCACAGAAAAAATTATTAAATTTCACCAATCACCAAATTTGTTCTAAATTCATAATATCAAGCAAACAAGTTGCTGATTTTGCACCTATTACCAAAATGATTATATTGATTACCAAAAATTTTAAAATTTTGAAAAAATATTTTCAACAAATGATATTTTTAATTTTAATTAAAAAAGTAATCAAAAAACTTTGCCATTTCAAACAATGTGTTAATTTATTTAAATAAATATTGACAATTCCCAACAACAATTCTACATGTTTAAATTATTTTATTTTAAACGAAAAAAGTCAATTAAGATTTTTTGTTATTTAATTAAAATTTTAATTGAAAATTTATTTCAAAACAACTAAAATGTTAATTATATCAAAATTAAATTTTTAATTTTCTTTCAACTAAAAAAATAATTGATTCAATTATCACATTAATTAAATTTAAAAACTTTTTAAACCATTATTTTAATTGATAAAACACTTTATTCTGTGTTGCTTTTAGTTTCATTTGACTTAATTTTGCTTCTATTTGGCCTTTGCACATTAAACGCCGATCAAGACATAAACCGAGATATCTTACAAGCGAGAGTTGAGGAATTATTATTGATTTTAATAGGAGGTCATGATTTCCGACGCAAACTGAATTTTGTGTGTATGCATTTTTAACCACATTTTTAGTTGTAATTTGTGATCCTGTAAGTAACAATATACTACTTCGGTTTTCGTTTGCGCTTCAAAAAGCTGTATCATCAGTAATAAATTGAAGTTTGGGTGTGTTGTTGTTTTTTGGCTTGTCTGAAGTATAAATTAAGTATAATAGAGGGCTCAAGATGCTGCCTTGTGGGACTCCAGCGTCAATTGGCTGAGGAGAACTTTAAAACTGTCCTACTTTAATGATAAATTTTCGATCGACTAAGTAGCATTCTAATAGCCTGTGTGTGTTTTCTGGTAAGTTTAGCTTCAATTTATGTAATAAGCCCTTATGCTAGACTTTATCAAAGGCTTTCGAAACATCGATGAAGAGTGCAGAGCAATTTATTTTTTTCTGGAAAAGCTTTTCTTATGACATTTACTATTCGACGAGTTTTTTCAATTGTACTGTGTTTTTTTTTAAGTCCAAATTGATGGGTTGGAAAACATCTTTTTTCTTTTAAAATCGGCATAATTTGGATTATAGTTTCTGAAAAAACTTTGATATATAAGATAAGATAATAAGCTAAAATGCCTATATGACCTTTTTCAGGCTTTGGCATCACGGTAACTAAGGAAACCTGCCATTCTTGAGGGCAGTATTCAAGGCGCAAATTAATATTAAAAATTAAATAAATAATATGCTTTGCTGTTCGAGGTAGATTTCGAGGGGATTTCTTGGGGCTTAAATAACAAATATCGCTTTCGATTTCTCCTATCTCAAATCTAAGGCGGATAGCTGCTCTAACATCAACAGGTGGTAACTGGACTGCTATATCGTGAGATATATTTGGCTTAAATACGTTTGCCAAATGTTTTTTAAACATAATTTCTTTTTTCAAGAAAAAGTCCATTTCGATGTATTAACTATTATTTTCTATAGAAAAATGTTTAATTATTTTGATTAACAAAAAATTTTTTTTTTTATTATTTTGGTTTCTTCTAACCATTTGAGGGTTAACATCTTCTGTTCTAAAACTAAAATACATATATCAATTTAAAGTTTTATTTTGTTCTATCTATTTTTTGAAGCCCATAAATCCCTTAGAGAGAAAACACTATTTAACACAACTAAACTTAAGACAATAACATAGGCTGGGACGAACGTTCTGTCCATCCGTCTGTCTGCCTAACAATAGAATGTACAAAAAGAAACAAATATAAAGGGTGATTCGTCGTGAGGTTTGATAGCATATTGAATGCTTTTTTACAGATCACGCGTGACTCATATCAAACCGCTTTGTCATTTTTGCTAATTTTTCGCTTGGCAAGTCATCATGGAAAGACTAACACGACCACAGCGTCTCCAAATTGTTCAGCTGTATTACGAAAATCAGCGTTCTGTGAGAAATGCTTTATCGTGAAATGTTGTTCAGTGATGAATCACATTTTTGGCTCAATGGATACGGTAATACACAAAATTGCCGTATTTGGGCTGATGAGCTACCATTTCATCTATTAAAACCAACGGTATGGTGTGGCTTATGGACTATTGGAGTCATTGGTCCATATTTCTGCAAAAATGTGAAAAATCAGAATGTTACCGACAATTGTAACAGTAATTGCACCATGTTAAGGGACTATGTACTTTCGCAAATTCAAGCGCAGGGTCTGTGTGCGCTCTGGTTTCCCCAAGATGGCGCTACGAGCCGTACATCCCGTGAAACAAGGTCGTTGTTGAGAAATCATTATGGTGAGCACTTAATTTCACGTCTTGCTACGATTAATTGATCGTGTAATATCGTGCCCTTTTCGCCTATTTTCTTTGGGGATATGTAAAGCCTGAAGTCTTCAGGCATAAGCGACACTTTGGAACCCAACATTATTTGTGTTATTCGCGATATACCAGTCGCTACGCTCAAACGAGTTGCCCAAAATTGGCCTTCCCAATGGACCACCTCAGACGTAGTCATGGCCAACATTTACATGATATCATTTTCTTAGAGAAAATGCCATAAATTGTTCTTTAAGCTGATAATAAAAATTTTAAAATCACTTTCAAATTTGTGTGTGTTAGTTTACATTATAAATCAAACCTCACGATGAATCACCCGATATATCTCTATAGACAAACATGTTTATATTCGTGCTTATTAACATCTTAAAATGCCTAGAAAAGATTTATTTTTACAACTTTGTCTATGATTCTTTTTCGTTCATTTCTCAACAAACTTGCTAAAAAAAATATAAATAGATAATAAATAAAAAAAAGTTTCTCTTTTCCTGTGAAATAGAAGAAAAAATATAAATCCACAAATCCAGCCGCATTAAATTAACTAGATTACAACCAAAACATTATTTAAAAATAAAAATAAACATAAAAAAGAAAACAATAAACACTTTACTAACATTTTTGCTTTGAGAACTGTTTTGGTGTTATATTTTTTGGAAAGGCTTCTTTCTACCTAAATCCTACTTATGAAAGTGCGGACTAAAAAATAGCAGCTTTTATTGGTTTCGTACCGTTTAACACTAATTTGTTTGTCACTGGGAATAATGAGAGTATAAGAGATGGGGAAATGAAAGAGAGTAATACAAAATGTATTGCTTAGTCCTTGTTAAAGTTGTTAAGCCTTTTTCTGGTATTTGTTTTTACAATTTGTAGAAAGCCTTAATTGTCATGTTTGTTTTATTTTTGTTTTTGCTTTAGACACTCGTGGAAAAATGTATGAAATTTAAACTAATTTCGAGTTTTTAAATGGTACTTATATAAATTTCCTTAACGTTTTAGGATGGAAAATGATTTCATGAAGAGTCGTATCTCTAGTGATATGTCGAGTTTCTTACCCGGAGTATACCGACCTTAAACTATCCTTGTTAACTTAGGGAGTACTACCGCATGGGTGCCGTTTTCGAATTTCTTTGAGGTGGTTCCCACCTTCCCTTTGAGGTGGCTCTGTCTGTGGCTATTTTACTCGGTCAGCATTATTGCCTTCGTCCAAGTCCGCCATTTATGTTCCACCGAAGTCCATTTTCTTCACCCTTAGTACCTTCTAACAAAAATTTGCCAATCATTGACAGTTCTCTTCCTGCTACATGATATTCTTTATGTTGTTTTCCGGCGTTATGTGCCATACTCTCAGAACGACGCCTTCTCCTTCTTTTTGCCATCTGTCACACTGAAAAAACGAAGATGCAGTACAATGAACTAGATTTGTTCATTCTGTAGAGATAATTCCGGAAGTAGCCGTGACCTGAGAGCAACTGTGTTTCGTAATAATGTATGTCGCCATGCTTCCTCTCTATCCACCCTTCTATATTGGGGATTAGCTTTGTCGTCTATCTTCCCTTGATCGCACCGTCACTCCATGTTTGTCAATTTCGCAGAGTATCTACTTTCAGCCTAGCAATATAAGCTTCCTTGCTTTCCTTTACCTAACGAGCCACGTGGATCATCCCTACTATAATTTGTGTGGCCAATGCTGACAACATACATTTTTGCTTTGAGAACTGTTTTGGTGTTGTAGTTTTTGGAAAGGCTTCTTTCTACCTAAATTCTACTTATGAAAGTGCGGACTAAAAAATAGCAGCTTTTATTGGTTTCGTACCGTTTAACACTAATTTGTTTGTCACTGGGAATAATGAGAGTATAAGAGATGGGGAAATGAAAGAGAGTAATACAAAATGTATTGCTTAGTCCTTGTTAAAGTTGTTAAGCCTTTTTCTGGTATTTGTTTTTACAATTTGTAGAAAGCCTTCATTGTCAGGTTTGTTTTATTTTTGTTTTTGCTTTACACACTCGAGGAAAAGTATATGAAATTTAAACCAATTTCGAGTTTTTAAATGGTCCTTATATAAATTTCCTTAACAGTTTAGGATGGAAAATGTTTTTATCAAGAGTGGTATCTCTAGCGCTATTTCGAGTTTCTCACCCGGAGTATACCGACTTAAAACTATCCTTGTTAACTTAAGGAGTACTACCGCATGGGTGCCGCTTCCGAATTTCTTTGAGGTGGTCCCACTTTCCCTTTGAGATGGCTCGGTCTGTGGCTATTTTACTCCGTCAGCATTATTGCCTTCGTCCAAGTCCGCTATTTATGTTCCACCGAAGTCCATTTTCTTCACCCGGTATCACGATGGAACATCCTTACATATATACTCTTGGAAATGCTGTAATTGATTAAACTAACAGAACTATTACATATGTACACCACATCACATCACATCCCATCTTTACTCATATTGCTGAGATCAAGAATGATAGAACAGAAGATTACGCCATCACGAAAACAAAAGTAAAATCTTCTGCGAATGTCGCACATATGACGTCACACAAACTGCTTTTCTATTGGCTACTAAGTTCAAGTTGTCAAACTCAAGAATGAGTTTTTATTATTATATTTTTTCATTGTGTTTAAATTGTTGTAACACACATCTGTAATGTTATTTTTTATATTTTTTAGTGTTTTCATATTGTTTTTTATAAAATTTTAGCTAAAATCCGTAACTTAAATAAAATACATTTTTTAGAAACGTCAAAGTATTTAAAATTGCAGGGTTGGATTCTCTTAAAAAAATGGATGCATATTTTTTTAAGATATTCAAAACTTTTAGGGCCTTTTAGACATGGCAGCCCTTGAAAAGGATAAACTACGTTGTTTCACAAGAAACCATGCGCAAGGCCTAATCTTGTATTCTATCATTATTGGCTGGGATGACAAAACAAATTGGCTTGTTTCATAAATACAACACAGTTGTGAAAATTTTTTTCTAAAACACTCAAATAAGAGGCAAATGCTTATTTTAGTATTTCAAGCGAGAGACCGATATCGCTTGTGAAAATCACACGATTTAACACAATTTTTGTTATAAACAATTTAAAAATGGTTTCATGTTACTAAAAAAACATCAAGTCGTATGCATTCCCTTGTTAAAGAATTCATGTGACCATGTTCTGTAACTCCCGCATCGAGAAATTTTTCGATTGAAATTAAACAAAAATGCAATAAATTGAAACAAACGACTGTTTTTCTCACTTAACTGCGTCTGTAACATTTTTGGAGAGTGATTGCTGGCACATAAGGAAATTATTAGCCAATTTACAGAAAAAGTGTGTCTGCAAAATTTTTGTGAAAAAGTTCCCGATTTGAACTGTCAAATTAACTCACGCATAAAAACGGGGTGAGAAAAAATATTAACACAAAAAATTATATTAGAAATGCAAAATGCATTGCATAATAAGACGAAAGGGGTAAGTATTTTGTTCTTCTTATATTTTTTATTTATTGGTTAATTATTGTGCTTTTAACATTTTTGAAAAATACACGAATGTTTCCAAAGCCATTTTTTAAACAAAAAATATTAAAGTCGCACTTAAGATTATTTGGTATAGCCGAAGGCTGTATATTTGCCGCCGTCATTGAAAATATTTCAATTTAAGAATATTTTCGTCGCCGTCAACGATATGTTTGACTGGCGTTCTCAATATCTGCAATTTGATATCGAATTCGAGTGGAATAGTTTGACATTTATAACGTAACGACGTAATCTCTTATGATAGTTTTCGACACGAGTTACAGACAGACTTTCTCACTTTTCGAGAAAAAATGGAATATTTTGTTTCAAATCTTTTCGATGCGATAAGTTCTCACCAAAGTTAAAGAACATCGTTACTGCCTTGCACAGAAACGGTTTTGTCAAATATTTTTCCTTGAGTGCTTCTGAAACTAAAACCAATTTGACTGCTTTATAAATTTGTTAGAGATTACTTAAATACTTTTCTTATCTTTTTTGTTTTCATTTTATTTCGACAGTTAGTTTTAGTTTGTCTATAATTTTTCTCTTCCACATTCCCAGTCATCTGTTTTCGCTTCAGTTCTGATTGTATTTCTGCAGAAATTTTTGCTCCTGGTTGCAGCAAAAATAGAAGATAAATGACTTTATAAGTAAATTCAGATTAAATAAAGTTTTAGGGAGCCTTAAAAAGAAATTTCTCAAATAACTTAAATCTCGAGTAACTTCAAGAAGAAAAAAGCAGAACAAATTTTTGCAAAAAAAAGGAATATATATATAAATAAATGTAATTTATTTGCATAAATTTATAAGTAAACAGTTGCACAATGATTTTGTTTGTGAAGTAAATATTATTTTTTTTCTTGCAAAATGTTACAAAAAGGAAAATTTCATTAAACTCAAAAGTCTTCTATTAAGAAAATGTTCCATCTAAAAAAAAGTACTTCGTTGAAGCAGATATAACAGTTCAATGAAAATTTATAAGGCAATTTTTTCCAGAACATACTTTACCAAAACCAATAAACCACTTTTAATAAAAAAATGTTGCATCAAAATTTATACAACAAATCTATCAACAACTAGTCTATCTAGAGAATCAAAGATTTTGTTAAAATTAATGGAAATTTTCACATGAAACAGTTTCTTGATGAAACAGTTTTCTATAAGAAAAAATATTTTATCAAAATCAATGATACAGGGTTTTATAAATTAAATGTTTCATTGAAAGTGATGAAACAGTTTAATAAGGAAAAATGGTTTTTCTCAAAATAAATGTAACATTTTCTTGGAAATATAAACAACAGTTTTGTTTAAAAAAAAACTTTATGCAAAGCGATGATTTTTTTTTTTTAATTATAAAAAATATTAATTTAAATTTTACCCTGTAAGGTAAAATGTTACTCTTCGTTTCATCGACGAACTATTAAAAAAACTTCAAGCCGAACGATTTTTAGAGTAAAAAATCAACAAAACTTTATTAAGTTAAGCACTTTATTAAGAAATAATTTAAAAGGAGGCATAAAAAATTAAAGTTATTTTTCCCTCTCAGAATTCGATATGAATTTGAGCACTTTTTTGTGTTTTTAAATTAATAATCTTTTTAGAACTTTCGTCATCAAAAAATATTATGGGAAAAAAGATTGTAATTTGAATATAAACAAAAAAGTTATATGATAAAGAGTGAATAAGCTTTGTCGATTCCACTAACAGTTACCATCCAGGGTTAAACCAGTTTTGTAAAAAACAACTTTTATATCTAGAGAAACAAGGGCTTATGAAATTTTATTACTAAAATTAAGCAAAAAAAAAAAAAAAAAAAAAAAAAAAAAAAAAAAAAAAAAAAAAACACGACATTTCTATATGTGTCGATTTTTTAGAAAAATGGATAAAAATAAAATTTTGAGTTATTACCCTCTTGTTGATTAAGTTTGGTGTATTAAAATTTTTTCATAAAACTTTGTGAAAATTGAAGATTTTCCAGCTTAATTAGTCTTTTAATTGTTTTTAAAATTTTCTATATAGAATAGTTTTCGTTAAATTGATTAAAATATAGAATTTGTTTTTGTTAAGTTAATTATAAGATTGTCCCTATAGATTATAATTATAATAAATTGTTTTCTATACAGAATGTTTCTCCTTACAATTTTGAAAAAATCTCCACATAGGAAATTTTTGTATACAAAACTTTCTATATAGAAAAGTTTGGCGATAAGACTTTTTTAAAAAAAATTTCCATTATATTAATAACAATTTTGTATTTATTCAATATTTCAATTGTCTTTTTTAAGACACAACTTATTAAGATTGATTTTGATTTTTCAACACTTTTTCGAAAAAAGTCCCTTTGGGTATGTTATACTTTTTTCTTTTACTTAGAATTTATTGTTGTTGTTGATCTTTTTTTTAACTTGAATTTAGGTTTTTGCATGAGTGTTTGTTTTTTGTGTGTGTTTGCTGAAGGGGTCTTTTCAAATGTTTATGTGTGTTTTTCTGCTTAATTGTTGACAATTTGACAAAATATTTGTTTTTGTTGTGGAAATTTTGTCATTATGAACTGAATTAAATTTCTGACTGTCTGCCGGTATTTAGAAAAGGAAAAACCCGGGCAGTGTGAAGAGAAATTTAAATTTAAAACAAATCAAAGATGAAACTTGTCTCTGTTGGAAATAAATAAAACAATTTTGTTTGTATTTGATCTTGTATGCCCTGCGTTTATTTTCTTGCAAACCCACTGATTTCTATTGTTGGCAAAGTATTTTTAAATTATATTCCATTTTATTTTCATATTGTTGAAATATTTTGTGCTTTAGGTAAAATTATGATTTCATTATATTTGATAGCGTAAATTCTTTTATTGTGCTAAGAGTTTTATTACTTAAATTTTTGTTCGTTAACTTGGTGATACCGAGTACGTATAAGCGATTTTAAATTAAATTAATATTATTCATACGACCTGGTAAAATTCACCACAAAAAAGGCATTTAATTAATTTATGTATTTAAATCGGCGATGATCACGCTATGCCCCATGGGGCCGAGCATTTTTCGTGATTTTGACACACACAACACGAATGTTAGCCAAACTCACTTTATAGATTGTAAAAAAACTGCCAGCTTTTAAACAAGCAGGTCGCCGCCGCTTTTGTTGTTAAAAAGCAAAAATAAAAGACATGTTAAATATTATAACTGAGAAGTTTTATTTCTCTCTTTTTCAGAATTTCAAATATTTCCAGTACACTTTGAATATTTTTCTATGATTGTGCTTTATTGTCATCTAATATATTTGATAAGCCATCTGAAATTTAAAAAAATAACTGCATACTTGCATTTATATAATAAAAAATGTATTCAAAACAAACATTTTTTTGTTGAAATATAAGCTAGAAATTTCTTCAAGTGCACTTAAAATACACTCACCACAACACACACACACCACTAGTTTAAATTTATCATTTGATTGATTCTTCAGCTGAAGTCCATGCCATGCATTCTATGCGTTGTTCCTTTCTATGCATATTTTAAAAAGTAGAATCAGTGTAATGGTATGTGACAAGTTACACAGCAAAACGCATAGAATGCATATACGTATTAACGCATGAAAGTAGGTTTACTTTCTACTTTTGTATGCGTCGCAAGTGTGGTGAAAAAATGTCAGCTGTTTTCAATGGCCATAGATCAGTGCTCCCACGACTAGTAACATTTTTGCAACCAAAATTTTTGAAAAAGTTACCAAATGTGAAAAAATGTAATCAAATTAGAAATGCCTTTTGTTAATTGAAAAAAACATTAAAATTCATTGTAAAATATTAATAACAAATTAAGAAAACAAAATATTGTAATTCTTGTACATATTAAATAATTAACGAGAAACTTTAATTAAGAGAGTTTATTTATTTGAGACCTTTTGCATAAACAATATTTTTATTTTAAAAATTTCCTCACAAAATTCATTTTATTGAAAGTTAATAAACTGAATTTTTTGAATATATCCCCTAAATGGGTTTTCGTTTTTTAACTGTCAGTGGCAGGGCTGTCAAATGCTGTGATTTTTTAATCCTCTTGTTGATGGAAAAAAAATATTAAATAAATATACACATAAAGTAAAATTTCAAATTTCTTAAATTCAATCCATTTTCTTACAGTAAATTCTATAAATTCTTGAATTATAGATTATATATCAATTTATTTTTAAAAATAATATTTAAAATTCCAGTGTATTTCAATATGTATATTAAAATATACTACTGGAAAAAATGTAAATTTAGAACATTTTCCTTCTACTCAAGTTTTAAGAAACACTAAAACTTAATGGAAAATCTCCATCGATTAAAACTTCATTTGATATAAATTTCTGAACATGGCCGTTTTTAATATAAAAATAACATTTGGTAATTTTTTCTTTACAAAAATCTTAAAAAAATATCTGGTAGCTCTTCTGAAAGAAATTTTTCGTTTTCGATAAAGTATAAAATACTTTCGTTCATTTGTAACAAATAGGTAATGAGAATATCGTAGTGCAAACTACACATTATTGAAAATCGTAAATAATTTTCTTCGAATCGAAATACGCGGTAACCCTCCATGTAAATAAAAATGTTAAAAGTTTAAAAAAAGTAAATTGCAAGTGTATCAAGGAAAACATATTCATACGTCTTATTATTTTAGAAAAAAAGTAACTAAAATGAAAAAAATATTCACATCTCCACATTGAGAAAAAAAATTACCAATTTTGGTTAGAAATAACCAAAAACCAAAAAAAAAAAATAATAAAATTTTTATGTAAAAAAAAACATAATTTTTGATGTGATTTGTAAACTTCTAAATTAGGCAAAATTAAAATTATTCGATTAACCGAATAATATTAAATTGTTCGGTTATTATTCGATTAAAATTTTTCCTAGAATAATTATTCGCGCGATAAATCGATTAAAACAGAACATCGATTAATTGAAAACCCTAATACTTGGCATACAACTGAATGTTGTAACTCCCGTAAACTTTAAAAGCTTCTCCTACAAAACTGACTTCTTCGACTTAGCATGTTTTGGAATTAAGCGGTCGATTTATTTCTTTAACTTTTATTAAAAAATTTCTCGTACACAAACATTTTTTTTTAATAATTAATGCGACACAAAAATGTGTCGCATAAAACTTCCATGTAAATGTCACATTAATAATTGCTTAGCAACTTAAGCTCTTTATGACGGGGGTTTTTTTTAAGACCGATAGAACTTACCAAAGGGATACCTGCCAAATGTATGGCATTTGATTTTGGCAAATCACTATTAATGGATTCATGTTTAAGCAACTATAAATGGATTCATGTTTGGTAAATTATTTAAATTTACTTTGGAATCAGCAATTTATAGACTTCTTTAATATTGGCTTGTTTAGATTTGTTAATAAAGAAATGTAGTGCATATGGAGTGAGATCACTCCACAACATACTCTACAAACTCCATTACATCCAACAAGTGCACCGCTTGGTGCGGCTTATACTCCGGTATCATCATCAGATCTTAATTAAAAATTAAGCCGAAGATCGCCTTGCGGTCCATGGAGATCATTATCACACAATGATAAACGTTTTTTGGTTAATAGTAGAGTTTGCTAAAGACCGTAAAAATGTCAAACCGAGGTTTCGGTTTTAAAATGATTAAAACCGGTCGAGTTCGGTTCGGCTTACGGGTTTTCTTACAAATATTGCATATTGTTTTGTTTGACTGGTGCTCTGATAATTTAAAATGTTTCCATACTCCAGATTTTTACAGACATTTCTGAAATAAAATTACTTTAATCAAATACATGAATCAAGAAAACAAGATTGCGCACTCAGCCGTTCAAAAAAAAATTTTACTGCGCTTCTACGTCATCACAGAATCCAGATGGGTGTTTGTTGTAAAAAATGAAAGAGATTTTTGACGCAAAACCAGAAATAACTACATAACTTCTAAACGGGTGCATCGATTTGAACAAAATTTTTAATTGACAGGACAGAGAAGTAATCGAGTAAAAATTTCAAGTTTGTGTTATAAGAAGAGCTTTTTGGGGCTATACAAATTTTACTTTTCGGTTTGTATAAAAATTCTTATAAAGAACTTTTTTCAGACATTACTTCATTGGTTATTGTTAACATTTCCAGAGGGAAAATTTATAATGAACATTGTCCTTCTTATTGCTAAATAAGAAACATATTCTCTTGTGTGCAACTGAATTGTTATTCAAAATAAAACAAGCAAAATGTTTAAGTTTGAATTAAATTTTTTATTGTATTTAACTTTCTTTTTATAGATGCGCTAAGTATTTAAGCTTCTCATTAAGTTTTCTAATCTTAAAATACATTCTAGCCCTAAAAAAGAGCTCTTTTACTTTTTCATCACATTTAATAGATCAGCTTGTTTGACTTAATCTTTAACAAAATTGTTTTTTATAAGAAGACGATCTTCATTGTTTTTTCAAAGATTTGGTGAAGTTTTACACGCTTTTGAATTGTTTTCATTATTACAGTTATTAACTGCACACTTCATTTTTATTTTTAATTAATTTTTTTTAGGTTTTTTAATTTAATTCTTTAGCACTTTTTATACACTGCCGGTGTCACACAAACAGCTGATCACTACACAACAAAATAACGGACCTGCGCAATGCGCAATCTTGTTTTCTTGATTCATGAATAAAATAAGTAAAAAAAGGTTTAATATGCTGTCAAATTTTATTGGTAATTATTATGGCTGCGATTTCCATGCAAATGCTTCGTTTATGACGACAGTCTACGAACGATGTCATTCAATTATCTTTCCGAATCATTAAATTTGCGTTTAAATGGCATCGATTTGTTTTGCATATTGTTGCATATTTTGGTGACAATGCCTATTTTTCATTATTTTGGAGTGATTTTTTCCTTTATTCATAGTTCTTCAAAAAATTTATAAATACGCAAAAAAATCTTCAAAAAAACACAAAAAAAAAAAAAAAAAAAATTTTAATATATAAATTAATTCTTTTGTAGCTTTGCTTAAAATACAAGTATGATAAGATTTCGACAAAAGATCCTTCTATTTTTAACCGATGCAGCACCTTCTCAGTACTTTTTTTAATTTTAACCCTAGTCCTTATACCCAACTTTTACTACGAAAACGTATACCCAAGTACAGGTGTGGCCAGTATAAATTTCTTCCGTTTTTCTTTATATTTTCGAAGAAAAATAATTTTTTTACTGCAATTTTGTAGCTGAATATATTTTTGAACATTTTGAGTGGTCAAAAGAATACTATTTGATCGGGATAACGTCAAAACCCTATTTTCTCAACATCCTAAAAACCGGCCCATATGTTTGCAGCATTCAAGAAATTTGTGTGTGTGCGAAACTTGCAATAAGGGGGACAGAGAATGTTATTATTAATATTATAACAATTATTGATTAATTATTGTTAACAGCTAAGGCACGAGCTATGTTTACATTTTTCATTCAAGTTGTGCTGAAAAAGGTCAACAAGAAAAAAAGAAAGACAAAACCATGAAAAACAAAACAGTACTTTGGATTTCAAGAAGAATTCTTGACAAAAAGTACGAAAAAACAGAAGTTAGGAAGAACATGTAAATCAATTAAAATAGATAATAATCCATTCAGAGAGCAAATTTCGATCTACCAAGGTGAAATACCATTTGGTTTAAGGATTGATGTTTGACTATTGACGTCATCAGGCTTCAATAGCCGAGTGAGTAAAACGGGTTACAATCGAAACTAGTCTGGGCAACCTGTCCGTGAAAGCCTGGGTTCAAATCTCAGCGCAGTGAAGAATGAAAAATTATCAATAAAATTTTAATTAATTTCATGTTGTTAAATTCCTGTCTTCATACAAATAATTTAATGAAAATTAAATTCAATTAACTTAAGCCTAATTAAAAATATCTAAATTTGGATTAAAAACCATTAACAGTTCAATAAAATAACCACAATACTAATTATTGTTATTATTATTATAATATGAAAATAAAAACATAAATTAACACTATCAATATAAAAACATTCTTTGATTATGTAGTCAAATCATAAATTTACATTAAAATTGCACCAAGTGCACCTGTACTTGGGTATACGTTCTTGGGGGTCCTGAGGCTTATAGCTCCTCAATGCCTTGACCTAGGACAGTAGATTAGTTGTCAATCGTCGCAGATGTGTACCATCTTCCTAGATCTGGAGTTTCAGCAAAGATTCTTAAGCGGCTTAGGAGGTACATTACTAGGAGATACATACTGGTCACACCTGTATCCGGGTATAAGGACTAGTGTTAAGAATATTTAAAACACCTTGCCATTTTTGCCGACTGTAATGCATAAACTTTTTGTATGAGGAATACGAGTGTAATGTATAATTTGCAATTTCTTTAAGCATAAATAAATTATTAAAGTAAAAGCTGAAAACCGACATTTGTTTGACGGACATATTTGCTTTGACATTAAAAAGCGCGGTTTCGATTTCGGTTAAAACCGAACAGCAATCGCTAGTAAATAGTTTAGCTGGCAGTGATCAAAGCTAGATGTAGTGACAAGAGAATGGCGCTACGTGCTATACAGCGATCGCAATCATCGTCTAATTATAATCAAAATTTGGTGTTAAGTTGATTTCGAGAAATGGACCTGTCAATTGGCTTCCAAAGTTGTGCGATTTGATTCCTCTGAATTATCTCTTATAAGGCCGAGGGTTGTTTCTGGTTTAATGTGATAAGCCAGCAACAGTTGCCGCCTTAAAGAAAACATTGTTCGTGTTATTCGTGACATGCTCGAAAAAGTGGACGAAAATTTGACGTCCAGAATATGCTGTTTCAAGAACAACTGTGGTGCCCACATGCTCGTAATTATTTTTAAATATTACTGGCATATATCGTTCTTTCAAATAATAAATATTTTTTTTTTTTGTTTTATATAAATTAATTTTTTTTGCGTTATTTTGAACAATTTAATATTTTAGCTGGCCGTGCTTTTCAAAAAAGAAAAATTAACTTTACATTTAAACTGTTTTTCCATAAATGTTTCAACATACATGAATTAAAATCCTAAATGTAAATTAAAATAGGTTGCCTATATAACAAAACACACTCGTAAGTCCCAAAGTATCAGAACGCAAACAAATCCATGTGCTTGTGTTAAAAAATATAAAACTTTTCAAAAAAAACTTTTGTGAAAATAATCAATAGTGTGAGTTGCTTAGTTTATTTGGTAGAGTGAATGAGTATGTGTTGGTGTTTGTATATGTGTTTCTATGTGCTCTTAAAAATTCATTATTAAAATGCTTTTGTATGCGATTCGGATAACAATTTTTAAATGCATTTACCTGGGTTATTAACAGACCAAACCTTTATATACATGTTCCCATTATGATAGTAAAAGACCGCCATGGTATGGTAGGCTTACTGAATTAGGAAGGTAAATTGATAATGAACCTAATATTAAGTGAAAATATTATTTTTAATTTCAGTTTATTAATAAAACTACAACGAATTCTTAAACTTTCCACCAACAAAAACAGGCATTGTTTTAATATCAGTATGTTTTTTATATATAGTCAATTCACAAGGTATCCTAACATGTCATATTGTCAAAATGTCCTAATATTTCACAATGGTTTAAAAATATTGTTGTTGGTTTGTTAACAAAAAGTGCCTTAAATAAATAGAACGTTGCTTGCTGTGTTTATTGTGCTGTCGTAATTAATCAGAAAAGTCCAGCGCTGAGCGGCTGAGCCGTACAACAATATTTTTAAACCATTGTGAAATATTAGGACATTTTGACAATATGACATGTTAGGATAGGCTGTGGGAAAAATCGCCCAAAGAAAAATGGCCCAAAAAAAGAAATGAAAAATCGCCCAAAAAAATTCAATGTAAAATTGGGCCTAAATTCATATGAAAAGTGACCTAAAATTTTTGGACTATTTTTCGTTATTGTTGGGTGATATTTCGTTTTTTAAATTTGTGCAGAGAAGCTTTAGTTAGCGCAGTGTCCATGGACACTATGACACATTTTGGAGTGTCATAACGTCCATGGACACTATGACACTGGACGTTATAACATGCCACCGGGAAAAAATTCGTTTTTGCTTTTTGGGTCATTTTTCATTCTATTTTTGGGCCCTTTTTCGTTTCTTTTGGGCAAAATTTCATATATAACTTTTTGGGTCATTTTTCATGTTCTGTTGGGCGATTCTTCATTTGGGCGATTTTTCATTTTTTTTTGGGCCATTTTTCTTTGGGCGATTTTTCCCACAGCCGTTAGGATACCTTGTGAATTGACTAATAATCTCTTAAAAAGTACAAGTGCACACATACACACACTCAGATAAATACTTACATGTGTATGTTAGTATATCCTTAGCGGGTCAACTCAAAAGACCTTCGCACTTCAGGCCTTATTGAAGGCCAGCTTAGAAATTTTTTTGATTCAATTACCATTCTGATCTAACTACTAAAGTGGCATTCTTTAGTAGTCGCAGGCATCGGCTATTCCACATAAAAGATAAGATACAAATCCACATTCCCTTCTATGAGAAGGAAGAAGAGAAGGTGTACGATTTCTTGTTTTTTAATTTGCCAAAGCAAAAGCTAAAGATTTCAGATCCCGTTATAAAATCTCCATTCTCTGAAAAGTCTTCTAAGAGCCATTACTTTGAATGCATTTCAGAATCTCTGGGGAAAGAAGCAAGAGCGGAAGGCCTACCCCGCAATGACAACGTGTGTGAAAAAGTTATGAGTATGGAATGGTACGAGCAGGGCTTCTACACCCATAAGAAAAGTACAGAGGCCTTCTTGAAGGCATCCATACTCCTTCTTTTTCCCGCTGGGTCTGTTTAGCCGATTATATGTGTTCTTTATATACAAAACAAAAGCAAATGTTTTGTTTTATTTTTTAGGTTTAGCTTAAATGACTTTTAAAGTTTCAAATGTATTTAACTTAATATTTGTCTGCCTACCCTCACACATTTACCCATATGACACATGTGTGTGTTGGTATGTGACATAAAAGGGCAAATATTTTAATACTGGAATATGCAAAAAAAATATATATATACGCATTTATGTTTTTTGTTGCAGAGGTTTAATGATACATATTAACAATTTTATATATGGTCAATAAGGAAAAAATATACAAAAGGCCATTAAGGAAGAAAAAAAGTCATATAAACTTAATTGGCGGCGTAGGGTAGTCGTTAAAGTACTTGCCTACAAAACAAAATACCCCAGCTTCGATCCCTAGCAAAGGACAAAAAAAATATTCAACATGGTTTTCGAGTTTTAAGTAACTAAGTGGTTTCAACCCCCTTCAACATCCAACAACCCTGCGGAATTGCCCCAAAGGATATTGCATCGCAGGTCCCGAAAGCCATATTAATAAGACTACATCTATTATTTGAGGTTTTCTTAGCTTCTCCTCCATTGCCAATTATGGATGCATAGTGTTATTCATCGAACGTATTACATCCCTGTACACAGAGAAAATTTAAAATTGTCTCTAATCACCAAATGCATACCAAATTCATTGAATCAAGCAAACAATTTTAACAATTTTAAACAATTGTAAAACTTTTAAATTTTGAATATTATTTTTTTTAAAATTAAATTTAATTTTAATTAATAAAATGATCAAAAAACTTTGCCGTTTCAAAAAAAGTGTTAAATGATTTAATTAAATAAAGCACAGTTTGATAATTCCCAACAACAATCCAACAAGTTTTAATTATTTTATTTAAAGCGAAAAAACCAATTAAGATTTATCTTATTTAATTATCATTTTAATTGTAAATTTATTTGAAAACATCTAAAATGTTAATTAAATCAAAATTATTTTTTTAATTTTCTTTCAAATAAAAAAATAGTTGATTCAATTATAAAAAAAATTAAATTAAAAAATAATAAATTAAAATTAAATCGAAATGAAACAATTTTTTTTGATTGATAAAAAACTACTGATAATTTTTTTTGCGTAAGAAGGTGTTCTTGATAATTTTTTTTAAGTGTATTTTTAATAAAAGTTTTTGGGGTTCTACTAAAAAATATTAATTTTTTGAATTATGATACTAAAGAAGCTAATGAGCGATATGCAAAAAATGAAGTATGTATGTATGTATATGCATTAGGGTGGTCCTTATTTTTTAACTTTGTTGTTTCGATGGTCACTACACCTTAAAATGTTCGTTGTAGTATAAAAATACTATGTGCAAAAATTTTCTCGATTGGGCGAGGTGAAGACGTGGCGCGTCGGTCTTGAAATTTGGAACATAAATATTAAAAATAAAATTTTGGTCGTTGTGTTTATTTATGTTAATAATTTAATTAAAAAAATATATTTGACTGTTTTTTGGAAAGCAGAAATATAAAATCTATAAAATAGGCGAATATGGTCATACATATTATTTTGGTACATCATTTTTCAAAAGAGAATATTTGTTGACACTGGGGTTAAGTTTCCTATAATCCGCTATAATTTGCAATATCAATTGTTTTTCTTCTTCATTTATGGATAACACTAAATTGAAATCTTCCATTAGATTAATTGCTCGTTCAGCGGAGTCATTTACAACATTCATATTTCGAACGATATTAAGGCCAACATTAAAGCAAGGTTCATTTACCCAGTCATTTGGATCTTTTGCTAGAAAATCAGTTGGAATACTAAGCCTATAAAAAAAATTACGTGATTTTTGGGATATAAAATATTCGATGTTCTTATTAAGATATTGGCTTATTGTGAGAGGAGTAGCAATCAATTTTTTTAAATCGCAATCAGAAGGATTGCCCAGAGCTTGCACCATAAATTTCTTCGACTCATACGTCAGTTTTGTAAGATAATACTCGCAAGACTTGGCCGTTTGATGGTAACTTGGCACCAATAATTTGGCTTTCATCATGGTCCATTAAATATAATTTCTTCCTTATTTGTGGTCTTTTTTTACACTTTTTACACAAGCCTTTATTATAAGCACTATTTTTTTGAAGTAATCTTCTTCTAATTGACAAAGCTAAACAATAATCATTGTACGGAGGAAGTCCCTTTTTGCTTTTCATAAACGCTGTGCAACAGTGATGACAACTTTTCCTAACTAAAACGCATAAGATTATTTAAACAAGTATTTAAACAAGGGATAAAAAGCTCTTATTTTATGTGGAGCATTTTTTTCACTTTATTCCTAAAATCTCAGTTCTTCTTAAAAATTGAGATGCAACTTAAAAGAAGGGATATCAACGACTGTATATATATAAATATAAGCCAAAAAAAAGTCGTCATGTTGTATTTTTTAAAGAAAAACGATAAGAAATGTTGCACATTTTTGTAGAAACGAAAACGGCATAAGTTAAAAAAAAATAAAAAATTTAATAACATAAAAAAATATATTTCTGTTCATTTTGCCAACAGGGGTCTCCTTAGGGGGCAGTGCGCCACGACTTCCGTTCATCCGATACACATAATTTTTTGCATATCGTATTTTTACGCAAAATCACACATTTGCAGGGGGAGTGACGGTCAACAACTTGAAAAATTTGTTCTTTCATACACCATAAGACCACACTAACTATATGGTTATTTGTTACTCGTAAAATATTTATAGTTATGATTAAATTATAACAAACTATTATCAAGTATATTAAAATCATTTATTTAAATTATGTTTAAAATTGAACTTACTAATAAGAGTTAATTGATAATTAGTTAAAATTAATAATAAAATCAAATAACACGATATTAATAAAAAAAAAAGACTTTTAGAACTTCGGTAGGCTTAAAAGAAAAAAATATTTAATTTGTTTTAAACTAATTTTAGGCAACTTCTAAATGTACTTACCGTTTATTTTTTTAAGTATCTTTTCATTGCCAAAATTTTGTATATTGGTTTAAACCTTTAGCATTCCTTTTGAATTTAAGACTTCCTTATAAAAAAATTTAATTTTATTCTACACAACAACGACATAAATACTTACCCCCATACGCAGAGAAAAAACTTGTTTAAAAATGGTCACTTCCAACAAAATTATTTTCAAGGGAAATTTTTAAACATATTATGTTTAATTTTACCATATTATTGTCACCAACAACCATATTATTGCTAAATTGGTCCTCCATCAAGAAGCCACAACCATATTATGGTTGTCTTTAAACATGTTTTGGTTATATACATATGACAATAATTTGTTTTTAAATTAACAAAAGTATTTTCCTCTTTTCCAAGAGCAACATGCTATTGTTGAAAACCAACAATGCTATTATAAGTGCTAAACATGTTTTAGTTATTATTAACCAAAACATGTTTGAAGGCAGCCATAATATGGTTATGGCTTCTTGATGGAGGACAAATTTAACCATAATATGTTTGTCGGTGAAAAAAGTATGATTAGATTAAACGTAATATGATTAAAATTTTTCTTTTAAAATAGTTTTGTTGAAGGTGACCATATATAAACATGTTTTTTCTCTGGGTGCATATTCATAAAAAATATTTTGGGTTTATAGCAGGCTTATGAAACGAATTTTCTATGAATATTTGTGTAATAAACCTTTTATTGACCAAAAATATTTTTTATGAATATGGGGGTAAGTGTACTCATATAAAGTATGTGTAGGTTTTCACTTACACAAGCAACAATTAAAACTAATTTCAACATTTGCAATAAACTCTATTGTATTCAAAAACTTACTTTAATTCATGTTACAAATATTTTACATCCGTTTCCTTTAAATAAACACACCGACAAGCAAACATTTGTACATACACAAATACAAACACTACCACCCCAGCGGGAAAACTCAGAAGATCTTCTTACTTCGGGCCTTATTAACCCTAGTCCTTATACCCGGATACTGGTATGGCCAGCATGTATCTCCTAGTAATGCACCTCCTAAGCCGCTTAAGGATTTTTGCTGAAACTCCGGATCTAGGAAGATGGTAGAAATCTGCGACAATTGACAACTTAACAACTGTCCTAGGTCAAGGCATTGAGGAGCTATAAGCCTATAAATTCAGGACCCCCAAGAACGTAAATCCAAGTACAGGTGTACTTGGTACAATTTTGATGCAAATTTATGAATTGACTTCATAATCAAAGAATGTTTTTATATTGATAATGTTAATTTATGTTTTTATTTTCATATTATAATAATAATAATAATATAATTATTATTTATTAGATATTTTTAATTAGGCTTAAGTTCATTGAATTTAATTTTCATTAAATTATTTTTATGAAGACAGGAATTTTACAACATGAAATTAATTAAAATTTCTTATTGATAATTTTTCATTCTTGACAACGCTGAGATTTGAACCCAGGCTTTCACGGACAGGTTGCTAATTAAAATAGATAATCATTCATTCAAAAGAAAATTTCGATATACCAAGATGAAATACCATTTGGTTAAAAGATTGATGTTTGACTATTGACGTCTTCAATAGCCGAGTGAGTAAAGACGGCAAACCCCAATGAAGAGATTGTGTGGTTACAATTGAAACAAGTCTGGGCAACCTGTCCGTGAAAGCCTTGGCTCAAATCCGGTTTTTAGGATGTTGAGAAAATAGGGTTTTGACGTTATCCCGATCAAATAGTATTCTTTTGACCACTTAAAATGTTCGAAAATATATTCAGCTACAAAATTGCATTAAAAAATAATTTTTCTTCGAAAATATAAAGAAAAACGGAAAACATTTATACTGGCCACACCTGTACTTGGGTATACGTTCTCGTAGTAAGAGTTGTGTATAAGAACTAGGGTTAAAGGCCTGCTTAAAAATTATTTTGATTCCATTACCATTCGTATCTAACTGCTAAAAAATGCCTTATAGAAGGCCTCGTCTCTTTCGTATAAAAGATAAGATACAAATTTCATATTCCCTTCTTATAAGTTAAAATGAATAGTAAAATAAAAAAATGAATAAAATAATTAAATAAAATGAATAATAAAATTTAAAAAAAAAACGATATTAAGTAGAAAAAAAAGATTTTAAGAACTTCGATAAACTTAAAAGAAAAAAAATTTTTCATTTTTTTTAAACTAATTTAAGGCATCTTTTAAAAGTACTTACCGTTTTTCCATTTTCTTAACATCGTTTCATTGCCAAAGTTTTGTATGCTTATAGGATTTCTTTTGAATTTAAGACTTCCTTATAAATAATTTAATATTATACTCAAAACTAACTACTTAAATGCATTGAGTAAATAAAGTATGAGTATGTTTTTACTAATACACATGCAAAAACAACAATTACAACTAATTCCAAAGCTAATACAACATTAGCAACAAACTCTATTGTATTAAAAAACTTGCTTTAATTCATATTACAAATATTCTACATCCGTTTCCTTTAAGTAAACACACCGACAAGCAAACATTTGTACATACATTAATATAAATACTCATACATTCAGCCATACAAATAGAGTGTGTATGTAGAAGCTTTTTTTAACTTTATAATAAATTTATTTGTTAAAACTTTTTTATATTTTAACTTAAATTTATAAAGTTTGTAGGAAATTTCTTGAATTTAAGTTTGAATTGTTACAAAATTAAAATAAGTTAATTATTGTGTAAGTCTTGTGTAGCTTGGTCAATTCTTTTTTGTAAAAGTTAGTAAAAAGTAAAAGCTAACGAATAATCATTGCTCTAGGGATGCTAATCGGGACTGGTTTTCGCAAATCCCGGGATTCGGGATATACAAGAATCAAATCCCGTTATTTAGGGATTTTTCAAGATCCCGAGATTTTTCGGGATTTTTGAAAGCCAAAAGATAAGTGCTTTTTATAGATATTTATTAAAAAAACATGTCTTTAAAAGAGGTTTACAAACAAAAGTTTTATAATTCATTTTATATGACAATGTTAAATACAATGATTATATTGATTAATAAAATTTGTAAAAATTGAAAATTGTGATTTTTTTAATAATTCATAATATGATAAAAAAACAACGTACGATTTCCAATAATATGTTAACTGATTCAATTAAAAAATAACTTACATAAAATCGGGTAATTCCATGTCAAATCGACCAAGAGTGGGACCCGACCCCTTTCGATTTGAATGAAATTTGGTGAGAAAAACGAAAAAAATTTTAATATTTTTTTGCAAAAGTTACGTCATATTCAAAATGTCATAATATCGCCGAATTAGCCGAATGTTGAGTTTATTTTTTCAATATCTCAAAAACGACTTAACATACGAAGATGATTTGTATGTCATTTTAAAGAGAATACTTGGGGCTACAAACAATATATTAACAAAATCTGCAAAATATTAAATTTTAAAAATGGAATGTGCATTTTCAAACCCTAATTTTTTATTTAGCTGATTTTTTTTTATTTCCTACCTCAAACTGTTCTTTAAAAATCCTGAAACTTTAAAGAAGGTGTTTTTTATTCTTCTTTAAGATATGATTTTTTTTCTTTCGCAACCTTTAAAAAAATCATCTTAAACTAAAATTTTCATATTGTAATTTTGAGCAATAAGTATTTATTAAGTCTGATATGTTTGATTTAAGGTGTTTTAAAAAAGGTACCGAAATTGATATAGTTTCTTTTGTTTAATTGTTGCATTTTTTTCTTGGAGCTCAATGTGGGTACTTTCAAAGAAAGGTATACTTTTTGTAACGTTACGTCTCCAAGAAATCAAATTAGTTTTACACATTACTAGCTGGCCGCCCCGGGTTCTCTCGGGTGTAATTTACTAATTAGAGATGAAAAGGAGACAGTGTGTTTAGTTAGGAAAATATTAACGGCCTAAGTTATAAAAATTAAAACAGGTTAATAAAGGGTTTCATACAAAATCCATTTCATAAACCCTTTATTAACGTCTTTTAATGTTTTTAAATTAGGCCGTAATTAAATAAAGTAAACTAGTAATTGATTTATTTGTAAGATTCTATTAAAATTTTTATTTAATTAATTAAGATGAACAATTGAAATTTGAACTCGAAAATAAGTAACAAAATCAATTTTTTTAGATAACCAAAAAATCTTATTTTAACAAAAACACATTTTTATACCCACTTCCACTGGTGGTAGGAATTATGTTGTATATAAATTACACTAATAAATTTCGAGAAATCGCTCCATAACTAACAGTAGGTCCCATGCCCATTTGCGGAAAATACTTCAATAAGCCTAACCCTGTACAGAGCAAAGTTTAAATTTTTTATTTGGTGCATCAGTGGAATCAATTAGAAAATGCAACCACACGGAACTTTTGGTTTTTCTTTTTGTGTTGTGCATTTTAAAAGATATTTCTTTCTGTAATTAATTTTCTGCTTTAATTATTTGCAGCACCTCTCACATTAAAATTTCTTTATAATTGTTGGACACGCTTAAAAAGAATAACAAAGTTTAACTTTTTTCTTTCGTTTTCAATGACAGTATTATCGGAGTTAACCAAATAAAAATAAAAGATCAATATTGTGTTCCCTATCCTCTCAAGGGAGAATGTGATGATGAATTTCTTTTTATAAAAAAGGTAAAACAAAAAAATTAAGTTAACGATTTCGGGATAAGGTAAGTCCCGAAAATCCTGGGATTCAAAAATTCAAATCACGGGATGCGGGGTTGGCTGAATCCTGAAAGTTCCACGATTTTCGGGATCGGGATTGGTATCCCTACATTGCACTCATCGTTTTGTTAAGGACATTGTTCTTTTTACCGCTCTAAGGTTTTTTTTTTAGACCAAAAGGTATTATTTTAAGACCTTAAGGTTTTAGACTCATATTAAGTAGACCAAGTTTTTGTTGATATTTATGTTCATGTTTTTATATTAGCGAATTCTTGCCTAAATTATTCTTATAAAAATTATACCAACACTTAAATGCCTTCTGTATATATTTATTTGTAAGTGTAATCCTCTATTTAAATATAATCTTATATAAATAAACTTTGTTACAAATATGTATATAATGTTTGTACGTTAACTCCTTAAGGATATTTGAAAGTTACAAAAGTACCGGCTCATCTTCGTACTTAACACGTTTTGTTGTTCCTTGTGTCGTTATTGTTGTTGTTAAGTAATATATTATTTTCTCAATATCCTTTCTTAGTATTTTGTTACCATTAATATGTGTGTGAGTGTGTGTTTATATTTGTCTTAAAAGTATAATACCAAAGTAGTCGAGTTATATTTATTCTGGTACTTTTACATACTTTAACTACACATTTGAAGATGGGAAACAGTTCACATTGATGTTTTTACAAGCTAAAGTTTAAAAGTGTCAAGCAGAGAGTGTCATTTTACACAATGTAAACAAACCAGGAACGATAAAGTGTTTTTATGTTTCTCTTTCTGTTCTTTCGCTTTAAACATTTTATCTGTGTCTGGATTAAAATGACAGCAAATATTGCGTAAACGTACGTTAATAAAAACTGTAAACAATTATATGAACAAGAAGGAAGTAGGAAAAAAACCCATTTTTAAAGTCCAGATTAAATAAAATTCCATTAACAGAATAAACAACAATAAAAATAAAAGTTTTTTTTATTGGTCTTTTATGATTTCATTTAAAAGATATTAATTTTTTGAAAATGTTCAATTGCCAAGACGTTTTTTTATGCAAAACCCAGGAGGGATGTTTGAAAAGTATAATTTTTTGAGATTTGAGGTAAAAGCATTAAATATATAATATAATAAAGTTGTCAGTGATCTAAAATTAATATCAAATAATAAAGTGCTTACACTCATTCTTTTATAAAAACACAAAGCGATTTTATACTCAGACATGGAGCTCTTATACTAAGAAAAATAACTTCTTGGTTTAAATTTTTACTAAAACTCAATCCAAACTAAAAACAAGTAGTATAATATCAAAAAGTACTCTTATAATAAATCCAGGTTGTCTTATACTAAGCCCAAATTGGCTTTTTTAAGACATAAAGGTCGTATTTAAATCAGGACAAGTGACTTGAATTGTCCCAAAGTGGTCTTATATTAAGCCCAATTAGTATTATACTGAGACTAAGAGGCTCTTTATTAAAGCATTAATATCGGACATAAGCCAGAAAGGCTTTTAAAGTGTGTGTTTTTAGACATATGGAACTGTCGACAGGGATAAATGCCAAACTAGCAGATATTAAGTGTGTTTGCGCTCTGTTCGCCAAACTTAAAGACTTCTTCGTCAAGTTTACGGTGCGCATAATCTGTCCACCTGACTAAAACGCAAAACTACGCATCGAGTTTTGACCGTAAAATTTTTTAATTTTTACTTTAGTCCTTTACACACTAAAACTACACATTTGAAGACAATAAACAGTTTACATCGATGTTTGTACAAGCTCAAGTTTAAAAGTGTCAAGCAGAGAGTGTCATTTTACACAATGTAAACAAAACCGGCACGATAAAGTGATTTTTTTGGTTCTCTTTCTGTTCTTTCGCTTTAAACATTTTATCTGTGTCTGGATTTAAAATGACAGCAAATATTGTGTCAACGAACGTTAATAAAATGTGTTAACCATTATTTGAACAAAAAGGAAGTGGGAAGAAGAAAAAAACCATTTTAAAAGTCAATATTAAATAAAATTTCATTAACAGAATAAACAACAAAAAAAAAAAAAAAATTTGAGTATTTTTAGTGGTCTCTTTTAATTTCAGTAACAAGATATTACTTTTCTGAAAATTTTCAATTGCCAAGATGTTTTTTATGCAAAACACAGGAGGGATGTTTGAAAACTATTAATTTTTTCAACTAAATTTTTTCGAAATTAAAACAACAAATATATAATATAATAAAATTGTCAATGAATATAAATTACGATCAAATAATAAAGTGCTAGGAATCATTGCTTTTATAGAAACACAAAGCGATTTTATACTTAGACCTCCTATACTAAGAATAAATACTTGAAACTATAATCCAATGGTCTTTTACTGAAATTAAGTAGCCTGATACTAAAAATAGTTCTCTTATAATAAATCCAAGTTGGTTCATACTAAGCCCAAATTTCCTTTTTTAAAACAATAAGGTCGTATATAAATCAGGCCAAGTGACTTGCATTGACAAGTGGTCTTATATTAAACCCATTTGGTCTTATATTAAACCCAATTGTACTTATATTAAATCCAAGTGGTCTTATATTAAACCCAAGTCTTATTATATAAAACCCAAGCGCTCCTACACTGAGAGCCAGACCCCCTTTAACAAAGCATTAAAATTGGACTTAAATTATTAAATCGGAATAGCTTATAAAGTGTGTTTTTAGACATATCGCACTGGTTCCTTTAAAGGGGGTTAACTCACAATTTATAAATTTTCAGTAGAGGCAAAGAACCGTTTTCTTTTTATATACAGTGAGCCACATCCAAAATTGAACACTTTAATTATTATCACAAACTTTGTGTTAATAATAACACTGTGCTAGATGACAAGCGGGCACCTGGCGATTTTTTAGGTTAGCTTTTGTTTTCGAGATATACCGCTATTTCGAAACTGGAGTAGGTTGCACAACATATATTAGCGTAACACAAAAACAGTTAAATTTATTGAATAAACTTTGCAACTTCGTTTTTTTATACGTCTAGAAAAATTAAAGGCTTAATTTTCCAATTTTTTATGATTTTTTAAGAAACAACAATTTCGAAATTTTGATAAAAAAAAATTTTTTTTGCAAAAAAAAAAATATGTTTCTAAAACGACAGCGGCGATTAAAAAAAAATTTAGCCTTTCCTAAAGGTAATTTTATTGCGAAATTTCGTTTTTTTAGTATATTCAATAAACTAAATCATTTTTGAGTTACGCGAATATATGTTGTGCCACCTCCTCCGTTTTGGAAATAACGTTCCAAAGGGGGATCAGAAAGGGGGATACAATTGCATATTTTTTTTTTTATTTTTTTTTTTTTTTGACAAAATACTAGAGAAAATTATGTAAGATTTTTACAGTCGGTAGATATAACCACTGTACATCGATTTCTTGCATAAAGTGAAAAGTTTTGAGTTTACTCTCTTTCGAGGAACCAGTGCGATATATTACTTTCGATAGGAACATCTGTCAATCTAACCGATTTGAAGAGTGTTTGACTTCTTTTTTCAGTATACTTTGGCAAATCACCATGCAAAAACTTACACCAGAAAAACGCTTACAAATCTTGGAGATTTATTTTCGTAATTTGCGCCCTGTTCGCCAACTTTTAGTGTTCTTCGTCAAGTTAACGGTGCGCATAATCGTCCACCTGTACTAATAAGCAAAACTACGCGTCGATTTATCACCGCAATTACTCTTTTGAATAAAATTCATCTAAATCGAACCCGTTACATGAGTACAGAAGAAACCATTGCCGCTGTAGACTTGAGTGTGGCAGAAGGCTTGAATTTTTGGATCCAACGCCGTTCTCAGCATCTCTGTCTCTGCCCATCTACTGCGTGGAAAATTTTAAGAAAGTTCTTGCGCTCCAGCAATAAAAGATTCAACTGGTGCAAAAATTAAGGCTAGCGGACCATTAATTCCGTCGTGCATTTTTGGTGAATGGAACGACTGGAAGTTACGTCAGATTTTAATCGTCAAATTATTTTTAGCAAGGAGTCTCATTTTTGATTTAACCGCTATGTCAACAAGCATAATTATCGTTTTTTGAGAAAGCACAATTCTCATGCGACTCTATTACATACCGAAAAAATCTCTGTTTGGTGAGATTTGTATGCCGATGGCTTCTTCGACCCATTTGTCTTAAAATCTGAGGCCGGTGCCAACAGTACCATAAATTGCGAACGCTTCAGGCTAATGATTCGTGCAGTTTTTATCCTTCATGTCTTTGCAAATAATTTGATGGAGTAATTGTTCCCACAAGATGGCTCAACATACCACACAGATCCCGAAATCATATCTTTGTTGAGCCAAACGTTTGGTGACCGCGTTATCTTAAGAAATTAACCTGAGAATTGGCCACCACGTTCATGTGATTTGATACATTTGAGCAACTTTTTTTGGAGGTCCGTCAAACCTCTGGTCTATGCTGATATATCAGCAACGACTGATCGTTAGTGAGCCAATATTAGGTGCAGTATTGTCTAAAAAAGACCGGGTATGCTCGAAAAAGTGGTGCAAAATTGGACCGACTGCATTGCGGTAATAAGGCGCAGTCGTAGAGGGCAATGTCATATGCTGTGTGAACTAATAAAACTTAAATGTTGGCTATTGTTGAGTTTTTTTTAAAGTTCTGTGCCTCTGATAAAACATTCCTTATAAAGAGCTTGCTGTTTTATGCTAATCCCTATAGGGGTTATACTTTAGAGCTCTTAGCAATATACAAGATCAAGAAGTTTTAAACTAATAACTAAATGGTTTTATGATAAGATTAATGGCTGAACTTCACCAATTTATTTATGTTTAAAATTCGTTTTTCATGTCAAATAAAAATAAAATTATATGAAAAACTATATTTAAATATGAATTGATATTTAAATGCAATTGGTGAAATTAGCAAAAAGTAGTTTTGTACTAAAATCGAATCGTTTTATACCAAAAATGTTCAATTTTCTCAAATATCTCTTACGACCCTCCTTTAAAATTATACTTATTTAACTCTCAGATTTAGTCAACGTTTACAATCACATAATTCACTCGAAAGTAAAAAGCCGATAAAGAGATAATTTTTTGGGATTTTAAATGCTAAAGACAAAAATATGGAAAAAATACTTAAATTCAAAAATTAAACTGTACATCCGTAACAATTTTGTTAAACACATGGCACCAACTGATACAGAACCTGGAGGGCATGCACAAAAGTAATATCATACATTGTGTTGCACAATTTTAATTTTCTTACAGTGATGTTTTGTGAGAACGTTGCCCTTAAGCTGTGATGCAAGTTCATAAACTAGGTAATAAATTAGCTATGAAAGACAATTTTCTAACAAATTCATTTCCTAGAAAGAACTAAATTTACTCTGCAAGGACTGCAGAGGCATGCTTAAGTCAATTGTGACTTGACCTTTTTTTGTAAAATGTATGATCGAAATTGCTGCATTAAAAATTGGAGATAACAGTTAAATAAAATATCGAGTCCCTTACCTGACTCCTTTTTTACTATTCCCAAGTAATCTATGATTTAGTCAATTACTTTGACTCTGTATTACAACAGGGACTTACTCGTAAAAGTGGATTTACCCATGAGTTCCGAATAATATTTTTTTAAAGGGTTCTGTAGAAGAATTCATCCATTTCGAAAATTTTTTCCGGAAACATAATGCTACCATATGTCTTACATATCGTCGGCTCATAGTTTAATTGTCGTATGTGGATTCCGATAGTTTCGAGTAAATTGAGTTTGAAGTTTGAACTCTTATAAAATCCACATATGACATTTAAATAATAAATTAATTTTTTGGTCGTTTTATATGGAAATTTGTCGTATGTGGCAGTTACATACGACATTTAATTTGAACATTGCTTCAGCAAACACCACATACGACAAACTCAACACTCGATATCTTGAAACCCGTATGAGGTATCGAAAAACTGATGACGCCAAATGAAAGATCAGGCCGGAAAACCTAAGGAAACGATCTTAACTCAAAACCGCAAAAAATCCACATACGACATTTAAATTATCAACCGACGATATGTAAACAATTAAAAAAAATGGCAACATATCAAGACATTTGTTTTTTGGATTTGTTAATTCCTCAATAAGTTTCAGGCAAATATTTTCTTCTACGTCCGTTTTTATTTAAAATTTTTTTTTTTTTTTATTTCAATTATTCAATAAAAAACAATTGTTTTAATATGAATGAAATAACACTTTATGATGTGGCAGTTCAATTTAATGTACAAATTGAAAAAAAGTGGCATCATAGTTCAACTTATTCTGAAAGTGGATTAAAATTATTCCAATTCAAGTGAAAAGTTGCCAAACAAAATAATATCCCACACTCTTTTCGGAATGCATGGGTGAATCGAGCTTAAGTGTAAACTCGTTCCTACTATAATAATTTAAATGTTAAGGTCTGTATGTTCGGTAATTAGTGACCCAATCACGCGAGAACCGATTGATCGAATTGGATGATATTTGCTAAACGAAAAGCATATTGCCCAGAATAAAATACGCCGAAAAATTGGTACCTTGGGTTGGTACCTTTTCCTTTTTTGATAAATTTGGTATTCAGTTTGCATATGGTCCAGAAGCAATTTCTAGAAGCATAGATGTTCCGTCTGGTGTGCCTCAGGGAAGCCACCTTGGGCCACTTCTTTTTACATTATTTATTAATGACCTACCTGAGGTGATTTATTCATCCAATATTCTGATGCATGCGGACGACGTCAAAGTTTTTCTTAGCTATCGTCAAATATCTGAGCAACAACTTCTTCAAAACGACTTAAATTCTTTTTATACGGGGTGCAATGTAAATCTAATGCAACTTAATCTAAAAAAATGTAAATACATGCGTTTTGTTAGAAAGAGTCCAATACCTGCAATCTACTTTTTTGAAAGTTATCAGTCGGTGGATAGCTTCGTAGATCTTGGAATTCTGCTTGACTCAAAAATAAATTTCATTGCACATATAACAATGACAGCAAATAAAGGCAGAGGTATGATCGGTTTTGCAAAACGATGTGCTAAAGAGTCCAAGGATCCTTATGTTACGAAAAGTCTGTACTTCCATGGTAAGACCTGTATTGGAGTATGGATCCGTTATATGGGACCCATACTCCAATATAAAAATAAAAAACATTCCGACCAAATTGAATTAACCAATGGAATCTGCCGCCTAATTCTGCTAGACTAGCCCTCATCAAGCTGCCAACTCTAAAGAGCCGTAGAACTGTGCCTAACATCTCGTTTATTTTCAACGTAATTATTGGCGACGTTTGCTCTGGATACGTAATTAACAATATAACATTTAATGATCCTCAACTCCCATCACGTCACTTGATTCCGTTATCAATTCAATTTTTTAGAGCTAATTATGCTAATGGTGACCCGTTAAGAAGGATGTGTAACGAGTACAACAAGTTTAATAAAATTACTAGCTGACCCGGCAAACGTTGTTTTGCCTAGAAAAGTATTGTTTTTGTGTATATTTAAAATACAGATACAGAATCAGGTACAGGTTATATTCGGTGCAGATAATTTATCTTTATTTACAAAAAAAAAAAAAAAAAAAAAAAAAAAAAAAAAAAATATGAAAATGTGAATTATAAGTAAACTATTGAATAAGTTAAGAGAATATCATTGAAGGACTTTGTGATAAACAATATTTTTCGTTTTGTTGTCAGGTGCGAAAATGAACAAAGAGGATGGCTTTCCGATACGGGAACATGCGACATAGAGTTGACCGTGTGAAAAACAGTCGTTCTCCAAATTTAGGCCACAAACACTCAATGAAATCACATCAATTTAGAAACCTCCGTCGGCTCATGCACAACTACAGATCAAAGCATGATCAATTGCATAGCTTACGATTTGATTCATTTTCAATGGCACTTCTTGTCGGAAATTGTTCATACCAACATAGAAACCTTTGCCGGCTCATGCGCAACAACTTTATTAAAGACCATAGCATGATCAAATGATATAATTTATTTTGAGTAATTTTCAATGGTGCCGCCTATCGGAAATTGGTCATGCCTACCTAGAAACCTTTGTATGCTAATGCTCACCAGCTGTGCTAAAGATCATAGCATGAGCAAATGCACAGTTTATGATTTAACTCATTTCGAGTCATTTTCAGTGGCACCACCTGTCTGAAATTGGTCATATCAACTTATAAATCTTCGCCAGCTCATGCTCAACAACTTTGCTAAAGATCATAGCATCGTCAAATGCAGAGTTTACGGTTTAATTCATACTGAGCAATTTTCAATGGCGCAACCTATTTTAGATTTTTTTTGCTATTCTTCTTACTTATATATTGAGTATTCTTATAGTTCCACTGATATTAAAACTAATATATTAATCTATTTAAATCCATAATTTTTGTTATTTTAAAATTAATTTTTATTTAATTAAGAAGTCTGTAAGGATTTTATTCCATAGACAAATAAATAAATAAAAAAAAAATAAATAAATAAAAACATAGGGTACTTTTTAAAGGGCAAAACGGGGAAAAATTGTTAATGTTTCCCCTTTCAATAAATTTGGAATACAGAATGCATATTGTTCTGATTAAAATATAGGGCACTTTTTAAAAGTTAAAAGCGGGTTATAATTAGTGATTTTGTTATGATAAACTTGGTAAACATACAGCACAGTGGTACAATTTTACTTTTGGTACTTTTCCTCTTTTAGATTAATTTTTAATGGAGATAGCATATGGCCCAGATTAAATAATAGGGTACTTTTTAGGATGTAAAAGCGGAAGTAATTGGTACTTTTAGTACTATTTGTCTTTTTGATCAAATTGGTTTACAGATTGCAGATGGTCCACTGACCCATTTGCAATCTGTCGCGCCTTTTGCTTTTCACATGGCGAGCTTATGTCGGTTGCTCAAGAGTATGGAATTTTCGAAACGAATATGTGATGGCGGAATATTATAAATCTTAAAATGTTGTTTATAGAAATATTTTAACATCAAATAAGTATAGATGCAGAAAAGAAAATAATCTTGCTCCAATTTTCACGTGACCGCAGTCACGGGTAAATGCTAGTGTATAATAAAAATGGTGTCTGCTAAGTTCTCAAGAAAACTAAAAAAGCTGCCTTCTTAAATACTCAAGTCGTACATCATACAGAACTACAGGGTTTTAGAAAATACTGCAAAGTGCATGTTTTTATTTTGCTCTTCTCCTTGTAGTTTCCTTAAGTTCAATATGGTTTGCCTCATATGATTTACATGTATTCGCACATTTGCTCAAGCCTACTTAAGCACATTATGGTTGGGCCTATAGTCTTTTTCACATTAAGCTGAATGTTGCCATGTTGTTATATTTTTTGTTGTAGAAAGTGGCATAAAATTCCAAAAATAGTGAGATATGATGCTTTTTTTAAATTAAATATATAGTTTAACCTTTTTTTCATTAAAAGATTTAAATAAAAATACTGAAATTTATTGTTGGAGGATAAGCTGTTCCTATGTGCATTTCACTGGTTGCTTAGGCCAGATCATCAGGAAACGTTTTCCTAAATTATTTTAGAAAAGCCAAAGCTTTCAGCTAACAAGACTACAGAGGGAATGAGAATTACCTACACTCAAAATGTCTTATTTGCAACGATATCAAAGCTTGAACAAAATACCAATAATAAAACAGTGAGTTTATCTTTTCTTACATATAGTTTAACTCCTTCAGGTTTGGTGGTTAGTTATTTTACCACCTTTTCAAGAGCTTAACAGTTAAATTTCGATGATAGATTTATGGATTTCCCCAAGTTAAAAATCCATAGGTTGTTTGCTTTGTTAAAAAAAATCATCTTCAGTGTGTATTGTATGGTAATACAGGACCTGTGGAGGTCCGCTATGTATCCCAACAAAAAAAAACATGGTTTTCAGATTTTCACCAGAACTAAATTTTTATCGCAACCGTAATGGTGGTTAGTAAGCCTACAAAAAAAAACACCTCTTTTCTCAAAATTATCAATATTTTTATCAAAAGTTATTTTTTGGGAGGGCAAAATTTATGAATAGTTAATTCTTTTTTTCTTATTAATGGCGTGATAAATTCCCAATTTTTATTTTTAATAAAAACATTGAAATTAATTGTTGAGGGAAAGCTGGTTTCTATGCGCATTTCTGGTTGCTTAGGCCACCTCGTCAGGAAACTTTTTCCAAAGACTTTAGAAAAGCTAAAAATATTATACAAATAAGACTATAAAGTGAATAATATTGAATTTTTATAATTAATAAATTTTAGATAAGGCAAAAATGCGCCTGTTTTATTTATTAAGTTGTATACATATATAAAAGTGTGCCTGAAAAAGTAAGAAGAAATTAAGAAGACTTTGGAATAATCTTATTACAAATGAAGTATAAACTTAGACGACTTCCTGCACAATACTTCCATTGTATGTTTGTCGAGATCTGATTCAGATTCTCGTTTTCTCCGCAGTCATGGCTATAACAAACATTTTTTTGATCAGATATTAGAATATTCTTGTATATTCACATTTTTACAATTTTGAGTAACCAATATAATCATTTTGTAAATAGATGCAAAATCAACAACTTGTTTGCTTGGAATTATGAATTTCGTATAAATTTGGTGATTGGAGAAAATTAATAACTTTTTCTGTGTTTAAAAACTTTTATTTTAAACCAAAAAAGTCAATTAAGATTTTTTGTTATTTAATTTATATTTTAATTACAAATTTTTTTCAAAACAACTAAAATGTTAATTAAATTATCACATTAATTAAATTTAAATACTTTTTAAACTGTTTTGTTAATTGTCAAAAAAACTTTTTTCTGTACTATTGTTAATTTAAAACTAAATAATTATAAATGGTGCACAAATTATTGTCATATTCAACTATAATATGTTTAGAGGCAGCCACAATGTGGTTGTGGCTTATTTATGGTGGACTAGTTTAATCATAATAAGGTAATTTAGTTGCCTCTGATAATAATTTGGTTAAATTAACTCCAACATGTTTAAGAACTTTCGTTAAAATAGTTTTGTTGGAGGTCCTTTATTGTGAAATGTGTTTTCTCTGCGTGTATGCATATCCAATATTTAATATTAGTGTGTATAACAGTATAACTCTTTACAAAAAATAATAATGGAAAAGTTTACCATAAGTTTAAAGAAAAAAAAAACTAAAATTAAGTCAAATCGCAAAAATATGGTCTAATGATAATGATTATTAACATCACCATTATACCAATAACCAACCATAGTCCTTGGTATATAAATACATGAGTATGCATAAATAAAGTAACTCCATTTTTTGGGTTTTATAGAATTTTTTATACATTATTTGAATTTTTAATCCTTATTATGTTCGATTACAACGCTGTCGTATTTTATGAGACAATTTAAAAAAGGATTAAAAAACAGTGTGTACACACACTGTGTTTACTTTGTACAATACTAAAACATACTGAACTGTAGTTATTCCTTTTTTGGCATGTATTTTTAATGTCTGTTTAACAAGGACTTTAAATTTCATGCCACAAATACGAATACATGACAACAAATATTTAAACTTTAAAAAAAGTTAATCCTTTTTACAACATGCTGCAATAGACTGATAAGGTGAATAGTGTGATGGGAAATAATAAAAAGTATTTAAGTTTTAAATATTATTTACTTTTAGTGAGTTTAATTTTCTACGGTTTTAGTTGAAGTTATGAAAAACAAAAATTATTTTTATCTACTTTAAGGTTTTTTTAAAGAGCGTATGTCAAATTTTTTGGATTTTTGGTTAACCCTGCCCATTTGTTCCAATTTTTTATTTGTTTTCTTTCTAATTTTTGAACAGTGATATAATACTGGCTTAGTTTTTTTTAGCTCACGTGGTCTTTTTATAAAAAAATGTTATATACAAAAATCCAAGGTTCTAACTTAAAACTTCACGGAGAAAATTAAAAAATTACGAATCTTATGTTAAGGGTCCATAGTATATTTTCTTTGGTTTTCTGCGATTTTTGTGAATTTAAAAAAAAATAAGTATATATTGGTTTGTTTTACAAAAATTGTCAATATTAATTATATTCTTATTAATTCGACCTTTTTTCAATTAAATATTATATTTTTATATAGTTTTATCAAGGTCACTTTAGGTCACTTTTTTATAAAAATCAATTAATATATTATTTATTTTCCAATAATTTCGATTTCCGTTGGAAATCTTCTTCAGGAAATCTTTTTTTTTTTTTTGTTTTTTTAAATTTATTTTTCTTTTTTTAGCATTCTTTAATTTGATTAGTATTGTGGTTATTTTATTGAACTGTTAATGGTTTTTAATCCAAATTTAGATATTTTTAATTAGGCTTAAGTTCATTGAATTTAATTTTCATTAAATTATTTTTAAGAAGACAGGAATTTTACAACATGAAATTAATTAAAATTTTTCTTGATAATTTTTCATTCTTGACTGCGCTGAGATTTGAACCCAGGCGTTCACGGACAGGTTGCCCAGACTAGTTTCGGTTGTAACCACACAATCTCGTCAGTGGGGTTTGCCGTCTTACTCACTCGGCTATTGCAGCCGGCTGACGTCAATAGTCAAACATCAATCTTTAAACCAAATGGTATTTCACCTTGGTAGATCGAAATTTGCTCTCTGAATGAATTATTATCTATTTTAATTGATTTACATGTTCTTCCCTGTACGTGAACTTCTGGGTTCAAATCTCAGCGCAATCAAGAATGAAAAATTATCAAGAAAAATTTTAATTAATTTCATGTTGTAAAATTCCTGTCTTCTTAAAAATAATTTAATGAAAATTAAATTCAATGAACTTTAGCCTAATTAAAAATATCTAAATTTGGATTAAAAATTCTTTAATTTATTAAAAGATTTTGTTTGTTGTGCTTAATTCCCTTTTTTAATAATTGATAAAAATACTAAATTTATTGTTGGAGGATAAGCTGTTCCTATGCGCATTTCACTGGTTGCTTAGGCCAGATCGTCAGGAAACGTTCTCCTAAATAATTTTAGAAAAGCCAAAGCTATCAGCAAACAAAACTACAGAAGGAATGAGAATTACCTACAATACCCTCAAAAAGTTTTATTTGCAACGATATCAAAGCTTAAACAAAATACCAAACAGTGATGAGTTTTTATCTTTTCTTACATTTCCCACTACAGTTAGTTAGAATTCTCCCAACATTAAGTGTAGCTGTAAGTGGGTAAAGAAAAAACATATTAAAAACAGAAACAAAGTACTTTTATTGTTTTCGCAAGAAAACAAAATAAAAACAATTTGTCCGTTCAGTTTTTTATGCACGTGCACTTGCAAAAATTTATTATAAAAAACTGAACGGACAAATTGCAAATAAAACTTTTTGAGGGTATTGTAGGTAATTCTCATTCCTTCTGTAGTTTTGTTTGCTGATAGCTTTGGCTTTTCTAAAATTATTTAGGAGAACGTTTCCTGACGATCTGGCCTAAGCAACCAGTGAAATGCGCATAGGAACAGCTTATCCTCCAACCAGGGCTGCCAGATAAAATTGTGAAAAAATCGTCAATTTCCTGAGAAAATATAAAAAAATCGTCTTTTTCTGTTTAAAAAATCGTCAAAAAAAACGGACAATTTAAATTAAGATTTTAAGCGTCGTTTGTTCGATTTTTATTTAACATTTGTTTTGTAAAGCTTTTATTACTATATTATAATAATATAAGGTTTTTTTTTCAAAGTCTTAAGAATAAAAGATACTTTCAATCGAGCCATTTTTTTAAAAATTTCAAATTTGTATACCGTTCACCACAGAGGGTATATATACAAGTTGGTTTTTTATAAGTTTGTCATTCCTTTTGTAATTGCTACAATATTAATATTAGGCCCTATAAAGTATATCCTCCATATTCATAAAAAATATTTGAGGCTTATAGCAGAATTTTGTATCAAAATTTGTTTAATAAACCTTTTATTAATCAAAAATATTTTTTATGAAGATGGGGGTTTATGTATATTCTGAGTCTTTATGAATAGCAAAGTTGGTTTAACGATGTCAATCTAACCACGTGTTTGTTGAAATTTTCGGGACTTCCGAAGATAAAAATTGCTATAAATTTATATTAGATATAGTACGGAATAGTGTGCTATTATATTTCAGCCTGATCGGTCAACAAATGCCTAAGATATGAACAAAAAACCACGACTGCCTGTAATTTCTACCCATCTCTAAATCCATAGCTCTAATTTTGACCTGTAAACTGCTTTAAATCTTCTTATAATTTGTTATTATTTTTTCTTTTTTACCTGAAATAACATTTCTTCACAAAATTATAGTTTTGGCACCATGGCAAAGGAGGATAAAATTTGGCTTAAAAATTTTTCATATATATCGAGTGTTAAATTTTAAAAATGAGCCAAATCAGTCCATCACTTCACCTGCTCCCCACACGAGTGAACTCTCAAGATTTTGGTACGAATTTTTACTTAAATTGACTTGACTCAATACTTGGAAGAGAGCAAAAATTTCTAGTATAATTTTATTTCCAATAGGAATAAACATATAAAAATGTAAGCTTTGTTTACAAAAAAGTTTTTTTTTCTGTGCTGCCTAATAACAAACATCAAAAGATTTAAAATTGTCTCATTTTGAAGACTGAATAAAATCGTCACTTTTTAGAAAAAAATCAGCAAATCGGCACTTTGCTAATTTCGGAACCAAAAATCGTCAAAATGACGATAAATCGTCAATTCTGGCAGCCCTGCCTCCAACAATAAATTTCAGTATTTTTATCAATTATTAAAAAAGGGAATTAAGCACAACAAACAAAATCTTTTAATAAATATTTGTATTCCCAAAAACAACTTTGATAATAAATTCTTTAATTTGTTATGCATTTAACAGACTTTTCGTTAATTTTTGACAGTCCCTTAAGCTAACTTATGCATATTATAGTTGGGCCTTTAGACTTGCAGCAACTACAAATCCCACGCTTGCAAGCCCCTAAACAAGAAGTTCATATTATTATTTGAATGCTACTGGAACTATGCATGGTGATCGTATTTCAGTCAATAACTGTGCTGAGAGCCCTTGTTGAGGTAATCTCGTACGCCTTAGCCAGAGAAAGTGATAGTTGCTGGCCTTCTGCGATTCCGATCAGCTAGAGCCCATGAAACTTAAATTTCAGAAAATAGTATGTGAAAATAGTATATTCAAAGCGGATATGTCAAGTATGTTTGCAAATACAGTGTTTGGCCATCAATTGATTTTGCGTTATGTGCTGTGGGAACCAACCGTTTGATCAGCACTGTCTACAACCTTGACCTGGACGTACTTATTAGTATTTTTGATGATAGATTCCTTTGGAGGCAGTGCATCTGGACATGGCAAATCGAGTTGGTCCTGGTTGTGTTCAGAAAATATTCTCAGCTGTAGCTTTAATAGGCTAAGGTAGTGGCACTCTAAACCATTTTGTTTTTAGCAATAAAAAACGGATCAACAGAACAAGCTGCAGCTAGGGCGGGTTCCCGTTCAGTATCTGTTTCAGAAAAACTTATTTTGCTCTTTTCTGATATATAATCGATTTCCGAATCTGAAATATCGGTGTCACTTACTGCATTGAGAAGTTCTCGTAACTCACCTTCACTCAAGTTTGTCATGTCGTAAGTAAAACACATCTGAACTATTGAAAACAACACACAAATTGCACCAAGCAGTGCAAACATTTGTGCTTCTTTACCAAAATCAAAAAAGCTGGATCCCACAATTGTCTTTTACATATTTAATCTGTGTGGATTGCAAAAAAAAGGGGAATCCCACACTTGTTTTTTTACATAAGCTGTCTTGGTTGCCCCGGTAGGCTAGCTGGTAGTGAGCTAGTCTATCAGTACCGGGGTTGCGGGTTCGATTCCCGCCAGAGACTCTGGTATTCTGCAGACAAGCAAAAAGCTTCGCGGGATTTAGTGTAGGAATAAAAAAAAAAAATAAATATGCACCAAATGTTCCATTAACCTAACATTCGTAAGTTTTTTCTAGCCTAACAAGGTTAATGAAGACAACTTGGTTTTCATTTAATAATGTGATTATAGTAATTTCCTTTCTATTCTCTATTTTTTTAATTTAATTTAATAAAAAATTAAACACATTTGGAATTTGTCAGGAATTGTAAATACCGTTTAGTTTGAGTGTTTGCAGATCAATAAAATCGTGTACTACAACAAAACCGGAAAAAAAAGGATTTTTATTTTAACTTAAATCGCAGTTAAAAAGAAAACAAAAGCAAAGCAGCTAAAATAATGGCATTAACCACAGCCATAAACATTCTTTCAAGTACTTTTTGATTCAAGTTAAATAAAAGCCATGCCATTTTGTGTGCACGAGTACTTATGAGAAGAGTGTGTAATAGAGTATAAGTACTCCTGGGTATCCGTGCTACAACACTTCTGGGCGTAATAAATTGTATATATAAACATGAATGTATAACACCAGTTGTTTTGAAATTATTTTCTAATTTTATTTTACAACTACACTAAGGGCTAATATAACAAATAGCCGATAGCTAAAGATTGGATTTTGTTCCACGTATAAAATCTTTTTCACTATTACTAAAAACTAAATTGACCAATATGTTAAAGGTTTATCCTACAGGGTATACAGAAAAAATTCTCCAAAATGTTTCATCAATTAAAGCATTAATCAAAAATTAAACCAGTTTTAATTAAAAATGTAATGAATTGAATTAAACTTTTAATCTAGTGAATTAAACGTTTATTAAAGTGAATTAAATGGTTAATTGATACTACTAACTTATTTACTGGTGCAAATTTAATTAATTCATATCACAAATTTTTTGATTGGAATCAATTTTTATTTTTTCTGTGTTGGTTATATTTAAGTTCAAATAATAAATAACTTGTTATATGTGTGAAAAAATCCTACCTTTAGCTAACCTCAAGCATCTTCGATGCGATATTTTCAGGAGTAAGTGGGACTCCTTATTTACAATTGTTCTCATTTCATAACATTTGCTACAATTGAAAAAAGATTGTTATACATCGTCATTTGCTTCTCCGCAATCATCACAATTTATATTCCATCCCAATTTTTGTTTTGCAGGGTAGAAACAATACTCTATAGGTATCGTAGTGTAAACATTAGGGGATTCATTTAATCGGGCTTTTGCTTTAATCGGTTAATCGCTCGATTAATTAACCGAAGTTTTGGTTTAATCGGTTAATTTTGTTAAAAACATAACAATTCTTGAACTGGAACGAGCAAACAAAAGAATAATTCATAGATATGTAATACATATTTTTTTAATAAATATTATGTATTAATTTATTAATATGACTAAAACATATTATGTATTAATTAAACAATAAACTGTAAGACCATTTTATTAGTTATTTCAATAGTTAAAGAAAATCTTATAAAATTATCATTTTTACAATTAATTTCATTATTTAGGCGTTAATTTTCTTTAGTTTTTAAAAAACTTGACTGTGAAAAATTCTTTCATATACCGCAGATGTTGGAGAAATCGAAGGCAACCCATAATACAGAATATCTAATTTCTCAGTCATCTTCCTGGACTTCTGAACATATAAAATCTTCCATTATGTCACTAAGTCCTTTTTTAATTTTTTAAATTTTTAATGCTTCTAGTTGTTTCGGTTAATTCTGTTAAAAGATTGATATGAGAAGAAACAAATAACTAAACGCCTGCTTATAAAAAGGACGTGAAGCAAAAAGCTGTTGACAGCAAACACTTATTTAAAATGAAGATCACTGAACAACACCTTCTTTGTTTGTATGAAATAATATTTCCTAAATACATATCTTTTGTATATGAGACGAAACTAATAATTAAAAACACAAAAAAATATTTTATAATACTGCAAAAAATTAAAAATTTTGTTACGGCGGTTAATCGTTTAATTGACTGAAATTAATCGGCTTAACCGCTAATCGAAAATAGGCAATTTTAAATTAACAGATCAGTTAATCCGGAAGTAATTAGTCGGTTAACCGATTAACGGTTTACCGAACGAATACCCTAGTAAAATACACACATTTTGTGTTTTAATTTAATAATCGATGTATTATGAGGCTTACGGTTAAATGCTTTTGAATTTCTCAACAAAAAATTTGGTTCAATTGCATAAGCAAGCCTTAGTCTCGGCAAGGATCTGATGAGGCAGCCTTATAAAGAGATTAAGTTTTATTTAATATTTTAAAATCCTTATGATTTTGCCCTCGTTTGCTTAGATATCTGCAATATAAACTAATGTTTTGATAATATAAACAGCATGTGTTGTACTTACTCCTCCTTTTCCTTACACTGGGGGATTTTCTGTTGTTGTTAGGCACTGAATGCGTGTGCAAAAATAGAAACAATAAAATAAAAAATACAACATAAAAAAAATATATAAAAAACGAGAGAAAAGTATAAATAAATTATCTGATGTAATGATAAAATTGCGATATTATTTTTGCCACATTAGGTTTGTTTTATTTAGTTTTATTATACATATAAATATAGAAGTTAGTTCTTTGTTAATTCTATTAAAAATTTACACCTAAGGCATTTCCTTTACTTATAGGGTGACCACACACACACAAAAAAAAAAAAAATTATCTATAATAAAAATTTCTATAACTTTTAAAAATATTTGGGTTACAAATTGTTTTTTTTTTTTCTTTAAAATAATCCACAAGTTTCCCAAACACCTACAATTTTGAAATTTCTTGAATAAAGGGGTACCCTTTTAAATATACTTATTTTTTAGTAGTTTTGTATATCAAAATTTGATTTAAATTCTACTTTAGTTTTTAAATGTGTGCGTGCAAAGGGTGCGTGTCTATCTAGTAGATCTTAACTACAAAATAAATATAACTTAAGAAAAGTAGGGACATTAACAGTTTTTAAAAAATTTAATTCATAATAAACACTACTTTGACTATACGTTAACTCATTATCGTTTATATTTTTATTTTCTAGTTTTTCCCAAAGTCTCTTCTTACCCCTGTAGTAGTCTTATCAAACTATACTCACGTTTAATGGCCTGTTCAACGATCTCGACAGCAAAACGAAGCGATCGCCATCCATTCACTCGAATTCAAATCAGATTGGGTTCAACAAATTCGACAGCTTTCGATCGCTTGCCGTTGCGAGTGTCAATAATATTTACTAACGTACTAAAAAATATAGTATTACCATATAAGATATTTCTATAATTTTTTGCATTTTTGTTCAAAAGTATCAATAAATATACTAATTTGCTTGATAACAAGAACAACCGTGTTTGAAATTTTATCAGCTGTATAGAAATGCAAAAAAAAAAATATTTTTTGTTGATACAAAAACTTAAAAAAGTCTAAACAAAAGCTAAATTTAAATAAAAGCAACAAATACGAACAAAAAATAAGTAAGCCATACCAGCAAATAAATAAAATAATTAAACAAAGTGTAAAAGAAAGTTGAATTAGTGCCAAGTAAAATAAATAAACAAAAACCATAAAATAATGGATATGTTGAGGGTCGCTGTGCATTTTTTGGTTGCTTGCGAGAAAGATGATGATGGTGTGCCCTTAAATCGCAGGCAATTACGGGATGCATTTAATGTCCTGGAAATGCCCACCAGCTAGTGAGTTTATTAAAAAATTTTGCTATGGATTATTGCAAGGGCTTACTTTTACGGTTTTATTAAATTTATTGTAAATTTTCGAGTCTCCAAAGAAATTCTTCGAAATATTGTGTAAAAATGAGAAGCACAAAGGGGCTCGTCATTTCGAAGTACCCGTATTCATGGGGATATACAAATTGCAACCGATAGGTGGCACAAAGGCGTTTAGTTTTTATTTTCTCCAAACATTGGTGCACCCCTCGCAAGCTCAAACTTTGCTTTCATTTATTCGGCTAATGTTTGGAGTTGCTACACTGTCGACGTATTTAAACTGTAATTTAACGTTGAAAAAATCAATGAAATATTTTTATTTTTCATAAGTACATACCATTTGTTATCTATTTTTAATTATTACTATTTTCAATAACTCTTAAAAATTTCTTGTTTTTAAATTTTTTTTTTTTATATTCAACGACTCGACGAAAAAAACAACAAGTGAGTGATTTTGACATTTGTGTTCGCAATGTTGGCAATACCTTCGATATTGATAAACCGTTTTTTGTAGGAAAGTACTTACGTTTTCTTTCGAGTTGTCCTTCAAATGAATGTTCGTATAGCATAGAGTTAGTCAAACCCAAATCAGTTTTCGATCGCTTAGAATGCGATCGAAGTCGTTCTTTCGAAATCGTTGAACAGGCTATATGTGTTATTATGCATTTCTTTAGTTTTAGTCTACTTCAATGTCACTCTGCTCTAATTCTTCTCGACTGTACTCTTTATTAATCATACTGTGCACAGAAAGAAAAACTCCTAACTAAATTTAAGTTTTTCCTACTTACTTTAGCACGAGTTATTCTTAAAAATTTAAATACATAAAATACTAAAAAGTACTTGAAACAATCCAAAATGGGATAGGTTACGTAAAGAAGAGTTATGCGCCCAAGGGCACACATTCACTCGGAGACTAATGCGGTCCATTGTGGATCCCTTCGATACAGAGAAAGAAGAAGAAAAAGAGAAGTACAGAAAAGAGAAAGAAAAGAATTGATAAAAGTATTAAGAATAGTTATTAGGAACTACATAGCACGGAGAGCTGCCGAAAACCAATATGCGTGCATACGCATATGTTTGTAAAAGTTTGTTGGAGAAACAACATAACCACTACAAAGAAATTAAAAAACGATTTGCTTGTTTTGTATAGAAACAACAACAACACTACAAGAGGAAAAATACAGATTATTTTAATTTTTAAAAGGTAAAATAAGAAGCATATTGTTTGTCCCATATTGTTTTTGTTAGAATTATTTAGTTAAATAAAGCGTTTTTCAACAGGGTTGCTACAAAAGTAGACCGATAGGGACAGCAAACGGCGCCATATTTTTTGCCGCTCTTTTGACATTTCTCTTCAGTAAGGTTTGCCATTTCATGATGGAAATATATACGAGCCAACAACGAGTCGAAATTATTAAAATTTACTTCCGAAATTCGGAGTCAGTGGCCTCAACGTTAAGAGCGAAAAATCATCTTCAGTGATGAGGCGCCACAGGCCACACAGCGAATGTCACAATCAATTTATTGGAAACCAAGTTTGGAGAACGTGTTATTTCACGAAATAGTCCAATCGATTGGCCACCTCGGTCGTGCGATTTGACGCCGTTAGACTATTTCCTTTGGGGCTACGTCAAGTCTATGGTATATGCCAACAAGCCAGCTACGATTGATAACCTCGTACCAACATCGAACGTTAAATTGCAGCAGTATCGGCCGATTTATGCTTGAAAACCGTCGAAAATTGGGTTCAGCGTCTGGACTTCTGCAAGCGGGCCCGTGGTGGCCATGGAAAAGAAATCGAGTTCCATACATAATGGCATCGAACGTACTTTCACAGGAATAAAGAATTTCATTGATATCCAAAACCGTTTGTGGTTTTTTCAAAAAAAAACTTTTGTAGCGCTCTTATTGAAAAACCCGATAAATTAAATTCTCAAAGTTTAATGATTACGAAAACCATAGCGGGCATTCTGCTGGGGTCTTATAATTTAGATTTTTTCTGTAAACAAAGGGCGGAATAAAACAAAGTAACATTAATATGTGTAATGGGTAAATAAGTAAATAAATAATATTCTCTCTCTATCTGTTTGGTTCTCTGGGGTTAAGTGTTTCGGTTAGAAGCTAACTCTCTTTCGAATCCGAAATTTAACCGACTTAGAAATTTTGAATCAAGCACAGTTTGAGATTCATTTCATCTCACTTTATATTATGTCAATCCCATTTTCAGATTATTTTAAGTGCGGGGCTCTTGAATAATCCGTACTTGAATCAAGCATTCGTTTCTTGATTTAAAGAAATCCGCACTCACCCTACTTTTGAAACCGCTTCAGCTTGATTGAGGTACTGATGGATTGTTTTTTCTTTTCAGTATTCTTTATTTCTTATGAACTAAATCTTTTGCTCTTTGAATAAACTTTAATTCTACTTGTCTATAATTTTCCTATACTTTAATGCAAGTGTAGCATCGTGTATTATGTTTTCAAGGAAAGGCACAATAAAATAATCCAAGAAGTAACTAAAATTCAAAGAACACGTTTGTGATGTATTCAAACAATACAACATGCCAAAGGAAAGTGCAGTTATTATGGATTTCCTGAAATTTCAGTACAAGCTCCCAGCGGAACTTATCACAGGTTTCCGTACTAAACAACTTTAAATCTCAATAAAATCTTAACTATTGGATCGTCTTGAACTTTTTAAAACGAGTCTATATAACATTTCCTTGGAATACATGTTGGGGTCGTACTTCCTATGGACCACCAAGGAGTAGTTACAGTTTGAAAATGAAAAAGGTCGCAAGGGACCTTCTCACCCAACGGAGGGTTAAAATCTTAAATGCTGTTTCATCTAGCAACGTTATACAATTCAAACAAATGTTTAATAAAAATAGTGGCTATAGCCACTATTACTAAATACTAATTTTTGGTCAGTAAGAATTCCTTAACGTCAAATAATTTTTCTGTGTATATTTATGAACTATTTTTAAGTTAATGAACTATTATATTTTTACTCGTTTTAATGTAATTTTATTGAATTTTAATGAATTCATAAAATTTTACTTTAAATCCAGGAAATTTTTGAACCATCTTGAAGGAAATCGTTTTCCTCTAATTTAGTATATGTCTTTTTTTTGAGTGTAGCTTTATTCTAGTCTAAATTCACCACTTTTACTCTTATGAACTTTTTTTAAATTCTAATCTAACTCTATATTGATTCTACTCTAGCATTGCTCTAAAAAAAATTTTGATTCTGAATCTCTTTCAACTCTACAAATTTAATAAAATATTACTAAAATCTGTTCACATCCCATTTTTTCAAATATTTATTTATCCCTCACCTGGCCCCTTGAGGTTTAATTTTATTTCAGTTGTGTGCTAAAAGGCTATTTGCTTTTTTTTATTTTGCAAAAATTTCTATTGTTCTCTTGTGTGGTTCTACCAAATTGTTTTTCACTCAGTGCGTTTGTTTGCATGTGGTTTCCATTTATTGCGTCCCCTTTTGCGACTACAAAGTGCTTGTTATTTTAAAAAAATGGAAAAAGTACACAAAACCCTTTCTTGTTTGTGTTTTTAATATTTTACACTTGGAATTCTTAGTTTACTTTTTAAAGGTTTTTGTATTTCGGTTTGACTTAAAATGGCCTTAAGGAACCATATGAAAGAAGGCTTTAAAACTTTGTGGACAGATGAAAGGTAAAATAGGGTTTTGAATAAAACAATTTATAATATAATTTATTTTAAAAGGGTTAAAATACGGCGTTCATCAAAAGCGTAAAAAAATACTAAAATGTTTACATTATGAAATTTAATAAAATTTGATAATACTAACGGCCAATTTCACCAAGTTTAGTTACCACTTGCTATTACTTTAATTTACAATTAACAATTGCGAGATTCACAAGGTGTGCTATCAAGTCATATCGTCATAATGTCCTAAATAATATTTTACAATTGTTTAAAAAAATATTGTTGTGTTTCAAAGAAATTAAAAATTTTAAGGCTGTGTTCATTAATTCGTCAGAACTGTACAGAAGAAATCTAAATTATAAGCGGTTGCCCACAGCAATCATCTTTATTTCTTGTAATTATTTTAGGTCAAATGAATTAACAATTTTATGACTACCTTGTGAATCAACCAAATATGTTTTCGACAGTTGTAACAGAAAGTTTATTATAACTTGGTGAAATTGGCCGTAAATAATATTTTTTTAAGAAATGTATAAAACTTTTAAATATCTGATATTACTTGGTCTAGCTCTATTCCAATTCTACTTTGACTTTACCGTAATACTTAAACATATCTGCATTAGGTCTGCTTCAACTTTATTCCTACACTCTAGCACTTTCTTACCGAACTCTTCATTTACTCTTCTCTAATTTACTTTAACTGTATTCTAGATCATCTTTAGGTATACTCTCATTTCTAGCATTATACTAGTGCTACCCCGTTATTCATGAAAAATAAAACAAGTCAATAAAAGGTTTATTAATCAAATTTTCATAGGAAAATTGTTTCATAAATCTTTTATTAACCTGTTTTATTTTTTATGAATAAGGCCGATAGTCTTGAACTCAACTCTAATGCAACATTAACTCTATTTGAACTCCATTCGACTCTAACTTTTATATAGCTCTTACTTGATCTCTATTCAAACTCTTCTCTAGCTTTATTCTAATTATACTCTAACTCTATTCTAACTCTAATACAACTCTACTCCTACTATATATTAGCCCCCACATTCATAAAAAATATTTTAGATTTATAGCAGGTATATGAAACGAATTTTCTATGAAAATTTGTTTAAAAAACCTTTTATTAATCAAAAATATTTTTTATGAATAAGGGGGTAGCTCTACAGAACCCTACATCTACTCTACTTTTATTATACTCTACTCTAAGTCTACTCTTACTCTACTTAAACTCTACTTTAACTATTCTTTAACTCTAGTCTAACTGTACTGTAAAGGCACTCTTATGTAATTTTATCTATTTTTTAGTTTGGGTAGTGGCAGAACTGTATGTCTGATTTATCTTTTATTTTAATTTAGATACCACTTTATCTGATTTTTTTATTTTATTCCATAATATAAAAGTTTTTTTTTATATTTTATGATTATTATACCCTTGAGCGAAGGTAAAAGGGTATATTTAAGTTTGTCATTCCATTTGTAATCTCTAAAATACTGATCTTGCATCCTATAAAATTTATAGACTCTGGGTCCTTATGAGGAGCGAAGTTAATTTAAGGAAGTCCGTCTGTCTGTTGAAATTGGTTACCCGAGACCCCAGAAATTATGGGTACTTGGTTGTTTTATATTTATGTCACATACACCCAGAGAAAAATTATGTTTAAAAATGGTCACCTCCAACAAAACTATTTTAAAAGGAAAATTTTAAACATATTATGTTTAATATAATCATACTTTTGTCACCGACAAACATATTATTGTTAAATTTGTTCTCCATCAAGAAGCCACAACCATATAATGGCTCCCTCCAAACATGTTTTGGTCAATAGTGACTAAAATATTTTTAACACTTATAATAGCATGGTTGGTTTTCAACCATAGCATTTTTCTCTTGGAAAAGAGGAAAATAGTATTGTTGATTTAAAAACAAATTATTGTTTTATTTAACCAAAACATGTTTAAAGACAACCAAAATATGGTTGTGGCTTCTTGATGGAGGACCAATTAAACAATCATATGGTTGTCGGTGACAATAATATAGTTAAATTAAACATAATATGTTTAAAAATTTTCATTAAAAATAGTTTTGTTGGAGGTGTTTAAACATTTTTAAACATATTTTTTTCTTTACGTGTAGGCTTTATTAAATTTTTCTATTGAAATCCAGCCTGATCTGATCTCCAAGCAATTGTGCTATGAGCAAAAAACCACGACTACCTATAATTTTAACCATACAGCACTTATTTAACACATCTGGAGAAGGGCAATGGCCAAAGTTTCCAAATAAGGTACTAGCTACTTGGTTATCAATACAAGCCAAATCAACATACAACAAAATGTAGGCGGGATTAGAGAAGTGGGCATGACATAAAATAGATTAAATTATACCTAAAGAACGGCGTGAAAAAAACAGTCCACATTTGGTACACATAGCTGGGTTAATTTATACAAAACCCCTTTAAAAATAGGCGGAATGGGAGAAGTAGAAGTGCCCCATCTCATACGAATAAAATATAGATTTCTGCATATCTAGAGAATCGTAGCAATAAAAGTTTCAAAATTTGGTACAAAAGTGGGCGGGATAAAAAAAAGTGGGCGTGACATGATATATATTGGCCTGATATTTGGAAACGATAAGAGAAAACTTTTACCAATAAAAAATATCTAAAAAAAAAGTAGGTGGCTTGGAGAAATATTCGAGCACTATGGTAAAGATTCGGCATAGCCGAATATACCACTTTTACTTGTCTTTTAAATTATCGTCTGTTGGTTTAAAAAACTCTGCTAATATATTTTCCCATATCGTCAAACTTAAAAACACACAAACTTTCTTCTAATCAAACATCAGAAGACGTGAAAATTTTCTGTAGTGATAATAAAAATTTTTCTTTGCAAAAACTTTAACAAATAAAAGCAATTGTTTATTAATTCCCATAAAACAACAAATAAAAAATAAATAAAAAGGAAAAAATCAAACAACTATTATACTCGTATTATTTCCACTATAAATGTAACGAATACCGATTTATCGGAAATACTTAAAATTTTCCGATATATCGAATACGGCGGTATTTTGATGTCGATACAACGATACTTTCATTTTATTTTTTTGGTGTATTTGTAAAAAAAAAAACAATTTAATTTTTTATGCTTATTTTTTGCTTGTCAACTAATAGAAATAACACATTAAAAACAGAGCATAAAATCAAAATAGAATAATTTAATTATTTCATATAATAAATGAATTATGGGAGATGGAGAATAGTCCCAAAACTTAGCGGCTGACAGCATTTCCTAAAAATATAAGATTTGCGGCTTTAGAGAATAATGAAACCTTTTGCTTATCTACAATTCTTGATTCTCGATACAATGCTCGAATATTTCAAAGACAATCGATTTCAACATGTCTCTGGATTCCAAAAGGGTTGAAAATATGGTCACCCTACATGTGGTACATTCTGATATGCTTAAAACAACTTGTCCTTGGAGCGCTTGTGAAAAAATTATAAGAGAATCCGAGGAGGATTCGCCTCTTTCCATCCTATGCTGTGATTCAGCTAGAGAAGAAGTCGAAAAATACCTAAGATCTTCTAATTTTCTAGAGACGCAGATCCGATATTTTACTGGCGCAATGACATGTTATATTTAAACTTGAGGAAAATGGCGCGGAAATTCTTCAGTTTTCAAATTAGTTCGGTCGCATCTGAGAAACTATTTTCCTCTGCAAGTCTGGTTCAAACGGACTTGCTAAGTCGCCTATCACCGCAAAAGTTGAGAATACTGTGCTTTTTTAAATAAAAATTTATAAATGTCAATTTAAGGTCTTAATAATTAATTTCTTACGCTGATATTTTTGTAAAAAGAAATTTTTTTAATTGTTAATTTTATAATGAATTAAAATTTATTAAACATTAAATATTATCGCCCATATTCATAAAAAAATATTTAATGTTTATAGCAGGTTAATGAAACGAATTTTTTATGAAAGTTTGTTTAATAAACCTTTTATTAATTAATAATTAATAATTAATTTCTTACGCTCTTATTTTTGTAAAACAACGTTTTTTTAATTGTTAATTTTATAATGAATTCAAATTTTTTTCTTTTTTTTTAAATCATATTAAATTTTAAATATTAATAATCTCTAACACTGTAATTTTGTATAATAAAAAAAAATTACTCTTCTTAATTTTAATTTTAGCTTGAATTCAAATTCGATATGCGTATCGGCGATATTTTGTTTTTAGTATCGGTATCGTATCAGCAAAAAGGCGTATCGGTAAATCACTAGTATGCACTAACCATAGAAAGTAGTTAGAGGAGAATGTTCTCAATTTTTGAACTAAACTATTTCAAAAGTTTATAGTTTGAAAATAAGAAAAAGTTAAAGTAGGATTTTTTAATTTAAATATTCCCTACCATTTTTAGTTTAATTGACACTGACTTGGCATTAAAAGCCAGACAGCAAGTAAAAAGGCGATAAAACAATATATATTAAATTTTAGTTGCATCATCATGAATTTAAAAACTTTCAATTCTTCTTTATCTTTAAGAAAATAAAAAAAAAAACATCAGGCATGCGGCACAATTTACAAGACAATAAAACGGACGGACGGAACGACAGCCATACGAACATACGACTGAATTGATGGAGAGGAGCGCGCACAAACAAATAATCATTACAGCACTAAACGAAGGCCTCATCAATATTACAAGACAAATTTCTGTTGTAGATTTTGTATGGTAATAATTCAAGTTGCTGGTAATGCGGCTTAATAGGGAGAACCTGTTTAGAACTCCGTATAAACAAAATCGAACTAAAATATAAAACTAGACTTTGGGGCATATACGTTTTTTGACCTCAATTTAAAGCTATAATAGTAGTCAATTAATAGTGTAATTTTCAGCTTTGCCTTTTCTATAACATATTTTTGGAAATACTGTTTGCCTCCCTAATGCTGCTTAGCAAGATGTTGCAGCATATATTTGCAACATACATCTTTGTTTCTGGTATTCATATGTAGTCGTATAAATCTTCTTGATTTTTAAATGTGCAATTAAGTGCAAAATCTTTTTAAATGTTTGTTTTTTTCAAACTCAGCCTAATCGTATGCCAAATGGCCAGACCACTTCAGTCAGTCACTTCGTCTACAAACGTTCCAACAATCAGAGATGTGTGCATAGAATATCACTAGAATAGAAGGTTGCTGCTGGAAATATAATTACTATAAATCGTATTATGTATTGTTGTATTTAAAAAGCATTTTATTGTTAAGATTATATTTATGATGCTGGATAAAAATGTTGCATTTTGTGTGCTGCAAACCTTCGATTCTTGAAATTTTCTAAGGATGTATGTAGTTATTTGTAAATAACTGGAAACCATTTCATGCCTGATACTGTACCGGACACGCGTAGTCTAAGGACGGGTAATAGAACATTTAAAAATGTTGTAACAAACGCTTCAAAGTGAAAACAATATTTTTGATCTAAGTCGGCTTTTAGTTTAGTTTATAGATATATAAATTACACTGTGCTTGAATTTGGCAGTTTATAACTAGCTGGGCACCCTACCTTTAAGTACGCTATAATTCAATGGAGCTAGTCATTTTTCAAAGTAAGCTTTCGTATTCGCGATTAAAAATTTCAATACTAAATTCACCATTTAACAATATATTTTATTCTTTGGGATCACTGTTCAGTATGTAACAACTATTTAGCTTTACCAGTAGGGTGCCCATCTTGTTTCAATTTGCGACTAGCACAACGTATTCAGTAGAGTTAAGAAAAAAAATTTAAAAAAAAAAATGAAAAAAATGTTTGCCGCGAATATAAAATAACGGAAAATTTCATTTAACAGAGTTGAATTTATATAAATGATCCCACTCTGAAAGAATAAATCTAATAAATGAATAACATTACCTTTGTTTCTTCAACTCAATGAAAATTTGCCTTACGGGAATATTTAATGAACCAATTAAATTAAGACTACGAAATTTCGTTTCGTAATTTCGTTAAAATCTGTCATTGGATTGTTGACAACTTTTTATCACTTTAAAAAAAAATCCAACTAATTGCTACACACTATTTCAATAAATTTTAGTTAAGCTCTAGTTTTATTCTAGTTCTAATTCTAGTTATAGTTGTAGTTCTAATTCAGTTCAAGTAAAGAAGGATGTCCCGCAGCCTTTATTACCACTTAATTTTGTTAGTATAACAAAACATTTGTTTAAATACTGACTACAGTTAAACTCCTTTTAGTATTTCTGTTAGCAGTCCCCATAAACATAGAGAAAGGCATTAAAGTGCACAAGAACTAAAAGAGTTCTATACAAACAATAAGAAACCCATTAAAAAAGAGTTAAAATCAGTAGCTCTTTCGTCCACAATTTTTGTTGGTTGTATTCCTGTTTAAAAAGTTAAAATATGCTTACAATGCAATTGTACACAAATGCATCATCATTTCCAGTGTAAAGATTTTTTATTGTCGTTCTTCTTGCTTTTTATCTGATTCTTACCCGTATTCTTGCTATTATTTCTTCCTTATGTTGTTGTTTTGTCGTTGTTGTAAATGCATTGTTAAAGACCCCATCATTGGAGTAAAGCGTTCATGCACTTTAGTTCAAAATTACTCCTGCTATTCTTATTTTTCTTGTTGTTTGTGGTGTATGCCCAACAAGAGTCTAGACGACAATGCGATCTTCAACCAAAATGGTAAAGAGTCTGTGGCATATTGACACCAGGGGTTGCATTTATTCGTACGTTCATTCCTTAATGTGGTCGTTTTTGTCTACTTCTTCGTCACGCTCCTAAAGACGCACAAAAGTCTTTTATTTTGTTTGGGCAAAATTTACGGACTTGTCAGCGGTGGCATGTTAAGAATTTCAAGGAATTTATTTTAATGACTTTATTAAATAAATTTAAAAAAAAAATAAGTAAAAAAGAGGGGGCTCCCACAAAAAGCGCATACCAAATATACATAAACAATAATTATTTGATTTATACCCGTAAGTTGTTATGAATTTTTTTTTAATTGTTGGTAAAATTACCTTCAAATGTTTGTTATAACAGTTTGAAATTGCTTTCCTTTTATTAGAATCTATTAACTTAACACTGTAATTTTTTTTTTTTTTTGTTTAATATAATTTTTTAAATTTTCTTAGTTTAACAATGTGCCAATAAAAGGTCAGTAGCCAACTCAAAAAACTAAGTACGTCAAGTGCAGAAAAGCTTTCAAATAATACAAGGAAATTTTTAAAAATCGCAAATTGAAAAATTGAATTCTTGCCGCCAAGAACCCTCATATACCTGCCTTAACGTTTCAAAATTTCGTTTTTCGCTTGATTTTTCGTTCATTGTATAAAAGTTTTCGAAAATGGTATTATTACATTTTTTTCCAATGTATGTGTGAACATTTTTATTTATTTTTGTAAATATCATTAACCCTTTTTTAATTACTAACTAATAACTACTTTGAAGTAGAACTATTTTTTTTTTTGTCTTATTGGTTTTGAAATTTGTCCCGCTGTTTTACAAAATAAAACTGGCAACACTAGTTATAAGTGATATTAAAAACGTTATTTTTTAACAGTTATTTTTTTAATTAAAAAACCCATTATTTTTCCACGTTAAATTAAAAGTGCGAATAAAACTCTTAAAAACTGTTATTTTGCTGTTATAAGATAAAACTTATTTGAGGAGTTTCCAATTACACTATTCAAACATAAAGCCTGATGCCGAAAAATTACATATATTAGCCATTATCATAAAATGTGACACAAAACATTTGATGTAAAGTTAAAAAAAATCAGCTATAAAATATGATTTTATTTGGATTTTTTGCACACACAGTTACCCTTCACAATTGGGTAGAGGAAACGAATATAAAAAACCCGTATTCAAGTATCACAGTGATAATGAAAGCATATGTAACAGTTATAAATACACTATGCTAGTTGAAAAAACAGACAAGCCGGGCACATAAAGTTTTAACATAATTCGGGTATGCTGAATCCAGTGGTGCCCGCGGTTTTTTAAGATTGGCTCTGGTTTTCGAGATATACCGTTATTTCGAAAATGGAGGAGGTTGCACAACATATGTTCGCGTAACTCAAAAACGATTTAGTTTATTGAAAAAACTTAAAAAACCGAAATTCCGCAACAAAACTTCCTTTAAGAAAAGTAAAATATCCGCAGTCGTTTTAGAAACATAATTTTTTTTTTTTGGTAAAAAAAAATAATTTTTTTAACAAAATTTCGAAATTTTTGTTTTTTAAAAATTCATAAAAAATTGGAAAATGCAGCTATGCTTCTAATTAAAAACAGACTTATTAAAAACGAAATTCCAAACAAAACAAGCCATAAATGATTAAAATCTGTTTGCAACTTTTGATTTTATTCACAAAAGTCGACAAATTTTAATTAATTTAAGAATTTCAAAAACGCAATATGTGTATGGGAGCCCCCCTAAGGGATGGTGATAAAGAGAAAGTATAATTTGAGGAAATGTTAAGAGCAAAAAACTAATGGAGGTCAGTCAGACATTTTATCCCCCTAGGGGCGACTCCTGGGCATTTATTGAACTTTTTCTTCAATATATTTCTAGTCTGCATTGAACATTTTGTATGGAAGCCCCCCTTAAGCAATGGAGATAGCGGGTGGGTATGTTAGAAATAAATGATTGAGATGAAAAATAAAGTGGGCTTGGTCATACATTTGACCCATCTAGGAGCATACTAGGCGCTGCAGGGGCCAAATTTAAGAATTTCATTAAACGGCCATATTTGTATGGGAGCCCCCTAAGGGGTGGATATATATGGCAACTATGTAATATCTTCTATATTCAACTCTAGAGAGAAAAATTAAAATTTTTAGATGCTAGAAATTCAAATTTGAGTTATGACTCTATTGCATCAAAGGGCCAATATGGAGAATGTGCCAATGCAGAAAATTAATTTTATTGCGGAATTTCGGTTTTTTAAGTTTTTTCAATTAGTTAAAGGGTTTTTGAGTTACGCGAACATATGTTGTGCAACCTCCTTCATTTTCGAAATAACGGTATATCTCGAAAACCAGAGCCAATCTTAAAAAACCGGGGGCACCACTGGATTCAGCGTACCCGAATTATGTTAAAACGCTAGGTGCCCAACATGTCACGAAAAAAAAATATCAATTTCATTTTTATTATTATTATTGTTTTCGCTATTTTTATTAACAATCTTTTTTAAATAACTTAGAAAAAAACTTAATAGCACACGTAGTATAACACATCACACACATGCATTACTGTTTGCAACAAAATGCACCTGTGCCTAAATATTGTATTCCAGAAAGAGAGTATGCATGATTTTTTATTAATAATAAAAATTCACTCACGTTTGCAATTGCAATTGCAAAAAATGCCATTAAAAACAAACAAAAAATGCACTTAAAAACAACAACAAATCAAATGATGGTCACACATTCTCTCACTTAAAAAATTATAAAAACAAAAAAAAAAGTGGAAATAAGCCGTTATTTACAACAAGCAATAAGCAAGCATCACTCTACGTAGAATTAACGCTTGTTATGTTCTTCTACCTTATAAGAACATAACACGCGTAAGTGCGCGAGTTCACCCATAACATCATCAACACATCCACCAATAAGACAAAATACACACATTTTCTCATTAGGAAATTTAAATAAAGAATAATTATTTCTTTAACACACTTTTATATTTACCCAGGAAAAACTTTTTGAATTTTGGTAATAGGTCGTAGTTATTTCATACGTTACCTGGTAAGTAGTTGTCATTACAATTGTCATTATTCTGAAAACCTCAATAAGTACTTGCTAGTAATGACCTCAGTAAGTACTTTTCACTACTATTATTTTCAGTAATGAATATTTGCTTACTAATTATCAGCTAAGTAACTACCTTTTAGTTGTCTTGTTTTCAGTACTGAATATTTAAGTACTGGTAACTAGCTCCATAACTACTTATTAGGTCTATTTACTAGCGCGAATTAAATAAAAACTAGTTATTTTTTGGCTTCTAGTAAGTATATTGTAAGTACTTACAATTCAACTTACTGGTAGTTAAATAATAACTAGATATTTTGTGACTTCTAGTAAGTGTATTGTAACTACTGAATTCTGTGGACAACTCGAACAAAAATAAGTAGTTATTCAGCCGAAAAATAAGTAGTGTTTATATTTCTCCAATGTTATTTGCTAACTTACCAGGTAAGTAAAGTTTTTGCTGGGTAGTTGACAAGAAATAAAACACTCTTGCATTTACTCGCAGTTATTAGGAACTTTTGTATTTAATGTAAAACTTCAGAATAAACACTTTTATATTTAGTCAATAAGTTTCATTTTATAATTAAAACAAATAAATAATCAATTGTATTAAAACCATAAAAGTGACAAGTAGGGGTTTTAACCTCCTCTAATGCAAATACATAAGTCGCACGCGATCTGTAGACTTCTGTCAAGAAAAGTTTAACTAATTAATATTTAATATTTTCATAGAACAAGTTACACAAAAAACTTTTTGACGCATACGCGGCAGAAGATTGGTTAACTTTAAACTGCTTAGCGCGTTGTGTAGTTTTGACAAGCAATCAGCTGACAACAGAAAATAATAATACTAATAGATATCTAATAAATAATAAATTTGTGAATCATGGAGGAAAAACTTTTTGAAAAGTTTATAAAACATACAGTATCGTATAAGTAAAGAGTTGAAGCTTGGAATTATTTAAAAAAGAAGGTTTAAACAAATAAAAACAGCTAAAAGAAAAGGATTTTTTAACGCGCGTTGTGCAACTTGCCATTTTTCACGTGCTAAAGTTCTTAAACGCTCGATACTCGTCGACGAATTAACGCGTGTTATGTATTCCTACCTTTAGGTCCGTTTTCATATCTTACCGATAGCTAAAGGTAGGATTTTATCGGACGTATGAAAATTGTACCATAATAACAATTTTACTTTATCCTTTAAGATGGGATGAACCTTTCTTTAACTTCCTTTAACTTTCCTTTAACTTTCTTTAACTAAAAAATGGAGCTTCCAACGAAGCAGGTTCGTAAGGGAGAAACTTAAAAGTTTCGCTTACCATATCGCTTACGGAAGACATGCATTTTATATGGCGAGTTCTCACTTTGAAGCAATACATTTTTGACACAGAAAGCGCTTTATTCAGCGCATTTAAAAATTGGTGAATGTAACGATCAGCGATATGCTCCCTTACAAACCTGCTTCGTTGTAAGGGAATGTCGTGGCTCTTCATATTTTATATATATTATTATACCCTCTACCACCACTGTGGTGAATGAGGGTATACTAAGTTTGTCATTCCGTGTGAAACTTTTTAATTATACATCTAAGACTCCATAAAGTATATATATTCTGGCTCCTTGAGTAATTCTAAGTCGATTTAGCCATGTCCGTCTGTCTGTCGCTCACTTTCGAAAAAACGCAAAAGAAAAGAACAAACTTGGTCTCAAATTGCTTGTAATTATCCTAAGCAGGTTAGGTTAGGTAAGAGTGGCCGGTCGCAAAGACCTCGCATAGACCAAAGAGGTCCCTAGCGTTACCACGTTGTACGATAACCCGCAGAAATAAGAAAGGTCATTCCGATGTGATGGTACTCAGAGTACCCCACACTCTCTTGACGAACGCCAGGAGTCTCATTAACCCAATTCCAGAGATTTCCCCGAAATTTTGGAAGTAATGATCTCCCAGACAGTTCGCCCTGGTGCGCACGAGTGCCGGACAGTAGCAGAGTATATGCTCCACTGTCTCCTTTTCCCCTGGTACCCCACAGAATCTGCAATTGTCACTATTCAGCCGCCCCGCCCTCTTTTCGTATACCGCGGTCCTAAGCAGTTTAAGATTGAAATCCAGCAACATCGGTTAAGTTGGATCAGAACTATGAATCAAAACGTGGAACCACTACCCAAAAAAAATTTATAATTTTGATACAAAAACTAACATAAATGGTGGAATAATGCACGGAATGACATAAAATTTTGCACGAATTCGCTTTCTACGACTGCAAATCATACTGTTAAATTATTATATTATTATTATTATTACATAATTGACCATAGGCTCCATATAAACCCTTATCGCGGAAATAGTTTAGTATGCCTAAAACCGCAATAAATACCGCTAGCAGACTTAAATTTGGTACGTCACAGTTATATAATACCGCAAATCACACTGTAAAGTTTTTTGAAGATCGTTCCACAATTTACACTAGGCCCATATAAACTCTACTCCCGGAAAACCGTTTAGTACGCCTAAGCCGTATGCTGTTAAATAAAATTTTTTTTACATTTTTGTAAAATTCAATTATTTTAAATGAAATGTAAATGATCAGTGTTTTAATAAATTTTTAGTTGTTTAAAATTAATTTTCTGTGGAATTTACCTACATAATATTTTGAGTGTAGTTTATTTGGTTTGAAAACTTAAGCAGAAGCCTGAAAAATTCACCTTGCCTCTTTTTATATTTTATAAAGCTTATTGAAGGAAAAGAACAAAAAAAAGGCTTTAAGTTCTTAATTTCAACCTTTCATCAACTTGGATTCATTAGACTTTATAACAAATGTTTTCCAACTAAAATGAATAATATTTTACAATTTAATTGAAGGGCTAATATAACAACTAACCAACCAACCAACCGCTTAATCTACTCCACTTCTACGAAGAAGCTCATCATAGAGGTGGAAGAAGCTCATCACAAAGGTATAAAATAATAAAAAACCACAAAAGCAACGAAACGAAAAGAAAAGAAAACCCCAAATAGATGAAGGATTTTAATTAAGTTCATTTAGACTGAAATATTTTAAAACTTAAATTAGTTTTATGCTTGAACTATCGCCGGTGACATAGGCTTGGTCAATTAAAACTTTAAACGTAAAACAGGGAACAAATTCGTACTTTTGGTTCTTTTTGCAAACACAATTTTTTTTAAATATATTTTTGCGATTCTAAATTAAAAGTACGGTCGCATGTCACAATAAAAGTTATATTGGAAAGTTGATCTTTCAGGGGGTAAAAGTGGGTAACTTAGGAAATTTTTAATAAGACTGCAAAATTTCAAAAGTAATTATTTTTATGCTTATACTATCATCAAAGCCACTGTGGTGAATGAGGGTATACTAAGTTTGTCATTCCGTGTGAAACTTTTTTATTATACATCTAAGACCCCATAAAGTATATATATTCTGGGTCCTTGAGTAATTCTAAGTCGATTTAGCCATGTCCGTCTGTCTGTCAGTCTGTCCGTCTGTTGAAAACACACTCACTTTCGAAAAACGCAAAAGAAAAGAACAAACTTGGTCTCAAATTGCTTGTAGTTATCCTAAGCAGTTTGGGATTGAAATCCAGCAACATCGGTTTAGTAGGATCAGAACTATGAATCAAAATGTGGAACCACTACCCAAAAAAAATTGATAATTTTGATACAAAAACTTACATAAATGGTGGAATAAAGCACGGAATGACATAAAATTTTGCACGAATTCGCTTCATACGACTGCAAATCATACTGGTAAATTTCGTGAAGATCGGTCCATAATTTACCATAGGCCCCATATAAACCCTTCTCGCGGAAAACAGTTTAGTACGCCTAAAACCGCAATAAATAACGCTAGCATACTTAAATTTGGTACGTCACAGTTTTATAATACGTCAAATCAAACTGTAAAATTTTTTGAAGATCGGTCCATAATTTACACTAGGTCCCATATAAACCCTACTCCCGGAAAACAGTTTATTGCGCCTTAAACCGTAATAAATAACGCTATCATACTAAAATTTGGTACGTCATAGTTTTATAGAACCAGAAATCACAATGTAGAATTTTTTAAACATCGGTCCATAATTTACACTAGGCCCCATATAAACCCTACTCCCAGAAAACAGTTTAGTACGCCTAAAACCGCAATAAATAATGCTAACATACTAAAATTTGGTACGTCACAGTTTTATACGACCACAAATCAAACTGTAAAATTTTTTGGAGATCGGTCCATAATTTACACTAGGTCCCATATAAACCCTTCTCGCGGAAAACAGTTTAGTACGCCTAAAACCGCAATAAATAATGCTAGCATACTAAAATTTGTTACGTCACAGTTTTATACGACCAGAAATCACGCTGTAAAATTTTTTGAAGATCGGTCTATAATTTACACTAGGCCCCATATAAACCCTACCCCCGGAAAACAGTTTATTGCGCCTAAAACCGTAATAAATAACGATATCATACTAAAATTTGGTACGTCACAGTTTTATAGAACCAGAAATCACAATATAGAATTTTTTAAAGATCGGTCCATAATTTACACTAGGCCCCATATAAACCCTACTCCCAGAAAACAATTTAGTACGCCTAAAACCGCAATAAATAATGCTAACATACTAAAATTTGGTACGTCACAGTTTTATACGACCACAAATCAAACTGTAAAATTTTTTGGAGATCGGTCCATAATTTACACTAGGCCCCATATAAACCCTTCTCGCGGAAAACAGTTTAGTACGCCTAAAACCGCAATAAATAACGTTAGAATACTTAAATTTGGTACGTCACAGTTTTATAGAACCAGAAATCACACTGTAGAATTTTTTAAAGATTGGTCCATAATTTGCACTAGGCCCCATATAAACCCTTCTCGCGGAAAACAGTTTAGTACGCCTAAAACCGCAATAAATAATGCTAACATACTAAAATTTGGTACGTCACAGTTTTATACGACCACAAATCATACTGTTAAATTATTATATTATTATTATTATTACATAATTGACCATAGGCTCCATATAAACCCTTATCGCGGAAATAGTTTAGTATGCCTAAAACCGCAATAAATACCGCTAGCAGACTTAAATTTGGTACGTCACAGTTATATAATACCGCAAATCACACTGTAAAGTTTTTTGAAGATCGTTCCACAATTTACACTAGGCCCATATAAACTCTACTCCCGGAAAACCGTTTAGTACGCCTAAACCGTAATAAATAATGCTATTAAATTGAAGTTCGGTACGTCAAAGTTTTATAGGACGAGAAATCACACTGCCAAATTTCGTGAAGATTTGTCCATAATTTACCATAGGCCCCATATAAACCCTACTTTCGGTAAACAGTTTATTGCGCCTAAAACCAAATAAATCCCACTGTGGGAAAATAATTAAATTTACCTAAAACCATCACAGATATAGATATTGCGGTGAAATTTTTTACTTAAATTCATATGGCCAGAAAAAATATCATGCAAATTTGTGAAATTTTCTGTTAACGCTAAAACTAATTACACTGCTGTATTGAAATTTATTCTAATTTATTTTTTGTAATACCAGAAATCAGTCTTCAGAATTTTGGGATGATTGGTCCATAATTTACCATAGGTCCAATACAAATAACGCTCCTAAAAATTATTTTAGTTCGGCTAAAACTTTTACGAATCATGATATTTTACTAAAGCCAGTTCAAAGTTCTAACAAGAAACGCATAAAATTTTCTTATTGTCGGTCAATAATTTAATTCAGTTCTAAACCGCAACCAATTTTAATGTTGACGTTCGTTTTTGTGAAGCTTAGTTAATAATATATATGTTTTCATCATAAAGAGCCCACTCCTGTCGGTGGAGGGTATCAAAGATTCGGCACAGCCGAATATAGCACTCTAACTTGTTTTATTTTATTAAGAATTCATTCACTTACCTAACTGCATCTCTGTATGTCTTATTGCGTAGCGCATACAAATAATAATGAAACACTTTTCATATGGCCGATAAAATCCTATCTTTAGCAATCGGTAAGTTGAGAAAACAGGCCTAAGAGTATTGTTTCATTTAACAATTATTTAGCTATTTCTGTTTTGCTTTTTTTTTTTTTTGTTTAAAATAATGATTTCAAAAATTAATTGAATTTTAAGACATGAGGTTTTTTGACGTTTGTGAATTTTTTGCATCAATATTACTCTTACCGAAATATTTTTCCCTATTCCAAAAAGAAATATCTTGATCTTGACCTTATTATATTTCCCCTCCGACTTAAGTAAAAATTAAGTATAAAATAATATTTTTTTAACTTTAAAACAAATTTGGTAACTACAATATTACTAATTACTTTTTCCTCATTTTCTTTTGGTTACAAAAATTCTTGCCCAAAAAAAATTATGAACTTATCGTTCTCTTGTGTATTCAAGTACTTAAAAATAAAAAGGGATTTTTGTAAATCCGTACTCAATTGTTGTGTTGCAATATGTGAGTGGCAAATTCTGATTTATGACTGTAATTTTTCACTGTTATCATTTCTGCAACTACTTCAGGTTCATTTTCAAAAATGAAATGAAAAAAAGTACATAATCGTTCATACGAGTACATTTGGGCCTTAATATCCTGTATATTACTCTGAGGAAATTATTAATGAATACTCGATACGAATAAGGTTTTATTCGTTAACAATAGAGTAGACTTTACACAGCCATTGAACATTCTGAGCTTTATTCTGATACTGATGCATTAAACACATTCGAGACAGCAGGCAACACGAAGGCACGACTACAAATGCTGCAGGTTGCAATTGTAGTCGCGTAATCAGCTACTGAATTATTTTGAAGACGACAGCTACAATTGAAAAAAATATAAACAGCTGTGTTTTTTATTATGTATTTACATTTCAGTGGTGCCACTATCATTTTTAATTTTAATTAATTTAACAACATGCATAATTGCAGACTCGTACACAAACTTAATTTAAGCCTCGAAAATTTTGTGACGTTTCGTTTTTATTTTTGAGATGGCAACTTCAGATATACAATAATACAACGCCGATAGTTTTTCTTTAATGTATTTCTCAATTTTGTTTAAACTCTCAACTTTCAGCTTAAAATTTAATCTAATTTGTTATCGTTTGTACAAATCAGTACTTTTACTAATACGATCTGAAAAGTTAACTTAGAGCTAACGTTTAGAGCGGCACAGAAGCGCTAAAATTTGGTTAACTTGACCGCAAGATTACTGTATCGCGGTTCTACTGTAATTTTTTGGTTTAACGCACTAAGTTTATGAATTATAGGTCGTAAAGGTTGTAGAGCACTTTATCAATAGTATAGGAAGAAAAATATAATCTGAATCTTTTAAGTATTGGTATCATAATAGAGCCTTTCGAAACACATTTCATATGATGAATAAAATATACCGATTTATTAACCCCTTAAGAGGATTTATCTTAAAATTTTGTCGATATGTATAATAATATTTCCTCAAATATAATATGTTATAGAGAACACCCCAAGTTTTTATATACCTATATTTTTAGAAACTCCATCATATAAAATTTGAAAGTTATTAAGGTTAAAAAAATTTTTTTTTGGAAAACTTCACAATTTATTTATAAGTTTGAGCTAAAATATATAGTGGTAATAGTTTATGCACTTGTTACATATTGAAATATGTAAATATTTGAAAAGTGTGCCGGAAGGCTGAAAACCTGCAATACAGAAAAACTTTATTAATCAAAGCTCTAATAACTTTGGTAACATGTGTATATTATTGTTAAATAATTATTAATTTATCGACATAATTTAAAGATAAAGCAAATTTAGTAAAAAAGTCAGTCAAGAAGTATGAGCATTTGAAATGGGCTCTTAATGGGTTAATAAATCGGTGTGCTTTAAACACCATGTGAAAAGCACTTTCAATTTTTCAATGATACCCGTACTGCTAAAACTAAGAGCGTTGGCGTGTCAAACATCTTCTTTTAAGGATACTAAAAAGTAATAATAATATAGATTTGGTGGTGAGCCGCGCTTATATTCTTGTTTCAATCCGGTTCTTTGCTGTTTAACCAAAAAATTATTAGTATATATTATAAGCACTAAATCTTCTAATTTTTGATTATATTAGCAGCACTTTTTCTGTTTTGTAGTGTACAAAAATAGAAATTAGTTTAATTTGACTACAACGACAAAATTAGCATAGACAACAACCTGCAGCCATTTAGTCGTGTCGTCGTTAAAATAATCATTTCCATATACACACATGTATTCTATTGTTGACATATTGAAGTCGGTAGTCTGCTGTCTCGAATGTGTTTAAAGCATGATTGCGGTCGCCCGATTGCCACTCTCGTTCTGTTGATAATGCTAGTTGCGTCTGTTTTTGCGCCGCCATTTGTCGTTGTTATTATACTGAATAGATACCGAAAGAATTTTGTTTGGTTGGAATTGTACCGTAATGCTCTCTGTGCTAACATTGTCTTTTCTAATGGCTTTGGTTTACTTGATATTTATCTCAACCCAGCAAAAACTTTACTTACAACACAGAAAAAATTATTAAATTTCTCCAATCACCAAATTTGTTCTAAATTCATAATATCAAGCAAACAAATTGTTGATTTTGCACCTATTACCAAAATGATTATATTGATTACTAAAAATTGTAAAAATTTTAAAAAATATTTTCAATAAATCATATTTTTAATTTTAATTAAAAAAGTGATCAAAAAACTTTGCCATTTCAAACAATGTGTGAATTTATTTAAATAAATATTGACAATTTACAACAACAATTCTACATGTTTAAATTATTTTATTTTAAACGAAAAAAGTCAATAAAAATTTTTTGTTATTTAATTAAAATTTTAATTGAAAATTTATTTAAAAACAACTAAAATGTTAATTAAATCAAAATTAAATTTTTAATTTTATTTGAATTAAAAGAATAATTGATTCAATTATCACATTAATTAAATTTAAATACTTTTTAAGCCATTTTTTTAATTGATAAAACACTTTTTTCTGTGAATGCTACTTTTAATGACTTCCTGAATTCATTACTTTGTAGCTTTATTCGCCACCTTTTGCGTTATTAGTTATATATAAAATAACAACTTTATTATTATATCTTAAATAAGTTATAATTATACATTACAAAAAAAAAAACTTTGGTAAAATGACTTAAATAAGTGATTATTATATGATTTTAAATAATTTTTCAAATCAATTTGCAATATTTTATATAATATTTGTTAGTTTTAAGAATAATTTCGATGTGAAATACATGGAAAATTCAAAAATCAATTAAATGTATGAAAATATATACATAAATATGTTCCAAAATAACCACCACAATATATTTTTGTTATAAGAATACTAGTAGTGATATCAATCTAATGTTAACGATGTTTTTTTGAAGAACATAATCAGACCTGTCGCAGATGTTCGGAATGGTTTTGAATCCGTATTTTCATTTCGATCGATTTTTGTAATTCCGACAAATTTTAGTTTTGTTATTTTTAAGTTAAATGTGGCAATTTTGTGCAAACCAAAACAAAAAATTTTTTATGATCGAAGTGATTTCATTCCGAGAAAATTAATCGGTTTTCGTTTTGTGAAGAAGCTTTCTCGGAATTAAAAAAACTTTCGATCGAAATTGATTTCAGTGACAGGCTCGAATATTAACATATATTAATACACACATTGTTATTAGAGTGCTAGAGCTATAAATGATTTTGTGCAGAAAAAGCACTCTTTATTAAATATTTTCTTACATTTCGAAAAATTTATCATTGTGCGCCCTTTTTTAACAAAAATTCCATAAGATTTTAGAGCAATTTTAATTAGTGTATTTTAACCTCTTTGAAAGTACTTATTTCTTGTCTCTTTTGGTAACTATATATTTTTATACAACTTTTAAGCATAAAATAAATGTATTATTTTTTAGGTTATAATTGGCCAAATTATAAAGGATTACTTTTGGGACATCGCGAAAAAAAACAAGTAACGTATGTTTTTTTTTAGCTATTATATTTTTGGCAACACTGGCTTAAACAGCTGACGCACGTTTCGTGTTTTGTTTCACTGTCAAACATCTTCAGTTTGGTCTATAATTTAACCATGAATCGTCTTACAAGCGAACAACGCTTGCAAATTTTATTAATTAATTCATTTATTAATGATGTGCTAATAATCCCAATTTTTTTATATGAAAACACTGAAATTTATTGTTGTGGGAAAGCTAGTTTCTATGCGCATTTCGCTGGTTGCTTAGGCCAGCTCGTCAGGAAACTTTTTCCAAGTACTTTAGAAAAGCTAAAAATATTATACAAGTAAGACCATAAAGTGAATAAGAATTTTAAAACACTCTGGTCTTAAATGTAACAATGTCAAAGCTTCAACAAAGTCACAACAATAAACCGTCAATTTTTTCTTTCTTACATTCCCCTACAATTGGCTGGGTTTTTTCCCAACACAAATTGTAGTTGTAAGAGGATAGAAAGAAAAAACAAAATTAAAAAAAAACAAGTTACTTAAATAAAGCAGCTTGCCATTTCAGTTTTTTATTTGCCGGGCACATGCAAATTTATTATCAAAAATTATTTTTGGGAATGAAATATTTTATTAATTAATTCATTTATTAATGATGTGCTAATAATCCCAATTTTTTTATATGAAAACACTGAAATTTATTGTTGTGGGAAAGCTAGTTTCTATGCGCATTTCGCTGGTTGCTTAGGCCAGCTCGTCAGGAAACTTTTTCCAAATACTTTAGAAAAGCTAAAAATATTATACAAGTAAGACCATAAAGCAAATTATTGAATTTTATTATCAAAATGCGTGCTTTGTTAAGAATGTTCATCGCGCGCTTCTTCAATTTTATGGTCAGTTTAATCGACTCACATTTTTTGCTCAATGGGTACGTTAATAAGCAGAATTGTCGATTTTGGAGTGAAGATCAGCCAGAAGCATTGAAAGAGCTACCAATGCATCCAGAAAAAGTCACAGTTTGGTGCGGCTTATAGGCTGGTGACATCATTGGACCATTCTTCTTCAAAGGTGATGCGAATCGTAACGTAACTGTGAATGGTGAGCGCTACCGTGAGATGATATCCATTTTTTTTTTTTGCCCAAAATGCAAGAGCTTGACTTGCATGACATGTGGTTTCAACAAGACGGTGCCACATGCCACACAGCACGCTTAACAATGGACTTATTGAGAGGCGAGTTCGGTGAACATTTTATTTCACGTTCGGGACCGGTCAATTGGCCGCCTAGATCGTGCGATTTAACGCCTTTAGACTATTTTTTGTGGGGCTACGTTAAAGCTCATGTCTATACACACATGCCCGCTTCAATTGACGCATTGGAAGACAACATTGAAGCATTTATTAATGAGATACCGGCCGAAATGTTGGAAAGAGTATGCCAAAATTGGACTAAGCGGATGGACCATTTGAGGCGCAGTCACGGTCAACATTTGCATGAAATAATCTTCAAACATTAAATTATATGGACCGTACTATCGATTCAAATAAAGATTTCATGCATTTTTCTGAATTTTATGTGTTTATTTTTAAACTTTCCTATAGCTCTTAAAAAATCACCCATTACTTTTTCTAATAGAAAAATAAGTACTCTCTTCCTCAAGTTCTCATTATTTTTCTGCTTATTTTGTAAGCAAAGTTTTTGCTGGGAAGTCCAACATTACGCCTAACCTTTACAGATCTTGTAGTTTCGTTTGCATGTAGGAGTTTCACGAATAGATTGTCATTAAATTTGGTTTAAATAGTTAAGTATTGATGATATTTGTTTCGTTTGGCAAAGCTTCGATTTTGTTGTTGTTCATATACTAATTCAAAATTATTTTAGGTGACAGTTACACAATTACGACACAATTATTTAGGTTTAGGTTTTAGGTGAAGGGTAATCAAAGATTCGGCTCGATTGACTATACAGGCCTCTATTTGTGTTTTTTTCTTCTAGGAATCTTTTGAATGCTTCGCATTGGTAAAGTTGTAAGGAAATTGTGCTAAATAAGGCATTTCTTGATTTGATTAATGTGGCAACGTTTTGTCTATATACGTCTACACTAAAAGGCATTCATTATGTTTGAGGTTTTTTGTTTTGCTATTATATTTTATTACTAGAAATAAATGTAAAGAAATAAATAAAAATAAGGAGGTGCGTAAAATGATCCCGGGAAATATGGCCCCAAAAAGAAAATGAAGAATGGCCCAAACATTTAAAATGAGACACAACAACACGCGATTTTGGGGCATTTTGTTGTTTGTTTTTTTGCTCTTTTTAATTTTTTCGTTGGGGTGTTTTTGCATTTTAAGTGAAAAGAAAAATTACCCCAATATCACTGAATGCAAAATGGCCCCATTTTTCATTTACTATTCTAAATTGTAAGATTTAAGAAAGGAAAAATGACTCCATATACGGGCTTGTTCTGGGAATCGAAATCAAGTGGAACTCAAATCGAACTAATTTTGGAAACTCTCCCGTGTTCAAAGTTCATAAAAATATGTTCTTTTTTTGATCTCATACTTTGAGGGCCATGTAGGTGAACCTAAATTAGACGAACCTAGACTACTTTTGAAATCGGGAATCGCTACGTTCATTTTTACAAAAATTTAATTGAAAATCTTCATGGATTTCAATTTCACGTGATCTCGATTTTCAGAACATTTATCGGCCATGTTCTGAAAATCGAAATTTTAAATAAAATTTCTCGATTTCTTATACCAAAGGGGAGAATATTCATGCCGGCTTTGCAGAGGTGCTTTAGTTAGCGAAGCCGGAGTCTGTTATGCCATAGAGAAGAAAATCCTTTTGCTCGGCAGAAGGCCGGCTATTTCAAGAAGCATTAGTTAGTGGAGCCAGGGTTCCTTATCTATAGAGGTGAACTTTTTTGGGGTTAAAATTAATTAAAAATTTTGAGGTGATTTTTCACAATTGAGAATTATCCCAAACTTGGGGTCATAGTTCATTTTCTTTTTAGGGCTATTTTTAATTTTTTTTTTTTGGTAATTTTTCATTAAAAAATGGGGTCATATTGTATTATGAAAAATTGCACCAAATTTGGGGTCAATTTTCATTTTTGTTTTGGGGCCATATTTCGCAGCGCCTTATAGATAAATAAAAGGATTTCTGGAACATCAAGGGAACATATTAGGGTGAATGGTGTATTTGAGGTTGAAGCATTTATTTAACTTCACTTTACTGATACACTCAACAAATTATTACAGTAACTGATTGTGGGTTATTAAATTCGTTTTTGGTACTCTTAAAATTGAGTAAAAATATATTTATTTTACAAATAACTTTATTTTTTAACAGGTATGTTGTTTATTCAAAAAACAAACAACCAAAAAATAAAATTTTTCCGTACTTATATTGTTATGTAGTTTGATTTTTAATTACTTAAATTATATTTTTTAAAGCAAAAACTGTTCAATTTTACGGAATATGCTGTTAAATAAAATTTTTTTTAAATTTATGTAAAATTCAATTATTTTAAATGAAATGTAAATGATCAGTGTTTTAAATAAATTTTTAGTTGTTTAAAATTAATTTTCTGTGGAATTTACCTACATAATATTTTGAGTGTAGTTTATTTGGTTTGAAAACTTAAGCAGAAGCCTAAAAAATTCACCTTGCCTCTTTTTATATTTTATAAAACTTATTGAAGGAAAAGAACAAACAAAAAGGCTTTAAGTTCTTAATTTCAACCTTTCATCAACTTGGATTCATTAGACTTTATAACAAATGTTTTCCAACTAAAATGAATAATATTTTACAATTTAATTGAAGGGCTAATATACCAACTAACCAACCAACCAACCGCTTAATCTACTCCACTTCTACGAAGAAGCTCATCATAGAGGTAGAAAAAGCTCATCGTAAAGGTATAAAATAATAAAAAACCACAAAAGCAACGAAACGAAAAGAAAAGAGAAACCCAAATAGATGAAGGATTCCCATAACAACTTAATTCATGAGTAATTTTAATGATTATTTTATGGAATTTAAAAATTTCTGTATTAGCCATCATTTATCAATGTCGAAGATGGCAAGAAAAGAAGAAAAAAGTTTTTCGTGTAGTTTTTTAAGATAAATTTTAAATAAAGATATTTTCTTAATGGATTGGTGTAGTCAGTGCCACCAGCCTCCTACTGTCAAAGGAATAATAGAGTTGCAAAATATAAATAGTTTTTCTTGAAAAAAAGAAGATGTCGTTTGTTATTGTTTTGCATTTTGACACATGTCAGTTTTATGATCGCACTACTAGAGGTCAGCACGCAGCAGTTGTTTGGTGAAGAAATAATGGACTAAAGGGATACTAAATGACAAGGTAAATGTTAAAAAAGCGTATAAATATTAAGGCCTACAGGGCTAGTAAAATAGAAATAGGTATAACTACAAAAGTATAAATCTCCTAAAAACGATTATTAAAATCGAATCAGCACCAGAAAAATTAAATTTGTAACGCCATATTGTAATGTGGTTTTATTCTTCGGCTGAGGTAGCTCAGACGAGTCCAGGGTGTACTTACAGATCCACTAACCTTCAGTGAGAAGACGATATAGTTACCCTTTCAGGGGTTGAATTAATATTTTCTCTATTGTTTTCTTTTAAATAATTTAATTACAATTCATGAAATACGATAAACTACGACAACTTTGATATGGATGTGTTCGGCCTAAGGGATTTTAATTACAAGTGCTTGAAATCGGCCAATAAATCGAGAAAAATTAGAAAAAATCGCCAAAACTAAAAAAAAACTTAAATTATAAAAAAAAACATTGAAAACAAAAACAAATTTTAGTTTTTTTTTTATTGTTTTCAATAGAAATATACGAAAGAAAAGTTCTTGTCGACATTGTGGGCCAGGCAAAAAAAAAAATCGCATATTTTTTAAAAATTTTTAATATGAAAAATTGCAATTTTCACTTAAAGATGAGCAAAAATCGAGAGCAATTCGAAAATAGCGTACATATTCCAAAATCGCCAAAACTTATCAAAATCGCTATAAAAAAAATAAAAAAATATTAAAAATTGGAAATTTAAAGAAAATCGTTAACTTGTTAATATTTAAATACTTAATTGAGGTTAAAAAATACTCAAAGCCACTTCGTTTCATAAACCCTTTATTGATTGGCATGCTTGATTTTTTATAACTTAGGCCGTAAATATTTAAAAAATCGCTAAAACTAAAAATAATCTTTAATATGCAAAAATTGTCATTTTCACTCAAAGATAAAATATAATCCAAGCCAAATCGTAAACTACAATATTGAAATTTGTTATGCTTCAATGGGGAGAAATAAGTACCAAAAAGGGAAAATACGGGAAGTTTAATTTCTTACTTTAGCCTTTTGGTTCTACAACTGGCAAATTATTTTAATTATCGTTAATATTGGACCTAGAAACATAAGCTTCAACATGCAATGTTCTTAGTGGATAAGAACCTATGAGGGTACTTTTTGGTACATTTTGCTTTTCAACTAGAACTTTTTGAATTTCCGTTAGTATTAGACTAAACATAAAGTTTCTAGGTCTAATACTGAGTAAATGAGAATTTGTTAGAGGGATCTTTTTGGTTCTTTAACTGGTACTTTTTTAATTTTCGTTAATATAAGACCTATTAACATAAAATTAAACATGCAAGGTCCTGAGTGAATGAGAATTCGTTAGAGGGATCTGTTTGGTACTTTTTGGTTCTTTAACTGGTACTTTTTTAATTTTCGTTAATATAAGACCTATTAACATAAAATTAAACATGCATGGTCCTGAGTGAATGAGAATCGGTAAAAGGAGTTTTGGTACTTCTGGTTTTTTAACTGGTACTATTTGAATTTCCGTTAGTATTAGACCTAGACACATAAAATTCAACTTTAACAGGCCTGAGTGGACAATAATCTATAAGAGGGAAATTTGAGTTACATTTTTGTTTTTCAGCTGGTAGCTTTTGAATTTCCATTAGTATTGGCCAAAGAAACATAAAATTGAATTGAGTGAATGAGAATCTGTAAGAGAGGCTTTTTTGTACTTTTTGTTTTTTATCTGGTACTTTTTGAATTTCCGTTAAAATTGGACCTATAAACAGAATATTAAACTTTCAAGTTCCCAAGGGAATGAGAATCTGTAAGAGTGGTCTTTTGGTACTTTTTTGTACTGTTAAAGCCTAGAAACATAAACTTTGGCGTAAAATATGTCCAAGAAAGAACAGGAGACGCTAACAAAGTAGCGGGTTAAATGCTAGTAATAAAATAAAAATTTTTTGTTTTGTGATTTGGGTAATTATAAAAATAATATTTTAATGACAATTAAAAAAAACATGATTTTGTTTACCTTCGCAAAACAATGTTGCATACTTGCAACTAATAAAAACATTAAGTTTTGAAAAATAGCGAGATGGATAATATTGATACATGTCAAAATTTTCGTGTGAAATAATCAATGTTGCTCAACATTTTTCGCAATTTCGAATAGAGTACAAGGCTTAAAGTTCAAAAATAATCGAAACCAATTTGTTTAAATATGTAGTATGTATTTAAAAAAAATCGATAAAACTGACAAAATTGCTGAGACTGAAAAATCGCAAATTTAAAAATAATTGTTATTTTACAAAAATTGTTATTTTCACTCAAATATAAAATATTATCCACACCAAATCGTAAATTTAAAAAGATCGCTGAAACTAATTAAAAAACTCGTTTATTTTTTAAATTTTTGTATCGCTAATTAACTTACTCTTCAATTAGAAACAGACAAATATTCCCTAACAAAACTTTTGTAGACTTATTGAACTGAATTTTTTTTCACAGACTTTGTGAATCTTCCTTTAATAGGAAGGAGTTTGGTTGAGATAATATGTTTAAATTTTTTTTAATATTTCTAAAATGAGTTCCAGAGAAAAACAATAGTTTAATCACCCGCTGAGAAAGTAATTTCATTGGCAATGTAGAGAAGCAAAACAAGAGCTTCTTGTGCTGCGTTGCATTGTGTTGAGTTGTGGTTGTGTTGCAAGGCCTTACACTAGTACATACAAGTTTTATTTTTGGATGAGTAAATATTTTTACAATCACATGCATGTCGGTGCAACAACAACATGTTTAACTAAATAAAAGTTGCAACATTCCACACCGAGTATGTTGTAGTTTGTATTGTTGTTGTGTGTTTTGCTTGTAACATTACAAAATCGTGAGTTGTTTCCTACGAGTGTCATGGTGAGTTTGTTTCTTTCTTTTTTAATTTGTCAGTAAAAAAAAACAAAACGTGTCTAAAACACAGTGGGTTAAAACAGCGTGGAATTTTTATTTATTTTTATTATTTTAAATTTATTTTGCTTTTAAAATTAATTTGCTTTAAAAGAAAAATCATTTAAAAGGAATTAAATTTTTGGTTTGGTTATAAAAAAAACAGACATAAAAGACAGCCACTTTGGGCTGACTGGAATATTTGTTGTAACTTGTTGCTGATACGAGTAGCAGGATTATACATATGAGTGTGATCTGCAGATTTTTTTATCTTAGTTTTTTCGTAATTTAGCTGTTAACTAAGTTAAAATGTTTACACATACATTAAAACGTTAAAGTATAAAGAAATAATTTGCTTTTTATATGAAATCCCTGCCAGGAAATTCTTTACAAATTTTTTGTTCAAAATTTTATTATTTTTTTTTTTTTTTTGTTAGCAAATTTAATATATTTTTTATTAGCAAATTTTGTTTAAAATTTATTATTATTAAAACGTATTTTAATAAAGCCCTAGGACTTTTTATATAAACAAAATTTAAAAATTTATTTATGTAAAAAAATGTTTTAATATTATTAAGAAAATAATATAATATTAAGAAAAAGAAAGACAAAAACATGAAAAACAAAATATGTTCTTTTGATTTCAAGAAGAATTCTTGCCAAAATTACGAAAAACAGAAGTAAGGAAGAACTACATGTTAAAATATGCAATCATTCATTCAAAAGCAAATTTCGATCTACCAAGGTAAAATACCATTTGGTTAAAAGATTGATGTTTGACTATTGACGTCATCCGTCCTCAATGGCGGTGAATGTTAAACGGCAAACCCTCTAAAGAGATTGTGTGGTTACAATCGAAACTAGTCAGAGCAGCAACCTGTCCATGTAAATTTGGGTTCAATTCCCAGCTCAGTCAATAATGCAAAATTATCCATTTATTATAATTCATTTTATGTTGTAAAATTCCTTTCTTCATAAAAATAATTTAATGAAAATTAAATTCAATGAACTAAGCCTGATTAAAATATCGAAATTTGGACTAAAAACCATTAATAGTTCAATAAAATAACCACAATACTAATTATTATTATTAAAAATTTCAAATTTTTGAACTGGCAAATTGTTTTTATTTTGATTTCTTGCAAAAACCATAAAAGCACTTTGTTTTTGTTTTTTAATATGTTTTTTCTTTACCCACTTATAACTACAATGTTGGAAGAATTCCAAAAAAAAAGGGGGAATGTAAGAAAAGATAAACTCATCACTGATTTATTGTTTGGTATTTTGTTTAAACTTTGATATAGTTGCCAAAAAAAGTCTATTTGAGTGTTTGAAGGTAATTCTCATTTCCTCTGTAGTCGTGTTTGCTGATAGCTTTGGCTTTTCTAAAATGATTTAGGAGAATGTTTCCTGATGATCTGGCCTAAGCAACCAGTGAAATGCGCGTAGGAACAGCTTATCCTCCAACAATAAATTTCAGTATTTTTTATCAATTATTAAAATAAGGGAATTAAGCACAACAACCCAAATCTTTTACAAAATTTCAAATATTATTAAAAAGGTCAAATAAAACTAAAGTTACATAAATTTACTATTTTTTATAGAAAAATTATTTATAGGATAATTTGCAAAATAAAATTCTTTCATGGGAACTTTTATAAAAACTTTTTAAAATTTGTGAATTTTATAGTATATTAGTAAAAAAAAATTAGCTAGGGGAAATGTACTGAAATTTAGAAAGTTGTAGGAAATTTTTTTACATTTTTAATATTTTTACGAAATTATCTAAAAAAATTTGATTTTTTGTAATTTCCTTAACAATGCCATCAACCTCTTTTGCGCTCAAATATTTAGCAATATCAGTGCCAAATGTTCTTGTTAAGTTCAATGGCCCACGGTATATTTGTCGTATAAGAAATTTGTTGTCACTGCAGTGTAAAGTAAAAGTATTACATTGTAAATCGATTTTTTTGGTTTGTTGTAGTCATTTGTTTTTATTCGCTATGTTATAGTGTTGCAAGTTCTGTCCTCAAATGCGCTAAAAAAGCAAGAAGTAAAATAAATACAAGATTGATGTGAGGAGTTTAAAATTGTAGAGACAAATGGATGGCTAGCAGTGTTGCCAATTTATCCATTTAGGGGCTAGATTTAGTCATTTGTCACCTTGTTTGGCCATTAAAAAATGAGTGTAGCCACTATTTTAGCCATAAAAATTTTTTTCCGTTTATTCTTTGACAATAATAATTTTTATTTTCTTATAAAAATTAATAAAATTGCTAAAAGTAAAATAACAATTTTTAACAATTAGAACGCATTTAATTTAAATCACATCTTTTACAAATGTTGAAATTCGATTTAAACGATCAGTTTTAACCAAAGAGCAACATCCCTTAGTGTAAAAAAATCCAACAGTGTATTGTGTCCAGCTGGCAACAATAAATGTTTAAAAATTTCGGAATTTACTTTTAAGTTGCTCGCACTTCCATGGTCTAATCGTGAAGTAGAGAGGATATTTAGCCATGTAAAGATCGTCTAAAATAATTTGAGAAATAGGTTACATTTTGCATCCATTAATTCGATTTTATCAATTACACAGAAAAATTTTAAAATTTTCTCTAATCACCAAATTTATACCAAATTTATAATATCAAGCAAACAAGTTGTTGATTTTGCAACTATTACCAACATGATTATATTGATTACTAAAAATTTGAAAATTGTGAATATTTTTTTTCAATAAATGAGATTTTTAATTTTAATTAAAAAAATAATCAAAAAATTTTGCTATTTCAAATAATGTTTTATTTTATTTAATTAAATATTGACAATTCCCAACAACAATTCTACAAGCTTAAATTGTTTTATTTTAAACGAAAAAGTCAATTAATATTTTTTGATATTTAATTAATATTTTAATTAAAAATTAATTACTAAACAACTTAAATATTAATTAAATCAAAATTATATTTTTAATTTTCTTTCAACTAAAAAAATAGTTGATTCAATTATCACATTAATTAAATTTAAGTACTTTTTAAACCATTTTTTAAATTGATAAAAAAAAATTTTCTGTATATGTAAATATTTTTACGATACCAATAAAATATTTTTTTTTTTTTTTTTTTTTTTTTTTTTTTTTTTTTTTTTTTTTTTTTTTTTTTTTTTGAAGAGTTTGGAATCAAAAGTTTTTGTAAATGTTGTCATGATTATGATTTACCTTCCCAATATTTTAAACTAATAAGTACAAGTGATTCTTATGAGATGAACGATAACGATGTCGAATTTATCGACGATTTTATTATCTAAATTTATTTATTTATTTATTAAATGCTAAAAAATATTTAATTTTCGTTTATTTTTAAGCTACAAATTGATCTCAATTTTCACTTTCATTGTAAAAAGCTTTTAATGAATTATTTTTGTTTTGTTATAGAATTTTTATGTGGTTTTTATGTAAAAAAAATGTTTGCCATTTTCTTCCGTAAATTTAGCCATTTTGGGTCACCAAGTCATGGCAACACTGATGGATAGACAGACAGTTTTGCTGTTGTTTGTTTGGTAATTTATGATCATCAATGATTAAATTGCGTTTAAAAAGTACGAAAATTTGTAAACAAAATTTCAGAAAAAATCAAATATTTTGTTAAAAATAGTTTTAAATTGGAAAAGTAAATGTTTCGAAACACTCCCTTTGAAATTTTTAGAATTTAAATTTAAAAAATTCTAAAGTAGAAATATTTATTTTTTTAGTATGAACTAAAAAATAAATTTTCAATACCCCTAATCATACCGACATGAAATATTACAAATCCTTTCAACATGTACGTTTAAAGGTACGTTCAGACTGATGAAATATTTGAAAGCAAACATCAAATATTTCATTAACGTAGTCTGAACACAAAATATTTTTGAGTATTAAATAAAATAACAGCTGCCCAGCCTAGTCTGGGCAACCTGACCGTGAACGCCTAGGTTCAAATCTCAGCGCAGTCAGGAATGAAAAATTATCAATAAAAATTTTAATTAATTTCATGTTGTAAAATTCCTGTCTTCATAAAAATAATTTAATGAAAATTAAATTCAATGAACTTAAGCCTAATTAAAAAAATATCTAAATTTGGATTAAAAAAAACCATTAACAGTTCAATAAAATAACCACAATACTAATTAGTATCATATAATTTAGCAATTTTTACCGAATTTTTGCCATTCCTTATACTTTTAGGGACTTTTTTTTATCAATTTTATGGCTTGTTTGAAATATTAAAAATTTTCGCGAATTTTCGCTATTTTTGGAAAAAAATTTTTTTGTTATTTTCCGACAGTTATTTTTTTATTTTTTTTTTTTTAGTTTTGTCTACCATTTTTTTTTTTTCTTTTACATTCTCCTGTCCTAACACTATAACAGATGCTGATCCACAGAATAAAATAAATAAATTAGCTTTTGAGCTTATTTTTACTATTTGTGAAAAATATTTTTATTTTTGAACACTTTCATTAAATAATTATTTGATGCAAATATTTCTTTTAGTCTGAACGCATGACAAACATGAATTAATTTATTTTATTTAACACTGTTTGCCAACTGTTCCATCAAAAAAAAATTGTCAAATATTTGAACTCAGTTTGAACATAAAACAAAATATTTTTTTGTTTCACACAGTTTGAAGAAAATATCAGAACAAATATTTTTGTCAAATATTTCATTGGTCTGAACGTACCTTTATAAACTTAATTAAAAATAAATAAATTTAGAAAACATTTTTATTAAACACATTGTTTGTATGCAAAAGTTGTTTTACAATATTCATTAAAAACATTGTTTTAACATTTTTGACAGCATTGTTTAACTAATAAGGTCGTATTTTTAGGATCACAAATATATCATCTTTTTCGTTTTTTTGATGCACAATTAGTTACATTGGGTGAAGCTTCTTCCTGAAGAACTTCCTGTATACACTGCACTATAGGCCGTTGTTATTTATTTTGTGACATTTGGCATATTTAGGGAGCAATAAGTACATCAGTTTCTATGAGACACATGTGACATTTGGCGTATTTGGGGATCAATAAGTGCATCAGTATCTATGAGACACATGTCGGTAGTTTATGTTGCATTTGTTTTTTGTTTTTACCTCTAAAAAATAAAACAACTAATAATTGAAATTTTTTTTTTGTTAAACTATACAACAAATATGTAAAATAAAAGTCAAGAAGTTTGTTTGCGATATGCAGAATATTTTCGTTACTACATTGAATTACACAACAAAATGTGTCTCACAGACACATGTTGGTTAGATAAGGGTTAATTAAATAATTCTTAAATTTAATTAAAACAAATATAAACTGCTACTTAAATATATTGCTCCTTTTTGAAAATCAATTTATTGATCTCCTTTTGTTCATAGTCTACTAAAGTTCATCTCTCTTTCAGCACTCGAGTTTATTATTTTATTTGGTTTTTGTTTAATTGTAAGTTAAAATTATTCATAATGTTGAACATGCCTCTATTTAAGTATGAATGTGTGTATTAATGCTGTATCTGCATGCATAATTGTCATTTGTCATTCTAAACACTCGTTCATTCATTATTAATTAACTTCTCATTCTGCTTAATTCCCTAGTTACCGGTTCATCTCTCTTACTCGTCTCAAGCTCTCATGGCAAATGTTGCCACAAAAGAATTATATAATATTGTGTTCAACTAAATTATGCAAAATTGCTATTATTATCATCATCGTCATTATTATAATTATCGTTATTACTTGTATTATGCAATTCTGTATGGGATGCGGTTGCTCAACGAGGTGATGACAATAACATCAAACAAAAAAATAAAAAAAAGGGAATGAACATATATTGAATAAAAAAATGTATGCCACGCACCTTCCACATTTGTGTGCCACAAGATAAGGCAACAACAGTAAAAACATCAGCACAGAGACTAGAAAATAATATAAAATAAAAGCTGGAAATAAAAAAATTTGTGGAGTGACGACACTTTTAAATTTTAGTCTTTTTTCTTTTTATTCTTTTTAATTTTCCACATGAATGATACATTAAGGCAAAAATATTAATAAAAAATTCAAAAAGAATTGAAGCGTAAGTGCTGAAAATGTAATGTAATCTACAAAAGTTTGCTGGACAGAAAAAAACCGAACATGGAGCCGTTACTTATAGCCACCGAAAGAGAATTGATGGGAAAATGTCATTTATACGATTTGAGAATGTAATAGGTACATATCTTTTATAATAATTGATTCCAAAATGTATTACTTTTAACAGAGAACATATCCTAGGATTTTTATAAACTATTTCAATGTATCCTGCGAATCAATTAAATAAATCATCTTTATAATAAAAATTAGTGTGATATTAAGGCTGCAAAAAATACCTAAAAACATGCAAATAAATAAAAACAGAAACAATACATTCTTTGTTCTACGCATGTGGGAGTTTTCGTAGTAATAAATGCATTATTATTGTGTCAGATAAAATTACCTTCTCGATTCCAAATAATGCATTATTAAATAACACACTGAACCAAAAAGTGTTCATAATATTAAAGAACAAGGTTTATTAAAATAATTGTCGTTGGCTCAATGTGTTATTCGTTAATATAATGAAAAATAAAATTATTCAGATATTTCAATTTACGTACGATTCGTTGACTCAATGAACATGCATTTATTAATTTTTTCGTAACCTTTTTTCTTAAATTAGCGAACAGTTTTTTAAATAATTAATATCAAATCTTTTTATGAACGGTCATTCATTGTCTCAACGAACAAAATCATTGGACGAGAATTAATAAATTTTTCGAAGTTTTAGATATTTTAGTAAGCTAATAGGGCCTAAATTTTTTCCATTGTAAATTAAAAACACATTTAATTACAATTTTTTCCCTTTTTCGTTTGCTCAGCGTAAATTTTCATTGACTCCACGTACCTTTTTGGTTCAGTGTATACATTCCTTTTTTTAGTTATTTATAAAATCGATTCCTTATATTCTCGCGGGACAAAAATTTGTATGAAATATATAAGGAAAAAATTTTCCTTTTTCAATATAAAATTTATTTCAAGTTTTGACCATCATAAACTATGAACTGGGCCCACATGGATTCCTTGTCAAAGATCTGTTAAATTTAAAGGTCAATAATGACTCAAGCATATTTAGAATACCTTGCTATGAAATTAAGCGTATTTCAATAAGATCGCTCTACATCGATGGAAACAAATGGCAGTTGGAGGGGGCAAGATCTAGACGGTAAAATAAATAACTTCTCTTGCAAAATGTGGCCGTTTATTCAAATTGAAGCCATCCAGTCTTAAAGCTTTTAGGAGAGAAGAGAAAAGAGAATGTAATTCCTTTTCCTATCTCCCATAAAAACTCAAGACTTGACGGCTAATACTAAGAACAGTGTCAACCAGCAAATAAGTTATGTAAACAGCACTATGATGTGAAAATTAATGCTTCATGTCTTGTCGTCCATATGTTCCGTCCGTTAGCGGGCAATGCTCGCTTTAAACGATTTAAGCATCTCATAATAGATTGGACCTGTCTAGTTCCATTAAATACAGATCATTCTCTTGGCGCCATTGTTATTTGGCTAAACATTGAAGCGGCTGGTTTACGAGGCAACTCATGGTATCGTAATGGATCCATATTTTTGTGCTAGTAATGATACGATGCAAAATTGATTATTTTTTAAAACGTTAAAGAAGCATTACGAATATCACCCTTTAACGTCTCTCGTCTTCAACTCGTGTAGAACCCAGTTTCCTTGCTTTCAGGTGAACCCCTGTCTCAAGGCTTCAAAATTGCTGTTTAAATGGCTTCCAATGATTTCGGAAGTTCCTCTTGAGCTTGACAATAATCTTCAAACATTTTTTTGGCTGACATAAGCGGACTTTGCCTTGTTTTTTAAATAACCTCTTCTGAACTGTACAAGCCATCTGTCACACTTTTAAATCTCTTAATTTTTTAAATCAACCAAAAAAAATTTTACGCAAATGATGCTTTTTTATAACCAAATTCGACATTTTCATAACTAGAAAAAAGAACTTTGTTTTAAACTACTTTATGTAATGACTCAGTGAGAACGACAGGTGATTAACCTCCAAAAATGCCATATAAACTAGTTATTGACAAAACTATACTACTATTTATAAAATATAAGATGAGTTTTGGCGATATGTTAACAGCCAGAAAGGATGTTGGAGCACAGTTAATCATAAATATATTCTACCTACAAACATTTGTATAGTTATTGCTGCTGGGTTAACAGCCCTTGGCCGAAAAATCTCGAGTCACTCAGGTACGTACGTAGCGTAAGGAAAGTAACCTCTGAACACCATCTTCATGAGAAGGCAAAGGTTCTAGCGCTCAAGGAACATAAAGTCAGGTGGACGAAACAGCCCCATACCGGAAGGAGAGTCATCGGAGAATTCATCCAAACTTCGAAATCACATAGTTGGAGGCTCAACCGAAGCATGCCAGATATGACCTATGAGAAGAGCATAGAGAGGTGTATGCGGGATCCATTTAATCGCAGATGGTATGTGACAGATTTGAGCGACATTCATAGAGACGCAACCAATTCCGCGGTAGCAGGATACCGCATGAATGTCGTACTTGGAGGTCGCACCCAGCCTATAGCAAACACTGAAATGATTATGCCATGTTAAATAAGAGTCGTGCTGGCTGAGATCAGAATGGAGCAAAAGGCTTCATGTCTTCTGGTCCCGCATAGAACATGTCGTCCCTAACTTATGCCAGGACCCTTATGACCCCCCGAATATTTGCCTCTCCAGCAAGCCCTACTTCGCTATGTCCAAGAATCTTATGGAGCCACTTAATGGAAGCAGTAAAATTCCTAAGAATTGATCTGGCAGAACCACGCGATTAAGTTTTGTATATTGCTTATGCTGTTACAACAACAACCTTAAAACAATAGTACCTACTCAATAAAAAATTTTCCTATTTTGCGAAGCACTAATTGTACATTTTAAAAAGTAAGCACACATTTAGCCGCTACGCAATAAGACATACAGATATGCAGTAAGGGAAGTGAACGAATTCTTAATAAATTAAGAAAAAAAAATTATATAAAACTTGAAAAGCCCCGACATCTCCTTACTATGAAGCAGGTTAGTAAGGAAGCATATTGAAGAATAGCAATAACAAAAAATTTTGTGTGCAAAGCTGATCGTTACATTAAACATTTCTATATGCGCTAAATAAAGCGCTTTCTGTGTCAAGAATGTATTGCTCAAAGTGGGAACTCGCCATATAAAATTAATATCTTCCGTAAGCGATATGGTAAGCGAACTTTTACGCTTCTCCCTTACAACCCTGCTTCATTAGAAGCTCCAATTTCTTATTGGGTACATTAGTATATACATACAAATCGACAAAACAATTCAAATCGGACTCTTATTTCTTCTAGTTTTATTGTATAGTTGATTTTTTTTCCTTATGATTTTTGCATTAAGAAAAAACGTTTGATCATGTCGCAAATTTTGTTTAAATAAAAAGGTTTATCCTAAAAAGTTCATCAAGATCTTTTTTTCTTAGGTCAGGTCATCAGTCATTTTATCTTAAGTTCTTAAAATATTTGTGTTTATAGTACATACAATCTTTTGCACCACCATTTAGGAATATTCAAAGGAGTTCTCTAGTCTTGTTCTATTTAGTAAAAATTCAAACTAAACTCGAGTCAGTTTTTCCTTCAGCTTTTGCCAAAAGCGGTTTAAATTTGTCAGTGCCAAAATAAAAAAAAATCATATTAAAATTTGGAGGATAAAATAAAACATATAAATCTAAGAAAAAAATAAAGATAAAGAAAAATTAATTAAATACTTGTGCAAATGAATATGGTGAGCGGCGATATGGCCACATATTCGCAAACGTGTTCCAAACTTAGACAAAGAATTTACATGAAAATAGTGCAAAATTCTATTTATACAGTTTCCTTCCAGCTGTGTTATTCTTTTTTTTGTGGCATGCAACACAGAAAAAAGAACTTATGTATGTATAAAGTCATTGCTGAATACAAACAATATCAAGAGGCAACTTTAACACTCAAAGCAGCAGCAGCAGCAGCAACATCAACGGCAGTAGTATTTTTTTATGTGTATAAAAACTCAGCATCAGCCACAAGAGCCAAAGTCTAATATTTTTTTGCTATTATAGCCATACTTGCAAACTCTTGTTGCTGTTGTTGTTGTAGTTGCATTTTATTGCTTGTATTGCATTTTAGTTGTTTACCTGCGTAAATGTTGACACACAGGGATACAATGCGAACGATACGTCAGCGATGCAAAATGTACAAATACACACATTAAAATACATCCAAACATACTTATCCCTCTCCATACACCTTCTTGCAACAACAATAAATAGTTTACCGGCTACAACTTAAAAGATGAAGGCAAAAAAAAAGTAAAAGTTCAGTTTTAATTTGCGTGAATATGGATTTAAATTTAAATGCGAAGTGCAGCACAAATTCATTTCTTGTTGTTTGTGTTCACACATCTATGGCTTTTCCACTGTTTAAACATTTTTCTTTTGCATTTCTGTTTTTCATCTTCTTTCTTCAAATATGTTTTGCAATAGTTTTCTTCATTTGTATTTCTATTTAAAAGCAACATCACAGAAACGTATAAGTTACGTTCACTGTTCAGTGAATATTGTTGCTCCGGTGGGAAATAAGCAAAAAATAAGCATCACTAAATTTTCTCTAAGCGTAACATTAAAAATCTTTAAGAATCTTTAAAGGTGGCATTAAGATTATGTCTCACAAAGTGGCATACGCAGTTTTAATAATCTTATGGAAATAAAATCTGGGCCAGAGCATGAGCTGTAATCCAACAAAACCCCCTAACCTCATCAAATATAACTTAAGCCGGACTTAAAACAAGAACTTGAGCTAGGATCTAAACTACACCTAACCCTGAAGCCAAACATGTATAAGTCACTGAACTAATACCTAAAATGAGCTGAACTAGAACTTAACTAGAACTGGACTAGCACTTAACTAGAAATGAACCAGAACTGAACTAGAACTGAACTAGAACTTAACTAGAACTGAATTAGAACTGAACTAGAACTGAACTAGAACTGAACTAGAACTGAACTAGAACTGAACTAGAACTGAACTAGAACTGAACTAGAACTGAACTAGAACTGAACTAGAACTGAACTAGAACTGAACTAGAACTAAACTAGAACTTAACTAGAACTGAACTAGAACTGAACTAGAACTGAACTAGAACTGCACTAGAACTGAACTAGAACTGAACTAGAACTGAACTAGAACTAAACTAGTAATGAAGTAGAGCTGAACTAGAACTTAACTAGATCTGAACTAGAACTGAACTAGAACTGAACTAGAACTAAACTAGAAATGAACTAGAACTGAACTTGAACTGAAAAGATGTAAAATAGAAATTTAATAGGGAAATTCTGTAACATGAAATATAAAATAATTAAATTGTTTATAAAAAAAATTGAAAGCGAATTTTATGATTAGGGATGGCAACAAATGTCGATAAATCAAAATATTGATATATAGAAAAAAGATAACTGACATATATATCGCCGTTATTTAAAATAACCATATATCTTTATTTATTTACGACTATTGAATTCGATATTTTTGAGACCTCTTTATAAGAAAATCCATTCATCACATTTTAGCCGCTTTACAACTGCTTACAATACTATTTTTTTTAACTAATGTTGAGAAAAAGTGGGGGCTTCAATTGCAGTTTTTATGGTTTACACAGCCAAGACGAAGAAACAAAAAAAAAAAATTCTTTAATGTGGCTCTGCAGCGTTGGTTGCCATTTACCAAGTTTTTACTTTTTTTTGCATGTTTTTTGAGATGCAAAAAGTTTTTAATTTATATGAAGTTTTCCATAAAAACATAATTTAAAATTTGGATGAAATTATGAAGTGTTTTTTATGCAATCAAACGATCTTTATATATTTTCTCTGACCTTTATAACTGCAACAGTGTTTAATTGTGTTTACTCCTTCCTACCGTAAAGATTCCAACTATATTTTTTCTATATTTCAAGTATTTTTAACACAAAATCATACAAGATATCTAAAGGTGATAAAATAGACAATAGAATTTACTTTCTAAAACACGATAAAGTTTTAGCACCTTTTAGGTCTTTAATAAGTATTTCCTTGTAAACTAATTTAATGCACAGAAAAAGGTGTTTTATCAATTAAAAAAATGGCTTAAAAAGTATTTAAATTTAATTAATGTTATAATTAAATCAATTATTTTTTTGGCTGAAAGAAAATTTAAAATATTGTGTTGATTTAATTAATATTTAAGTTGTTTTCAAATAAATTTTTAATTAAAATTTTAATTAAATAACAAAAAATCTTAATTGACTTTTTTCGTTAAAAATAAAATAGTTTAAACATGTAGAATTATTGTTGGGAATTGTCAATATTTATTTAAATAAATTAACACATTGTTTGAAATGGCAAAGTTTTTTGATAATTTTATTTAATTAAAACTATAATATATTAAAAAAAAATATTCAAAATTTTTAGTAATCAATATATTCATTTTGGTAATAGGAGCAAAATCAACAAATTGTTTGCTTGATATTATGAATTTGGTATTAATTTGGTGATTGGAGAAATTTAATAATTTTTTCTGTGTGGTTAAAAAGAAAAAAATTATTTTTTTTAAATGATTTATTTTTTGGTTTATTTTTTATTTATTTTTTTTTTTAATTTTTAAGCAAAATTTATTCCATAAAAATTTTTGTGTTTTCTTTAAAAAATTTGGCACTTTTTTAAAACAGTTTTTTCTTAAAAAAAAAAGGTTTTTTTCAGATATAAGAACTTTTTAAAAAACATATATGACAACGCTGTTCTGGTATAACAATATTTAGTTTGGGTAAATAATTATGTCGTCCTGGTGGAAGTCTTACAAAAAACAAAGCACAGAAAAAAGTGTTTTATCAATTAAAAAAATGGTTTAAAAAGTATTTTAATTTAATTAATGTGATAATTGAATCAATAATTTTTTTAGCTGAAAAAATTTAAAAATTTAATTTTGATTTAATTAACATTTTAGTTGTTTTGAAATAAATTTTCAATTAAAATTTTAATTAAATTGTTGTTGGGAATTGTCAATATTTATTTAAATAAATTAACACATTGTTTAAAATTTTAAAGTTTTTTTTATCACTTTTTTAATTAAAATTAAAAATATCATTTATTGAAAATATTTTTTCAAAATTTTAAAATTTTTAGTAATCAATATAATCATTTTGGTAATAGGTGCAAAGTCAACAACTTGTTTGTTTGATATTATGAATTTAGAACAAATTTGGTGATAGGAGAAATTTAATGATTTATTCTGTGAGCAAATAACGAAACTGTTTCCTGCGATTTATGTAGAGAGGCATACAAAATTTTAGAAATAATTACAGATTATATAAAGTTTTGGATGAATTGCCGACATTTTACTCCGAATAATTTCAGCTATATACGATCAACATATCGAAATAATTTTAATTAATAATATTATTTTTAATTAATATTTTTAAGATATTCTTCAAAACTAACCATAATATATATATGTATATCGATATATTTTATACTTTTGTTCGTAACTAATCATGATCAGCAAGGCCTAAAAATTACAGAGACCGTATATTCGACCGATTAGCCAAACAGCGAGTTATCGAAAATTTGTGTTTTAACTAGTCTTTTTTTTAAGTGATAAACATTTTAAATAAAATGACACAGAAGAAAATGACACAGTTTTTTTAAAAGCATAAGTTTTTGTGAAAGACTTGCGCTTTAAAATAAAAGTTGAGCTTTCATGAAAACGTTTAGTTTTTGTGAATAAATTAAACTTATGTGAATAATTTTAGCTTTTAAGGATGAAATAACCCCCCAAAAGTTTGTACAGAGGACAACAAAAATGAATTTTTGGGGGCGTATTGCATTTTGTTTGCGGTGTTATTTAATTTTTTTTAATTATTTAACTTAGAAATGTTACTAAAAATTTTGTCAACGTTTGTTTTCCAGTGGGTTTTTAAACTAAATAAGAATATCCCCTAATAAAAATAGTAAGAGATATTAGTTGCCTTTCTCTACTTCAAACAAAATGTTGCACAAATTTTACTTCCTGCTAACTGGCTGCTCATATTTCTTAATCATCGCCCCCATCAAATACATTAATTTTCAAACTTTTGTTGTCTAATACATCTTTCAAGTTTTATAAAAAAAACCAAAGAGAAACTTTACTTCAAAAACTATTAAGGATTTTAAATTTTCTTGGTCTTGTTGTGTTTTGTAAGTTTAAAAGACATACATAGCATTTTGGTGGTTGGGGTTTCCCTGTCACTGAGCTTATTGTCACGTAAAAGTTTGAAAATTCGTGTTTAAGATGCAACTAAAATATAAAACATTTTTTGTCTTGTCTTTTCCCAGCAACAAAACAGTTTTTTGTTATATTTATTTTACAAAGTCATCATAAGAAAGTGAGTTAACTGCGGTAGAGTTTCGACATCATAAAGTTAATAATATTTAGTAACATATGCCACTCTAAAATAAATATCTTAGAGAAGAGAAAATAAACCAATGAACGATGCTAAATACAATCTCATATTGGAAATGCATGTCATAAGCAAAACAACACTGACAAAAATTGTTGGATATAAACTCAAATATTTTATTTCACATAGACAATATACATAATTTGTTTTTGGGTAAAAAACTTACAATTGCAGTGTCTCTTACACATGGTTTGTGTCTTTAATAAATTCCATGGCATTTTCGTAGGGAGGCATAATAAACCACACAAATTGCTTGGCAAGCTTGCATTTTTTTTTTGCTTCTGGTTGTCCATAAACGACACAATCTTATTTCTTACAAACAATAAATTTTCATTTTTGTTTTGTTTTCAATGAATGCAGACGAAGATTGTGCTGCGGCAATTTTGACCGCTATTTGTTTAAGACGGATAAGAAATATAAAAGAAAGTAAACGAATTTGAAGTAAAGAGTGCTCTAAGCAACGAGCTGTTTTTGGGAAACGATGCTGCTAAAAAAATTAGAAAATACGGCTGAAAATGATTTTATTGCTTCTTCTTCTACGTCTTTACTGTTCAAAGTTTTCGCTGGAATGATTACTTTTAGCACTAGACATCATAAAAGCTTGGCATATATTAAACATGTCTGTCAAATATTACACATTTTTAATATACATATCTGCAAACGTTGCTTCAAATGTTTGTCTAAACAGCAAACACCCCAACTAACAACACAAAATATTTTTACAAGCGTAAAATTTTGACATGTTTGCCAAGCTATTTGTGTGGTTTATTATGCCCTTTATTCTCACTTAGTCATTGATCGAAATAGTGTAAATAACAATTTTTTTTTTTTTTTATTCGAATGAGTCGAAATATGTGCCAGCAAAAAAACATCATTTGCGGAAATGCCTGCTTTTCTTATATATAAAAAAGGGCAGCTGCCGGTTCATCCGAAGGCAGAAAAATTATGCGCAGAAATGTTGAAAGGCGATCTCGCATGTTCGAAATGCTGTTTCAAGGCCATTTCAAAAGTATATTTTATAAAACAGTAATTTATATTTTACGACCATCCCAAACGCAAGAAATTGTAGTTTTGCCTTAACTGATTTTTTTAGCACAGATCTTGCCCCGTATGCCTACCATTTGTTTTGATAATGCAGAACACTCCAACTGGGATGCGAGCCATTTGAAATGAGGTATCTAAAAGTTGCACTATTCCTTGGCAGCGGTTGAAAAGCTTTGCCTCGTCGTCGTTATAGTCTAGACACTTACCTGACACGTAAAACAGAGTATCCGAAATTTGCTTGTTTTGTTTTTTCTTAAAAAAATTGGCCATAAAGCCAAAAAATCTAATTTTCAAATTATCCACCCAACAATATTTTCTTTCCTTGTATTAAACATTCTCACAACCAAAGTGAGAATCAAATTTTAGCTACGAAAACGAGAAGTTAATGGTAAAACTTTTCCGTACAGTTTTTATTATTTTAGTACACGAAAGAAATTAGCAAAATATTTAAAACTTAATGGGGAAGAGGAACTCACACGTGTTTATTCCTATTCCCTTTTTACGCATTTGTAAGAGTGTATACAAATACGAAACAAGGGAAAAGGATGTGTGAATAGGTGTACCAGCACCATTATTGCTTGTATGTGCAATAAATCATTTGTTATGTTTTTTGTTAAAACAAAATTTGGAAACTTTTTAAAAGCTGCTATTAAGGAAATTTAACCAAAAACAATTTAGGTAATTTAGGTAAAATGTTACGGAAATTACGACATTTTCAATATAATTTCGAAAATACCCAGCAAAAACTTTACTTACCCGGTAAGTTAGCAGATAATGTTGGAGACATATAAACACTATTTATTTTTCGGCTGAATAACTACTTATTTTTGTTCGAGTTGTCCACAGAATTCAGTACTTACAATACACTCATTAGTAGTCAAACAATATCTAGTTATTATTTAACTACCAGTAAGTTGAATTGTAAGAACTTACGATATATTTACAAGAAGCCCAAATATAACTAAATTTTATTTAGTTATTTAGTAGAACGAAAATATAAACAACAACAAGAATTTGTATTAAATACATATTAAAAATGTTTATATACCTAATAAGTAGTTATTGAGCTGATTATTAGTAAGCAAATATTCAGTAGTGAAATAATAGAAGTAAAAAGTATTTACCGAGATGATTACTAGTAATTACTTATTGAGGTTTTCAGAATAATGACAATTCCAATGATACATACTTACCAGGTAACGTGTGAAATAACTACTACCTATTACTAAAATTCCAAAAGTTTTTCCTGGGTAACAACAAAAAGCCTTTGTAATTAAACAGCAATATGTTTCTTTTGGAAATTTGTGATTTTTTAAAAGGTACGACAACCTTATAAAGCAAGAGTAAATTAACTTTACAAAAATTAAGCTTTTTTCAAAAGTCCAACTTTTGTGAAAAAGGTATATAGTAAGATATGCTTTTTTAATAGATGAAAGATTTAACAAAAAAGAAGAGATTTTGAGAAAAAAAATTAAACTTTTGTTAAAAGGGTAAGATTGGATTTAAAAGGTAAGCTTTTGTAGAAAGGAGAGCTTTTGTAAAACAATTACTTTTGTGCAATAGTAAAGCTTCTTTAAGAAATGCTTGCTTTTGTATAACGGTCAACTTTTGTAAAAAGTTGATAGTTGGCATTTGTCAAAAAGGTGAGCATTGGCAAAAAGCAAGTCTGTGTGAAAAGAAAAACGGTTAGAAAAACGGCGACCTTATGAACGAAAACTGAGTTTTTGTAAAAAAAGTTGAGATATTGTGAAAAAAATAAGCTTTTGCGAAAACGCTTAAGATCTGGAAAAAGATGAATGTTTGTAGCTAAGGGAGTTTTGCGAAACATATGAGCTTTTGTAAGAAAGATAAGCTTTTGTGAAAAAGAAAAGCTTTTTGTGAGAAACCTACGCTGTTTTGAGCCTTAGCTTTGGTATAAAATTTGAGCTTTTTAGAGAATGAGAAGCGTTTAAAAAAGTCAAGCTTTTATGAAAAAGCAGAGCTTTTCTGATAAAATAAAGCTTTAGTGGAAAGGTAAATCTGTTGTGAAAATAATAAGCTTTTGTGTTGAGCTTTTGTGTTAAGCAACTGTTAATAAGTTAACCTTTGAGATTTTTTACAAAAGTTGAGCACGTTTAAAAAAATGAGCTATGTATACTTTTAAGACTTTGTAAAAAGATTAGGGCCACATTTTTATGATAGAATTTAAATCTCTATTTTGTTAATTTTCACTTAAATCGTAAACTGAAATCTTATTTTCCAGTGTTATTAAAAACGTCTTATTTATTTAAGATAAAAGTATGGTAGCACTACTAAATAAAAAAAAAAAAAATATCATAAAAAAGTGTATTTATTTACAAGATGGTCTCAAAAAAACAGCTGACTGTTACTACATTAAACGCATATTAAAAATGATTTTCCAAACAAATACCAAAAAGTTGACAAAAATAGCACGATATTTTTACAGTGGTTAGATATAAATATTAATAAATAAAAATTTTGAGCTAATACACTATTGTTGAATAAGTGCGATGTGTTACGTTAGTTCACCAATACACTAACAGTCTATAGCAATGGGTTATATAGAATTTTAAAATCCATAAAGACAACTTGAATTGCGTTTTCTTATAATAGATTTTAAGCAAAAAATCTATTGAAAACAATATTGGCATTTTATGGCCGATGATTAAAATCATTCGTCATGATTATAAACAAAAATTCATAAAATTTTATTAACATTTTATGAACCAAAACTTTTAACAAGTTTTTAATGAATGCCAAAAACCAACAAACTAGAGATTAGAGGTTATAAAGCTAAATTTCAGAAAAACCGATTTTTACACAAATGCTCAAAAACTTATTGGATATTATTATTTACCATTTAAGGTTTTGGACCAAAACCTTAAATAGACAGAAGCTATAAAAATAGAAGACATTTTTGAAAGGCATAAGGGAAGCGATATTTTATTGACATTAAAAGTTTTCCCTTTTGTTTGATTAGCGGATCCCAAACATAATTTGGTATCTAAATTAATTCCTTTTTTTAATAAAAAAAATGTTTTTTTTTATGTTACAGAACGGATCGTGAATAAAAGCGGCAAAATATAATGTTTAACAAATTTATGATAATTTAAAACATTTGTTTTTGTTTTTAATGTAATATTAACTCGACATCGTCGACATTGTCGTACAGGAAGTTAAAGTGTTCAAACTACCTAACAATTTATTACATTACAACATCATATGTGTGTGTATATTATTTAACAAAAACACATACGGTTAAAATGTTGTAGTTCCTAAGTGGGGTTTGAAAATTTAAAATAAATGTCAAACTTAATGACGTTTAAAAAAAAGATACATTAAGTAAATTGAGCACAAGTCGCACATTAAAAACCCAACAAAATGTTTTTAGTATTTAGGAGACAGCACCAACTACATCAACTAGCTTAAAACAATGTGTGGCAGGTAGATATTTCTTGCTGCAGAGAAATGGTGGTACGAAAACTTTTCTGATTCTAGTTTTAAAAAAATATTTTTGCGAGCTTTTTTTTTAACAAGTGATTTAATAATAAGAAAACATTTGGAAAAATGCAAAGGCATACATTTTTATACAAATCGAATCTTTTGGATGATATAAGCTTTTGTAAAAAGAGTAAGCTTTTATAAAAAAGGTTAGGTTTAATAAAAAAGCTAAGCTATGAACATTCTGAGCTTTTATGTAAAACGTAATCCTTTTAAAAAAGCTTTTTTTCGAAAGTCAGGAATTTATTAAAAAGTTGAGCTTTAAAGAAACGATAAGGTTTAACGAAAGAGCTGAGCTCTTACACAAAAGTTGGGTTTTATAAAAAAGCCAAGTTTTTATAAAAATAGTAAGATTTAATAAAAATAGTGAGCTGATGGCCTTAAGACGCTAGTGCTCTAACTCATCAACTATATAATAATTATTTTATTTTATATTTATAATAAAAATAAATAAATAAATAAATAAAATAAAAATAGTAAGTATTTATAAACCAGCTGAGCTTTTAGGTCTAACGAAAGAGCTGAGCTATTTGTAAATTCGTAAGATTTTTTTAACAGCTAAGTATTTGAGACAAATCTAAGCTATAAGATTTTACTAAAATAGTAATTGCTTACAACATAGATAAGATATGTTAAATCTGATCATTTATATAAAACGTTAATTTATAAAAAAGCTTTTTTTATAAAACTAATGAATTTATAAAAAAGCTGAGCTTTAAACAAACGATAAGGTTTTATGAAAGATGTGAGTTCTTATTAAAGGTGACACAAATAAGCTTTACTTAAGGCTTTCAGGAAAAAGTTAAATTACAATTTTATTAAAAAAGTTAAAATTTTTAAATAAATTAAAGCTTTTGTAATGGACTTTTTCGACAAATTCGAACCACTTAAACGTTTTTCCTATATATGAACTTTCAAGAACAGTGGTATTTTCTGAAAAACAAAAACTTTGATAACAAAGAAAACTTTCATAAAAAGACATAATCTTTAATACAAACCCTATAAGTGAAAGCATTTTAAGGAAACTTCAGTATGGGCGAGAACTTAAAGAAAATAAGCTTTAGCTTCTGCGCTAGAAAGCGATGTTAACCAATTAAATATTTATAAGATTTTGAAGGAACATAAATATTAAAGAATGAGCTTTTGCTCAAAATTTACATAATTAAAATTTCTATTAATATTAAACTATTAATTTGTTTTATTTAATATTTACGTTCTTCTGTAGCAAGATAAGCTTTTTTTTTTGCCCAAAAGTGAGTTTTAATAATAAAAAAGCTTTTGTAGATTACTGAGCCTTTGTAAAAATAGTTGAGTTTTTTAAATTTAAATTATATCATCAAAAGCTATTTTTCATCTTTTAAGCTATTTTTGAGTTATTAAAGTATCTATTTTAATCCTTTTAACTCGTTTTAAGGTTTAAGCTTTCCTTTAACGTTTCTTATTGCCGATGACAAAACAATATATAAAGTCAGTCAGTTCCAAAGTTAAAAACAGCTTGAACTGATGCAGTATTTTAATGATGCCAATAATACAAGGTGTAATAAATTGTGCACGTATGTTGTTTTTTTATCTTAATATATGTATTGTATGTATGTGTTTATATATCTGTGTATTTGTATAAAAATCTACATGTAGTTGCATAAGTGTTGGTTGGTAAGTGTGTTCACACGATTACGTCATGATATTTATGTCAATGTTATTTACAAGTCATTGATATTCATGTAACATTATGAAAGACAATTTGTTCTTTCTGCCGTTCGTTCGCTTGTTTGTTTGTTGGTTGGTTGGTTGGTTGTTCTACTCAAGATTCTTTCTGGTGAATAACCTACAACTTGTCAATAAGAATAGAGTAGTGTGTACTTGAGTGGAATTTCTTATTTTCCGGGTATACAAGTTTATCACGTATGGGAATTAAGAGGCTTCTGTTTCCTAGGAAATTACAAAATAGTTGGCAAAAATATTTTGTTATAAAGGCTGTTTTAATTTGTACTTATTTTCCAAGTTATTATGACATTTTAAACTGTTAAAAGAAAAACTCGTGTTAGGAATATGATTAAAGCGTTTTTTTTTTTTTTTTTTTTTTTTTTTGTTGTAAAAATATAGAAAATATTAAAAACTTTTAAAAATCAATAGTTAAGACTCCGAAATTTATGTAAAAGTTCTTATAATAAATAATTGATTTTTGCTATAAATTGAAAAGAAGAACAACTGGTGTATTCTTATAGATGTTTACAGCAATCATGCTTTTCCTGAATCTACTTGCCTCAGACGCTTTAAAGATGGAAGTTTTACATTAACAGTAGTGCCGCAAATATTCAGTAATGTAGAATTAAAGTCATTAATTGATCAAGATTCGTAATCAACGTAGCCGCAACTTTAGAATCACTTTGCAGTTTAATTTTCTTACGGTATCTTCAAAACCAAGGAAGTTGGGTTCCACTTGACTCAAAGTCGACCCACATCGATTTTGCATGTCGCAATTCTGGACATCGAAATTTAAGTGGGTGTAAAATTATAAGAACTCGAGGAGATCCGAAATGTTATAAACAATAAGTCAAATTTGCAATACAATATGTTTTGATGTTTATGCAACATATTTTTATGTAATAGATTGAAATGTGTTTTGTATTCTTGGAATGACACGTAAGAGTTGGGTTATTTAAAAAGAGTAATTAACAAAAAACTTCTATAATGGATGGGGTATTACACGTTTGTGCTGATGTAAGTAACATCTAAAACTAGGGGTCCTTTTAATATAACGACCGACTCAGAATCACTTTCTGAATCAATCTAACGATGTCCATTCGTCTATCGGGCTGGCTGGATGTACTTCTTATGTACAGTTTACAGTTTTGAAGATAAATTTATGTGCAGGTCACAGAATTGAAGATAATTCTATGGCATTCGGTACATCCATTTTAATCTCGTAAGGACGTAGCCTGTTGAAAATGGTGTGAATGGGTCCATTATTTAGCGACTATTACTTTTACAAGAGCTATTATATCTCAGCAAAGTTTTATGATGGTATGTTCAGAATTGACCATAAGTCCAATACAAACGCCCACTCTAAAATATTTTAAGACGAAAAATCTAATATAAAGGTTTTTTTAGACGTAAAGAACCTCCGATAGGAATAACTGTAAAACTAGCTGTCAAACTAATGAAGTGTGTTTGGCTTTTTTTTAGTATAATTTGGTAACTCACCAAGCAAAGACTTACACCAGAACAGCGAGTTGTAATAATGACCCTTAAAAGACAAAAAAAGGTTTTTTCTTAAGAATTTTAAGAACTTAAAAAGATTCACATAAAAAATGTATATCAACTTTTCTGAATCATTGCAACATGTTGCTAGTCTCTCTAATGAAATCACCAAAATTTTACAACCTCAAACCTGTTTGAAGAATATTTTGAATCCCAATGATAAAAAAAGAAGTATGTAATGCATAAGTATTGTACAAGGAGAATTCATAAAGGTGACATTTTCGAGTCATCTGCTTATTGTTTATTTATTTGTGTGTATACTGAATGTCAAGCTTTATTTACATTTTGTGAAAAAATTAATTAAAATTTTAAATTCAATAAAAATCTAAATACTTGAAAAAAAAACTTATTTAAATTTTATAAAACAAAAAAAAAAATGAACGTAAAATATAAAATCAAGGAATAAAAAGTGCGTAAGGAATAAGTGGAGCCACAATAAATTTGCAATACAGGAAAAAGATTTACCTTCTAAAGTAATTGTATATATTTTATAAACAAAAACATCTCTTGTTTATGTTTTCAACAAATAATTTTGACATTCACTCTAACTTCGTACAAAAACACAATAGAAAGAATTTTTTAAAAAAAGGGATAGATAGCATAACTCTATCTCATGATGCGGTCACCTGTATGAATTCGCGTTGGTATTGTAACATTCTGATTTTCTTTTATTATTCGCTACAAACGTTTGAGATGCAAGGCAACATTAAATTTAATGATATTTGTTTTGTTTAATGGAAATGTGCACAATATTTGGCATGTGCAGCAGTGGTGCCAACTTTTTTGGAGCAAAAAACACTCTTAAATGTAAAAAAGCACTATTTCAAGCAAAAAAAAAGCGTAAAAAAGCACTAAGCCATTTATTTCAATTTAATCGATAATTGAACACAAAACAAGTTAACAAATATTTAAAAAAAAAATGGCGACGGCATTGTTGGAGGACCATTTTCGCACATAACTTTAATTTGGATCATCATAAGTTGAGTTTGAAGTGGGTCATAAAAAAGTTTTTATGTAATATTTTGATATTTTGTATGTTTTATTGGAAAAGATATCAATGCAGACAACAGGTGGTAGAGTGTAATCATAATATCATGAATTATGTCAACGAAGTTCATATTTAATGGGAGGAATTGAGTTAATAGAGTTCAAAGATAATCCGTTTCTAATTTTGGATTTACTGTAGTTCATCGAACTAAATGTTCTTTTAACTTCCGCGTTAGAGTATGACTGCCTTAAAATTCTTAATACAAAATTAGACAAATCTAAAAATGGAGTTTGTCCTATTGAATCTTTAAAATCGTTGACTTCTATCCAAAAAGATCTTTTCGTTGTAGATTTTTCTACTTACAATTCTTAATATTTGCCAAGCAATTTTCTTTAATAAAATGTTTAACGAAAACAATTACATCATTTTTATTGCGATTAACAACCGATGTGAGATTTACAAAACAAAGCAAGATTGTAGATTACATGAAACTGAGTACTTCTCCCCAATCTTCTCACCTCTCTCACCAATAAACTCAAGAATTTCTGCAACATAAAACGGCAAGTCTGGGCGGTGCCTTTGTAGTGAGCACACTATATAAACAGTTGCCATACTAAAACAGTGTTTTTACACTTAACAAAATTGTTACTGCATAATTAATAAAAGAAATAGATATTGGGAATTATTTCTTTTTATAAGCAACTTTATTATATTCAACATTTTTTTTTCGAATTTATTCTATGAGTTAAATTTCAGCTATGTATTTTATAAAGCTTTTTTGTAATAGTTCTATTCCCTCAATTTTTAGGAATGACTTCATGCACTACTGAAATTTAGCTGAACTTTAACTCACAGAATAAATTCGAAAAATAAAAAATGTTTAATAAATGAAATTGTTGAAAAAACTAAAAATTGTAAAAAGCACTAAAGTTACTAACGTAAAATTGAAAAAGCACCAAGTTAGTTCTTTTTTTTAGTTTGGCACTTAAGAATCTTAACTTAAGATGCAATTTTGGCGTTTCAAGCATCAAAAAGCACCATTAATAGTGCCAAAAGCACTAAGTTGGCATTACTGCTGTGCAGGCTTCCGTCAATATGTTTTGGAAACATTTGTTGCAACTAAGAGTTTGCAATGCCTTTCGTTACATTATAAGACGCATGTTGCATTTTTTTTTATTGGAGATGCACTTTGAATTTCTGTCTTGTAAAACTTTTTTAATACAAAAGAGTTTGAGAAAAAAAAGAACGTCAACTGTTTTTAGGATGGTAAATTTTCTTCTTTAAATGTACCCGTCCAGCAATTTAATCTATTAAAAGTGTGTAAGAAAGACAATAAAGTGCAAAAAAAGACTTCAAATTGAAAAAGATAAATTTCATTAAACATGACAACAAACGAAAGTTTTTTTCAGCGTTAATTAGTCACGAATAAATCGTGTATTAACGATTAAAACGTTTTAATTTTTATCAAGTTGCTTGTGTAAAAATGTCAATTAATTTTAAAGCTGATTCTAAAATGACATTGGATATATTAATCAACTATTTGGCGGTATTAGGAAAAGTATTTAGTTAATTACAAAGTTTGCATTGGAAGCTAAGTTGGCTAAGGTTTTACAAAATAGATCAAAAGTTATTTTTAACAACTTCTTATCTTATGGAATATTTTTCGGACATTCCAGTTCAGAAGAATTCGTTTAGCTTATTTTTTGTTCTGATATGCTGTCCATTGTCTTTTGCCCTGAAAGGGTACAAGACAATGACTCTTCGTCGAATCGACGAACTTAAAAAAAAAATCTAGCGGAACGATTTTTAAAGTAAAAAATCAAACAAAAATTTTTTGAGTTAAGCATTTTATTAAAAAATAAAATTAAATAAAGCATAAAATATAGATATAATAAAACTAATTAGTATTGTGGTTATTTTATTGAACTGTTAATGGTTTTTAATCCAAATTTAGATATTTTTAATTAGGCTTAAGTTCATTGAATTTAATTTTCATTAAATTACTTTTATGAAGACAGGAATTTTACAACATGAAATTAATTAAAAAAGCTTAAAATAAAAAATTTTATACGAATTTTTACTCATTTTTGTGTTTTAAAATTAATTATTTTTTTAAAGTTTTCGTCATCAGCTAACAACGTTGTTCAAAATAAGAGCGTAATTTGAATACACATAAAAAAAGTTATATGATAAAGTGTAAATGAGCTTCGTCGATTCGACGAACAGTTACCATCTCTTCGCATTACACAAGATTTCACAAAACAAATCGCAAAAAAATTTCTGGAGTTCAGTTTGAAAAACATTCGAAATGATCCATCCCAGTTTTTGCTTGAAAGATTATTTCATAATGGGCGACAGGTTTTGTCTAATAGGCGCACTTGTGCGCATAAAGCTGTCTGTCTGTAATTCACTTGGAAATGGCAATAAGCACTGATTTTTCCAAGTAACTCACTACTTCCTTTATTATACTGATGGCGTTTCTTTTCTAAAAAAAGTGCATCATATTGTTTTACATGCGACTTGGCAAAATGTTTAAACGTTAAACTGATTTTTAATAAGTGTTGCATATTTTAGGTTTTTAAAAATAACAGAAGTTTCGGCATAAAACAATAAAGTAGCGTTTAATATTTGAAGCTCTTTTATACCTCTAATTTGAAAGTAGAAAAAAATAAAAATATATATAATTACCACGGAAGGTGAACTAAAGAAATTATTCAGTTTTTTAGAAATAATTATAAGACCAGTTGTTAACCTTGTGCTGCCTTATGCCGCTTGAATTAAAATGAGTGTTGAACATGCTTTTTTTCTTTTAAGGGAAACATAATGACAAAAGGTCATATTACACTTTAAAAAAAAGACATATCGTTACCTAAGTCGGAAAAAGTGCAAAGTCCACTTTTCGTCGAAATTGAGATTTTGATGTAGCTTTCTAGTATAATTCAAAATACATCATTTACAAGCATAAAAAATACAATTATTTGGTTTTTTCTTGCTGGAATGCAGTGGAAGGCAAATATGCAAAGTCCAAAAAAAAATTTTAAAAAGTAAGAAAATATGTCAAGTCCAGTTGAAAGGAACAAATTTTTTTTTTTAGTTGGATTATAACGAATTACAGCAATTTGGCAATATCTGCAATATGAAATATCTACTTTGCATTTCATATAGTTCGTTATATGAAAGTGATTACAGTTTTATATGCTTTTGCATGCATTGAGAATTTTGGTTATTTTCAATGTCTTTTTCTTCCTTGTTATAACCACACATCTAAATACAATCTTAAGTATTAACTGTCTTCAGTCGAATTTTGTGAATTTTAAGAAATATAAAATATTGCAAAATACCATAATTATACAGTTTTTTGACACCGAAGGTAAATATTTATTGTATTGTATTATTTATTCGCCTGGACGAGGTAAAAATTGTGAAACAAAGTATAAACTTCGGTTCAGCGAGGAGTGGAAAAATAAATAAAAATATAAAACATATTTATTTTTCGAGTTTGGAACCACTCTATAACGAAAGAAGGAAAGTAACGGCAAGAGAATATGAAGACCTGCAATTTTTAAAACTGACTTTACCCAAGGACCATCACCGTTTTTATGATGATCTACCTCATCTATGATTTGTTCTTCTAAACATTCTTGTAAATACCAAATACATTTATTTTTTAATAGTTTTATTGAGCTTTTTTAGTTACAGCGAACACCGCTGTAACGAATTATGCTTCATAAGGAGCAATTCCTTATATTAAATTCCAGAAATAAAAGAAAACATATTTAAGGAAAATATGCTCAGTCCCTACTAAAATAATGAAATTTCAAAGAGCAATTGTGCTAAGTCCAAAAAAGCCTATAAGTCCGCAAATCCCACGACTACTGGTAATTTGAGAGGATGGACTAAAGAAAAGAACTGCATTTACAGATTTTTAAAAAGTCTACTAAATAAAAAATTAAACAGTTTTTTGTCTCTCCTGAATAATTTGAAAAAATGGTCTTAGCACTTTTTCCGACTAAGGTAACGATATGTACTTTTCAGAAAAGAACATAAAGAAATGTAAAGGGCAGAAAAAATGCAGAATATTACTCAGAAAAAAAAACGCCATAAGTTTCCCCAGTAATGTAGTTCAGACACCCGTCTGTCGACAGCCAGAGTGAGAAGGCACATGCCTAAGTACCCTGAATGGCATTCTTAGACCGATGCATCTCAGGTGACTAGGTGGCAATCAGGAAAGTACAGAAAGAACTCAGCTGTTTCACTTGCCGTTTATCGTAGCGTATTTAGAGGCCTAATCTTTTATTTTTTATAAATCTCAACGATTACCGAAACTACAATAAACAATAGAAATCAGCGGATCCCAAAAATGACAACGAGAATCGAAACATAGAACGTAAACGAATTCATACACGTGGACCTTTGTTCCTAATAGGAATTACAGGACATTTTATATATATGTGGCACCCTGTTACTATCAGTTACTAATTATTTTGATAATCAGTTTTGCAACTAAAGAAAAATGCACATGCCATTATCGATAAAAAGAAGTCAGCCTGTTTCCTTTCGACTTCGGTGCATTAAAGAAGTTTTTTTTTTAACAAACAATTGTTCCTTAATTAATTTAAATTCAAATAAATATAGTTTAACTGCGCTTTATTTATTCTAATTGGGTAAAATTTAAAACAAAATCTCCAAACATAAATATGTATGTATTTCACAATGTAAAATTTTTTTTTTTTGAAGATTCTGTCAAACAATAAGTCTGGTCATTGAAATAAGTTTTAGATTTTTCCTTTTTCTCGTTCTTAATTTTTTTTCTTATACTATGCAGCAGACTAGAGTCTCTGGCGGGAATCTAACCCGTCAACTCCCGCACTAATATACTAGATCACTACCAGCTGGCCTACCGGGACTGATAAGCTGTTTAAATTTTGAGAATTTTTCAAATGACATTGAAAACTAGACCCCGTCTTTACGAATGATTACAAATAACAGTTATGCTTAAAAAAATCATATAAATATAGTGTCAAGAATTTATAGATTGTTACTGCTGCAAACAAAAAAAAATCTATAATAAATTAATTTTTGTTCAATTCTCAGTTATCTCAAATCTGCCATAAAACTAAAAATTTTATGAAGAAATGTAAGAGGTTCAGTACAAAATATTGCTTAATCCATACCCATTAGCTCATTTACCATTTTTGTTGATTTATTATTTAATAAATAATAAGTATCTATTTTTAAGTTTATTTTATTGCTCCTCTTGTTATTTTTGTTCAGATGATGTCATATGCCAAGAAATGCAACTATACAGTCAAGTAAATAGCAAACAGCAACTAAAAGCTGCCAACAAACTTGTCTGTCTCTACCCTGTTGGCTACCAAGAAGTAACCAAACATAACAATCATTCCAATATCCATTCAACAAAACAAAAATAAAACCATTGACAAAGGCAGCATCCCAACTGAATAATAGTTTTAAACACAATTTCAAATTACAAACGTACGAAAGTATGTAAATTTCAAATAAATTATTTGTAGTGTTTGAATACATTAGCAATTCTTGTAAGTGCAAATTAACCCTGCAGTTCTGGGTGATTGTTTCTTAGTTCTTGATTCACCAAACCTCTTAAGAATTCGCATTAACTACCAAACAGATTTATGGGCTGATTTTCTCAGCTTGAAAGTATTTTTATGTCATGTATTTAAAATTGTGAAATTTATTAAACATTTGAAACACAGAAAAAAGTTTTTTATCAGTTAAAAAAATAGTTCAAAAAGTATTTAAAATGTGATAATTAAAGCATTTATTTTTTTAGGTGAAATAAAATTAAAAATATAATTTTGACTTAATTAATTTTTAATTTGTTTTGAAAATAATCTTTAATTAAAATATTAATTAAATATCAAAAAATATTAATTGACTTGTAGAATTGTTATTGGGAATTGTCAATATTTAATTAAATAGATTAACACATTGTTTGAAATGGCAAAGATTTTTGATTTTTTTTTTTTTAACTAAAAATCAAAATATCGTTTATTGAAGAAAAAAATATTCACAATTGTACAATTTTTAATAATTAGTATAATATTTTGGCAATAGGTGCAACATCAACAAACTGTTTGCTTGATATTATAAATTTGGAATAAGTTTGGTGATTAGAGAACATTTTTAATTTTTTCTGTGAATAGACAAATGTTTGCTTAAGGCAAACACAAGTCTTACGTATTTTGAGAAAAACACAACCCTGTTATGATAAGTTGTTATTGTTTTATGAAAATTTTTAAACATTAATTAGATCAGGGAAGAATTTTCGTCAGAACACGTAAGACTTTTGTGATAGTGTAAAGTACCCATTGTAAATTACATGGTAATCTACCAAAACAAACAAATTTATTTTTTTTATTCGGAGTAACAAATCGTTACCTTAATTTAGAAAAGGCGTATCTTATATATAAATTTTTTTTAAGCTTGACACATAAAACTTTACAAAAAAAAACAATATATAAAAAAGCTTATGTATAGTTTTAGAACTATAAGAAATAAAGGATAGTTCATAAATTTCATTTAGCTCTAAAAATCCTCCCACGATTTTTAATATATTCTTTTATATCAAGGTGTATGTCTCAAACTTAAAAAATTTTTTAGATGAGATAAGCCTTTTCTATATTAACGGAATGAAATACAATTACAATTGTATTCCAACTTAATTAGCCGAGCTGAAGTTACGTAGTGCAACAGACTAGGGTCTTTGGCGGGTATCGAACCCACTACCCGTACACTGAAAGGTAAGCTCATTACCAACTAGCCAACCTGGGCAGCGAGAACAAGATTTATAAATTTTCAAAATAAACGATATTGAAGTCTTACCCCCTTATGTAAAAAGAGTTAAAGTTCACATTAAGCCCAGCAAACTTGAATGGGTTTTTATGTGTTTGTTAACTTATGTGAACTTTAACTTTTTTAGCATAATGGGGTTAAGCTTTAATATAAACATTTCTCAGTACAAATGTACCACGCAGTTCTACTGGTTATTTCATAATTGGTGATTTTACTAATCACATTTAGGTAGTTTAAAATTCATTAAAAAAATAATAATAATCACATGGACCGAAAAAGGCCACTTGTTGTTTAACCCATAAAAATTAAAATAAAAAAATTTCAAATTTGTATTTATAAAACTAACTAAATTTAGAATAATGTATTTCTTTTCTTTGACTATAATTCTCAGATTTATTAGTGAAATTATACCCAGTAGTTGTGGCCATGGTCGCCAAACTATCGATTTCACTGTCGCCTTAGGATCACTATTTTTTTTAAACTTGTAAAGAAATATATAAAGAATCTCCACTGTAGGTCAGAAATAGATAAAAAATCCGTCTAAAAATTTCTTGGAGTTTCAAAATATATCTAGAAATATATATTCAAATAAAAACTTTGGTCTACTAACAAGGTGAAATTCACCATAATATGTTTAAAAGTTTTATTTAAAATTAGTGTTGTTGAAGGTGGCCATATTGAAACATGATTTTTTTCTGGGTGTATACAGAGAAATCCGATGGCATATTCAAAACTGCAGGATACTTCTCAGAAAATATATGTACACATGTATTAGTTTAAGTACTTCTAATGTAGTGTTAGTAACTTAATTTATCTATATCTAAGGAAAAAGCAGAGACGTTGTCAGTTATATAATCTGAGTTATCTGGACATTATATCTCGACCTTGAGATTGCAGTTTCAATTTAGTACTATTTATTTAATTTTTCTTAGATTTTGTTACTAGTTTTAAGCAAATATAATCATTTATAGTAAATATTATATTTAAATACATATATAAAAAATCGCTTCTAATATATTAATATCTTTATTCAAATTTTGACCAAAGAATTCATAAGTACATATACATAAATTAAAAAGAAGTGTCCCAACATTTGTACCAAACGTCTCTGAGACCTTAAATGGCACATGCATGTAACATTACTTAACTAATTAATTTTTTATACAGTGTGATGCAGAATAGTTCCTATGGGAATCTGAGAGGCATAATTGTTTGTATATAATAGTTTGAATAAGTTTTGAAGATTCATGAATCGGGGAAAAACTTTGTTTATTTTCATTAGGATTTATCTTGTACATAAATCCTGCGACCTAATTTTATTCAATTCGATTAACCCTCCGATGAGTGAGAAGGTCCCTAGGGACCTTTTTGCCTTTTCAAACTGAAATTACTCCTACTTCGGCCACTACAACCCCCCCAAAGCTACTCTGTATTCCAAGAGTATTTTGTTGAGCATCAAGCCGATCGGATCATTACTTTAGGTCTTATTGAGGTTTTAGTGAGAATAGTACGCGGACGTGTGAATAGGTCCGTATGGACCTTGTACTGAATTTCACTAATAAATGCATGTTGTTGGGCATCATTATAATTTTTTTATTGTTTCAACACATAATTTACTTGTTCTGAACACAAAGACCTAAACTCAAAAACAAAAAATATGAATATAATTCAAAGCAACACGAAAAAACTTTTTTATCGCAAACCTGATGATTCGTTTGGAAACTTTCGAATTCTATTGCCAACACTAGATATTAACATGTTAACCGCATAAATATGTATTAGAACAAAAGTTCATCAACAAATTTTATAATACATTAAAAAAAATTTACATAAAGATTTAGATATACCACTTGTGATTGATTAAATAAATAAACTCAGTACACGTTATCTCAAAAGACTGGGTAATCATTCGAATATCCTAGATATATCTTTATTAGATGAAACAGAAGAGGTCAAAGGATTAAAACGTTTCCATATTCTTGATCTCCCATATAGAAAATAATATAAAAAAAAAAATCTGTAAATATGTAAATAAATATTATTTAAAAAAAATCCAAAATACTGTAAATATATTTGAAAATATGTACATATATTTAATATTACATATACTAACAGTTTTTAAGCTTTTAATAAGCTTATTAATGCAAACTAAGTTTTTATGTAATGTTAAATATTATATTACCCCATTTACTTAATATTGTTAAAATAGATTGTAAATAAAATTATATTTAAAGAAAAAATATATATATATATATATATTTATGCTTGTTTACTTACTGGCAACCTTAACATCATCCTGTTACAGATAATTTAAATCATGTCGTAGGTCGCAATTATTTATATATTATTTTATAGAATTTTCCTTCTTTTTCTCTAAAATATCACAAAACAATGGTCAATAGTTTTGAACCACTTTCAAACAATATTACAATTTTTTTAGCATTATTATTTTATTTTGTGACACTTTACCATTTTTTTTTTAATTTACCTACAATTTCTTTATATTTTAATTTCTCTAAACTCGGGTTTTTAATGGGTATTTTTTTTTTAATTGTTTGACCACTGTATAGCAAATAATTCGATAGGCATATTACGACAAAACTGATGCAAAATTATTTTACAAATGGCGATAACAAAATATTATTAGAGTAAAGATATTTTGTTTGCATCTAAAACATATTATGAGTGCACGTATAGAAAGTGATCATGTTATAGCTATTAAATATCATTAAATGGTTTTGAGGAATATAATATGTTTTTAAAGTTTTCATTATTAAATTGTTATAAAAATCATTTTTTTTCAGTGAAACATACTTAAATTTATAATTGCGATAAACATTGACATGTCTACAGTAACTATAATATTGTTGATATTAAATAAAAACAACAGTATTTTGTGTACGACAACAATATATATGCTAAGCCGATAGCCATTGCTGCTAGTGCTTTTAGTTTTAAGATTTATTGTAATTTTTATTATAATAAATATGAAAATAAATAAAAATATATATATGTCACACATAGTGTACACCATATTTTTTCTCTGCGTGTATGCTTGAGCCCAAGTTGCCCATCTTTGAGATCCTAAATTTTTATAGACCCTTTTTAATATTTATAGACCCCAAATTTAAAATTAAAACTTGCCTTCATCTGCAATGCATAGTTAATCAAAATTAAACCATCCGTTCAGAAACTTTTTTACATGGGGAATCACGAAGTCCTGTGACCTATGTTATATTATTATCCTTATTCATAAAAAATATTTTTGATATATAAAAGGTTTTTTAAACGACTTTTCCTAGAAATTTTTTTTTATAATCCAGAAGTATATTTTTATGAATTGTGCCTTTAATATTTAATTTCTGTATTAATACTTTCGGTTTACGCTGTATGCTTTTTTGTATGCAAACTTGTTGTCTATCTGTAAAGGTGAACATAAAGGTCGTCTTTTTCTGTAAATGTTATTTGTTGGTATTGTGGCAGTTTTTCGAGATCCCAAACAGCATTCAAAGTTTGAGAGACCATAAAATATTGTCTACAAGAACAACAAAAGCAACATAATAAGTTAGTACTTAAGGATGATGACTATGTAGTTTTGTTTAGAAGATGGTTGTTATTGTTGCAGTTATAAAACGCTGCAACAAAATGTGGTTTCTTGCTATTATTATTGTTGCATGTATTTCTTGCTGTTCAAAAAAGTAAGCACATTCTTAAAGTGCAAATATTATTGTTATTCTTGTTTTTGTAAATATTCAAGCTGTTTTAGATGCTTGTTGTAATTGTTAATGTTGCTGTTTAAAACAAAAAATAAAAAAGTTTTTAATGTAAATTTATTACATTGTGGCTAAAAATTTACACAAACCACATATTTTGTGTGAGTTGGTGTGTGTGTGTGTGTGTTTAAAGGTTTTATATGAGTATGTGTTTTTTGGATGTCTCTATATACAGGTGAGTATTTAAAATACCAAGTGATTATCGTAAATAAAAAAGGTGAACATGTTAAATACAAATAATTTTTGTAGGTTGCATTTTTTTTATAAAACGAAATTTACAAGCATCAATGTGTATCTTTATGTGCTGGAATTTTTATGAAAACGTTTGCCTCATACCTCTTCTTTGTGCAGCACATGCCTTTATTTAGTGCATAATGATGCATGAATTGAGTTACTGACTTTAATATTTAAATATTCATTGTATCTTATTTTTTTATTTATTTATTTAAGTAAACTGAATTTTTATTTACTACAAAAAAACTTAAATTTGCGATTATGTATGCACCTCCGTTAATTAGTTTGTGGTTAAAAAGTTTAACCTTTACGAAAAACAAGTTAAATTAATTTTTATTTATTTTTATGAATCAATTAAACAGCGTTAAATAAAATTTTAATTATCACGTTAATTTATAGTTTTGGTTAGTGAAGACTAATTAAAAATAATGATTTAGAATTTATAATCAGAACAAGTTTTTTGCTCGTCGTTTTGTTATATTATTTGCAAGATTTTTTAAATATACCGAATTTTGCCAACATAAATATATAAATAAGTTTTGCATATATGCACTGTTAGTAGGGTTTTTATGGTGTCTAGGGTTTATTATGGACCGATCTTCACAAAATTAAGCAGTGTGATTTCTGGTCCTATAAAACTGCGACGTACCAAATTTTAATGAGCTAGCGTTATTTGTTGCGGTTCTAGGCGTACTAAGCTGTTTTCCGAGAGTAGGGTTTATATGGGGCCTAGTGTAAATTATGGACCGATCTTCAAAAAATTTTACAGTGTGATTTCTGGTCCTATAAAACTGTGACGTACCAAATTTCATTATAATAGCATTATTTATTACGGTTTTTGGCGTAATAAACTGTTATCCGCGAGTTGGGTTTATATGGGGTCTATTGTCAGTTATGAACCTGTCTTCACGAAATTTAACAGTATGATTTGCAGTAGTATAAAGCGGTTTCGTGCAAAATGTTATACCATTCCGTGCCTTATTCCACCATTTATGTTAGTTTTTGTATCAAAATTATAAATTTTTTTAGGGTGGTGATTCCGCATTTTGATTCATAGTTCTGATCCTACTGACCCGATGTTGCTCGATTTCAATAGCAAACTGCTTAGGATAACTACAAGCAACTTGAGACCACGTGCACAGAAAAAAGTATTTTATCAATTAAAATAAATGGCTTAAAAAGTATTCAAATTTAATTAATGTGATAATTGAATCAATTATTTTTTTTGTTGAAAGGAAATTAAAAATTTAATTTTGATTTAATTAACATTTTAGTTGTTTTGTATAAACAAATTTTCAATTAAAATTTGAAATAAATAACAAACATTCTTAATTTATTTTTTTCGTTTAAAATAAAATAATTTAAACATGTAGAATTGTTGTTGGGAAATGTCAATATTTATTTAAAATAAATTAACACATTGTTTGAAATGGCAAAGTTTTTTTGATCACTTTTTTAATTAAAATTTAAAATATCATTTATTGAAAATATTTTTTCAAAATCTTAAAATTTTTAGTAATCAATATAATCATTTTGGTAATAGGTGCAAAGTCAACAAATTGTTTGCTAGATATTATGAATTTGGAATAAATTTGGTGATTGGAGAAATTTAATAATTTTTTCTGTGTGTGTTCTTTTCTTTGGCGTTTTTCGAAAGTAAGCATGTTTTTAACAGACGGACAGATGGACAGACAGGCGGACATGGCTAAATCGACTTAGAATTACGTAAGGAGGGTATAAAAATAGAACGAGGTGTTTAACAAAGTGACAAAAGTGCGAATATTAAAGTATTTTATTTGAGAATTTATGTTGAAATTTTTTTGTTTTAAAATTAATATTGTAAAAATATGCAATAAGTAGTAATTTATAAAAAATTTTTAGCATTAAAAAAATTAAACCGCAATTTGCATTCTTTTTTAGTAATTTACTTTTTTTTGAATAGATTTTATATTTGCAATTTTCCCCATTAATTTCATTTCTAATCAACTTTGGTAATTTTATATTTTGCACTTAATAGAGATTGTAGTTTTAAAAAAGTTCTCAATGAGTTCCACTTTAGTTTTACAATTTTTTTCTATTTAATCAAATATTTATATCTCTTTTTGCTATTTTGCTGCCGTTAAATTTAAAACAATTTTCAAACAGGTAATTTGCTTTTTTTATGTAAACTCCGAATGAGGTTAACAACAATATGGTATTTGTAAGATATTCTTCTTCACAGGTTTTTTGAATTCGATGACTATAAAACTGAAAAGACATCCTCTTGAGTGGATTGAGCTCAAATGAACGAAAAAGAACAACACAGACAAACTTTTTTTTGTTAAAGCAAAATAAAAAAATTTTTTGAAAAAAAAAAATTATTTGTAAGAAAAACGGCAAAAACTACTGGTTAAACCAGAAAAGAAAGTTTCATGTTCTTTTTCCATCATCATCAGCATTACAATCTTATGCATCCTCAATGGCTTTTGAGAGATGCTGGTTTTTAGTGGCGAATGTTTTTTTAAGGAGCAGAAAAAAATACGTATATAAAAAAACTGATCCATAAAATATGTATTTAAGACAATGCTTTTGCTCAATATTAGATGGAAGGGCTGTTAAGGAATAAATTCTTGCTTAAAATTTATTTCATCCAAACCATTTAGATTCATTAGATTAGGCTAAAGTGTTCACATATAATAATATCTTATATAATTTATTCCAAATTTAATAAATGTTTATTTAACTACAGCAACAATGAAAGTTAAAGTATTATATTCGAAATATAGAAAATGAGGTCTTTGTATGGCCTTTAAGTAGACAATCTTATGCAGTGTTCAGACCTAACAAATATTTGACGAAAAAATCCAAAAAAGGTTGACCAATAAATTGATCAAACTTAAGCTTTATTTTTAACAATTTTAATAGATTAACTTGACTTTATTTTTAAAAAAATAATTGTAAAATATAATTTAGAAACTTTCAAATATGGTTTGTTCTAGCAAACGTTTTGCAAAAGCAAACAATTATTTAATTAAACTAGTGGTTACGTGTATGACGTCAAATATTTGACAGATATGAGCTAAGCTTTAGTATATAAAACATTATGTTTAATTTGATTTGTAAATAAATCTTTTATATTGAAAATATTTAAGCCAACTATTTTCAACCTCGATAAATTTTGTTTTATATAAAGAATATTTGAGAGAAATTATATTGTCCTAATCAAAATTTTCCTTCTGTATTGAGATCCATTTAAAATATCTCATTCGTGCTCATGAACCGACTTTGACTATAATTACATAGTTAAAGCCTGTGTAAATGTATTTGAAGATCAAACGCATAGCAAAAATTCAGTTATGAACACAATGACAAATGCTATGCATTACTGTTCGTCGCACAATAAAAACGTTTGTGAGGCTAGGTTTTTGAGATCTCATTTAAAATAGGTTTAGTCAATCCGGAAGCATATTTGTGCCGCCAATACCAGGTTTGTATACAACATTTTGACGGAACAGCTTAGTTTTGCTTAAAATGTTGGTCTTTAATAAAATAAATAATCACATTTCGCCGGAAAAATCCGAGTTTCAGAGTACGTTAAACTAAGTTTAAGCTTAATCCACATCTCAAAAACTCGGCCTGAGGGTACAAAATTCAAAGAAAATAAACTTCAAACAACACTTATTTGTTCAAGGCCTTTCAATACTTTAAAAAAATTAAAATTACCTTGAGCAGTGTGCGAGAATTTTGGATAATAACTTGTGTCTCGAATGTAGCGGCCGCATAAAAAGAATTTGTGATGTTTCCTTTTCCAACTAAAATTTTAGGTATTTTTTTTTGGAATTCTTCTTAAAAAAATACAGGTGCTGGATACTAAAAATATTAATATAGTTTTACTTTTCGTAGATCATTTCAAAAAATCCGAGAATAAAATTAAAATTAAGTGCTTTTCCACGAATGGTAAAAATTGAAAAACTCTTTTTAAAAGGATAAACGAATTTCAGAAAGTTTACAGCATTTGACGCCTCTGATATTAAGCCAACTATTGATACAGTAAACATTTTGTAGCGAATTCTCTAACCCGTTGTAGATGATGCTTACGGTAAAATCTTGTTTCAAACTGCAATAAATACAAATGCAACAACAGCCAAACAAATTTGCTCAAAAGAATAAACACAACCAACAAAAAAAAACCGAAGAACAACTGCAACAGCAACAAAAAAAAACTTAAAAAAAAATGAAGACCAACTTGTTTTTTTTTAACAAAATCATGAATCACGAAGATGATCAGATCAAGTTGCATTTGACATTTATTCAATACATGTTGCACAAAAACAAGCAAACGACTGAATCTGCAAGAGAAGACAACTGGAAGGGAAGGTTTGGGGTATATATATAAATCAGCTGTCAATTTAATCTTGTAGCACTTTTACACGATATTTATTTAGCAGTTGCCTTGTCAAATTTCCAATTGAAAAATGCATACATGGCGTGTAAAAGCAAAAAAAAATGTAAATGTCAGCATGAATCAACAGTGTAAAATTTTTCAATTTGAGCGTGTTATATTTTGAACTGATAAATCATCTTAAATCAGCTGTTCTGAAGATCATTTGTTTTTGGCGGCATATAAACATTATTTATTTACGCATATTCATTTAAAAAATAATATTTTTAATTAAGTGAAATACAATTGAAAGTGAATAGAAATATAAATCATATAAAATTATTGTCGGATGAAACCAAAAGCGAACGTGTGGAAGCAAAAAAAAAGTACTTGTTAATTTTGGCAGACATATGGAATTATATATGGACTTAACATCTGGCAAAGCCACTGTAAAATACATATCGTGTAAAAGTGCCTTTAGCAAACGTGTTTGTGAGTAGGGAATTTTGTATCTGTTAAGAATTTCTGTTTTTTTTTTTATCAAAATGTTTCATAAAAATATTTGATTCGGACCTTCCCTTCTAGCAGTTTTCTATATTTTTAAAAAGTTTAAGCCTGTTTTTGAGAAACTTCTTTTCCTGCAGACACTGAAAATGTTGCAGATGTTTAAAAGACGCTTCATAAATTTGTTTTCAAATTATGTTTTGAAAACATAAACTAGATATTCTGTGAAAGTAATTATCAAGAAAATGGAGCGGAAATTCTTAAGCAAAAACCTAATAATTTTTAATTTGACTTGTTGAAAAAAAATTAATATATTTATACAGAAAAAATTAAAAAATGTCTCTAATCATCAAATTCATAGAATCAATCAAACAAACTGTTGATTTTGCACCTATTACCAAATTACTATATAGATTATACTAAAATTTGAAAATTGTGCATATTTTTTTCAATAAATGATATTTTTATTTTTAAAAAAAAGTGATCAAAAGACTTTGTTGTTTCACGCAATGTGTTAATTGATTTAATTAAATATAGCTCAGGTTTTGACAATTCCGAAAAACAATTTTACAAGTTTAAATTATTTTATTTCAAACAAAAAAATCAATTAGGATTTATTATTATTTAATTAATGTTTTAATTTAAAATTTACTTCAAAACAACTTAAATGTTAATTAAATCAAAATTATATTTTTAAATTTCTTCCAACTAAAAAAATAATTTATTCAATTATCATATTAATTAAATGGAAATACTGTTTAAACAATTTTTTTAATCGATAAAAAACTGCAGATTATTTTTTCTGTGTACATTTAATAGAAGATTGACATATAAAAATACAATAAGCTGTAAAAGGAAACAGTTATTATAGGCAAAAGTTCAAGCTACAACAAGATAACCACTCCAACCCTGGAGCCAACCGAATTCCAGATAGGATTTTTATTGGCCGCGATCTTTGCAGGATCAGTCTATTTTAGCAATTTTCGCGCTTGTAATTTTTGTAAATGTGGACCACTTTTAAGGATTTTTGTATTTCTTCAACAAATATTTAATTTTAATGGCATTTAGTTTTTTAATAAATACTGTAAACTTAGAGCTCTCTCAAGTATTGTTTAACATTTCCCTTTCCAATTAATTTTGGCCTCATTTCACAAAGCCAATTAATAAAGTAATTAAATCTCAAGATAAGATAACGTACTTAAAATAAAGAACAACATCGAAAGTTTAAAAGACATCAAAGACATTTCATTATTTCGTTTATGAAGAAACGACCAAAAATTCCACAAAATTACAGAAACTTCTTCCTCGACCACAAAACCGCAATGCGGCAATAAAATGTTCGCAATTAATTTTCCTATTTTTACGACAAATGACAAAGCAACCCCCACTCCCCAACACAAAGCCCAACTAAAGAAATTGTTAACTTTACATCAAATAACAACAAGTGTAAAAGAAATTCAACCATCCATTGCCTTAACAAACAGTCGTTCCATCTTGCCAACCATTCAACAAACTAACAGCCAGCCAGCCAACCACATCATTTAGCAGAAATTGAGAATATAAAATATGTGGCCGCTAAGCAGTGAATGGGCGACGTATTGAGGAAGCCTAGGTAGCCTGGATACGTTTACGCATGTTGTTAATTACATTGCCATCCACAGACCCAGCCATACATACAGACACTTGTTTAAATTGTTCTACGTCTTGGTTTTAAAATTAAGTGCGTTTAAGAGCTTATGGTTTTAGACGGTGGTGCGATGATGCCAAAAAACCAAACGCAGTTTGAACGACAAGTTGTTTGCCATTACTAGCGTCATTAGAAAAAAGAGGGTAGACCAAGGCCTACCCAATAGGTCTGCTTACCGCTACAACAATACAACAGTACAAAAAGCAACAGGCATTTTGTTTGTGTAATTTTCTTCACGGTTGTCAAAATCTTACTACTATATAGGGAAAACAAAAGGAAAAACGTATTTTGTATGCATGTATGTGTGGCAAAAAACAAAAAACGTAAACAAATATACATGTATAAGCAAAATGTAAACAACTTTTGACATGGTTGAGGAAAAAACCATATAAACATCTGGCTCCTTAAGCAGACCTAATGGATAGACCTTGGGGTAGACGGTTTTAATTTGTTTATACCCCCAAACAACCCATTTAAGTGCTTGTATACGAACACTTTGTTTACAACATAAATAGCAGGTTCGTTCCTCCGTTGTTTGTCAAACACAATAGCGGGAATCATACAAATTTGAACTGAAAGGGAAGTTAGGTTATAATTGTATGTTCAGACACAAAATGTTAAAAAAGTAAAACTGAATTAAAACAAAAAATAAAAAAAAAATTAATTAATACTGGGACTTATATATTACAAATTTGATCCATTTGACTCTGTTGTACCTTTAAGAGTTTATCAGGACAGCTTGTTTAAAACGGCATATAAACCACGCAAACGGTTGAACAAACAAGTAGAAACTGTATGAGGAGCGTCTGTGCTAAAAAAAATGCAATACTCAAACAAAAATCTTGTTGTTGTTGTAAAATTGACTGTGTGCTCTTTTTTCCTTAACAGCCTTAGTGTGCCACTTGATCCATTGTGAATGTTGGAAGTCCTGTTTAAGCAGAGATTTTATCCGAAATTCTCAAAGAAAACTCTTCGAAAACAACAGGTCGAATTATGGTTAGTCATCATCCTATCAGTGCAGGACAGATATACATGATTATGGGTACCTGGCTTATGGCCTTACCCAACAGAGCTTTAAAAACAAAACGCCAACTGACCCCGTGGACATTAACATATAGATACACATTTTACTACATGGTTGCCTGTATTAGAGCTGGAACTATCTTTACTCCACTGTAAATGCAGTTGCTGTTGAATAGCAATGAATTAAAGGTACATTCTCCAGCAGGCCGAATGCCACCCTAATATAATGATACAAATGAATTATTTACGTGCCTTTTCGAGATCTCTAAAATCGCCCCATCAATGACTAGTATATTATCTAACTTCGGAGGTCTACTCACAGAAAAAATTAAAAATTGTGTCTAATCACCAAATTCATACCAAATTCATTGAATGAAACAAACAAATTGTTGATTTTGTACCTATTACCAAAATGACTATATTGATTACTAAAAATTGTAGAAATTTAAAATTGTGAATATTTTTTCTTAAATTATATTTTTAATTTTAATTAGAGAAATTATCAAAAAACTTTGCCGTTTCAAACAAAATGTCAATTGATTTCATTAAATATATCTCGGGTCTTGACAATTCCCAACAACAATTCTACAAGTTTAAATTATTTTATTTTTTACGAAAAAATTAAGTAAGATTTTTTGATATTTAATTAATATTTTAATTAAAAATTTATTTCAAAACGGCTAAAATGTTAATTAAATCAAAATTTAATTTTTAATTTTCTGTCAACTAAAAAAATAATTGGTTCTTTTATAATGTAATTTAAATTAAAATACTTTTTAAACAATTGTTTTACTTGATAAAAAAACTACTGATAATTTTTTCTGTGCTGGTTTTCGTGGTACCAATTAGAGCTCCGTTTGGTTGCAAAATAATGCCAACAGATATGTATTTCTTAAGGCGCATATGCAAAGTCCCCAGGGAAGTCAGCACAGGGAAAATGTGTTCTAAGCTAATTACTAGACTTTGATTACGTCTTTTATTATGGGTCAATGGTAGAAAGGGACCCATGCGAAGAGGATGGGGTTAGGTTACAATGATTACTGCTGAAGTTGAGAAGTAGAAGGTAACGGGCTTTTTTCTTTCTCTGCCAATGTCCCGGTCTCGGAGTTATTTGGACGAGGCATTTTGGCAGACCAGAACTTCCAGAATTGCTTGGGTGGTATATCTAATGAGGGATTAAGAGCGATCTATCTTTTCTGCAGAAATCGAAATGGTTCGAGGCTGCGGTGATGTCTGGAAAATAATCAGGCGAACACTGGCTGACTCTGGTAACTGGCTCAGGGTAACGCAAAGGCACCGCTATAAGTACCCAAGTAAGCCGTCCTCGTGTCTGCTACCCACGACATTTTTTTCGAATAGGATACAAATTTTAATGATTTTGATCTAAAATTCTTGTCTTATTTTCTTTTAAAAAACAACATTTTGTTGAAAAACTCTCTATATTATTTCGGACTGTTAAAGTTCAAAATGTTCTGCAGTCCCTTATGACAATACCATTCATGTTATTTCAAATACAAATATTTACTGCCTAAATCAAATACTGTACTTAAACCCATTTTTAAAATATGCCCTCTCATGTCCTACCAACCACCAATATTATGTATATTGTTATTGTTGTTCTAGTATTGCATGTGTTCACAAATGTTCGAGATAATGACATTTAACATTTTGGTTCAGTGTGTATTTATAAATCAAATTACAAACATTAGAGGAGTATTAAATAAATCCAATGCCATTATTCCCAATGAAAATACAATTGGAGCATTGAACGTCATCGTACTTAAAAACTAAAGGTACGGTCACATATGGCAAATATTAGACCCAAATATGTTTGCCTTTATTTGGCAAAATTTTTTTCAAAACAATGTAGGTTTCATTTTGTGGTCACACTACGCACATTTATTTGCTCATTTTTGTAATTTCTTTCAATTAGAGCGTGTTCTATTTTGATCTGACAAGCCATCTGACATCAGCTGTTTTGCAAGTCGTCTGTTTGTGGAGGCAAATATATATTAATATCTATTTATTTACACATATTCTTAAAAATACAACGTTTTTATAAAATACAATAAAAAGTGAATATAAATATAAATCAGTAAATAGTTTGCTAATGTGAATGTTTTAAGGTTATGTCAGGTAAAACCAAAAAGGAACGTGCGAAAGCAAAAATGATTAACCTTCTGTAATTGTCAATTTTGACAGACATGTGAAATAACATACGGACTTTACATCTGACAAACCCACCGCAAAATACATATCGTGTAAAATTGCTTAAACATTTTTGAAAAGATTGAGTTTTAAGTCGATTATATATGATTTCAGTGTTCTTTTTATATTTCGTAATCCATTTTTGATATCTTAAAATGGTAATTACTCAAACAAATATTTGATGTTTTTTGGCAAATGTTTGCCATATCTGACCGTACCATTACCGACATAGACTACGGGACAACAAACACAACTCGTTTACAACAATTTATTGGATTTTTTAGAAAACATTTTTTTTTATTTTTTGTTGTAACTTTTTGGAGGTAAATAATTGACCAATAAATTAGGTGTCTCAAAGTCGAATGAACGATCCGTTACTAAAGTGTGTGTATACTTACATATATGTATGACTGTGTAATTGTGTCGAAATGGGTGTGGGAGTTGTAATAGTATTTAGTAACAGACTAGTATTTTCAAGTTTTTTTTTATTAATCTTTAATTATGATGTGCTAAATAACAAATTTTTATTCTTGATAAATTTATTTTTGGGGGATATTCAAGTTTTTGTTCACATTTCGCGAATGATGAAACATTTAGTGGCTTATAAAATTGGAGTTTAAACTAGTTGTTTTTTGTCCAATTACTGTTGGCTGATGTTATTTGCCGTTTTGCTTGATTTTTTTTGTTATTATTGTTGCTTAAACGCCTTAAAAAAAATAAAGTAATGAAAATTAAATTGAGGTTACTTGTCTTGTTTGGCTGGCCACAAAATTTGAAATGAACTTGACATTGCAGATACAATTTGGAGGCAGCCAGAAAAATGTCTTAGGAAAAATATTGAATTTGGGTCTTAAGACAAAAAATTATTCAAGTTTAACTTAAAAAAGTGTACAATGGAGAGATTTTTGACATCTAAAAAATTTTTAAATCGTTAATTCAAAAAATAAATTTATGGTTAAAAAAAAGTTGATTTTTAGAGAATTTAATTTTGCAGTTTCTAGTCTAGTTGCTATTTAAAAAAAACTAGTCGACATTTACTAACAAAAACTTAATTTTTGTTAAAAAAAAGAAGGGGTTTTCTAAGAAAACTGTCTGAATAATGAGCCTTTTTCCTTTTATTTAAATATTACAATTCATCTGTTTGTAAAAAAGATTTTTTCTTATTTTATTTGAAATCTTTGTTAACAAAAGACGTTTTAAATATTTCTTTTTAATTGGCATTTTCCTTTATAAACGATATTTATTATCGTATATTTTCGTTTATTATATAAATATTTGAAGTATCAGACAGCTCAACTCATCCTTAGAGTTTTATTTTGAGTGCACAAATACTTGTATGTTGTGCATTTGACCTCTTTTTTTCTTTAGCAGTAACAATTGTGATGTATTCGGTTTTAAATACAAATGCATCTGTCTATCCGTTTTGGGTTCAACTACATTTTTTATCTACACGCAGAGAAAAATATGGTTGGGCAGGGTTAGGGCTGTTGCACTATGGTTATTGTAATAATTTATTGTTGTCGTACAGAAAATATTGTTATATTTATTTAATATGAACCATATTATAGTTATTGCTTATCGCAATTATAAATTTAATTATGGCTCACTGAAAAATAATTATTTTTATAACAACTAAATATTAATAACCTTGAAAACATATTATATTCCTCACAATCATTTAATGATATTTAATAGACATAACATGATAACTTTCTATACGTGTACTCATAATATGTTTAAGATGCAAACAAAATATCTTTACTCTAATAATATTTTGTTATCGCCATTTGTAAAATAATTTTCATCAGTTGTGTCGTTTGTTTTACATATGCCTATTGAATTATTTGTTATTCAGTGATTAAACAATTTAAAAAAAATATCCATTAAAAAAAGCAAGTTTTAAGAAATTAAAAAATAAAGAAATTGTAGGTGCATTAAAAAAATTGTAAAGTGTCACAAAACAAAATATTAATGCTAAAAAAATTTTAATATTGTTTGGAAATAGTGCAAAATATTGACCATTGTTTTGTGTTATTTTAAAGAAAAAGAATGAAAATTGTATAAAATAATATATAAATAATTGCGACCTACGACAAAAATATGATTTGAAATATCTGTGCCACTTTTACGTTAAGGTTGCCAGTAAATAAGAATAAATATATATTAAACATATTTTTCGGTTTTAGATTTAATCTACATATTATAATGATTAACATGATAATAATATGATTACTTCTTAACTTATTATGATTAACGTGATAATAATTTGATTACTTCTAAACTTATTATGATTAACATGATAATAATATGATAACATTAAATTTTAATAGGATGTAATAAAAAGAGATTCGGATTAAGGGAAAAATATTATGATGTAATATTACGAAAATATTTAGTCATAATATGATTCAATAATGATCGTAATATGTTGACTATCAATCATGAATCTTATCATAGTTTGCCACTTAGAATATGTTTACCTCGACCATGTTTTTTCTTTCGTGTAGTTGAACATTTGAAAATTTTACATTAATGCCTCTCTCTGAAAGATAAACATTTAATTTTTTTTCTTTAAAAAACCCTTAAATAAAAAAGTATAAAAGCTACTAAAAATAAGTGCTTTTATAAAAAAATCCTTTTTTTTTTTGAGCTGGGAAATTATTTAATTTAACATTTTGTTTTTTTTTGTGTGCTGTTTAACAAGGCTTCAGTGTTTGCATGTTATACATGGCATTCAGTTCATTTATTTTATTGTTGTTTCTTTATGCATGTGTGAGTTTAATAAAGGAATAAGTTCAATATCTTAACTGCTCATACATACCCAAAACTGATATTTTCACTCAAATTAAAATAAAGAAAATAAAAACTCTGGTATGTAAACTAAAACAATAAAAAAAAAATAAAATAGGTTAGTTTGAATATTGGTTACGATCTTATGTTTTTCGCTACAGCATGTAGGCAATTAAAGAAGAGCCTTTAGAATTCTCGTATACTTTAATAATTTTTAGATTTCAACAAATGATCTTTTAAATCTTATAAATATTTATGTCTATGCTTAAGTTCTTCTAACTGTTGAAATCAGTTTTGTGTAGTCCTTGAAAGACTTATGGAGCCATAAGTTTACCATTTTGTTTCAAATTTTAAAAATTGTTACCCCAATTAAAGCATAAATCAAAAATAAAATCAGTTTTGATTAAAAATTTTTTCATGTGAATTAAACGTTTAATCAAGTGAATTAAACGGTTAATCAAGTGAATTAAAAGTTTAATTGATACAATTAATTTGGAACAGTAAAAAAATTAACAGTAATAATTAAACGTTTAATTCACTTGATTAAACGTTTAATTCACTTGATTACATTTTTAATTAAAACTGATTTTATTTTTGATTGTTGTGGTGTTGCACAGTGGTCTTCGAGCAGGTATGTATTATTTAAATCAAATATTATGTAATTGTAGCCAACAAATTTAAAAATACTGTCACATGCTCACATGAAACAAAATAGTTGTCGAGGTTTTGGGAAAATTCCTATAAGTTGGTCATTTCAGACCACATTATCGTTTGCACTTGCAAGCTTCTTTTACATTGATATGCAATTTTGTTGGTATAATATTACATAAATAAAATTTATTATTATATATTAATAAACCGCTATAATTTACATCTTCCCACAGTGAATAAAATATTTATGTAAGTTTATAGTCTCACTGAGCTCTTATGTATTAATTTACACGGATGGGGAAAAATACCAATATGGAAAAGGTCTACGGAACTTGCGGGAAGATAATTGTTTTCGGGAAAAAGAAGACGAATAAATATCTTATTAATGAAAAGGCTAAAGAATCAATTGAAAAATGCATATGCGGTGATTATAATTTGAATAACAAAAAGTTTCCTTTAAGCATTTACGGGACTTGCAATGTCAGCCTATTCATGTAAAGCAAAATAATTTCAAAACACCTTTTCAGAAGGTGCCAGATAACAAAAGCATAGTTTAATCTAAGAAAAGTCGTGCAACAGATGATGATTGTAACTGTTATACAGGGTGGTATTTTGTGAAGAATACTTGGGCTATTAAGTAGGAATCACTTACAGTCAAACAAAAATAACTACACGCGAAATGTTGCGAAAAATTGTGGAAAATATGTTGAAAGTAGCACGTATGTACGAAGCAGAAAAAGAGTTGCAATCATTTCGGCTTTAGAGATATGCGAAGAGCCTTGAACTTAAAACATTTTAAAAATCAAATTATCGGCTAGATATTAAAAAAATGGCAAAATGTCTGTAGTCTAAAGAAGAAGGACAAAAACCCCTAAAACTCGCTTATATATATTACACATTTCTTAAAAAAAAAAATAAATCAAATTATTACATTTTTATAAATCGCTATAATAAAATCCACAACACGTGATAAAAATAAACAAAACTATGCCAAGTTTTTTTTTAAGTAACAAAAGTTTTTCTAATTAAAAAAGAAGTTATTCCAATGATATTTCAAAAGGACAGCTATAAAGTCGCCTATTACCATTAAAAAACAATAGTTGTAGTTTAAATATTTGTAAGTTTGTTAAATTTTGCTTCAATATTGGTTTTCTATTCAATAAATTGCTGGCCAACAAATAAAATAAAAATTTCCAATTGCATCTGCTGCTGCTCATGTACAACTTGTCATATTTTATATTGTTCTTATTGCAGTGGTTGTTTAATAAATTTACTGAAAGTTATATTGTTTTTTTTTTTATAAGGAATATTGCCCTTTTTTAAAATAATAATACATATACACACATACACACTGACACTATCATATATACAGAACTCTAATGCACATTTTAATGCCTTCATAAAATAGTAATAAATTTCCAGGCTAATAAAAAAATTTACCCCAACTATAATTTTGTACTCACTTATAAATGGCGTTCAAAAACATTAAATACTATAAACTTTTTCTCTGTCTGAGTTTTGTTGTTAGTGGAGATTCCAGTTCCATTTGAAATTTTAGTTCAGGGTTTAGTTAAGTTTTATTCTTATTTAAAGTTTCGGAATAGGATGTAGTTCAGGTGTTAATTCAGGGCCTATATTAGATTCTAGTTCTATAGGTTCTATGTTACTTTCGAAATGAAACTCAGGTTCTAGTTAAAGTTCATGTTCTGGATTTAGTTCTAGTTTAGGTTATATTTTAGATTAAAGCTTAAGTTCTGGTTCAGATACTTATTTCAGTTCTAGCACAGATCCTAGTTTAGGCTTTAGTTTAGGTTATAGTTCAGGTTCGAGTGCAGGTTCTAGTTTAGGGGTTTTCACGTCTTAAATCAGGTTGAATATCAGGTTTCAACTCAGGTCCTACTTCAAGTTGATGCTCAGTAGTGCGATTCACTATGCTTTTTAAACCACAAATGTTTCATTTAAAACTGTTAACCACAAAATTAACCATTTTGCTATTCACTAACATTTTAAACGATATCTGATGGTATTTAAAGCCAGCTGTTTCAGTCAGCAGTTATTTTTAACAAAACAAATTGTGGTTTATTAACACAATTAACAAAACAAATTGTGGTTTATTAACACAATTTGTTTTGTTAAAAGTGTTTAGAAAAGTGTTTATTTATTGTCGATATTTTGACTTTGAGGTATTTAGCCTACAATTTATCCACTTCTTGACGCACACCAATATTTCGTAGAGCTTCCTTCTCATTTATCATAAATCCAACCATTTGACTCAGCTGCTCGGCAGACGCGCGGCTTTTTTTGGCAGCAGTACTAAACATTCTATTAAAATGTCTACAAGCGCTTACTAAATTGATAAAATAATTAATTCAATAATAAAAATTAGTCATGTTTTACGCATTTTGCACACAACTATTCAAAATCTATAAATCAAAAGCACTCCCTCATCGGATGGAGAATACCTTCTGCGAAAAGTAGCTTTCTATCAGATAGTAGAGCTTCCGCAAACACAAATATCCTGAAAGCATTTCCTGCAAGAATCATACTTAAAGAGGCCTCAACAAATAGTCTGTCCGTTGCCTGCTCAGCGGAGGCTACTGACTCCCGTGGTACCAGATACGATCTCAGGTCAGCCGCGATCTTACAAGATCTATCAATTTTGGATCTTGGCCAAAGCCCAGGTTTTGGCTTCACCTGAGTATGCTCCAAAGGATGTAACAATAAAAGGTTAAATAGCCATTAGCTGTTGCCCACAACTCACGAAGGGTGGGACAAATACACCACAAAACCACAGCGGCCCTCAAACCCATCAGTTTCATTAAGCCAGATTTATGCTTCAGACTTATGGAAAATTAGACGTTTCGGATGCGCCCATTTAGCGAGGCCGCAGTGGACATTTGCACGAAGTCACATTCCATACATAATTCAAAAATTTTGATGATAAATACTTTTATATTAAAATTTAAAAATAGGAAACGCTTAATTAAGTAACCTTTTTTATTATTTCTTGCATTCAATTATTTCAAAATTATGCCTTAAATTTAAATAAATAAATATTTCACTATTTTTTTCGTTTTTAAAATTTATTATTTTATTAAATTTCCTTTAACCAAGTTTTTTCTTTTTTATTTAAATACGATAAAAACAACCATTAAAATGTCAACAACGTTTAAACTTTTTTAAAAACTTCTTTTTAATTAATCGTTTACATAATTTTTATGTAGAAAAACAACTCAGTTAATTTATTACATTTTTAATAATATTTGTGATAATTATGAGTCTATTACAGGCGTAAAGTAACCGGTTCATGTTAATAAACCCAACAGCCTTTTGTTTATTTTTATGTTTTTTTTAATATCTTAATTGTATTTCATGGAACACCTGCTTTTCAAAATTTAATTAAATTAAATGAAAGAAAATAGCAACAATTCGCATTAAAAATGTTTTAAAATTATGGCAGTTACGAGTACAACACGCAACTCAAACTCTTGTATTTAGGAAATTTTAAACCTGCATGAGAGAGAAAATGTGTCATATGATTTACACCAATTTTTTTTATCATGCGGATTTTTCAGTGTAATATAAAAAATATTTTAAAAGAAAACCTATGAATTTTCGATTACAAGGGTTTCTTCTTTAGGCAATGTTCGTCTATTTCAAATTCGTTCGCTTATGAAAGACTAGTATCATTTTAATTCCTTTAATATCTTCCAAGCAGTTTGGTTTTTTAAATATCGTTTTGGCAGAATAGGAGTACTTAATGGCAAGTTAATCTTTCCATCAGATTCGTTTAACAAATGCCTACAATTTGTTTTTATTCAATTTAAAAATGTAGGCCCTAATTATGTTAAACGTAACGCAACGCCATAAATTACATTGAGAGCAAAAACAAAGTCAGAAATATTTTATTATTTCTACAGAAATTCATATTGAATTTTTAAATTTCAAACGCTGCACATCTTGTGGCGTTACAAATTTTAAAACGCATTACATATGAATTTCTATAGAAAGCTACAAAAAATTGTAAAATATTTTTCACTTTGTTATTGCTTTTAATATAATTTTTGGCGTTGCTCTCTGTTTTACACAATTAGGTTATCATTTCAATTAAGTGTTAAGTTATCCTTAGTTAAGTAGTTGTGAATATCAAATGGCACAAAATATATTCGAATTTTCTGTTTTTAGTACGAAAAGCCAAATAGCATTAATATCGTTATCTACAATTATTCAAAGAATATAGGTGAGCTGTTGAAGGTGAGTAAAAAACAAAGGACTGCATAACTCTATTTCAATTAGGGATGTAACGATACGCTTTTTTGCCGATATGATACCGATACCGATACTCAAAGAGAAATATCGCCGATACCGATACCTATACGAATATTAAATTTCAATTCAAGGTAAAATTAACAAAACTCAAGTAGAGTAATTTCTTTATTATACAAAATGACAGTGTAAGAGATTACAGCAGAAGTTAGGAAGAACATGTAAATCAATAAAAAATAGATAATCATTCATTCAAAAGCAAATTTCGATCTACCAAAGTGAGACACCATTTGATTTAAAGATTGATGTTTGACTATTGACGTCATCCGGCTGCAATAGCCGAGTGAGTAAAAACGACAAACCCCACCGACGAGATTGTGTGGTTACAATCGAAACTAGTCTGGGCAACCTGTCCGTGGAAGCCTGGATTCAAATCTCAGCGCAGTCAAGAATGAAAAATTATCAATAAAATTTTAATTAATTTCATGTTGTAAAATTCCTGTCTTCATAAAAATAATTTAATGAAAATTAAATTCAATGAACTTAAGCCTAATTAAAATATCTAAATTTGGATTAAAAACCATTAACAGTTCAATAAAAATAACCACAATACTAATAATGTTATATTATGACTAAAAAAAATTTATTGGGGTAAACATATTAGATAAATATGAATAAAAATGGTCATAGTGACCATTCCATAATCATGTTTTATCTCTGCGTGTACAGGCCACCCGAATTGAAAAATTGGTTTTTTCTGCCTGTTTTAATAAAAAGAACACAAAATTTCCGGTAATAAATTATATTGAAAACAGGAACTAATTATCGTGTTTTATTGTATATTTCAATATAATTTATCCTACGAAATTTTGTTTTTATTTTCTAAAAGCAGGCAGTATGTGTTTTTTCCTAACCCTTCCAATATTGGCTCAAATGTTACAGCTCAACCTAGTTTATAGCAAAAAAACCTTTATAGCGCAAATTAAACACTAGACAGTGGAGAATTTAGATAAATAAAAGATTTTTGATAATAACTTCTAGCGCAGGCAGTCTCAAGTCCAACTTTTACTCTTCTTATATAGATGGCAAATACTTACATATTTGGATTTGCAAAAAAATTGGCAAAATTATTACCAAATCGTTAAGAAGCATAATAAAGAAAACATGTTTTTTATTTTGGGACGGAACTATCCGTTCCCCTCTCTCCCTTAAATCCACGCCTGGTGTCAAGGAATTAAGACACCTACAAATACGCTTTACTGATAATCTGCCTAATGAATAATCATAATTTTTTTTCTCAATTTTGAATGCGTTTGAGATAGTGCTGCCAAATTTTTAGTACAATGACATTAACATTTTTTTTCTTTTTTAATGACACTCAACGCAATAGGGAAACGAAAGCAAAATTAAAAAGAATTCTCTTATTTCATACATTTTCTATGCTGAATGGTTTAGAGAGTTTTTCCAAATAATTTTTCAATAGTGATAATTAATAAATTTTAATTATTGAACGTTTTTTTAAATTTTTTTTCTGCACTAAGTAAACGCTGTTTTCCGAAATAATTATGACTTCTATATAAAATTTAAGCAATTTGGTGAATTAAAGCCATTTTGGAAATAAATCCCATAATGAGACTTATCAATTGTAGAATTTCATAAGTAATAACTTTTTTTAATATAATAAAATATATTATGGCCACTGGCATTTAATCAAAATAAATGTTGAACAAGAAATGAGTTTAATGAGAATACATAAAATTATTGTATAAATAAAAATATTTAAAATTCACTTACGTATGAGTGATGTTATTTTAAATACCTGAGTTTGCTCTGCAAAAGTCATACGTCTAGTTGGACACTTTTGCTTTATATGTAGATACTGGTCGTATGATGAATGTTTATTTGTACAATACGTACAGACAGGGTGATCTGATTTTTTCATCTTCGTCGCCAAAATCTCCACCGAAAATCGACAAAAATTGCCTAATCTGGTTTTTTTTAAGATTTTTGTAAAAAAAATTAGTCATAGCCGAAAGTCTAGTAGCTAGTGACATATATGTACTTATATATACATATCAGTCTTGTTGGCCGATCTAAGTGTAAAAGTGCGTGAGATTGTTGATGCCATAGGCATTTCATATGGCAGTGTGGTTTCGATTTTAAATGATCAGCTGGGCTTAAGAAAGCTGTCTGCAAGATGGGAGCCGCGTTTGCTCTCTATTGACCATAAACGTAATCGTGTGCCAACTTCAAAGGATTGTTTGGAGTTGTTTAACCAATTCGAATGAGTTATTGCGGCGTTTTGTAACTGTGGATGAAACAGGGATCCATTACAACACTCCGGAGATCAAGCAGCGGTCTAAAGAATGGTTTTCTCCGGGTGAACCGGCTCCGAAGAATGTCAAGGTAAGATTGTCGGCCAATAAAGTGAAGGCAACAGTTTTTCGGGATAATCAACATCGATTTCCGTCAGAAGGGAAAAACAATAAACGGTGAATATTATGCCAATTTATTGGACCGATTTAACGAGGATTTAAAAAAACGACCCCATATGGCCAAGAAAAACGTTCTTTTTCATCAAGATAATGCATGGTTGCACACGTGTGCAGCCTCAATGGCAAAATTACATGAATTGGGCTACGAATTTGTACCTCATCTGCCATATTCTCCGGATTTAGCCCCCAGTGACTATTTCCTATTTCGGAACCTAAAGATATGGCTCGGTGAAAAGAGATTTAGCTCCAATGATGAAATTATTGGTCAAACAAATGCCTATTTTATGGACCTTGAAAAATCCTATTTTTTAGATGGGATACAAAAATTGGAGAAACGTTAACGTCATTCAAAAAGTCACGGCCTTATTGATCTGCCCTCGTATTTAAAAGATTTAATATTTGAAAATGCGCTTAGAAACGCAAGAAAGCATTTACTTACCCTTTTAGTTTCTACAACCCTTCTTCCCACCCTAAAAATATTTTCATATAAATTTTGAATATTTCAAAAAAAAATTTTTTTTTATATATATTTGGATTATCCCATTAATGTTTTTTATCAAGAAACATTTTCAATTTTTAACCAAAAAACTAACCTTCGCAATGGCAGTCAAACAGTTTTCCCGATGAAAGTATTTTCCGCAATGATAATTCGTTTATGTACGCAATAATAGTTCAATAGTTCACAAAATATTTTAAATAGAAAAGTTTTAAAAAAATGATGATAACAAAAATAAATTTATTTTGTTTATAAAGTGCTAGAAAATATCGCTAACCAAATAATCGCTAACCATTTCAAATATAGTCGTTATATAGTAATAACGTGAATAAAAACGAAAAACGTAGATTTTCATCACCAAATAGTTTGCAAATTTGCCGCGTTTGGCGAAAAATCGCTATATCTTAAGGCCATGCGTACAGTGATGTGACAAATTAACGTAAGTACGGCCGTATTGACCTAAACTCATGATGGTCCTAGCCCCAGGTGACAACCAAAGCGTTTGCCAGCCGTCCACATGTGAGAGCGAAACCAACATATACGCGTAGAAATTAGCAAAATTTCACACTTGCCCCGCATTACAGAGCTAGAGCTATCTTATCTCCGATGCGGTGGAAAATCAGCCTTTAAAGCCGACTCTTAAATATCTCCTTCCCCGCTGCTTTTAGTTTGAACCACAATCACAACATTAGCCCCGAAGTATCCTCAGCTTATGGTCAGAATGGAACCGAAGTTCCAGAGGCTAAAAGCTCCCGTGCTACCAGCCAGAATCTCTGATCAGCCGCATTCTCAACAGATCTAACATCAAAAGCTAATATATCATCAAGATGTCCCCCTACAAGGGAACTAATGCCTCCTTTTGTTTGCAGTATTCTAAACTAAATAATTCTTATACCCTACACCAACGGTTCCCAAGTGGTTTGAAAAATTAAAAAAATCATATAAAATTTTATTAGAATGTATGTCAGTATTATTAATTGACACTTGCACGTAAATTTCTAAATTAAGCTACTAAACTACGTGCTTTATTAAGCATTTGTGCTTACAATAACAATGGAACTTAAATTGTACACATTTTCTACGAGTCTTATGACATAATTAAATATGAAAGATGCTTATCAATTTAATTTAGCGAATACACTGAGTGTGGCAAGTCGTAATCAAATAATTATTGTTGTTTTGTAAGTGAAATGCGTTTAATTATGTTTAAAACTACTAATAAGATATCTCTATGACGTGCTAAATTCCCAATTATTTTTTTTTTTGATGAAATTTATTGTTGAGGGAAAGCCCGTTTCTACGCGCATTTCGAAATTACTATTTGTAGATCTCTGCTAATTGACATTTAATATTAAACAAGTTTTTCTTTGACAGTTACTCTTTGTCTAGTTTTTAATAAATCAAGGCTCTTTTTACTTCGCCTACTTTCCAGTAACTCCTATACACGTAAGCTTACTTCACCTATTTTTTCTGAACAATTTTTTTGTCCGGACAGTTCTTTTATATGTAGTTTCATTGACGTCACGTTTCTTAAAAAAAGAGAGAGAGAGAAAGAGAAATAATATTATTCGGAACATTTTCAAATTGAATTGGTTTTAACAAAATGTTTAGAAATTTAAATCAAAACAAGTTGGTTTTGCTGCCATGAAAAGACTCATTTAATATTTCTATTTTGTCTTTGTTATTACTCAGAGCCTTCTCACATACATCTACAAACTTTTTCAACAGTCAGCTGCATTATTACATACAGTTAAAGTTTTTGTTTTTTTATTGTGTTTGTTGATATTGTGTTAGCTTTTATTTTTCTTACTGCCTGGCCCACTATGTAGAAATGGTCTTGTCGACATTGTGGGCTTGGCAGTTAATGTTATTTTGTATTAATTTCTCACATAAGTTTAATGAATGTGTATGTGTGTGCGTTTATATGCGAAGGCTATTGTATTTTTTTACTCTTATAAACTTATCATTCTTCATTCATGAAGATGTCAGTTAATTTAATCTTGATGTTGGAAGTGAATGAAACAACTGAATAAATCAATGAATGAATGATTGGTGGAGTTTACAATAACAAATAAATGAAAAAGAAACTCAGACATATCGTTCCTTTATTGCAACATGGTCATATCTCAAAAAATAAAAAATTTGATGTTATTTAAGTAAAAGTGCTTCTTCATACCTTCTTTATATGTAAATCAGTGTTATATTTCAAACTGAACCGTAGTTATAGCAAAATATATATTATTAAATCAGTATATAAAAGTGTATTTTAAAAATTGTAATCGCGTTTTGCCAAGTTCGATTTTTTTTTTTGAGAATAAAGGAGCGATATGTACATGAACACCCATACTTTTATACTTTTACGTAGTTACATACATCTGTATGAATATGGATTTTTATATATAAATAAAGGAAAAATTAATGTTGCAAAAGATGTGTTATTCGATTAGACAAGAATTAAATTAATATCTCTATTAAATAAATAATTTTTTTAGACATTTCGCACTTGTTCAACAATAGTGTATTAACTCAAAATTTTTAATTTTGTTTCGTATTGATGAAGAGATGTAAATAATATTCGGCACAAAGCACTTTTACATGAGTCTTAACTTTGCTAATAGAATGCCCTAATTTTTAGCTTCAGACAATATTTGTAAATACATTAATTAATATTTGTATATTTTATTCGCTTCACACTCAGCACTGGGATAAATACATTTTAAAAGGCACTAATTTTGGTTTTATATGACAGATGTTTTATTTTGACATGTGGCAGGATATGAAATCCTTGTTCAACATTAAATGCTTGTCATCAAGTTAAATGTGGCTTGGATAACTTGTGTGTGGCCTTATTTGACAGACCAAACACGATTGTACATGAATGATGCTGTTTTTACTCATATTTGTTTGCAAAAGTTGTTGCTGTTTTTAACTTAATTTTGTTACTTAAATGAAATAATGTCATATGCATACGAGGTCATTTAAATTAAAAAAAAAAACTCCTTGATTCTTTAATAAATATTAAAATTTTTCTAAATTGATTTAAAGTGTGATTGAAAATGAAGAAAGAAATTCGTGGTTTGAGAAAAAAAATTAGTTTTCCATATAAAAAGTACAATAGAATATACATAAAAAAACTAGGCTAAAGACTAGAGCAGAGACTAGACTACAGAAAAGACTTATATACTAGACTATATAAGGGATCATTTTTAAGCTAAACAGAACCAACTCAAAGGTTAGCTGTCATACTGTGCTCAATTTTCGATATTTTTGATCCAATCATCATGAATAGTTTCACGCTGCCAAATTATTCAAATTAAATTTTGTAATCATTCATCTATTGGCGCATTTTATATGATTTTTAGACTTAAAGTTTCTGTTTCGACTAAATTCATACTCAGCCCAATTATGTAAATCCTCACGGGATTTTTCCCTTTTAAAATTTTTTGCCCCCTAGGAAAAATCCTCCTATTCTATAAACTTGAGGATTTGGTAAATTAGAGGAAGGGAATTTCATAAACAGCTGATTTGTGTTTGACATTTTATTTTGTAATTGTGATTTTATTTGCAATTGTGAATTAATTTACGGATGTAATTTTAATAAATTCCTAAATTTGTTCCTAAAATTGTGTTTATTTTAAATAAATAATTGAAAATGAATAGTAGTATTAGTAGCTTTGCAAGTGCTAGCGCAGGAAATTTATCAAGAAAATGATGAAAAGCACATCCAAAGAATTGTTAGATGGATGATGCCCGATGCATCAAATCCGCTTGAGTTGGAGCGATTATTGTAAGTAAAAAATAAAAAAAGATTTGATTAAAAGTAACAAATTTGTCTTGTAATAGGTTTTAAAAATGCTACAGAGTTAACAAAAGTGATTTTACTTATTTATTAGAAGTGCTAACATCACATTATCAGCCTAACAAGAGACAATCTGGTGTTAGTCCTATTGTGAAACTGAGTGGTTGTTTGCGTTTTTTTGCCGTAGGCGGATACCAGACTGGGGTTGGAAACGATTTTGAAGTGTCGTTAGCTCAGCCAACTTTTAGCAAGGTTTTAAATGAAGTGGTTGACATTTTTGAAATGCATCTCCATACGGGTCAGTAAATGTTGCAGCTGTTGTTTATTTGAGCTTTTGGACCTGAAAATGTGTTAAAACATTATTTTGTACAACATAATTTTTTTTGTTAATACAATCTTATTTATTTTTAGTAAAATACTCTATCTCCTTTTAAAATTGTTTGGGAAAAAACACTAGCAAAATAAAAGCCGGTTTTCCTGTTTTTAAAATTTTAGAATACCTACTTTTTCCCCTGCACAAAAAAGGAAAAAATCCCCAAGTTATTTTATTACATAATAGGAGGAATGCGGAAAGGAGAAAATTCCCTACGGAATTCTTAAACATAATTGAGCTGATTAATTTTATGAGATGACTTCTTAAATAGGCAAGCAATATTTCCATTTAATAAATCAAAAATAATGGTTATGAAATAATTTAACGTCGCAGTAAGCATCGGGTCCACCAACCACTGCTCAATATTCTAGTTTTGATCCGATTTAAGAACTAAACAAAATCTTTAAAGTAAAAAAGTCAATGAAGTTTTTTTTAATAAACACCAATACTGATTACGTTTTTTGAATTGGTTACTCCAAAAGAGGAATTAAACTCAATTTCGTGTCAAGTGGTATACCTAACTCATTAACCGTATCAACTCTTGGCAATAAATTACAACCAGTTCTTAATGGTGTTCAGTAATAAGACGCATTTTTTGCTTAACCCTGGAAAGTTACTCTTCATTTTAGTACAATAATCTTACTCTTCGTCGAATCGACGAAGTATTTAAAAAAAATCTAGGGAAATGACTGTTAAGGTAAAAAAAATCAAAAAAACTTATTTCAATTAAGCATTTTATTAAAAAGTAAAATAAAAGAAATCATAAAAAATTAAAGTTCTGTTTTCCTCTCAAAATTCGATGTAAATTTCGGCACTTTTTTGTGTTTTCAAATTAACATGTTTTTTTAAGCTTTCGTATTTAGCTCACGTTGTTTGGAAAATGGAAATAAATTTGAATATAAATAAAAATGTTATACGATAAAGAGTAAATAAGCTTCGTCGATTCGACGAACAGTAACCATTCAGGGTTAAGGGGTTGGTAATAGGACGTTATTTCCTCAAAAATGAGTCTGGAGTTCGCGTTATTATTAATGACGACCGTAACTACACCATGATTAATGATTTTATTTGAATGTAATAGGGATCGATTATTTTTAAAAAGTAATCTTATTGATTACTAATCGTAATCGATATTTAACAGGTATGAATTTAACAACATTTGTCGTAGTGCTGCCACATGTTATTTTTTAGCTGCATATAATACATGGGACACTGATTTACAGCTGTTGAGTTTGAACTATATATAAATTTAAGTTTAGTTCAACTAAACCAGCGTTTAAGCACTCACTGAGTTATTAGCCATAAGGCTGGGTTTTTGAGAACTTAGTTAAACTAGGTTAAGTTAATCTGGAGTCAGATTACCAAGTTTGTATACAAAATGTTGACGGAACTGCTAAGTTTCGCTTAAAATGTTGACCTTTAATGAAATAGTAACTAAAAATTACATTTCACCGGAAAAATCCGAGTTTGAGAGTAGGTTTAACGAAGTTTAAACTTAATCCACAACTCAAAAACCGGCCTAAAGACTTTACTATAGATTAGACTTTCACTTGACTACAGAGTATTTGCGTATATATTTTTATTAACAACAGATGCGATATATTTACCACAATGTTGATGTCTTGAGTAACTTATACGCCATCTCGGTGTGTAAACGTCTCCTTCATTTGTTTTTATCTAACAAAAATTAGCAGTTGTTTTAGAGCGGAATCGCTATGTTTTCAGAAACGGCGTTCGATATATTAAAAAATATTTTAATTGTATCAGTATTTCATAATAAAGGCTCTAGTCATAACTAATAAAAAAAATGCTTATATTTTACAAGAATATGCAAATAAATTCATAACTTTAACTCTCCTTATAATTTTAACTATCTCTGCAGTTGAAAAATAAATTTTTTAAGTTAAATACATAAAAATTCATATTAATATTAGTCTTCTTTATTTACAGTCAAATAAAATTTCGAAGCTAAAAGTTTCATAAACATAAAAGACTTTAGTACCACCCAAATCTCTTGTAAGAGCTTTAAGCTTTGTTTAATGAATTAATCATTGGGAGGTCCTGCTTTTAAATAATATTTCTTCCTTAAGAATCATATTTCTTTTTTTTTAGTACTACATTTTTTATTTCGGTATTTTGCTTAGAAGAAGTCTTTTATGACGCATTAGCAAGATTAAACGGTTGTAAAAATTTTCTCCCACTAGAGTGTTTGATAAAACGACAACTGAAGTAAAAAGATTAAGAAAATATTTATGTTAAAAGTGTCCTTTTTTGCTTAGACTTAAGGTTACAAAGACCTTTTGTAGTACTTGATTTATATTCACGCTGCTTAAGAGGAAATAGAGAGTCATAACAAATACTTTAAAAATTTTTTTCAAACCAAATAAGTATTGTACAAAAGAAATTAAATAAAAAATTGCAAAAATTTGGGTGAATTTAATCAAACCGATTCTAGCTTGTTTGGTCTAGTAAGTTTGGTGAAGAGCAAAATGTAAGTAAATTTGGTTTCAGTCAAATCTTAGCTTTAATTAGACAACTTATGTTTATTCTAAGGCAAATCAAGTTTAACATTAGTGGCTTTTAATTTCAGTTTAGTCGACTCTAGTTTAACTGAAACTCAAGTAAATTCGACATCCAATTTCGTTTTCGAACTTAAGTCTTACATGTGACCATTCAAGTTAGACTTAAGTAATCTTTTGCTTAGATTAATTTAATTCTAGTTTTTTTAGTTAGTTTTATTAAAACTCAGAAGTAGTCGGCTTAATAGTAAAACTTAGTGTTTAAACAGAGTTGAGCCTACCACTTCAGAAAAAACTCCTAAAGCACATAAATTAATCGTCGGCAGTAACTTCATCTAACGTCGATTAAGGCACAATTCTAATCCAGTCCAAATTAATCCCACTATTGTTTAACTTAAACTCACACCAAGTTAAACTAATGCGGCTTCTAGTTTAACTCAAGTTAAGGCGATTTAACTTCAATTGAAACTCATTTAACTTCGACATCCAACGTTTTTTCCAAACTTAAGCTTAATATAAGACAATTTAAGTTAAATTTAAGTGAATTTTTGGTTACACATTCGCAGGCTGCACTTTTAGCCGGCTTTAGAGCAAAACTTAAGTTAAAGTTACGTCACTAACGGTTCGACTTCAGAAAATAAAACTTTGTTCAAAAAGCTTTTTTAAGTTTTTACCAAAATTAAGTCATGAAAGCAATAAAATATTTCTAAAGTAAGTGAATTTGAAAAACCACAACATCCGTTTCAGTAGTTAAATTAATGTAAACTTTTATTATTAAATATTTGTCTTCGCAACTACAAATTTCATACAATTTGTTGTTCTATTTGCACAAGAGTTTTTTCCACATAATAGAATTTAAACTTTTTTTCTTTTTCGCTTTTTCTTTTTTTTACTAACAAAATTAAACAAGAAAAATTATTCCCAAATGGCTAAGCAAGACATAAGTACAAGTCTTTAGCATAAATTTTGTCTTTCAAATGCAGCATGCAACAAATAATGTTGCAACTAACAGACCGGCAGTGGGAATAGTGATTTGAACAGGAAAAATTTAAGAAAGTATTAAAAAAAAATAAAGCTACGACTATATTATATAACAAAAATATTTATCATAAGATTTTTGTAAAAATTTTTTTAAGATTTTGTTGTAATAATGTCGTTATTGTTGTAATAATGAGAAAAGAAGCAGGGCAAGTTGTTATTGTTACAAAGACATTTACAAGTTTAAGATTAAAAACTTTACAAAGAAACTAAAATATTAAAATGTTGTGTATGGAATGAAGAGCTATAAAACGATTCAAAGTCTGAGATTATAGACTAGACTAGGCGAGACTAAAGACCAGTTTTTGGTTTTATTTATTGATGTTATATCCATGCACAACTTCATCATATTTAATTGGGTGTTTAACTTAAAAATGCAGTACACTCAGGTCTTTTTTTATGCGGTATTTTTTTATGTGAATTTCAATTTATGCGGTTTTTAAATATTCAAATTTTTTTTATATAAAAATAATATTTAGATAATTGATAATACTATAATGTAGTTTTTGACATATAATAATGTGTGCTTTCTGTAAAGCTTTGAGATTTCTGTTAAGGCTTGTGCTTTCTGTTAAATAATGCGTTTAATGCGAATACCAGCAAAGATTATTTGAAATTTGGAATTTCCCTTATAGATTTTGTAAGCAGGCGACGAAGAAATGTTCTAACGTACGTTTGGAGTTTAGTCATTGAGCTGCAAAGGCAACAGTTGCATTTTGCATTAAATTTAAAATATTTATTGTGGTGGACTTTTACTCAGATTTTTATATTTTAACTATCGAAGGTGTTGAAGTTTCGCTACAAAAAGAAGGTGTAATTTTTTTTATGATTTCAATGCTAACATAACATTTTCGGATTCGATTTTAAGATCTTGATATGGAGAAAAATAATAAAAAACGACAAACGATTTCTTTAGAGACCAAAATCGAAATTTCGGACCGCTTAGCAAATGAAGCTAAAAATAAGGCTCTGGCAGATCACTTTAAACTAGGCGATCATCAATCAGAGCCATCAAAAAAAAATTTAGTTTCCATAAGAAATTCTGTACTTTCAGGCACACAACTGAGCAACAAATATTCATATTATTCAAGAGACCCTATTATCGAAAAAATGGAGAAACCGTTAATCCTAAGGATTCATGTCAATCACGCATAATCCTAATTTATCTTATTTTTCATAAGAACTAAAAACTGTTTTAATGCTATTTTTATCCTTTTTTAATATTTTATTTTGATTAACTTTATATACATTAATATGAATTATTTTTTTTTTTTGTTAAGTTTTTTGTTTAGTTTTACTTAAATAAAAAATTTGTTCACATAAAATTGCATTTATGAATATAATGTTTTGTTTTAATTAAATTAAAAGAAAAACTTTTTTTATGCGAATTAGGTTTATTTTTAATACTTTGATTTCAATTTATGAGATTTTTTTAAATTCCGGAACGTATCCCTAGTTTTTGTATGGAGCTAGAGTCTTTTTTATGCGATTTTTTATGCGGTTTTCTGCGTAACGCATCTACCGCATAAAAAAAGACCTGAGTGTATTCACAATAGATGGGGTATAATTTTCACATGGTTTGTGTCTTCAATAACTTTTTCATATGGCTTGCGTATTTAATAACTTTTATGGAACTTTGCACATTGGTCAAAAAGCCATTTTTCTGGCCAAAATACAGCCTACAAGAATTTTAAGATCTGTCTCATTTTGCTGTCAGTATAACTGCTGTCCCTAACCAAGAGCGGAAGGCGGGACGTTTTCCTCTGCTAAGCTTATTCGCTAAACTGCAATACCTACACAAGAGCGTCAACGTTACGTCACAAACAGTAGTGTTTACTTTCATGCTTAATAAGACCCACATAATAAAAATAAAAATTAAGATACAACCGCTGGATTCACCGAAAAATAGCTTAACTACCATTATTTATTAACAATAGCAGCCAACTTCACTATTAATCGAGCTGTCAAAATCGGATTTTCCAATTGCAAAGCGTTGAAGCGGCGCTATTTAGTAATGCTTTACATAAATTGTCTGTGCATTATAGATAAGCGATCCCGTAATTTTTAAAGAACATCGTGATTAGTGAAAGTGATTGAAAAGTCACTGCTCCTTAAAACTGTGATTGTGATCACGGTTTGTCAGTTTTTAGTTCTTTTATAGCAAGTGCGTCCAAGCTGTGTACAATGCGAGAGCTTTCGCATGAGCTTTTGTAAGTACTATGCAAAGAAACAACAACAAATTCAAAGAGATTTTAAAGCTGTTTACTTGCATATGCATACATACTTGAATAAATAAAGTTTGGCTTAAAGAAAATACTAATAAGATAGAAGAGAGAATGAAAAAAAAGCAACATTAAACGCCATTGCATTCAAAAAACTTTATTACCCACATTTTTTTTTTTATAAATCACAGGTACAGAAATATCGCTCTTCTCTAATGTACATGACAGTTTTTGACAACTATAAAACCACTACCAATTTCGTTTAGATGTGGCTCTAAGAGCCCTGCCGCTTCCCTTCTTTTGCTGCGGTCAGACATTTTAAAATTTGGCTATCGTTATCGACCAGCCCCTGAACTTTGCTCTGACAAACCCAACTACCTCTTTCACATGCAATATCATTCATGAAAAACCCCAAATGCCACAAACGTTTGGTTAGCCCAACACGTACATTAAGAGTTCACTGCGCGTTCACTTAAAAACACTTTTCTACATGTTCAATCACTTGTATTGTGGAAAGCCCACATTATTTATTGAACGAAATAGTGTTAACAACAAAGTGCATTTTAGTGAGACTCGTGACTTTTCCAGCAAGGATAATTATTTTGAAGTGGAAGAAAAGAAACATTTTCCAGTTTTTTATTATCATTTAAACACCTGAATAAAACCTAAAAAATTTTCACAATACGACGAAATAAACTTCTATTAATATGGACTATAATTCATTTGTGTATTAAAATTAAGTCGTAAATATAGTATAAAGTCGATTTCCGTGACATTTTTTCTACCAATTCATATTTTTATTTTAAATTTTTTTTTATAAAATTCCAATAAATGGTTTTTGTGGTTCTCCAGATGAAAAAAAAATTGTAGCTTTTTTTTTATCATTTTCAATGCTCAGAATATTTTCTGCAATTTATGTTAATTAAAATTTAACCCCGATAAATTTTATTTATAAATATAACAGTTATTTATTAATGAACATAAAGAAAAAACCTCGAAACTCCGGGAAAAATATGTGTGGTTTTATTTGTATAAATGAAATTTATTAAACCAAATTTATTGCTTTTTTAATATTGTTAAAAAAAAAAAATTGACAAAGCTGATGACAAATAACCGGAATCGAATGAACTACTACGAGAGCTGCATGTGAAAAGATGGCAGTAAATTATTTAAAAGCATACAAGTTAAAATAACCGTTAATTTCTTAAGTACAGTACCTGTATAAAAGTGCGCTAAGCAAATGATAAATAAAGAGTGTAAGCAAAAGAGTTTAAATAAATAACTTTAAAATTTTTTAAAATTATAACTGTTTAACCTAAAAACGTGAAAAACCCCTTTATTTCAAGATCCATTTGCATATCATATTTTCATTTGGTTTAACTAAATTTGTTATTTTTTCGCCCATTTGCCTTCGACCACCTGCAGTTTACAGTGTAGCTGAATTTACTGCAGTTTAACTTACTAAAAGGTTTAATGGGGTTTTTACTGCAAATTAATATGTTCAATATAATGAAGAAATGCTAGAATTTCGAAGAGTAGACCACGATTATCATCCTTGTGTAGTTTTTAATTAATTAAGTAATTTTGTAAGATGATTTTAAATCGCGTCAAAAAAGGAAAAAAAAAACATTACACAGTGAAACCAGAAGCCGCTTAAAGAGTTTAACTAAGTGGATGTTGTTGTAAAGGGATACTATTTATTAAGCGATTTTTTTGCTTTTACAAAAAACTTGATTTTTTAAGCAAAAAAATTAAAATAAAAAAACAAACTATATTTAAATATTTTACAAACTTCAATGAACAATTACTTTTTTTGATTTTTGTAGATTTTTGCCTAAAATTGTTAGATTATATTCACAGAAAAAAGTGTTTTATCAATTAAAAAAGGGTTTAAAAAGTATTTAAATTTAGTTAATGTGATAATTGAATCAATTTTTTTTAGTTGAAAGAAAATTAAAAATTTAATATTGATTTAATTAACATTTTAGTTGTTTTGAAATAAATTTTCAATAAAAATTTTAATTAAAAAACAAAAATCTTAATTAACTTTTTTCGTTTAAAATAAAATAATTTAAACATGTAGAATTGTTGTTGCGAATTTTCAATATTTATTTAAATTAATTAACACATTGTTTGAAATGGCAAAGTTTTTTGATCACTTTTTTAATTAAAATTAAAAATATCATTTATTGAAAATATTTTTTCAAAATGTAAAAATTTTTAATAATCAATATTATCATTTTGGTAATAGATGCAAAATCAACAACTTGTTTGCTTGATATTATGAATTTGGAATAAATTTGGTGATTCGAGAAATTTAATAATATTTTCTGTGTTTGTTTAAGCAAATCAGATTTTAATACATATTAAGAAATTTTTTCATATATACAAAAATATTTTGACTATGTCCAGCGTTAAAAAAAATGTTGTAAAGAGATCTTATTTAGCAGACACAAGCACTCCTCGGCGCATTTTATACTTATATATTTTACACAGATTGATATTGGGAGCAAGCCCTTCCACACTCCTTTCTTCTTACAGGAGTTCTAAAAGCCTTTTAGATGAAGGACTTTGAAAACCGAATATAGAAATTGTTGAGGTAATTAGTAGTGCGGCAGACTTTAAGGAAGTCACTTAAAATTCGTAAGCGTGTTAAAAAGAAAACATAAAATTTTTTAAAATTTATATAATTAATAAATTTTAGCTCTTGTTGTTTGTGCGTTTTGTATTAAACTATAAAAAACGTCATGTACGTCGATGGAATGTTCACTTTGTCAATAAACATAATTAAACAAAAAATTCATTCACGGTGATACATAAAAACGGAGAATATTTTTAATATTAGCAGGTTCATGCTCAAAAAAAATTCACGTTTACATAAGAGTACCTATGTATTTATAAATAAGCTTGGTAAAGAAAACGAAACATCTTATCCGCAAAGTATTCGTTTACGTAAGAGCAGGAACACCTTTTCCAATTGTAGTTCAGAAAGCGTTAATTATAATTCAGAAAGCGTCAATCGAAATTCAGATTAGTCAGTTGTTATTCACATGAGTCAATTGTAATTCAGAAAGCGTCAATTGTAAATCAGAAATTGTCAATTTTAATTCAGAAAGCAAAAACATTTTATTAACTCTTTATTTTAATTCAACATTTTTTATTTTTTCAAAAAGCTTTATAAAATACATAACTGAAATTTAACTCGTAGAATAAATTCGAAAAAATAAAAAATGTTGAATATAATAAAGTTGCTTATGAAAAGAAATAATTCCCAATATCTATTTATTTTAATTTTATTTTAACAAAAAAAAAAAAAAGAAAAAAATGTGCACTAAAGAATTTAATATATTCGTATATATTTCGTTGTATTTTTTAAATGCATCTTCTTATGATTATTGGCCGACCACCATGTCAATAATTGACAAGGGAGTAGCTTGGTGAACTGTACAGTCATCCTGTTTTGATATTTGTTGCACGATCTGTAATATTCTCCAAGTAGGTCAATCTGTGTTCTATCACGCCAGGACCTGCAGCGTTTAGAATACGAAGGTTGCTTTTGGCTTAGGCTTTAACTTTGGACACAAAAATTTTTAGTGATTTTTCTTTTTTACATTTATTATTATATTCTGAATTACAATTGACGCTTTCTGAATCAAAATTGACAATTTCTGATTTACAATTGACGCTTTCTGAATAACAATTGACAATATCTGATTTAATAATGGTTTTATGATTTAATATCTGGAAAAGGTGTAGAAGGCATGTTAATGACGGCTGGATATTATAAGAAACGAATGTTTTAGAAAGGAGTATAGAAGCCATCAAAAAGCACTGCCATTTTGTATTTTGTTACTTGTTTATTTGTTTGTGATATGCATTCCAAGTAACTCATTTTAGTATGCCATCTCTTATACTCTTATTTTGACAAATGGAAGGCATATTGGTTTTGGTGAATAATGTTTTATTTTCTATTACTTCATTTAATATTTAATGTTTCACAGATAATGATGGTATTGGCCTGTAATTATTGAAATCTGATTTTTGAAATCTGAAATCTGATTCTGATTTTTATTTTCCAAGCTGAAATAAATTAGTTTGTAGATTATTGGCGTTAGCACAGTGGCATTGATTTTGAGGAAATTTGGACAGATACCACCACTTCTAATACATTTCTTCACCTTTTCCAATTGTAATTCAGAAAGGGTCAATTGTAATTCAGATTAGTCAGTTGCAATTCAGAAAGCATCAATCAAATCAAATCAGAAATTGTCAATTGAAAATTGTCACTTTATTTTTCGATCTTTTTTGTTCTTCTTTTTTCTTTTAATTGTATTTTAATTTTATTAAATATTATATTGAATATAATACGAATATTTGCCAAATTACTACCGAATACTGTAATATAAGATTTTTTTCTTGTTGTATTGTATTGATTAGATAAATAAATAAATAAATATAAATAAATAAATAAATAAATTTTTTTAAATTTTGTAATCCTGTGTACATAGGTACTCTTATGTTCTGTAACTCCCGCGGCGAGAAACTTTTCGATATAAATGTGAGAAATAAAACAAAAATGCCATAAAATGAAACAAACAGCTGTTTTTCTCACTTAACTGCGTCTGTAACATTTTAGGCGAGTAATAACTGTCACGTAAGGACATTTCTCGCCAATATACTGAAAAAGTGTGTCTGTAAAATTTTTGTGAGAAAGTTCCCGCTGTCAAATAAAATCACGCATAAAAACGGGGTGAGAAAAAATTTGAACTCTAAAAAATAAATTAAAAATGCAATGAATATTAACACGGAAGAGATAAGTATTTTGTTCTTGGCAGATTTTTTATAGTTTAATAATATTGCTTTTAACATTTTTGAAAAATATACGAATGTTTTCAAAACAATTTTGTAATCAACAAACATTAAAGTCGCACTTTACATTTTTTGGTATAGCCGACGGTTGTATTTTCGCCGCCGTCGTTGAAATGTTTTCAATTTTAGTCAAATTTGGTTGCCGTCAACTGGCGTTCACAACATCTGCAGTTTCATATCGGCTTCGAGTGAAATATTATGACATTTATAACGTAGCGACGTAATCTCTTTTGATAGTTTTCGACATGAGTTACAGACACACTTTTTTCTCACATTTCGAGAAACGATGGAATATTTTGTTTCACATCTTTTCGGTGCGAGAAGTTCTCACCAAAGTTACAGAACATGGGTACTGAATACGTAACTTGTAATTCAAGTAAGTCAGTTGTAATTCAAAAAGCATCAGTCGAAATATATACGAATATTTTACGTTGTTTAGTCTGAACATAAATCTCAACTTAAATGGTACCTAAATTGGTATTAGAACTAAAATATATATTTCAGGTCCCAATACAGAACTACAACTAAAATCTAAACTTAAAGTTCATCAATATTCTTAAAGAAAAGAATACTTTAACTCAAGTTTAAAGTAATTTCGTAATGCACTCTTTTCTTATCTCTCAATTATTTCCAATCATAACACTTAAACTTAAGAAATCTAAAATAACCGAATGCATTCAAATGTGGAGTAATAAAAATAAAAATTTTTTAGCCAGATTTTTTTTCCTTTTACTTTTTCCAAAAGTCAAAAAATTCAAATTCAAACAAGAAGCAATAACATTTTACAACTTCAATAAAAAGAAAATGAAAATAAGAAAAAAACAGGAGAAAAAGAAAATTTGTTCTAATTTTAGTCGATATTGATGTTGGCTGACTTGCAGTCGGAATCTTTTTCTTGCAATTCTTTAATGTAAAAATGAGGAACCACATGAACACTCATTTCAACGTTTCGTTTCTTTGTCGAATAATGCTTGGTTTTTTTTTTGTTATCTATTTAAAAAAGAAAATGAAATAATTAAATAATACTTTGGGTTTAAGCCAAAAGCAAGTGGATTTTGTAAGTATTTCTGCATTGTGAATTTTATTTTTGGAAAATTTAAAAAAAAATTTCTTGCCGTTTTGGGTAAGGAATATAATAAAAACTTATAAAAAAGTAAATGCAAGGGTGAATGTGTGTGTGTGTGTATGTGTGTGTGTGTATCGAAATGAAATTTCATTAAAAAAATAGTTTGGGTTATAAAAATAAAATTTTATTTCTTTGCAAATTTATGCAGTCACAGATGTTAAGAAATGTTTTGGAGTCTTATTTGAATCTAATTAAAAATTAATTAAATACTTTTAAATTCCTTTGACAAGCTATTATTTTTAAACCCCCTACTTTTCACTAGAGGCCTAATCCAATCTTCTTACTACACATTTATGTTTTCCATTTCCCAATGTTTTCGTTATGAAGATTATATTTAGAAATTCCCTGTCTTAGCAAACAAATAAAACAAAATCTGCTCTGTGTTTCAGCAATTCGCTGTCAGTTTAGTGACTTATTGCTAAATTATTCATGGTAAGAGTGTGAATTTACATCAAGAAATTTGAAATAATATAAAAAAACTAAACAAGTGTAAAATAATTGTCCGTCTAGGATAACCACATGATAGCCTACATCACACTATTTGGTGCCACATTTTATAGACCGGATACTATTTGGGATACATGTGTAATCGTGGGCCGGGCAGCAAAAAACTATATTACAAGCTTAAGATATTAAAGTTTATTGTGTTTAATATTTTGTAGATGAAAACATCTTCATGTATGATATTTTTTATCATTGAGGGAGGAGTCCTTAATGGGCTCTATGGTTCATTCAGAACCTACCAGCACAACATTTTTTCATGACATCGTAGCTATCGTAAAAGTTATTGTTATCAAATTTAATTTCAATACTAAAATTTTTAAGAAGTTATGGTATTACAAGTTGTTTTCGATAGTGGCATTTGTATGTAAGTTATAGTCATGGAGCGATACAAAAAAAAATTTATAGGAAGATTCTAATGTCCTTAAAAAAAATATTTATTCTAAATACCAACATTATCAATTGGTTTGTGAGCACAAAAACTCTATTGGAAATAAGCTTTTATGGAGACAATGTGAAACTATAGACCGGTTGCCACATGTTGCAATAGGCTTGGTCCTTATGGCAAGTGAAAGGCATGCACCAAATTTCATTAAATTATTTATAAAATTGCGAAATGCGAAATTTACATGGACAGCAATCGATCCCGCTTAACAAACGAACATAGTTAGATCGATTCAAAAAATGATGCTGAGTGGTGCGTCTAACCCTAATATTTTTTAGTGTCACTCACATCAGCACAACCGCACAATACCCTCTTCCCTATGGTGCTGTGGGTCAAATCAACAGCTATGAAAAATATAAAAACCAAGCCAGTGTACTATAGAGGGCTGTGGCGAAAATCAAATGTTTTTTGAAGGGGAAATTACATATGGGATCTATTAAATCTGACTTCACAATTTCTAGTTTGGTCTTAGCAATATTAAAGTGGGATCTGAGAGTAAGCTTTATATGATGGACCGATTATCAAAAAGTTGGTAGCGTGATTTCTAGTTTTATAAAACTAAATTGATAAATTTTTTATAACAATGCCGTTTTAGGCATACTAAAGTGTTTATACCCACACCACAGTATTGGAGAGGGTATTTTGCATTTGTGCTTATGTGCAGGGTTGTCAGATTAATTTTGAACCTTTTCGCCAAATTCAATGTCAAAAATCGCCAAAGCATTTATTTTTTAGTTTTTGACAATAATATATGTATTTTTAGAATAATTAAAAATATTTCTTTATATATCCCAAAAAAAAAAAAAAAAATTTGTTCCGTATCGCTAAAATCTGCCAAAAATTCAAAAAAAGTCGCCATGATATATTTTGCTTAATTTTTATTTAGAACAAAGTACAAATAATAAGTGAACACAAAAAAGGTGCAATGTTTAAAATATTTTATAGTTGTCTACTTAAAGCAACAAATAAAGCATTTTTTGGTAAGTATTAAAGAAATATTGGATATTCAATAAATTTGTATGTAGTTGCAGTTATATTATATATGTATCTCAAACGCTACTTACTTCACCGAGAAGACTCCCTTTTTGTCTTCTTTTTTGGAATACATTGTGAAGGTACAAACGAAATGCATCATGTACTATTTACATTCATATAACTTTTAACTCGTAAAAACGTGTCGAAAACTTCATATCGCATTCTACTTCGAAGGCGAATTTTAGAGGAGTTCATTATTTCAACACAGGCGTTACTAGTTGTAATAACCAGCATATAAAGGACACCCAAAGCAAGTTCCTTAAAATGGTACGTACCTGCCGTATCCTGGTAGCTATAAATTGTTTGCCTAAACTGATTTAAATTAGATTAAATATCATCATTAAAATTCTCTTTTAACAAACGGTATTTTTTCCATTGTGTTTCATTAACATCCAAATGTACGTTAGGATTCATAAAAATCTTTAAAATATCTCTTACAACAACGAATTTTATCTGCGATAATTTGTCACATTTTATAATGGAAAAATGTTCATACACTTTAATTATATTCATTTTCTAAAGAATTCTACTTATTAATTCTTTCAAGAGCACATTTAAATGTGAAAAAAATTTCACGAAGATTTTTCATTATCTTCATCAGCCATTTCAATATAATATAACTACTGTTTTAAATACTGATCATACATATGAATGCATCAAATTTATACATTGTAATACTGGAATAGAAGAAATATTATTTCTTCATATTGAATTTAACAAATTTCAAAACAAATTCATGGCTCATCAAAAATAGCCAACAAAATCGCCAAATATTTTATAAATCGTCAAAAAATCGCCATGTAGCCAAATCGAAAATTAGGTCGCCAAACAAGCTTAAAAATTGCCAGGTTTGGCGAGAAATCGCCACATCTGACAGCCCTGCTTATGTGTGTTACACCTTAAAATATTGGTTCTATATGACCCACCTTAAAGTATACCGATCGACTCCGAATCACTTTTTGAATCGATTTAGCGATGTCCGTCCGGCTGGCTGGCTGTCTATGTATCCTTTTGCGCAAAGTACATGTCGCCATTTTGAAGATAGTTTGATGAAATCTTGTATATAGGTTCTAATAAGCACAAGGACCAAGCCGGAACAAGGTCTTTTGCTCACTATCAAACCATTTTTAATGAAATTAAAGACATACAGGCCTGCTTTGAAAATCACTTTTATTCAAATCACGTGGTTTCTAATCACATATGCCTTTTAAAATCACACGTTTGATATTTTTGTGTTCCGTGTTTGTATGTTTCGGTGGGATTTTCAACTGCCGAAAGCATACCAAGAAACATAAAAACGAAATGTTTTTCAGAACACAACAAAATCAATCGCGTGATTTTAAAAGCACGTGATTTTCAGAACATGTGCGATCAATAAATCCATATTTATATGGAGACATTAGCTAAGGAGTCTTTTTTTGGAACCTTTGGAAAATTTTCGGCCGATTATTATAAAATTTGACATCGGCATATCATACGAATATTAATTGAACAGAATAATTTTTTTTTTTTTTGATATTAGTATTTATGTATTTCGATTTAAAGTATAATAATTAGTATTCCAAAGGTAAGTTTACATGGGACCTATGGAAAATTATGGACGAATTATCACAAACATGAACAGTTTCGTTTTTAGCCATTTAAGCCATTCAGGAAAATATTATAATTAGGAACAAAGAAAACAACAGTTAAAATTTTTTCAGAAATCAAACAAATTCCAAATAAGGAACACATAAAAATAAAAAAAAACTTTAATATGACGATCATTTTATTGGTCAGTGTTATTTTTTTTTTTGATTTCAATAAATATTCACAAAATTAAGCGCAAAAAAAAATTTAAGATTTATAATCCAAAACAAGGCGAATTCATTACAGGTGATCCTAAAAGCCCTGCTGATAACTTTTTTTCTTTAGCTTTATAATTGTTGGATGTCAAAACTTTGTTTATTATCTTTGTGTCTGTTTTGATTTGTTTCGGTTTTTGACATTGAACAATGATTTTATAAAAACAAATTGCTTGTGGTTTTTGTACGAGTTGTACTTGTTGTACTACCGAGATTACCTGCAATGAATTCACCTTGTTCCAAAATAAACAAAAATTACTAAAAAAAAAAAACGCCAAAGCTTTAAAAAACGACCTTAGGGGTTTTAAAATAATTTAAAAAAAAAACATATATACCGCCTAAACTAAAAATTCGATAAAAATAAAAAGTTGCCAAAAAAATTTTAAAATTTTTGCAATTCATTAAAAATCTCAAAGTAGAGATAACACTAAAACTAAAATATTTAAAATGTACAAAAACCCCCTTAATTAAATAACAAAAACTAAAAAAAAAATTCAGAATCGATGTTCTAAGAAACGCCAAAACAAAAAGTAAAAAAACAAAACAGCCTGGAAAATAAAACAATTAAAATCGCTAAATAAAAACTGCCAACATAATAAATAAACGACAAACAAAAAATCCCCATATTTAAAAAAAATACACAAAAATTCCCAAAAAAAAATCCAACTTATAAACGAAGAAAAAAACAGGAAAAAATTAGCTACATTTTTTTTATAAACCTTATCTCTTTCCATGTTAAAGGTTCAAACAACTTAATATCATTTTCAGCTGACTGGCCTGGCCCACAGCATAAAATTACAAAATATTATTTTTTAATATTTCCGCAAAAAATCTTTTTTTTAGTGTCTTATTTTCTCATATAACAAAATTATTTTGTATATTTTTGCAATTTTTGCAATTTTCTTTTAGCAGCAGAACAAAACCATCCGCTGATATAAAAAAAAATGTAAAGTTTGTGCAAAAAAAAGTTCATACTCGTGTAAGCAGCATATTAATTAAAGCAAATCATACTTTTTCTGCTTTCTGGTGTTCATTCCTTTTTTGCCATTAATACTAAAGAAGATGTTTTGCAAGAAGGCCAAGGAAAAAAGTATTTCCATTCTGAAATCTGGTTGAACATTCATGTACATCTTCACTTAACATCCCACCCATGGCTTTGGGGCCTACAAGCAACAGGCCATGTAATTGATTTTAATTAATGGCTTTTTAAACTACAAAAAAGATATACAAAAAATGATATTAAACCTTTAAAACATCCTGGTATAAATAATTATAAGACAAAGCATCAAACTTAGCGGATGTTAAAGATAACGAAATTTTAATAGATACTTAACTAATGAAGGCTTTTATTATTTTAGAAGACGAAGATTGCTGCAAAATTGTTTGGGTTATAAATAGAAGTTATGCTTAATTAAAGGTCTTAATTAGCAAATAAAGTGGTCATTAAAAGGCAAACGATGAATAAGACATAAAATTCAACAAAACAGAAAACATAAGGAATTTGAGAAACAGACTTAAAATATTTTATAAGTTAAATTAGAAAGGCAACAAAATTGCGTAAAATTTACGAAAAGTTAATCAGCAGACAACATTTTTTAATTTAAATATTTTTTCGAACAAAACTTTTGCAGCTATTTTTTTCATGACATAACAAAAGTTTCGATTTTTATATCAAAAAAAGTGTACTTCATTTACACCCAATTTACATGATGAATTTTATGACGTCCAATTTTCTTAATTCCCTTTTGAAGTTGCTACCAAAAACTTCTCAAATTCATACGATGATTTTTTTTGGACGTCTATTTTTTTCATTATCATTCAATCCAGTTGATGACAATATAAAAATAAAACGTAACAGAAAGAACAGAAAAAAGTGTAAAGCGAAGTGTCAAAAAAAAAACATGAAAACAGAAACCATGTCTATTTTTCTACCCCTCTTTCTTCTCTACACCGCTTGCTACCAAACAAAAAATGACAAAAAATTCATCATGTAAACTGGGTGTTAGTTTTTCAAAATTCTACGAAAATAACAAATTCGAAATTGTTTATCTTTTGCGAAAAAATTGGTTAAGTATTTCATTAAGAAATTAATTTGGTGTATAGCTTAAAATTGCGGTATTTTTGAGAAACATTTAACGCCTATTTTAAAATTTCTGGTACAATATAAATTTATTCATAAGATCTGACCAATTCCGATCTTTCTGGCGTAATATAGATTTCGTGTCAAATAAGCTGCTTATTTTTTGAGTCCGAAAACAAATCAAGTCAATTTCGGTTATACTGTTCTTAAGTATGGCTAATTTTTACATCGATCAGTGTAAATGGTAGTCGGTCAGGGCCATGTCTAGACTACAAGGTGGCAGAGACAGAACTTCCAAGCCACTATTTTCTATACCACATCACAACTGCCTGCACCTTTCAGAAATTTTTTTTTTGGTAAATAGTCGATTTAAGCAAAACAATTGCTTACTATACAGGTCCCCTGAGATCGTCTGTCACGATTTCAGCAGCTCATAATATATGAAACTCATCCGGTAACACCACATACAGACCAATGACGCCCTGGATATTCGAATTTGGCATTGATTTGGTTGGTTAATTGGGCTTCATATGCGATTTCGTGCACTTTATTTTTTTTCGCAATTTTTCGTCACCAGTTTCACTGGCATTATTTCCACAATGCTACTGAAAATTATATTTTACATCTATCGCCTTTAACTCGTTTGGTACCCGATTTACTTGTTTTGGATATATCGTTCTGCTTGACAAAGTTTTATATGTTCTGCTTGAGTAACTCTAGAAGATTTTTGAAGCTCTTTCTGAGCATGAAGCCAATCTTCACGAAGTAACTAAGTATTAGCTCGAATTGATCATATGTACGCGTTTTTGGCTAACTTAAGCGGGGTTTGTCTTCTGTTTCGAAATGAGTACTTCTAAACTGCCAGTTCTTTTTGAGTTTAACAACAATTTTTACGCAGTGAAGTGGACTTTGAACTGGACGTTTTTGGATAACTTGTGGAGTCTTTGCCTTCCGTATCAAAATTAACACAAAAAAAAAACAAAAAATTATTTAAATTAGAAAATTTTTGATATTTATTAATAAATTAATTAAATTTGCACCAGTTAACATATTAATAGTATTATTTAAATATTTTTTCATAGTAACAGCCTTTTCTGCACTAATGTTGTTGATACATGTAACTAATCGTTTAATTTGATTAATTAAATTTTTAATTGAAACTGATTTTAGATTAGAGTCTTTCGTATAACTTGAAGGACGAATTCAGAATTTAACAAGTTTAGACTCACTTCGGAGATAATTACAAAAAAAAAGTTTTTACCAAAAAAGCACATTTTTTACAACAAATCACCTTTTTGCAAAAAAATTTCCTTTTACATTCCTATATCCCTATCGATATTAAAGTATTTGTTTTTTTCGGTACTTTAACTACATAACCGGTATCCTTATACCGGTACAAAATATTGCAAAAATTGTAGAAACTATTTATAATTTTCAAAACTTTGGCTAATGGAAAATATGTTTGTTGGAAACTGAAACTAATTTCGGTATCAATACCGGTAATTGACTATTTGTTATTTCGGTGTCAACACCGGTATTTTGGAATATATTCCATTTTAAATGGTATTTAAGCGGTATCGGTTGCGAGCCTGCAAATAATTAAACAAAAAAAGTACCTTTTAGCAACAAAAGTACTTATAGGTAAAAAAGTACTTTTAAGCAACAGGAATCTTTTTACAAAAAGCCGCTTTTTTAAAATTGATATTAATACGATTTTGGTTTAAAAAACAAAATATTCTCAACTTTATCGGAGATAAACCATTTCGCAAATCCTCTTAAATCAGACCTGCAGTGGGAAATGGTCTCTCAGGTGTGACTGAATTCATTTGAAAACTTAAGAATTTCTGCGCCATGTTCTAACTTTTTGGGTGCAACAATTAATTGAGCTAGTAAACGGATTTGCGTCTCTAGAAAAATTAGAAGATCTAACGTATATCTACTCTTCTTCTTTAGCTAAATCACAGTGTAAGATGGACAGAGGATCATCCTTATTTTAAGATTTTCACAAACTCTCCAAAGGTCAATTCTTGTACACGTATCAGAACTTTTACTAGGTATAGGGGCTACCGTGTCTTCAACACTTTGGGAATGCAGAGTCATGTTAAGTAGCTCAATAAGACGTTATTTTGATTTATTGTCGAGCTTTGTATCGAAGGTCAATAATTGTACATATACAATAGATTTAATTATTCTCTAAGCCCTCAAATCTTTCATTCAGAGCTACTGCTAAGTAAATCGCCAAATTTTTGGGACTCTGAACTATTCTGCATTTCAGTTTATTAATATTTTTGTATTTTCTAATAATGTTCAACGACTGTTAACTAGTGGAATAACTTCAGACATTGTAGCAGAATTTGTGATCTTTTCAAAGTTACCCAAAATTTGTAGAAAAATGATTTTTTTTCTCACAAAAATATTAAAAATAAGCATACAAATCTTAAAACGTACAAACACATACAAGATTTATCAATTGCAGAACGTTTTACTATTATATCGCAAAGCAAAATGGCTAAATCTGCAGGTCCACACCAAGCGTTCAATGCGTTAATGTATCAATTAAACAAGTATTAGTGTTAAATTGAATTGACAAGTTACACAACAAACGCGTAGAATGCATATACGTGTCGGAAGCATGAAGGAGGATTACTTTCTACTTTAACATGCGTCTTGCAAAAAGGCCAAAAAAGTAACATACGCGTAGAACGCTTGGTATGGACCTCCAGTTTAATAACTAAAAGAAGCAATTTATTATTCTGTTTGATTTTATGCACTGCTTTCAATGTGTTATTGCTCTTAGTTGCTATGCAACAAAAGCATTACAAATTAAATTGTATGTTCCAAAAAAACAATAAAAAGTATCGTCGTATCGTCAGTAAAATATCGCCGGTACCGATATATCGGAATCGGTATACGTTATCTACCTAGTTTTTTTCCAAAAAAAAATCACCTTTTTTAGTTTTAGACAACATTTTTGACTAAATATCTGTGGCATTTTGATAAAACATCTTAAATCAAATTTAAAAAGTTGAAAAAAAATGATAATAATCATACGAATTTTGCTTCAAATAACATTTTTGTTTACGTTTTTAAAATTTTGTATTATAACCGATATTTTTCTATAATTTCGTTTTATTTTATTATGTACGTGATAAATGATTTTTATAGAGTTTTTTTAAAATCTTTTTTGCTATACTATCTCGACATAAGATGTTTTGTTAAAATTCCACAGATATTTAAATAGTAACAATGAATACCAGTTTTTATTCTAGAATATTTTTTCATATTTGGTTTTCTTTAATTTTATTTTATTTAAATATTTTTCTACTAATTCCAAATTATTAATTTCGATTTGTTTTTGTTGCCATAAATCTTATAAAAATTTCTATTTGTTTCTTCTTAAAACCACAAAATAAAATAAAATTTATTTGTTTCATCCCATTACACTCATTTTTGGTCATAAATAACTCACTCAAGTAATTTTTTTTTTGGACCAAAAATTGTTTTAAGTATAAAAATTTATGTTTGTGTAATGGCTTTTCGTTCATCCTGTTGTTCTTGTTAGAAAAATTTTAGTAAATTTTCTTGAAAAAGGCCAAAATGTCAACAGCATTATATAAACATTATTTTTGTTTTATTTTCTTTTATTTATATAATTTTTATATTTTTTTTTTCTTCTTTTAACTTGTACTGATACTTTTGTTGGGAAAAAGAAAGTAGATATTAAATTGCCTTAATAGAGAGTATGTCTGACAGTTTGGGTAGTTCAAAGTGTTGAAATATTTCTAAATGATGTTGAGGGCATAAATGAATGTGAAGGGATTTATGGAATATTTTAAGAAATAGAAATTTAATAGTAAGACTGCTCTATATTTCAAAGTAGTTTAAATACATTTTTGTATTAATTTGCAGTATTTTGGTACTACATAGTAGGGTGATCGATTATTTGATTAATCCAAAACCCGGCTTTTGAATATTCCAAATAGTTGCTATTTGAAAAAAATTGGTTTTCTGTTAAGCATTTTAAAACTTACCGGTTAACCAGTTTTAATTCGAATACATAAAACACAAAAATAAAATTAGTTCCTGCAATAAAAAGTTAATTTGAATAAAAAACAAAACATTTCACAAAACATTTCATTTAAGGAACCAACAAAATACACAGATATGATCTTCACAATCAAAAACTTCCCGTGACTTGGTTTGATTTCTTCAATTTTGTTTTTAGTTCTTGGTGTTTTAATAAATATATCTGATGAGTTTTTTCCATATTGTTGACTCCGCCGAAATGTTTTAGTTTTAAGCATGAAGATATGCTAAAACTACTTTTTAGACTTTTCAGTTTTCATCATTTTAGGGACTGCAAACACCTTTGTCTTTTAAATCCCGTTGGAAATATCTTCAGGAATGACTTCAGTTTAAAAAAAAATTTAATATATTTAATACTCTAACACAAACTGCTAATTACTTTTTAAACTGAACATTATTTTGTGGTATTTTGAATTGTTTTTAGTGTATTTTAGAAGAACGATAGCTTTTATAAGCCATTTGTATTAACATTGTTTATAACTTGGTATGCGATGTAATTGAATTTTGAAAGCAAAGCTGTGTAAAATCGATAATAACATTTTCCGTTTCTTTTAAAATTGATTTCTAATACAGTTTCCTCTTACTTTCTCTATAATTTCATTAAAATTGTATATTCAGATGTTAATTGAACTGCATTTTGAACAGTTCTGAATTCAGGGTGCCCCGGTTGGTAGTGAACTAGTCTATCAGCGCCATGGTTGCGGGTTCGATTAACGCCAGAGACTGTGGTTTCTTTCGTGGGATTAGTATAGGAAAAAAAGGAATAACATTAAAAAAAAAAAAAAAAAATGGATTTTAGAAACGCTCATAATTCATCCCAACTTTCAAAAACAATCGATTTGCAATCGTCCGATTTTCATCAAGTCTTTTTACTTTTTTACATTTTGCTTTGAAATTCTTCAAAAAAGTTTTAATTTGCCTAATATTTAATTAAAAAAATACTTAAATTACTGGTACATTTACAACAAGAGTAAGGAAAACGTATATCAATTACACATTATTAAAATAACCGATTTATTATACTAAAATAACCGGTTTATTCGATATTCGAAAAAATGGAATTTTAAAATAACCGTCTTGGGCAAAACTAAAATAACCGGTTAAAACCGGTTGATTGATAACCGTTCGATCTCCCTACTACCTATGTCAGGGTTGTTAAATCGGGCTTTAAATTTTGCACCAACTTTCAAAAAAAAAATGAACTTTTTGGACCTTCACGGTACCATTTTTTTTAATTTATTAAAACAACAAAAAAGTACATAAATATTAAATTTTACACAAAAAAACATACCATTAGTATACATTATGTGTATGAATTAAAGAAGGTACATAAAAGTCGTATAAATATATGAGATCAAAATCAGGCACTTATTTGTTTAGTTTATACTAGGGTATTCATTCGGTTAACCGTTAATCGGTTAACCGATTAATTACTACCCGCTTAACTGATCGGTTATTTTAATTTGCATATTTTTGATTAACGATTAAACCAGTTAATTTCAGTCGATTAACCGATATAACAAAATTGTTAACATTTTGTGGTATTATAACACTTTTTTGTGTTTAAATTGTTTGTTTCGTCTCATACCTATACAAAGGTATGTGCTTAGAAAATATTTTTTCATGCAAACTCACTTCCATACAAACCTTTTAAATAAGTGTTTACTGTCAACAGCTTTTTGTTTCACGTACTTTTTATATATGCGTTTAGCTATTTGTTTTAATAGAAATTTCAGTTAGTACAATTAGAAGTGCTAAAAATTTAAAAAAATTAAAACAGGACTAATGACATAATGGAAGATTTTATATGTTTAGAAAAATCCAGGAATAGGACTGAGAAATTAAATATTCCGTATTTTGGATTGCTTTTGATTTCTTCAACATCTACGATATATGAAAGAATTTTTCAAAGTCAAGTTTTATCAAAACTATTTTCTTTAGTTTAATACGCTTAAATCCTAAACATTTAATCAATATTATTTTTATAAACGATTAATTATAAGATCTACTTAAGCTATTGAAATAACTAAAAAATGCTCTTACAGTTTATTCTTTAATTTATACAAAATACGTATTAATTACAAAATATGTATTGCATATTTATGAATTATTCTTTTGTTTGCTCGTTTTAGTTCAAGCATTGTTATGTTCTTGGTTTTTTTTTTACTAATAAACTCCAAATAATAAAATATTTTGAAATTACTTAATTTAGAAGAAAAACTTTGTTAATCGGTTAACCGATCAATAACCAAATTAACCGATTATTAACCGATTAAATCAAAACCTCGGTTAATTAATCGAGCGATTAACCGATTAAAGCAAAAGCCCGATTAAATGAATACCCTAGTTAATACACTATTTGGAATTTTTATATCTTATAGCAGCATGAATTTTTCGATCTTAACCAATATTTTGTTTGTATGAGACTAGATAATGTTGGCACATGTAGTCTGTTTCTTTCCAAAGTTTTAATAATATTTTGAAAAGCTAAAACTCTTTCCGCATTTGCAGACGAATGTGGAATGGATAAAATTCCAGCAACGACTCTAGATATGTCAGGAAATATATGGACATTCAGCTCATTTTGTAAATTAGCTGCTGCCGACCAAAAACTACAAATATTTTCAGTTTTTAAAGACTGCAGTTGCTCGACTTCAGCTAAAGCTCTAAATTGATTATTGATTGAATCAAAATTTACAATTTCATTCGGGAGCATTTTTTGGCACGTGATTTTTGTAAAGGTCTACGATAGATATATCACATTCATCCAAAACATTTTTATTCATGAAATAACGTGCTATTTGGCGAAACAAAAAAGTTAGGCTTTGTAAAAGTACATGCATTAGAACATCTTCTGATTGCATTTCTAAATTAACCATGTTAATAATTTTAAGTGCATACTGCATAAATTTTTTAATCCTGATGAAAGAAAAAATTATTTCAAAAACTAAATGCAATGAAAAGGACTCAATAATTTGTTTGCTATACTAAAAATTAAAAAAGGGGGAACTATAATAAATTCTAAAATTGCATCAAATAAGTCACGGCAGTACCACGGTTCTTTAGAAGGTCAAAATATACCAAAAAAAATTACAATTGTGCCAACTTTAACATCCCTGCCCTATGTCGTATAACTAATATCTAATTTATTTTTAAATTAATATTAATTATGCGCCTAGTGATAATATGACACAAAAAGAATTGCCAAATTTTTGGCCACATTTGCACTATGAAAAATCGTTTAAAGAACAAATCATTTTATAGAAATCTACTAACACAAAAGTGATCAAAAATTAATCCACTTTTCTCGAGTTGACTATTTGATTAGGAACTACACTCATTGTTTTATTTAATTTTCAAATATCCTTCTTTTGCTTTTTTAAATCTTTTTTTCCAACATCTGCTCAAATTCGAATTAATTTTATTGCTCAATTTATACTTGTCTGCTTACGTATATAAAATATTTGCAATTTTTAATACAAGGACATTAACATTTCCAACAAATTTTCCAAACAAATTAACAACTATTTACTTAACACAATCTTTATACAATAAAGAACAAAATGGAAAGAAAATATAGAAAGAAAGCCAGAAACAGTAATAAAGTTTGTCAATAAAAAAGTATTTTTATGTAGATATTTTTAATCAAGACTAAAAAAATATTTTACACATAAATTAACAGACACACAAAACTTTTCTATGTCTTATTTTAAGAACCCTTAAACAGGCAAACATTTCCTCTACTGTTTAGATGATTTTGTCCACAGAAAAAAATAAAAATGATTGTCAAAGTTGCCTACTCTTCTAAACTCAATATTTTTTTTCTACAAAAAAATATATCTCTTCCCTCTTTCCCTTTTTCAACTTCTATAGTTGTCTTTGTAAAAGATTGAAAGCAACGTGTGAAAAATAGTGAAAAATTTCAGCAACCCAACAGACACGAAGTCAAACCTTTGCTATGAAATAACTTTATCTTTTGACATCAAACACAATTTTCAAACCTTTTTCTACTGTTAGATTTCAACATGTGAATTCAAATTGATAATGATTTGAATGTAAGCATTTAACATACAATTTTTTTATCAATTTGATATCAAATTGTTATTAAATGTTATTCTCAAACCAAAAAAAACTTTACAGCACTGAATCGAAAAATAAATGTAAACATTAAAAAATGGCGATTAAAGTTAAATGTGTTACACAATTAAAGAATAGTTACATATTACGTGAAATGAATTCGCCTTTAAAAAAAACCTTAATATGTTGCTAACAAATATAAAATATATTTGTCAGTATAAAATTAATTAGAAATTGTATGAATATAAATAAAAATTAAACGGGGAAGTGAGGAAATTATAAATTTTTTGTACGCTCGCGGTGCTGCGCCATGACAATCCTCAAATTAAACAGGAGTTAAGTATTTCGTCTTTGCAAGAATTAGAGGAACGAAAGAAAACTATTTCATTTTAGCTATGGTGCCGGATGTAAAGTTTGAAAGCAAGTCGAAATTAAATGCATTTCTCAATTTTAAAATAATTTCCCTTTTTTGTTGAGAATGCTATGATTTTAAAATCATTATCAAACATTTGTCGTTTGAGAAAACGTTTGATATCAAATCATTTTCAATTTGATATCAAACCTCCGTGTTTGTTGGGAACTTATAAAATGAACAAGAATGAGAATGACATTCACAATAATGATGTACACAGAGAGAGAGAGAGAGACATTTTTACATAAACTTTCGTTGTAACAGCTGTGTGTTTTGTGTTTTATGAAATAAATTATGTAAATCGTTTGTTTGTTATTGTAATGGGTTTAAAATGCAGGGATGAGCGTCACAGACGTGGCAATAGATTTACATGAGCACATGCCATTTGGTCTACTCTCATAGTGGGTTTTGGGACTGGGTGACAAGTTATACGATTACCAAATGCCATCGTACGTCAGCACAATCAACACGTTCTGGTACCAACGTTCAGTGTATAATCTGAAAAAATAATACACTCGCCCCTTGATTAGGAACTGGATTAATTTAACATCAACTGCTTTTGGAAAAATGCCAGCAACATCATGCAAGACTAAAAAGTGGATTTATACATAATCCTTACATCCGGGTGGGAGGATACGAGGTACAGAAAGTAGGAAGAGATATAAAGTAGTTTCTATAAAAACAGGAAGTTTAACGGTACTTCAAAAATCAACGAAAGAGAGGGTGTAGGTCTTACTTTAATGTAGTCAATACGGGGAGTAATAAGAGACAAGACTAGAAAATTTGGATACTTAGAGAGAAACAACGGAAACTTGCAAACAAATATTGATATTTTTTTTGAAAAATTATAAAAAAAATATTGCCGATCAAAACTTTTGGATATGTGATTTTATGTCTCTCCATTTTTTTTTAACAAAAAAGTTATATTGTTACTAAAAATAAAAATGATCATAAATTAACGTCGTTTTTTCTTAATAAGAATTTGTTTGTTTTGCCAAATTCTCAATTTTCATTCTTGATAAATACACTGAAATTTACTGTTGAAGGATAAGCTGTTTCTAGGCGCATTTCACTGGTTGCTTAGGCCATATCAGCATCTTTTTAATTAAAAGCGTTGTTTAAAAACCTACACCTATCAGTTTTTTAATTTTTTTTTTCATTTCTTCCTTTAATAGTTTTGAGACATTTAGCCAAGTTCTGAAAATACGTGAAATTGAAAGCGATGAAAATTTTCAATTGGATTTTTGTAAAAATTAACGTAGAGATTCCTGATTTCAAAAAGGCAAGTGGTCCTCCAACTATGATATATAGAAAAGGAAATATTTTTATGAACTTTGAACTTTCAGAGTTCCCAAAAATTGCTTCGATTTCAATTCCACGTGATTTCGGTTTCCGGAACATGTTTTACATTGTAAAATAAAATTGATCCCCGATTGAAGTTATTGAGATGTTTTCTCAAATTGAAATCCTATTCTTGATTTAAGCGATACTTTAGTCATTCTACACATTTACGGTCTTATGAAAAAAAATTAATGTGGACTTAAATTGTTTGTTAAAACCAGTTTCCAATACAAATATTTTGTTTAACGAACACTTTAAGTTCACATTAATTTTTGCATAAAACCGTTAGTCTTTTTTCACGTTTAATTACAAAAAATAAAAGTAACCACACATTAAAATCACTTCCTCGATTCAACCGGCTGTTGCGTTCTTTAACTTCAATAGTTTTTATAAAGTTAATTATATTCTTATGAAAAATAAAAGAGATTAAAGGTTATTTATTGTCCTTCCCATGATTCGAGGACTTAAGAACCAACATTAAATTTCTTTGTTTGCAAAATCGATTTAAGATTAAAAAAAGAAGAGGTCGTTGATTTTTCTTGACTTACAGCCGGGTTTTTATGAAATGAAAATGAAACTTCGTGTTAGAAATTATATTGATAAGAAAGTCAAAGTTTCGTATTTTATTGTTGTATTTAGGGAGTGTGTGAAACGGTAGCAAAGTTCTATGGTGAAATAAAATTTGTCTGCGGTAGAAAAATTTCATGTTTGTGCTGTGTGAAATTATAACATTTTTGACAATGTAAAATTTTGACATAAAGAAAAGAACAATTTCTTTCTGAGATTTCTTAACAAAAGTCTAAGTCGGCAAATTTTTTGGCGGCGGCGGTTCAGCAAAAAGTAGCCGGTAGTGGATCACCTGACAAAAAAATTTGTTATTCAAAATGAAAAAATATCTATCACAATTGGTTATTATTTGAAATATATGTATTTGTTATTAATAAAATATATTTTAACCCGACTTCAAAAAAGGAGGAGGGTTTCAATTCGATTGTATGTTACTGTTTTAATGTTTGTAACCGCATAACTCCCTCATTTAATGTTTGTAACCGCATAACTCCGTCAGTTGTGAGCCGATTTTTTTTGCATTTTAATAGGACGTGTCAACAGATTGTAATTACAAAAAATTTTGGAAATCAGACGGACAATTTCTCTGTCCGGAAATTATATTTTTTTTTTTTGAGCTGCTCCTTAATTTATAAACTAATTTTCATAATTCGCGCTTACTTTTAAAATGATTTGCTAGCAAATTGCAAATGTGAACAAATTTTGAGGAATTTTTGAAGGTTTCACATTTGGCTTTTTCAAAATTTTTGCATTTTTTTTTAATTTTTGACGTTTTTCAGCGATTTTTTATTCTCTACTGGTTGGAACCCATAAACAGATATTTAATACTTTTATAAACTTTTAGGAAATTTCTCATTTTTATTAAATTTTTTAAACCTTCTCAAATTGCGTGTTTTAGGTAACCCAAATCCTTATAAGCTGATTATGGGATTAATGATCTAACAAACATTATTTATCCCGTTTTTTTATTTAGATTACCTCTCAATCGAATATATTTCCATGTTAATGTGGTTGGTTATTTCCAATTACAGTTACATAAGATTGTGCTAGTAAATATAACAATATGCTTGTAATGTAAATGTAATAAGCGTTCTGCAGTCTATTATTGAATTTTAAATTTATTTAAAAAACATATTTTACTTTTATTAGACACTAATGCCAACATGCACAAATTATAATAACAAAAATTTTAAATATGCCTTTCGAACCGGAAGCGACTACAACGCAAAATTTAAATTCGGCGGCGACTAAGAGGCGACTTTGAGCTGCATGACCTGGGAGTATGTCTGATAATTGTGTGGTTGTCAAATATTTCTACGCTAATGTCAAAATTTATACTAGCCCCCTGGGCTAGTGAAATTTTATTCACCTCAACAGTGTCAAATTTTTACATTCATGAGTACTTTGCTACCGTTTCCCACACACGCCCTTAATATAATTTTTCACACGAAATTTAGTTTGCATTTTCTACAAACAGGCTGTAAATAAGCCAATTAGCGGTTTTTCTCGATTTGATTACGTATAAAATTAATTTAATTATTTATGTAAAAAGAGTATGTTCGAGAATCAAGTACATTTATTAGAAAAGAGTTCATTTCTGAAAAAGAGGACTTTTGAAAAAATTAAACTTTTGAATCAAGTTTTTTAAGAAAAAAAATAGTAAATTGGTTCAAGAGAACAATTTACATTGTGTGAAAAAGTACTTATTTGAGAGAAATTTGCTGTTTGAAAAATGGGGTTTAAAAGGCACAAAAGAGAAAAGGTTTAAAAAAAGACCATTTGCAATAATAAAAATTGTCATTAACTGAACAAGTAAAAGTAACGCCTTCTGAATTATGTACTAAAAAATTACAAAGATTATAAGAATACAGACTTTTGACAAAAAGATTGGCAATTTTAGTTCATAGATTTTAAAAATATTCAATAGCACTACATTAGAAATTCTAGTCGTTTGGTACTTTTTGGAAAAAAAAACGATAAAAACGGCCAAAGTTTAATACCTCTTAAAGGAACATTAAACTTTATAAAGCATAAGATACAGTTGTACTGTTCAGAACCTTTTTCTGAAGTTTCTTTAATAGTTGAAATTTTTTTAATTTTCCCATTTTTGATATGAGTTAATTTTGATACCGTTTGGAAAAAAATTTAGAAAAAAAATTTGACGGATAGCATAATCGAAGATTGAACCATAAGATGTTCGATTTGAATATAGTGAGATGCATTAAGATACAACGATTGCGATGGCTGGGACACGTCAAAAGCACGAAAGTTATTCGAAGATCTACATGAAGGAAAGCGTTAGCGGCGAAGACCAAGACTCCGGTGGAAAGAAGACACAAAAAGCGCACGCAGAACATATTTAAGCAGGCCTACGCCAACAACAGGTTGTAGTGCCATATAAGGAAATAATAAAATGTCGGTCGCCAATCTCATCTATATTTTACAAGGTTTTAACTGGAAGTATAGTAAGATAATTCTTCTTTTAAAAAAAAAAACTAGGTAACCTTAATGCGCATTAAAGGCTCTTTTTTTGTCGCGCACATAAACGTTATAACAAAACTCTTTGCAATTCATAATTTTTAAAGCTTTTGGGATACTAACTGTATTACAATGTTGGTGTTCTCTTTTCCCAAATGGTAGATTATTTAAAATTCAGACTGAAAAATGTACCATCGTATAAAATATGCGACAGAATAAAAACAGTGTTTAGTTTGTTGCCCTTAAAAAAGTGTAAGTAAATTTGTAAAACGCTGTTGTCAATGACAAAAACATTTAAATGAGAAAAAACTTTAAATGAATATTTATAACTAACGAATGATTGTTAATACTATTTTATACAGTCTGTTTTTCCAATATAAATTCCCAAACGAAAATTTTCATTTTATTTTGAAAAACAGTCAGATAGTTTAAGAAACAAAAAAGCAAATGCAAAAGTTTTTAATGAAAATTTTATAATAAATTTGGTAATGTCTAAAAATAAACTTTAAACTTACTTTGATTCTTTGTCAATCATTATTCCCAAATGTCCTGACTTATATTACGAGTATTCCAGCAAATTGTCAACCGAAGTTCCAATATAAACCATCCAATTTAAAATAAATTCAATAAGTTTTGAATAAATTTTAAAAATGCTACTACTTTTGGCCAGAATAACAATAAGAACAATTGGAGTCAACAACAATTTACCAAACCAACTCAAATTTAATATGTATATGGTAAGAAACAATATTTTCTTGTTTTCATAAATCTCTTTAGTTTCATAGTCTGTCTTTCGCCTTCAACAAAAATTTGTATCATGTTTTCTTTTTCATGGCACTGTAATAAAAACGAACCTCTTCGCTGACGTTGTCAATTCCAACTCATCCTCATGATATTATTATAGTCATAGCTGTGCTTTAATAGTCATAGCCGTATAGTTTTATTTATATTGTCATCGTTCTAGTCAATGTATTTATTGTCGACTGTTGCCACAATCTTGTATAGAAAATATTGTGCTTGTTTGTTAAAACTGAAGAGAAAGATGCACAAGTCAAAAAAAATAACTAAATCACATTGAAAAAAAAAAATTTGCAACAGATAAAATCCATAATATCAAAAACGACAACTGCAGGCAATCATGACAACAACAACGACTACACGCAATTAAATGAAGTCAAAAAAAATTTTTAAAAAAAGGAGCAGCAATAGCCTATTGTTGCCAAAAAAAAAAAAAAAAAAAAAATAACAATTGCCAACACAGCAGGGATACAACATGACAAAACGAATCGAAAAATTACAAAAAAAAATTATAGAACATGTTAAACATTTAGATATTTTACTTCATCTCTTGCCATTTAAATTGCTGTGAATTGATGTGAAATATTAGAAATGTAGCAGACTTAAAAGGAATTATAAACTTATAAAGTTATAAAGTTATGAAGTTATAGTTATAAAGTTATAAAGTTATAAAGTTATAGTTATAAAGTTATAAAGTTATAAAGTTATAAAGTTATAAAGTTATAAAGTTATAAAGTTATAAAGTTAAAAGTTTTAAAGTTTTAAAGTTATAAAGTTATAAAGTTATAAAGCTATAAAGTTATAAAGTTATAAAGTTATAAAGTTATAAAGTTATAAAGTTATAAATTTATAAAGTTATAAAGTTATAAAGTTATAAAGTTATAAAGTTATAAAGTTATAAAGTTATAAAGTTATAAAGTTATAAAGTTATAAAGTTATAAAGTTATAAAGTTATAAAGTTATAAAGTTATAAAGTTATAAAGTTATAAAGTTATAAAGTTATAAAGTTATAAAGTTATAAAGTTATAAAGTTATAAAGTTATAAAGTTATAAAGTGTTAAAGTTATAAATTTATAAAGTTATAAAGTTATAAAGTTATAAAGTTATAAAGTTATAAAGTTATAAAGTTATAAAGTTATAAAGTTATAAAGTTATAAAGTTATAAAGTTATAAAGTTATAAAGTTATAAAGTTATAAAGTTATAAAGTTATAAAGTTATAAAGTTATAAAGTTATAAAGTTATAAAGTTATAAAGTTATAAAGTTATAAAGTTATAAAGTTATAAAGTTATAAAGTTATAAAGTTATAAAGTTATAAAGTTATAAAGTTATAAAGTTATAAAGTTATAAAGTTATAAAGTTATAAAGTTATAAAGTTATAAAGTTATAAAGTCATAAAGTTATAAAGTTATAAAGTTATAAAGTTATAAATTTATAAAGTTATAAATTTATAAAGTTAAAAAGTTATAAAGTGTTAAAGTTATAAATTTATAAAGTTATAAAGGTATAAAGTTATAAAGTTATAAAGTTATAAAGTTATAAAGTTATAAAGTTATAAAGTTATAAAGTTATAAAGTTATAAAGTTATAAAGTTATAAAGTTATAAAGTTATAAAGTTATAAAGTTATAAAGTTATAAAGTTATAAAGTTATAAAGTTATAAAGTTATAAAGTTATAAAGTTATAAAGTTATAAAGTTATAAAGTTATAAAGTTATAAAGTTATAAAGTTATAAAGTTATAAAGTTATAAAGTTATAAAGTTATAAAGTTATAAAGTTATAAAATTATAAAGTTATAAAGTTATAAAGTTATAAAGTTATAAAGTTATAAAGTTATAAAGTTATAAAGTTATAAAGTTATAAAGTTATAAAGTTATAAAGTTATAAAGTTATAAAGTTATAAAGTTATAAAGTTGTAAAGTTATAAAGTTATAAAGTTATAAAGTAATAAAGTTATAAAGTTATAAAGTTATAAAGTTATAAAGTTATAAAGTTATAAAGTTATAAAGTTATAAAGTTATAAAGTTATAAAGTTATAAAGTTATAAAGTTATAAAGTTATAAAGTTATAAAGTTATAAAGTTATAAAGTTATAAATTTATAAAGTTATAAAGTTATAAAGTTATAAAGTAATAAATTTGTGAATTTAAAAGAAATAAAATTATAAATTAAAAAAGATGTGAAGCATAAGATATAAGTTTTAAATTTTTATTAAGGCATTTCATGATATCGGTTTAAAGTCTCCCCAAATTCATTTATACAAACCTCGTAAATTTGCAAAACAATTTTGGCTCCTAAGATTGCGTTGTCCAATTGTGCACTTTTTAGCTTTTTGTATGTTAACCGTCGATTCTTCAAACAATAAAAAATTAGAGTGTTAACATACCACAAACAACACATTTTTGGAATAATTTGAGCCATCAAGTGTGTCGGCTTTCTGTCCTATCCTTTTCGGTTTCCCACCTTCCTTCCTTTTTAGCCTTGTGCCATTTTTTGTAAAAGTTATCTTTTGTCTTTAATTTCCTATAAATCACAAAGTTCATTGACCCTGTGCTTGTGAAATATTTACAAAAAACTTAAAGAAGCAAATCCACATGCAAAAAAGAGCTAATAGTAAAAATGCAACATTTTATTATGAAACGCATGTTATTACCAAAGTAAAATATTTTCTTCTTCTGATGAGTCTTTGCCATAATGGAAAGCAAATGTTTAAAAAAAACCATAAAATTCATAAAAAAAACTCATAAAACTTTTATTGGAGTCTATGAAATTGCGCAATCAAAATGAAAAAAAAAACAAGAAAAAAAAATACATAGCATAAAATACAATGTTGTTCTGTATCGACAAGATCATTTGAAAAGTAATAGGGAATTCTATTTAAATACTTATTTCAGGAGTTTAAAAGTATTCATTCTTTTGATGCTTTAAAAAGCTCTAACGTTAAAATTATAAAGTTAGGAGACTTAGAAGATTCTAGAAATATGAATGATCTATAATTATTTTTATATATCACTTTATAACTTTTAATTGCCTTTTGAGGCAATAATAATTTTCAAGTAATTGGAATGAATTTTATATGTTTTTGTAACAAGCAAAAGCAGCATTACCAACACCATTTAAACTACTTCTGAATTCCAATATCAGAACTTCCACTATATCATGTTTTTCATTCATACATATTTTAACAGTTTTTAAGCACAATACTCAATAGCCAACATTGGTTTATCACAGTGCAATCAATGCTCATTTAAGGTAATACACTTAAAAAAAACTTAGTTATTGAAAAATTTTTAAAAGTCTTGTCTTGTTCTTGTAAGAAAATTGTTGATCTCTTATTATTTTATGAGTGTAAAATGCCCAGGGATATCGTTTTAATGTTTCATGATTTGTATTGTACTTTGTTATATTTTCTTTATTTTTTTTTTAAAAAATGAACAAGGACTTGAAATCACGTACGCATGCGCGTGCAAATAAAATTTAAATTGTGAATAAATGACTAAAAAAAAAATCACAAGAATATACAAAACTTTGAAAGATAAATTGCCTTTTAGTACGAATATTGGTAGTTTGTATTCTGGCAGTTACTTGTACAAAGTTGTTGTACGATATTCAAATTGTATTTTGTTGTAGATTTTTTGTTGTTGAGAAGTGCTTCATTGTTTTTATGTCCACTATTCCTTTGGGTTGGTTCCCCACTACGTTTTGGCTTGTATTTTAAATTGGTCTTACATTGTTATTCATTTTAGTTTATTGTTTTATTTTTCTTTGTTAACGCTTTGTTATTGTTCATTTGTAAGTATTAAAAAAAATAATTGAAATTTTTAATATTTTTAAATTAGGCTTATTTTCATTGAATTATTTTTGGAAGGAATTTTACAGCATTAAAAAAAATTTTATAATTTTTTATTCTTGACTAAACGGGGATTAAATTCGGGTCGAACTTACATAATTTGAGAATAGCCACATTCCCAACTTTGCCCTTACATTTGCGCCACTGTGGGAGCTGCCAGTTAACTTGACTTATGAACTATTTACTCCGTTATTGAATATGTACTATAGTTCATTTACTTTTACTCGCGAAACTCATACTCAATTCTTAAAAATATTAGTTAACAAGTGGAATCCTGATTTATTCCACAAATAGTTGGCTCTACTCATGAATAATTTGTTTAAATGCCACAATAATTTTACTTTACTTTTAAATATTTTATTTAATTCGCCAATACCTTTTTTCTTCCTGTGGAATTTTAATCTACTTCTCTTTAATCTGTTTATGAATATTTTAATGAGAACTGTACTTAACCCCACGAAAACTTTAACCTTATCCGAATATTTTATTGCACTGACAGTTACTTTAGTATACTTCCTTGTTCCGTACTTTACACCTTATAACTGTACTGCACTCGCAATTTCTATACTTTTCTCAGATTTATTTGTTATATGTATGTAAAGGGAAGTTCAATTTTAAGGGCCGATGTTGATTTTGAATAAAACACAAATTATTTAGGAAATTATTGTCATTTCTTTTTATTATGATAAAATTGGTATGGTTCAATTATGTATGCAACAAAATATCGGTCAAATGGCGGCCGCGACCTCGGCGGCACAGCTCAATCCGTTGGTCCAAATTTTCGGTGACGATGAGGCATAATTGAGGTTCTATGCCGTTAATGTGGCCAATTATCCCATCCTTTAGCTCTTGAATTGTTGCTGCCTTATCGACGTACATCTTTTCTTTCAAATAACCCCAAAGAAAGAAGTCCAACGGTGTCAAATCACATGATCTTGGCGGGCAATTGACATCGCCACGACGTGAGATAACAATGCCATTGAATTTGTCGCGCAAAAGAGCCATTGTCTTGTTAGCTGTGTAGAAAGTGGCACCGTCCTGTTGAAACCACATATCATCCACATCCATATCGTCCAATATGGCCATAAAAAGTTCGTTATCATCATCTTTATATAATCTCAAGATAGCGAACACCATTCACAGTAACTGCCTGACCGCCCTCATTTTGGAAAAATACGGCCCGATGATGCCGCCAGCCCAATTACCAGACAATTATGTGCTGTTTTCACAACACAAGTGCCTGAACGTGTGCTTTTCATATAAATTTTACTACTCGTCCAAGCACTCGTGTTGTGAAAACAACACATTACTCTTGGATTATAATTCGCCCAAATGCGGGAATTCCGCTTGTTAGACCCCTTTCAGACAAGCAAAGTTTACTTTGCAAAGTCTTGAGTTTATAGAAGAGAAGGGAAAAGAGAATAGCGGGGGAGGACATACGTTGCTGTACTCACAAATTCGTTTTGTTTTTCGTTCGTACATTATACCTGAAGTTGGCTGCAACTTTATATTTATATACAGCGTTACCAGAATCTTTGGAATGAAAATTGTCATATGGCGAAAGAAATCATATTTTGAAGAGGAAAATCCTAAATTTTTCTTCTTAATTTTTTAAACAAGGGCAAAATAGTAAGAATTATTAATTTTTTATAAAAACATACTTCTTATTATTTAAATTGAAATAAATAAAAACATAATTCGTCAGTATATGAAACTTTATAAAAATACATTTTTTCTTTTCACAAATATTTGTTTTTATCAATATTCTAACTGCCTATTTCCGATGTGCGAAAGAATTATTTACTTCGTACAAATACATTTAAAACAAAAACAAAGTTTTAAGAATTTGTTTTTGTTTTAAATGTAGTTGTTCGAAAGAAGAAATTCTTTCGCACATTGGAAATAGGTTATAATATGCCTTTTTTAATATTTTTTATGTCCAGAAATAATGATGCAATTTTGTATATTCTAGATACTGGGTACAAAAGTGTGCAGCACCAATACACATCAAGCTGATACAAAACTTCATTGTTTTAAAAATTGACTGTTTAAATAATCGGGTATTTTGTATAAGCAAAATTAAAGTAAAAATCAGAATTTCTAAAAATAAAAAATCATCATTTGAGAAAAAAATCTTTAATCATATTTTTGTTTAAAAAAATAATCCAAAATATGATAAAATCATCATTCTGGCAACGCTGTTTATATATTTTATTCAAACAAGAGAAAACAAAAATTTGTCAAATTAAACTGTGTGTGTCTGAGCACGAAACAAAGTTTAAAAGAGAATTCAACAGACTTTGTCAAAGTAAACTTTGAATGTCTAAAAGGGGACTTAACGAATCCACTGAAGTCGATTATGCTGATTAAAAAAATCACGAAGGTACACAAAATCATTTTGATTTGAACGCCCATAGTCATAATAAGCCTGAATAACTTTAACGCGTTGCTCGATTGTGTATCTTTCCATGGTTCAAATTGAGTTAGTCTGAAATTGAGAAATGTCAAATGAAATGCAGAAAAAAACTTGACGTTTAGGTGTGGTTCACATTCAACATCGGCCCTTAAAATTCAACCACCCGTTATATTGTTTTAAATTTTGAATACCTAAATAAACTGAATCTTAACTCCTGAATCCCTTTTTCTAAATCTAAATATTTTAATTTATCATAAAAACATTTTCATAAAAACTTTATATAACTGATGAACGAGATCTTTACTTTTGAAACTTTATTCCTCTCGAAAATACTATTTTCTTACATCCTTTCTCCTTTTAGTATGTCTCTCTTCCATTTCAGACTTTTAAACTTTTGTCATCGATTTTCGTGTTTTTTATTACTTTTCCAAAAAAAAACTATTTCGTGCCCATAAACAACTCCATATCTCTCCTCTGTCGCTGTTAATTCTTCCGTAATGTATGGCACTGATGGGATTTGTTGTACAATTGTACTAAATTTGGTACAATCGAAACTTAATCGGTACACTGGTATAATTCATGCTTTTTTGGTACAATTTAAAAAAGAATACTTGCGAAGTTCATCATTTCTTTGAAGTGGAATAAATCAATTTTCTTTCCAGTAATAAAATTTATTAGTACATATCTCCAGCCCTGACCAAAACTGCATTATTGTTAATTTATGTTCATGATGTTATACCAACATATTTAGTGCATACATACAAAAGTATGAATACTCGTATTCCTATAGGAAGCCTGGGATCAAGGGTTAAAATCGCGACTTTTGTACCCTATTTTGGTAAAATCACTAAAGGACAAACATATATCATATAGATGAAGATATTTAAATAATAATCCGCATAAATAACTTTTACATGAATCTTTACCTCCTAATATTATATTGTACACTCTAGAAAGTTTGGCTTAACATACTATGGTGTAGGGTATCAAATGGTCGGGCTTGATCGACTATACATTTTTACTTGTTTTGTTGAATAAAAAGGTGTTATAAACTTTAACTTTGTGTAGTTTTTTATTTTATAGCCAAAATTTGGTACAATTTATTTCAATTTGGTACAATTTTGCCATTGAAACGGTACAATTGAAGTATTTTCAGGCCCCAACAGTGATGTATGGCTGCCAAAAATTGCGTGAATGTAGGTTTTCATCATCAACATTTTTTTTTGAGCGGCCATAAGTTATTGTAAATGTGCGTGTGTCCATTTTATACCTGGATGATTTTCACCGCAAAGTGTTCTTCATACACTAAATTCTTCATTTGTGTTGCTTTATCTAGTTTATGGCCTCTGATGCGTGTTTTGCGAGCGATGTTCTTTTTTTATCTGATGTTGTTTTGCCTTAAGTTGTTGTAGCTTTTTAAAAAAGGTTTTTTTCCAATGCTATTCTTTGGGTTATCCTCCTGCTGTGGGTGACTTACTTGATAAAGTTTTTTCATATGGTGAACAAAGAATCGAAATTTATTACTATTACATTTTTCTTAAACATTTTGAATTTGTTGAATTTGGCATATGATAAGGGAGTTCCATAATGAGGGTATAAATTTTAAGAAGAGATAAAAAAATGCAAATAAAAATTTTAAAAAATTTTATAAGTAAAACCACTTTTCTAAACTCTACTAGCACAAGTGGCGAATGAGAGAATATTAAGTTTGTCATATCGTATGTATCTCTAAGAAATAGCCGTCTAAAGCCCTATAAAATTTATATTTATATGTATTTTCTCAGTCGTTTTGCCCATCTCCGTCTGTATAAATCACGCTCACTTCCTTATAGCTTAATAGAAAAGAATGATTTTGATTTCAGCTGATTACCACTGCTGTCAGATATGGCAATTTCTCGCCAGACGTGGCGATTTTTCAAACCATTCGACGGTGGAAATGCGTTTTGCGGCTTGGCGATATTCAAAATGGTTGGCGCTTATTTATATTTAAAATTTTATAAAAACAAGTAAAACTTTTTTGTTTATTATTTTATTTCAAATTTATAGGTTAGTTTTTTTATGATAGATTAAAAATATTTCCAAATAAAAAACATTAATGGGATTATTTTGTAAATCTCTTACAGCCGTACCTAAATAAAAGCGGAAGGCGGAACGTTTTCTTCCGCGTAGCTTTTACCCAGATATGCCATACCTAAACAAGAGCGTCGGCGTTGTGTCACAAACAGTAGTGTTAACGTTCGTGCATACTAAAACCCTCAAAAAGAAATAATAAATGAAATTAAAACCGCTAGTTTGACCTAAAAATAGCTAATTTGCCATTATTTATTATCAAACGAAAAAAACAGGGTTGTCAAAACATTATATATAGCTACCCTGCTTATTTTAACGCGCTGTTAAAATCGGATTTTCCAATTGCAAAGCGTTGACTCCACGCTATTTAGGGATGCTTATGCTTCATACAAGTTGTATGGGCATAAGGATTTTTGACAGCTAGAAAACGCGTTCCGCTCTTGTTTAGGTATGGCTGTAATACTCTTCATTGAGAAATTTTTTATATGAAGTTATTTTTGAAATTTTCAAAATTTTTATAAAATATCTTTAAAGTGCGGTGAAGTGCTTAAGAGTATCTAGCTCTCATTTTACAAACTTCTAAAATTCTTTTAAAAGTAAAAGATAAAAAACTATTCCTGTAACAGTAGATATTGCACCAATTGAAGCTGTTAAAGGTGTATGTATTTTACTTTTGGCGTTTTTTTTTTCTTTCTAATATTCTGCATTTATTCCGCCTTTGATATTTTTTTATGTTCTTTTCTGCAAAATACGTGTTATTTTGAAAGTGTAAGCGTTCCTTTTTCAAGATATTCCCCTTAATAAAAATTTTACATGTTCAACACTATTTTTAATGAAAGGGTCATGAGTGCAGCTCTAGATTAACAGATGGTTTTGTTTTTATTTCTGAATTAAGAAATAACTTTATAAGAACGCCTTTAATATTTTTTTCTACTTAGAAATTAGCGGTATAAAAGAACTTCAAATTTTAAACGCAAATTGTACTTTTTTTATGGCGAAACTTTTATTCTTTTGTAAACGTGAAATATGTAACACTTCTAAAAAATCAGGTGACTATTAGAAAGTGTTGCCAAATCACACATAACACTTATGATTGATACACCTTTTTAGGAAAGAAAACGCCATTAATAATGATTACTATGCAATGTTCCTTAATAATAAAAATAAATTAAACATATTACAAAAACTTAACTAAAACTACTTTTGCAGACTTTTTTATTTTCATTTTTCTTAGTTTTTGGCGAGTTTTGACCTAAATATTGTGCCTCTTTTTTGTATAAATATTTAATATTAATTTTGTTTTTTATAATATAAAAAAAATTAATAAAAACTGAACTGATTGCATTTTGGCAATTCTATAATCTGGTTTGGCGATTGAGATCAAAAAATCTGACAAAACTCTCGACAGCGAGTGTCACATATGAAGAAAAAAGTAAGTCATCGTCCAGACTTGCAATTTTTTTGCTGCAATTTTGTAGCGTGTCAAATTGCTGGATCAGCAATAATTATGTATAAAATCCAGTACAATTCCCCTGTAAAATCAATTCTAATTTCAATACCAAACTGTGCGTACAAATAAATAAAAATGCTTTCTTTTATTTACAATTTGTTAAAACTCTGCTTTGAAATTGCATTAGTGTCCATATTAGGAAATTCTAGTATTGCCATTTTTTTAATTTTAATCTTGCATCTCTTCTCCTTTTTATATTTTAAATATAAATAAAAATACACCTACATCCAACTTCAAGTTAAAAAGTGTGAGAATTACAAAACAAAAGAGAATTGGAGAGCACAAGAAACTGATTACCCCTCCCCAATCTTCTCAATACTCACACCAATAAACTTAAGAATTGCTGCAACAAAAATTACAAGTCTGGACGATGACTAACTCGTTGCAGGGCTCTATTCACCATATCATAAAATTGCTAAGGTTTGTTCAAATTTCAATTGCTTTTTGTACTCTCTTAAGAACAAACAAGTTTTTAGCTGTCCCTTTCCCTTCGGCAGCAACTGATGAATTTGTTGCTAAAACAACATATTTTTTAAAATTTCTTTGGCTAAAAAAAAACAATTTCAAAAGAAAAAACCAAACTTTGGCACACTTCAATGAAGCAATTTACTCAAAATTCTTTTGTTATTTCTTCATTTTTTAACTGAGAAAAAAAAAACACACACACACAAATACTCAGTTGCACATTCCAAAGGACTTTTTCATGTCACTTTCAATGGCCCAATAAAAATAGAAATGAAATGAAATGTAAAACTTCAAAGCCATTTGCCATATTTTTTACAAGAAAAAAAAAATAAAAAAAACATTACAAAAAAGAAAAATAAAGCAAAATGAAAATATTTTCATACAGGACAAAAAATATGGTTTCATTTTCAAAAAAACTGTTATTCTTTGTACAATTCGATCCATTGTCTACCAAGAACTCTAGTGCATTTAGGGCAAATAGTCTTTACTTATGGCTCCCTCTCTATTTTTTTTATTGTTGTTCTCTGTCTATTTTGTGCACCATCAACAATTTTGTACCAGTTAAAAGTAATTGGGAATAATTTTTTTCCTAACACTCTTAGCAGGACAAAAAATCCTTTTTGTTTACAAAGTGGCAATAAAGGGCTACAGGAAATTCACTCATGCGTTCAAAAAATGCAATTTACAGTTGAGAATATTAGTACAAAAAACAAAATCATGAGGACTAAACATATTTTCACATTTGTGCGCCAATTTATCCTGTCGAATTGCTTTAACTGTTCTTACTGTTGATATATTTGTGTCCTTATTTTTTAATATTCCATTGTGAGAGTAAAGCAATAAAGGGAATATGCAAATTGCATTAATAGGGTTTTTTACAGACGGATAATAAAAAAGACCTGAACTAGAACCGAAAAAAAACTCAACTACAACTGAACTAGAATTGAACAAGAACTGAACCAGAAATGAACAAGAACTGAAATAGAATTGAATTTGAAATAACTATTATAATTTGACTTAGAATACACAATCAAATTAATATGAAAATGTATAATAAAAATAATACTCAACATGAGAAGTAAAATTCTCAGATTCCAAAAAGGATCTCCCTCTATACTCTGAAAGAATTGTGCTTCATAAATCTTTTGAATCAATTTCATTAATTTTGTTAACCCATTGAAAAATGTTAATGTGGAAATAAAATTTCACAAATTTCATTAAGCGATTTCATTAAGACTACTAAATTGAATTTCGTAATTTCGTCAAAATTTTTTATTGGATTATTAACAACTTAATCAGCCATGTCAAAGAGTACAATTTCGTTCGGAAACGGAATTCTTTCCGCATTTTGGTGCTTCAGAAAATAAAAAAAAAAAATTTCGGAATGAAACCATTTTTTTAATGAAGGGAATGGGAGTTTTCAATATCTTAAAGGCCAAAAAATACTTTCTATCAATAAACAAATATGTTTTCTTCGGTTCCGAACGGAATTGTACGCTGTGACATGGCTGATTATCTTTCTTAAAATAAAGTTCCCACTAATTAGTATACATTATTTCTTGAAACTAAAATGAACTATTAATTAAAATATTCAAATATTTTTAAATTAATAATAAAAGGAAATTTTTGTAATATCATATTTTGAATGAAAAATGTCAGTGTAAATTAATGGAAACAAAATAAAATTCTGGAACTACAAAAAACTTATAACTAGAAAATATTTTCTTTCTAGAGTTATTGTAAAAACCGTTTTTTCAAACCAATTTTTTGCATTAGAAAACCTAAATGAAAAATTAAACATGGCCCAATTAGTAGATCTGCGCGAAACTACAACAATGCAACAATAGAAAAAAAAACAAGCATTTTGTTTGTGTAAATTATGTTAAAGATGTCAAACCCCAAAATATTTATTTGTGTAATAAATAGACAAGATGTCAAAAATAATTGCACGATAAAAATACAACTATACAAAAAATCAGCAGGCGTTTCGAGCAGACCTACTAATTGGGCCATGAACTTAAATGAAGAAAATAGTAAATTTTAATGTTTTATACTGTCACTGAAAAAAATCTTCATAATTATGTTTATTTAATGTGTGACTAACGTTATGACAGATAGTCCCAGTCCTTATGAAGTTCTTCTCATTAAGTTTATGCAGAAATTTTATCGATTTTATAAAACATTCCATACAGTGGGAGCTAACGAACCATTTTTCATTAATTCAAGTAAGCGTTATATAGGAGGAATTTTAATTTGATTTTTAATTGGATTAATGTCAAAATCCATCTGAGCAAAAAATTCTTTCAGTGTTGAGCTAAGTTAAAAATGTGAATCCATACTTTTTTCTCGCCCTATGCAGAAGCTTTGTACATCCCTAATGCCTAAAGCATTAGTTATTTTTTTAACTGTCAAGTTAATTTTTTTCCATTTTACAGCTTCCCACTTTTATTTTAGACTTTATGCGCAAAATTATAGGATATTGAAAAATCCAAGCAAATGGAGCCAAAAAGCAACATGTGCAAGAATTAGACATGCATATAAAAAGTAATTGCAATTTTACATTGTGAATTGGCAGGATATTAAGCTGCTTTTCTACTGTAAGAAAGAAAAAAATAGAAAGAACTAAAAACATTAAAAATTTTTTTTTTTTTGGATTTTTTAATAAGTATGTTTGTACTCATGTAATAAATTTCAGATATTTTTACACAACCTTGATTGCAGTGTTTTTTATTTGTTTTATTTAAAAAAATATTCTGAAATTTAGCATACAATGGCCAAAAAAAGCCCTTCTTAACGACTATGTTAATAAACCAAAAACACAATTTATGCATTCGATTTGAATCAATGTTGCATATCATAAATACGAAATGATATTGGTAAAAATGTCATCATTTCATTTGCTTTTTAATGCCAGTAGTAGTCAGTCACGCAGTTATTGGTACATGTCAGTTTTGTAAGCAAACAGTTTTGCAAGTCAATCAATATTTTTTAAAGTAAAATGAGAAAATTTAAAATATTTTTTGTTTTGGAATTTTTTTAAGACAAAGAAAATTGACTACAATTTTACCGTTTAACAAATTCAGTAGGAAGGAGAAGTTTTATTTACTTCATATATTTAATAACATATTTTTTACAATTTTAAACCCTTAATTAGCTGTGGTAGACTAAGATTTTCATTCAATGTGATATTTTTTTAATATTCATCTAAGGTCCCCCCCATAAAGTATTTTTATTATTAGTCCTTTATTAAATCTAACCCGATTTTGCCATTTGTGTGTCAACTTGTTTCTAGATCTTCTAGGCTGTTTGGAATTCAAAGAGTAAGAAAAGAGTTATGCACCCAAATGTGGAATAAACTCCCTAAAAACTCAACTAAAACCAACATACATTTGTGGCGAAATGCACACAAATTTCTACTTTCTACTTTTATAAGACTCAAAATCACTTGAAATGCCGCATATGAAACACAATTTAGGAATACAATTTACTACGCCTTAACCGCAAAGCTTTATAATAATGTTGTAAAATTTACACTTCAATTTGCTAGGACAAGAAATAAAATTTCGTGATGATAGGTCTTTAGTTAATCATAGGCCCAATATAAAGCTCATTCTCAAAAACTAGCTTAAAAGCCTTAAACCATACAAAATTTAAATACTGTGGTGAAATTAAGTTGGATAAAACAACTAAAGACACAAGTCTGACATAAATTTACTAAAGTTTTAAAAAAAGATTTTCTTAAAAATTTCCCGGGAATCCCGCAATAAATTCTCGAGAAAGCTGGAATTGAAAACAACTGAAAATCCCGAGAATTCCCGGGACGAGAAATCCCAGGAACAAACTCTAATCATAACGTTACTTATACGGCACCCTGTTGTTTCCACTACACTGTTGCAATATGTGTGTAAAGTTTGATTAAAACATACATCTTGTTTAGAAACTAATACCCCATTTTCTTTATCAAACATATCTGGGCTTTTTAATGCTTCTCAAACTATTTAAACAACAACAATACAACTTGTTGCTTCTTTTCGCCATCAACATGTTTATAAACATGCTAAAATGTTTGATATAGTTTATCAAAACTTACACCCAAAAAAATTATACGTTACATTAGCTTGCAACTTCAAGTCTCAAGCAACATCAAACATGTTGTGAAAGTTTGATGGATATGCAAGCGCCAACAACAACACAAAAAAGGTTCGACTAACTAACCAACAACCAGCAAAGAGCCAAATAAATATTAGAGGTTAAAACAAAAACAGTCTTCGTTGCGCCGTTATACGCGTTGGTTCAATTATTTGCGTTTCAAAGTGAATTCGTAGCGGGTAAAAGAGTTGCATTTATAAGAATTAAAAAAAAAAACGTTAGATAGAAAGAAACAAGTGCGTGAAGGAGGGTGAAACGTGTAAAACGATAGTTTATAAATTTCAAGATTTTTTAAGGCGAAAAAAGAAAGTAAAAATATTAAAGTGCTTATAAAGAAAATCGGAATAAATTACAAAATTTTGCTTAAAATTAAAGTGCTAAAAGAGAAAAATAAAAAAAAACAAATCAGCAAAAAAATTAATGATAAAAATTTGGTTAGGTTTTTAATAATTAAAAGAAAATAATAAAAAATTGTGATTCTAATAAAAAAATGTCGTGGTGAATTTAAAATAGAAGGTAAATCCATTTAATTGTAAAAATTTTTTAAGAATTTCTAAAAGAATTTTATTAAACAAAAAAAATCGCTGATGATCTTAAAAATGCTTTTAACATGTTTTTAAAAAGTTTATGAGATTTTCAATCTTATCGTTATTTCTGCCAGAACGAAAATTGTTTTAAAAAATTTTTTTATTTAAAAACTAATTTATTAATTGTTTCGTTTTTTAAGTGTAATGTGCCTATTATTTTTTACACCAACCACAACATACAATACCAGCATGTTTTGGCACGCTCGACAACAAGCCCCTCAACGAAAACAAAACAATTGCTCACATTTTTAACACTCTGTGACAAACTGTCAAAACTGACAAGTAATGTTCACATCAATTTAATTCTGACGCAAAAAAATAAAAATTTCCAATACATACCTACAACAACAACATAAATGACAAAACTCCTGTTTGACAAGTGCGAACAACAACAACAGCAACAAAAAGTTAAAGAATAACGTCAAAATACCTACAAATAAGAAAAAAAAATCCCTTTAAAAAAATCTCCACCATCAAACAGTTCAAGTTGGTTCAACGCATGCGGCTTGTAAAATTCAACTTATACAAACAACAGCAACTACACAACAATAAAAAATACAAAAATTTTTTCTTTACAATTTATCAGTTAAAAGGCGCTTCTTTATGCACCTGCTTTGCGACAATGTCAAAAAAGCAACAAAAACAAATAAAAATTCTTGGGCTTAAAACTATAAAAAACACACACACCTTCTTAGCAAACAACAATAATTGTATTGTCAGTGTTTTGTTGTGTTCAGTTGTTGTTGTTATTAGCAATACAAATATGTTGTTGTTGGTGTTTTAACTGCTTTTTATGTTTCTTGTTATTATAAGTTGTTTTAGTTTTTAGCCGGTTCTTTGTTTGGGGCTTTCATTACATTTGCTTGCTCAATTTAGTTTTGTTTCTTTCTCCAAAAAAAGAAACAAAAACTTAAGGAGAGTAAGAGAGCAAAAAATTTCATAATATTAAAAACAGTAATGTCAACCTTTTTTTAATTGAAAAGAAGACTTTTTATTTTTAAATGATAAGTTTTGGTCATAAAAGTTAGAGCTGAGGAAGCGGAAATGTTTTATTGGTAGTGGATTTTAGAAGCAGAAAAATGTTTATATTTTATTCAATATTCCCACTACTGAAAGAAAAGCAGAACCATTTAAAGTTATATTGGATAAACAATTAGTCAATTCACAAGGTATCCTAACATGTCATATTGTCAAAATGTCCTAATATTTCACAATGGTTTAAAAATATTGTTGTACGGCTCAGCCGCTCAGCGCTGGACTTTTCTGATTAATTACGACAGCACAATAAACACAGCAAGCAACGTTCTATTTATTTAAGACACTTTTTGTTAACAAACCAACAACAATATTTTTAAACCATTGTGAAATATTAGGACATTTTGACAATATGACATGTTAGGATACCTTGTGAATTGACTAAATGAGTTTCACTACCATTGATGAAATGTATTAACGCTTGGATCATTGGTGCTACATTTTGCAGAAAGGTTCTTCAAATTAACTTACCTAAATCGTTACAAATATCGTCATTATAAAATATGTAACACTTACTTTCAGACTCTCGCATATTGTATGCGTAGTTCCAGCGAAAAGTTTACTTTTTGTAACGTAACGCCAGAAGTAATTTAATTTGTTTCTCATAAAATCGTCCTATATGTATAATTTACTTTTTTATATTTTGGTGTAAAGCGCAACTAGCTCTACACTTAGTTACAAAAGGGATAACATTTTAAATACATGGTCCTAAAATACAAGCTTATTTGCTTGATGGCTTTAAATTTCAAAAAGTGGACTTTTCGCTGAAAATTTCCATATGTACCTTAAACGAGCCAAGATTTTTAAATTTGATAACTGGGAAAATAAATCTTTATAAGTCCAAAGCTTAATAAAAAAAGGTTTTATGCAAAAAGTCTTGCTCATTTCGCAATAAAAGTCAAACTACATTTCTGTTTTTTGTAACGTCACGCCAGCGAATATTTTTTGTATCTTCAAATCCTTAGGGTTAATTGTCGTAACATCTTTTCTGAATATATTCCTACTTCATTACTTTGCAAATATAAAAAAACCTTTTTATAAATTTGACTTCTTCATTGAATTTTTTTTTTACATTTTGTCATACAAATATCACGTCACGTCACATGGAAGTGCCCATATATGTATGTCAACAAATGGCCCTACTTGTAATAAAGATATCTGGCATTTAGTTGAAAATGGAATATTTTAACCAAAAAAGTATTTATAAAATTGTTGTTAAGTTCTAAAAAGAAGATTTTGATCATAAGCACGAAAAACGTTCGGAAAGGCTACAGAATAAGAAACTAGACATAAATGCAGACGCATGTTAAACCCAGAAAAAATTTATAAAATCCTAAAAGAACACAAAACAATCGAAAATTTTATTTCGATTAAAGGCACAAAATTTCGTGTAAAAGCAAGACATTGGTTACGTTATAAACCGAAAGCAAGAAACAGCGAAATTCGATCATATGGGAATTGCTACTTTAGCGCTACAAAAATAAGTATTTTTTTGCATCAGATTGAGACTGGAATACAAAATGGATCTATCACACGATTCCGAAGCTTAAACTTCCATGCTTAAAACAAAACCAATCTACAAAATCAACGGCAAAGCAATTTACCTTTCCACTAGCACAATTCGTTGAATTTTGAAGAGACAGAAGAGTGTTTGATTAATAGACAAAATTCGGTAGAGTATCAAAAAACCCTAAATTAGACCAAATATCAACACAGTAATATATTCTTTTTGCACTTATTGCTTTAGATGGGAGCTATCTCAAAATGTCTGATTTCTCTTCAAGCGCTATGGTAGTATACGTGAAAATGTGTTTGTATGTTATACATACAAAATGCATAGGTATTGTTTCTTACCTTATAAAGCTAAATTGGACCAAATTTCACTACAAAATCTATATTTAATATTATTTAACGTATATAAAACGCATATACAAACGTGTTTTTTATGCATATATGTGTGGCAAAAAACAAAAAACTTAAACAAAAATTAACATGTATAAGCAAAATATAAACAACTTTTGACAGCCTAAGGGAAAAAAGCAAAATAAGCATCTGGCTCCTTGCGCAGACCTACTGGATAGGCCTTGGGATATACTTTACAAAATGTTTGTGGATATTAACAATGTTGTCACTTTATGGCTAATTATCCGAATTTGGTGTAATTCTTATCGTCGTGGGTGAAGCGTGCGGAATTTCTTTGAGGTCTAGATCTAGTCTAATTTTAAATTCTTTCGTTTGAAACAAATGCTGGTAAGATTTTAATTCGTTGAAAAAAAATGTATGGCATTTAAAATATTATTGGTGCCAAAAATGCCAAGTCCGCTCTTTCTTTTTAAAAAAAGATTTCCATCGTTAAATATAGATTTTCAAAAATGAATGGCGCTAGATAGACGTTAGATTTTAATAAATATGAGCTTTATTGTGATAAAAATATCATGGGGAAAGAAAGAAAGGGGAATGTAAGAAAAGATAAACTCACTCACATTTTGTTACAAGTAAAACTTGACTATTTATAATTCTTATTCGCTTTACAGTTTTTTTTTTATAATTTTTTAGCTCTTCTAAACCAGTTTCCCTCTACAATGAATTTTACCTTATTTATCAAAGAAATAAATTGGGGATTTAGGACGTCACAGAGATTCTTATTAACAAAGATTTTATTTTTTAAAAATAATTTTATTATTTAGTTTTTAAATGAAGAAAGACAGTTGCGTCTGAGCTTCGCAAGCCCATGAAACATGACATTTTTAAAAAAAGCAGAAAACAATAAATTTTATTTTAAATATCAATACATGGCATTACGATATAAAACTGAATTCGGGCATAGAAACACAGCAGCTATCTTTGATGAAGCCCATTCTGGACGTCCAATTTTGAGCCACTTTTCCGAGCAGTGCTGATTGTATTTCACGAAGAACACGAACAAAGTTGGCCTTCAATGCTTCAATTGTTTCTGTGTAAACTGTGTAAACCTCACCAAAACAAAAACAGTGCAATTTTCTTGATGCATTCGAGAGTATTGTCCCTAAGTCTCACGCCATATGCAGCAAAATTGTATATTAATAAACCCGTTCAAATGGAGGAATATGTGCGCCATAAAAATCATGAAGTCGCCTATAAGTTTGCGCAGATCGATCACCGATTTTCAAAGTAAATTTGGTAACGTTTTAATAAAATAGAACGGAGATGTTAATCAGGGCCCTGTTTCTCAAAACTACAAGTTACAATTAATTCTACTATATACATTAAAAAAAGCAACAATTTTTCAATTTTTGTTTTTGTTTCAAATGTATTTTCCTCGTAGATTTGTAATTTGTATTTTTGAGAAGCAGGGCCCAGGTGTAATTTTATATAAATCGGGTAATTTTTTTTTCATTATTTTGGATTTTGCTGGGGGTAACACTGGTTATTAATAAGAAAGCATCTTAATCTGTGCATGGGGTGCATGAGTACGGCTATAAAATACTTAGTAAATGTAGGCACTACATTCTACTTTATTAAAAGTACCGTTCTGTCTACACGGCTGACAGTTATGGTTGTTTTCTTTTTGTCTGACTTTCTTATAGAATTATTCTTGTATTTACGGTTTTTAAGTTTTCTTGTTTCTTTATGAATGCCTCATTATGTGACTTAAAAGTTTGTATGATTTATTTTTCTGGTGTCGTCTTTATTAAATTCTCTTTGATTAATTCGTTGTGTTTGTGCAAGTTTTTGGGTCTTTTTTATGATTATAATTCCCTTAATTGTTTGAGTTTTTGGGCTTCTTGTTTTTCTCTCTTTCTTTGCCTTAAAAAAAGTACGTTCATTGACTTTTAAAGACAAATGTTAAAAAAAACAGGAATTTAAGTTATTTGTTTTTACGAGTAACTGTCACAAAGCCCATAGTGCTTTACAGCTTTGGAACTAAAGTTTTTGTTTAAATTTTATAAGGGATTTTATTGCATTTCTTTGCAACCAAAAAAATTTTTTTTTTTGTTAAAAATCAATAAAAAGAAATTTTGTTTGCGTCAGCGTTAATTATTTTAAAGTGTGTGTTTGACATAAGAGAGTATGAGAGTAAATAAACAATCAACGACTCCCTAAACTATAGCAGCAAATTAAATTTAATGGGTGTTGTTGGTAGCAAAACAAAAAAAAATCATGTGTTTCGTTATCAAAAAAGGTAAATAAACAGCTTAATTAATTACTTTTTACATAAACAGCAGCAAAAAATATTTACATATTTGAAAAAGCTTTAAAACAATTGTTATAAACGGGAACTAAAGTCTCACACAATAAAATTGGGTTAATTAAAAAAAACTATCATAAATATTGGTAGTACTAAAAGTTGCCACAACGTTTTTTGTTAAAGACTTTTGTACTACCATTTAATTCAAAGTATTATCCAATTTAAGCTGTCATTTTTTTCCAATCTTCCTGGCAATTTATGGATTCTTTGTAGAAAAAAGCCAAATTCTTTTGAGATGATATTTTTTTCTATTAGGTTTTCGATAACTTGTCGATATCAAAACAACAGTCTTAGGAGTTAGCAAATTAACGCAAAAATGGCGTCGACTTGATGTGCCAACGACTTAAAATTGATGTCGACATCAACAACGACTTACATTATAGGGGTGGACATCTCAAATTATTGATGAAATTTTTTAAAAAGATAGAGGCAGACCTTTGTTATATCTGGTATTACGGAAACCAGTAAATGGGCATAGTTTAAACTGTTCGTTATTCTCTCTCTTTATCTGTATCGTTGATTACAACCAGTGCTAAAAGCACCGCGACAAGTACCCACAATAATATTGAAAGCACTGCTCGTTGTTTAGAAAAAAATACGCAGATTGAAAAATATTATTGTATATGTTGCATTAAGTCCTAAAACATAAATAATTTGCTCTAGTCATTCTCTAGGGTTTTTAAAAAAATTACAACCTTTAAAATAGGAAATCTACTACAAAAAAGGTTGTGTCTAACTATTAGACTGTATATGGGACAAATATGTATAATTTGATATTATAACTTGTCGATGAAAAGTATTCTCTTGTTGTTCTTTATTTTTCGTAACGTACAAGAACGATAAGAAACGAAATCTCCTGAAGTTTTTAGACTTACAATAATGGAGAGCATATGTTCTTAAAAGGAACTTAAGGATAATATATACAGTAGATATCAGATATATCAAACATACAAAAACACATTCGGAAATCGAATTAGCAAATAAAAAAGAAGAATTTATATGGATATAATAAACTTTTTTCTTATAAATGTGTATTCAATAAAAATTGCATATTTAATATTTTTCTATAAAAAGTAAAGCAAATTAAGTTCAATAGCTAAGTTTTTTTTTACTAAGGTAACAAATAATTAGTATTGTGGTTATTTTATTGAACTGTTAATGGGTTTTAATCCAAATTTAGATATTTTTAATAAGGCTTAAGTTCATTGAATTTAATTTTTATTAAATTATTTTTATGAAGACAGGAATTTTTACAACATGAAATTAATTAAAATTTTATTGATAATTTTTCATTCTTGACTGCGCTGAGATTTGAACCCAGGCGTTCACAGACAGGTTGCCCAGACTAGTTTCGATTGTAACCACACAATCTCTTTAGTGGGGTTTGCCGTCTTATTTCATTACGTATTTATATCCATCTTCAATATGTTAACTAAAAGTTATGGTTCAAGAAATTCATAGTTGTATATTTTGTATATATTTAGTGCCGCCGCCAAAAACAGTTGTATAAAATATTTTGTCATAACATTTATCATCTGTGGTGATTAAAAAAAGTTTCTTACATCAGGTTTTTTCTAATATACGATTTTCTTTTATAGAAAATTTTTTCTATAGAAAGTACAAGGAAGAAAACATGGTGTTTTTGATCCTCTTTCTTATAAGATATATGCGATGTGCTGATATCCGGTATCTACTGTAAATCTATTTGATATAATGGATAAACAAATATAGATTTTGAAATGGTACTGAATCTTTATTAAAAGAGTACATTTTGAGAAGTAAGAGTACTATCTGAGTATCAATTTAAATTTAATAATAGAAGAAGACTTGTAAATAATATAGTCTTATAATCAGAGAAACCATAGAACATTTTGAAACAGTACAAATTCGCTTTGAAATTGTAACTCTAAGCGCTAAATTGTACCAAAACACATTTTCTTTCCAAGTTTTTGTGATATTATTCAACGGACTTGATTGCTAAATTTTTTTCTCTGATATAAGCTAGACGTTTTTCAATGGTCCAATTACTTTTTTGAGAAATTTGTTTAATCTGATGTAGGAAAACGTTAATATTAAGCCAAATACTTTACAGAGAAATTTCCAAAATTTCTCACTATTAAATTACCGAGAGTTTCAAAAAAAACCTTATCCTAGCCTCGTCTTGCACAACGTCAAAAATACTCAATGATGGCCGAAATGTCACTGTCGAACAGTTTATTTTAATATTGCTTACAACAATAGGTCGGAACAAGCCTATTCAAACACATAAGACATCATAACAAAAAATCTCTACCGGTTTAACTCTACTGATGCGACTAGAATCGAGTACTCTATGGCTCTGGTCTTCAGGTGTGAAATTTATAATCAGAAATTATCAGTTCGGGTCTTTTTCATCTTTTTGTTCTTCATAATTCTAATGAAATACGTTTGTGGTTTTTAAATTGAAATTCTTATTATAAAAAAATTTTTCACAATTTTAAACAAACTCATTTTTTCATTTCCTGATTTTTAAATATCAATTCTCTCATAATTTTTTTATTTTTGCTAATTTTTGACATATTTTCGTGTTTATTTTTTTAAAACATTAAAATTGATTTATACCATTTCTTAAAAAGAAAAATAACAACTTAACATTAAGTACGTGCCAAAATTGATTTACTGTTGGTATTCCGTGAATGATAAATTGGGCAAAAGCGTGTGTGTGTGTGTGTGTGTGTGTAGTTAAACTTGAGTACAAATTATGCCTAACATTTTGTAGTTAAAATTAAATACATATTTTACCAAACATTTAACATAAACTTTTACAAAAATTTACATACATACAAACATAATTAGCTTTTAATTTAATTGAATTGTTTGGATTTTTTTTTTTTTTTTTGAAACGCCCAAATAATTAGATTGATATATTTATAAATTTTAACAGAATTTTTGTTTTGTTATATTCTTCTTAATTGTATATGTTAATTGTGGTGTCTCTATTAATTTCATGGTTTAATATACTTTATGCCCCAAATTTTTATGGTCTAATTAATGGAAAAAAGAAAATTCTACTACACTGAACAAAATAATCTACATGTTTGATGAGAAGTAATTTAATTGAAAAGTTTTAATTTAAATCTTTATCGAACCAGTGCCAACTAGCATATACTTACTACTTGCTAGCTTAGCTTCACTGCAAAAGTAGCTTTTATTTAATAGCAATAGCTCATAGCTAATGGCTTAAAGTTGGACTCTAACTTGGCATTTTCGAGATCTCTCTTACTCTCTCTCTCTTTTTTACATTATCAGAGTAAGCACGCGATCCCCAAAAGTGTTTCAAGATGATCCAGTCCAGGGTCTATCATGACCACTGATTCCTCTGGCTGTTGCAGTACCAGATGGCAATCTAATAAGCCGCCACGTTATTAGATATTTGTCAATATTTAGCCCCATACATGTTAAAGTTATTGGCCATATAAAATAGTTTAAGCAACAATCAGTCCATCTAACAACTTCGAATAACGAGGCTTTGGTAAATTTCGACAAAACTATCCCCTAATATCTCTTATATTAACCTGTTTCAGAGCCTAAAGATTTTCAACAACTACAAAATTACATTGCGTTAGTTTTGACTGGTTCCCGTGGATATTTTAATGCCATCGCGACGTCTATTTCATACCCTTTATAAAGGCAAGACTATTCATTGTTATTGCTCTATTATTTGAGAACCTGTGTATCCCAGATATCTTAGAAGTAGGAATTATAAACCATTTGCTTATTTCTGATTGTCTAAAACTATTTTAGTTGTATTGTCTTCTGTTTCAGAAAGTCAAACTATTCTTAACTGTTTTTAAGAAGGATTTTGGACTTTAAAACCCCGAGCAGCTTTGCTGAATTTATTTTTATCATTATTATTAAAATTCGTACTCCATATTTAAGCTCTTAAGGTTTCTACAAAAGATTTCCAGTTATTTCTGTATCGTGCGTATATTTTTAATTCGTTAATCGATTTGTCGAATTCGCCAAAAAACGGTTTAAAGCCATATTGTTTGTTGTCTTCTACGACGTCTCGCACCTTGCGGGTTGCAATCCAGAGCGACATTGGGAGGAGCAGTGTAGGGTTTTTGCGGAGTATGCCCAATGAAACATATTTGCTCTTTCTTATTTCGGTGTTGATATTCTGCTGGTGAATGGTTCTCCATAGGTTTTCATTCGATATGGCTCAGGGCCATCATATCAAGTTTATCATATCACTATATTTTAATAGTCGCAATTTTGAATATTTTTAAAAATTTTAGAAAAATTTATTTTTAGCAAAACTGTGCATATCAAATAAGTTTTTCGAATTTATAAGTGCAATAAAGAATATTTCCTACTTTTCTTCTTAATTTTTGTACAGAAACTACTGTTTTACAAATACTTAAATATAAAAAATCTAATTCCTTTATTCCATAATATGTTTCAATATAAAGAAAAGAAAAAATCTTGTAAAATATGCAAAAACTTTGAAAACTTGCCATGTTAAAAATTTATCTTATTTTCTTCAATTCTTATTTGTATTAAATAATTATTAGAATTGAGGAAAATAAATTTTTAATTAACTAAATTAAATTAATAAATTGTATGCAATTTTCTAGCATTGTTTTTCGTTCAGTGTAAATGAGACAACAAACAAAATTTTGTTAAAGTACACTCTATATGCATTTATGTTTACTAGTGTATACTTTTTGTTCTATTTCAATAATTATACATCAGTTTTTAATTAATGGTTATAAAAAATATCTGCACAAAATTGTCATACTCTGTTCATAATAACTACAACATAATCAATATTAAGTACAATATATTTAATAATTTTATATTCATTAACTAGTGCGTTTTGTGTCATAAATTAAACTCGTTAAAAAATACTGTTTTAACTCAAAATTTAAAAATTGTCAGTAGAAGTGAAAAAATTTTTAATTTTACATTAAAGGCATATGAAAAAGAATTTTTAAACCAACTGTTTCATTAGCAAAAAGTTGACAAAATATCACAATATTTTTACAGCGGTAAGATATGAATATTACGTGTTGATTTCTTCGAAAAAGTGAAAAAATAAAAATTTTGAGTTAAAACACTATTTTTGAACAAGTGCGATATGTTTGTACATTTGTGGGCTCTTTGAATTATATTCATGAAATCCAATACAAGTTTGTACTGAATATATTTTACTCGTTGTCGTAGCAAAATTCCAAAACATTTCTCTTATAAATTCATAATCACAAATGGTTATAAATAGACACCACTTTAATTGGATTTTCAAATGGAAATTATTTTCCTAAGATGACATTGTAATAGGAGAAAGTATGTTATGGGATTGACATCAGAATTTGCATTGATTTGCTTTATTAAATGCTCTATTAAATGAAGGAAATTTGAAAAGTGAAGTTAGAAAAGTTCAAAATGTTTTAGCGTCTGTAAGCCCTTTAAAAGTGCTCTTTGTTTGGGGGTAAGTCATGAGATTTTTGTAGTTATATGTAAAATCAAAATAAGGAGAACTGTAAAAATCAGTGTAACTGTAAAATCGAATAGCTGTAGATTATCGTTTTTTTCAGGACAGATTAGAGGATTTGGATTTTGCAGGTGATATATCCTTACTCTCACATAACTTTGAGGAAATGTCGATGAAAATGTGATTCAAGAATGTGGAAGGAAAGTCGCAGAACCGAAACTCTGCGGATGAATAACAGCAATACATCAAACTTGCAAGTAAATGGAAGTGAACTGGAGGAAGTAAATAACTTTTGCTATTTAGGCAGCATCATCGCAGCCTCAGGAGGGTCTGACGAGGAAATAAAAAGCCGTATAATTAAGACAAAACAAGCATTTGGTGCCCTTATCCCTGTATGCAGATCTTCTCAGTACTCAATTAACACCAAACTGCGACTGTTCTCCTCAAATGTAACATCTACCCTGTTGTATAGAAGCGAATCCTGGAACACATCTCAACGCCAGATCAACAACTTACAGGTTTTTGTCGACAAATCGTTAAGAAGAGATCTTCGTATTTTCTGTTCAGCGGTAATATCTGATATTGAGCTCTAGAGAAAGGCAAACCAAACACCCTTAAAAAGTGAAATCCTAAAAAAAAATGGAATTGGGTGGGTCATATTCTGAGAAAACCACCAGAAAATATTGCACGAGTGGCAATAGACTGGAACCCACAAGGCAGTAGTTGACCAGAAAGTCCAGCCCATACGTGGAGAATAATTGTTAAAATCGAAGTAAAATCGGCAAAAAAAAGATGGAGTGAAATAAAAAATTTGGCAAAAGACAGATTGGAATGGAAAAAATTCGTTGTGGCCCTTTGTTTCACTATGAAACCCTCGGATGGAATATATATATATATATCCCTTTTTCATAAATTAGGCTAAAAACTATTAAATTTCCACGCGATTTTTTTTATCTAAACCTTCCCTTTATTCCTATATAATACCATTTCAAAAAAATTTCATTTCGCCCCTTATGAAGAAAGGACAATTCAAGATACACTGCAAGTAATACCTACACGCAGAGAAAAAACATGTTTAAATATGGTCACCTCCAACTAAACTATTTTTAGACAAAATTTTAAACATACATATTATGTTTAAATTTAAACATATTATTGTATCCGACAACCATATTATTATTTAATTAGTCCTCCTTCAAGAAGCCACAACTATATTATGGTTGCCTATAAACATGTTATGGTTAAATATGACAATAATTTGTTTTTAAATTAACAATAGTATTTTCCTCTTTTCTAAGAGCAACATGCTATGGTTGAAAACCAACCATGCTATTATAAGTGCTAAACATATTTTAGTTATTATTGATAAAAACATGTTCGAAGGCAACCATAATATGATTGTGCCCTCCTGATGGAGGACACATTAAACCATAATATGGTTGTCGGGGAAAATAATATGGTTAAATTAAGCATAATATGTTTACAATTTTCTTTACAAATAGTTTTGTTGGAGGTGACCATATTTAAACAAAGTTTTTTTTTTAAAAAAATAATAATAATATTAATAAATCTTTGAAGTTCGGCAAAAATGTCTTAAGTCGGAAACTTTAGTTTTTCATAATGTTAAATAGAAATTTTTCCATTGCTTTATTTAATTGACTCCTTTCCTAAAGGCCATTTCACAAGTCTTGAGTAGCTTGACCAAAATTTTTCCCTAATCTAATTATAGTTTGAAAATTTTCAAAAAAAAACATAACAGCTTATCATGACGGGGTTGTATTTTTCTCAAAATATGTTAGACTTGTGTAACGTTCCCATAGGCGTATAGCGGTCTCTCATCGGATAGATGCTGCATGATCTCTCCTCCTTAAACGGTGTGGTAGCCGAAGTTAAAAAAATATTTCGAGATTGCGCATTTGGGTGCGGTTTAAGTCTTTTTAATAATTTAATTGAATGGATTGTGGTCATAGTTTACACTGAGGTCTTTGTGAATGTTCGAGTTTTGATCATGGAAAAGTTGTTAGTTGATTTGACAGAGATCTGTGCTATAATTTTTTAAAACAACCAGTTAAAGTAAAAAAACCTTTTAAAATATTTGCTTAAAACAAAATAAGGGTTTATTTCTCACGATTTCCTTGTAACTTTAATCGTGTAGATAAAACCTATATACTTCTAATTATTTTCTATGGCAAATTATGCATTAATGGAGAAAACACCCATTAAAATATCATTAAAAATATTTTTTTTAACGCAAGTAAAACTAAATAATTTTTCAATAAAATAAAGCATCATCTTACAGATTGTGTAAATATTACTTGTGTAACCCATTAAAAGACATTCGGCCAGCCAGAGCAATTCATCCGCATGGCAATCATCAGCCAGTCGGCCACAGTCAGTTCGTCAGCAATTCATAATTATTTAAATGCCAACAAATTTTTTGTAATATTAAATGCATATATTTAAATACTAATTAATACACAAGCGATAACAACACTTAATACATACAATCGAACAAATTCGTCAGTCATGAACAAAATTCATTTAATTAAAAACGATTAATATTCACAAAACGTTTTCATCACACACATTCAACACTCTGCAGCGATTTTAATAAATACAACTTTTTTAGGGAGTAAATTTTGCAAACTAAAAAAAGATTTGTTTACTTTTTTAGAATTTTTTGTTTCAATAAGATTATAATACGAAAACAATTCAAATAGTTTGAGTTCTTTAGAGTTGCAGTGATAAAAACCAAACGACAATTAAATATAATGTGGAATAAAACAAAAACATACAGAATTATGACACATATCTGATGAAACAGAGCAAAAAAAGAAAAAGTGAAACAATTTTATATATTTAGTAAAAAAAAATAAAACAACAGAACATTAAACAAAACAGTGTCTCAAAAACACATGAAATAAAAGAACTTCCGGTTAAATACTCATGCAATCAAGAGCAGAGTTGACAGACCGCTTTTAAAGAGCCACCGACAAAAAAAGGGAAGTTTTGATGGGAATTGGTTAATAAGGAAAATTAACACTTAACAATGACTCAAAAACATATGACAATACACAGAAAAATTAAAAATTTTCTCTAATCACCAAATTTATACCATATTCATCGTTATCAAGCAAACAATTTGTTAATTTTGCACCTATTACGAAATTATTATATTGATTACTAAAAATTTTAAAATTGTGAAATTTTTTTTTTTGCAATAAATTATATTTTTAGTTTTAATTAAAAAAATGATCAAAAAACTTTGCCATTTCAAACATTGTGCTAATTTATTTGATTAAATATTGGCAATTCCCAACAACAATTCTTCAAGTTTAAATTATTTTATTTTAGACGAAAAAGTCAATTAATATTTTTTTTAAATTTAATTAATATTTTAATTAAAAACTTATTTCAAAACAACTAAAATGTTACTTAAATCAAAACTATATATTTAATTTTCTTTCAACTAAAAAAATAATTGATTCAATTATCACATTAATTAAATTTAAATACTTCTTAAACCATTTTTCAATTGATAAAAAATGATTTTTTTTTTGTATAAATAAAAAAACAAATAAATAGAAAGAAATTATTGTAATTAGAAAAATTCTTAAAATTTTGCCTGTCTAAAGATAACAAGTACTCAAAACTCTTTGGGAAGGTACTTGCAGGAATTTTGGAAAAGATAAGTCAAAAGGACATCGTTTAAAATGTTAAAAAGTCGAAAAAAGTAGAAAATCGGGAACTAAATACTAAAATAAATTCTGCTAAGCATTGACCTAAAAGAGATGAAAATAAATAGAAGGAAATTTAAACATTTAAAAATATAAGAAACGTTGCAAAGAAGTATTTTAAGTATTCAAAATCTAAATATTAAAAATAGTCTGGTTAAATATGGAGTAATCAGATAATAAATGACGAAGTTTTGATGGAAATCCAAAAAAAGAAAAAGGAACATTGATAATGAAATAGATGAGAACAAGAAAATAGAACGTACATAGGAAGGATTCTTAAGGAGTGAACGCAAAATTTACCTCTCGAAAGTTATCCAGTACTTAAAGTACCCAAATACTTTGAAAAGCATTTATTGGAATTAAGCTGGAAAATATGAAAAGAACATCGTTTTGAGGATAAATTGAAAAAAAATTTATAATAAAACAAAATAAAATTTTTTATTGTTCACAGATGAATTTAAAGGGCCAGCGATAAAAACAAATAGTTTTGGCGAGACTTAATGGAAAAATGGGGGTAATAATACTGTCAAACATTCACTTAGGAATAGATTGATTCTTATAGAGAAGTTACTTTTTCAAAATTTAGCTATCTAAATAAATGAAGTACTTAAAGTTCTTAAATAACTTAAATAATCAATTAAGAAAACAAAAAAAAGACAAAATTTAGTAAAAAATAATAAAATAATTTTGGTTTTTTATTTTATATCCACCAACAATAGGGAAGAGGGTATTATGCTTTTCTGCTCATTTTTGTAACACCTTAAAATATTGGTCCTAGACCCACCAATAAGTTTACTCATCGACTCACAATCACTTTGAGTGCCCCGCCTCGGTAGGCTATCTCGTAGTGAGCTAGTCTATCAGTGCCGGTGTTGCGGGTTCGATTCCTGTTAGATACTCTGGCCTCTTGCTGACAAGCGTAGATCATCGCGGGATTAGCAAAGGGAAAAAAACTCTGTGAGTTGATCTAATGATGTACATTCATCCGGCTACATGGCTGACTGTCCATGTTAAAATTTTGCTGAAAGTGCAGTTCTAAATTTTGAAGATAATTTAATGATATTTGATTCATAGCCCATTGAAAATGTTGATGTCCAAACTTATTCTATTGCAATCTGAATCATCTTATGAAATTTTTAGAATGGGTCGATATTTGAATATAGCTCCCATACAAATACTACTCCCAAAATAGCTTGTAATTAAATAACTTTTTTATAAATGTTGGCATTGACATAAAAATTGATTATAATAAGTTTTACGATAGCTATTATATCATGACAAAATAATGTGCTGGTAGGTCCAAAATTAACCATAGGTCCCCCCATCTTAAAATCTCATATAGATGAACATATCTAAATACATAATATTCGGTACAATAAACTTTTACATGAATCTTAAAATCATAACATAATTTTATTTTGGCGGTTCCATGATTGCCCAAGGGTCCCAAATAGGATACACTCTTGATAATTAATTTTGAAATAATGTTGTGTAGGGTATCACGTGGCTGGGCTTCTTCGATTATACTTTCTTGCTAGTTTTATTAATTTAAAATGTTATTAAAGTGTTTGCCTTCCCGGTTTTATTAATTTTTTTGTAATGGTAACCCTTTTTGTGATGCCTTAAGAACCAGCAGCTCGATATTATGTTGCCTAGATAAATACAAGTTTGTGGTACTGTTTTAATGTTCATTTCTTTCTATGCAATGTTTTTGTTTATATCTCTTGTTTCAGGTTCTTTTTTTTTATTTTCTAAAAAAAAAAATATCTTAAATAATCACGCAAAACTGCAATACAAAGACAAGAAGAGTAGTTTTGCTACAAAATAAAGAAATTCTATGCAATATTTTAAGATAAAAATAGAAAAAAATAATACAAAATAAAATAAAATTGTTAAAGAAAAGTGAAACAAAAGTTTATTTCTGGTTGTATAAATTTTGATAAAGAAATAAATTCCTATTTTTCAACCAAATTAGTTTGAATGAGAAAATAGAGATATGGCTTATTATATTAATATTTTTTCCATTTTATAGATAAATATTGAATTGTTTTAAAAGATTAGCCATAAATAAAAACTTAAATAAATACATTTTTTATTTAAGAAGAAATAAGATAAAAGTTTTAAAAGAATTATTAAAGATTTACTATAAACCATTGGACGGCAGAAGGTGAAAATGGCTCAATTAGTTTCTGACCATAAGTTAAATAAAATAAGTTATAAAGGGAAGACTTTTCTGTGGAAATGCCCATATGTGAAATTTTTGAAAATGAAACATTCGTTAAGAAAATATCAACATTTAAAATTTTCGCAAAAATTGTGAAGTTCGATTAAATTGTTGCACTGTGAGCAATTTGGTTTTCGTAATCATTCTACTGTGAGAATTTTAGTATTTAACTAAATAACTTAGAAAAATAGAGTATGGGAATTTTTTGCTTCTTATTTTACTTTTAAGCATCAAAATAATGTTAATAAGACACAAAATGTGGCATCAAATTGATGTCACTGTGTAGTCATAGCATAGATGACGCATAAAATATGACAAAATTTTATGAAGACGTTCGTCATTGGACTGATGTCACTTTTTGCCTCATTGATACCACTTGTAATAACATTGATGTCACAATTCTGATGTTAGGGCATCATAAATATGAATATGCATTTTTCTATGAGTGTATACCCACTTCCAGATAGTGGTATCAGAACAACTTTTTGAAGCGATCTAATCTGTCAGGCTGGCTGGGTGTCCATGTATTTTTTTTTGGGGCAAAGTGCCGGTAGCAATTTTGCAGATAATTTTGTGGAATTAAGTATAGTCCCCATACAAGTATTTTCCGGAATAGAGTGTTGGTGCGCATTTGCCACTTTATTATGATGATATTCGGATAAAATTGGTTCCATATTTTGTAATCTAAATCATCCTACCAAATTTTATTGAAATCGGTCTATATTTGGCCATACCTCCCATACAAATGCCACTCCCCAAAAAAGCTTTCAATGTCATAACTATCATGTAATGTTGGTATTAACATAGAATTTGGCGACAGTAACTCTGGCGATAGATCATTACTACTATGTAATTGCAAAGTGTTTCGCTGACAGGTCCAGAATTGAGCAGAGGTCCCATGCAAACTAGGGATGGGCAATAAATATCGATATATCTAAATATCGATATTTAAAAAAATTATAATCGATATATATCGCCGATATTAAAAATACCCATATATCGATATTTATCTACGACTATCGAATTCGATATTTTTGAGATCTCTTTATAATTAAATTCATTAATTTAGCCGTTGCTCAACTGCTTACAATGTTGTTTGTTAAGAATTGCATGATATGTTTTTTAACTAATATTATGAAAATAATGGCGCTTTTCAATTTTATATTTTCATAGATAACACAGTTCAATTTTGTCTCGGCAAAAAAATATGCGCGGAAAAAATATTCTGGAAAGGATTCCTACAATTATGCAAAGAATCGCCTTAATTATGGCGTATTAGCAACAATAGACTCATAAAAAGGGGAATGTAAATAAAAAAATATGTATTTATTTTTTTTTTTATTTCAGCATGTTCTTATATATTAAAAATAAAATATTGCCCAGTTTACTTGTATAGAATTTGTCACAAGTTTCGTTTACCGGCAGTATATAATCCGGCATTATATAATCACAATAAAATTTTTTTTTTAGATTTCATATGGCGAATATATTTGAAATTAAAAGAAACAATAAAAAGTTAGAAAGGAATTACATGTAATATGTTTGTACATATGTAAATATGTATTGACATAGGTATATTAAGTTTTTAAATTTGGTAACAATTTCAGCGTAATACGTTGGATACATCGATATGTCGATATTTTTAATTAATAAATATCGATACTCTTAAAAAATATTTATACGATATATATCGATATATTTTTTCAAGGTGAATAAATCTAATAACGCTGTAGATATGTACAGCCTATTTCACTAAATGCAAAAGAAGTCTTTCTTTGGCAAATGTAAAGAGTGATTCATCGTGAGCTTTGGGTTTCAATATGTTTTTGTTTTACAGATCACGCGTGACTCATATCAAAGGGCTTTGTCATTTTTGTTCAGTATCGTTTGGCAAGTCATCATAGAAAAACTTACACCAAAACAGAATATCCAAATTGTTCAGCTGTGTTACAAAAATCAGCGTTCTGTGAGAAAAGTTTTTTGTGTGATTCCAGGAACTTATGGTGCGCATAATCGACCTATGTCCTCATAACATAATTTTTTTTTTTTTGACAGATCCATGATTAGCCCTGGGTCTCAAATATGGTACATTTGAAAATTGGTCTGTTTGTCATATGATCGGTTTTGACCGATCATACTTTTTTACTTCTTTGTTTTGCTCTTAAATAAGTTTTATTAGCATTCCTGTTGGTAATGTATAAGACAATAATTATCTTCGTCCCTGATATCTTTTGTTTGCCCGCCATTGGCATAAAATTCATTAAAGAGGTGTAAATTGTAGATCTTCAATATTTTAAATAAATATTCAGATTTTAATAATAAAATTTTTGGGTTGGATCACAAAAGGTTATAAAAAACTTTTTTACTATTTTTTGAAAGTTTTTTTTATAATTTCATTAAAAAAAGGTTTTTCCCCATATCAAAAAAAATATATTTGATTTATAAAAGGTTTATTGAACAAATTTCGTATGAAAATTTGTTCAATAAACTACATATTTATAAATCAAAAATATTTTTTATGAATGGGGGTTTGTTTATGTATTAAGTAATTCAAGTATTATCTTTATCTAATAACTGAAACTTAATTAAATTTATGGAAAACAAAATTGATAAAATTTTTTTGTCTTTTCAGTGAATAATACAATTAAAAATTTATTATATAAATGGTTTTTATGCAAAACGAAATTCTACTGCTTTTCAAATATTTTTCAAAGAAGAATCAAATTTAATGGATTTTATAGAAAGGTAAGTTCGCAAAAAAAAAACGTTGTTAAATATAAAGAATTTTTAAATAATATAATTAAAAGAAATAATTGCTGGGACGTTTTCAATTTTACGGAGAGTATTCTAAAAAAAATTAAAACAGAAAATTATTTAATATTTTTCTTAAATATTGGTTTTTTGTAATTAATGGCTTATTATTTCATCTTACAAGTTGAATAGTATAAATTAAACAAATTACTTTTATATTTAAACTCATTAAATAAATAGATTATGCTCAAGTCTTTCATTAAAAATTAAAAAAAACATCATTCCTCAAACTTCCGACTATTTTTGGAACACCTCTGTTTTGCTAAGTTTGAAATAGAAATTATTCTTAAAGAAAACAACAAAATTCCTAAAATCGAATATTTATTTTTAAGGCGGTCTGGTTTGACTTTAACAAATAGTTATTAAGTACTCACTTACTTAATTGCCTATTCATTAATTTACCCACTGCTCTGTCTTTATCATTCAAGGAGATATTGTTTTAAATGTCTAAATTACAAACTTTGATACTTAATCTCTGTACTCAATTTTAATGCTGTTAAGAAGCCTTGAGGCTAAAGAATAAATTAATGTTCTTTTTAAAATTCCATTGTAACATCCATATGAATCATAAAAGAAGACACATTAGGGTGTGCCAAATTTTTATTGATTATTTTAAGTCTCTACTAAAATGTCTTTTTGAGAGTGGAAGGCAAAACAGAGACCTTTCTTCTACCTTTTTTTAAGCATTAAAAGTGATTATAATTAAGGAAGAATAACAACTTTTGCAAATGGTATAAATTCCATAATTTCTTATAATAATCTCATAGTTGATCGGTCTTGTTTTGAAAAAATATTTGTACTAAATTCAAGTTTAATACCGGACTTATTAAGAAATAAATTATTAGACTGTGCCGAATTGTTGATGCCCTCCACTAAGAATTGAAATTTATTCAAAAGTGGACTTAATATGAGCTCTGTTATAAATGGCAGTTTGTCATTAAATTGAGTCATTCTAATTGACTTAAGTGAGATTGAGAGAATAATTTTATTTACTAACCCGTTACACATGTTTGTTTCACTTTTTTTGTATTCCGCCCCTTGTTTACAGAAGAACTCTCAATTATAAAACAAAAGCAACATGCCCGATATGGTTTTCATAATTATTCTACGTAGAAAATTTGATGTATTTAACTAATGCCCGTAATTTCTGCAAATATAAATCTAGCTGTGTATAGAAATCTATGGTGTAAATGAAATTACGGGCATAAACTATTAAAAAAAAAATAGAATATGGGAATTTTTGCTTCTAGTTTTACTTTGTAAACATGAAAATAATGGTAATTAGGTACAATATGTGGCACCAAATTGATGTAACTTAGTCACAGCATAGATGACGCATAAAATATGACAAAATTTTATGATGACGTTTGTCATTGATGCCATTTGTAATAACATTGATGTTACTATTCTGATGTAAGTGCATCATTGATATGAATATGTAGTTTTCTATAAGTGTAATAACTAGCTAGGATACGTTTGTGCTAGATTACAATCTCAAACTGCTAGAAACAATTTTACGCCGAAATCCATCCCTTCTGTTAAGCCATTCGGAAGTTAGCATACTTTCAACATCTAGACAGACAGACAGATGTGACTTAATCGGCTAAGAGTGAATCAAGGACCCTGAATATACAGCGGCACTAAAAACTATACACACCCCAATAAAAAATGTTTTTTATATAAAAACTTCTATTATTTTACAACAAAAACTATTATCCTATACAAAATTTATGGAATTTTATTCTTGCTCACCCAGACTTAAAGTTTCTCTATAAGAATAAATAAATTTGATTTGAGAACAGCATTTGTAATTAATTAACATTTAAATTGTGTTTTTTATAATTTTAACAAAATGGTGACATTAACGGTTTTTAACTGGTTTTTATAAAATTAAAATAATTTAAGATTTTTTTTTTTTTTTTGGTTTGTTTAATTCACCTTTAATGTTTAAGCCAAAAAGACATAAAGTCATAATTAAAAACAGTTAATTTTTTAAACCAAATGATATTAACCTTCAAACTTATGTTTTAATATAATTAAAAAAAATTATAGAGGAAAAGATCTGATAAACAAAATCTTAAAAAATTTGTTAACAAACATTTAGGCAAAATAATAAATAAGCAATTCATTTTATTTTGCAATATTTAAAAAAAAATGATTTTTTTGTGGTTTCTTTTTTGAAGTTATCAACATGAAGAAATATCTTTGAAGAAATAGATAAAAAAAAACATTATTAAATATTTCAAAATATCTAAAAATTATGACACTGAAATGCCCCTCTAATACAAAAATAAGACAAGAAAAAAGAATAGATAAGAAACAAACGTGCTTTTTGGACAAGTTTTGTTTGGTTTATTCTACTGTTTATTCAAATTAAAAGAAAATATTGCATATTTTTTATATTTTCTTAAATCGGCTCAAATCATGTTTTTCATCATTATTATGTTGTCTGTTTCTTAAAAACATGAGTTTAATTTAAAAATGTTTAGTTATCTAAACAAAAAATTTAAAAAATAAGAGCTTAATCAACATTTTTTTCATAACGAAAGTGCACATCACAATTTTAGGTTATTTATTTAGTTAATGAATCAACTGATTTTTATTTTCTGCTCTACACTAGTGTTGCCAAATTTTTTTTTAATACTTACGCAGTCAATAAAAAAACCAAAAATACAAATTTTAATCAAGAAATTTGTAATATTTAACAATTTAAAAACAAATTTAAAATACTCGGGATTTCACAAGAATACTTTAAGCACATATTTAAAATTAAAAGTTTTTATTATCGAAAAATGGTAATAACGTCTTATTTTCTTTACAAAAATATTATTGTTTAAAAAATTAAATAAAAAATAGCTCTATCTCATTTTCACTACGCTATTCTTAAAGCGAAGAAAAACTTACTCGTAGATATTTTTTCTTATAAAAAAAACTACAAACTTTTTTAATTACTATTATGCGTAAAAAAGGTTGCAGATCTCTAAATTAACCAGTTTACTTACTTTCGTTTTCGCAATCGATATCTATCGCCCACACCGCATCTGTGTGTTCAAGGCTTATATCTGACTTACTCAGACAAAATGCCAGTTAATCATGTTTGTGTTCAAAAATAGACAGTATATTTATCGTTTTCACCAATCACGATAATTTTTCGAGTCAATCTTACGATATCTGTCCAAAACCAATAAAAAATCGGATGTAAAGCCTAATGACCATATGGCCGAATTAACGGCAAAAGGGATAATCTATGGAGCCAAGAAATTGCTCTTTATTTAGAAGGGACCTACAGGGTACCATCTACCATAAGCTGCTGAAATTGGGCTATACCATCAGAGGTACCAGGCATGAAGCCATAATATTTCTTTGTGAAAACGGTGCATAAGCTGTTGCACGGCGAGTTAAAAACTATTGCTAAAATAGTGGTTGGAAAGTTTTGCCTCACCCTTCTTAAAGTTTAGACACTATCTCGTCTGCCTACAATTTTTTTCGGTCGATGCAGAACATTAACACTTTATTTCAGAGAAGGGTATCCGTAATTGGCGTGATTTGTTCTTAGCCAAACAAGAAATCAACAGTTTTTCTGGCGCAATTTGCTGAAAAATGGAAAGCTAACGATGGCCAGTACTTTAAATTAATTTAAATTCTAAAAAGTTTACACAAGAACACTTAAAATTTGTAAAAAAAAAAAAACAAGTCCCGCATTTTTTTGCTATACAGCTAACAGAGGCTTGCGCAATTCCATTAGAACACACATTCAAACCATTAAAAAAAATTTTCAAACATATACTGTAGTGTCGCTGTCACAAATAACTACAGAAGAGAAGTGTAGACGATCAAATTAAGCAAGTGTATGAAAGTGTAGATCCAAAAATTAAATGTTACACTATAACGTATGCGGAATGAAATATGGACTGATTTTCAACCATCAGAGCAAAAATAAAAAAAAAATTAATACAAAAAGAAAATATGGAAAAAGTAATGGTACTATCACTTTAATTATTTGGCTAAAGATCAGTTCAATAAATTGATAATCAGTAGACAAAATATAATCAAACGAATTAAAACGTCCTAAGTTAATTTGTAAGTTTTGTGAAAATAACCCTCATAAAAGAAAATAAGAAAATTTTTCGTCTCATTTCTGAAATCTAAATCAAAAATTTTTTTATTTATAAGACAATAAAAGCTTTCGAAAGTCGAAAACTGTTTAATAGAAAACGACGATCCGGTAAAAATATTTGATACAATGCAACCAAACTCGAGCTATACTGAAGGCAGAAACCGCCAGACGTACTGGAAAATCTTACCGTGCGTTGAAAAATAATGCAGTTTAAAAGGCAAAACGGTACAGAACTTCTTAAAGAACATATGAGAGCAGCCAAATGTGCAAAGAACCCCATTCTAGATATCTGAGAAAAACGGTCAGTTTTCTTTATACATCTAATACGAGCTTTGTAACATGTATCATGGGTGATGGGAGCTACTTTACAATGGAAGGTCATAAATGCGCGCCAAGTCAAACTTTTAAGGCGATTTTTAAAAGAAATTTCTATGAAAAGGGATAGGAACCAAGAAACCTAAACTGTTTTATCATTCAAATTAAATGGATGCTAAAGAAAATACACACAAAGAGTATTAGGGAGGCTATGAGTAGGGCACCTCAAAATATAAAAAAAAACCCCATCGATGGGCTAGATATCTGTTTGTAAAATGAGTTTAACTGCCAGTTCATCGATTTCGAACGTTAACGTTCGCATAGAAAATTATATTTAAAACAGCAACAAAATGTTGAAATTTGTTTTTGTTTTTAATGTTATTTTCTATGCGAACGTCTACGTTCGAAATCGTTGAACAGTCAGTAAGTTGTGTACTTTAACAATAATTTATTAACTTTGAATGTTTGATACATGATTACAATTTTGTATTACTGTTAATGTGTCAGTCCTTATTTTATTCCGCATACGTTAGTACAAGTGCGAGTATAAATAATACTCTCAAAAATTACAAAGGGAATGAAAAATACACGCAGTAATAAAAGTGAGAATAACAATACAAACATTCTTTATTTTGTTGATGAAAGTTTGGGATAGTGTGTACTAAATATTTTCTATATATTTTCTAAAAACAATTCTTCGTATGCGCCCGCTACATAAGACACAAAAGTAAACTAAATAAATTCTCGCAGAATACATGAGGGGATTTTCAAATACCAGGAGTATATGCAAAATTTTTGTAGTGTGTTGAAAGGTTTTGAAAGAAACAAGTACTATCTGGTGCTTATTTCATTGAATTTTTGTACCTTCCCAAGACTTTTTAAATTATGCGAATAATAACACAAATCATTTGACATGGTCAACGTTTGGTACGCACATTTGATTTTTGTTTTGTGTTTAATTTCCATACACATTTATGCAGGCCTTTATCTCCTAATATATCTCGCGAAAAATTAGAAATGAATTATTTACATTTCTTCGACTTATTTTTATCCTGCACACCACGAAAAAACGTGCTTGTTACCGACCCGGCTTGAATTTAATTGTAGCTTTTGAGTACTGGGCGTGCACACACGAAAATTATTCCTAAAATAAAATTTTGACATAATTATTTTTATATTGGCGTGTTTGTTGTAAGAACTAAAAAAATTTTTGCTAGCATTTTTTTTTTTTTTTTTTTGTTAAAAATATTGCCAGAACAGCAAAATATAATATTTTTAAAGCCATTAAAACTCATAACAAAAGCTATTAAATTATGAAAACCTAAACCAAAAAATTATTTACAATATTTCTAAATCAAATCAAAGTTGCAACATGTTTTACTAATTTTGTTTTATCATGTTTGTCTAGCCCCAACAGATGTAATAACAATAACTTTCTTTGCTTAAAAAAAACACAAAATCAATAATTATTATTGTGGTTATTTTATTGAACTGTTAATGGTTTTTTAATCCAAATTTTGATATTTTAATCAGGCTTAAGTTCTTTGAATTTAATTTTCATTAAATTATTTTTATGAAGACAGGAATTTTTACAACATGAAATTAATTAAAATTTATTGATAATTTTTCAATCTTGACTGAGCTGGGAATTGAACCCAGGTTTTCACGGACAGGTTACCCTGACTAGTTTCGATTGTAACATCACAATCTCTTTAGAGGGGTTTGCAATTTAACACTCATCGGCATTGACGACGGATGACGTCAATAGTCAAACATCAATCTTTAAATCAAATGGTATTTTACCCTGGTAGATTGAACTTTGCTTTGAATGAATGATTACCTATTTTAATTGATTAACATGTCCTTCCTTACTTCTATTTTTCGTACTAAAATATGGAAATTTGAAAAACAAAATCTTCAATTTTGCCCTTAAATTAAACACAAAAGCGCTTAAGAAAAGGAAGTACAGTTGTTTATCTTGCTAACAAAATCTAATTCATACCATTCACCGTTAACATAAATTTCTGGCTGTTTAGTTTGTTTAAAAAGGTCTTAAGAAAAAATAAAAATAAATTCGTGGTATTACTTAAAAGTTTTTACTAACCAATAAAACTTCTCCAGCAATTACAACGGATTACAGTGTCAAGGTTCGCTGACTTGTTATACATACATATTTTTTTTTTTAACAAAAGCAAAAAAAAAAGGCTAAGACGGTAGAAAGCAATAGAAAGATTTTTTTTTAAATTACTTAAAGAACTTAAATTGTAGCAACAAAAAAAAAAAAAAATAAATAAAAAAAGAACAAAGAAACCACAAAAAACCATAGTAATAAAGTTCAATTTACATACTGAATAAACTAGAGGGAAACAATTTTATTGTGTTGTATTCTTGTAGTCTTATGGCAGTTACAAACTGTTCTGCAGCTGCTGCACAGACACCATCATCCCAACCAAAAACCATCACATTTACCAACTGGAGAAACAGCCAAGCGTCCACCCAAACTTTAAAATATTGAAAGAGACACGAAAATGTACATAAATTAAGCCGACAAAGCGGCGATGACCATGTTTGATGTACATATAAAAAAAATAACAACGAAACATGTAAGAATGATATATTCGGCTAGGACGAACCTTTTTTAAACCATAGAAACGCTGCAGATCTTGTGGCGTTGAAAAATTTCACAACGCAATATGAATTTCTGTAGAATGCAACAACAAAATTATAAAATATTTTTGACTTAGTTTTTGATTTCGATGTAATTTTTGGCGTTGTGTTATACACAATTAGGGCCTAAAGTTTAAAACAAAAACTAAAATGTATCTGGCCGTGCTTTCGAAAGTATTCTGGTCAGGAATTCTATAGTCGATTATGGACTGATACTTATGAAATTATTACTATGAATGATTGTGGAGCTTAAAGAACATAATTGTGTTAATAATAAGGTCAATAAAATTTAGTTTTTACCGTCGATTAAGTTAAAATGTTTTTTCGATAGTGTATTCAAAATATTATGTAGGTAAATTCCACAGAAAATTCATTTAAAATCAACTAAAAATTAATTTAAAAAACGGATCATTTACATTTCATTTAAAATAAATGAATTTTACATAAATTTTTGAAATTTTTTTTATTAAACAGTATATTTCGTTAAATATAACAGTTATTGCTTTAAAAAAATACAATTTAACTGACAAAAAATCAAACTACATAACAATATTAGTACGGAAAAACATTAATTTTTGGTAGTTTTTTTTGATTAACAAACATAAATGTTAAAAAATAAATTGATTCGTAATATAACGATATTTTCTTTAAATTTTAACAGTACGAAATACGAATTTAATAACCTACAATCAGTAACTCTAATAACACTGTGCAAGAAATTGACACTTTTTTTTCGTGACAAGCTGGGCACCTGGCGTTTTACCATAATTCGGGTACGCTGAATCCAGTGGTTCCCGCGGTTTTCGAGATATACCGTTATTTCGAAAATAGAGGAGGTTGCACAACATATATTCGCATAACTCAAAAACGCTTTAGTATATTGAAAAAATTTAAAAAGCCGAAATTCCGCAATAAAATTTCCTTTAAGAAAAATAAAACCTCTTTTTAATATCCGCAGTCGCACCACTGGATGCAGCGTACCCGAATTATGTTAAAACGCTATGTGCCCGGCTTGTCTGGTTTTTCAACTAGCATAGTGTAATTTTATGAGTGTAGGCCTTTTATAGAGCATTTGGATGAATATTTGTGAAACTAATTTCACGATCCTTAACAAACAAAGACGAATTTCACTAAGATTTGCTAAGCTATTTCCCATAGATATCTGGCTCATATTTTATTTTCAACACAGTTCTTGTTATGACGACCACTATCGTAAACCGATTAATCATTTTAAAAACAATTTTGACTTATTTCTCTCAGCACACATACAACAAATAGATTTTGCCAATTTTAATAGCCAGAAAACAAAACTGAGAACGTCTCTTCTCAGCAAGATGCAAAAAAGAACAACTTTCTCTATTTAATTTCATTTCAAGAAGCTTTAAGGCCATATTTGTTATAATCAGGTATAAAATTAGAAGTTCTTGACAGTGGCACAATCGGTCTGCGTGTTGACAAATTCTGTTTACAAATAAATCATGTCAATGATCTCTTAGAAATGACCAAAAACAACGACTCAGTTAAAATTTTTTACTTAACAAATGAATGAATAAATAAAAAAAAAATGGTAATTAAATTACACATCTTAACATGTGGGACACGTAATGAATTAAAAAAAAACTTTATAAATATTTTGCTGACGGGGGACAAATACATCTACATATATGTACATACATAAAAATGCAAAAATACGTTAAAATTATATGTTTCTAAAGCTATGAAATAAGAGAGAAGTATTATAAAACAGTAGCGGAATTCAGTGTTTTGGTGGAAATGATCTTGCAAAAGATCAAGTGAAAAAAATAGTTTCGCTCTTTTGCTAAATCCAACAATAAAATACACAGAGTTGACTTAAGATTTTTTTTATTATTATTAATTCATTTATTACAGTACTTAAATCTATGCAGTTTAGAGCTTCAGCGCCTTATAGGCATTGTTGCAGCAGGTTGGCAAATATAATCTTTTTATAAATAAAGTTTTTATATATACATCATAAAAAAAAAAGAAAAAAAAAATTTTTTTTTTAATAATTTATAACAATGATAAAATAAAAAAATAATTATAATTACCAGAGAAGACAAAAAAAAGCAAAAAACAAAGTGTTTACAGCAAAAAAAATTTATAAAAAAAGCACAAAAATTTAGAAAAAAAAGCAGCAAAAAAAGCATTTTTATTTTTTTAATACATACGTTTAAATATAAAAAATTACAGTTATTCCATTTCTTCAGACTCGTGAAAACGGTTACAATAACCAAACATGTGGGCTTTTATATTAGTAAACGTCATTTTTCTTCGTCTTTCTGTTAAAAGTGAATTGTATAAGGAAAAACTTCTTTCCACGTCGACGGATGTTGTTGGAGCAAATTTATATTTCAAAATTTAATTTCGTCATCAGGTTTAGCACCAGTTTGAAGAATGCTGTTTATTTGCAAAATTTGTTTGAACCCCGGATTTCTTTGAAATACATACTGCATTAAATTTCTTCATACTTATATATATTTTCATGTAGATTCTCAAGAGCTTCTCGTACATTTGACACAATATTTACACTTTTGTGAATAGCTAACCCAACTTTTTGTACCTTTTTTTATAGAAGACACAATAATTGAAAAATTGTTTTTGATAAACGCAAGCTGGGAACTTAATCCGGGCAAGTTATATATTTCCTTGGCGTGCGCGATCGAATCTGAGTCTTCACTTTTCAGTTAAGAAATAACAGCCTTTACTTTATCAAGGTATTATGCATAATGCATTGTGGCTTCTATCCAAGTACCCCAACGTGTAGGGCATGGGAACGGTGGAAGAGCCAAATTGGGATTCATTTGTAAAAATAACTGCTTTCTACGAGGAGCCTATGGAAATTAAAATTTTAGTTTGTATGTGTGTAAATACGAGTTATTGAAAAATTAACTAAACAAAAACGGATTTGGTACAAGATATTAATTTATTTACATGCTGAAACTCTAAGCGTATGAAGTCAGCAACACGATGAAGTTCATGAGCAAAACATGTCAAATGTATCATTTAGGATACATTATCCTAAGGGACAAAATTCCACTTAACATGTATGCCGCTGCATCAGTTACCATTAGCAATATTTTGTCGTATTGAATGCCTAGATTAAATTTAAGAAAAAACATAAAAATATAAAAAAAAATTATGAATCAAATATTCACTTACCATCAGGCCATAAAATTTGTAATGAATCGTTGAAGAAAGTTCCAATAGAAGCCCCATTTGCATTTTTGAGAACACCCATGTTCAATAAAAAAAGGTTTATTTCCAACATCGTCATTATAATACCAATATAAAGTTGGGCACATATCTTTGTTCACTGTCTGTTGTTTCATCAACAGAAATCCATATATATTTACCTTTATTCTTTTCACGTATTTTTCCAAAAGCTTCCGTATACATTTGAGGTATGTATTTACCTCGAATAGAACTTTCGCTTGGAACTGACAAATTGGCGTACTTTTGAAAGATGTTTTTGAAACTGGGATGGCTTACTTTTTTTACTGGTATATTGGTCTCCAACAAAAATTTACATATATCTTCGTGAAATGTATTAGCAGTAATAGTAACAGGAAATTCCGTTATAAGTTTTTGTGGACGATTTTCTTGGCAAGCAGCTAATTTGTGTTTTTTGTACTAAAATGTTGCTCCACATTGCACTTATTTTCGCTATTAATTTAACTCGAACACACATTACAAAAAAGCCAATCTTTTTCAACTTTAAAAACTTCAGGATACAATTTTACCATTTTTAGCATAAATAACATATTTGACTTTTCTTTCGGCATTTATTTTTTATTATTTTTTCGTTCACAACGGCCGGTTTACTTATTTGGTTTTAAACTCAAATAAGTTACATGGCTGTTTTTTTTTTGAGATGGTAAGTTTATTAATTTTAGTTGTAATAAAGCGTATTGATTTTGGCCCAAAAATATATTTTTGTTTTAACCCAGAAAAAAGTTGTCAATTATTTTTTTTTCTCATGTTTTCTCAAAAAAATATTTTTTATGTAAAAATTATGTTAAAAAAGCTATTTTACAGCAAAAACATAGGAAAAAAGCAAAATAAGCACCATAATATCAAAAACAGCAAAAAAAAGCCAAAATGGGCAAAAACAGCAAAAAGAAGCAAAAAAAGCAAATTTGTCTTCTCTGATAATTACACAAAAAAAATAATAAATAAAAGAAGGGAAAAATAAAAATTTTAATTCAGTTAAATGAACTTCTCAAAACTTTCAACAATTAACAATTTATATTAACAATTCTTCTATTTGACGCAATAAGTATATCTTTAAATTTGTCTTAAATGTTGAGATTCTATTTAGACTTTATAAATAAATAGGCAAATTTATGTATTCATGACTACCCATATATTCTATTCGCTGCTTGGTTGTTTCAAGTCGACACCTGGATACTGCCAGATTATTACAATTTCGTGTTAACTGTTAACTGTGTGTTGGTTCCTTGAAAGGAAAATGGTGTGATGTCCTATATTATGTATGCATTTGAAAACGTACGTTAACAGCTTCATCTTGTATATGCCGCGAATTGGTAAAATAGTTTTGTATATATCTTTATAGACTAATGCTGTTGGATATGTCCTAGGAAGGTTAGAGACACCTCTTAACGCTTTGTTCTGTATTCGTGCAATGATTTTAATTCAGTACTGTTTTTATATGCATACTAGATGACCCGTGGGAATATTTCGCACCGTTAGTTGTCATTTTTGTAACATAAAATTAAAATAATTAATAGAAATTTTAGTAACTTCAATACATTTTATTAAAAGTATAAAAATATTAGAAATCATAATATATATCATACATATATACATACATACATATGTTAAAATGCTTTTATAATACTTCTTTGAATACAATGTTAGAGATAACGACATGATCATCGTTAACTTTTTGCCCATACGAATCCTTAAGACAAACAAAAATATCTTTAAACGTACGCAATTATATATAACTGACCAAGGCGAATTCATGTATACGGTGGTGTCGATACTACAACAAGTAACAACACCAAAAACACAACAATGTATTTTTTTGTTGCTTTCGTTGATCGATATGTCAAAAACACAAGCAACTTTTGACATTTCTCTCTCTAAGTAAGAAAAAAAAGTAGCACAGCTGTGCTTTCAACGCCACCTGATAAATGAATTCGCCTTGTAACTGACTTAGTAATAAACGGCATTATAGTAAATAGCGGCATTGCCAGAATGGATTTTAATACATACTATATTATGTAGAACTGCATTACTATTAAGCGACCACACTTGAACAAAAACATATAATCATAATGACAACAGTATTATAATGCAGTTCTATATAAAATATAATTTTTATCAATGAAAATATTAATTTTACAATTTCTAATTATTTTTCGTCATTAGTGTTAGAAATAAGCTTTAAAATGAGATATCATTCATTAAATTTGATGCGGTGGTATGGAAGATATTTGCAACCGACAAAAAAAAGTGCTTTAGAAATAATATATATGATGATAATATAGCTAAGTAATTGAAATGGCTCTCAATTAGTGAATTGTAAATCAATAATTTAGCATTTTTGTTAAATTTGTTTTTAAATTTGTATAAGAAGCCAATTGCTTGAGCAGCCTTGGATTTTATACTCTGTATATGTTGGCTCCACACAAGGTTGTTCTGCAGATGTATGCCGAGATACTTTATTGAATTACTTTCAAAAATTTCATTTCCATCAATGAAAATGCTAAAATTGCAATTGCGTTCACAATATGGCTTAAATCTTAGTACACGAGTTTTACTTGCATTTAAAAATAATTTGTTAATCCTCACAAATTCAGATTTCATAATAGAGCTACAATATTTTTCATTCGATCTTTTGTAAGACAATTCGCAGCAATTACTGAACTCCGTTAGTGACATGTTATAATCATCTACTAGGTACGCTCGACAAATTTACAATAAAACAAGTTAGAGTGCTATATTCGACGGAACCGAATGTTTGACACCCTCCACCGACAGTCAGAATACTTTAGCATTGGGCTTTATATGGGACCTGTGGTAAAATATTTGCCGATCTTCATCAAATTTGACAAAGTGATTTATACGGCCATGTTCTGGAAATCGAAATTTAAATCGAACAAAATTTTAAACTTATCCTGTGCTTAAAGTTTATAAAAATCTTTCCTTTTTTATGCCTCATACTTAGAGGTCCACTAACCTTTCCAACTTCCTCTTTTCAAATCAGGAAAAGATGCGTTCAATTTAAAAAAAAATTTAATTGAAAATATCCAATGATTTCAGTTTCACGTGATTTCGATTTCCAGAACATGGCTCATAGTTTTATAAAACTTGGACAGACAAAAATTTATTATTATACCGTTATTCGCTACGTACTAAAATATTTTCCGACAGTAGACTTTATATGGGGTCTATGGTAAAATATCGACCGATCTTAACAAAAGTTGACGGTGTGATTTCTAGTCTAATAAAACAAAGCAAAGAAAAAATAAACAGATGTCGCCTCGAGCGTACTTTGTATGTGATTATGCCATGGCTAGTCGAAAGAAATTGTCTGATTACAAAAGAGTAGGCTGTATGTGTAAAGCAGCAGAACAATTTCTCAAAAGAGATAATAATAAAAAACCAGTTACAAAACGGACACGAATTAAGCTGGAAGTCCACACCACGCTTTCTGTGCTTTATTGCGTTTTTTGCATCTGTAAAAAAGTGGAATTAGTGTAATTGTATGTGACATGTCAACAAGCGCTTAGAATATATATATATCGAACGCATGAAGTAGGCTTACTTTCTACTTTTGTATGCGTCGCATGCATCTTGGCTATTACCAAGGAGGACTAATTATATTTAATGTTAAATGTTTCGGATAAAGGTTTGTGAAGGGGAATACCTTTTGCAAAATTTTTATTAATTCATAAAAATATTAACACAACAGCTGATCAAAACAAAAAACTTGGCGAATAAAACGCGTGACGTGTAACCTAAATTTAGAAATGTATAAAATGCACAGAAAGTTTCAAACGCATAGAACGCGTATTATGCACCTCTCGCTTAATGCTGTTTATAAACAGTAAAGTGTGCTACTTAGAGTGTACGTCTGGAGAATTTTATTGCTTAAAAACACCAGCTGAATCGAACTTCATATTAACAGTTCAAAAAAAACAAAAAAAAAATTACATAATTCCCTAAAGTAAAACTCTAAAATATAATTCCTAACAATTTTTCTTAGCTATACTCTAAAATATTACAAATAAATTAACCTTAAACAAATTTTTTTTAGGAATTTACCTTTATCTTGATCAATTTAAATGACACTTGCTACAAGTACTTAGACTCCCATTAAATTTCCCTACTAAAAAAAACAAGCTCATCAAAGTGCCAAAAGTCTCAATGAAATTATTAATTTTTGTATCAATATTTCTCTTCATTTTCATAAAATGAAAATTTTTTTAGAAATTCCCCTAATTATTAAGCAAATTACTTGAAACGCGGATTAATAGCCAATTTCACCAATTTAAATAAATACCAATTCATATTTACATAAACTAGTATGGGCCAGCAGTCGACACAATCGACTGCAATCTAGAAATAACTTATTTGTAACGTTATTTCTAATATTTATTTAATCATATGGGTTAAAACTTTATTAAATATGTATATACATATGTAGAAATATATTAATTTAATGTTAAAAAACATATATTAACTCAAAATGTAATAATTCTCAGTAGAGCAGAGCAATTTTTAATTTTATGAGGCATATTTCTTTTAGGCATATGAAATTTAGTGACAATTTTTCTAAAAATCTAAATGTAACATAAGTTCCCTAATCTCAATGTTTATAGCATTTTCAGTTTAAATAAAACGTTTTTCAAATAAAACGAAACCTTTTTCAAATTAAACGAAACTTTTTTCAGAATAAACGGAACTTTATTCAAAATAAAACAAACTTTATTCAAAATAAACGAAACTTTTTTCAAAATAAACGAAACTTTATTCAAATACCGTTAAACATTTTTCAAATTAAATAAAACCATTTTTTAAATTTTGTAGGAATTAATTTTTTTTTTTTGCTAAAGAAGGTGAAAGAGCTCATGGTGTTTTGCCAACCGTAAATAGAAAGAATATGACTCTAATTGCTACGACAGATAATACTGGCGTCGTTTTCCATAAAGTTATTTCTGTATCCACTGTGAATTCGGCCCGTTTCCAAGTATTTCTTCGGGAGCTCTTAGATAAACTTGAAATCAGCCCAATACTACAAAACTCATTTTTAATTATGGAGTATGCCAGAATCCATAAATCCCAAGTTATATGACATATGGTGGACAATACTGAATGTACACTGAAATGTTACCACTATATTCTCCTATGCTGAACCCGATAGAGAAGACATTTTCAAAGTTAAAATTTCATGCCCAATCATCATTTAGTTATTTTACCACTGATCGTAACATTGTAAGTGTCGCCTCTTCATTAATGAGTAATTTAAAGAAATCCAAAAAATAAATGCCCTACAAATTTTTAAGAATGGTTTAATTTATTTTTAAAAATTTTAACTGTTTTTGAATAAAGTTTCATTTATTTTGAAAAAGGTTTCGTTTAATTTGAAAAAGGTTTCGCTTAATTTGAAAAAGGTTTCGTTTAATTTGAAAAAGGTTTCGCTTAATTTGAAAAAGGTTTCGTTTAATTTGAAAAAGGTTTTATTTAAACTGAAAATGCTATATAACAAAGCCTTTTATATATTTTCCATTTATATTTATTTCGTTGATGAATTATGTTGTTATAACCTCACTATATATAAATTTTTTGTTAATACATGATTATCATATAACAAATGACCATGATCGGTAGTGTCTGTTATATAAAATCGCAGCCCATCAAAAGATCGCACTTTATTTAAAAAAAAAATGCGATAAACACATTCTTTACAATGTAGCCATATTAATAATGTAACAATAACATTAAAATTATTCATAAGTGCAAAATTTAAGAAATCAACGGTAACATTTAAAAACAACAACTCTTCCAAAAAGAAAACAAAATATTTAAAATTGTCTTTCTCTTTTTTATTTCTTAATATCTACTGTTCTCCAATTTAATGCATAGCAGAAAACTCTGCATGTTGTTGTTCTTTTTACTATGTAAACACAAAAACAAAGAATACTGCTTCTGTTATTTGTTTACATTGTGTTTGCTCACACGTATGTGAATTGTTTCAATGGATTAGTACCACTTTCTAACGCGTATAACTCGTGAAATACAGAACCGATTTTAACAAAATTAACATAATCTCCCAAAAAATATCTTTCGAATGATATATGATTTGTTAAAATACAATATATAGTTAAGGCGTAAAAGGGATCCTAAGAAAACCGCTTCCCTATTAATATATATGATATAGTTTTTCATATAATTTTTTTTTTGTTTTGACATGAAAAACGAATTTTAGACATAAATTGATATTTAAATAAAATTGGTTAAATTCTCCATAAATGATTAAAGCTAATTTTAATCTAGCATTAAAAATTATTTTAAAAATGTTCTAGATAGATATCCCTAAAATCTTCTTATTTGCCTAGAATCTGGTTTTTAGATTTTTGATGAAAAATAGATTTTAAGGTTAATGGTAACAGAGCAAATAGAACTAGTAAATGGTTAATAGTGTAGATGTTTAATTTCATTAAAAAAATTTTAAAAATCATCCAAAGGTTTGCACTTTTTCTTTGAACGGATTCACAACAATATTAATTAGAAAAAAAACAACTATTAATATGTTTGTAATTAAATCAATTTTAAAGTCAATCAGGCCTGTCATAGAATTCCATTCCGATCGAAAGTGGTTTTAATTCCGTATTTTGCTTCTTCAGAAAACGAAAAACGATAAATTTTTTTCGGAATGAAACCACTTTTGGTTTTCTAAGTGGAATTGATTGTTTCAGTATTTTATAACTGAAAAAACTACTTAAAACTATTTTTTATGGATAAATAAATGTTTTTTATGATATGGATTGAAGAAATAACACACTTTTGATTTATTTATTTTACTTTATATTGATTTTATTAAAAACATAATAAATTCTTTACCGTTGCGTTGCCACCTTTTTCCGTGACAAACCGCTTTTTTCATTGAACGAAAATTAACATCTGTTTCATAAAATCAAATACGGGTAAGGCTAAACGCCGACGTAATTTTGTTTTGGTCACTCTGTGCCTCCATTACTGCAACTATTGATACTCCTGGCATTTTTTGAATTCTTGAAAATTTTCAATATCTTTAAATGTCTATCTTTTTTACTTTGTTTATTAAAAACATATGATTTTTTTTTCTCTACGCTGAACATTGCCATACTTAACACAAAAATCATATGGTTTTTATATAAAGTTGCCATATCCAATTATAAAACCAGAGTTGTTATAAAAAACACATTTAGCAAAATCGATCGGAATCTGAAGAAGCTAAAACTAAATCGATCGGAATTGAACATACGGAATTAAAACCATTCCGATCGGAATTTGTGACATGCCTGAATATAATTGTTTACTAATTTCCCTGACAAATAAAAATAAAAATTATTCAAAAAAGTGTTGCCACTTCCCCAGAAAACAAATTTATGGGGTCTTAGTAATTGTTCCAGGAATAAAAAAGTATAAATAAATTAAAGGTTCTTAATAATGCAAATTTTCTAAATAAATTACCAAGTTACCTCCACTACTCCACCAAAACAAAAAAAAAAAAAGGATTTTTAACAATAAGAAGAAAAAAAGTTTTTGGGAGTTCGCCGAAATAAAATCTCCAATATTTTTTTAATATACCCATAGATTCCTAGCCTTTCTAAAAAAGTTTTAAAGGAGTTTTTTCTAATCTCTCTATTATGATTCTAGTCTCTTAAATGGTTTTTTAAAATAATCAAAATTTCCTAATTTTTCTAGAAGCATTCTAAAGGTCATTACTGTTAAAAGAGAGACAAATCTGAGTTCCAACCTTCCCCACTCTCCACCAGATTATGCAAAAACATTGCCTTTGACTGGATTTCGATTATGACTTTTTTTTATCTTAGCTCAGCAGGCATGTATTTAAATATCGAAGATGAACGGTGTGGAGATGTATATTTTAACCGCTTACCTTTCTACACTCTTCGCCTATTAAATTTTAAGTTCATTCCTTTTTCCCCATAACGAAAATCTAGTCTTTGTAAATAAAAAAAAAACTGTTCTTCGTTTCAAAACTGCCTGCTTGTCTTCTTTCGACTCTCTCATGTTTTAGCACTTTAGGAAATATAACAAAACATTCTTGTGCATCTTGGCTGGATTGACTTTAATAATATCAAAGATCTATAACCATTTATTGTCACTATTTTTCTAAGATTATTGTCAGTTTAAAATTTTTTTTTAAAATATTTTTTTTTTTGGTAATTTTGCTATGAATATTTTTTTTTTGTCGTTTGCTTTTAAGAATTTGTTCAAAAATTTTCCTGTTCTTTTTGCTGTCTGTCTGCCTGTCTATCATTTCCCCTCCAGTGTGTTGTGTTATGCTTGACTTAGCCTGGGGTAACTGTGTTGTCTATTTGTGTACATCCTCAAAGCTCCAATAACATTAGAAAATATAATCAATTTAAAAACAAGAGATGACGACGACAACAATAGTGTTGCAGTTGCAAGAGTGGGGGAAGAGAGCTAGAAAAGTTTAGCTTTTTCTGTTTTTGGTTGAAGTCATTGTATTGTGTCGTGGTTTTAAAGATGTATAGAGTCTTTTATCCAACTTATATGGTTTGGGAAAGTACAAAGAAATGACACTCCAAAGAGTTGGAGTTAGGAAATTTGGTTATATGTGTGTTGTCAAGTCGTTAAATACATATAAAAAATGCGAGGGTAGGGAGATGAGCTTTAAGTTTTCTATTGTACGCTGGTTATCACTATCACACATAATCAAATTCTCAGTCCACAACTCTATTTTAAATTTAGACTTTCAATAATAAAAAAGGCCAATATACAAGATCTCGTTTAATGTCCTTCTGAATTTGACCGATTTTTCGATCCATAATTATAACATTTACTACAGGTGAAAAGGCTATACAAAGTTAGTTTTTCAGTTTGTTATTTCTTCAATATTGAACTTAGACTCTATAAAATATATATGGATCTGTTCTGAAAACGAAGTGATGTCAAATCACGTGCATTTAACATCACTTTTGTGATTTTGTGGTGTGCACCAAAGAACAACAGATAGGTCCACAAAGGTCCGAAATATGAGTAAAAAATCACGACTGTCTCAAGTTTTTACACATAAACCTCTAATTTTCACCCATAAAGCTTTAATTTTTGAAGTGTCCTTATAATTCATGAACTTTGTAGTATTACATTAATATTAAATAGACAGGTTAGAGTGCTGGAAGTACTGGAAATTAAGCAAATCATTGGTCGATTAACAGACAAATAACTACTCTTTTTTTCTTATTAAGAAGTATCCTACCGAAATAAGGATTTTTGTACGATAGGGTCCATGTAAAACATGCTTGGTTTATAAAATTTTTGAAGGGTATTCCAGATTCGGCATAGCTTACTTTTTTTACCTTTTTCCAAAATTGTAAATCTCTTTCCAGCCCTAGACCGAATAAAAACGCAATGGGTCAGAACTGTACTAAAGTTTTAGTGGCTGCAATTCTGTATACCCTTTTAGTGTATATTAAAGGTGCCCTAAAATAGGACCGTCTAGGAACACTGACGGAACTCCTATTTTTCCTAAGTTTTTCATTTAAACCTGTTTTTTCTAAGCAAATTTTTAGAAATACTAGAAATGTTCCTTTTCCAAAAACCAATTATTTCTTTCAATTCCTTTGCAAATGAAAACTTTTGAGTCAAATTTGTCATAACATTTGTATTGACATGGTATTTGATTAAACTCTTGACTGGATCGCGACACTTTTTTAGATACTGAAATTTAAAACAAAAAATTTAACCATATTTTAAGAAACGCCAGATTACCTCTAAAAATCATTGAAGATTTTTATTAAATCTGAGCAACTTCGTTAAAAATATCAGATGTCAAATTTCGACATTCGCTAGCGATCGAACTACACATTGGAATTGTATTGCAATTAAGTTCGATATCGTGATGTGATTTGGCTCCAAACTTATCTCCTTTTTAAAATACCAGTAGCCATTAATGCAATTGATCTGAAGGATTATATTTTCCCAGCCCTAAACCAAATAAAAACTTTCCAGACAAGATTCTCTATAAGATATCATTGACATAACTTTTGAATATAAAGCTTTTCTAAGGTTCTCTACTTTGGCCTCTTTTAAGGTCTCTTTGGCCGTTTTTTTTTACCAATTTCTAAACTTAAGCAATTTTAAGAATTTAATAAATATTGGAACAAATTTAGAAACATCAGATCTTTCCGATTGATAATATTCATCCAACTTTTTGGTCAAATTTTTTTAAGGTTTTTTACTTTAAGGACCATTTTGATTGCATCGGTGTTTGTGCTAATTAATAATCTTAACCCGACTCTTATAAAGACATTTAAAGTTTGACCAAAATCTGGCCAGCTTTTAAGAAATATGCCCACAATTTCTTACTCTGGAGGCTTGTAGGACCATTTCTAGAGTTTTTATTTTTTTTTTGTTGAGGGAAACAGGCAAAACTTTGCACTTTTGAAGATGAGCCTTTGTACACCCGTAGCCTGCTAAAGTTTAAGTATATGTATGGTTACCCAAGCAAAAAAGTCATAAAACGACTAAGTCCTACTTATCATACAATTCTCGCATCCCGATTTGGGATTTGTAGGACCATTTTGTGCCCAGTAAAAAATGTTAACAAAAATCTTACCATCTTTCTAGATTGTTACTCTGGGGCTTAAAATGAACATTTTCAGAGTTTTATTTTTTTGTTGAGGGAAACAGGCAAGACTTTGAATTTTTAAGGACAAGCCATTCCATTCCGCATGTAAAAATTCAGTGAGATGGTGGTTTGTCCATGCCAAAAATTAATGATAAGACTTAGGCCCTACTTATCATACAATCCTCGCAGACCAATTTCTCTACAATATGGTACAAAGTAACACCAACAATAATAAAAAATAAAAATAAAAAAATAAAAAACAACAATTCTTACCCAAAGTCGACGTTTGGAGTTCATTGAATTCTTGTTACACTAAGATCGTAAATTATTACCAAAACAGGTTCTTTTTCCTGATTCCATACAATCTTACACATTATGATTTTCTCTTTTCTTTTGTTTTTGTTATGTTTTCCTCTGAACGTTGTTATTCTAACCACTATTCTTGGTGATGTGATGATGAACAAAACAACAATGCCATTCAATACACCAGAATCATAAGCAAAACTAAAGTCTGTTGACTCGTTGCAGTAGTCATGACTAAATGGCTGGCTGGCCAAGCAGCCTGCTAGCCAAGCAGCCTGCTAACTGACTAAATGGCTGGCTGAATCGTTGACTGTTTCGCTTTCTTTTTTAAGATTTTTTTCGTTTGTGTAAAAGATTGTCTGTATGTGTGTGTTTGTATTTGGGCATTCCTAATGCATTGTATTGCACATTATTTAAAATGCCTCAAACGAGCTGATATCGAAATTTCGATGCCAAGAAGATCGTCTATTGTTAATACGGCCTGCCAATAGTACGATAATAATGATGTTTGCTTAAAATGACATGTACAAGTAGAAAAGTGACACAAAAAAACGTAACAAAAATAATTTTGAGAATTTATTAAAAATCTTGACAAAAGAAGAAAAAAAAATTGGTAACCTCATTATTATTAAAATCAACATTATGTTTTGCAGACTTTAGCATAGACACAGTGGGCCTAAAATTATAGTTTCATTTGGCTTTAGAGGTCGGGCCGATTCGAGTATCAACAAGATTTAAGTTTTAATATAAGATATAAGATACAAATTTCGTATGCTTAACACATGGTTTGTGCTTTTAATAACTTAAACAACGTCTTGCCTATCCATTGTTTTGTGTGCACAAGATCAAATCGTTGGAAAAATAATTTACTCGAGTTAATTGATGTGAGGAAAACGTATGGCAAGATAACACATATAAAGAGCAACAATAACAAAAGTCGGCTCTAGACGCTGTATACATTTATTCCTATGGTTCCACGCTGGAACAAGGACCATGGTAATTTAGGTATGAATCGGTATTAGCCGAGAGCACCCGAGCCTAGTGCCACCTAAAGCCTCCAGATATGCCTTTTTTAGCCACAACAGAGGTGATATTGGTTTTGTTGGTTGGCGCCAATTACTCGCCACGACATCACAAGGATCATAGGCAAACTCAGAATTTGGAGGGAGTCCGAGAGACCCTCCGAGACTCTCCCCTTGTGGCCGCTGACTGTCCGCGACATATATGCTACCTGTGAGGCGTCCAGGTGCACTCAGCTGTGCTTCCCATAAGCAGATAATATACCAGCCATTGCCACAAAAGTGATCAGGCATGCAATATTATCTATGCTATATTATGCTATATTAACTATTAAGGTCGGTCATCCAATCCAATCCGAATCCAAGTCTCACCACATCCACGAACGAACTTCACCACCAGTACTAAACTTAACGACGCTTCTCAAAATCCGCATTGAAAAACACAGCAACGAAATTTTATCTTAGTCCTTTTTTTTACCTAATACTGCAAACGTTTTACTCTTAATACCCTATATTAAAAAAAATTTCAAAAATAACGAAATAATTTATTGTTTATTATTTGTAAAAAAAAATTTTCACTCTTAACCCACTGTTTTTTAGCATCAGCTTACGATACAACGTCATCGTCGTTGTTATTATTATCACTAACTCTATTGGCTTCATGCTGTTTATTGTTCCCATTGATTGGGCATCTTTGTAAAGTGTAAAATACATATCTCTCTGGTCGTCCGTCAGTCCGTCAGCTAGTCTTAATTATAAACGTTGTCGTCTTTAACTTTGTAGTTACTGTTATTGTTGTGTTTGTTGCTGCTGCTGTTTCAATGCATGAATGAGTATTTGAGATGTTTGTAATGATGGAGAAGACACCTGAACTCTTACACAGATATATTATCGACTATGTCACATGCTTAACAGAGAGGCTGGCTATTTATTTCCCTAAGATGGCTATTTATATATTTTCTAACAAGTACGAGTATCTAAGAGTATTTTATGTAATAAGACTAGTTCGTTAATACTGTCCTGTTTTAATTCAAACATGTTTAATAAAAAAATTATTATATAGGGTGACTCATCGTGAGGTTTAATTTAAAATGTTAAATAAAACACATAAATTTGAAAGTGATCTTAAAATTTTAATTGTCGATTAAAGGAATAATTTATGGATTAACTGTTTCAAAATGATACCATGCAAATGCTGGCCATGACTATGCCTGAGTTGGTCCATTCGGTAGGTGCAATTTCGGGCCACACGTTCTACCATAGCGACAGGTATCTCGCGCATAGCACGAGTAATGTTGGCTTTCAAAGCGCCAATCGTATTTTGCTTATTCCCTAGTACCTCAGACTTTACATATCCCAAGAGGAAATAGCCCAAAGGTGCCATATCGCATGATGTAGGTGGCCGATTTCACGTATCAAAACGTGAAATTAAGTGCTTAATATTTCTCAAAAAGGTCATTGTTTTACGCTGGTAGCGCCGCCTTGTTGAAACCAGAGCTCAACGAGACCATGTGCTTGAATTTCAGGAAGCACATAGTCCGTTAATATGGTGCGATAACGGATACCATTGACGGTACATTCAGATATTTTTTATTTTTAAAGAAATAAAGATCAATGATTCCACCAGCCCATTAACCTCACCATACCGTTGTTTTTAATGGATGTAGTGGTTGCTCTTGGTACTCTTCGGGCTGCTCATCAGCCCAAATATGGCAATTTTGTTTATTAATATGCCCATTGAGCCAGAAATTTGTTTATCACAAATTTCACGATAAAACACCGGATTTTCATTTTTCACGGAACGCTGATTTTCGCAATACAGCTGAACAATTTGAAACGCTGTAGTGGTGTGAGGCTTTTCATGATGACTTGCCACACGCACAGCGAAAAGTGTTTTATCAATTAAAAAAATTGTTTAAAAAGTATTTTAATTTAATTAATGCGATAATTGAATCAATAATTTTTTTAGCTGAAAAAATTTAAAAAATTAATTTTGATTAAATTAACATTTTAGTTGTTTTGAAATAAATTTTCAATTAAAATTTTAATTAAATAACAAAAAATCTTAATTAATTTTTTCGTACAAAATAAAATAATTTAAACATGTAGAATTGTTGTTGGGAATTGTCAATATTTATTTAAATAAATTAACACATTGTTTAAAATTTGAAAGTTTTTTGATCACTTTTTAAATTAAAATTAAAAATATCATTTATTGAAAATATTTTTTAAAAATTTAAAAGTAGTTTTATATGAGTTACTAGTGATCTGTAAAAAACATATTGAAAATCAAACCTCACGATGAATCAGCCCTTATATGAAAAGAGAGAGAGCTGTCATTATTAGAGGAAGGCAATAGAACAAAATATGAAAATAAAGTTTTATTACAATTGTTCCTTTTTATAATTTGAGCTTTCAAAAACGTGAGGTACACTTCACATGACCAGTAACGCACGAACCCAAGTTAACTAGAAGAGATTGGAACGAATCAAGTAGATTAAACTTGTAACTAAGTCCAACATTACAGCATACATTACATATACAAAATATAATAAATTTTTGGCAAATAGTATATGAATTTAGGATATTTTGACAGATGATTTGGGTCTATCACTTGAACGCAAAGTCTCCCTTCCAGTTTTACTCTATTCTATTAACCCAGTTTGACTATTAACTTATTAAGCCTTCCATCGGCTGTTTAATAGTCCAATTTAGCATTTTACGCAATAAATAGAGTTTTTTTTAATTCAAAATAAATTTAAGCGCAAAAATTAGTGTGGAAGTAAAAAATTTACCGACTTTTTCAAGTAGGGCATTGGAAATTCGTTTCAAATGTATTCTCTTTCCTTTTATAATTCAACCTTTATCAAATGTTACCAACGCTTATAAGTTTTTTTTATACATTTTTGAGTTTTGGTGTGCTTATTATAATTTATATTTTTTTTCTACAAATGTTGTTTTTGATCTTTTAAAGATGAGCAGAGCCAGGGCACACAAAACATTCATAAAAACCGAAATAAAAAAAATTGTTAGTTGCTTGTAAAAGTTGTTTTTGTTTATTGTTTGGTTTTGGTAGCAAATGTTATTGTTAAACTACGAATATGGGCAACAATGCAATTTCTGCTGGATGGTAAAATAACGTACTTCTAGAGTTTGATGAATTTGATATTAGAGTGGCCCTGATATGTGCAAACAATTATTTAATAAGATTTGCTAGCATTTCCTTTTGCAATAGAAATCTTAAAAAATTTTCCTATTAATAGCCAATTTTTTCTTAATTTCTTATAAGCAGCATATTTTTCAATAATAATAATCTACAAAAAATAAATATTTAAAACTATTTCCTATTAATAAAAAATTTTCATAAATTAAGTAAATTTTTCGACAAAATTTCCTATAAAAAGTAGATTGTCAAAAATTTCCTGTAGCACAAAATTTCCTATAAATAGCAAATTGTTTCCAAATACCCTATAAATAGCTAATTTTTGCAAGATGTCCAATAAATTGATAATTTTCTCATAATTTCCTATAAATAGCAAATTTCCCATAATTTTTTATAAAATGCAAATTTTCACAAAACTTAAATAAATAAAGCAAATTTTGTAACAATTTCCTATAAAATGCAAATTTTCACAAAATTTTCTATTTAAACAAATGGTCCCCTAATTTCCTATAGATAGCAATTTTTAAAAAAATTCCCTCTAGCAAATTTTCACTTAATTTCCTATGCATAATCTCCAAATTTCCAATAAATAGCCGATTATCAAAGATATCCTATAAATAGCAAATTTTAACAAAATTTCCCATTTATAGCATACTTTCACATCATATCCTAAAAATAAAATATTTTCACAAAATTTCCTATATTTTCAAAAATTTCCTAAAAATAGCAAATTTTTACAAAATTTTCCATTTATAACACATTTTCATCACATCCTATAAACAAAAAAAATCTTTACAACATTTTCTATAAAATACAAATTTTCACAAAAGTTTCCTATAAGTAGCTAATTTTTTATTATTAATTTCTTAACTAAATTATCGCCGCCCTACTATTAAATTCCTTTCCCTTAACAAAAAAAGAGTTTTGCTACAACATCCAGAAAGTCTTGGGGGATCCGTGTTTAAGCTGATACCTCAGCTGCTGTTAATCGCTGCCGCAGTTAGTGTTGATTATACAATTGTTACTGCTGTGGTTTTTATTGATTTGATATTTCTTTACTAATGGTCTCTATTGTTTTCTAAAGGAAAATAATATCTTCTATACGAATAACTTTTTGCTGGTGATTTTAAATGTTAATTTTAATATCATACAAAAAAGGTTAAGCTTGAGGTTACACTGGGTACAATAGCAAAAGGTTTGCTGGAAGCCAAAAGTGTAAATTGTTGGCAAAAAGCTGTCGAATAAATATCAATTGAAAAATTTTGCTTTATGACCTGTGATGCCAATTCAAAGGGCAAATAACAGGATGGCATTAAAATGATGGTTGTTAAACATTTGCTTTTTTTGTTATTTAATCGCACCTAAACACAAAATTAACTTTTGATATTACGGATTAGCGTTCAATTTCTACAAAAAAAAAATATTTCTTTTCATTTTTTGTATATTTTTTGTTTCACATTTCAATTCATACAACTTCAAAGAGAAGATTTTTATTTTTCTGAACGGGAGGTCTTCTACAATAAAGTGTGTAATTTTATTTATTTATAACATGACACCTACATGAGCAACAACAACCGAAAAACCTACCACAACTATTTCAATTTCTTTATAACAGATACATATTTTTTATGGCTTGTTAACCTGAATTTACGAGCATCAGATAAAAGAAAAATAATTACTTTGGTAATAAAACCAAAACATAAATACTAACAAGAATTGTTTGGTAAAAGGCAAATTTTTTATTAAATTTCTGCGAAATATCCCTCTCAAATTTCTCAAATAATTGCGCAAATATGCGCAAAATGTCTTATAATCCAAAATTTTCTATGAATAGCAAAATATAAAATTTGCGTAACATTTTTTTAAATTTTAAAGTTTTCTATAATAAAAATATTTCCAAAAATAAAATAATTTGTGCAAAAGGTTCTTCAAATAACAAATTTACAAAAATTGTTTAAAAAAAATTTTTTTATAAAAGGCTTTCTCAAATTTAAAAAAAAAACTATTCATTTGAGCAAATTGTTTTTTTAGGCAATATTTTCTAAAAAAAAAATTGTCAAAATTTTCTACACAAAAAATATAACAAAAATTTAATTTGCGCAAAATTTTCCAAAAATAAAAAATTTTCGCCAAGTTTTCTAAAAATTAAACTAAATTTGCGCAAAATGTTTTAAAGATAAATAATTATAAATAACAGCCAACTTGCTTAAAACTTAAAAAAAATATGTTATTTGCCCAAAATGTTCTATCAAATTATCTTATTAATAAAAAGTTTACGCCAAAACGTTTGTTTTTTTACTCAAATATACTCAAAACTTTCTAAAAATAAAAATTAACGCCAAATTTTCTAAAAAAAATTATTTGCGCAAAATGTTTTATAAATAAATAATATACACAGAATTTTCTAAAAAAAACTTCCAATAAAAAATTAGACAACAAATTTAAATAGAAAATATAATTTTCGCAAAATGCTCCAAGAACAAAAAATGTATGAAAAATTTAATTAATTTAAAAATCAAATTATGGCAAATTTAAGAAATTTATTTTCTATCTTCTATTGCCTTCCTCTAATAATGACAGCTCTCTCTCTTTTCATATAAGGGCTGATTCATCGTGAGGTTTGATTTTCAATATGTTTTTTACAGATCACTAGTAACTCATATAAAACTACTTTTAAATTTTTAAAAAATATTTTCAATAAATGATATTTTTAATTTTAATTTAAAAAGTGATCAAAAAACTTTCAAATTTTAAACAATGTGTTAATTTATTTAAATAAATATTGACAATTCCCAACAACAATTCTACATGTTTAAATTATTTTATTTTGTACGAAAAAATTAATTAAGATTTTTTGTTATTTAATTAACATTTTAGTTGTTTTGAAATAAATTTTCAATTAAAATTTTAATTAAATAACAAAAAATCTTAATTAATTTTTTCGTACAAAATAAAATAATTTAAACATGTAGAATTGTTGTTGGGAATTGTCAATATTTATTTAAATAAATTAACACATTGTTTAAAATTTGAAAGTTTTTTGATCACTTTTTAAATTAAAATTAAAAATATCATTTATTGAAAATATTTTTTAAAAATTTAAAAGTAGTTTTATATGAGTTACTAGTGATCTGTAAAAAACATATTGAAAATCAAACCTCACGATGAATCAGCCCTTATATGAAAAGAGAGAGAGCTGTCATTATTAGAGGAAGGCAATAGAAGATAGAAAATAAATTTCTTAAATTTGCCATAATTTGATTTTTAAATTAATTAAATTTTTCATACATTTTTTGTTCTTGGAGCATTTTGCGAAAATTATATTTTCTATTTAAATTTGTTGTCTAATTTTTTATTGGAAGTTTTTTTTAGAAAATTCTGTGTATATTATTTATTTATAAAACATTTTGCGCAAATAATTTTTTTTAGAAAATTTGGCGTTAATTTTTATTTTTAGAAAGTTTTGAGTATATTTGAGTAAAAAAACAAACGTTTTGGCGTAAACTTTTTATTAATAAGATAATTTGATAGAACATTTTGGGCAAATAACATATTTTTTTTAAGTTTTAAGCAAGTTGGCTGTTATTTATAATTATTTATCTTTAAAACATTTTGCGCAAATTTAGTTTAATTTTTAGAAAACTTGGCGAAAATTTTTTATTTTTGGAAAATTTTGCGCAAATTAAATTTTTGTTATATTTTTTGTGTAGAAAATTTTGACAATTTTTTTTTTAGAAAATATTGCCTAAAAAAACAATTTGCTCAAATGAATAGTTTTTTTTTTAAATTTGAGAAAGCCTTTTATAAAAAAATTTTTTTTAAACAATTTTTGTAAATTTGTTATTTGAAGAACCTTTTGCACAAATTATTTTATTTTTGGAAATATTTTTATTATAGAAAACTTTAAAATTTAAAAAAATGTTACGCAAATTTTATATTTTGCTATTCATAGAAAATTTTGGATTATAAGACATTTTGCGCATATTTGCGCAATTATTTGAGAAATTTGAGAGGGATATTTCGCAGAAATTTAATAAAAAATTTGCCTTTTACCAAACAATTCTTGTTAGTATTTATGTTTTGGTTTTATTACCAAAGTAATTATTTTTCTTTTATCTGATGCTCGTAAATTCAGGTTAACAAGCCATAAAAAATATGTATCTGTTATAAAGAAATTGAAATAGTTGTGGTAGGTTTTTCGGTTGTTGTTGCTCATGTAGGTGTCATGTTATAAATAAATAAAATTACACACTTTATTGTAGAAGACCTCCCGTTCAGAAAAATAAAAATCTTCTCTTTGAAGTTGTATGAATTGAAATGTGAAACAAAAAATATACAAAAAATGAAAAGAAATATTTTTTTTTTGTAGAAATTGAACGCTAATCCGTAATATCAAAAGTTAATTTTGTGTTTAGGTGCGATTAAATAACAAAAAAAGCAAATGTTTAACAACCATCATTTTAATGCCATCCTGTTATTTGCCCTTTGAATTGGCATCACAGGTCATAAAGCAAAATTTTTCAATTGATATTTATTCGACAGCTTTTTGCCAACAATTTACACTTTTGGCTTCCAGCAAACCTTTTGCTATTGTACCCAGTGTAACCTCAAGCTTAACCTTTTTTGTATGATATTAAAATTAACATTTAAAATCACCAGCAAAAAGTTATTCGTATAGAAGATATTATTTTCCTTTAGAAAACAATAGAGACCATTAGTAAAGAAATATCAAATCAATAAAAACCACAGCAGTAACAATTGTATAATCAACACTAACTGCGGCAGCGATTAACAGCAGCTGAGGTATCAGCTTAAACACGGATCCCCCAAGACTTTCTGGATGTTGTAGCAAAACTCTTTTTTTGTTAAGGGAAAGGAATTTAATAGTAGGGCGGCGATAATTTAGTTAAGAAATTAATAATAAAAAATTAGCTACTTATAGGAAACTTTTGTGAAAATTTGTATTTTATAGAAAATGTTGTAAAGATTTTTTTTGTTTATAGGATGTGATGAAAATGTGTTATAAATGGAAAATTTTGTAAAAATTTGCTATTTTTAGGAAATTTTTGAAAATATAGGAAATTTTGTGAAAATATTTTATTTTTAGGATATGATGTGAAAGTATGCTATAAATGGGAAATTTTGTTAAAATTTGCTATTTATAGGATATCTTTGATAATCGGCTATTTATTGGAAATTTGGAGATTATGCATAGGAAATTAAGTGAAAATTTGCTAGAGGGAATTTTTTTAAAAATTGCTATCTATAGGAAATTAGGGGACCATTTGTTTAAATAGAAAATTTTGTGAAAATTTGCATTTTATAGGAAATTGTTACAAAATTTGCTTTATTTATTTAAGTTTTGTGAAAATTTGCATTTTATAAAAAATTATGGGAAATTTGCTATTTATAGGAAATTATGAGAAAATTATCAATTTATTGGACATCTTGCAAAAATTAGCTATTTATAGGGTATTTGGAAACAATTTGCTATTTATAGGAAATTTTGTGCTACAGGAAATTTTTGACAATCTACTTTTTATAGGAAATTTTGTCGAAAAATTTACTTAATTTATGAAAATTTTTTATTAATAGGAAATAGTTTTAAATATTTATTTTTTGTAGATTATTATTATTGAAAAATATGCTGCTTATAAGAAATTAAGAAAAAATTGGCTATTAATAGGAAAATTTTTTAAGATTTCTATTGCAAAAGGAAATGCTAGCAAATCTTATTAAATAATTGTTTGCACATATCAGGGCCACTCTAATATCAAATTCATCAAACTCTAGAAGTACGTTATTTTACCATCCAGCAGAAATTGCATTGTTGCCCATATTCGTAGTTTAACAATAACATTTGCTACCAAAACCAAACAATAAACAAAAACAACTTTTACAAGCAACTAACAATTTTTTTTATTTCGGTTTTTATGAATGTTTTGTGTGCCCTGGCTCTGCTCATCTTTAAAAGATCAAAAACAACATTTGTAGAAAAAAAATATAAATTATAATAAGCACACCAAAACTCAAAAATGTATAAAAAAAACTTATAAGCGTTGGTAACATTTGATAAAGGTTGAATTATAAAAGGAAAGAGAATACATTTGAAACGAATTTCCAATGCCCTACTTGAAAAAGTCGGTAAATTTTTTACTTCCACACTAATTTTTGCGCTTAAATTTATTTTGAATTAAAAAAAACTCTATTTATTGCGTAAAATGCTAAATTGGACTATTAAACAGCCGATGGAAGGCTTAATAAGTTAATAGTCAAACTGGGTTAATAGAATAGAGTAAAACTGGAAGGGAGACTTTGCGTTCAAGTGATAGACCCAAATCATCTGTCAAAATATCCTAAATTCATATACTATTTGCCAAAAATTTATTATATTTTGTATATGTAATGTATGCTGTAATGTTGGACTTAGTTACAAGTTTAATCTACTTGATTCGTTCCAATCTCTTCTAGTTAACTTGGGTTCGTGCGTTACTGGTCATGTGAAGTGTACCTCACGTTTTTGAAAGCTCAAATTATAAAAAGGAACAATTGTAATAAAACTTTATTTTCATATTTTGTTGCGGTTAAACATTTTTTCTTCCTATGTTTTTTCTGGATGCATTTTCAATTTAAATTTATCAAGAAAAAGTACCAAAATTGTTATAAAGTATGAAGAGTGTTGTAAATATTTCTTTTATATTTGTTTTTTTTTTTTTTTTTATAAAGTTGTTTATTTGTGGTTTACGAATTGTAATCTTTTGCTGAAAACATTTTGTAAATTTAAATATCAGGCATTCAGAAGTAAAATTGAGAGGAGCGAATAAAAAAGATATGAAAAGTTTGACAGTATGGGAGAATCTAAAAAACTATTTTGTAGAAAATAACTTTTTTAAAAAGAAGAAAATTACACATTTGTCAAACAGTGCCCGATAAAGAGCATTTATCTAGAATTTGTAAATATTTTGTAAGAATCATTGCGAAAATTTATAAGTCAGTTTGCTTTCACTTGCAACATAAAGAAAATTTTGTGCAAATTTAGATTTTTAAAGAAAATTTCGCAAAAATTTTGCTCATTTTTTGTTTAAAGAAACTTTTGCACAGACTCGCAGATTTTGGAAAGCTGCGTTTTACTGTGTATAGGAAGTTTTGCGCAAAGAAAATTATCGCAAATATTTTTTTACAGAAAGTTTTCGCAAAATTACTGTTTGTAGAACATTTTGCGCTAATTTGTTGTTCATAGGAAATGTACTATCTATAGAAATAGTTTTGGAATATTTGTTGACTAAAGGGAATTTTGAGAAAATGAGTTGTTGTTAATAATTTTTTTTTTTTTTGCAAATTTGCTTTTTATAGGAAATTTTGCCCAAATTTGCTGTTTGCAAGAAATTTTGTGCAAATTTACAGTTTATAGGATATTATTTAAATTTGCTGTTATAGAAAGTTTTTTCAAATTTTCTGTTTATTCAAAATTGTGCCCAAATTTGCTGTCAATAAAAAATGCTGTTCAAATTTATTGGAAATTTTTCGCCAATTTGTTGTTTATTAAAGAAGTTTGCCATATAGGAAATTTTTAGCAACTTTGCTGTTTAGAGGAAATGTATCGCGAGTTTGCTTCTAAAAGGAAATTTTTGGCACATTTGCTTTTATACGAAATTTACTATTTATAACCAATTTGCTCAAATTTAAATTTTTAAAGAAACTTTCGCACGATTTTTGCAAAAATGTTGCTTATTGCACAATTTTGCACAAACTTGCTGATTTTTGAAAAATGCTATTTACCTTGCATAGGAAATTTTGGGCAAAGAAAATTATCGCAAAAAATTTTTATTTACAGAAATTTTCGCAAGTTTGCTGTTCATAGGAAATTTTGAGGAAAAAACGTGAAGTTGGTTCTTTTAGGAAATTTTGCGTAAATTTGCTGTTTGCAAGAAATTTTGTGTACATTACCAGTTTATAAGAATTTTTCTTTTTCAGTTCGCTGTTTATAAAAAAATTTTACTCAAATTTGTTGCCTATAAAAAATTTTGCTCAAATTTAACAGGAAATTTTTCAAAAATTTGATGTTTATACGAAATTTTGCGGAAATTTGCTGGTTTATGTTTCTGTTCCTGTTTATAGGAAAATTTTTGCTAATATGTTGTTTATAGGAAAATGTTCGTCAATTTTTTGTTTATAGGAATGTTTTATGTAATTTGCTGTTTAAAGGATTTGTGTGCAAATTTGCTATTCGGAGAAAATCTATCGCAAGTTTGCTTGTAAAAGGAAATTTTGGGCACATTGGCTTTTTATAGCAAATTTACTACTAATAACCAATTTGCACAAATTTTGATTTTTAAAGAAATTTTCGCACAAATTTGGCAAAAATGTAGCTAATTTTTGGTTTAAAGACATTTTTTTTCGCAAATTTGCTGTTTATAGGAAAATTTTCTCTAATTTGTTGTTTATAGGAAAGTTTCGAAAATCTGCTGTTTATAGACAATTTTGCACAAAATTGTCGTTAAAAGGAAATTTTGGGCACATTTTTTGTTGATAAGAAATTTTCTATTTATACCCAATTTGCGATTAAGTCACACAAAATATTCAAGAAAACTTTGAAAAAAATCGGTGTTTCAATAAGATTTTATATAAAAGATGTTGTTGTATCTCTTAGTAAATTTTGTTAAAGTTTGCGTTTTGTAGAAAGAAGTTTCTCTTTGTTTCCGTTTTATGACCCTATGTAGCTAGTAAAATAGCCAGTTCGTGAAAATATTCCTTATAATAGCAATAAAATTGAACTTTATATAAGAACTCATTCTTTTTAATCTTTAAGTTTATGTCTTACCTCTTTCTCTCCTATTTTTTTAAGCTAAACGCCTTTACTCAATTAATATTTAATTCAACTGTCAAAATATATAAAATATTATGGCGCTTTTCGCACAACTAAAATCAACATAAATTTAAACTGCAGCAAAAAAATATGTATTGCAAAAACTAGGGATAAACGCAAGGATTTAGAGCACAGCTTTTCATGTTTGTTGTTTAATATTTTAAACGTTTTAATACATAAAATCAATAAATGTTCAAATACAGCAAACAGTATGTGCTGACTTTATTTAATATAGGCTGGCAGGACACAGTCCAAGACACTGGAGACTAACAAAATTGTGTTCAGCGTAAACGCACAGAAGGAGGGTCAAAGCGGGAAAGAGCGATTAAGACCGAGAAAATAATAATCACCTGTTAGTTTTTTTTTTAATATTTCATAAATCATGTGGTGCAGACAAAATGTCTGCATATTTTAATTGATTTATAAAATTTAAAGCAAATTTAAATTTTTTTAACCCTAAAATTATTGAAATTTTATAAAATGATTTTCAATAAATATAGGTATTAGACGAATAAAACCTGTCATTTGAGGGATTAGAGATTTGCCATTATTTTTGGTGGGTTGAACACTTTGGGTAGATAAATTGAAAGTTTAGAATTTGTGTTAAGGCAAACAGCAAAAAGAGACTATAATCAAAAATAAATAAAAATTTTTTTTTCTAAAAAATTCGTGGACCGTAACTGTTATAGGCAGGGTTTCTAGTTGTACCGCTTTTCGCGGTTTTGTCCCGCTTTTTTCATTAATTCACGCGTATCGCGCAGGATTTAAAAATCCCACTTTTTCAGAATTATTTATATTTTTAGTTTGTCATTTTTTGCTGATGGCAATGCCCGGATTTTTATGCCAATGCATAGTTGTTGTCGTCAGTCTGAGATGAACATATACTAAATATCTTTGCGAATCATAAAATTTTAAGTAAAACGGCATCAAGCACATATTTTTCCATATTTTAATTTAAATGCATATTTTTGCATTTATTGATGACATTGCACATTTTTGGTGCATATTTTGAAAAACAAAACTTGTTTTATTTTGCGATGCACCGTGTTGCAGAAGATGTATTTCTTCCTCCACAGCCTATAACAACCAGGTGGGGAACGTGGTTGAAAGAAGATATTATGCAGAAAAGTTTGACTAATTCAAGGATGTTGTGCAAGGATTCAACGGTGGTGATGCAGTTTCATTAAAAAAAGCCAATTCATCAAACATAAAAACTCAGATAATGTTTGTGTCTGCAAATTATTGATTTATCTTTGAGACTTTTGTGAAATTAAAGAAATCTATTCATTGCGAAAGCAAATAAAATTAAATGATATTGCCATAAATGAAATGTATGCAATTGAGGGTTACTTGAGTAAATAATAAAGTTTTTAGAAAAATGAAGGATTCAAAACAATTAAACAAAACAGCGTAGTAGAAAATTAATATACCACAAAGGAATTATCAGCATTTAATGGTACGGATCACTTCCATCGCGTTGGACGGTCATTTTCCATGTTCTTAAGCTTTTTGAGGTCAAGCTGCCTAAACTTTACATTTGAAAATATTAAACAAATTTTATGTATTTATATAAATAAAATTTTTTCTTATTGTTCTTCATTCATTTTATATGTAAAATCAAAAATCTATCTAACAAGTGACTTACTTAATTTATATGATTATTTTGCTTTTCGGGTTTCTTTATATTTTTGTGCTTTACTTTAAAAATCAGCTATAAGATATGATTTTTTTTTTGATTTGTCGACACACACAATTACCCTTCACAATTGGGTAGAAGGAACGAATATAAAAAAAAACCCTATTCAAGTATTTATCACAGTGATAATGCAAACATATCTGACAATAATAAATATCATCATTATTATTAGTATTGTTTTCGCTATTTTTATTAACAATCTTTTTTAATATCTATGGAAAAAAACTTAATAACACTTGTATAAGACATCACACACATGCATAAATGTTTGCAATAAAATGCATCTGTGGCTAAATATTGTATTCCAGAAAGAGAGTATTAATGATTTTTTATTAATAATAAAAATTCACACACGTTTGCAATTGCAATTGCAAAAAAATGCCATAAAAACAAACAAAAAATGCACTAAAAAACAACAGCAAATCAAATGATGCTCACACATTCTCTCACTGAAAAAATTATAAAGGAAAAACAAAACAAACAAAAAGTGAAAATAAACCGTTATTTACAACAACCAAAAAAGGCACGGACGGAAAGAGTAGGGGCAAACACTATAAATATATTTAGGCCCTAATCATGTAAAACGCAGCACAACGCCAAAGAATAACATTGAAAGCAGAAGCAATGTCATAAATATTTTGTAATTTTGTTGTTGCTTTCTACAGATATTGATGTACAGATATTGGTTGGAGAGCCCTTGTTTTGATGTTATAATGACTTTTTTTAGTCTGAGTAAAATAAAAAACAGTGTAAGCTTTACAAACTTATACCAGGGTTCCTAGCCTTATTTCATAGCTAATCCCCAATTTGCATACCAAATATAGCTATTTTCCTATCCCCAAAAAGACCTTAAGATCCTTAAAAATAAAATGAAATAATATTTAAAGATCCTTAAAAATATTCAAAATTTTTTATTTTTCGAATTTATTCTATAACTTAAATTTCAGTTATGTATTTTATAAAGCTTTTTTGTAATAGTTCTATTCCTTAAAATTTTTTAGGAATGACATTTATACACTACCAGACTATTATTTTGTATTTTCTTGTTACATTTTACCTTAGCTTTCCGTTGGATAGCAATGAAGTATATTTTATGTACAGAAACATTTACAATTATTAGACACCAGCAGAATGTAATGCATTTTTTGGCCCGCTACGGCCTTCGTCAGAATTATTTGTGTCACACTGGATAGTGATACTTTATAAATTGAATGTATTTAACTCAACTATTTTAACAAATAGAATCTGGGAATTATTTCTTTTCAAAAGCTACTTTATTATATTCAAAATTTTTTTCGAATTTAAATTAGCCGATGAAAAGAAATAATTCCCAGATCCTTAAAAATATAATAATATTTTATTTTTAAGGATCTTAAATAATTGATAATTGTGGGGCTTAAAGCAAAGGGTTGCAAGTGCCAAATATAAAAAAATGAGTAACATGCAAGAATCAATACTTAATACCAATATCTCTATATATCCCTAGACAAAAATTCAAACCTTGTTGAACCTTTTTTTATGTTAGTGCTCTCAAATTAGAAATTTTACATCTCACTATTTTGAAAAGAATTGAAAGCGAAAATTTTTGCGTTTTACGTTTTCAAGAGAAGGTAAAAACGTTTTAATATTCACTTACGTACGAATTCGGTTTCTGTGAAACGCCTGTTTATCTCCAAAACTCCCAAGCGAAAAACAGCTATTTTCCCAAAAAATTCCCTGGGGATTTTCACGAAATTTGTTATCTCGAATTACAAAAAATACCATATTTGGGGACAAATCTCCAAAACCGAGAACGCTGACTTATACCAACAGCATATTCAAAATCAAGAGTGGGTGTCGGAAGGAGAGAGGAATATTCTCACGTTCTCTTTACAAGCCAGTCGCTATGCTTTTTTTTTTTTTGGCTGTTAAACAATTCATTTGTGCGAGAAATGATTTTTGTTAAAATATTCAGTTTTATTTTTATTTAATTTTTTTTTATACATAAAAAATAAAATTAAGAAATATTTATTGTTATGACTTTAAATAAATATTGATTCTTGGCAAACAATGTTTTGAAAATGTATGTACATTAGGGTGATGACTTTTTTTGAGACCTGTTCCAAAATCCTGTACGGCACGGAAAAAACTAAGATCCACGATTTCACTTTTTCGCGATTGTGAAAAAATTTCACGCACCAAATGCATTGATGATTTGTTAATACTGTTTTTTTTTTTTTTTTTTTTTTTGAGCTATCAAATTAATAACAATAAAAGAGTATAACTAGATATGATACTAAAAATATCCTTTAAGTTATGGGTACGTATAGTTTTACAAAGAAGATAATATCTTTGTGTAAAATATCACTTATGACTTTATTAAAAAAAATCGCATATACAAAACTTCAATGCATTTGGTGCGTGAGGTCTTTTCACGATCATGCCCACACGATTTTGAAACCGGAGCTTTCATATATACAAAAAATGCAAAATATCACCACCCTAATGTACATAAGAACGTATCTTTGTCTGTATGTATAAAATTTATTTAATAATAATAAAATTTTGGATATAATGTGACCTATACTAAAAATAAATATATTTACGTATATATATGCATAAGTATGTGTGTGTGTTTTTGAGTAAAAAGAATTACTAACGGTGAATTTAATTAATTTGCTATTTTTTTTCAAAAAATTTATTTTAATTAACGCTAATTTATATTGCAGAAAATAATGAATACAATTAATGGCAACTTTTTAATATAATGTTATTTGATAACAGCAAAATTGCAAAAACAAAAATAATATTTTACTAATAATTTGCTATTTATGGAAAATTTTCCAAAACATTTTATATGTAGTACATATTGTTCATATTTTGTACATATTATGTACATACAAATTTTTTATGGGAAATTTTGCAAAAAATTTGCTTTTTCATAGGTATTATTACAAAAATATTTCTATATTATAAATCTTTTTATTTGCAGTTTATTGAACATTTTGAAAGCAAAAATTTTCTTTTATTTCTCTTTATAGAAAACTATGGGACATTTTTAATATTAGTAGTAAATATTTGCTATTTTGCAGAAAATATTGCAAACAAAATTGTTTTTTATTTTATTAACAATTTTGCTATAAAAATTATTCTTTTCATAGGAAATGTTAGGAATTTCACCTATTAATAATTAATTTTGGTATATTTTACTAATAACTATACAAAATTTGGCAAAATTGTCATATTATAGAAAATATTCCGAAAATATTTCTATGTTATAGAAAATTTTTGTAAAATCAGCAAACTTTTTATAGCCAATTTTTCGAAAAATTTGGTATTTGTTGGAAATTTGAGAAAAAGAACTTGGTGTTTTATTGCAAATTTTGCTAAAAAAAATTTATATTTTATAAGAAAAATTACGCTGGTGATAGGAAATTGTAGATAATTTTTCTTATTAAAGCATATTTCGCAAAATATTACTACTTACAGAAAATTTTGCAAAAATAACACTTTTTATAGTAAATTTTGCAAAATTTTCTATTGATGGAAAAAATAATGCAAGTTTTTTGGAAAAAATTTGCCATTTTGCTGGATATTTTGCTTAAACTATTGCCTACATGAAACATGCAAAATTTTACTAATTAAGGCATATTTTGCAAAATTATCACTACTTAAGTATAGTAAATTAGGTAAAATTTACTATTTTATAGGAAATGTGGCGAAAGTTTTTCTATTTTATAGGAAATTTTTTAAAAAATTTCCAATTTTATTTAAAACTTTGTTAAACTATTGCTAATTAAAAAAATTTGGAGAAATATTACAAAATTGCCCTACTTACAGGAAATGCAAAATTTTACAAAAAATAGGAAAATTAGCATTATTTGCATAAAATTTTGCAATATTTTACTTTTTATAGAGAATTTTGAGATGTTACAATTTTTTTTTTTTTTTTTTGAACTTTTGCAAAATTTCACAATTTATACCAACTTTTTTGTTAAATTAACTATTTATAGGATATTTTGTAAAGTTGATTCTACTCATAGGAAATCTTTTAGAAATATCGCTATTTTCTCAAATTTTGCTTTTTAAAGGAAATTTTTTCCAAATTCACATGCTATTTAGGGGAATGTATGCCAATATTCTCCATTTATTGGAAATTTTTCGTACATTCACTGTTTATAGAATGTTTCGCGAAGTTTCAACGTTAATAGAAAATTATTAAAAAAAAATTGGCTTTTAGAGGAATTAAAAATTTTATACAAAATCTTAGCAGTTTTTCCACAGTTTTAGCCAAATTTCCGCTTAAGCTACAAATTATATCATTTCTCATTTATGAGTATTAACGTTTATAGCAAATAAATTAAAACACATATTCTTGTTTTTAATAATTTTGATATGTAAATGATTTATAGTTTTATCTTCTAAATTACTATTAGTATTGTTTTTTGTTGTTGTTCCACATAATTTGTTGGTGTAGTTATTAAAAAAAATTAAGAGGCTCCCAAGGAAGCATTTTCAACAATAAAAATCTTCTTGTTCGCGAAAAATTGATTTTGATATATTGCTACATAAGGTAACTTACCTTTTAAACTACAATTTCATAATTGTGTCCTACACAATATCCAAATAAGTATGACTTTAAAGCCTTTACACATTTCAAGAATTTAATTTTCTTTCTTTTGCGCACTTTTATTTAAAAACAGGCTTTATTTTGTGGCAATTTGCCTTGCCATCTTTACAAATTGACTTTTATTTTTTATTACAAAATGAAAACACATTTTCTTATTAACTCTTTTATACATGAGCTCTATATAACGATAATAAAAACCAAACGATTACACATTTCTTTGATTTTCACTAAAATAAAAAGCAATTGGATTTTATTTTCACACAAACAAAAACCTATTTTTCTCTCTGCTGCAGTCCTCTGCTCACTTCTTTTACGGTGCGACTCTCTTAACAAAAGAAGCATCGAGCCAACAGAGACTGCGCTGCTTAGTTACTCTGCATTTATAAGAAGAAAATTTCCAATACATTTTTCGTCATAAAAGAACTAATTTTTTACTTAAGTTTTTTCGTTTACCGATAGAAATACAATTAAAAAATAATAATTAATTTCCAAACACTTTTTCCAATAATAAATATAATTTTTAGAGAGCATCTACTAAAACGTCCACGCACTTATAAAACTTTCTACAAACTCAAAAGCAAAGGAAAAGGAAACCAAATTAAAAGGGCGAAAAAAAATCTTTTCGTGCAGTTAGAATAAGGGGAAGAGTGGGGAGAGTAATAATATGTCATTTAAACAACAACATTAGTTTTTTATTGCATGTTGGTATTGTATTTAACAATTATTTACCCGTTAGCGCATCACGAATATTTAACAAAACATAAGAGAAGATACAATTTTTTTAAAGCAAGAAGTGCTAGAAAGGTGAATTAAATAATTTTGCAATTTAAAGTACAACAACAACAACTTTAGCAAGTGAATAATGTTAAGGAATTTGTTGTGCTTCGTTGTTGTAAGCCAATTGATTTTTTTGGGAGTTAAAGCGAATTTCAAAGAAATTGCCGATTTTTTATCAGGGATGGATAATACTAATTGTTATAAAATAAAAATACAATTATTAAAGTAAATTTGGTATGGAGCTTCATTCAAAAAAAAATTATTCATAGCAGACAGTAAAATGATAATAAACGAAAACAAAAAACAAACCTTTTTTATTACAAAGAGAAGGAATAAGACAGGTTTAAATAAACATTTATCAGTAAAATTTAGGTTATATAAATCAAATCAATGAAAGGATCCAATTCAATTTTTGTTTCTTCCGGATTTTTGGATATATTTCTATTTAAAATATCTATCCAAATTTAATTACTAAGTCTGAGTAAGAACTAATCACTCACATCTTTGTAATTTAAAACAACAAATTACATGCTTCACATGTTATTTTAACTAACAAATCTTATTGAAAATTTACAAGATATCAAATATTGGAATTATTATAGATATTTATACATTAGTACGTATAAATATATATATATCGGATGACATAAGTGCTCGAAATAATTGTATCAAAAATATGAGAATTTTAAAGTTCTAAGTAATCATTTGTGAATAAAATGAATCAACTTCCAAACGGTTCGGATGTTGATATTTTTCTGTACTATAAGTGCAAAATCCGTAAGTACCGAAAATAGCAACACCTAAAATATTTCTCTAATTATGTACATATATTGTTTTGTGTTTTCTTCCACAAATGGTTGATACATTTTGTTTTGCAATTAAAATTAATCTACATTCTTAAACCAAAAATCTTCAAATCTGCATTTTCCAATTTCAGAGTCTAAAATCTACAAAATGCAGATAAATCTGCACTTTTGGCATTACTGACCAAGAGTTGAACACTCATTTAATTAAAATGAGTAATTTCTTTTTGATTCATATGCACTAAGGTCAGCTAAAAAAAAACTAAAAAACCTTTAATAAAAAACGAAAGTATCACTCTTTCAAATTCTTCATATTTAATCATAGATAAATGCTAGTTAATTTAATGGCTCGTGTTTTCGTTTTTTTATTATGAGATTTTTACAAAAATATTTTAAATAGTTTTTTGCTGTAGGTAGGTATTATTAGTTTTTTTTCTGATATTAAGATTATGTTAAGTCACACTAACTTTTGGCAAATTTAGTGGTTAAACTTATTTGGTCAAATATTTGACAAGTGTGACCATAGGTTAAGTCAACTTTCGCTAATTTTCGTCAGCAACTGAAAAGTAAAAATAAATTTTCGAATAGAAAAATTCGAAGAACAACTATTGTTTAAGAGGCCCCAAGGACTCGTTTTCAACCATACAAATGTTCTATTTCGCGAAAAGTTGATTTTGATATATTGATACATAAAGTAACTTACCTTTTAAACTAAAATTTCATAATTGTGTCCTATACAATTTTCCAATAACTTTAACTTTAAAGCCTTTACACATTTCAACAATTTAATTTTCTTTCTTTTGCACACTTTTATTAAAAAACAGGCCATATTTTGTGGCAATTTGCCATCTTTACAAATTGACTTTTATTTTTTACAACAAAATGAAACAAATTTTCTTATTAACTCTTTTATACATGAGCTCTATATAACGATAATAAAAACCAAACGATTACACATTTCTTTGATTTTCACTAATATAAAAAGCAATTAGATTTTATTTTCACACAAACAAAAAACCTATTTTACTCTCAGCTGCAGTCCTCTGCTCACTTCTTTTACGGCGCGACTCTCTTAACAAAAGAAGCATCGAGCCAACAGAGACTGCGCTGCTTAGTTACTCTGCATTTATAAGAAGAAAATTTCCAATACATTTTTCGTCATAAAATAACTAATTTTTTACTTAAGTTTTTTCATTTACCGATAGAATTACAATTAAATGACATTTATTAAAAATAATAATTAATTCCCAAACACTTTTTCCAATAAAAAAATATAATTTTTTAGAGAGCATCTACTAAAACGTCCACGCACTTATAAAACTTTCTAGAAACTAAAAAGAAAAGGAAACCAAATAAAAAGGGGTAACAAAATCTTTTCGTGAATTAAGAATAAGGGGAAGAGTGGGGAGAGCAATAATATGCCATTTTAACACCAACAGCAGTTTTTTCTTGCATTTTGTTATTGATTTAACAGTTATGTAGTCGTTAGCGCATCAGGAACATTTTGCAAAACATAAAAGAAGATAAAATTATTTTTAAATGCAAGAATTGCTGGGTTGGGATATTAAACAATTTTGCAATTTTAACGACAACATCAACAAAATTAGTAAATGAATAATGTTAAGGAATTTGTAGGGTCTTGTTGTTGCAAATCAACTGATTTTTTTTTGGAGTTAAAGTTTAAGTTTAGTTAAACTAAACTAGTGCTTAAGCGTTTATAGATTTATTTGCCATAAGTTCGATATTTTTGCAAGCAGCTTGAACGCAATTGTTTGAATAGTTTTGTTAATTGTAATTTGAATTCAAATTCAATATGTGTATCGGTATCGTTATCGGCGAAATTTAATAAGAAATAAATTTCTTATAAAAAATAATTGCTTACAAAAAATGGCTTAAACGAAAAATTATCGTGGCATTCCTTCTTATAGTAATAAAAAAAGGTTTGTTTTTTAATTTTCGTTTTTATCATTTTACTTAAACTCCAATTAAACTCCATGAACAATTTACATATCTTACTAATTGTACTTTTATTGTATATTAATTAGTATTAACCGCAATTTCATTGAAATTCGCTTTAACTCCCAAAAAAATCAGTTGGCTTACAACAACAAAGCACTACAAATTCCTTAACATTAATCACTTACTAAAGTTTTAAGTACAACTAAAATGGAAAAAATTATTTTATACCCCTTTCTTCACTTCTTGCAATAAAACAATTTTATCTTTATCCCATATGTTTTGTAAAATATTCGTGATGCGCTAACGACTACGTAATTGTTAAATACAATAACAACATACAAGGAAAAACTAATACAGTTGTTTCAATGGCATATTATTTCTCTCCCCACTCTTGAACTTATTAAAATAGCATGAACATGTTTTTAACCCTCTTTTATTTTGGTTTCCTTTTCCTCTTCTTTTTAGTTTCTAGAAAGTAGTGTAGTCGGAGGCCCTGGACACATGCCTTTTGTGGCCTTACGGCGAAGATCATACTGAATGTTGGATTATGTACCATGTTCCATGTCACATTTATCAGAGAATGGTTCATTTGTGTTTTTGTCTGTTTACTTCTCTTTCTGCCCTCATCAAGAGACGAACACTCATTTAAATAAAATGAGTTATATCTTTTTTGAGGCTATATTACGCGTCGAATAGTGGCTTATTGGCTTTAATCGGATAAAAAATACCTGAGTTTAAGTCGACCAAAGCTAAGATATAATTAAAACTTTAACGTTTTTCAACAATTATTGTCATTTTGGAAGATATTTTGCACCACAATTAATAAAAAAATTCATAGTTTTACAAAATTACAAAAATTTTAAGCTAAAATGGACCAAAATCAGCTAAAAAAAAATATATATATAAAAAACGATAACAATTTGTCATTATTATAAATTTTTTGATGTGGGTATCTTTACAAAAAATAATGAAAAAACCGGCTAAACAAAATTGTAAAACATTGTTAAAGCTACGGTCAAACTTGGCAAATATTTAACGAAAAAACGTAATCAACCAGCAAACTAAAATATAATTTTCTTCTTTTTAAATATTTATTTTCATAATTAAACCTGATCTTACAAAAATAATTTAAATAAATTTTTGCAGTGTTAAATCACACTTAATTTTGACAAATGTAGTGGTTTAGCTTATTTGTTTAAATATTTGACAAGTGTGACCATAGGTTAAGACATCTTTCGCTAATTTTCTTCAGCAACTTAAGACTTAAGATAAATTTTCGCATAGGAACAATTATTGTTAAATAGGCCCCAAGAAGCATTTTCAACATTAAACATTTTCCTTTTCGCGAAAAGTTGATTTTGATATATTGATACATAAAGTAACTTACCTTTTAAACTAAAATTTCATAATTGTGTCCTACACAATTTCCCAATAAATTTATCTTTAAAGCCTTTACACATTTCAACAATTTAATTTTCTTTCTTTTGCGCACTTTTTTTTAAAAACAGGCTTTATTTTGTGGCAATTTGCCATCTTTACAAATTTACTTTTATTTTTTACTACAAAATGAAAACACATCTTCTTATTAACTCTTTTATACATTCGCTCTATATAACGATAATAAGAACCAAACGATTACACATTTCTTTAATTTTCACTAAAATAAAAAGCAATTGGATTTTATTTGCACACAAAAAAAACATTTTTAACTCTCTGCTTCGGCCCTTTGCTCACTTTTTTCACGGCGCGACTCTCTGAGTAAAAGAAGCACCGAGACATCAGAGACTGCGCTGCTAAGTTACTCTACATTTCTACGCAGAAAATTTCCAATACATTTTTCGTCATAAAAGAACTAATTTTTTACTTAAGTTTTTTCATTTACCGATAGAATTACAATTAAATTACATTTATTAAAAATAATAATTAATTTCCAAACACTTTTTCCAATAAATAAATATAATTTTTTAGAGAACATCTACTAAGCCGTTCACGCACTTATAAAACTTTCTACAAACTAAAAAGAAAAGGAAACCAAATAAAAAGGGGGAAAAAATCTTTTCGTGTATTTAGAATAAGGGGAAGAGTGAGGAGAGTAATAATATGTCATTTAAACAACAGCATTAGTTTTTTCTTGTATGTTGTTATTGTATTTAACAATTACGTAGTCGTTAGCCCATCACGAATATTTTACAAAACATATGAGAAGATAAATTGTTTAAATACAAGAAGTGCAAGAAAGGGGGTTTAAAATAATTTTGCCATTTTAAGTACAACAACAACAACTTTAGCAAGTGAATAATGTTAAGGAATTTGTTGTGCTTCGTTGTTGTAAGCCAATTGTTTTTTTGGGAGTTAAAGCGAATTTTAATGAAATTGCCGATTTTTTATCAGGGATGGATAATACTAATTGATATAAAATAAAAATACAATTATTAAAGTAAATTTTGTATGGAGCTTAATTCAAAAAAAAATTTAATAATAGCAGACAGTTAAATGATAATAACCGAAAATTAAAAAACAAACCTTTTTATTACATAAGAAGGAATAAGACAGGATTAAATAAACAACATTTATACAGTGAACTTAGGTATACACTGGAAGTTAACAAATTGCCACGATAATTGTTTTTTAAGCCATTTTTGTAAGCAATTATTTTTTATAAGAAATTTAGTTCTTATAAAACTTTATCCTAGGGATGTAACGATATGCCTTTTTGCTGATACGTTACCGATACTCAAAATAAAATTTCGCCGTTAACGACACCGATCCGTGTATTGAGTTTGAATTCAAATTGCAATTAACAAAACTCTTCAACCAATTGCATAGGAATTGCTTGCAAAAATATCGAACTTATGGCAAATAAATCTGTGAACGTTTAAGCGCTAGTTTAGTTGAACTAAACTTAAATTTATATGTAGGTTAAGCTAAACAAATAAGGTGGCAGTTCTACGATAACTGTTGTCAAATTCATATGGTTTGCATTGGTAGTTTAAACGCCCAATAAGTACTAATTAATCATCCCGGTTAAAACAAACCAATTCAATTTCATTGAACTTCCCTGTAACTCCCAAAAAATCTGTTGATATGCAACAACAAGACCCTACAAATTCCTTAACTTTATCCATTTACTAATTTTGTTGTTGTTGTCGTTGAAATTGCAAAATTAAATGTTATTTAGTCTTATTTGACCTTTCTTTTTTTATAATTATTTTTTATTGTTTAAGCTTTAGGTCTTTTTATTTATAAAATAGGTACCTATTCAATTTTTTTATTTTTTATCGATATTGCAATTTATTTAATTTCCCATCCCAGCAAATCTTGTATTTAAACAATTTAATCTTCTCTAATATTTTGCAATATGTTCGTGATGCGATAACGAGTACATAAAATTAATGCAAGAAAAAACTAATGTTGTTGTTTAAATGGCATATTATTGCTCTCCCCACTCTTCCCCTTATTCTTAATTCACGAAAAGATTTTGTTACCCCTTTTTATTTGGTTTCATTTTCCTTTTCTTTTTAGTTTCTAGAAAGTTTTATAAGTGCGTGGACGTTTTAGTAGATGCACTCTAAAAAATTTTATTTATTTATTGGAAAAAGTGTTTGGAAATTAATTATTATTTCTAAGAAATGTTATTTAATTGTAATTCTATCGGTAAATGAAAAAACTTAAGTAAAAAATTAATTCTTAAATGACAAAAAATGCATTGGAAATTTTTTGCGTATAAATGCAGAGTAACTAAGCAGCGCAGTCTCTGTTGGCTCGGTGCTGCTTTTGTTAAGAGAGTCGCGCCGTGAAAAAAGTGAGCAAAGGGCCGAAGCAGCGAGTTAAAAATGTTTTTTGTTTGTGTGAAAATAAAATCAAATTTTAGTGAAAATCAAAGAAATGTGTAAATGCTTTGGTTTTTATTATCGTAATATAGAGCGTATGTATAAAAGAGTTAATGAAGATGTGTTTTCATTTTGTAGTAAAAAAATAAAAGTAAATTTGTAAAGATGGCAAATTGCCACAAAATATGGCCTGTGTTTTAATAAAAGTGTGTAAAAGAAAGAAAATTAAATTGTTGAAATGTGTAAAGGCTTTAAAGTTATAGTTATTGGGAAATTATGTAAGAGACAATTATGAAATTTAAGTTTAAAAGGTAAGTTACTAAATGTAGCAATATGTACCTATAATAAAATCAACTTTTTGCGAAAAATAACATTTTTATTGTTGAAACTCCTTCCTTGGGGGCCTCTTAAACAATAGTTGTTTTACGACATTTTCGTATTTGGCCTATGCGAAAATTTATCTTTATTTTCAATTAGTGAAAGATGACTTAACCTATGGTCACACTTGTCAAATATTTGACCAAATAAGCTTAACCACTACATTTGTCAAAAGTTAGTGTGATTTACATGGTCTTAATATCACAAAACAAAACTAATTATACTGTAAAAAACTATTTAAATTATTTTTATAAGAGCAAGAGTACCAGTAGTCTGCAGTTTATTTTATTTTAATTTTTAAACTGGTGCCCTTACGAATATAAACGTGATACTGGGAAGGCAACAAGCCACTACAGTTCAGTAATATGTTTATGTTTGATTCATATTTTTAGACACATTCTTTATTTAATTTGAGCAATTTTACTTTTTTCTAAAATGTAGCTCATTTGCCAGTAGTGAGCATACGATGTACCAGTCTTCGGCATGTAATTATCCTATTGTCGGCATGGCTATTTTTTAAAAGAAAAAACCAATTCGTACAGGAATGCAATTGTTCATTTATTGAAAATTAATGCTTTTTACTTACTTAAATGCTTAAGATGTTTGTAGGTTTATGGACCCACTACACGCAGAGAAAAAAAATATTCAGTATGGTCACCTCCAACAAAACTATGTTTAACGAAAATTTTAAATATGGTTAATTTAGCCATATTGTTGTCGCCACAACCATATTTTGATGTTATGGCTATATATGGCAACAATTTGTTTACCACTAATAATTGTTTAAATATAAATTAACAATAGTATTTTCCTCTTTTCCAAGAGCAATAGTTTTGGTTGAATATCACCCATGCTATTATATGTGTTTAATATATTTTTGTTATTAATACACAAATCATGTTCTAAGGCAACCATAATGAGGTTGTGGCTTCTTGATGGAGGACTATTTTAACCAAAATGACCGGTGAGAAAATTATTGTTAAATTAACCATATGATTAAAATATACATACTTCCCTTTTTGTAGGAAATTTTAAGAAATTCGCCTATTAATAATAAATTTTGATAAATTTTACTAACCATAGAAAATTAGTTAAAATTTTTATTGATAATTTTTCATTCTTGACTGCGCTGAGATTCGAACCCAGGCTTTCACGGACAGGTTGCCCATACTAGTTTCGATTGTAACCACACAATCTCGTCAGTGGGGTTTAAATGAAAATTAAAATCAATGAACTTAAGCCTTATTAAAAATATCTAAATTTGGATTAAAAACCATTAACAGTTCAATAAAATAACCACAATACTAACATAGAAAATTTATTTAAAGAAAATATTCCGGAAATGTTTTATGATATAGGAAATGTTTGTAAAAGTAACAAACTTTTTATAGACAATTTTTCGAAAAATTTGGTATTTATTGGACTTTTGGAAACGAGAACTCGGCGTTTTATTTAAAATGCTTGTTAAAAATTTATATTTTATTAGAGACATTACGATAGTGATAGGGAATTGTGGATAATTTTACTAATGAATACATATTTCGCAATATTTTACTACTTACAGAAAATTTTGCAACACTAACACTATTTATGGTAAATTGTGCAAAATTTTCTATTTAATAGAAAAAATTATGCAAGCTTTTTCTATTTTAAAGGAAAGTTTTCCAAAAATTTGCTATTTTATTATTGCAACGTTTTTGGGAAAAATGTTCTATTTTGTTGGAAATTTTGCTTAAACTATTGCCTTTAGGAAATTTCGCAATATTTTACTTATTATAGCATATTTTGCAAAATGATAACATTTTTGCTATTTTATTATTGCAACGTTTATGGGAAAAATGTTCTATTTTGTTGGAAATTTTGCTAAAACTATTGCCTTTAGGAAATTTTTCAATATATTACTTATTATAGCATATTTTGCAAAATGATAACATTTTTTTAATAAATTAGGTACAATTAATTATTTTTTAGGAAATGTGGTGAAAGTGTTTCTATTTTATAAGAAATTTTTTAAAAAATTTGCAATTTTATAAAAAACTTTTATAAAAAATATTGCAAAATTCCCCTATTTATAGGAAACAATTCAAAATTTCACTAATAATAGGAAATTTAGTAATATTTGTGTAAAATTATACATTATTATACTTTTTTTAGATAATTTTGAGATGTTACAATTTTTTTCTTTTGGAAATTTTGCAAAATTTCACAATTTATACCAAAAAAAATTTTTTTTTTTTTTATTTATTTATTTATTTCATATTTATTATAATTAAAATTACAATTAATCTTAAAACTAAAAGCACTAGCAGCAAAGTTGCTTCTATATATTTATTCCCTTCGATCCTATAAGGAGCATAGGGCCTCTACTTATAGGAAATCTTTTAAAAATATCGCTATTTTCTCAATTCTCCCTTTTTAAAAAATTTTTCCCAAATTGACCTATTTAGGTGAATATATGCCAAAATTCTCAATTTAAAGGAAATTTAATATAAACTCACTGTTTATAGAATGTTTCGCAAAATTTTACTGTTAATAGCAAATTATTAAGAAATATGAATTTAATAGGAATTAAAAATTTCACTTTTTTATAGAAAATGTTAGCAATTTTTTAAAGTTTTTTCCACAGATTATGCGAAATTTCCAATAAGCTACAAATTATAGCATTTCTCATACTAACTATTATAGCAAATAAATTAAAACACATATTCTTGTTTTTAACAATTTGTATTGATGATTTATGGTCTTATCTTCTTAATTACTATTATTATTATTTTTTGTTATTTTTTTTTTTTTTTTTTTTTGTATACACTCATAAAATTATTACAGTAACTGATTGTAGGTTATTAAATTCGTTTTCCGTACTGTTAAAAATTAATAAATATATTTATTTTACGAATCAATTTATTTTTTTTACACTTATACCTATGTTTTTCAAGACACAAACTGCATAAAAATAATGTTTTTCCGTACTAATCAAGCCGAATTCATTTTTCAGGTGGCGTTGAAAGCACATCTGTGTTACTTTTTTTTACTTAACTGGGCGTTACACATGAAAGTAGTTTCTGGAAAGTCGTAATACACTCACACTTTTTCACTAATACGTTGACATTTTTCTACTTTCAGGCCAACTTTCAGCTAGCTTTCAATGAAAATTTCAAGAAAGCAATTTCATGAAAGTAAATGACAATAACTAAACAGTGTTACCAATTGACATTTTTTTTTCGTATAGGTATATAAAGAATTTTAATATATTTTTTCAACTAAATATTAAGAACACAATGATTCTAATTAAAATTTTTAAATATCAAGAAAACTAATAAAAATAAATATTATTTTGAACGAATGCCTAAAGCTTTGCGTGAATAATTCGCTCGAAAGCAACAAAAAAAATACATTGTTGTGTTTTTGGTGAATTCGCATGAATTCGCCTTGGTACTAATATTGTTATGTAGTTGGATTTTTTGTCATTTAAATTATATTTTTTTAAAGCAATAACTGTTAAATTTGACGGAATATTCTGTTAAAAAAAATACATTCAAAAATTTATATAAAATTCATTTATTTTAAATGAAATCAAAATGATCAGTTTTTTAAATATATTTTTAGTTATTTTAAATGAATTTTCTGTGGGATTTACCTACATAATATTTTGGGTGTATAAATTGTTGGTGTGGTTAACTATCTAACTATAGTGGTGTGGTTTTTATTGTGCTGTTTTTTTGGAATTTTTTTCTAACGACTTTCTTATATATTATTTTTCAACAGGCAGTTTGTTTATATTTATTTATTAAAAATATTTATTTATTATATTTAACACTTTCGATTATGGTATTTATTTTCATATGCCTGATGTTTATTTAACAGAATTTAATTTAATGACTGGGCAAGTAAAAAGAAACAACTGAAATAGTCAAAAGTGTAACAGATTGCTGACTATTTGAGAAATGAGATTTATGAAAAAAAAAAAAATATAAAATGTATTTATAATTGGCAATTGAAAAAAAATTAATTGTGAATTTTATGATTTTTTAATAGTCATATTTTTGTAACAACTTTTTAACTTAAATGGCTTAGAATGGCAGTTAACCGTTAATAATTTTATGAAAAAAAAAAGAAAGATTTATATTCTTTTACTAAAAATATATTCAATGAAATGAAAATTCTAAAATATATTCTGGATCATTGAGTAACTAATTTTTCGCCTTCAACAGACGAACATAGCTTAATTGACTCGAATTACAGAAGGACACAGAATAGAATTACATACACTTTAAGGACTCGTAGATAAATATTTTCTTGTGTTACGCATGAAGTTTAAAACTCTTTATATCCTCCAACACTATTTCGAATTTCAGATTTTCCTTTAAAAATCTTAGAATTTTCAGACAACTTTTGCAAGTTTTTTTAAATAAAATTCTATTTCTTCGCAAAATGTTTAGAGTTATCTGTTAAGTCTAAGGAGTTAGTTGAAATATGCTTCCCTAAAACCCAGATCCGTTTCGGGCTAAATTGTTGTATATTTATTTTTTTTTTACAAATAGTCGCAGAAAATGTTCTACTCAGTAAGAGCAATATCGGTTCACTTACGGCTAAGAAATGGTTGAAAAAGTTTGTCCATATAACTTCTTATAATTTATTTTGTTAAATTTGTCAAATTTGTTAAATTTTTTTCTTTCATTCATTCCTCGAACAATAAGTTTCTCTTTCTTCCATAATTTGCTTATTACTGCAAGCTCTTTTCTCACGGTTCTACGCCAAGTGTTTTTGGGTCATTGTTGTTGTCTACTTCCTTGTGGACTCTAGTCCAAAGCCATCCTGGATACGCGTTCGGTTCCACTTTCAGCGTCTCATTTTTATGTGAATGGGGCTTCTCGCTGGTCAATCGCCAGAGATTTTCGTTGGTTATGGTTGTAGGTCAGAATATTCAATGCTCTTGTTTTTGAAGTTTGAAATGTTGGCAATAAATGTTTTAATTTCTAAAATTTGTTTCTTTGAGTATATAAAAAGCAAAAGTAGAACTTGATTTAAAATTAATCTTTTCGAATAAAAGATTTTATTTATTGTGCTTAATTCCCTATTTTTATAATTGATAAAAAATAGTGAAATTTATTGTTGGAGGATAAGCTGTTCCTATGCGCATTTCACTGGTTACTTAGGCCAGATCATCAGAAAACGTTCTCCTTTTTTGATAATTAATCATTTATTTGAGAGATGGTTAAAATGGATTTTGCGAAAACTCCAGCTAATTTTTAAACTATCGGGTGTTTTTTTCTAGCTGCATGAGAATTTTCGATATCGATAACTGGTTTGACAGCTGAAAATGTCAAACGTGTTGACATTTTTGTTCAGTGAGGTTTGACAAGTCAACGTGAATCGTTTCACGCTAGATCGACGCTTCCAAATTGTGGAAGTTTAATTTAACAAAAAAATATATCTGTTCGCGAAGTTCATATAGCATTTCGTTCATTTTAAGAGGCAAATTTTTGGTTAAATTAATGAATCACAATTACATCCATTCAAATTGACTTTTTCTTTCGAAATGAGAAAGAAGCTGCCGTTACTGTGAATGGCGAGTGCTATCGAGCCATGCTAACAGCAAAACATCAACAACAGTTGATTCCAAAGAGACAGCGCCACTGTATGACGCAACTTTATTTCCATAAGTGGTCCTGTTGAGTGGTGTACGTCCTGTCCTGTATGTCATATTCGTGCGATTAAAAGTCTCTGGATTACTTATTATGAGGCTTCGATAAGTCATTGGTTTATGCCGACAAACCAGCAACTTTTGAAGCAGTGGAACCCAATAATCAATCATTGACGCCATACGTCTTGATTTTTTGGTAAAAGTAGTCAAAAATTGGACGGTTCGAAAGCACCATGTAACGCGTAGAAATGGCTGACTTATGCCGGAAATCGTATTTAAAAAAATTCCATTAAATTGTCTACGAAATTATAATAAGAAAATTTCGATCCAACAATACTTATATATTGTTATATATTTGAAACACAAATAGTCCTAGAAATTTCGCTATTAAGTAAAAGAAATATCAGTCCTTTATAAACTGAAAAAGAGCAAGAAATTTTACGCATTCTTTAAAGTCTGCATATACCCAGGCAGCCCACGATTCCACAAGGCCATGAGGTAAAACCGTAGACAAGTTTCCCATTTTGTTAAATCATCCTTTTAAAATTAATAATTTAATAAAAAGCTAAAAAACTGTATAATTTTTTTAAGTCCCCTTTTAGATTTTGTGTTAAAATTTATAATTTCTTCAAACACTGATTTGTATATAATTTAAAAATTACACTATTTACAACAGATAGCGTATCTTTTACATGTCGTTTGTGAATAAAATATGACATCTGGTTTTGTTCTATAAATTGAAATAAAGTGGATTTAAAATCGAACGAATTTTGGAAACGAGCCTGTAAAGGAAGTTCATAAAAATATTTATTTTCATATACTTCATACTTTGAGTACCAATTATCTTTACAAGAACAACTCTTTAAAACAGGAAAAGTCATTTTGTAAATAATTAAAATCAGATTCGCATTCGATTTAAATTCTACTTCATTTCGATTTCTGGAACATGCCCGACAATAAGATTTTTGGCAAAGTAAAAAAGACGTTCAAAATCATTGGTAGACATTCAAGAAGCGATTTTATCCAAGAGAATGAAAACCGGTCGTTACATGGCTTGAAGCGGTGCAGTGTTATAAAGCCATAAATAATAAAGCCATATGACCTTATTTATCTCTCAATGGAGTGAGAAGTTAAACTATATGGCTTTATAATACTGCACCGGTTGAAGCATGTCAAAACAGCTGCTTTAACGCCATTAAAAGCAATTTTGAATTATTAGTGGCAATTGCGACAAACGAGTGAAGCTTATCCTTTGAGCAAAATCAACGCTTAAGTCGAATATCCTTGTTCTTTTTTTATTGCGACCAACAGCATTTTATTTACTGTGCGCTGCTGGCATTGATCCATATAAGACCAGATGACCAGCAACAAATACAATTGGTAGATTGAAAATGCGGTCATAATGCAGCCGACACATTTATTCAGGAAAATTCTCAGTCACATGTTGCAAAACCAGTTGAAAACTTTTTAGAAAATAGTGGTTGAAATCTTTACTTTAGCCTATCAAATATTTGACGTCCCACACGTAACCACTAGTTTTGTTAAACAATTGTTTGTTCCCGGCCGGAAATTTGTGTCAATTGTTCTTAAAGTACTTATCCCGTGACCAGTGAATACAATATTATTACTTGAAACAGCCAATTCACATGGAGGCTTTTACGACGTCGTTTTTTTCTTAATTCCCTTTTGAAGCAACTTCCAAAAACCTCTTGCGTTTATACGATGATTTTTAGTGACATTTCGCTTTTTTCAATTTTAATTTTTATTTGCAACCAGGGTTTATTTTTATTGCCTTATCGGTAAATTTGCTTTAGTTGATTTTTCTCATTAAGAAAAATATAAAAAAGTGTTTTTTTAAATAAGAAATATGTAAGAAATATTTTTAAATTAAAACTCAAACTTTTGTTTTAAATTCTTTTTTATTATTTCCGTATTTGTTTGCAACCTGACGCTTCAAAGTAAGAAAAAGAATAAAACAAAACAAGAAGTAGAGAAATAAGTTTGAAGAGGAATATGAGAAAACGACATGAAAAACACAAAACGAGTCGTTTTGTTTACCCCTCTTTCTTCTCTACACCGCACTCCTTCAAACCAAAAGAGGCGTCGACAAAGCGACGTCGCAAAAGCCTCCATGTGAATTGGCTGTAATAAAGTGTTTTAAGTGTAGTTACTCCATACGAAAGATAATTGATGCACATTTACTCATGCGACAGGATTTCGTGCAGAATGATGCTGTTTATATGAAGGAGTTCTATCATATTGATATGGTTCACTCGGGACAATATCTGTGAAAGGCATTATTTTAAACGGAATTGAATGTGTACATTAAGCTTATTTCAGTGACCTGTTACAAAGTGTCAAAAAACTGTCCTTTAACCCCCTCCTAGGACATCGCAATGTTAAACTGACAAATTCCCTTCATATAAAGTGTCAAAACTAGAACCGGCCCCTACTACATTAGAACTGTCACATGATAAGTTTGGTGTTAATTCCCTTTCCCCTACGGACATAAATGCCGAAGAGGATTTCAACAATTGGCTTGTTACGTTTTTGGCCTTGAAATAAGCACTTCGATGAGCGCTTCGATGAGAAAAAATGGGATGAGTTCGTTGTACAAATAGGGTTCTCAAAATTTGCCAAAATTTTAGCATTTTTTAATTATACACCCAATAATTTTTTTAATTTTGATTTGAGTTTTATTAACCACATTCTCTACTCTACTACGTGTGTCCCCCAAAGGCTTGTATGAAACGTTAATTTATTAGTAATAAACTAATAGACAGAATTTAGTATGAACTAATGAAATTAATTAACACCATGTTGTTTTTTTTTGCTTGTTTTTCTGATTTAGTTGACACACTTATGCGTTTGAGTGAGTTCTGGTTTCAGGCCTAAACAAACTGGCTGACAAACTGGATCTAGAGTTTGTTTTTCAATTCAATAGACAAGACTTTCATATGTGAGGGGGCTAGATAAGAAAACCCTCATCTAGATTTAAACATTTTTGCAATAAATATGAAAAATAATAACAAACTAGAACATTTACATAAAAAGTACTTATTAAGTGAACGCAAAAACCGGTAAATGAAGGTTTTTATAACATTAATTCAAAAAAAAAACTTCTCCGTATACACAAGACATGGCATTTTAGAACTGTTAATATTAAAAAAAATTTGAAATTTAATATTTTTTACTCTTAAGAGCTTCCTACCAAATCAACGACAGATAAAGCAAATAATTTTTTTCCACAGAAATTTTGTATTAAATGACACGCCGGTTTTGGGTAAAAGAAAAAGGTATTAAAACTTTTTTCTTTATCTTGAAAACTTATTACCCCGGGCTGATTAAATTAAGACGCCTTAAACGATGATAATGATTATAATTTATAATACAATATTTATGTTGTTTTCATTAATATTTTTCAAAAAGTTTTTATGCATTCATGTTTGTTAACTTATTTTTTAGCATGTCTAACAAGTTATTTAATTAAAAAGTTTTTGTTTCTAATTAATTTGAGTCAGAAATATTAAAAGAAAATGATTAAAAACGAATTTTTGTCACTCTTAATGGTTACTAGAAAAACAAATAATTTTAGACTTAAAGAAAAAAAGGTTTAGTTGACAATAATTATGGGAAAAAACAAATATGAGAGGAAGTCGGTCATACCACATGACACCCTACATTACAGTTTCTAGAGACCAATTTTTGAGAGTGGACTCTTGTTGGAACCTAGAACAAAATTTATGTTAAGAGCTTAAAATCGTTGTGTTTAATATTCTATAGATAATTAAATATGTACGTTTCCATATAACGGGTGATTTATCGTGAGGCTTGATTAATAATATAAAATAAAACACATAAATATGACAGTGAGCTTAAAACTTTTATTATCGGATAAAAGAAAAATTTATGGCATTTACTGTTTAAAAATGATAACAGGTAAATGTTGGCCTTGACTACGTCTGAGGTGGTCCATTCGGTAGATCCAATTTTGGGCGACTCGTTCGAGCATAGCGACTGGTATCTTGCGAATAACTCGAGTAATGTTGGCTTCTAAAGCGTCAATCGTAGTTGGCTTATTTCTGAAGACCTCAGACTTTACATATCCCCAGAGAAAAAGCCAAAAGGAGTGGTGTCGCATGAACTAGGTACACAGAAAAAATGATTAATTTTCTCCAAGCACCAAATTTATACCAAATTCATAATATCAAGCAAACAATTTGTTGATTTTGCACCTATTACCAAAATGATTATGTTGATTATTAAAAATTTTAAAACTTAAAAAAAAAATTTTTTAATAAATGATATTTTTAATTTTAATTAAAAAAGTGATCAAAAACCTTTGCCATTTCAAACAATGAGTTAATTTATTTAATTTAATATTGATCATTCCCAACAACAATTCTACAAGTTTCAATTATTTTATTTTAATCGAAATGAGTCAATTAAGATTTTTTGTTATATAATTAAAATTTTAATTAAAAATTTATTTCAAAACAACTAAAAAATTAAATTTTAAATTTTCTTTCAACTAAAAAAATAATTAATTCAATCATCACTTTAATTGAATTCAAATGCTTGTTCAACCATTTTTTTATTTGATAAAAACACTTTTTTTCTGTGTAGCCAATTTACCTTAGCAAAACGTGCTGAATGTGGTCTTTCTCACAGAACACTGATTTTCGTAAAACGCTGAACAATTCGAAGACGCTGTTTTGGTGTGGGTCTTTCCATGATGACTTGCCAAACGATACTGAAAACAAATGGCAAAGCAGTTTGGTATGAGTCACGCGGGATCTGTAACAACCCCATATTGCAAGTCAAACCTCACAATGAAGCAACCTTTAAATATAAGATTTTTTTCATATGTAATTGATTTAAGGAAAGGACCTACAGATAAAAAATTCTTACCAATTTTTTTTTTCAATTAAACCATTAATAAAAAATGAAATCTGTTTTAATTAAAAATTTAATCAAGTGTCGTATACTTATGCAGAAAATGTTGTTAATATCAAAAAATATTTAAATGATACTATTTATTTGTTTATTGGTGCAAATTTAATTATTTTTTCGATTAATATCAAAAAGTTTTTTATTAAAAAAAATTTTAATTTTTTCTGTGTATGATAAATTCTGGAGCTAACAGCACAGCAACTTGCCATGTTATGACATAAAGAAAAAGTTATTGTCGCCAAAAAAATGCCTAAAGAAGTTATGGCATTAAATGCTATTTGCGGTAGTGGCATACACATACAGTCAGTCAATAAAGTTTAGGCACAACATGTCTCAAAAGATATCTGCCAATATAACATCAGCTTAACTTAAAAAAAAAAATTGTTGATATCTTTTTATACATTGCTCGTTTTACTGTTAATTCAGTGCAAAAAAAATTTTCATATTGTATCATTTGTATCACACAACGCTTTGAAAACTGTGTTTAAAGTTTTTTTATGTGGATTTTGGTTTTATATGTAACTGTAATTTTTCAGTTTGTTGTTTGTTAATTCGTTTTTCTGTACAGTCGTTTATTGTACAGTAGCCGAGCTTGAAATGCAAAAAATTATTCTCGACATTGTATTTTTGGCGAAAACAGCAAAATAAGCAATCGGCCAGAAATTTCCATAGACGTCCACAAAATTATTATAATGTGCTGTTTCCAGGTGACAGACAACTGATTGTGTAGTAAAATTTATATGAAAACCACTCAGTTTTTTGAGTGCTTTTCATATAAATTATCGTACACAATCAGTTGTCTGTCACCTGGAAACAACACATAAATCTTCACGCGCAAGGATAATATTATCCCGAAATTAGTGGCATTGTACAGAGGCCATATACTAGTGTCAGAAACATTGTAAAATATCTAAGCAGATGTAAAGGTGATGGACCGAACTCTTTTCAATGTCATGCTGTGCCTAGACTTTATTGACTGTATATGGGAGCCATGGCGAAATATGAACCGATTACCATCAATATATGAGAGGTAATTTAGGTTACAATAAAATTGGTTTGAACCATATTTAATCTAAATTCAAAGATAATGAGTCGTATTATTGATTCCGCACGTAAAAGAAAGGTCAACGGGAATAAATATCGATCGATATGCAAATTGCAATAATTCATTCATGCGGAAAAAGCATTCCGCAATTATTTTTAGCATCTCGGTTTTAATAATTTCAGAGTTGATATTGTGTCAACTGTTGGTAAAAAAAATAATAATTTAAAACAAGTTGTTAAGATAAATTTCTGTAAAATACACAAACGTAGAAAATATAAAGTAGAATAATTAGTATTGTGGTTATTTTATTGAACTGTTAATGGTTTTTAATCCAAATTTAGATATTTTTAATTAGGCTTAAGTTCATTGAATTTAATTTTCATTAAATTATTTTTATGAAGACAGGAATTTTACAACATGAAATTAATTAAAATTTTATTGATAATTTTTCACTCTTGACTGCGCTGAGACTTGAACCCAGGCTTTCACGGACAGGTTGCCCAGACTAGTTTCGATTGTAACCACAAAATCTCTTCAGTGGGTTTTGCCGTTTTACTCACTCGGCTATTGAAGCCGGATGACGTCAATAGTCAAACATCAATCTTTAAACCAAATGGTATTTTACCTTGCTAAAATATAATATTAATAAAATTTCAAAGTACAATAGTATTTTTTAAAGATAGCAATGACGATGCTTAGCCGATGTAGATGTGAGGGGTAACGTCGCGGTAAGGGGAACAAATTCAGCACAGACTTTGTTGTATTCGGCAAGTTACTTGCGAAACTAACTTGCCGAGTCTGAAAGGGGGCTTACTTAGACTTTCGGGTAGAAAGAAGAGTTTTGCAATATAAATCTGAAGATGTAGTGACATGAATGAAGGGAGGGAGTAAGTTGGTATAAGAAATTTAATACATATTTAATGCATTAAAAATTTTGTTTAATTTTTCAAAGCTTTCAAAAGAATTTTCGCTTAAATAGGCTAGTATGTCAAACCTAGAGAATGGAAGTTCAGGAATTAGTCGACAAGGAGCTATTTCTGCCAAAGATAAACTTTCTGCTTGTGTGCAATTTTTTGCAGAAGGGAGTTACCAAAATACAAAGCCAGAAAAATTAAAGCTCACTATAGCAAAATTTTACTAAAAATTGCATTAAACACTGGCATATTAGAAGGGTAGCCCGAAATCATTGATGGGGGTAGTGCACTCATGTTGCAGTTTCAACTCACAGTTAGTGATAGTGCAAAATTATTGCAATCATTTTCTTGATGTTGAGTGATGAATTGAAAATTACCAGCCTCACTAAATATGAGTGATAGTGATGATAATAAAAATTTTGCACTCAAAAAAAAATAGTTTGATTTAAAAAAATAAATCATCAGTTTATTGCAACTTTTTTGCTCTTCACTCATTTGAGTGCAACTTAAAATTGTGCAATTTGCAAACAAAAAACTTGTTTTTTGATGATTAAAGCCATGAAATATTCCGTTATTGACAACTTGTTGACATGTTGCTTGGTTTCCTTTCTTATGCATGTTATAACAAGAATCAAAAATTATGCTCATACAAAAATGTTTATATGCAGCTTTTTTGATTGCAAGTTCAAATTTTGCCGGTTTTATTTAGTGATAGTTCACTGCTGACTTAAATCAATATTTAGTGCACTACACCCAACTATGCCCGAAACCATTTAGAATCAATACCAACTCTTCCAAAAATTTGTTTGTTTCTTCTATGCACGTTGGCTAAACCCACAAGCAGTCTTGATTTAATTTCATAAAGTCAATCATTTACTACTAATTGCAATTTGCTTGTAATTTATCTTTTTTATTCCAATAATAAAACGAAATTAAATTTTCTTTTTTTAAATTTTATGTTTGTTCTTACATGTTCATTTCTTCCGTTAGCTTCTCGTTGTAAAATCTTAACGTAATCGAAATGGCGAAAAATATTTATATTGCGTTACCAATAATAAAGCAATGCCACAATGGTAGAGATGATACCGCAACGACGGAAGGATACCGCACAAGCGGAATGAATAACTGCAAATTTTGCTTCCGCACAAAAATTGCTTTCCGCAACCGGAACGGAATCAATAATACCACCCAATAAAATTGATAGGCACAAATACTCTATTACGGAAAGATGCACGTATAGGGGCTAAGGAAAACTATGTACCGATTCTCAAAATTTTTGTTAGGGTTGGTCCTTATCATAATCAAAACGCACTTACCAAATTTCATTATATTATGCGACCGGTCATTTGCGTTAACATGAACCGCCAACCAGACGGACGGACATCATAAGATCGATTGAAAGAGTGATTCCAATAATTTATTTATTAACCAATAATTTTTATTGTTACACACATCAGCACAATAACCTCTCCACTATTGTGGTGTGGGTATTAAAATGTAAAAAATTTTTGTGTATTCCTAATTTGGTTAAAATTTTTTAAAACAATTTTTTGATGATCCGTCCAAAATCACCACTCAAAATACTGAGTGATTTTCATATAATTTTTACTACACGCCCAATCACTTGTATTGTGGAAACAGCATACAAATTTTAAAACTACCTAAACTCTTTATTCAAAAATGTATAACTCTTATGAACTTCAGTACCTGCTTATCTCATTTGGTATTTTAAAATATACCTCAACCGGTTTTTTCTTTTACTCTAAAATTAAATTTAAAATGTTTCGAGTACATTAATCTTTTTCAAAAGCATTTTTTTCTTTTGTATTATAAAATTAAACCAAAAGCTGTTGAAATCATTAATTTATGAATTTTAAGACATTATCGTCATAATCATGTTGCCATGTCTTCTCCCCCATTTCACATGAAAAGATAATTAAGTATTTAAATAAAAAAAAAAAAAAAACATAATAAGTCTCTTAATTTATTGTTAGAAACAATAAATAAATTGGATAATTTCCGTTTTACATTTTATGCCCATTAAATATATTTTACAAAGTTGGGGGTAGTGCACAATTTTTTTTTTATAATGTTTATTTAATCAAAATTTTTTTTTTTTTATATAATCAAACCATAAATAAACAATAGTCGGTATACATGCTACATATAATACACTGTCCCTTAAAAAGGGCACTCGAGTACAGCCAATCTGCAGATCTGTAAAGTGAGGTGCAGCTTCTAAGACATTTTCTTTCAAAAATTCTCATTTTTTCCATATAAGATGGTAATATGTTGTACCAAACTTGACAACCATACGTAAGTAGCGGTCTTATCAGGGACTGATACATAATTGTCTTAACCCTTGAATTAAGCAATTTAGAAAAGAATAATTTTTTATACATAAAAAAAAGCGATTTTAGCTTTTTTTAATTGAAGATTAATATGATCATTAAAATAAAGAAACTTATCCAGATGAATGCCAAGATACTTTACGACTTGTTTATTTGAAATAAGAATGTTATTTGTGGACTTCATATTAAAGGACATCCAATAACGTCTAATGTTGTTGTTGCATTTTCCTACACGTGGGCGGAAATGTATTGTTTCACATTTATTCAGGTTAATTTTCATTTGCCAATCTATTGTATATTTTTCAATAATATAAAAATACTTTTGTAACTTGTCATTAATTTTATCAATTTTATCATCTTATTTTGATGTAAAATAACTGAAGCAATAACAGTGGGTTAGAATCATAGTTGGGGGTAGTGCACTATCACTAAATAAAACTACAAAGAAATTAGTTTGCACTCTTTTTTTACCAGCTTTAGTGATGATTGCTATTTTTTAACTACCAATTAAAAAAAATTAGTGATATTGCAAATTTGTTTACTGTCATTAAACGAAGATTGAATTCAAAAATCTGCAATCAATTCAAATAGTGCAAAATTTGTACTTGCAATCAAAAAAAAGCTGCATATAAACAGACTCTCACTAAAATTTAATTTTGTATGAGCATTATTTTTGATTCTTGTTATGATATGCATAAGAAAGGAAACTAAACAACATGTCAAAAATTTGAATTTCAATAACGGAATGTTTCATGGCTTTAATCATGAAAAAACCAGTTTTAGTTTGTAAATTTAGAGCACTCTAATGAGTGAAGAGCAAAAAAGTTGCAATAAACTGATGATTGCTTTTTCTTAAATCAAACTATTTTTTTTTTGAGTGCAAAATTTTTTTGCATCACTATCACTCATATTTAGTGAGGCTGGTAATTTTCAATTCATCACTCAACATCAACAAAATCAATAATTTTGAACTATCAGTAACTGTGAGTTGAAACTGCAAAATGAGTACACTACCCCCATCTATGATTTTACACTTCCCCCCGTTAAAACAGACACACATTTTTCATTACTCTGTCTGATGTTTGTTCAATTCGATATATTGAGTTTCTTTTTTTGCATGTGTGTTTGCTTTGATAGCAAATTGTTTTGTTAGACAATTATTGATAAAGTAAAACAAATAAAATTTTTTATCTAATATACCAACCAAGTAATACATTTTTTAATTATTATTATTTTTTACTTTCAGGTAAACGTTGTTTTATGTTTTTCCAAATTAATTTTTGTTGAATATTGACGTAAGTGTTCTTGAATTATTTACTATTATAAATTTTTTATTTATTTATTTATTTTTTTTTTGTGACTAAACAAGAATTCTCGTTGTCTTATATTTTGTTTGTTGCAACTAAATATTTACTTTTTAAAACTCAAATTTTTTGTTTTTGAATTTGAGTTCTATTGCGTGTTTTGGTTTTCTGCTAAAAAAATTTTTTTTATTAAATTAATATAAAAAGTTTAAAAGATACGCATAAGCATTAATACGAAAGATTAACCTGAGTACCAAGTGAAATTCAAGTAAACGGTGGTGGCTAAACTACAACACAGAAAAAACATCATTTTATTTTATTTGTTGCTTTCGTTGGTCGATATGCAGTGTAGCCATTTTGGCATTTTGCGGCTAAATTTAGCATTAAAAATTTCTATTTAGCTGCAAAATTTTCAGCTTTTGTAGCATGATTTATTTTAAAAATTTATAAATTATAATAAATTTTGACTAAAATTAGTTGTACCCAAAATGAAATTTCGTATGAAAATGTATAATTCTTATTTTTCGATTGTAAATATTATTTGCCCTTTGATTTTACGATATAAAAGTACAAGGAAATTTCACTTTGTTTTTAGATAAAAATTCAATGGTGTAAATGTTTGAAAAAATTGTTTGCTCTAAGCTGCTGAAATAATAATTATTTTAAAGCTTCAACTTTTCTTAAACTATAAAAAATAAAATGATCTAAAAATTTTTTAAATCATGGAAATAAATCTAAATTTAAAATTTTATCTCAACTGCCTGTGCTACATATTTATATGTATCAGATACTTTACCAAAATCAAGCCACTTGCTTAACTATAACCATTTATTTCCATTTCGTTACAAAATGGTGTAAATTTTTGAAAAAATTGTTTGCTCTAAGCTGCTGAAATAATAATTATTTTAAAGCTTTTACTTTTCTTAAACTATAAAAAATAAAATGATCTAAAAATTTTTTGAATCATGGAAATAAATCTAAAATTAAAATTTTATCTCAACTGCCTGTGCTACTTATTTATATGTATCAGATACTTTACCAAAATCAAGCCACTTGCTTAACTATAACCATTTATTTCCATTTCGTTACAAAATGGTGTAAATTTTTGAAAAAATTGTTTGCTCTGAGCTGCTGAAATAATAATTATTTTAAAGCTTTTACTTTTCTTAAACTATAAAAAATAAAATGATCTAAAAATTTTTTAAATCATGGAAATAAATCTAAATTTAAAATTTTATCTCAACTGCCTGTGCTACATATTTATATGTATCAGATACTTTACCAAAATCAAGCCTCTTGCTTAAATATAACCATTTAATTCCATTTCATTACAAAATAAGTCATTTAAATGTATTAAGTTTCGAATAAAATTTCATACTGGTAAACATTTTTAACAAAAATCTTTTAAAAAAATTAAGCATTATTTTAGCATTTTTTAAAATCATTTTTAGCATTTTTTGGCCATGTCTAATGCCAGATTTAGCTGTAAAGTTTTTTTGGACCTGGCCACACTGTCGATATGTCAAAAACACAAGTAGCTTTTGGCATTCTTCTCTCTCTCTCTCTCTCTCTTTCTCTCTAAGTAAGAAAAAAAAGTAGCAAAGCTGTGCTATCAATGCCACCTGAAAAATTAATTCGCCTTGCTGAGTATCGATAGTCTTAGCGCCGAGTGACAAACAATCCCAGTAAAAAATGTGCTCTAAAAGTAGCAGGTTTTATATATGAATGCATACCTCAAATCGCTTCAAACCTGCTGATGTGATGCCTGATTTTTGTATGGGGTGTTCCCGGTTTGGAGAACTATTTTCTGCTGACAATAAGCGCTTCTTTTAACATAATAAAACATGCAAATAAAGCACTCCTAAAGTGATTTTTTAAGGGCTAACTATATTAACATATTTATTAATGTTTTGCTTTTAAGGGCTTAAATGCTTTTTTTCAAGCATTTTCGTAAACTATAATATATTTTTATTTTTTTCGCTTTCTTCGTTGTCTACACTAAAATAACAGCTTTTTTTGTATATTTTGTTCGTCATCATTTACTGCAGTATAAGAGCTCTCTTATTGGAGCGCTCGATTATGCGCTTTTTCTCTTAAGTGCTTCAAAAACCACAAATTTTTTTTACTGGGATGTGTTTACCAACCGCCCTCATGTGTACCCGGAGCAAACACACGCATTTAGCAAATGGAGTGTATAACTCGACAGAATTGTGCACTCATTCCTTGTTTTGGAATAAACGTCCGCCGCGGCTTTTAAGCAAACACAATCTATTGAAACAGCAACAACAATCAGAGAGATCTACCAGCAACCGAACTTCTCTACAAGGTTGAAAATCAGCCTGTGAGGACGAGATTTTATAATATCCCCTTCCGCGACTTTGGATTAAATCCACAATGAACACGTCATCGTCGTATGGTTCTCATCTATATTCAGGCTTAAACTGCAGTTCCAGGTGCTCCTGACTCCGTGGTAGCAGATATGAGATCTCTTCAGCTGTAAATCTGTAAATTTTGAATTCTAACGAATTCCAGCTATTGACTTCACCTGATATTCTTGGGATTTCTGCCTACATACATATCAGCAAATAAATGTGCAAGTCCGCAATAAAAATTTTTTTTTAAATACTTTAAAATTGCATACGTATATGATAGAAGTCGTTTTTCTGCAGCCAACCATCAAATGCTATAATTCTGTAACACATCGAAAAAATCTTCGGAGACCTTATAAAGACAGTGGGGGTGCGAAACACATATCGTTACCTTAATATGGAAAGGACCTAAATCATTTTTCATTTGAATCGAGTTTTTTGAAGTTTTCGATAGATGATCCTCCAAAGTACCACTGGTAAGAAAATTCATGCACTCATGCAATTTGCCCCTAAACTTGCGTTTTCCAGCTTTATATTAATTTACTTCTCATTTTTTATGTACCAATTTTGTTCAGTGTTGGTTTTAAAGAAACATTGAAAAAGAAATTATAAAAATATGGAAAAAAAAATATAATTTTGAAATGTTAGTTAGGAAAAGTTTTAAGTTAAAAAATGAAATAAATTAAATTCTCTCCATTAAGAAATAAATGCATGCAAAAAAATGCTAAAAAATAAAGTCTTGTTCCTGAAATCAAAATTTTAAAAATTTGTACATAAAAAATGAGAAGTAAATTAAAATTAAGCTGGAAAACGCAAGTTTTATATTATGATTGTTTTCTTTTCAAATGAAATTTATTGAAGAAACTGAGAAGCATATTATAGATTAAACAGAAAGCAAAAAAGACTTAGTTTTGTGGAAAATATTTTCAAAAAGCATGAAAAACAAATAATTTTTCCAACATTTTGCTTCATAAGCACCACAAAATTTTTCTAAATCAATTTTTACAGATTTAAAAAATATCAATTAGTCGACGAGTTATAGGCAAAAAACCATATAAACAATATGCTGAAAATCGGCATTTGACTGCAAAGGTCGATTAAAAAAAAAATTAAAACTAACATAAACAAACGCCGCGATACGGGTCTTCTAATTTAGCCTCTATTTTTACCCCTCACTCTCAGAATCGACCGAACTTTTGCTAACCTGAATTTGTTCCACAGTGTAATTCTTATCAAAATTAATCGTTTTGGTTTCGCATTATTACAAAAATCTGGGTGGTCGTTAAAAGTAAAATAAATACAATATTAAAGTGTTTAAATTAACGAACAAGTACATTTCGCCTTTTTTCTAAAGTTGCTATTTATTTAGTATTTTTTTCCACTTAACAAAAATGTTGTTGGTTCTTGATTAAACGGAATGTTTTGCTTCTTAAAATTTTTAATATTTATTTTTATTTTTATTTCTGTTACAAACATGTTTCGGTTTTTCCTTCAACAACAGCGAAATTCAATTTTCCTTATCTAATCTTATCACTGAAGTAACAACTCAAACAATATTAAACCAACAGCAACCAACGACCGACCAACAACCAGCCACAACAAGAACAACAAATACACACACACTCACACACGAGCACACACATTGTGCCACATACACTAGAATGATTGTGGCACAAACAGAAACAACAACCGCCATCATCACTATGAATTGAAATAAAAACAACAACTCCTGCTACATTTACAAAGTTTTTGATAGCTGATGGTTTCCAAGGATGTTGTTCAAACATTTGACGTTGCTGATCATGATGAAGATTTTGGTTTGATGCGGGTGGTTGGTTGGCGTTCTTTAACAGGCAACAACAGAATGTTTGTTTGATTATTATGTTTTCTCTTTTTTCTAAAGAATCCTTTGTCATTGAAACCCTTATGTTGTTGCACTTCTTGTTTTATCGCACTGTTTCGAATACTTGTGTTTGGAATAACAAATGGAAAAGAAGGGTAAGGAGACAACTTTAAAGACTGTTTATCAAAAAATACAATCACCCCTATTATGAAAGTCGACGTCGAGATGAGTCGACGGCATCGGAACAGTAATTATATTTTCTGAGTCGTTATTGACAATAATCGATTACTATTGACAGTCACTTTATACTTTCTATGGCGCTTTTTAGTCGACGTCGAGTAGAATTGTCTCTGTTTTCGTCGACGGGAAATTTTGCGACGACTCAAATGAAAGTTAAAGAAATTTTAATTAGAATGTTAACATATTTATTAAGTACGTTAAAATAAAAAAATGCAAATTTTAAAAGAAGTTATGGGCACAAATTTTAATAGTAAATAAAATGCGAAAATTCGGAAAAGTTTGCTAAAATAGCGAAAATTCGCGAGTTTTTAACTTAAGACGATTGCCTTAAAGAGCAACAAAACAACGCAAAACGGCAGAAATTTTGGAAAGTTCGCAAAAATACCGAAAATTTTTATTATTTCAAACAAGCCATAAAATTAATTAAAAGTCCCTTAAACTATAAGGAATGTCAAAAACTCTAAAATTAATTTGATATCGCTCAATCGGTTAAAACAACCAAATGTCGGAAAATAGCATAAATAGCGTCAAAAAGTTAACTTTAATGATGAAGAACAAAAATAATAGAAAAAATTGGAGATGGGATTTTTTTTTGTCACATTTTCGATAACTTGTCGACGTCGACACAACTTTCTTATAAAATACCAAATTAACATCGAAGTGATGTAGTCGCCGACTTGATGTGATAACAAATAAAAATTAATGTCGACGTCGACGTACATAATAGCGGTGAATATTTTATTAAATTTTAAGTCTTGACAAAACTGTGATAAAAATGTATAAATATTCATCAACAATAGCTAAAAAGCATAAACAAATATGAACTAGAATCTAAACTAAAGTCTGAGCTAGACTCCAAACCATCCAAGACGACCATGACATACAGAAAACAAGATATCGCATTGCGCAGGTCCGATTGTACTTATTTACTACAGTGACGTAGATGCGCAGAAATATAATGTTTTAAAAATTTAAATGAGCTTTCTTGTTCTTTTTGTTTCGTGGAAGACGACTTTAATGGAAAGAGAGAGATCAAATAAAATCGTTATCTTTCAAAATTCAGTTCGTGTGACAACAACAAAGTAAACACATTTTTTTAATAACACAATCATTGAGTAAAGTTTTTTTTACAGCATACATTTGACAGGCTGTCGCGTTTAACGATTCAAAAGAAATAAGTTACGAGTTCGAACAACTGGCACTATGTATTACAACGTTGGTCTGGTGCCCACTGAAGGGTACACATCTACTGTGTTCGTGGCAGCCAGAGCGTGGAAGGTAACGAGGTGGCATACGAATTGGTGTGACGGAGGGTTCAATAACCGCACAACAGAGTGATTGAAATTCCAGTTCCAATTCGTAATATTAAGAGGGATACGGACTCTTCTATACAGAGCAAAGCTGAGGCGGTTTGGAGAAACACCGAAACGGGAATGGTTTCCAGAACTAAGTCTGGATCCGAGGATCCAAAATAGACTTAAATTCTTCTATCGCTACCGATACCACACTCTAGGCTTCTGGTAGGTTTTAGAACGGGTTACTGTTGGACTCATACGCTTCAAAGCGAACTGTCTGGGAGATCATTGCCTTCAAGATTTGTGGGATATCTCCGAAATTGGACTATTGAGACTCCTGGAATTCGCCAAGAGGGCGCGTAGTACTCTGGGTATCATCACATCGAACTAATCGTTAAATTTAGAGTTTATCGTATATTGTGGTAATTCTAGGGAACAACGAGGTCTATGCGTGGTCTTTATGACCGGCCACCTAACCTAACCTAACCTAACCTACAACATCCGTACTACAGGGTGGCTGGCATATAACTAACGCTATGATTAATTTAATAAAAACCTCTTTTCTTTTTTTTCGACTTAATCAGTTGGATGATTCTTGGATTATTGACATACACCTTACCTTTTAGGTAACTCCAAATAAAATATTGGGAACCGTTAAATCAGCTGATCGCGGTGGCCATTACTTATGCGAAATCCTGTATTTGTTTCGAATGTGCGGGTATTTATTATCAAAAAAGTTGTTTTTGGGAATACATAATTTTTTTCATTAAAAGATTTTATTTATTGTGCTTAATTCCCTTTTTTATAATTGATAAAAAAAAAAAACTGAAATTTATTGTTGGAGGATAAGCTGTTCCTATGCGCATTTCACTGGTTGCTTAGGCCAGATCATCAGGAAACGTTCTCCTAAATAATTTTAGAAAAGCCAAAGCTATCAGCAAACAAGACTACAGAGGGAATGAGAATAACCTACACTCAAAACGTCTTGTTTGCAACGATATCAAAGCTTAAACAAAATACCAACAATAAAACAGTAAGTTTATCTGTTCTTACATTCCCCACTACAATTAGTTGGAATTCTCCCACCATTAATTGCGGGTATTTTTTACTAAATCGAAAATAAAAAGTTCTTGTTTAAACAGAAACTCTCTATTACGGAAATAACTTTCATCAAGTTTCCCATATGTTTATAAATACAACTCTGGCATCGTTTAGCACGAGTACTAAAATTGTAATAAACAGAACAAATTGGTTAACTTGTAAAATGTTTCTTACGAATATAAATACGCGGTAGTTTCACACAGGAATGTTAAAAGGGGTTTTAAATTTGGTACCAACTTAGAAAAAAAAATGTACTTTTTGGACCTTCACGGTACCATTTTTTTTAATTTATTAAAACAACAAAAAAATACATAAAAATTCAATTGTACACAAAAAACAAAGCTTAACATTAACATACATTATATGTATGATAAAATAAGGTACATAAAAGTCTTATAAATATATGAGAGCAAAATCAGGCACTTATTTGTTTAGTTAATAAACTATTTGGAATTGTGACATCATAGCAGCATGCATTTGTCGATCTTAACCAATCCTTGGTTTGTATGAGACTGGATAATATTGGCACATGTAGTCTGTTTCTAGCCTTAGTTTTTATCATATTTCGCAAAGAAAAAACTCTTTCCACATTTGCAGACGAATGTGGAATGGATAAAATTCCAGCAACGACACTAGAAAGCGCATTTTGTAAATTAGCTACTGCCGACCAAAAACTACAAATGTTTTCAGTTTTTAACGACTGCAGTTGCTCGACATCAGCTAAAGCTCTAAATTGATTATTGATTGAATCAAAATTTGCAACTTCATTTGGAAACATTTTTACTAGAAGAGGTACAATACAACTTGTTTTGCCTGAAATAAAATTTTCAGGAGTAAATTTATGGAACCACATTAAAACTTCGTTATTAAAGTTGACTTTGGTTCTCAAAACTTCACAAAATTTAATATAAAATTGTTTTGCATTTTCTTTAATTTCTTTAACAATATCAATATTGATATTATGTGTAGAAATATATAAGTCCACTTCTGTTCCGCAATTAATTTCTTTAAAGGGAATGTGATCTTTGTAAAGGTCTACGATATATATATCACATTCATCCAAAACATTTTTATTCATGAAATTACGTTCTATTTGGCGGAACAAAAAAGTTATCCTCTGTAAAAATACATGCATTCGAGCATCTACTGATTGCGTTTCTAAATTATGCATGTTAATAATTTTAAGTGCATATTGCATAAAAAAACAATGCAATTTAAAAGAAGGATTTTTTAAAATCCTGATAAAAGAAATAATAATTAAATAAACAAATATAATGAAAAGGACAAAATAATTTGTTTGCTATACTGAAAATTCAAAAAGGGGGAACTATTAAAAATTTTTAGATTGTACCAAATGATTCACGGTAGTTCCACGGTACTATAGAAGGTCAAAATGTACCAAAAAAAAAGTACAATTGTACCAACTTTAACATCCCTGGTTCCACAGGTCTCGGCATGTAATAGCTCCATTCAAAACACTCTCTAGCTCTATTTTAATTTTTTATGAGGTTTTTGTAAAATTTTGTTAATTTTTGTTGTGTTAATTAAATTAATTTAGTTACCAGTAGCGGTATTCACCCTTTGTATTAAGCGTACAACTCTTTATATTTCCCGGGAGTACACTGGAGACAAGGGATCTCAACAGACGAGAATTACGGCTGTTGGTGGCTTATTTGACGGGCCACCATACGGTCAAGCACCACCTCTTTCGGATGGGCCTGGCAGAGGACCAGGAATGTAGACTATGCCGTGAAGAGGACGAAACTACAAAGCACCTACTGTGTGACTGCCCCGAGCTGGCATGGGCCAGAAGGAGACACTTGGGGCACGGTACGATGGGCGCGTCCCGAGTCGGTGTAATACCGGCAAAAGACCTTCTTGGGTTTCTCTGGGAGGCAGAGGGTCTTTTGGCCAACTAAAGGGGGGTGGGTACAATAGACCTGGTTTGGTCGCGGTACCGTCTCCGTTGGGAGAAATCTCCCCGCTCTCTCTCTGGAAAAAGTGTACAACTCTGTTATATTAAATACGATTTTATACTTCAAAGCATAAGTGTCTTTTTCGTATGCATTGTAAATTAATGAATTTGCTGAGTGAGAGAAAGAGACAGATAAAGTTTCTTCAACTGTTTTATTCTGGTAAATTCACACACTACTGCTTTTTGTGGGATTTTTCAACTACAGCGTAGTATATTTTAGTCTAATACATTTTGTTATTGCAGTGTTGTAAATGTTAGTATTTTTATTAACATTATAAGATTAACAAGGTCTACAAGGGACTTTACTATCAAGTGTGAATTCCGCTAATATTTATTCGTGGATGCAAATTAATTTGCCTAAACAAAAAGTTTCCCCATTAAATGACTATGACGATAATCATAATGTGTTGATTATAAAATTATTTCAAATCTCTGAAGTTTTCAGTTTAATAATTAAAAATGGAAGGAGAAATCTAATTAAAATTTAACAGACAGAATATAAAGCAAAGAAAAAAGTTTGTTGAAGGCAGCCACATTTTCCTTAAAAGTTTTTTTTTATTTATTTTTTTTCATTTCTTTTAGTGCAAAAAGAAAGCACTACACGTTTGACAATGAAATGCATGACAATTAACATTGAGAAAAATTTATTCACTTATATTTGTCCTGTCTGAGAAGCTGAATTTCTTTTCCAATAACACTAAAGACAAATAAATAAAAATGGAGAAAAAGATTTTCACATTTTGTTTCACCAAGAAAGGAAATAATATGGATATGTTTATATGGAAACGAAATAGAGATAGTAATAGGGTGGTTGCAATTGGAAGATACATTAAATGTACTTTAAGGAATAGCTTATGGTTTCGTAGAATTAATGTTGTTTTGCAAAGTGGTATATTTTTAGAAGTTTACTAAATGATCTGAGTTATACGATGTTCAAAGGATTGAAAAAGGTTTTCCTAAATCAGTTTATTCATATAACGAGAGCAGATTCGCTGTTGAACTAAATAGTTTAACTTATTTCTTTTTTTTTAAGAATGAGTTTGATAATCGTTTAAACATCCCATCTTTAGCCCCTGCCTTAGTTGATTTTCTAAAATTTTCTAGCCGGTTTTAAGTTTATAATCCAAAAAAGGAAATAAAAACTAAGATCTTACTCTTGATTCGTGGAGAAAAACTGTGTCATGTTTCTTTGGAAAGACAAACGAGCCGGCAACTCAATGACTACAAACAGACATGCAATCACCAGCACAAAATGTTAAACATGAAACAGGAAATGCAGCATTCATTGCTGCCACATGCAAAAGCTGTAACTGCAACAGCAACAACATTCGGCATCCTCAATAGCAGTGACAACACAGTCAGTAAAATTGTATTAAGAAAAATGTTCAACTGACACATAAATACAACAAAATATTGTTTAAATTCAAGTGAAACATGTGATGCGATGAGACTGTGTAGCAGTTGATAATGATAATGATGATTACAAATGATAGTTTATCGCCGTCAATGTTAGCATTTCAAAATAAGTACTTATCTAAAAAAAAAAAATAAAACAGAAAAGAAAAGTGGGTACCAAAGAAAAATAAACAAGTTTTTAATTAATTTGTGCAAAAAAAAAACTATTAAAAAAACATCTGCAAATTTATCAAACACCAAAACAACTTACAAATGCAGAGAAAACATTGACAGTTATTTAAAATTTGTTGAGTTGATTTTTTGCAGTCTTGTTTAAAAAAAAAAGTATTAGTATTGTGGTTATTTTATTGAACTGTTAATGGTTTTTAATCCAAATTTCGATATTTTTAATTAGGCTGGGAAAGCCTGGGTTCAATTCTCAGCGCAGTCAAGAATGAAAATCGAAACTAGTCAGGGCAACCTGTCCGTGAAAGCCTGGGTTCAATTCTCAGCGCAGTCAAGAATGAAAACTTATGAATAAAATTTTAATTAATTTCATGTTGTAAAATTCCTGTGTTCATAAAAATAATATTAATGAAAATTAAATTCAATGAACTTAAGCCTTATTAAAAATATCGTAAATTTCGATTAAAAAAAAAATTAAGAATTATATCGGATTTAATTTAAAATAGTTTTTATTAGTCTTTTTGTTTTTTTTTTTTTTTACTTCGATGAATACAATTTTCTGTCATCATAAAATGACAGAAGGCTGGTGAAAGCAAAAAATATTTATGTATTTATTATGACAATTCGCTTTGGGAAATACAAACTTATTAGTTAAGATCGATGTTAAAAGGAATAAGAAACTTGTATTTAAACTTGATCAAAAGTAGAACTGAACTTATATTGAACTAGAGCCGAACAAAACACAGAAAAAATTAAAAATGTTCTCTAATCACCATCACCATTTATACCAAATTCATAATATCATGCAAACCAGTTGTTGATTTTGCACTTTTTACCAAAATGATTATATTGATTACCAAAAATTGTAAAATGATGAATATTTTTTTTCAATAAATGATATTTTTAATTAAATTTTTTTTAAATTTATTTAATTAAATTTATTAGATTTTTTAATTAAAAAAAATGTTAAAAAAAACTTTACCATTTCAAACAATGTGTTAATTTTTTTTTTATTAAATATTTTTTTTATAAATATTGACAATTCCCAACAACAATTATTTTATTTTAAACGATAAAGTCAATTAATATTTCTTGATATTTAATTAATATATTAATTAAAAATTTATTCCAAAATAACTTAAATATTAATTAAATCAAAATAATAAATTCAACATTCTTTCAACTAAAAAAAATTATTGATTCAATTATCACAAATACAAATACTTTTTAAACCATTTTTTAATTGATAAAAAAAAACTTTTTTCTGTGAAACTAGAACTGAACTTAAAGTAGAACTAAAGTAGAACTGAACTGTTAATGAACTAGAACCGAAATGAATAAAAACTAGAAATGAACAAGAACTGAACAACTGGATGGTGCATATGTTAGTACACGTTATTATAATTTCCCTGCGGAAAAAGTAACTAGTATTTAGCTTAAAATATACCGGTTGGTATTTACTTTAAACTAGTTGCACTTTTGATTTTTTTCATATTTATATCAAACTATCGTATTTAACGTTGGGTGGGCATAGGAGCTCAACAAGTTCATTTTTATGTAGTTTTATAATAGTTTTAAACTAGTTGCTTTGGTATTCGGTCGGACATGTCCGGTGAACGTGTATATACAATTAATGTGTCCAATATGCACTGATGACGTGACCTGTAGTCACCTGTATATCATTCGCCGAAAGATAAGAGCCGTTCGGCTGCGATTGCCACCTCGTATCTAACCGTTTCGATCGGGGTATATCCAACAGTGACTCCAGAGCATTGGTTGATGTGGTGCACATCGCCCCACTTATTCGCAAGGTCTTTTTTCGGTATTCGGCTTTCAACCATGGTATCAACTATCCGCTCCAAGGTTTTAAGTAGAAAAGACGTTACGCTAATCGGGCGATAAGCCTTTGGTGTCGCATAGTTCGGCTTTCCAGGTTTGGGAATAAATACTACCCTGGCCGCCTGCCATCCAACTGGAGTGTATGCAAATTTCAAACACGCAGTATATATCGCTAACAGATGAGTTGACACCAAGTCCACCTCCATCTGCATGAGTGCCTTGAAAATACCATCCGGCGCCGCGGCCTTGTATGGTGCAAAGCTCCTGATTGCATTCTTGATCATCTCAGTCGTAATGTCCATCCATCTGCCAGGATATCCCTGCGCCCTTAACGGTTCCTCTATGGTACCCTTTGTGGTTGGCGGGAAATGGGAATCCATAAAAAGTTTATTGATCTCCTCTATATTTTCCAGTCTCCTCCCCGTCTCGTCGACCACTGACTCTGGTTGGACGTGGGTTTTTGATAGGAATTTCATTATCTTCGAAACGTCATTTATGCTATCCACCTGTTCACAGAAGAGTTTCCAGGAGTCTCGCTTGGCCTTTCCCGGTTGAAAAGCTTGCATAGATTCTTCCCCACATCCCGAAACTCCCCTGTTACCCACGGTTTTTCATGGGGGGATCTTTGCTCTCTTAGAGCACAACTCTCCTCAAACGATTCAACCAAGGCGTTTGTGAGCGCCTCCACTTTGGCGGCTATGTCCTCCTTATCCCGACATTGACATTTTTTTAAGTTTTGAATATTCAAGAATCTATTCATTTCTCTTTAATTTACTGTAATTTTGTTTGATATTTCCTTTTAAATGAATTCCAAGTTTTACACTTTGCATTCGTTTCTGTCCATCAAGAAAAAAATTTTATGCAAATCATTTATTGATTTTTTTTTTTTTGGTTCTCTTTTGTTCAGTTCATCTCACAAATTTTCAGTTTAGTTTTTAGCAACAACATAATAATTTGTTGTGACTCGAAAACTTTGTTTCATTCTTTTTATTACAGATTATTGTAATAACAGTATTCAAATGAGTACTGTGCAACTTTCAACAAGCAATAACAATGGTGAGACATCCTTGCCAGGACATCATTCAAGGTTAAAAAGTAGTTGAACTGTGTGTTTCGAAACAAAATGAAATAAAATTTAATTTCTATAAAAAAACACATGACTATGAGTTTTATTTTGAAGGATATTGATTTTTTTCAAAGGTTTTCTTAACAAGGATTTATTTTCAGTTTTTTTATTACAAATAAAATTTTGCACAACCTTAACAGTAACCTTTGAAAATTCCTTTTGTTTGTGACCAAAAAATAAAAAATAAGTTCATAAACAACGTAACAAAATACAACGTAACGCACGCACGCTATTTTATGTGCTCTATACTTTTATGTCCGTGTGTGTTTGCCTGCTTGTTTTTTCTGTTCCATAAAAAGGATCTCAACGAAAAACAATCTGATTTTAGTAATAAAACCTTTATTGTATAGTTTTTATGTTTTTTTTAGTGTATTTTAAGGAACATTTTATCTCCTTTTGTTGGTTTTTTGGTTGATGAATTTCTAACACTCCTTTATCACTGACATGATTTTTTTTTGTTAATAGTTTTTTCGTTGGTGTTTTTTTTAATGTGATTAAAAAGCCAAAATGTTAAAAACATTTTTATAACTTTTGTCAATTTTTTTAATAACAAGAAAATGTCTGGGCTTTTAGTGCTCGTGGATTCGGCAGTGTTTAATTTATTGATTAATTTTTTATCTTATCATTTGTATTGCTTGTTAATTACATTGTGCTAGAATTTTTCACTTTTTTGTGACAAGCGGGACACCTGAATCTAGTGGTGCTTATCATTTTTTAGGTTAGCTCTTGTTTTCGAGATATACCGTTATTGCGAAAACGGAGGAGGTTGCAAAACATATATTCGCGAAGCTTAAAAATATGGCTTAGTTTATTAAAAACTAGGCGAGGTAGGCGCCAAAATTAGGAGTTTCAACCATACAAATGTGGCGGTATAAAGAAATTCTTAAATTTGGCCGCTTACGATGCCCCTACCCTGGTCAAATGTAAGACTAACTCCAGTTTATTTTTGATCTCCACCACTTATTTTTAACATACCTACCCGCTATCTCCGTTCATTAAGTGGGTTCCCATACAAAATTTTCAATACAGACTAGAAATATATTGAAGAAAAAGCCCCATAACTGCCAAAGAGTCACACCTAGGGGAAAAATTTTTTTTCGTTCTTAACATTTTCCTAAAACATACTTGCCTTTTATCACCACTTCTTATGGGTGGCTCCCATAGAAATTCTTAAATTTAATTACAATTGTTTGCCTACAGAGAAAAAATTATTTTTCCAATTCAAACAAAAAAATTTTAAAATCAAAACCTTTTTTGTTTAAAACAGGATCTACAACCGAATTTGCATATTCAAACAATTTATTTTGCAAAAAAACTCGGATTTTTTTAAACAAATAGTTGTTATTATTGGTTAAATTTGTGTTTGATATTTAAAAAAAATTTGCAAACAAATAACTTAGCTGAATCGAACAAAAAAATTTACTGAAATTAATACAAATTTAAAAACAAATAATTTTGCTGATTCAAATAATTTTTTTTTAATAATTTCCGAACTCCATTCGTCTTTTTCCTTTCCCGTAAAAACCTGGGTTCAATTCCCAGCTCAGTCAATAATGAAAAATTATCGATAAATTTTAATTTTTTTCATGTTGTAAAATTCCTTATTTTATAAAAATAATTTAATGATAATTTAATTCAAGGAACTTAATTAAGCCTGATTAAAATATCGAAATATAAATTATTTTATTTTAAATGCAAAAAGTCAATTAAGATTTTTTGTTATTTAATTAATTATTTGAATTAAAAATTTATTTCAAAACAACTTAAATGTTAATTAAATCAAAATTATATGTTTGATTTTCTTTCAACTAAAGAAATAATTGATTTAATTATCACAGTAATTCAATTGAAATACTTTTTAAGCCATTTTTTTAATTTATAAATTGATAATTTTTTCTGTGTGCTACTTTTTATTTCCTTTATAACTAGAGTATCCTATTTTTAGACTTTTGGTTTTGTTCGAGTAAGGAATTATTCGATTTTTAAATTTTAATTTTGCTGGATTAATCGAAAAAGAGTTTTAAAATGTTTGAATAACTCTAATAAGTCGAATAATTCAAATAATTTTATCCAATGGAAAAAATACATGTCTATTCGATTTGATACTTTTATTATATTATTAAACATAAACAAAAAAAATAAAATAAAAATATAATTGAACAATAAAATAACAATACATTTATACCACGTATACAGTTTTAAAACTTTTAAATAAAATAAATTATTAAAAAATCAAGACCCCCGTTGCAAAACATACAGTTTTCAAGGGCCTTAAGGGACCGAAACCAGATTAAGGAAATAAAATAAAAATAAACTATAAATAAAATAAGCACTTATTCGGTTGAAAATAATCTGAAAGCCAAAGTTTAATACATGCATTTGGTTCAGCAGCAATCGTGGTCAACTAATTTTATTTCAGTGTATAATTTGACGATATGCTCTTAAACTTAGTACGAGAATTCATCATAGGCTTCATTTCATATTTTTAAAAATTATTTTTTAATTATTTATTTTAGATTTTTTTGTCGCGCTATTTCAGTGAGAGGTCCAGCCTATTTAAACAAATTTATCATTCATAATTCAATATAACTAATTTATTATTCCTGAAAATCAAGAATAATTGAAATCAATGGAAATTCTCTGTTAATATTTTTTAAATCAGCGTATTTTTCCTGATTTAAGAGAAGTTCTGGTTAAGATAAGAACTCAAAGTATGAATACACTTTTTAAACTGGATCGTTTTCCAAGTTTGTTCGATTTCAATTTCGCTCATATGTATTCGATTAACCGAACATGGCTGATAACTTTATTTTTCTTCATTTAAAAGCTCTACTCTAAAGGTTTGGGTAATTTGTTTCTTTTAACGTATTACTATTTTGCGGTTTTAAAACGAATATAACAATACCTATAATGTCAAAATTCATCCAGCCGTTTGAATTGTAAGAGATAATAAAGAAATGGAAGGTCGGGTAAAAACAAGAAATCCATAATCTGACAGTGCATGGTTTACATATTTATAAATGCTGATGAATTTTTTACAATGAACGTCAAACTTAATATGAAAAGCGCTATTTTAGTACAATATTCTTACGTATGGAATAAGTAGTTTATCGTTTATTACATGATTTGTCTAACACACATCCACATCTAAAAATGGACTAAAATATGTTCAGAAGTGCGAATAACACAATAGATACAGAATATTATTTGACAAGACGATACAATATAATAGTCTGGTAGTGTATAAAGTCATTCCTAAAAATTTAAGGAATAGAACTATTACAAAAAAAAAGCTTTATAAAATACATAAATTCGAAAAAATAAAAAATGTTAAAAATATTTTTTTATTACAAAAGTAGAATTTTCTAAGAAATGATTTTAATCGATTAATTGACATAAATTGTTCGAGTTATTTGTTATTTGAAATTGGCCATTTTAATTATTCGATCAAATAATGGCGAAAAATGTCTTCGATTAATCGAACAACGATTAATTGAGTGGATACTCTATTTATAACCCATTTCACTGCATATTTTATATAAAAATTGTGTTTGTTTTTATTTAACGAACACATTCGCATGAGTTTGACTGAAAATGTTCATAAATATCTAAAGATATCTAAAAAAAAAGAGTAGGGCATACAATGCAATGAGATAAATTCCATAGAAATATTTGTGTTATGCCTCAAACACCCTTAATATTTCCTTTCCTACATTCTCCCCATTCAGCTCGCTGAAAATTGCATGTACAAAATATTTTACCACATTTTTGGATGATTTAATAGTTTAAGAACTGTTGAAACACAAAACTGAAAAACACAAGGAAAATATTTTACGAGTACCAAGCACTGGATGATGGATGCGAGCATAAAATAATGGACCTACAGCAATTGGCAACTTTTTGCTTTTTTGCTATTTTAAAATTTTATTACTGTGCAGAAGAAATATGGTTTAAAAAACAGTTTTCTAATAATATATTTTTTTTTTCTTTGAAAATTCATGATCATTAAATCCATATTGCAGATGTATTTTTTTTTTTTTTTTTTTTTTTGTTAACGATGTTGAAAATTTAGTTTATGCTGTATAATAAAACCAGAAGAAAATAATATCAGATATTTTTTAGTGCTGATTCACAGACTTCAGGTCTTAAAGGTCAAGTGACGGGTTTTTAGGAAAGCGAGAGGGAAAAAGTGCCTTTTCTTTTACCTTCTCTCCTTAAAACTTGAGACTTTTTGGGTTAAACCTGAAGTATGTGATTTAGCACTTACTTAACCTTAAAATAAATCCTTATTTGGAACACATATTTTGATAAAATTTTCTCTGAGGGAAATTATAGTTTTTAAATGGCAATTATAAAAAAGGCAATTTAATTGCTAAATTTGGATGTGCTGAATCTTTCATACACTTTACCAAGATTAATATATTTTATTTATATATCGTTTGTTACAAATTTAATTACAAATTAACTTATAATTTAATTTACTGAGCAATAGCAACATAAAGGGTGCGTTCGTAAATGCGTCCCTTCGCTGCATCAGAAAAGCAATTTTTTTTTATTGCAGATAAAAAAGTAATTATAATTTTTTTTATTGTGTGACTATTTTTTTTTGTGGAGTATTTGGCAATTTTTTGGTCAACATCTACATCATTGAAATATAAATAAACATTTGAAATCTCTGATGCAGCGCAGTGATGCATTTACGAACGTGTCCAAACCTTCAGCTCGTTGAAAAAAAATATATATCAGTAATTCGGGAATGGAACCTGCAGCCATCGCACTAATAGACTAGCTTTCTACCAACTATCGCAGTTGGAGACCCTGATTAAGGGTAGTTTTATTTTGGAATTAAGGGTTTGGAGTTACTTCGATGGCTATTTATAGAAAAATCTTATAAAATGTTACAGCCTAATTTTTATGCGATTAAAAACCCCCCATAGGTAATAATGGAACTATTATAAATAAAGGACTTGTTATTTTTCTACTTTTAGTTTTACCTGATTTAAAAAATTGCCTTGACTTAAGCACGCAAGTAAATAATTAAAAAAACTTTTTTTAAGTTTTTTTCGCAAAATTAAAATTTAATCATTCAATTAAACGAAACATAAGCTCTGAAAATTGTCAGCTCTATTAGTTTCTATTCTGGCAACATGACAATAATTTCTTGTCACTTAAATTTAATCCTCATAATCTCACATCATGGCTTTCATTCAGATGTAATGCACTATAACTAATAAGTGCATGTTTCAGTGTTGCCAACTCATTGTGACTAAAAAAAAAGGCAAAATTTTAAAGAAATATTGGCCTATGTCTAAATTATTTTTCTTAATAACTGAAAAGATGAAAACTGACTAAATCTAGCTACTAAATAGCTAAATTGATAGCACTAACGTGCTTAGATATTAGTGTTACCAGAAATTTTGGTTTACAATAGATACGACACATTGTTCGTGAATCAGACATTTTAAAACAAATATTTTTCCGACATTTCTTGAAATTTGGCATAACTATAACTCTAGCAGATATGAGTGTGTGTGTGCCAAATATTTTTTTGTATGGTGTTTATTTGTAGAGTTATGGGGTACAGTTCCCATTTAAAAAATATTTTTTTTATTATTGTTTCGAACTAGAAACAACTAAAACAATTATAATTATACTTATAGGAAATATTTTGATGAGGGGAAATCAACGCCCATCTAACTCGAAGTAGGGACGAAAAGGAAAAAATTGCAAAAATAAAAAATAAAAAATCATAAGTGCCACAGAGTCATTCCTGAAAAGGTAAACATCCCTTAATTTAGCCTTCCCGACATTTTTCCCGATCCTAGGAACTCAAATAGGGACAAAATTTTAAATATGACATTATCTCTCAATGATTGGGCAATAAGGCCATTATGGCTTTATCTCCCATTCAATTGAGCAATAAAGTCATCATGGCCTTATCTCCCATGGTTTTAAAGCACCCCACCAAAATTTTATGTCAAACTGTATGGAAAACATCGTTCAGCCCCAGTCGTGATTCATCATTAAAATAAAAACAAAAATGTGTCGGATTTTTCCTACACTATTATTAGAGTGAAGAGAACCCCTCTATGCAAGAATGTTTTTCTACTTCTGGCAACATTAATAGGTACACATACAAATTTATAAGCGTATACCAGCTACCTTGCTATACTAGCAAGCATATATGTAGCATGTGTGTATGTATAAGCTATAAAGGCTTAACATAAGATTAAAATCATGGTTACACTCTTAAAAGACATTCACTTCACTTCAGTAAATGTTGCAAAATATGTCTTATTTAAAAAATAAAGAAATTAGTATAAATGTGTTCTTTTCTCAACTGGTTGTAATAAATGCTAAACTTTCAGCACAGAAAGCAAATGCTACAGCTCAAACAAAAAACGAAAAAGAAATAACTAAGAATGCTAAATTTGGCTTTGCCGAATCGTAAATACCCTTTATCAAAGTTTGTTTTAAACAATATTTATTTCAGATATTTTTTCGTCTAATTAATCATTTATATTATATTTCATAGTTGACACTTTTGTTGTGTTATTGAAAATTTTGTTTTTAAAAATATCACCAGGAAACGTTCTCCTAAATAATTTTAGGAAATGTAAGAAAAGATAAATTCATCACTGATTTTTTGTTTGGTATTTTGTTTAAGCTTTGATATCGTTGCAAAAAAGACTTTCTGAGTGTTTGTAGGTAATTCTCATTCCCTCTGTAGTTTTGTTTGCTGATAGCTTTGGCTTTTCTAAAATTATTTAGGAGAACGTTTCCTGATGATCTGGCCTAAGCAACCAGTGAAATGCTCATAGGAACAGCTTATCCTCCAACAATAAATTTCAGTATTTTTTATCAATTATTAAAAAAAGGAATTAAGCACAACAAACAAAATCTTTTAATAAATAATAGTATTCCCAAAAACAACTTTGATAATAAATTTTTGAAATTTATAAGCCAAATACCCCTGAAGAAGCTATCCATTGAAATAGCGAAATATTGTTTAGATAATAAATAAATATTTTGTAAAAAATTTACCTTGAAGTTGAAAAATAATTACGAGGAAATATTTTAGAGATTTTGACATTAATTATGCAGGAATTAGTAGAGGATGCCCAATAACAGATCCTTTATCGTAATTGGCTACAAAATGTTTTCTTTTTCAAAACTTGAATTGGTATTGAATACAATTAAATTCGAATTTTACTTTCCCCTTATAAATACTACTCTCAAAAAACTCTGCAATTTTCCACAAATATAAGGTGGCACAAAACCCATCACCCGATCGGATGATGGGTGATACAAATGGCGGTGGATTTTAGTTCTGCTTTGATATTTGTGAAATAAATCTATACAAAACACACGTCAATAAGATATGGGGCACTTTGCTGTTCAAGAACGCGGAATAATTGTCTTGTCTCGACGACGAGGAAGACAACTTTCCATTGAAAATCATGAGGAATAACTGTCGCGACTAGGAGAAAGACAACTTTATATCCAAAGTCATGATGATTGACAAGGCCCATTTCCACCTTTGTGGGTACGTAAATAATCAGAAATTTCACTTCTGGGATACCGAAAATCCGTTTTAAGCACACAAAAAGCCATTGCACCCGCTCAAAGTTATTGTATGGGAGTTGTGTTAACGCTGGAGGCGCCATTACGCCTTATTTTTTTGAAAAACCTGGGGGCCAAACGACCTCTGTTAACGGCGAATGCTACAGATCCAAAAACTTCTCCTATCTTAACTGAACGAATTAGAAAATGTGGTTTCAGCATGATGGAGCAATGGCGCATACTGCACGGCCTACAACCGAAATTATGATGCCTTATCCTGATATTTACTGGCCGGTAATATCTCCCGATTTAACCGTTCTAGTTGAGTCTATATCAACAAGTCTCAGACTTTTGAAGCCCTAAAATTAATATCCGTCAGGAAGTTCTGGCAAGAGTGATCGAAAATGACATTAGTAGGGCCCGTAGGGTCATCAATTCTGGCGTCGGCCACTTGGCCCTTATAATTTTTTTTTTCCTGAAAAAAAATTTTTTTCAGATCAAATTAACACAATCTAAAAGCAAAACTAGAGTTTTTTTATATAAAATACACGATATCGGGTGACTGCGTAGTAGACGACATAAAAAAGAGGTACTTGAAACGGGCAACCGAAAGTCGAAAATAGAGAAGAACAGAGAAAATTAATTGATCAAGCTAAATCTCACCCCGAGCTGTACCGGCTTAAGAGGATTATGAGTTATTCTCGTTGTTAGTATCGCTACTTTGTGAATCACGTGGTAATTTATTCCCGAAATGGCGGTAAGAAAGATCTTGAAAAATATCAGCTTAAGGCTTAATTTTTCACTTATTGCGGATAAGTTCAGCCTGCCAGCAATTCTCCCTTTGCGATGTTTCTAGTCAACAGAACACGCTGTATTTCAGCAGTAGATGGGCTTACCTCCTTAGAAAGAGACAACTACGTGTGTGTAAACATCGAACATATGGCGTTATTTGTGGACTCAATGATTCCACCCTGTGACTAGAACACCGAGAAGTTTGCCCCACCGAGTCCGAAACACACGTTATTATAAGACACATCTCTTTCTTAAACTTAATTTAGGTTTGAAGAGGGGATTACTTGTCTATTTCTCGGTCATTTGTGAACCGATTTCGCTACACAGAAAAAATTCTCCAAAAATTTCTTACCAATTAAAGCATTAATCAAAAATAAAATCAGTTTTAATTAAAAATTTAATCAAATAAATGAAACGTTTAATCAAGTGAATTAAACCCCTTATCAAGTGGCTTAAACGTTAAATTGGTACTATTAATTTGTTAACTGGTGCAAATTTAATTAATTTTTTAATTATTATTACCAATTTCTTTTATTGAAATCAAATTTAATTTTTTTCTGTGTACTAGTATTCCTTTATAAAAGTTTAATATAAATGTGATTTAAAAAGTTCAACAATTACACGGGGACTTGAAAACATAAAGCTTTGCCAGTAAAATGTACAGGTAATTGAAATTTTTTGCTAATTTAATCCCAACCTTTCGCACAGTGTACATTTGTAATATAAATCTGTGTCAATATGGAAAAGAAGCTTATGTCGAATATTATAGTTTGGCAGATATCATCAGTTTTTTTGAAGTTTTATTTGAGATGTTTTCGTTTTAAGTCTGTACTCTATTTATTGTATTAGTAGCAACTTTATTAGAGGATAAAAGTAAATTTTTGAAAAGTATTTTACCAAATATAAAAGATTTAACACCTTTTCTACTTGTAGTAACTCAATTTTGTCTTATATCGACTTAAGCCGCTGTTCAATATGACCACAGAAATATAAAACAAAATCTTGTTTTCAATATTTTTGGGGTATTAAAAAAGTTGGTTTCAACAGATGGACGGACTGACCGATATCGTTCAATTACATCCTCAACTCTTTAGTACCCAGAATAGATTAAAATACTTAATGGGTTCTTTGATCAATATCTGTCGATTTTACAAACGGAATGACAAACTTAAAATACCATTATTTACCACTCGCGGTTGTGTAGCGTAAAAAGAAAACTAAGAATTTAGGAATAGTGTGCATTGTTAGGCAACTATGTGCACTTCACATACGAAAGCAGCAATTACAAAAAGAAAAAAATATTCATTAACTACTCGTACTTAAAGATACCCGCACATCACTGCCCATAAACGTGGTTATGCACTTGAACATGTTCTTAGATTACACAAATCAGAAAAACTAACATTTCAAAACGAACGAAAGGAGAAAAAGAAATACAAAAATTGTTTGATATAAAATTTTTATTGTTACATTTTACATTCTACTTTATACTTTACTATGCCACTTTACCCCACCAATTCGTTAATGAATCTTCTACTCAAATGACACACAATCTTGCATTTCAAAAAATACACGTTCTATGAGATACTTTTGAATGCAAACAAACAAAACTTAAAAGAAGACTGACATTTAACAAAAATATAAGAGACAAAAAGGAATAAAATAAATTCTTAAGAGGAAAGAGAATATTTAATACGGAGTAATCAGTGTATGGAATATAAATTTAGGCCGTGTCAGATACAACTTCGTCGCGTTGCGTGACGTTTCTAACTTTGAAAGATAAGCGTAAAGCAAAAGGTGTATGGCACAATAAAAACTTTGACAACACTCAGGCATTGTTTCGTTACCTTTAAAAGTGGTTGGTGAATTATACATTTAAATATTTGTTATTAAAATACAAGTTAAAATTTTTTTTTAAAAATTTATTGGAATTGAATTTTGCAAAAAAAAAAATAATATAAAATAAAAGAAAATTATAACAGCTGATTGTCAAAGCACGCAAACAGATGAGAGTTGTCTAACTTTAAAAGTACCTAATGTGACATATTTCGTATATTTATCTAAGACGTCCAAGCGAATCTGTAACGCAACGCGAAGCAAAAGTTTAATCTCACATGGCCTTTTGTGTTTTGTGATGGCATTAACTTAAGACAAATAAATGTTGAAATTAAAGATTATTAACTAAGTAACCCATTATGGTAAATATTATTTTAACAATATATGCATTTTTATACAAGGTGTCGTAAAAGTTGTTCTTTGCGTGTAGTTTTGCTTTAAGAATGTATTGATTTGATGTCTAAATTTGTTTTTATTAAGAAAAAAAAAATGGTAAGGGAAAATTTGCCGCCGCCAGAATCGGGCCCGACTTCTGACATTTTGCATCACTCTTGCCAGAACTTCCGGGGATACGTGCTCCCCCCCCATTTCTGATGGATATTTCTTTTAAAGACTTAAAGAGTTCCGCAAATTCAAGAACCCCCACAAAAAGAAGTCAATAACGGTTAAATTGGGCAATCTTTCCAGCCATTGCAAATCACCAAAATGAGAGATTAGGCGATCCCAAAATTATGCTCTCAGAATTTCGGATATAGGTCGCCCAGTATTCCCCGCTTCTATATCTTGTTGGAATCACATTCTTTCCAGTCTCAATTCGTCTAGTTAAGGTAGGAGAAAGTCTTTCACGTGAAACGTTTGTACGGCGGCGTCTCGAAAAAATAAGGCGATATGATGCCTCCAGCGTAAGCATCACACCATAAAGCAAATTTCAGCTGGTGTAAGGGCTATTTGTGTTTTATATGCGAATTTTCGGTGCCTCAGAAGCGACAATGCTGCGTTCACTTATTCACAGAGAATGAAATGAGCCTCGTCTTTGATTATGATTTTCAATGAAAAGTTTCACAAAAAAATCATAACTATAACAATAACAATAGTATCCGTTTACTCTACAATTCTCAAAACAGAAGTGCCACTTACCGCCATTTCCAAAAATTATATCATCTTTCGATAGGGTAAGGACTTTTGCTCCATTTTGGGTGTCTAAATTTTGAAGTCCTAATGCCAAATTTTGTTTCTTAGCTAAAATTTTCAAGCTATTCTGTTATAAAAGCTTATTAAACGGGATCAATGGCCAATTTTGGACTAATAATACATACATGATATGTGCTATCTAAGAGGAACAAGGGGTGACAACGAGCTCTCTCTATTCGGTCCTTTTAGATGCAAAATTATCGAGTTCTCCCTAGCTGAGGTCGTTCCGACTAATTTTTCAATCAAGTTGGCGTCTCCTGGTGTGGCGCCCAACTCTGCTTGTTTTAACTCGAGGAGTCCAACCAAAAGCGGTTTTTTAATAAGATTTCTCTATGACTTCCTAAATTCCGAATTTTTATTTTTAAAAATTTATTGCTGTGGGAAAGCTAGTTTCTATGCGCATTTCACTGGTTGCTTAGGCCAGATCATCAGGAAACCGTTTAACAAAGACTTTAGAAAAGCTAAACAGATTATTCAAATAAAACTGTAAAGTGAATAAGAATTATAAACACTCAAGTTTAACTTGTAGCAATAACAAAGCTCAAACAAAACAACAAAAATAACCAGTAAGTTTATCTTTTTTTACATTCACCTACTAATTATTGGCAGGGGTTTTCCGACTCGAATTTTAGTTGTAAGTGGGTATAAAGAAAAAACAAATTGCCAAATTTTATTGTTTTCGTAAGAAAACCAAAATAAAGCAACTTGCCAGTTCAGTTTTTTTGTTGTGTCGTCATATGATCTCCGGATCGTTTGACCATTACCAAGAATCTCCACGTTCCCATGACAATCGGTTCTAAGCACCGGAACGACTCGGAGTTTAAACTAAGGATTGTCAACTGAGCAGTACTTGTTCTTCAGGTCTCGCCGCTACAACAACAGCCAAGAATCTCCATGTGGATTGGGCTTTGGCATATTTGCTTCCATAGTTGCGTATTGGAAATGGTAGGAGGCCAGAGTATTTTTAATATCCTTCGAAGGCAGTGATTGATGAATACCTGGACACGGTTAATGACGTGCGATATCGTTGTCCAGTAGTTACAGGCGTAAAGGAGAACAGATTTCGCAAAGGAATTAAAAATGATGATCTTTGTCCTCCTCCAGATGTCAGATGACTTAAATGCAGGTCATAAGAGACCAGACTACTGATTAGCATTTAAAATCTGGGGGCTAACAGAATGATCAACACTATATATTCGGAATTCGTTGTTGTCAAGAATATTGCAGCGCATTACCTTACTATTCTTCATGTTTATTTTTAAGCCGGTTTTAATCGCTTTCAAGGCATTTGAGTTTAGCTGATATGTAGCGATAACTGCGTGACAGCAAAAAGATATCATTCGCATATTCCAGACTCTCTAGATGTTAATTGAGCCCACATCTAATGCCTTTATTGGCTTAATTAGCATTTCGTATGATGATGTCAAGTACGATAAAAAATAAAAGGAGATATTGTATACATCCTTGTCGGATTCCAGTTACCACCTTGGAATTATTGCTAAATCTATTGTCATGGACAACCCGGCTTTAAAGATATTTATACAATGATTGTATTAGAGCTATGATTTATAGTGGCACACATCTACAGGCTGTTGTACGCCTTTTCAAAGTCTCATAAATATCATGAACAGAGGAGATATCCAACCGACTGACTGCTCGAGGATTATACGTATGTAGAATGCTCGTGGCTTAAACGCAAACTTTTGTGGTCTAAGCAGGATGGGAGTGGGCGGCATCCAGCCTGTTCTGACCTAAGATTCGGGAGTACTGCATCTGATACCCTTTTGCTAGTGATGTGTACGATCACCTTGTTAACTGCGCTGAGTATTGCGATGTAAATCTAATTTCTACAGTCGAGAAAGGTGACTTTTTTTAGGGATGTTGACAATAATTACTTCCTTGATGAAGAATTAGGTTCACAAGCGCTCCAATACTTCTCTTTCGGACTTAACCCCTAAATAAGCTGATAGCATAATTTAATATCCTTTTAAAATTCTTCTGGCAGAATATAACGTTAATAGATAACTTTAAAGAGCTATAGTATCATGTCGAAGGACAATTTCTTCGATATTGGGTTTCAATGCGTATGAAATTTCCCGGTAAATTCCTGGTAAAAATAAAGGGTGGTTAAATTTTAAGGGCCGATGCTGATTTCGAATAAAACACAAATTATTTAGGAAACTATTGTAATTTTTTTTATTATGATAATATTGGTATGGTTCAATTGTGTATGAAACAAAATATCGGTCAAATGGCCGCCGCGATGTCGGCGGCACACCTCCATCCGATGGTCCAAATTTTCGATGACACTGAGGCATAATTAAGTTTCTATGCCGTTAATGTGCCAAATTATCTCATCCTTTAGCTCTTGAATTGTTGCTGGCTTATCGACGTACACCTTTTCTTTCAAATAACTCCAAAGAAAGAAGTCCAACGGTGTCAAATCACATGATCTTGGCGGCCAATTCACATCGAAACCACGTGAGATAATACGGCCATTGAGTTTGTCGCGCAAAAGAGCCATTGTTTGCTGTGTTACAAGTGGCACCGTCCTGTTGGAACCACATAACGTCCACATCCATATCTTCCAATTCGGGCCGTAAAAAGTCACGATAGCGGAAAAATACGGCCCGATGATGCCGCCAGCCCATAAACCGCACCAAACAGTCAGTCTTTGTGGGTGCATTGGTTTTTCGACAATCACTCTTGGATTACCATTCGCCCAAATGCGGCAATTCTGCTTATTGACGAATCTACTGAGATGAAAATGTGCCTCATCACTGAAGATGAATTTCCCGATATGCATTTTGATTTGAACGCCCATTTGCATAAAAAGCCTGAATAACTTTAACACGTTGCTCGATTGTGTATCTTTTCATGGTTCTAATTGAATTCGTCTGAAATTGAGAAATGTCAAATGAAAGGCAGAAAAAAACTTGACCTTAAGGTGTAGTACACATTAAACATCGGACTCTTGAAATTTAACCAACCGTTATTTCTACAACTCCCGGCAATTTTGTTAAATTATTGTTACAGGTTCCTACAAATCTAAAAGAAATTAAAGACAAGAAGTGAAGAAATTATATTTTCAAAACATTAAAACTTATGTCAACAATTTTGTGGGTCTTTTGTTTCCTTACCGATCTAAAAGGGTTAATTTCGTTTATTCTTTACTTGTACATATGTATATTGCATATTTAATTCTTTGGGTACTTTTTTAATTTGTTTGGCATTTTTTTTTTTTTTTTTTTTTTTTTATTTTATAACTTTATTTGATTTTATTTTTTTACTTGTTTATTTCAAAGTTAAAAAGAAAAACCAAAGCCGTATTTTAGTATTAGCATTAAATTGTAATGACGGTGATTGTATGGTTCGTTGATTACTGGTTGATTTGCACTTGACTGCAATTAAGTTTGTTGACCATTAATTCATTATTTCCAGCATTTCTATTTCTATCTATGCATTTACATACTTACTTAGTTGCCTTATGCAGATACCCAACAGTTCTGAGAATAACTAAGCCGGTACTTGAGAGTAAACAAATGTTTAGGTAATTTAATGAAGATAATTTGATTAATGTGATTTATGGATGTTTGTAAAGCAAATAAACCTTTTGTAAGAAATAATGTATGAGCCGACTGTTTCCAAGTTATTCAGGGAGTAATAAGTTTGTTTTAGTTTTTGCTATCCGAACAGAAACGATTGAGTTTTTCCTTGACATACGATAGTGATATAACACCAGCTATTGTATAAATTATCACAAATTTCATGTTTCATATCTGTCCCCAGGTAATCTAGATTGTAGTTAGTTGTTATAGTCGGGGTCTCTTTAAATTTAACGTAATTAAATGAAAATTTAATAACTTTTGCTTGACATTAAAAATTTAAGTTATGTTACGATTTATTAAGTAATCTAAATTATAGTCGGTAATGTGTAAATTTTGATTGGCTCTTTGTTATTGGTAAACTATTGTTACGTTACTGCCTTTTCAATAACGTTTTTGGTTTATTTCCTTTATAATAAACCTCCTGAGTTCTTTTATTGCAACTTTAATAAAATAAATAAAACACTTTAAACACTTTACTTTTGAGATGTACTATAAACTTTTCACGCCACTTTATTTAACTTAGTCAATTTTACCACTTAAAATTGCGATGTGCACACTTTAATAATCGTACTAATACTGATTATCGATGCCAACCTTCGCGAGTATTTATACTCTGTTCGCTGACATCTAGATGTCTCTAGAGCATTCTACTCGTCGAAATGTCTGTAACATTTTCGACATTTCTGTGCGAATCGAGATTTTATTATCTTACAGCGAATATCATTATGCATTAACACTGTGGCTGAATTTAAATTGATTTATACATCAATAAACTAAAGCGTACTTTATGGGTTAAAAATAATCTTAACATATTAGTTATCTATAACAATCATCACATTACATTTGTACTAGAAATCTCTGTACAGTGGGTTTACATTAGAAATATGCGAAACTAATACAATAACAATTTAAACTAATAAAATTACCTACTAATAAATTAAACTTTTTCTTAACTAAAGTTATTTTCGTAACACTATTTTTTCCGGTATTTTTATTCTCGATCTTCATAAATTAAATATGAACTAACAATAATGAATCAAATCTTATCCTTGTACTTTATTTAATGTCCTGCCAGCGTCAGACAAAAAATTCGTCATTACGGTTTCTGTTTACATATGTAGTGGGCAAGTGATGCAGTGTCTCTTCCCCTTAAGTGAGTATGGCCGCCATAATTTAAAATATTTCCAGCTAATGGATTGGTAAACAATTAAAAGCAAATTCTTGACAAAAGAAAGTTATAAAACAACTATAACACATCTATAACATGTAAAAAATTTTCTATTTACTCTTTAGTTTTAAGCCACTTTGCTGTCTCCAGGTAATCTATAGGGTAGCCTATCTAATCTTTTACAATTTTTGCTTTTTCTTTTCCAAACTATGAAGAATTTTTTTGTTTTTTTCCTTCTTTTTGTATACGATATTTGAATATTAAGATCTGTAACCTGGGATAACTCCACCATATTAGGGGTAATTCAAAGATCCGTAGGGCATGTTTTTGCTTTAGTATTTAAAAAAGATATTATGTGTTTGTGTGTGTGTGTGTGTGTGTGTGTGTTGCAGTATGGTACCTTTAAAGCCATTAATTTCATCAAACTGAACAGCAGAAACATACATTTCTGGTTAGATGTTGCTGAGGATGATTCTGGTGATGGGTATGGTTAGACATGGCTTTGATGAATTGAGAGGGGGTTTTTACAACATTTTTTGCTGTAACAAAATAAAATAATACAACGTATGTGAAAAAACAGTAGCTGTATTAAAAAAAAATGAATTTTTTTGTTGTACACTCAAAACAAAAGTTCTAAATTAAGAATATGGAAGATACAAATGGCACTTGATCATAAAGAGGGTGTTAACTTAAATTTTAAAAATTTGTAGTATAAGCACAACATCTTTTAATCTAATTTTAACGGCATATGATAAAGAATTTTTAAGCCAACCGTTTCATTACCAAGATGTAGACAAAATAGTGAAATATTTTTACAGCGGGTTGACATGAATATTACGTGCTGATTTTTTCCAAAGAGTGAAAAATAAAATTTTTGGGTTAATACCCTCTGTATGAATAAAGCATGTTCTTAAGTAATTCAATAACTTGGCTATAAATATTAAAAATTAAAAAAAAATTCTACTTCTCTTAAGTTGTTATTTAACAAATTTCAATATTTGAGTGTGGCTTTTTTCTAACCTACTGAAAGCCTTTTTTCATAAACAAATAGACTTAGATTAACTATCGTATTTTTCGAATTTGTTATTTAGGGGTGTTGTTTCTTTCTAGGCAGTTAAAATAAAGAAACCGAAAAAGAGTATTTATGATATACAATTTATTTGCTAAATTACAATTAACTAATCGTCGTCATTTGTTATGGACATTTGTATTCACAGAGAATCTCAAAAACAGTTTAATTCTTTCTTAAATATAGAAAAACTTGGTATAATGATAATTAAAGGAATTAAATCATTTCCGATGTCCATATTTGACCAATTGGGCAAACAAAAGGTTCGTTATTAGATTTCGATATTATCTCTTATTATCGGAATGAAATCGAAATTGTTTTTTCAAAAAATTGATAACACAAACTTCCACCTTAATTTAACAAACACTCTATCTAATATTGAAATTTTAATAATTAAAAGAATTAAAAAATCAAAAGTTTTTTCAATGTGCGCATTTGATTTAACAAAAAGTTCGTCATCAGTTTTTGATTGAATAAAGTAGCGTTTTCTTCTTTAAGTTCTTTGCGGTTATATTTTTGGGAATTTATATGTAGACAATCATCTTAAAGGGTCCATACACGGTCAAAATGCTTGTCATGCAGGCGAATTTGTGTATGTGTATGTGTGCAAGATGTAATATTCGCTGTCATATCTAAATTTTTTGATTTTTCATCCAGCATCATCGGTGTCACACATACAAACACATTTTCACTAATACTACCAAAGCGCTTGCTGAGAAATGCTTGACCGTGTACAGGCTCCTTTAAACAACCTGTTCAAAATTCTTGCATAACTACCAGACGAATCACAGATCTCCCCCACCTTAAGAATTTTATAAAAAAGTGCACAAAAAGGCTAACAAATTTACTGCAGAATAAGAAAACAGAATCCCTAGAAAAATATCTTAAAGAACTTGACGCAACTCCAGAATTTTGAAAGTAATCAGTTGGAGTCAATTAATAATTTCTCAGATCCTGGAATTCTGCTTGGTTCGAAACTTAATTTGATTGCACATATGTATATCAATGACATCTAATGGAGGCAGGGGTATACTCTATTTTTTAAAACGATGGGCTAAGAGTTCAAGCATCCATATGTTTTATATGAGCCTTAGAACTGTGCTGAACATATCGTTTAAATTGAACACAATTATTGGCGACGTATGCTCTAAGAAAGAAATAAAATCTTGTATGGGTGTAACGTTGCTCTAGGAATATAAAACGCAGAAAGCTGCGCCAAAATTATAGCAAATAAAAATTTTATGTTATTGTTATCTCACGCCTTCTAGTTGGGCTTGTCAAGTACACAGAAAAAAATTGTTGCCCCACTTAAAGCAATAATCAAAAATAAAATCAGTTTTAATTAAAAATGTAATCAAGTGAATTAAATGCTTAAATAAGTGAATTAAACGTTTAATTGTTACTATTAATGTGGTTACTGGTGCAAATTAATAGTATTAATTAAAATTTTAATTCAGTTGATTAAACGTTAAATTGACTGGATTAAAGTTTTAATTTACTTTATTAAGTTTTTTATTAAAACTCGCTTCTGGAAATTGTCCCGAAATTGGTGGTGGAATGCCAGGGAAGGCAACAGGAGCTGGGCGCAATGACCAGAATGACGCCCTGATAGGTGGCGGTGCACTCAGGTGGTCTGAGAATGGGGCTGATGAGCCTTTTTAGAGGACTGGGCGATACTTGGTATCACTCCGGGAATGCGTCAGGCGAAGGAACTGATTTTCCCCGGGAGTACAATTGGGACGAGGGGTCTTAATAGACGGGAGCTGCAACTGTTGGCGGCTTATATGACAGGTCACCACACGGTCAAGTACCATCTGTTTCGGATGGGCCTGGCAGAGAATCAGGAGTGCAGACTATGTCTTGATGAAGACGAGTCCACGGGGAATATTCTGTGTCACTCTCCGGGACTGGCATAGGCCCGAGTAGGTGCAACACCGGCAAAAGACCTACTTAGATTCCTCTGGTAAGCAGAGGGTCTTTTAGCCAATTAAAGGTAGACCTGACGTGGTCGTGGTACCGTCTCTTTTGGGAGAAATCTTCTTGATCTTTAGGAAAAAAAATCTATAATTTATAATTACATTTTAACAAGAAATTTTAATGATACACTTGTAACATATAGCTTAACTCTTTCATTTACTTTTTAGTAATTATCGCTTAATTGCTTTTAATATCTCAAATTTCTAGGAATTTTTAATACAAATAACTTAAAATATTTATTTAATAATTACTAGAAATTTAAAATTGAATACATTAAACCATTTTCATTTGCTTGTAGTTACATTTTTATTTATTATTTTTTCTCAAAGTTATCGTATTGGTTGGTTCTAATTAGAAATACCTTAATTGCTCATTATACGTTATACAAATGTAGTTTAAATGTAATGTAGACCCTTTGGGTATCTTTAAGATAGTACCTAATTTTAGTGGGCTAATCGCATACTTTTACGAGCTGGGCAACCATCTGGTAAAGCTTATTCGATTACGCTGAATTTAATGCTGATAGCCGTTTTTCGAAGTGAGTGCTCGTATTCGCGATATTCGTGTTAAAAAATTTCAATTCTAATGTACTTTACAACGATATTTTTCATACTTTTGGGCAGGGCTGTGATACTTATTTGATTTTAAACTTTTTTTTTAATGCAGTACCTTTTAAATGGTTTTATATAGCAAGAAAATTATTCTATAAAAATAGATATTTAAAATATTGCATCACAATTTCAAAGCATTTTGATTTTGGAAAATTGAAAAAAGAAATTTTAATTTGTTATGCCGCAAAATTTTGGGGTCGGAGTCGCGGGTTTTTGTGGGTACTCCCACTCCGGTACAAAACCCTCAACTCCTACTCTTCAACTACGACTCCACAGCACTGGTTTATGGATCGCTGTTCAATTGAAATCAATTCATCTCCTTTAAATAAAATTTTTCGTTATTTATTTTCGAGGAAAATTTTTCTTTTGCGATTTTGGCATTCAGCGTTCTCAAATTAGTTTAAATAGAAGGCGGCACAGCTGAAATTCAGAGAACTTAAATAAGCTTTTCTAATAGGATGTCCAGCCTGTTAAAAAAAATTTCCAATAAAGGTACTGTATTATTATGCTTTGATTATTATCAAATTCAAATAGTATTATATCATTTTCAATAAATATTACTGGTAATTAGAAACTACATACTTTTAGTTAAAACTATTTGCAATTTGTAATAAAATATTTTTGAATTCAATTACTTGTAATCGAGATTTTTGCTGGCAACTATCTTAATGTTTTTGGTTTTATTTATTGATTTCATTGATTCAATTACCCAGTACTCCTAAACTGATAGTAATTGAATTAAAATTAAGATCAAATTGCTCTATTTGACGGTGTAAATTAGTTTGCTTTATTTCCCTAAATCATTTTCTTTAGAAACTAGTTGGTCTTATAAATGTATTACTTCCAAAAACAAATGTTTTTTGTAATTTAACGTCATCCATTTTAAATGAATTTTAAGTGATGTGATTTCAGGAAATTCAATTGAGAATACTTCAAAAGAACATTACTTGTAATTTAACGGAAATTTAAATGCAATTAAGATCTTTTTTTTTTGTCTATCAAAGAAAAAAATAAGGCTAAGAAATAAACACCGACAACTTCACTTTTTAACTTAGACTATCGTCCACCCAAAGTAGCAACAATTTTACAGCCCAATTAATCTCTATCTAAGTCCCAACAAATCCCTTTAAAATAAAAAAAATTTTAAACTGCCATTAAATTAGTTAATTACTCTCTTAAAAGCTTTTTATCGTAAGCTGTTTTTTTTTTTGTATTAAATTTCCTTCTTCAATTTCAAATGGACATTTGGTGAAATGTCTTTGTATCCATTTGCGTTGTTCAGCTTAAATTGATGGACAACTAATTTTTCTTTCGCTGCTCTGTGTCTTTTATTTTTCTGTCTTATAAATTTCTGGTTTTATTGCTCGCTTAAAGCTTCTTCTAATGAAGGCATTTAAAAGAAACAACTATTTATAACACTTTAAGACAAATTTATTTTTAATTCTCTGGCTTAACTTCCGTTTTTAATGTTAACTTCTTGTTTTTAAATGTTTTCAAACTCTAGAAAGGCAAACAAACTTGTTTAGTGATGAAAATAAAAAAAAAGTTTGTTGATTGCCTTAAAATTCAAATTTTAACTTTTGTTAAAGCAAATCAATTTTATCATTCTAAAGAGGGTTGTCTGATAAAAAACAACTGCGAAGATTCTTTAAACTTGTGTACCTAAATCATTTGATAATTAGACAACCAAAAATTTAATACTCTTGAAAGTTTCCGTAATTTTTACTTATTATATATATCAAGTACCATCATTTGCAAGTTCCATCATTATTTTTTGCGAAAAAAAAACTGTCAATCAAACCAAGGAAAAGCTTGATAAATTCTATGGGGACTCTGCACCATCGATTTTAAACTTCAAAGGATGGTTCGTAGTTATATGAAATGTAACACTGCTCCCATTAAGTACCACAATTGACCATACGAATTGGTACCTCATCCGCTATTTTCTCCGGATTTAGCCCCCAGTGACTATTTCCTATTTCCGAACCTAAAGAAATGGCTCGGTGGAAAGAAATTTAGCTCCAACGATGAAATTACTGGTCACACAAATGCCTATTTTAGGGACCTCGAAAAATCCTATGTTTTGGAAGGGATACACAAATTGGAAAAACGTTGGACTAAGTGTATTGAGCTAAAAGGAGATTATGTTGAAAAATAATTTTTTTTTTTTGTAAAAAACCTGTGTTTCGTTCAAAAAGTCACGGACTTATTGATCCGCCCTCGTATTATTAACAATTTATGTTTTTTAATACAAGAACTAATAAGTGCAAAATTTGAAAAAATAATAATGAAGAACATTTTGCATAAAAAAAGAAAATACACATATTTTTAAATAAATTCAAAAAATCAAAAATATATTTAACATAAAGTGATTTGTTATTGATTAGAAGCAAATTTTCTTCTTCGAAATATGTGACTGGTATCGATAATAAGTGGTCCATATTTTTTGATAACAAAAATTAATATTGTTTAGAAATTTTTTTATTTGATGTTTTTTTCACTAATTTGATTAAATAGATAACAAAATTGTTCTTTTAGAAAAATTTTATAACCGATTGCAAAAAAAAGTCCTCTTAACAAATTTTTGTTATCGATTACAGAAAAGTTCTTCTTTTTTGTTATCGAAAATAAAATATGTTGCCGATTGCAAATCATAAGCTTCTTTAAAAAAATATTGTTATCGATTACCAAAATCTTTTTCTTTTCTGTTATCGATAACGAAATATTTTACGATTACAAAAAATTACTTTATTTAAAAAACTTACTGTTATCGACTACAAAAAAATTTTAATTTCCTCTAATCGATAGCCAAAAATGTTGCCGATTACACAAAATAAATTCCTTAAAAAAATTTTTGCTGTCGATTACGAAAAATGTTTCTTTTCCTCTATCGATAACAATAAAAATTTACCGATTACAAACGATAAAATCCTTAAAAAAAAGTTTGTTATCGATTACCAAAAAAGTTTATTTTCTGTTATTGATAAAAAAAAAATGGGTTTCTTTAAAACATTTTTGAAATCAAAACCAAAAAAGGAACACCTTTTTTGTGATCAACAACCAAAAATTTATTCTCTTAAAGAAAACTTTTGTTTTCGACAACAAAAATTTGTATTCTTTGGACTGTTTTTATCGACGGTTTATATTTTTTTTCCAAATTATTTTAAATGTACGCTATTACTTTTTATTGGTAATTTCAAATATTTGCTTTGGCCATTTCAATTAATTTCTCTATTATTTGCTCTTTTCTAATTTATTTGCAGAATATTTCAACAAGTCTATGGTACGCGGGTGGATACCTAAAGCTCTTTTACATAAAAAGTACTCAAGAGTATTAAAGAGAATGACCCGAAACAATTAAAAGCAAAAAAAAAACAATTAAAAATAAGGCAGATACGAAAGGAAATAAATAAAACTAAAACATAAAAAAAACAACAAATGTCAAGGCACAACAACTTACACGGAGTCAAATTAACAACAACAATAATAATAACAAGAGCAAAAAGAACGACATTTAAAGTAAAAAGTCCCTAACAAAATTATTAAAATATAACCAAAAAGCAAAAAAATTTGCAAATACTACAATACAAAAGAAAAAATCTTAAAAAATAAAGGAAATTAGCAACAGAGCGCATTATGAAAGGACATACAATCAAGCCAAAAGCATAAAAGCACAAAATACAACAACAAAAAGCACATTAAATAAAGAAGATACAGCACCAGCACAAGGAGAAAAAAACAACATATCGTTATTTAGAGATAAACTGGACTTAGAGAGAGAGAGATTTATAAAGAGAGAGAGAGAGAGAAAGAAAATATTTTAATTTGTTATATTTAAAAGAAAAAGGAAACGAAAGGAAACGCTTGAATTGTTACAAAAAAATAAACCCAAGAATAATAGCAACAATGAAATTGCTTTAAGGTCCTTGACAACAACAACAATAATTTCCATTGTTTACAATAAAATTTAACAAAACAGTAATTCATCTCTTCTTTACACTCATACACCACCACCAACGTTTTAGTACTTAATCCAAACATATCCTGATCCTGTTCAAGTTAAATAAATAGTTTACAAAACAATAAAAACTGCCAACTCCAATTAAAAGACAAATACAAAAACTCATACACAAACTTAAAGACTCGCAAATTAGTTAAAACAACAAAAAATATTTCGAAATCTCTCCTTCCCGTTTCGAAATCTCTTCATACATCTTATACACGCACGCACCCACACATACACAAAAAATCAAAAAATGGCTTTTATATGGCGTCGTCGTTCCACTTCGATAGTGAAAATTATTGCCATTTCGACAGTTATTTGGTTTTTTGTTGCCTTCTTCATCTATACCGATGACACAAGGCGTGAAACCGCCAGCAACAAATGGAACGGCATGTCTTTGCAGTTAAAAAGTTTGGCTGGCGGTGAGCCGGGTAATGCCAATAATAAACTAGATAATTTTGAACGCGATGGAGCTGGTGTTTTTGAGGCTGGTGGAGGGTTTGGAGTCGCTAACAATGTGGTCTTAGAGCGCAACAATAATGCAGTTCATAAGGGGGCCAATAACATCGAGGATAATGCTTTGGAGGATGTAGAACATGTGGCTGCTGATGTACCTATTGCTCAGCCTGATGATGTCAATAACGGTGGGGGTGCTGAAGGAGATGATATTGACGAGAATGGCGACATCAATGAGGGAGATGAATCAATATTGAATAATGTTGTCGTGCATCCCAATGAAAAAGTATATAATGGCAAGAAATCAAATAGTAATGAGAAATCGCATCAGGCAGTGGATGATGGTAAGTCAAAAAAATATTTTACAGATAAATTTAATATATTGTGATAGAAAACTTAATAATTATCGATAGGAAAAACTAAAAAAAAAAAAACAATTTTATAGAGAAGAGAAAATCTTCTAAGGGAACTTAGGCGCCATTTATACGACGATTTTAAGACATTTCTTTAAGATATACTTTTTACTTGTTGATGAATTCGGCAGCGAATGGAGAGGGTAGAAAATATACATAATTTCTGTTCTCCGTGTTTTTTCTAATTTTCTTTTAAATTTTTTTTTTGAGCTAATAAAGAGATCAACCGGTTATAAGTAAATAAATTTGCCCTGCAAAAGAAATTATCATGTAAATGTAAAAAGATTGAAGTAACAGCTTGAAAAGGAAAGTTTAATGTTTGTTATCGATAACAAAGAATTTTAAAAAAAAATTGCTATCGCCAACAACGAATTTTCTTAAGAAACTCGACTTTATCGATAGCAAAAACTTTTTAGAAACTTTGAGTAAACCAGCGTTCTATTCAGGAATGACTTTTTGGTTGAATTTAGCTGAAATAATGACCCGATTTGACCTTTCTAATGCCAATGAATTCTTGTTCACAAATTTTATGCAATGATGGAAATTTTCTCTTTTGTAATAAATTATCGAAAACTGAGAACTGAAAACAAACCATTATTTTTATCGATAACAAAAGATATTCTAAAAAATTAATCGGTAACAAAGAATTTTCTAAAAAAAACTAAATAACTAATTTACTAAAGAAGTTGAATTTTTATTAACGATAACGAAACTTTACTACGGAGTTTTGCTATCGATAAAAAGATATATTCTTAAGAAACTGATTTTTGTTATCGGCAACAAAAATTGTCTAAATATTATCGGCCTTCGATAGCAAAATTTTTTTTGAACAAATGCTTGTTTACAAATTTTATTTAATCATCGACCTGTAAATTAGAAATAAACCATTTTTATTATCGATAATAAAAAATCTTCTAAAAAAACTTAAGCGATAATAAAGAATTTTCTTAAGAAACTTGAATTTTGTTAGCGACAACATAAAAATAAGGTTAATTTTTATTAACGATAACGAATTTTCCACAGAAAATTAGCTTTTGTTATCGATAACTAGAAACTTTCTTATGAAACTCAATGGTTGTTATGGTCAACAAAAAATTTTCTAAAAAAAATTTGGGTTTTGCTATTGATAGCAAAAACTTTTTTAAGCTCAATGAAAACTACATCTCTAGCTGGGGAGGAAATGTTTGTTGGGTCTAGCTTATATTATTAACCGATTTGACCCTTTTGGAAAGCTTCGTTCTTATTTAATTTATTTAATAATCTACTAGTGCTCTTTTCACTTGGTTTATATGCGCTCACTGGCTGTCTGGTTAACTGGGGGACATCGTTAGATGTAAATTGTGGGTCTAGGAGTGTTTAAACTCATAAAACCTTCCCGAAGGATAGTGATGTGTAGATAATACTTTCCTATTTTCCTTATGATATTTTACTCTTGACTTAACTTTTAAAAAAGAAACCGTAAGCTTCTAAAAAATAAACAAAAAATCTGTTATCTGCCGAATAAAATATATTATATATTATGTATTTTTAAGTTCTTATTACAAAATTCGTTACAAGGTTGCAAATAAGTTTTCCCACATAAAATCAAAAAACAGAGATATGGCATTTTTTTCCTTTTACCATAAGCGTGTTTTATTTAATACGCATACCAAATTGTTAAAAACATGCGTTGTTTTATTATCTAAATACAATATTTTGTATTAAAAACAACATTACCAATCAAAAAAAAAACCCCAAAACCGATAACAAAACAAAAAAAAATTCACAAATAATAAGAATAAATATAGAAAACCAACAAAAAAAAAAACAAAGATACGAAACCAAAAGGGGCATAAAATAATTGTAACTCATGATAAGCAGAAAATTGCAAACAACACGAATCAAAAAACAAGATATCGGAACAACCTACACCGCCAGCATAAATACTACAACCACTACTTTGTACTCCGTGTTCCACAACGCCTCATCTACAAAGTATGTGTTGGGAGGAGTATGTTATAGTCAAAAATTTCAACTACGTGTTTAATTTAAGCCTCTTCAGTTTCATCTACAGCAAACATTTTGCACTTGCCACATATTTCTAAAACAACTCCCTGTAACCCGGGCTCAAAAGACTACAGTTTGCCATATATAAATGCAACACAACAAAATTGTAATTCAAAAGACTGCAGTCAGCGCTACGAGATACATTTGTAACAACAAACAGCTTTGACTAACATCTAGACAGACTAAGCGACTATAGTAAAAGCGTAGAACCCTCTACAACATTCCTATTTAGTAGTTCATACTTATTGTGGTACTAAAACCGATTGCAATATGTAGCAACTGCCACTAAGAAACAAGACAAAAGGACAAGCCAAGCAAAAAAAAAATCAATATACTAAAAGTTAAACTATGAAATCAGCTTAATGATCTAGAGGCTATAAGCCATAAAATCATTATCGCCGATAAATTGTAAAAAATGTTTAAAATTAACAACTACAACAAGACCCCAACAGATACATTCTCGCAAAGCAGATGATGTTACAGATAGAAAAACTTTTAGGATACTTAATTTTTTTTTTTGCCGGTATGGGCAAACAAAACTACTTCCCATAGACAAGGAAAGTATTAAGCTGTGTTCACACCTATTAAATATTTTAGTATTTATCAAGATTAAAAATTGGGAATTAAGCACAAAAACAAAACCTTATTAATGATAAATTTTGAAAAATCAATATATATTAAAAAAAAAGAGTTTTGTTATCGATAATAAGCAAATTATCTTCTTCGAAATATCTATTCTTTTTTGATAACAAAAATTAATATAATAATTAAATAGATAATAACACTGTTGTTTTACCAAATTTTCAATACAGACTACACCGATAGAAAGGGCGTCTTTACGCTGATGTATTTTGACATCAGTACTATGACAAGTGTCTTCGTTTTTGACCCCATGACACTTTACATCACTGTGATGCCAGCCTTAACATCACTCTGCCAAATTGTCACCAGGGTCAAAAATATAAATTATGTCATCAATGGGATGACACATTGGCATCACAGAAATGACGAATCGGAGTCAGTTTTATAAAGCATGGCATCAGTACGATGACAAACTGTCATCAAATTGAGTCATTGCAAATGACCTTAAGTCAAATTGAGAGAATATCTCACCCACTGTTAACAGAAGCACTCTCAATTATAAGACATCAGCAAAACTCCCGATATGGTTTTCGTGAATATTTTACTTTGAAAATTTGATGTATTTAACTAAATAAATTTAACAAATAGAATATGGGAATTTTTTCTTCTTATTTTGCTTTTTAAACATGAAAATAATTTTATTTATACATAAAATATGACATCGAATTGATGCCACTGTAGTCATAACGTAGATGACGCATGAAATATGACAAAATTTTGTCAATTTTTGCTTCATTGATACTATTTGTAATAACAGTGATGTCACAATTGTGATGTTAGAGCATCATCAGTATGAAGATGCCGTTTTCTATGAGTGCAGAAATACATTGAAGAAAAAGTCTCATAACTGCCTAGGAGTCGCCCCTAAGGGGTTACAATTTATGACCGACATCCATTAGTTTTTCGTCCTAAATTTTTTCCCAAACATACTTGCCCTTTATCCGCACCCCTTAGGGGGGCTCTCATACAAATATGGCGTTTTAGAAAATTCTTAAATATAATTCATATTTTGTAAATAAAACCAAAAGTTGTGGACAGACTTAAATCATTTACGCCTTGTGTTGTTCACAGCTTTGTTTTCTATGCGTGCAGAAAAAGTTAATAGCATAGCTGCAATTTTCTATTTTTAATGCCGTTTTAAAATACAAAAATGTTGAAATTTTGCTAAAAAAAAAATTTTTTTTTTTTTTTTTTTTGATCCAAAATATTTATATTTCTAAAATGACTGCGCAGATTAAAAAAATTTTAGCCTTACTTAAAAGAAATTTTAAAATACAAAAATTTCGAAATTTTGCTAAAAAAAATTATTTAATATTTTTGTCAAACAATTTTTATTTCTGAACTGACTGCACAGATTAAAAAAAACTTTTTTAATTTCGATTTTTAAGTTTATTAAGTAAACTAAACTGTTTTTGAGTTACGCGCATAAATGTTGTGCAACCTCCTTCATCTCGAAAACAAGAACTAACCTAAAAACGGTAAGCACCAGTGGATTCAGCATACTCGAATTAGATTTACCCGATGGGGGCCCCGCTTGACAGAAAAAGCGTAAAATTCGAGCACTGTGTTATCAATTGGTTGTGAATTCCGGGTTTTGCAACAAGCACTGTTAACTAAAACAAGGAGGTCATTCAAAATTTATAGAAAATATTTACAATTGCAAAATTTGCAATCTGAAATGCACAAGATAAGGCTATTGGTTAAATCAATTATAAAAAATATTTTCAAACAAATTTGTTTGCGCTATTAAAATATCGAGCATTTCTGTTTTGGAATTTCTATCTCTCTTTCTCTTTCTCTCTCTCTCTCTCTCTTTCAACTCGGAATATTTTTTTTTAATTTTTATTTCGTTTTAATTTTTTATCACTAAGTTTGGACACCTCAGCTACATAAAGGGGAAATAAATTAAACAGGGTTCAATAAATGCAAAAGCAGAAAAAATTACGTAAAATTATATACAATTTAAATGAAGGCCTTGTTTTAAGTTTAATTAATTACATTTTGAGCTTCTTCCTTTAAAAAATTATAGACAATGTTTTTATGGGAAATATAAAAAAAATTAGCCGGAGCGATTGGCTACGTAGACTACAAGTAACCACTACAATTAAATATTTTTCATATTCTCAAGTTTTTTATTTTTTAAATTTTCTATAAGAAAAATTCTATTAAACATTAATTTAGACTTTTTACAATCGTTACTCTTCTTTTGCTTGCATTTCTTTTACCTAAAAGTTTATCCTACAAATTAAGCTTTCACATAAAGAACGTGTTTTCAAACTATGCTTTATAGTTTTTATGCCCAGAGCACCTTAGTGGAAGAGGGTATTAGAGGGTGGCACATACATAAGTAAAGTTATGATCGCCAAAAAAATAAATGAGTTTTACGAGCAGTGTGAGCTTTAGCTCCATCTTGTTGGAACCACAATTCTTGATTGTTCTCTACCTCGCTTCCGGGTAGGCTAGTTGGTAGTAAGCTAGTATATCAGTGCAAGGGTTGCGGGCTCGATTCCCTCTGGTCTCCTGCAGTCTCCTGCAGACAAGCGGAAAGCTTTGCGGGATTAGCATAAGAAAAAAATATTATTGCCCGGTATTGAATGCCATTCCCATTAACCGCAACTGATATATATCTTTTTCAACAAGAACTTTGTTTTTTAATAGTGACAACACCAACAACATGATAGTTTTGACATTTAGTTTTTTGACGTATTCGTAGCAAATGCATTGGCAATTGTTACAATGAATACAATTTCGCTCAAAAATCGCATTAAAACAATTAAAGCCCATTATGAAAATGGCGCTTCTGTTAAAGTTACATTTCGTAAAATTCGTGATATTTTCGGACAACATAATTGTCAATCTGAGACAGCTATTAAGAATTTGGTCGTCAATGGATCCCGCTATTGCGAGATGTTAACAACTCAATTTTGGTCTATTATTGATGACGTGGATATCACTGACATGTGGTTTCAACAGGACGGTGCCTCATTTCACACAGCCAATGAAACGATCAATTTATTGCAAACCAAATTTCCCGATCACATAATTTCACGAACATCAGCTGTTAAGTTGCCAGCCAGATCGTGTAATTTAACACAACTGGATTATTTTTTGTGGGGCTATATTAAGGACAGAGTCTATACACAGAAAAAAGTGTTTTATCAATTAAAAAAATGGTTTAAAAAGTATTTAAATTTAAATAATGTGATAATTGAATCAATTATCTTTTTAGTTGAAAGAAAATTAAAAATTTCATTTTGATTTAAGTAACATTTTAGTTGTTTTGAAATAAATTTTCAATTAAAATTTTAATTAAATAACAAAAAATCTTAATTGACTTTTTTCGTTTAAAATAAAATAATTGAAACTTGTAGAATTGTTGTTGGGAATTGTCAATATTAATTTAAATAGATTAACACATTGTTTGAAATGGCAAAGTTTTTTGATCACTTTTTTATTTAAAATTAAAAATATCATTTATTGAAAATATTTTTTCAAAATTTTAAAATTTTTAGTAATTAATATAATCATTTTGGTAATGGGTACAAAATCCACAACTTGTTTGCTAGATATTATGAAATAAGAACAAATTTAATAATTTTTTCTGTGTACGGAGCCAATCGAATTTATTGCAGCCTTAAACTCAATATTCGTTATGTGATTAACGAAAAAGATTAAAAACTTTGATGAAAGAATCGACATCTCTCGGCGTACTCGTGGTGGACGTTTGCCAGATATAATTTTTCAGTCATAATTGCCGAACTTTTGAATCATCTTCATCTTAATTTTTTGTTTTATTTTGTTTTAGAAAACAAAATTCTTGTTGAAAACCCCGATATATACAGAACGAATTATTAATAGTTTTTTTTATAAATTAAAAAATTGTTTGAAAAGTATCAATTATCAATTAATTCTTTAGTTGAAAAAAATATAATTCTGAATTATTTAACATTTAGGCTGTTTAAAAATAAATTGTTAATTAAATAAAAAAAAATCTTCATTGATTTTTTTGCTAAAAATAAAATAATTTAAACTTGTAGAATTATTGTTGCAATTTCCAAAACCTAAGCTATATTTAATTAAATCAATTAACATATTGTTTGAAATGGCAAAATTTTTTAATCATTTTTTTATTATAAAAATTAAAACTATCATTTATTGAAAACAAAATTCACAATTTTCAATTTTTAGTAATCAACATAATCATTTTGGTAAAAGGCGCAAAATCAACAAATTGGTTGCTTGATTCTATGAATTAGGGTATGAACTTGGTGATTAGCGCCAATATTTCTTCTTCTGTGTATTTATATATGTTCTCGTCGATCGTATAAGGATAATAGGGCCTCCATTACTTATTGAGGTTTCGGTAGTCGGTTTTTGTTTAAAATGGCTAGCTTGTTGGGCTTACGCATCCGATCCTGGTCGGCGTCCAAGCCGACAAGTGCATATTACCCGGTTTGGAAGGTTATACCGCCTTATGTCGGTCAACATAACCTCGTAAGCGTTAGCAGTGGACACCAAGTACATACTGAACAATGATTGAGATTGACATCTTGAAAGAATTAGCTATGTGTACAAAATATGATTCAATTGTACTCGCTTCCCTTTTCCTTTAGACCCTATTGGCTTCATAATAGTAACTTTTAATTATTTCAATATTATTCACAGATTAAATTAGTTTGAAATATAAATAATAGCATGTAATTGAAATTAATAAAGAAGCTAAAAAAAACCCAAAATGCATTGTTGAAAAATGCTGAATATTAGCTAAAAGCTAAATGAAATATTTCAAACAGGGACCGTAACAGTTATTCCTTTTTTCATAAAAGTCAGATGATAACAGTTATTTTTTGATTTATATTTTTTTGAACAAAAATAACAGTTATTTTTTTGATTTTTATTTATTTGAACAAAAATAACAATTATTTTTTGATATATATTTTTTCGCGCAAAAATAAAAGTTATTCTTCAAAGAAATTTACGTGTTATAATTATTTAGTTGACTTTAAATATTCATTTTAATGCGCATAAGAAATCCCAATCATGATCACACATTTAAATAAATATTTAAAGACAAATAAATATTTATAACACGTACATTTCTTTAAAGAATAACTTTTATTTTTGCTCGAAAAAAATTAATCAAAAAATAATTGTTATTTTTGTTCAAAAAATAAAAATCATAAAATAACTGTTATTTTCGAAAAAATAAAAATCAACAAATAACTGTTATTTTTGATCGAAAAAATAAAAATCAAAAAATAACTGTTATTTTTGTTCAAAAAAATAAAAATCCAAAAATAACTAATTTTTTATCGAAAAAATAAAAATCAAAACTTTAAAAAGCATAATATGTATATTATCATATAAAAATTCATAAGGATCAATATGGTATCTTGAATCAGTTTGTCGGCATTTACATCTATATGTTTTTTTTGTTTTAAAATTTCAAAATAACTGTTATTTTCGGTCCCTGATTTCAAGCTAAACATGAAAAAATAAAAAAGCTAGTATGGCCACACTGGGTACAGCTTAAGATATTCTTCTCGAAAAGCTCTTGGTATTGCAGCAGTTTTTATTGCTATTTATTTTTAGTGTTTTAAAAATTTTATTTCGGGAAAGACTAATTTTGTTAATATTTATTTGGTTTAGTTGTTGCTAAGATCTTTTTCACACAACTCTCAATGGACTTAGTATTCTATAGCTTTAGAGCTTCTTATCTAAGGTTCTCCGTATTGCTTCCGCTTTCCTCACTCTGTCTTTTTAAGTTCATTAATATTGTCTGTTTTAATAGCCATTTGTTACAAATTCTTAACTCGTTGCAAGCTAATGAGCTGTAGTGCATTTAAAATTATGTATTGGTAAAACTTGAACGTTAATTAGAGGGTTTATATTTGTAGTTCTTACAAAAACGGAAAATATAGAAAGAAAAAACAATAGTAAAACCACTAATTACTAGATCATGTCATAGCATTTTTTTTTTCTTTATCACATTTGTACACACATGAGTACTTCTATGAAGCATGAAGTTGCTTAAAACGAGTACCCTTATTTGGCTCATTTACTGGTGTTGTCTTTGGAAACGATTCTTATAGTTCATGGTCTACAGCGAATACAACCATCGCTACAACCATTCATTATTTGCCTTTATTTTAATTTTGGGGGCTGCCGTGTACTTCGCCGAATGGCAGAAAAATGTATTTGCACGACATACCATTTGCAAAGTAAGTACCTGGAAAATGGTATGGGTTTTCATGTGTAGCTGTTACTTTCATGGTATGATGATGTTGTTATGTTTGTTCTACTAGTAATGTGTATGTTGTTCTTTAAAAAAAAAAAAAAAATTACATGGGTGTACTATCAGCGGCGTCTTCCACAGCCAGAGAGTAAAAATATTCTCGACACATTGTTTTGTACTATTTTAATCAATCATTGTTTGGTTGGTTTGAATCATGATCAAAAAAAAAAAAAAAAAAAAATAATTGTTAAACGAACTCAGAACACGGGCACTGTTAAAACCACAAGTAGGCAACAGTACATGTAACATCGTCATCTCCATAGTCAGCCCTTCATGTCTTTTGGTGTTATTGAACAATGTTCAGTGCGCACATTTAACGCACGCAATTTTAACGCCACCAGATGATTGTACCCGTAACCAAAAAAAAAAAAAAAAATACTTGGACATAAATGTAGAACAGAATTGAACAAGTAAGACAAAAATATATATAAAAAAAAATCGTTAAAAGCAACCAGAAAATTATTTAAAAAGAATGTTAAAATATTCACTTTGGTATGCAATGACAGTGATCAAAATCGATTTTAAATTACAGCTTAAAGCAAAATAAGTGAGGACGCTGGAAATAAAAGGGAAGAAAGCCCACAAGAAATTATGTATTAAAAAGCTTAACATTTAGCAAAGAAGTTCCCTAAAGAAGTTGTAAATGAGATTACAAATGTAAAAGAAACTCAAAAGCTTTAGCGGAATATTACCTAAGAATGAAGGTTTTGTTTAATTAGTAAATTTCTTTAAAATTTTTGTCAGGGGTTGTCTAAAAGAAAATCAGATTACTAGAAGAGAAATGCAAAAGCTTAAGCGAGTTATTTCCTTAAAAAAAAAACAAACCTTTTTTGTAGAAAATATGACTCTAGAGGGCATCGAACTGACACTTAAGAAGTCCCGTGATAAGTTATTTGGTGGCAGAGACTGGTCTTAGTTCTAACACTTTATATGAATGGGACTTAGCACTTTTACACGGTGTTGTCATTGGAGAGTTTTAATTGATCCCTACCAGCCACCATTTGACCAGTCCAACATCTATTCGCAATACACGTGTTTAGTGTTAATTACTACCATGATAGCCCTTGGTATTCTTCCAATAAAAAAGTTTTAGAATTAATTTTAAGAACAAATTTTTAAAAAGTGCCAAAGAAATGTATCACACCACCGGTAAAAACAAATTAAAAGTCTACCTTTTTGTTCTTACTAAATATACCAGTTAAGTGTTTAGTTTTTCCCTTACATGTCATTCCAGGACCAGTTTTATTAGAGCAATTGGATCAAATTTCCCGCAGGGGAATGTAAGTTATACAAAAGAGATGGCAGCGTACGAATACCTACTTTATGGTCAAATCTAACTATGGCGCGGAGAAAACGCGCGTGCTACTTGGGTTTGGTAGGAACCAAATTATGACGGTTATATTGGTCATTACAGGTCACTGATTGATAGGAACCAATGTGATAAGAATGGGCCTAGGAAAAAATCACTACTTCTGAAGTTGTCATGATGAGGAGAAGAAGGGGTCGGTGTTTCACTTTCTCTGTAAATGTTCCGGTCTCAGGGTCATTAGGATGAGGAATTTCGGGAGATCGCTATATGCTAGGAATACAACTGGGACGAACGATGAATTTTTGGCCGCGAATATTCGTCGTCAAAAATAAAACATATTGGTGTATATGAAAATACATACACACAATAATAGCGTCCGGCAAAATTCGTCATACGCGGCGTCTTTGCAATAGATTTATTTCTATTTCAAACGCTGGCGAACGACGAACAAGTCAGTACTAGGTGACCATATTTGGTTTTAGTTTAAAAGTATTTTAGTAAAAAAAAGTTACATTTTACTTTAATAATTGTTTTTTTTTATTGTATAGAATTTAAAATATATAAACAAAGTATTTTGCTATAAAAATAGTTTTTAGTTGTCTTTTTGATTATGTTTTTATTTTTAAGGATTATTTTTTTAATATGGTCTCACTATTTCTCTCTCTTTGCACAAACAGCAATCAACTCTCTCAATTATATAAGCTGCTTATTATTCGTCGTTATTGTGCTTCATACGACGAACTTACTCAGCGAATTTTTACTGAAAAATTCGTCATGTTGGGCGAAATTCGTCTTTCGTCCCAGTTGTGTTCCTAGCAATAAGCTTGTTCTCCGAATAAAAAAAAAAATCTGAATATCCGTATTTGAATGCTTTATCTAATGAAGGACTACGGTCGATCGAGGCTGCAGTAATGTCTGGGGAATAATCTGGGGAACACTAGCGGGACTCTTGTCACTGTCTAAGGGTACCACAAAGAGACCGCTTTAAGGGCCCAATTAAATCATAACCATCATCGTGTACACTACCCATTGATCCTTACCTAACCCTTGTTGAGAATAGCTGGATTATTAGCTATAAATTTCGTTTAAGCAATGCTGGAGCTTAGAATAAAGAACAAGAACGATTCCCTTAATCGCACAAGGAAGCTAATGCAAAAGAATTGTTAAACAGAAAAAATAAGGTTTACTAAAGGGAAAACTGAGGATTGAGGGAATGACTTTCGTACATCAGAGCTGGAGGTTAAATGGGAGTTTTTAGTACAAGAAAGTTGAGAAACTAGCAAGAGGTTTTCCAGAGGGAATGCTGAAAATTAAGAAATTCTAAAAAAGCTAGAGACTTTAAAAATTTTTTTAAAGAAAGTCTGGAAATAGTGAGTGACATTTTAAACTTAAGCGAGAAATTTCTTAATTAAAATTAATAGTATTTTAAAGAGAAATAGATACAGAGAGAGATAGAGAGAAATCTTAAGTCATAGCTAGTATGCTGACTCAAGAGAGCGTTCTCAATTTTTTAGTTCACCCCTCACACATATAGATTCTGTGTAAATTCAAAACACACAAAAACAACAAAAACAAAACAAAATTTCGAATTATAATATCTTAAATTGTAACATTTTAACATTGTTTTTAAAAGTTAATAAATGCAGACAGCATTAAATAAATTGAAAATTTTTCGAATTAAGAAAATTTAATTTTAGAAAAAAATTTTTTCTTGACACATTCTATACGATTTTATGCAACTTCGTTTAAAACTATTTTCACCGCAATAGTTTTAAACCCCAATAAATGTAAACAAAATTCTTACTAATACAAACATCTACTAGGTACCTTGACATTTAAGTAAGGTACCTACCAAAGAGTCGGCATACTAGTTGTATACTATGGCTTAAGTTATGAAGTGAGAGATTTCCTTAGCTTAAGCGATAGGTTTTCTTAAAGGAAAGCTCGATATTCTGCGGCAGATTCTCTTGGAAAAAGTTACGGCCTTAGTAAGTCAAAGCTGTTATTTTAATAACAAATTTTTAAAGAAAATCTAAAGAAAATGCTATGGCAAAATACATGTAGAGGAGCTTTTAAGATATGGCAAAAGGTTTAGAAAAACACTTTTTTAATTTAAAATATGCATGTATGTAGATTTACAGCCGCAATGAATTTTTTTAATAAAATTTTTAAATAGAACTGTTTAAAAAATTTGATAATAGGCCGTTTACATTTTAACAAAATTGAGCAGATTTTATTTGAAATCTGCCCCCAAATTCTTGTGCGTTTACATTGTACTTTTTTGACATAAAGATTTTGACAAGATTCTGCTTTCAACCCAAAAACAGTTGACTGAAAGTTTGTTCTGTAAAATATACATACATAAAAGGAAATAGGCATTTGAAAATTTGCATTATTTTTTATTTATAATCAACTTATTTGTCTTTTCCATTTTCAAATTTTTTAACAGTTTTTATTTTCTTTTTAATTAAAATTTAATTTTTTTCTTGTGCAGGGAAGTATTTTTTTAGTGCTATATGGAAAAAACCATAGTTGGATTACTTAGCCTGGGTTTTTGAGATATCAGTTAAATTAGGTTTAGTTAATCTGAAAACAGATTTGTGCCGCCATTACCAAGTTTGTATATAAAGTTTTGCTTAAAGTGTTGGTCTTTAATTAAATAGTAAAACAAAAATCACATTTCGCCGGGAAAATCCGAGTTTCAGAGTACAGTAAACTGAGTTTAAACCCAGTTAATCCACATCTCAAAAATCCAGCCTTAGAACTACTAGATTTTGAGTAGATTTCGATTAAATCTAGTCACGGAGTAGATGTTCATTTGTATGGGAAATCAAGTCAAATTCAACTAGATTTGGGTCGAAATCTCGCAAGTACTAGATTTCGTTGTAGTGTGTATAGGCTATAAAGTCAAAATATTTGTTTAATGCTTTCAGTTGTACTTAAATTTCCAACTTATGGTAAAAATATTTTCAAATTTGTTGTACTGAGCTAAGCAAATTATCATATTGTTATGACCTTAAACCGACAAACGAGCAAGCAAACATTCCACCCAACCAACCATCAAACAATATTTACAAATATTTCTAACCATAACGGGTGCACTTTGAAGGAACATAAATATTTGAGTTTTTTTTCTATTCGCTAAAATCAAATTTATATTATAGAAATGTTTAAGAAGAATTCCCCAACAAAACAGGGAGATGCAAAAGAAGGTAACTGAAATTGATAAATCAATTTAGATAAAAAACTAAATTTATTCTATATCTTTAGGCAATTATAGATTTTTGTGACATTATGTATAAAAAGTTTAACAATCTATGTACAGGGTGTCGCATGCACAAAGCAAATTAAAAATTGTCTCTAATCACCAAATTTGTGCCAAGTTCATAATATCAAGCAAACAAGTTGTTGCTTTTGCACCTCTTACCAAAATGATTATATTGATTACTAAAAATTGTAAAATTGTGAATATTTTTTTTCAATAAATGATATTTTTAATTTAAATTAAAAAAAACATGATCAAAAAAACTTTGCCATTTGGAACAATGTTTTAATTTATTTAATTTAATATTGATAATTCCCAACAACAATTCTACAAGATTAAATATTTTTATTTTGAACGAAAAAGTCAATTAATATTTTTTGATATTTAGTTAATATTTTAATTAAAAATTTATTTCAAAACAACTTAAATATTAATAAAATCAAAATTATATTTTATAATTTTGCTTCAGCTAAAAAAATAATTGACTCAATTATCACATTAATTAAATTTAAATACTTTTTAAACCATTTTTTTAATTGATAAAAAACTTTTTTCTGTGTGAGTAATGTTTAGGGAGACCGAACGGTTATTATTCGACCGGTTATATTAACTTTGCCCAAGTCGGTTATTTTAAAATGTCCATATTTCGAATATCGAATAAACCGGTTATTTTGGTATAATAAACCGGTTATTTTAATAATGTGTAATTTATATAAATATTCCTTACTCTTGTAGATGTACCCTTAATTTAAGTATTTTACTAATTCAATATTGGGCAAAATTAAACTTTTTATGAAGAATGTCAAAACTAAATGTAACTAAAGTCAAAAAACATTATGAACACTGTAAATAAAAATCGCTTATAAATGCGTGAGTACTTGTAAAAATAATCCAAAACCAAAAAGTAAAAACTAATTTGTGCGAGAGTTTTCTAAATATAAAAAATATTTTTATATAGATGTTATCTCTAGAGATATTTCGAATGGTATTAAAAAGACAAAGTTAGGCTCTTGAAGTGTCCTAAAGTGATAAGTGGCGAAGGGTTTTCCACGTCACGATTTATTAATCACCTTTAATTAGTCCATATGCTTGACATTAATGTGCTCCAAATAAAACGTTACCCCGTTCGAAGTAGTTTTTAAGAGTCGACAAATAATACTTTACTAAGATACGCTGGCAAAAATGACTCATTGTGTGAAATATTAACCCGTTGTGTTGCCGAGGACGGAATGTCCCTTAAGATACTAAAAACTCTTAGACAGTTCCAGCATTTCTTTATGCTTAAAACTACAACATTCCGGCGGAATCAACGGCATGGAAATAATTCATCAGATTTATTTATTCAATCACCACGAACAAAAAAAAAAAACAAAACTGAAGAAATCAAACAATGTAATGGAAGGTTTCATATTGTGGTCGACGAATTGACAAATGTTTCATACAAAAAGCATGTTCATATTACTAGTCGGTCATATAATGCTGAAACAAAATCGTTTGGTATATATAATACAGGCTATGAGGTGTTGTTTGCAACTTTTCAAAAATATGGTTGAAGTCTACTGATTCATATAGAGATGGCTTAACCACCAACAAATTAAAACTCATTTCAGATAAATGTAGGAGAATATATCAAATAATAAATTTATTAAATTATTCCTATAATATTTTATTTGCTTTTGCAAAACGTTTGGCTAGATCAAACATCATTTAATAGTTTTTATATTACATTATACAATTATCTTCTTACAAAAACAGATTAGTAAATAAAAAGAAACTGTTAAAAATGAGGTTAAAATTTGATCAATTTACTGGTCTCGTTTTTTTTTTTTTTTTTGGATTTTATCGTCAAATATTTGTTAGGTCTGAACATACCTTAAGTCATATCTATGTATTTTGTTGGTTCCTTACCTTTGGGAATGGTTTTGTTTTTATTCAAATTAACGCTTTATTACAAAAACTTATTTGATTTTTGTCTTTTTATGTATTCGAATTAAAACCGGTTAACCGGCTATTTTAAAAATGTTTAACCGAAAACCGATTTTTTTAAAATAGCAACTATCCGTAAAATTCGATCTCCCTAGTAATGTTATGATTTATTTAATGAATAACTTTTCAGTAAAAAAATTTGTGTTTTTTGAAGCACTTAAGAGAAAAAGCGCATAATTGAGCGCTTCAATAAGAGAGCTCTTATACAGCAGTAAATGATAATGAATAAAATATACAAAAAAAAAAGCTGCTATTTTAGTGCTGACAACGAAGAAGGTTTTAAGGCGATAACAAAATAAAAATATAATTTAAACAAGTAAAAGCAAAACAACAATAAATATGTTAATATAGTTGGCCCTTAAAAAAATGCTTTAGGAGTGCTTTGTTTGCATGTTTTTTTATATTTAAAGAAGCGCTTATTGTCAGCAGAAAAAAGTCCTCCAAACTGGCAACACTCCATACAAAAATCAGGCATCCCATCAGCAGGTTTGAAGCGATTTGAGGTATGAATTCATATAAATATAAAACCTGCTCCTTTTGGAGCACATTTTTACTGGGTTTTTTCTTTCTGATTTTATCTAACGTTGGCATTTATTTAAATTTAGATTACAGTTTACAAATATGTTCACATTATGTATTGAAGATAATATCTTTCAAATGGTGCCGATTATTTGCTTCAACGTGACGTACTCATTCCAGAGCATTTCCCATAACATTTCAGAGAATTTCAGGTTGCAGCGCCCGCACTTGTTTTTGAATAGATGGCTCTTTGCTTATTGGCATGCACCTTTAAGACAACCCCAAAGAACTAAAAGCGAGAGCCGTTACATCGGGTGAACGCGGTAGCCAGTTAAGATCAGAAAAACGTGATATTATTCGATCGCCAAAATTTCGCGCAGGACAGCCCTAGTTGGAAGAGCTGTGAAAGATGTGGCTCCATCTTGTGTGAACCATAATTTTGGAATATTCTCTACCTCGCGCCTTAAACAATTTGTAATTATTACCCGGCATTGAATGCCATTCATATTAACCGCAACTTTTGCGCCGTTTTCGAAAAAATAAGGTTCACATATGTGCAAAGTAAGTGGGTGCATTTGATGTTCAAAAATTATTCTTAGATTTTGTGTATTTTGCCGTTTTGTTTATTCACGTGACCACTGAGGTGAAAATGGTCCTCAGCGCGCTTTATTCTATATGATCTTTGTATCTAAATAATCGAATCCTGACTTTCAAAATAAAATTGAACAAGTCTGGTTCTTCTTTTTTTTATGCTGAGTCTTATCATATTAAATTTCCCAAGTTATCTGAATATGCCCCACCACTTATTTTACTATAATTTTTGTTGATATAGCAACATTTTTCATCTTGAGGATAGTCCTATTTGTATATATGTATTCCTTAAACTATATTTAAAATGGATTTTTGAGAATGCAATTTTTTTCCTTGGGGGAAATTCAATATCCCCTGGATACATTTTCGATATAACCAACTAATGGTAATTTATTTTCTACAAAAAAATACCACCTTGTTAAAAGGTACATGTATAAAATGTCTTGCCAACCCTGTAATAATGAAATTTTTTTGTCAAAAAGTTCGTTCTTTAAAATATAAAAAAAAAATATACATAAACCAAAATTTGTGAATTGATGTTGATATTACACAAATTAATAAATGAACAAAATGAATGACGAAATTCCAATTTCTTTTGCTTGTTTTTTAAAAAATATGTAAACAAGAAAATACCTTTGCCAGATTGCTGATTTATTAACACCAAGTTTTTCAGATTTCTTGATTTGACGTTTTTTTTTTCAAAAACAATTTTATAACACCGAATCCACTTAAATTTTATATCACTGACAACCTATCATTAACAATGTTATGCTTTCTTATGTTTTTACTGTTGAATAATAGAAAAAATAACTATTAAAATTTTAAATTTTTACTGTCCTGATTAGAGGCGATTTTCTCCCAACATCGTCTGGTAGGCCTATATATAAACAGAAGCCATCTTTTTACAGGGAATTATCAACACTGTCGATTTATACGGGGCGTTAAATGCAATGCCTTATGCTTATGCTGTTTTAGAATAAGACAAGCCACCCTTTTAGTGAGCGAAGCATTTTTAAGAATCGAACACCAAATTGCATTTTTTTAAATAAAATGTCCCATTTTTTGTAGAAAAGAAAACTCCATAAGTTATAACAAACAACTCAATATACTCAAATTAACTCAAATGCTCTAAAGCCATAACGAAAAAATTCTAAGCTTTAAAGTCCCTTTATAGCGAAGTATTCATTTAAAAGCTTCTGTACTGGTTCGCACAACTTGAGGTTGTGAGAATGCAATATTTTCCTTCGGGAATTTCAATACACTTAGTAATAATGTGCTTTAAAATCTACAATTTATCGCAGTTAACTCTAGGTTTTGTTATTTTTATAATATTTGTTACCATAAAGACAATCCAATTTATAGGCAAAATTCCTCAGTTTATGGGGAATTCGGTATCCTGCTGAATACTCTGTTTTAGTTTCTATAAATAATTTTGTTTAGCAAAATATTTTGTTGATGTTATGTCTGTCCCATTTATTGGCAATATTCCTTTCCCTGCATTCAAATCTTATTTGTGAAAGCGCAATTTATGACTCCTGAAATTTCAATATATTGTTGAGTAATGAACATTTATATCCGCAATCTATTGTAATAAGTCTGGGTTTACACTATAAAAGTTTTCTGTCAGAAAGTCTAACTGCCTGTTCATCTATTTCCGAACTTAAATTTAATACAAAAATAAATTATAAAATATTGTTTTTGCTTTACAAGCGAACGAAGTCTTCGTTTGAAATCGATGTACAGGCCATAAGCAGGGTTCCCAGTTTTCTTTTATACCTTATCCCCAATTTCTGATTTCTTATCCCCAAAAATCCCCATATTTTTTAAAAATAAAAACATAAAATTATGTCATTTATTTATTTAAATAAATCCATTTGTGTAATATTATTAAAACTAATGTTATTGTACTTTGAGTATAAGTACGAAAAATAATTATGCGTCAATGTGTATTATTTAAGAGACTTCAGACTCAAAATCTTCTGATTCATCAGCCAATGCCATTTTGTTTTACATGTTGTTTGTTTAAAAAGTGCATTTGAGAAGTTGCCAGAGCAAGATGCATTTATTTTTTAAAGGGTGTATTTATTCTAATAAATCATACTGCATTTTATTGCAAATTTTGCTTTTGTTTATGAAAAACGCGTGGTGTGGACCGACCTCCAGCTTAAGAATTAAAAGAAACCATTTATAATTCTATTTGATTTGTTGCAAAAAAAAAAGCCTTGAAAATTAAATCGTTTGTTCAAAAAAAACTATAAAAAAGTATGGGCGTATCGGCAGTAAAATATCGCCGATACCGATATATCGGCAAACGTGAAGTATCGCCGATATATCGGTATCGCTATTCGTTACTTCCCTGCTTCAAATGCAAAATTCTCCATTCAAAGCTCTTCTTGCTACACCCTGTTTTATTCACATAATATTATTATTAATGCTTGGATTTTATTTACATGCATCATGTAGCGTAAGTGTTTATATGTTTGTTTGAAAACCGCACGTACATTTAACATACAACATATTGCACATATGAATTTAAATAGAACACGATACCCCACTCGCCCACTCTTTCAAATGCACCTAAATTCTCTAATTCCAATCCCACTTCTACTCATACTTTATAATTTAAACTGATCTAAATATTTTCATACGCGCGGTATGAAATCGACAAGTTGTCCAATGTCGATGGGGTCTCAATGTAGGAATTACAACAGCAAAAACAACAACAATACTTAGAGACATGTATGATTTATTATGTTTTCGGTGGCATGATTTCATGGGTCGTGTTGTGGCGGGGCAAGGAGTTGCATTGGTTCGATTCAGCTTTGGTAACGAGCAACAGACTATTGTTTTGTACATTTCGTTTAGCATTGAATTGTTATTGTTGTTGTTGATTGGGACTGTTGTGGCATTCCAATGGCTGGCTGCTTGAATGGGTTGCCTCAACAATGGTTACTTAAGTTAAAGTAGGTTACTTGTTGTACTTAATAAGTATTTATTTATTCGACTCGTTTCTTTTTTTATATTTCTTTTATTTTATTTTTCATTAAATTATCTTTTAATTTTACCTGCTTGACTGAATTGTGGTTTTTCTTGGAATTCACTTTAACAGACTCTTAAAGAAAAGCATTTTTTCGTTTGGTTTTTTATGGCTTAAAAAATTCAATTATAATTGGTTCATTAAGATAAAGTATGTTTTATTCAGTTTTTGTGGTTTTTCTGAACTTGACATTGATATGGGAGGGTAAATTTGTTGGTGCATTATTACGGCATTGAAACATTTGTTAGTTGAATGCCGTTAGTGTGTGAACATTGAAGCGGAAACTTAAAGGAAAATGTTACAATATAAAATATAATAGCTTAACCCGGTGCGCTTTGCTACCCACATCAAAATAAAATTGGTAAGATTTTTTTTAAAAAACAAAGGATCTTGGACTTAATTTGAATGATTTTAGAGTAACCGTTCAACAGAAATTTCAAGTGTCTTCGTATGGAAGGTGCCATGCCTACTTTTCCCATTGAACCTACCTTTTGAAATATGTCTTAGCTATTTGTACAAAATTTGAAAACTTTCACTATTACAGTACTCCAAATAGAAAGAAATCTTTATTGACATTGTATGGGAAGTGCCACGCCCGCTTGTCTAGTCCGGCCGACTTTTTGGCAGATGTCGTGTATTGATAACGAAGTTATTTGTTTCATATTGGAATATTCTTACTGTAACCGTCCTCCAGATATAAGCTTGTTCATATTTTTTGGTTGGTGCCACGCCTACTTTAAAATTTAAATATATAAATAGCCTATGTTAAGTGCGGGGTAATCAGGAAATTACTGTGAAACTTTCAGGAAAATTGGCTCAGTAGCTTAGGAGCAGAGCTGCCGTTTTTCGTTATTTCTAAGCAAAATTGGTAAATTTTTTTCTCAATTTGGAGATGTAAATATTTTTTTCATTTTGGTTACTTTTTTTCTAAAACATAAAATACGTACGAATATATATTTTTCTTGATACAAATGCAATTTACGTTATTTAAAATTTCAACATTTGTATTTACATGAAGGGTTATCGCGTATTTTAATTCGAAGGAAATTTATTTATGACTTCGAATAATGTTTACTTTGCACTACGATTTTTTTATTATTTGTTTTAAATGAACGGAAGGTTTTTATCCTTTATCGAAAACAAAAAATCCCTCTCAAAACAGCTACCAGATATTTTGGTTAAGAAAAAAATTGCCAAATGTTATTTTTATATCAGAAATAGGGTTGTCATTCGTACTGTTTTTATCAGTACATGTACTGTTTTTTGATTAAAGTACTGGTTTATGCATTACAAGCAAATCATTACGCAAATGTACTGATTTTTTCATTAATGTACTGTTTTTGTACTGTTATTATATATTAATTTTGTTCAGTATATAGATATAGTTTGCCATATTGTCAAATTGTTTGCGATACAAATATCAATATACTTATGTAGATGTTCTTATCGATGAGTTATTAACATTAAAGGTTTTTGCCGAGTCAGTACGAAAAGTGAAGACAGTAGAAGAAAAATGAAAAGAGTTTATAAATGGTGGTTCGTTTACGAATTTGAAGAAATGTTAATTATATATCTTCCATTTCACAGAACGATTCTTTAGCTTTCAAAGTGGAGAAAAGAGAGAAACAGGCTCATAACATAAAACCTAGAAAGTGAGTTGCAGATAAAGACAAACTTTGGTTATAGTTGTAATAGGTTTTACAATTTCTTGATAACTGAAGACAGGAAAGAAATTATGGACAATGTACAAAAAGGCCATAAATAATTGTAACTTGTAGCATTGTAAATATTTATGCCAATACATATGTAAATTATTTATAAAAATCTATAGTATAAGATCGTCTCAAAAACGATTATGCCTTTGCAATAATTACAATTATTAATATGAATTAGTTGTAAATCACTTTTAAATAATTTCATAAAATTATTTTAAAGATAAATACATAACAAGCTTCGTTATTTCAAGTGCTTAACTTGTTTATTAAAATGATTGCCCTTATATCTGTAGCTTGGTGATAAAAACCCAATGTCAAATAATTAATTTTTAAGAAAATTTAAATTTTAGTTTTTTTATAGAAGAGTTCTTAGTGAAATTGGCTAGCAAACCCCTTTTGAAGCTGTTCTCGGTTAAATTAGACACTGGCTGTTTCCGCAATAAAAAAGAGATTCAGCATGACTTTTTAAATGCAAAATGAAATTAATTATGCTGGTAGATATAAAACTACTTTTATTTAATTTTATGATGACCTATATAAAAAAAATATAATAGAATAAAAGAAATAAAATTTTAGTTCACATGTTGGTCACGTTTTTTTGTCAAATATTTGCTAGGTGTGACCGTAGCTTAAGAAAATAGCTAATGCAACAATTAACTCAAAACAGCAAAATATTGATATTGTCCCTTTTAGTACCAAGCTACAGACATAATGAACTCAAATTAATGTTTCTTTGAAAAATATTAAACCAAGTAGCTAACAAGAAATTAAGAATCGAATTTTTAGCAACTTGTTGTGTTTTAAATTTTTTGTTGTTATTAACTTTGTATTCGCGCTATAAATATATACGGAACTGAATTATTGTTTTGAAAAAACTCAGTTTTATTTATTAAATTTTGCCACGGTTCAAATTAGAGAATGAATTCATTATGTTATTAATATGCAATTTTATATTAAAAAAATTAGTGTACTTTTTTTTATGCAATTGTACTGATTTTTTTTCTCTTAAGTACTGATTTCTCTGATTTCAAAACTGGCAACCCTAATCAGAAACGACCATGTTCTGAAATTGAAATCAAATGAAGTTTTAATTAATGGAGATTGTCAATTGATTTTTTTTAATGGGCGTAGTTTTTCCTGGTTTTAATAGCAGCTCTTTATGTATAAAGTGCATAATATCACTTGAAATCGATTTCGGAACATGACTGAAAAAGTACACAAAAGTAGTTTTAGTGTTTTTAAAAACTTGAATATTCTAAATTTACATTATTTCCAGTAGTTTAGTTTAATATACTATAATACACATAGGATTTTTAAAGATTTTTGAAATATAAATTGGAATTTCATGGAAGAATGGTCAAACGTAAATTTCCATCGTCAAAAGGCTGCAAAATAGCCATATTTTGCAGCCCTGCCACCGACAGTTAAAAAGCGGAAACAATTTAATATTGCCTTTTCTCTTATTTATAACTGTGAATTACAAATTTCGTTCATTGTAAATGTCATATTCAGAAAAATCCAATTAATTAACTTTAAATATACTGAATTTTGTAAGGAAATTAGACAGGTTTAAGGCCCAGAACAGATGCAACTGCAACGAAACTGCAACTTCTAGTTATTTTTGAGTTTCATTTGAGTTTATGCCATAGACTCCTTTGAGGAACCACACATGAAACTCGTGTTTATGTTTCATCTGCTCTCAAAGAAAACCGAAATGGTTGCGATAATTCCATTACATTCTGGTACAATTAAGGCTGTGGCAAACGATTGATACTGGTTTCAAAGCAATAATTTCTAAATGGTTTCGTTGAATTTGCTTCGCACTGACTGTAAAAATATTTGTTATGAAAAAGTCTAAAATAAATAAAGACTTTTAAGTTTCTCGTAATTTTTTAATATGTACAAGAATTGCATTTCTTGTTTTGTTTTCATAATTTGTAATTAATATTTCTTATTAAGTGCAAATAACCTTTGTCTTAAAATGCAACTTAAAATAAATTTTAATGTTTTTCTCCATAACCAAAAGGCATTTCTAATTTGGTTTTATTTCTCCACATTTGGTAACTTTTTCAAAAATTTTGGTTGTAAAAATTTCAGTAGTTGTGGCGACAATGCCTTGGAGTCTGTAGAGAATAAACAAACATACGCTATTTCATTTATATATTATATTTTTATTTTAAAAAGAGGTGTAGTTTACCATAAGAGTGGGTCGTACAAAGCTTGAAGACTTTTGTCTTTAAATATGAGGGTATTGCTCCTCTTTCGTCTACCCCGCCCATTCTTATTTTGGAGTTTATAGTTTACCATAATAGTGATTTTAGCCACATTTGAAGACTCTTTCTGTTATATAATTTAATTCTTTGTCACAATTTGTTGATTTTTCGTTAAATTTATATGTTATAAAGCATAAAATAATTGTTTATCTTAACTAGTAATTTTTTATGTACATTTTTAAATCCATCATATTATTCATTAATTTTAAGTCAATCTTGTTATTAGTCAGTAAGGATCATGTCCATTGATTTAATAAATATATATATAGTTCTTCAGTAACGCGATATTAAATATATGCTTCCTATGGGGGGTATTACTCCCCCTGCTCCTAGGCCCTTTCTTTATATTTTTAAAGGTATAGTTTTCCAGAAGAGTGACTCCTACCAAGTTCTAACTATAACAGTTCTTAATATATGCGATATTAAACATTGGCGTTCTATGGGGGTAGCACTTGTCCTGCAGCTATCCTACTTCAGTTTCGGTGCTCAGAAGATCCTACTATAAAAAATTCAAGAAAATGGGTTCAGCGGCTCTTAAGATATTCGATACTTAATATTGGTATCCTATGGGGGTACTACTTCCCCTGCGCCTATAAAAAAAGGAGCATATTTTATTTTCGGGGCTCATGTGATGTTACTGTTAAAATTTCAGGAAAATCGGTTCAGTCGTTTATGAGTCTATAAACCAACAAACTGACAAACATATTCAACTCAAAATTTTTCAATTTTCACTTTTTGCAAGAAAACGATAAACAGTGGCCATATCTACCCACTGTAAAAATCTTAGATCTATTTTTCTAGTATTTTGCCTAAAAAAATCCAGTTTTATCCCCATTTGTAATATAAGAATACATACATATGTATGTAGGATTGTGTACTGAAACACCAAAGCCAAACGCCTGATTTATACAAAATAATCAAATTTATTATTTAAAATACTAAAATATTACAACTGAATTTAATGACAACTCAAAACTGAATGCTTTTTTCATTATATGGTAAAATAAAAATTAACAATTACTGAAAATATAATAAAAGGAAACTTGATTAAAACTATTGTTACAAAGTAAGTACAGTTAAATTAGCACTACCACATGTATAAAAAAAAAGTTTTTTGTCTCTACTGAAAATTTATAAATTTTGAGTTGTCTCTGTTTCGAGGAACAAGTGCGATATATAGATATAATTTTATAGCATGTTTTAAAGGTTTCCAAAAAAGCTGGATAAGAAGTTATTCACCCCTATCGTGAAAAACAAGTGGAATTTTTGTTCCCATGAAATTTTTAATTCCCTCGAAGGGAAAAATGCTATCGTGAAACTCCCGTGAACAATTTTTCGTGCTATTAGTTCTCAGTGAATGTAAAAAAGAAGAAATATTAAATAACATTAAAAAAATATTTTGTTAAAAAATATACACGTATATTTTAAAGAAAAGTTAAAAAAAAACAAAATAAAATATATTGTATTGGAGTGATAGTTTGATTTCAACATTAGCTTATTGCGCTTTTATGTAGTAAAAAAATGTCTAAGATTCTGCCACCACGTCTTTGAAAAGCTTCATAACACCTCAGGCAATCGACCTGTTTTTTGCATTTTGTTGAACAATATACATACATATAAATTTGTAACTCTTTTAACGGAAATTTACCTTAAAATTAATTTAGTAACCTTCAATATTCGAATTATAAGAAGAATTACTTACATAAATGTTTTGTTCCCCAGTAAAAATAAAGTGAAAAATTCATAGGGAAAAGTGAACAAATTACGAGGGAAAAAATTGTTCCCGATAAGGGGAATTTTTTCCCGCGAACATTTTTTTCACGTTATTATTCTAATGTGAATTAATCTTTTTCATGGGAGTTTTTCATGATCGCAAATACGTGAAAAGGGGACAAATTACGAGGGAAAAATTATTCACGATAGGGGTGATTATTTGGATATTAAAAACGAATAAGCAGGCTGCTCCAAAACTATTTATCGCTGAAAATTATGCCAAACGCTGTTATTTATAGGAAATTTTCTAGAAATTTGCTTATTATAGGAAATCTTCTAACAATTCGCCGTTTATAGAAAATTTTCAAGTACATGCAATTTATAGAAAATTACCAAAAATTTTCTATTTATAGAAAATTTTCTACAAAATTTGTTATTTTATATTTTATAGGAAATTTTCTTAAAATTTTCTATTTTGTAGGAAATTTTTTTAAAATTTTCTATTTTGTAGGAGATTTTCTAATTTGTAGCAGATGTTCTTAAAATTTACTATTTTATAATTTTCCAAAAATTTGCTATTTTATAGGAAATTTTCCAAAAATTTGCTATTTTATACGAAATATTCAAAAATTTTGCTAGTTTATAGAAATTTTCTTAAAATTTAGAGTAAGAGCGCGTTATGTGGTATGATTGGTAATGTGGTACAGTGCCTTTTTTCTTAAACTAACAAATCAAGCGTAATGAAACCAATTTAAATGGTTTGCCGCTCTCAAAAAATTAAGAAAACTTTGATCTGTAATATTTTTAAAAGTCATTCTTATGGCTAATAAATCAGTGAGTGCTTAAACGCTGGTTTAGTTGAACTAAACTTAAATTTATATGTAGTTTAAACTCAACAGTTGTAAATCAGTGTCCCATGTATTATATGTAGTTTAAAAAGTAACATGTGTAACATGGTTTATATGTTTTCTGATTTATAGATTTGTTGGCTTAAACACATTTTAAACCAAAAAGACAGTTTAACTTGCTCTGATTTATTAGCCCTTAGTGTGAGTGTCGAAAAACTCGATTGGCTGCGAAGTCGACCTTTTTTTGGGTGCTGCTAACAAATAAAATTTTCTTGTAAAGGTGCATTTAAAAGTTTTTAAGCGTATAACTAAAGTAATTGGGAAGTACCAAATTAGTGAACAATATATGCAATTACTCAATAGCTGTAGTAAAAAATTTTAAATTAATAAATATCTGCATTAACCTCAAGTGCGCCTAATGTGGTATACTTTAAATTTATGGCATTATTAATGTCAAATAAAATATTAATGAAATTGTTGTTTGTTTACATGAATTGTTGTTGTTTTCTTGTTTTTTTTTTGCAATAGAGTAAAAATTTATATATAACACGACTAATTTTAAAGAAAATACTATGATTTGGTAATGTAGTTCACTTTACCACATTGCCAGCACTTGGTGTACCACATTACCCGCACATTTTTTGAAGTCGTATCTAATGAGATTTGCAATATTTTTTTATATTTTTCTCTGAAAGTGTGGGCTAAATATTTTTCGCAAATGGCTTCGTAGGTTAATCATATTTTAATCAGACAAAAATTAAAAATTTTTCAATCTAAAAACAAATAGGTATACCACATTACCCGCACTTCCTCTACTATTTTATTGGAAATTTTCTTAAACTTTGCTATCTTATAGAATAAAAGTTTGCTATAGTATTTGCTATTTTACAGAAAATTTTTTAAAATCTGGCTTTTATTAAAAGATTTTGTTTCTATTTTGTAGAAGATTTTCTAAAAATTTACTAATTTCTAGCAGATGTTCTTAAAACTTACTATTTTATACCAAATTTTCTTATTTTATAGGAAATTTTCCAAAAAATTGCTATTTTATACGAAATATTCAAAAATTTTACAATTTTATCGGAAATTTTCTTAAAATATACACTTTTATTGAAAATTTTCTAAAACTTCACTATTTTATAAGATATTTTAAAAATTTGCTATATAATAGGAAATTTTCCTCAAATTTACTACGATTTTCTAAAAATTTTCTATTTTAACGAAATTTTCCAAAAATATTCTCAAAATTTGCTATTTTATAGGTTATTTTCTAAATATTTGCTATTTTATAGGTAATTTTCTAAAAATTTGCTATTTTATAGGACATTTTCTAAAACCTTGATATTTATAGGAAATTTTCTAAAATGTTGATATTTATGCTATATTACAGAAAATTTTTTAAAATCTGGTTTTTTTATAGGAAACTGTCTTAATCTTAGTTAATAAAAGAAAATGGTTTTAAAATCTATTATTAATAGAGCATTTTGTAAAAGTTTACTATTAAAGGAAATTTTCTAAAAATTTGCAATTTATAAGAAATTTTCTATTTTATAGGAAATTTTCTTAATATTTACTGTTTTATAGGATATTTAAATAAAAAAAATTGTATTCAATTTATAAAAAAGTTTCTGAAAATTTGCTGTTTATATTCTAAATATTCTAAAAAATTAGCCATTAAAAGAAAATTTTTGCAAAAAAAAAAATGGATACATTATTTATTTATTTATAGAAAAATATGTTATTTATAGTGAAATTTGCTATTTGTAGCAAATGTTGGCGAAATGTGTTCTGCGTTTAGTAAATTTTGCACAAACTTGTTATTTTTAGAAACTTTTTTATAACAGTTTCTATTAAAATTAAATTTTGAGCACATTTGATAAAGAAAAGTTAATTTTTGAAACCGTCTGAATATTCAAAATATCAAATTGCCTCTAGAATTTGATAAGCACAGGTTTTTTTTCACATGCTATGGTCTTTTATTATGCCATGCAGCTCATGGCAATTTGCCCATTAATAATGCCATAAATTTCTACTATCGTAGAAAAATGTATGTTTGTATATTTTTTTAAATTTTTTTTTTCTTTTTTTTTCATTTGCTGGAAATCTCAAAATAAACCTAAAACTAATTTATTACCTCGCACACTCTTCTAAAATTCAACGTATTGCCCAACAAAAACAAAAAAAAACCGAACTCATCAAAAATTTTTGAATAAATCTTTTTCATTTCACATTTATGACTGACACCTTCAAATCATGCAAAACAACAGTTAGCACATATTTTAGTCACATATTTATTAGTTGTGTGCACTTAATACATGAATATTAGGGCTTCCAATCGGGAAATCCCGATCCCGTAATTCCCGGTATTTTCGGGGTAAGGCGAATCCCGATTACCGGGACTTCTGATTTTTTAGCCCCGGATTTTCGGTATCCGGATTTTTTTATTTTTTTAATATTTTTACATTTTTTTTCAATAATTTGTATAAATATTTTTTTGCATGCCTATTTAAATTTAAATTTAAAGTATTTACAAACAATTCTATTAACGAGTGTTAAGTGCATTATATCTTAACAACAAAATTCGTTCGTGATTAGCAGATACAACATTGGATGCTTTAATAGTCTAAAGAAACTTCTTGAACTTAGTTTTAAGTACACTCCTTTTTAAAGTTGGAAATACTTAATTTCCAATTGTGTTTTAAAAGTTTCATAAAGTTTTGAAAAAAAATTTAAATGTATTTAAACAATTTTCAATTGTATTTTAAAATCGTTCATAAATATATTTTAAAATTATCCAAATGTATTTTAAAGTTTTCCCAATTGAATTTTAAAATTTTCCAATTTTTTTTTTTTTTTTTTTTTTTTTTTTTTTTTTAAATTGCTCAAATGTATTTTTAAAATACATTTGGACAATTTTAAAATCAATTTAGAAAATTTTGAACTACATTTGTAAAAATTTTTAAACACAACATTTTCATTTTTCGAATTTATTCTATGAGTTAAATTTCAGTTATGTATTTTATAAAGCTTTTTGTAATAGTTCTATTCCTTAAATTTGTAGGATTGACTTTATACACTACCAGACTATTATCTTGTATCTTCTTGTTTCATTTTACCTTAGCTTTCCGTTGGATAGCAATGAAGTATATTGTATGTACAGAAAAATTTACAATTATTAGACACCAGCAGAATGTAATGCATTTTTTGGCCCGCTACGGCCTTCGTCAGCATTCTTTGTGTCACACTGGATAGTGATACTTTATAAATTGAATGTATTTAACTCAACTATTTTAACAAATAGATATTGGGAATTATTTCTTTTCATAAGTAACTTTATTATAATCAACATTAACTCATAGAATAAATTTGAAAAATGAAAATGTTGATTATAATAAAGTTACTTATGAAAAGAAATAATTCCCAATATCTATTTTTAAACACATTTATATAACTTTGAAATACATATGGACAATTAAAAAATACGTATGGGATATTTTAAATTGTATTTGAAAATTTTAAATATTATTTGGACAGTTTCCAAATACATTTAGAAAACTTAAAAATATATTTGGGCAATTTTTAAATTCATTTGGAAAATTTTAAAATACATTTGGAAACTTTAAAATACAATTGGATATGGTGTAGTTTTTTTATATCAATAATCAAATAAGATTTTTATTTTTTTTGTTACGTTGTTTAATATCTGATCTTTAAGAATTGTGATCAATTAATAATTTGAGTTTGTTTTTATTATATTTTTTTTAATAAATAATATACAAACTTCATGAAATATGTATTCTTACTGGAAAATTAAGTTGTTTTTCAAACAGTTTAAAAAGTTTTAAATATTGGGTGTTATTAAAAAAATCCCGTCAATCCCGGGATTCAAAATATCCCAAAATATTTTCTTTAATCCCGAATCCCGGGATTCAGGAAAACCCTAATGCATATATTCTACTAGCATATGGCATTGAAAAGTGCTTTGCTACCATTGAAATAGAATATGAACTAATATTTTAAGCACTTGCCACAAGAGTGTAGACGTGTATGTGGCTTTTTTGGCTCTCTTCGCTTGTACAGTGAGCTCGTGTTTTTGGTTAATTTTTTTTAGAGTTCTGTATGAATGCAGGTTTTTGGGGAGCTTTTAATAACAACTAATTTCCATCAAAAATTTTCTACGAAAGAGTTATACAGGACTTTATGAAAACAATTTGTTGCATTCATATATGCATATGCACAACTAGTGAAAAAAAACTTTTTCTGGCTTTAATGTACAAAAATGCATATGAAATCGAAATTAAGGCAAAATTGTCCCGTTCAACTGTCATTTATCTAATTTGTATATCAGGTCATATGTTTTTGAATATGCACATTTTTTGCAGTAGTAAGCATATTAAGTACATGCATCTCCTAGTTGCACATTGACTTAGTTTCTGTTCTCGAGGTTCAACTGCAAACAATAACCAATAAATTCGACTTTTTTCAAAACTTTTTAGGGTTAAAATGGTATTAAAAGCTTAATTTTTGTTTGTTTTCATCACATCATAAGTATGCGCTCCAAACAAAATTTAAGTTTTTATTCCCGCGACACAATTGTGATGTACTGTTGTTTGTAACCCCTTAAAATATTGGTGTAAGATCAAACAATGGTATACCGGTCGACTTAGAATCACTTTTTGAATTGATCGAAAGAAGTCCGTTCGGCTGCCAGTCTGGGTGGCTGTCCATGTAAACCTTGTGCGCATAGTACAGGTCGAAATTTTTGAGGACCAAGCCTGTTGAAAATGATTTCACATAGGCCCCATTCTTTTTTCCGGAGTAAAGTCTTTATGATCATAAGCCATCTTATAATGTTAGATTAGGTTAGGTCCCATGGGCAGCCATTGAGAGACAGCTCACTTGGGTCCTTCAGCGGTCCCTTTGTGATACCCAGCGCCAATGCCCATCCCATAGAACAGTTACTCAGATGGCGTCACTGCAGAATGGAGCCAATTCGTCTTCCTAATGAAGAGAAGAAGCAATCTAAGTTCTATTGTAGATAGATCCTCCAAGCAGGAAATCACCGGCTCTCCCAGGTATTTTTCCCAAATGCCCCGTAACCCAGGGCATTGACAGAGAAAATGAAGCACAGTCTCCTCTTCCTCCTCATGATGACAACTTCTGCAGTAGTCATTGAATTCCAGACCCATTCTCCTAGCATGAGTCCCAACAGGCCAGTGTCCAGCCACAACCGACACCACAGTCCGGATTTAGTCCCTATTCAACTTAAGTAGAGATTTAGTTCACCGTTCAGCATAACCAGTCCAGAGGGCCCTGGATATGGACCAGGTGGACTCACAGGTTCATCCCTCCTGAGCAATCCTATAATACTAACTTATAGTCTTGGTACTTAGATTTAATTTAATCCAAACTTATTTTATTGCAATATAAGTTAAATTGTATTGGAATCGCTCCATATATGACCAAAGCGCCCATATAAATACTACTCCCGAAAATATCTCTTACTTACTTCCTTGAAAATTTTTAAATTTGGCGACAATATCTACACAGCATAAAATAAAAAATTATTTCAATAAAAACATTTCTGATGTTAATTAGAAAATTAATTAAATTTGCACCAGTAAACAAATTAATAGTAATAATAAAACTTTTACTGCCTGGCACACAATGTCGACAAGAACATTTCTTTCTTATATTTTTATTGAAAACAAAAACAAATTTAAATTTTTTATTATTGTTTTCAATATAAAAATGCGAAAGAAATGTTCTTGTCGACATTGTGGGCCTGGCAGTTAAGTCTCGTGATTAAATTTTTAATTAAAACTGATTTTAACTTCCTTGAAAATTTTAAAATTTGGCGACATTATCTACACAGAATAAAATAAAAATTTACTTCTATTAAAAAATTTCTGATATTAATTAGAAAATTCATTAAATTTGCACCAGTAAGCAAATTAATAGTATTAATAAAACATTTAATTCACTTGCTTAAATTAAAACTGATTTTATTTTTGATTAATGATTTAATTGGTGAAAGATTTTGCAGGTTTTTTTCTGTGTACGATGGCTACTATGTCATGATAAAATATTTTTCTGGAAGGTCCCAAGTTAACGGTCCCATATAAACCCCTCTCAAAAATTAATTTAAGACGAAAAAAAATCTCAGAAAGATGAAGGTATTTAAATAATATTCGGCACAAAGAGCTTTTACATTACTCTTAACATCATTAAATAGTTTTGTTCTGGCGATTTTATAATTGCCAATGGGTCCCAAAAATTCTAGGGTATCTAGGGTATCTTTTCGTCGATTTTGGCCGACTATATTTTCTTACTTGTTTTATATGTTCTATTGTAATAAAAGTGCTACGATTTTCCTAAATTAAAAAAAAATTTTTAACTGTCTACATTCATACAGAGAGTGTGTGGATTTATAAAGAAAAATATGCAATCAAATATGGATTTGAAATTTAGGCCATTGTGGTAAAAAGTAATTGTATTTCGAAAATTAAACCATAGATGACTGTGGAAAAAGAAACTCAAATTCTAAGTATTTAAAGCCACTGCAAAAGAACTAATTCTGTGATTGAAATTTAGTTTTTTTTTTAATTTCTATTTTCTAGCTTTTAATTTTATTAAAGCGCGTTAAATTTTTCTCTCCAGCTGCTCTCAGTTTCTTTTTAAGGACTATTTATTCTCTTTATTTCGGACTTATTACTAAATGGTACACCGTTTAATAAGAAATCTTAAATAGTAAATTTTAAAATATATAAAAACTGCTTCTGATTATCTTCTTCTTGTTTTAGGTAAAAGTGTTTTAGCTGCCCCGTCACCTCCCAAAGATGCTCCCGGAGAAATGGGCAAACCGGTTAATTTACCCACAAATATGACTTCCGAAATGAAAAAGGCTGTTGACGATGGTTGGCAAAATAATGCCTTTAATCAGTATGCTTCCGATATGATTTCCGTACACCGAACCCTACCAGATCCAAGAGATGCATGGTAAGTTAATCAAAACTCCTTCCAAAACTAGAAAAGATAGAAATCTAGTGAAATTTGTAATCAGTTATGCGAAAATTGTCTATTTTATCTTAATTTGCTTTTTGAAGGGAATTTCTTTCAAATCTATTTATAATTTCTAGGATATTTTGCTAAAAATTCGAATTTATTAAAAGATTTTGTTTGTTGTGCTTAACTGCGTTTTTTTAATAATTGATAAAAAAAATACTGAAATTTATTGTTGGAAGATAAGCTTTTCCTATGCGCATTTCACTCGTTGCTTAGGAAACGATCTCCTAAATAATTTTAGAAAAGCCAAGGTTTTCAGCAAACAAAGCTACAGAGGTGAGAATTACCTACATACACTAAAAAAGTCTTATTTGCAACGATATAAAATCGAATTTAAATTTTATAAAAAATTTTCCAAAAATTGGCTTTTTATAGGAAATTTTCCGGAAATTTGTTTTTTTTTAGAAGGAGAAACAACTTGATTTTTTTAGAATAATTTCGAAAAACTTTAATTCTTTGTTAAAAATTTTGGCTTTTAATGGGAAATTTACGAAAATGTTGCTAATATGTAATTAAAACTATAGGAACATTTTCGAAACTTTGCTGTTAATCAAATTTATAAAAAATTCTTCTTGCTATTTGTAAGAAATTTTTCAATAATGCATAGACATATTTTTCTATAAAAAAATAAATTTCTATAGAAAAATTTAGAAAACAAGATTTTTACATGAAATTTTCCAAAAATAAATATTTATTTTTCTAGTAAAATTATTAAACATTTTTGTTTTTTTATTTTTTTAAAATATGCTTTTATTGAAATTTTAAGAAAATTAGCTTTAAATTAAAAATGTTCAGAAAAAACTTCCTGTCAGAATTTCATAAAAATGTTCTGTTTAAAGCAAAATTTTCCAAAAACTCGTAATTATAGAAAACTAGCTTAACCCGGTACGCTTTGCTACCCCCATCGAAATAAAATTGGCAAGATTTTTTTAAAAAGCAAAGCATCTTGGACTAAATTTAAATGATTTTACAGTAACCGTTCAACAGATATACAGAAATGTCAAGTATCTTTGTATGGGAGGTGCAATGCCTACTTTTCCCATTGAACCTACCTTTTGAAATATGTTGTGGGTTATTATCTAAGCTATTTGTACAAAATATTGGAATACTTCCACTATTAAAGTACTCCAAATACGTAGAAATTCTTTTTGTCATTGTATCGGAGGTGATACGCCCGTTTGTCTATGAAGCCGACTTTTTGGCAGATGTCGTGCATTAATAACGAAGTTATTTATATATTTATTTATATATTGGAAAATTCTTACTGTAACCGTCCTCTAGATATAAGGTTATTTATATTTTTATTGTATGGTTGGTGCCACGCCTACTTGAAAATTAAAATATATTAAAAGCCTGTATTAATCAGGAAATTACTGTGAAACTTTCAGGAAAATCAGCTCAGTAGCTAAGGAGTCTGTAGAGAACAAACAACCATACGCTTTTTAACTTATATATTATATTTTTATTTTGAAAGTTGCAGCTTACCATAAGAGTGGGCCCTACAAAGCTTGAAGACTTGTGTCTTTAGATAGGAAGTATTTAATAAGTTCGTCCATGGAGGGTATTGCTCCTCCTTCGTCTACCCTGCCCATTTTGATTTTGGAATTTATTGTTTACCATAATAGTGGCTTTAACCACATTTGAAGACTCTCGCTGTTATAGTTCTTCAGTTACGCGATATTAAATATATGCTTCCTATGGGGGGTGGGGGTATTACTCCCCCTGGGCCTACCCCCTTTATTTATGTTTTAAAGGTATAGTTTTCCAAAAGAGTGACTCCTACCAAGTTTGAACATTCTCACTATAACAGTTCTTAAGATATGCGAAATTAAACATTGGCATCCTATGTACTTCCCCTGCAGCTATCTTACTTCAATTTCGGTGCTCAAAAGATCCTACTAAAGAAAATACAAGAAAATGGGTGCAGCGGCTCTTAAGATATCCGATACTTAGTATTGGTATCCTATTGGGGGTACCACTTCCCCTGCACCTATCGAACAAATAAGCCTATTTTATTTTCGGGTCTCATGTGATGTTACTGTAAAAATGTCAGGAAAATCGGTTCAGTCGTTTAGGAGTCAATAAGCCAACAAACATATTTTATTTTATATTATATTTGAAAATTTTGATTATTTTTTTTTTTGATTATTTTCCTTTTATAGGATATATTCGATTTTACAGCAAATTTTTCTCTATACTTTTCTCCTAAAGTTTTTTTTCATATATTTGCTATTCTATAGGAAATGTTCGAAAACTTTTATAGGAAATATTTGGAAAACTTGCTTTTTATAAATTGTTCCGAAAATTAGTTTTTTATACAAAATTTAAAGGAAATTTCCATTTTATAGAATATTGTCCTAAAACTGGTATTTTTTTTAAATCTTTTCTTAGCAAACTTTTTTAAAAATTTTCTATTTAAAAAGACATTTTTATAAAATTAAATTTTTATTGAAAATTTTCCAAATATTCTTATAAATTTTTTTCGAAAGTTTGCTCTTTGTTAGAAAATTTTAAAAACAGATTTTTATAGGAAAATTTTAAAAAAATTATTTAGAGAAAAATCTTCCGAAAATTAAGTATTCATAGAATTTTTCCGAAAATTTGCAAAAAAAAATTTAAATTTGCATTTTATAGCACAATTTTTCGAAAATTTGCTTGTTATAGTAAGTTTTTTGTCAATAATTGAATACAGAATTTTTTTAAGAACATGCTTTTTGTAGGACATTTTCGAAGGGTTTCCTACTAATAATGATTATTTTGAAAATTTATTTACAAAAAATTGTTTAAAAAATGGCTTTTAAACAAAACATAAATTTGCTTAAAAAAATGATGTTTTATAGGAAATTCTATTTATAAAAAGTTTGGCTAAAAAGCTTCTATTAACTAAAAATTTGGTTAATTTTTGGCTGATTTAAAAAGTTTGCAATTTACAAGGTTGACAAAATACATTTTTTTCTTATATAAAATTAAAGGGAAAATTTGTTAATTATAGCAAATTAAAGCAGAAATATATTGTTAATGAATATGAGCTAAACCGCTCAGCTCAGCTCTTCTCAATAAAAATCATTAATAACCAAGTCATTGTCCCCAAATGCATTTATTTTAAAAATATTTCTTACACCAACCTTGAGCCCAGTTCAGATCGCTGCATGTTTTCCCTTGTATTTTATTAATGGAAATGTGCGAAAAAGGAGTTAAAAGTCATTTATTTAAATGACGTTTTATAATAGTTTTCAACTTACCGCCGCAACGAAATTCATGGGAAAAAATATCGTTGCCATATGTCCAAGAAACACTTTAGCTAAAGTTTCTAAACGAAAAATCTTAAGCGAAAGAATTCTATGGCACCCGCCACCAGGGCAAAAGTTTCATGTTGTTAAATGAAAAATGACTACAAGTCATGTAATTTAAACCATAAAAATAAATTTTTTTTTTTTAATTTTTTTGTATGCGTGTTTTTTTTTCTTAACACAGGTGTAAAGAGCCGGGACGTTATCTTAAGGATCTGCCAGCCACTGATGTAATTATTTGTTTCCACAACGAGGCGTGGTCCGTGCTATTGCGAACTGTGCATTCCGTTTTTGATCGATCACCAGAACATTTAATCGGCAATATTATATTGGTAGATGACTTCTCCGATATGCGTAAGTATGAAATTGGAAAATTGTAATAGCAACTAGAAACAATCATACACACAAAAAGCAACAGAGATAAATGAAATATTTAATAACAAGAAAAACAAAATTTATCATAAATAACAGTGGGATCTTACTAATACAAAGGGATATTTTTAAATTAAATATGAGTTCTAAAAAAACGCGCGATTCATAATTTGCGAACGGATCTTTGGGAAAAGCGAAAACCCCTTTGAATAATCATTTACTTACGGCAATGTTCTGGAAATCGAAATGGAGTGAAATTGAAATCCCTCGAGATTTTAAGTTCTATATTTGTAAGAATGACCGTAGTTTTTCCTTGTTTAAAGAGTAGTTCTGATAACGATAAATTTAATAGTGATATGAACTTTTAATACAGTACCGGCTTTAAAATTTGTTCGATTCCAATATCTTTCGAATTTGATATCCAGAACCTGAGTATAAGACCAATATTAAATATCGGCAAAAGTCAACATTTTTCGGTCAAAAATGTATCATAAACCTCCAAGTCAATACCAACATCTCTTAAAAATCTCGTCAATTCCCATAAAAATCTTTTGAAAATTACAATAACAATGAATTCGGATTTGCATTACTCTTAGTTCACATGAGTTCATTGCTCTCTATAAGATCTATTCCAGAATAATCAGTTTTATATATTCTTAGAAATAAGAAAAAATCTAATAGCCCTCTGTATATTCATGTAGTTATTTGTAATTTTATATCGTGTGATTCATCGCGAGGTTTGTTTTATAATGCAACATAAAATATATCAATTTTAAAGTCGACTTAAATTTTATATTATCGGTTAAAGGAACAGTTTATTGCATTTACTATTTGAATTTTATATCATGTAAATGTTGGCCATGACTACGTCTAAGGTGGTCCATTCGGAGATTTCAATTTAAGAAAACTTGTTCGAGCATAGCGGCTGGTATCTCGCGAATAACACGAGTAATGTTGACTTTCACGGCGTCAATTGTAGCTGGCTTATTCCTGAAGACCTCAACGTTTACATATCCCCAGAGAAAATAGTCCAAAGATGGTCAATTAACCGTATCAAAACGTGAATAATTAATTGCTCACTAAAATGATTTCTCAGCAAGGTCATTGTTTCAAGCGCCGTATATCGTAGCGCTATTTTGTTGAAACCAGAGCTCACCGAGTCCATGATCCTTACGTAAAATACGCCAAGTTGCCGAATACTACAAGCCAAGCTGCTTAGAATGACGACGAATCAATTCGGCACGATTTTCGCGTACACTCTCAGCTACAGCTTCTATATTCACTTCACTACGTGCTGGATGTGATCTAACCGGTTGAGTATCATCCACGAATGTAAACTGGGACTAACTTTTGCGAATGGTGTTGGCAATAGTGGCTCCTCGAATCACACGAAAAATATTTCTGACAGATAGCTGATTTTCGTAATAAAACTAAACAATTTGGAGACGCTGTTGTGATGTGAGTCTTTCCATGATGACTCGCCAGACGATACCGAACGAAAATGGCAAAGCAGTTTGATATGAGTCACGCGTGATCTGCTAAGAAACCTCTCGATGATTCACTCTTTACCATGATCTTTAGTAGTTTTTAAATAACGGCAAGTGACTTATATTCTTTGTTCAAAATTGGCCATGAATTCCAAATAAAGTACTCAAGTATCTTTAAAATGTCTCTAACTGCCATAAAACTCTTGTTAATATTATATTAACAACTAATTCGAATTTATAAATCTATTGGTCCATTTTGGTTCATTGCTCCATGTAAGATCTTCTTCTTAAAAATAACTAACTCCATTCGATGTTTATGGATCTTGATGATGGTCGTCCAAGGAATGGAAGAAAATTTTCAAAAACGCATTTAATTTTCATTGCCTTAGACTTGGTAGAACGCGACTGACCAAAGGCCAATTTAATACGGAAAAAGGAGCAGCTTTCAGATCTTAAAAGCTCAAATACTTTGAAGATTACGAATGGCTGTGCGAACATAGTCTCCAATGAACTAGGTCCCAACATTCAGGGACTTAGTTCGCTGACCCCAAATTTTAAAATAAAAGAAATCTTCAAAAATGTGAAATAACCCCCTAAACAAAAATGGGCTACAATCCCAAAATGGAAACTTTTATCACAATGATATAAGTCCCCAATCCCGATATCCAAATCCCAATTTAGATGCTTTAGTTATCGCAGTTGGTGTTTGTTACACCATAGAGGAGAAAATCCTTGCGCCCGGCAGAGAAGTTTTAGTTAGCGATTCGGGATTCTGAAAATTGGAATCTTGGAATTCGGGACTTTAAGTTTCGGGCATATGAGTCCAACCCTTAAAACTTTACACATACTAATATTTGAGGGTTGTAATTCATTAATAGAAATTGGGGACTAAGTTTATTATGAATTAACGCCCCAATTTCACAAATGGATGATGTGTTCAAAAAAAAAGTGAACTAAGACCTTCACAATTCGTTTTTGCATTTTTGTATATAAAATTTTGAGAACTTAGTTCATTTTCGTTTTGGGGACTTAGTTTATTATTGACTCGACTGCCGTCTATTCGAACTCAAACGATTCGAAGGGAGAAAATTAATAATTCCTGCTTTTGTTAACCAATAAAATAAACTCAGATTCATCTGAAGCTTTAAACGTACACTTAGTTTCTGGAACCAGTACGCGTTATAGCTTTAAGACTGAAAAATTTTCGAGGATCATATTTTAGCTCTTCTTTGAAGGGATAATCTAAATGATCTCGAATTAGCTTTAATATAACCTAATAGGCCTATGAAATTAAGTTAAAAATAGGCTTATGACCTACGTTTATCTGCCGTTAAGCATGAGGGTTTAATGGTAGATTCAGATTATATTTCTATAAGAAGGATTTTCAGAAATAGATTTTATAAGAGGATTAAATGCAATTAATTCTTGACTTAACATTTTGACGTAAATAAAAACATTTAACGAGAAACTAAATCGCGTTTTAATATAAACATAAAACGTTTTAATGGAGACTCTACCGAAATTTGAATTTACCAAAGGCAAAAGTTTAGGATGCGAACATACATACGAGCTTAATTTGAAATAGACTTAGAGTACATAAAAAAGGTATTTAGATTTAGGGGTAGAAGTTGCGATTAAAAGGAAGAAAAGGAGTCAACGCAACATCTTTGTCATTGCCCGGCATTTGGAGACCTAGGACTCAAACTGTTTGGTCCAAGAATCAAACATATCTATCTGACATTGATTGATTTGAATGGGCAGCCACTCCTTCATTAAATCAACCGACTGGCTGAGTGGAAATGTCGGCAGCCAGGTAGCATAGGATCCTTGGGAGATAAGTAGTTAAATATGCTAATACAACGGTACAAATTGTTGGACCCAATTGAGCTGACAATCGAACCTGATCTCACCTAGATAGAATAATTGATGATAAACAAGTCTATAATTTAAAAATAGCCAATATCTAAGACTAACTTGAAGCTAAAATTTTAATAAGAAATAATTGCTTTCAGAATTAAGGGGTTAAGTACTCCTTGATAATTCCCGGATGGTTGTGATATAAAATAGGAGTATATAAAAAGTTAAATGTGTCAAAGCACTTCAAAAGTTTGACCTTCTAATTATATCCGAGCAATTTTTTGAGATTGAAAAGTTTATGCTTCTCAGCTGGTGACCGATAATTGCCATCTATGTGTAAAATTATGCACAATGGGCTGTTAACTATCGTATTTACTTTGCTCAAAGTTGTAACAACAGGGTTACTTCAATAATCATTTACTAGCATTTGAAGATGAAATTTCAAGCAAATGGTTTTTATGACTAAATTGACATCTTAAGCCCACTGTGCATTTTATGATATTTCAAAGAAATTAACAAAAACATCCTGTTGTAGATTTTGCTGAGATTGGATTTTCTGTTATGCGATATGAATTTATTTTAGGGACTGATGTTAAAAGTATATCAAACAAACCATCGCGTAAACATTGTTCATGGTTTCGTTCGGGCGTTTGCTATGCAGGATATCACAAGATACGACAGACCACGACAAGTTACCATAGTGTGATTATGCTCTGGTATTGTCTTAAAACGTGATTGATTATTGCACGTGGTTGGCATATTAAACCATTTTATTTGTTTTTTTTTTTTTTTGTTTAACAAAAATTCAACAAAATGTACTTACATTATTGTTTACACGAGATTGTTTTTGTTTAACGGATGGACGGACAGAAGGCGGACTTTTAGTGCTGTTGTTGTTTTAGTTGTTTAGTTTTAAACAATCGCTCATTCATCTACAATTAATTTTTTTTAACCAACAAAGTTTCAAGTATTTTTCTTTTAATTTTCTGTTTCTCTATTCTTTTTTTTTTTAATGTGTGTTTTCAGCTCATACGAAAAAACAATTGGAAGACTATTTTGCTGCCAATCCAAAGGTTAAAATTTTACGTGCACCAAAGCGTGAAGGTTTAATACGCGCCAGACTACTCGGTGCACGTCATGCCACATCGCCAGTATTAACATATTTAGATTCACATTGCGAATGCACCGAAGGTGAGTTTTTGAGATCAGTTCATTATGCACATTTTGTTTCTGAAGTTTTTCTTTTTTTACTTTTTCCCAGTTGCACATGTTCCCCTCTTATTTATTTATTTTTTTTAAGCTTTTGCATTGAGTTTAATGAAATGTGAATGATTTTTCCAGAGATTGACTGACGTTAATGCAATTGTATGTATTTTGTTTTGTTTGGTGTGAGTTTGAGTACTAAATGTAGTTGTTAGTTAAACTGCTTGGTACTAAATGGGGTTAAAACTTTTAATTGTCATTGATTAAGTTTACAATAAACGTTATAATAAAGCGTAAAATAAAAAGGGAAATTGTAGTATTAAAAAAAAGCTGTTAAATATATTTGTTAGGTAAAAAAGGTTTAAATGATAACTGCACCAATTTTTAAATTTATTTATTATATTATGTCTTCTTATTCCTTAAGGAATATATGGAATATATTACATACTGATTCCATTCTGTTCTATAAGATAATTTATGCTCAGTTTCACTCCAATATAGACCACTTTGAGTTATCTCCCATTCAAGTTTGTTCCTCCATATGAGCAATGGACGGACTCTTCTTCACGTTCTAACTTGCGGCCTCCAGTCGATGGCGCACCATGTGCACAATCCATCGACATTTGTGAATTGAGTATTTCAATCTGGATTGGCCCTGGCACGGATTTGACGCAGGTGTTTAAGAATTTTATTTTGGTGTTAAAATAGATGCCGGTTGATTTCCATATTTAACTTCACATGTCGAATTGCTTGCTTTTTGACTTAATTAGCTTCTTAAAACCACTCTGCATTTTATGGACATGATTCATTGACTTTTGATCGGAATGCCACGTCATTGCTAGAGCTGCCAATGACCGTTACTGAGCTACGTAAACAAGGGCGGCAAGCTTTTTTCTAAACATGAAAATTCTATTTGAAATACATTTTCAATAAGACAAATCAACGTAGCGATTTGTCAAATAGAATTTTCTAGCCGGGTGGTGTCGAATTCGCGTTCTAAAGGTTTTTTCGTATAAACTTTATACAAATGAAAAATTTTGACATACAAAAAACGCTTGTCGCTCTTATTTAGGTAGCTCAGTTAGATCCCAACAACAATTCTACATGTTTAAATTATTTTATTTTAAAAGAAAAAGTCAATTAAGATTTTTTGTTGTTTAATTAAAATTTTAATTGAAAATTTATTTCAAAATAACTAAAATGTTAATTAAATCAAAATTAAATTTTTAATTTTCTTTCAACGAAAAAAAAAAATTGATTCAATTATTAAATTTAAATACTTTTAAAGCCATTTTTTCAATTGATAAAACACTTTTATCTGTGTTGTTATCAACAAATCTGAATTTGTCAAACAAATTATGTCTTTAATTTAATTTGCTTTCTAATGCAAAATTTTACTACCCTGCATCAAGGACATATTCATACCCAATAAACCATAGAACGAAATGATTGCAATAACGATATGATATTTTCATGGAAAAACGATATTATAAGGACAGGTACAATTTAAATACTATCGCTTATGATACAAGATCGATATATTATATTATAATTTATATCACCTAGACGATATCGTTGAAATATCGTTTGATTGATTGATTAGTGTACTTTTTATTTAAAATTTTAATTTTTAAATACATATCAAAATCAATTAAGTATTTAAATTTTTCATATTCAAATTCATATTCATTTATAACAAATAAAAAAAAAAAACAAATTGTAAGAACAAATATGTATTTAAAATCAATTTGTATTAGATTTGAATAAGTGAAACCTTAAATGTATTTTATTATGAATTAATTATAAATTTCGTTAATCAACTCATAAACAAGTGCTTATGTATCAGATTATATGACACAACCATTCCATTACTTAACTACTTCTATGTAATGCAGATGGTATTACCTAGTTTTTGCTGGGATATCTCTATGGCTATTTGACAGCAAGCAGATGTCGCCTGCATAAGAGGTTAACTTTTTAGACTTATATTGGAACTTAAAGGTTTTTGGCCAAAGGCCAATCAGTCTACGGGCTGCAGGTTCTATTCCAGCCAGAGATTTTGATATGCTCCATCACAATGGTCTCATTTTTGATACTATTCTTCCTTGATAAATTAAGTCAGAATATAATTCAATAAGAATAAAAAGATTTTTGGCAAAGTATTATCCATCCTTTTGGCAACATATGGATTCGGCGCAACTAAACGACTAATTTTCTAAGGCTAAGAACAAATCAAGCCAATTTCGAATACTATGATCTAAAGGGAGGCAAGACGGGTTGTTGGTTGGCTTTTATGATCGTTCGCTTCGTGCGCAATGTCAAGTATAGTCGAAAAGAATCCGCCCACGATCTATACTTATAGGCGGGTGAGGCTAAGCTTTCCTTCAACTATTTTCTTAATAGTTCTGTACTGTCCTTGCAACATGTGCGTTGTTATGATGGAATGGTATAGCGTTTTGCACGGTCGTTAAAATATATCCTTTGATTATCTGGCCTGACTGTAATTTTGTTAATAAATATTGAAGTTTGGTTTAACTGCCAGGCCCACAATGTCGACAAGAACATTTCTTTCGCATTTTTATATTGAAAACAATAATAACAAATTTAAATTTGTTTTTGTTTTCAATATAAATATAATTGGCTGAGTGGCCGCTGTCAGAATTGATGACGATGTGTGCAACATTTTCCATCATTCTTGCTAGCACTTCCATCGATGTGTTCCTGAAGGATATTGTCTTTGAGGACTTTAAGAGCCTGAGGCATGTTGGCATAGACTCGTTACTTCCGGAAAGCCTACAAAAATATTCTAGAGCAGGTTGATCGGGCAATCTTTCCAGCCAGTGCAAATCACAAAACGAGAAATTAGGCGACCGGGAAATGCAGCCCTCAGAATTTTGGTAATAAGTCGTGTAGTGTGTGCCGTTGCTTTGCCCCATTGTAGGGATGGGCAATTAATATCAAAATATCAATATTTAAAAAAATTATAATCGATATATATTGCCGATATTAAAAATACCCATATCGATACATCGATATTTATCTGCGACTATCGAATTCGATATTTTTAAGACTCTATTATAAAATTTTAACCGTTGCTCAACTGGTTATAACAATACTGTTAAGAATTGCATCATATCGCTCATTTCGTGCAAGACCGTCACAACTCAAAATTTGAAACTTTACAGGAGATCCTTTTTAAGATTCCAACCTATTATTTCTCACCTTCTCTTTCACTAAAATACAGTTATAAAATCAAATGTTTCTTTTTTGCTACAAAGAAAACCACATGTACAAGAGGAATGCCATACACAAACTGAAATGTGACCTTGTTGATGCTAATTCCTCAAGTTTGTTACGAGAGGTCATAGCGTCACAAGCATCTGTATTACCGTTATTTTTTCGATAATTCTCTCCGTTCTTGGATCAATTTGTAGAGATTTAAGAGAAGAGCATTTCTGCATTACTAACTCGAAAATGCCAAATTTAGAGTTGTGACGGTATTGCACGAAATGAGCGATATGTTTTTTTTTACTAATATTAAGAAAATAACGGCGCTTTTCCATTGTACATTTTCATAGATTACACAGTTGAGTTTTGTCTCGGTTTTTAATTGATGGCAACAAAAAAATAAGCGCGGAAAAAATATTCTGAAAAGGGTTCCTAGAATTATGCAAATAATCGCCTTAAATATGGCGTATTAGCAGCAAAAGACTCATGAAAGTTGGAATGTTAATAATAAAAAAAATATTTTGTTTTTTTTTTTTATTTGAGCAAGTTCTTATATATAAAAAATAAAATATTGCACAGTTTACTTGTATAGTATGTGTCACAAGTTTCATTCTCCGGCAGTATATAATCCGGCATTATATAATCCCAATGATTTTTTTTTTTAGATTTCATATGGCAAATAAAAAAAAAATTTTTTTTTTTACTTTTTTTTTTGAATTTTTTTTTATTGTAGAATTAACTGCCGGTCCCTCGATTTCAAACGCAAACTTCGTTCGCATAACTTACCTTAAAAACTAAATTTTAAAATTGGTTTTTGTTTTAAATAAAAGTTAAGCGAATGAAAGTTTTGTTCGAAATCGAGGGACAGGCAGTTAATTTGATATTAAATATTAAAAAAAAGCAATATAAAGTTATAATGGAAAGAATCCGCCCACGATCTATACTTATAGGCGGGTGAGGCTAAGCTTTCCTTCAACTATTTTCTTAATAGTTCTGTACTGTCCTTGCAACATGTGCGTTGTTATGATGGAATGGTATAGCGTTTTGCACGGTCGTTAAAATATATCCTTTGATTATCTGGCCTGACTGTAATTTTGTTAATAAATATTGAAGTTTGGTTTAACTGCCAGGCCCACAATGTCGACAAGAACATTTCTTTCGCATTTTTATATTGAAAACAATAATAACAAATTTAAATTTGTTTTTGTTTTCAATATAAATATAATTGGCTGAGTGGCCGCTGTCAGAATTGATGACGATGTGTGCAACATTTTCCATCATTCTTGCTAGCACTTCCATCGATGTGTTCCTGAAGGATATTGTCTTTGAGGACTTTAAGAGCCTGAGGCATGTTGGCATAGACTCGTTACTTCCGGAAAGCCTACAAAAATATTCTAGAGCAGGTTGATCGGGCAATCTTTCCAGCCAGTGCAAATCACAAAACGAGAAATTAGGCGACCGGGAAATGCAGCCCTCAGAATTTTGGTAATAAGTCGTGTAGTGTGTGCCGTTGCTTTGCCCCATTGTAGGGATGGGCAATTAATATCAAAATATCAATATTTAAAAAAATTATAATCGATATATATTGCCGATATTAAAAATACCCATATCGATACATCGATATTTATCTGCGACTATCGAATTCGATATTTTTAAGACTCTATTATAAAATTTTAACCGTTGCTCAACTGGTTATAACAATACTGTTAAGAATTGCATCATATCGCTCATTTCGTGCAAGACCGTCACAACTCAAAATTTGAAACTTTACAGGAGATCCTTTTTAAGATTCCAACCTATTATTTCTCACCTTCTCTTTCACTAAAATACAGTTATAAAATCAAATGTTTCTTTTTTGCTACAAAGAAAACCACATGTACAAGAGGAATGCCATACACAAACTGAAATGTGACCTTGTTGATGCTAATTCCTCAAGTTTGTTACGAGAGGTCATAGCGTCACAAGCATCTGTATTACCGTTATTTTTTCGATAATTCTCTCCGTTCTTGGATCAATTTGTAGAGATTTAAGAGAAGAGCATTTCTGCATTACTAACTCGAAAATGCCAAATTTAGAGTTGTGACGGTATTGCACGAAATGAGCGATATGTTTTTTTTTACTAATATTAAGAAAATAACGGCGCTTTTCCATTGTACATTTTCATAGATTACACAGTTGAGTTTTGTCTCGGTTTTTAATTGATGGCAACAAAAAAATAAGCGCGGAAAAAATATTCTGAAAAGGGTTCCTAGAATTATGCAAATAATCGCCTTAAATATGGCGTATTAGCAGCAAAAGACTCATGAAAGTTGGAATGTTAATAATAAAAAAAATATTTTGTTTTTTTTTTTTATTTGAGCAAGTTCTTATATATAAAAAATAAAATATTGCACAGTTTACTTGTATAGTATGTGTCACAAGTTTCATTCTCCGGCAGTATATAATCCGGCATTATATAATCCCAATGATTTTTTTTTTTAGATTTCATATGGCAAATAAAAAAAAAATTTTTTTTTTTACTTTTTTTTTTGAATTTTTTTTTATTGTAGAATTAACTGCCGGTCCCTCGATTTCAAACGCAAACTTCGTTCGCATAACTTACCTTAAAAACTAAATTTTAAAATTGGTTTTTGTTTTAAATAAAAGTTAAGCGAATGAAAGTTTTGTTCGAAATCGAGGGACAGGCAGTTAATTTGATATTAAATATTAAAAAAAAGCAATATAAAGTTATAATGGAATTACATGTAATATGTAAATATGTAAATATGTATTGACATAGGTATATTAAGTTTTTAAATTTGGTAATAATTGCAGAGTAATACGTTCGATACATCGAACTCTTAAGAAATATCGATACGATATATATCGATATATTTTTTCAATTTGCCCATCCCTACCTCATTTGAACCACATGTGCTCCAGACCCAATTTGGCCAGTTGAAGTAGGTAGCAGAAAGTCATTGAACATGGCTCTGTAGTGCTTGCCTTTCACAGTGGTCGTTTAGCACACGGCGTTTTGAAAAAATAAGGACCTGTAATGCCTTTTTGGAGTTAGCATCACACCATACAGTAACTTTAAGCGGATGTAATGGCTCTTCGTTTATTATACGCAGATTTTCGGTGCCCAGAAATAGATAGTTCTGCTTATTCACGTTGCTACAGAGATGGAAATAGGTGTCGCCGCTCAATATGATATTTAGCGAAAAGTTTCGCAAGAGGATCGAAATTGTTATTTCGATTTCCTGAGGTTTATAGCGCTCCATTCGTTATTGACATGTAAATACTTTGTATCTGTTTACTTCACAAATGTCAAACAGAACTAACATTTACCGCCTTTTGCAAAAACTACAGCATCTTCCGATGCACCACCCTGTATGCACATTTGATCCTTTTGATCCCACCAAATTCTAAGCATCACCTAGACGCCAAGAATGTTCGGTTTCGGTGTTGATTCATTTGGTTAACCAGGCTTTTTATATAATTTTGTGCACCTCGGCTTGTCGTAAAGAATTCCGTTTCCATCACCAGTAATTAAAGTAGAAGTTTGCAATCGACACTAAAACCAGAATTTCTTCCAATTAGCCAAACTACATACAGAAAAAGGACAGCCAGCATAACACTCTCTCTGAGGCAGTCACCTGTATGAATTCGCCTTGGTCAAAACTTAGCTTGCTGTACTGACGAACCACAAATCCCTGTTGTCATTTTAGGTCCCATGTGATCGTTTGTCTTGATTTCAGGAGTTCATTTTACAGTGGTTAGAATTTTTTGGTTTTAAGAAATTCTTAGATTTTGTTTAAAATTGAGAATATAATCAAACTGCATTGAAAAGAAAGAAAATATGTGTTAAATTTAATCTTTCTATTATAAACTCAAAATTTACCATAAGAATAATGGCTTAATATAAACAAGAGCCAAGGCGAATTCATGCACACGGTGGCAGCAATACTACAACAATACAAAAGCAGCAGAAACAAAGGAGGTGCTTACATTAAATTGTTAGTCTTTACATCTCGAAATGCCAACTATTTCTAAACAAGACATAATAAATCCAAAAACTGTCAAAGTCACCACGCTTTTCGCTACCACTTGTAGTGAATTCTCCTTGAACAGAAATAATGAGTAAAATAGAAGATTTATCTTTTTGGATAAGAAGATTGTTGCAACAGTGTTTTCAATAACTTTATTAAAATGTTTAATTATCAAGGACATGTTTTCATATATTTAATGCATATTTTTAAGGACATTATCTAAGACATTTTGAAATTTGCATTAAAAAAGGATTAATTCGCTTCTGTAGTATTAAAAGAATCATTGTTTTGATAGCATTAAAACAAAAATCCTTTTACCTGTCAGCAATAATTAGTATCTTTTAAAATAATAATCCTTTAAAACAATTTCTCTATTGCACTTGTAATTTACTTTTGCTTTTTATAACTTAAAAGTCCTTGTTATACAAAAATACTCTAAAGAAATCTTGTCGATTATTAATTTAATTTAAAAATAGAAATCCTTTAATAACAATTTCTCTACTGGACTTGTAATTTAATTTTGCTTTTAATAACTTAAAAGTCCTTGTTATACAAAAATACTCTAAAGAAATCTTGTCGATTGTTTATTTAATTAAAACTCTTTTGTATGATTTTATTATGTTTAATTTGACATGATTTTGATTTCAAATTTTTAATTGAATTTTCTTTTTATGTAACATGATTTCGAATTTCTATGTCCTTTTAAACACTTCAAGGTATTGGAGCATGTTCACATAAATTTTAAGAAATTTTGCTAAATAAAAAATCTTTGTTGGTTTTTCCTTTAAAAATCTTTGTCCATAGAAAGTAAAATTTTAAATTTTCTATGTTTTAGTTTTATGATTGATGATTTGCTCGGTCTCTCAGGCATAATAAAATTTTTTTTATTGTTTCATTAAATGAGTCATGGCAACGATTTGAAAGGAATTATCGCATAGAAAATTCTTGTTCATTTCCTTTTAATCCTGAATAATTTATCTCAATTTACGGTTGAATGGTCATCTGTACAATTCGTATTACTTGTGAAAAATTATTTGTTTTATAGAAGGCATAAACCTTTCCATCAGTTTTATTGAAAAATGAAATTTAATTTAGTTGTAATTTTTCAATACTTGATGAATGTATGCAAAACACATTTTTACATTTCTCCAGGTCTTTAAAAATTATACAGTCGCATTAAATAAATAAACATGCATAGCTGAAAATTGTTAGGTTCAACTTTGGTTTTATTATCAAAAATTATTTTTGGGAATGAAATATTTTATTAATTAATTCATTTATTAATGATGTGCTAATAATCCCAATTTTTTTAAATGAAAACACTGAAATTTATTGTTGTGGGAAAGCTAGTTTCTATGCGCATTTCGCTGGTTGCTTAGGCCAGCTCGTCAGGAAACTTTTTCCAAATACTTTAGAAAAGCTAAAAATATTATACAAGTAAGACCATAAAGTGAATAAGAATTTTAAAACACTCTGGTCTTAAATGTAACAATATCAAAGCTTCAACAAAGTCACAACAATAAACCGTCAATTTTTTTCTTTCTTACAGTCCCCTACAATTGGCTGGGTTTTTTCCAACACAAATTGTAGTTGTAAGAGGATAGAAAGAAAAAAACAAAATTAAAAAAAACAAGATGCTTAAATAAAGCAGCTTGCCATTTCAGTTTTTTATTTGCCGGGCACATGCAAATTTATTATCAAAAATTATTTTTGGGAATGAAATATTTTATTAATTAATTCATTTATTAATGATGTGCTAATAATCCCAATTTTTTTAAATGAAAACACTGAAATTTATTGTTGTGGGAAAGCTAGTTCCTATGCGCATTTCGCTGGTTGCTTAGGCCAGCTCGTCAGGAAACTTTTTCCAAATACTTTAGAAAAGCTAAAAATATTATACAAGTAAGACCATAAAGTGAATAAGAATTTTAAAACACTCTGGTCTTAAATGTAACAATATCAAAGCTTCAACAAAGTCACAACAATAAACCGTCAATTTTTTTTTATTAGTTAATTATTAAAAAAAGAGGAAACATTTTGATCTTAACAATTCTTCTTAAAGTGAAGAAAATATCCTTTTTATAATAGAAAACTTAAAGTAGCAAAATGACAACGAAAAGTTGTTAAATTTTAACAACATTCGTTTACTTCTATATACCAAAACGTTATAAAATCGCGAACGAAAAATAAGAAAAAATAGCATGCGTCAAATAACAAACGAAAGGAAAAGAAAATCTGCAACGCTTTGTTGTCAAATCAAGTATAAATCGTTGTCAAGCTGGTTGGTTGGTTAACGTGGTAGCACAGAACTAGGCGTGCTGCAAGTAGAGTCGATAGTGACTCTGTTTTGACACCACACCACTCATCAAGAATTGGAACCCCCAGTCAAACTTGAACCAGGGGCAATGCTGAGGTGGCTAGAGCCAATCCGTTGCGTTGAGATTTCAGCAAGTAGCTGAGTTTCACCCGTGATATCTCCAAGAGTCCTTGTATAAGGTGATTCCCAAATAATCCATGCCGTATTGAATTAAACGCTGGGCAATCACATAGAAGATGAAATACTGTCTCCTCAGCTTTCGGTTCCCCGCAGCTGCGGCAGCATTCATTAAAAGGGAGGCCGAATCTCATAGCATGCTTACCGATCGTCCAGTGACCACTAAGTACGTGTATAAGTTTTGACACGTCTTTCCGACTGAAGTTGAGAAGTCGCTTAGAGCCACCTATGTCATATGTGGGCCACGTTGCCTCGGTAGCCCTGCAGCCATCCAGTTACCTCCATTTATCGTCAGCCATATCCAGATAGTGTATGAAGATTTCGCTCCTGATAGTTCCCAGGGGTGTTGCGACTGGCACACCCTGTGAAATAACAAGAGCAGCTCCAGTCTTGGCCAGACATGGCTGACGAGAATGGACGTTGTTTTATGTGACCTTAGTGACAGCAGAGCCGCCTGGCTATCAACGAAAATGCAAATTTTGCCGCCGATATTCCTGCTGAACAGTGTTCTACATGCCTCTCTTATCGCCAATATTTCGGCCTAAAATACGCTGGCCCAATCTGGCAGGCGGAAAGAGATATTCACGTTCAGTTCCTCCGGGAAAACCCCAGAGCCAACACCACAAGTCATCTTTGACCCATCTGGGTAGGCCCTCGTGCGGTATTCCCCGGCCAGGATTCCCCTGCTCCATTCCCGCCTTGACGGAAATATGACCTTGAATTTTTGACCAAAGTCTGTAAGGGGTATCATATAGTCGCCTGGTCGTCTCAGAGATGTGGGTTGTTTCTGTAAGATCCTTACATGACCGTACATCCTCTCCTTCCAACATCCCGATGCAGAGAGCCTAACCGCGCTGTTGATGGATATGGCCATAAGGTATAATTCTATTGGTATAAGGTGCAGTATCTGCAGTATTCAGAGCCTCTGAAAGACTAGTGCGTAATGCGCCTGCTTTACCAATACGGGCTGATCTTTGTACTCTGCCCAGCTGGTCCACGACGTATTTCCTGCCCGTCGCGGTCCACCATACCAGAGATCCATATGTAAGAATAGGCCGTACTATAGGCCGTGTATAGCCATTTGACCAGTCTAGGATTAAGGTCCCACCTGGCGCCAAACATTCTACGGCAGGCATAATAAGCCACCGTAGCCTTCCTGACCCTGTGTTGAGTGTTGTCAAGTTGAGAAGGAGTTTTCGAAAATTCCGTAAATGTTTCCTACAACTATTAGGTAATAAATGACAAAACAATTGTTAAATGTATGAATAAACATAAACAATGTTAAGAGATTTTGTTATTAAAAATAGGCGTAAAATAAGTAGGGTCACATTTTGAAATCCCCATTGAATTTCGAAAATAGTTTTTTGGTGCAAAATTTAATGGTAATATGTATGTGCAACAATTGTATTCGCCCAAAGTCATAAAATAACCAAAATTCCTCAAACGTAAAAAATTTTAAGATATTGGTGCTGCAGAATCGTTTGAACTTTTAAATTGTGATACATAAATAAATATGGTATTTAAAAAATTTTATTCTCAGAATGGTTTCAAAACAAGAATGGGGTTTTGTCAAATCAACAACAAAAAGTTGTCAAAATGAAATTGTAGTGCTAAAATTAAAATAAAAAGGCAACCAAGCCTTCTTAAAATTTTGACATTATAAGTTGTAAAATTTAGCTAAAGCGAGGTAAACTGACTTTTTGCAACGAAAGATGTGAATTTTGGTAAATATTTTATTCAATTATTTTTTCCTTTAGAATGTTTTCAAGCTCTATTATGTCTTCTTTGGGAAACTGAATATGATTCTATTACAAAAGACTTTTCAATCATATCAATTTAACTTTTTATAGAATTTGTCAAGGACTTTAAATCAGTGTTCGAAAATAAACAGAACATTATTTAGCGCTCGGCTCACACACCAAGAAACGATATATATTTCTTTAGTGTTTGAGTAGACGAACAAAACTCTTAATACCGTTCGTAATTATTTTCAAGAAAGAGCCGAACAATATATAGTGTTCTGTCCTTCATTATAAAACAGAACAATTACAGTAGTTCTGTAGACAAACATTATATTTTAATCTTCTATAGTGTATCTTTTTTTTACACTGATAAAGAAATGAACAAACAAGACATTTTAGCAACCGCCACATCACGAATAGCCTGTGTGTATATTGTGCACATGTTTTGTTTGTGTAAAGTTTTTTTTGCTGGCTTTTTGTATTTTTCGTATATGTATTTTGTTTTTGAAAAATATTTTTATTTTCTTTTTCTTACCAGCCAAAACTGCATTAAGCACAAGTGAAATTAACGAAAATTAATTACCTAAACCGATCACAAGCAAGTTTGTGATATAGAAAATAAAAACAGAAAGGAATTTAATGTTCTGATTTTTTTGTTGAGTTGGATAAGTATTGTATTATATTTGTGTTCGAAGATCACAAACAGGGAAACGTTATTTTTTCAATAATTTACTACACAAACCTTATTAGCGTTTGTGTTTTCCACAAATCTACCGAACCGAATACTAAGGAACGATATTAAATGTTTATTTTCCAACACTGCTTTAAAGTCATCTCCTTGATTTTTAACTTTGGCTATGCTTTTTTTTAAGCCCTATTCTCCTTATCGGATCGATGGGAACATATATATATATATATATATATATATATGCTTTTATCCAAATTGAAAGCTACAAATTCATTAAGTACAGGAAATCCTTTTAATGGCTTTTAAAATGGTCCAAACTAATAAATTTAGAAACATTTGACTTTGAAAGGCGACAGCAAATGTTTGAAATTGTAAAGAAGTTGTATAGAAATTTTTTTTTAATTAACTGCAGTTTTACAGTTTTCTATAGAAAATTGCCAAAGTGTTACAGTTTACAGAAAATTTCACAGTCTAACTGTTTTCTATAGAAAATTTTCACAGTGTTACAGTTTTCTATAGAAAATTGTCACTGTGTTACAGATTTCTATAGAAAATTGTCACTGTGTTACAGATTTCTATAGAAAATTGTCACTGTGTTAAAGTTTTCTATAGAAAATTTTTACAGTGTTACAGTTTTCTAAAGAAAATTGTCACAGTCTCACAGTTTTCTCCAGAAAATTTTCACAGTGTTACAGTTTTCTATAGAAAATTTTTACAGTGTTACAGATTTCTATAGAAAATTGTCACAGTGTTACAGTTTTCTAACGAAAATTGTCACATTCTCACAGTTTCATCCAGAAAATTTTCACAGTGTTACAGTTTTCTATAGAAAATTGTCACAGTGTTACGGTTTTCTACAAAAAGTTGTCACAGTGTTACAGTTTTCTATAGAAAATTGTCACAGACCCACAGTTTTCTCCAGAAAATTTTCACAGCGTTATAGTTTTCTATAGAAAATTGTCACAATTTTACAGTTTTCTATAGAAAATTGTCACAGTGTCACAGTTTTGTACAGAAAATTGTCCCAGTGTTACAGTTTTCTATAGAAAATTGCCGCAGTGTTACAGTTTTCTATAGAAAATTATCACAGTGTTACAGTTTTCTAAAGAAAATTGTCACAGGCTCACAGTTTTCTCCAGAAAATTTTCACAGTGTTACAGTTTTCTTTAGAAAATTGTCCCAGTGTTACAGTTTTCTATAGAAAATTGTCGCAGTGTTACAGTTTTCTATAGAAAATTAACACGGTGTAACAGTTTTCTGTAGAAAATTGTCACAGTTCACAGTTCCGTATAGAAAATTTTCACAGTGTTACAATTTTCTATAGAAAATTTTAACAATGTTACATTTCTCTATAGAAAATTTTTACAGTGTTACTGTTTTCTATAGAAAATGTTCACAGTGTTACTGTTTTATATAGAAAGTTGTCACAGTGTAGCAGTTTTCTATAGAGAATTGTCACAGTTTTCTATAAAAAGCTGTCGCAGTGTCACAGCATCTTATAGATATTTACCGCTGGTAACAGTTTTATATAGAAATTGTCGAAGTGTTATAGTTTTTATCCAAAATTGTTGGAGTGTACTAGTTTTATAAAAAAAGGTGTAACTGTTTTTTATAAAAAAAATTTGTTGCAGTGTCACAGCTCTTTATAAAAAATTATCGCAATTTTACAGTTTTCCAAAAAAAATTGCGTTAGTGTTACAATTTTCTATAGAAAAATGTCACAATATTACAGTTTACATAAAATTTTTTATGTCTAGAAATATTTTTTAGCTTCAATATTTCTGAAAATAATTCTTTCCTTTAATGACGTCAATTTAATCAGCTCTACAGTATTCAGTTCAAATTTGTTTTCCGTTCTCTTTTTAAAAAGTGAAATTAATCTAATTGCGTATTTTATTTTGAAAAAATCTGTAAGCTATTTGATTGTTTGTTTTTGGCGAAATTGTATAACATTTATTTTAAAATCATTTAAAAACATCTCACATTATTCAATTTATTTCTAACACTTTCTCCTTTTTTATTTTTATTTATTTTACTTTTGTCTTTTTTAGGTTGGCTAGAACCATTATTGGATCGTATTGCTAGAAACTCTACGACCGTTGTTTGCCCTGTTATTGATGTTATCGATGATACAACACTCGAATATCATTATCGTGATTCGGGTGGTGTAAATGTGGGCGGTTTCGATTGGAATTTACAATTCAATTGGCATGCAGTGCCTGAGAGAGAAAAGAAACGTCATAAGGTAAGTGGTGGCAAAGTGTAAGGGGTCGTTTTTTTTTTAAAATTAAATTTCAAATAAAGTTTTATCGTTTAAGTAAAACAGTAAAATCCAATACACAATATTAAATTTTGGGGTTTTTTCAATTGGCTTTAGTTTTATTTTATATTACTGACTAAAATATCCTTTTTAACCCTTTTTAAATGTTTTTTTTATTTGAATATTTTCTAAGATTTTCGATTTACTTCCTTAAGTTTTTTTTTTTATATGTAATAAATTACTATTTGTCTCGAATTGTTTATTTGTATTTGTACAACTTGGGGTATTATTGCTCTTTTATATGAATAAATTTACAAATTTTTTATTTTTGGATTTTGGTTTCTTAGATAAACAACACAAAAATATTTTTCAAACCATACGTGACTGGATTATAGATTCGAATGGAAGAGACGTAATAACTACAAACCTAAACACTATTTCCATTAAAATTTGCCATTTTGAGCAAAATGGCTTAAACGGAGAACAATGGAATACATGTCTAACCTTGACCCCTTTAGGGGGAGGGACAAGCTAAACTGTAAAAGAAAATATTAGAGTTTTTGAAAATTTGAGGTCTTAAAGGCAATTTCAAATAGACTTGAAAAGTTTAGGATCTCAAGAGGTTTTGTGTTGTGAGATGGTTTAAGTTTATAAATGGTCCTTCGAACCTGTATAGTTAATTTAAGGTTAAATGTTTGAACAACCAAAAGTTGTGGTTGGGCGTTTTAAGTTTTTTATGCGATGCATAACATTAAGATAATATCCTTTTTTTTTAAATATATATTGGCCATGTTCTGGAAATCGAAATCACGTGAAATTTAAATCTATGAAGATTTGCAATTGCATTTTTGTAAAAATGAACGAACGTAGCTTTTCCTGATTTCAAAATTAGTGTAGGTAGAGGAAAGTGGTCTTCTACGTATGAGGTATATAAAAGGAAATATTGTTTTCAAAATTTGTTCGATTTAAATTTCATGTGATTTCGATTTCTAGAACATGGCCGTAAATTTAGGTCCTTGCTTAGTTCAAAGTGGATTAGACCAAATGAAAATAGATTTACTTCCAAAACAATTAACAGAATTTTTTTTTCTTAATTTTTTCTAGTTCTTCTTAAGTAGTTTGGGATTGAAGTTCAGCTAAATTTGTTGAGTAGTAAATAAATTAATAACCGATGTGTGGGCCCACCTTTCAATTGGTCGATTTTAGATAAAATGGACTACTTACAACATGGCCCAATGTAATGCTATCATGGACCATGTCATTGTTAAAAAAGAGTTTGTATTTAAACGACATGTCTTTTTCAAAACTAATCCTCTGGAGTATACAATGGAAAAGTTTCAAAACTTATCCACTGGGAGTATGTATGAACATGGAGTAGTTTTAAGACTACTCCGTTGTAATGCAACGCTGGGGTATATGGTCCAGCCCTAAGACATCGTAATGTTAAATATACCATTTTTATTCAATACATTTGGGTTACCTTTGGACTAGCCCTATCCCCTTATGGACGTTATTTTATATGCGTGTATGGACAAGACGTATGATTTACAGGATAAGAACTTTGGAAAAAGTTTCCTGATGATCTGGCCTAAGCAACCACCGAAATTCGCATAGCTTATCCCACCAACAATACATTTCAGTTTATGAAGTATTAGAATTGGGAATTTAGCACATTCAAACGAAACCTTATTAAGAAAAAGTCCTGATGAAGTTTTACGTGATGAAAAATTTGGCTGTAGAATTCAAAAGATTCGTCATAATTGGCTCGATCATAAGCCGATATACCAAATAAAAACTATTCTAATTCACGGAGGATGATACAAAATTCAACACAGTTGAATATAACATTTTAATCTTTTTTGTTTTTCGTTTTTGAACTTAAGTTTGGCCTCCCCTGCAAACCAAAATAGAAATGGTTTTCATGTACGTATGTCACATACGTGAGAGCTTAAACCCTTTAATTTTATGATAAGTCCTTTTTCGTTCGTCCTTTTTATTGTAAGATTATAAGATTTTCCGTTTAGTTTTTATTTCTCTACGGTCGTTTATCCCTTAACTTCTGTCATTTTTGCATATTCCTTTAATAGGATTAAAAATTGATGATATTAAGGACTTTTCTTATATAATGACAGCAGCAGATCATGAAAAGTAAGAAATTGTTATTCTTTGCTATGGGCTTAATAATGTCAACGCAAACACTTAGGAAATAAAGACAAACAGTTACTACTACAACAAAAAAGTAAAATTTGAAGATTAATCAGGAAATCCCTCAAAAGCCGGAAACGGAAATAAAAAATATTTTTTTTAAATTAAAGTTACAAGCTTGAAGGCAATAGCATTTTTCCGTGGGCTTTGGGAGTACCAAAGCGTTGGGACTTTCAACTGAAGGACTAATTTTTTTTAAATATTTTATTATAAATTTTAGTAATATTTAACTAATTTGTGCTAAATATCATAGTAGGCGCTTCTGTTCAGTTAGTTTTTTAATGTCTTTATGTATTTTAGATTTATTTGGAATTATTGGGTTTTGTTTTTAATTCTTGTGTAATTTAATTGACCTTTTAATTAAAATTTATTATAAACATTTTATTTAATTAAATTTTTTTTTTTCTATTATTAAGTAGAAATTTTAAAGCCGTTAGTCCAGGTTACCGAAATTTGATAAAAAAATAAATAAATATCTTGATATAATGGCATTTCTTACGAGTTTAGACGAACCAATTTTTTTGTATGGAATCATCTTTATAAACGACTTTTGGAAAATTGTAAACTGATCTATATTATTTTTTATTGAATAATTTCTAGTCGTGAAAAATCAATTTGTGCCCAACTTCATCACTATCAGGCCTGTGTTGATTCCATAGTTGCCATTCCGATCGGAATCGTGTTGATTTCTTTAAATTAAGTTTTCGCTGTTTGGAGAAGCGAAAAACGGAATTGCTTACACTTTCAATCGGAATTATTTTCTGTGGCAGGTTTGTTTCAAGTTTCAAGGTGCTTTTCGGTATAGGGCTTTTTATATGGGACTTGTGTTATAGTTATAGACCGATCTATGTTAAATTTAACATCAAAACTTTTCGTTCTTTATAATTAATTCGAGTCAAATTTGATGACAATATTATGATTCATAAATAATGTTTGCGCGTTTTAAAAAGAATGTTTGCGCGGATTTCGGGAAATACTTTCAAAAAATGTTAAATAACGTACCGAGGTTAATACAATTTTTTATTTTAGCGTTTAGTCAAATTACACTACGATATTATTATTTAATAAAGCAAATAAATGGACAATATCATAACGATATCAGTTTTTGTTTGGTAGAGGGCTTTATATTATAAACGTTTAAATAATGTAAAACTAACGGGTGGTTAAATTTTAAGGGCCGATGTTGAATGTGTACCACACCTAAACGTCCGGTTTTTTCTGAATTTCATTTGACATTTTTCAATTCAGACTAACTCAATTTTAACCGTGGAAAGATACACAATCGAGCAACGCGTTAAAGTTATTCAGGCTTAGTATGAAAATGGGCGTTTAAATCAAAATGCATATCGTAAATTTTTGAAGAAAATCATCTTCAGTAATAAGGCACATTTTCACCTCAGTGGATTCGTCTATAAGCAGAATTGCCGCATTTGGGCGAATGATAATACAAGAGTGATTGTCGAAAAACCATTGCACCCACCAAGAGTGACTGTTTGGTGCGGATTATGGGCTGGCGGCATCATCGGGATGTATTTTTTCCAAAATGAGGCCGGTCAAGCAGTTACTGTGTTCGCTATCGTTAGATGATAACGAACTTTTTATGGCCCGAATTGGAAGATATGGATGTAGACGATATGTGGTTTCAACAGGATGGTGCCACTTGCCACACAGCTAACGAAACAATGGCTCTTTTTGGGCGACAAATTCAATGGCCGTGTTAACTCACTTGGTGGCGATGTTAATTGGCCGCCAATATAACGTGATTTGACACCGTTGGACTTCTTTCTTTGGGGGGATTTGAAAGAAAAGGTGTGAGTCGATAAGCCAGCAACACTTTAAGAGCTAAAGGATGGGATAGTTCAGCACATTAACGGCATAGACCTTAGCGTCATTGAAAATTTGGACCATCGGATGGAGGTGTGCTGCCGAGGTCGCGGCGGTCATTTGGCCGATATTTTGTTCCATACATAATTGAACCATACCAATATTATCATAATAAGAAGAAATGACAATAATTTCCTAAATAATTTGTGTTTTATTCAAAATCAACATCGGCCCTTAAAATTTAACCACCCTTCTTATGCAAAAAAAAGTTAAAGTTCACATTAGTTTACCAACACATTAAGCCCAGCAAAAGTATATGGGTTTAACGTGTTGGTTAACTAATGTGAACTTTAATTTTTTCTTTTTGTTTAATAAGGGGGTTAATCTTCATATAAATTTATAAAAATGGCTAATTGATAAATAAAAAAGTGACTAAATCTTGACACTAACCCCCGTATTCATAAGAAATTATTAAATTTTACAAACGTTTATTAAGTAAAATTTTCATACAAAATTTGTTTCGTAAAGCTTTATTAAATAAAAAATATTTTTATGAATACGGCAGCTAAGGGTTTTACTGGAAGCTCTGATTCTGGGTAATTCAGTAATTCTAAGTCTGCCAGGTGAATACACACTCATCTTCAAAAACTCCATTAATGAAAAGTTTTCTGATGTTACGCAAGGAAATATTTACCACTTGTGGTGTTGGAGGAAATACAAATTAAAGAAAAAAATTACACCAAAACGCCAACATTATTTTCTACCCTCTCAACCTTTGAATAATAATCGAAATCCTAAGAAACTCCTTTTCAAAACAGCGGTCATGTGGAAAAATTTCTTTAGTTCATTATTACATTAAAGCTTATAAATATTTTAAAAATGCTCCCGCTCAAATAATTTTTCTTTATTTTTTCAACTGAAATGAAGTGAAAATAACGAAAGAAAAAATCCAAAGAAAATCAATAAATCCTAAACTACTCACATTATTTGTTCTACATAAAGTTTTTTTATAAAGTTGTTAAACAAAATTATTGGAAAATTGTTCATTTTAAGAAAGTTTTCCCTGCCTTTCTTACACTCAAAAAATACAAAATATATCAAACTTCCCTTTTAATTTCTTCGCATGAATAAATATTATTCTCTCATAATTGATTTAGTTCTCTTCGAAACATTAAAATATGGTTTTTTATTTTTTTAATTCTATTTTTAGTACAACAAAAACTTTTTTTTATAAATCTAGATTTGTTGTTATTCTAAAAGTTTTTTATTTATCCAAAAGTAAAGAAAAAATTTTGTTTTCAACTGTTCTATTTGAGTTGTAGATGTTGGTAGAAAATAGTAAAGCATACCTTAAGGGAGAGATAAGTTTATGGTTTAGTTTTACAACCCTTAGCTAACAAACACACATTCACACACTTCTGCACACAAATCCTTGCTTATAGTATTGTGAGCTGCCAAGGAAATTTAAAATTTACCTTTAAATTGTGGTGGTAATTAAGTGCTTTTCCTGGATTAGGTTAATTTAACTTCACTAACGTCTTAAAATATTAAAATTAACATTTAAATTAAATTATATTAAATGGCAATAAAATTGGAAGCATAATTAACTAGTATGTAGTATATAAACAAAAATGTATTTATACAGCGAAGATATCCTCAATTTTGCTCTGGCATTCAGATTTTTCCGCACTTTAATGAAAGCAATTTAAGTCTTAGATTAGCCCTCATATTCTTGAAAAATGTTTTAGATTTATAGCAGGTTTATGAAACGCATTTTCTATGAATATTTGTTCAATAAACCTTTTAATAATCAAAAATATTTTGTACGAATATGGGGATAAACCTTTAAAAGATTTGTATAATCTATAAAAAAACATATGCATGAAAGCTGTTTTATAAAAAGATATTGAATATTTTTTAATGCTTTTAATAGTTGAAATAAAAGCCTTGGAAGTTTTTTTTTTTTTGATTAAAGCTCTTTCGACTTTACAAAACATTTCAGGTAAACGTTTTTGAAACTATTTACTTTAAAGCTTTTTAAAACTTTTTAATAAAAAACCCTTGCAGCTCTTCAAGTTAAAAAAAATGTTTGTAAGCAGACTTTTAGAAGAAAGTTTTGAGACCTTTTATAAGAAAATAAAGTGTAAACAGATTTTAAGTAAATTAGCTTTTAAAAGATGTATGTATGCTTTATAAATTCTTACGGCCTTATTTATAAATAGTAAAACAGATCAATAAAAGGTTTATTAAACAATTTTTTATGCAAAATTCGTTTCATAATCCCTTTATTAACCAGTTTTATTTTTAATAAATAATGCTGTTAATCTTGTATTTTTACAAAAAGCTTTAACATTCTAATAAAATAAAAAATAGCTTTAACAGTTATCGTTTAGCTACATACTTCTAAAATCCTATAAATATTTTCAAGCTGTTGACCTCCCTTCAGTATCCTTGTCATCATTTCCTTGCAAACTACAACTTAGAACATTTCAATAGAATTTTTATGAAATTAAATTAAATATTCAAACAACACTACCTTTATATACTGAACTCTGGTTTTATTCTAAAAGCAAATCCTTTCCTTTAATTATTTTCAAATATTTACACTCCGTGTACCTTCAAAATAAACATTTACTTGCCACTGGTAAAAATAACAGACATTTTGGAGTAGATACCCACCTGGTTTATAATAAAAATCGTGATAATAGGGATGATGGTAATAATGATGATGATGATGTCGAACGGAAACTCGCCAACATCATTAGGAAATCCTCATTTTCAAAATGTATATGTTACTAAACGTTTCGCGTGTTTTAACAATTTTGCTGCTGGTTGGCTGCACAACTGCTGGATGGTTCTTTGGATAATGATGGTTGGTTGCCTGACTGGCGCTTGTTGGTTAGATAAATGGTATTGACACCTATAATTTTACTACGGGCAAGCAATTAAAAACAAAAAATATTGTAGGAGTAAATACTTGTAAAATACACTACATTGATATTTAAAACTTGTGTTTTTACACTGGGTGCAACAGTAAAATTAAGAGATAAATTTGTTTATAATAATCCTAGTAATGAAAATCTTTTGATAACGTGCAAACATGTTGGTAAACAACCAAAAAGAAGAAAAGTTTTCTGAATAGTTTTATAAGTTTATCGAAAAAAGTTTTCGTAGGTTATAAAAAAAATTCTTTGGTTAATCTATTTCACTCTTACGGCCAATTTCACCGAGTTCAGTTATAATTAACCATCAGTTATAGCTGTCGAAAACATATTGTTAACTAGAAGTTGAAGTAATAGTTAGTTTTAACTGAACTTGGTGAAAGCACAACAATTCTCCGTTTGAACACGACTCTTACGACTTCCATATGAAAAATTTTTACGCTTTTTAATTAAAAGCTTTTTAAGTTACAACTTCTTAAAAGCTCAACTAAGAATATTATTAGTTCTAAAAGCTTTTTTTAATTACTGGGCATTTGTTAATTTTCAAAAACTAAAAAAGCTAAGAAAGCTTTCATTAGAATTTTTATTAGTAAACCTTTTAAAAAAAAATTGTTATGAATTTTTATTAAAGCTTTTAATATATATTTTTTTTTATCTAGTGCAAAACTTTTATAATTAAAAGTTTTCTTAATAAATGCTTTTCATAGAAATAAAACTTTTAAGTAAAATAGTCTTATAACTATTTTAGAAAATTTTAAGAAAAACTTTTTATTCAGTTCTGTAAAGCTTAACACAAAAAAAAATAATTAAAATCAGAATCTGGGAATTATTTGTTTTTCAAGTTACTTAAATATATTTAACATTTTTTCTTTTTTTTTCGAATATATTCTATGAGTTAAATTTCAGTTATGTATTTTATAAAGCTTTTTGCAATAGTTCTATTCCTTCAATTTTGAGGAATGACTTTATACACTTCCAGACTATTATCTTGTATCTTATTGTTACATTTTACTTTAGCTATCCTTTGGATAGCAACGATTAGACACCAGCATTCTTTGTGTCACACTGGATAGTGATACTTTATAAATTGAATGTACTTAATTCAACTATTTTAACAATAAGAATCTGGGAATTATTTTTTTTTGAAGTTACTTTAATATTAAAAGATTTTGTTTGTTGTGCTTAATTCCCTTTTTAAATAATTGATAAAAAATACTGAAATTTATTGTTGGAGGATAAGCTGTTCCTATGCGCATTTCACTGGTTGCTTAGGCCAGATCATCAGGAAACGTTCTCCTAAATAATTTTAGAAAAGCCAAAGCTATCAGCAAACACGACTACAGAGGGAATGAGAATAACCTACAAACACTCAAAAAGTCTTGTTTGCAACGATATCAAAGCTTAAACAAAATACCAAACAATAAATCAGTGTTGAGTTTTTATCTTTTTTATCTTTTTTACATTTCCCGCTACAATTAGTTAGAATTCTCCCAACATTAATTGTAGTTGTAAATGGGTAAAGAAAAAACATATTAAAAACAAAAGAAAGTGCTTTTATTGTTTTCGCAAGAAATCAAAATAAAAACAATTTGCCAGTTCAGTTTTTTATGCACGTGCACTTGCTAAAATTTATTATCAAAGTTGTTTGTGGGAATACTATTATTTATTAAAAGATTTTGTTTGTTGTGCTTAATTCCCTTTTTAAATAATTGATAAAAAATACTGAAATTTATTGTTGGAGGATAAGCTGTTCCTATGCGCATTTCACTTTAATATATTTAACAAAGGATAGCTAAGGTAAAATGTAACAAGAAGATACAAGATAATAGTCTGGTAGTGTATAAAGTCATTCCTAAAAATTGAAGGAATAGAACTATTACAAAAAGCTTTATAAAATACATAGCTGAAATTTAACTCATAGAATAAATTCGAAAGCAAAATAAAAAATGTTAAATAATTAAAATCTATATAATAAAAACAATCTAATGTGGATTTTTACATATAAAACTTTTAAGCGTCTGAATATAATATTAAAGGACTTTCAAAATCTTTTAAGAATAATTAAGCGCTCTCAAGTATTATTTAAAATCCTGTATTGTATAAGCTTTATATAGAAGAAACTTAAAGTAGTTAATGGAAACAACAAAATAAAATAATAAATTAATTTTTTTTTGTAAAGCTTAACTCCAAAAACCTTCCTGAAAGCTTAAGCATAGAATCTTGATAGGAATTTTCGCAAAAACGCTGGTTAAATCATACAACATGAAAGGACTTTTTTAACGTATCGAGAAAAATAAAAGTCGTTTCAATGATTTTATTTCAATCTTTCAAAAAGCTTTTCTTTTAGTCGGGTTTTTTTAATAGTCCTAAAATAAAACAACAGAAACTAATAAACTAATTTAACTTACTAAAGCTTTAAGCTTAAACGCTAAATGAAAGCATTTGAATAAAAAGCTTAGTTAGAATTTTTAAATTAAGCCCCTAAGTAAACGTTTTGACTTAAGTACTTTCTAAACTTTTTAATATTATTAAATTAATTTTTTTTATTAATTTTATTATAAAGGGCTTAAAGTTTATTTTGGAACTTTTTCATGTTTTTTTAAGAGACTCAAAGTTGTCTTAGAAGCCAGTAGCAAAAAGTTTCAACACTTAAACTTAAAAAAAATTAAAGCTTTATAACAAAATTAAATTTTTTTTATTGCTGCCGCGGTAGGCTCGTTGCTATGGAGCTAGACTATTAGTGCGAGAGCTGTGGGCGCGATTCCAGCCGGAAACTATGGTATGTTTTACTACAACGTGCTGAAAGTCAAAGTGACTTTTGTTCGGTTAATTAAGTTAGAATATAATTTATGATTGCATTTGTAACTCTTAATCAATAAATAAAAAAAAAAAAAAAATCTTTTGTCAGTGTATACAATTGTACTTCAGTTTTTCATTCTTCATTCATTTTACACAATAGCCCGTTTTTCCATCAATAAACAAAAAATCAAATGTGTTTATGTTCAATTTAAAGGAATAAAGAATTTCTTTCTAATAATTTCTGCTCTAATTTCTCTATAGTTTAATTTTCTGCCTTCGGCATCCTGCCATGTGAAAATACAATTTGTAGAAATGGAGAACAAATCGTTTGTTGATATTTCATTCATTGTTATTAAATACCAGTTGTGATTAGTATTCCATGTGGCTGTTGCTCTCTGTGCTTTTGTTTATTATTGTTATCCTTGAAATGGGGGGAGTGAATGGAAAACTGTCGGTGTAGTGAGCACAAAAATGAATCACAAACTAGCTTTGTTAGAATTTCCGCTTATTTCCGTTTCATACATTAAAAAAAAAAATAAATGTGTTTGCATTAGTGTGTTAGTTCCAAATTTGTGTTTTTCTTTGAAAAATATTTCCACTCTCTTTCACTTTTAGTTCATGTTTGTTTAAATGTGGTCGAGATTCTACATAAATAATTTTAATAGAAACCAAAAAAGTTGAGATAAAGTTTGAGTACTAACATACATAAGAAAAAGGTACATTAAAAGTTTTAACTAAACATTTTAGTAAAATTTTAGTAAAAGTTTGTCAAAAATTAATTAGTTGTATTAAAAACTTATAAACACACAGAGAAAAAACATGTTTGAAGTATGGTTAAAAAAAACATATTATGGTCCTCGCAGTGGCAACAAACAAACTATTGTGGTTCTTAGCATTTCTTTTTTCACGATTAATAATATTTTGTTTCTATTTAACAATTAAGTGTTTATTGAGGCCTGAAATATGCACAGAAAAAAATTTGCCCCAATTAAGGCATTAATCAAAAATAAAATCAGTTTTAACTAAAAATTTAATCAAGGTAATTAAACATTTAATCAAGTGAATTAAATGTTTAGCTGTTACTATTAATTTATTTACTGGTGCAAACCAATAGTATCAATTAAAATTTTAATTCACTTGACTAAATTTCTAATTAAAATTGATTTTATTTTTGATTAATGCTTTAATTGGGGCACAATTTTTTTCTGTATGGTTGAACTTAACAATAAAATGTTTAAGTAAAATTTAGCTTCAATAATAGACTTAAAAACATTATGGTTAGTTAAACCATATTATTTTCATCGACAGCCATATTATGGTTAAATTCATCCATCCAAAAACATGTTATGGTTAAAAAGCAGTAATATGCTTAAAATTAGAATATTTTAAAACATTTTATGTCTAATTTATAATTCAAAATAATAGGTTTAAAAAGCCACAAAATTATCGTTGTTTTGCTCTCTACAATAGTTGAATGCTTTTCAATTACATACTTGCTTGGTTTGCTTAAAATTCTCAATCACTTTATTTGAACCAGCAAGAAAGAATGCTTATGCAGGTCCTTACTGTCGACTGGAAAATGAATTAAAGGGGATACCTTATAAAAGTGGAACATAACACGTAACATGAACAAAAACCAAATAAAATAATAAATTTACATTTAGTAAGCAAACTGATAAAATGGCTAAAATAAATAACCATTATTGAAATTGACCATATTATTGTTAATTCTGACCAAAAGTAACCAAAAGTAACCATCTTTTGTCCAAATTATTGTTCATTTTAACCATATGCTGGTCATATTTAACCGTAGTATGGTTACCTGCAAACATAAACATTGTTTAAATCCAACCATAGAATGTTTCTCTTGGAATATGGTTACCTCCAATGGTTACCAGAGTAATTTATCATTAAATTTAATTTACTGCCATGCCCACAATGTCGACAAGAACATTTCTTTCGCAAATTTATATTGAAGACAACAATAAAAAAATAAAATTTGTTTTTATTTGGATCCATTGCGACAACCCGCAATCATTTGAAAACCAGCCGAATTACCGCCAGAGCCGAATATTAGAGGCGCCAACGTAATGCTCTTTATTTAGTATCTGTAGTATCTTTTGTAAGCTACTAATCGAGCATTGGCCAAAAAACATCCGGAATATGCGACCAGCCTTGAAGCCGTAAAACTCAATAATGATAAAGATTTTTTTCATCCATCTTCCGACTGCCATCTATTGCAAATGATACACAACGCTATTCCTAATATCGGCTTTACTTTAAGAAAACGATATCTGAAATTGTCTTAATTCGTTTTTGGCCTTCAAAAAAATTAGTTTAGTTCTTTCCAGATCTTAAAAATGTTTACAGCTAAATCTGGCATTAGACATGGCCAAAAAATGCTAAAAATGATTTTAAAAAATGCTAAAATTAATGCTGAAATGTTTTTCAAGATTTTTGTAAAAAATTTATTGCCAGTATGAAATTTTATTCAAAAATAAATGGGTAGATTTTAGTGACATATTTTGTAACGAGATTGAAATAAACATTTAATTCATATTTAAACAAATGGATAGATATTGGTAAAACATCAAAAAAATATAAATATGTATGTATGTAGTACAGGTACGAGTAGTTGCGATTAAATTTAAATTTAATCAATTTAAATTTAATTTAAACAATTTTGTTTCTATGATGCAAAAAATTTTTTTAGATCATTTTATTTCTTATAATTTAGGAAAAGTTGAAGTTTTGAAATTAGTATTTTTTCAGCAGTTTAGAGCCAAAAGTTTTTCAAACATTTTTATCTTAATACAAATCGAAAATTCTTTTACTTTTATGTCGTTATGTCAAATGGCAAATAAGTTTTACAATCAACATGATGAAGGCATTTCTAATATTCCATAAAAATTCCATTTTTTACAAGATGTTTCTTAAGATAGGAATTATTTATTTTCATTCAAAATTTTATTTCGAGTACAACTATTTTAAGTCAAAATTTATCATAATTTATAAAAAAATTTTTAGTAAAATCAATAAAACTACTCATCCAAATTTTAAAAAAAATAATGCTAAAAAGGCTAAAAACATTTTATAAAAATGCTAAATAAAATGCCAAGTGCTAAATGAAAATTTTGCTGCTAAATAAAAAATGGCAATGCTAAATTTAGCAGCGAAAATGGCCACACTGGTTCTTTCAGTAATTTAAAAAAAAAATCCCAAGTTTACAATGACCAATACTTTGGAAAATTTATAGTGTGCCAATGTTTACCAGTTAAGGATTTAATTTAGCCTAGAACATCGCATTTTTAAGTTATGCACCCCATATTTTAAAATAAAATTGGCGACAAAAAAATTCCTAGATATTCAAAAATTACTTTTTTATTATACTGAACCTTTTTCTTTTTAAATTACCTTAGTTCACTTTTAGAAAAATAAACTAAAAATATAAAGTTTATATTAACTAAATAAACTACAATTATCACGCTTTGAGGGTTTAATTTCAATAACAAAAAGAACCTGGAAAATCGCTTTTGAATAAAACTTTTTTATACAAATTTCTTGATTTTATAATCGTACTTTTTTTTTGTTGATGTTGTTTTTAAGCTTGTTTAAATCATTTTAAAGTCTTTGGAAAACTTCCAATTAAAATAGGGAAGGTTGGCAAAAACAAGCAATAGCTTAACCCTGTTGTTCTTTAAATGAAAAGAAAAGCAAAAGGGAATTATTTTTTATTGGAGATTTTAATTATAAACAAGTGCGAGTGCTATATTCGGCTATGCCGAATCACAAATGTGTTTCACCACACAGAAAAAATTATTAATTTTCTCCAATCACCAAATTTATACCAAATTCATAATATCAAACAAACAATTTGTCGATTTTTCACCTATTACCAAAATGATTATATTGATTACTAACAATTTTAAAATTTTGAAATAAATATTTCAATAAATGATATTTTTAATTTTAATTAAAAAAGTGATCAAACAACTTTGCCATTTCAAACAATGTGTTAATTTATTTAAATAAATACTGACAATTCCCAACAACAATTCTAAAAGTTTAAATTATTTTATTTAAAATGAAAAAAGTCAATTAAGATTTTTTGTTATTTAATTAAAATTTTAATTGAAGATTTATTTGAAAACAACTAAAATGTTAATTAAATCAAAATTAAATTTTAAATTTTCTTTCAACTAAAAAAATAATTGATTCAATTATCACATTAATTAAATATAAATGCTTTCTAAACCATTTTTTTAATTGTTAAAACACTTTTTTCTGTGCATGGTACGATAAAACCTGAAAGCTATAAAATTGTCGTTCTTAAGATATAAATAAACCTCTTTTGCTTGTACCTAATTTGGAAACTTTGGCCCTTGTCGTTCTTCAGATGCAAAAACAATCTTTAATACCTTCGTATGGGGAGTGTCACGCCCACTTCTCTTATCCCGCCCACATTTCGTCCGCCGTTGTGTATTGATAACTAAGGTGCTTGTGCCTAATTGGAAATCTATGGCTCTTTCCGTTTTTCAGAAACTATAATGTCTTTGTACGCCCACTTTTCCAATCCCGACCATTTTTTTAGAGAATATGTGTATTAATTACCCAGCTATGTGTACCAGGGCTAGACAATTTTTATCTTATCAATATATAAAAATCTATTTTGTGCCAAGCCCACTTCTCCAAACCCACCCACATTTTGTGGGATATTGTATATTGATAACCGATCTGTTAGTACCTAATTGGGAAACTTTCTATTCTCCAGATATACAGAAATGTATAACTGGTCTGTATGGGAAGTGCCACGCCGACTTCTCTAACCCCGTCAATTTTTTAGACCGGTTTAATGTACAAAAAAATTGCACCAGTAAACAAATTAGTAGTATCAATTAAATGTTTAATTCACTTGGTTAAATTTTTAATTAAAACTGATTTTACTTTTGATTGTACCTAACTTATATTATGGTAAAAAAAAGCTTAAAGTTTCGAGTGTTTTCTTTTAAAATTTTGAATAAATTTCACATATTCGTTTTAAAAAAAAATAAATACCGAACACAGCAACGTTTAAAAAACTGCAGTCAAAGTTGAAAAACTGGCATTTCTTCCACTTCTTCATTTGTCATTGGCTAAAAAAACTGTTGCTTTTACTTCTGATTTATTAAATGTAAACAGTCGCTGTCAAACCAACTCAAAAAGCGAAAAGTTTTAAACAAATTTTCGATTTTTGATCGACAGTTTTTGGTTTCGACTTCAGTTTTTCAAATCCTGGAGCACAGTATTAAAATGGATCTTTTTTTACCGCTAGTAATTATTCAATGCAAAAATTACTTATTTTTATTTTTTTGGCTTCCAAGCAATATTTTAAGCATGCAAAACGCTTTGAAAAGTCTCTGCATGAACCCCTGTGGCACTCAGAGTAAAAAAAATTTTGGTAATTTAAACTATTTCGTTCAATGGCTAAAAAGGACATAATATAATTTAATGAAATCACAAGCCATGAGCAAAGAGACACCATCTGTTGTGAATCCCGCATTTTTAAGTTATACACTCGATATTTATTGTTTAAGTTATCAATATTTAATGGTTTTACACTGCTGCTTCCTTCTATTCCTGTTTTTGCTATTGTTTTAGGATTCAATTATTTATTTATGAATGTCACTCACATACGCACACTTAATCACACATACAGATGTGTAAATATACACGCATACAAACATATTCAAGTACATTTTTCGAATAAAAATAAATAAAATATTTTAGAACGAGCAATGAATGACATATTGGTGACCTCTTTTTCTCTTTTTTTTCTAAAAATCTTTGCTGAATTCGAACTAACCCAGCAAAAAATTGTGCTTATTAAGTTGAATGTTTTCTTTCAGAAAGCCTAAGTTTATTGACAAGAGGGGACAGAAGAAAAGCATGTTCTCTTTGCCTCTCACCAATAAACTCAGACTTTCTGAAAGAAAACTTTCTTAGTGTAAACCTAGACGGAGCAATATGTAGAAAATAGTCCAGTGACGGTCCTTATCAGTTAAGGGCCTATTCAGGATTTGTATTGGCGGCCTCTTAACGTGGTTGTTGTTCAAATTTTTAAACTGAATTTTTTTAAATTAAATAATATAGAACATTTATTTCGTTAAATATATTAAAAGTTAAAGCAAAATAAGATAAAATTGACTTAAAGTAGTAGTAGTAGAAGTAGTAGTAGGGACAAACGTTTTGTTTCCGGTTTTATGCGAAATGCTAAAGTAGAATTCCGCTAATCGATGTCTCTCGGATTTAGTTCATGCGGCAGGAAGTTTTACTGCTTTAAAGTAGATATCAATGCATATGAATTAAATTTTCGGTTGGTTACTCCCAACAATGTAACAAAAGCTTTAGCTTTAGCGTCTAAGAGTGAATCAAATTCTACATATATAAACTTTTATGGCTTAATACGATAAACAAAAGAAAGTTCACATTCTTAGTTATGGCTCTTATATTTCATTCCAGAACAATCGTAAATTTGTTCCAAGCTGCTGATTATAACCACTTCCTTACAAGGAAGCCTTCGCAAAAGTTAATTTATCTCGAATAGTTCTGTTTAAAACATCCGAATCGGTGGAAAGACAACTTTTAGCAGCTCTTATGTAAACAACATACTCCACAATTTTGAATAGAACCCAAACAAATCTAACAAACTAAATTTTATCTCTTCATATGTTTAACTTTTTGGTTCATTGTAAAATCATTGTGTATGAAAATCTTAGTTTTAGCTCCTATTTTCCCTTATTTTCTTTCTTTAAGAACCAACAATTCGCGAAAATCTCGACAAAATTCTCATTACTAAAGCGTAATTATTTGGCCTTAAAGCCATAACGGGTTACGAGCCTCCTCAATAAGCTAACGAACGACCTAAATCTTAGATCCTTTTAATTATTTGGACGAGTTATTGACGGTTCTCTATCACATTGCAAAAAGTTAGATTTGAAACGATTGGTTAATATCGAACCCCGAAAAACTGGAACCAGGTGCAGTTTGGCGAAGCCGAATCTTTAACTAATGATGACGAAACGTAAATCGAGCGAAGGCGGGCAAACTAAAGGCCCAACCATAATATGCATTAGGTCGCTTAAGTCAACTTAAGCAACTGTGCGAATACATATAAAACATATGTGGCCAACTATAATGTACTTAATGAAACTTTTCGTTAAGTTTCGTCAAATGTCATTTGCTTAAGCAAAGTGCCAAACTGAACGCACATTCCGTACGGAATCAGCTGTTTGTGCGTTGTTACAAAAAATAAAATAAATGGAAATGTATAAAGAAAAACATTTAGAAAATAGAAAAAAGAGGAATTTTACATATTTTAATTTTGTATCCATTTTGTATTAATAAGTATGTGCAACAATCACCAATGTTTTTATAACGTTGCTGGCAAATAAAATACAAGATAAAATAAACAAACACAGGGCTGTAATTTTTGGTGCTTCTTATTTGAAGTACTCGCAAGAAATAAAAATATTGCAAAAATATGCAACATGGATCTTAAGTTTATGTAAGCACATTATGGCGAACTTTAAGTCTCTTTTAATTTTCTTATGCATTTGACAGATTTTTCGTTAATTTTTGACAGTTCTTTAAGCTAACGTATGCATATTATGGTTGGGCCTTAAAACAGCTGGATTGCTCTTAAGAAATAGAAACAATGACTAGTGAGATACTTCCCCAACCCAGAGCAATTTAACAAATGCCTAAAAAACTTTAGTACTCTTTATTTTATAATTTATTTTCCTTTTACAAAAATTCTTTCTAGTTGTAATTTTTTGGAGTAAGGGGATTTATCTTACAGTGCCTCTTAACGTCCAGCTCCCTGTGAAACCCTAAAGCCGCTACTGGATAGTTTGTAGTTAATTGATGATGACACTCATCAGTTTAAGCTGATCTATTTTTGTTTTATTTTCTATTGAACCTGCGTTTATTTTCAGACACGAATAATTTGTTTTGTCAAGTTTCTTGTTCTTAACTTTAAACCTACTTCATGTTTGTAGAACGCGAGCGCAAAAGTGGCTCGTTTAACTTACATTTAAAGTAAGTTAAGCGAGTCACTTTTGCGCTTGCGTTCTACAAACAGGCAGTTAAACTCATGCAGAGTATTACACTCATAGAAAAATACATCTTCATATTGATTGAATTGTGACATCAATGTTATTACAAATGGCAGCAATGAGGCAAAAAGTGACACCACTCCAATGGTGAACGTCATCCTAATATTTTGTCATATTTTATGCGCCATCAACGCTCTGACCACAGTGACATCACAGCGTCATAACGTTGATGTATTTTGACATCAGTACAGAAAACTATCATCACTTCGATGACATAATATATCATGTCATCAGTGCGATGACATAGTATATTATGTCATAATATATTATTAACAATATTTTCATGTTTAAAAAGTAAAATGAGAAGCAAAAATTCCCATATTCTATTTTGTTTTAATTATATATTTAAATACATCAAATTTTTAAAGTATAATTATTACGAAAACCATATCGGGCATGCTGCTGATATGGTTTCCGCCCTTTGTTATTCTGCGAACAAAGGGCGGAATACAACAAAAGTGAAACAAATCTGTGCAACTGGTAAGTGAATAATGATATTCTTTCAATTTGACTTAATGTCAATTACAATGGCTCAATTTGTTGACAGTTTGTCATCGCACTGATGACATGCTGTATAAAACCGACTCCGGTTCATAATTTCTGTTTGGCCAAGTGATGTTAAGGCTGGCATCAGAGTGATGTAAAGTGTCATGGGGTCAAAAACGAAGATACTTGTCCTAGTACTGATGTCAAAATACATCAGCGTTGTAACGTCTTTTCTATCAGTGTACGTATTCGAAAACAAAAAAAAAAAAAAAATTTGACGGGTAAGGTCAAGTCTGTGGCCCTTACATTTTATTAACCCCTCTCTTCTTAAACATCAAGCCTTAACGACACCAACCTGATGCGTGTAAATCGGCAGTAAGAATAAAATTCAGTTTATGCATGGACTACACTCTAGTCTAGAGTTTAAACTAGAGTCTAGCCTCTAGAAAAGACTAAAAACTTGTCGACCGTTTAGTTAGATAGCTTCGAATTTTATATAGTCTATAGTTTATAACCCAGATTCTAATCGAGTCTCTAGTTTAGAATACTTTTTAATCTGTGAGACTATAAAGAGTGGTCCAAACCTAATGCAAAATGTTTATTGTAAGCCACATCTTAACGGCAAGTTTTTGCCCCAACTTAATTTGACATATCTTTGTTCAAGTTTTTGACAAATCAACCATTGAAAGGTACACAATTGAGTAGCGCATTTCTTACACTTTGTCACTTTTTTGGTCAGCATAATCGACCAAATGTGTTCACAATCGGGAGAATTGTATGCAAATTTCAACAAACCGGGTCTGTGAAAACACTTGTTCACGCTTCCTCAGTTCATTCTGCGGAAAACATTGCTGTTGTTTGCGATAGGGCCATACATCTTCGAAAATGAGGTCGGCCAAGCAATCACCCTGAATAGGGTTCGCTATCGCGAGATGATAATGGACTTCTTTTGGCCAGAAATTGAAGAAATTGACCTAGATAATATGTGTTTCCAACAAGATGGTGCCACTTGCCACAGAGCCATCGAAAAAATGGCTCTTTTGCGCGAGAAATTCAATGGCCGTGTTATCTCATGTCGTGGCGATGTTAATTGGCCGCAACGATCATGTGATATGACACCGTTAGACTTCTTTCTTTGGGGATATTTAAAAAAAAGTGTACGTCAATAAGCAAAGAAGAATTCTAGAGCTAAAGGAGGAGATAATTCGGAACATTAACGACATTGAAACTCAATTATGTCTCAGAGTTATTGAAAATATGGACCATCAGATAGAGGTATGCCACCGATGCCGAGGCGAACACGTGGCCGATATTTTGTTTCACACATAATTGTCATGGATCTTTTTATCATAATAAAAAATATTAAGATTATTCTTTGGAAACTTTTTGTTTTATTTAGAATTAACATCGTGCTCTTTGGTTGGACCACCCTTTAGTTTATTTATAAACTAGTCTATTGTTTGGTTTTTTTGTTTCCTCTTATTTTTTATCCTTTTAATTTAATCACCCTTCTTCTACAACTATTTCTATGCAAAAATTTCTCCTGAATCACAATAAATAAAAGGCAACTATTTATTTTCAACAAAGTTTTTGTAAACAAAGAGAAATGCAAAAAACATTTTTAAAAAAGACAACAAAACAAAAGAACAAACTGTCATGAGTGAATTTGAAGAACAATATTTATTCACGAAAAGAGCAATGAATGACTACACGAACTAGTGAAATTACATACAAAAAAATAAATTTTTTGGGAGTACTGTGTAAACTCCCTTAATGGAAACCTTCCTTAAGCGGACGCCCACTTCCGACGGACACTATTGCAGGGTTCCGGCAGCGTTCTATAGGAAAAACATTGATTTCTTTTGAGAGGACATCCCCCTTATACGTATACATTTCAGTGGTATTTTCGTTATCCGGTCATCCACTGTTTTGTTTTATATTTTTTTTTTTTTTTTTTTTTTATTTCAGTACCAAACACCATGTAAATATTAAAAAAAAAATAAAGCTGAAAAACAATTTTTAATGAAATTTAAAGTAAACATTTTGTTTCACTGAAAAATAAAACTTTCAATAGTAACAACAATTTAATTTTTTTTTATAAGGATTTGTTTGGCAGTAAAAAAAATTTAAGTCAAAGTGACATGCAATAAGTTGAATTTAAATTTTTTAATATGTAATGTCTTTCAGTACGTCTCGGTATAACGTTAACATCAACCCTAATTAACATACATACATATTTTTTTTTAATAAAATTAATGACTTTTTACTATTCCCAATCAACTTATTTAATCAACACTTTTTAATTATGTTTAAATGTAGGTCATCTGCTGTCTCAAAAATTAAATTTAACCTGCCTGATTAATAATGATTAAACCTTGATCGTACAAGGGTTAATCTTGAGCTGTTTTAACCTTTACAGATTTTAACTATAAATATACATGAAATGTGATGTGCAAATTTTTTATTTACAAAAAACCACAACATTTTGGTTTCTTTCACAAACAAAGAAAACATCACGAATTCAGTTGATTGAACAATATTTTTTTTATACCCTTCACCGAAGATAGAAGGGTATATATAAGTTTGTCGTTCCGTTTGTAATTGTCCAAAATGTAAACTGTGGTTGTGTTGCTTCATATTAGTGATAGTGAATAAAGAGACAAATATTCTTAAAAAAATATTAGAAATATGTAAGCATCTGCCGCATGTGCATTCGTGGACTGAAAGAGCTAAGAATGCGTGTGAAGAATGTGTGGGAATTTATGTCCACAATTGTGGTATGGGCTGGACATCAATGTCCTAGACCAAATAAATATTCTGAATCAGGGATGTAAAAGTTGGTACATTTGTACTTTTTTTGGTACATTTTGACCTTCTTAAGTACCGTGGTACTACCGTGATTCATTTGATACAATTCAAACATTTTTCATAGTTCCCCATTTTTAAATTTTTAGTATAGCAAACATATTATTGAGTCTTTTTCATAGCATTTATGTTGTACAACAAATCGTTAATGTTATAGTCGCTTAAATATGCGACTAGAATTGTGGTGTATAGAGCGCTTAGTCCCCTTTTACAATGTGGCAAGTGAAATGCAGACAGACGAAGTTTATTGGTAAGGGGGCGACGCTGCGTGACACACTATACTTTTTTCCTCTCTTGCCTACAAACTTCGTCTGTCTGCCTTTCACTTGCCACACTGTAAAAGGGGAGTTATGGTACCCACAGACGAGGCAACATTAGTCAAAACCTGTGTTACTTCTTTTATTTCCTTTTTTTACCACAGACGATGACACTAACAGCAAAACATCAGTATTGTGTTTTTTTTTTTTTTTTTTTTTTTTTTTTTTTTTTGAATATAGAAGTACTACTTATCTTAACAAATATATGCGAAAGAAATTTTTCATATCCTGCTTTTTTTTTTTGTTTTATTTTTATAAATTTCACATTTAACGTCCCATAATTCTGTAAAATTTTTAAATCCATTTATAAAATATCTCCATTGCTTCCAATGCTCGTCATTTGTTTCATTGTTTCCAATGTTCGTAATTTTTCCTTTTTTGTTTTTTGTGTACAATTAAATTTTTATATACTTTTTTGTTGTTTTAATAAATTAAAAAAAAAATAATAAAAAAATGGTACCGTGAAGGTCAAGTACATTTTTTGGAAGTTGGTACACAATTTAAAATCCCATTTAACATCCCTGTTCTGAATGCTTATCAGAAGAGAAGTTCAAACGACGATGTCCGTCTCTCCGTTGAAATGGCGTTTTCGAAGACCCCAGATATTTTTTTTCAGTATTTATTTATTGAATTTTCATATATTAAATATGAACTAACAATAATTAATCAAATCTTATTCTAATATTTGCTTTATGTCCTGCCAGTGCCAAACAAAAAAGATTTCGTCATCACGGTTTCTGTTCACATATGTAGGTGTTTATGGCTCATCTGATTGGTTGAGTGCTGCAGTGTCTCTTCTTCTTCCCCAGATATGATGGGGACTAACTAGTCGTACCTAAATGTCACATATAGACCGGAATTGTTTGCTATTAAAACTCAGCCTGATCAGTTTACAAATGGCGAAGACAAGAGCAAAAAACGACGACTGACTCTAATATTACCCATAAATACCTTGTTGTTGTTGTTTTTTTTTTTAGAATACATATTTAGAGAACGACAAGACTCAAAGCTTCTAAATTAGTAACAAGCATCTCTGTTATCAATACACAATATCTGACAAAATGTAGACGCGTTAGAGAATTAGGCGTGGCACTTCCCATACAAAGTCATTATAGATGTCTGTATATCAGAAGAACGGCAAGAGCCAAGGTGCACAAATTAGGTAAAAGTATATTGGTTATCAATAGACAACATCCGAAAAACTGTGGGCGGGAGTGGAGAAGTGGGCGTGTCACATTACCAATTTATTAATATCTTAAAAACGGTAAATGAAAAATTTTCCAAATGTGTTACACAAAGCTGGGTTATCAATACACAACCTCTCTGAGTATGGGCGGCATTGGAGAAGTGGGCGTATTTCCGTATTTATACATTATAGATTTCTGTATATCTGGAGAACAGCAAGGGCCAAATTAGGTACAGGCATATTGGTTATCAATACACAATATCCGACAAATAGTAGGCGAAATAGGAGAAGTGGGCGTGGCACAAAATACATTTTTTTATATTCAAAAAAACGGTATTTATATAACTTTCTTCTTTCATCGCACCATGATGAAGGGCATATAAGATTCGGCATAGCCCAATATAGCACTCGTGCTTGTTTTAAATTAAATTGTTTAAAATGACGTAAAAACGAAATAAACTGAAAAGTTGGTTTAATGCAAATTGCATTTTTTTAAGTTAAGTCTTTAGCATTACAGAAATAAAACCATGTGGGTTTGCAGTTTTTTTCAACAAAGAATTTAATTTTCAACGCTTATTTTTTGCATAACAACTAAGAGAAATAACACATCAAAACGCGGGACATAAAATCAAAACAGAATGATTGAATTGTTCTATTCTACGCGTTTGCTGTGTAACTTGAGAATACAATTTTAGACTGCCTCTACATTAATGCCAGATGCAAGACGCACTGAACGTGTCGTATAGACCTCCAGCTTTAGCCGCTTTGCTTCTTTTCATTGCTTAATTTCGTATGTATTTGTACATTTAAAGATTTTTCTGTTTATTTTCAATAATGTTTGTGCGAATAAAAATCATTTGAAAATATTGGCTTAAGCAACGGCACTGCTACATTATCTAACGCCATTCCGCTATTTAACAGTTTCCGAATATTATTAGAAAATGTAATACAGGATTAAACGGATATGAAAAATAGTTTAGAGTCCAAAAGATTTAAGACTTACTTAGCCTTATTTCTGACTGAAAGATTTAAGGGTTTATGGAATAATAAACGCTTTTGTTTATCTACAATTCGTGACCTTCGATGCTAAGCTCAAATATTTGAAAGACAATCATCTTCAATCGTAGCGAAGAAACGTCTTATTAAGCTGCTTAATCTGACTCTGCATTCTGAAATTGTTAAAGATACGGTCACGCCTACACCCAGTAAAAGTTTTGATAAGTCTACGAGAACTGGCCTTTGGAGCGCTTGTCAAAAAATATTGAGAGAACCCGAGGAGGATGAGCCTCTGTCCATCCTAAGCTGTGGGTCGAGGAATATCTTAGATCTCCTAATATTTCTAGAGACGCGGATCCGCTTGTTTGCTTGTGTAATGACCAAACTTGAAAAAATAGGTGCTACTCTCTATTGCGATGCGAAAGAAAATGGTCGAAATCTAGCGATTGGTTCTCTTTAATGCGTTTGCGCATTTGTCTTTCGCATATTTTTAGTTTTTTCTTTTCGCAAACCATCACTATTTATTTTATTAAAATTTTTCAAATTCAAATATTTTGGCATTTCATTGATGTCAATCTGCGCAATCTTTAATTTTTATTACCAATATTGCTTCATTTTAAAAAAAAATTTGCGAAAGTGATAGAGAGTACCAAGTTGACATTTAGCTTTTGCACCGAAATCGGTTTCGCATCACACTGTAATTTTGTACATTCAAACCGCGATAAATTCGTGCCCCCTTGAAAAAAAAACCTTTAGCTCGCAAAAATCTCATATAGTTTGTCTCCTCGTAAATTCGTATTTTTTTATAATTTAAGTTTGAGGGTCTTGATACGGAGTTGCAGGTGTGCTTCCCCAAGTGGTCAATGGCGTAGAACGAGTCGTAGGCTATTACAACCAAATACAAAAAATACAAAGACAATCGGCCATGTTCTAGAAACCGAAATCACGTGAAATTCAAATCGAACAAATCTTCAAAACTCTCCAGTGTTCAATGTTCATAATAATATATCCTTGCATATACCTAATACTTTGAGGACCACTTTTCTCTACCTAAACTACTTTTGAAATCAGGAAAAGCAACGTTAATTTTTACAAAAATTCAAATGAAAATCTTCGTCGATTTCAATTTCACGTGATTTCGATTTTTTTAATTTTTACCTCCTTAAATCGAAATCACTTTATTTAAAAAATTCTAATTCTAAGAAATAGAATTTGGGAATTTAAGTTCTCATGTTGAGTTTCATTTTTATTATAAATTTTTATATTAATTCAAAAACAAATAATTGTGATAGTGCATAGAAAATATTCCCGGAAAATATTGAAGGAATAAGACTATTAAAGTATAAAAGCTTTTTAAATAAAAATAATTTAATGAAAATTAAATTCAATGAACTTAAGCCTAATTAAAAATATCTAATTAATTAATTCATTTATTAATGATGTGCTAATAATCCCAATTTATGATAAAAAACACTGAAATTTATTGTTGTGGGAAAGCTAGTTTCTATGCGCATTTCATTCCCGAAAATAATTTTTGATAATAAATTTGCATGTGCCCGGCAAATAAAAAACTGAAATGGCAAGCTGCTTTATTTAGCAACTTGTTTTTTTTAATTTTGTTTTTTTCTATCCTCTTACAACTACAATTCGTGTTGGAAAAAACCCAGCCAATTGTAGGGGAATGTAAGAAAGAAAAAATTCACTATTTATTGATGTGTCTTTGTTGAAGCTTTGATATTGTTACAAGTAGAGCTGAGTGTCTAAAATTCTTATTCACTTTATGGTCTTACTTGTATAATATTTTTAGCTTTTCTAAAGTATTTGGAAAAAGTTTCCTGACGAGCTGGCCTAAGCAACCAGCGAAATGCGCATAGAAACTAGCTTTCCCACAACAATAAATTTCAGTGTTTTTTATCATAAATTGGGATTATTAGCACATCATTAATAAATGAATTAATTAATAAATATTTCATTCCCGAAAATAATTTTTGAAAAATATCTAAATTTGGATTAAAAACCATTAACAGTTCAATAAAATAACCACAATACTAAATATTGCCAAATTGAAACTTATTTAATAAATTGTTTTCCATAACATAAGTGGAAATTTGTTTGTGCAATATACGTTCAAAGATTTGATCAATAATAAGAAATCACTTTATTTAAAAAATTCTAATTCTAAGAAATAGAATTTGGGAATTTAAGTTCTCATGTTGAGTTTCATTTTTATTATAAATTTTTATATTAATTCAAAAACAAATAATTGTGATAGTGCATAGAAAATATTCCCGGAAAATATTGAAGGAATAAGACTATTAAAGTATAAAAGCTTTTTAAATTGTAATTTGACTTAGAATACGCATTCGAATTAATATAAAAATTCTAATTCGTAAGAAGCAGTCAGTCGAATAATCGGGACTCTATTCTGTAATAAAAAAGTTACTCTACTTGAGTTTTATTAATTTTAACTTGAATTCGAGATTAGTACGCATATCGCTGATATTGAATTTGAGTATCGTTATGGTATTGGCGCCCTATGCTTCAGTGGGAGTTAGAGGAACATATATATTGGCAAAAGGCGTATCGTTACATCCCTAATTCCTGGTATCCACTATTACATATCTTGCTGTTTCCCTAGTACTTATGAAAAGACTAACTTTAAGGAAAAACGGCGTATATAAATACTTATTAATTATAAAGTTATAAAACAAAAATACATTAAGTATCAATTTCATTAGAGCAAATTAGTTAACTCATCTTTATAAAAACCGTAAAAAATGTGAACATAAATAATGAGCAGCTTATTAACTAAGAGGCTACTTAAAGAAAACTTTTACAGAAAAGGGGAAAAATTAAAAAAATGACGCCACATAAAACAGAACATGTTAATTAAAAATGTAGATTTTATAATTATCAAGTAGCAAAAACAAGAAAAACTTAACATTTCCATGGATATAACCAGGGATGTGGAGTCGTAAAAAAAGTACTAACTCCGATTCCGGCTCCAAACGATGAAAATTTAAAGTGCGACTCCGAATCTGAGACTAGTCCTAATTTGAATTTACTCTTTTTATACCCTCCACCACTAGTGGTGAATGAGGGTATACTTAGTTTGTCATTCCGTGTGAAACTTTTTTTCTATGCATCTAAGAACCCATAAAGTATATATATTCTGGTTTCTTGAGTAATTCTAAGTCGATTTAGCTATGTCCGTCTGTCTGTCCGTCTGTTAAAAATACGCTCACTTTCGAAAAGTCAAATGTTGGGGTCAAATTGCTGCTAGTTATCCTAAACAGTTTGGGATTGCAATCCAGCAAAATCCGATCAGTAGGATCAGAGTTATGAATCAAAAAGTAGAACCACCGCTCTTAACAATTGGCAATTGTGTTACAAAAACTAACATAAAAGGTGGCATAATGCACGGCATGAGACAAGCTCGTTCTCTATGAATGGAAATCCTACTGTACATCTAAAACCTATTGTACGTCCTACTGTACGTCTAAATATTTCTATGATATTAAAATCACACTGTCAAATTTGGTAAAGATCGGTCCATAATTTCACATAGGTCCCATATAAAGCCTCCTGCCGGAAAATAGTTTAGTAAGCCTAAAAACGTAATAAATAACGCCATCATAATTAAATTTTGTACGTAATAGTTGTATAAGGCTAGAAATCATACTTTAAAAATTCTTGAAGATCGGTCCTTAATTTACGCTATAAAACACGCATATAAAGCATACTCGCGGAAAACAGTTAAGTATGTTAAAAACCGTAATAAATAAAGTCCATAATTTACAAGGGTCTAATAAATTCCCCTCCTGAAAATCCTTTTTGTTCGGCATAAATTGTTACGAATCATGATATTGTGACGATGAGAAAGTTACGTGAAATTTTTTGGAGAAACAACGTGCCAACAAAACGCGCTATTTATCGTGGAGTGAATTATTGCGAAGAAAGAGTGTCTGTAGATGATAGGCCTAAGCATGGACCACACAGCGTACTGCAAGATAGGCTAAAAACATTACTGCTGCTAAAGAAAGTGTTCAAAATAATCCATTAACCTCAATTATTTTTAAATTGTCACGATTTCTTGTGTTGAAGGTATTCTGATTCCGTGTAAATTGTATGGTATGATGCCCAATACAATTAAGACATTTAAACATGTACAGCAATAACTGAAACTTATAGATCCCGTAAATTGGCAAGACAGTGGGAAAAATGTACCTGTATAAAATAACAGTTGGAAACCGGCTGGGCAAGTTAGCTACACTTTTTAATGTTTTGTTCTGCATTCTCTGAAGCGATTTAAACTCTGAAGTTTTTTTGAAACCATATATTAATGCAAGATAATTACAATGACTTTGAACCAAAGCTTGATGCATTAAAAATTTGGTTTTTTTTATCAAACTTGTTTCTAAACTTATACAATATATTAAACCTAAGGCAGGAGAAAGTTTTACCTTAAGATTCCAAATATGCTGATCCCACATAAGATTTCCCTGAAAACATGTACCCAAATATTCAACAGATGAAACCTCCCGAACTTCATTTCCGTTAACAAAAATTCTAAAATCATCACTAAAACCAAAGTATGGATTAAACCTTATCAGTATGACTATTGACGTCATCCGGCTTTAATAGCCGAGTGAGTAAAACGGCAAACCCCACTGACGAGATTGTGTGGTTACAATCGAAACTAGTCTGGGCAACCTGTCCGTGAAAGGCTGGGTTCAAATCTCAGCGCAGTCAAGATTGAAAAATTATCAATAAAATTTTAATTAATTTCATGTTTTTAAATTCCTGTCTTCATAAAAATAATTTAATGAAAATTAAATTCAATGAACTTAAGCCTAATTAAAAATATCTAATTAATTAATTCATTTATTAATGATGTGCTAATAATCCCAATTTATGATAAAAAACACTGAAATTTATTGTTGTGGGAAAGCTAGTTTCTATGCGCATTTCATTCCCGAAAATAATTTTTGATAATAAATTTGCATGTGCCCGGCAAATAAAAAACTGAAATGGCAAGCTGCTTTATTTAGCAACTTGTTTTTTTTAATTTTGTTTTTTTCTATCCTCTTACAACTACAATTCGTGTTGGAAAAAACCCAGCCAATTGTAGGGGAATGTAAGAAAGAAAAAATTCACTATTTATTGATGTGTCTTTGTTGAAGCTTTGATATTGTTACAAGTAGAGCTGAGTGTCTAAAATTCTTATTCACTTTATGGTCTTACTTGTATAATATTTTTAGCTTTTCTAAAGTATTTGGAAAAAGTTTCCTGACGAGCTGGCCTAAGCAACCAGCGAAATGCGCATAGAAACTAGCTTTCCCACAACAATAAATTTCAGTGTTTTTTATAATAAATTGGGATTATTAGCACATCATTAATAAATGAATTAATTAATAAATATTTCATTCCCGAAAATAATTTTTGAAAAATATCTAAATTTGGATTAAAAACCATTAACAGTTCAATAAAATAACCACAATACTAAATATTGCCAAATTGAAACTTATTTAATAAATTGTTTTCCATAACATAAGTGGAAATTTGTTTGTGCAATATACGTTCAAAGATTTGATCAATAATAAGAAGTATCGAAATAGGACGATATTGTTCCACTGTTGTTACTTTACTTTCCTTGTGAATAGGGATTACTTTATGGATTTTCAAAATGTCAGTGTATACTGACGAGTCCGCAATGGTATTAAAAATATGCACAATATTTGTAGAAATACAATTCTAACAGTGTAAACATACTTTGGGATTTATGATTCGGTTGACACAAGAGCTTCTTCCACAAGAACATTTACGCCGCAAACAAACAAAGTTGTATACCTTTCCGGCGGACACCCTGTAAAAGCATAACACTGTCTGATTGTCGTCCAATTGGTTTAAACCAGAACCAATTTTTATACTGGCGTCCGTTTTTATGAAGATTAATTAATTATTTAAAGCTTTCATATATTCTAACTGTCGATGGAGGCTATCAAGGAATATAGAATATATCACTCTAACTTGTTTTTAATACAGTACCTTTTAAATGGTTAAATATGGCAAGGAAATGATTCTGTAAAAAATTTCAAATCAATATGTAAAATATTGCATCGCCAATTTCGAAGAATTTTTATTTTGGAAAATATTAGAAAACTGTTTATGCCGAAAAGTTTTGGAGTCGGCGTCGGGAGTTTTTAAGAATGTAGTATTTTGACACATTTTTTGTAAAGGTATAAAGACTTTTTTACTATTGCATATTACGAGGCACTTTTTTGTACATATCCATCCTAGTCATCAAACCAAGTGGTAAATGACTTGTTGGAATGTCTTTCTGTAGCAGTTTTTATTTAAATATTTTGATTAATAGTTAATTTATTTAAAATTCAATTCAAAGTAGTGAAAAATAAAATGTATACAAAAAAAACTCATCTACTTTAAATATATTTGATTTTAAGATCGACAAAAAAAAAATGTCCCTCTTGCTATAAAAACTCTCTTAGACAAATGGCATTTTATATAAAAAGTACTCTTTTTATCTCCCTATCATTTTTTTTTAATAAATTTAAGTAAACTATTTATTTTTCTTTTCCTTATGTTTTATTTATAAAAAGAAATTCTTTTTTTCTCTAAAGCTTCACTTGAGTGATTTTTACATTTGAAGGGAAAACCAAGTTATGATTATACATTTTTCTTTGCATATTTTTGGGGGGGAGCAAACTCTCAAAAAATTGTATTAAATATTTAAAGAAATTGTTTTCATCTCGAAAGCTACGGTCACACCTGGCAAATATTTGACGAATAGAATCTGGGAATTTCTTTAGTTCTCATGTCAAGTTTAATTTTTATTATAAATTTTTTTTATATTAATTCGAATGTGTATTCTAAAACTCAGAATATACGATTCATGTCTTTTTTCTACCCTGTTTAGTTCTCTACCCCGCTCGCCTTCAAACGAAAAAAGACATGATTTAAAAATAGGGGAAAAAATCATCGTGAAAACTGATTGTAAGTCAAATTACAATTTATAAAGCTTTCATACTTTAGTAGTCTTGTTCCTTCAATATTTTCCTGGAATATTTTCTATGCACTATTAGAATTTTTTATTTGCATATTTCTGTTACGACGCTTACTTTAGATATCACTTGGCTAGCAATGAAGTAAATTTTACAGAAAATTTATACAACTATTACATACCAGCAGAATGTAATGCATTTTCGGGCACGATACGGCCTTCGTCAGTATTCTTTGTATCTTATAACTGGATAGTGCTTAGAAAATATACCTGGAAAATATTTAAGGAATAAGACTACTAAAGTATGAAAGATTTATAAATTGTAATTTGACTTGGAATACACATTCGAATTAATATAAAAAAAATTTATGAATATATATGAAGAAAATAAAATGGCCAACAGACAAACTAATATATCATTTTCTTTAATTCCAATATTTATTTTGATTATAATACCATATCTTGCAAAAAAAAAACAGTTTTTTGCTATGTCTTGCAGTATAATTAATTTTATTTTGCGATATTAAGACTTTATTAAATCTCACTAACTATTTACAAAAGTGTTTTATTGTTCAAATATTTAATAATTGTGACCGTAGCTTTAGAGATTATAATAAGCTTTTCTATATTGTTTTAAGTTTATAATACTCCGGAAAATTTAATAAAGCTTATGACATGAGAGTTAGAAGAAGTTAAAAGTTTTATAACTAAAATTTTATAAATCTGATTAAGCCAAAATCTTTAAAACGCAAATGCAGTATTTCATACACCCACTTATGCTCGTAATTTCTACAAAGAGATATCTGATCGTGTTCGTACCTAACAGTTATCATTACCTATCCGGTAATTTGGCCTACGTGTTTTCTGCTTTAAGTTTTCTTTTAAAGTATTGAGTGAAAACATGTCAAACCATCATGCCGTTCGGATACAACACCTCTGATTTCAATGAAATTCACCACAACTGTTGTATGTTATTGGACTTGAACAAAACATAAATTTTCAGACCCCAGATTCTTTCGAAATATGACGTCATAAAAGATGTGAAAAGTGTTAAAAAATCACAAAAGTCTCCTTACAAAAGGGGATAGAACTTTTGAACTATGCAAGATAATTTAGTATCGTGTTAAAGGTGAAAGTGCACCCTTTAAAATAATATGCATATTGTGTTGTTTTAAGAAAAGGTCAAAGATCATTTCTTGGGGTCTTGAGTTCAAAGGTCCATATCTGAAAAAGTATATTTATTAAAATTCTTAAAAAAAAATATATGTGAAGTATTAGACCCTCTTCTATTTTTAAAGGTGGAGACTCGATTGGTGTCAGAGTTATAGACCAGCACGTGATTCAAAGAATTTTTTGTGTTCATACTCAATTGATTGTTTGTTTTGAACAAGCTAAAGTATGTATGTGCACACTTTCGGTTTCGATTGTTGTTGCAGCTTTTTTAAAATAAATCAACACGTGCAAGTGAAAACACACATGTGTAACCTTTCTCTTTCTTTTATTGTTGTTGCAAAAGTACAGTTAAATTTTTTTTTTTTTTTGCATAGGTAGATACATAAACGAATTTTAAGCTTAAAGAATATATTGTTGCATTATTTGGACAGTTCGATTTCAGCACGTGATCTAGAAAGAATAGCTAACTCAAACAAAATTAAAAATTGGTTTATAAAAAACTCGCAAAAAATTAGTTTAAAAAATTTTAACAATTGTGTTCTGTGTTTAAAATGGCACATAGAAAATTGTTTTGTTGCAACCCTTGAAAAAAAGTGGGATATCAATATATATCATTAACACTAAGAATAGCTCAAGAGTGGATGACCGTCATATGTAAAAACATTTCAACATCAAATAGAATATGCCGTTCATGTAGACTTAGATTATGTCGACTACAAAAAGAAAACATTTTACATTCAGAAGAAGAAATAGAATATGAAGAGATAGATTCAGTTGAAGGCTTGGAGCAGAATGAATCGTTGACTAAAGACAAAGCTGTGATGATTTAAGAAATTGTGGTTTCTAAATTAAACGAGACGCTACCATATCTTGAAGAATCTCCAATATCATCCAGAAAAATGTTATTTAAAAAGTACAGAAGCAATAAGTTTCAAAATGTGAGCACTACAATCAAAAAAATAGTTTTTCCAGATTTCACACCTTCAACATCACACTAATCCCCTGAATCAGAAATAATAGCACAATTAAACGAAAAATAGCGAGACAATGGAATTACTTACTATTTTGCCAAAAACTAGTCTATTATCAAGATGGTAGAGGAATTCCACATATCAAACTTTATGGCACGTGAAGTGAAAAAACGTAATGTTTTGTCCAATATTTTGTAATAAAAAAACTATAATGTTTTCTTCAATAATACAATATAAATAATTCGCATGGGAAATACATTTAGAATAATAAGCCTTAATGTCATACTAAAAATTCAACATAAAAGGTTTGTCTTGTATGAACACAAAACATACTTAGGATCACGTTCTGGTCTATAACTCTGACACTAATCGAGTCTCCACCTTTAAATTTTCTGCAAATATAGAAGAGGGTCTAATACTTCACATATATTTTTTTTTAAGAATTTTGACAAATATACTTTTTCAGATATGGATCTTTGAACTCAAGACCCCAAGAAATGACCTATGACCTTTTCTTAAAAAAAAACACAATATGCATATAATTTTAAAGGGTGCACTTTCACCTTTAAAACAATTTCCAAAAAACATAGTTATCTTGCATAGTTCAAAAGTTCTATCCCCTTTTGTAAGGAGACTTTTGTGATTTTTTAACACTTTTTACATCTTTTATGACGTCATATTTCGGAACCCGAAAGAATTTGGGGTCAAATTTTTTTTGTTTAATTATACTCTTGTAGTGAGTGTATGACATTTGTTCTGAATTTTATTGAAATCGGAGGTGATGATGCCGAAAATTCCATTTTTTCATGATGGTTTGACGTGTTTTAACTCTATGGCAACATTTGTATTTGTATTATTATTTTGAATTAACTGTCAAATATCGATGGTGTAAACTACACTACAGTTTAACCCGTAGGTAAGACATACGTGTTAAAATTATAAAAAATTCGTTACACTATCTATCTATACACAGCTAGATATCTATTTGTAGAAATTATGGGCATTCGGAATAACACGGACCATTAGAAAAGTTAAACACTTCTAACATCTTATTCGTATCATAGAATAACTATTGTCCTACTTGTATTTGAACACATTATCATAACCTTAAATATTGCCGCACTACTTAAATAATGTTTTATAAAATGCCATAAAAATTATGCTATACTATTTATTCACTTTAGCAGTTCCTTAACTTATACTTTACTTAAACTAAAATTTTATATTTGTGTTGAGGGAACTTAACTCCAATATACATAAAATTTTATGTGTAATTTTTTTTTACATGCAGTAGTTGCAATAACGTTTCACGTGCAGATAAATTCGAATTAAATATTCCTTTGATGTTCGTTTGTTTGTATTATGATGAAACTTTTCGTTCGTTTTTGTGCAGGAAATTGGAACTATTTGAATTATTATCATGAAATCGTATAAATGAATTTATGTATATGTAAGAATGCATACACTTTAAAATGAAGTAAAAGCATATTCAAGGAAATTTTTTAAATGGCAGTATCTGCATAGAAAAATATTTAAAGTTATAACAAAAAAAAAGCATTGTAATTTTTTGGGAAAGAGATAACTTTTTAGCCAGAAGCGAATTTTTTGATTGAAAAGGACCCCCAGGAGTGTAGGGATCATCTCAGGGTTATTTCAATCCGGCAAAGTTTCAAAACTGACAGGTATCCTGAAGTCTTCGGGGCTTCTTGAGACCGAAGGCTGGCCACTGAAGTCAGTTCCCCCTGGTGTGCAGACACCGGACTAAAATTTGGTTGAGGACTTTGTTAGAACATATTTCTTGAGGGAAATTTTTAAGGTGATTTTAAAAAAGTGCATTTTAAAACAAGTGCATTGTTAGGTTTAAATTTGTGAAAAAGTTAAAACTTAAATTTAATTTAAAAAAATACACTTTTGTATAAAATAGATTTTTTTGTGAAAAGAAAGACACTTATTGATGAAAAATAAATAGATTTTTGTAACAAAACTGCAGTTTGTAATAAAATCAAAGTTGACAATCGATACCGTTATTAATTAATAATACAGCTAAAGTACCTTTTAAAATTTAATACCTCGAGGGTTACCGCGTTTTTCGATTCTAAAGAAATAATTTACGATTTCGAACAATTTGTACTGTGTAGCACGATTTTCGTTCTCGTTCGAAACGATGGCAAAGGTTGTGCTTAAAAACGAATGGGAAATTTGGTCTCGTTAATTAAGTTGTAAAACCGATATACATATACCGTTGTTAATGTTTCTGTACCGGTTTACCGATATAATTTAAATACTGATACCGAAATAACAAAGAGTAAATTGATAGAAAACTATTTGTACCCACCGGTACAAAATTTGTAAAATTTAGTTTGTTTAATTTTTTTTCACCTTAACTTCAACTTAAAATCCTTTGCCCCATGTGTTTTTAAATCGTGATCCTTTAAAATGTATGTTATATCTCTGCATATTTTTCTTGTTTTATTTAACGGTCACGTTTTTATCCTCATAAAGTTGACATCTACTTAATAAAAATTTGCTGCAAAGTCTTAAGAAAACAGTGTGATGGGAAAATAAAGGCACTTTATAAAAATTTATTTATACAGAAATGCAAAAAAGATCATAAAACCGTTCGTAGGTCCTCGACCATATTATGAAACATTTGCTGCAGAAGCTTTTTGCAATACTCTTTTGAGACTGCATTCGTGTTTATGCAATGTAACTTTTGTTTTGCAGAATTCAAGTATTTTCTTTTTCTTTCTAAACTTCAAGAAACTGCTTATACACGAAACAATGAAACACTTTTTGGATTTGTCTTGCCCCTTTAACCAGCAAACTCAAAGGTTTTGCAGCAAATGTTTTTTAATATGGAGGAGGACGAATAAGGGTTGCTTTTAAAGATCTTCAACTTCTTTGCAAATATTTTTTGTTTTTTTTTTTTTTTTTTTTGGTTGGGGGGGTGGTACCAGCACTCAGGGCACAACCCCTACTAATGCATTACATTTTGTTTGAACTAGGAAATTGGGTTATGGTAAGGAGGATATAGGGAAAAGTGCTTGTGGGAAGACTTCAGCAGAAAGGTTATTCCACATGAGAATAATCCGGCCAAAAAACGAAATTTTTCCCTGTAATGCGTTTTACGATGCACCAGCCAATCGACCACAAAAGGAAAAAACACGTTTTACTAACAAACGTACGAGTTTCGGGAACCAGATTCCTAAATTCATCAGAACACATTCAATTGTAGCAACGATAAAACAGGCAAACACAACCCACATGGCGATGGTGCACAAAGAAGTCAATAGAATTGGATTGCCTTCTACTGCACGCGGCTGAGAAGCTCTAAAATAGACTTTGAAGCACATGAAGCATATGAAAGCTGTATTCCATCTGATGGAGTAAAGTATATTCTGCACCCTTATAAAAAAACTTAAATGCTTCTTTCGACACCTTGAATATATGTTATGTACATTGGACAGCACATTGTACAAATTTTCAAAGATTTCTAGAAATTCCAAATAAATTTGTTTCTCAAATTCTTTGTCATATTGTTCTGGCGTTCTGTCTTACTGGTTACCAGTAGCACGTGCTTGATTCATAAATATTTTCGATGCCATTCTTTAGAATCTTTTATGGTACAAATATCATTTTCTTTTTCTGAGAAAACAATTTTTCTTGCTAAAAGGATTTTTCCCATTTATTAAGTTTTGTTTTACGTTTCTCTATTTACTTTAGATCTAAAAAAAAAGAGCACTACAAAATATAAAAAAGTTTTGCGAAAGAAGAAATATATGTTTCTCTACTGCATTTTTGCATATTTATAAGCGTTTTCTTGTTTGTAGCATACTTTTTAGTGAAACGTTGAAGATGCATGTGTAAAGTATACTTTTGGGCGCATTTGTATTTAATGCTACAATTATTAAAAGAAAAAAAAAAACATATTTATTTGTATTAACTAATTAAATTTAATCAAAATAAAAGGAAAATAATTGCACATTAATGAATGTTTTTTTATGTTTTTACTAAAAAAAAAAAAAACACATATTTGGTGATTTTCGGAAGTTTTGGAAATTTGAGTGAATGAACTCTGGAAGAACTTAATGAAAATCCGCTGTTGTATCGTGAAATTTTGTACTGTGATAAAGCACATTTCTGATACTAAGAGCTACCATTACGTCCATTAAAAACAACGGTTTAGTGTGGTTTATGGGCTGGAGGAATCATTGGTGCATATTGCTTCAAAAATTAGGAAAATCAAAATGTTACCGTCAATGGTAACCGTTATCGCACCATGTTAACGGACTAAGTGCTTCCTGAAATTCAAGCGCATGGTCTCTATGAGCTCTTATTTCAACAAGACGGCGCTACGAGCCACACAGCGCGTGAAACAATGACCTTGTGGAGAAATCATATTGGTGATCACTTAATAAATCGTTGTGCTCATAGCTGCCAGAAAAAATATGTCGAAAATCGGCAAATTTTGCAAAAAAAAAAAACTTCAAAATCATCAAATCGAATTACTTAAATTGTCATTGTAAAATAACACTCACTTTTATTATATTTGGAAAATTTGTAGCTATTTTCCGTTTATTTTATTTAAAATAAAAAAAAATCATATGTATATCTTGTCTCAAAAAATCGTTAAAAGTAAAACCGGTATTCTCACTCCCTTTGACTATAAATGCAGGCCTTAACTCCTTTTATAGACCAACCTAAATAAGAGCGGCAAGCGTTTTTAACCCTCTGCGACTGACGTAGAGGTCTAACAGACACCAATACAAGAAAAAATTATTTTCCACGTTTTTTTCTTCAAACATCGGCTCTCACGATTTAAGTACCTTCTTACTGCGTTTAAATGTAAACGTTGGTATGACGAACGCGATCAGAGTGCGCACGAGTCCCAGTGAGCAGAAAAGTGAAAAGTGTCTTCAAGGCAACCACGTCAATATTTAGAGGTGTCTTAGAAACAAAATTAATTTTTTTATATTTTTGATATATTTTTGAAGTGTGTCCTTAACAACACGCCAATACAGCGTTCCCAGTTTTGGGCATTAATCCCCAATTTGGGAATTTGTTTTTTGGAATGGGGGATATAAATTTCATGAAAATTAACGGGATTTTTTTGGGGAAAACCACATTTTTCGCTGAGAATTTTTGGGGATATATATTATTACAATTTCCATTTGTGCAATGGCAAGGCCGATTTGGTCAAGATATGGGTACTAATTTAAGTCTTTTTTTGGCGGTTTAAAACCTTTTAAAGAACTTGTTGAAATAGTTATAAATATGCTTCTTGTACCAATAAGCGTTACTTCTATTGAACGAGTCTTTTATATAAGGAAAACAACCAAAATCTAAATTTGCAAAAGAATGCAGTAGAGTTATTAGAAGCTCTCCTTAAATAACTCTTTAAAAATAATGCAGCTTACTGTGACAAATTTATTCAATTATCTCAAATACACATTTTAAGCAAAGACCATGAAATCAAAATTGCATTAGCTGATGAATCAGAAGCTAAATGACATGACACTTATTGATGCACAATTATTTTTTTGTGTTTTTACGTTACCCTTGTTACATACAGACTATACATGTGTATGTAGATATTTAGAAATCAACGAGTAAATAACATTAGTTTTATTAATATTACACAGATGGATTTATTTAAATAAAACATTTAATGCATATTTTTCCTTTGACATAATCATTTCTATCGTGAATAATTTTTCCTCGTAATTGTTTCCCTTTTCACGTATTTGCGATCATGAAAAACTCCCATGCAAAAAATTAATTCATAGGAGAATAATAACTTGAAAAAATGTTCTCGGGAAAAAATTCCCCTTATCGTGAACAATTTTTTCCCTCGTAATTTGTTCACTTTCCCCTTTGAGAACAGAATAAAATAGTAGGTGAATTTCGTGTAAAGCTTTTAGCAAAAACGTTATGACTCCATAGCTACTGAAGCGGTTGAAATCGGTTTAGCTTAATCTTGTAGATTTGGAAGCGGGCTATTTTTCAGACTATAAACTTTTATCCAAAGTCCACGCTCACCGTATGTTTTTAAGCTTTTAATCTAATAACGCTTGAAAAACCATGACTAACTAGTAAGCGTTTTACATTTTTTTTACCCGCTACCTCCTACACGAATTTTGCTGATCAACTTTTAATTTTCAAACCTAAATGTCTAAGCGTTTTTAAATTTTAACGCAAATTACTTTCGTAATTTTCATGAAAATTATTTTAAGGTAACAGAAGAACAGAATAAAGTAGTAGGTGAATTTCGTGTAAAGCTTTTAGCAAAAACGCTATAACTCCAGAACTAGTTAAGCGTTTGAAATCGGTTTAGCTTATTCTTGAAGATTTTGAAGCGGGCTATTTTCCAGAATATACATTTTTGTCCAAAGTCCACGCTCACCGTATGTTGCTAAGCTTTTAATCTAAATAACGCTTGAAAAACCATGACTAACTAGTAAGCGTTTTAGATTTTTTTTACCCGCTACCTCCTACACGAATTTTGCTGATCAACTTTTAATTTTCAAACCTTAATGTCTAAGCGTTTTTAAATTTTAACGCAAATTACTTTCGTAATTTTCATGAAAATTATTTTAAGGTAACAGGAGAACAAATAAAGTAGAAGGTGAATTTCGTGTAAAACTTTTAGCAAAAACGTTATAACTCCATAGATACTGAAGCGTTTGAAATCGGTTTAGCTTAATCTTGTAGATTTGGAAGCGGGCTATTTTTCAGACTATAAACTTTTATCCAAAGTCCACGCTCACCGTATGTTTTTAAGCTTTTAATCTAATAACGCTTGAAAAACCATGACTAACTAGTAAGCGTTTTACATTTTTTTTACCCGCTACCTCCTACACGAATTTTGCTGATCAACTTTTAATTTTCAAACCTAAATGTCTAAGCGTTTTTAAATTTTAACGCAAATTACTTTCGTAATTTTCATGAAAATTATTTTAAGGTAACAGGAGAACAGAATAAAGTAGTAGGTGAATTTCGTGTAAAGCTTTTAGCAAAAACGCTATAACTCCAGAACTAGTTAAGCGTTTGAAATCGGTTTAGCTTATTCTTGAAGATTTTGAAGCGGGCTATTTTCCAGAATATACATTTTTGTCCAAAGTCCACGCTCACCGTATGTTGCTAAGCTTTTAACGCTTGAAAAACCATGACTAACTAGTAAGCGTTTTATATTTTTTTTACCCGCTACCTCCTACACGAATTTTGCTGATCAACTTTTAATTTTCAAACCTTAATGTCTAAGCGTTTTTAAATTTTAACGCAAATTACTTTCGTAATTTTCATGAAAATTATTTTAAGGTAACAGGAGAACAAATAAAGTAGAAGGTGAATTTCGTGTAAAACTTTTAGCAAAAACGTTATAACTCCATAGATACTGAAGCGTTTGAAATCGGTTTAGCTTAATCTTGTAGATTTGGAAGCGGGCTATTTTTCAGACTATAAACTTTTATCCAAAGTCCACGCTCACCGTATGTTTTTAAGCTTTTAATCTAATAACGCTTGAAAAACCATGACTAACTAGTAAGCGTTTTACATTTTTTTTACCCGCTACCTCCTACACGAATTTTGCTGATCAACTTTTAATTTTCAAACTTAAATGTCTAAGCGTTTTTAAATTTTAACGCAAATTACTTTCGTAATTTTCATGAAAATTATTTTAAGGTAACAGGAGAACAAATAAAGTAGAAGGTGAATTTCGTGTAAAACTTTTAGCAAAAACGTTATAACTCCATAGATACTGAAGCGTTTGAAATCGGTTTAGCTTAATCTTGTAGATTTGGAAGCGGGCTATTTTTCAGACTATAAACTTTTATCCAAAGTCCACGCTCACCGTATGTTTTTAAGCTTTTAATCTAATAACGCTTGAAAAACCATGACTAACTAGTAAGCGTTTTACATTTTTTTTACCCTCTACCTCCTACACGAATTTTGCTGATCAACTTTTAATTTTCAAACCTAAATGTCTAAGCGTTTTTAAATTTTAACGCAAATTACTTTCGTAATTTTCATGAAAATTATTTTAAGGTAACAGGAGAACAGAATAAAGTAGTAGGTGAATTTCGTGTAAAGCTTTTAGCAAAAACGCTATAACTCCAGAACTAGTTAAGCGTTTGAAATCGGTTTAGCTTATTCTTGAAGATTTTGAAGCGGGCTATTTTCCAGAATATACATTTTTGTCCAAAGTCCACGCTCACCGTATGTTGTTAAGCTTTAAATCTAAATAACGCTTGAAAAACCATGACTAACTAGTAAGCGTTTTACATTTTTTTTACCCGCTACCTCCTACACGAATTTTGCTGATCAACTTTTAATTTTCAAACCTAAATGCCTAAGCGTTTTTAAATTTTAACGCAAATTACTTTCGTAATTTTCATGCAAATTATTTTAAGGTAACAGGAGAACAGAATAAAGTAGAAGGTGAATTTCGTGTAAAACTTTTAGCAAAAACGTTATAACTCCATAGCTACTGAAGCGTTTGAAATCGGTTTAGCTTAATCTTGTAGATTTGGAAGCGGGCTATTTTTCAGATTATAAACTTTTATCCAAAGTCCACGCTCACCGTATGTTTTTAAGCTTTTAATCTAATAACGCTTGAAAAACCATGACTAACTAATAAGCGTTTTACATTTTTTTTACCCGCTACCTCCTACACGAATTTTGCTGATCAACTTTTAATTTTCAAACCTAAATGTCTAAGCGTTTTTAAATTTTAACGCAAATTACTTTCGTAATTTTCATGAAAATTATTTTAAGGTAACAGGAGAACAGAATAAAGTAGTAGGTGAATTTCGTGTAAAGCTTTTAGCAAAAACGCTATAACTCCAGAACTAGTTAAGCGTTTGAAATCGGTTTAGCTTATTCTTGAAGATTTTGAAGCGGGCTATTTTCCAGAATATACATTTTTGTCCAAAGTCCACGCTCACCGTATGTTGCTAAGCTTTTAATCTAAATAACGCTTGAAAAACCATGACTAACTAGTAAGCGTTTTACATTTTTTTTACCCGCTACCTCCTACACGAATTTTGCTGATTAGCTTTTAATTTTCAAACCTAAATGTCTAAGCGTTTTTAAATTTTAACGTAAATTACTTTCGTAATTTTCATGAAAATTATTTTAAGGTAACAGGAGAACAGAATAAAGTAGAAGGTGAATTTCGTGTAAAACTTTTAGCAAAAACGTTATAACTCCATAGCTACTGAAGCGTTTGAAATCGGTTTAGCTTAATCTTGTAGATTTGGAAGCGGGCTATTTTTCAGATTATAAACTTTTATCCAAAGTCCACGCTCACCGTATGTTTTTAAGCTTTTAATCTAATAACGCTTGAAAAACCATGACTAACTAATAAGCGTTTTACATTTTTTTTACCCGCTACCTCCTACACGAATTTTGCTGATCAGCTTTTAATTTTCAAACCTAAATGTCTAAGCGTTTTTAAATTTTAACGCAAATTACTTTCGTAATTTTCATGAAAATTATTTTAAGGTAACAGGAGAACAGAATAAAGTAGAAGGTGAATTTCGTGTAAAACTTTTAGCAAAAACGTTATAACTCCATAGCTACTGAAGCGTTTGAAATCGGTTTAGCTTAATCTTGTAGATTTGGAAGCGGGCTATTTTTCAGATTATAAACTTTTATCCAAAGTCCACGCTCACCGTATGTTTTTAAGCTTTTAATCTAATAACGCTTGAAAAACCATGACTAACTAATAAGCGTTTTACATTTTTTTTACCCGCTACCTCCTACACGAATTTTGCTGATCAACTTTTAATTTTCAAACCTAAATGTCTAAGCGTTTTTAAATTTTAATGCAAATTACTTTCGTAATTTTCATGAAAATTATTTTAAGGTAACAGGAGAACAGAATAAAGTAGAAGGTGAATTTCGTGTAAAACTTTTAGCAAAAACGTTATAACTCCATAGCTACTGAAGCGTTTGAAATCGGTTTAGCTTAATCTTGTAGATTTGGAAGCGGGCTATTTTTCAGATTATAAACTTTTATCCAAAGTCCACGCTCACCGTATGTTTTTAAGCTTTTAATCTAATAACGCTTGAAAAACCATGACTAACTAATAAGCGTTTTACATTTTTTTTACCCGCTACCTCCTACACGAATTTTGCTGATCAACTTTTAATTTTCAAACCTAAATATGTCTAAGCGTTTTTAAATTTTAATGCAAATTACTTTCGTAATTTTCATGAAAATTATTTTAAGGTAACAGGAGAACAGAATAAAGTAGAAGGTGAATTTCGTGTAAAACTTTTAGCAAAAACGTTATAACTCCATAGCTACTGAAGCGTTTGAAATCGGTTTAGCTTAATCTTGTAGATTTGGAAGCGGGCTATTTTTCAGATTATAAACTTTTATCCAAAGTCCACGCTCACCGTATGTTTTTAAGCTTTTAATCTAATAACGCTTGAAAAACCATGACTAACTAATAAGCGTTTTACATTTTTTTTACCCGCTACCTCCTACACGAATTTTGCTGATCAACTTTTAATTTTCAAACCTAAATATGTCTAAGCGTTTTTAAATTTTAATGCAAATTACTTTCGTAATTTTCATGAAAATTATTTTAAGGTAACAGGAGAACAGAATAAAGTAGAAGGTGAATTTCGTGTAAAACTTTTAGCAAAAACGTTATAACTCCATAGCTACTGAAGCGTTTGAAATCGGTTTAGCTTAATCTTGTAGATTTGGAAGCGGGCTATTTTTCAGATTATAAACTTTTATCCAAAGTCCACGCTCACCGTATGTTTTTAAGCTTTTAATCTAATAACGCTTGAAAAACCATGACTAACTAATAAGCGTTTTACATTTTTTTTACCCGCTACCTCCTACACGAATTTTGCTGATCAACTTTTAATTTTCAAACCTAAATGTCTAAGCGTTTTTAAATTTTAATGCAAATTACTTTCGTAATTTTCATGAAAATTATTTTAAGGTAACAGGAGAACAGAATAAAGTAGAAGGTGAATTTCGTGTAAAACTTTTAGCAAAAACGTTATAACTCCATAGCTACTGAAGCGTTTGAAATCGGTTTAGCTTAATCTTGTAGATTTGGAAGCGGGCTATTTTTCAGATTATAAACTTTTATCCAAAGTCCACGCTCACCGTATGTTTTTAAGCTTTTAATCTAATAACGCTTGAAAAACCATGACTAACTAATAAGCGTTTTACATTTTTTTTACCCGCTACCTCCTACACGAATTTTGCTGATCAACTTTTAATTTTCAAACCTAAATATGTCTAAGCGTTTTTAAATTTTAATGCAAATTACTTTCGTAATTTTCATGAAAATTATTTTAAGGTAACAGGAGAACAGAATAAAGTAGAAGGTGAATTTCGTGTAAAACTTTTAGCAAAAACGTTATAACTCCATAGCTACTGAAGCGTTTGAAATCGGTTTAGCTTAATCTTGTAGATTTGGAAGCGGGCTATTTTTCAGATTATAAACTTTTATCCAAAGTCCACGCTCACCGTATGTTTTTAAGCTTTTAATCTAATAACGCTTGAAAAACCATGACTAACTAATAAGCGTTTTACATTTTTTTTACCCGCTACCTCCTACACGAATTTTGCTGATCAACTTTTAATTTTCAAACCTAAATGTCTAAGCGTTTTTAAATTTTAACGCAAATTACTTTCGTAATTTTCATGCAAATTATTTTAAGGTAACAGGAGAACAGAATAAAGTAGAAGGTGAATTTCGTGTAAAACTTTTAGCAAAAACGTTATAACTCCATAGCTACTGAAGCGTTTGAAATCGGTTTAGCTTAATCTTGTAGATTTGGAAGCGGGCTATTTTTCAGATTATAAACTTTTATCCAAAGTCCACGCTCACCGTATGTTTTTAAGCTTTTAATCTAATAACGCTTGAAAAACCATGACTAACTAATAAGCGTTTTACATTTTTTTTACCCGCTACCTCCTACACGAATTTTGCTGATCAACTTTTAATTTTCAAACCTAAATGTCTAAGCGTTTTTAAATTTTAACGCAAATTACTTTCGTAATTTTCATGAAAATTATTTTAAGGTAACAGGAGAACAGAATAAAGTAGAAGGTGAATTTCGTGTAAAACTTTTAGCAAAAACGTTATAACTCCATAGCTACTGAAGCGTTTGAAATCGGTTTAGCTTAATCTTGTAGATTTGGAAGCGGGCTATTTTTCAGATTATAAACTTTTATCCAAAGTTCACGCTCACCGTATGTTTTTAAGCTTTTAATCTAATAACGCTTGAAAAACCATGACTAACTAATAAGCGTTTTACATTTTTTTTACCAGCTACCTCCTACACGAATTTTGCTGATCAACTTTTAATTTTCAAACCTAAATGTCTAAGCGTTTTTAAATTTTAACGCAAATTACTTTCGTAATTTTCATGAAAATTATTTTAAGGTAACAGGAGAACAGAATAAAGTAGAAGGTGAATTTCGTGCAAAACTTTTAGCAAAAACGTTATAACTCCATAGCTACTGAAGCGTTTGAAATCGGTTTAGCTTAATCTTGTAGATTTGGAAGCGGGCTATTTTTCAGATTATAAACTTTTATCCAAAGTCCACGCTCACCGTATGTTTTTAAGCTTTTTATCTAATAACGCTTGAAAAACCATGACTAACTAATAAGCGTTTTACATTTTTTTTACCCGCTACCTCCTACACGAATTTTGCTGATCAACTTTTAATTTTCAAACCTAAATGTCTAAGCGTTTTTAAATTTTAATGCAAATTACTTTCGTAATTTTCATGAAAATTATTTTAAGGTAACAGGAGAACAGAATAAAGTAGAAGGTGAATTTCGTGTAAAACTTTTAGCAAAAACGTTATAACTCCATAGCTACTGAAGCGTTTGAAATCGGTTTAGCTTAATCTTGTAGATTTGGAAGCGGGCTATTTTTCAGATTATAAACTTTTATCCAAAGTCCACGCTCACCGTATGTTTTTAAGCTTTTAATCTAATAACGCTTGAAAAACCATGACTAACTAATAAGCGTTTTACATTTTTTTTTCCCGCTACCTCCTACATGCTTTTTCCTGCTCAACTTTTAATTTTCAAACCTAAATAAATGTCTAAGCGTTTTTAAATTTTAACGCAAATTACTTTCGTTATTTTCATGAAAATTATTTTAAGGTAACAGGAGAACAGAATAAAGTAGTAGGTGAATTTCGTGTAAAGCTTTTAGCAAAAACGCTATAACTCCAGAACTAGTTAAGCGTTTGAAATCGGTTTAGCTTAATCTTGAAGATTTTGAAGCGGGCTATTTTCCAGAATATACATTTTTGTCCAAAGTCCACGCTCACCGTATGTTGCTAAGCTTTTAATCTAAATAACGCTTGAAAAATCATGACTAACTAGTAAGCGATTTAGATTTTTTTTTACCCGCTACCTCCTACATGCTTTTTCCTGCTCAACTTTTAATTTTCAAACCTAAATGTCTAAGCGTTTTTAAATTTTAACGCAAATTACTTTCGTTATTTTCATGAAAATTATTTTAAGGTAACAGGAGAACAGAATAAAGTAGTAGGTGAATTTCGTGTAAAGCTTTTAGCAAAAACGCTATAACTCCAGAACTAGTTAAGCGTTTGAAATCGGTTTAGCTTAATCTTGAAGATTTTGAAGCGGGCTATTTTCCAGAATATACATTTTTGTCCAAAGTCCACGCTCACCGTATGTTGCTAAGCTTTTAATCTAAATAACGCTTGAAAAACCATGACTAACTAGTAAGCGATTTAGATTTTTTTTACCCGATACCTCCTACATGCTTTTTCCTGCTCAACTTTTAATTTTCAAACCTAAATGTCTAAGCGTTTTTAAATTTTAACGCAAATTACTTTCGTTATTTTTTATGAAAATTATTTTAAGGTAACAGGAGAACAGAATAAAGTAGTAGGTGAATTTCGTATAAAGCTCACTTTATTTTTGCTGGGGTACAAAACATTTATGTAAGTAATTCTACTCATAACTCGAATATTGAAGTTTACAAAATTAATTTTAAGGTCAATTTCCGTTTAAAGAGGTACAAACTTATATGTCATATTGTTCAACAAAATGCAAAAAACAGGTCTTTAAAATATACGTGTATATTTTTGAACAAAAAAATTTTTTTTTATGTTTTTTAATATTTCTTCTTTTTACATTCACTGAGATCTGATAGCGCGAAAAATTGTTCACGGGAGTTTCACGATAGCATTTTTCCCTTCGAGGGGAGTAAAAATTTCATGGGAACAAAAATTCCACTTGTTTTTTACGATAGGGGTGAATATGATGTATTTTATTTTTAATGAAATGTGGGGATTTTTGGGGATAAGAAAATAGCTATTTTCGGGGATTTTTGGGGATGAGGCTCAAAATAAAACTGGGAACCCTGCGTCGCCAAAATTGTTTTGATATTTTATATCTCTTATTATTTTTGTTTTGATGGATCGCTCTAATACAAAACAAATTCTTCACTGTTCTAAGAGAAATCAGCTGGAACTTTTAATAGCCGAGAAAAGCAAATTCAGAGCTTTGGGTCAAACTATTTGACAAATCCATGTTATATTGTCTCGTTCAATGCACTAGATAAAATAAGTTTTATCTTTTAATTAAACTATTAAAACGATCTCATTTTTTCTATACTGGTTAGCTCAGATCTGACCTTAAACTTGAGTAAAACTTGTTAAGAAAAATAAATTATCGTAGTAAATTACAAACTATAATATCAATCTAAAATAAAAAATTATTTCAGAAGGTTTACAAAACAAAACTTGGAAAATATAAGCCTTCGAAATGGTGTCTAGCGTACTGCCACGTAATTGGAAATGTTATTATAAAGCCACGTCAGTCGCAGAGGGTAAATTTGAAAAATTCAGGTTTTTGATAATTCAGAATAGGAAACTATTTGAAAACATTTTGGTAGTACATATGTGAGTTAGAAATGCTGAAGACACAAACCTCGTCTCTGAAGGTTTACACTGATTTGAGTTTTTGAAATGATAAGCGATTAGATTTAATTTATTATTGCAAAAGAAAATAAGTTTTAAGCTAAACTAAGACTATAATAAGCCTAAAATAAAGTTTTAATTAATTCATATCTTATTGTCATACTCTTAAATTTTCTTAAGTTCTCTAAAGAATTTTTTTTTTTCAATATTTTTATAAGTGAACTCTTTAAAACACAAACCTTCATCTGCTACTTGACTTTTTTAAATCGTCTTGGCAGTAATTAAAAATACACAGCAGCAGTAAACTTTCATTAAAAACAAAACACATAACTTTGCTTAACTGCTACTTATGGATTCGTTGTTATTGCTGGGAAATATTAAAGCATACTTTGTAAGGGTAATTACTTATATTAAAAAATTAAGCATAATTTAAGGCAGACTGAGAAATATAATAAAATATCATTTATTCCTCATAAGGAATTTAAAAAACTTAAGAACATAATTATGTTCTTAAGTTTTTTAAATTCTTTTTCTTTATTAAATATTTTTTAAGGATTATCTAAAACATTAAAGAAAAGGAAAACAACAAAATGTTATTTTTATTTGTAATACAGCTTGGTTTTGTTTATCTCCCTGTTTTTATGTTATATTATCATAATTTTTTACAAATTTGTTCACATCTGACTTATTTTCATGTCCTTGGGGGCCTTGGAATGATAAATTGTGAATATGTGTTTTCTTGTGTTCTCAATTTAACATAACCCCGCCCCAAACTCTTTTGTTATTATTCATCTTCACCCCACTGAATTTTTATGTTGTTATCCTTCAAAGCCGAATGTATGTCCTCCCAAAAATATAACATGAATGTGTTTTTTTGTTGTTCATTGAGATTTTATGAATAAATATCATCATCTGAAATTCATTTATTTCCTGTGAAATGTGTTTTGTAGGTAACAAATATGAAATAAAGTGGATTTATATCATCTTATTCCCAAATTCGTTTTCTTATTTATTTAAGTCGTTTTTTTAGATGTTTTGGGTTTTGAATGAGGATTCAAACAAGATGATATTTATATTAATATAATTTTCACAGAAAAAATTAAAAATTGTATCTTATCACCAAATTCGTACCAAATTCATAGAATCAAGCAAACAATTTCTTGATTTTGCACCTTTTACCAAAATGATGGTATTGATTACTGAAAATTGTAAAAATTTTAAGTTCTGAACATTTTTTTTCAATAAATGATGTTGTTAATTTTAATTAAATAAGCCGATAGCCTTAGTTGCTAGTGCTTTAGCTTTAAGATTTATTGTAATTTTAATTATAATAAATATCTAATTAAATAAATAATAAATAAATAATTTTAATTAAAAAAAATGATCAAAAAACTTTGCCGTTTTAAACAATGTGTTAATTAATTGTTAATTGATTAAATTAAATATAAATAAATCAGGTTTTGACAATTCCCAACAACAGTTCTATAAGTTTAAGTTGTTTTATTTTAAACGAAAAAATTAATTAAGATTTTTTGTTATTTAATTAAAATTTTAATTACAAATGTATTTCAAAACGACTAAAATGTTCATTTAATCAAAATTAAATTTTTTAGTTTTCTATTAACTAAAAAAATAATTGGTTCAATTGTCACATTAATTAAATTGAAATACTTTTTAAACAATTTTTTTAATTGATAAAAAAAAAACTACTGATAATTTTTTCTGTGTTGATAATATTAATTTCCTTATTTCAAAAAGAAATTGAACTATTCAGAAGGCCTTGATTAAAAGAAAAGTTGTTTTAGAAAACTTTGAGAGCAAAGTGTCATAAGTCACAAAATATAAAAATGACAGGGGGTACCAATTAAAGTTTTAAGTGTTTTCTTTTAATATCTTATAATCTTTTTCGTTATTTCTGGGCATCTGGGTTATCAATACGCAACATCCGACAAAATGTGAGCGGGAGTGGAGTGGATTTATTTATATCTAAAGAACGGTAAGAGACAAATTGTCCACCTCTTTTAAAAAAAGGTGGGATTATAGAAGTAGGCGTAGTACCCTTCGTACAAAGACATTAAAGACATGGAGAAATTTGCTACAAGCATCTTGGTTATCAATAGACAAGAACCGGTAAATGTGGATGAGATTGGACAAGTTGGCACGGCACAAAATATAAGAACGATATTTATATAACTTTCTGTTCTTATAGCATCATGGTGAAGGGTATATAAGATTTGACATAGCCGAATATAGCAGTCCTACTTTTTTACATTAACGCTTACGTTTCGCGGGCTGAATATTTTGTTTCCCTACTTACATTTTTTAAGCATTTTTGCGGTCGAAGGCGATTTTTGGACAAGCGACCAATATGGGTATTTCGATTAAAATTCTGTACCCATCCAAATGTAATTACGTGAAGTCATTTATGTTACTCTTGCCTAGTTTTGTCCCTATTTAATATTTTTTTATAATATTTCGGAAAATCTTTTGTATAAGAACTTAGTCGAACCATCGCTGAAAAAAAAACCCCGGCAGGTCAAGGTCTAAAGTTTCCAACCTGATCGTCATTTGTAGGACGATCAGGTAAAATCATGGATTATTACTTTTCAATTTCTCTGTCCGTGGGAACTCACGTTGTCATTTTGCCTCCTGGCCTAAGATTGGTTTTCATTTACTTCAGCGCAACCTTTTTTTAACTTTTATCGGGAACCATTTAAAGTGACAGAACGTATCAATTTAACTCAACTACTTTGCAGAGAAACACCTGAATATCGGATTTAAATTCCTGTAGTATTTTCCCCAAAAAGCAACTCTAATTGTAAGAGATATCACAACAGGAATTAAATATTTAACTGTGAAAATTTTATACTTCCAGGCAATTAAAAATAAAACAAATATACTATACAAAAAAAAATTAAGCTATATGATTAAATATCCTTAAATAACCTTACCCTCGCATAATATAAACCTCTGCTACAAAAATCGTGTTAACAATAAGATAAACAACCTTTGTCCTTAATAAGTTTCTAAAGTAAAAACCTACACTTTCTGCCTCTCTCTCTATCCGTCTCTTTTGCTAAAACTCTGTGTCGGGTTGTGTGCCTGTTGTCAGGGTTGTCAGATTGATTTTGAACTTTTCCGCCAATGTCAATGTCAAAAATCGCCAAAGCATTTATTTTTTAGTTTTTGACAATAATATACGTATTTTAGAATAATCAAAAATATTTTTTTATGAATTCCAAAAAAAAAAAAATTTGTTCCGTATCGCTAAAACCCGCCAAAAATTCAAAAAAAGTCGCCATGATAAATTTTGTTTAATTTTTATTCAGAACAAAGTAAAAATGATTAGTGAACACAAAAAAAGGTGCAATTTTTAAAATATTTTATAGTAGTCTACTTAAAGCAACAAAAAATAAATTTTTGCGGTAAGTATTAAACAAATATTGTATATACAATAAATTTGTATGTAGTTGCTGTTCTATTATATATCTAACACGCTGTATACTTCACCCAAAAGACTACCTTTTTGTCTTCTTTTTTGGAATACTGTGTGAACTTACAAAAGAAATCCAACATGTACTATTTACATTTATATAACTTTTAACTCGTTAAAACTTGTCGAAAACTTCATATCGCATTCTATTTACTACGAAGGCGAGTTTTAGTGGAGTTCTTTATTTCAACACAGACATTACTAGTTGCAATAACCAGCATATAAACAGCCAATTCAAGTTCCTTAAAATGATATGTACTAGGGATGCCAAACGGGACATCCCGAATCCCGAAATCCCGGGATTTTTCGGGATTGATAAATCCCGAATCCCGGGATATATTTTTATGAGTCCCGGGATTTTTAACATATCAACTTTTATGTACAAAACTGTTCGTTTTTATTGAATTTTTATACTATATACAAAAAAATTATTAAAAATTATATTTGAGTTATATTTTTTATTGCAAATAATTCTTATTTTTGAGTTTATTTTTTGTTTTTGGAACACAGCGAGTATCTAAAATTTTAAATTTTTGCTTGATATATGACGACTATTTCTGGATTTTTGTATTTTGCTTAATAAAAACCATTGTTTTAAGTAGACACGAAATTTGCAGACTCACATCTCAAGCCTTTATTACAATAACGTTTAGCAAGTTCAGCTTTGGCTTAAGACATAATTCCAAAATAAAAATGATTATTTTTATGCAAAGTATAGAAATCAAGAAATAATTGTTATATATCAAGCAAAAAATAAAAATTATTAACGATCCAATTAAAGTTTTATTCAGAAACTAAAGAATAAGAGTGGATATAATTATAACAATTAAGTCGTAATATTGATGAAATAGCTCATATTCCTCCCGGTCCAATAATAATACAAAATTTGCTTAAAAAACATACGGTATATAAAATAATTTTTTTTATAAATAAACACTATTTGACATATTCATAAATAAATTATTTAAACTTGAAATCTGTTTTAAGAAATATTTTTATAAACATTTTGTTTTAAAATAAATTTCAAACGTACTTAAATTATTGATAATGAACACCCTGGAGGTGTACTACAGTTTTTAACTCAGCTGTCGTCGCAACTTAATTCACATTCAAAATTGAATTGCTGTCAAAAAACCGAAATGAATTGATCTAGAAAAACTAAGACATACGTATATTTTTTGAAGCTATTTTCAGCATCTGATCAGTTTGATGATGGGTGAGGCCAGTGTTATAAACATATATATAAAATAAATTGTTTTGTTGTTTTCGTTTTTAAAAATTTATGTTACTTACATATATAAAACCTTCTGAATATTTAAAAAGTGTTGTTTATTAAAAAAAAGTAGCATTTTAAGGCAACACATTGATCGCGAAAAATCCCGAAATCGCGGGATCCACAAAATCCCGGGATTTCGGGATCGGGATTTTAAAATCCCGAATCCCGGGATTTTCAAAAATAAGTCCCGATTGGCATCCACAGTATGTACCTGACGTATCCTTGTAGCTATAAATTATTGGCCTACACTGATTTAAATTATATTAAATATCATCATTAAAATTCTCTTTTAACAAACGGTATTTTTTCCATTGTGTTTCATTAACATCCAAATGTACGTTAGGATTCATAAAAATCTATAAAATAACTTTAACAACAACGAATTTTATCTGTGATAATTTGTCACATTTTATAATGGAAAAATGTTCATAAACTTTAATTATATTTTATTTTTTTAAAGAATTCTACTTATTACTTCTTTCAAGAGCACATTTAAATGTGACAAAAAATTTCCTCGAAGATTTTCATTACTTCATCAGCCATTTCAACATAATTTAGTTTTAAATAATGGTCATTTATTTATTTATTTAAGTCTATGGATGTATGTAAATCCTTACAGACTAGAATTTAATTACAAATAATATTATCTATTAGGTCAAGTATTCAAAAACAAGATAATACTACGTTTAATGACATTAACATTCAAAGAAAAGTCAATAAAATTATACATTTCATTAAAATCCTTGCATATTCTCAGAATTGGATCAGAATTAGCGTAGTACATATGAATGCATCATACATTGAAATACTAGAATTAAAAAAATATTATTTCTCGTATTAAATTTAACAAATTTCAAAACAAATTCATGGCTCATCAAAAATAGCCAACAAAATCGCCAACTATTTTATAAATCGCCATTTCGCCAAAACGAAAATTAGGTCGCCAAACAAGTTTGAAAATCGCCACGTTTGGCGAGAAATCGCCACATCTGTCAGCCCTGCCTGTTGTTTGTAAGTATGAGTACATTTATTTTGCTTTGTTTTCTCTCACTCTTTGTCAGCTATTTAAAATACAAATAATCCATTGCATTCTTTTAAGTGTTTATAATAAAACAAAAACTAAAGTATGAAAAGAAGCACTTCAGTTTTTTTTTTTTTTAATAAAGCAATTTACGTTTAGAAAAAATTTAAAAAATGACTGAAGAGCTCATATTATATTAGAATTCTTTAGGTCTTATTTCATTATATATTAACTTATTTTATCTCTTCTTTTAAAGAAAAGGTCATAATTTATATTCAAAAGAAAGGCATTAATTTATGTGCTCAATTTATTTTTTTTTTTTAATTTTTTTCTCGTATTTTGCCGTTATCTCTATCGCTGTTTAATACAGAAATTATTAATGGCAGTTCATAAAGATTAAAAATTAAGGAAAATTATGTTTAAAAAGAAAATTTAAGGAAATAATTGTTCACAAAAAGTTAAATTCTGGAAAATAATTTTTGGCATGAAAAATTTACAAAAGCACAAATATATTATTAGTCAATTCACAAGGTATCCTAACATGTCATATTGTCAAAATGTCCTAATATTTCACAATGGTTTAAAAATATTGTTGTTGGTTTGTTAACAAAAAGTGTCTTAAATAAATAGAACGTTGCTTGCTGTCTTTATTGTTCTGTCGTAATTAATCAGAAAAGTCCAGCGCTGAGCGGCTGAGCCGTACAACAATATTTTTAAACCATTGTGAAATATTAGGACATTTTGACAATATGACATGTTAGGATACCTTGTGAATTGACTATATGTAAAACATAATTAACAATTAATAACATGCTACGAAATTTTCCAAAAAAAAAAAAATTGTACATCATTAAAAAATAAAGCAATACTTCATATTCTTTAGAATTGTAAAAAAGGACTATTTACATCATGTAAAGTTGTAAAAATTGACTATTTATGTTATATATTTATTGAACAATTATTTTTGTTATAAAATTCAAAAAACAGTTCTTTACACCGGGTAAAATTTTTCTGTTAACATTAAGTAAAATTTTTTAAAAGATTGTAAAGACATCGTGTAAAATTTGGTCTTAACAATTTACTTAACAAATAAAACTAACAAAAACATTGTTTACATCATGTAAATACTATGAATAGCGTATAGAATTGACAGGCAGATAATTTACATTATGTAAAATTAAATTTTTGATTTACTAATAATTGTTTTCACAAAACACAACTTGACAACGAACTCTGCTTTTCATGTTAAAGTAAGGAAACAACGGTTTACATGGTGTAAAATCTTAAATTAACTACAGTATATTTAGTAGAAATCTTTTCTACATAATGTGTAATTCCAAATATTAAGCCGTATAAAATTTTGCTGAATAATTATCTACACTGTGTAAATTTTTTTGCAAACACAAAGGAAAGTTGTATTTAAAATAGTTGACATCTTGTCAATTTAAAGTAGTTACATATTTAATTTATTGCTTACATTACACAAATTTCACAAAATGCAATTAAAAAAGTTGATCAATTATTTTGTAATGTAAGTTTAATAAACTATTGTTTACATCAAAAAAAATTTTATTTACACCATTCAAAATATTATGGGATATTATTTACATTAAAAAAGTTTACAAAATTAACGTTAACAACATGCCTCAATAATGTCCAAGTGACGCTGAGGCAATTCATTATATTGTTGTATCTTAAATAAATATTGTATGAATAAAAAAAAAAAAAAAAAAAAAAAGTTAACCAAAATATTTTATCAATTTATATACACCATGTAAAATTTAGTCAATTATTTTAAGCACCATGAAAAATGTTCTGTTAAATTATTTACAATTTTTTTTTTTATAAATTTGTGTTCATTTAATCAAATTTACGTTATACAAATATTTTAAATTAATTATTTACATTAGGTAAAATTCACCTCAGAATTATGATAATTATGAAATTATATTTACAGTACTTTAACTTTGCTAAAGATTTGTTTATACAAAATATTTCTTAACATTTTTTACAACAATAATGTAAATTTACGTAATCATTGTTACACTGTTAAGTTTTCGAAATAAAGTCTACTTTACATTAAATTTTATTTGTCAATTATTCACATGTTTAATGTAAAATTTAGAGAATTACTTATTGACGTATGTAAAATTTACGTTAAAACTGTGATCTATCATGTAAAGGGTAGCTAATTGTGTTTTACATCATCTACATATGTATGTTTGTATACTTAAAATGTATAACTTTTTTAAAGAAAAGTTGACTTTGAAAAATTTTTATCTAAGATTAATTTTCATTGCATAGATGTTATATAATAACAGTGTAAAGTTAACTAAATAGTTTTTTACAACATGAAAATTTTTTAGTAGCGATATGAAAACTTTTCCAAAATTAATTTTTAATTTGACATAAAAAATTTTGTTGTAGCACTGTGCAATATTTACAAAAGTATTACTTACGTAAGATAAATGATAATTTAAAAAATGTTTGCATAGTTATGAACTTAATTAAAAGTTACCTTAAAGTAAAATTTACTAAGAAATTGTTTACTTAATAAAAAATGTACTGTATATTATCTAACATTATGAAAAATTTTGAAAATGTAATATTTTTTCTCTATATGCAAGATTTTATTGAATAATTTACATCGTGTAAATTTCAATTGTAGTGAAAGCTCATACACAAGTTTGACTCCTTATCAGTGTGACCAGATCTTAAAATTTTTTTACAGCTAAATCTGGCATTAGACATGGCCAAAAAAATCTAAAAATGATTTTAAAAAATGGTAAAAATAATGCTAAAATATTTTAATGATTTTTGTTAAAAATTTATTACCAGTATGAAGTTTTATTCGAAACTGAAAACATTTTAGTGACTTATTCTTTTAACGAAATTTAAATAAATGGTTATATTTAACCACAGGTAGTTGAGATTAAATCTAGGGGACCCGCAAACACCTGATACATGCAAAATTTAACCGATTTTATTTCTATACAATTTTTTTAGATCATTTTATTTCTTATAGTTGAAACTTATAGAGAAGTTGATGTTTTAAAATTATTTTTTTTCTTACACTATAGAATTTTTATCTAAATAGAAAGTAAAATTCCTTTGTACTTTTATATCGTAATATTAAGGGTCAAATAATTTTTACAATCAACATGATGATGGCATTTATAATATTCCCTCAATATTCTATTTTTTAACAAGACAGGTAAGATGTTTCTTAACATAAGAATTATCTATTTTCATACGAACTTTTATTTTGGGTACAACTATTTTTATTCAAAATTGATTATAATTTATAAAAAAAATTAATTTTAATCGATAAAACTATTCGTCCAAATCTTTTAAATAGTGCTAAAGAAAAGCTAAAAAAGTTTGCTAAAAATGCTTAATAAAATGCCAAGTGCTTAATTAAATTTTTGCAGCTAAATTAAAATTGTTAATGCTAAATTTAGCTGCAAAAATGCTTAAATGGCCACACTGGTCCTTATAACAACTTTCCATTTATTAACTCCTTATAATCGCTATGATCAATAAAATTCAAATTAATTCTATTTATGTCTTTTATGTTTTTATTTCCCTTATCGCTTACCTCTCGTTTTTCCCAAACGACGTGTAAATAATTAATAAAATAATTTCTAAATACTCCATTAAATTAAATAGCCTTAGAGCTTTTCAAAACTCTCCTATTGCTTTAACAATTTAACTTTTTTTGCTTCAATTAAGCTTAAAACCATTTCGGAACATAAAAGCATTCGAAAAGTAAAAAAAAAAATAAAAATATGTGTTTTAAATTGTTACGTGAACGATATTTCAACACGTGTAAATTAAATACTTGTAAGCGAAAAGTGTTTCAAAAGCTTTTATTGTTTTTTCTATTTTTTTCACTCCTTTTTATTTCTCTTCTTTTTTGTGTTATTGTCAGTGTGTTGTTTCTTTTACCTTGTTTTGTTTATGGTTTTCCTAAAAGGTTTCTAAACTGGGGAGAGAAAAATTACACTACAGCAGATTCAAATGGGGATAAATGTGGAAAATTAATTGAAACTGAAAACTGCAGAGAATTAATAGAAGATTTTCTTTGAAAAACAAAATTTTACATGATGTAGCTTAAAGGTAAAATTTAAATTATACAAACCGTATTGAAGGAATTTCTACTTCATGTTAATGTCTATTGAAGCAGTATATTTTATGATTGTTATAGATCTGAAGAAATTTTTCCAAAGTGTCGATATCTTGATAAGAAAACTAACATCATATAAAAAACTTAATGGTAAATTTTGAATTTTGTAAACAGTTGTTAAGACAAGTTAACTAAATGTAATTAGATTTTTCGAAAATTTGACACGATGGAAGCATTGCTAACGTGCATTTTACTTTGAATCAACATTTTCAATAAAAAATTCATCATGTAAAAACTGTCAAGACAATTTTAAATGTTTTGAAAATACCTTTAGAAAATTTTACATTATGTCAACATCTTTATAGGAAGTTTTACATTAAGCAAACAGTTTGTTATTAACTTTTACATCATTAAAACAGTTAAATAGTATATTTTACATTATATAAATAGGTTAATGGTAAATATTACATCATCTACGCAGCTTAAAAGTAAATTTTACATTATGTTACCAAGTGTTTAGACAATTTTTCACAATCTTAATAGACCTTTTGGGATATAAACATGATGTCAATTTTTTTCAAAGTAAACTTGAGATAACTAAAACATCTTAAAAGCTTATTTTACATCATGTAAACAATTGCATAGACAGTTCAAAGACAATGAAAATAATGTAAATTTTGTGAAAATCCTAAGAAAAATTTTACATGGTGTAAATATCTGTATAGAAAATATTACTTGATTGTAACAGATCTTTAAAAAGTTGTATATAATATGGCATAACCACATGTACATAATTATTCTGTCAGTCTTGTATTGTGGAAACTGTTTTATAAAAAAAGTTTTCCAAATGTCAGCAATACTTAAATATTTTTACACCCTGTAAAGATATCTAAAGTAAATTTTATAAAGTGTATAGTATTTAAAAGTTAATTTTTATGATGTAAAAATTATAGAAAAAAAGGTTATATGACGTAAACTAGTCTAAGGTAAAGATTAATGGCATGATAACTCAGTAGTAAATTTTACACGAAGTAAAAAGCTCAGAGTACATTTTATCTTTTAAATAAATTTTAAACGATGTAAACAACTATGTAGTAAATGTTAAGAATTCCATAAAAACAAAATTATATTATGTCAACAATTCTGTAGTAAGTTTGATATGATGTCAACAATACAGTAAACCATTTCTTATTTTGTATAATTTTTTATAGTTAACTTAAAATGATATAAAGAATTTACATTTAGATCATATTAAAAGATAAGAGGTGATTATACATAACGTAAAAATATGTCATGTAAAAAACTCAATAGCTTTAAATATATATAACGTACCAATTCTAATGTTAATTTACCATGATCCAAACAATAATTTATATATTCCTAAATATTCTAAAATAAATTTTACAAAATGTAAACAATTATGTAGTAAACTTTGCATTATGTAAACTGCTACTAAGAAAATTTCATGTCTTTTTGCATACTCTGTGGTGAATTTTTTATAAGGTAAATAATTAAGATACAACTGCAAAATGATGTTAACAGTTTAACATTTAATCTGTAGAAACAAAAAATTAAATATCTAAACATTTCAATAATCAATAGTTCATGGAGTTTGAATGTATTTTCTTTAAGTGAATTTTACGTATTGAAAACAATTTTAATTACGTAAATAATTGAAAAGTAAATTTATCATGACGTAAAAGAAATGTAAAGCAAATTTTACACAGCATAAACAATTCTTTGATTAATGTTTACTATCTTAGCAGTTCATTTCATGATGTAAAGAATTATGTAGAAAATGTTACGTGATGTTACTAAATTAACAATCATGTCCACAATTCAGCTGCAAACTAAAATGCTGTAAATAATTTTACAATCAATCTCTAGAGTGAAAGTTTTATATCCGCAATTTATTTCTTTTAAAATTTGTTTGCGGTGAAAATATTCTACATGTGTAGATAATTAAATAGTTAATTTTAAATGATGTTTGAGTGAATTACTGTTACCATTTTTCTTACTGTGCATTAACAATGTTAACATTTATTTGTTTTTCTTTCCAATTTCAGAATTCCGCAGAACCAGTTTATTCCCCCACCATGGCAGGTGGTCTTTTCTCAATAGATCGTGAATTCTTTGAATTATTAGGTACATATGACTCTGGTTTCGATATCTGGGGTGGTGAGAATCTTGAGTTATCATTTAAGACTTGGATGTGTGGCGGTACCTTGGAAATAGTGCCATGTTCTCATGTGGGCCATATATTTAGAAAAAGATCTCCTTACAAGGTAAATTAATATAAAAAATATTAAAAAAAGGGAGTTTTACAAAATTTTAATTTAATTTTCGCCCCCTTAATATTCTCTCAGTTGTATTTTCTTTTTGTCTTGACCAATTTCTGTCGTAGTTTACTTTTCTTTTTTTCACTGCCACAAAAATGTTTTTTGTCTCACATAAACAATCCACAGTTGCCACACTTACCAACCGAAACTCCTACAAATATACGCATATATAAACTCCCCCCCCTTGCCTTTACATTAAGGGGGAGTTTCATATTGTCCAAGTTGGTGTCACAGAGACTGAGTTCAAGTTACAACATTTTTGTGTCCGGTTGGTAGTTTTTAAATTGTTTATTATTTTTTTTTTATTTCGTAAAACATTTTGCCACTAGAGGACTGGTAGTAAGTTGTGCTGACTCTTGATTAATATAAAGTGAAAAAGGGGATACAAAATGTGTATGTGGATGTACTTCAGCGACCAGATAGACCAGTCATGTTTTAATTGTGTTAAATGGCAGTGATTTTAATATATTTTCTGGTGAATTTCTTTTCGCTCACTTTGTTGTTCGTTTGTGATATTTTTAATTAAAATTAATAATGAAATTTAGTTGGAAGAATGTGTAAAATGAAAAAAGTGTTAAGAATTTAAAACAAAATAAAATGGTACAAAATTGTTAAGATACTTTGCTTTTATTAAAAAAAAAAAATAGACACAAAGTAAATTGTCAAGTTCTTTTTAAATTTAAATTACAAAACTTGACATAATGTAAAAAATTCCATTGAAAAGTTGACAAGACGCATACAAAACTATTAAAAACTAACATCATGTAAACGATTCTATAATAAATTTTACATGTACAAGTAAATTTTATAGTAAATTTTATATGAGTCAACCATAAGAACCATCCAAAGAAACGAAAACAAAATGCGAACAAGTGTTTGTGTTGGAGCTACTGAAACAGCCAAACGTGTATCATACGTGACGGATAACTCAATTTAAAAAAAATGGAAAAAACATTAATAATTTGGGTCGAACATATCATTGAGAAACATATTCCTTTGGATACAAATCTTATAAAACAAAAAGCTCTTATAATTTATAAACTAGACACAAAGTTAATTGTCAAGTTCTTTTTAAACTTAAATTACAAAAATTTACATAATGTAAACTATTCTATCGAAAAGTTGACAAGACAAAAACAAAACTATTAAAAATTAACACCATGTAAACGATTCTATAACAAAATTTACACGTACAAGTAAATCTTAAAGTAAATTTTATACAATGAAAATAATTCTACAGAAAAAATGTATATAATTCAAGCCATAGTGTAAAAAAGATATATATAATGTAACAATTTCATAATAAATTTTACATATCGCTCATTTACTTCAATAGTGGGAAAACTCAAAAAATGTAATTTAGAGTTAGTAGTGCAGAATTGTTCGCTATGTTTTTCTTTATATTGTGTAAAGAACTCATCTTTATATCTTTTATACTCTTTCCGTTTGAAGAGAGCGTGTCGTTATTTTTTCTAAGTGATAAGAGCAAATTAAAATCGTTGAACGCGCTTATCGCGAAATGGATTTTTTTTTCGTTTGAGTTATGCCACTATTTAAGTAAATGAGCGATATGCAAAATTTTTTTTACAGATTTTATATAACAGAAGCACAACTTCACGTTAAATTTGTTATTAAATTCCTAAGGTGATGAAAATTCGCCTATAAAATTGATTGAAACATTATTGACATTTTGTAAAACTTACTTAAGAATTGTTTATATCATGTAAAATTTAATACGAGGGCGGCTCAATAAGTCCGTGAAATTTATTCAATAAGTCCGAAAAATTTATTTTTCTAAATTTTTTTTTTTTTTGTACATAGTCTGCTTTTAGCTCAATACATTTAGTTCAACGTTTTTCCAATTTGTGAATCCCTTTCAAAAAATAAGATTTTTCGAGGTCCATAAAATAGGCATTTGCTTGACCAATAATTTCATCGTTGGAGCTAAATCTCTTTCCACCGAGCCATTTAGGTTCGGGAATAGGAAATAGTCACTGGGGGCTAAATCCGGAGAATATGGCGGATGAGGTACCAACTCGTAGCCCTATTAATGTAATTTTGCCATTGAGACTGCACACGTGTGCACCCGTGCATTATCTTGATGAAAAAGAACTTTTTTCTTGGCCAAATGGTTCAAAAAGTCACGGACTCATTGAACCGGCCCCGTATATATATATATATATATATATATATATATATATATGTGTGTGTGTGTGTGTGTGTGTATATATATATTTATATATATGCATATATAAGTCCCCTCAGTTCCCGTACTTATGAATCCATCTGGTCGGTCAGGGATGTCACTACTGCTGCGTCGCTGTTTTTAAGAGGTTTGTAAAAGGCACACGGTCTTGGGGTCATTATTTTAGCAATTCTGTATACTTTTTTTTTACTAATGGTATCCGCTGCTTTGGTCAGATCATCCATCCATTTGCGCTTAACTTGACGGGTGCTTCTTTTTAACATTATTTTCTATCGAATACACTGAGCGTAGTCTCGCTTTTTCATAACAAGTTCTTGCGATATTAATTAAGCCTTGTGTGCCTCTCTTTTCGGATATGAAGTTCCAAGCTCTGTAAAAAATCCGTTGCTTTCTTATGTTTTTCCTTATCTTATATTTGTCGATTGGCGGCGTTGATGAGGCAAATTTTAATAGAATCCTAATTATGCGCTGCACTGATTAGTTTCGTTTTGAGGGAGTTCTTGGTTGTTAGGTTCTTCAAATGTAACCTACAAATACAATTAGTTATAAAATTATTTACATGATGTAAATGTTTTTCAAGTATTAGATACATATATTAAGAATTTTTTTTTCAAAGAATTGTATACATATTGTATTACTATAGAGTTTATTGAACATGTAGTTAAGGTGATATGATATGATCATATTATGTTAAAATTTACATTAAGGGTACTCACGATGGCCATTGTGCAAATTGCACTTTGTAAATTTTCAGTACATATTATGATTGATCGCGGGCATACCACTTTTATTTTTGGTGCAAATGTGCTATTTTTCTAAAAATTTATTCATGCAACAAAAAAAACTCAAAAATCTTCATTTGTTTACAATTATGCACAAGCATAGGTATTAAAATAATTTGTTTAACAAATAACATGCCTAAAACCAGTGAAAAATTATTTTCTTTTTTACAAATAAAAAAATATGGCGGTCCGTATGTCAAAAGTTGCTGTTTGCTTGTATTTGCAACTGAGCAAATGTGGAATACTATTTTTGCTCAATGTTTTTTTTAGTGCAAACGAAGTAAAATAAAGCAAATACGTTCATTTTGTTGTTGTGTTGTCCAAATGTGTTTATTTTTGCACACATTTGCATCGTTTACGCAATTTGAACTACCCATCGTGATTACCTTTATTATGTAAACAATTTCATAATAAATTTAACACATTCTTTTATTTTTTTAGTTTATTTAAAACGACACAAACAATTATAAAGGGAATTTTACATAATGCATATGTGACCTTTACCGAGAAAAGGGACCTAGTGTGTCAAAAAACGGATTTGGACTTAGGAGTGGATTCTGGTGCCTAAAAAGGTGTAGAATAAGATGAAATGAGTTAGATTTCTGATAAAAATTTATTTACCCCATAAAAACGTACAAAACGAACTTGGAAAAATCGATAAAAACATTAAAATTTGAAACTTTAAATGCGTTTTTCTCAAAACTTCATTTTCACACACTAGGTCCCTAGTATACCCAAAATCAGTAAATACATTGTAAATATTACATCATGTGAATACTTAGAAAATTTTATTTAAGAAGACATTTCAGATGTATATTTAAAGAATTTTACAAATATTGAAATTTTACACAATGTAAACGATATATTAGAAAATCAAAATTTTACATGAACTCAAAAATTCTTTCGACCTTTTTTATTACAATTTATAAGTTAATTAATTTTTTTAAGTTTGAGGCCGGTTTTATTATTTATTTTTCAATATTTCGAACTCCTTTGGATGTAGGTCTTTTATTGTACTGTTTTTTTTTAAAATGTTGAAAACTAAAGAATTTAAAAAATAAAACAGACCTCGAGCTTGAAAAAATTATTTCATTTATAAACTCAAAAATTTTTTAATACTTCTTGCAAAAATTTAATTAGAATATTTTCTCAATTTCAAAAGTCCTAGGTAAATTTTACAATATAAAAATTTTACTTAAAAAAATTCTTAACAATTTGTACTAAGCATAATATAAAATTAAGCGTTTCTGTTTGTCCAAAACACTTCGTAAATTAAAAATCAACACAAAAACTTCAACAAATGTAGAAAAAACATCTACACAGTCAGCTTCACATACAAATGTTACATACAAAAGCACAAACTCGCAATCATAATATTTTCATGGATGTGCAGAGGACTATACTAATATAGGCTCATTTATTTTTTCATCTCCATTGCATACTCTAGGGAGTTAAAATTATGGCAGTATTAAAATAACACATGTACTGGATTATTTATTCACACACACACACATACACCCATGAACTTGCAGTTTTGCACACAAATGTCACATGTGTTATCCACTTTTAATAGAGAAACGAGTAGTTTTATGTTGTGTTGCTGTTTTTTTTTTTTTAAAAACAGGAAATCCTAAAAAAAGACAACAATGACAACGGCAGCAACAACTAGTGGCCGTGGAAATGTGGTAGCCACTGGTCATGTTTTAACAATTAATGTACACTGGGCATGGAAGAACTCAAAGACCACATGGATATGCAAGCGAGCGTGGACTAAGGCATATTAACGTTGTCTGATGAAGCACAGTGGGCTGAAAACAATAAAAAAAGATCGTTAGTAATAGGATATTTACACCATTCGACCGCAAACTTATTTAAAGTGATTAAATTTTCCCCCAAGTTCAAAGTTTTTGAAAATTCGAAATTAATTTCGAAATATTAATTTGACTGCAGACATTCTACAATTTGCTTTTATTATTAAATTGTAAATAATTTTTTAAAATTTAAGAAATTGTGGGGTGTTTCACTTTTGTTGACCTGTGTTATTATGTGTGATTATTTATTTGTTTCAGCTTAAGGTCTTGGAATGAAAAAACATGAATAAAAACAATTTTTTTTTTATTTTCTCCGATATTTCGGGTAACTTCGTTAACCATTTTCAAGGAATATAAAGGGTTAATCTTTTTTACCGCGTCTTTTTTCACAAACCTAAAACGTCGAACAAAACTAATCAAGAGTTGATCAAAAGTTGACTGAAACATCGGTGAAAATAAATTGTTAAAAGAAAATAAAAAAAAATTTGTTTTTATTCATATTTTATCATTCTAAGACCTTAAGCCGAAACAAATAAATAATCACTCAATTTAAGAAATGTTTTACAAGTTTTTTTTTTTGAAACATGAAAGTTGTTGATTTTAAATTTTTCAATTTTCGAAAATTAAAAATTAATTTCGAAATATTATTTTGATTACAAAAAATCTGCAATTCGCTTTTTAATTTAAAATTTAAAACATATTTTTCTTATCGTATACCATTTGTGTAACATTCGCTGTTTCTATTGAGTTTAAAGTTTCCGAAAAATTCAAATCAATTTTTAGATATTAAATACAGAGCAGAATTTCTGTTGGGGGGACCATAGGGGGGATTTGTCCTACGTGGTATTTCTATTTTCTTCTTTTCTTCTTTAATTCTCTTTTTCTCTTTTCTCCTGTACTGAAGGGATTCACAGTGAACCTCATTGGTCTCCGAGTGGATGTGCGCCCTTGGGCGCATAACCCTTCTTAACCTAACCTATATTTAGGACTCTTTATGTTTTATTTTTATTTATTTTTTTTTTGAGCTTTTGAAATAATTTTCTTTCCACTGTGTTTAAGAGAAGGTAGAGTGTGCTGGAAAAGGAGTTGGTTTTTATTGTTCTTTACCACAAAAACGGGGTTTTTACGAGCAGGCAGTTGCCTGATGAGTTTGTTATTTTTTCATTAAATATTTGTTTTCTCTTCTTGTTATCGTATTCCTTTTGAATTTGGACGTTTTACGTTCTGGTTTTTCCACTTTTCCTATGAGTTTCAAAAATTGCCGTTATTTTTATGTGAAAAAGAGACATAAAAGCAACTTTCTTTTTATTATAATTAGTGACTCAATTTAAGCCACATTACACATACAATTTTTTTCTACTTTTGGGTTTTATAAACCGTAAAACTGTAAAATATTTATGTTTGTATGAATGTATTTTAGTACTGGGTGCAAAAACTGTACATGTGTAAATGTATGTGTTTATATTAATGTATAAGAGTGTGATTGTGAAACTGGGTTAATTTTCAGAATTTCTAGTCGTTCGCATACATTTTACACATGCCTGCATTTAAATGTTGTGACAGTCAAGCAATCATTGTCTATGCGAGTGTTTGAGTGTGTGTTACTGTCTGTTAGTGTGTGTATGTGTGTGTGTGTACGTAAATTTGAGGATTTGCTTTGTATGGCCTGTTGTTTGGAGACTTAATTTTATATCAAAATGTTTTTCTTTCATTTGTTTTTTTTTTTAATTTTGTTATTTTTTAATACTCATGTTTTCTACTTTTAAATTTTTTTATGGTTTTTGTAGTGGCGCACAGGCGTTAATGTACTCAAAAAGAATTCTGTACGTTTGGCTGAGGTCTGGTTGGATGACTATTCTAAATATTATTATCAACGCATTGGCAATGATAAAGGAGATTATGGAGATGTAACAGCTCGTAAGAAAATGCGGTAAGCTTATGAATAAAAGTATTTTTTTTTTTAAATAGATTAGATAATAAGATTTTTCATTTTAAATTGTGGTGTCTTTAAAAACAAAATTCTATTCAAATAAATAATTTTTATATACATTTTACATGATGCTGGTTACATTTAACCTCAGTTTTACAAAACTTAATTAATAGATTATTATAAATTGTATCACAAGTAAATATCACTAAATACATATTCAACATAATTTTGCTTACTATACAATATATATAAAACTATTGCATACTTTTAGTATGTTAATATTTAGGGCACTATTTTTCTATATGCAAAGAAACCTCCCATAACCGGCCTTATTTTCATTACTTCCTAGTGTTCATTAGCTTTTCCATACAAAATGTATTCCCATTATACGACGAAGACCTTAAAATTTAAAAATGTTTTGTCCCAAAATATCTCTCACAAACGGACAGACACGGTGAAATATATCAACAAGAGTTTTATTTTATTAGTGGTTCTTTTTTTTGGAATTCAGATTCAGATTTTTGGAAATGCTAATAAAATTGGTTATTCCCCTGTTAACAGAAAGGTGCTGAGGATGGCAAAGAAATCGCTATTTATTTGGAAAAGTGCTTTTTTTTAGCTCGTGTTGTCTGCTTTTTAATCATAACATGAATTTAGAAAGCTTGATACTCTTCAGATAACTATTAACTTCCGGATTTTGATGCCGAGGATGATGTCCCACTTGCAACGTATGCAAATTAAAAAAAAAAAGCCAATCAAATGGTTTTCAATAATTTTGTTAAGTAGATGAAAGAGTCTACCCTAAAGTTCACTATTGAAATATAAAATTCAAGCGCAGTGGTAGATGTTAGTCAGTATGAAGACTCTCAAGACGAGATACATGTCGAAATATCTGATTCCATAAATTCTTATGATGGAGCATAATAACAAATTTCCCGTTTGAAGAATATTGCCACATTATAAAATTAATTATTCAAAATTATAAATATGTACCTCTCTCAAACGCGAACATCTCTCATAGCCGGATAAAAGCACCGTAAGGGTGAATGTCCTATTATGGGAGGTTTCACTGTACATACTTGTTATGTATTCAAATTTCCCAATTATTATTTAAATTATTAACAATATGTAAAGCCACTTAAGAAATTTTTTTCGTTTCATTTTTGCTTTTCATATCTCACAATCTATTGCATACTTTAAGTTGTTAATATTTTGGATAGTATATTGCCTTTTAAGGGGTCTGTACACGGTCAAAATTTCTCATCAAGCGCTTTGGTAGTATTAGTGAAAATGTGTTTGTATGTGTGACACTCACGATTCTGGATGGAAAATCAAAAATTATGCCCAGCACACGTGCACGAGTGAATTCGCCTGTATGACAAGCATTTTGGAGGTGTACAGGTCCCATTAAGCATTGAATTAATGTATTTTTTTTTTATTATATGTTACAAATGCAATGTCCTTACTAGGCCTTAAGCCCGTTTTGGTAAATGAGACCAGAGCCTCCGGGGGGAATCCAACCTGTAACCTGTAAACCTCGCACCCAAAACTCATATAATTTTCTGCAATATTAATAATACGTTATAATTTCAAAGGGATATTTTTTTCAAATCGTAATAATTTACGTAAAAAATTTAAGCAAATACTTTTATTGTGCCAATTTTACATTGGGAAAAATTATCTTACACGCAGCGAACAACCATTTTTTAATATATTTTTTAAACATATTATGGTTACTTTAGTCCTCCATCACGAAGCCACAACCATATAGTTACCACAACGCTTTGAATTAAGTAAAAGCGCAACAATATGTAAGGTCGTATCTTAAGCACTAAGTGTAAAATTTTTTAAGCATTTTAATTTTTTTTAATTTGTTGGTGTAGGGTATATTTATTAAAAGTTTTTTAAAGAGATTTTAGGTATTTAGCTAGAAACCCATTGCATACTTTTACTTGTTAATGAGTATCACTAATATTATCAATATTTTTTTTTATTTTTTAAAGCAGTTACTTCAAAACAATTTTGATTTAAATATTTATAACTGGTATATTTTTTCTTAAAAATCCAAAAACGTAAAGTTTTTTCCTTTGCAAAAATCATTGCCTACTTTAAGTTGCTTTAAATTATATATTTTTATAGTCTATCTTGTACAATAATTTAATGTGTTGTTTTTCTTTTATTTTTTTTCTGTTTTTTTTTGTTGTCTAGTGAACGTTTGGGTTGCAAAAGTTTTAAATGGTATTTAGACAATGTCTATCCTGAACTTTTTATACCAGGAGAATCTGTTGCCTACGGCGAGGTAAGTATTTACATTTTAATTTTTTAATGGATGAATGCAAAATTAAAATAAAATAAAATAATAAATTGCTTTAAAAAGCTGAAGCTAACCACTCAACTGACCTTTCTACCCACTACTTAATATCAACTTCCAAAAACAGCTAAAATTACCCTCAAACAAAAAAATTAAAACAAACAAAAAAATATACAACAAATTGGTTTACAAACCCTGCTTGTTATTTACATTTTAACTAAAAACTAACTTTTTTAACTAAAACAAAATCTAATTATTTTTATATATTTTATTATGCCAACCAACAAACAAACAAAAAAAACACAGATAAGAAATTTGGGTGCTGGCGGTCGCACATGTTTGGATTCTCCGGCACGTAAAAAAGATTTGAAAAAGAAGGTGGGCTTGTATCCCTGTCATAATCAAGGTGGAAATCAGGTTGGTAATAAATTAAAACAAGAGATTCTGCGACCGCCACAAGCTCCGTTAAAATTCTAAGAGTTTCAAAAAACAAACCATTAAAAAAATGTAACTTTTACACTTGCAGCAAAAGGTTATGGGTTCCCTTTACTCACATCAGCTGGCTTATTTTTTTTAACATTATCATTTTGGTCTACCTCCTTAATCCCGCCTCTGGCATGCTCTCTAATTTAATTGTGACTTTTTTACTTTTAGTTTTCTCTATAGTTTTATTTTTTAAATACTTTCTTTTCTTCCTTTTTCTTTTTTTTATCGATATTTTTTTTAAAACAATATATACAAAAAAAAAAAATCCGCCATAAAATTTGTGTAAAACCAACAACAACAATTACAGATTGCCAATATCGAGACCGATATGTGTCTAGATTCGGCCGCCAAACCGGACGACATGCAAGGCGCCGTTGATCCTTATAAATGTCACGGTCAGGGTGGAAATCAGGTATTTTTATATGATTTAAGTATTTTGTTAAATTACTATTATGTTGTTATGGTTTCCATATAATTTAACGCCTAAAATGCTTCTTTTATTTTTATTTAGTTGGTATGAGTTTAACTCAGTTTAAATTAATTAACAACAAAAATAAAACCCCTGACCTCCAAACCACAAATTAACTTTGCATATGTTTTAGATAACTCATGTTTATTTTATGGTTTTCATTGTTCATGGTTTTTATTATGATTTCTGCTTGGAACAATTTTAATTAAAGTTAAATGGTTTAATTGGTCTAATTGCTTCAATTGGCATGGGGACAAGGAAATAAAGCATATTTTAAGGAACTTGTAATTTGTTTAAAACCTTAGCACAAGTTTATGAATATTGTTGACTTAAGTATTAATAAATTAGAATGTTAATTACACCTGTGCCGTCTTCTATCAAGAATAAAGTTATTATTATTTCAAAGCAGAAACTTGGCTTCTAGTAGAGCCATATCCAATTATTTACTATAAGATTCGTCTATAAATTTACTGATTAATCTTCGTTAAGTGAAACTGTTTTTAAGTTACAATTTTGAAACAATTTCATATGATTCAACCTAAGAATTTCAAGTCATATGGAAGTTATTTATATACCATTTTTTGTACCGTTAATACGTTTATTAAGCTTTACCAATTATGAACTCCTAAGGTCGCCAAAAAAATATTTATTAGAACTTATATATGAAGTTACGGACTGATCATGACAAAATTTTGCCACTTTCCTAGATAAGCCTGTTTGATAACTTTGAATGTTTAATAAGCAAAGCACTTAAAACTCCGGCCTTATAACTGCATGTTTTTTATCCATTATTTCTTAGCCTAGCTTTAGGGGCTTTAATTTAAATTTTTAGCATACCATAAGGGTTGTATAAATGTACGGTATAAAGTACTTTCCATTTTTCATTCCAGCTTTAAATTTAGTTATTTATTTATTAAGGTTTTTTAAATACACAACGTTTGTTAAAGTAAGCAATAAACAAAGAATACTTCTAGGCAGCATATTTGATTATATCAGCAAGAAACTGATAATTCTAACAAAGTTAAATCCCATAATTTTTAAAACACTTCACCGCCCTTTAAGAATAGTTTCGTAATAAAAGTTTAAAATTTCAAAAATTTATATGAACCATTTTTAAACCCAGCGTGATTTACAAAGTTGCCTTCTTAATTAATGTGATGTTTTTACAACACAAGTGATTGAACGTGTAGTAAAATTTTTAATAAAAACACTCAAAAAACTGAGTCCTTTT